>ML974118.1:0-2400000 GCA_010015515.1 Trichoderma sp. TW21990_1
GCGGAAAACGGAAGGAGGGGGAAGGAAGAAGACGAGAGAGAGAGAGAGACGGGGAAAAAGAAGGAAGGGGAGAGAAGAAAAGAGAGAAAGGTGAAAAAGGGAACGGGAAAGAGAGAGGGGAGGAGGAAAAAAATGCGTATTAAAAACTTAATTAAAATTTCTTATAGTTATTTATAGCTTATAAATATAAGTATTTTTTTAGAAATGTTTTATTTATTAAAGAATATAAATATATAATTTAAAAATATCTTTTTTTTATATTAATTTAATTTTAATAGTTATTTATAATTTAAAATATAAAAATTTAGAAAGATTGTTTAAAGTACTGAAAATTAGCCCGAAGAGTTAAAATATAGCCCAAAATAGTTATACTGGTATTTTAAAAAATTTATTTTTATTATTAATTAATAATAATAAAATTTATATAGTATAATAGCTATCCCTAGACGTAAAATATCAAATAAAGAAAGGATAAAAATTAATGGGGGGAGAAAGGAGGAAAGAAAAAGAGGGAGAGAAAAGAACGGAGGAAGGGTGAAAAAGAAAAAGAAGAGAGGGGAGAAATGAAAGAAAGCCGTATAGGAAACGGAAAGAAGAGGTGAGGGAAGAGAAAACGGGAGAAAGGGGGGGGAGAAGAGGCGGGAGGGGAATGCGAGGAATGGGAGAGGAGAGGGACGAGAAAGAAGAGGGGGGGAGGATAAGGGATAGAATAAGGGGGGTAGAAGGAAGAAATAAGAAAGAAAAAGGGGGAAGAGGGAAAAAAGAGGGGGGAAATAGACGGGGAAAGAAAGAAAGCGGAGGGAGAGAAGTAGGACGAAGAGAAAAAAGCGAGGAGAAGAAAAGAAAAAAAGCTAGGTGAAGGAAGAAAAAGTAGAGGGAAAAAGAGAGGGGAAGAAGGGAAGAGTAATGGAAAGAGAGAAGTCGGAGTGGAAGAGGGAAAATGGAGGGGAAAAAATAAGAAGAAAAGAGAGGGTGAAAGGGAAAAACAAAAAAAGAGGAAGTGAAAAGGGAAAAAGCCCAAGATAGGGGAAGATAGAAATGAGAGTAAAGAGGAGCAGATAGAAGGGGAGACGTAATGATGAGGGGGGACGGGAATAAAGGAGAGGGATGGGATAACGGAGGAAAGAAGGGGTGAGGAGTGAAAAAAGAAAAACAACGGTAGATGGGAAAGGGAAAAAAAAACGTTGAAGTAGGTGAGTAAAGAGGAAGAAGGGAAGGAAACTAGAGGGGGGGGGGGAAAAAGAAGGAGAGGCGGAAGGAAGGGGGACGGGGGAAGGAGGAGATGTGGAAGGAAGAAAAAAGGGGAGGAAGGGAGAAAAAAAAGAGAGAGAGAGGAGAGGAGAGAGAGAGGAGGAGAGAAAAGAAAAGAGGGGAGAAAGGAGGTAAGGAGTAATGCGAGGGAAAAAAGGAGTGAGAAGCGAGGACGGAAGAGAAAAAAGAGGAGAGGAAAGAAAAGAAGGGGGTGAGAGAGAAAAAGAAAAGGAGGGAGGGGAAGAGGGGAAGGGAGAGGAAGAGAGAGACGAAAACGCAACGAGGGGAAGAAAGGAGAGAGGCGGGGAGAAAGGGAAGAGAGCCCGAGGGGAGGAGAGAGGAGAGGGGCAGGAGAAGGAGGGGAAACGCGGAGGGAGGCAGTAAAGACCGAGAAAGGAAGGGCGAGGGAGAGGGGAAAGAGGAAGGATAATAAAATTAGCTAAATTATTAAAAAAGAAATTATAGATTTGTTAAGTAGAAAAAAATATAGAACGTTGAAATAAAATTAAAAAAGAGGTAATTTAACTGAGAAAATGATTTATAAAAATGATAAATAATTTTTAAGGGAAGGGAAATATAAAAAACTATTAACCAAGTTGCCTAGGATTATTAATTTTTTATAATAATAAAAAATAATTATACTTGATAAAAAAGGGTATAAATGATAAAAGTGTTAAAAAGATGATGAAAATATAATTATGATGGTTATTATAAAAATAAAAAAAAAGGGTATTAAATATGAATGTAAAATAAAATAATTATAAATTGAAGTAAGAAAATAATTTATTATATAAAAAGATTGTTGGAAATGTAAAAAATCCTAGGTTTAAAAAAAAAATAATAAATATAAAAAATTCATAAAAATATTTGAATTAAACTAAAAGTTAAGAAATAAAAGTAAAAGACAACTTTAATATTATTACTTTAATACCCAGGAATATTTAATATAATAAAAGTGTAATTTAAAAAAAAATAAAAACTAGTAATAAAATATTTTATTTCTTAAATATAAAATATTAAAAAAGTAGTAATTATAAAAGTATTTACTAAGTTAAATAATAGGCGGACTATTATAATTAAGTATAAAAAAAAAAACTCTCTGTGTAATAATCTAGAGGGAAATAGGTTAATTAAGTATAATTTTAATACTAAATTAGATATTATTTAAAAAAAAAAAATAAAATATAATAATTTTTATAAGAATTTAGTAATTTTTGTTAGAGATTTATATATAAAAAAATAATATAATAAATAAAAAATGGTTTATAAATTTTAAGAAGTATAAATTATAATACGTAAACCTATTAATTATATTTTAGAAATATAAAAAGTAAGAAAAATACAATACTACCTTAGGCTAGTAATCCAGTACTATTAAATATACAAACTTAGTTATTAATATAACAAAATAAAAAAACGAAAGGGGATATTTTTTTTTAAAAAGACTAATAATGAGAATAGAGAGATTATGTAAGTATTAATAAAGATAAGTTAAAAAAAACTAAGCTTAGTAAGTGTAAAAAAAAAACTAAGTTATAAAAGAATAATTAAGAAACGAAGGATAGTAAAGTAATAGTATGGGAGATTATAGGATAGGATTTTTAAAATAAAAATTCTTAGACGTATACTAAAATTATGATAACTTATAATAGCTTTGTTAGAATTATATACTTATTTAAATATAAAAAGAATAGTAAAACTTATAGCTTATATAATATACTAAACTAATTAGTGGAGTATTTTTTTAGTTTTATCTGTAAAGAGTATAAGTTAAATATTATAAATATTATATTATAAAATTATAAACCTTTTATAAAGTAAAAAACTAATTACCTAAACTAGTATATTTTAAAGTTATTATATAATACTAGTTAATAAAAATCTTAAATTTTATAATCCTTAGTACCGAAAAATATTATTACTACTAGAAATAGTATAATTTAATCGTACATAACAATGAAGAAGAAGAAGTGGAATAGAAGAGAAAGAAGAAGAGGAGGGAATGGCAAAGAGAGAGGAGGAGGGAGAGAGGAGAACGTATGAGAGGAAAAAAAGAGAAAAAGAGAAGAAGAAGAAGAAACGTTAAAGGGAGAGGGAAAAGAGGAGGGAGTAAGAAGGGGGGGAAGAACGGTACGAGGGGGCGGAAAAAGAAGGAAGGCAGAGGGGAGCGGGACGAGAGACAGGGGGAGTAGTACCCAGAAGGAAGAAAGAGGAGGAAGACGAAAAAGAAAAAAAAAGGAGAGCAAGGAGAAGAGAAACGCCGAGAGTAAAGAAAAAGAGCGGATGGGAACGAAGAAGGGAAGAAGGTGGAGAAGGAAGGGGAAAGGATAAAGAGAAGAAGAGAGAAGGAGGAGACGAAAAAAAAGAGAAGAGGGAGAGGCATTATACGTAATAAATTTATTAATATTATTTCTTTACTACCTTATTCTTTTTTTATAATATTTTTTATTATTATTTTCTTATTTACTTTTAAATTCAATAGCTATAAACTTTAAAAATAGTTCCTTAAAATTATATTATTTATAATTTTAAACTATTAGCTGGAGAGAATGAAAAGACGGAGAAAGAAGGCGGAGGAGGGAAGGGCGAAAGAGCTTGAGAGAAGAGAGGGGGGGGAATTGAAGGGGGAGAGGAGGAGGGGAGAACGAGGAAGGAGAAGAGGCAGAAGACGGAGCGAGGAGAAAAATGAACCGGAAAAAGAAAACGTAGAAGGAAAATAGAAGGAAGAGGGAGCAAGGGAGTGGAGGAGGAGGAAGGAAAATATAATAGTTTTCATTAAATTATTGTTATATATTAGTAAATGTATATAAAATCTAATAAAAATATTATTAGTAAAACGATAAAATTATAATATGTACTTAAATATAACTTTAATTGTCTTTAGTTAATAATAAAAAAAAGTTGTATTATAAGCTTCTCTTTATTATTATTATATGAGTTTTTTTTAATTATGTATTATTATAATTTATTTTTAATAAATAAATTCTTGCCTTATTAAGATTTATTAAATTTATTTACTAAATTAATATCTCTTAAAAAGACTTAATTTCCTATATTTTAAGTTTTAAAATCCTATTTAAAGTATTATATAATATTATTTAAGTAAGTATATATAAACTTTTTTTTTTAAAAAAAAATATATATAATATTAAATCATATTAATAATACTTAAAATAATAAAAGCCTTAATATAATATTAATATTAATTATAATAGTTGATTTATTATTTACATATAAAGTTATAATATTAGGGTAATTTTTATTATTTAAATTACTATTATTTACTTTTTGAAGGTATTGTAATAGTACTTTTTCTATTTTTAAGTAAAAATTTTTTTTTTAAAATATAGCTATAATACCCTAAAATACTATTAAATTAATTAACGAGGAGGGGAGGTGGAAGCGGAGAGGGGAGGAAGAAAGAAAAGAGGTAAAAGGAAGGAAAAAGAAGAAGAGGGGGAGAGAAAAAAAAGCCGAAGGGAAGGGGGAAGGAGGGGAAAAGGAAGAGGGGGTGAAAGAGGCAGGAGAGAGGGGTAGAAAGAAAAGAAAAGAAGGAAGGGGACGAAGTAAGGAGAGTAGGAAGAAGGGGAGAAGAGAAAGGGGTGGAGAGGGAAGAGGGAGAAAAGGAAAGAATAATAATAGTAAAAAATTAAAATATATATAAAATATAAAAAATAAAAGAAAAAACGTAATATTATATTATTGTAGAAAATAAATAAATTTACTTAGAAAAAATAATTTTTATAAATTTAGAAAAAAACTATTTTTTTTAAATATTAATTATTATATTTTTAAAAATATTAAAATTATTCTAGGGCATTATATTAGTAATATAATTTTTTAAAATTATGGTAAATATTATATTACTAATAACTTATCTTTAAGTATTTACCTTAGCTAAGATACTTTAATAATAGTAATAAATATTAATATGATAAATTAATTAAAATAGGTAGGAGGAAAAGGGAAAAGGGAAAAAAAGGGGAAGTAAAAAAAAGAAGGGAGGAGAAAAAGAAGGGAGGAAAAGGAGATAGAGGGGGGGGGAGGGGAAGAGGAGAGGAAAAAGGAGGGTGAGGAGAGGAAAAAAGAAGGAAGAGAGAGGAGTAAGGGGAGAGAAGGGGTGAGGGGGAGTAGAGGGAAAAGAAAGGGAGAAAGAGAAAAAGGTCGTGGAAGAGGAGAGAAAGCGGGGGACCTGGAAGAAGAGAAAATTATTTAGGGATTGGTAGTGAGGAAAATAAGGATAGGATAAGATTATAGGATATAAAGGTTATATAATAATTTTAGGGTATATAATAATAAGCTGAAATAAGATTTTATATTTTTTTTTTTAGTTATAATAATAGATTAATACTTTGTTAAATAATTATAAAGTTTCTTAAATTAATATTATCTAATCTTAAAGAGCATACGTAAAAGGCTTTTAGTTATAAAAGAAATAATGAAATAATAATGTGGGTAATAGAACGTAGCTATATTAATAATATCTTTTTTAAAAGTTTTAATTATATATATAAATAAGGTTAAATTATATTTAATTAATAGTTATAATTTAAGTAAAATACTTAGGCTTTAGGAGAATCTATGTAGATAATAATAATTAAAAATAATAAAAATTAAAGTAAAATGATGATCAAAAGAAAATATAACTGTTATATCATTATTATTATAATTTTATATATAATATATTCGTAATAATATTAAATAAGTATTTTTTATTTTTATTAGAAGTTTAAGAAATAAATTATAAGAAATAAAAAAAATATATAAAAACATAAAATACTTTATTTTAATTAAAATTAAGATGATAATTAAGGGTATTTTTTTATAAAATAATAGACCTTTGACTAATTATATACCCCTGTGTTGAGTAACTAGGAGAGGAAATATTATTTATTTTTAAGACCCCCCTAGTAATTTCTTTAATTTAAAAATCTAGCTTTCTTATTTAAAAAAATATACTATTACTATTAATTTTATATATTAAAAGAGCATAATATTATTACTTATATATAGTATACTATAAATAAGCCCAGGTGAGAGAAAAGGGTGGCTAAGAAATGAAACAAAAGAAAGGGAATAAAGGCAGAACCAAACCGAAAAGAGAGAAAAAGTGTAGAGAAGAAGCGAGAAAAAAAGAGAAAAGGAGGGGAAGAAGCCGAGGAAAGGAGAAAAGGAGGACGAAGACGGAGGGGGGGGGAAAAAGAGGAAAGAAAAAAAAGGGAGGGGGGTGTGGATGAGAGGAAGAAGGAGAGAAAGAGATGGAAGAATAGGGGATATGGGGAGGGAAAGTGAATAGGAGTCGGGAGAAGGGGAGGAGGGAGAGGGAAGAAGCGGGAACCCGAAAGGAGGAGAAGAGGAAAGGGAAGAGGGAGGAGTGGGGTGACGGAGAAGGAGAGGCAGAACGAGGGGGGTAAGGAGGAAAAGTGGAAGAAGGGGAAGGGAGGAAAGGAAAGGAGGGAGGAAAAAGAAGAAGAAGGAGAAACAAAAAAGATAGGAAGAAGAGGGGGAGAAGAGGAAGTGAGATGGAAGAGAAGGAGGAGGGGAAGGAAACCGGGTAGGGAGAGAAGAATGACGGAGAGAGGGGAAGAGAAGAAGGAAAGAGGAGAAGGGGAGAAAACGGAAGGGGGGGGGACGGAAAAAGAAGGATAGAGGAGGAAAAAGAGAGAGAAGGGGAGAGGGGGGAAGAATAAAAAGAAGAGAGAAGAATGAAAAAAGAGAGATGAGTAAGAGAGAAATATAAGAGAGGAGAAGAGAAGAAAGAAAGATGAGGAGAAGAAAGGAAGGAAGGCGGGAGGACGAAGCCGAGACGAACGTACGGTTGGAAAAATAAGAAACTAAAGGAGGAGAGTAAAAGTGAAAGAATAAAAATAAAATTAAAAATATATTAATTTAAATGAGAATGTGAATAGAAAAGGGATAGAGTATTGAGGTAAGGTGCCTAAAAGAGTGGAAATGAAGTCTTTCTTTTTTTTTCTTTAAGATGAATAAAATAAGTATGGTTGTAATATATTTGATTTAAGGCATAATATATTAACTAGAAAATCTCGTAGTAATTGTTACTTTGAATGTTATTTAACTGAAAAATTTTTAGTTTTATAATTTTAAAATACAAAAACCGTATATTAAAAAATCTAGTACTAGTAATAGGGAGTCCTTAAAAAAATTATAGTCTTAATAAGTTTACCCCACCCCAAGACCCCTTAGGTAAGGGTATACTAATTAATAAAAAGATTTAGTAATTGTATATAAAAAATATAATTAATTAGATTATATATATGAATAAAATAAAATTATTTGTAAATTAGTAATTTTAGAATATTAAAAAACAATTTTATTAAAATTATACTTAATATAAAAAAATATTAGATTAAGTAAAATAGTTTCTTTGTATATAAAAATAATAATTATTTATTTAATATTGAAGTTATATAATATATATATTAAACTACAGTAATTTTATAAAAAGTATTATATTAGGTATATATTTTATTATTTGGCCTATATTAACTAAATAAGGACTAACGAGGGGGAGAGAGAAAAAGTACGGAAGGGGGCGGGAAGGGGGAAAAAGAGAGAAAGAAAAGGATAAAAAAAAGGGAAGGAGAAAGTGGGGGGGGAGAGAGAGGGAGAGAAGGAAAAGGGGAGAGGGGGAGCAAAAAAGAGAAGGGGGGGGAAAGAAAGACGGGAAAAACCATGAAAGGAAAATGGAAGGAGGGGAACGAAGAAGAAGAAGAGAGAGATAGAGTTGGGAAAAAGAAGAAGGGGTGATAGAAGAAAAGATATAAAGTTTTAACAAATACTTAAAGATATATTTGATGATTAAAAAAAAGCGTATGTAAAAATGAACTAAGTGGGTAGAGAGGAGTGATACGGAGAGAGAAAGAGAGTTTATGAAAAAATTTATTATATTAAATAATTAATATATAATGTAAAATAATTTTTTATATTCATTTATTTTGTATTAATTATTTTATAATTTAAAACAATAGAAAGATTAAAAAGATTTTTTTAAGGTATTTACAAATATAGCCAAATAGAAAAACATATAGCCTAATAGTAATCACATTTTATAAATTAAAACCCTTTTGCAATTAATAGACCCCCTGTCCTAAGCTATAAGTAGACAGGAATTACAATTGTGTGTAAGACCCCCCGAGTATTATTGTAAAGTATTATAAACCAAAAAAAACTCTTAACATTACCCTTACATAATCTTCCTATTATATAAATATTAAAAAGTTATTTAAGTATAAATTTTAAAATAGAAAAAAGTCCGAATTAGTAGTAATATAGATAAAAATAAGTAATAATAATATAGTAAGTATTACGATTTACTAGTAGTAAATTACTAGTTTTACGAGAGTGAAAAGTGACTATTTTTACATGTAGAATAGACCTTTTAACTGAGAGAGAAAAGAACCGAAAAGGCGAAATAAGAGGAGAAGATAAAGAAGTAAAAGTAAGTTGGAAGAAAGAAAAGGAAGAGTGAAATAAAGAGGTGGAGAAGAGGGGAAGAAGAAAGAAAGAGGAAAAGAGAGGCGATGAGAAGGGGGGGTTTGGATATATAATAAACAATAAATAAAATTAAACTTTGTATTTTAGTTTTTTTATATTTTATTAAGTAAAATTAAATAAAAGTGTTAAAAGTTACCGGTTTTAAATTATTAAAATAATAAAAAATATTTATATTTAAGTATTTATATAAATAACTATAAAATTGTAGAATTGATAATGGGTTAACATAAAGTTACTAAATAAAATAAAGTAAAATTTAAAATATTTTTATAATATAATGATAAAGTAACTTGATATGATAATTGTTTTTAAATATTTTATTTTAATCTTTTAAGTCTTATTTATTATAGTTAAAAACTTAGTAGTTTAGAAATATTTTTACTTAATATAATTTAGTAAAAAATTATTTACTATAGTAAAAAATAGTAATATGTATTATAGTAGATATCTGCCAGAAAGCATGTATATATAATAACTTTAATAATGAAGTTTAATTTTATATGACTTATAGCTATACTAATATGAATACAAAGCTAAAGCGATTATATATTATAGCGTTTGACTTATTATAGGCTAACATCATAAACAGTTCAACCCCCCTAGATAATAATAATTTACTAACTAATAAAGATATGTATGGTTTTATTAAAAAATAAATTTTTTATGAGTAGCCTATCAGCGGCATGCATAGCATAAAAAATCTATACTATTACTAGGGGGGTCTTAAAATAACTAATTCCTATCCTAATTAGTGGACAGGGCCGGTATATAAATTAAGTATTATAAAATAGTTAATTGGATGAAAGAGATGACTTAATAGGAAGATGATACAAAAAGAAGGTATAGAAGGAGCTAATGGTTTAGAGAAATTGTAGAAAAACGATTTACGGAAAGCAATCTGATGATAGAGATAGGTTAATAGTTTTAATAATATTTTTCCCTAGGAATTCGAAAATTAAGTAATTTATAAAGAGTTTAGTTGTTAGATAGATAAGATAAAAAAAAAAAACAAAATTTATTTTTTTTATTAAATTATAAAAATTTGTATTTATAGTATATTTTTCCCTTAATTTAGTAGAGCTTAATTAGGGTATATAGTATTTTTAAGACCCCCTTAGTATATAAAAAATTATATTTATAATATATTTCTAAGAAATAATAGTATAGAAAAAGAGATAGGCTATTTATTAGTAAATGTACTAGGTATAATGGCGACTAGAAAATTGAATATCTTGATAAAATTAATATAAAAAATATTAAAATTAGCTGGTGTATTTAAAACTAGTAATTTTATAATTTTTGAAAATAGTTTTTGGTATATAAAAAAAAAAAATAACTATTAAATTGAATATAGCTAAAAATAATATAATAATAGCAGTAATTTATTAAATAAAATTAAACTTAAAAAGTATCCCTTTAATAATTAGTGATATAATATTAATTTTCTAGCTAGTAAATAGCTTATTTATTATAATACCCTTATTTAAATATAATTTATATTTATAAATATAAAAATTAGAATAGAAAAAGAAGACTAAGGATTAGATAAGTATGAGGTATATTAAAGCTAAGGAAAAGACGATGAAAGAAAAATAATTAGAAAGTAGAGAGAGGAAAGAAGAGTATAGTACTAAATAATAAACGTAGATAGGAAAGAGGATTAAAATGGTAAGTAATTAACAGAAAACAAGTAGAACGGAAGGGGAAAAAAAGAAAGAAGGAAAAGGGAGAATAAGAAATTAAGGAGAGATAATGGACGAAGGGAAGGGAGAAGAGAGAAAAGACGTAAAAAAGGGGGGACAAAAGAGGGTAAAGCGTAAAAAAACGGCGAAGAAACGAGTAAAAGAAAAAAGGAGGAGATAGAGAGAGAAAGTGATAATGAAAAGGAGAGGAGAAAAGACAGAGAAGAGAAGGAAGGAGAAAACGGAGAGGAGAAAGGAGAGTGGAAGACGAGGAAAGGGAAAAACAAAGGGAAAAAACGAAAGAAGGGGGAAAAGAAAAAAGAGGAGAAAAGAAAAAGAAGGAGAGGGGGGAAAAAAAAGAGGGAAGGGGGGAAGAGAGAAAGAAAAAAAGAAAAAAAAGGGGAATTTTAAAAATCTTTTTTTAATAATAAAAATAAAAATACTTAAAATTTTAATAAATTTTAAAATAAATAAGATTATATATTAACTATAATTATAATATATTTATAATTATTAAATTATTATAAATATAAAAGAAAAAAATTATATTAACTTTTTATAAAAAAAAATAATTTAAATATAATAATAAATAAGTAAAAATAAATTAATTACTTATTTTAAAATATTTAATGAAATTATTTTAGTAATATAAATATTATTAATATTTTAAAATATAATATTATTATAAATTATATTATAATATATTTAATATAAACTTTTAATAAAATAAAAATAAAAGCTTAATTATTAATAAAATAATAAAAAAAACTTTAAATTAGAAAAGAAATAAAAAAAAGTTAAAAAACTTTAACTTTTAAAGCCTAAAAGAATTCTTATATAATAATAATAAAAATAAATAAAAAATTATAAAGTTTAATTTTTAAAAATAATTACTAAAAAAAGAAGATTTATATAAACTTATTAATTCCTAGAAATATAAAAAAAAAATAAGATAAAAAAAAAAGCTAGTAAATTTAATAACTAATAGTTTTAAAATAATATTAAAAATTAGGGCCTTATTTTAAAAACCTATTAACTTAGATAAAAGATATAAATATTAATATATATAAAATTAATTATATAAAATTAAAAAAAAAAGAAAATAATAAAGTATTTCTAGTATTATAATTTAAGTAATTAAAATTAAATATTTTAATAATAAATAATAAAAATAAAAGAAAAAGAAATATATTAAATTTTTTAACTTTTTAATATAATATTTTATTATTTTATCCTAAAAAAAAAAGAAATTTATAATTAGTTATAATTATAAATAATTAAATAATATTATAATTAAAAATTAAAATCCTTACTTTTAATATTAAAATTAAAAATTAATTCTAGAAATTATATATATTTTTTAATTAAATTTTACCAATACTTATAAATTAATTTAAATAAAGAAAAATATAAATAAATAATAGTTTTTAATATTTTAAAAGAATTTTATAATTCTTAGTTATATTTTAAAAATAATAAATAATTATATTTTTTTAAAAAAAGTAAGTTATATTTTCAGAAAATTAAAATAGAATTTATTAGTATTTACTTAAATAATATTTTAATATATTTTAAAATTAAAGAAACAAATTAGAAATAATATATCTGAATACTTAAGTATGATGAAAATAATTTGGATAAATCCTAAGAAAAATAAGAATAGAAAATAGAGAAGGGGATAAGGATGACGCTGGAGATTGAGAGAAAGAAAGGGAAAAAAATAGAGAGGAGAAGAAAGAAGGAAGACGAATGAGGAATTGAAGAAAAAGAAAAGGGGTGAGAAAGAGGTGAACGATACAAGAGGAAAAATTTTTATTTTAACTTAATGTTAACTAATATAATAAAAAAAAACTAAAAATTAAATAATAAAAAAAATAAAATAAGTATTTTAAGTAATTAAATAAGTTATAGCCTTAGAATGTATACTAGTTATATATACTTAAGAAATTAATAAAAATTAAAACTAATATATAAAATATCTAATTAAAAGAGTATAAATTAATAAAATAAAATAAAAAATTTATTTATTATATTTATTTATAAAAATTAAGTAGAATAAATTGTAATTATATAAGTTATAATAAGAAAGTTTTAGAAATTAAAGCTATAAAAGTAAAAAGTTAATATATAAAAAAGGAAATTTAAATTAAAATTTTATTAATTACTAAAATAGTACTTATTTTATATTTTTTAGAAATTATTTAAATAAGCTAAAAATATGAAATAAACAAAGGAAGAGAAAGGAAGAGAAGAGAAGAAAGAAAAAAAAAAAACGAAGAAGAAGAAAAAAAGAAGGAGGGGAAGAAAAGGACGGAAAAAGAGGAGAGGGAAAGAGAGAGAGGAGAAGGAGAAAGAAGAAAGGTAAGGTAAAGAAAAAAAAGAAGAACGGTAAAAAAAAAAAGAGAGTGAAGAAAGTGAAAAAAGGAAGAAGGGGAGGGGAAGGGAGAAGGGAAAAAAAAGTGAAAGAAAAATAAATATGAAAGATTTTTAAAAGAAAAAATATAAAAGATAAAATAGGTAGGAGGGAAAGAGGTAAGGAATAGAAGGACAGATAATAAAGTAGGAATATCTTAATGAAAAAAAAAAAAAAAATTACTGCTAATATTTAATAACCTATAATAAATATTAATATTAAATATAAAAATATAATTTATAGAAAATTAGAACTGTTTATAGAAGACCTAAGTTAGTGAGAGGAAAAGGGAAATATATAACGTTTAATTAAAAAACCCGAAAGGAAGTAAAAAAGTGAAGAAGAAGAAAGAAAGGAGAAATAAGGGAGGGGGGAGGAGAGGAAAAAGGAGAGGGAAGAAAAGAGGGGAGAGAGAGGAGGGAAAAAGAAGAAGGAAGGAGAAAGAGGGGGAAGAAAGGAGGGGGAAAAAAAAGAAAACGGGGTACGGGGAAAGGGGAGGAAAAGGGGAGAAGAAAACGGAAAAGAAAGGAGAAAGGGAAGAAGAGAAGGAGGGGAAAAGAAAGAAAGAAAAAAAAAAGAAAATAAAGGAAAAGAGGTAGAAGGGAGAAAAAAGAAAGGAAGAAGAGGGGACGGAAGGAGAGAGAAGAAGATAAGATGAAGGTAACTGAAGATTATGTGATAGGGGAGAGAAAGACTTGTAAAGATAAGCAGGGTAAAAAAAAGTCTAATAGATGAAATATAGAAGGGGAAAGAAGTAATTAATGAGTACAGGATAGTAAAAAATGAAAAATATAATTAAAAGTTATATTAAAAATATATAAAAATATAAAATAAATAAAATTAAAAGATTAAATTTTAAAAGGGAAAATAATTTACTTACTTAATTATATTAAGGCTATAAAATATTAAATATTAAAATAAATGAATTAAATAATAAGTTAATTTTAGAAAATTAGTTATTTAAAATTTAAAAAAATTAATATTATTAATTTAAATTAAAAATACTAGAAAATATATACTAAAATATTTATATTTATATATATTTTAGAAAAAATAAAATAATAATAAAATAATAGGAAAACTAATTTTAAATAAAATATTATTATTAAAAAAATTTAAAAAAAGTGCGTGGGAGAAGAATAAAAGAATGTAAAAAAAAAATAAAAGTAAGGAGAATTAAGTAAAAAAAAAAAGGAGAAGTGGAGGAGAAAGAGATAAAAACTGAGAAAAGGTAAAGAAAATAAGAAGTAAGAAGGAAAAAAGGCTAGAATGATATAAAATTGCGAAGATTGAGTACGAAAAGAAAAAAAAAGAAAAGAGGAAAAAGGAAAAGAGAGAAGGGGGGGGGAGAGGGGAGAGAAAAAGCGGAGGGGGAGAGGGGAAAGGAAAAATTGAGGAAAAAAAAGGAAGAGGAAGGTGGAAAAAAAGCGAGAAAAGAGGAGAAAAAGAGAGGGGAAGGAAGGGAGAGGACGAGCCCGAGGACGGAAAGAGGAAGGACGACGGGGAACGGAGGGGGGGGGAGAGAGGGAACGTGGGAAAAAAAGAAAGAGGAGAAGAAAAAGAGGACGGACGGGAAAGGGGAGGGGAGGGGAGGAGGGCGAGAACGAGGGGAAGGAGAAAAAGGGGGAGGGAGGGACGAAGGGAAGAAGGGGAGGAGGAGGAGGAGTGAGAAGAACGGGGACGGAAGGGAAGAGGGGGGAAGAGGGAAAGAGGGGGGGGGAAGAAGAGGAGGAGAAGAGGAGGAAAGGAGGAGAGAAAGGAGGAGGAAAACGGAGGGAGGGAGGACGAAAAAAAACCGGGGGGAGGGAGAAACAGAACGAGAAAGAGAAGGGGAAGAGGGAGATGGGGGGAGATGGGAGAAAAAAAAAAAAAAACAAAAAAAAAGAGGGATCCCCCCCAAAAAAAAAACCCAAACCCCCCCCCCCCCCCCCCCCCCAAAAAAAAAAACCAAAAAAATAAAAAAAAAAAAAAAAAAAAAAAAAAAAAAAAAAAAAAAAAAAAAAACCCCCTAATCCCCCCCAAAAAATAAAAAAAAAAGGATAAATTTTTTATTTTTAATAAAAATAAAAATAATAAATATTAATAGTTTTAATTACTATACTATTAGTTTCTTAATTTTTTATTAATTTTTTTAAAAAAATTATAGATTTAATAATATAAAAGATGGATAAATAGGGAAAGATTAATCGAGGAAATAAGAAAGTAACTTAACTGTATAAAACAAGAATAAGACTAAAAAAAAAAGTATATAATAACTTAATCTAAATATTATCCCTAAATAAATTATAAAAAAATAATAATTAAAAAAATTTATAAAAGCTTACTAAAAATAATATATTAAAATATATAAATTTTAATACTAAAATAATAAATTTATTAATATAAAAGATTTTATTAAATAAATTATAAAATAATTAAATATATAAATTATTTTATATTTTTAAATACTTCAATCAATAATTATTAACTAAAATATTAAATTCCATCTAAATTAAAATTTTATTATATTTTACTTATTTTATAATTATATTTCACTTAAGCATTTCCTGTCTTCTTTACTAATATAAACTAATTACCTTAGCTTATTACTTTAGGAAATTACCCTATATTATTAAAGTATTAGGTTAGGATATTATAATAAATTATACTTTTTATATAATCTATAAGATACCTTATTAAATAGTTTTTTATAATTATTTTTTTTATATATTTTATATAAAAAATATTAAAATAATAATTGTAAAAAATATAATAATTAAAAAATTATAAAAAATAACTTTAATATATGTTATTTATATTATTACAGGGATTATAGTAGTTATAATATTATTTTTCAATTATTAAATTTAGCTAAATTTAATATATTTTATAATTTTTTTAATAATTTTAGGTAATTTAAAATAATATTATAATATATATTTTAAAATTAAATAAAATATAATATTTAATTAAAATTAATTATTATTATTAGTTTTATTATTTTTAAATATTTTTTATATATTATATATAGTTTTCGTGGCCTTAGAGTCATGGATTAGATAATATAAATGTGTTATTGTTTTTTCTAGGTTTAAATCCCATAAAAAATAGTTATTTAGCTGTGTGTTTTGATTTTCCGGGTGTTTTAGCGATTATTGACCCAACTGTAAGGCGAAGACGAACAGTTGGTCACTAAAAGTGGAACCAACGGGTAATGCTAATCCAGTTATCTAAAGCACTATCTCGAGCTTTGCGATACAAGTCCATAGAGCAACCACCTGCTTTATATCAGTGTGTCTAACATTCAAGATGGATTTCTCCAAGTTCAGCAAGAATATCTCGTTAGTTATCCTATACCAGTCGGCTATTCAGCAATACTTAATACTTACCCCTTTGGCAGTAACTTCAGTGCGCAAATTACTCCATTTGCGTCACGAACCTTACAGTTTACCAAGGAACAGTTAGGCCAGGCAGATGATCGAGTATGCGATTCACGATATCGAGACCATCGCAGCACGGAAGTGTGGCACTAACTGTTTGTTGCCATAGACTGAGCTTCCTGCCGATTATATCGACCTTGAAAAAAAGGTTGATGCGCTGAAACAAGCTCACCAGAAGATGCTTGCGGTGACGTCTGTTGCTCAAACTGGACTTGAAGCTCTCCGGGGTTGCTGACGTGGAGAATTAAACAGGTCGCAATATACCAATGAAGCCTACGACTATCCGCCCAACATCAAGGAGACATTTCAAGATCTTGGTCGAACTGTGAGTGAGAAGGTCAGCCTTCTATCATCGGCTACATCTACCGCAGAGGCACAAGCAGCTCTCGTGGCTCCAGCATCCGCGAAGCCGCAGCCGAAGACTTTCAACCATGCCATCTCTCGTGCGAGCTTATCCAGCAGCCAGCTCCTCCACCAGCATCACACTGGCGCTGGCGAGGATCCTCTAGCGACGGCTCTCGAGAAATATGCTCTTGCCATGGAAAGAGTGGGCGATGCGCGCCTTGCCCAAGATTCACAAATCCAAAGTCGTTTTCTCGCAGGATGGAACACGACTCTTAATACCAATCTTACATTTGCGGCACGCGCCAGAAAGAATGTGGAAAATTCAAGATTGACCCTCGATGCTGTCAAAGCTCGTGTGAAGGGGACAACCTTCAAGCTTGGGGGACACGCTCGGGCCGATCGTTCAGACGAAGCAGAGCTAAGTGCCGACGCCCAAGAAGAGATTGAGAAGGCGGAAGATGAGTTCGTGACACAGACCGAGGAGGCGGTCGGTGTTATGAAGAACGTAGGTTTACTTGCTACACGCTGCCAACGGAAGAGCTGAAGCTAATGATGGTGCAATGTAGGTTCTGGACACACCTGAACCACTTCGCAATCTCGCCGAACTGGTCGCTGCCCAGATGGAATACCATAAGAAGGCATACGAGATTCTAAGTGAACTCGCCCCTGTCCTCGAGACCCTGCAAACGGAGCAAGAAGTAGGCAGCACCTCCAAATTCTCAGCACTATAATCAGGAGCTGGCTGACATTGAGGGCATTTATTAGGCCAGCTACCGAAGAAATCGCGACATGGCTTGAAGAATGTCTAATGTTTTTAGTTGTTATGTAATGCAAGTAGGACTTTGAATGTTAGTTCGATGAGTACCGCATAATATAAATACTTATTGTTAGCTCTGAAATTTCCGAACAGGGCTCGTTCATATAACAAGGTGCAAAGGGTTGTTGAACGCGTACGGCAGATGAAAATGAAATCCACTTTGCAGTTGTGTAAACACTCACCATGTCACGGGTTCGTGCGGTTTTCTACGGAGTAGTAGTACCAAGGTGAAATTTTATATTCTCCACAAACTTTATTCAATTGGTGTCATAGTTCGAGGAGCCAATACAACAAACAAAGCAACGGGAGAAAACAGATGCAGGGGAGAAAAGACAAGTGAAAAAGCAATGTCCATGGATCTCGAAAAGTCTCCATACGGGAGTCAAGGCAGATCCCGCGCTCAATATTTTCGCAGCTCTAACCAGTCGAGTAGCGATGTTCAGTTTGCCCTGGCAGGTGTTTCGGAACTAGATGAGGATCCAAGATTCTCTGTAGAACAATTCCCGCACGGTGGGCTGAAAGTTGAAGAGCACGAGAGAAAACCCCAATCTGGATCCGAGAATGGAAGGCAGAAATCGAGGCTCCGGGATGACGATCGCAAAGGCCATCTCGACGTACTATTGCGCGCGACTGAGCAGTTCCTGGCTCGAGGAGAGATCGCAAAAGCAGCAAAGGCGTTTGGAATCGTTCTTCAGTTGAGGCCCCGGGCTCAAGCCATCGACATTCGCCTCCATCACCTTTGGTCAATTGGATCGGAGATCCTCGTGCGGCAGAGAGAGCAGCTGCAAGAGATTAACCAGCAATTATCGAGCACCGGCGATGGTATTCACGCTGCCGCATCCCGGTGGGGTTCTGCCAGCAATATGAGCGAGCTCAAGTCTTACTTTGAGATGTTGATTCGTCAGTACGCATACGATCATAAAGCGCCGAACAAACTCTCGGCAGTCGACTTTTGGCTGGCTCTGCTTAGCTGCGAGCTGAGCATCATCTACGCAGAGCATCTGAGAGGCATCGCTCATCTGGAGGCTGAAACTAGGCTTCAGCATGAAGACTCTGCAGCGCAGGATATTGTCCAACTATCATCACCAAACACGAATGAACCACTAGGTAGACGATCTGATTTCCAAGTTGTGGACTCGGGGCTGCAATATGAGACCAAGGAAGACTGGATAAAGAACCGAAGGGAAGCAATCTGCCAACGCACACTCACTGGTCTACGAGATATCAACCAAAGGATGGAGAAACTCGTGGATCAATTGCCATACTCCAAAAACGAGAGCTTTCTGCAGCTAAGGGAGATAACGTCGCTCCTCTCCATTGACCTCAGTTCATCAAATACCAGCATCTCAAGATCATAGCACCATCAATTGTGTTATGTCTTTGGACATAGCGTAACTCGCTATATTCTACAAGTCTTGCGTTATGAATCTCTTTTTTCTTTTACTGCTTTTCAGATAGTAGGCCTGTTACATCTACCTTCTATCTAAGAGATAGATATGGGGAAAAGGCATCTGTTGATGCAAATATGGGCAGCAAGACGAGACGACGGGGTCAGCTGCCTTAGTTGCGTCCCTTCTTACTTCGCGGCATCATTTCTGAGCCCAGCGCTGCAGCAACAAAGCTGTGTTCGAGCTCCCAACTACGACACACCAGTCCCCGCCAGGACTCCAGGACGCCTGCCTGCCCACGAAATTGGCCGATGATGACTCCATCTTATGGTGTCGTAGCGGCTCGTGGGTGTCGTCCATGCTGTACTTGGTCGCCCATGATTCCAATGTCTCCGGGCTGAACTCCCGGGAATCCACCTGAGTCACCTCTACTGGAGCCGGCGAATCTTGCTCACCGCCAGCTGCTCGAGATTTATTTGGCGGATCTGGTTTTGAACGTGGGATGACGGGCTTCTGCCAGCTAGGGAGCTGTACCGGCTTGGTTTTGTCCATATGATTCGCCAGGGTCGACATAACATCGCGGTAGGCGGTCAGTCGCTTCAAATCCCAGAAAAAGATGTTGCCCGCAGCATTGCAAAACGCAAGCACCGGATTCTGATTCGGCACATGATGGAGCTTGAAGCGCATGAAGAATTGCGGGCCACAGTTCGGAGTGTGGAATGCCAATAACCGTGTATATTGGACTGGGCACTGAGGGGATGTCAATGGAACGAAGGCAGAACGTGTAAGTCGTCCGGGATCGTCGTAATTTGTTGGGAGTACATTTTGTGGCGTGGGGGCAGTACTCTGGGGTGGTAGAGGGTCGTCTGAAGAGAATCCTTCTAACTTCCACAAGACAATCACATTATCGTGGCATGCTCTGGATAGGATTAGATCTCCATAAAACGAGACACTGTAAAAACATTAGTAATACCATTATATTTTTACTCAACTTTTTTAAAACGGTGTTCTTACCAATCTACAATGCCGCTGTGCACTGCTGAGGTTGAGAAATGAGGATAATGAACCTGCAGAGGCGTATCAATAGGCTCATTGGGGAGATCGGGAATAGTCCACTACATTGTAGGAGGCATTAGTATTCTGCGGCAAAACTGGATCGATCAACCTCATACCAAGTTTATGATCTGGTCGTGGCCACCCGATAAAAGATAGCGGCCAGTTTCGTGGAAAGCCTATGAAACGTCAGTGGAAATCTTGGGATAGGATGAAGATGAAGCATCTTACCACACTGAGGAGATTCCAAGAGTGACCCTCTCCGGCGAGAATGCATAAGCATGGCTGGCTCCTATGTTTTTCCTCCACGCTCCATATCCGCACGCTTGTGTCGTCGGAGGCTGAAGCGATGATGTATGGGTTGACAGGGGATGTGGCTAAATCATTTACGTCCTTTGCGTCGGGTGAGTTTCATGAAGCCCAAAGTGAGGAGTTGAGAGAAGACGAACCCCGCCATGGCCGACAAAGCACTATGAAATGAAAACCGTCAGTCCATGTCCGATCTCGCACGTTCTGACAGCTGTGGTGCCTACCTCAACCAAATGGCCATCGACTACGTCGTATATCTTGACCTTGGCATCAACGCCACCGATGCAGATGTAGGGCCGGCCGTTTACTGCATCCATAGTCCAAGTACAACAGCAACTGGCAGCTTCATCCTATGAGTCGATTAGTTAGGTTCATTTTATGGTAGAGGGCATGTCACTTACATCATCGTCTCTTATGACATTGATTACATGGCAGGGATTTGCATCTCCCGTGTCCTTTGTGAGTCGGCAGATAACAACCTTAACAACTGCGTCAGGAAACAGATAACGTTGTATTGCCGGCTGATGAGCGACGCGAGACTGTGATTATCTCTCGTGGAACTTACATGTTTCTTGCTGATGGCAGCGAAGACAGGCTCATGATCCAGAGGCTGGTAAGGGCAGAACTTGACATCAAAGAATTCTATCCATTGTTTGGGCGGTTAGTACTTCATCGCCCACAGCCAAAATACAGCCCCAGTAGCAGAATTGAATGCTTGCCTGCAATATTATCATCACTGCCGAGAAACCTGGTGTCATTCTGCAGCTGTATTAGCCATGAGCGACGCGAACAAGGGTGGTTGATATTCACCTCTAGGGAGAAGGAGGTGCGTAGTTTTGGGAGCTCAAAGTTCACATCATCGATGCTAGCCATCCCGCCCGGCGATTCCACGCACCGTGGTTAGAATGAGCGTGATATGGCATCAGTTTCAATCTCGTGTGAAGCAGCAAAGTGTTGGCTAGATGTCTTCCGCCCCACATCAACTTTGTCAGCAACGTGGTTAACGACAAGTGAAGTGAAGTGAGATTGCGATTTTGGCCCCGAGAGAGTCGATAAAATGTTCTAGATTTAAATAGTTACTGCAATTCACCCAGGGGGGTTGTGGCTGCGGCATGGCAAATGCATAGATTGACATGAGGACAGGATCTGGACACCCGCCGCAATCTCAATAACCACCATGACCTTCTATCGAGTAGGCCGCAATGTTATCAGGTACTGTGTCTAAGGTACACAGGACTCCTTCATTGAGGCTAAAGGTGGGTATGAGATATGGAATGGCAGTGAATTCCTTGAATACTATCCCAATTCAACAAACTGAAGGCACCGAATATGCACCAAATCAACTCTCCATTAGGTGCGTTATCCACCCGAGTCTTCGAGTTGAGGCGAAGACTTCACACAGCGAGAATACAATGGGCATCGTCAGGAACAGGTCGAATGTCTAGGTAAGTCTGGTTACTAATAGTCAACTGCCTACAGGGTATCAGATAGTAAAGAGGGATAGAGGTGCTTATTGCTTATTAGATACGTGCATACATACATAATATATATATATCTATATCTGGCGAGATGAATCTATGCTATGCTCTTCGTGTAAAAAATCATCAATTTTCTTCTCTTATATAGTTATTCCAGGTCGCAATCGAATCGGGTTGAACATCGCGCTCCCATCCTACTCCGCTCCATCCATGCAGTCGACTCAAGTGTCGTATTGTTGGGCGTCCATGAGGGCAATTCCAGGGCTTATCCAGCTCTCCCATGTGGTTAACAAGAGAATACATCTGGTTTCTCGTCATGGCTTTGCCGATCATAATGCTGCTTCGACATGCCCTCATAGCAAACATCTTCTGAACCTTCGAAGGGCGGGGGATGTACGAAGACTCGGCGGATTTATCACCCAAGAGAGATATCAATTCTTCCAAGTCATCCAGTTTGAACGTAACTTCACGGCTCAGAGGTAATGAGGTTAGCTGGCATCGCGAACCCACAGAGAAGCGTCCGGTTGTATCCGTGTTTACTTTGAACCCGTTCGCATTTAGAGCGGTTGCATTCTCCAGAATTATCTCCTCCTCAAGAGCTGTTAGCTGAAGTCTCATAGGATGGACAAGACGCTGAGATTGGATCTCAGTAGTGTTTTGGAGTCTTTCGTAATTGTACTTCTCATCGGATGCATGCTGGTCGATGATGAAAAGCTCATCATGCTTTCCTTCGCCACCAGACGCCAGAGGACTAGCAGGTTTAACCGCGATGATAAACCCAAGATTGAACTGGCCGATGATTCTCATTTTTGAAAAATCACCCTTTGAAATGATAAGAGGGAGTCTAGACTCTGCATCGCTGGCATCTATTCGCTCCACAGAAGAGGTGTGATGCGTTGTAGAACCAGACAGGGAAGTATGACGATGAGGATGCCTATTGTGCAACTGTCGGAGCTTTCCTTTTTCCACGTGTAAGCTTTGGATATAACATGCTGTAATGTCTTTTCGCCGCGCGGGTTTGGAGGGCTGTATTTTGGACTCAGCAGCAAGAGCTCCCGTGTTGGCGGCACTGATCGGAGAATTGCCATCTCTTGATGCAATCGTAGGGTTAATGCGTTGAAAGTCAGGCTCGACTTCAAGAGACTGTCTATCATGTCGAGAATGCCTAGGAGAAGAAGCATCATTGTCCATGGCTTTATTGTTTCTCTGCTCCCGTGGAGGTTGTTGAATGGCGGGTTCGATATCTGATCCAGATATTTCTGAAGGGATAAGTTCCTTTGCATCGCTGTGTTCTGGTGATGCAGAACGCAGTTTTTCAATTTCGGGGGATCTAGATTCACTCTCCAAATCTGTAACTTTGGCTGGGCTGCTAACCTCTCGTGAGGGAGTTACTACCTCGCTTAGGCCTTGCTTGCCTGCATCCTCTACGCAAAGATCAGGAATAACGGAACTGGTAGAGCCGGAAACTTGTGTGTGGATGTTGAAAGTAGCACCATACGATTTCTGGGGTCGACTTAAGGCGGTGTTAATGCTGGATGTAGCCGATGAAGCCTGACGTGGAGGAGAGTGGTTCACCAAGATAGTCTTTAGGCTAGGAGTTTCGGGTGCTGATTTTGCTGGCGAAGCTGATGTGACATCTTTCCCGACAACTGATTCGATACCGCCATCTAGGTGCAGTTTTCCCTTTCCATTATGTTGTGACCTTGTTCTCGCCAATCGCGATAACGTAGGCATCTCATCGTCCGGCTCCGACTCCTCGCTGTCTCCCGCGGAACTAGATTTGTTATCCTCACTAGCACTGTCTTCTACCACGGTGGCAGTAGGAAATTTAGACTCTGACTTGTCGAAAAGTCGATGGAGTTGTCCAGGCTTAGTAACTTTACTATGAGAAGACTGCAGTTTCGCATTCTGAGCTGATGAGGCAATTGAGATACTGTCTTCATGGGTATCAAACAACTCAGACAAGGAGGTACGAAGAGTATCCAGGAGGTTGTTTTGGTCATGTAGTAGAATGGACCGCTTATCAGGGCTGACGTTCACGTCGTATAACATAGTATCCAGCTGGACATCGGCGAAAATGAAAGGCGACTGGGAGTTATTATATGATCGATAGACTTCGTTGAACGCTTTGGCCAGCTGAGGAAGCGAGCAGGGTCGACCGTTGACAAAGAACATCTGTCGATCCGGGGTCTGTCTGCCTTCCCCATGGGCAGGTTTCGAGACATGGCCAATGATACGGACATCATGACTATTAGGCACTGATTTCTCACCGGTTCGCACGTCAGGGCGGGTACCCGAGGGCTTGAGTTCTAAATGAAGATCGAGTGGTATCAACGCTGCTAGAGTTTTTGCGCCGAAGATGTTGACGATATTCTCACGAGTGGTCGGGTTGCCTTTGGTGGAAAAGAGTAGTATTCGTTTCCCTTTCGTTGGTTGCTGGGATACGGAGAATTTCACGTTCGTCTGGATGCATGCATACTGGTTAAGTAGAGCTATGACCTTGTGCCATTCCCTCTTAATATTACGGTCAAGTTCTCGGCGTCGGACAGGTAAATTGTGGAATAGGTTTTCCACAGTGACAGTCGTCCCTCTCTGGGCCGCAACGACGGCTGTGCTATCCAACTCTCCTGACTGGTGAAACGTTAATCTAGAACCTTTGGGAGCTTCTTCTTCTAGGCAGGTCGTCACGGTTAGAATTGACAAGGCGCATAATGATGCTAGAGCCTCGCCACGAAAGCCAAAGGTCTGCAGCGACTCTATATCAGAATAGGAAGAAAGCTTTGACGTGTAATGCTTAAGAGCGACGGAGCTATAGTTGGCAGGCGAGATTCCGGATCCATTGTCTTGAACCTCAATTGAATCGAGACCTTGGTTTTTGAAACGAACATCTTCATCACAGGTCAGTCGAGGGACAGACTCAAGCGTCACTGCAGCTATTCGGCACACCAACCTATGATTGTCGCCCCAGAATCAACGCTGTTCTCGACTAGCTCTTTGACTACAGAGCATAGGTCAACAATGACCTGGCCCGATTGGATTTGATGGACCTAATGGCCAGATATTAGCTGGATGTTTGCATATAGAGCACGAAGAAACTTACGCTGCGGCCATCGATTTGTTTGATCGTGGCCATAAATTCTAGCAGATGCAGGTTTGAGCGCGCTTGAGAGATGGAAGGTCAACACAGAGAAGCAGCGTGAATGACGGCACAGTACAAATATGTGTTAGTGCCATTCTCTGTACACATGAAAGTACCTGCTAGGTAATAATACGGTACCACTTCCTAGGTAGGCATAGTATCCACAATAACGAGTTTTATAACAAGATAATAACCAAAACTATACTTGAGATAATTTAATTAATTAATAGATATATCGTATTTACTAGAATGGAGTAGCTCATAGCTATTGTTAAACTGTAAATAAATAAATAAATAAATAAATAAATAAATAAATAAATAAATAAATAAATAAATAAATAAATAAATAAATAAATAAATAATAATTTGAACTTGGAGCAATACATTAAAAGGTGATCAGCAATAGTAATATGATAAGTATTGTATTGGAATTTTGAATTATTTAAGATATTCTAGAGTATATAGCTCCGTATCTCATGACGACTGTCGCTCAAAATATGCCCACTGCCCTGGAGCTGGCTTTTCATCCAGATTATCCCAGCTATATCCAGTGTTAGCAATGACGAGCACTTTGTATGACAAAGGAGAGGCATTGCCCTTGAAATGACTTACACTTGCGCCTGTTCCATAGTCTCAACTAGCTGTAATTCGCCCTCTGCCACCTGAATGACCTCTTCAATAAGACCAGCACCCAGTTGCTGCTCAAGCTCCTTGACCCTGCCTCACTTGTTAGCTGTCTGACGAATGCTTGAGCCGATGGTCTTATGCTCACTGCTCGGCCGTAAGCTGGGGCTCATCCTCCCACTGCAGCTTTTCGTCGTTGATGTTTTGGTGTTCCGCGGCATCGATGATGGGATCGTTGCTGCCCACCTGACTCTCGCCATTCCATTCCTGTGACCGAACGTCTCCGGCATCGTGTTCAATTCCAACAACAAAGACGCGATTGCCGAACTTGACCGTCCTAGCGCCGCTACCATCGAATCGATCACTGGCAGCCTCGAATTGGTGGGGATATTTTCGCATCAGCTCCTTGGCCTTCACAGTCCACTCTTCATATCCGGGCGGAACAATCTTTTCGACTAGGCCCATACGATGCTTGGTCGTCGCCTCGACAGATTGGCGGTACAGAGAGGTTTCGGGTATGGATTGCAGCTTGTTAAGTGTTGTGCTGTACAGGTATAACAGAGTTGACCGGGGGGTCTTGTGAGTCCATAGTCCTGTGAGTCCGGTAGGCGTGCCGGGCTCTAGATAGCTGGCGAGAGCTCGAAGTGTCGGCCGCATGCTGGCGAAGATCAATTGTAAGCCAATGTGAGGCGTTGCGCAATTGAACTTTGGTTTCGCTATTGAACCGCGGGGAGAAGTTTGAGTGTAAATCTAGCTGGCTGTAGAGAGTAGAGAGTACCCACAATAATCACTCAACGTTCCGGTCCCCAAGCGGCATATTCCTGCTGCTACTACTACTAGAGGTAGTACCTAGGTAGTACGGAGTACTCTGTATTACATTAAGCAGTTCCGGTAAACCCCCTTAAATAAACATTAATAGAATAGAAAAATAAAAAGAAAATCAATGGTTTGATATATATTATAAATTAATATTTTATTAATTACTAATATTCTATAAATAATAATATTTTATATTTAATTATAAGCAATTCTAAAATATAAATACCATCTATTCATATGTAGATATATCTATATATAAATTATAACTTATTTCTTATAAGCACTCCTTTATAAAACTCAATCATCTGTATCACGTGATGAATTATCAGCAATATGTTTTGCCTAGCGTCCCTTGTTCTGGACCCACCGGATGACGCGACTCGCCCGGTGTCTAGAAATACAGTGCGCGGTCTAGACTGATCATGTCCTTAGAGGCGTTCTGGGGTGCAGCTTCGTACCTGTAGGTTGCCAGTTGCAGTGCCACTCGTTCTTCGTCAAACACAGCAGTCACTCCCAGATCTATCCCGCGATCACGGTTCAGCAAAATGGCTCAGGGGTGAGAATTCCCGGCGATGACGCACAGGAAGCAGAAGCTGGCTAACACAATGGTTCATTCAACGTCTACAGATATTCCATTCTCATCGGCCTCCTGGTCATCGTTGCGTTGAGCGCAGCAGCCTGGTTCTTGTCTCCCAAAGGCGAGAATCAAGTGTCAGTCTTTTATCCCCCATCGTGAATTCTACCACGCTAACAGGCCGTGTTTGTAGCTTATGGCGTTCATCTCTGATTCTGGCCATCGTCAGCTGCTATCTCATGTGGCTAATCACTTTCCTCGCCCAACTCCATCCACTGATTGCACCGAGACGAAGCGACCTGCGAGAGGAATTCCTGGGACATAGTATCTAGAGTTGATTGCTGGATACGACAGCGCAGATTCGGGCGTATCGGGCAGATTGGCGTTTGGGATTTTCCTTCATTCACATCTTGTATTGCTATCGAGTTTCTCGTTGGGAGTAGCCTTCTTCACCTGCAAGCCATGATTGATTATTAGTGTACAAAGAGGTGCCGTTGTGGCTTGAGACCAAATCTAACTTGTTGGGACGTCGGATTTTATAATACAGGCCGGTGTTTGCGCTGTTACAATATGATAGCAACATGGTATATGCAGCGTTGGTCCGATTAAATATACGTTTATTTGGTTGGCGAGAATTACTTTATCCCACAGCTAAACGGCCAGCCCAATCCCTGATATACTTCACCAGGGCCCAAAGAGCTTTGCCATCTGCAGCGACGCTGCTATCACCGATGGAGTCTACATCGCCCAGTCCAGCAGAGATCAATATCAGCTGGCCCACAGCCCAGCGCACAGATGCGCCGGCAATTGCTAAAAAGCAGGCAACATAGTATTTGCAGTCGAGTAGAATCCGTAGGGCTTCTACATTATTTGCCACAACAGCCCAGCCTAGGGACCTGGCCGCAGCGGGCACGTCATATTCCCAGATGACCATCAAGATTGGAAATAGTTTGGTCGAGGATGAGACAAGCAAGGCCGTCGATACCGAGTTTGGGCGATTATACCGTGGCATAAGCCCCGTGATATTGAGCGGCGAGAGGAGGGACGATGTAAAGAATCGGATGCTCAGATGGAAAGCGATGGTGGACAAAGCGCAAAGGACCACTGCGACAGTGATGTTAGTCGACGGAGAAACGCAAATGTATCGCAGATGAAGACGCAGACTACTGACAAAAGAACATGTACTGAATCACAATCGGCTGTTCAGCGAGCGGTCCCAGTTTACTCTCGCCGGGTGTGGACGATGGGATGGTTTGTTTCTCAATGCGGGCCCATGTCAAGTAGACATCGAACAGCAAAAGTAACACGCCCAAACGAATGATGGAAGGCTGCCAAGGACATTAGCACACCGGCGTGCTGCCAAATCTAGCGGGCGAGGAAGGGAGGCGGCGTGGCCAACGTACGTCGAAGCGATCGCCATCTCGCATCAAGGTGTTGTGCAGTAAATGGCGATAGACCTATAGACTCGGAGATGAGAAATGCCACGCAGAACGATCCGAGTTACAGTACCTGAGGTTTGATGAGGACCAGGTCGATAAAGAGCACAACAAAGTCGTGCTCTACATATTTATCACAGAAATGACCACATTTCCGGCAGACAGTGAGGCGAATCAAGTGCCCATTGGACTTGTCATTGGCCCCGGAATATTGCGTCCATAGAGTTTTGACAGGATACCGGCACTCTATACAGATAGGCATTGGCGTGAGGAGAATCCGCGTGGTTTCGACATGGGATAATTGGTTCCGTGGTGTATTATGGAGCGTTTACTGGTTGACATTCTATGTACCTAAGGTACGGAGTACGTAGGTAGGCGTCTAATCGATAATAGGTGGTAGTATTCAGGTATTATTATGATGCACGAACGGAGCACAAGTTTGTACCAGTGCGCCGTTAGCAAGTTACTACCTACCTAGTACCTAGTAGTACTACATACCTTAGTACTAGTAGTACTAAATGTAGCACCTAAGTGAGGTGCGGCTAGCAGCTTAACTGCTTCTAGTAGCAACCTCGGGGATCCTCTTTGGGGATATGAGGTTTGTTTCATACCGTAATTTACTACAAGTACGGAAACAGAGAGTACCATGTACAGCACTCCAAATGATATAATATGCATGTAAGATTTGTAAGATTTGTGATGATTATGGTAATAATTATGATGGCTATCATCTATTGAATTTAAATATGATGTTTTAGGAATCCTCTTTTGAGTTGAACACGGCAAGAGGCCTATTTTTATGTATGTATTTTATACTATTTTATTCTTCTATTCTTTAATTTCTTTTTTTTTCTAAAAGGAAAGAAACGAACCGGAATAATCGATCATCTAAAAGGCCTAGATCGTTCCCAGCCTCTTTCTACATTAGTGTGCATGTCGAATTTCTTCAAATGACGCGAAATGCTCCCCCCAACTCTATCTAGCTGCTTTCCCGCGATTTTATCCACTTAGCGCTCTGCGCCTCGCTGTGCTCGCTCTAATTGGACCAGATGACGGCGGAATGGGTCGCATTCGGCCGTGTGACTTTCTGTTTTAATTTCACTGCTTTTTCCCAAAGTGTTATCACCTTATTCTGGCCCGTAGCAACCCATAGCCACTCACAGCTTCGGCCTCACCAAAGGTCTGTCCTCGACCTTTCCCATGAAGAGGCGCTCGTCGTCTGTTGATGTCGGTGGTAAATCCTCCCTCGAGCTGCAAAACCCAGATGCCGAGTCAGAACACCGCCTCAATGGCTTAATATCCCGTCAACCATCGGCTCTCAGGCAACTCAACAGCGTCTATTCGAACCAGGCGAATGGCCACCTGCACCCTTCCAGCCATGCAGCAGTCGCATCCTTTTCACCACTATCGCTCCCTACTTCGTCGCCCAGCATGACCACGACCAAACAGCCTCCCCTAGCCAGCTCGGGGGCGCGCAATCGCAGTCTTTGGTTCATGTCGGTTCTGTCCTTTTTCGTTGCCACGGCTGGTGTTGGCCTCTTGGTCGCTATCTTTCGGTCGCTCACGACTCGCCAAATCGAGCCCAAGGGATGTCGGATGTCGTATATGCGGCCTTCCTACATTCATTTCTCCGAATTCGATACTGAACACACCCGTTTTGCAAGCAAAT
Source organism: Trichoderma sp. TW21990_1 (assembly GCA_010015515.1). Classification (NCBI taxonomy): domain Eukaryota; kingdom Fungi; phylum Ascomycota; class Sordariomycetes; order Hypocreales; family Hypocreaceae; genus Trichoderma; species Trichoderma sp. TW21990_1. The sequence continues at coordinate 29,932 of ML974118.1, forward strand.
ACTCCCTGTATCTCTATCGCGAGCAAGGAATTGATGGCGGTCAGGTTGGTTTCAAATCCCCCTACTCGGAAAACTGGTACACCAAAGCTCACACACCATGGCAACAAGTTGCGCGGAATTCCGGTCCTCTTCATCCCAGGTAATGCCGGAAGTTACAAACAAGTCCGGCCAATTGCTGCAGAGACTGCCAATTACTTCCATGATTATATTCAGCACGATGGTAGTCAGCTAGATGCTGGCATAAGGACTCTTGATTTCTTCACAGTCGACTTCAATGAAGACATCACGGCATTCCATGGCCAGACGTTGCTTGACCAAGCTGAATATCTCAACGAGGCCGTCCGATACATCCTTTCGCTGTACTCCGAGCCGCAAAGAGCCATTCGAGATTCGCATCTCCCCGATCCTACATCCGTCCTGATTCTTGGACATTCAATGGGAGGAGTTGTCGCAAGGGCAATGTTGGTTCAGCCAAACTATCAGGAGAATTCGATTAATACCATCATTACAATGTCAGCACCGCATGCGCGCCCTCCGGTTACATTCGACGGCCGGATCGTTCAGATCTACGATGAAATCAATGACTATTGGCGGCGTGCGTATACCCAAAAATGGGCCAGCAACAATCCGCTGTGGCATGTCACTCTAGTATCTATCGCTGGTGGAAACCTGGATACTGTCGTGCCGTCTGATTATGCTAGCATCGAATCGCTCGTACCCGAAACACATGGATTCACTGTTTTCACATCGGGAATACCGACAGTGTGGACAAGCATGGATCACCAGGCGATTCTCTGGTGCGATCAATTTCGAAAAGTCCTGGCCCAAACTTTGTATAGTATCATTGACGTTCACCGAGCCTCTCAAACGAAACCCCGAGCACAAAGGATGAGAGTCTTTAAGAAGCGACTTTTGACTGGTCTGGAAACGATTGCTGAGAAGACTCTATCTCTGAATGAACCGACAATCCTCCTTACTTTGGACGACTCGTCTAGTACAGTAGTGCCAACTGGGAGCCGGCTAATCCTCCCGCAGCTGGGATCTGAGGGTACTCCGAAGGCCTATCTCCTTCCCGTACCACCCCATGGATCGCCGGAGCCAAAACGCTTTACTTTATTGACCGATGCTCAACTTAGCGCACCTATCGATAGCAACCAGTTGCAAGTCCTCTTATGCAGCGTTTCCCCCTTTCAACACACGAGTTTCAATTCCATCTTTTCCGCCACGATAGACCTGTCAAGGAACGGTACCACGCCGACGAAATTAGCTTGTAAGGATGCTGCGTCTGACACGGTCCTTCTTCCAGCCTCAACAACGAATATTCAAGCCCCCTTCTATCTGGACGGAGAACCTCAGATATACCCCTTTTCATATCTACAATATGACGCTGAATATCTCTCTGATCATCAGTTTGTCGCCGTCATTGATAGAGCAACGAAATTCAGCCATGGCTTTGCTGTTGCGGAATTCAGTGATCATGCTTCCTTTCAAAAGAAAGAGGACATCAGCCTCACTCGCCTTCTCGCTTTTGGTCTATCATTCCGGTTGCCTGCTGGTCGCCCCATTGCTATGGATATCAATATACCAGCCCTCAAATCAAGCTTGATAGCCTATGATATGGTGATCAAGAATCAGCAATGTGCCGGAAAGCAGCAGCTATTTGCGCCATTGATACGCCAATATATCCAGAGGCCCTATGAATCAAAATATTTTGCCAATGCCAGGATGACCGGGATTAGTTTCCATGGTGTCGCTCCGTACATGCCGCCGCCGTTAACACCACCCGGTGCCGACGGCCTAGTTTTCGGGATCTGGTCTGATCCGACGTGTGAGGCGCCCCTGGAGATTGACATTTATGTTGATGTATTGGGGAGTCTTGGTAAACTGTATATGCGATATCGTACAGTTTTTGCGGCTTTTCCTTTACTCATCGTTGCATTGGTACTCCGGAAGCAGTTCAGTGTTTATGACCAGACTGGCATCTTCATCTCCTTCTCCGAAAGCTTGGATCTGTCTATACGACAGTCAATTCCGCTTCTACTTTCTTGTCTGTCTCTATTGGCCATTTCCCCCAGTGGAGTGACGACTTTTCTCGCTGCACTTGTGGACAGCAATCGGGCAAATCCGAACTCATCTTGGAACATCAGCTTTCACAGGAACGACCTTCTTATTGGTACCGATGACCCCTTCTTCATCTACCTTGTGCCTTTTATTGGCATTGTATGTATCGGCGTTTGTACCGTTCTGCATTACATTCTTCTTGCTATGACAAGAATTCTTGGTGTCGCATATGCCGCGTTTACGGCATTACCTGCGATCAACGGCAATAATCTGCTGAGTCCATCGCCGGTGTTTGCGCCATCCACTCCTCGACGGAGGGTGATTTCAACCATTATCCTATTATTTCTGGTGTCGACTTTCATTCCGTACCAATTCGCGTACCTAGTCGCTTGCCTTGTACAGATTCTTACCGTTGTTCGGGCTCTTCGCATATACGTTGTCACACCTTCAACGGCCAACTCCAACTATTATCATTATTCGCATTCTATCCTTCTGCTCATGATGTGGGTTCTCCCCATCAATTTGCCTATATTAGCGGTCTGGGTTCGTAACCTGGCCGTCCATTGGCTCACACCATTTTCCTCCCATCACAATGTGTTGTCCATAATGCCATTTATATTACTGGTGGAGAATTTGACAACAGGCAAGATGGTTCCACAGATTACATGTGGATTCCGCCATATTACCAGCGGGCTTCTTTTTGGCACGGCGCTTTGTGCTGCAATCTTTGGCGTTTCACATGCATACATGCTTCATTATCTCGTGAATGTAGTGGCTGCATGGCTCGTCATTCTTCACTCTTCTTCGGAGCCATGGACATTAATGAAATTCGGTACTTTTTTGGAAGGAGACGTGGATGAGTTGGAAGAAAAGCAGTAATTGACACTGAATAATGTGGTATAGATGTTCATATAATAAGCGTTACTTCACCTACTATCGCTTTATGCTTTATAGTTAATATACATTATATAGATAATTGTAAGATATCAATATATATATTAAAATCTAATTTTTTTTTTACTTGCTCTTGGAAATTTAATTTTAACGGATTTTATTAATAATAACAATAAAGTATATATATATATATATATATATATATTATATTTAAAATCAAAACAAGACTGTTAACAAATAAATAAAGATTTATTTATTTACGTAACTTATATTACATTATTATATTAATATCAATTTACGATTTAGAATATTTTTTTTTGTGTTATTAAGCGCTAGTCTACTTTAGCCTAAATCAGATGCTAAATCATTACATCATACCTCTCCAACACTCCTCGGCACGAGGTACTTCCCGCTCAAAACTCCCGAATTCATCAGCCTCTCTCAATGCCCAACCGCACAGCCTCGTGGCTGCGCTGGATCCTCGGAATGGGCGAGCGTCGAAAACTAGGAGATGTCGCTCTGGACATTGTCCTGTTTGCTGGGATGGTAGCAGACCCTCGCATCCCTATCTGCCATTGTACTGACAGAAGATTCCAGATGACAGCTGGTCTCTACGTTGCTCGCACGTTTTTGAATCCGATCCTGAGCAACCTGGTAGACCCCGATAAAGAGAAGCACGAACAGGCGAAGCGTCAGGCGAAAGCCCATCTCGATCGCCTAAGTCGGAGGCGACACATTGATGGCATTGGAGACCATGGGGCGGACGGGGCTCGAGGAGGCTCGCGAGTCGAAGAGCTGGTTCTGAACGAATATGAAAACCTAATAGCGCTGGAAATGGTCGCGCCGGATGACATACACGTCGGCTTTGACGGTGAGTTCTGGCCGTCTGATGCTCTCGGGGGATTTCGCCACTAATTGGACATGAAACTTGCACAGACATTGGCGGCCTGGATATGATTATCGAAGAACTGAAGGAATCCGTCATATATCCGTTGACCATGCCGCATCTCTATCAACACGCCGCTTCGCTGCTGTCTGCGCCATCTGGAGTTCTGTTGTATGGACCGCCTGGTTGTGGTAAGACGATGCTGGCCAAGGCTCTGGCCAAGGAGAGCGGCGCGTCGTTTATCAATCTCCATATATCAACACTCACCGAGAAGTGGTACGGCGACTCCAACAAGATCGTTCGAGCCGTCTTCTCCCTGGCTCGTAAGATGCAGCCGGCTATTGTGTTTATTGATGAAATCGATGCTGTTCTGGGCACGCGCAGAAGCGGCGAGCATGAGGCTAGCGGCATGGTCAAAGCCGAGTAAGTGCCATACCAACCAGCTAATAGGCGGCATCTCCGCGTTGATACAAACGGGCATTGACAAGACTCAAGGTTCATGACGCTGTGGGACGGATTGACATCGAGCAATTCTTCGGGCATTCCAGCACAGATTGTCGTTCTTGGTGCCACTAATCGTATGCACGACATCGACGAGGCGATTCTCCGGCGAATGCCCAAGAAGTTCCCCATAACGCTGCCGAGTTTGGAACAACGACGCCGCATCTTGCAACTGATTCTCAAGGACGCCAAGTTGGATACCGACAACTTTGACTTGGATCACGTGTCTAAAATCACCGCTGGCATGTCGGGGAGTGACATCAAAGAGGCCTGTCGCGATGCCGCCATGGCGCCCGTGCGAGAATACATGCGACAGCACGGCCGCGATGGCCCGTCCAAGAGACCGGTTGACCCAGCCCAGTTCCGTGGAATCAGGACCGATGACTTTGTCAAGCATTCAGGTGATCAATACTTGATAGATGTGCTTCAGCAACGCCAAAAGGGGTCTAACCAAATACCAGCCACTGACGTGTACGGAGATATTGACGAAACATTTATTGAGCCCCAGGATTAGGCTCAGAGGCTGTTCCATGGCCTGGAGTAACAGCCGTTTTCTGTTTTCATACTGCCCTTTTTTTTTTTTTCTCTTGGTTTGCTCTTAGTTGCCGGAGTAATATTTCATGTCGGCTAGCGCATTCATCACGAATCTCCAGTCACCATCACAAGATAATCCTCTCCGCACATCTGATATTGGTTTAAGCAGTGATATAGCACCCCGGTGGGATTTTCAGTAAGGATATACAATATAAATTACGATTAATATACGTGTCTACGAGAACTTCACCAAAGGTAGCCTGGGTATCTAGCAATATAGAACATCGGCCACGCCCAAGTATTTTGTTATTACAGATGGTGAATATATGAGGAACAAAAACGTGTAGAGAGAGCCAAGTCTTGGTTTCACATCAAATGCGCCCTCATAATCCGCATCGATAAACCACATACTCTCCTCCGTGTCGACCTGCCCTTCTTCATACACGCTTGCATAGATGGAAGCACGCTGTCCGTTTGCCTACCGTCACATCTGAAGACTGCAAATATATTTAATAACCTTGACAACCCAAGGGAGCGCCACCGCGGGATGACTCTCTAGCTCATGGGCATGTCTATATTTATGGTGCTCATATCTCCATTGATGCCAAAGAATTGAAACCTGTCGTATCGTTAGCCGCAAATATAAGCAACGCTCGCTCTCCTCTCGCACAAAACTTACCAATCTTCCACATTAAGAGTTGTTGGCGCAGGCTGTCCCTGCGCAGAGCTCGTGCCCCAACTGTCAGGGCTTTGGCCGTCCTGCAGTCCGCCGTCGAAGCCAGTCTGCCACAAGTTGGACTGTCCCTGGAACCCGGCCATGGGCACGATGCCGGGTGCTTGGCCGGGCGCTTGGCCGGGCGCTTGGCCGGCGCCTCGGAACTGATTGGCCTGCATGTTCGCAGCTATGCTGGCCCCGGGGATTTGATTCAGCGCATTCTGGTCCAGAGTCTGGTGCGTCTGCGGGGGCGAGAGGCTGGGGAACACCGGCATGCTTGAGCTTTCGGGGAAAAGCTGGTCGGGCTGGAAATTCTCCCACAGAGACTGCGAGATATTCGGCGAGTTGCGGGTAACCAGGTACAAGTCTGGCGGCGTTGCCGGGACCGAAAATGAAGGGTTGAACGGTGTGGCCGGTCTCGTTTGAGGTCGCGAGTTGGTGCCACCCATGAAGGTATCCGCGCCGGCATGGCGAACGGTTGGAGATGCTGCGGAGGATCGTTGGCCGACATTGTTGTCATTCTTGGTGGCGCTGGGGGTTTGTGGCCGCGATCTTTCGTACGACTCTTGCGGAGTTGGGGTATTGCTCGTAAAGTCGATGGCCATGTCGTCGTACTTCCTCTTGGACGTGTCTTGCCTGTTGAGCTGCTCAAGCTGGGCGACGGTTTGCTGCATCTTCCGATGTCGCTTCCCTCCCGCCTTTTGCAGCCGCTCTTCAAGCACCTTGTTGCCAAGGATGGACTCAAACAGTGTATAGACCATCTTTCCCACGAGCCAGACGCGAGAGACCTCCTTCATTGCTTGCATGCAGCTGCGCATCCTGTCCTGCGTCACCTGCTGTATAGATGGAACTGGGGAACGCATCTGATAGACGTGCATGATGAGGGCGGAGAAGAGGCTATACACAATGAAGGCTGGGCAATACCGAAGCTGGTTATGCGCCGCCAGGTTCTCAACTATGGACGTGATCATGGCCGCCGCTTGGAAGGCAATGTTTCTTGATGGATATGGAGAATCGTTGGGGAATCGAGGCGAGCCGCTTGGCGGCATGTGGGCTCGGTGCAGGAGACACAGAGTCGTATAGTAGTTGGAATGAAGGAGCGCAGACCAGAAATGATGGCGAGGCATTTCCCAGTAGACAATCTTGGGGCAGTTCTGCAGCCAATCGGCCAAGGCCATGTCGCTGTGGGTAAGATCAATGGCATTCCGCTGCCGCCCCTTGGAGGCGACCGAGTACTGCTGCGATAGGACAAGCCCCATGATTTCGCAGAGTTTCACGTATTGCAGGAAAAACTGCACATGGATGGCGTCTGGCGGATACTCGCTGACTCGGTCAGATTCGTCTTCGATGAAGTCGTCTTCAGTCAGCATCTCAACGTCCGAATCATCAAGATTGATGTGAACTGGGCGACCAAGAGCGACGGCAACTGATCGATCGCGAGTAAAGAGCGTCCACCAGATGCGCTTCCAGAGCCGCTTGTCAGACTTGCTCAGCTGCGATCGCTCAACAGATCGATGCATGCCCGAGCCCTGAGCAACAATGGTCGCGACACGGCTCCAGTAGAAGACGTTTTTGGTCACGTCCTCAGGCCCCTCCCAGTACCATCCCATCAGAAGGAGGGACTGTACAATAGTGACTCGGTCATCCTCGTAGTTGGCGTCGTATAGGGCCTTGGCCCGCTTGTAAAAGGTCAGGGCGGCCGGAGTAGTCGAACCATTTGCGTCCATGAGCTGGGCGTTTTGGCAGACTCTAGAACCGGCCAGAAGGACAGCCTGGAGGAGGAGGAGAGACGGCGGATTCTTGGGATCCCGATACTGTCGCATGAAGCGAGTGCGGTTGATGACGGGGACAATGGGATGGACCCATTGGAAGTAGGCATCAATCAGCTCGTCACACAGCGACCGTGGGGGCAGCAGAAAGGCACCCCGTTGGTGAAGGATGTCGATCTCAACGTTGTCGAGCTCGGTCAGCCTGGCTCGCGAGCCCCTCACGTTCTCGGGCAACGGGTAGTGAACGACATCCGCAGAACCCTGGCGATCGTGGACGAGGAGAGTAAGATTCGAGGATTCGCCGAGGTATGCAACACGGCCGGCCTCGGTGATGGGGGCTCGCGTGAACTTTGGCTTCATCACCAAGTTCAGATATGTACCATTATCAACCTCCTCTTTCCTGGCTTGAGCCTCTGTAAGAGACGTGGGAGGAGTCCCATCAGCAGTGTGCGACACGGTAGGGGCCGAGGCTCTTGGAGAGTATGAGGCGGCAACGGAGCTGTGAGGGGTCTGCCGTGACGGCTCATCAGTGTTCTCGCCGCGGTCGCTAGACAAGGACGACGCATTGCGGTTAGCACGAGGAGGCCAGCAAGCAGAGAGCAGCGAAGCCTGACACGGGGACACACCTGTCGGAATCCTTTCCTGCCTGCGCGCCAGTGGCCTGGGTCTTCTTGCGCTTCGGCGTTGGGATGCGGCATTCTATCTGAAAGGCGACGCAGTTGGTACATGGCACCCCCAGACTAGCTGCGTCGCATCGAACCTGGAGGCCATCGGGTTAGCATGCAAGAGCACCCATGGAGAATAGCGCAAGGCTTGTTGAACGTACTTTTCGAGCGTGGCATGTCTATCGAGTGGTTAGCATGAGTCCATGGAGAATGCCAATGGCCAAGTGGTCAGCGGACCCGCTGGGATGCCTCGGCACAATGGAGAGGTGAGGATTATGCGACCTGCAAGACGATGCTATGTACATACCTCGCAAGCCCGTGACGCTCGTTGCCTAGAAACACGGCGCGGGTTAGAAACCTGCCTACATCACCGAATCACGGCCGTCATACCTCCTGAAGCTCATCTGGTTGGCGGCGGCGCTGGCGGCGGCACTGGCGGCAGCCGAGGGCAGCGGAGACGACTTGGACAGCGGCTGCGATTGCTGCGATTGCTGCGATTGCTGCGATTGCTGCGGACTCGCGCGCGACGTGCTGTCGCCAGAAGGCGCTTCGCCATCCATGATGCGGGTGCAGTCGCCGAGACGGGCAAGATTCGAGAATTCGAGAATTCGATGATTGGAATCGGAATCGAAATCGAAATCGAAATCGAAATCGAAATCGGGATCGCGATCGAGGAGGGATTGTCAGACCGACAGAGAGGGGTGATGGCAGGAGGAGGCGAACAACCTCCTCCCCGGCACGGCGTCGAGATCAAGCTGAGCTCCGCAAAATGGGCGCCGCGTCAAGGCATCCACGCTCGGGGCGCATACACCACCAAGAGAGAAGAAGTGGTTTGCAGATGAGAACCGGCAGAGGGGCGGCGCCTTTGCTCTATGATCGGACAATAGGGTCAATCCGGCAGCGCGAATGCAGGCATGTTACAGCCTTGGTTCCAACTCCGTTAGCAGCTCGCCGAGGCCACACCCGTTTTCCCTGCCCGTTGCGCCCGGAGCCTGCGGCCGATGCGGTCGGTGCGGTCGATGCTCGATCCTGGTTTCAACTCTCGCGCGCTGCGGGAATGCGTGTGTCGGCAGATTCGAGATGGCTTCATCCAAATATTGCAATGACGAAGCGCATCGGCGATATCCAGCACCTCCCGTCTCAATCTTTAGTAAAACGTGAAGCGCGCTGCCTCGGCCGATTTTCTAAACACATTGCCCTGTGCTACCTTTGTACTAGCCTGTCATCCTCCACGGCTTAGCCAAGGCAATCTACTTGCAGGTACAATTCCTATTACTACAGGTACTGACCTTACTTTTGTGGCGCGCATAACAGAATCCGGCACAGCAGGCAACAAAACACAACAGGACTCGGCACCACCGCAACCAAGCAGGATAATAGTATAATCTCATGAGGGAATAGGAACATAGATCAGCCGCTCAAGAGCCTATATATATTTTTTACCCTTAATTTCTAATCAGCTTTTACACTTCCCCGCGAGCTATGCCAATTTCCTAATTCAACCACGGCAATTTTGGCACTTATACACAATGGTCCCTTCACATGCTTCAGTCTCAATTTCCAACTAATACGAAAATGTCTGCATATTTGGCGCGTGCTTCCAATAACGATAATACCCGGCAGCCATGATTCTAACTCTGTTTTCATCATACAATACTACTCGAAACGCTCCATTATTGACTTGATTACTCTGGCATAAAACTTGAGCGCCTGGTTTCGAGGAAACGTAATCTCTTCGGTGAGGTAGTCGGGGAGGACTTGTATCAAATAGCCATCACGCCTATCGTCCAGCAGCGGACGGTACGTGAATATCACATCTTCGAAACTGCTGGCCGAGTCCGCATCCTCCAGCTCAAGCTTGAAGTGGAGAGCTATTGGACAATTCGTTAGCCGTGCATCTTTGACTGTAAACAAGCGGTGCCGACTCACTCCCGTTGCGCCCAGTCTGTATGCAGTCGAAGACGGTTTCCTTGTTAATGCGCCGCACATCTCTGACAATAAGGCCAGTCAGATCAGCGTACAAGTCTTCTTTGACTTGGGCGACCTGTTTGCTTTCCTGTTCCGCAAGCGCCGTCTGGTTCCCAGGCGCAGATCCTTTACTGCTGGTGCTTGCTTCGAGCTTCCTGCTCGCAGCCAACTTTGTGTAAAGCGTCTTCGTCTCGGATTGGGCCTGCGACAGCGATTGATTCGTCTCCGCCAACTGCGCGCGCAAAGTGTCTGCCTCAGCCTCGCTCTGGCCTAGCTTTGCCTGCACCTCCTCTGCTCGCTGTATAGATTTGGATTGCTCGGCGATCTCTTCCTTGAGTTGCGCGATCAGCTCGTTGGCCACTGTCGCAGATGTTAGCTCGCAATGCCTTGATATCTGCCGTGGCGAATCTGGCGCCAATCTCACATCTCGTGTTTTCCTCAGCTTGCGCCTTGAGTAGCTCAAAGTTTTGTTCGGCCTTCTTCACGCCTAGTTCCTGAAGCTCTTGATACCTTGTTTCTAGTTGCGAATATTTCTTCTCTAATTCGGAAAGTTGTCGCCGGATATCCTCTCCATTCGAATCTTGATCCTCCAAGCCACTCATCTCATCGCCATCGCCATCGCCATCGTCATCGCCATCGCCATCGTCGTTTGCTTGAATCGCGGAACCGTTTGTATGGTCTCGGTGCTTGGATGCTTTGGGTCGTCCTCGTCCTCGTGCTTGCTTGGATGGCTTGGACTGATGCAATATGCTGGCTTCATCGTCTACTTCGGATGCGATGCTAGAGCCTGGGGATGTGGCAATGTAATTCAATTTGCTTCTGGATTTTCGCACTCGCTTTGCGGGCCTTGCATTCGCGTTTGCGCCGCGAGCTCCATTTCGCGACTTTGTCACTTTATTCGCCGCCGCTGGTCGATCGCGCATTATCTCTGCTTTAGTCTATAAATTGGCTTCCTTCAATATCAGCTATGAACTGTGGAACTCTGAGAATGTCTTCCAAAAAATGCGAGGCTCTTGATTGACCAACGCGCGGTTGGCCCGCGTTGATCTAGAGATTTTGAATGAATGATGTAGGTCTGCTCTTAAGGTACCTTGAAGTTAGGGGACCTGATCGTCGTGAATCGCTGTAAGGTATTAATTGATACTGTGCAGGCCTGTACTAGCGAAGTGTTTTAGGCGACATGTTAGTGCTACGACTCCTGCGTCGTACAGTGTGTACACAGTGAGAACCTACCTCGAGCCTATCTAGAAAGGGTATAGTGCATCGCATACAATGAGCTCCCCCAGCCTGTAGATTCCGAGTAGTACTATCTACTAATCTACAACTCTTTGGCTCAAGCAGGCGAGATAATATAATTAATATCGGAAGACCAGAAATCTGGACAAGATCGGATTAAGAGAGCTTTTCCTGAACCGTAAAACAATATGCATTTCCGTATGATGATAAATAACTCTAACTTTTGAACTATGCACATATGTAGAATACTCCATAACCAGGCATAACCCAATAATGTTGTGTATCAAATTCTATCCTGATCGCTTTATGCTAGAATCATCATCCGCTATACTCCCAAGGAATGGCAATGGTATTTGTGAATCAAACATGTTAAGACGTGGCGTTCCCTCGGCACCTGGCGTAGGCGTCAACTCTATCAGGTCTCCCTGATCCTGTCCGGCTGCGCTCCTCTGTCGCGGAATTAATGGAGCCATGGAGCGTTTAGCCCATGCGGTTCGAAGCCAGGTCTCAACTGCGGCTGCGGCTTTGTCTAAGCCGTTATTCTGATTATAGGGCGACTCTGCGTCTGCTCCCTCTTGAATGGTACCTTCAACGATCTCTGCGGCTTCACGATCAAACCCGAACCGAGCCATCTCTGATCCCATCACCGACATGGATGGCAGGTCGTCAATGTTCAGGCCGGGGAAGTGTTTCTTGGCCCATGAATTGAGGTAATCTTTGTCCGGACCAGGAGCGCGGACATTTCTGCTCAAGGAGCCGACACCACCAGAGCGTCGCATCCATGCTGGTCTCATATCCGGACCATCGCCGTCTCCAGAGCTGCGAAAAGATTCACCCCTGCCCAATGTTGGTGGCTGATCGCCCACTGAGCTCAGTCGCCTGGATGCTGGCTGCTCAACCTGCTCCGTGTTATCAAGGCTCTGTCGCGGTGTTGACGAGAAAGAAACGGCCTTTTTCCTCCGCGGTGGGAAGTAGCCCATTTTCTGGCGTGCAATACGGCCGATTTCCACTGGCTCAGGGAGTGAATCTATCTTGACCCATCTGACATGAGACCATGGCATTGCCTCCTTTTCCACATTATCATCTTCCTGAGCGGCCCTTTCACTGGATGGCTTGGAATGGCTGGTTGTTGCTGTTTCGAAGAAATCCTTGGCCCCGTGATTATCATTCCCGGCAGGGGGGCCGCAAGGACGGCCTCTTACTTCGCAGGCATCGACTGGAATAATGACCCATTTCCGAACTTGGATACTGTCTCTGGACCAGAGGCCATTCGCTTTCCTAAATGCATCTTCCATGCACTTATATCGGAGGATAATTCCAGCATATGTATCGATAGGCAGAACTTTGTGGATGTATACCAGGTACTCTTCCGGTTGCGAGTTCTCTGAGGTAATTTCGTCTGAATTTCGACGTTTATACTTTCCTGAGACGTCCAGCCCTCCACTCGGACCATGGCTGTTTTCCAAAACGCTGGCTCTCTTGGCGGTTTTCAGCGCAGATTCTCGATGGTCCAGCGATCCAACCGCCACTCGGTTGGCTGCCCTTTGGCTTGGCAGAACGGGAGAGCCCCCCTGGTTGAAGCTCTTGCTGGCGTTGCCGCCGATGCTTGGTGGAATTCGATTCCAAAGCGACGAGGCAAAGCCTTGGTCGGATTGAATGCCTGATCGTGGCCGAGGCATGTCGCCTGGGTTCTCCGCCACGGAGAGGAGAGAGGAAGCAAATCCCTGGACTGATGACCAGCTCTGAGCCCAGGAATCTCCAAGCACCTGCCCCAACCCGGGCGACCCACTAGATGTTCCCTCTCTTGCTTTTGCATTCTGAGTCGTCTGCGTCGGATCGCCATGATCTCTTGTTATGGTATCGCTGCTGCCCTGGTTCGGGGGTCGACGGTTGCGCGACCGGACGGATCCAGAGCCTGTGGTGGCAGCCAGCGCTGCGGAGGACGAGGATCGGTGCGGCGACGACACTCCCGGAGCATTGCGGTCGGCCATGGCGACGGCCAACTGTTCGAGGGTAGCTCTCGAGTTTGACAAAGGCTGTTCATCAGACTTGTGCGGCAGCGGCAAGACTCGGTCGTTGTTCGTGGCCTGTACCTGTGACGCTATGTCATGGGGCGGAACCGGGGATTCAGTAATTAAACCCCAAGGCCCTCGCGAAGAAGTCTATCTCGGAGCCGTCTGGCTTCTTTTCCGTCATAGGGAATAGGGGAAAAGAGAGTCGCTAGGCTGATACTCGGTGTATACATCGCTTCTCTGCCAGAGCAATGGAAGTCAGACGGCCCTGGTGGTCTCCTTCTGTCGCAGCTCTTGGCCACGCACTCATTACCTTAGTAGTATAGTACATAGTACTCCGTAGTATACGGATACTTGCTAATAAAGATGCTGGCAGCCCCCACCATGCTCGAGACAGCAGGGTACTCCGTGCATTCCAGGTTTGTACCCAGTGCGGGGGACTTTTATGCAAAGACTGCATCAGACTCAGTGCTGCGGGAACACCTGCTGCAAGTGGGAGCAAGTCACAGTGTCAATAAGCCATCACAGTGCTTGTCCCAGGAGGGAAGGTACCTACCTCCCGCCAACCTCTAGCATTTTCTGGGCAAACGCGAAATGGTAGGTACTAGCAGGTACGTACCTACCCACCTCGCGAGCAGGGGCGTTTCAATTTAGAGATTCGACGCGGCACAGCTCTGATAGACGCATCCATCTGGCGATTTCTTTTGCTTGCTCGCTGTGTTGAGTACAACTGCCCGCGATGGACTCGTTTATGCTTCAGGATGACGGTGTGAGAGACCGCATTCGCCAGGCTGAGGAGTTTCTGGTTCCCAGTGAGCATCAACCCTGTTTGCCAACCCTGTCTCTGCCTTCGCTAACCCTGTCCAAGACGATCCCCATGCTCGAAGTTATAGATCGGACATTATCTTGATGCTGCGCAAGAACCAGCGTCGCCTTACCGTCAACATAGACCACGTCCGAGATCACAATGCGGAATTCGCACAAGAGATCCTTCAGAAGCCCTTCGACTATACGCTTGCCTTCAACCATGCCCTCAAGGAAATTGTGCAGACGCTGCCTCAAGCCAGGCCCGACCAGACGGCGAGAGACACTGTCTATTATTGCGCGTGGGCTGGAAACTTTGGCCTCAACGCCTGCAATCCCCGCACGCTGTCGTCGCAGCACTTGAATCACATGGTCTCTGTGGAAGGCATTGTCACCAGATGCTCCCTCATCAGGCCCAAGGTTGTGCGAAGCGTTCACTACAACGAAGCCAAGGATAAATTTCATTTTCGAGAATACCAAGACCAGACCATGACCAACGGGGTCACCACTTCTAGCGTCTATCCGCAAGAAGACGATGATGGAAACCCTCTCACGACAGAGTATGGATTCTGTACCTACCGTGATCATCAGACAATTTCCATTCAAGAGATGCCTGAACGAGCCCCCGCTGGTCAGCTCCCTCGTGGTGTTGACGTCATCCTGGATGATGACCTGGTTGATCAAGTAAAGCCTGGTGATAGAATTCAGCTTGTCGGCATCTTTCGCACCCTGGGTAACAGGAACGCCAACCACAACAGCGCACTCTTCAAGACTATCGTTTTGGCCAACAATGTCGTTCTTTTGTCGTCCAAGTCTGATGGCGGGGTAGCCACTGCCTCTATTACTGATACGGATATCCGAAATATCAACAAGGTTGCCAAGAAGAAGGACCTTCTCGGCCTTCTCTCACAGTCGCTTGCCCCAAGCATCTACGGCCACGACTATATTAAAAAGGCCATTTTGCTCATGCTTCTGGGAGGAGTGGAGAAGAATCTCGAGAATGGCACTCACCTGAGAGGAGATATCAATATCTTGATGGTTGGCGACCCCTCTACCGCTAAGTCCCAGCTCCTACGATTTGTCCTCAACACGGCGCCGCTGGCTATTGCAACAACAGGTCGTGGCTCCTCCGGCGTCGGTTTGACAGCTGCGGTGACTACAGACAAGGAGACCGGAGAACGGAAACTGGAGGCTGGTGCTATGGTCATGGCTGATCGCGGAGTTGTATGTATCGATGAGTTTGACAAAATGTCAGACGTCGATCGAGTGGCCATTCACGAAGTGATGGAACAGCAAACGGTCACCATTGCCAAGGCAGGTATTCACACATCATTGAATGCCCGCTGCTCCGTCATTGCAGCCGCCAATCCCATCTTCGGACAGTATGATCCCCACAAGGATCCTCACAGGAATATCGCACTCCCAGACTCCCTGCTCTCTCGATTCGATTTACTCTTTGTTGTTACCGATGACATAGAAGACGCCAGGGACAGGCAAATTTCTGAGCATGTATTGCGCATGCACAGATATCGCCAGGCGGGCACCGAGGAGGGTGCGCCTGTTCGAGAGCAAACATCTCAATCCCTAGGGGTCTCTGCAAACACCCAGTCCGGGTCACAACGCCCAACAGATGTCTATGAAAAGTATGACGCAATGCTGCATGCGGGTGTGACCCGAACATTGGGTCGAGGATCCAATAAGAAAACAGAGATCCTCAGCATACCGTTTATGAAAAAGTATATCCAATATGCTAAGCGGATCAAGCCTGTCCTTTCTCAGGAGGCGTCGGATCGAATTACCGACATATACGTTGGTCTTCGAAACGACGATTTAGAGGGAAACCAAAGGCGGACAAGTCCTCTCACAGTTCGTACTCTCGAGACCATAATCCGACTGGCCACTGCTCACGCAAAGTCACGATTGTCGAGTCGGGTGGAGGAGCGAGATGCCATTGCTGCCGAGGGTATCTTGCGGTTTGCGCTCTTCAAAGAAATTGTGGAGGATAGCTCACGGAGAAAGCGCAGGCGTACACAAGCTACTGGCCTGGCCTCGTCCAGCGATGAGAGCGGCGACGATGACAGCGACGAGGAAGGCGATGAACAAAGCCAAGCCACCAACCAACCGAGCAGAGGCGCCTCTCGACAGCCAACTACACGCATGCAGACTAGAAATTCAAGGCTTAATGGAACAAGCGGTTCTACAAGCCAAAACTCGAGCCGTCAAACCCAGGCAGTGGAAGCTAACATGGGCAGCAGCTCTCATCCATCTCATGATTTAGATACGCAGAGCTCCTTTGCATCGACACTACCTGCATCTCAGGTTTTATCTCAGACCCAGGGTGAGGTCGAGGATGAAGGTCTAGCTAGCGCTGCTAGCAATCTGGAGATTGAGGACGTCACCCTCTCGCCTCAGCGACTGTCAGCCTTTAGAACGAACCTGGGGCAGTTACTCAATACCAGCGTGTTTGAGGACGATTCAGCCCCTCTCGACGCAGTGATTCAAGCCATCAATGACAGAATTGGTGGCAATGAAGGAGGGTCGTTTAGCAGACCCGAAGCTATACTGGCGCTCAAGAAATTGGAGGAAGCAAATCACATCATGTAAGTCTTTTTTTTTTTTTTTTTTTAGCCAGCTGTCATGGCAATTGTCCCTGGCTAACCAGCGCAACAGGTTTGGTGACGGCGATGTTATCTACAAGATTTAAAAGATCTAATGATAGAACATTTGCTGGTGTTTTGGGGCGGATCTAGAGGGCGGCAGGAGCGGATGGAATCTTTAACTGTTTCTTATGTGCACACGTCAAGGATACTACAAGGTGCGAAACCCGGGGCAATCCCGAGTCACAGGTTGATGAGAATAAAAGATATGATAATGGTATGTACGTAATATGATTCTAGAGTCTTGCCTCAAAGTCACGCAGTCGGTCTAGCACAACGCACCCGTTCCAAGTCTCCGGTTTATCCTCTTGCCCATCTAATGTCGGCATGCCCACCTGTTGCACTGCGAAACTAGCTGCAACAGTACCCCAAACAGCAGCCTCTTCGTAGCTCTTCCCCCGAGCCAATGCGACGGACATGGCACCCAGAAAAGTGTTGCCACCACCGGTGGGATCGACGACGTCGCTGCTATTTTTAAAGTAGGCTGGGATCCATCGCTCGACGCCGGGATCGACTTCAATCTCGTCGCGAACGACGAGGCCATCTTCATCGCGGATGAGATCAGCCAACAGAGCCGTCATGTCGATGTCAGGCCGTAGTCCGCCACGAATGTAATTCTTTTTCCGAGCCGATTTAGAGCTCTGGCCAGGCCGGCGTTTGCGTCCGCCGTTCTTGACCACATAGCAGCCCTTGTGGGCAGCCCGCACGACAATGGCAAAAGACTGCAGAGGCATGCTGTCCAGAAGCTGCTCACAAGCGCGCTCAACGGCCCTCGTGGAGATGTCTCCGGTTGCCGGGTCCAAGCCATCGTCGCCCATGAAGCCAGCGAGCTCGCTGTGGTTGGGGCTGCAGACGTCCACCAGGGGCAGCGTGTTGGTGAGGTTGAGGAGCTGGTCCGGGTTGCACAGGTCAGGCACGGGTTCCCAGACGAAGATGGGCTTGGTATACGCCTCGGGCGGCGAAGCCTCCTTGCGGCGGGAGATGATGGTGGTGACCAATTCCTGGCAGCGGCTCGGCGAGCAGACGAGGTGGAAGGACTTGGACTGCAGCAGATTGGGCGGCAGATCGTCGCTGGTGAGGCGTTTCTTGGGCGTCAGATACTTGAATTCGCGCTTGTCGCCCGGGCCGCGGTAGCCGTTCCATCCCCGAGTCGTCAGCCGCTGGGCATCATGGCGCACGATGGCAGAAGTGTCCCAGCTGTCGATCAGCGAGGTGACAGACGGCGGAAAGTCGGATCCCTGGTCCACAATCCAGCCCACCGTCGTCGACAGCGGCTGGGGAGAGAACAGGCGAGCTCCCAGGGCGGCATAGGCGCCGGCACCGCCGAGGATGTTGGTGCGAGAGGGCGTTGGTGGAGGGAAGTCAATATCATCTTGACGTGAAATCGCGTGGACACGGTCGGTCAGCCCCAGGGCTGCTAGAGGCTAACAGGGCCGTAGCGGGGACGCCTCACCGATAATGAGCATGCCAAAGGTCACAAAGTCTATGTCGGCATTTTGCTCCTGCTGCTGCTCGGCCTCCTCGGCGGGCCCCGAGTCGATTCGAGAGCCCATGGCCAGCTTTTGGTGAGGTGGTGGAAGGTTGAAGACGAGAGAAGTCGAACAGCTGCTGTCCGATTTCACGGCAATTTGGTTATCGGGCGGCAGTGACCTGATGCGCCTGCAGGCGACTTATCAAGGTACATTGGTGCAAAGTACACAGTACTAAAGCAAGGCTAAGCTGAGGGCGCGCTTCTAGCGGGTTTTGTAGCGGCAAACCATCGTCTGCCAACCAGCCAAGTTGCGTCTCGGATACATGCTGGATGAACCGACGCTTGTACCTTATCTACGAAAGTTGATAAGCTTATGGGCCTTGACACTGCAAATGTTTCACGGTAAGAAATTGGTTCCCGGGCCATGACTTCAGGTACCTCGTCTGGATAGGCAAACTCAATGCTATCAATGTCGCCATCCCCCAATTGTCTACAGGATGCATCAAAACGGCGTATTATATCTACATTTTATCCAACGCGCGGCGCATAAAAGCAAGAGTCTATACCAGCAACATGAGTGTGTACATAGAACAAGACCTTTATAGCTTGGCCTTGGGAGGCTCCAGTGTAGGAACCAGCAGATCTCGCATCTCGCCCGCTGCCTCGTTAAGATAGTAGCTCATCCGGTCGCTTCCAAGTCCCTTTGACACAATATTGAAGTTGATGCTATAGCAATTGTCAGCACTGTCTCTCTGCAAAATTGGGTCGGTCAGTCTCTTCTTACCTGTTCTCGTTAATCATGTAGGCAATTCCGAATCCGCCGTCAATCACCTGACTCCAGCCGTAGCCGTTGAAGAACTCTGAGCTGAGCTGTGAAGTGGACAGATACCACGATGAAGAGTAGCCGTATGAGGGGTCCTTGTAGATGGCCGGGACTTCCTCGCCGGGCTCAAGGAGCTTCTTGAGACCAAAGAGGTGCCTGTCAACGCCCTTTCCGTCCGACGCGGCGGAAATGTACTCGATATGGGCTGCAACGGCTTTCCGGAAGAGGTCGACTCGCGATTTGTTATCGACCGAAGGGTCCGCCATTGATGTGCACCAGGCGACTGATTCGTCAGAGACACTTCGGCACGTCTCGGTTCGGCCCTGCTGGAAGCGGCGGGTGGCAGCTGATTCGTATGTTGGCCGGTTCTTGCCGTACATCTTGAAGTAGGCCAGCTGGATGATCATCTGCACGTATGCGTCTGGTGAGCACTTGAACTGCTTGATGAGGCCCTTGCCGTAGGCCTGGTACGCCTGCACGGCAAGCTGGTGCTGTCCAATGACGCTGTTGAAGTCGCCAACGGCACGGTCAATCTCGCTTTGGATTGCGGGCGTAATGTCAAAGTTGATGGGCTGAGGCTCGGGCAGGTCAGATCGCACGTTGGGGTCCGAGAGATCGATCTTGTTTCCAAAGATGAGGTCGTTGATGTAGTCGTTCAGGCGGTGTGTGGGTGTGCCATCCATCATCGAGTGCTCGCCCATGAAGCCGGATGTGCCGTTGTCGTTGATAATGAACTGGAGGGGCTTGTCATACCAGCGGTTGGCGCCATCGCCGTGCCAGTACTGGTGGGCACGCTCCTCCAAGGTGACGGGAGAAGCATCGTCCAGGCAGACCACAAATGAGGAAGACTCAATGGCCTCCAGGGCCGCCTTGTTCTTGGGGCTGGCTGAGATCAACAGCTCACGGGCATCTGACCAGATGTCTCGGTTCTCCGAGGTCAATGCTCCCACAGGCGAAACTCGCTCTGCAATCTGGTAGATGCGGTTGAACTGAGCCTCGAGTTCTGAGGCGTTGAGCTGCTTGCCGGCAACTTCATGGAGGACCTTGAAGAACTGGTTCTTGCGAATGACAACAATGTGCTTGTTTTCCTCGTGGGAGAACTTGATGGGGTAATCCGCAGGCTTGGCCGCAACACGGCTCGTGTTGAACATCCACTTGTAGCTGTCCATGCAAATGGGCAGTTTCTTCATGTATTCCGGCTCGAGGCTGCCGCTGTCGACAAGCCTCTTGAATTCAAGGACACCGCTGGTGACCGCCGCAGCTCGCTTGGCGGGGTTGCGTCGCTTGGGATCATCCCTGTGTGAGTAGAAGTAGCTGACATATGGCACGACCGGGTCGCGGTAGGTCAGGTAAGCAGCGTCGTTCCACCATTCGTACATCCAGTTCTTCGTCTTGGGGTCCTGGCTCTTCTCGACGAGCTTTTGCTGGAGCTTGCTGCCAACACCGCCGGGCTTGATGAATTCAGCGACGGCCGCCTTGCTCTTCTCAAGTTCGCTGGCAGAGATGATGGGGTGTAAGCTCTTGAGATACCTCTTGGCGGTCTCTTCGAGGGTCGGGACTGGGAGGCGAGGAAGAGAGTCTTGGAATCTGAGCATTGCACCCTTCGACTTGTCCTCGACATAGCCTGGTGCCGAAACATCGGTGATTAGCTCGGGCAACGAACGTCTCAAGCAGAGCGGCGAGTAGTTGGAGGGTAAAATCAACCAAGCAACATCGCTCTTGCACACAGGAGGAACATACCGGCAGGAAGCGAGCTGCTGTTGCGTTTAGGTGGTGCCATGGCGATGCGATGCGTCTGCCGTACGCAAGCGTGTAAGTCAGCAAGCCCTAAAGGACGACGAAAAGGAGCAGTGAGAGGCGTCTCGTACAGAAGAGATGGCAACCCGTCGAAAGGTGTTTGTCGGTCTGTGGGAACGAATTGCTGACAACATGGCAGAATAGACGGAGGCAAAGGGGGGCCGTGTCAAGGCGTGGTGTTTATATCGGCTGCTGGAGATCCGCTCAGCTACCGCGGCTCATGGGATCTGGTGCGGCAGAATGGGAAACGGCCTATGCTGGATGCGACTTCGATGCTACTGCATTCGCGGACAGGGCTCGCGGTAGTGGTGATAAGCAGAAGCGTCGGATACTATCTGGCCCAGTCTTCACAAAACAAAGCGACAAATGCCTTTACCGGTCGACGGAAGAGTGCAATGGAACCGCAAGAATCATATAGAATAGACTCGCTCCGGCTTCATAAATGCGGGCAGTTTGGAAGCGCCATACACGTCCAAACCGCGGCACATGCCAGATGCAAAGAAATAACGCTGGGCTGAGCCGCCGCTTACCGCTATCGGGCCTTCGGCTCCACTGGACCCCGGATGTGATGAGGCTCCCGAGCCGAGGTTAACATCTGGGTTACCGAAAATCTGGTGGTACCTGCGGCGGCCGGCAAAGTAGCCTTCTGTACACGTCCAGCCACAAACAGATGAGCACTATCGATAACGCTACGGGGCAAGGGATTCATGGCCATTGTCGAGGGTCTAGGCGGAAGCCACGGAGCCTCCGTACGTCCTTTGAAGGATGAGGCGCTTTGGCTTTAGCATAAAATCCCAGGTGGCCACCATCAGAACGTGAGATTAGTACTACAGGTAGGTATGTACGTACAGGTAGGTTAGTATGTACTACTCCCCATGCGGCGGGAAATATTACTGCCAGTGACCGTCTGTTGACCGCCTGCTCTTCTGGGAACATGAGGGAACTTGAGGGAACACGAAAACTGTGCTCTTATCACTGGCTACCCTGGACCAGTGCTAAAGGTCACGGGGGCTCCTCGTACTCCGTACAGACTGTGTTTCGTATCACTCAGGTCGCTCTTTGTCATTCATTATAAGCGCCTTGCCGTCTCCGTATTCCGGAGCACAAAGTATGGAGTACGGAGCACGCACTCTGGATTATGGCAGCTTGCTACGTAACTACTACCAGGTGGCTGCTGGGAGCTCTCCAACCCCATCACCAGCACCTCGCATCAGCTCTCAAGAGCTTCATTGACGCAAACTGCCGGATCGCGCACCAGCATCTAGTCGCGCCCAAATAATCATGACACATCTGCCTTGATTGCTGCGCATCTCATGTATTGATTGATTGTCACATATCCGCTTCTCCTGAATCTCGGCTCAGGGGCATCGCGAATCAGCCTGAGATCCTGTCTCTCGCTGCCCTGGTCGCGTTTGCTATCCGAGACACGAAATCCAGCGTCGCCTCACGTAATACGCGGTATAAAACCCATCTTCAAGGGACTCGGTTTCCGCATTTCTGCTCCCATCAACGCTCTTGTTACTCTGCATCATTTCGAGAAACTCCACCATGCGTCAGGACAAAGACGCCAACCGTGGGCGTCTTATTGCCACGGTCGCTGCAACTGTCATCTCTCTGGCCTGCGGCACAAACGTGAGACACCACCCTGTGTCGTTCTCTGCGGCAGTCTACGAAACCATCCCGTGCATGCAATCAGCTGGCTTCGTGTCCTTGAGCCTGAGGACCGGATCACTGTTTCCCGTCACTTTTATCAGATGCCCTAGAACAGTATGTGTGTAGCGTCAACTAACAACGAGGCCTCGAAATAGTATGTCTATTCGGCATGGGCGCCCCAGTTCGCCGAGAAGCTCAAGCTTTCCACAACGGAGAGCAACTTGATCGGCCTCTTCGGCAACCTGGGAATGTACTCTCTGGGTGTTCCCATCGGCATGTTTGTGGATGAGCGTGGATCAAGGCCTGCTGTGCTCGCCGGCGCCTTTCTCCTGGCGATTGGCTATGTCCCCCTCTGCCTGTCTTTTGAGAAAGCCGCGGGCTCTGTCCCTGTGCTCTGCTTCTTTTCTTACCTGACCGGTC
Organism: Trichoderma sp. TW21990_1; assembly: GCA_010015515.1. NCBI lineage: Eukaryota > Fungi > Ascomycota > Sordariomycetes > Hypocreales > Hypocreaceae > Trichoderma > Trichoderma sp. TW21990_1. The sequence continues at coordinate 52,798 of ML974118.1, forward strand.
TGGGCGGTTGCATGGCATTTGCAGGTGCGGTCAAGACATCTGCTCTCAACTGGCCCAGCCATCGTGGCACGGCCACAGCCTTCCCGCTGGCTGGATTTGGGCTCAGCGCCTTTTTCTTCTCCTTTCTGGGGGCGGTCTTCTTTCCCGGGAGCACCAGCTCTTTTCTGATGCTCTTGTCATGGGGCACGTTTGGCCTCACTTTCGCCGGCTACTTCTTCCTAAAGGTATATCCTCAGGTGTCCTATCAGGAGGTGCCTACTCAAGCATCCGGGCCACAGCTTGCTCGAGAGAGGTCGCGCAGCATGACCGAACCTGGTACGTCATCCAACCCTGATGCCGCTCACACAAACCTGGACACATCATCTCGGACCCCTCCAGCATCCGACGCCAGTCGCGCCGCTATTCTCAGTGACACCGAAGCTGGTGATGAAGCCCTTATTGACGAGACATCATCCTTGATGCCCGATGTTGTAACCGCCGGCATAGTTGGGCGCAGTAGTGTTGATCAAGACGTGTCTCATCGAGTAGATATACGAGGGGTGAAGCTCCTGCTCTCCCTGGATTTCTGGCAGCTGTTCTCCATCATGGCAATCCTCGCTGGCACTGGCCTGATGACTATTAAGTACGTCGTCATTCATACATACTTTATGTGTTGATAACTCTAACGTGCTGTCAAGTAATATTGGAAATGACGCAAACGCCCTTTGGAAGCATTATGACCCCTCGGTCGACGAGCCGTTCCTCGTTAGCCATCAGCAGATACATGTGTCCATTCTCTCTGTCTTTAATTTCGTCGGAAGATTGCTAAGCGGTAAGCTACACTGACTCGCTTTCAAGCATCCATCCTCTCCGCTGCCTAATAATATGGCTAATTCTTATACAGGCATTGGCTCTGATCATCTGGTCAAGACTCTTCGTGCCAGCCGCATTTGGTGCCTTGCTGTGGCCTGTCTCATATTCCTCCTGGCTCAAATATGCGCTCTCCAAATCGAGATGCCACACAAGCTTGTATTTGTTTCAGGTCTCTCCGGCCTGGCCTATGGCTTCCTTTTCGGCGTCTTCCCCTCCATTGTTGCAGAGACCTTTGGCATTCGCGGCCTGAGTCAGAATTGGGGATTCATGACTCTGGCTCCTGTTGCCTCTGGAAATGTATTCAACCTGCTGTATGGAAGGATCTATGATCACCACAGCGTCGTTGAACCGGATGGCACGAGATCCTGTGACGATGGCATCGCATGTTACCGCGGTGCATATGCGGTTACCTCGACCGCATGTGCTCTAGGATTGTTCATAACCCTCTATATAATTCACTACCAGAGGACCCAGTACCTGAAGGGAAAGGACAAGCTAGATGAGGAAGACTGAGGTGTTTGTATATTGGATCCTTGGCATAGACTGGAGGTTGGGTTATGAGTTTCCCTAGCAATTATTGTGAGTCTATGAGGGCTACACTGCACCCTTGGACTTATTTTCGACATGTTAGATTTTTTTTTTTTTTTTTTTTTTTTTACATTTACATCCAATAGTTCTTTTTGGGGGTGGGATTTGCAATACCCTGGCGAATGATGGTCTATTATCTATCTATTTAACTGTCGACCATTGTGGAAATCGAATCTACTATGTCCATATCTGTATTACTCTGTGCGCTTGAGATGAAATGCATTGATGCACGATGACGTCTTATGCACTTACGCGAGCCCCTTATCGCGGTGCCGATATAAGCATGGTGCTAACTTTCTTTGTCGGACTCCTAACTGTATACGAGCAGTTATGTCATCCTGCTGGTCACGGGTCTGTCGCCCGTAGGACGCCTCATCCTGTTTCAAAACCTCTCTAACGAAACATCACCAGCCGCTTTCATCGCGTTGCCTGCGATCTGCCGCATTCTCAACGCATGTCCCATTAGTCTGCAAGATGGGCGCCCTTCTTTCCCTACCGCTACTCGCGGTACCTAGCATCAGCACGGTATGTCAATATCGGTCTTTGTCCCGTGGAGTTGCCTGAAGTCCGGATTAATACCCGGGGCTTCGATATCTTTAGAGCGCCGACGATACGAATTGCTCGCTGACTTTTGACTTGCTGACTTGCGCTTTATAGGTGGTGTCTTGCTTCGCCAGCTGCTGCGGTGCGGCAACATGCTCCATGGTTTGTAGCGCGTGTGGCAAATGCGGCAACAGGTACGATGCCCAACTCACAGCAAGCCGTTTGATGTTTCGCTGACAGCCTTGCAGCGTAGCTACGCGTATCGCCTACGCTCTGCTTCTCCTCGTCAACTCCATCCTAGCATGGATTATGCTCACAGATTGGGCCATCGAGAAACTCCAGCATCTCGCGCTTGACTATGTCAAAATCAACTGCCCCACGGGGCAGTGTTATGGGTGGCTGGCCGCCCATCGAATCAACTTTGCCCTCGGACTTCTACATCTTATCTTCGCCGGTCTTCTCTTCGGCGTCAGATCCTCCAAGAACCCCCGAGCTGCTATACAAAATGGCTACTGGGGACCTAAGATCATTGCTTGGCTGGCACTGATTGTCATGTCCTTCCTTATCCCAGACAAGTTCTTTATGTTTTGGGGAAACTATGTCTCTTTTGCGGCTGCCATGTTGTTCCTCATCCTTGGTCTCATTTTGCTCGTGGATTTGGCTCACACCTGGGCCGAGTACTGTTTGGGGCAGATTGAAGATACTGACTCTAGGTTCTGGCGCTTCGTCCTCGTCGGCTCAACCTTGGGCATGTACTTGGCATCGATTGCGATGACAGTCGTTCAGTACATCTTCTTTGCCCAGGGTAACTGCACCATGAACCAGACCGCCATCACTGTCAACCTCATTCTGTGGCTGATTATTTCCGTTGTGTCAATCAACCCCACGGTTCAGGAGTACAATCCCAAGGCTGGGTTGGCCCAAGCCGCAATGGTTGCAGTCTACTGCACCTATTTGACAATGTCAGCTGTTTCCATGGAGCCCGATGACAAGAACTGCAACCCCCTGGTGCGCGCTCAGGGGACAAGAACCACATCCGTCGTCATCGGAGCTATTGTCACCATGCTTACCGTTGCTTACACTACTACCCGCGCTGCTACCCAAAGCCTTGGCTTGGGAGGCAATGGTGATGGTATTCGACTCCCCGAAGACGATGAGCATGACTTGGTCACGCAGCAGCCTATGGATCGCCGTGAAATGCGAGCGGAGGCTCTGCGTCGTGCTGTTGAGGAGGGTAGCCTACCGGCTGATGCACTACTGTCTGACGACGAGAGCGACGATGATGGAGATCATGCGCATGACGACGAGAGATCCAGCACCCAGTACAATTACTCAATGTTCCATATAATCTTCTTCCTAGCCACGGCATGGGTATCGACGCTGCTTACTCTCAATTACGAGGAGTCTACTCGGGATGGCCAATTTGCCACGGTTGGCCGTACATACGGTGCAAGCTGGGTCAAGATTGTTAGCGCTTGGATTTGCCACGGCATGTATATCTGGACGCTTATTGCACCTATTCTTCTCCCTGAGCGGTTCGACTCATAACACTCGACCGCGTTGGATTGTACTCCGTGTTAGGCCGAATCGAATGATGTATTTTTATTTTACAAGGCCACACGGAAGGGGCACCAGGGTGGCGGTATCTTGGATGCCTCGAATTCCGAGGGAATCGTTTAAGGATATGATTTCTAGGACCCATCCATGGCCCTTTGGATAAATAACAGATTGGACTATTCGCATACTGCGACATGATAGCATCACTACGAATTATTCTCTGCCTGCCGAACCAGGTGCGCCCGGCCATGGGGGTAGAGAACTTGTACTTTGCAGAAACCATCTTTTTTTTTTCCCTTTGCATTTTATATGGCGAGGCCTTTTGGATCCTTGTATGCTCAGTGGGAGAGGTTAGGTGAACAGTCATTTTCGTTGGCAGGCGTTATTATATTAGATTTTGCTATTGTTGGTGACGACCGTCTGGGGCAAGATGTATGCTGCATCTGTATATAGGAACCCATATCGTCGAAATAAATTAATTACTCTAAATGATTCAAGCCCATGCTTAGTTCTTTTGTCCCTCTATAGCCCCTGCTGCCTTTGCGGCTGCGCCCTGATTCGATCCGGCCTCTTTCTGGTTTCCACGGTCTTTCAGATCTTGCATCTGCTGTTTGTCCTGCTCCCATTGAGTATTGGCATCACCAAATTCCTCCTTGATCTGCTGCTCCTTGATCTTTCGTTCTTCCTCTTCCTTCTCACGAGCAATTCTCTCTCTTTCCATTTCCTATAGGAGATTGTGGTTAGGACAGATGACTTCATATCATGGGGCTTAGAAAAAGGTTTCACTTACTTCCATGTGCTTGATATCGTCAACACTAGGCTCATACAAATGCCAAATAGTATAATGAGGCAATCCAACAACGGAGAAGCGCATTCGTTTTGCCATCTAATGAACCCATCAGTCAACGTTTCAGAAATTCTCGGACAATGCAAACTCACCTTGCCGAAGCCCTCTGTTTCGGCGTGCTTCTCAAAGCTAAAGGCGGGGAAGTGAACACCAGTACGGAAGACTTTGGCCTTTGCCAGAATACTGACGCCTCCCACTCCGTCAATCTCCATTTCCATATCCGGGTCGCCGTATGGGTCGCGCAGGTAGGCAAGATGTGGTCTCCAGGTGGCATATTCGGCATAGCCTTCGACGATAACGGCATCTTCATCCAGCGTGTCGGCCAACGCAAGCGCCGTTTCTGATTCTTGCCAAGAGTTCAAATCGTAGGGTTGCTCGCCTCCGAGCCAGTCCGGAAGGGGACGCCAAACATCTGTCGTGCTGTTAGTACAAGTTGGGAGACGTGCGAGTGTGCAGGGAAGTCGTACTGGGAACAATGACGTCCTTGTTGTGTCGCATCAAGTCCTCCAAAATCGTAAACGGCGCTGTTTCGACATCCACATCACGCCAGTATACCCAAGAATGATACGGCCGTAACGCAGCGCTAAGAAGCCAGTTGCGCGCTTGAGCCATGAGCTTTCTTCGGCTTGCCTGAGCAGCGAAACCGTGGCGACTTTCGACGTCTTGGTTCACCTTTTGACCAAAATCCTTCTCGATGATTGAAATTTCTCCGTATGGCTGTTTTGGGTCCGGATCGGCCTGGATCGCCTCCAAATACTCCGTCAGAGATTCCAGTGTTCGGTCCTTGGAGTCGGAGACGAGGAAAGCAAGATCGATCAGGCTGTGAGGATATGTGAAGTTTTTCAGATGGGAGAAAAACATTGGTAGATGCTGCTCGGCATCTCGAAGGGGGACGCAGAGAAGAATGCGTTCTTCACGCTCCCAGCCGCGAGCGCTGCCCTGGACATTGGTGAGGTCGTAGTATCGGACTGTTTCAAGTTTCAAATCTTCATATCCTGATAAAAGACCGAGCGAGATGAGAGAAGCGACGGATTTGGGCTGTCCAAACCAGATGAGGACAAGGATCAGGAGGACCACCACTATTCCCAAACGAATGAATGTCTGCCTGCGCTTTCTGTGGGGAGGGAGAGTAGCTCTCGGCTGGAATCTGCGAACAAAACCGGTCAGCATGCCAATTGGCTGAGATTCGATGCGAAAGCGAGGAGCATCACCTATGGGGGGAAATCTCAAAGGTGTCGGCACGTGGATATCCATTGGAAAACCCGCTTGACTGATGCCGTGGCATCATCTTGGAAGGCGTAGGAGGGTTATGACAACATGAATATCCCTCTGTGAATCGCGCTCTGCACGCGGGGCGGCTTCTACCACCTGCGTGATGGAATTGGATTGTTCAAAGCTGGTGGTTTTGTGACAAGACAAGGAGGCAAAGCCTAAACGTAACGTGTTGGAGTGTCTCGTATCCAGGGAAGACCCCTTGATCCTGTTGCGGCCATTCCACAAAAAATCTAGCACCAAGAGTGCTATCCTCGCAAAATTTCACCCAGATAGGCACCGGGTTTGAAGAAAGGCACCTACTATTTATAGAATGCACAATGTACTGTACAGCCAATACGAGATTTAATTATTTATAAATTTTTTTTTTTAAAAAAAAAATAAATACTGAGTTATTACAGAGTGTATTTATTATAGCATAATTATATTTACAAAATCTCAATGCTACCAAAAAGAACATACACGGAGAACGCTTATACGCAATACGAAGACATTTCTCGTATCTCTCAACCAATAATACACCCAGTTTAACCAGGCATTAGACTGTGTGTATTTTAGGATAAGCCATTGACTGAATGATAATGCTGTTCTGGCGGAAAAACGTCGGCCAGATTCGGAGAAATACCGCTGCCTATTAGGCACCCAAAGTGGGCTGGTACCTATAAGTACCTGTAGTACGGAGTAGGGAGTGCTGCAAGTGGATATCTGCATGTTCCAGGTAATAGCTGAACCCCTCCACGGAGATTGACTAGGCGGTGCCAATCAGCAAGCTATCACCTACTACTGCCTCGTGCCAGGCCACGAGTTCTTGGTTCGTCACTGTCGTTCTGGCCACGAACAACTTCTTTATGCGGTCATATCCTCTTATCAGCGACCTCCAGCGAGCTACTGCATAGCCCTTTCGATTGTACACGCGAAGCCATTTGTTGCATTTGTTGCATTTGTTGCATTTGCCACCATGGCAGCCCAAAACCACATGCATAACCTTACAACGCTCATCAAACGGTATTTGGAAGCCCGCCATCCATGCTGAATCACCTCAACCTTACTGAGTGTCTGGCAGGCTTGAAGCAGCGACCTCACGCCTCGAGGATATTGCGTCGTCAACCGAGCTTCCCAAAGATGTCCCCGGCCTTGGACAGCCTGCGACTCCTTTGTCGGAAACGGCTGTAGCACCGCCGCCGCCCGTTCAGCAGGAGCCACCTCAGGAGCCGCCTCAGGAGGCGCTTCCCGAATCCATAGAAGATTTCGATACTCTTCTAAACACCAGCGTTGAAAAATATGTCAACCTCAGCAATCAGATCGGAGGAGCTGTTGCCCAGCAGGTCCACATCCCCGTCCTCATATTCGACTTCCAAAGGTTCGAGCTAGGAGAGCTGACTGTTGTGCTACTATGCAGGCCTCCGCGGTCCTTAAGGGGTTCCAAGAACAGCGCAAGTTTTTGCTCATCGCCAGCAAGTCTGTGAAGCCCGCTACATCAGGATCTAGCCTAGCAGTCTATGAGAACTTGCTTAAGCCGATTACTGATGCCCTTGTGGCTGTAACTGAGATTAAAGAAAAAAACCGACCCAATCCGATGTTTAGCAACTTGAGCGCTGTCGCAGATGGAATCATGGTTCTGGGCTGGGTGACCGCTGAACACCGTCCATTCAACCACGTCGAGGAGTCTTTGGGCTCTGCGCAGTTCTTTGGAAACAGGGTTCTAAAGGAGCAAAAGGACAAGTACGTGCAATGTCCAAGCTAGGCATCATGGCCAAGCAGCTAACCTGTTGTGTCACAGCGATCCCAAGCAGGTTGAGTGGCTGCAGGCCTTCTACCAGATCTTCCATGACCTCGGAGATTACGTTAAGCAGCACCACGCTTCTGGTGTTACTTGGAACCCACGGGGAGAGCCGGCCGATGAGGTTTCCAAGTCATTGGCCTCCAGCAAACCATCACAACAGCCGCCTGCGAGCAGCGCTCCTTCGACTGGTGGAGCGCCGCCGCCACCCCCCCCTCCTCCGCCCCCTGGCCCGCCCCCTATCCTCGACATACCAGTTCAATCTGCAGGCCCCTCTGTTGCAGCACCTGCTGGAGGTTTCGGCGCAGTCTTCTCCGAGCTCAACAGAGGTGAAGATGTGACCAAAGGCCTACGTAAGGTGGACAGGTCGGAGATGACGCACAAGAACCCATCTCTTCGTGCAGGGTCTACAGTCTCAGATGTCCCCCGCGCAAAGAGCCCCGTTCCCGGCAAAAAGCCCAAGCCTGAGAGCATGCGAGTCAAAAAACCATCCAGAAAGGTCCTCGAGGCCAACAAGTGGACTATTGTATGTCGCCTGGCCGATGAGCATGGTAAAGCTATCGTGTACTGACTCGTTCACAGGAGAACTTTGAAAAGGAGTCTCAGCCCGTGGAGATTGAGGCATCTCTCACCCACTCCATATTGATCAGCAGATGCAACAACACCACCGTCGTTATCAAGGGCAAGGCAAACCAAGTCACGGTTGAAAACTCTACTCGACTGTCTCTCGTCGTCGACACACTGGTTTCCACCGTGGATGTGGTCAAAGCGAACAACTTTGCGCTTCAAGTCCTTGGTACGGTGCCCACCGTCATGATGGACCAGATTGACAGCGCGCAGGTCTATCTTAGCAAGGAGAGCTTGGCCACCAAGCTGTTCACAAGCAAGAGCACCGGCATTAACTTGAACATCTTGTCTGGGCCGGACGACGACTACAAAGAAGTGCCGCTACCTTCTCAGATTTGCTCCTACTACAGCGAAGAAAAGGGCGACCTGGTCAGCGAAATCGTGGCCCATGCCGGCTAAGCACCCGGATGGATTCTACCTAATAGTAGGTAGAAACGGTATATATGGAGCACATACATATACACTGCTATGTTCATGTAGAAATAGAATTGAATATAGGGGTTTCTTTTTCTTTTTCTTTTTCTCTTCAACGACGAAATGCCCAAGCCTCTATGAACAGGCTCAAAGCATTGCCGTTAGCTACTGTTACTGCTCCGCTCTAATTCCTTGTGATGCTGTCACTACATAGTACCTAGTACCCACACTGGATGCTTGCTTCGGGTAAAGTGAGGCAAACAGCCAGCAAACAGCCAAGAGGGCCACTAACCGGGGCAGGAAATTGAGCAGCTGCCGGTATCGCTGCACTACGCCCTAAGGAGTAATGCTGCCCCTCTACTGTCATTCTCCAGAGAATTGCGACTTCAGCCGGTTGACCAATTGTCTCTCCACTCCACCATCAAACCTACTGACCCGAATTGCTTCGCAAACAGCATCTTTATTCCCCCTTTGCTTTTCTCCTCCGAAAGAAAGAGGAACATCAGGAGCATCAATTTATCTCAATCATCAACTCGGCCGCCTTTTGGCTTCTTCTGCGGATTGCCAGCGTCTGTTTGTCGTTGCTACCGGGCTGTGCGGGACCACACAGTACATCTTGTTGTCAACCAATCTCAGCCAAACGATTCTCGACTTTTCGTAACTGCACGCCTGCTCTCTCTTCTACAGTCGCATTCCAATTATGGCAGCTCCTTTGCCTGACGGCCAGCCCGGCAAGTCTGCCAGTCCCCTTCAGCGTCTCGACCTTGACGGCCACAACCTCCCACCGTCACCAGCGCCATCTAGTCCTCGAAACGGGCGACGCCGCTATGCTCTTGCGACTGAGCTAGTATATACCGAAGGCAAAGACCAATATGGCGCCTCCAGCACTCCGATTTATCAGTCTGCGACCTTTAAGCAGACGTCGGCCAACGGTGGCCAGCAGGAATACGACTACACAAGATCCGGCAATCCTACTCGAACCCATCTCGAGCGTCATCTTGCCAAAATCATGAATGCCAACCGTGCTCTGGCTGTGAGCTCTGGAATGGGTGCTCTTGATGTCATCTCGCGACTCCTGCGTCCCGGTGACGAGGTTATTACTGGCGACGATCTCTACGGTGGTACACATCGACTGCTCACTTATCTAGCAACCAACCAGCAAATCGTTGTCCACCATGTTGACACAACAAATGTCAACGCTGTCAAGGAGCGTCTGTCAAAAAAGACGTCAATGGTTCTCCTTGAGACGCCTACAAATCCTCTGATCAAAATCGTCGACATCCCATCAATCGCTCAGCTGGCGCATGAGGTCAATGAGAAAGCTCTTGTGGTGGTTGACAACACAATGCTCTCCCCTATGCTCTTCAACCCTCTGGACGTGGGTGCAGATATTGTATATGAATCGGGAACCAAATATCTTTCCGGCCATCACGACATCATGGCCGGTGTGATAGCATGCAATGATGCGGCAATTGGCGATAAGCTATACTTTACAATCAACTCAACCGGCTGTGGACTGTCACCCAACGACTCCTTCCTTCTCATGAGAGGAGTAAAGACTTTGGCCATCCGCATGGAAAAGCAGCAAACCAATGCACAAGCCATTGCTGAGTTCCTAGAATCACATGGTTTCCGAGTGCGGTACCCCGGTCTCAAGTCTCACCCGCAGTATGATCTGCATTGGGCCACTGCCAGAGGAGCTGGTGCAGTCTTGTCATTTGAAACAGGCGATGCGACTGTGTCCCAACGTATCGTAGAGGCAACCCGCCTGTGGACCATCAGCGTCAGCTTTGGATGTGTCAACAGTCTCATCAGTATGCCTTGCCAGATGAGCCATGCCAGCATCGACGCCAAAACTCGAAAGGAGCGGCAAATGCCCGAGGACCTCATTCGCCTCTGCGTCGGCATTGAGGATGCCAGCGATCTGATAGAAGACTTGTCACGCTCTGTAGGTTTACCTCTTGAAGCTCATGCCAGTTTCTTTCACCATGTTTAGTTGACTAATGTTGTTTTCTCAGCTTGTTCAAGCTGGCGCTGTAACAGTCACACTCGACGGCTTCCACGCCAACGAATCGACTCAGTCACTGTGAGGGCCTAGGACGACCAGGTGAATTGACGGAGTAAAAATCACGAGTTATCTATTTTCTGTATTGTATGTTACGAGCCTGTGGGATTGATTTAAAATAAAAGGGCTAGATGTGGCTTCCTACTGTAGCACGGGGGAAAGGTTTTAGGGGAGAGGTTCTAGGAGAGGTTCTAGGCCATAAGCACGAAGCACACGACCTGCTTCTGGGAGGAAATGAGCCATTGAATGAATGGCAAGGGGTTTGGCAACAGCTTACTTGGTGAACATGGTTAAAAGTTGTTTTCGGGTTTCTCCATGTCACGTATACTTGAAGAGCTCAAGGAGGCGCCTCCCAGTTGTGCTTAGTAGGCTCTACCACTGCTTATTGCCGCATTCCTAGGTAGTCCTACATGAAGGAGGGCGGCCGTGTGGTGAAATTAGAGCTGGGAATAAAGCAAAAATAGCGCGGAGGCAGCAAACCCAGTCCAGCGCTAAAAGTCATGCATACTTATTTTAAGCATCTCATGGGTGTGTGTGGCCAACGGATGAATTAATCAATTAATCATCTCACGCAACACGACTTCTAATTAGATGTGCTGCCTCCCGGCCCCGTATTGTCTTACGGGAGAGGAGTTTCGAGAAGGGCGAAAAGACAAAGAAGAAACCCTGGAGAGGACAAGGGAAAACTTCTATACTTGTAGCCGCCCCTGGCACGAACTCAATCCTCTACTCTTGATACTAGATCCAGCTAAGCGCGGCACGGACACGGTCCCCGGCGTCTACCTCAGCGACCTGAAGCAAAGAGGCCATGAGGATGAGCACATGTTCTTGCCAAGGCGTTTTTTCTTTCTTTCTTTCGTGGTGGAGCGCTGACCACACTGACGGAGGAGCTTTGTCGCTGGTGGTTGCGGCACTACAGTAGTGTAGGGAGTAAGTCCTAACATTAGCAGTACTACTAGTACTTTGTAGTCGGCATATCTTTGCTCGATTTACCGCATTGGATGAAAGATGAGCGTCGGGCATCAATAATGTTTAGTAGTGAAGCAGTGATGGATGACTGGACTAGAGGATAACTGCATTTAGTACTAAAGTAGTACTCCGCATATAGCATTTTGATTACCATAGTGTTGTCCGATAACTCCGCATCTTCACCACCATTACAGTACCTACCTGTAAGAATCCTGTACTCTCTACCCCGTACTCCGTCCATGTAGTAATTCGTATAAAGCCAGCCATGCCGTGTATATGCCTTAGCAGTCGGGTACCTGTACGGAGAACTACAGCGCTTCGTATAGCATCCATCTTGATGAATCCCCTGCTCTACCTCCCCTGCTCTACCCATCCACCTGTGCTAAGCTGAGCGCGCCCCCACCACCAGGCCAGGCATGGGTGCCTTTGTTTCCCGGGTCTAGGTACTCCATAGATGGCAGAATCTCATCATCCATGCATCCTGGCTGGGGACCTGTTCCGGCCATTGGCGTCTCACAGCCACCGACATTTGCAACGGCTGGCTGACGGCTGGCCTCAATGTTTACTATTCGTCGCCGATAGTCGTGTTCCTAGTGTTTCCCAGCGGCATTTGTCGCCCCATCCCGGCCGCGTCCTGCCATGGTTGGCAGCAAATAGGGCGAAGCTGTAACACGCCTGCAAGATTCTGTTGCCGAAGCCGACAAAGAGCATGCCTGGGGGCCATCTGGGGCGTGCCACGTCGTCGAGCCCCCTTGATGGGCTGGCGCTACGAGCAAGAGAACTAGTATTAGTATCGGCGGTTGCCCAGAGCTGAAGCTGCAGGATTAGGGCCGTTTTTTTTCTTCTCTCGCTCTCTCAGTCTCTCTTCCAGGTTGTCTTTGTGATTCTCGCCTCGCCCGTGAGCGCTTGGCGGCCTCCATACCTTACTGCTTTTGCTGCTAGCAGACGTCTGGGCCACCACACCAGCTGCCAATTGCTGTCGCATCAGAAACAACAGGGGACAAAGGGAGATACAGGCCCCACTTGAAATCGAGTCGTTGGATTCACAGCCGTTTCGATGGCTAATAGCCCGAGCCATCGCCGCTTAGGCTCGCAGAGCCAGCAGCGAAGTCTCGTCGAACACGACTCCCTCGAGCCAGGTCCTGTCTACAGCAAGGCCTACGGCGGCGAAGACACGCTTCCTCCCCCAAACACCAGCCAGGGCCAGAGTCACGGTCACGGCCACAGCCATCACGGATACAAGCGCACCAAGTGGCGAAGCGAGAAAGGCTCCGGCATGAAGCTTTTCAAGATCAAATCCAGCGGCGAGAGTGGCCGCGGCGGCATCCATCCCTGGCACTTCCTGAGAATCTGCTTTCGCTCGTCGTGCAAGGCCAGCGCCGCCGTCAATGTTCTGTGGCCTGTTGTGCCCGTCGCATTGGCGGTTCGATGTAAGTTTTTGTGTGGCCTGGAACTGGAGTTTTGCTTGTCTGGCCATGGCTGACTTTGAAATCGCCGTTGCTTCCAGATACCCTGCCAGAAAACCACACGCTCATCTTCACTCTCTCGTACATCGCCATGGCACCTTGTGCCAACCTCATCGGATTCGCTGGTCAGGAGTTTGCGCGCAAGGTTCCCCATGTTTTCGGCGTTCTCATTGAGACCACGGTCGGCTCCATTGTTGAAATCATCCTCTTCATGGTTCTGCTCTCCAAAGACCAATTTCTCGTCATAAAGGCCGCCATTCTCGGTTCGATTCTAGCTACCATGTTGCTCTGTTTAGGTCTCTGTTTCTTCGTTGGTGGCATCTATCACGAGGAACAGACTTTCAGCGACACCATTAGCGAGGCTGGTAGCGGTTTGCTCCTCACGGCGTATGTTGTTCTGAACCCCCCCTTTTCCGCTGACAAGATTCGTCTCACGTGTCACTGGTGTAACACGAGCTGACTGATGATTTTAGGGGCGTGGCGCTGGCTATTCCCACCGTGTTCATGCGAGGCCTACCGGATGACAACACTTTGACGACTGAGGAGATTGCTCACAAAACTTTGAGCATCTCGCGAATCGTCTCCATCCTCCTCATCATCGCCTACTGTGTCTACGTCTTTTTCCAGGCCAGAACCCATCACGGTATTTACCATGCCATCTTTGAAATGGACGAGGAGCGCGACCGCGATGGCCACAAGGACGCCGCCAAGGACAAGCTCACCATGACAGAGTGCATCATTGCATTGACTATTGCCGTGGCTCTCGTCACCTTGATTGCCATTACGCTCGTCTTGCAGATTGAACATATTATCGAAAAGTCAAAGGTATCTGACGCTTTCATGGGTCTTATCCTGGTTCCTCTGGTCGAGAAATTTGCCGAGCACATCACCGCCATTGACGAAGCATGGGATAATCAGATGAACTTTGCCCTGTCCCACGTCCTCGGCGCCACCCTCCAGACTGCTCTCTTCAACGCTCCCCTAGTCGTTATTGTCGCCTGGGGCCGCGACAAGGTTCTGGATCTGGAGTTTGGCATTTTCGAATTGGTCATGCTTTTCCTTGCCATCTTGACCGTTGGTCGGTTCTTGCAGGATCAAAAGAGCAACTACCTCGAGGGTTTCCTCCTTGTGACTCTGTACGTGGCTGTCGCAGTCTCTTCTTTCTACTACCCAAATCCAACCAGTCATGGAGGTGGTGAAGGTGGCGGTGCTGAGCTTCCTGCTGCTGCTTCAGGCGGCGAAGGCGGAGGCTCTGAGACCGGCGGCCATAAATTACTATTCTTTTAACGCGGATCCACCGATCCGTAGCACAGCATAGCGATGCACTGAGTATCTGATGTTTGCTTGCGGCTTGTTTTACTCCGAATCACTCATGCTCGGTACTCGTAAAGGTCCGAGGGAGGCGAGTGTATCGAGAAAATTGCGGTCCAAGGGACCATGCATGGCGTTGGACAAAAAGGGACTGGAGGGCATGTATACGATTTCAAGTTGTTCTAGGGATAACCGCATCGTCTTTTAGTATCTCGGGCTCTATTTAACTCTGTGTGAGCGATGTCTTGCCGTTTTCTCCTTGTAATATATTGAGTTTGTGTCGTATTACACAAGCAGCTGAGTTATGATAAGGGGGCCTTATTTTCGGAATGAATGTTATCAATTTTTTAGCCGCTACACTTGTGGGAAGCAGCATTTTTGCGACGCGGGAGTTGGTAACCTGATGAGTTGGATGCTTGGACTCTTAGACCTTATAAGGTTGAATTTTTGGAGGGTTTGATAGGTTTTGGGTTTATTTTTATTTTTTTTTAAAGTCAGTTATGACGTTACCTCTATTTTAGGATTGATTATTATCATGCGTTTTTTGTTTGGAAGAAATCAAGCACCTAATTCATTGTTGTATTCTGTGGCGCTTCGCCCAGCTTCACTTCTACCTGTATGGATGTCCGTTTTAAACAAGGCCAAACAAAAAAGTCCCAACTTGATTGGCCAATATATTTTCCACCCTTGATCCTCCTTGGCCTAGCGCGCAGGAACGCACCCTACGCATTAGGCTAAGCTCGATCCCGCTGTCACGTTGTTCCGGCAGCAAGTGCCTGTGTGAGCTTAGCGCCGCATTGTGAATTGAGCTCTTGATGACGAAGGTTGGTATTTATCCGAGTTTCACTCTATCGGAGTTCTCTAGCCATTCCGCATAGCTTTTGCCTTAGCCTTGCGTCAATCTCGTGGCGCAAAAAGACCCAAGGTCTTTGCCTCTGGATTCTTTATTCGACCGGACTGCTCGACGACTATCCTGCCTTTGTCCGACCAATTTCCTCGGACGCACCGATGCTGCTGGTTCGCCTTGCTCAACAACAGTGCCGAGTTCCAGGGCAGTACATCCCTTAGCAGTGCAGCGTTACGGTCGAATGTAGTACCTCGATCAGAATCGCCTGTCGCAACCCAGACTCACCGTACGGGTTGCCATGGATCGCGCAAGGAAGCGTGCGTGTTGATTTTGCGACCCTGTTGACGGCTTGGGCATGGGCTGACAGTCACCTCCAGGAGAGCTCCGTGCTCTGAACGAAAAGGCTTGGGATGGCGACAAAGGTAACAGCATAGAGCACTGACATGTTTCCCAATGCTTCGTTGCTCACCAGCTGACCTCTCGACCAAGGGCTCATCAAAGTTAGCAGCTCGCTTGACTCGTCGCTCAAGAGGAACACGGCCTTTATAAAAAGGCTTCGGACCGCCATCAGCACCGCGACTCTCTCGACCTTCTTGCAGGAGATTCGAACTTTGAGCTTGCACAAATACCTGTCCGAGATTATATCTGCATGCTACGAAGGCCTCTGTAGGCTCAAGTCTCCGGGAGAAATCGATGCTGCGGTCGAAATTGTGAGCGCTCTCCACCAGCGGTTTGGCCCTACCGAATTTACCGAGTACCTTACTTGGCTGCTTGGCAAGGGCATGGCCACGCCCGACAAGAACATTCTAAAGAGTTTGCCGGCAGAAGTTCGCGAGAAGGAGGAGAAAGAGCGCATCACCCGCCAGCGAGCTCTCCTCAGGGTCATTACAGAGCTCTGGTTGGTCGGCGTGCTGAGGACCCTGGACGATGCCAGCAAACCGGACGATGCGACCAAAGGTGCCACTGGCAAATCAGTAGAGTTGAAGACTCGAGGCAACTCTAAACCCGGCACCTCCCCAGACCCATTTCCACTCGAAGTCCTGAAAGACCTACTCGGCTATGATAGGGAGCACGCCAACTTGCCGTTGCTCGTCATCTTCGTCAAGGCTTTCAGCTGGGATATTCTCGGCATCAAGACGACCACGCCCGAAAGCCGCAAACCCGGAGAAGATGACAGCTTGCCAACCAATGAAGACGCAACTGAACCCTCTGTCGAAGACCAACCGTTCACTCCTCCCGAGTTAGCGGAGAAGTTCAAGGAAATACTAAAGAAATACTTTGACGATGTTGCTAATCATATTATTCGCGATCAGAAATCAATCCATAGCCAAGCACGACGCAACGCTGAAGCATATGTCAAGTCTGGAGAGGTCTTCGAAGATAGGCAGGCGAATTACGAGAAGCAAGTAAAGGCTCAAGATAGACTCGTCGCCAATGCCCAGGTTATAGCCGACGTTATTGGCGCGGAAATGCCAAGCTTAAAAGACTCTAATGATCCCCTTGCAGCCTCAAATAGCTCCATAGGCCTGGTCAAGACTGGCGATTACCTGCGGTCTATGGCCGATGGTGCCGGCATCTGGGAAGATGAAGACGAACGTCGGTTCTACGAAAATCTAGTTGACCTCAAGGGCAAGGTCCCCGCCATTCTTCTAGATGATGGCAAGAAAAAGAAATCGGAGGCTGAAGAGCAGATAACCAAGAAATTAGACTCATCTGAAACCTCAGAAGCTATAAAGGGCCCGGAACCCATCGACGATCAATCGATGGCCATTGCCAACAAGACTATCGGAGCCCAGGTAGACGCCATATTGGCACGGCTGCCGGACCTTACGAACAAGGATATCATCGATCAGACGGCCATTGACTTTTGCTTTCTCAATTCCAAGGCGTCTCGCAACCGACTGGTTAAGGCGCTAACAGAAGTCCCCAAAGGCCGGAGTGATCTGTTGCCTTCTTGGGCACGCCTGGTTGCTACTCTGGGGAGATATATGCCAGATGTCCCAAAGGGACTAGTCGACTATCTGGATGCAGAATTTCGTAGCTTGCAGCGCCGTAAGGAGAAGGATTTCCTGGGCCAAGTTCGGCTCAGCAACATTCGTTATTTGGCAGAGCTCACCAAGTTTGGGGTCGTTCCCGAGCATGTTGTTTTCCACTGCCTAAAAGTTAGCCTTGACGATTTCTCTCGCATGAACATTGAGATCCTGTGCAATTTAATTGAAAATTGTGGCCGGTATCTTCTCAGGAACCCTGAAACAGCGCCTCGAATGGCGAGTTTCCTCGAGACATTGCAGAGAAAGAAGTCTGTGCAACACATTGGCCAGCCAGAGAGAATGCTCATTGACAATGCTGTGTACCACGTTGATCCCCCCGAACGACCTGCAATTGAGCAGAAGGAACGAACCCCGATGGAGCTCTTTATTCGAAAGTTGATCTATGGCGATATGACGAAACGGAATTATAGCAAAATCCTAAAGCAGATTCGCAGACTTCACTGGGAAGAAGCAGAGGTACGGCTCTTCTATCTCTTTCTCTTTTCTCTTTTCTCTTCTCAACCTCGTGGCTTGGATGTTACAATCTCTCTCTCTCTCTCTCTTTCTCTCTCTCGGCTAACTCATACCTTGATATCAAATCTAGGTCGTTGCCATTTTAGAAAAGGTCTTTTCCAAACCCGGCAAAGTGAAATATGGAAACATCCATCTTCTCGGCATTCTTTTGAGTGCCCTTTACCGACATCACCCGCAATTTGTGGTCAAGGTCATTGATAACGTTTTAGAATCCATTTCCTTTGGGCTAGAGCAGAACGACTTCCGATTTTCCCAACGCCGCGTCGCCGAGGTCAAGTACCTCGGTGAGCTCTACAACTACCGCATGCTGGAACATCCAGTAATTTTTGATACCATGTACAAAATTGTACTGTTTGGATATAGTAAGACACCACTCTCTGACCAGCCTCGGCTGCCTCAGACACATGTAATCTAATCTGGCTCATAGGTGGACCACCTGTTCTAGGCAAACTCAATGTTTTTGATCCACCAGATGATTACTTTCGGATTCGTCTCATTTCCATCATGCTAGAGACTTGTGGCATGTTCTTCAATCGAGGTGCTGCTGGGAAGAAGCTTGATTATTTCCTCTCCTTTTTCCAGGTGAGGCAAGCCAGCAAAATAGGCTACAAAATGCGGCTAATCTGATGCATTTTCTAGTATTACGTCCATACGAAATCGCCTCTGCCACTAGACATTGAGTTTCTTGTGCTCGACACATTTGCACTAACCAGGCCTCAATGGAAATTTGTGGAGGATATTGAGGAGGCGACCAAGGCTTTCCAACTTGCTATCGCTCAGGACCAGAAGACTGCAGGAGTGGACAGAGTCGCTGAAGCAGACGACGCTACAAGTGGCCCATCATCCGAGGATGAAAACGGTGACATGGACGACGTCGAGGCGGATGGCGACGGTGATGACGAAAGCGCTTCAGAAGAAGAAGAGGAAGCAGAGGTACGACGCTGCACACTTGAGCGATTACCATGTGACATGCCTACTAAACAGCATTGTTGATAGGATGGCGACAACGACTCTACCCACGAGAGCGAATATGACGAGGCCATTATTGTTACCAGGCAAGAGGAAGTTGTGGATCCTGAAGATGAAGCGGAATTCGAACGAGAGTACGCCAAAATGATGTCGGAAAGCCTCGAATCTCGCAAGTTTGAGCGCAAACAGCTGTTTGATGTGCCGCTCCCTGTGCGATCTAGAAATCGTGAGCAGTCCATGTCCACCGGCTCTGGAGAGACGGGGCAGAGCGGTACCATGGCGTTCTCTTTGATGACAAAGAGAGGCAACCGGCAACAGGTATGTTATTATTGCTAGACTTTGTTTTCTTTCTTTTTCTGGAAGAAAAAACCCCCTCAATGGTTAGCAGCCCCCATGCAACAGATCCTAACATGGCCATTAGACTCGCACGGTCGAATTACCGTCGGACTCGGCATTTGCAATTGCCATGAAGACACAGCAGCAGGCCGAGAGAGAAGAACAGCAGCGGATCAAAAATCTTGTACTCAATTATGACCTTCAGCAGAGCGACGACCAGGATGGTGAGTGTATTTCCATACCTACATTTATCACCACTACCTTGTGCATGGGCTCA
Source organism: Trichoderma sp. TW21990_1 (assembly GCA_010015515.1). Taxonomy (NCBI): domain Eukaryota; kingdom Fungi; phylum Ascomycota; class Sordariomycetes; order Hypocreales; family Hypocreaceae; genus Trichoderma; species Trichoderma sp. TW21990_1. Next base: position 72,082 of record ML974118.1, read on the forward strand.
CTGTACTACTAGGTAATGAACGACCGGCAACATTCTATCATAACCGGGTAGACAAGCCGAACAAGGACCGTAGTCAACGTGTTCGGAAACTGCAGCTTAGTGACGTGGATTGGTAGTGGTGATTCCCGTACAGCGAGCGATTATCATGGCGATGCGTGATGTCGCTACGCTAGAACCAGGCACGTCAACGACCACCTAACTTTGGTATTTTTGGCATTTTTGGAGCACCGGTCTGCTTCTTTGGCGAAAAGTTGCAATGCATGTGTGCCATGTACCACCGGCGGGCAGATCTCCCTTGGCAATGAGAGTTGCATATAAGATCTCAGGCGTTACTCGCCTTTGCTATTTCACTGTTACCCGGTGTGACAGCCGAGTCTAACCGAGGACTGTTTTACTCGAACTGGAGCTTCTACTCTGGCTACGCTTTATGATTGCTGAGCTATCAAAGAAGGGCAGTTGCTGCAGAGATGAGCGGCTTCTCTTCGAGGGCGCCGACCCCAAGTGCAGAGCTACCTTTTTCTGGGAGTGGAGGATGGCTGGAGCGATGTTGATGAGCTGATGGGCGTGGGTGAGGGCAAGCCAATGTTGTGATTGACACGGACGCGATGGAGGGGTGACATCTACAGATTAGGCTACGAATACCGGCGTGTCCCAACATCAAAGGGGCCAATGCAACCAATGCAAGGGACTTGGGACTGAACGGCCCTTGCATGGGAGCATCTGTGCTACATGTGCTGTAGGTACTTTTGTAGTATTCGAGGTACCATCACCAGACAAACTCAGGGCTATCTTAGTACTAGTACCTAGCAGGCAGAGGGCATAACAGGCATATAAGGTACCAGGTAGTAATACATATATGGACGAGCTGCTTGCTACCTCTAACCTGGCTACTGTACTTGGGCACCAAGTACTACTGCTAACCTAGCAATAACGCGGATGCGCGATTGATTCTTGAACAGAACACGAGATGATGTTGTTGTTGCTATTTTAAGGCGTCCGAGCTCGAGCTCAGCTTCAGGTGCCAAGCTGCTCCCACCAATACCAGCCGGCGATTGCATGTACGTGCAGCGCAGTCCGTATTGCTGCTATTTAGACCCAACGCAGCATCATTCGAGCCTGGGATTGCAGCAGGAATTTTTCCATCTTTTCTCTTCCTTTATTGTTCTACTTTTTTCTTTTCTTTTTCTCATCCAACTCCCCTCCAATCAGCCCCTGATTAGGTTGCGGTTCCATATTGGGCCGCGATGACAGTTGCAGCTGCCAGCCGCCCTACGGAGCACAATTGGAAGTTCTGCTGTGCTGTATTTCATTCATTGCTTACTACTAGGTACTAACCTAGTACCTAGTACCTCCTGGTAGTACCAACTTCCGCGAGAATTCTCCCGTGCGACCAAATACAGCAGGTGGTGGTGCACATCACTTGCCGCGCCTCTCATAAGCATCTTGTCGATGATCTTTTTTCTTTTTCTTCGTTTTTCCCCCGGTTCTGATCTGCGATTCGCTCTACGTTCTGCCTGTTGCTTTGGCGGTTCGCTCGCTTTGCCATACATTGGGCTTCTCATTTACAGCAGAGATGGGGATGCTGTGATGCGCTGACACTCGAGAGCTAAATCACCTGCTTGTTTTCTGTCTTCCCCCCTTTTTTTGTCACTTTTTTCAGATTTCCGTTACATTGCTGCTCCCCACAAGGTATCACAACCGATCTCTACTCAGCCTCAATTTTCAACAAAGGACTGGCGGCTAGTGGCAGAAACAAAAAGCTGCTGCGATCTGGAGCCCCAATCTCTATTTGATTTCTTCTTTTTCTGGCCTTCTTTTTCTCCCCCTATCCTTTTAAAGATCTTTTGTTTTCGTGTATATTCCTATATCTGTGATTTTGTGGTGAAAGTATTTCGCAACCATCTCTCGGCTTTCATTTTGGCATGCCTCTAGACTGGGATTTGGGACAGCGCCCTCTTCTCAGCACAAAGGCCTACATTTTTATTTCCCATTATTCGTGGTAGTTGGAGAAACGGGATGGCCGGTGACTCGGCTGGGTCGGAATGGCCTGTTAAAGATGTAAGTGGACTGTTGCGCTCAGCATCGTCTCCAATTCACAAATGAAGGTACCAAATGACTAACAATGTTTGGTTGCAAACCGGTTTAGATTGTTTATACAGCCATCGTTGGAGTCGTTATGATTATGGCGCTGCTGGAGTGGTTTCTCTGGCTGGCAGCCTTTGTCTATTGCTTGTACAAGGCGTTCCGAAAAGCTGAACATTGGTCAATCAATGTCCTCTGTGTCATTGTTGGCATAGCATTTGTGGCTTTCAGGTACGTCAATTCGCGGAAATACATTTGCAGATATAAAAGTTACGCTGCACTTGGCGGAGGAGAGCTTGCTGGCTGATAATCATCTTCTGCAGGGCCATCTTTCTCCCAATCATGGTAGTGACCTTGCCACTGCCAAGCCAAGTCTCCAAATACTGGCCAGAATCTGTCGTCTCTGTCCTCCAATGGTTTGCATTTTGGAGCTTTTCTATCCTTCTTACTGTGCCTTGGCTCTTCTGTGTCTACCAACTTGTCACCAACCAACTTGGGCGAACAAAGCGCATGAAGCAGGTGCTTGATGATGTCACCGCGCCCAAAGTTGTGATTGTTATGCCATGCTACAAAGAAGAGCCTGATGTGCTTATCACAGCTATTAACTCGGTTGTTGACTGCGACTATCCTGCTGCCTGCATTCATGTATTCCTCTCCTTCGATGGAGATCAGGAAGATGAGCTCTATCTCAATACGATAGAGAAGCTAGGGGTTCCCCTAACCATGGAGTCTTATCCGAGGAGTATCGATGTCACATACAAGGAAGCCCGCATAACCATCTCTCGATTTCCTCATGGGGGCAAGAGACACTGCCAGAAATCGACGTTTAAACTCATTGACAGGGTATACGAACAATATCTCAAGATGAACGACAATCTGTTCATCCTCTTCATCGATTCAGATTGCATATTGGACAAAGTTTGCTTGCAAAACTTTGTTTATGATATGGAGCTAAGTCCCGGCAATTCTAGAAACATGCTGGCCATGACTGGCGTCATTACTTCCACCACGAGAAAACATAGCATCATCACTCTGCTTCAAGATATCGAGTACATCCACGGGCAGCTATTTGAGCGCACGGTAGAATCCGGCTGCGGATCTGTGACGTGCCTCCCCGGGGCCCTGACCATGCTTCGCTTTTCAGCCTTTAGGAGAATGGCCAAGTACTACTTTGCTGACAAGGCAGAGCAGTGCGAAGACCTGTTCGACTTTGCAAAGTGCCACTTGGGTGAGGATCGCTGGCTCACGCACCTCTTCATGATTGGCGCCAAGCAGCGATACCAGATTCAGATGTGCACGTCGGCATTTTGCAAAACTGAAGCCGTACAGACCTACCGCTCCCTTATTAAGCAGCGGAGGCGATGGTTTCTAGGCTTCATCACAAACGAGGTGTGTATGCTGACGGACTGGCGGCTGTGGAAACGATATCCTCTCTTGATTATTGTCCGCTTCATGCAGAACACTATCCGCACTACGGCACTTCTCTTCTTCATCATGGTTCTCGCGCTGATATCGACTGTTGCAAAAGTTAAGGATCTGCCGGTTGGTTTCATCGGAGTATCGCTTGGGTTGAACTGGTTGCTCATGATATATTTTGGTGCCAAGCTTCGACGGTTCAAAGTATGGCTTTACCCACTCATGTTTGTCTTGAACCCATTTTTCAACTGGTATTACATGGTATATGGCATATTCACCGCTGGCCAGAGGACATGGGGAGGGCCACGGGCGGATGCTGCCGCTGCCGATAACAACACAACCGCCCGAGAGGCGGCAGAGAAAGCCGAGTTGCAGGGTGATGAGCTCAATGTGGTTCCCGAGAGCTTTCTGCCCGCACATGAGGCGCGAAAAGCGGCGGCCGCCAAGGGGACATCCCCCAGCACTGGTCTTGGACGCAAGAGGAGTGTTGTCAGGCCCCCTGATGGTATTGACGGGATGTTCTCGGCCAGGAAAAAGACGCCGGCCGGACTCTATACACACTTTGACGAATCAGATGTTGACATTGAGACACCGCTTGCGTCTTCTACTACTCCGTCTTCCTCATGGGACGCAATGCACAGAGGCTCTTTGGAGGGATTCGATCTCAACGGACCTGGGGCTGTTTCAATGGATCAGTTCATGGGAGAGGAAGATAGGAGAAAGTACGCCATAGCCCAACGGGCACAGTTTCAGCAGCGAGCCGCCAGACCCAGCACCGGGATGAGTCGAGAATCGCCGGATGTTGAGCTTATTGACCTATCGTCAGATGCGTAAGACGGCAGCAGCAGGGCTTGGCAGAGGTGATATTTTCACAAATAGAAGAGAGAGGAGGAGGGAAAGAGAGAGATGGGAGAGGGTTACGAAGTTTTGATAACAGCGTCGATGCTTGGCTATATCATTTGAACACATTATCGTACCTATACATATTCATATACATTCATATAGACAAGTAGAACTACCTCCTCTTTTTGGTGGGGTTTTGTCCGTCCTCTGAGTTGACCGAGAACTAATTTATGAAGAGGAATTATGCCGGCTAGCAGGGATTTGTTGTTGCCATCGAATTCCCATTATTATACAACGCCATGGATTTTGCCATTACATACAACAACGCTCTTTGGCGGGGCAGCCAAGGCTTGACGAGGGGCATCTGAAGTGACAAGGCATATTGGCGGGGTACATGATTTTTGCTCTTTTTATCGTTGAAAAGAAGCAAAAACGCTGCAAGCCACTGACTTCAGAATGCGTGCAAAGGATGAAGCTTAATGTGACACGGGCTCGCTTTGTATTGACTTTCGGATGACGAGTACCGAGGTAAGGCAGAATTAGTACTTACAGGTACCTCCTGGCAGATAAGGCACCTACAGGTGGCAGGTACCTGTAGCCAAGGCAGCCTCAACACAGGGATTGGTACCTATTCGTTGCTTTTGTTCTTGGCAGCTGTTTCATTGGGCTATTGGGCGGCTGGTTAGGTAACGCGACAAGGCGCTGCTGCCTTTCCATTTGCTACAGTAATTCTCTCTCGCCTTTGGCTTGTGGTCAGGCTCCGGCGCTCAGCTTTTCTCGTGGAGTCTGGAAAATTCTGCAACATTCCATGGGGTACCTGTCGGGACGTGGCGGGGCGGCAGAATCAAGTACCGGTTTGCGGTGTTTTGGCGGCGTAGATACATGTCCAGCAATGCCCCGCGACCCGTCACAGGTACCTGCCGCGAAGGCTGCACAGCGGAAAAAAAGATTGGTACATTAGCAGGTGCCTACAGGTATTTGAGCAGCTGGCAGCACGCACTAAATTTTCTTCGGGTTCGCATCAATTAGTACCTGATCTCACCGCCCACCCAGCGAGAAACCAGGCCTCCCAACCGAACTATTTTATTCTGCATCCCACTTTGTATCGCAACCGCCACTATCAGACCGGGTCTCTTCCAGGATTTTCTCTTTTTCTTTTTATTTTTCCTTTAGTCCTCCACCACCCGCCAAGCTCGATTCTTTTCCTGCCTCTCTCTCTCTCTCTCCCTCCTTCATTTCTTTTTCTGCCAGGTCGGATTTCTTTCTTGACTTGGGCCCCTCACTTGCAACCCAAGTGCGGCTGTATCGAGATTCTTTGAAACGACCAGAGATTAAAAACCAGGCAACATGACTTCCGTCGTCGGTACGTCCCCCTTTGCCGCTCGTTCATGCTTATGCTTATTTCTATACTGCGTCCCTCTCTATTACAGATCAAGAAAAGACTTCCTCTCATGCTAACCAACCCCTCCCTGCGTCGCAGGTGTCGATTTCGGAACCCTCAAGACGGTGATTGCGGTCGCGAGAAATCGTGGCGTCGACGTGGTGAGTCAATATCAATTCATGAGCAAAAGTTTCACCTCAGTAGGACCCCAAACTGACCCAAGGAAATCCTCCTCTAGATCACCAATGAAGTCTCCAACAGAGCCACGCCGTACGTCCCGTCTCCCATTCATCTTATCAGCGATAAAACCCCCCCCTCACTCCAATCACATGTAATCAATCGTTACTAACAACAACTCTGCGATACACAGATCTTTGGTAGGATTTGGCCCCAAATCACGCTACCTCGGTGAGGCGGCCAAGACCCAGGAAATTTCCAACCTCAAGAACACCGTCAACTGCCTCAAGCGTCTTGCCGGCCGCTCCTTCAGCGATCCCGATATCCAGATCGAGCAGCAATATGTCACCTCAGCCCTTGTCGACATCAACGGACAGGTTGGTGCTGAGGTCAACTATCTCGGCAACACCGAGAAGTTCACCGCCACCCAGCTCGTTGCCATGTACCTGAGCAAGATCAAGCAGACCACTGCCAACGAGCTGAAGCTGCCCGTTGCTGACCTCTGCTTGAGCGTCCCTGCTTGGTTCACGGACTCTCAGCGTAGAGCCTTGTTGGACGCTGCTGAGATCGCTGGCCTCAAGGTCCTCCGACTTATGAGCGACACCACCGCTGCTGCCCTTGGTTGGGGTATCACAAAGCTTGACCTTCCAGCTCCCGAGGAGAAGCCCCGCCGCGTGTGCTTCATCGACATTGGCCACAGCAACTTCACCTGCTCCATCGTCGAGTTCAAGAAGGGTGAGCTGGCTGTCAAGGCTACTTCCTGGGACCGCAACTTTGGTGGCCGAGACTTCGACAAGGCCCTTGTCGACCACTTGGCCAAGGAGTTCAAGGGCAAGTACAAGGTTGACATCAACACCCATGGCAGAGCCATGGCTCGTACCATTGCTGCTGCTGAGAAGACGAAGAAGATTCTCTCGGCTAACCAGCAGGCTCCCGTCAACATTGAGTCCCTGATGAACGACGTCGATGCTTCTGCCATGGTTACTCGACAGGAGTTCGAGGCCATGGTTGAGCCTCTGCTGGCTCGTATCCACCTCCCTCTCGAGCAGGCCCTTGCCCAGGCCAAGCTCTCCAAGGACGACATTGACGTTATCGAGATTGTTGGTGGTGGATCTCGAGTACCCGTGCTCAAGGAGCGCATCCAGGCCTTCTTCGAGAAGCCCCTTTCATACACCATGAACGCTGATGAGGCTGTTGCTCGAGGCTGTGCCTTCAGCTGCGCCATCCTGTCCCCTGCCTTCCGAGTTCGTGACTTCACCGTTCAGGATATCATTAGCTACCCCATTGAGTTCGGATGGGAGAAGGCTCCTGATATTCCCGATGAGGACACCAGCTTGACCGTCTTCAACAAGGGCGGTGTCCTGCCTTCCACCAAGATCCTCACATTCTACCGAAAGCAGCCCTTTGACTTGGAGGCCCGCTATGCTAACTCTGACGATCTCCCTGGCAAAACGAACCCTTGGATTGGCCGCTTCTCTGTGAAGGGCGTCAAAGCCGATGGCAAGGAGGACTTCATGATTTGCAAGCTCAAGGCCCGAGTCAACATTCACGGTGTGTTGAATGTCGAGAGCGGCTACTACGTCGAGGACCAAGAGGTCGAGGAAGAGGTCAAGGATGACGACAAGAAGGACGACGACAAGAAAGATGCTGATGTGAGTATTCGATGAGACAGAATCGAACAAGTAAGTAGGAACACTGTGCTGACATGAATTTTTATAGGCCATGGATACCGATACCACAAAGACCCGCAAGGTTAAGAAGCAGGTTCGAAAGGGCGATCTGCCCATTGCTAGCGGCACTTCATCACTGGATACCAGTGCAAAGACTGCCTTGACCGAGAAGGAATCCGCCATGGTTATGGAGGATAAGCTTGTCGCCGATACGGAGGAGAAGAAGAACGAGCTCGAGGCTTACATCTACGATCTCCGAGCCAAGCTTGACGAGCAGTACGCCGATCTTTCCAGTGAGGAGGAGAAGTCTGCCATCCGAGCCAAGCTTGAGTCCACAGAGGTATGTGAATAGCACGCTCCCTACACTCTGGTACGCAGAATATGTCACTAATGCGGGTATAGGACTGGCTGTATGACGAAGGCGACGATGCTACCAAGGGTGTCTACGTCTCCAAGATGGAGGAGATCCGATCTCTTGCCGGACCTGTCGTTCAGCGACACTTTGAGAAAGTCGATGCTGAGCGCCGCGCCATCCAGGAGCGCGTCGATGCCGAGCAGGCTGCCAAAAGAGCCGCTGAGGAAGAGGCTCGCAAGGCTGCTGAGGCCGATAAGGCAGCCCAGGGCGGATCAGACCAGGAGATGAAGGATGCCGATGCTCCTCAGACCGAATCCGAGGAGGCTGGTGACCACAAATAAACAACCACCACGCCGTGGTTGTGAGAGGGGATGAAAACCTCCCCCCCCGAGAAGGATATACAACATAGAAAAAGTTGACTTTAGTAAAAAAAAACACGGAGGGTGGGACTGTCATGAGGGGAATGTCTACGCATTCTAGATCCATTTATATCATATGCCCAAAGTAGTTATGGCCGTTTTATACACATGAAGGTATTTCTTTTAGATTTGGACTCGAGCATTACTCGATGGTCACTTCAGGTCAGATAGCAGCAGACAAAGTTGTTCATGCCAAATATGTTGAGAAAAAAACCAAAGAAAAAAAGTGTGTCCATTGCAATCTCCATTTCCATCATTCCTCCCGTGTTTGCTACTAATAATAATAATACCTCGACCTATTTGCGTTTGAGATCAATTTTACAGAAACGATTTTTTTTTCCTCATCTCCAAGTGCTACCTCTTTATACTCGATACATATGATTGTCAATTCTGTTGACAATCTAGCTAGCCGCAATTCCCTCCCCATCCATGCAATTCCCAGCGGCCAAACAGACAAATCATGTAAAGAAAAGCCAGAAATCAAAATCAAAAAACAGAAAACAAAAGGTGTGTCGACGGTCCAAAACGAAAATAAAATGAGATAAAAAGAAAAGTCAAAGATGCTTTTATAACGGACGGAAACAAGAGTGGAAAGGTGCTGCCAGGGGGGGGGGGTGTGTGACCAAAGAGACTAGGTAGCTGATGAGTGCGTGGGGGGGCGAAGCAGAGCGTTCAAAAGAGATTCTTTTCTTTTCGTTCCTCCTTGTCCTCCTCCTACATTGGCATTTTAAATGTCAAACAGGGGCTTCAGCTTGATAATCAGCTGCCACTCGTCGTTGGTCACTTCCTTGCGGTAAAACTCCTTCAGCGTGTCAATGCTGGCTCGCGAAATCTGGCTGTAGAGCGTGTCGGTCTCTTCCAGGTGTCGACCGTAGACGGGCTGGTGGCCACCCATTTCAATCTTGACGGCGACGGAAGGCTGGCCCTTTTTGCAAACTGGGATTTGCTTGTGATCTCGCTCAATAGAGGTGCTAAGAATATACCGTATCAGTAACTGAAAATGACAAGAAGCCACATAAAAAAAAAAAGGGGGGGGGGGGAGGGGATTGTTGTTGTTTAAACTTACACTCTACCAAGGGCAATGACTTCTTTGGCATTTGTGTTTGGGTTGGTCTTGATGGCTGCAATTGGCGTATTGATCTTGAGCTGGCCCTCGACCACATCCACACCAATGACGATAGGAGCAGTCTTGTTGAAGACAGCAACAGGCTTCAAGACACAAGGGAAGACTGCCAGCATCTTCGACTCTTCCTTCTTCTTCTCCAGCATCTCATCCATGTGCTTGGTGAAGTTGTCAAACAAGTGATAGATAATGTCGGCAGTGAAAATCTTGATTCCCTGATCCTCAGCGTATTGTTGAGCTTCCTTGTCGACCTTGACATCGAAACAGAGCATCACAGCGTAGTCGGGCGCCTTCTCCAACATGATACCACACTGCATCACATCACGTTTGTAGACTGGGCCGATACCAACGTTGGCCACCGGAATCTTGCAGTCCTTGAGGAAGTCGAGCAAGGCCTCCAGTGAACCAAGAGTGGAGGCCTGCACACTGACACCACGACCCGACTTCTCGACTCTGCTGAGAAGCTTTGCCAGATCCGATTCGACCTCGTCAACGATGTCGTCTTCGTCATCATCAGGACCAACCACCATCAGTCTGGAACCGGCAATGGCTCCTTCTAGACCAGGAGCGCTAATCTTGACACCCAGAGCAGCCTTGACCTCCTTGTTGTGAACATATGCCGATTTGAGACGCAGTTCACGCAGCGGCGCTGGAGTGAGCAGAGCTCTGATGTTTGTCACAATAGCACCTTCAGTACCACACAACACAATTCGGTCACCTTCTCTCAAGATACCGTTGGACAGGATGACATCAATGGTCATACCAAAACCCTCAATGGCCTTGACCTCAAGAACTGTTGCCTGAACCTCGGAGAGGTACATGAGAGAGCCAACCATACGCTCCTGGGTGAGCTGGATGATAAGCTTCAGCATATCCGGGATACCCTCGCCAGTGTGCGCTGACGTTGGCACAAGCGAGACGAACTTGGCCATGGACTTGTTCTGATAGAAAAGCTCCGAGTTGAAACCCTGCTCGGAGAAAGCAAGCTTAGTCTGCTCCAGACGGTTCTTGAACTCGTTCTGAACTGCCTTGCTCTGGAGAGCCAGACTGTCTTGGAAGCCGTTGTTGTCAACCTTCTTCCATCCGTAAAGTCTGTCAATCTTGTTGAGCGCCACGATAAAGGGCGTTTTCCGCTCACGAAGCAAGCGCATGGACTCCAAAGTCTGGGGCTCAAGACCGTGCATGATGTCCACAACTAGAATGGCAATGTTACACAGGGATGAACCACGGGATCGGAGGTTGGAGAAAGACTCGTGGCCAGGGGTATCAATGACAAGGAGACCAGGAACCTTGAACTCGAAGTCGTTATCCTTGTTGACGACAGCAGTCTTTTGTCTGATGGCTTCGACAGGGAAGTATGTAGCACCAATCTGCTGGGTGATACCTCCGGCCTCGCCCTCCTGGACGTTGGTCTGTCGGATCTTGTCGAGAAGCTTGGTCTTTCCGGTATCGACGTGTCCCAGAATACAGCAGATGGGAGACCGCAGGTTATCCTTGGATCGGGCAGCCAGGGCGGCCTGGTGAGCCTTCTCTCGGCGCTCCGCAGCCTCCTTTTTGCGTTGAGCCTCAAGTTGCTGGGCTTTCGATACGGCTTCGTCTTCGGAATCTTCCTCCTCGGATTCGCTTTCGTCGTCTTCCTCCTCCTCCGCCTCCTCCTTCTTATCTGCACCGCCATTTACTTTAGCAGCAGCCTTCTTCTCGGCCTCTTCATCGGAATCGGCATCCCAGCTATCTTTGACGTCCTCCCCTTCGCTTGCCGCAGCAGCTTCCCAGTCATCCTCAACGTCGCTCGCTTGAGCGGCCTTGGAGGCAGCGGCCTTGGCCTCAGCCTCAGCCTTTTCCTTTGCAGCCTTTTCTTCTGCCTCTTTAAGGGCCTTCTCGGCCTGAACTCGAGCTCTCTCGGCGGCCTCAGCCAAAGCAGCCTCTTCGTCCTTCTATAAAAGGGGGTAATTAAGCATTAGTGAGGGGCATTGATAGGGGGGTAGGGGGGTAGGGGGAGTATTCATTACCTTGTCGTTCTTGCCTCTCTTCTTCTTGCTATCATATACCACCTTCTTCTTAGGTGCACCCTCTTCCTCCTGAGGCCCAACCTTGATGCCTGCCGCAAGCATCTGCTGAAGCTTCAGCTCGTTTCGGGCCTTCTCCTCTTTCTGCGCCTTGGTGAGGAATTTGCCCTCCTTCTTGAGCTGCTCAACGCGCTCCTTTTCGCGCTGCTTCTTCAGAGCCTTTTGTTCTTCCTTGCGTTTGTTTTCCTCGGCCAACCGCTTCTCTTCCTCTTCGGCAAGAGCCTTGGCTTCGGCTTCCAGACGGACAGCCTCCTCTTGCCTGCGACGCAACTCCTCCTGTTGCTTCTGAATCATGGCGAGATGTGCCGGAACCTTCTTCTTCTTGCCTCCCGTCTCGGCGGGAGCGGGAGCGGGAGCGGGAGCTGCCTCTTTTTCGACCGCGGGCTCATCTTTGACCGTCGTCTTTGCCGGTTCTGGGGCTTTGGCGGGTGCTGGGGTCTTCTTCTTCGCAGCCTAATTTGATCCTTTGTTAGTAAAAAATGAAACCGCCCAATGGCGTTGATGAGATGGGAGGTCCAAACCTGTTCCTTCTTACGCTGCTTCTCGCGCTCCTTCTTCAGCTTTTCCTTCTCTGCCTTTGTGAGTATCCTGCCAGGCTCCTCAAGGTCATCTTTATCGTCCTTCGCGGCCGGTGCCGGGGCAGGCTTGCCCTTGCCACCCTTTCCTTTCTTCTGCGGCAAGGCAAATTCGTCATCGTCCAGAGATGCCTCAACCGGTGCTTTGGCAGAAAGATCCTCCACCACCGGCTCAGGTGCCGGCTCCTCGTCCACAATGCCCTTCTTCTTGCGCTTCTCCTTGTTCTTGCGCATGATGGCCATCAGACCGCCGCCGCCAGCGGCTTCGTCATCCTCGCCATTCTGCTCGGTGGCGGGAGGAGCTTCTGCAGCCGGGGCAATGCTCTCTCCCAATTCCGCCTCCCAGTCCTCCTGGGCATTCTTGTTCCCCTTCTTCTTCGGCGCCATGGTGATGGTTTTGGTTGGTGGTGGAAAGGTGGAAAAAAAAAATTGAGGAGGGGCAGTGCAATTAGCGAAGAAACCCTAGAAAATAGAAAATGAAAATCAACCCCGCAGTGTCGAAGAAAATGGGGGAACGGGCGAAGATATTTCTCCAAGGGGAAGAATGGGAGAACAATGTTATGGGAAGGAAAAAGAAAAAAAAAATTGAACAGGAAAAGAACGGCCGGAGATAGTGAGGTGTCCCGCACTAATCGCCCGCCACTGTTCTGCCTGCCTATAAATTGTTTGTGGTGGTTTGAACGAAAGCCTTGTAAGTGAGTGGGCTTTGCTTTTGCGGGGCAGATGGAGTCGGTCCTTCATGCCTGGTTTGAACGCTCTACCTAGATGCAATGCCGTTTGCTTGCGTTACTTTGTCTTGCGTTACTTGGAAACTACTAGGTACCTACGTAGTACTAAGGTAGCTACCCAACAGCCAAGTAGCCACGCTACTGATTTAATTACTACTAGGTACCTTAGAGGTAGGGTGAATACCTACCTAGAATCTCAGGTGCATCTATTCACAAGCATTGAAACACTTCAACAAACAGGAGGACCCAGATTTACTTGTGCTATGGAGACAGTGTAAATGACGAATATCAATAGACTTTGCTTCACATCATCCGTTGCGAAAATGCCAAAAGATCAAAAACCGTGCCAGAAATGCAGCACCTACATATAATCGTGCTGTAACAAAAGTTGGCATGTCTTTACAATGCCGGCGCAACGAGAAACTTGATAACCTCGTAGCCCAGCTCAAAATATCTTTCTCGCCGCCGCAGTTCGCCTCCGTCTTTGAAGTCAGTAGTGTATCTCCCTCCATCTATAGCATCGAGGCGGCTACAGAACAATGCAAAAGTAGCCGCGGTTGTCACAATCTTTTCCAGCATGCGCGACTTCAAACACAGCTTCAGCGCGTCTCCGTCAATGTGCATAATCTTTGGACTTGGTGGCAAGTCGGGATCCATAATATCCACCCTGTCATCGCGGCGCATTGTATTGAGCAACACAATGCCTCCGTTTCTCTGCGCCAATGTCTGGACGGTGAATAAGAATCGCCACAGCTCAAGGCCAATGAGCGAAAATTGACGCATTGAGCCGTTGAGAGAGACGCCAATGATATCGGATCCATCATGAGTGCTCGGCAATGTCCCATATCGTCGCTGAGTGTTGTCTACGAGCCAAGGTGGCCTGCTGTGGGCTCGCGCAAATCTCCTCACTGAAGATGGTAGCATGCCTTCGAATACCACGTCCAATTCCTTGTCCTGTTGTCCCAGAGGAGCCCAAACACCAGCCACGACGCCTCCCTGGTCCGATATGAGAGTCAATGGCCACCGGCCATGACTATCGGCCGGATCACCGACGTCTATCATATGAGCCGTCCGCCTAGTGACTTGGTCACCATGCAGGAGCTCCATGGCGTCTCCATCCGCGGACTGGTAGTCTATCACTTCCAAAGAATGTAGAGACGTCAGCGCAAAAAGCTTGCCCCCAGACACGCACAGAGACGTTGCTGGGGAGTCTAAGTGGAACTGTTTCACAGGCTTCAGTTTTCTCTCCACTAGATCGAGGACTTCCCAGTAGAGCTTCCGGCCGACGCAATATATTAGCCCTTCTGCATCTCCTGTAATTGAAACGATTTCGCTTCCAAGATTCTTTTTAAATCGTGTCCAGTATCTTATTCTTGGGCCGTCGGGCTCACCCGCGCCAGGTTGCATCTTTTCCGTAGATACGATAATGAGCTGTCCCCGTTGCGTGGTTACGAGAATAAAAGGAAACACTTTCCCATCTTTCTTGTATAGCCACTCATAGAGCCCAAGTATCCTGTCGTTGGGAGTGCCAAGGCCAGAAATGCAGCCCACGTCGTTCCTGTCCTTGTCGGTTGGTTTGGAGATTATCGATCCCGTCCCGGGGTCAATAAACATCAGAGAGGGCTTATTATTCATGAGCAACGCAACGACCAGGCACTTCAATACTTGCGAGAATATAATTCTTGTCGGAGTGCCCCCAATAGGAATAGACCTAGGCACATTTCCAACGTGAGGGCTGAAATCAGCCAAGATCAGCCTTGAACCAGCGAGTATTAGAAGACAGGTGAGCCCCTCTCGCCCAAAGAAATCTTGCGGGATCCTGTGAACCCAATTGATCGGAGGGGAGGGCATCGACGGGTCGTTCGAATCTGTTGGCCATATGTAATGTTTGCTGGTGAATTTGCACTCCTCTGGGGAAAAGTTGCTGAGCCGAATCAGCTTGTCATCACAGCAAGCAAAAGCCGTCGACGCTCCGGTGCAAGGGGCCGAAGATGGAAACACGTCAACTCGTGCCACTCCAATAGCTTCAGATCTCCATGTCAAGGAGTCCGGAGATTGATCAGATATTCTAGCAGTGACAAGGCTGCCACAACGGGAGCCCAGAATAAGATCAATCTGATGCTCGCCCTGGTAGGCTACCGATATGCTCGTCAGTGCCTCGAGTTCATCGTCGCCACCTCCGTCTGCTGTACAATGTCAATCGAAGGCTCTCTAAAGTAAGAAAAGACAGACGGGCAGGGCCATGTCCAAGAGGGTGTAAGAAGACGCACCTTGACCAGATGTTATGGGCTTTGAAACCATGGCCTCTCCAGATGTTGAGTAGATGGATACCCAGGGCACTCCATTGTACATGGAGGCGGCAACAATGAAGTAGTTGCTCGAGACGCTGATTATTGAAACGCAGGTTACTTCACCCTGTGCATCCCAACTCCCAATCATGCCAAAATCCATTCCCTCAGCTTTCATGGCATGCAACCGCGAGACTTGTCCAGCATGCGTGGAGAATACGAGGGTATGCCCAATGCAAAAAGCACTTTCTGCGGTGGCATCTGGTATGCCAAGGACTTCCTCAATGAGACATCGCGAACTGGCCAGTATGTCAGAATTACAGCTTCAAGTCGCAATGATCCTAGCAGGACACTTTACCTTTCTGTAGGAGTGACTACATTAATGGACATTTCCGTAATTTGAACGACAGTTTCTGACACTTGAACAGTATAGAGGGTCCTAGATGCCACATCGAACGACGTGTCTTCGTTTGCCAAGACATCGACTTGATTTAGTCTTTCCGAGAACCGAAGAAGAGCTGATGAATGCGGTAGCGCCAAAAGCCCATAGAGCTCTCTCCTATCATTGCGATGCACTGTAAATGTCCATACTTGTTTAAGGGGCTCACCCAGTTCAATGTCCGCCTCCATCCGAGCCTGTATTCCCCATCTCCATTGTACTATGCTTCCCATGAGGCCCCGGCCAGATGCGCTGAAAATGCTGTCCTGTGTGCGCATCTTATTCCGTAGCAGCGTTGTTGGCCTGTACTGCGCTACTTGAGGATTCGTATTGTTGCCGTGCCAGCTTGGGAATTCGTTCGTCGATGTCAAATCAACGACCGGAGCCCAATTGGGGAGGACGCTAACCTGCTTGATATCCTCACGAGGGGCGAGCTAAAAGGGGGGGACGAAGAAATCGCTGGTCAAAATAGTTCGCGTATATTCAATGTTTGCTGGACGAGAGCTTACCTTCCAAATGCCGCCTGGGCCAGAGTCTCCGCCAATGATGAGAACATCGGAAAAGATGTCATACGCCGTAGTGAATGCCGTGTCAATTCTGGAACCCAGACAGCCAACATTGGTCACGGAGGGGATCAATTCCGTAGCGTCAATTTCAATATGAATAATCGCGCCATCCTCACGGGCCAGATAGATAATGTCTGTTTTTTCAAAGTACTTCTTCCGGCGAAAGGGCCTTGCCCAAGAGACCCAGAGCGGCTCGCCACCACCGCCATGAAACAACGGAGTAGGCGCAAGAGTGTGTGACGGCAACGATTCGAATTGAGGCGAGCCCGAGAGCGTGAACTTTACAATTCCGATTTGGAACTGGGAAACAGCGACAAAGGCTGTTTGGAATCTGATGGGAATGAGCAACAGTGGCATCCTATGCTCCTTGGGGAGCCGAAAGCCAGTCCTTTCTTCAGCAAAAGTGGCCTGAAGATCTTCGCCCAGTTCCCATTCATACGTTGCCATTCGGGCAACAGGAGGCCCGCGACTCCGCTCCTTTCGAGAAACGATTAGGAGCAGGATAATATGATAATCATCCTCGCGGTGAGGGAATAAAAATTCCAATTTGTGAATGACTCCGCTGACATTACGGATGCGTATGGATTTGATGGGATCCATGATCCCTCGTTCTGCGTACTGTCTATTGAGGTCCGACAACGCCTCCAACTCATATACGACGAACATGCCTTCTGGAGTCCCCGCAGCCATATAGCGCGAAGATGGGTCCACGGCAAGATGGTAGCCCAAGTAGGGCAGCACCCGAGGGCTTTCGTACTTGGTTATGACGAACTCCAACGTGCCATCAGGCCGCTCTCTCACAAAGAGAAAAAGAACTTGACAAGACTCCAGCATCAATACCAGCAGCTGTGGGGGAAGAGCGCGACTTTGGAGGTCATCGAAAATCCCATGTGCGCCAGGAGACGATGGAGAAGGCGACGGTTCTGTTTTGACAGTGACGCCGTATGGGTCGTCGTCTAAGCCATGCTCCAGGCTATCGCCGAGAACGACGGCATTTCGAATCCGGAAACCAAAGTCGGACTTGTGTAGGACATGATGGACCTGGCCATCTCTCCCAAGCCGACTGATTTGGACGAAATTTTCCTGATGGACATTAGCTAGAACAACCACGCGACAATAACAAGAGCCACCACGACTAGACTTGGGCAATACGTGACTCGGACCCTATAGAATGGCTTGTCATGGCAGAGGGGACTTACACCAATGAAGGCAATATCATTATGGCTTCTAGAGCGCAGTCGAACAGGAAGCACCCATCGAATCACGGAGCTTTCAACAATGGTCTGAGAGAGAATACCGCAGGCTGGGGGTTGCGGTTGGGGTTCAGAGGTGTGTTGTGGTGCGGCGGATGCTTTCAGGGCAGCTTGCAAGTTGACGGTCTCAGTCACCCACTCGCCATTTCTCAGAACTCTGGTTTGGAAGGCCATGATATAGTTATCTTATCATAACATCATCCAGGAAGGCGTGAAGATGGGGACTTGAAGTGCCTAGGCAAAGCAAGCGGCTCAGGGTCGATGAGATTCTTTTCTCTGCTGCTCTGATTCAGCGGGACAATGCCGTGACCATATATAGCCAACGGCCACGAGAAAGACGGACGGCGATGCCAGTGCAAGACCCAGGCTAAGGCACTCTCCGATGACGTTAATGTTGGTGCGTGCAGTGCTCACAAGGCGTGTGTCGATTCAGCCGCGAAGTGATGAAGCACCGATGTCTGGCCTGGGGAGCATTTGACGCCGAGCTGGAGGCAGCGGCTCGAGCCAGAAGCGACGGCTGGTGAGCGGTTTTTCAGGCAAGCCGCGGCCCAACAAGCGAGATTTGGGGAGGATGGCAGAAGAAGAAGAGCAAGGATCGATGCAGGCCGCAGGATGGATGAGAACAGCTTGGAGGCTGCAGGCTGGAGATGCAGAGGCTGGAGGTGCAGAGGCTGGAGGTGCAGAGGAAGCGCTCGCTGGTGGCTGGCCTAGGCAAGATGGCTAGGTACAGTACCGTCCAGAGAGACCCCCGACGAGTCGGCCGATCTGCATGTACCTGCGACCAAGGTACCGCGCAGCTCGGGCTACTTGCAGCACGACTTGGCTACCCGACGGTCAGGTGCGCGCGCAAGTACCGCAGCTGTTCCTCGACGACGGCATCAACGTGCCAGAGCAACCAAGAAGCTGTCTGCCGGGCACTAACAAGTACCTCGAGCTGGACAGAGCTGTGCAAGCTGTGGAGCGGGGCCGCGCTTGGCTGCGAGTCCCCACCACTTGACGCTACTCGCGCTCTTGTACTCCGCAGTGCGCCAACTTCACCTTGGGTCGTGTACCTATACTAGCCTGTACTACCTTAGGTACCTCTTGGGCAACCTTGGAAAGCTTTCCCGATCTGTGACTGGACTCTAAGCCTCCTTCATGCCGGGGTGCCCAGCAGCACTTCTCGGTGGCTGCAGACATCACTTCGGTTAGCTATACAGCTGGCCGTCCGCAGCGGGAGACGCCAATTTCAATGGAGTGTGTGCTGTAGTGTACGGAGTACAGGCACTAGGTACTGTACCTTAGTCCCTACTAGGAGGTACCTGTAGCATCGACATCCATCGACTGCCTTAGTAGCAGGCACCTAAGTTATAGTATGCAGTAGTAGGCGGTAGACACGCATCTCCCCCTCGCAGACAACACCGAATGGCAGAAAGGCAAACCAAAGCAGCCGCCGGTGTCCTCTTTCCATTGGTACTTGGTCCTTGTCTCAGGCTTGGATGCCACCATGAAGTACATTCTATATGTGTACCTACTATACCTGTGGGGATGTCTCTAGAGGTGAGGACATATCCAAGGGCTACTTGTATCAATACAGTTGTTCCATCAAGGGATCAACTCCCAGCGCCCAAGGTACCGTGTCAGATGCCAAGTCACTGTATCAGCTGCCTAATTTGTGCGAAACGTCGCTCGGGTTGGGCTCAAGTTGATCAAGCAAATCCATGGCCATCACTACCGAGGAGACGCTGGTATTGGCTGGCCTCTTCTTGCGCTGAAGCAGCCACCAACAGCGTTGTAAGTGGATAAGGACAATGTCGCCACACGAGACCCCCTCCAATGCCGGATGAGGGTTTTGTTGATTCAT
The DNA here is from genome assembly GCA_010015515.1 of Trichoderma sp. TW21990_1. Taxonomy (NCBI): domain Eukaryota; kingdom Fungi; phylum Ascomycota; class Sordariomycetes; order Hypocreales; family Hypocreaceae; genus Trichoderma; species Trichoderma sp. TW21990_1. Next base: position 91,306 of record ML974118.1, read on the forward strand.
CATGTCAAACACGGGCTTGGCCGCCACACTGTGGTTAGTGACAGGTCAGATTTGGCTGTAGGGGGAGACATCGCGGGCTGGATGCTCACTTATAGAACTTCCACCCACTCGACTTTTCTTGCAGCACTCCCTGCCTTCGCTTGACTAATATGATTCCTTGGCTGCAAAGGCGCTTGTGGCTTCCAACAGGCAATTGATGGGCGTGGGGTCTTTTTCTCCCTGGCCTCTCTGCTGGCCTGCTTGATTGATGTGACACAAGTGTGCTGTAGAGAGAGTCTTATGCACGCCCCATCCTTTCTTATCACGGAGAGGGGTAAGAGTCAAAGAGTGTGTCGTTGATCTCCTTTCAGAGATTTTTTGAGTCACATATGCTGGCATATCTCTGTGGCTTTATTGTGTCTAAAAGTAATACTTTGCAAAGCAACTAGAATCATCTTTTCCACAAATGTCCAGCATATTATGAAATTTGTTGATATATAGGTTACACCCGGCCGACAAAGCTGTCTGTTCAGGCTGTCCACAGACATTGGAGCACTCTTGGAGGAGGTTCATCTAAGCGACTTTAGTCCACATGCTGTACTTCAGCTCTCAGGGATAAGAGTACATGTATGCCGCGTAGCAAGGATCAAGGCAGCCCATTCATGGCCTACACGAATCTTGCATGAATACTGTAGAGAGGTATTAAGATAATGTCTCAGTGAGAGAAGGAGTAAAACGTAATACCATTTCGTCAAAGGATGCATCCAGACTCCTCGAGCCTACCATTCACTTCCACTCTGCCGAACGCGATGACCAATCACGAACATGTCGGCTGTTGACTAGACATTACGCGTCTACATGCAGAATATATCAAGTATGACAGGTCTTGTCGCATTCACGGCAAGGTAGCACCGCTTAAGCACTCTTTCCATTGGTGCTAACCGTGAATCTACCACCCGTATCCAGCATGGGCTGATGAGGCACAGTCTCTTGAATCTCTTCACGTCCCATCATGATTTACTATGGAGACTGCTGTTCACCACTTGCTGCAGCCTTCCCTGGCCGTCTCCACTCGGTGAGCGAGCAGACAAGGATCTGAAGATCAAAGGGTGCAGAGCCTAGCCAACCAGCTTTTCCCATTGGTGGGTCTTTGTGAGGAGACAGGTTTTGCGTGTTGTTGCAACTCAAACCTGGTTCCTTGCTGCCAGCCTTTGGAAATGCAAGTGTGTTGCCATGTTCAAGCTGTCACTGTACTAGGCAGGACTTGGGCTCCTGAATACCACAACGTGCGTACGGCTTCTGTTCGGTTCAAAGAGGCAGGGTAGTTTTCAATGGTCGTTGGATGGCACAAGTAGGAGGAAACCTTGAAAAGGTCTCACGGCTTTGGATCGGCACTAACACGATTGATGGTTGAGCGTCTATGACTTGAAAATGGTCACAACACTATCAGCAGAATAAAAGGGTTCATTGCCCGCTTAGATGGCATATGGAATAAAATCAAGTATAGGCCTCTACATAATATCCCAGCTTGTAAAAAAAATAAAAATAAAAATAAAAATAAAAAATGATATGGACCCCTAACCCTGACATGTTTTCAGCTCTCGCGGTTATCTGGGCAGTGCTCAAACGGCCAAAGTGACATGCACCTGTACACAAGCAACATGTCGACGTAATTGTGCCAAAACTCGTTACTATTTCCCTTGTGAACACAGAATCCCAAAAGACATCAAAATAAATGTATTCAACAATGTTCAGCAACAATAAAATATTCGAACCGCTGAATCGAAACCAAACAACCAAGTGGCTGCTCAATTCGATTTGCATGTGACCCGCCAAAATCCAATGTTCAGCACTGTAATACTGTAGCAGCTCCAACGACCAGCCAAACGTCACGTCACCAGCACTAGCCCGATTCAAACCTCCAAAAGATCAAAACGCAATCCAACCTAGCACATGAGCCTGGAAAAAGAGCTGGTCGATCCCGCTGGCCGCGACCATGACACTGACCAACTTGCCCCCGAGGCCCCCGTCGACGACTTCGCCTCGCCCGCCGTCGCCCTGAAGACCAGCGAGATCCTGGCCGCCTGCACCTGGAGAGATGCCACGCGCCTGAGGGCTCTGGCCGAGTCTGATGGCGGCCTGCTCGCCGATTCGCTGCGCCAGGCTGCCTGTAAGTCTCCGGCCTCTCTTTCTCCTTCTTGCTTCTTTCGAATAGGTGTGAATGATGTGTTGCTAACGGACCGTCTGTCTGCGTAGGGCCCATCCTTCTTGGCCTGTCCCCTCCTGCGGACGAGAAGCAACACCAAGGCGACGGCACGCACGCAGCAGATCCCGACCCCGATGCCCCCAGCGGTGATTGGAAAGAGCTGCCACGCCATCGAGACGAAGACCAAGTCCAGCTGGATGTGAATCGATCCTTCGTTTATTACCCTAGCGGTATGCCTCTCCTGTCTCCCGTCTCATATCATATCATTCAATCAATGTATAACAACTAACATCTGCTTCTCCTTTCTTCAGACCAATCCGAACCGGAGCTACACAAACGAAAACAAGAGCTATCAAACCTCATCGTCGAGATCCTCCGCCGATTCCCATATCTTTGCTACTTCCAGGGATACCATGACATCTGCCAGGTATTCCTGCTGGTTCTGGAACCGGCAGCAAGGGCGCCTCTAGTTGCCCGGCTCTCCGTCCTGCGAATCCGCGACTTCATGCTGCCCAGCCTCAGCGCCACAACCGCACAGCTAAGGCTCCTCCCCGACATCCTCGCCCGAGCGGACCCCGAGCTCCGTCGACACCTCTCCAGCATAGAGCCCTTCTACGCGCTCGCCGGTACGCTCACAATGTACGCCCATAACATCGAGCGGTACCAGGATATCGCACGGCTGTTTGACGTCATCTTGGCCCGCGAACCTACCTTCTCCATATACCTGTTTGCCCAGATCGTCATAGACCGCCGCGACGAGATCCTTGAGATTGACGAGCCCGACATGCTCCAAGTCATTCTCGGCAGGGTCCCGCCGGAACTAGATCTAGATGGCCTGATTAAGAGATCCGTGGACCTTTTCGTCCACAATCCCCCCGAGACCCTCCGATCGTGGTACCACATATCGGGGTCTAGCGTCCTCAAAACCTGCAGAGACGTCGATGATAGCACACGGCAAACGCTAGAGGATGGGCATCATTACTTCGAGAGACAAGTCAAGGAGATACAATGGCAAGAGCTGAGAATTGGGGTTAGAAGGAAGATGTGGATGTATAGACGGCCCGTCAGACTCATTGGAACAGCCATCATGGTCGGAGTTGTGGCATTCTACCTTCGGCGGAACCCTACTCTTGTCCAATACATATGGTCCCTCTTCCCGGGCCAACGTTGATCTCGTCGTTTGCATATATAACAAGGATGAATGAAATATAGATAAAACATAGGTTAACTGTACGAGGGGAGAAAGAAAGGAGGGGGGTAATAAAGAAAGAAAGGACAGAAAAGAATCCGCTATAGTATCTAGTGTTTACGAGGGCTCGGTTGTCTAGAGTAAGTTTCATACAGATGTACCTGTCTAATTATTCAACCCTGTACCGCAAACATGCTATGCCTCCTGACGCCGTACAATAATAGAAGCCAGAATCCAACCTTGGTTTCATGACAATGCCTCAATCCAACGCTTATTGCGTCATTACAAATGATATTTTTTTTCCTGGGGAGGGGGAGAGGGCATCGGCGTAATATGTACATCTATGATTCACCCTGATATGTCTGCTTCAGCTCCTCAAAATGCTCCTGCTGTTCCTGAGCCAGCTTCCCCGTCTCATCACCGATAATGGTGAGAATCAGAGAATAATTGTTGTATAGGAATCGCTCGCTCTTCCTCGTGTCGCCATGCGTTTGCGCTTGTCGAGCCAGGAAAGCTTCGACTTCGGACCGCAAGCGGCGCAGACTAGCAACGACGGGCTCATCGTCGCCAGCCTCTGTGGATAAGGCCAGGAAGCCTTGGAGCAGCTGTCCAAACCGCTGCGTGACCATGTGCGGCGCGACTGACATCTTTATCTGATCTGCCTTGGCTAGTTTCGTAGGGGCAGCATTAATCAACAATCGGATGGATTCGAAATGGCGGTCCATGATAACCTGCAACCGCGGCCAGAGCAGCATGTTGGTGCCGTTAATGTAGCCGTCCACGGCGGGTACCTTTCGCCTCTGGAGGTCAAAGGCAAAATGTTGATTCAGTCGGATGCAGAGGAGAAGCCCAAGGGCATCAAAGCTCTCGCTGACGAGCGTTTTTGAAAGCGCCCTGCCGACCTCAAATGTTGGGTCAAATATGTAGTTGAAATTTTTGGATATCTGCGAATACGACAAGGCGGGTGCGAAGAATGCCGCCAGAAAGGTATACTCAGCCGTGGCATTGTCAATAAGAGCCAGATTGAAGTTTCGAAAGGGGACTTCCAGGTAGTGGGTTGACTGATCCTCCTCTGCCAGATACGACGAGATGGCCGATGTGCTCTTTGTCCGTAGCATGTCAATGCGGCGCCCAAGATTGAATGCATCGTGTGGCGGGCCAGCAACGCGACTGCTCGATAGGACAGCGGCTTTCCTTGTTGCATCCTCTTGCCCAAGAACGTCATTCTTGTCCAGAACATGGAGCTTAAGCTTGGCCAAAGCCTTCTCGTAGCGTGTAAATTGATTCAGATAGTACCATCGCATCGTGTTCATGTATGCATGTGACATTTCTTCCGCAAGAGCGGCATGATGCTTGTGCAGAAACGTATATAGATCTTTGAACTTGAGGAAGTTCTGTTGCTGGATTATCTGGGCATTGATGTGAGGCGACCGAAGGGCCTTGATCTGGGCGACGAGGAAGTCTCGAATACGCTCTACAGCCTGCAATGCCACATGTCAGTTGATTCCACAGCCAACAGTGGGCGAAGGAGCTCACCTTCAAGATTAGCTTCTCCAAGATGGGGCCAAGCTCTTCACTGGCCTTGCCCTGCTGTGTTCCCGACAGCTTCTTAATGGCCGAAGCTCTTTTGTCCATCTCATTCAGCGTTTTCGCCCACAGCTCGTCGATGTGGCCCGTCGTTATCCTGGATATGGTATCGGGTGACACACTCAGCTCCTCTACCAATGGGCCAAGCGCCTTTTCGATTCGCTTTCGGTTCTCCAGCCGTCTGCTCAATGCGCTGGAGCGTGTCTGCAGAGTTTCAATATCAGCCGATACGGTGGAGAGGTCATTGCGAAAATCCGTGAGGTTCATTTCGACCGAGTTCAGGATGTCGTCGCACGCAACAATAGACCGATGCAAGGCGTCGAACCGGGCCTTGTCCTCTTCGTCTACAATTGGCATGTTAGCAACAGATACGGCCAGCACGATTGAATCTTAGAGCCATGGACACGGCATGACGCACACTCTCTGGCACTCTGGGGCCGGCGCAAGCTTGCGGCATCTTGGTCGAAGCCACCGGCAGCCAGCTCCTTTAGAGACAGCCCGCCGAAATCGACGTCAAATACCAGATCCTCCGGAGTAATCGAGCTTGCCCTGCTTTGGGTCTTGCCCACGACCTCGGAATCTGCCGCCAGCAGCTTCTCTAAGACACCCACCGGATCCGGAACCTGTACGGGCTGCTGCTGTCTCGCATCGGAGCCATTGGGCTTGCGGGATGACGCCAGCAGCGATGTGGTAGAGTCGCTCGAGACCAAGGAGAGAGACGATGCCCTCGGGGAGGGCCCCTGCCTCTGCGATGTGATGTAAGGACTGAGAGTGTTGGACGTTCTTCGCGGAAGCGGCGAGTTGTGTCGGCTGGTGATCTGAGGAGTCGAAGGGCCGGACGCGCTGGCTTGAGTCGCTGCGAGACGGTCGAGCCACATGATGCGCAGGAGCCGGAGTTGGGGACGGGGTTATCGATTGGAGAAGAGAGGGCGTCTCGTGATCATGACCGTCTCATGGCTTGGGAGAGGGTTTGGACGCCAGATTGTCACTGGTGATTAGACGGCGGGTACTGGAGCTGTCTGTGAGCATGAGCACATATACGAGCAGCATCAGCGTACTAACCCGCAACTTGTAGCTGCTGTGCTGTACGGAGCGAGACGCTGCGAGGCCCGATGCGCTTGGTGGAGACGGGCTTGGGGAAGTCGATTAGCGCTATGATTGGTGAAGGGGGAGCGCTATAGCACTGGCATCAGCACCTACAGGCGGCCAACACGAGCCCCGGAGGTCAAGCAGTGGACAAGTAAGCGGAAGTGCAGACATTCAGGTCAGAAAGAATCATTCGATTGATGAGTATTTCTCGAGTTGAGAGCACTGAATCAATCTGAACCAACGTATATAGCACGCCTTGCTACATCTATCAGGCTTGCTTGCAACATCAATGGATTCAGCTACCTCCCGCTTAATGAGGTACTTCCTGCAAGGTGCTGCTACGTGCTGCTTAAGAGTATCAACTACCGAATAACGAGTCGCAGCCATTGCCAAGCCTCATTTACCCAGCACTGTAATGGAACCGGAAGCTTACGCCACCACAAATCCGAGCTCACAATTGTGAAGCCAAATGCATTGAGTGCTGTGAGTCAGCCGGAACAGCGCAAAAGACAAAAAGAAAGAGGTTGGGAAAGTCACGGCCCTGAATCTGTACCTATTGGTTCTATTACAGGCATACACTAACCTATAGAAAGACCGTCGGGGGCCTCATGCAGATTCATCCCGTCAACGACGCTGATCGGTCCAGGTTGCCCAAACATCACGCGACTAAGAGGTACCATGCAGCGGAAATAAGTGAGGCGAGACCACCAACCAGCTCGCATTTAAACTTTGGCAGGGCATTGCAGCTGCTTCTCCATTGGGGGGAAGGGAAAGCCCTATTCCTAGCACTAACCCTTACAGAAGAGCAATGTTGCTAATGAGGTACTGGAAAGACGTCAGCTTGAAGGTGCTCAATCGTCACAGGTTCCTCTGGTTGCTTGCTTTGCAGCTCTGCATGTACTCCGTAACACTGTACTCCGTAATACTATACAGCGGCAGAAATACCAGCTCGGCAAAATAGATGCATCATGTCAGGCGGTTTGCAGATTCGGAATGCGGAGTTGTGTGAGACCATCTCCCTTGTACCGAGCGCATGCAACCTCCCCAGCAAAAGTCAGCCAATACCTCTGCTAGGCACTACGTCGTTGGTACCTGCTTGAAGACAACCTACCTAGTACCTAACATTTGAACCAACAGAGGTACCTGGTAGGTGCTGTAGATCTTGCTGAGAGGGCATTGATCTTGCCAGCGTCGATGCCTGTAATTGCCTGTAATTACTAACCTCCTGTAACCACCTGCAATTGCCTGTAGGCACCTGTAATGATGCTTCGGCCAGCGCAGTGCCTGTACCTGCCTGCACCTGCACCTGCATCTGCACCGCTTCAGCTCCTCCCCTAGCACAGCTGATGGCTCGTGACAGCGCTCGTGTCCTTCTGCGCTGCTCCCGCCCTAACAGCCTTTGGAAGGCTGGCGGGCGGGCAGGAAAAACCCGAGCACCAAACCGAGCACCAAACCGAGCACCAAACCTTAGCGGTCGGCCCCAAAAAGGTACTTGCCTGCCGCCTCAAAACCAGGTGCAGACCGTGTCCCACCGTCGCTCAAGCACCGTTACCGCCAGGGCCAATCACACAGGCGAAAAAAAAATTCAGGTAACGCACCTTTTCTTTCCCCCTCCGCGCACCCTTTGCTCTTCTCCTCCCACCTCTCAATTTCTCCTCTCCACATACTTCCAGCACTCTCCACCGTCTTGTCTGCCACGCAGACTCTCTCCGTCTCTCCGTCTTCCTTCTCTTCGCTTCACGACAAGCTCGATTTTTGCGCAATCCATCACCATGTCTGAGGAGGTAAGTTCATCGTCTGCTTTCGCTGCGCAGCCTCTGCGCAAAGGGAAGAAAAAAAAAAAAACCACCCCGCAATCATCTTGGCTGCCCCTCGACTGAGCGACACCCCACATCACAATATTGCCTTTTTTTTTTTTTTTTTTTTTTTTTTTTTTTGTTGTTGTTGCTGGATTTTGCCAGATGAGATTCTGCCTCCCATGATTGCTCCTTGTGCAAAATCACTGTTGATTCAAACACCTCATCGGAGCGCGCAATCTTTTCGTACTCGCTTCGTCACAAAACTCTAAATGCTAATCATCTTGTCCGCCTTCAGCATGATGTTACCTTCGAGTCCGCCGACGCCGGCGCGTCTCTGACCTACCCCATGCAGTGCTCTGCTCTGCGCAAGAACGGCTTCGTCGTGATCAAGGGTCGCCCGTGCAAGATTGTCGACATGTCCACCTCCAAGACCGGCAAGCACGGTCACGCCAAGGTCCACCTTGTCGCCCTTGACATCTTCACTGGCAAGAAGTACGAAGATCTCTCTCCCTCCACCCACAACATGGATGTCCCCAACGTCACCCGTCGTGAGTACCAGCTGGTAAGTAAATTGTGCTCCCAAGATGGTAAAGAATGGAAAGAGTCCAAGTTTGTTGACACGGGTTTTTAGCTCGACATCTCTGACGATGGTTTCCTCTCCCTTATGAACGACGACGGTGACACCAAGGATGATGTCCGCATGCCCGATGGTGAGATTGGTGAGAAGATCACCAAGCTTTTCAAAGTTGATGAGAAGGATACCAGTGAGTCGCCATCCTTGCAATTTTTACGCCACGAGTTTCATTGAATTGGAGTGTATGCTAACCCCCATCCCAGATGTGGTTGTCCTTACCTCCATGGGTGAAGAGGCCGCCATTGAGGCCAAGGAAGCTCCCAAGCAGGCTTAAATTAAATCCTAGCTCCATCACCAATTGAGCATCACGAAGATTTAGGATTTGTTTATAGCACCTCGTCACCTCTTTTTCCTCCCCACCTCCAGGCGTTTATTACGGCCGTCGTAACATCGAATATCTTTGGGTTGATGTATGGGTCGTTGCGTTCGAAGGTTGATGGTCAGGATTTTTTCTGCTAGTTACAATGCTCGGCATTTCAAACGCCCTTTCCAAGGGCCGTTACATTTTCCTTTGTACGTTCCACGAGTCATCGCCAAAGTTACCCAGACAGAAATGTGTGCGTAGCTAGCCGTCATGATGAAAAATGAAAAAGAAAAAATGATCGTGCATATTGGACTTGCAGCAACTGGTGAATGGGTGCAAGCCGTGACGATGGCAATTGTAGAAAATAATTCTCATAGATGCTGTGGATTGTCTGCAGCTACAGCTACATTCAATGCTGGTTTGTAGAATTCCTGCAGAATTCCTGCAGCCGTCATTAGAGTTTCTGAGATGTGTGGCTGCAGTAGGTGAAAATTATTAGTGGATAAAAATCCAAGGTACCTTGCAAGGTAGCGTGACGCAGAGGTCAATTGTACCTTGAGCAAGACAAGATTGGGCTTCGCATTCAAGCTTCATGCCTATCCGTCGGTGTCGTTCAGTTGGGCGAGTCTGTCGTTTCGGTGAATTATATCGCCATCGGTCCGAGACTCCAGAGCTTATTTTTCTTTTTCTTTTTTCATCGAGAAACGGCGGAGCAATATGAAGACAACCTTCTCTGAGAAGTGCTGCATAGACCGCAAAGTCTACACTTGCTCGCCATAAGTAAACGCCGTTATTCGTCGTCTCTACTTGCTCTCAGCATAATCCAAAGTGCGCGCTCAGCATGGAGGGGCCAGGAGAAGTCCGGCGAATGCCCCGAGGCGAAAGATGTCCCGAATGTGGTAGCCAGAGATGGTACCTGCAAGACGGGCTAAGATTTTGCGCTCGGGGCCATCAAATAGAAGTAAGCGACTCTTGATGAACGAACTCTGCTGGGCTATGGGATTGACCGGCTATAGGGCTTTATCCAATTTGATCTTGGTGACATTGAAGACTCTGGTAAAACGGGAGCCGTATCTCGGCGCGAAAAAGCCCCGAGAGACAGAGGGAAGAGGGCGCCTACACTGTCGGGCCAGGCCGGTAGAGATCTCTATCTTGAAGCACTTCAACTGGTCATTAGAAGCCAGGTAGCATGGCTCATCAATGAAAAGGGCTACAGGGAAGAGTTGGAAACTGTCGTTCGCGACTTGTGGGATTTGCGCATCAGAGGGTCGAATTCTGGTATCGATGACGATGCCCAGGGAGACGACGAAGACTTGGCGGTTTTCAGCTCTCAGCCCTCCCAGGTTTCGCCAACAGCAAAATGGCACACGCAGTCCAGGAAGCAGAATTGGGATGCTGAGCTAGGCTTGAGATGGCCGTTGCCGCGCGTCCCCGACACACTCGCAATCTGTTACCTGGGCTGCGTCCTCTTGAGGATGCCGACTCACCTCGGGGACATAATTCGATGGGCTAGGAGCGGTAGCATTCCATACAAAAAATGCGTGAGTATAACTGTGCCCTCAGCTCCATGTTTCTTCCTAATAATCGGTAAATAGTATCAGCATCTGCCTCGAGAAATGAGAGATCGAATGCCTGCCGCATATATTCAGATCCTGAAGTTGCCCTTCCGCTCTTCCATGGAAGGCGATGAGCTGCACAGAGTCGTTATGGACTTGGTACTATCGTACGATTTCAACTACAGCCTGGTGTTTCCAGAGATTAATCACGTTCCGGAGCTGATACAATTTGCAAAAGAGCTTGCGCTACCCAGTAAGAACCCCCCCATTCATCCAAGGGACAAGTAGGTTTCTAATCAAACAACAGTTGATTCCATCATTGTAGCCCGAAAATTGGCGTCCATCTTGGGGTATCAATTCCACTTTCCGATTGAAAAACTGTCAAATTCCAGGTTGGATTATCCAGAGATACGGCTAATGGCGCTTCTTATTGTCGCCACTAAGCTGTATTTCCCCCTTTCCGAGAATACTTCAATATCCCGGCTTCAAAATGCGAGTTCCCTCCAGATGCCTACGCTTGACTGGGAGAGATGGCGACAAGGCAGAAGCAAATTACCAACACAACACGATACAAAGACTACCAGGTTCGATTTTGACAAGGTTACTCCTAGCCAGGTAGTCTCTATGGAGGATGACGAACTTGACGCATATTTTGCTCACGTCTCCAGTCTCATTGACACCACTAGTAAGTTGATCAGCGGCACGACTCTTCTTTTCTCAAATACAGATGCTAATAGAATGGATCAAGGCGACAACCCAATCACGAAATTCTTTCCGGTGGAAGAACTACTAACAAGCACACACCAAGTGGAGGATATCTCAACCAAGGACTTGGATGACGCCGCCAAGAGTCTACTTAATCAGACCCTGGAATGCAATCGGTCTTATCCAGCCAAAGCAGAAAATGCTTCGACATCGATGCCAAGATATGAGGCATTTCGCAATGTTGATTACCTCTCTGAAACCGCTACAGAACTTTATAAAGCAGCAGGTAGGTTTGCATTCGGAACAATGACTGACCCGCGGCAAGGAAAGAGAGCTAACGTATGCGCAATAAAGGCTTAGTGGTGGGGGTTTCTCTTGAAACCATGACAGACGCCATTTACAGGATTGAACGGGCCATGGTGGTCTGGCAAACCAAGAAACTGGGCATGAGAAGCCAATAATAGATGTGACGGCTGTACATCCCATGTACATCCAGTTATTTGTTCCGCAAGGATGACATAGAAAGGGCCTCAATTTTTTACGTGATAGTTAAGTGAGAGACATTCCAGAAGATCCAATGATGGGCCAATGCATAAAAACAACAAGCTGTATATTCTCAGCCACCAAGTAGAAGCCGGAGCTCGCATTGACTGATAGCAGTGTGCTTTTTGTTGCAGAATTCCTTAGGACGAAGTACCTAGTACTATGTAGTTGCTACATGGTGTGGAAAGCTTCCACTTTGAGCACTTTGAGTTGCTTCCAATAACGGACTAGGAGGAGGTGGGTCAGCCGACGGACGCTAGCAGCAAAATAGAAAGCCCTGTGAATTCCCCAAAACAGGCCGATTTTCACCTTCAAAGTCACGTGCGTCGGCTACTGACCTAGGGTTTTCCATGATTTGAACTTCCGCCCCACCAATTTTGCGCGCAGAATCAGCGATTGAACCTTCACATCGTCAAGCATCACAAAAATCGTTCAAGAGTGAGTACCGCGGCCACGCCTCAGCGAGCAAGCCAGGATGAAATGCTAACCGTAAATAGTGCAGATGTAAGCCCGGACTGAAAAAACACCAGATTTTGTTGCGACGTCGAAGCCGGCAAGTCCGTACTAACAATGCGACCAGTTTCGTGAAGACCCTGACGGGCAAGACCATCACCCTTGAGGTCGAGTCCTCCGACACGATCGACAATGTCAAGTCCAAGATCCAGGACAAGGAGGGCATTCCCCCGGACCAGCAGCGATTGATCTTTGCTGGCAAGCAGCTCGAGGATGGCCGAACCCTGTCCGACTACAACATCCAGAAGGTGCGTCGTGAGGGAACCGCATTTCAACTCGTGCTCGCGCAAAACGCGGGAGGAAGGACTGGAAAATGGGAGCAAATGGAAGAGGAAACGGAACAGAAATCGCTAATACCAATTTGCAGGAGTCCACTCTCCACCTTGTCCTCCGTCTGCGTGGTGGTGTCATTGAGCCCTCTCTGAAGGTTCTTGCCTCCAAGTTCAACTGCGACAAGATGATCTGCCGCAAGTGCTACGTACGTTTTCAACTTGAAATATCTGCCTGAAGAACTGCAGGAACTGACAATGGCAATGTTCAGGCCCGTCTCCCTCCCCGTGCCACCAACTGCCGTAAGCGAAAGTGCGGTCACACCAACCAGCTCCGACCCAAGAAGAAGCTCAAATAAATCATTTCACCAAGGATGTGGCGTCTGGGTTCTGGCATTCTGGGGTGGCGAGGACAGAGGTGCTTCTGCTTTATTCCGGATTTTGTTTCTACATTAGCATCAGGGAAGAGGCAAAATATATCAATCTAGATGATGTCTGATGGCAGCTCGTTGTTAACTATCCTCTGGGGAACAGCCAGTGACTCGGTAACTGACGCCAATATTGTCTCTCTCTCTCGAAAACACCACCCCCCTGGCGACTGGGTCCCTGGAGAGGAGCAAATTCAAGCTTGAAGAGAGCATCTGGTTATTGTAACGCCTGTGAAGCTGAAAGGGCAAAATATGATGGAACCATCAGTTAGATCCACAGAAATGATTGGGTTGCAGATAGATGATCTAGCAAAAATCCATATGATTGACGTATGCATACTGCTCAAACCCGCTTCAATTGATCTGATGCCGTGAGATTGCAACCACTAGTACATGATGCTATCATTCAAATGCTTGCTCTAAAAACAAAGAAATTAATTCCAGTACCTTGGCCAGCCTGAGGTGCTGATTCGTTCGTCTCCGCATTGCGGGATGCAGGCAGTCACGTGATACGACGACATGTCGTTGGCAAGCTATCCCCGAAGCTCAAGCCAGCATGCCTCTAAGCGGAAGAGACAGCTTGGAAGTCGACTCGGTCCAAAGAAAACCAATTGCCCGGCTTCAACCGACTTGATATTCGGACAGCGATCTTGCGAGCGGGACTCGGCCACCAAACTTCCCCCCAAAAAGACGCCAAAATGTCCGGCTCTGGATATGATGCGGTAGTAGATGTGGATGACGAGGTACGTTGTGAGCAAGGGAAGCATCCGCTGCCTTGAACCATCCCGGTCTGCGATGCCCGCCAAAGGATGTCGCCTTGCTAAGCGTCTGGCGCTGCCGGTTTGCGTCTTTCTAGGGCGACCTCGGCCACACCGACCTCCAAGAGGACCTCGAATTCCACAGCTCCAACTTCAACGAGCCGTCGTCGTCGTCGCGCGGCCGCAAAGCACCGGCAGCCGGCCTGCCCCCGCCAGCGACATCCTCGTCGTCGTCATCGTCCAAGCGCTACCTCTGGAGCATGTCGTTTTATGCGCAGTTCTTCGACGTCGACACTTCGGCCGTTCTGTCGCGCTGCTGGGCCGCCCTGTTCCCGCGGGCAAACTTCCTCGACGTGCTCGAGGGCAATCCCGACTTGTACGGCCCGTTCTGGATCGCCACGACGGTGGTGCTCATCCTCTTTCTCGGAGGCACCATTAGCCAGTACCTCGCGACCACGGGCAAGTCCCAGTTCGCCTACGACTTTAGGCTACTGAGCGGTATGAAGCGGCATTTGTCTTAGTTGAGGTGCTACGAGGAGGTTACTAACACGATGACGCACATGCAGGCGCCGCCGGCTTAATCTACGGATACACCTTGGTCATCCCCGTGGCCCTATTCCTTGCTCTGCGGTACTTTGGAAGCGAGTCGGCGAACCTCCTGGAGTGCTGGGCGCTGTACGGATACGCAAACCTGATCTGGATCCCCGTTGCGCTGATTTCCTGGTCGCCAATCTCCATCCTTAACTGGGTCTTTGTTGGCGTCGGCTTCGGCCTGTCTGTGGTGTTCCTGGTGCGGAACTTGTATCCAGTGCTGAGTGCGACGGATCGCCAGACCAGCAAGATCCTGCTGGTTATTGTCCTTTTACTACATGCCGGCCTTTCCCTGACGATCAAGATCCTCTTCTTTGCTCACGGAAGCCCGGTTGCGCGAGCTCCAGCACCAGGTGGAGATGCCGATAAGAAACCAGGATTTTAATGAGCTCGGATCAATGCAATCAAGTATTCGGGGTGGGGGAGGGGGGACGACTCAGCGTTATGGTTAGGGGGACTGTTTGTCACATAAGGGGCACGTTTCTATGAAGACTATTGCAGGGCGGGTATTTAGCAAAAGCATTGTACACTATGACACTATGACAGCACGGGTAGCTATGCCTCGATATGACAGAAGCATGAAATTTAGAATCTTGTTTATTGATTTCCCGCCTTTGGGTGTCTTTTGGTTGGTTACCCCTCCACCCCCCAGCCATTGATACTACTTATACACTCGTACACACTCGTACACACTCATATACACACGTTAGTATAATAAACGCCGTGATATCAGCATTAGCCCCGCCAATTCCAGCGCAGCAAACTTCACTTTGCCTCGCCCTTGCCCTCGCCCCCCTGCTTCACAACCTCCACCGGGCCCTTGTTGACGGCCCAGTCCAGCCAGCTGCCCGGGTACTCGCCCACGGTGGTCCAGCCGGCATTCTGCGCCAGCCCGGCGGCGGCGCGGGCGCGCACGCCGGCCCTGCAGTAGAAGAGCAGGGCGGCGTCCTTGGGCGGGCGCGGGTAGCCGTGCAGGTCCTGGAAGTCCTGGTCGGAGATGTGGAAGCTCTGGACGGCGGTGGTGATGGGGATGTTGATGGCGCCGGGGATTTTGCCGGTTTCGAGGAGTTCGTGGGGTTCGCGGACGTCTGTGTTTTTTTTGGAAGGTTTTGTTAGTTGGTTATTGCACACAGAGAGAGGGGGGGGGAACGTAGATTGGATGTGCCGTACCGACAATGACAATCTTCTCCTTCGGGTCCTTATCCTCAACCAGCGCCTTGATCTCGCCAAAGCTCCAGATCCGACTACCCGGCACCTGGTTATCCGGCCCGGAGTACCACCTCGCAGCAGCGACACCGCTCCTCGCCCTCGCCCATCTCGTCACCGGCCGAGCTGCCGCGCTCGAACATGTCCTGGCTGCGCATGCCGAGGCCGAGGTTGCGATTGAGATTGAGGGTGGAGCGACGATGCCTCGCGGGGAGATGCGCCGCAGAAGAATCCGCTGGGAAGCTTGTCGGGCGGCCATTGCGTCTTTGATTTTGTTTTGTTTTTGTTCTTTGTTCTTTGTTCTATGTTCTATGTTGGGTTATAGACTGGACGGTTGTTGTGATGGAAGGGAAATCGTCGGGAGAGCGGGACGGGCTTGACAGCCGCGATTGACTAAGATGCTAATTTAGTAGCCAAAACCACCCAATAGCTCGCCGATATCAATATCTACCTCCCAGGTCTATTACACAGGTAGAAAAAAAAAAAAAAGGTCACAAGCCAAATACTCAAACACAACACCTCCAGAAAAAAACACACCAATAATCACAGACAGCGTTCAAAGTCGCAAGGGTATTCTTGATTTGCCGTGTAATACGGAATACCCGAAATCACCCCGCGACGTTTTTTCCCCGTCCATGTCATGTGCAGCTAAAAACCGGCCCCAAAAATTGTCGTCGAAGCAAAAAAAAAAAAAAACCAAACTAGCATCGAGAACGGGAGGATTTCACAGGTTGCCGGATGATAGCCTAATCCTTTGGACTTGGACACTCCCCCTTCGCCCAACCCCTTTGATGCCCGCATCTCTCGAGGCGCGAGATAAAAAAAAAAAAAAAAGGCCGCAGACGCTGCTCTTCAATGTCGCTCTCTCCTTTTTTCTTTTCTTCTTCATCGTGATGCATCATCGAATCAAATCACCATCCCAAACGCAGGCGCATCAGCATAAGCATCGCCGAGCATCTTCTTCCACCAAATCTCACTCTCACAACACCAACAGATGCTCTCAAATTGAATCTTCTCATTTCCTTCACTCATTCCATCAGCTAAGCCTGATCTGATCTCTTCGTGGCGTCCAGCAGCAACGCAAATTATGTTGCCGCCGGCTCAAATATAAGTATATACAGTCATGATGGGTATTAAAATTATGTACCGTCCCCTTTGGCTCTAAGCAAGGCCAATCCTAAACTCCCATCCCAGCTTCTGGGCAGCTCAGTGGTCGGTAGTACGCTCCTCAGCAAGCAGATGCCCTTGATGTGCAAAGAAAAAGAACGCCCGTCTATCGCCAAAGATGGCCTTCGCCCAACCGACGCTCATATGTCGCTTCAATGTCACAGCTTCTCTCATCTGTCCTATTATGCCGCCAACCGCGACTCGGCGGCTTTTATTTTCCTCTTTTTATCGTTCATTCATGCTTTTAAATTTTCGTCCTTTTATTTCCTCTCTTCAAAAGTAAGAGGGCAGTCATCCTAAGCTTACGTTAGCTCGGCTCTTCAATGTTGCCAGTCCGATAATGTCTTACCTTCGGGAAGATGGTTGCAAACACCTTAATCTCCTCTGAGAGCGGGGTGGCGTGGTGAGCCCAGTTCATCTGCACAGATGCCTTTCCGAGCATCAGGGCCAGGTTGAGCTGCGCATAAACTTGACCCAGGCAGTAGTGAGCGCCGGTTCCGAAGACCAAATAGTTCTTGGCACCCTTGACCTCGGCGTCACCTGAATAGTATCTCTCGGGATCAAAGTAGTCGGGGTTCTCGTAAACATCGGGGTCGTGAAGAGCCATGTACGTCGTGGGAATCAGCATGGCGCCTACGTGACAAAACATGTTAGTCAACATTCCAACCAAACATCATTGCAACAGCTTGGCTTACCCTTGGGAACAGTGTACTTGTCCGTGATGGGGAACGGCTTCTTGACCTTGTACGGAACCATGAGGACGGGCGGGCGGTATCGCAGGAGCTCTCGGACGACGGCGCGGGTGTAGGTCAGAGACTCGAGCTGGTCCATGTTCAGTTCAGCATCGGGATCACCGTTGCGGACCTTGATGTTCTCCTCTCGAACACGGTCAAGAACGTCGGGTCGCTGGGCAGCAATCTGGAACAGCCACGTCGCGGCACTGCTGGTGGCGTCCTGAGAAGCAAAGAGGAAGGTGAAGACAGTCTGGGAGATTTCGTAATCGCGGAACATGCGC
This sequence comes from Trichoderma sp. TW21990_1, assembly GCA_010015515.1. Taxonomy (NCBI): domain Eukaryota; kingdom Fungi; phylum Ascomycota; class Sordariomycetes; order Hypocreales; family Hypocreaceae; genus Trichoderma; species Trichoderma sp. TW21990_1. Next base: position 108,844 of record ML974118.1, read on the forward strand.
AGCAAGGGCGCAGGCTTCGTCATGCCCTCGGTGGACAGACCCTTCTCCTCAGCCTCACGCCAGCGCTCGGATTGAACCATCTGCAGAATCCAGGCATCCATAATGCAGGTGACGTCTCCTCCAGCAGCCATGCGGACCTTGCTCTTGGCGGCACACTTTGCGAACTCGGCCAGAACCATGTCGGCAGCCTTCTTTCCGTACCACGTCTTGGTGTAGGGAAGAATGATGGGGAAGTTGACGAGCTCAAGAGCCGCGGTGATGAGGTAATAGTCATCGGCAATCTTCTTGACGGCCTCGTCGGAGATGTAGTGTCCAACAAAGGTACGGCAAGAGACGGCACACATGAGCTCACGGAATTCGGGCATGAAGGGAACGGGCTTGCCGCCAGCCTCCTTGGTGATGTCGAGGAAGCGCTTGAAATACGTCTTATAGACCTCCTCCTGGCCGGGCAGATAGCACTCGAGGGCCTTGCGGGTGAAGAGGCCGTTGAGGCCCTTGCGGAAATCCACATGGGGCTTGCCGTCGAGGAAGACCCAGTTGTCCTCGCCGAGGAGCTTGTACGCGGCATCGACGACACAGGGCTTGACATAAGCCGGGGAGTTGAGCACCTTGCGAGCCATGTCTCGAGTGGACGCAATAACGACAAACCTAACGAAGAAGAGCCCATGTTAGTCCCGGTCTCCCGGTCTCCCGTCACCGTCACCGTCCTGCAGAGGGTCAATCTTACTTGTGGAAGACAGAGACGCAGCTCAAGGGACCGCTCTTCCACTTGGCATAGTACTCCTCAAACTTGGGGTCCATGGACTGCAGAAACGGTCCAATGAAGGGCTCCTTCCATGCCGGGCCAACAATAGAACCCTTGTTGAGAAGATAGCTGACTGTTGGATAGCGACGGCTGGTTAGCTGAATCATCTCTCGGTCGAGCCGCGGCGGGCTATCAGAGGGCGCAGCAACATACTCTGGTCATAGGCAACGCAGATGGCCAAGATGGTGAAGAGCCAAGTCCACGGACCCGCGGCAGCAATGGTGTCAATCACATAGTCGACCTGAGGCGGGATGTTGGCGCTGACATATTTCGAGTTGGCGAGGACGGACGTCAAGACGGAAGACGCCCTGGTGGCATTGAGAGCGTCCATGGCGGGCAGAAGGAGGAGAAGCTGGTCTCGGAGTGTCGATCAGAAGAGCTCTCTCTCTCGGTGTCTCTCTCTCGCTCTCTCTCTCTCTCTCTCTCTTTGTTGTTGTGTTGCTCGTCTAGGACCAGACACGATAAGGCTCTACCACAGTAACTTGTACGGCAGTAGTCGCAGCGCCACCAGAGCCTGACAGTACCTGGAAAAGAGAGAACCGACGGGGGCAAGCGAGGTGACGGCGATGGGGATATAAAAGAACTGAGGGTCGGCAGGGGGGACAAAACAAAAAAAGGCGCCGGGCCAGGGCCGTCTGGGGATTGGCAGAGGTCAGGTACAGGTGAGTGACTTGCACTTTTTTGCGGCTAGCAGCTCTGGATCGAGGGACTAAAGCTCTGAGTTGCTTTATTAGTAATTGAGCCGACCCACGAGTGCGGTGTACAAGATGTTGCGGCACGGGAGCAGCTACGGGCAAGGTACTGGATGATGCCAAGGTGCTGTGTTTGGCCGGGAGGTACGGACAGGGAATGTACCAATACCTGTACTCCAGGTTCCGGTGCTGAGGTGCTGTGCAGTACGTACCTAGTAGTACCTTTACTGCTCAGAGGGCGTGTGTGAATTGCCTCCCCCAATGCAATACTGTACGGTATCTACAGAGTCATGTGTGTGGGCGAGTGTGTGTGTACAGTAGCACTGACAGAGCAGATGCGTTACAGACGCTGACGGAGCAACAGAAGCACAGAGTTTTTTTTTTTCTCTCGCTCTCGAGATCCACGGAATTCAATGATTTCGCGCCGACCCACGGCCGTCTCCACGAGCCAAAATGCAGCTAATCCCCCCTGTGTGCTTGATTGCGCTGTGGCCCCCCGGCCAATTTTAATCCTGTCTCTCTTTGTTTTTTTCCCACTTTCTCACTGTTTTGTAATCCCCTCTTATCGATTTAGCGTCGAAAAAAAAAATGACAACATGGCGTTTCGTGAATCGCCAGCGGTTGGCCATGTTGCCGGTAGTACAATACGTATGTGTACATTGTGTAAGTGGCTTCGGCTTCCTAGGTACCTCTTAGTAGGGGGTAGCTGTTTGATTGCTTTGGACTTGGATTCTCCGTCTCTCTCTCTTTTTTTTTCCCTCTCTCTCCTCACGTTCAACACCTCTTTTTTTTTTTTCCGCTCATCATCATCTCTCTTCTATCTAGGCCTTCGCGGCAGCCTCGGATTTAGCCTTGATGCCGTTCTGCCACCTCGCGTCGACCTAGGGCACATGTACCCATTAATTAACAGCCCACCTGGCTCTCGTTTATCAGCCGTGTATCGCGTACATAGTACGTACTACATGCTAACAGTACAGTACCCTTCCCTTTCGTGGATCCCTGGCTCGGGAATATAGTGCAAATTGCAGGTCCAAGCTCATCCAAGATGCCTTGTATGATTTATCGATTATAGACAAGCATATCCGGAAGAGACTTCGTATCTATCGATTAGATGCCATCTCCCGAGAGCTTGGCCGTCATCCTGGCCGGGTATACTAGGTACTAGTACACATTGGCTGCCACAAGTGCTCACCATGCCTATGCGTCTGTCTGGGCCGGGAGTGTACAGTACATACATAGTATATTGCCCATTTCAACACCCAGAGCCTTCTCTCTCCTTCAGCTCGACCGACTCCTCGTCGCTCGTAAGACAACTCGTATGATGGCTTACCGAAAATGAGCAGTGTAGCCCTGCTCTCCCTGCTCTCCCTCGCAGACTCTGGGGAACGACTCCCTTTCACGCCGATTCCTGCATATCAGCCCTCTTCCGGCTCCGTTGATGAGTATACAGATAGGCACTTGGCACTACTTCGCACCGCATCCACAGAAACGAAAAAGGGGTGCTCCAACAAGTACACATCACGCAGGTATACGAGACAGTGCGTCAGACTGTCCACTCGCTGGCTCTGATTGTGTGTACTGTACTCCGTACGGAGTACACAGCAGCAACAAGTCGATGCCGCTAGCATCGGCGCATTCGAATTCGTTCACACACAGGTCAGATCAAATCTCGTTCCTGTGCGCCACGCACCAATGGCCGCTGCCCGTTGGCTCCGGCTACACCAGCATCCCTTGCAGGACGTGCCGTAAACGGCAGCTTTCCGCCTGAGCAAAAAACTGTTGGGGCATCTCTCCAGGACGGCAGCCAATTGACTTTCACCAAATCTGGCCGCCCGTCCACGTATCGAACACGAATACGAACAAGTCTCTCGACGGGGAATCTCGTCCCGCTTTTGGGCTCCCTGGCCTTGTCCGTCGCTTGACTCTTTGGGATCGTGTGTGGCCACTAACACTCTAACCGGGCTGGCATGAAGCTGTTTCTGTCCCCGTGCGCGCGCCTGCAATCCTCCCTCAGCTCCATCCTGGATTCCTGGCACGCAGTACGTACTAGGTAGTACTACTGTACATGGTATGTACATACCTGTAAGAATAAGACCATGTCGGGTCAAGCTCAGGCCAGCCCGAGCCGTCCGAACGGTATCCTCAGCCACACATCACGGACCAGCCAGGCGGCAGACAAGCCTGATCAGCGCTCCCCGAGAGGCCTGTCGCGGGCTTGATTCAGCTTCTGGCCGTTGATCCCCATATTAATGGGAGCGTTGGCCAGTGGCCCGATGAAGCGGCTGGAAACAAGCCGGCCCAGCTCAAGCTTCCGGCCTCTCCAATATTGCAGTATTGGCTGCTCAGGCCGGCTGACATCATTGGATGGTCCGTGTCTTTGGTCGTTTTGACGCCTATCGACTGCTTCCGCATCATTGTTGGATACCATCATCACAGGGGCACGGCGAATGTGCGTGCTACTGACTACGGAGTACTGTAAACGGTGAGATTTCGAAAGAGGTGGCATTATGCTGCTGCAACACGGGGGACTCCCTGTAATACGGCACCTGCAAAATGCACCCCATACGTACAAGTACTGTAATCGTTGCTTGCATGCGTTTTCCTTCAGGCTGCGCACGCGGGTGCTCTGTTGGGCATGAACCGGCCAAAGGCTGATTGATGTCTGGGATTGTGATTATGTAAGCAGGCAACCGATAGTATTCGTCTCTTCCAGGGTAGGCGAGCAGTTTCAAGCGGCATTCGATGTTTTGACCTGGACGACTCTTTTCATTCGAGGTATAATGCCGAAAACAAGCCATTCGGGCGAGCACCAGTATCGGTGACAATACGCGATGGTTGGGGTGATGGTGAGTCAGTCCTTGATGCGCTACCTAGTAGATACTATTACGAGCTACTATGGCCGTGGGCAAAGGAATCATGACGTGCTATAGTACACGTACTCCATAGACACCACAGACAACCTTGTATCAAAGGCCCAATACCCTCTTAAAATTACCCATCACATTGTCACACATGAGATAGTCCATCACATTTTAGACATTCCACCCCAATCGCCGCAACTCGCCAAATCCAAACCAGCCCAGTCAGTGCGCATCACATGAAGCCCAGTGACAACCAACAGCCTGATACGATTGATAACATTCACGGGCTACCCCAGTAAACCAGAGCACCCAACGCAACCGCGAAACGCACCGCGGGGGAGGGGCAACAAAGCAGAATCAAGGCTACGTCATTGAAGCCGCCGACGTCGTGGTGCTACCCCTTTTCATTAGGTCAAAACTACTACCACGACCAAGTAAAGCCACCGTAGCACAGCCTAACGCAGCCCAACCCGTACTGCCACAGCTCTCTGCAAGGCTGCAACTGGCCCGTCCACGATGGATTAATGGACCTTTTGACTGCACACGCGAGCCTGCGTACGTGTCTCCTGTACAGAGGTACCTATCAATGCCCTCTTGCTTACATCATGCTCGGCTGCGTCCGCGTCTGGAGGCGGCTAAGGCATGTGGCTGGGAGGAGCGTGACGTATCGATATTGGCAGACGGGTACTAATATGAGGAGCGATGGCCTCGGTTTCCTCCCCGCATCAACCACCACAACCACATCACAACACTTGCTACTATCAACGTCTTCCATATTCAAGATGCCGTCTTACATTGTGAGCAGTTGGCCGCATCCTAGGCTCTGTTGAGACTTGCACCGTACTGACGTCTTCCCTTCTTGCTTCTTACAGATCAACCTCAAGGAGGATGCTACGGATGCACAGCTTGCTGCGTGAGTTGAGCTCCTATTCCTATTCCCTGTCGATAGCCACTAACTGACGCATTACCAGAGCCAAGCAAAAGGCCAAAGACGCCGGTGGCAAAATCACACATGAATACACTCTGATCAAGGCTTTCGCGTGAGTCGACAACCCTCCTCCGAGACGGAATGTTACACGAATCTCCAATGACTGACTGGAACCTGCCATAACACAGCGTTGAGTACCCCGAGGGCACTGTTGTTGCGTTCGACAACGATCCCACAGTGCAGTCTGTCGAGCAGGACCAAGTGGTGAGGACGCAGTAAATGGAGCTGCTTGTTGATATTGTCTGTAAACACCTACAATAGAGAGAAGGTCATAATATAGAGACTCTGCCCGCACATCCATCCGGGCTTGATACTGCACCAAACCACAAGAACGCTTATTATTAGTGAATGCCAACATCTCGTGTTAATTGACGCCTTTGGACCCTGAGCCTGGGCCTGATGCTGCCCCGCCATGGATCTCGCGATTCCCCCTCCTTTAGCATAGTGGCTTCCCAGGGAGGTGACGTGACGTATGTACTATGTACGTACAGTATGTAGCACCTCGATAAGAATCGATAAGAGTGGGGAGCTGTCGTTGTTATCGCCATGTGACTCTCCAGGGTCGGTTCTGTCCTGTCTTTGATATTGAACTGCAATTCTACCTTACTTAGTAGCCATTCAATACTAATGTATTACCTATACTCTACTCCATATTCTCTACCTTAGTACTAGGTAACCTTAGTATTACACAACGACCAAATTGGCGGCCGACTTGCAGCTTCCACAGGCCGCAAACAAACAAACTCCGGGGCTGCTGACGCCGGTGATTCGCCGTGCTTGTGCCGCCACTGGCCTCGCCCGCTGAGCCGGCTCAACACGGCGCCGCTATCCCGCAACTGGCCAGGCCTGGAGGCATGGACAAACTCACTCTAACGCCGCTCCATCGTTTGCTAGTGGAATGAGCCGAAGATCGCTGAACCTCTAACCGACGATCGGGACATTCCCCCTTATCTCTCCACGAAAGTTGGCAGCCTTCCCATGTATACCGGAACAAGGCGTGGTGCGGCCTGCCTTGTACTGCATCTCCCGCTGCGTGTTTGACTCCAATCGACGCCCCCGGACTGTCCCTTGCATCTCGCAATGCTGCAATGAGGGCCATGATCAGACACACGAGGCTGCTCCAGCCACTCGGCATTCGAACCCCGACGGTTCTGCGGCCCCAGCTACGACTCTTCACCTCGAGCAAGGCACACGATGTATCTGACGCCGAGATCGCCGCTCTGGCAAAGCTGCCCCAGCATCCTCTGAGACTGGCCGACCTCGTAAGGTAAGCAACAGCTCATTCTTCCATGCAAACACGCACCATTTGGTTTGCTAACGAGTCCACATCTCTAGACAAGGCCGGCCTCCGTTATCTGAACGATCGCTCCTCGCATCGGCCAACTTTACTCTCTCCCTCATCCCGATTCGCCTCGCACATCGACTGCAGGCCCTCCAGAACCTCCCGTACATCGTTGTGTCTAACCCTAATATTTCCCAAATCTACAACAACTACCTACACTCTCTATCCATCCTTCTCCCTTACTGGCAAGCTGCCTCTAAAGGCCGGGCCATAACTACGCTCGACAACGAAATCAGATTCACAAACGTCCTCGCTGAGCTGGTTGCTACTCATACCGACACCATTCCGGTTCTTGCTAGAGGCTTCCTCGAGTGTCGCAAATACATCTCACCAGAAGAGGTTACACGCTTCCTGGATGAACACCTCCGCGCCCGCATTGGCACTCGCCTCATCTCGGAGCAGCACATTGCCTTGCACTTCAGCAGCCAGCCTCACTTCAACCCCGGCGCCAGTCCAACGCCATGCCCCGAGCATCCCTCCTATATTGGCGTTATCGACACCGCCTTGAAGCCTGCACTGATAATTGAATCTTGCGCAGGCTTTGTAGCTGATATCTGCGAACTCAGATACGGAATACGGCCAAAGCTGATCATCAATGGCGAGCCAGAAACCACCTTTGCATTTTTGCCAATGCACCTCGAGTACATCATCACAGAGCTTCTCAAAAATGCCTTTCGAGCGTCCATAGAAAGCAGATCAAACGAGCCCATTGTCATCACCATTGCCCCCGAGCCGCCGCTGAAGCACCAGCCTGGCGATTATCCCGACATCAAGCCCCCACCCGAGGACATGGGGCTCTTCAAGAGCGACGCCATCAAGCCCCTGGACGACAACGCCCCCGGCGTGACGATCCGCATCCGAGACCGAGGCGGCGGCATACCTCCCGACGTCCTTCCCAATATCTGGTCCTACTCCTTCACCACCTTTTCCGAGGACGACGACGTTCCCGGCTCCACTGGGAGTGACGGGCTGGGTGCGATTGCAACAGCCAGCACCGGGGGCAGCTCAATTGCTGGCCTGGGATATGGTCTGCCACTGAGCAGGGCATATGCCGAGTACTTTGGTGGCGGCATCGCCGTCCAGAGTTTATATGGCTGGGGAACAGACGTCTATCTCCGCCTAAAGGGGGTTGGAAAAGTCGACAAGAAGTGATTCGGGAGGCTAAAGGCCGAAACGGAATATACATATATACCCGATTTATTTGTTATTTGTTATTCTCTCTCTCATAGGGCTGCTAAAGTTGGGGTTTGACGACACGGGAGAATTGTATGTTATTATTTTTTTAGCTCTTTTTTCTTCTTTTACTTTATTTGGTTAGAAGTGGGAAAATTCATCAAATCATGTCCAGTGCTGCTGTTTCCTTACTACCATGTATAAAATCATTGCAGTGTCGTCGTTACTCGGTACCTAGTGAGTGTGAATACACCAAGTCCAAAGGGAAACAATCAATCGCTTCAACATCACAGTGACATCAGAAAGTAATGACGCAAATTCACATATATATATTCCAAAATAGCACATCACGTAGAATTAAAACGTCCTGGAACAACTCATACCCCATTGCACAATAAATCTCGACTTTCACATGGCGACATCCAACATATACATCCAGTCACTCCCCCCGCCATCCTTCACACCATCAGAGGAACACAGTCAAAAAACACAAAACAAGTAAACAAGTAAAAAGACTATTATAAACAATTCGCTACAAGCAAGGACCAAAAAAAAAAAAAAAAAAAAAAAAAAAGGCCTTCTCCGCCTCCCTTAAATGTGTTTGGCTTCAGAAGACTTTTCTGTTCAAAGCTTTAGACTAATAAGTAGGCACGTAACCATTTCATAACCCAATGACTTGATCTTCTTCTCTCTCCAAAATAATGGTAATAAGGCGGCATACTTCTCACTTTCCATACCCATAAAAACGCCATTTCTCTTGCCATGTAACAAATCTTTGCTGTTGCACCTCCTTTTTTTTTTTGTTTCAAATTTTTTTTTTTTGCAATGCAATGTTTGAGTTTCTGTCATCTCATAGAATGCAACCGTTTTCATCCAATCAAGTTCGTTGTGTGCACTATCGTACGAAGGAGATGGTACCTCCCCCCCAAAAAGAATGATTAGTATGAAGATAGATATTAAAAAAAAGAGCAGGCTTCTAATTTGTCAACATGCTCGTCCCTCCCCTTCGTTCATCCCATGCCAATATGGGATTATTACATGTTTTCCAACTCACGGTCGATCTGCTTGTCCACAAACGTGCGACGCTCTCCAACCAGTTCGGTCTGCAGGCGTTGCTCAACGAGCGCGCGAACCTGCTTCTTCGTCACAGTGTCCAGGTCAACGTCTCGCAGCACGGCTTGGATGGCTTCGATGATGGCAGCATCCGATGATATGCCACCAGCGGCTCCCATGAAATCAAACGATGCGGTTGACCGGCTTGCTTCATGACCTCGACCAAAGCTCATGGCGGAAGAAGAGCGGTTCATGCCGCCAAAGCCCGGCGAAAGGCCTGGCGAGGGAATCAGATTGGAAGGGCCACGGGCATGCATCACACTCGTCCGTTGGGGGAAATCCGAGTATGGTGACTGGCTGCGATCCTGAATCGCAGTACCCATGGACATCATCGATTGTCGCTGTGCCATGTAGCTCGGGTCGCCAATGTGGCTGGCAGCGAACGGCGCAGGGGACTGGGGAGGCATGTATGTATTACGGCCATGCATACCAGTGAGAACCGAACCTTGAGGACCGGCTGAGTAGACTGACTTCATCTCATCCATCTCGTACTGGTCGTTGTACACCTCATGCTTCTCTTGGTATTGGTTGGTACCGCGGCGCCCGGGGAGGCCGTTAGCAAGGGCATAATCGTCCCAGAGCTGAAGGGGGATCGATCGTGGGTTGAAGCCCTCATCGTCGACGGCAACAACCTGCTTGTTACCCTTCTCTCCAATGACAACGCGAGTGTTACCCCAGGAGAAGTTGTCTTGGTTCCAGAAGGAGTAGACAGGGAGCGCAAACGAGTAAATGGGATACGCAAGGATGTAGATGATCATCCAGCCGATATGTTGCCATTGTCTCTTCAAGATGAAGATCAAGGCCTGAAGACCATAGACGGCCGCCAAGATGACGAGGGACCACAGAGGGACCGACGTCGGGTGAGTGGCAACGCTGTAGATCATGTAACCAAGATAAGCGCATGTTGCAGGGAGAATGATGGTGCCGAACAGATCGATAAAGACAATGAAACGCATTCCAAAGAAGCAGAAGCCACACATGTCCTTAAGCCGCATAAGCTCTACAAGGTTGTGAATGGTTGAGTTGATCCATCGTCGACGCTGGGACAGAAGAACGCTCCACGACTCTGGGGCGGCCGTTTTACATTGAGCGTGGGGAAGGAATTTGAACTGCATTGAAGGGAAGTGCTTCGTCATCAGGGTTGTCAAGTATCGATCCTCACCCAGAGAGAGCAGGTTCTTCTGATGGAGGGTATCGACATCGCATACACTATAGTCCCTGATGACAGCATCGGAGATGATCAGAGGCTTGCCCTTATCAGCCGTTCTGAGGCGATACATGGTGAAACTAGTGTACGCACACATGTTAGCTGACAACGAAAATAAGGTGCTGGCTTTACTTTTTTTTAAATATTTTACTTACCATCCAGGCAAACAGGTAACACTGCCGAACAAAGACTCAAAGGCCTTTGCCATGTGATGAGAGATGTAGTATTCGTAGACCTGAATCATTGTCCACCAAGACTTTTGGTCGTTCTCCAGACTGGTCTCACCACAGATACCCGCAATCTTAGCATTATGAGCACATGCAGCCACCAGCCTGTTGAGGGAATCCTCTTGAACGCACGTGTCAGCGTCAACCATGAGGAGGTACTCGTATAGCTCAGGATCAACACCAATAACATTGTTAATCTGGTTAAACATCTCGAGCTCAAGGGGGTTCATGGGGGAGCGATGGTGAACACGGTTAAGGAAGCTCATGAGCAGAATCTGCGAATCACGCTTGCCACGGTTACCGGGCTTGGCCTTGGTCTGCTCCGACTCCTTGCCAACCTTGACGACGACCAGATACGGGACGACATTGCCCTCATACTCGTAAAGACCAGAATAGACCTTGGCATAGTTGAGCTGATCACTGCCGGGGCCGACAGCCTTGAATGCCAGGGCAGGAGGGTCAACCTTGGGATCGACGCCCAGGATATCCAAAACAATCTTGGGGGTAGGACGATCGTTGCCTCCACCGACAACCATACCGTCGCAGATGATGCAGATGAGTTTTCGCTTGTTGTCATATTGCAGCGCTGTCAACGAGTCAAGTGCCTTTCGCAGCGAGTCTTCGCCTTCTGTGTAGGCAGGGACCTGGCAAATAACAAACTTGTCCTGGGGGGAAGGGCGTCGCTTGGTGCTGAACTGAAGGGCGGACACAAACTTGAGCGCAATGACAACACAGAGCACGATTGTGAAGGAGAGAAGGATATAGTTGTTGACGACACATCGAGGGGTTACGCGGAAGTCTGTGCTGCCCTTGATGAAAACACGCTGAATGCAAAGCCAACTGTTGGCAAGATTGGCGTGCACGGTGCTGTTGTTGTTGGGATCGTTGACGAGGATGTCGAGCTTCTCCTTGATATCCGTACCCGGATTGTCTTTCCACAGCTTGGTAAGGTCATCGTTGAGGAACGTGTATCGTGAGTCGTCGTTGAACACGTCCAGGGTGTGGAAATAGTTGGTCAAATCGTAGATCTGATTACCATACATGGCCCACATCCTCTGGTCATCGTTGCCCTGTTTCTCAACGTCCTTCTTGAGGTAGACCAGCTGACCCTTGTAAAACTCTTCCATGGCTGGCTCGAAGACGTTCCAGTACCAGTCGGGGCTGGCCAGCTTGCTGGTGGGGTCAGGTTGGAAATGACCCGACACATGCTGAGCTGTCGTGAATTCGAGAGTGTTGTTGAGGACCAGCTGAGAGTTCTCGGTGAGGCCAAGACCTGGGCAGGCAACGTTCAGAGGAGGAATGATGTAATCATCCATGTCAGCGCCAGCCAAGGGCAGCATGACGTCCGAGGTGGTCTTCACGTTGATGTCACTGTGCTGGAGCTTCCAGAATTTGGAAAGATCGTAGACACCACCGCGAAGGCTGACATAGTAATCATTGACACCTTGATGCTGGCTGACCTCCTTTCGATTCCAGGCCTTGTCCATGTTAGGGCACAGAACCCGGCCCAAGCCAACGATCCAAAAGATGATGATGCCATTGATGAGGACAATCACCATGCACAGCGCGAGCTTCTCACGCCAGGCCATGCGGACATCAGGGCGCTTCATGCCACCGATCCATTTGAGCAAGGGAGAGGGAATCCACCAGGTCAGAGCCCAGGTGAACCAAACCCAGGCCCGACGGGCATTGTCAACCTCTTTTGTCTCAAGCTGTTTGTTTTCGGCCAATTCGGTGTCGAATGCAGCCGCCTCTGGGTTGTAAAAGCCATCGCCCCTATACAAGTCGCCCTTGTTACCCAAGCCATAATCACCAGCACGCATAGCACTTGGCGCAATGGACGGCGCGGCCTGAGGGTTCGGGGACTGGCCAAGCGTGAATTGGCTCATGTTGCCCTGGCTCATGCCGCGATTGTGGACCAAATGGTCCCGGCTGGCGTTGGCACTGTTTTCCATGCCAGTTGGGGGGAAGTATCCGCTGCCGTTGTTTGAATAGCCGGTATCGAAGCCGTTGTTGAATGGGTTGCTGTGGATGGGATGGATTTCATCGCCTGGCTTGACATCCAGCATGCTCTCCGCCTCCCACCAGGCGTTTTCACGAATCCAGATGCGTTCCTTACCGATGAAGACCTCGCCATTGCTCCAGCCACGCTCCAGCATCCACGTCTCGATGCCTTCGCGGCCATCCCTACAGCCAAGCGGAGCATAACGCTGCACGAACTCGTCAACGTCGAAGTCGGCGGTAAAGTCAAGGTTCCTGTGTCTACGGTTCGCCCATTCCGGAAGACGCCATGAACGCAACTGACGAGACACAGTGCCGGCCGACCAAGCGGACGTGATGGAGGGAAGCGCTGCCAGGCTGGCGGGTGAATCATCAGTAGGGTGCAGGCAGAGATGATACCACAAACGGTTAGAGCTAAGCACCGTGGGTAGATCGATTCGACCAGCCCTGCCCAGGTTGATGCCTTGACCCTCAACGGGGAAGAGCAGCTTCTTGAGGAAGCTGCCTTCATCGGCACCATATGCAGCCTTCTCCAGAATGACCTCCCTCTTCTCAAGTTCGTGCTGGCGCTCGCGGCCTTGGGGACCGGTTGTGATTCCCAAGTCAGGCGCCACTTCGGATACGGCCTGCTGGACCTCTCTAAGAATAGAAGAGCCAGCCGAGGGGATCTCGAAGCCATCGCCAATCATCTCGGCGTTGATGCCCATGGTATCGTCGAAGACGGAACGCATGCACAGCGCCCTGCTAAGAGCAGGGTCTGGCACCTCGAGAACAGTGATGGAGACGGTATCGCCATTGTCCTCATTGGAGGTGGGAGTGCGGACTCCATGGCCGTCCAAGGACTCATCACCGTCCTTGATACGGACCAACTGCGCAGCAATGGCGTCGTTGGCCTTTGAGATGACCCAATCCACAAGGGACTCATAGAGTCCGCCAACCAGAGTCTTACGGTCCTCGGTGCTGCACTGGCGAAGGACGACCTCGGGATCGATTCCAAGCAAACCACCCACGTCCTCGCAAATCTCCTCGAGCGCCTCGGATTCAATGCTGTAATCAAGCGTGTCGCCAAGCTTCAACAGGCCGGCGAGAGTAGAAATGAAGTTTCGGTGAGCTGAGCCCTTGATGCCAATGTCTTTGAGAGCCTGGCGGAAGTCATCGGCCGATGCGGAATCATCTGCAGTGGGTAGGTATGATGGCGGATCGTATGTGCCAGATCGGGACAAAAGAGTGTATGCAGATGCTGACTTGAGACCCAAAAACTCCCTTTCCGCGGGCGTCGAGGCAGAGGTCAAGAGGTAGTAAAAGACATCAAAGGCGCGATAACCCGCCTCGGCAGGGATGTTCAGCAAGCCCGCAGAGGTATCAATTCCACCCTGGGAGAGGGCCAGCGTAGCGCCAGTGAGGTTGCCGGCGAGGTTCAAGGCCAAAGTCACACCCAGGCCCGCCTGCCTTTGGGCCGCTGGGTTGTGTGGGGTGACACATCGGAGAAGAGGCTGGATGGCCTCAAGAGCCTTGTAGACGGTGGAGGGAATTGCAAACGGGAATGACGACAGGAAAGGGACGAGGAGAGAGGGAGTCGACTGGTGCAGAGAGCTAGAGCCTTTGTCAGCAATGATGATGGATAGATAGGATGGCGGGTTCTTCACTCACCCTAAGACAATGCAGCCGTCTTCGGCACGCCGCCTGGCATGTTCCCAAGCCCGCGATGCGAGGGTAGCATCAACGGCAGGACCGCCCTGAGCAGCTGTAAGCCAGGTGTTGACGACAACGCTGGTGCTCGCATCCAGCTGATGGGGTTGTGAAGAGAGATAGATGTTGTGGATGGAGTTGAGCAGCGTGGTGGTCGAGACCTGAGACTGAGGTCCGCCAGCTCGAGCCTCCGAGGCCATGGAGAACATGGAAAGTCGGTTCGCCATGACGGAGGAGGAGTGGGCGATGAGGCCCTCGATCGATGGAGCGTGCTATAACGATGTCGAAGGGATTATGTCGTGTTGCCGTTGATGATGTTTTTGGTTTTGTCAGGCAGCCCCTAAGCGTATGCGGTACGTATAGTATGGCTGGTCCAATAACAAGAGGCAAGGCTATGAGAGGTAAAAGAGGAAGATGAAGACGAAGATGAAAAATGGCCTGCTGGTTCAATGCTGAGCGAGAGACGAGAAGGATGGCTGATGGCAAGCCCAAGACGCGACTGCCGTATTAACTCCTTTTTTCTCCCCCCGGTCTTTGCTTTTTTTTTTTGTCTCGATTATGTGGTAGCGCCAGAGAGATGGAAGCAAGACAGATAGCGCAAGGCAATGCGATGGGATGGAACAAAACACAGCGGACAAACAGACGCAGCGAGGGAGTAACGATTGAAAGTAGAGCTGCCAAAGCGAATGAGGCAGTCTCACCAAGCAAGAGGTCAGGGAAAACAGCAGAGAAAAAGTCTCGCGGCTGTGAGAAGGATGAATCGCTGGATTGGTGGTTCGCCCATCTCGAGGAGTTGGCGTGTAGGAAGTAGGCACTAGAACAGCAGCGACAGGGGCTACCTGGCAGGTACTTGGGCCTGGGTACTGGCGGCAGCTGTGCCACACAGCCCGGCGGGGGGGCGTGCGCCAAACAGTGGCCAGCCAGCGAGCCCGTCGGCGCCACCGCCAACCGGCGCCAAGTACCCCCAAGTATCGGTGCAGGTCGCAGGCAAGGGGGCCCTGCCACACGCCTACGGCTGGACGGTAGCGGGCGGTTGTGCTCACTGAAGCCGTTCCCGCTGGGCGCCCCAACTCTAAGGCCTAGCAGAGCTGCTAGCAGCGTTGCTAGCACTGCTGCGTGCTAGTCGCGGTACCGCATCTGCTGGTACTATGTAGTATTTTGTAGAGCTTGTGTGCTGTGGTAGCACAAGACGCAGATGCTGGGCTGCTGGCGATTTGACGAGAGTGAAGCCGGACCCGGTTGCCACGGCACAAGGGCTCCTGGTCCTACCCAAGTTCAGAACGTACAGTAGTACATCAATGTACTTGCTATGTAGTACTAGGTACTGTATCCAGTCGTATCGTATCGTGCCCCGTGCAGTATAGTCTGGTAATACCGGCTGAGCTGAATGCAACCCTCGCTCTCTCCACTGGGTCCCAGTGGTCTCTCACCCTAATCTGCGGTGCGCTGAGCAAATCATCGACTGCCTGCAGAGTGCTGTGCATCAGCTCGAATGTCACCCAGCACAGTACCTGTATGTACATCAGCGCCTCCCTGGCCGGTACCTCCTGGTACAGCCCGTCGGTCGAGCTGCTCCATACCAACACCCGCTCCGCGCCGAACAAATACCAAGCGAGCAGTTGTAATTTATTATTATGGAGTATAGGGAATCTTCCACGGCTGAAATCGAAATTTCGCACTTCTTCCCCGTCCGGTGGCATCTAGATGCGGATATAAACCTACCTACGGAGTACAGTAGTACTACAAATACACGCGCTGAAAAACGGCGTCCCGGAGCGGTCGGGATGCAATACGAGAAACCCAGCGACGCTCTGACGCCGTCAATGCTGTCGGGTGCTTTCTGCGTGTCACGATGGAGAGAGTCTGTCTCAACATGACTGTGGCCAACCACGGCACCACCTCAATGCTCGTATTTTCTCCTGTGAGGGGCACAAGACCAAGACCGGCTTTTGCTGGGCTGTGCCAGAGCTCGCATCATGCCGCCTCGATCGCCGGTCCTAGGCAAAATCCTGAACCGTACTTGCATATGCTGGACACGATTGGCCAAGGACGAGGCCAAGCTAAGAGAAGAAAAAAAAACCTAAAAAAAAAAAAAAAAAAAAAAACAGAGGCCTGGTGTTTCCTGACATGCGGGGAGGAGGGGAAACATGAGACTGCGAAACCCACCCAAGATGAAGCATCTCGTTGGTCACTTGCAGGTGCGCATACCCTACACACGGGAGTGGTACGACTTTAGTTGCGACCTGTGCTTTGGGCTCCATCATAGTGCATACTACAGTATGTGCTGCAGGGAGAAGCCCAGGTGCGGTTGTGCTCGTCGATGGATGCTTTTGTGTGTTTTTTCGTGTGTTTTGTGCGTCTTCACGCAAATCGACCACGGATCCCTGCGCGCTGCATTCCGGACTGCTCCGGCTTCCGTGCCCCGTGCCCGTACAGAGTACAGCACTCCGTATTTCTTACGTACTATACGTACAGGTACAGACAGCATTGTCCACCCAAGTAAGACATTTCGGCCACAACTGAGAGTCGAGAATGGATTTGATGCCAAAAATGCGTCGTCTCACTGGCGCTAGCATCTTCTCCTGTTGGACCAGCGGGCACGGCTGGGTCAGCAAAATGCCGGTGTCGCCCACGGCTGGTTTGCTCGCCGGTCATGCTGGCACTGGCAACAGACGGCTGGTTGCATCCGATGCATGACAGAGAGGCCCTCGTGTTCCCAGAAAACCTGTCCGTGTCCCGTCTGTCATCGGATCTTTTTTTAGGGAGATCTGGCGACTGTGGTTATAAAAAGAATGCCGAGCAGCTAGCTGTCGTTGTTTTTGCATTAGGGCTGTGCCGTCAGACCACTCACTCTGAGGGCCATGTATGTAAGCCACTTGGACTGGACCGGACTGGATTGGACTGGACGCCATACATAAGCTCAATCAATATCTGGTGCTTCCTTCAGGTTCGTTTTTCGCGTCAGCTAGACTTACAACTACTACTACTAGTAGGCACTATAGAGAGAGAGAGTGGGATGGATGGCCCCCCTTTTCCATCGCCGGGCTGAAAATAGAAAGTACAGGGTATGGCCTCTTCTGCACTCGTATAGTATCCGACTAACACGAGCACAAGAAAAGCGCATCCAGAGATGAATTTCTTTCTTCCTTTATTAGGTTTCGACCAAGGCGTCAGCGAGGCGCGCCAACTGGGCCGGTCAATGCTGTTTATGGCCGCTCTCACCGGCAGCAGGGCAACTTTGCGGCAACCTGGTCAACGCAATCTGGCGAGTTCGGTCGAGGTGGTACCCGGGAGTATCAAACACGCATCCGGGGCATTATACTACTACTACTAGGTACATAGGTAGTATGTAAGTCGGCTGCCCCTATAATAGCATCTGTTAGGAGGCATCGGCCTAACATCCACAGCACCAGGCAAGGGGGCATTTGCTCCGCAGCCCTAGGTGAGTGAGAAGGAAAAAAAAACTATTGATGGATCAGTCCAATCTTCGTCCGTCCAATTTAGTGGGCCGTGCATACAAATGCTGTACATGCCCGGTGGATCGGATCGGCTGGTGCCCCTGCGAACGGTGGCAGCGGTCGAGGTACCGACAAGTACCTCCTGTACTCTGTGAATTCCGTCAACACCAAAGCTTCCATGCCAAGCCCGGATCCAAGGTGGTAGTTGAAGTCGTGGGAGAGAGAGCATGGGAAAAAGGGGGCTGATACTACCTAGATAGTAGCCTACCGCGATCCTGTCATGGTACTGCACTGTACATACAGTAATACTGTACGTACTGGTATCGAAGCACGTTTTCCATCAATGTTGGCTGTCATGTGCTGACAACGTGCTGTATTAAGGTTTGGCAGTTTATAGTTGAGACTACTCCGTACACCTGGTGCTAAAATAAAGTATCGATTCCGTATTGATGGATCAAATTGGATCGCAGCAGGATTTCAAGGTGCGGTCAAAGAGGCTGAAGGATTTGAGCGGTGCACAGGCCATCCATCCGTCTGTGCCATCGAACCCATGAAGTGGTATTGACGTCTCAATGGTTGGTGCGCTGTTGATGCTTGCTTGATTCCTCATGTATGGAGTAGGCACGCAGAAAATCATCTGGGTTTCTTCAATACAATCCACAACAGCATAGGCCCCCTTCTCTGCATCCCCTCTTCTTAAGGCTTCCAAGTCCCATTTGCCACACGCTCCGTGTGCTGTTCCATTGCAGTCTTCTCCAAGCTTACGAAAGATACATTGCCTTCTACAGTAATTTCTCTTTCAAGTGGTGGCATCGACATCCAGCTGAGCACCCACAAAGTACTTCAGCAGGATCCTCTGCCTTCCAGCCTCCCACCTGAACAGAGGAGGTACTCCGTGCTCTGCTATCTCCTAGTAGTCGTCGGATGCTGATGTATTACGTGGTACCTCTATTCTGGTGCATGTCTCAACGCACCCCCTGTACTTGGGTACCTACCTGTACCTCATGTACTGTACTGTACATCGATGCCTTTGTTCACACACACAGAAACACAGGTACATGTACTTATACTTGGACAAAGACAGGCATGCATGCAGCAATGGGGCCAGCAGGGCAGGCTGTGCTCGCCGCACGAATGCTAATAATACCTGTCCGTGTACCCGCAAGTCACTGCGATGCCCAATCCGAGTGCGCGTAGCCACAACATTCACTCGCTGAAAAGGGGGGGGGGTGTGCAATTCAAACTGCGCTCGTGATGCGTTGCGCCCAACGGACTTGTCCGTAAAGCAGCCACTCGTCACGCCCCTCGCTGCCGCTCACAGCAGTGGCGCCCTTAGCACTCAGCGCCTCAGGTGCTAATCCAGGCACAGCACAGTACCTTGGGGTACCTCCAGTTAGGCGGTGCTGGCCATGCGGGCGGTACCTGTAGTGACATGAGCTCGTACAGCACGTCTGCCGCCTACTGCACCAGAATCCACAGCGCCTGGATGGATGGATGGATGGATTGCATGGATGGGCAGGAGTTGACTGGAGTACTAAGCAAGAAACCACGGCCCCTTTCCCGCCGCTCAGCCAACCCGTCCAAGAAAATAACTTCAAACTCATCTGCCTGGCTTTGTCGCGGTCTGTTTTGAGACCTTCGCTGCGTTTTTCTTTTTGCTTTCATGCTTCTTTAACCACATTCGTTATCCATCACGTCCATCCCGCGACTTTCTTCATACAGCAGTTCTATATTCCTCGAACCTGCCGCGGACCGTCCGCTTGCTTCGCCTGCGCGGCAGTAGAGCCACCAAGTTGGCCTTTTCTTCCCTTCAGGTCCTCGGTCCATCTCTTGCGGTAGCATGAGCTTGCCTCTTACCTCCGCGGGCAATGGAGGGGCTCACACGCAGCATTCTCTTCCTCAATTGCCCGCACACTCCCAGTCCGACACGCAGATAACCGCCCATCTCGCCAGTCGATTTCATCTACAACTCCAAGCCACCTATCTTTCATCCCATGGAGTTGTTGCCGTAAACACATTTACATCGTCCACCAAGGGGCCGGAAGGAGGGCGAGATGGCAGCTCTATGGCAGCTGCTGAGGACGTGGCCGAGCGTGCATACCTGCGTCTCGGCCACCGGTCTGAAAACCAGGCCGTCGTGTTTCTGTAAGCTGAGCTGAAGCCCTTTTGCATTTTTTTTTTTTTTGGTCCTCTTCATCCTCCTTTCTCTGAGTTTCCGAGAAAAACCCAAGATTATATATACACACAGAGAACTGGAGAGTTCCAATTCTCTCGCCTCCTGCGTAGCTCTTACAACTCAGTTTCTAACGCGTCTGGTGTTTAGGGGAGAATCTGGCTCGGGAAAGTCGACGCTCCGCAACCATTTCATCACGGCCCTTCTCAAGAAATCATCCACTCCCTTGTCCACCAAGCTCTCTCTCGCCGCATACGTATTCGACGCATTGACCACCACAAAGACGGCAACCACTCCAACTGCCTCTCGGGCTGGTCTGTTCTACGAGCTGCAATACGACACTTCGGCCTCTACAAACCCTATCCTCATTGGTGGTAAAGTGCTCGACCACCGTTTGGAGAGGAGCAGAATCACCGACGTTCCGACTGGCGAGCGCAACTTTCACGTCTTATACTACCTTGTGGCTGGCACAAGCGAGGCTGAGAGAGATCATCTGGGATTTGATAATGATAATGGTAGTAAGAGGTGGAAGTTCCTTGGGCACCCAACCCAGCTCAAGGTGGGCATCAACGACGCTGAAGGCTTTCAGCTCTTCAAGACCGCCATGAGGAAGTTGGAGTTCCCCAAGAATGACATTGCCGAGATTTGCCAAATTCTTGCCACCGTTCTTCACATTGGCCAGCTGGAATTCGAGACTACCAGCAGCACCAGCGCAACCGGCGATGATAGCGGCGGTTTCTCTCACGAGGGAGGCACCACCTTCACTGCTGTCAAGAATAAGGACGTCTTGGCCATCATCGCTGCCTTCCTCGGTATCAGCGCTTCTGATCTCCAGGCCACCTTGGGCTACAAGACCAAGATGATTCACAAGGAGCGCGTTACCGTCATGCTCGATCCCAACGGAGCCCGCGCCCATGCAAATGAGCTGGCTAGGACTCTGTATGGGCTCTTGGTCGCCTGGATCGTTGAAAATATGAACCAGCGTCTCTGCGCCCCCGAGGAGAGCATTGCCAACACAATCTCCATTGTTGATTTCCCCGGTTTCGCTCAGGCGGCTTCCACGGGGTCGGCTCTTGATCAGCTCCTCGCCAATGCTGCTAATGAGGCCATCTACAACATGACCCTCCGTAATTTCTTTGATCGCAAGGCTGAGATGTTGGAGACTGAGGAAGTCACCGTGTCCGCAACGAGCTATTTCGATAACAGCGATGCTGTCAAGGGCCTCCTGAAGCCTGGCAATGGCCTTCTGAGCATTCTCGATGACCAGACCCGTCGTAACAGGACTGATATGCAGCTTCTTGAGAGTCTGCGCAAGCGGTTTGAAGGAAAGAACCCTGCCATCGAGGTTGGCTCTGCGACCGCCAAGCTGCCAGGTAGCAACTTTCATACCGAAAACCTGGCCGCAAGCTTTACTGTCAAGCATTTTGCCGGAGAAGTCGAGTATCCCGTCAGGGGCTTGATTGAGGAAAACGGCGAGATCATCTCTGGAGATCTCATGAACATGATGAACAGCACCAAATCGGATTTCGTTGCCAAGCTCTTCGGCCAAGAAGCCCTGCAAACCGTCACTCACCCCCAGGAGCGCACGACTGTGATGCAGGCCACAATCAGCTCAAAGCCTATGCGCGCCCCGAGCGTCATGGTGCGCAAGGGTGCCCGTCCCAACAGGCCCAATCCCGCGGGCCGCCGCCAGACTCAAGATAACTTTGATGCCATGTCGCAGAGTAGCGACTCGCGTGAGCCCAAGCGAGGAGCGGGCAAGGCAGGATCCGAGCAAGGTGCCTCTGGCCAATTCCTTTCATCCCTCGATAACGTGCAGAAAGCCGTCACGGATCCGGGCACCAATGCCTACTTCTTCTTCTGCATCAAGCCCAATGATCGCCGCATCGCCAATCAGTTCGACAGCAAGTGTGTGCGAACGCAGATCCAGACGTTTGGCATTGCCGAAATCAGCCAGCGTCTGCGTTCGGCTGATTTCAGCTTGTTCGTGCCTTTTGGTGAGTTTTTGGGCATGGCCAATAGCGAGGCTCTGCTTGTGGGCAGCGAGCGTGAGCGGGCGGAGGCTGCGATCGATGAGAGGCAATGGCCCCGGAACGAAGTCTCGGTTGGTGCCACCGGTGTCTTCTTGAGCGAGCGTTGCTGGCTGGAAATCGCCCAGCTGTCGTTTTCCAGCTCGGCTTCTGGCCGCGGTGCCATGTCGGCATTCGACAGCGAAGGGGGAGATGGCCTCACCCCTGGCGACCACCACGCTTTTGGTGCTTCCAAGGAGCGTCTCCTGTCCGCTGGACATGCCACTATGGGCTACGGTGAGAAAGGAAAGAGCGGATACTTTGTTGCTGATGACGCTCGCTCCGAGGCGGGTGCCTCGGCGTTTGGTGCAGGAGACATGTTTAAGAACCTCGATACTCGCGAGCAGATGGCCGAGCGAGGCAATGAAAAGGCCCTGGTTGAGGTTGAGGAATATAAAGATAGTGCAAGCCGCAAGCGCTGGCTGATGCTTGTGTACGCGCTCACTTGGTTCGTTCCTGATTTCCTCATTAGGTTGATGGGTCGGATGCCGCGAAAAGATGTGCGCATAGCGTGGCGCGAGAAGCTTGCCATCAACTTTCTGATTTGGTTCTTTTGCTTGGTTGCAGCTTTCTTCATCGTCGTCTTCCCCATGCTCATTTGTCCCACCCAGCACGTCTACAGTGCGCAAGAGCTGTCTTCATTCAATGGCAAGGCCAAGAGTGAGGGTGCGTACGTTGCCATTCGTGGCATCGTGCTTGACTTGGGAGCCTTCATCCCGTCCCATTATCCTTCGTATCTGAAGCAGCAGACTCTTCTCAACTATGCCGGCATGGACATCACCAGCCTCTTCCCCGTCCAGGTATCCGCACTCTGTGACGGCGTCGACGGCTCGATCGACCCGGCCGTGACTCTGGATTTCAAGACGACGAACTTCACCGGATCTCCTGCCCTTCTCAGCATCACGGACCAGAACTCCAAGTTCCACGACTTCCGTTACTTCACCAATGACAGTCGGCCCGACTGGTTTTACGAGCAGATGTACTATCTCAAGTCCAACTTCAAGAAGGGCAACATTGGCTACACTGCCAAATATGTGAAATCCCTGGGCAAGAAGTCGCAAAACATTGCAATTTTGGATAACAAGGTTTACGACCTGACGACGTATCTTGCCGGTGGCCGCCACCTGCGCGCTCCTCCTGGAGAAAAAGTCCCGACCAACAATAGCCTGACCGACTTCATGGACCCGTCCGTCACGTCCCTTTTCCAACTGAACCCTGGTCAGGACATCACCAAGTACTGGAACTCTCTCAGGCTGGATGCCGTTGGCAAAACTAGGATGAAGCGTTGTCTGGACAACTTGTTTTACGTTGCCGATGTCGATACGAGAAACTCTGTCCGCTGCCAATTTGCCGAGTACCTGATTCTTGCCATCTCCATTTTGCTTTGCTCAGTTATTGGATTTAAGTTTTTCGCTGCTCTGCAGTTTGGTGGTAAAAATGCCCCCGAAGACCTCGACAAGTTTATCATGTGCCAGATTCCGGCCTACACCGAGGACGAGGAATCACTTCGCCGCGCCATTGATTCTGCTGCTAGGATGAGATATGATGACAAGCGCAAGTTACTGGTTATTGTCTGCGACGGTATGATCATCGGTCAAGGCAACGACAGGCCAACGCCCAGAATCGTTCTGGATATTCTCGGCGTGTCCGAATCCGTCGATCCCGAACCGCTGAGCTTCGAGTCGCTCGGTGAAGGTCTGAAGCAGCACAACATGGGCAAGGTTTACTCCGGTCTCTACGAGGTCCAAGGCCACATTGTTCCCTTCTTGGTCATTGTAAAGATTGGCAAGCCCTCCGAGGTCTCTCGTCCTGGCAACCGTGGTAAGCGAGATTCTCAAATGGTGGTCATGCGCTTCCTCAACCGAGTCCACTACAATCTGCCCATGAGCCCGATGGAACTTGAAATGTACCACCAGATACGCAACATCATTGGTGTCAACCCCGCCTTCTACGAATTCATGCTCCAGATCGACGCCGATACCGTGGTTGCTCCAGATTCCGCCACTCGCATGGTTGCGTCGCTTATCAACGACACAAGCATCATCGCTGTGTGCGGTGAAACTGCTCTGACCAACGCCAAGGGCTCCTTTATCACCATGATTCAGGTTTACGAGTACTACATCTCCCACAACCTGTCAAAGGCCTTTGAGAGTTTGTTCGGCTCCGTCACCTGTCTGCCCGGTTGTTTCTCCATGTACCGCATCCGTGCTGCGGAGACTGGCAAGCCTCTCTTTGTGAGCAAGGAAGTTGTCGAGGCGTATTCTACAATTCGTGTTGACACGCTGCACATGAAGAACCTCCTCCATCTCGGTGAAGATCGTTTCCTGACCACCTTGCTGCTGAAATTCCACTCTAAATACAAGACAAAGTATATCTTCACCGCTCACGCGTGGACTATTGCTCCCGACTCTTGGGGCGTCTTCCTCTCTCAGCGACGTCGTTGGATCAACTCTACTGTGCACAATCTGATTGAGCTTATCCCCCTGTCTCAGCTCTGCGGTTTCTGCTGCTTCAGTATGCGCTTTGTCGTCTTTGTCGATTTGCTCAGTACTGTTGTCCAGCCTGTGACGGTGGCTTATATTGTCTATCTGATTGTACGTGTGGTGCAGAATCCCAACGTCGTACCAGTCACGGCATTCATTCTTCTCGGCGCCATTTACGGTCTGCAGGCCATCATCTTCATCCTTCGTCGCAAGTGGGAAATGGTCGGTTGGATGGTTCTTTATGTTATTGCCATCCCCGTCTTCAGCTTCGGTCTACCTCTGTATGCTTTCTGGAACATGGACGACTTTGCATGGGGTAATACCCGTGTGGTTGCCGGCGAGGACGGAAAGAAGGTGCTCATCTCGGATGAGGGCAAATTCGATCCCTCATCCATCCCGAAGAAGAAGTGGGAGGAGTACCAGGCCGAGCTGTGGGAGACCCAGACTTCTCGGGATGACACGCGCTCTGAAGTTTCTGGCTTTAGCTACGGAACCAAGGCTCACGGTGCCATGTCCGAGTATGCTTATCCCAGCCGGCCTGGCTCTACAACGGGCTTCATTCAGGCGGCGACCCACGCTCAGCCGTATGAAACCCGCAACATGTCCCGCATGTCTATGGCGCCCTCTGAGATGAATCGCATGAGCCAGTATGGCGGATCGCAGTTTTTCTCTCCCGAGGACATGGTTGGTCTTCCAAGCGACGACGCCATCTTGGCTGAGATTCGAGAGATTTTGAAGACGGCAGATCTGATGACTGTCACCAAGAAGGGCGTGAAGCAGGAATTGGAACGCCGCTTCGACGTTCCCCTTGATGCGAAGAGAGCTTACATTAATAGCGGTATGCCTTGCAATTCAACGCCCCCTTTCCCCGTTTACCCATTGTCACATTGGCTAACTTGTTTTCTGCTGTAGCTACTGAGGCTCTCCTCTCTGGTCAGCTGTAATAAAAAAAAAATTCCCAAAGGAGCGGCGGGTGGCAACAATAACAATGACAACATCTGATCCACGAATAACTTTTTAATTATGAAGGGGTTTCTGACTTTTTCCTTTATTAATCGGGGTGCTGCGTTCGACCACTTTCTTTATTCAATGGGTAATCCAGTCATAAAATCTCCTACACATTCGCTTTCCTGTCATTTGGCTCGCTTTAGCTCGAGCAACCAAGCGAAAATTTGGGGCGAAGATTGGAGAAGAAGCGAGAATGTTCTATGCATCGTATGGGTTTTCATTTTCAATTTTTTTTTTGGTGTTTCTAGGTTTAGAATGGATGAGGGAACGAGCCTTGTATGTATATATGTATGAGCGCATGTTGGAGTTTCTGAGTAATCGACTGTTTTTGGCAGTGACTATCATTTTGCGGCTCATAGCCTGTCTATTGTATCGTGTTATGAGATTCCGTATAATTATTGATTTATTGATTTTATTAATATGACCCTTTGTTGAGTTTTACAATGCTGGAGACTGCTTTAGAAGCTTGGCCAAAGGTGTTGGTTCGTCTTAAGAACTGTTAGACTCACTCATCTAATTACTCCAAGACGAAATACCTGATGAAACGTAATGCACCCGAAGCCTCTTGTGCGGCAAAATCTGACATTCCCATGGCCCCCCCCTTAGCAAATCGAGGAAGATGATAAGTGGGAGACTGGTGAAGGCAGGGGTTTTTGCCTGCTTCTGGGAATGTCGTCTGGGATTCTTGCACGATGTCTGCTAAGTCATGTACTTTCATCTTGGAAATAATTCGGGATGATTAATATTATCGAGGATAAGCACCTATAATAGGCGTGCCTCGCGAGATCCCGTTATGTATATGGATCTGAGCGGATCGTTCCTATCCCTTGGCTATATCTAGGGGCGTTGACTAATTACAGACAACTTCTGCTACGATTTACTATTTTCAGAGGAACCTTTTCCGGTGTACAGCTACATTTTATAATATAGCAAGCTACTAAAGACGATTAAAGACGGCCTAGAAGTAATGTTGGCCTTGGGATGCTATTTGCTATTAGTATACATACAGTTTATGGGGTTTATACTGTGGGAGCTGTTTTCATCTAAATGGTTTTTTATACTACTATTGTGTGGTGATAGAAAGTCGTCTTCATTAATCTATGATGACGCTATACATGGGATGAAAGACTGCTAGAATCAGGCCTCTTGGCCAAGCTCTGTCCACTGTCTTCCTTGGCCTTTTCTATACTTTTTGAGTCGTATCGCATTGGCACTGATGAACCCAGTAGTGTCCTTTGGTGAGAAATCGCCAATCTCGTCCACCGAGCTTTCGCTTGCGTCGTAGAGCTTGGCAGCATCAGACCAACGTCCGAGAACGCTGAAGGAGCCCTTGTAATCTAGGCATTTCACCGGCCCACTTACATGCTCTTGCGATGCGATGATGCTCTTGGAGAGAGACTCTCGCTTGGGTGAGAAGTTGAGGCCGTTGTGCAGCAGTTTTGCGTAGTTAGAGGTGATGAATTGATTATGAAGAGCGCGGAGTTCGCGGTCCAGCATGAGAGGTTCCAGGTCAACTTGTGCCGCTCGCAGCATGGTTAGACCGGGTGTCTCGTAGAAACTATGGGACTTGAGTCCTATATAGCGGTTCTCGACAATGTTGAGACGGCTAACGCTATTCCTGCACGCGATTTCATTGGAAGTTAGGAAGAGGTCGACTGAATCCGTAACGACTTTTCCGTCCATACTCGAGCTTGACTAGAAGGCCTTTCTCAAAGGTGATGATGAAGTATTCAGGCTGATCTGCGGCTGCTCTCGGATCCTCGGTCAGTTGCTACATATCTTCTGGAGGACTGGCGCTTGGGTCTTCGAGGTCGCCGGCCTCATAGCTGTAATGGGCTAGATTCTCGTCCATGCTCCATGGCTTGCTCTTTGTGCTCTTGACTGGGATGTCCATTACCTTGGAAAAGCTGAACAGGTCGTTGCGACCTTTGAACTTTTCGTAAAACACGGGGTTATGCCAAGGAGCAATGGCGGTGATGGAAGGCTGGAGAGCGTAGAAGGTGAGTTCGAAGCGAAGTTGATCGTTAGCCTTGCCTGTGCATCTGTGTGACACTGCGAAGCAGCCTTCTTTTTTTGCGCGATAGCGATGTACCAAGAAGGTAAACGTTCTCGTAGATGGCGTTGCATTGAATTGCGGGATAGCATTGCTCCTCTATGAACTACATGCTGGCGTTAGTGGTAACTCGTAAATTCGCGGAGAAGTTTTCCTCGTGGCGGAATGCATTACCTCTCTGCGAAGATTCTCAATGTGTAGGCCTTGCTGGCACCAATTTTGAGAGCTTTCTCTCTGACGGCATCGAAATCTTCTTTCTGGCCAAGATTGGTCGTGAAGGTGATGAGTTCGTATCCTTCCTACTATATAATATGTCAGCCCACAGGCTAGACAAGAAAGCTCTCAAGACAACAACTTACCAATAAATACTTTAATATGCGGCTCGTGTTTAAGCCGCCAGAGTAGGCGAGGCAAATCTTTTGTTTCGCCATTCTTCAAGGGTTCGTAGCACACGTAATGTGACAGATAATGGTGGAAGTTGTAAGAATGAACGATGCCGAAGAAACAGAACCAGCGAGGAAAATGGGAGTTGTGTAAGATTTTAATTTGATAATTTCGTCGCAGTCGAATGTAGATTATACAAATAAACGGAATTTGCTGACCCAGATGCAATTTTGGAGAATGGTGGCATTCTGCTGGCCACTGGCTTTACTGATCTAACAACCCATGACCCGTCATTCTACTGAATGTGGTTGCCGGCTACTATCTCTCCATTTGGACTCTTTTCAGAAATAACATGATTGTTTTGGGGGTTGGCGGTTTGTCCGCGGGTCTTCGGCATCGGAGGACGGGGCTCCATCCGCTCCGTGGGGAAACGGCAGCCCGGCCCCGAGTTGGCAGAACCTCGGGGGAAGTCCGTTGACTACATGTAGCCGGTGACCATCACCAAACACCGGCTGCCGTATGTTTTTGCTTTTTTGCTGTATACATTCAGTCCCTATATTTTAAGCACATCACTTGAGAAATCAAGCACAGACGACCATATCCGCTCGAAAACACGGGATCCTGCCAAGCACTGTCCTCGAGTTTGACGTCTTCCATTTTCTGTAACCTAAGACGCTTGCCACCCACTTAGACCTCCACTCCCAATTAACACGGAGCCAACCTTATCTCGCTTTATGCCCTGATTCATAAGAGCTAATTCCATTTATCAAAGCTGAAAAATACTGCTTTTTTTATATCCAAAATAAATCATTGAATATTAGACCGTCCCTTTTTTATATTAAAATCTGACTAAAATAGGTATTGCGTATATTTTATGCAGGTAAATAGGATTGCTGATCAGCAATCAACTCTTGAGAATCAGGACTTAACTTCCGTTTCCTCCTGTTTACGGTATTCCCATTCTCTTCTTGCCCAACTCTGCTAATCGGTCTCTTTCTTGTTGCTTCGCTTTCAGCTGCAGTGGGATCTCCAACTATGTCGCTCTGACTGGCATCCGCTCTTGCGTCTATTAATCTCGACAACACCTCGCATCCCAGCTTGTGAAGATCCTTGATCGCCAGATAGTTGGCGGCCTAGAACGATAATGTCAGGAGGACCCCGCGGCTCTGCGATGCATTGTGCAACACTTACCCGAACAACGTCAAACAGTATGTCCATGTCCATCCGGGAAAATTCCTTGACCGAGTTGTCGTGTATCGAAAGTGAAAGCGTTGCCTCATCCGTGGTAGGATCATCATGGTCCACAGTGAGCTGGCACCATCGTAGCACCATACTAAGCACCGCCTCTCTGATCTGGAGCATTTAGTTAGCCGTTGACAATCTCAAAACATGCGATGGCGGGTCGAATACGAACATAAGGGATGCGAATAGGATCCTGCAGAAGGGTACAGTCGTCACTGAAGATTTCGAGAAAGTGCTTGATAAGCAGAGACTTTTCAGCCGCATTACGATCTAAGCCAGGTGTAAGCGAGCATACACACACATACACACATAGGCGCCCTCCTTACCAAGTTGAAAAATGACATTGTCACAACTGACAAGCCAAATCTTGACCTGTTGCTCGGTCGATTCCTCGACAATCGATGGCAGAGTGCCCCGTTGAGAGGATGGACCGTTTTGCTCCGGTGACGAGTCAAGAGGCTCCTTTGTATGGAGGAAAGTGCCCCCGTGCCGTCGAAGGAGCTGTGCCAAGTCTCTTCTCCGCGACAGGATGGCTTTGTAGTATATGGTACCGATGTAATCAAACTCGAACTGGTCCCGAGAGCCAAGATTGCTTGTGCACATAATCTTCTTGTATTGTTCGACATTAGCGTTCTCTTGAGCAAGTGTCAGACTGATCCTCCTTTCTATGAACCGATAGTTTGGATTAGCTCCGTGCTCCAACAGGAGCCGTATTATAGCCAAATCTCCATAAATTCTCATGCGATTATACGCCGAGTATAAAATTGAGTCGCCGTCCGGAAGCAGACCGTCATCCTTGTTAGGGTCCGCCCCATTCTTGAGGAGTATGTGGACGATCGCCTTGTTCTGCGTCTTGACCGCGCGGCGTAATAGCGATGGATACTTAATATTATTGACCTCTGCGCCTGCCTTCAGCAGCATGTCAATTATGGCTAACTGTTCTTTTTCGACGGCGATGAGCAGTGGCGATGCATATTTCTTTTCATTGGGGTCTGCGCCAGCCTCGAGCAGCATGGCGACAATGGCTGGCTGCTTAACGTAGATGGCTTGGAGCAGAGGCGAACCGGTAATTTCATTTCCTTGATTGGGATCCGCGCCTGCCTTTAGCAGTATATTTACCATCTCCTCGGATTTCTCATTAATGGCAATGCTCAGCGGCGTTTCTCCGTATTGGTATTGGCTCATATGGTTTGGGTTCGCCAGTGCCTTTAGCATACGGACCATATCTTCGTGTCCCAGTCTGGCTGCATAAAACATCGCTGTCGGCCCGAATCGGCTCATATGGTTTGGGTTCGCCCCCGCCTCAAGCAGCATACGGACCGTATCCTGGTGTTGTCCCCAAAGGGCTGCATAAAACATCGCTGTCCGCCCGTCTTGGTCAGCATGATTTGGGTCTGCTCCCGCCTCAAGTAGTATACGGATTATATCTTGGTGTCCCTGAAGGGCTGCATAAAACATCGCTGTCTGCCCGTCTTGGTCAGCATGATTTGGGTCTGCGCCAGCCCTCAGCAGCACGTTAGTGGCCGCCTTGTGCCCACGAGCGGCCGCAAAAGCCAAGGCAGACTTTCCGCCGAAAGCCTCAAAGTCGGTGGTATATCCCCTCTGTATCAAGGCTTCGCATATATCACTCAGCCCGAAATATGCTGCCAAGTGCAGCCCAGCTCTTGGGATTGGATCATGGACGGCGTAGAAGAAGAGAGGCTCAAACACAGGCTTAGACATCATCTGAATCGCGCAACTAATTAATCCATCGTTCTCGAGAAATTTCAAGATGGCACTATCCGCACAAGTCAAGCTCTTGTTGTTGCTGTTGCTGTTATTGCTGTTGCTTGAGACTTTGTAGAAATAACCGCCCCAGTTGGTCGCGGCATAAGTCAAGAACGGATGGCGGTGTTGGAGGGTTATCCCTTCCGACCAAAACGAGTTCTGCTCCGTCATATCAAAGATATCTGCGGAAAGGTAAGTGATGCAGGCCATGGCCATGTCTCGCTGGACGCTGGCTCTGGCGGCCTCGTTGGCTCCGACGTCGGGCATTGTGATGCTCTGTGGTATCGGCATCGTATGCATGCCTTCCAAGCAACTCAGATAGCCTATGTTGGCGGATAAGTACTCCATAGTCGTGAAGTGTAGCAGATGAATACGGTTGCTTCCCACTTCGACCCTCACCAAACCCTTGCAAACGCTAATTATTGTTAGGGTACACTCTAGGTCGCCGTCATTCGGTATTGACGGGCTACCGATGCGAATGGCGAGAGCGCATCGAAGTTCGTCTGTGGTCATTGGCGTATCTGTGAAGGTGAGCCACTCAAGGACGCGCTTCGCTAGGTGCCGAAGCTTTGGAGACTGGCTGCCGATTCGTCTGATGGTCTTTGTGTAGGACTGCACGTATGCATCCGGACCCCTGGGCAGCGTTTCCAAGGCGTCACGGAGTCCGTTGGGCGTCGTCTCTTCCACCAGAGCATCCATGTGAAAGTGGACGAGGAGAAATCTGCTGAACCGTTAGGGCATCCGAATGCCGCCAGAGACGGAACTCACTCACACCCCATCCACCGCCTCTCTGATCTTCTTGATAACTTCTGTTCTTAGCTGTTCCTTTGTCGGCTCATCTATCTCTTTGTTGTCGTCGCTAAGAATCACCAGCTCCGGCATGCGGCCGCGGAGGTATTGTTCCACATCTTCCGTTTGGGCAGAAATCGGCAATGATAAACTTCCCTCAAATTCCTTTTGCGTCTGCTCGTTCGGCCTCGAGGTTACGAAGAGGCTTGCTGACGTGGCTGTTACAATGTTGAATAGCTCCTTTAAAACACCTCCTGGGTCCTGACATTCATCCAGGGCATCGATGACGATGAACAGATGGTCATAGACGCTAGATATGGTGCGCTGTAGCACCTCAGAAACCTCCCCGACGGACTTATCAGAGCGTGATGCGAGCTTTACCCCCTTTTCTTTCTTATAAAGGTTTATCACAGCTTCAGGGAGGGTAGGCTGGTCTTCTACTATCTGTTTTATGAGGTTGGCGAATATGTCAACCAGCCTCTGCTGATCTTGCATGCTAAAATCATAGTAGATGAACACGAGCCCTATATTGCCGCTCCCCACGCTGCTATCGGCATTGTGGCGGGCCTGGCAATACGACCGGAGGTGTTCGATGACAATGGAGGAAAGCATAGTCTTCCCGGCTCCAGGATAACCTTCGCAATACAGCTTTAGCCCTGGATGCTCGAGAAAGTTGCGGAATTCTGCCGATCGAAGGAACCAGAGACCGGTGCTCGGATGTACCTGGCCGAAGATCTCGTGGTGCCGGGACTTGTAGCTGATCGGAGAGAGCCAATCCAGAAGCTCCTCTCGTTCGTTGTTTATGGCAACCATCTCGACGGTCCCGACGGCCTGGGAGATTCGCTCGACATTGGCTTCAATATCTATAGCAGCACTGGTCATTAATCAAGTTGGAGCAGCGGAATGAAGAGGTAGATCGCCAATATTCAGGACAGAATGATAAGACTAAGTGAATGTTCGCCATCGTGGACGGACTATTAGCTAGGAGGACCCTTACTTTTGATGCTTTTGATGGCTTCCATCTGTTCCACCTGGTGAGATGGAAGTACAAGCAGGAGCTCTTTGGCGTAGGCTGCGGCCACGGCGGCTGCGTGTTTCTGCCAACACTTGTTCTTGTGCGAATCGGCATAATCACAGATGCCGCGAATGACAAGACACGGAAACCTCTCTATCAGCCCGGCCGCCTCCATCTCAACGCACAAGACCCCGCCGCCGAGGTCTCGGTTCAGCTTATCTCGGAAGAGGGCATCCTTGATGACTTGATTCCCAGACGCGATCAGGCCGTAGTGGATTCTCATCTTCATCCCCTTCCTCTGCTTTCGTTTCTTAATTTTTGTACCATCGCAATGCTTGCAGCTGTCCTTTCCAGCATTGTCATCCTCGTCGTAATCATCGTCATCATCATCGTTTTCATCATCATCACCATCGTCACTTTTCACATCGGCCTCGACGTGAGGATTGTCTGGCGCGAACAAGATGTCCTTGAGAGAATCCGTCCTGGCGTATTGGACTAGATTGGGCCAGTTTCTCTCGAGCTCTTCGAGATATCTAGGTATCTTGGGTCCCTCCATCTCATGATTAATCTTCAGCTTCCCTAATGCCGCCAGCACGATCCGCGGTGGAGAGTTCAGCGCGCCTATGCGCTCAAAGCTGCCGCCCTCCTTGGCCTTTCCAAAATCCCACTGCACCACTCCGGGGAAGCGATCAACGGGGACGCCAACCACCACATCTCCGAGCCGAATGTCATGACCCTTGCTCGGAATACCGCCGCCAATGCCGACCATAAAACCAAAGCGAATGGACGGAAAGGAGTCAATCATCTGGGCCGCCACTACGGCTGCGGAAATGGTGCCGTATTTCCCCATTGGCAAACAGGCGATGACGACCTTGTGATTTCCCAGCGATCCCAGCG
Source organism: Trichoderma sp. TW21990_1 (assembly GCA_010015515.1). Classification (NCBI taxonomy): domain Eukaryota; kingdom Fungi; phylum Ascomycota; class Sordariomycetes; order Hypocreales; family Hypocreaceae; genus Trichoderma; species Trichoderma sp. TW21990_1. The sequence continues at coordinate 142,280 of ML974118.1, forward strand.
TATACACGTTGTCGTCCGTGTGTGGAACGATAACGTCGGGATGTACATGGTCGAGCATAGTCCTCGCAGCGACCGACTCCTCGTGTAGAGCACATACCCATCCGACGGTGTAGTCCTCCCGAGAGTATTGTCTGATAGGCGGGGGCACCTCGTCGTCTGTATACTGGGCCTGTGTAGCATCTGTCATCGTAGCGTTACAGCGTTTCGATCTGACACCAAGCGCTTGCTCTTCAAAAGCATAAATAAGAATAACCAAAGAGATGTTATGGCGTATAACGAGGCAATGAATTAATCCAGATGGGAATTTTAGTTGGGATCAGGCAGGATTGGGCACGGAATTGATGCCTTAGGTTCTGCATTACACAGCCTTGAACAGACACCGATCGGACGAGGCTGTACCACACCTCTGTTTATTTATCAACGTGTGATTGGCTACGACAAGCGCCTGTTCTGCCAAGCAGCTGACCACATTTATTTCTCTGTGGTCTTTCACGTATCCGTATTTTATAAGTAACAAGAATTATAAAGTAGTCGCCTAACTACTAGGTAGCATTAGAGTCCTGGGGGTGGTAAGCAGAAATAACCCTGAGTATTGGTAGAACGAAAGAGAAAAGATTAATATCTCTAAAATTGTTGAACGCCAAATATTCCAGGTGAGTAAAAGGAAATTCTGGAAAAAAAAAAAAAAAAAAAAAAAAAAAAAAAAAAAAAGCTCACATATTACTCTACTCTACTGGTTCCCCTAGTCAGTCATATGTTCAGGTATTTTTATGCTGACCTTGGTAGATGGTTGAATCAGGTCCTCCACACGCTCAAGAGCTGCTAAAACGTCCAAGTTCTCTGGTTCCTAGACGTTGTGAGACAACCATCCGACCCAAACAGCAAATAAAAGGGGAAAAACAGATCCAAACTGCGCCTTCATTAGCTGGAACAGCGATGTGCTTTATAGAACCTCACCACCAACACGCATGCATACTGACCACCTGGGATATATGACATACACGACCACCAAAGACGTCGGCGGCTAAATGTCAAGTCCTTCATTTTCTCCACTCTCAGGGATCTAGAAACTGAATAGCTGAAAAGGAGCATCTAGGTTTCAGCTAGTCCTGGTGACTCGAACAGAACTATATAAAGAAGGAAGATGTCCCTCTTTGTTTAACATGTGCACAGATAAATACAGTCATTATCGTATACCTAGCTGCAAGCTCGTAGCTAGCCAGCTGTCTTATAACCTCTTTGACTTTACCACTCTTCTCTTTGTACCAAGACTCCTGACATCCACTCCGGGTGGCCAACATCATACTACTATAGATGAAGCTATCCATTCTAAAGACGAGAATACCTTAGAATCTGGCATTGCTTGTGTGTGCCACGTTGACGCCTCAAGGGTCAGCAACTTGAGAAATTGTTGTGTCGGGCTCAACTGCGTCAGCATGAAATCTAGCTAATCCGATGCTCTTGTCAAATAATCACGGTCTATTTAACTTGCCTACTTAAAACCAATCACCTCCACCATTAAGCATATACGGCCATATCTGTTCGAGAACACGGGATCCCGTCAAGCTCTCCTCCGGGTAGCGTTGACTATTCTCGAGGAATCGAAATCGAAGGGTATTTTATCTAGCACTATTATATATAGTTTGTACTTGAGCTCTCTCGCCTGGGTAACGTATATTAATAATATTTTGCGGCACTGATGGATACTTATACGCGTACGGGGATATCACTCATACCGACACTTGCGGAGTCCTATGCCGCAGAGCCCAGGATTATTAACAAATGGTTTATCTTACGTGAAGAGTGAAATATCAGTAATAATACATCAGTTTGATAGGAGGCAGGTGCTGTGTTGGCAGAACTAAAAGGTATATGGCAGGTCTACTACAACCAGTGTCAAAGTATTTTAATTAAAGAAGGAAACAGGAGGTCTATGAGAGGAGACCGCAAGAAGAGGGCCGAGTATGGACGGCGTCTTAACAATTGCGACTGGACTTCTTGAAGAAGTATTACCAGGCCGTCACTTGTCTTCTATTAAACAGGTGAAAGAATTCATAAAGAAACTCGGCCTGGGGTCATCATGCATCTTGCAGCTGTCCCATTGGAGCTGACGATGAAGCTGTCCTTGACTCTCGCTTTCCTGTTTGTGGTGTAAGCAGCTTGCGGGTTGTTGATGCGTCTGCATTTCCTCGAATTCCTGGAATCTTTTTTGCCTTTCTCATCTTTATGGTCAGTGAGAAAGCAAGTGATGTTATTCTTGAAGAGATTGGACAAAACATATAAGAGATTAACTTACCCACTCCTTATATATACCTATAAATTAGTAAGAACTACCTGTACGATTAATTAAGTACATGTAGTCTAGCTACATCGTTTACATGTTATGTTCTCCGCTTGCTATACTTACACGGATATATTTGACTTGTCTACTTAGAGCCAATTACGTTTTCTGTCTAGCACATACGACCATATCCACTCGAAAATACGGGATCCCGTCCGCTCTCCCATCGTCAACCGAGCGAGAGGCAGATTAGTAGTCAGGTGGGTGACCACTGGCGAACACCGGCTGTTGTATGTTTTTGCTATTTTTTTATTATTGTACATATATATTCAACATACCTTAGTACTTAAAGCCAATTACATCCCTTATCGAGCACATACGACCATATCCACTCGAAAATACGGGATCCCGTCCGCTCTCCCAGAGTCAACCGAGCGAGAGGCAGATTAGTAGTCAGGTGGGTGACCACTGGCGAACACCGGCTGTTGTATGTTTTGCTTCTTTTTGCTGTTGTATATATCCAACTTGCCTTGGGTACCTCGAGGCAATACCTCCGTGCTCAGTCAATGATGTATTGCCATTGTGGAAACACATTAAGAGACTCTAGGTCATGAATAAGGTCAGTGTTATGCAGACTTTTGGTGAGCAGGTAAAACAGTATCGTTGGGAAGATTAAGAAGGAGATCTGTTTGAGATACAAAGATGTGGAAAAATAGCGACATCCAAGTCAACGATGATTGAAGTTTGCTAGATGATACACGCTCTAGAGAAATCGACATTTACTCCAAGATGACGCCAATCAAATTCGGCATCATTAGGCCCTAGGAAAAGGCGCTTCAATTCCATCCATCCTATTTACACTCAACCGAGGCCATAATCCGTCTGGGTATCTCATCTCATGTTACATGCCAAAAAAAACCGAACGAAACACTCTTCAAGCTGCCCGCTCTGTTCGCTGATGTCATGACATGTCCCCAAGCAACTTTTCCACGCCCCCTTTGCTCCACGCCCTGACTCTTGTCTGGTCACACGTCGTCCACACCCGGTCCATCAGTGCCTTGTAAAGATGCGCGTCATCGGAAACTCCGCATGCGGCTCGCTGTGCGTCGAGCCACGTCAGGAAGCCGAACCTGGTGACCAGCGTGGTGCTACCGGAATCGATGCACGTGGCACGATACATGATCCTAAGGATGCGGATGCGGAGGTTCGAGCGAAGGTACGGGTTGCTGCCCAGGGCGAGCACCTTCTCGAGCCAGCGCTTCTTGTGGAAGACACCCAGGTCAAACGGGGTCCTGAGGGCGTCGAGCATGTATGTCAGCAACCAGGCGATTTCCGTGTAGTACTTGTCGTCCTCCGAGGGCTCCCCGTGCAGGATGGAGTGGGCCATGGGCAGCTCCTCGGGCGACCAGACGTAGTCGCGCGACAGATATTCGTTGATTTTGCGGTAGAGCAGGTGGCCCGGGTTCTTGAGGATGTCGAGCGCGTGGACAGCAAAGGCGATGAATGCTGACGGGACGGGGCCGCTGTCGACCTGCGACTGACAAGATTCTGCCAGTTCCCGTAGCAGCAGCCAGACCTGCTGCTTCTCCTTGTACGCCGATTCTTGTATTTTCGCCGCCATTTTGGGAATGTCTGTCAGGGCTTCCTTGCGGATATTGATGTGGTCTGACGCGAGGAGGCGAATCAAGCTTGCGATCAAGCCATCTTCAACCAGATCCTCGACAGCTTTGGTGTGCCATTTGCGAAGCACACCAGTGTCTTCTGAGCTTGCAAGTGGAATGCTTAGCGTCTCTTCAAGCTTTGATTGGTCCCATCCAGCTTCTTTCTGTTGAGCGTTTTCTCCCGTCTCCTCTTGGTCGTCGTCTTCGACCTCTTGGTTGCCGCCTGTTGAAATTCTTGATATCTTTCGCGTTCCCAAAGCTGCAAGCTTGACCGAATGAGAAGAGAAGCATTCCTCGATGTTTGTGTAGGCTCGTCTAAGGGCGTCGCTTCCCTTTTTCTTGTATAATGCACTGAAATATAGAGATATAAAGTTTGACAGTGAAGCGCGCTCTTGAGCATTTGCCGAGTTGATGACGAAAGGCAGCTGTTCTGCTATGGCAATAGTGAGTAAATTGAAGCTGCGATCATCAGCCGCTGCGTGTGTGTCGCCCTCCCCACCACCAAGGTATTTCTCGAGCACTTTGAGATATTTGTTTGCCGAAGTGGCGCAACGACAAATACAGTCATCCAGAAACGACCAGACTTTGTCCATATCCTCGGGACTATTTTCGTCTATGCTCAATGCAAGGGCTTGAAGAAGAGGGTTTAATCTGGTAACTGAGGAAACGAACTGGTTTTCCACAGCAACGTCCCCAAGCACCTTTTTCAACTGATGAAGAGGTGCAGTTCGATCGCTGCTAGAAAGGAGTTTTAGAAGTGCGGTAAATGGCGATGATAGACCTTTACCAGCGAGAATCTCAATTCTCGCAAACCAGCCCATGCCGGGAGAGTAACTGGCCATCGACACCAGATTCTCTAGCTCCATCTCACGGAATCTGTCGTGTTGATGATCGGAATTCTCATCCTGTAAGCTCCGTAAAACTTTGACAAAAGAGGGCGAGACGTCAAAGTTTGCAGCCAGCGCTACTTGTGGAATCATCTCATAATACAAAAGAAGAAGCCTGTTGGCCATGGTTTTATGTAACGCATTCTCACTGGGAATGCCTTTGTAACTTCGTACAATCTCTTTCATGTCTGGAATGCGCCTGCAAAAGGCATCAATTAACCTTCGAGATGCTTCAGACCATCGAGCATCTGTTGCCCGGAAGCCTTCTTCATGCAGTTTGATGGCGACTGACAGCTTTTCCAGAGCTTCGACCAACATCCTTGTCGCGAAGAAGGATGTAAGTCTTGAGTCAAGCGAAAGGCACCGAATCATGACCTTTTGATTCAACGGCAGAGGCAAAATATTATTCAAGAGGATGGATGTGGGGGGAGGATCAAGAGCGAAGCGTGTCTTGTCACCAAATGAAGCGGGAAGCGGGATTCTCATGGTATCGAAGAGAAACGAAGCATATCCGATCCAGGTCATTGTCAACTTTGGTTCAAAAGTGAACGACCGGTTGGTGAAAAAATAGTTTGCTATGAGTTCTGGGGCGGCTTCGAATATCGCAGTCAACAGCTGGCTGTGTTTCATGCTGGACCAGGGACGCAGCTTTGCGGCAAATTCGGATAGGACAAAATTGAAAACGGGGACTCCATCGCGATACGTATCATCTTTGCCCACAATACTGTGCGCTGAGCCTTTTTGCTTGGCAAGCTGGACCGAAAACTCCTCATTCGACTCCTTGGGGTAAAGACCCGTGGAAGGATATAGGATTCCGGCACCCGGATTGGTGCAGACGTACATGAGGAACTCGTGAGCTTTTTCGCCAACTCTATCGACTTCATTCTCTGACTCTGCACTATTAGAGTAGCTATAGAGCGCCAAAATTCGCATCAGTGTCTTGGTATTGAAGCACTTGAATTTGATCTCTCGGGAGATCTTGCTGTCCGCTAACACGTGAGTCTTCAAGCCGTCCAGAATCTCCAGGACAAGGGATGAGGGATCGCTCTTGATCATGAATGTCAAATGAGATAGCAGCTCTTTCTGAGAGAGCAGCTCTTTTCGGCCGTCGGAGTGTAAATACTTGAGACAGCTCAAGAAGAATCGAACAGCATTTGTTCTCACAGACGCTTTCCGAGAGTCTCCTTGGTTGTCTCCAGTGTTGCTAATCTCCAAGTTCCTGCCTAGCGATGCGAAAGTAGAGCTTCTCTCGCGAACTATTCGTCTTGCGTAGGCGCCCCCATCCAGAGATACAGCTTCTCGAAGCAGGCGCAGTGTGGGTGATATGATGAAGCCCTTGGTCTTATCGGAGGATAGGTTTTTCGATATCAGCTGGAGCTGAGGACCTTGGACAAGTGATTGGCAGATACCAAGTCCATATTTGACAAGCTCCAACGAACCCGAGACGACGTTTAGCAAGAGTGCAAGGACAACGGCTACAGAGGACATGACGCCGCCCTCATTCATCTGGGCAGCAAATGACCACGTCTCCATGATATCACCCAGAAAGACAGCATCCTGGCCCTCGTGCCTCGGCTTGACCAATTCGAGATATTCTCGTAGGATGCCGAGATTCGCGGATCGATCACCATCGCCGGAGATTATGTTGTCAAGAAGCCTTTTGAATGATTGTAGACCTGTTTGGAAGTCATTAGTTCTCCAGAGTCCTCACAGCTGCTCGGCAAAATTGGCCTCTCAACTCACCATGTCTTGCTCGGCGCATATCTTGGTTGAACTGGAGAAGGCCTCGGAGCTGCTCTCCGGAGCTCACATCCTCGCCAGTGGGAATATCGTGGGTGATTTTCTGGCGCTTTCGGAAAGCCGCAGTCCCGTCGGCATCGATTGAAGCTCGTTTCCCCATCTTGAAGAGCCTCGGTGGGTTCGTCCAGCTTGAGCTGCCGATGTACGTCTACTCGTCGTCGCAGAAGTCTCAGATATTTTGGCATACTGCCGACCCTTACCGCCTCACACGCTTCCAGGATAGGCAAGGCTTGGCCATGTTATCGCACGCTATGTATGTACGGTTGTTTGCGATATCGGTTATACTACGGAGTTACTACCTACTAAACTCTTGTGGCTACTGGAGGTACGTACCTCTAGTGGACACTGCAGTAAGCCATCCAAAGCTTTCTTTGGCACTACCAACGGCTAGTAATACAATCTCACCTGCACTCGCTGGTCTGGCTTTTCCTTCACATGGCTGCGTCTCCACCATCAAGGCTATTCTAAGACAAGAGACGAAGAAAAAGAAAGAAAGAAAAATAAAAAAAGCAAGGCCGCGGCATTATATCCGGCATGGTAGGTGCGCTGCCTCCGGAATGGGTGGAAGAAACTGAGACATGCATGATGGCTTCGCCCGCATTCTCACTTTCTGTTGGCCGCGGCCCTTCTCTCGTCTCCCCACGCCACTGGCCGCAGCAGCGCATTACAGGCCGTCTCTTTCATTGGGCGTCAGGTGGTGAGTCTCGAGTCACGTCACGAAGCCGTTCACACCATATCTGCGTGCCTGCGTCGTCCGTGTCATCATGATCATTGTCAAAGAGGTGCTAAAGATAGGCACTGCTCGGAATGTGGAGGGTCCGTTCGTTGTGCGAAACCGCAACAAAAACGGTGTGTCAGCGCTGGCCGGAACAAAGCTGGTTTCCTTGGATGGCAACAAGAGAAATGAAAGTGTGAAATTAAACGGTCAAGAGCGCGCGCCAATCGACCGTCGACAGCCCAAAGAAGCAAAATCACGGTCCGGATGAGGCAAGATTCGGCTGCGTGGCGCTCATGTTGGTTTCGCATCTCGCCTGGGCTCGTTTCCCTTTTCACAAACGCTGTCCTTTGTTCAATGAAACCTGCAAACGCTACACACCAAAAGGCGGCCCTCATGACGCTTGCGTCTCCAACCAGGGGATCCCGAGCTTGCCCTGGACTGGCCAATGCCGGCAGCCCACGCGACCCCTCCTCGGGCCATCTGGAGCAAAGCCACGACAGAATCCGTGGCGAATGCAAGACATCGACTCGCTGTGCCAGCCCGGCCATCTGACGCCGTCTGTGGATCCTGCAATCTTGTGGGTAGCGCCAGCCATCCGAATCCAGCGTTCTACGCGCCGACTGGACGGTCTCTTTTGCGGCCCAGCCTATCACCGTCTCGGCCCTGCTGGCTCACCATCGACGCTGCTCAGCCGCCACCTATTGGCCTTGTCGAGGTGTTCTTGGTTGCTGGGAACTGGGCGAGCAATGGGCTAGCAATGGGCTCCAGTTTGCTGGTCTGGTGAGCTGCGCTATTGCAGATGTGAAGTAGTATTTACAGTACGAGCTCACCCGGCCCTCTTTTTGAACTTTCCAGTCGGGGTGCCGGATCTACCTTGCCCTCTTTTTTTTTATGTCATTGGCTCGCTGGACGGTCTGTCATTCGCTTTCTCTCCCGTACTTTAAAAGTTATTTACCGGCCCAGTCGGCATGAGGCTGCTCTTTTCTCCCCAGTATGAAAGCTTCGACGGGTGTTTTTGGTGAAGCATATGCGTCATGCTTGCCTTGTCTCACGTGCTGGGAACCGCTGGCCTTTCGTATTGACGAGAGACCTCAGCGTCGTATGTTTTTTTTTTAAATCAGTTTGCCCTATCTCCCCCCCCTTCTCTCGCCCTCGCTCTCGTTACATTCGCTACGGAGGCATGGAGCGAGAGCCCGAGAACTCTCACTTACGGATAGACCTCAGACGACAATAAGCGCCTCTACCCCGTTATCAGCGATCAACCAACATCTCACCCGCCGCCAATGGCAGTACCAGAGACTGAGCTTCCCCGGTCTAGCTGGAGGCAAAAGGTGCAAAAGACATTCACATCAAGCCAGTCGGGCTTTTCTTCAAGAAGCAGAGCGCAGACGTACGCTTCACGACCTCGGTTGCAAATCTCAGCACCATTCGATTTCCGACATGTCGAATCCGGCTCATTCCAATTCCCGTTTCCTGCTCAGCGACCAAATCGGCCCTGGGAGAGTCCTTTAACGCCGGACACGCCCGAAACTCCCTTTGAGCCGCTTCAGTTAAGCATCCTAAGTTCAGGAAAAGAACTGTCGCCAATAATTCCGGATTTTGCCTTCCCCAGCGAGATGACGCCGCCAGCTCTAGTCCATCTTCCGGGCAGGCCCTACGATGACCCTTCATGTCATCATGATAGAAGCCATTCATCGACATCTTTTCACATTCCTCGGAAAAACGTTGCTGCCCGCTCGTCGTCAGGCAGCCCAGAGGTATCGCCATTGAACCTCGCTTCTGATAAACAGACTCGCACCCGGACTTATGCGCCATCCGATATGGAGGCAATCAAAGAACGAGTGGCATCTGCCGTGAATGAAGTGGAGGAGCTGCAGAAAAAGATCAACGACATTATCGAGCGACAAAGCCTCTACACAGCAAGCAGACCATCAACAGCCCACTCAACGGCTCGTACCGTGCCTGGTAAGCTTACAGAACGAACCACTTTCCCTACAGAACCCCCTAGCTTATCTAGTACTATCTATGCAGACGTGGCGGAGGTTCCTATTATTCCTGCGCTGCCACCAGCGGCGCCGTCATTTGCTGAGCGCGTAAACACAAACGGGTCGCTGCCCAATACCAGGGATGCGACAGCCTCCATGCACCTTAGCCAGCTGGAGGAGTATGAGGAAGCGCTCAACAGCACGCAGTTTTCACAGTCGGTGCGAGAGGAGCAGTTTCCCCCACCGCCACTCCCTCTCAAGCTACAACAACCAACACCGCCGCCACTGCGGAAGAAGAAGTCATTTTCGCGAGTCTCTGCCTTTCTATCCCAAGGGCCACAGCGGGCCAGAAAGCAGAGCTTGGACTCTGTTACGAATGCTCCGCTCCCTCTCAAAGCAAACCAAGGATACTATCAGTGCGCAACACCGCCCAGAAGGCCGGACAGGCGAAGCACCGACACGTTTGATACGCAGTCTACTTGGTCGATGTACGACGGAGACCACAGTGTGCCGACGGCCTGGTCACCTCAGAGCACTCCACCAAGGACGGAAGATGACGTTTTCCTCGACAGAAGCGGCACATTTGGAAAAAACAACACCCGGGGGTCGAGTGCGGTGATTGTCGGCCGCGCAATATGACAAAAGCTGACCTCGTAATAGACATATGCGAGACGTTACTAATGTATATACTACTACTACTACTACACATTACTCATGTGCTGGACCACATATTATAGACTACGGGGAATGATTGGAGGGTAATGAATGAGGGCAGGCTTGGTATAGGCTGGGCTGGGATACAAGGGAATGGGTCTAATGCACCCACGGATTATACCAATGGAGATGACAAGTGACGGATGCAGCTGAGCGGCATCCAGCACAAGGCTTTGGGCGTTATTTGGGTGGAAATCAAATAAAGGAAACATATAAACATATACAGGCCTAATGAATCGATTGATGGAGCGGAGTAACAACGGTTTCGTCTTTGGTATATGACTTTACGAGATGCCTACATATGTAGTATGCCTGTATTTTTAACTTGCTACAACAAGAGGTAGTATTTCGCGTACTGTATGTAATACTCCGTAGTAGGAGAGAGACATTCGGCACATGCGTGTTAGTGCCCAAGGCAGAGTGCCCAGTAGTGCCTTGGGCAGTGACGCACTGCATTGGCGTGGGCATGGATAATGCAACCTATGCAATTGATGCAATTCGTTGGCTGGTTTGGTTTGGTTTGGCTTAGTTTGCAGTAGTTTCGAGGCCGACAACAACATGCAACCACATGATGCAATTCCCTTCCATTGTACGGAGTACGGAGTACATTAGTATTTCTGCTCTTCAGGGACGCCCATCAGTGGACCTTGTCTGCAGGTACATTACGTACACTGTACCTAACCTCCCTGACATGTTGCCAGAGCCCTCAAGTATGGCCCTGAAGTATTATGGCCCTGAAGTATTATGGCCCTGAAGTATTATGGCCCTGAAGTATGGCCCCGAAGTGTCACAAGACACCCGCCCTGATTGGCCCCTTTGCTTTTACATAAGCCAAACCTTCACCCGCACTAAGGGAATAGGCTTCAGGCACGAGATCGAGCTTGGCCAAGTGCAGCCATTCCCTACACATTTAGGCCAAGAACGAAGCGTCGCATTCTACCGTGCGTTTCTCCATCTCAAAGGAAACGCTGAACTGATTACGAGGAATAATCGATCCCGCCCCTGGTAGTAGGCGCTTCAACAGGCCGAGTCGACCAATCTGTAGCCGCATCGCAGACACACGCTCTCTCCTGCTAGACTCTCGCGGCTGACCGAGCTGCTCAAGCTTATTGTTGCACGTCCTTGCCAAGAGTGACCATCTAATGTTTTGCATCGACCTTCCGGAATCATGCCTGTGCCTAGAATCATAGCCGCCATCAGGGGCGCTGTGTCGCGAGACACGTACAAATACAGCGCGATCCCAGAGCCAGAGTCAGAGGCGTTGGATCGACAGCCGCTGAGCCGACGAGCATCCACGTATCAAGCCTCATCACTGGGACAGACAAGACTGATCAAGATGTCACTCGGGGGCATGGCGATTTTTGCCATATTACTGACCATGGTCTCACTTGGGTATGCAGAACAAAAAGCCGTGAATCGTGAATCGAAGAGCCAAAAGCTGGGAGGCAGTGAGAGAGATATGCTGACCCAGAGATCGTTGAAAGGCGCGCCAGGTCGTGCTCAGCCTGCGAGGCAGTCGGCAACTGCACGGCGGATGTGTCTCATATCTGGGGCCAATACTCGCCCGTGTTTTCAGTCCCATCTACCATCGATGCATCGATGCCATCCGTGTGCAACGTGACCTTTGTTCAGGTCTTGTCACGGCACGGAGCGCGAGCGCCTACCCAGAAGAAGTCTGACCTTTATAGGGGCATGATTGAACGCATCCAAAGCAATGTCAAGGACTACGGCAAAGGCTTCGAATTCCTGAAGGATTACGACTATCAGCTTGGCGCTGATGATCTCACTCCCTTTGGAGAGCAACAGATGGTTGAGTCTGGAATTGCCTTTTTCCAGCGATACCAGGACCTGGCCTCTAAATTTGATCCCTTTGTTCGAGCGTCGGGGTCGGATCGAGTAGTTGTATCGGCACAGAGATTTGTTGAGGGATACTATGGAGCTCAGGATCGCAACGCTTCAAGCCCAGAAAAGAGCATCCTGGTGCTCCCCGAAGACGAAGGGTTCAACAACACGCTGAACCACGGATCGTGCCCTGCTTTCGAAGAAGGCCCTGCATCCGAGATCGTAGATGCGCACCAGAAGGTTTGGCTTGGGGTTTTCGGGCCTGCCATTAACCAGAGGCTCAACAGCAAATTGCCTGGTGCAAATCTGACCTTGACTGAGACCATCTACATGATGGATCTGTGCCCGTTCAACACAGTGGCAAAGTCCAACCTTGCGGCGTCCGACTTTTGCAGGCTCTTCTCCATGGACGAGTGGGCAAGCTACGACTATTTCCAGGCATTGGACAAATGGTACGGCTACGGTAAGGGCAATCCTCTGGGCCCGTCTCAGGGAGTTGGATTTGGCAACGAGTTGATTGCCAGGCTCACCGGCACGCCTGTGGACGACGACACGACGACAAACTCAACGCTCGACTCTTCGCCCGAGACTTTCCCTCTGAACAGCAAGCTGTACGCGGATTTCTCACACGACAACACCATGTCTTCGATTTTCGCGGCCCTGGGGCTGTTCAACTCTACCATGGACCTGCCTCTCAAGTACAAGGTGTCGCCTCGCCGGCTTCACGGATTTTCTGCTTCCTGGGCGGTGCCATTTGGCGCCCGCATGTACTTGGAGAAGATGCAGTGCAGCGACACGAGCGAGGAGTTAGTGCGGGTGATTCTGAATGACCGAGTTGTCCCGCTGCGAACGTGCAATTACGACAGACTGGGACGGTGTAAGCTGAGCGGCTTTATTGACAGCCTCAAGTTTGTGCGGAGTGGAGGGCTGTGGAACGAGTGCCCATATGATGGCTGATGCGTGAACATTTTAAGATGATATGATACCTTTGATGACTGGCTTTTTTTTTTCTTGTTTATTCTATCTCACTAAAATTTATAGCTCGGCAAGGCAGAGGAGACGGATGATATTGTATCCGCAGGCCTAGATTACGTATAATGGAAGCTTTGGTTGGGCAGGATGAGAAGCCCGGCCTTAGAGATGGCACCCCATAGAGAGGCAATCCATTGATTCTATTTGACCAAATCACGATTGGCACAGAGAGTTGTTGCGAGCTAAAAATAGCACCAAACTGCCTAGCCGTAGCAGTAGTTCATTAGTACCTAGTAGTTTGCTGCTTACAGCACCACGATGAAGACTGTACGGTATTGATGGAATTTGACGCCTTTGGAGGCGGATTAATTATAGCAGTGGATGACTGAGCTGTCTTAGTCGCTAAAAACCAGCTAAAACCAGCTAAAACCAGCAAGGGCCCCCCCCTGTATTCCAGGCGCAGGAACCAAGTACAGGCATCTGAGGCCCCGATAGCAGCGATAAGGTGCCCAAAGCGGAAGTCGCTCGACGTCAGCATTCCCAGACCCCAGAGTGACTTTGCCCATGCACTCAATTCAAAGCTCCTCCCAGCAAAGCGAGCCAAGCAAGCACCGGCATCAGTTTTTGCCTTGAAAAGCGACACCGGAAATCAGCAGATGCCCGGCGTTCCTCGAGCGCATCGTCGAGTTTTCGATTGAGAGCTTTTATTTGACCCTCTATACCGCTTCTCTCTGGTTTTTTTTTTCGTTGTTTTACTTTGGCAAGGGGAAGCAGATCTAGAGGCGCTACGGAGGTTAAGAGATCATGGTTTCCACCGCAGGAGGTATCGTCATCGCGATTGTGGTGATTCTGGTGGTGGCGGCGGTTGGATGGGTTGTTTTTACGCAGCTGCGAGCGCGGAGATTGGGGGTGAGTCCTTGGTCCTTTCCATGTCTTGTCTCGTCTTGGTGTTTTGTTTTCGTTTGTCTTGCTTTGGTTTGCGGTGGCGCATAGCAACCATGGATAAGCAGAGCTTTCGGGAGCTGCGGCAGCACAACAGCAAAGGCAGCGATGGTGTTGATACCGTGTGGCTAACCATGGCAAAACGTACAGCTCCCGCCGCCGAGTCTATCGTCGTATCTGCCGTGGCATAAAGCAGACACGCCCTACGGACCGCCGAGACCGGCTCGCGGCGGCGTCGTCGGCTGGTTCAACGACGTGATGCGCAAGTTCAAGCACCGCAACGACCGGTCGGCCACAGGCGCCTACGAGCAGTCGCTGCACAGCGGCAGCGGCCCCGGAAACCGCGGCTTTGGCCCGCTGGACCCAGACGATGCGTGGGATTCGCGCGTGGGCAACGAGGCTGACGGATATGGCTACTACGAGCAAGAGCTGGGAGGCCACACCGAGTACACGGGCGCAAACTACAGCGGCAATCGACTGGGCACGGCGCCGACTGCCCATGCGGGCTATGAAGAGGATGTGGAACGAGGACGACGGCCGAGCAGAGACGCTGGAGCAGCGACGGCCGCTGAGGCTTCGCGCCGCCAGAACCCTTTTGACGATGATGCGCAGGTGAGCCTCAGGGGCGTCAGTCCGCGGCCGATGGACGTTGGCGCAGCAGGCCACAGGCCGGGCGATCGCCCAGGCAGCTCTGGCAGTAGCATTGCCGAACGACGGTCGATATTCCGAGAAGATGTCTAAAGCGTCGAGGCGAGGAGGGGAGAGAAAAGGGGGCCAAAATGGGACACTGAAAAAAAAGGCGGTATGTTGAGGGTGGCTTGCTTTTTTTTTTTTCTTACGAAAACCTTGTTTTATTTATCTCATGATATGGTACCTTGGACGGTTTTTCTTTTTACCTTTTTTTTTTTTTTTTTTTTTTTTTTGCTTTTTTAAACCTTTTTTATGATTAATTTTCGATGTGGAAAATGGGAGCTTTGCATTGCACACATGACTACATAGGAATAGGATGGGAGAGAGAGGGAGCCTCATTTTCCCCATTACGGAATGACGTTATGTTCTCTTTCAAAAAAGCTCAAAATTCACTGCGGGATTTGACTAAACTATGCGATTCATAAAGAATAAATCATGAAGGAAATCCCCAATTTAAAGCTTCCCTGCTTTTGCTTTTAAAGCTGTTGAGGCAAAATGTCCTTCGATACCGCATCGCCAACTGGCGGCCCCACGTCATGAGTGTCATCTTCCGCTGCCCCTCCAGTTCCCACTGCGGCAGCCCCTCGGCCGTCATTTTCGCAACTTCATCTGACACCACCGCCGGCGGGTTTTCTCTCATTCTCACTCCCTTTTTTTTCGCCTCATTGCCTGGTTGACTCATAATATCCGCGACAGTGTAAGATAGGATAAGCAGATACATGACAAGAAGGAGTGCTGAAAGCGAGACAGTGAAAAAAAAAAGAAGCTCACCCTCATCTCACTCACAATGGCGGACCTCAACCTGCATGCCATCCACGATGAAATGGTGCTCGTGGCATACGAGGCTGGACGAACCATTCTTTCTGCAAACCCGGCGGATATCGGCACGGGGACGAAGCTCAATTGTGGGTGACGAGAAGCGGAATGTTTTGCACTTTCACGGGCTGACGCGAGATGTTGTATGTATAGCCGTCGACATCGTCACCGAGGTCGACCAGGCTGTCGAGAAGATGGTCTCGTCGCGTCTCTCGGCGGCGTATCCCGAGTTTTCTTTCATGGGTGAGGAGACGTACAAGCCTGGAACGAAGCTTGGGCCGGAGCCGACATTTGTCGTTGACCCCATTGATGGTATGTTTTTTTTTGTTTTTCTCACGGTCATGGCCATGTTCATCTCCAATCCTTCTCTTCTCTGTCCTTCATCACACACTTTCTCCCCTAATCTTCAAACCCCAACTCTCAAACTCACCAAACCCCTCTCAGGAACAACAAACTTTGTCCACTCCTTTCCCAATGCCTGCATCTCCCTCGGCTTCGCCGTCGACCGCGAGCCCGTCATCGGCGTCATCTACAACCCCTACCAGGACCTCCTCTTCACTGCAATCAAGGCCCACGGCGCATTCATGACCCGCATCAAGGGCACAACCCCCCAGAGGCTTCCTCTCGCCGCCTCTCCGCGTCCGCTCGAGGGCCTGGCCAACGCCCTGGTCGCCATCGAATGGGGCTCCAGCCGCGACGGGCCAAACTACGAGCTCAAGACGGAGGTGTTCAAGAAGCTCGCGGCCACCAAGGAGACGGGCGGTGCGATGGTGCACTCGCTCCGGTCGCTGGGCTCTGCGGCGCTGAATATCGCTGCTGTGGCGGCCGGCCAGATGGATGCCTACTGGGAGGGGGGGTGCTGGGCCTGGGACGTTTGCGCCGGATGGTGTATCCTTAAGGAGGCGGGAGGCATCATGGCGGGCGGCAATCCTGGGCTGTGGGATCCGTCGGTGGATGAGAGGCTGTATCTTGCCGTCAGGGGGGCGCCGAGCGGGCAGAAGGAGCTTGTGGAGGAGTTTTGGGGCGTTATTGGGGATAAGAAGATGGATTACTCTGTGTAAGAATGGAGAGGGGGTTGTTTGTATGTATGTAAGGATGGGCTACTTGTATTGCCCTGCTAGAAAAGAAAAGAGGTGTCGATGTTAGAATGAAGATGCAGGAGTTGTGGGAGTTGAAAAAGCTACAGCAGAGAAATTGTATAGAATTTGAGATTTGAATTATTGAATTCTTTTCTTCTTGAAATCGTCATTACATTATATACATAGAAATCTAACCATGCTAGTGTTTTCGAATGCTTCTAATTCCACGTCTCGAATCTATTCATCACAATACTAACTTTTCCATCACGTACCGCTTTATTATATCCACCACATCATCTCCATTATCTCTTCTTTTCGTCATTCTCACCATCTCATGCCCCCAACAAGTCCTCCTCCCCCCCCAATCACGCCGCAAACTTACTCGCAGCCCTCAGCTTCGGCCCGTAAAACCACAAGAAGATCGGACTCGGGAACCCAATTCCAATCGCACACGCCGCCAGCACCGTCCCGCCAATGCCATACCCGAGCCGATTGTACATGACCGGCGCAAACAAGGGGAACCCAAAGCCCGCCAGACTCCGCAGAACAGTCACCGCCCCCATGGCGCTGGCCGCGTATCGCGTGTACGAGTCCACCATGTACCCCTGGATGCACTGGAAGCCGATGATGATGCCGCAGCCGAACACGACGGCGCCGACGTTGGGCCCGATCCAGTGCGTGTGCTTCTCCGCCGTCCACGAGTAGATGAAGATGCCGATGGGCAGGAGAACCGCCCCGGGAACCAGCAAGGGAACGCGGAACTCCGGACGGCCGGGCCCGCCATCCGGCACGTAGCACCGCTTGAGGGCGGCGTAGATGCGGTCCTGCAGGGGGGCGCAAACCTGCGCGCCCAGGAAGAAGCCCAGGCCGAGGGAGATGTAGTTCAGTCCGGCTATGCCCGGCCGTTCGTGGTACTCGGTGGCCCAGAGGCTGGCGAACGTGGAGAGAATCAGATACGTCAGGCCGTACAGGTACATCATGTACAGAGACATGACCTGCACAATCGGCTGCGTGAACAGCAGGCGGAACGGGCGAGTCATTGCGATTGTCAGCGTGTGGATGACGGTTTTGTTTGGATCGTCGTATTCGGTGACGAGGTTGGTGTTGCCCGTCTCCTTGATCTTGGTCGCCTTCTTGCGCTGCAGCAGAACCGGCGCATACGTCTCCTGGAGGAAAAAGAGGCCGGCCGTCTGGATGACGCCGCAGGCAATCGTGGTGCTGTAAAAGACCCATCGCCAGGTCGTCCGTTCCGACACCCAGCCTCCAGCAATCGGCCCCAGAGCCGGGCCAAGCAGCGGCATCAGCGAGTAGACGCTCATGGCCTTTCCTCTCTCTTCAGCAGTGAACAAGTCGCTCAGGACACCACCGCCAATGGCCAGCGGCGCGGATCCTCCAATGCCCGAGAGGAAGCGGAAGACGAACATCTGGGCGCTCGTCCTGGCGAGGCCGCAGCCCAGGTTGAAGAGGAGAAACCACAGGTTGGAGATCTGGATGACCACGACTCGGCCGTAGAGCTCGGATAGGGGACCCCAGATGAGAGGGCCGACGGCGTATGCGGCCACGAAGATGGACAGGACGAGGGCGCTTTCGATCTCTTCTGTGATGTGCAAGTCCCTGCTGATTTGAGGGAGCCCGGGTGCAACCATGCTGGAGGCGATTGGTGAGATGACGGTGAAGCAAGAGACTGTGGACAACGTCAGCAACCTAATGATGAAGACGGGATCCAGCACACGTACTGCAAAAGACGGCGGCCCATTTCCTGCTGTTCAGCCAGTTCTTTGGATTCTCCGGGTCGTCGGGGCCGTTCCACTTGACTAGATTCGGGTCATCGGGCCTGACCGTGGGTGATTTCTCAACGACATCGTCTCCCAGCTCCAGATCCCTCTGGTTCTGGATGCCGTCTCTCACATGGGACACTGTTCGCGAGATGGATTGTCCCCGAGACAGCGGGTAATCCCGTTCAGAGCGGTGAATAGTCGAGGCATCGTCTTCTCCGGACGATTCTGAGAGAGTTATCGAGTATTCAGGCATGTCACCGTCTAGATGGCCATGTTTTTCCTCGTCTCTGCTTTGGTTAGGACTTGACAAGGTGATGCCCTCCAGCGATTTCCGTTCTAGCTCTGCGGTTGTCCCAGACATCATGACCTCATCGAATGCTTTTGAGAGCAAGTGCCCCAAGTGACTTATAAGCAGTGTGGGAGATGAGAGTTGGTTTTGTATGTCAATTCAGACACATATATAGTTTTTCTTTTCTTCTTCTTCTTCTTCTTCTTCTTTTTTTTTTTTTTTTTTTTACAAAAAAAGAGCGCTGTGATAATGTACAGCCCGACAGACGAGTATAAACCAGCTGCTCAAAATCGCCCTTTTCCCCAGCCACATTCAAGACCTGGATCGTGAAGTGGTGAAGCAAGCAGATGAATGACCAAAAAACCGAAGAGCACGCGATATCAAATAACCAGTCCAATCCAGAGCCGAATAAGTTGGAGAGAAGGACTTTGGCGCGAATTCTTAGAACCAATAAAAAGACAAGGAACGGTGCTAGAAAAGACGGAAAAGAAAGAAAGATGACAGAATTAATAGTAGAGGCCGCCCTTTGAAAGGATGCAATCATGGGGGGGGGAGGTTTCCGTTACATGTTCGAATCGTCATTTGCCGATACGGCACCGAAAGGAGCTGGGGGGAAGGCAAAAGTACCACCTTTTTTTCTCTTTCCCTTTTTGTTTCCCTTTTTTGTCTTTTTGGCCCCTAGCTAGAATACTTTTGAATGCCCATGGAATCTCCGTTGCCTTTTGATTATCAATTCTAGGGAATCTTGACCGCTAACATGCTTGCTGTGCTACTACTGCGCAGATCCTACTAAAGGAAGAAAGCCGACACAATCTCTCAACGTAAGCAGATGGAGATAGTCTTCTTGAAGGTTCCCGATTCGGTGTTTGCTTCTACATAGCGCTTTTAAACACCTACTTCAAGACAAGCAAGAAGAAGAAGGAAAAGGCGAGTGTTCGTTTTCTTTCGGATTTAATGGGCTGCCTCTGTTGGTAGCGCGATCCAGATATGAACCTTGCTTATACGACGTGCTACTGTATGGAGAACTTCCATTCGGGATTTTTTCCTTTTTCTCCTTTATACGTATGTACTTGACTCAGCAAGGGGCTGGTTTGACAAGCAAGGGCGTGCTTCCATCTTAAAATAGGGTCTCTTATGCTGCAGCTATACATATACTGTACTTAAATCGCATTGTTATGATGAGATATGAACGACAGGAGTCTTAATGCTAACCCCGATTTAAAACCTACCCCATAGTGTCACTCTCACTACTACCAAGGTAGGCAATAATCCATATTCATCTACTCAATACTTGAATAATCCGACTTCACCATAATGTTGACTGAACGAGACATCTCGAGCTTCATCATTTTTTTTTTTTTTGGTCAGGTGCTACAAAAAGAGACTAACCATCTCAGCTAAAAGCCCAGCTACCTGTCAGTAAAAGTATATCCCCATGAAACCGATGCATGTATATAATACACGAAACAAAAACGGAAGATACGCCCAATATTAACCCATAAATGTTGATTTGGGTAGACCGAGGCCACGTGCAATTCCAGCACCGTGTCCTAATTGGCTCATCTTTATGATGATAAGATGCCCGAAGAGAGATAGTCGCCGTCCATCTCTGGCCCGAGATGACGAACGAGTGAACTAAGAACCTGTTTGCCCATGGCAACCTTTTCACTCGGCCTTGGTATCAACCTTCTTCGCAGCCGGGCCTTCGGCAGCACCGTCCTCCCGGGGTCTCTTCAAGCTAGTAGCAGCAAGGTCGACGGGTTTCCTGGTGAACACGTTAGTTTGGCTTTTCATCCGTCAATCAACCCAGTTTACTTACTCCTGTCGGCTTGAGTCGCGATCACGGCCGCCCCGGCCACGACCACCTCGGCCACCTCGACCACGGCCTCCACGACCGCCGCCACGACCGCCTCCACGGCCCCCTCTGAAGCCACCCTTCTGGTCTTGATCGCGTCGCTTCTTCCAGTCATCCTGATCGCCGCTGCGAGTGGTTCGCTTGCTGAGATCCCTGCCCTCGTAAAACTTCTTTGACAATGTTCCATTTGGCGCCAGCTTTCCTTGCTTGATCAGCTCGCTCTTCTCCTCGCAGTAGGCGTGCTTGGTCATGATCTTCAGGTCGTGCTCCTTCCACTTGGGGGCAGGATCCAGGGTAATGAACTTCTTGGCCGTCTCCTCATCGGCAAATGTGACGAAGACGGAGCCCTTGAAGAGGTTCTCGTTTGTGCGGCGGAGCTTCAAGCCATTAACTTCGCCGAACTGCGCAAAGAAGGTCTCCAGCTCGAACTGGGTATCAGCCTGCTCATCGCCAAAGCCCTTGACGTAGACAGTGGCAGCTTCAGCCTTGGCCTTGCTGGCCGGCATGGGCTTGTAAGGCACCTTGCGCTTGACCGCCTCCTTGCCTTCCTCTCCAACCACGTCAAGGATCTTGCTGTCCCTGAGCGCGGCGACAACTGCACTGTAGGGCTGGAAGCAGCGCATACGCTTGAATGAGTGAATCTTTTCGATCGGCATGGGCTTGTTCTCTGATCCTCCGCACGTCTCCCACATGAACTTGTCTTGGGGGAAGTTCCAGTCGCCAAAGTAAAACTCAACCTGCATTTTTCAAATTCACTAGTCAGCATGGATGGTTTTTGAGAGTGTGGTTTGTTGGGCTCTCTCACCTGCTTCCTGATCTCCTCGGGGTCGTCAGTCACTTGTCGAACAGAGGGATCAAACTTGCGGTTGTTTGCCACATTTTCGCGGTCAATCTTGGCCGTAGTCTTGAGGATGTTGGCGCCATTCTTCTTTTCTGCCTCCCCAGTCTCCTTGGCCTCAGTCTCCTTGGCCTCAGTCTCCTTGGCCTCAGTGGCCTCGGTCTCAGTGGCCTCGGTCTCAGTGGCCTCGGTCTCCTTAGCCTCAGTCTCCTTAGCCTCAGTCTCCTTAGTCTCAGTCACCTCGGTCTCAGTCACCTCGGTCTCAGCGGCCTTGGTCTCAGCGGCTTCAGGCTGCTCAACAGCCGTCTCCTCGACGGGAGGGTTCTGGACAGCCTCTGCTTCGCTCATGATGGAATTTGGGGAGAACAGAATCGAAGAATGCTTCTCTCCTAGATATGAAGCGCCTTGACGACTAGATAGGAGTACCGCGGCTTGCGATTGCGAGTCTGTTGGGGCGCCAAAGGCGTGAGTAATTCTGACTCTTGTACCGAGTAGAGATGGGACGGCAGCCAGGCAGCTCCAGCGATGCAGCATCCATCAAATGCCGAGCCGCACCGCTGCCGGATCGAATCGAAACTCACCTGTCAAATCAATTCACGCGCCGCTCAGCAATAAATCGACGCGAGGTGAAGCGAAGGAAATGCGGTGGCAGGGCGTCGAGGTTGATGAACAGCAAAAGGTTGGAGAAGCACTTCCGTCGCGACGAAAAAAAGTTATTTGGGGCGCAAAAAATCTATGCGAGATCTGCTGGGGCTCCACTAAAAAGGCGGCAACCCCACCACCAGCCTTGGACAAGCGCCCGTCCACTTGGAGATACCTAGAGGCAACTCGGAATGAGCCGCTATCTGGTAGGTTTTGTGTGCTGAATGCGCTGAGCTGGGCTACCTGCTGGTTCGCGATTGGAAGTATACTTGAGGTACTGGTGGGTGCACCTCTGTGCAGCAGACTAAGAAAAAGATGAATACTAATACTACCTACCTACTACCCGACAGTATACGGTATTATGGGCCCGGCAAATCGAATAAACACCAGCATCAGTTCAACAGCTCTCGAGCTTTGCATGGATCAATTCGGGCATATGGACGATTGCAGTTGTTGTGAAAATCTACAGCCTCCAGAAACACACGCCGATTACGGAGTATTGCCCCTCGAAGGGTTTGCTCATACCCTAGTTTAAACACAGCCCTGGAAGAGTCATCCGGCAACCTTTATACTCTAGGGTCTTTTGAATCAGGCATCTGTCCTTGTCCCATTTGACTGTTTGAACAGAGAAGAGTTAGAGGAGCTAGCTGTAAATAGAATGTTGATTTTCCTCTCTTTTTTCTTTTCTTTTTTCCCTCGGTATATCTAGTAAAACAGGTGGACGGTGCCCTGCAGTGCAATATCTGGCAGCATCAGGGTAGACATCAGCTTGAAGCTTCCACATGCTAAACCGCTACGTCTTAGTGGCGTGTTCCGCCTTCGCTCTCCAAGGTACCGAGCTACATCTGCATTGACGTAACCTCTACGCCAACGCAAAGTACCTGCTTCGCTCAGTGCTTTTGTCGTATCACGCCAAAACTCAACATCAGCTACTGTGTGTTTAAAAATCGCCTTCTCTCAAGCCGGCCAATTCGCTACTATGACTTGCATGGAATGAATGTCGGCAGCGACACGATTATGCGTCTTTTCTTTTCTTTGCCTCCAAGCTAATGTCATTGCAATTTTGACTGGCAATCCGGTTGTCGTGAGCTGCGGCTCAGAGCCAAACATCGTACGTTCGCCATGAGATATCCCGTGAAATTGCCGCGGCCGTTGATATCTCTCGGCTCGTGTCTGAGAGCTGCACGACAACCCCTAGCGCCAGTTCCTCAACTAGACCGCAGTTTCTTTACAGAGTCAAAACGCCAAAGGAGGCGTCCGCGCACAAGCATCCCCGCAACTGTCCTTGCTTTGGGGCTCTTCACCTGGTGGCTGTATCCGTCAGAGGACTTTGCTCGCCTGTCCGAGAGCCAAAGGGCGAAGAGAAGAAAAGACGAAGAAAAGGAGGACAATTCTCATGAGTCCTACAAGCTCGTGACTGAAAAATCTGGAGAGGGTTCCTGGGCTTACTTTGCGCGGCAATTCGAGTTCCTATCGGCCACCTCTGAGCTCGAATGGGCTGCTCTGTCCGATAAACTGGTTGATGCCATCATCCCGGAGTGGTGGAAAAATATACCCGGTTATGTGAGAAAGCTCCAACGAGAGCTATCTTTGTCTCCAGGATCACTGGCGGAAGAGATATGGCAGGAGGCTCATGATCCTTTGGTCAACCCCGAGATCCGGTACTCTGCCAATGTCCGAGTCTCTTCGGAACTATGCGATGAGGAAAAGGACTTTCTATTGAGACGGAAGCTTGTCACTCGGGCGGCTTTGGCTAGCTATCTCGGACTCAAAGAAAAAGACATCAATCCCGATGATGTGCCAACTATTGCCATGTGCGGATCGGGAGGGGGGATGCGGGCCCTGATAGCCGGAAGTGGATCTATGTTTGCGACAGACGAGGACGGACTCTTCGATTGCGTTACGTATACGGCTGGTGTAAGTGGTTCCTGCTGGCTTCAGCTGCTCTACCTCTCTTCGTTCTCCAAAGGCAGCGTTGGCTCTCTGATACAGCATCTGAAAGCGAGAGCATCTACACACATAGCATACCCGCCGGTTGCCTTTCAGTCCCTCACCTCTTTGCCGACAAGCAAGTATTTGCTAAGCGGACTCGTGGAAAAGCTAAAGGGGGATGGCAATGCGGACTTTGGTCTCGTCGATATATACGGGCTTCTGCTGGGTGCCAGGTACTTGATTCCAAGGGGCGAACTGGGTGTTGATGCCAGAGATTTCAAGTTGTCGAACCAGCGCCTATATCTGCGGTATGGGCAGCGCCCATTGCCCATATATACGGCCGTTCGCCATGAAATTCCCACCGAAGAGTCTGGGGATACCCCAAAGCAGGGTACCGCAATGAGCACAGTGGAAGATATGAAGAAAGAACCTTACTTTCAGTGGTTCGAGATTACCCCCTATGAGTTCTTTTGCGAGGAGTTTTCCGCTGGAATACCGACATGGGCCCTCGGTAGGCGCTTTTCAAATGGGCGCGATGTGTCTAATCATGGATTCCACTTACCAGAAGTAAGGACCCCTCTTCTGATGGGCATTTTTGGAAGCGCGTTCTGCGCAACGCTCAGCCATTATTATCGCGAGATTAGACCTCTTCTTAGAACGATTGCGGGCTTCCAGACGATAGATGAGTTGGTGTCGGTCCGAAACGAAGATTTGAGCAAGGTACACCCCATAGACCCTGCCATCATCCCCAATTTCGCCTATCGGATGTACGGGAAGCTGCCTAGCACGACACCCAGGAGCATTTTGGACGGAGAGTATATCCAGCTCATGGACGCGGGAATGTCAAACAACTTGCCCATATATCCCCTGCTCCGGCCTGGTCGAAACGTCGATGTTCTCATTGCCTTTGATGCCTCGGCTGACATCAAGACGGACAATTGGCTTTCTGTTGCGGATGGTTATGCACGACAACGAGGAGTCAAGGGATGGCCGGTGGGCATCGGCTGGCCAAAACCGGAAGAGACACCCGAGCAGGCAAGAAAGGAACTCGAAGAAGCCCAGGCTACGACAGCCGCCGAGGCAGAACGGAGGGTGGAAGAGGCCCAGGCTAACCAAGAGGACCTTCGCAAGGCTGCCGAAAAGCGCGAAACCACTAAACTGACAAAGCTCGACGACGAATCCAAGTTCAAGCCGGGCAACGAGAAGGCCGGCGAGCTCGGCTACTGCTCCGTATGGGTCGGGACAACAGAGGAGCGGTCTACAGATTCCCCGCCCATCACAAAACCCATCACGGACGACACCTCGTGGAAGTTGATGGAGCCAAACGCAGGCCTCACCGTCATCTATCTCCCGCTTCTCTCTAATGAAAAGGTGCCCGGCATCTCTCCCGGCACCACGGACTATCTGAGCACCTGGAACTTTGTCTATACGCCGGATCAGATAGACAGCGTCGTCCGGCTTGCGCAGGCCAACTATGATGAGGGCAAGGATCAGATCAGGGCCACGGTGCGTGCCGTTTACGAGCGCAAGAAGCGATTGCGTGAGCAGGACGAGGCGCAGCGCCGACTGGACAGCTACACTGCCATGGCGCGAAAGGGAGAGGTGGCTCTCCTCCACCACGGAGACCAGTTCAGCTAGACTTGAGAAGAGGTGCCTGGTTTGGCTTGTGTATCATATTGTATATCATATTGTATTATCCTGTGCAAAAAGGGGGGGAGATAGTTTTTCCAACTTGTTTTACAATATGCTTTGTATTATACAGTGGGTGGGGGGTGCATTTCTAACCCAAACATACTCCGTACATTCGTCTTCATAACCCGACCATGGCTCCCTTAAGCACCCCCTTTTTTTTGCTTCTTCATTCACTTCGTACATGTATGTATATACACCTGAGAACCTGTCCAACCTGGATTTCCTTTGGATATTATTGCCACCCGTCGTGCAAGCAGCACTTTTATCCGCTTAGATGATTTCACCAATGTCAATATACGGTGCTGTCCAGGGCTTGGCACCCTGCTCCATCATGTCACTGGGCACCCGCACTTTGTTTCCCGGGCTGTATAGGTACCAGGCTTTAAGTGAGGCCATGGACGCCTTTCTCCGGGCCACATCCAAGCTGGGTCCAGCTCCCTCTCCCAGCTTCTCCTTGCCGCTGTAGATGCCCACCACGTAAACGGGTGTGCGAGACAATCGACCCGTCTCACTCTCCAGACGAGCGACGGGAGCCTCGAAGCCCTCTCGAGCGCACAGCATGGCCAGCTCGCGAGTTGGGAGCTTGAACTCAAAGAGCGTTGAGGGGTCGAGCTCTCGAGATAGAATGTGCGATTTAACAAAGGCCTTGACCTCCTCACGACCACAGTGGGTGTAGATGGCGCCAATCACAGCTTGGACAACGGATCCAAAGGCCTCGCTCTGAAGGCTGTCGAATTCTGGCTTCCCGGGCTCAGAACTGCTGACCTGGTCGCCAAAGTCGTTGTCCAAGACCACACGGCTGCTTAATCCTCGCCTCCAGGCCGGCGCCTTGTCAGAACGGATGTAGCCCCACCGCGTGTTCACCACCTGCTCCTCGCCTGCCTTCCATTGCAGCAGACCAGGGTCGACTTCTTCTCCGGGAGCAGCCGCAGACTCCACACCCCATCTTCTGGCGACTTGCTGCAGGGAGGCATCGCCGGAATAGGCCCTCAGGGCTTCGTACAGGATGGCCATGGGCAGGCGGGGCCACTTGCAGACGAGGTACTCGAGGACATGGTAGTTGATGATTGTGCTTCCCAGGTACGCCAGATTCGTGTTGTTGAAGTTGGGATTTGCGTCTGCGGACGGCGCCACCAGGGCCCTGGCCAGCGTCTGGAGCGGGATCTTTTTCGAGAGCGAGAGCCGGGCGTGCAGGGCGGCGAGCTTTGCCGACTGGGAGGCCCTGGCGAAGGAGGGCGCGGGGAGAGGAGGAGGAGAGTCGATGGGTGTAGTAGAGTCGTGCGCAGCGGCCGAGGACGTCGATTGGCACCGGGCGGCGGCGAGGAAGGGCTGTCTAGCTGCTGCGAAGCCGGCGCCGCATCGGGCCTGGAGCAATTGGCCGCTCCATCGTGATGGTCGTATCCTCTTCATGTGGTTCGCGGGGAAGAAGAGGAAAAAAAAATTAAAGATGTAAGGCGGACGGACTCTTGCTCCAATGCCCCTCAGCCTGGTCACGAAGAGGCAAGACAGGAGGACAGCAAAAAGAAGAGTAGGTTAAAAAAAAGAGAGAAAAGGAAAAAAAAAGAGATCCTGGTTGAGGCAAGGATCAGACGAATTCTCGCTGTCCCGTGGTTGCCTTGTTCGGGGAAGAGACTCTGCTTCGATTTTGTTTCGCCCAGAAGTGCCAAAAAGTCGTGTGAGCCCGCTGCCCGCCTACCTTTTTTTCGCAAGTTTCGAAAACTGGCGCCACACAACGGGACAGCCGGACTTACTTCGGCCCGGCGGGTTCGGTTTCGCTGTGGCGGGACCATTTCTCTTGCTTCTTGGGATTCCTGGGGAGCTGTTTGATAGCAAAGCGACCAGTTATCCGCTGCAATTGCGCACCAAAAGACCGTACACAGACGTCTTTTGATAAATTTTCAAAATGGTAAGCTGCTGCACTGCTGATTTATTGCAAAAAGTCTCTTGCTAACTGATTGCTAGGGTGGCGGTGGAAAAATCCCGTAAGTCGACCTCGTCGAACCAATTGAATATATATATCCTCTTGAGACGCCTCGTTCTAATCGCGAAAAAAACAATATAGTTACCCCAAGCACGTCTGGTCGCCTGCCGGTGGTTGGTACGCCCAGCCTGCCAACTGGCGCGCCAACACGTTCATCGCCGGAGCCGCCTTATTCGGCATCGTCGCCATTACGTGGAAGTTCAGCGCCGAAAGGGAACGATGGGCGCACAAGCCGGAGCCGTGGGAGTGGCATCCTAGCCGATAGTACGTTATACGTGGTTGAGAGGGGATGCTGAAGGAAGTGGTCGTTTTTGCTAACTTTCTTGCTTGAAGCTGGTCGAAGCAGTTGATTGAGTGGGATAAGGAGGATAAGCTGAAGGCGGCAAATACCAAGGAGTAGATTTTTCTTTGGGAGAAAGGATAATAGACGAAATTGTACAAATTCCATACGAACAAAAGTCAAACATTTCAAAATGTTGAGATTCCCGGGAAACTACGATATTGGGTGGCCTTGCTTTGGACAACGCTGTCGAGCGGCCTTTTGTGATTGAACGGCCAGACAAGTGACCCTGAGAAAGAAGAGGCAGCCTGGGAGCTCCCCTATCTGGGCAACAGGACCTGTTGGAGCTACTGCTAACGGTAATACCGCCAGACCAATACCGAGAGACGGAGACCGCAAGACAAGTGGCATTCTAGACCATCAGGAGCTGGTTGATGTTGGAGCCTTACGAATGCCCTGCATTAAGACACGCTACAGTACATGCATTTAGAGCAGACGGCTGTAAAGGTTTCGGTCAGAGTGCTTGTTTCTTACATTTATAAGTATGCAGCATCTGGACAAATAGGTACCTACTGCCGGACGATGGACTCCAAGAGGCTCATGCGGCACCTGTCAGCCCGCTAGTAACGCATCAGAATAGCCACGCATCTCAGCCTTATCCAAGCCGTGCGAGCCTAACCTCTAAAACTGACGAGACGGGGAAATGGAATATGATCCCGGGACTTCTGTGTAATTCCGTCGATGCACGTCCACCTGCGAGGGGATGGATATCGGGTTGACATGGGGGCCAGACACGCCTAGGCCATGACTCACGGGCATTGATCATTGGAATACTAACAATATTCCCTAGTACTTACAACACATACTGGAATGTACGTACATACATAGATGCCTGCAAGGATCTGGAAGCCTAGCTACCTCTAGTATTACTATACGGCCATACTGGAACTGTAGTATAATACGCACGCTATTAATCTTGATGGGAGTGGATAATGCTCATGACAGGTACCAGGTACAGGTATCTAGTACGGAGTATGTACACTTCCGTTTGGTCAAATGGGGGGTCCCGGGACAGAGATGCTGCCCATCTTTTTGCACTGTGCCACAACGGAGGAGCTGCAATACTGTATGCACTGTAGAACAAGACACAACGAATACAGAGGCATTGCTTGTGGCCAGTGCTGCAGCAAGCCAAGGCGGTTTTTCTGCTGCTGCGATTTCGTAATTCCACTTCCCATCCAATCTGAAAACCCCGTCATTCTGCCTTGGGCCTCAACAGTGCGATAACAAAGCGCTGCATGCTGCAAGAGCACTTCAGGCCCCCAAATACGACTCCCAAGCCGCAGCCTATGAAGGGACAGTGCTCGCCATGCTCGGTGGCACAAAACGGCAGCGAAATGCAGTGCGGTTTGCTGGACCAATACCAATACCACCTCAGCCGTACCAATACCTAATACTACTATAGTCCCTACTACTAGGTAGGTAGTAGTAGTACCAGGCTGGTACGGCATCGCCCAACAAACTCACCACAGTGCGAGCTGTAACCTCGGCGTACAGCCCCGCTGTCTCAACTCCAGCAACGGGCAAGCAATCAAACTGTTTGCCTACCTGCTACCTGTCTGTGCCTGCCCATTCACTGCGCCTAGCACGATGCTCAGTCGCAGCGCTGCTCTGGCGGTACCGTCGCACCAAACGCTTCGCGGCCAGCTACCTTGTACCCAACTTTAGTGCCTTAACGCTGTTAGTGCTGTGGCAGAGGCTCCGCGCTGACACAAACGTCACTCGCATCAAACATGGCGGCGTTACACAAATACAATTAGCATCGGCTCGCTGCTCGATATTGCTCTTCGCCTATTCATCTCCCTTGCCGGCCAGCCCTCTCTGTCCCTTTTCCCTCTCTCTCTCTTCTCTTTTCTTCTCTGCGCTTCTCTTCTCTTCGCCATCGCTTTGTGGCGACGAATCCTCTCAGAAGCTGTGACCTTGTCACCGCCAGCCTGTGGTCATTTTCGCGTGATCTCTCCTCTTCTACTGTTCCCACTCCAGGAACCTGTTATCCTTTGCACGCCTATTTTTTTTCTTTTCTTTTTTCTTTTCTTTTCTTTTTTCCTCCTTTTCTTAACCGCTGATCGGTCGTTTACACGCGCGCGCTCTGCATGTCTGCTCCCACCTCGTTGTCTCTTTGATCAGCGCCATCGCGGGGGATTTATATTTCTTCTCAGTCGTTTACCTTGACTGATCCCCAAATCGGATACTATATATATCCATCTATTGCCCCCCCGGTCGCCTCTTTGACTAATACCAAATACCGGCCACTGCCTACCCAGTAGCGTCTCTCTTTGACCGACTACACTCGATCCCGGTCCACGCAGCTCTGCTTGTTGCACGACTCGGCCGCCTCTGGCTGTTGATATTGACGCCCGTGGTTTATTTTTATTTTTATTTTTATTTATTTCTTTTTTGGCTCGCTGTGCGTTTCGCCTGGCCGAGCTCGGTCCCTTGACTGCGTTGCGTTGAGCTGCAGGTTGGTGGCACACAAGATGGACCGTCCGGCCCAAGACACACCACGGCATCTCGATGCCAACGAAGGCCGGGAGGTTGTCTTTTGCCATGCCTGCTCCCGGGAATGGTACCGTGATGAGCGTGGGTTGCTGTGTCCAAGATGTGGTAGCGACATCACAGAAATCGTATGCCGCCTCCCTCTCGCTATTTCTCTTGGCTTGCTTGACCTTGGCTGACCCAATACATAGGTAAGCTCGGAGAATGATCCTCGAGCGTTTGATGACGACTCGGAGCCGGAATCTCCCCATCCGCGTCACGGGCTTGTATTCGGAGACCACGACCACGACCATGACCACGACCACGACCACGACCACGACCACGACCACGACCACGATCATGACCATCACGACGACCATGATTCAGACCCAGATGAAGCTGATATTGAAGAACATCTTGCATCGAATGGCTTCCATTTCCGCCGCAGCGTTAGGGGCCGCCCAGGATTGCTGCATCATGATCCTGCTGTCGATCCAGTGATTGAACGCTTTCTCGGAATGATCCAGGATATCGCGCCAACGCGACGAACCGAGATCTTCGAACAACGAGGTGGCGCACCGCATATCCATCGTGCTACGTTTACGAGCGGTAATGGCAGCGCCTCTGTTACCATCTTCACTGGATCAGGAGCGGGACTCTTTGGGGCGGGGTCTCCTGGCCAAGACCGCCATGGCGATCCATTTCAAGCGTAAGTTGACTCTTTTGTATTGGCGTCGCATTGACGCCGTCTCGTTTCGAGAGGCTAATCAAGATCCGCCGCCCATGTAGATTTTTTTCCAATGTTCTTAGGGATGTGTCACCTCCCACGGGAGGCCGGGAGACAGGAGGTGCGGGAATTGCCAGAAGGCTCCAAGAGATTTTGAACATGTTCAATCCGGCACACGCTATCGCTGGAGATGCCGTTTATTCGCAAGAAGCTCTGGATCAGATCATCACAAACCTGATGGAGGCGCACCCACAATCGAATGCAGCACCACCGGCGACGAGGGAGGCCCTTGCCAACCTGGATCGACGGCATGTAGATGTCACCATGTTGGAAGGCGATTCCAAGACTGAATGCACCATTTGTATAGACGACATGAAGGTGGGTGATGTTGCGGCGTTTCTACCCTGTAAGCACTGGTTCCATGAGGAATGCGTCACTCTTTGGCTCAAGGAGCACAACACATGCCCGGTTTGCCGAGCGTCTATCGAGAAGTCTGAGGAAAGAAACGGCGCCAACAGGCATGCAAGCCCCCCCCTAGTCTCCTCCCAATCCAGTGATTTTGATTCATCTCACCCGGATGATCTCTATGGTAGCGGGCTGAACCGTACCGAGCCGCTTCCAATTCCCGGAGCAAGGCTATCTCGCCCTCCCAACCAGGGCCAGGGCAGACTGAATGAGGCCATGCGGGGCCTGTCATCACAACAGGAGCGGCAGCAGCAGCAAGATCGCGAGAACATGAGGCACAACATCTGGGGCGTTCCCGGGGGCTGGAGGGAACGCCAGCAAGAACGGGAACGCGAAAGAGATCGGATTTGGGGCGTGCCGTCTACTTACGATACTTCGCGTATGCAACGGCGAAACTCGCGAAACTCGCTTTCTCCTACGAGCCCTAGAATGTCTTCGTTTGCAGATTACAGAGTACGCCCGAGACAAACCAGTCCGCCACAGGACAGCCGTCGTGAGGGTGGGAGCTCTAGTGTCAGCGCCAACCCTGGCCAACAGACCAGCTCTAGTAGCTCTGGACCTTTTGGTTGGCTCAGGGATAGGTTCACAGGAGGAGGCTCCAGAGACGATTCCAACCGTGAAGAGCGTTGATTTCGCTCGTTACTGCAGCAAGGATGCAAGTCATCATCTCCTAGGGGGGCCACATGCATTCGTTGCCTACGGGTGGGCAAGGTTGGTTGTCGTTGAAGGAGCCGAATGATGGATAATATGACCCCGGATACCTTGACGTTGAGATGTAATGGGGCTGATGTGATAGGCTGCTCTGACGGTTAAAAGCGAGAGGGGCGAGGGGGGAAACAACAAAAAAACAAAACATGGCAAAAACGAGGCATTAAACAATTGGGTTTCAACCGCGCCCAAGTTAGCGGTGCATATCGAATAACGACATGACGATAGAAGGCTTTGCACACAAGTGGAGATTTGCTGTAGGCATACGAAATAGCTCGCGCGATGAATTGCAACTGGCTGAGGCTTGATTGTATTCTAGGCAGGATTAGGAAGGGGAGGGTATTTGAGACTTTTGCCGTTTTCTTTTCTTCTGGGGGGTTGCGTTTGCTGCGATTCACGAGATATAGCCAATAGTGGTTGCAGAAACGTAATCGGCGGTCGTGGACTTGAACTTTGAGGGTACATAGTGGCATTTGATGAAGCCGTTGCCGCCTATAATCCCGTATGCGGACAGCACCTATTTATATCAGTATTACGAGTGTGAACACCTCTTCATTCTCCTCATTCTCTTCGTTCTCCTCATTCTCCTCTTCTTTTCTTATTTCTTATTTCTTATTTCTTTTTTCGAGCTGTTGGAGGGTTGCAGGCTTAGGTAGTGGTTGGTAGGAAACGGATGACATGTACAGTAAGACAGCCTGCCGTATGCACGCTTCGTATATTCGTATGGATGCACGTTTGACGGCACTAGAGAAGCAACTAACTCTGGTCATTCGCAACATGCAGGACATGCAGCCCGTTGAGTGTCAGATCTCACCACTGAAGGGGTTGCAAAAGCGGCGATGAGGGACTTGAAGGTTTCGATATTTATAGTACTTGAATGGCCGATTTACTTAACAAAGGGGGCAAACGGGATTCGGCAGAGGGAGGCTAATATAGGGTATTATGTTGGTCAGGGGGTGATGGCATCGTGTCTGGAGCATGTCGGCAGTTGCTGTGTTTGGCGCCGGCCGCTAATTGATGGCTGCGGTAGAGCAGTTTCTGGTTGCATCATTCGGGTTGCTACGCTTCAAGCATATGCCTCAATTGTGCTTGTGCTTGTGCTTGTGAATCTAAATTGCCGTCCATCTTAATAGTAGCACACGGACTTGAAGATTCTTGTTTGGTCAGGTATAGTGTTAATTTGCATCTGAGAGCGGCCCCACCGATTGTGAGCCGAGGCGCCGAGGCTTAGGAGGAAGAAAATAGCGAATTTCTGGTTAAAAAACAAGAGAAAGAAAAAGAAGAAAAAGAATGTGATACACGGAGACGGAGACGGAGACGGAGCATCGGAGTTGATGAGACCGCTCGAGAAGGGATTCTGGAGATTCCCTTTGATGATAGGACTTGTGCTATTGCCAGGTATACTTTGCTTCTGCTCTGCGAAATAGTGGTGTCATGGGCACTAGGCCGGATGATTTGACGATGCGTGGAATCCTTCGCGTTTTGGTAAGCGGAACCTTGGGCAGCGTTGGAGACTGGGATGCTGAATCTGGCGACAATTCGCCGCGCAAGAGCAAGACAGCGTTGGCTGACAGCTTATCCGGGCGGATGCCGTCTATTTGTTTCTCTGTCAGCCAATTCGCCAGAGTCCCAAGTCCATGTCTGTTTGTCTTGTGTTCGGCCGAGGTGCCGTTTCACGATTGTGCGTACTCCGTCCGTATGGGGCCTTTGGTTTTTAAACGAACGGATGGATACAGTAAGAGAGGGGGGGGGGGGGGGGGGTTCCGGGGGGGGGTTCCGGAGATTCCTTAATGTGCTCGCTACTTTCTACTCTGTGTGTGTGTGTGTTTCCTATGACGATACGAATGGGAACAAGACGGAAGGACGGAAACTGTGCAAGCTAATTGTCTTTGGAGGCATATCGGCAACGGCAGCTCTACCGCAATCAGGAACCAGAGCCCGATTCCCCCACCGTTCGTCCATGTCGCAAATCACGTCTGCCAGCTCCACCACGATGCCGCTATAGACCCCACTGACGGGATTGCCGTTGGGCTGACGGAGATGAAGATTTGGGTGGGAGCAGGAGCTGAGGCTTTTGGGGGAGGGATAGAGAAGGGGGGGGGGGCAAAAGAGCGAGAGGAGACAGCTGAGAGAGAGGATGAGATCCTATTGGGAACCGGCATTCGGAGGGGGGGCCAGCCGAAAGTAATCAATGCGTGCTACGTCTTACAGCGTCTCGGGCTCGTGTACTCGAGAGGTTCCGAATGGCCACGGAGCCCCATGGAGGACGAAGAAGGAGAGGAGAGATGAGGCTGATGATGATGCCATGCTACGTGTCTGTTGAAACGAACCAT
Source organism: Trichoderma sp. TW21990_1 (assembly GCA_010015515.1). Taxonomy (NCBI): domain Eukaryota; kingdom Fungi; phylum Ascomycota; class Sordariomycetes; order Hypocreales; family Hypocreaceae; genus Trichoderma; species Trichoderma sp. TW21990_1. The sequence goes on from ML974118.1 coordinate 176,722, forward strand.
CTCTAGCTGGGATTTTCGCAGATAAATAACACCAGCGGTCCTCGTCCTCAACTCTCCCAAGTAGGTCCAAGACAACCTGGAATTAAAAAAGATCCTTTCTATCCTGTCTCACCATTCGATTCATCGCCCCCCCTCATCTCCTTTCGACCAGCTCCATCCCATCCCAGCTCCCGTTTGTTGGCTGCCTTTAGCTGCCCTACATACTTCACCTTACATACCTCTCTTCTTTTTGCGCAGTTTCGACGTTGCGTCAAGTTGCAATTGACCTTTTCATTCTTCTTTTGCTCTTCTCTCTTGAGCTTTGGAATTAAAACATAGACATGGCTGATGCTGTTCCTATCCCTGAGCCTCCTGGGTTGCCCCTCCTGGGTAACTTGGGCGAGTTTTCGTCGAACCCGGTTGACGACATTGTTCGTCTGGCAAATACATATGGTAAGGGATCTTTGATCTGCAGATGGAGACACAAGTATCTGTCCATTGAGATTGTCTTTTTTTCTTTCTTTTTTTTCTTTCTGCTGCGTCTGCATTAACTCTACCTCCATGTCTACATGCACCCTTCATCTAAGAGGTGCCTGCGATACGTGTTCCGCGTATCTGCTATTGATTAGTACCCACCTATCGATACCTCATCCTACCGCTACCTCTCTTATACATCATCATCACCATCATGGCTGCTCAATCTTTACTAACCCCCGCCTGAATAGGAGACATCTACAGGCTTCATATGGGCACCCGTCCCGTTGTCTTCATCAGCACGCAGGCCCTTGTCAACGAAGTCTGCGACGAGAAGCGCTTTCAAAAGTCTGTGAGCTCCGTTCTTCGGGTATGTAAGAAACTTGACTAGAGATTAACCAAAGTACCATATGCTGATAATGGCCATACAGATTGTGCGTGAGGGTGTCCATGATGGCTTGTTCACTGCACACTCTGATGAGCCCAACTGGGGCAAGGCTCATCGTATCTTGGTCCCGGCCTTTGGCCCTCTGCCCATCCGCGACATGTTTGATGAGATGCACGATATCAGCTCTCAGCTGGCTCTGAAGATAGCTCGCCACGGCCCCCAAAAGCCTATCCCAGTGTCTGAAGAGTTTACAAAGCTGGCGCTGGACACCATTGCGCTGTGTTCTATGGACTATCGCTTCAACTCTTACTACAAGGACAAGCTGCATCCTTTCGTCCAGGCCATGGGCGATTTCCTGACCGAATGCGACAGGCGAAACAGGAGGCCCGGCTTTGCTCCCAACTTCTTGTACCGGGCTGCTAATGAAAAGTTCTACAACGACATTGCTATTATGAGAGACACTGCCAATGCCGTTGTAGAGGCTCGGAGGAAGAATCCGACTGATCGAAAGGATCTGCTCGCGGCCATGTTGAGCGGCATCGACCCCCAGACCGGCGAGAAGCTGAGCGACGCCAACATCTCCGATCAGCTCATCACGTTTTTGATTGCAGGCCATGAGACAACAGCTGGCACCCTGTCATTTGCGTTTTATCATCTTCTGAAGAACCCATCGGCCTATCGAAAGGTCCAAGAGGAGGTTGATGCGGTGCTTGGCACTGGGCCTGCCAAGGTCGAGCACGTCTCCAAGCTTGTATATATCCAGGCAGTACGTATCTTTCTTATCCCCTTATCCCCTTATCATCCATAACTCGTCTCCTTATGAAAACCAAGAATACTTACACAGCTGGCGATGCAGGTCCTGAGAGAGACTCTACGTGTCAGTGCCGCAATCCCCGCCTTCTCTGTCGAGGCTCTTGAAGATACCCTCATTGGAGGCAAATACCTCGTCCACAAGGGCGAAGCAATCACCTGCGTCCTCGCCAAATCACACCTTGACCCTCTAGTTTTTGGCGATGATGCCAATGAGTTCAAGCCGGAGCGCATGCTCGATGAAGAGTTTGCTCGACTCAACAGAGAATTCCCCAACTGCTGGAAGCCATTTGGCAATGGTAAGCGAGGCTGCATTGGAAGAGGCTTCGCCTGGAACGAGGCCGTCGTCGCCATGGCTCTCCTTTTCCAAAACTTCAACTTTAGTCTCGACGACCCCAACTACCACTTGGAAATTGCCTCAACCCTGACTATCAAGCCAAAGGATTTCTACATGAGAGCCACCCTTAGAGACGGACTGACTCCCACAGAGCTTGAGCAGAGGCTTGCTGGAAAGGGCGTTGTAGAGGAGCATCATGCGGAAAAGAAAGCAGCAGGTGAAGCGAGCAAGGGATCTCAGAAGCCTTTGGCCGTTTATTACGGCTCCAACAGCGGCACTTGCGAAGCAATGGCCCAAAGAGTGGCCACTGATGCAGTCAGCCATGGCTTCAATGTCACTGATCTTGCTCCTCTTGACTCTGCCAACCAGAACCTTCCAAAGGACCGCCCGGTTGTCATTGTCACGGCCTCATACGAGGGACTGGCGCCATCCAATGCAGCTCACTTTGTAAGCTGGATTGAAAACCTCAAGGCCAAAGAGCTGGAGGGTGTGACATATGCCGTCTTTGGCTGCGGCCACCACGATTGGGTCCAGACCTTCCACCGCATTCCCAAACTCGTTGATGCGACTATGGAGGAGCATGGCGCCACCCGCCTCCTTCCCCTGGCTACCACCGACGCCGGGGATCGTGACATGTTTGGCGATTTCGAAGCCTGGGAGGACGAATCCCTCTGGCCTGCTTTGAAGGAAAAGTATGGCGCCGCTGCAGTCTCGACCGATGGACCAGCCGGCGGATTGATCGTCGATGTGTCGCTTCCTCGCAAGTCGACGCTGCGTCAAGATGTCGAGGAGGCCCTCGTCACCGACACCAAAGTTCTGACTACCAGCGGGTCTGTCAAGAACCACATCGAGATCCGGCTGCCTACCGGCATGACATACCGATCTGGTGACTACCTGGCCGTTCTTCCTTTCAACCCGAAGGATACTGTAGCCCGAGTCTTCCGTCGCTTCAAGCTTTCTTGGGATGCCTTCTTGACTATTCACTCGAATCAACCGACCGCTCTCCCTACGGATACGCCTATTTCTGCAAACGACGTGCTCAGAGCATATGTTGAGCTTAGCCAGCCAGCAACCAAGAGGGTGAGTATAGATGACAACGCTCGCAGCGACTTGAGTCGAAACCTTGTGCTAACATTTTGTCAATAGAACATTTCTGTCATGGTCGAGGCTACTCAGGATGCGGATCTCAAGGCTCAACTCGAGAAGCTGGCCGGAGATGATTACCAGCAGGAGATTAGTGCCAAGCGCGTGTCCGTCCTCGACTTGTTGGAGAGATTCCCAACTCTTGAGCTGCCCCTGGACACGTATCTCGCCATGCTTCCACCCATGCGTGTTCGCCAGTAGTAAGTTTAACCCGGCCACATGCACCCATCGACATCTTCGCTCACTGACATGCTTTACAGCTCCATCTCGTCTTCTCCTCTGGCCGATCCCTCCAAACTGACTCTTACCTACTCTGTGCTCGAACAGCCCGCGCTGTCTGGTCAAGGCTCTCACTTTGGAGTGGCCACCCACTTCCTGGCCTCTCTTGCCCCTGGCGAGAGACTGCACGTTGCCGTCCGCCAGTCCAAAGCCTTCCACCTCCCCACTGACGCCGAAAACACCCCTCTCATCTTGGTCGGCACGGGCGCTGGATTGGCTCCCTTCAGAGGCTTCGTGCAGGAGCGCGCCGCCATGATTGCCGCCGGCCGCAAGGTTGCGCCGGCCCTGCTCTTCTACGGATGCCGCTCGCCCGACATGGACGATCTGTACGCCGACGAGTTTGAGCGCTGGGAGAAGCTTGGCGCCGTCGAGGTGCGCAAGGCCTACTCGCGCGCGCCGGAAAAATCGCTGGGCTGCAAGTATGTCCAGCACCGAATGTCGCACGACCGCGAAGACCTGTTCGGGCTGTGGGACCAGGGCGCAAGGGTCCTCGTCTGCGGCAGCCGCGATGTCGGAAAGGCCGTCGAGGCTATCTGCATCGAGCTTGTCCAGGAGAAGGCCAAGGCGAGCGGGAGGGAGGGGACGGAGGAGAAGGCCAGGGAGTGGTGGGACAAGCAGCGCAACGAGAGATATGTCACTGATGTGTTTGACTGAGAGATTTGAATGTTGGATTGTCTGTGCCTTGATGGGCACGGTATTGGATGTGTCGCATGTTTTTGGGGATAGTAAATTGGTACAAGTCTGGTAGCAAGATAGTAAGCTTTATGAATTCATTGAGACTGAGTAAATTCAAGTGTAGCTTTCTAGCATCCTAAATCTGTAAAAAGATGGGTTGTATATATCTCAGCCATCAAGTGTCATTCCGGCTATCAGAAAACACCCAGCTGTTACCCTCATCTCATTCAAGTCTTTCAAGATGTTTCTCCTAGATGACCGTAAATGGTACCAGAACTATCTTCTTTGTCAGATCACCTCCTTAACTCGTCTCATACTCTGCCACAAATTCAAATTCATTCGCACCACTCCATGCAATCGAAAAACTCTCCATCACTCGTGTCCCCATCCTCACCATCACCTTCATCCTTCCCCTCCTCGCTATTAACCTTATGGAGCACAACACCATCCGGCAATATCGGCATCTTCCCAAGAATATGATCCGGCGTCAATTCCACACCAGGCTTCCAAGACGCACTAATCGTCCCGAGATTCTCTTCCGTGCAGTGTCCACCCAAAACCGGTTCTTCCAGCACAAGTTGCGCCAAGGCAGAATAAAACTCTCCCTCCCTGATAAAGGTCTCGTCGTCAAAGATCTCCCATTCAACGCCCCTTCTCGGATAGAGGTTCACCCGCTGTCCCAGGCAAACCCTCAGGATTTCGTAGGCGCAGATGGTGCGGAGCTGGCCTTGGATTTCGCTTGGGATGCGAGTCCCAGCGGCTAGAATGTTGGCTTGCTCGGCTACTAAGCGGGACTCTTGGTATGAGTCAAATGTTCCTCTGCAGATGAGAAGGTCCCAGAAGAATTCGTCTGCGGGATTGGGACGGCTAATCGCTTGAAATAGAGTGGTTGCATTTTCAGGTAGCTCCAAGATGATACCGTTTGAACAACAGACATGGTAGTCAAATCTAGCATGTTCTGGTGCCATGGATGTTATCAAACACTCCACGCCGGATTCCGGATTCATAAAGAGAGCCTGTACTTTATCTCTCTGAAACCGTGTATGCTGCCTGCAAATCTGCAACGTCTTGACCCCCACATGAACAAGCAATGCGCATACAATCGCCTGTGTTAGCGAATGACTGCAGTAAACCAAAAGTCGCTTCTTCTTTTCCTTCAACTCAAGTGCCTTCTTAACGACGTATGATATCTTGGGGGACTGGAAGCAGATATACTGCATCATGTCCAAACCCCCAAGTGGCACAGGATATCCACCATGTTGGCGAGTGTGATAGAAAAACCACTGAAGACCTCCACTGCGATCGTGCCGCAGTGCTGCATTCATGCCAGTGGATCCAGACAGCTTTTCGTCAAACTCCGCAATGAGTCGGATATTGCGCACATTGGCCTTTGTTAAGATGGCAAAGCTGATATGCGTGGATGCCAAGGCAAGAATCGTTTGTCCCCTCATGTTAACACCGTTAGGTGGCGGCTTTCCAACCCGGCCTTGTTTCGAGTCTCGTGTCTCGAGCATGAGGCCGTACATGTGCTCCATGGCGAAACGATACATGAAAGCTTGGTCGTCATGCCGTAATGCCATCTCGACTGTCCGGATGCGAATCGCTGGGATCGAATCGCTAGGATGAGTCTCCGACTGATCTCGCAAATCGGCCTGTGTCAACATCCGGATCGCCAACATCTGGAGTGTTTTCTGTGTAGCTTTAGATGTCGCATTAGCGACCCCATTATCTGCTACAGCGCTCAATTGATGAATTCGCCCTAATCCGCAAATGCCGGGACTCAGGTAATCATCATACAGAGTTATGCTTTTCTTGAGAAATTCCATCACGAGCTCTATATCGTGTTCCTGCGCTGGGCAAAACCGAGCATTGTTTGGTCGTTTTTTAATATCATCTTCGATATCGATACCAGGGCCAAATAGCTGAAAGATTTTTGAGATCCGCTCACAAACACGCCATGAGATGGCTTGGCTTGTAGGCCGGCTATTAGAATCAAAGTTAAGTATCTGATTTATGTTTTGCAAATCGGCCATTTCGCTCAAGTCGGCGCCAGAAAATTGGGTAAGGCTTGGGCACATATTCGACAACTCGAAACGCGCATCGTCCACAAGTTGGCGGGCGTACAGGCGTGCAAACTCGACTTCAGGATCCGTATCGTAACCAAACCATTTTGATGCCTTTAACTGTGGATGATTGCATGGCTGCGTCCTCCGTCGGATTCCAAAGTGTTCAACAACACAGAGCGCTACTTGCCAATTATTTTGGCCATGTCCCCAAATGGTGTTATTAGCGTCTGAAGGGTATTCTGTAAACCGGCCTGGGAAGAAGGTCATGAGTCGATATGCGCAAGCAATGGTGGTGAGGATCGTCGACCATTCGCCAGACTGCAGCAGTAGCCCTGACTTAGCCGGGACAATATTTTGATCATTCTTGACAACAACGCCAGGAGTTGTTTCCAAGTTGCGCCGTAAAGCACCGTATTCGGTGTTAAGGAGTTCAACATGCTTCAAGATATACTTCATATGGTCAAACTTCTTAATGCTGTTAAACTCCAACTGTCTCAGAAAGGGCTCCAGAACACGAGCAACTGAGAGTGCAGTTAGTTATAAATGTAAAGAAGGGTTGGACAACTTTAAAGCTGCAGCAATGTCATGGAGCAGCTTACCATCTCTATCCAACTAAGTAAAAAGATGATGTGTGTCCTTTAGGCCAACTAAGCCGGCAATCCAGCTAGCTAATGAATTTTCATGGATTACAATCGTAGCACCTTTCAGGCGCCGGCTCTCCATGTTTTTGGTATTTTGTAGAATAGTGTCCAACATTTTAGAATTATCGATGGGTGGCCGAATAAAGGGGCATGGCTTTGTAAAATGTGCTGCAAAGTAGCCGTCTCTGTGAGGTTTGCCACACTTCCACTCATGTTGCGTCAGAGGAGAGACAGCTCCCGAGGAATTCGCTGGCAATTTCCGATAGTTTAGCGTTCGGTGCTTCAAAGGCGAGGAGTCGTCGTAAGGAGGGAGAGGATCAGGAAAGGTATCCTCTGACGCTGTAGGGACTTGTGGCTGTTGAGGAGTCTCTTTCACTTCTTCATTGGCGTTGGCTACATTGCCATCTGCTCCTAGGTTGCGCCTCTTGAAACGAACATCTGAGAACCTCTGGAGAGAAGGTTGAGCTGGTGAATCTTCGTCTTCATTCTTCCGCTTCGTCGGCGCCATAGTCATAACGTAAAGTAAGAGTCAACCGCGGCTATTTGGGGGTTGAGATTACAGAAAAACAATAAGAAACGAGGGAAAGAGTGGATGGTGCTGCGGTGGTTGCAAGAAAAAAGAGTTGGGAATCGAGGTCAGAGCTCAGGGGAATATATATAAGTAATCGAGGCTGCCTGCATCGGAAGATAGGTTGGGCCGAGTCGGTCTCCTCTCCTCTCACTTTTATTTCACAAATCTCCCCTGATGCCTTTCCACACACGTCATTGTTGTTACAAAGCCTATTCACTGTGTCTTCAGATGACACTCACCTTGTTGCTTCCATGATTACTCTTGAAAATAGAAGTAGTCAAGTCGCGTGCCATGATATTAATGCAGATTTCCTGCTATTACCGTCACGCGATTTAAATATTGAATAGCCATTATATATTTTAGTGTTAACGATGATGGACAGCTGACTAGCCACAAAAAACCAACATTCTCGACTAGAGATGTTTCTTTATAAACAGGGCGAATCCCCAACTCCATGCTGACAAACCCCAAAACAAGTCTTCGCGCAAAACAAAGAAGAGTACAGAAAGAACGACTAATTATGATCTCGTAACGTGCCTTTAGGCAACACCAATGGTCCTTCTGCTCAGTTCGTTGTATCCTGGCAGCACAGTATCATTCTGCTGCCCCGACTCTGGGACGTGTATCACGCGAGGCTGCAAGTATGCGTCCGCTTCTTCCTCTTCAGCTTGCGCCACAGCACTTTCGAAACTAGGAAGCTCGTGGCCCTGAGGCTCGTAAACAGTCTCGACTCCAATCTGTAGCGGTATTGCTAGAGACATGGCGGTATTTGTTGGTCCTACCGACAGGCTCAATTGCAGTGTATACGACCGAGAAATCAGACACGAGTGAAAACTCGGCAGAAAGAGTTTCTTGTTCGAGTTGGATACAGTAAATGGAATCTCAATATCGGTCGTGTGTTTGACGGCCGAGAGCTTGGGCTTTTTGGAGCCCTTTCCTTTGCTACTTTGTCGCCTTCTTCTCCCGGAAGAATCAGATTCGGAAGCGTTACCCTCCACCACAGTGCTTGAGTAGCCTGAATCTCGCCGCAATCGCGACGATGCATCTTGCTGCATCCATGACACTGTCTCCACCGGGAGAGTGAATAAGGAGTGTGTCGTCGTATAATTCAAGCAAGGGGTGCTCTCGCAATTCGTCCGGCTGCCCAAGTTTGGCAAATGATCCACGGGGACGGCGCTGAAAAAGGTGGTGGAAACGAGCTTGCCTGTGACCGAGTTGATCTTGGGAGGAGCCGTCTCAGCTGAAGAGGGAGCATATTCTAAATTGATACGAACACTTGTCATGGAGGATTTGTGCCCATCTGCGGAAAGGATCACAGCGTTTGGCTGAATTGCACTGGCAGTAAATTGACCCGTCTTGCTGGAGAACAAGCTCTTCCGAATGGTCTTGGTTTTGGACAGCTTATACCACTCATCCCGAAAAGTGATATCGAGTGGTGCATCTTCGGGTAGCGCAGGAAGAACCTTGAGGATATGATGCGCTTCCATGACTTTTGTAGCAGTTCCATGTCCCAGCTGAATAGCCTTTGCATTTATCGCGTACTCAATCTGAGTCATGTCGGGAGCTTGATCGTCGGCCTCCCAAGCTCCCAAACTTGGGGGAAGTCGTAAATGTCGCTCTCGGACGTCTTGTGATAAGCAGGCGTGATTGCAGGCGCCGATGGTGAGTTGATGGGGAACAACAAAGTGGAAGGGAATCTTGTACTCGCTTCCGGCTCGGAATATCCGGTCTCCAGGCAAGTCCGACTCTTGAATTGGCATACGAATCTTCAAAAATGGCCTGAAAGAGTGTGAGGGATACTGCTGAACAAAATCAAGTCGTGTGGCAGAAATGCCAACAAAGACAATGTCCAGATTGTCGAATGCAGTGTCTTTCAAGACGCGAACCGCAACGTGGCCAGCCATGGTAGATCCAGATGTATAGACCTTTGCGTTGAAATGCTGGTCAATCTTGACCTCCATGGCGGGATTCTGAACAGAGCTGGTCTTGGACCCTTTGAAAGGGCGCGTCGTTCCCTGAGATGAGGCAGACATTTCGAGTTACCAGAGATGGCGCTGAAAAGAAGCAGATTAAGATTGGGTATTTATCAGTGGAGGTGATTCGAGACTGAATATCCGATATTAAGAATAGCGTTAATGGTGATGGTAAGTATATGGCTGATGAACGGTAGCTCGTTGACGCAGAATGCAGTTTCGTGGCGTGTTCGGTTGGTGGCAGGATTTTCACGGGGCGTCCACGTCGTACGTATTATAAATGCAAGCAGGCAGATAAACAAACGGGAAACGGCAGAAGAAAGCACGGCAGCAACGGATGGTAGAGGACTCAAATCCTGTAGCAAGATGCAGGACGACAGACGGCCTCAGAGTAAGACGGGGGGCCACGCCCTTAAAGCTGAGTCAACTGGCTGTTGTCAACATGACCAGGTCATCATGAGCTTGCTTAGGAGGTATGGAGGGGTTGCTAGGAGCTTGTTATCGTGGTACCGGTACCTGCGGAAGGGCAAGGAAAAACGCTGGTTCCTGAGAAGTTGCTTGGGGCGTGGCAGCGAAGCTGGCGTGATGGGGAGTGTGGCAATCAAGAAAGAAGACTGCGTACAGTACGAAGAATGGAGTACAGTACCAGAAACCCGCTCGTCAATGCCGCCAGTCCGCGTGGAGCTCATTAATTGATGGTTCCATTTTCCGGCGCAGGTACTGTACTGTACGGCACAAGTGGGAGGTGGTTACGGAGCAAAGATGGCTGAATGGCTCTGTCGTGGATGGAATATTGGCGAGGTGGAAGATTGAAGAGAAATACTACTGTATGTAGAAAATGGCAGATGGAGACTGCTGAGGTGGAAGACTTTCCGTAATATCGCTGCCCGAGGTAGTAGTATCAGCTACATGCACATCTTGGGCACCAGCTTTAGGGTGCGACGTTGGTGATGTCAGGCCCTGTAGCTGCCCAGGTACACAAATTACCGCCCAAGAGACCGCTGTAGGTTTGGACGTTAGGGCGTTGGCCATGCGCTTTCAGTTGCCGTTCATGCGGGGTTACAGCGTCCACCTCTCGGGCGTATCAAATTAGAACCCGAGATACCAAGATTTCTACTGCATGTGCTCAATCCATCTCAGCCTCAACATCCTCCCAGCTGGTTCTGCCTCGTTGATCTGCTCCATCTCTCGCCACCAGATCTAGTGTTTGTGACTTCATGCCGGTGAGCTAATTTCCACATGGTCTATCCACCAAAGTCAACTCCAATTCTTCAACAACGATCCCCGTTATGCTCGGCCTTCCCCGGCGCGGCCTCGGGTCTGCCCCATGACCTCGACCCCCATTTCCGGGTGCTAAATCACGATGGATGGACACACATTACAGTACGGGAGTTGAAAATCTCAAGCGCATATTCATGCAAGAAAAAAAAAATTTCCTCATCATCAGCCCCTGTCGCGGCGCATGCGCACGAGTTGAAAACAACCGCCCCAAAAGAAACAAAGCTCGTGCCAGGACCCTTGAGTCGTGTGGATGGCTGGCCACTTAGACGGTGTTCTGGCTCGGTCTGGACTCTATCGCAATCCCTTTTTCCGGGTCCAAAGTGTGGGCGCTCACGATGGTGGATTCGGCGCTGGATCGGAGGTTGGCCGGGAATGAACATGCATCTCCGCCCCTTGTTGTCGCTACGGGCATTATTTAGCTGTCAAGGCGCCAGAAACATTGAGTTGAGTGGTAGTTATCGGGATTGTGTGAGTTTGGTGTGCCTGGAGAGCAGACAGGGGGGCTGAGTGGTTGGCCAAAGTCGCATGATGCTGTCGATATGTTGCAGAAGCCAGCTACGAAGACTAAGATCGTCCACCACTGGCTTATCTCGCATCTCACACGTGTCCAGCACTGATGAACGAAGGAATTTGGCTACTTTGCTAGCTGCTCTGCGTCTTTGTTAGAAAAAGGACGGCATCTCTATCAACAGTCTTCAAACGAGGTCATGAACTGCTGAATCAATCTTCCGATTTCGCTTTTTCTGCAGCTGCTCCCCAATTCCTATCAGTTACCTCACAACCACTCACGAGACATGAAAAATCTAACGCCTACTGTAGGGAAAACCTTGTCCAAGACGGAGCTTCTTCAGCATCTCCACTACCTTAAACAAGCCCGGCTCACATCACGAAACCAAGCGAGAGGCAACAGTACAGGTACTTTCATGCTTTCTAGTGCCGCTCAACATCATCTTCTCTCTCGCCACCCCTCTCTACTTCGGTAGCTGGATACTTTGCTGAACCGCTAGGATGGCTGTCGAAGGCAAGTCTCTTCGAACCAAGTAAACAGCTTCAAAGTCTAAAGTCAGACACGCCCCTACTCCCCAATTTTGTGCCCCAGATTGATGCACGATTTGACAGACGATCTCCGTAAACGGCTTAGTGGATCAATCTATTTTTGCCCCAGCTTCGCGAGATCCTCTTTTTCTTATGTTTTTTCTCTTTCGTGACTCGGCTTCCTTCTTCGCGGTCTTCTTTCGAAGCCATTTAAAGAATGCGCCTACTCTTGTTGATGCTACAATTGGACTACTTACCTTGGCGAGGGAGAGAATCTCTGGCGGGTAGAAAGGAGAGAAAGGAGAGGATTGGCCAGATGGGGCAGCTGGACAAACGCCACAAATCCATTGCTGGCATGTGACCGCAATATCCCTACAGTACTCGTTACCTAGACTCAAGGGTCTTACCGCTCAACTCACATCTTGGCAACGCTTGGATCTCAATGGCGTCTTTCGATTCTCCTCCTGATGCTCTTGTGGATCACGCATGATTGTCCCCTACCTGCAGTAGCATTATCCACAGACAGTCTACTGTATGTACCTTAATTCAAGTGATCACCAACCCACATGCTTCATACCGCAACGCCACTCAAGACGCCATCCACCTGTTTCTAGCACTGCCAATGTGCATGAAACCGCGCGTAGCACTTTACGATTCATGACTCTTGCTTGTTGATGGATCAGTCCTGGGGTTTTAAGCGATTACGCGTTTAAATAGGAGCGTCCACTTTCGTCTCCTCAATGACACCCGAAAATATCTACTATTACATAGTACATCTATGTATTGGCTTGGTGGTGAAGTTTGAGCATTGATAATCTCATTCATAATAATGGCTGGAGGTTACTCTGGTCGTAGGGGATTAAAAACACTCTGTTGAGTTTACTTTGTTGCTTAACTGACTCGATGAGCTGAGATCTACATCATGAAGTTGAATCGAGATAATTAACAAAAGAACGTCCTTGATAAGCTCACGCAGGTAAGTTAGCTATAAGATGGTTTATAAACAAATTTGCTCATTTTGGATCAAGTGTACCCTTAAATCACAGCATCTCTGTGATCTATTCACAAAGAAATAACAAGTCACCTTAGATAATACCAACAACACATGACCATCGTCTTCCCCAAGGTACATCAAGCCTCAGAAACTCCTTTATAGTGTCACCTCCCCGCCACTCTTCTCATCGCCTTGTTATTCAAGGTCCAAGCTAATCCAGTCTTGAAAGCACCTGGCCCTTCCAGCTTATCATCTAGCTCCCCCATAGCCATCCTAGAAAGACAATCACCAGTGATGTCGGTAGGTGCCAAGCTCAACGGCATGAGTGACCGGAGCACTGGATAAAGAGTATTTCCCATAGCTCTGTACATCGCACCCGGATCTGGGATATACTGTTTTATTGCCTCATGCTGTGATGCATCCACGCCACCGAGTCGGACTGAGTAAGCTCGCAAGGTACGAAGCTCGTTGCTCATCGCCGCCAGCGCAAGCTCCGTTTCTCCCTTTGTTCTGGCAAAGGTAGCTGTGAAATGACCTGGCTCTTGTGTGGCGCCCTCGCCGGACACATAGACGAAGCGAAAAGGCTGGTCCTCTCCGGGTGACAGCGTGGAGAATGCGCGTGCGGCGGCGAGGGTGTAGTGTTTTGTGATTTTGATGTACTCGTCCTTGCTGGCCTTTGACTGGCTGATTCCGAGAGCCCATACGCAGCCGTGGGCATCTTTAAGTTTTTCCAGTACAGAAGCGTCGTACTGTTCAAAATCTTTGTGGATGATGACGTTGATACGCGGATCTTTGGCATTGTCGGCCATTGGAACAGGTTTGCGGCTCAATATGGAGATTTTGGTGATCCGGTCATATTTGATCATGGCATCTAGAACGCCGGAACCGACGAGGCCAGTAGCCCCGGTGAGAATGATGTGCATGTTGTCCTAGCGGAGTGATTACGATGCGTTCAATGCTCTCTCTATCACTCGAAGATGTGTAATCTGGAGTCGGAATGAACAGGAAGGCGATGTGTAACGGGGGAGATGTACAAACTCTAGGTGGTAAGACGGATATTATATATCTCGAGATTGAGTGCGAAATGTATTTAAATAGGCCAAGCCTCATTAACCTTGTCCGTTCTCATTCTCCGCTTCCGCCATCTTGTTCTCAGAGAGAGCTCCTGAGAATGACATGGCCTGACTCCAGCTCGCTACAAGCTTAAGGACCAATAATATCCCATGATGTTGCCGCAGTGAACTAGATTAATTGGTCTGGCGGAGTTGCGGACCAATTATGCAAAAGGTATTCAAGACATAGATTTGTTATAATAGGCTGTCTGAATAGGAGATATCGTCTCTATCGCAATTGAAATTGGTGATGCGTAAGCATGAGGTTTGATGTAATGCCTTTTTGGGAAAAGCGGGTGACCAATTCTGGATGTATATTCGCTACATGTAATGCCGAAAGAAGGATGACTCTGTAATGCTGAAAATAGTTGACTACATACGCAAGGTTCGTAGGCGGATTAATTAGTTTAATATAAGTCAGTTTAATGTGAATTGCCAGCATCTAACAGCGGATCTTCAATCATGTTCATTTGGTGAATTCGGGGTTCAGCTGTGATGACTCGTCTTTGCTAAATTGTGCGATTGGCCTTAGGATGATATGGAGAATTTGAGTTTTTTTATATTAAATATAATAGGAATCGGTAGGTTTATTATATCCAGACTGTAATTGTTGGGTATCGTAGTTACGGGGATTGTCTCAAACATGGGTCTCACTGCTTTTTATACGTACCTGTAGCTCTGTCAGCAGGCCAACCCAATGTCAGACATTAAGTCATCTTCGGGCCGTTCTATTTAAGCTTACAGCGTAATTGAATACCATTATACTGAGACTATCGTACAAATTTGTGCGACACCTTATATAGTAACCTGCTAGGGAACGTGTGCTGAGGTCCATCTCAAGAAAAGAGGCTCTTATATAGTATGCACGTAAACCATGTGATTCACGATTACCAGCACTACCACGTATACTATACAGCAGCGTATCCCAACAGGTAAACAGCTACGAACGAGCTCGACTTATCGTGCTATATCTCTTAACATTGTTGTGCTACTCTTCCTCCAATTTGCTCGCGATAAGACATGTGAAAGCAAGTCCACGTGGGGCTCCGTCTCAATTGCTTTGGCCAGATCTCAGCGGGGCATCTCGATTGGTAAAACACCGGTTAATCATCCTCGTCGATCGGAATGCAGGTGCTACCTAGAGTCCGTTCCTCCCTAGTGCCGGACGCGCTGCGGGTTGGCCTAAAGTCCACCTTGTGAAGTCCACCTTACAATATCCATCTAGACTTGCATCAATCATCTTATCTGTTTAATTGCTTGAGCGACGCCATCGAGGTCCACCAGAGAGAAGCTGAAGCTCCAGCGGTGTCGTCAGTTCAGCACGATTATGTCGCTTCGATCGGGTCGTCGCAATTGGACAATATAATCCGCATCTCCGGAACCCTGCAATTATCCTGCGAGCCTTGCAGTAGCTGCAAACGTCAAAGCGTCTCCAGTCATCAGCTTCCTAACAACAGCGCACCGTGTCTAAGCCGAGGAATCGACGATCTGAACACGGATATAAAGGGAGAGCTGGAGTCTGGAAAGTACATGTCTGGATGGTGATGCTGCGAGGAGAGCTAGGAACCAGAAGAGCCGTCCGAGGCGTATCAGCATGATTGGCACACAAAAGACTGGCCTCCGTGGCCTGCTTTGCCTTTTACTCTTGTCACCGTCAACGGCATTTTATATCCCTGGTATTACCACCGGAGTATGTCGATAGGTAACTGCTCAACAGGCTGCTAACATCTTGCATCGCAGGCTGGTCGATCAAGAGCTACAAGGACGGCGAACTTGTACCTCTAATGGTCAACAAGGTCTACTCTGACAACACACAACTGCAATATGCGTACAACGACTTACCCTTTACCTGTTCTCCAACGGGGGGCCACAAAGCCGGCGGCGGTTTACTGAGCGGCCAGAGCGTGCCCTTGAATCTAGGAGAGGTGCTGCGCGGCGACCGCATCATTACATCCGACATGGAGCTTGCCATGGCAAAGGATACGCCGTGTACATTGCTTTGCAATAAAGAAATGTCACGTCGTGATATGCGCTGGGCAAAGGAGCTGATTCGAGATGGATACGTGGCCGAGTGGATTGTGGACAATCTTCCCGGAGCGACCAGCTTTGTCACAGCCGACAAGACGCGCAAGTATTACGCTTCTGGTTTCAAGTTGGGGTATACTGAAGTCGCAACAAAAACCGGCAAACTCCACTACTATCTTAACAACCACCATACCATTGTCATCCGGTACCGTCGAGCATCTGGTCGAGCTGGCGATCGTGGCGAGAAGGTTGTTGTGGGGTTCGAAGTCTACCCCAAGAGTGTTGGGAACGGAAACAAAAAGGACAGTGTGGGATGTCCCGCGGACATTCAAAATGTCGACCAACCCTTTGAGTTGTATATTGCTCCTAACAAGACGGACGATGCGTCATTGAAATATGATGGCCTGTCATACCGCCCCGTTGAATCAGAAGACGATGACAGCAGCCCCGGCTCCCTGAACATCCCCTATACCTACTCTGTCTATTTCCGCGAAGATAACAGTATCGAATGGGGCCACCGCTGGGATCTCTACTTTGTGAATCAGGAAGAAGGCACACGAATTCACTGGATGGCCATTATCAATTCGCTCATTATCTGTGGGCTGCTGACGGGAATTGTCATGATTATCCTCGCCAGGACTATCCATTCCGATCTCAACAAGGGTATCTCGGTGGTGGAAGAAGGGAAAGCTAGGGCCAAGAGAGTGGCCAAACCTAAAGTCGAGAAAACGCCGGGTTTGTTGAGCCAGGGAGATGCTAACAAGGAAGACGATGAAGAATTGTCTGATGATGGCGAGGCCCTGGAAGAGGCTACAGGCTGGAAGCTGCTTCACGGAGATGTCTTCAGGAAACCACGGCTTGGAGTTCTCCTAGCCCCCCTTGTTGGATCCGGCATGCAGCTGTTCTTCATGGCCATGGGATTAGTTTCGCTCGGTGCTTTGGGAGTCTTGAATCCCAGCTTCCGAGGAGGATTTATCAGCGTTGGAGTGGGTCTTTTCATCTTTGCAGGACTCTTCTCTGGCTACTTTTCTGCCCGAGTCTTCAAGAGCTTCGACGGAGCCGACTATCGCGCAAACGCACTCGTTACAGCGTTGCTGTTCCCCGGGCTCACATTTGGCCTTGTCTTTATCCTCAATCTTTTTGTATGGGCTCAGGCATCAAGCACCGCAATACCTTTCGGGACACTTGTGGCCATCCTTGTTCTGTGGCTCTGCGTACAGGTGCCGCTTGTGTATGCAGGATCTCACTATGGCTTTCACAAAGCCGGTGCTTGGGAGCATCCGACCAAGACGGCGGCGATCCCTCGGCAGGTCCCTCGGCAAGCCTGGTATAGTAAGTCAATACAGGCAGCGCTTCTGGCAGGTTTGATTCCCTTTGCTGTCATCTTTATCGAATTGTTATTTGTGTTCCAGTCAATATGGCAGGACAAGAGTGGCTACTATTATGTTTTTGGATTCTTAGCAGTAGTGTCCGCCATTCTAGTTGTCACTATTGCTGAGGTGACCATTGTGACCATCTACGCCCAGCTGTGCGCGGAAAACTACCACTGGTGGTGGCAGTCATTCTTCGTTGGGGGTGCAAGCGCATTTTGGGTCTTTCTCTATTCACTATGGTACTATTTCTTCAAGCTGCACATCAGCGGCTTCGTTAGCAGTATGCTGTTTTTTGCCTACAGTTTTATGGCGTGCTGCGTCTATGGACTATTGACAGGTACCATTGGATTCTTAAGCGCATATGCCTTTGTGCGAAGGATATACAGGTATGTTATGTTTCTCCATCGCCCTCGAACTAAAGATGAGAGAAGATGCTGACAGGCAGTATCACCACGGCTAGTGCGATCAAAGTAGACTGATGAATGATTAGTCTAGTCCATGTTGACGAGGACAAACATTACAAGTTTTTTAATTTCATTATTTATTCTTTTGCCCTCAATCTCTCGTGCTCCTGGTGTCTTCTCCGCAAAACATGTTACATTTCATTAACAACTACACGTAGCAACAGTGCACCTCCGCCCACGTGCCATGGACGCTTTGTCAATAATGAAGGAAAACTCAATCCCATGGGTGCAATTCTGTGCCATGTCGTGCGACCTACTTTATGTTTCAATGCAATCAACATATGGAGACTGTTTTCTTATCTTGCCGCCGCCACGCCGCCAGGAATCCGAAGCGGCACTGATGACTTGGATTGTGGTGGAATGTTCAACTTCAACATAAGAGTGGAATCATTAATCAATCGTCTGCTTGAATCCATACCAACATCTAGCCGAGTCATGCAGAAGGCGTCGTGTCATCAAAGGGCGTGATAAGGACGACATATTTGACATCGCTTCCCTGCAACGAGATCATCTTGGCCATTTCATTGCTCTAACTCCTCTAACAAGAAAGGACTAGACGGCTTTCAACATTTTATAGGAACAAAGAATTAGCGTCTTAGTGGGGGACACGGAATCGGAAATCCAGCAAAGATTCAAACTCCGACGATGAGGGTCCACTCGTTCCGCTGCAAAGCTCGAGCTTTATTGCCCCGATGAAGGATGGCCAAGTTTCTTATTCCAAGGCAGTTTCGGTCGTGTTTCCGGGGCGAAAAAAAAAAAAAAAAAAACGCTAAGATGGCGAAGAATCCGAAGTGGCTTTTCCACATGGGCTTAGGCGGTCGAGTCAGAAATGGCACCTTGCTATTATCTAACGGTGGGGGGGTGAAAAACATTGGGTTCGGAGCTGATATTTTAAAGATTGATGGGAATCGCTTCAGTCTCAGGCTTCAAACGCATCAGACTCGGTTCATAACAAGCCAGCGAGAGAGGGTGAAAATATCGAAGACAGGGAAAGCAGCAGAAACAGACATGGCGAATCCAATGGACACGGAGCAGTTTCGGGTGGCGGCCAAGGCGGCCATTGATGAGAGTGAGTTTCTCTCCTTGATTCTTTCTTTATATGTGTTTTGGCTTTTGTTTTCCAAATCAACACCAGGCTAACAAGTGAATTGACAGTTGCCAACTACTATGACAACATCTCTGATCATCGAGTTGTCGCTGCTGTTGAGCCCGGCTACCTGAGGCCGCTTCTCCCTGCCTCGGCGCCCCTTGATCCTGAGCCATGGGAGTCCATCCAGTCTGACATCCAGTCCAAGATCCTGCCTGGAATCACTCACTGGCAGTCTCCCGGATTCATGGCCTTTTTCCCCTGCTCAAGCAGTTACCCTGCCGCCATTGCCGAGATGTATTCCAATGCCTTTAATGGTGCTCACTTCAACTGGATCTGCTCCCCAGCCGTGACAGAGTTGGAGACGATCGTGATGGACTGGTTGGCCCAGGCGTTGGGGCTGCCTGAATGCTTCCTAAGTGGCGGACCGACTCACGGCGGCGGCGTGCTTCACGGAAGTGCGAGTGAGGCCATTCTGACCGTCATGGTTGCAGCCAGAGACAAGTACCTGAACGAGGCAACGGCTCACCTGCCCGAGGGCGAGGAGAAGGAGGAGGAAACCTGGAGGCTTCGCAGCAAGCTTGTTGCCCTGGGAAGCGCGGGTGCGCACTCGAGCACCAAGAAGGCCGCTCAGATCCTGGGAGTGCGATTCGCCACGGTGCCGGTGTCGGAAGAGAATGGCTTTTCCATGACGGGCGAGGCTCTGGCAAAGACGCTCGACGAGCTCAAGGCAAAGGGCCTCGAGCCGTTCTACCTGACAGCCACGCTGGGAACAACGGATGTCTGCGCCGTCGACGACTTCCCGAGCATCGTCAAGGCCCTGGCGCCGAGAGCTGGAAAGCCGGGCGAGGTCTGGGTGCACGTCGATGCCGCCTACGCCGGCGCGGCGCTGCTCCTGGACGAGAACAAGCCGCTGGCGAGGCCCATGGCTGATTTCCACTCCTTCAACTACAACCCGCACAAGTGGATGCTCACGACGTTTGACTGCTCCGCCGTCTGGGTTCGTTCCCGCGGCCATCTCATCAACGCCCTCAGCATCAAGCCGCCCTATCTGCGGAACCAGTACAGCGACAACGAGCTCGTGACCGACTACCGCGACTGGCAGATCCCGCTGGGCCGACGATTCCGCTCGCTGAAGCTGTGGTTCGTCCTCCGCAGCTACGGCGTCCGCGGCCTGCAGGCGCACATCCAGAACGGCGTCACGCAGGGCGAGTCTCTGGAGGCCAAGCTCGCGACGCGGCCGGATCTGTTCACAATCTTCACGAAGGCGCGTTTCGGCCTGGTGTCGTTTAGGGCAAAGGCCGATGGCGAGGATGAGATTAACAGCAGGACGGAGAAGCTGTATGAGGCGATTAATGCTAGCGGGCAGTTTTACTTGACGAGCACGGTGGTGAATGGACATTTTGCGATTAGGGTGTGTACGGGAGTGGCGGCAATTAGGGAGGAGCATGTGCAGAAGCTGTTTGACTTGTTGGTTGAGACGATTGAGGGGCAGTTGAAGCAGGAGTAGATGTAAGGAGGGGATGATTTTACATGCGAGTATATATATATATATATGTTTGTGTGATGTATTTTAGATGAATATATTATGTCCTCATGTCAAATCCTGTTATTGTGTTGTTATCACTACTCTGTAGCATCCTTGGTAACATCACATATAGCAGAACAAGGACTCCCAAACCCATTTCCCCATTCAATACTGAATATAACCCTTCTTCTGCCTCCCAACTAGCGACCTCTCCACACCAAACAACGCCGCCCCCCAGACTCATGTCCCCAACACAATCTACCATGTCTCTCCTCCTGATCGGCCAGCAAAGGCCGAAACTTGTGCGGCAGGAATTTCTCCCATATGCCTCTAGTGCGTTGCTTGATGGTTTCATTACCAGTTCTTCCGTCATTTCTGTTTCGATCGCAAGAATCTCCGCGACGAAGATTTGTGGAACGGGCATTTCGGATATGGCCCTCGTTTCTGTCGCGGTGGCTGTGATTCCTGCTTCGTGGGTGTTCACCATTGATGCGGTAATTGGTGCTGTTTCTCTGAGAAGAGTAGCTACTGGCACTGCTGTTGCTGTAGCTGGATCTGTAGCTTGACATGACCTCGGGGTGAAGACTGCCGGGGGTAATCCTGTCTTGAGGGCGACATTTGCACAAATATCAAGATGGATGGATAGAAATAAGATGATGGCTCTTCATAACTGACTGATCAAGCTGTGACTAATAGAACTTTCCCCAGGCATTGAACAGTGACTGCATCTGCTCATGACTTATAACACCTCCTCGCCGTCTTTTCGCCACGCATGCAAAACCCAACATGCTTCATCGAGATGGCAAAACTTGAACCCGGCGAGAATTCTCAAAATGATGCAGCTGCAGCCAACCGGCAAAATCAAGCGGCTCAATCCCTGCACATCGCGATCGGCGTCCACAGACTTGGGCCAACGAGCCACTTGAGGTTATTCGAGACTCGTCGTCTTCGTCATGTCATAGCACGTCTATATCACAAACTGGAAAGGCATTACGGAAAAGAAGAGGCGGCAAGAGGAGCAAAAAGAACTCGCTGATATTACATTATTCATCCATTCATTGGCCATCGTAACGCTGCTAACCCTTCTCCCAACGCTGTCTAGTCTGCCCTGAAATCAAGGGAATAAAGAGTGGTCAAATGTCTAGATGCTGGCTCGTCTAGGCGCCATTGTTCTTCGCAACGCCTTCTTCGCCTCCGTCTCTTCTGTGAGTGGCAGCTTGTTCTCGTCCTTGAGCTTTTGAAAGAACTCGCGCCCGAACTCGTAGCCCATCTTGTAAATCTCATCAAACTTGCCAAAGTCCAGCGTTCCGTAGCCGTCAATAGGCGGCCGCATGTAGATGCATCCCGGCATTGTCTTTGCCCGCTCCAATGCATCCACGCTCGAGACATATGCGAGCCGGCCTTGAATCTCAGCCAGCGTTGGTGGGTTGGTGTGAGCTGAGAACGGGTTCCACCGATTGAAGAACGCCCACATGCCTGACAATGAGTCTCCGTATGTCTGCGGCGTGTCGTCATCCAGTGCTCCAACGTCTATGGCAAAGATGATGTCCACGCCCAAATCTTTCATGTGTGATACCGTCAAATTGTCCACGTAGCCACCGTCTAGCAGCATGCTGCCCTCATCACACAACGGAGGCAACAGACCGGCAAGCGACATCGAAGCCCGGATGTATCGCCACGCATATCCACTCGTGTGAAACTCGGCCCGGCTCTTGCTGATGTTGGTAGTGTTGCAGTAGTATTCCAGCCAAAAGTCTTCGATCTGCGTATTTCCAAAAGTCTTGAATATGCCTCGATTGAACTCGTGCCCCGTCGTGTAAGAAGCAGACGGATACGTCAGATCGAGGGCGAATCGCCAAAGACTTGCCATGCGGCCCGCGAATTTCTTTGCAAATCCAAACATGGGCACAACGTCTGCGTGGCGGGCGTATAGTGCGCCGACGAAAGCTCCAATGGATGTGCCACCGACAATATCAATCGGAATGCCGGCCTCTTCCATTGCTCTGATGATTCCAATCTGGCTGATGCCTCGTGCACCACCGCCGCCTAGAACTAGTCCAATAGACTTTCCACAAAGCCGACGAGCAAGACGATGGAAATCTCCCTTGAATGGCGTATCAGGCGAGTAGTACTGAGTGTGGTGCACATTCCTCGAAGTGTACTTTTGAATCTCAGCTTGCAACACCTGCACCCTTTCCTTGAGAGCCTGTCCCAGTTTCTTCGAGGGAGGATGAGCGGGCATCGCGTCTGTTCTAAACGCCATCTGTATATGATAATGGCCACCATTGATCCACATACGATTCTGTAGCCACGACCGTGTGAGACCTGGTCGTGAGAATCGTTCAGTATGAAGCAGAACAAGAGTCTTTCGCGCTGTTGACTTCATCCCTAGCATAAAGCGCTCGTACTCTCCAATAGCTGGAGAACCTTCAGCCAGCCCGACAAGCAGAATACTGTCGGCTTGAGTGATGCAAGTTTGCGTCCATGGAGAGTTTACGTTGGTATCTTTGGCAATCATTCATGTTAGCATATAGAAGCAATACAAGAAAGATTTGCAACAATAAGTGAATCAACAAGATATGCAATCAGGAAAAAATTAGAGTTAACATAGCCATCAAAGACGGTGTCTCCGGTGTAAAGAGTTTGTCATCATGTAGAGCATGTGGATTTTGAAGATGAAAGAGAAGAAAAAAAGACAAAGCTTACCTGCCACATACACCACCAAACCATACTTTTCTTCCAAATCAGCGAGATATTGCGCCAACTTGAGCTTGCCCATCTTGTTGAATGCATGCTTCCCCAGATGGTTAAGGATTCCAGACTGGTTCAGCGACGTTGCGCCGTTCTGGGGCCCTACCTGGGCGAGCGCATTCATGAGACGGTGTGTGAATTCCACGACGGGAACTCCCGAGGTAACCGGTAGGATAGCCACAGTCCGAAGGTTCAAGGTTGACTTGCGTTGATTGTTCACAGCACCTGAGCCTGCTTCCTTTGCGGAGAATTTGGTCGAGTCATCCACAGCTGCTCTCATTCTGGAAGCAATGATTTTAGATATCTTGATCGTAATGTTGGGATGCTCCTGGGCAAGGCTGTTGAAGAGAGTGCGAGGGAATTTAACGAGCTCGGTATCCCGAATGGCGTGCAAGGTTCCAGAGCGCGCAGTTTCGGTCAGCACTTCAAGCTCTCCGATACTCTCGCCTTGCCCGAACTCGGCTCGCGCTGACACTCCGCCATCTTGTCTATCTTCTACCAGGCGAAGACGCCCATTGAGAACAATGTATATGGCGTCACTTTCATCGCTGTCGTGGAATATCACTTGACCAGCATTGACCTGAACCCACTCGAGGGCAAAGTCAATGTGCAGGATGAGTCGAGGCAAGATGTGAGTCAGCCTCTTGGCCATTGTCAACAGGATGATGGGATACCTGTCGACTATTCTTTCCAGGGAAGATCGAGGAAGGAATCCAACATAGACATCGGTCTTGGCCACCACATCAATGAAAGACCTGTAAGAGGAGACGCTCCCAATATACCCCGCCAGGCCACCTGGCTTAATGAGAGCAACACTTCGGCGGCGACCCTGATCCCGATTCGAAGAGTATGGCGTGCCATGAATCGAACTTTTGGAAGACGAGTCTTCACATCGATGTTCTGAATGAAGCGAGTCTGCGCTGAAAGAGGCCGAGCCCGATTTCTGAAAGATGTTTTGTGCACCTTCGGTTACTGTGGTGCCAATGTCCAGAAACCCGTCTACAACATAGTATAGACCGGGGCTGCGCTCGCCTTGCTCCACAAGCACTGACCCTTTGGGGAAGAAGACGATTTCAACTTCGTCCATCATGTCGTGAGCCAAAGAATGTGCAGTTGGTGGAGTGTGACCGGCCAATCCATTCGAGGTTAATGATTCGGTCTCCCCATCGATTGACCCATCATACGGCCCGATGAAGCCAAATGCGTTGTTCGTGTACAAGGTCTTTGCACGCCGCTGGTCTGTAGAGATCAGCCTTGGGGATCCTACCTGCCTCGGGGACCCTTCTATCGAGTCGACATCTCTCGACGAGGTTCCACCCGCGTCTAGGCCAAGGGACTTGAAGACACATTCTAGAATAGAGGCTCTAAATAGGTTATCCTCATCAACGGAATCCCGATCCGTAGAAATGCGAGCGTGGCGTCCAGAATCAAACGGATTAAACGCCTTTTGGGTCAGGGGACTAAATGTGCTTTCCTCTGCACCAGCATCTGTGGGAGACCGTACAGGGGTTGCCGGGACGGGGACTCTGTTCAATGACCGAGTGAGCTGTGCGCCCGCCAAGAGATCCCCAGGTTTGAGACCGCGGGCTTGCCGGGGGTCGCGCGCAGATGCAGCGTTGTTCACAGTGGAGGATACAGATCGATTCTTCGCAATGACTTGCATGGCAATCTCCTTTCGTAGGGCTGTGCTTGACCTTCGGCGTCTATTGACTGCCGAATTGTGCAGGGCGATCCCTTTGGTCTCTTGATCTTCACCAATGCGCTCCCGCTCGCGATTAAACTTTTCCTTCAGCCTGCTGAGGGCGTCTCCGCGAAGAATGTTGGGAAGCTGGCACATTGTAAACTTGACCATGTCCTTCTCGGTTTGGAGGACCTCGGCTGTTAGGCCAAGGTAGTTGAACGCCTGTGCGAGCGTTACCCTTTGAAAGCGAGAAAGGATCACATGAACAATGTGTGCTGTAGCTTTGGGGTATATCTTGATGAGTCTCCTGAAGGCACTCGCGGGTATGATTGCAATTGTGGTGTCCACTGTTGCTCTAGCTATAATGTCAGGGTGCGCTGAGCTTGACAACCCCCGATTTGGAGGCCCTGGCCTATCTTTGCTGGGCACCAAGGTAACAGCAGGTTCCAACGATATAGGCGGGATCTTCGAGGCAACTGCTCCATTCGACAGAATGCTGTCGGCGTACCTGACGCCTGGATGTTCCACATTAGGGTCCAGATGCGGCGTGCTTGGCATTGATGTGGGAGCGTGAGAAAGCTTTCCAGCAGGCTCTTTCAGAGGATCATCTCTTCCGTGATGTCGACTTCTAGTCGCTTGAAGGATTGTCTCTTCATCATGCGTCTTCAATCTCACGTCTTCTGTGAATAACGACATGATGGAAAAGAGAGACGACATGGGTGCTCCATTGCGGACTTCAGTCAAGAGCTGATAATTTTGCTGATCAGGCAGAGTATCCTCATCGGAGGAGGAATCAAAGAGATCAGTTTGGGACCCGCTCCTGACTGGACCTCGAGGATTTCTACCCGACTTGACGAAAATCTCAACCAAGCCATCAACAACAATACAGAAGCCTTTTTCTTCTTCCAGATTGATGGTTTCCCCAGCAATGAGCTTCCTAGTCTGCATGCTTCGGGTGAGTTCGTGAAACACGGATCGTTCGAGGTAACCGAAGATCTTGATGGCGCTCAGAAACTCGTCTAGGTAGTTGGCTAGGCCGGACTTTATGCCGCCCTCGTGCGTATCTGGGAACAAGTCGATTTCAGGCTCCTTCCGCTGGGGTTCAGGTGGCAGTCTCGAGTACATATTCAAGATGCGATACCTGACAACCCAGCTGGCCGCCGACACGATGGCCGCAACGATGAACATGCTAGTGAGGCTGTGAGTCTTGAGGGGCTCAGCAAAACCAAGGGATTTGCAGCATACAGCGTGGTAGCATTCATGGTCACTGTCCAACTCGCGGAGAACAGAGTGTACAGGACACTTGGGAAGGTAATGGTGACTGTGCGGATGACCCAGTACAGGATGGTGGTGATAAAGTTGATGATGCTCAAGAGAAGCCACCCGATGAGCCCGAGCCAGCCGGGAGAGGCGCGGGCAGCTTCAACCGTCGCGTAGCTCATGGCGAGCGAGCTGGATGGCGAGTCCATGGCGGGAGAGACGCTCTGGGAGAGGCTCCCAGCCAACCGAGCAGCATTTGACAAGTCAGATGCCATGGTTGGAGATGGTGCTGCACATTATTGCCCAGCATCATGCAGAGCGACTGATGGAAGCCGCCGGGGCCAGTTTTGCCGAAAGGGCAAACTTGGGAAGAGGAGTTTTGAGATATAAAAAGAGAGAAGAAAAAAAAAAAAGAGGGAAAGCTTGTGATCAATTTTCAAGCATGTGGTTTTGACCTGGAAGCTTAGCTTTAGAGCCGAGATTCTGCCGGCATAAGCACCCCGCCACCCCACCTTTTTTTCTGTCAGATTCGCAGAACCTCGAGTAGAGCAGTAAGAAGACGGGCATACATTTTATTTTGCCAATTCCAAGTACATATATTAGATTGTTGTGGAATAAATACCGATATCTGGTTGAATCTATACTATGTATCAAATGCTAAAGATATATATATATTCGCCGGAACAGGATTAGAGCTAAATACATTCATACAATACCTCGACATAGCGCCACGATTTGCTGGCGTGCCTAGTCATCCTGTTTGCTGCGAGCCGCAAAAGTCAAGCAGGTATTGTTATTTCTCCTTCAACAACCCACGCCCTCTCTTCTCTTCCACAGCGGGCTTCAACCTCAGCCTCAAAACTGACGATGCCACATTGACCCCAGCGAAATAAATACCGTGCCAAATGCCTTTTGCGCAGCTTGTTCTCGGAAGCCCCGGTGCGGGAAAGAGTACCTACTGCGATGGCAGTACGTCCGCAACCTGTGTTTTGCTCTGAACTGGAGTCGGGTTTGGTGCTGACATGAAGCTTCTCTTCTTCTTTTCCTTTCTCAGTGCACCAGTTCATGGGCGCCATTGGGCGTGCGTGCTCCGTCGTGAACCTCGACCCTGCCAACGACCATACAAACTACCCATGCGCTCTCGACATTCGCGACTTGGTTAAGCTGGAGGATGTCATGCGCGAAGATCGCCTGGGGCCCAACGGCGGTATACTATATGCTCTGGAAGAGCTCGAGAATAACTACGAATGGCTGGAAGAAGGACTAAAAGAGTTTGGGGAAGACTACGTCTTGTTCGACTGCCCCGGCCAGGTTGAGCTTTACACACATCACAACTCGTTAAGAAACATCTTTTACAAGCTTCAGAAGATTGGGTTTAGAGTCAGTTTGGTTTGCCAGAAGCAGTGCCAACAGGGTTTGCTAACCGTCCCTCGTGTTAGTTTGTCTGCGTACATCTCTCCGATTCCTTTTGTCTTACTCAGCCATCCCTCTACGTCTCCAATGTCCTCCTCTCGCTCCGAGCCATGATCCAGATGGATATGCCGCACGTCAACGTGCTGTCTAAAATCGACAAAATAGCATCATACGACGAGCTACCGTTCAATCTAGAATACTATACCGACGTCGACGACCTAACGCATCTAACGCCGTTCCTCGAGGCAGAGTCCCCAGGGATGCGCAACGAAAAGTTTGGCCGACTGCACGAGGCGATAGCAAACATGATTGAAAGCTACGGCCTAGTGCGGTATGAGGTGCTGGCAGTCGAGAATAAGAAGAGCATGATGCACCTACTCCGCGTGATTGATCGCGCAGGTGGTTACGTATTCGGAGGCGCTGAAGGTGCCAACGATACAGTATGGGCGGTTGCCATGAGGAATGAAGCGTCCATGATGGATGTGCCAGACATCCAGGACCGGTGGATTGACCACAAGGAGGAGTATGACCGCCTTGAGCGAGAAGCCGAGGAGGAGGAGCAGAGGAGGGTGCAGGAGGAGCACGGGATGGAGGTAGACGAGCCACAACCAGCTCCCCCCGCCGCAGAAGCGGAGATGGACCCGGACTTTGGCGACATGACAATACCGGAGGATATCGGCGTCCGGGTAGTTAGAAAGAAGTAATAATAAATCAAGAATTGCCACGTCAGCTGCCGTCTTCCATGTCCTCGTCGCTCATGGCATTGTCCACGACATCCAGCATGGCGTCATCCTTGGCCAAAAGATCCACGGACAGCGACGATTGGGGGCAAGAGCCGGCCTCTGCCTTTGCGGCCAGGATAAGTTTCCGAGCCCGGTCCACGGCGATCTCCTCGATCTTGCGGATGGTGCCGCTGACACGAACAACGCGGAAGATGCAGGGCCGGCCATCCTTGACGGGGACACGATCCATGAATGTCAATGCGGACCAGAGCAGCTGGTAATGGGCCCTGTTGCACCTGAGGATGAAGGTGGATGTGGCCAGGGAGAGATATTTGACTGTTTTTGAGTGTGCTGTGTTAGTCGTGCTATAAATCACATCACCACAGATCCTCACCTGAGAGATTGCCCTCCAGAGCCCCCGCGCCATAGTCGCCGTACAGCAGCAGCACCTCAGCCTTGATGGCCCTGACCAGAGCCTGCGGCGTCAGCTTCGCAATGGTCGGCTGGTGCTGGGCAACCAGAGCCGGCACGCGAGCCCGTGACACCGCGGCATCAGCTTCGGGAGGGTAGATGATGTTGACCAGCAGGTACCGCTCCTTGATTCGCACCATGTCCAGCCACGCCTGCTGCTGTTGCCAGATTGTCAGATCCGACTGGGAAAAGACTCGGCAGAGAGCAAAATGCCGGACCCCGTAGTGGCGAGGATCAGCGATGCGAGTGGGCAAAAAAAAAAACAAAAAACGAGAGGCTATCGCAGCATTGAAGCTTTCCAACGTTGCAGAAACTGACATTTGACGGGGCCATCAAAGGCCGAAAAATAGTCCATGGCGCCAACTCGGGTCTCGGGGTATCTTGCAGGGTGGGGGGCCGCTGTTGCATGCGCTGTAGCTCGCTGCTGGCCAGCGCCTGAGAAGCTTATCAGAGGCGCTAAAAACGGCGCTTTAGGGGGGGGCTGGGCTGGGCTCCACGGTTCTGAGCACCCGTAAAAACCTCCGCATGCTACTGTGCATGTGGCATGCGAGGATTTGGAGTCGGGAGTATTCCCACAGGTTCAGCGCAGTGCAGCAATACATCCACCCAGACTCCCGTGCTATACATATGTACAGTATATATTAGATTGATTGCATCCGGATAGGCCAAGCCGCGGCTTTGGCTTGAATTGTATTAGCTGGGAGCAATTACTTTGGCACTAGCACAGCAGGCTTCAGGACTAGCACGTCGTTGCTTCTGGACAGCTCCCAACACATGCCCAACATACCGAACCTCACACTTACATCGTTCAACGTCGTGGATAGGCAGGGTTTGGGATATTTGCCGCGGGTGATATTGGTACAAGGTACAGGCATAGGCATTGGCATCAACATTGATATTCTAGAAGGATTTTGGAATTCGTCTCCCCTGTCGATTGGATATCCATAGCACCATGGATGGCCCATTCAGTGCCGCAATCCTCATCGTCTCAACCACAGCCGCGCGAGATCCCTCTGCTGATGCGTCCGCAACGGTCCTCCGCGAGGTGCTGATGCAGGATGGCACGGGCAGATGGGACGTGGTCGACGAACGCATTGTCTCGGACAATGTCCTGGACATCCAGAGGATGATTATGCCCTGGACCGACAGCTCTGAGCCAGTCAATCTCGTCGTCACAACCGGCGGCACCGGGTTTTCAGTCGCAGATGTGACGCCGGAGGTGAGTGAGGCTGGTTTTAATTCAAATTCATTTAAGGGGGAAAAAAACTTGTCTTCAATCATGATATTAGCCGGTGATACTCACAAGCACACTTGAATAGGCCGTGGCCCCAATGATACACAAGACGGCTCCGGGTCTGATCCACGCGATGCTGTCTGCATCTCTCGCGATAACACCGTGTAAGTCACCAGACAAAGATGGCATCTCACCTATCAATTATACACAAAGTTGACCATGTATCAAAGTCGCCATGATGTCTCGTCCCACCGCTGGTGTCCGGAATAGGACCGTCATCGTCACCTTACCCGGCTCGCCCAAAGGGGCCAAGGAGAACCTCCAAGCCATCATCAAGACGCTGCCACACGCCTGTCTTCAAGCATCAGGTGCAAATTCACGAGCCTTGCATGCCGGCGGCGTCAAGAAGCTTGAGGCAGACGCCGGCATTGATCGTTCCCCGTCCCAAGCATCGACACAGCAGCATCACCACCATCACCACGGACACTCTCACGGCCACAGCCATGGTCCCGGACAGGGCCACGGCCATGCAAATCTGCAGAGATTCACCACCCCGAGCTCCGCTAGCACATCTCACTTATCCAACGACTTCAGCTTGGGTTCCGCGCGACGATACCGCGAGTCGCCTTATCCCATGGTATCCGTGGATGATGCTCTCGCCTTGATTTCAGAGCACACACCAGAACCACAGACGGAATCCGTCAAAGTCGACGAAAAGATCGTTGGCCTCGTCTTGGCCGAGGATGTCAAGGCGAAAGAAGACGTGCCGGCCTTCCGGGCCAGTATCGTGGACGGATATGCCGTCGTCGTGCCCAAAGACGGCAACGTAAAGGGCGTCTTCCCCGTCGCCGGCGTGTCCCACGCCGCCCCTGGAGAGCTGCCGCCTTTGAAAGAGGGAGAAATCGCCAGGATAACAACCGGCGCGCCGCTGCCCCCCGGAGCCACCGCCGTCATCATGGTGGAAGACACGACGCTCAAGACCATGACGGACGACGGCAAGGAGGAGAAGGAAGTCGAGATCCAGGCCGGGGGCGTCACGGACGGCGCCAACGTGCGCGAGGTCGGCAGCGACATCGCCCAAGGCGCCGTGATCCTCAAAAAGGGCGAGCAGATTTCCGGCGTCGGCGGCGAGATCGGTCTCCTCGCCGCCGTCGGCGTGGCGGAGGCCCGCGTCTTCAAGCGGCCCGTCATCGGCATCCTGTCCACCGGCGACGAGATCGTCGACTACGACCGGCCCGGCGGCCTCAAGCTCGGCGAGGTCCGCGACACGAACCGCATCACGCTCATCTCCGCCGCCAGGGAATGGGGCTTCTCGGTCGTCGACCTCGGCATCGCCAGCGACAAGCCCGGCTCGCTGGAGGAGACGCTGCGCGCCGGCCTCCGCGACGCCGACGTGCTCATCACCACCGGCGGCGTCTCCATGGGCGAGCTCGACCTCCTCAAGCCCACCATCGAGCGCTCCCTCGGCGGCACCATCCACTTTGGCCGCGTCGCCATGAAGCCCGGCAAGCCGACCACCTTTGCCACCATCCCCGTCAAGGACAACGCCGGCAACCGCGTCTCAAAGGTCATCTTCTCCCTGCCCGGCAATCCCGCCTCCGCGCTCGTGACGTTCCACCTCTTCGTCCTGCCGTCGCTGCATAAGCAGTCGGGCGTCTCCCCCGTCGGCCTCCCCAAGGTGCCCGTCACGCTGGCTCATGATTTCGGGCTGGACTCTCGGCCGGAGTTCCATCGTGCCGTTGTGACCATCGGCCAGGATGGCCTCCTGACGGCGAACAGCACCGGAGGACAGCGCAGCTCCAAGGTGGGCAGCTTGAGATCGGCAAACGCGCTGCTTTGCTTGCCTGGTGGTAGCGGGAAGCTGGACAAGGGCTCCAAGGTTGACGCTCTGCTAATGAATTCTATACGTGGAGGATGAAATGGTGAGGCAATTTGCTATGGACGTTGGTAGCTGATACCCAAAGCAGAAGTTGTGAGATACTACGGCTATTTAGTACTCGGTCAATGTGAGCAGGGGAAGAAGAGGGAAGGGATAAAAATCTGTTTGCTCTTTTACACATTCATGACTCTTTAAAAAAAATGATGCCTACTAGGTAGATTTCGAGCATCCGCAGCTGTCTTTACCCTTGGCTAGTATACACGGGGGCTAGTCATACAGCTTCAAATGTAACAAAAAAAAGAAAAAAAAAATTAAACATCGTCTACAGCCCAATCTTCCAAACGCCCAGCCAAAAACTGTTGTCGCAATGTATATGTCGGGTTCTCTCTCGACCACCACGGGGAGAGAAGGTAGGTGCAGCACAGAGACAGGGATAGACTGTGATATAAGTGCGAAATTCTTTCATCAGTCCCCGCCTATGTGCGGTTTAGACGGGCTTGGCGCCAAAGGGAGGAGCCTTTTCAGAAACCAGCAGTCCGATGATCAAGCCGAAAAGCCCCAGGACGGAGCTGAAGATTTCGATGACGAGAATCTTGACAAACCTGTGTTGTTCAGGAGGTGGTTAATATAGCGGCAAAGACATGGTCATCCGCCAAAACGACAGGTATCGGCGATGGAGAGGGTTTTCACATACAGTGAGGCATCAGCAGCATCAGCCAGCGCAGCTCCACTGCCATTGATGCCAACAGCAACACCACAGACAAGGTTGCAGGCGCCGACGGTCAGACCGGCCCAGAAGAGGGCAAAGCCAGTAAAGTAGGAGTCGGCAGAGTAGAGCTCAGCGCCGTGTACAGACTCGACCTTTGAGGAGAAGACAATGGCCATGATGACGCCGTAGATGGCGACGACCTCGCAGAAGATGATGGAGATGAGGTTCTTTGTTCGGATTCGGGGGGCCTTGACGCCGGCGCCGAGGATGGAGGACCCGGTAATGAAGATGCCCCTATGGTTTGACACGGGAGCGTTAGCTGTGTCTGCTTCTTCGCGATATAGTCTTGCTGCGTCGCTCCGGTGCGTCTCCGTTGCCTTTTGGGACGTGCGTTGATTGTCTTGTTGACTTACCAGGCGGCACCGACGACAGAGAGGCCGATGCAGAGGGAGATGCCCAAACTAGCCCAGGCGTAGGGCGATACGGACTCGAGAAAGGCGCCAACGTTGAAGGATTCGCCGCTGCCGGTGAAGAGCATGTCTGTTGATGGCGATTGCCAGTGTTAGCTCGAAGCCATTTCTTGAGGCGTATCCAAGACAACGATCATCATGATAGCAGTGATTGATGACGACTGTCGCCGACGATGGATTGCAACGGTCAGGACGGCACATACAAGCTCCCACCACGGTCAGAAACGACCCGATTCCTCCGACTCCGTACGTGAGACTCATGGTTCGTATTCACGGTGCTGGTGCTGCGTCTGGTGTCGAAGCAGAAGTGCTGGGGCTCGTCGTTTTGTTGCGAGCTTGGCTCAAGCTTTCGGAGCACAGAGGCGCGACAATGGCCGACGTCACATGACAAACGGCTCCCCTTTGCTGCTGACTCATCCGGATTCCCGCAGCAGCTCTCCGGGGTGCATCGAGTCGGAGCCCAGTTCATACTTCCAGCAAGCCTTAGCCTAACGAGCACTAACTTCCAGGCGCTAGGAGCAAGTGCAACGCCAACTGCAGCCATGGAGGTTCATTACCTAATTCGAGACTCGCTAGGCTGCCACTCTTCTGTCAGCAATTCCGACTGACGGAACTTGGCCCAAACATCCTCCAAAGGCGCATCGTCTGTCTTTCGT
Source organism: Trichoderma sp. TW21990_1 (assembly GCA_010015515.1). Lineage (NCBI taxonomy): Eukaryota > Fungi > Ascomycota > Sordariomycetes > Hypocreales > Hypocreaceae > Trichoderma > Trichoderma sp. TW21990_1. The sequence continues at coordinate 210,203 of ML974118.1, forward strand.
TCTCTCTCTTCGAATCTCGGCAACTCAAAGGCGCATCGCTCATTTACGCTGCTTATCCTTGCATCGCCAACCATGGCCAGCGGCGCGCAATCCTTCTACGAGCTCTACCGTAGGAGCAGGTAATGCGCCACTCCCCCCATGACCGACCCCAGAGACATGCCGTTTCTAATGCTTCACAGTATCGGGCTCGCTCTGACGGACACGCTCGACGATCTAATCAGCGAGGAGCGCATCCACCCTCAGCTGGCGATGAAGATCCTGGGCAACTTTGACCAGGCAATCACCGAGGCGCTGCAGAAGAACGTCAAGAGCCGACTCCAGTTCAAGGTAAATGCGAACGCTACATACAACCCGGGTGTTTTGAGTCCTGTATTGAGTCGGGAGAGGGGCTGACGAGTGCAACCAAAACAGGGGAGCTTGGATACTTACCGGTTCTGCGACGAAGTATGGACATTCCTCATCAAGAACGTGACGTTCAAAATGGACAATGGTAGCGTCTCTGTCCAGGCGGACAAGGTCAAGATTGTTAGCTGCAACGCAAAGAGACCTGGCGAAGGACAGTGATAAACCGCGACTAGAGAATTGCTCGCATTGCAAGCCGATGGGACGGGAATAGGGGCAAGAACGAAACAGAGCAGAGCAGGGAGGCATACCATTGATAACGGCGACAGGACTGGCAGTAACGGCGTTTTAGGGATTACGGATACAGGGACAAGGCATTGATTCACCTATTCAGCAAATATTGGGAAACTGGGTCTTGATTGGGCCACGGATGAAATAGACAAGACGAGTAATACATTGACATTTTAAGAATCCTGAGAGTACCATGACATTGTAACGATGCCGTTGGACATGTGCCTGCCCCCCCTTGGAGTCACGAGAGCCACAGCCCACGAGCGCCACTGTGGCGGTGAACAGTCTACTCTCCCGCTCCCTGTCTATCCGTCTGTGTGGCTTCAATTGCATTAACCAGCAATTACCAGCCAGACATCAGATTCAACATCCATCACTCTCATCCTATACTCTCCCCAACCCTCAATTACATTCCCATCACTCCAATTCCCTCCCCTCCCAGCTCATCCAAACCTCCTCCCCAACCAAACAAACATAAAAACCACGCCTCTTCCCACCCAACTACCCAATACGGCCATCTTCCCAATCCAGTAACCACCAAAACACACACAGCCGAATAATGGACGCGCGCAAACGGCGGGTCAAACCGACCTCTCCGGAATCCCGACCTCACAACGCCAGCACCGGCAAACCCGCTCCTCCATCTTCTTCTTCTGCTGCTGCTGCTACAGCCGCCAAGATGGACGCACTGGAATCTTCGTCGTGGAGAAAGCATTGGATGTTTTTTGCCGTGGCGAGCGGTGCTTGTGCGGCGTTTAACGGCGTGTTTGCCAAGTTGTACGTCTTTTTTTTATTTATTTATTTTTGATGCTATTCTGCTTGTCGATGACAGCTTTTGCTTTTGGAGGGTGTTCATATATATGCCATGAATGAAGCTATCAACATAATTACTATATTTACATATACATTTACTAACATGACATTTCATCTCAGAACAACCACAGAACTCACAACAAATCTATCCACCACCATCGCCAAAACCCTCGGAATGCAATCCCACTCCCAAATCGTCGAAATCGTCATCCGTACCGCAAGTCTTCCCCCATCCCCCATTCCACACTCCCCAATCAAAAGCTAACATCCATGAGCATCCCAGATCTTCTTCATCCTCAACCTCACCTTCAACGGCATCGTAAGTTTTTTTTTTTTTTCCACCCCTCATCTCACAAAACTTTAAAAAAAAAAAAAAAACTCTCACTTACACACCCTCGCAAAAGATGTGGTCCCTCTTCACCACCGCCCTCGCCCGCGGCAAATCCGCAACCCAAGTCTCCATCATGAACACCTCCACAAACTTCCTCGTCACCGCCTTCACCGGCCTCGTCATCTTCTCCGAGGCCCTGCCCCCGATGTGGTGGGCCGGCGCTTCGCTCCTCGTCGCCGGCAGCGTCATTGCAGGTCGCAAGGATGAGGGCGAAGGTGACGCCGCCAAAGATGAAGAAAGCGAGGCATATGAGCCGGCTCCTGCGGGAAGCGGCCTTGAGCTGGATGAGGATGTGGTCGTAGGGGAGAGATACCGCGATGAGGACGTCCCTGACTTGGGAGAACTTCGTAGCTGAGCAGCCTGAATTGCTCGTTTTAGACAAAATTCAAAATCATCGTAGCATAGCACACTTTAGATATCAATTATATATACACAAGGCATATGAAAACAAAATTTAGAAAAAGCAACGCTTCTATGGCGCCCCGCTCCGTGTTCAAAATGCCAGTCCAGTCTATCTCCTTTCCAGCTCAACGCCTTCATCAACGCCGTCCTCGTCCCCATCCAACATAGTCTCTCTCCTCCCATTCGCACGCGTCCGATCATCCTCACTGAGTCTAATGTGGCCCCGCGAAACCGTCGACACCGAACTGGAAACCCAAAAACCGACTCTACGAATCGCGCTCCACAGATGCTCCTGTCCCTCAATGACGTGCTGGTCGTCTTTCGGGTTCTCGGCCGCCTCCACCTTGAACTGGTACTTGAGGCAATCCTTGACGGTTACCAGACCAGAGAGCTTCCCATGATACTCGATCAGAATGACGCGAGGTCCAATCTTTTGGAACAGCTCCATGACCGTCTCCAGAGGCAGACGAGGGTGCGCCGTCACGGGCGTGGCATCGACATAGCGGCTAAAGTCAAGAGGCGATGAGGCCGTGATATCTCCGCGAAAGGCGGGTGTAATCGGAGTGATGGCCGGAGTCTGGGCCGGATGCGGTGAAAAGATGCACTTAGCTTCCTGAGAAACGGGACGCTCGCGCCTTGTTCGATCCACGGCATACCGCAGCTCGGTCCTACCAATGTATCCCACCAACGTCTTGGAGCTACTATCTAATACGATGGGGAACCCCTGATATTTGGCCTCGGCCAGCAGCTGCTCAACGTCGGCAAGAGTCAGTCCAGTGGCGGGCAGAGACACGACGGAGCTTCGCATGACCTGAGAGACCGGGACACCGTAGTTGTGGTCCTCTTTTCCATCGATAAACGGAAAACCGTTGAACCAAATCATGCGGTCAGCGATGCCACCCTTACCAAACATCTCGCTGACCAGCTTGGTCACGCCAACGACAATCATGGTCGGCAGAATGTACGTGAGCGCCCCGGTAAGTTCAAACATGATGACGACGACAGTCAGGGTGAGATGCATGATGCCGCTCAGGGCTGCCGCTGCACCGAGGAAGGCGTACGTGCCCGGCGTGATGCATGGCTCGTCTGGCTTACAGGCGGAAAAGAAGACGCTACTCGGGTTTGCTTCATATATGGCTTGGACGATGATGCCGACGGTTCGCCCAAACGAGGCGCCAATGGCCATGGAGGGCACAAAGATTCCGGCGGGCACCTTGCATCCGTAGGATATAATGACCAAAAGCACTCTCAACACCGTCGCGAAAATCAGCGACACAAGGTTCCAGGCCCTCTTGTCCTTGTCGCACAGCCCGTGGTAGTTCTCTGCTCCTTCGCACTCGAGAAAGAGAATCTCCATGCTCTCTGTCATGTCAATCCTAAGAAAAGCGTTGGGATAGGCAATGATGGCGGTTCCCGCCGCAAGGAGCGTCGCTTCCAATATGGCGTATTTCGTCAGGTACTTCTTCCGGAAGGCCTGCGCTCGAAGATTCCACTTGATGACAAAAGCACCGTACAGTCCGCCGAAAATGCCAATGATGATGTAGAATACGATTTCGAAGAAATGCCAGTCCCGGTCGTACTTGACCTGGAACATGACCAACTGTCCCGTGCGAAAGGGATTCATCGCGGAAAGGACCGCCGTGGCCACCAGAGCACAGAAATAGCTGCGCCACATGGTCTTGAGCGGAAAGTAGCTCGACATCTCCTCAAGTGAGAAGAGCACGCCTCCGATGGGGCTGCCAAAGGCGACTGCAACACCCGCTGCGGCACAGGCGCTGAGAATCTCACGAGTCTTGCCCGCATTCCTTCTGTACTTGTTGAACAGCCTTGAGATGACGTTGCCAGTGCAGACGGCATAGTGAACACTGGGCCCTTCCTTTCCAACAGACAAGCCAGAGGCGATAGCTAGGGGTAAGCAGATGGACTTGATCAGTAGAGTCCAGAAGCCAAGAAAGCCCTTCATGACGAAGCCAGCAATTATGCACTTGATCTCTGATATGCCAGATCCCGCCGCATACGGAGCATATGACTTGACCAGTGTTGCCGACACGCAAGCGAACAGGGTCTACCCGCCGAGTTAGAAAGCTCACAAAGTCATGTTATGTGCCTGAAATTAAAGTAGATCTGCTTACCGCAAATATAAAGTAGATGAAATAATTGAGGGCGCCAAAGCCAGTCCAGTGATGCCACTGTTCACAGCCTGCAATAAGCGTCAGCCAGGCCGGTCATATACCACAGCATTGGTAGGTATCAGTTGAAGAGAAAAAAAATCACCATTGTCCTCTCCCCAGCAGCAAAACTTCTCGTTGAGATAAAACCCCGTCGTGCAATGGCCCGTCTTGATATCCGACAGCCACTCCGTCACAATGTTCAAAAACGCCGCATTCAACCCGATGGCCACGCCGATGATGGTGACGACGATCCAGCCCTGCGCGGCGTCGTAAGATTCCCACAGCCGGTACCTCCAGCCGGGCTGGCCGAGTCTGTATACGCCCGCCGTGCGCTTCCTGCGAGCTTTGCGCCGCGCCTGTTCTCGCGCAGCGTCTTGCACCCAATCTGCGTCGCTTCGGGGTCAGTCTCGTCTGCGGAGATGTGCCTCTGAGACTGCTTCGCTCTCACCTATCGTTGTAAAGTCCTGGACACCACGGCTGTCAGCGCCAGAAGATACATGTGCCATAGCAGCGCACTCTCGCTCACCTCATATCTCTTGATCTCGGCAATCTCTTCCTCGATCTGGCCCTCCCTCGGCGCTTCTCCCTGCTCTGCGTTGGACACGGCAAAGGACACTCGAGAGCTGATGGATGGCCGCCGCGAGACGCCGGGGCTGAGCATGGCCGTGGAAGTTGATGTTGGATTCATGATTCCGACAAACACACCATGGCGATTGTATGCTTGGCTGGTCGATGGCGTCGATGGCCAACGTCGTTTGTTTACGTGCGGCGTCGTGCGATGCGATTCGATTCGATGCGATGCAGTGTGACTACGATTTACTGCAGCGTTGCGGTCGTCGATTCTACCGTTCGGATCGGCTCGGTCTGGCGTTGAAGGGCGTTGAAGCGACGTTGGCGCAAAGAGAACTGCAGCTCGACATTCAATCGGCGCCAGCAGTTGCGCATGTATGAATTTACACAAAGTACTACTACTACCTACATATTACAGAGCAGATGCGGATAAGATAAGCTGCGCCGTCCCCGCTGTAGCAGCAGATCCCCAGGGCAGAGACTCCGTCGCAGTGCATGCGCTGCAGCTGAAACCATCCACTAGAAGCGCTGGTTTAGTGGATGCAGCCGCCCGATTTGCGTGGATGTACACCCAACTGGACCCTACAGTACGGAGTCCAGGTCGCGTCAAAGTGTCGCGTCCATCAATTCCATCTATTAAACCAAGGATATTGATTGACCTTCATCTGTCAGCCCAAATCCCATCGTCTTCTACAGACTGTTGCTACGGATAGAAGATACGTCTTCATCCAATCAACACTCACGTCTGGAGCTCCAGAACCCTCCAGGCTTCAACTGCAAACTGTCTTCAGCAGCAGCTTACTTAATGTCGCCGTGAGCCCAAACGACGTCTACAAACCTTTCCCTGGCCCTCAATCTCTTCTCATCCCAATCCCACCAACCATTTTCAACCACCCATAAGAAGCAAGTCCCCAACTCTGGCCTCTTCTTACACATATATACACAACCCTTTCTTTTCGCTCAGGCCATCGATTCCAAAGAAAGCCACCTTTGAGACGCCTTCACCCTCCTGGCAAACCCTGAATAGTCGACTGGCATCTCACCGCGCGTGATCCACAAGTTCTCACTCACACGAGCCATCCGCTCATCAAAGCAACTCAAAACTCTCCTCATCTACTCAACCACCAAAAATCCCAAACCATGCCCTACAACACCAGCGCCATCCCTCCTCGAAAGGAGCCCACCGGTCAAACCCAACTGCCATGTAAGCTCTCTTTTCCCCCCAAATCCTCATCCTCCCTCACAAAAAGCTAACTCCTCCTCCTCCTCCTCAGTGTCAAGAGTCAAGAAAATCATCAGCCAAGACCCAGATGTCCAAATGTGCTCTAACAACGCCGCCTTTGTCATCACTCTCGCCGCTGTACGTCTGCCTTCCCCCTTCTCCCTCTCCACCATTTTTCTCCTCCCAGCTAATCACCCCCTATCAATGCAGGAAATGTTCATCCAGCATCTCACTGAAGAAGCCCAGAACCAAGCAAAACTAGAACGCAAGCCTCGCCGCAACATCCAGTACAAAGACATTGGTAATTTCTCACAAACTCTCACTCCACCTAACTCTCTCTCTCTCTTTCTCTCTCTCTCTCTCTCTCTCTCTCTCGCAAAAGAAAGAAAAATCTAACTCTCTCTCCTTCACAAAAAGCCAACGCAATTTCACACCGCGACCACCTCGAATTCCTCGAAGACGTCGCCCCCAAAACCATCCCCCTCAAAAAGGCAAAGGCCATCAACCAGGCCCGCCTCCGCGGCGAGCCTCTCCCCGACGCCGCCCCCCGCGCCGCAACAAACGGCAGCGCAGCAAAGCCAAAGGCCGCAGCTACCAAGGCCGGCGTCAACGGCGGCCAGCCAAAGGCCGGCACTAACCCCTTCACCCTGTCTCTCCGCGGCGAGGAGAGGGAGAAGAAGGACGGGAGCAATGACCCCAGCGACCAGCTGGAGTTGGAGATGAGGCAGGCGGCCCAGCCCGAGGAAGATGCCGACGTGGACATGACTGGCTAGGAGGCACTTCACCGCGGGCATTCCTGTGTTGGCCAGTAGGGACGTGGCTGGTTTCGTTACTTGTACTTTGCATTTACCATGGAGCTTTGTTGCTTTTGTTTAGATAGCTGGAAAGACTTTATATTTCATGGCGATTCTTTTGTTTTTTCTACCGTCATGTACAGTTTATGGCCTGAGTAGCCCTGCTCCCCCAATCTCTTCATTGAAGAGATCAATATTGTAAAAGAAGAAAACAAGGGGGGCAGAAAGGGGGGGCAATAATGAATCAAATAGCCATAGAGCAAAAAACAACCTTGTGTCAAAAGAAAATATTAGGCCTTCCCCCCCCTTTCACTCTTCCATAGCATCGCCATAAATCCCCGACGGTAACCTCCCCTCGTTGAGCTCCTTCTCCAGCGCAATAATCTCCTGCAAGCTCGTCGCCTTCTTGATCCTCTCCTGCAGCCGCTGCTTCTCGGCGTCCGTCAGCTTTATCCGCGAGAGCTTCGATGGCGCGGCCGATGAGCCGTTGGATGTGACTTCGAACGTCTTGGATTTTTTGCCCATGACCTAAACGACGAACGAACGCGATTCCGGTTAGTATGTAGACAGGTTGGTATAGGGGAAGGTGTAGATTACCGATGTTGCTAGAGCCGTAGGCTCTTCTGCCGTGCCAAATAGTTCCCGGCTCTTGTCTCGCTCCGCCTGCTTGACCTTTTCGTAATCTAGAAACCGGACAGACGGACACCGCCAAATAACCCAATAGCGATAATGCTACACCACCACCGTCAGCAAAAAAAAAAAACCCACCCCCTAGATAGAAAAGAGGGAAAACACCAAGAAAAAAAACACACACACCTCCTTCTTCGTAATCGGGTTATCCGCCAACACCAAATGCGTCAGCCGCGAAAACGTCCCCAGCGCATCCACGTCCGCCAGCTCCACCAGGTGATTCGACGCCAGCACCAAATTCCGCAGGTTCGGCACCGATGCCGCCACCGTGGGCTGGATGCTCGTGACGCGGTTGCGCGCCAGCAGCAGCGTCGTTATGCGCGGCGAGAGAGGGAAGTTGCCCAGCACTTGGATATCATTGTCGGTGAAGTCGATGGCGTCGTGGGGCTACACATTGTCAAAAAGTAAAAGACTTGAGTGTCAGCTTTTTTTTTTTTTCATTCCTCTTGATAACATTCCATCGTGCTGGCTAGGGAAGAAGAGGGAAGGGGGGGATCACTCACGCCTGCAACACCCAAGTTTTCAATCGCAGGAATCCGATGTCCTATTCAAGCCGCACCGACAAAAGGCCTCAAATGTATCAAAAGATCCTTCATAAAATAAAAATAAAATAAAAGAGGAGAAAGAAGAAGAAGGAGAAAAATGAACAAGAGGCCCGAATAAAAAAATGTGTGTAGCATCTGCTCTTTTCAAGTTTCCCTTCCCTCCCTTCCCTTGGGCATAAACGCACCTCGGAGATCAAGCTCTCTCTCCTTCAAGGGATTCAGGTAGGACAGCGAGTCCCGGATCAGTTCGGCCGTCAGCCGCATCGTGGGATTGCGTCGGTTTTGGTGGAAGAAAGGGGGGGGGAGGAGTCGAGAGAGCCTCGAGAGGCTGGTGATTTGGGGGGGGCGTGTGACGGCGGGTTTGCCTCTAGAGCTGCGCTTCAACGGGGCAATTGCCTGTGAATGGGCGTGTCGATTGATCAAATTATCGTTTAGAATGCACTTGAGAGGATATTAAATCGTTGTCGCGAAAATCCGAGGTGGGAAAGGAAGAAACGCCGTGAATGGGGAACAATCGAAGAAGTCAGTGGGTGTCGCATGCCAACTTCAGCAAGGCAAGGCTGAAATGTTTGGACAAGGCGCGGAAATTTCACTAGCAAAACAAGCCACACGCTTACAGTGCCACATCTAGCTGGCGCCACACTTCAACTTCATTACAAGCTCTTCACATCTTTACCACCCAAATTCCAAAGTCAGTTCTACCAGCGAATAGAATAATAGAATAAACAAATAATAATAATTTTACAATGTAACATATCACTCATAGTTCATCATCGACTGCTCAGCTGTCCTAAAATACCAAAGGTATAATCCGCACTACAGAAAACGTACCTATAAAGCACAAAAAGGTACCTACTACTACCTGTAAGTCTACCCATCCAAGTACAAAAATAATACAACTCCCAAATCAATACATTTCCCTCCTTTTACCATAACCTTAACCCAGACTCAAACACGAGCCTCCGCCAATCTAAACAGTAAAAACCAAAAGTCTTCGTCTTCTATTGAAACACGTAAACCACGCCAGATCGATCCACAGACACGCTCATCGAATACGGATACTCCAGAATCGCCACGTCCATGATCAAATCCAGATGCGACTTTAACAACTGCTGCTGCTGCATCGAAATCACCGTAGATCTGGGGGCCTTTTGCCTAGATCCAGTCCCCGCGTTAGGTGCAGACGCCACATGCCTAGCAAACCGCTCTATGTTGAGCGTCATTGATGTCGACGGATGCGTGCTCGAATATGTGGGCGCCACTTCGTCGGGCTGGAGACCACTGTAGATGCAAGAGTTTTCGATCCGAGAAATGTCCCAGAATCGAAGTCGTTTATCGGACCCAGCCGTAAGCATGTACGCATGGCGGACCTCGCGAGAGTCCTCCGATGTTCCCGTGCCCACAACCATCGCTCGCACCCCTCGATCTGCATTTGCCATGTCGCTTATCTCAAGGTTCGTGGCGAAACGGCTGAGCATTCCTTCCGGCTTATCATCATCGACTTCCCATGCAGTGTATCCCTTCTGGCTATCCTTATTGCCACCAGTTCGGTAAATCTCCCTGCAGGTCGTCTTTTCCAGGTCCCATACCGTAACCTCGCCTTGACCAGTGCCTCCAGCAACGCAGATCCATTTACCCCTGCCCTTGTTAGGGTGTACACAAATCCGATAAATGGATCCCTTCCCGGGCACGCCCCAGCCCTTCAGCCTCATCTTGAAGCGAAGATCCCACAGGTCGACAACCCCATGAGAAGTCCCAACGCAAAGCCAGTTCCTCTTCTTGTCAACGCAAAAACACGTTGGCGTTCCGTGATGGACAGGATTCTCGAGCACATAAAGCAGAGTCATGGTTCTCAAATCCATGGCGAGGATCCTCGATAGATTGGTGGCGAGCACAAGGATGGAGCTTTGTTCTTGCTTAAAATGCTCACACCACACTGCATATTCGCCTTCCGGTAGCTGGTATTCCCGCAACACCCGCAGCTTGGTATATCTAATAACACCACTAGTGGGAACCGTGTCAACCTTGACTACGTGAACACTGCCATCGGACGCACAGCTGACGAAGCAGTGTGAGTTTTCAACGAAGCAAAGGGCAACAACACGAGCACCTTCGCCGTGTTTGTAAGTCTGCCGGGATCGGTTCGTAATGTTGCGCTCAAGCCGCTGTGTATCCCACACCTTGACCGTCCCGTCGTTGCCGCCCGTGATGAAGAAGATGTGGTCCGGAGATGGAATAACGCGGTTGATGGGTCCGCGGTGCTCTGCAAACGTCGCCACGAGATGCCCGTCCGGCTTCCATGGAGGGTCCGCGCCCGGGACGTTGACCGACCTGCTCTTGTCTCCAGAGATGGGCTGGACCATTGGCCCAAATTCCAGCACATCACGAGGAAAGTTTTCGACATACATGTTATCAAGCATGCGCCGAACGTGGGGATCTGTTCCTTCATAGCTATGCCTCACCCGTCTCAGGCGGGCAGCTTCGCCGCCCTCTGTGCTCGGCCGGGAAATGGCCTGCACCGGCACTGCCTGGGTAAAAGGCCCTTCCACTTGCCCAAATGCATTGGCGTCGCTGGTGCCAGTCTCCGGTATAGACTTGTGACCGTCCCTGCGATCCAAGAGGCTGAGAGCGCTCGACTGGTGTCGAATGCCCCTACGAGAAGAATATGATCCGTCCTTTATAGACACGGAATCATCTCCAGGCCCAAGGGGGGAATTTAGAGCCATCCGAGAATCGGTAGAGCTGGCCCTGCCGCTTCCAGTGGGAGACAACAGGCGTCCTGTGCTGCGAGAAGGTAATGGGCCAATGCTGTGCACTCTATTATGAGAATGGAGAGCGCCGCGCTTCTTCTTGCTGGCTGTATCGTCTATCGTCATGGAGGCATCCAATAACGCATCCGCAATCGTATACGGCCCAGCTATGGGCGGTGTAGGCTCCAGGTCCGGTAGAGCGGCAGAGGGGTCCTTCAAGGGTCCCTCATCAAAAAATACCGTCTGAATAGACACTCCCAGCTCCTTCAGCTGAACGAATCCCGTAGGCATAACTTCTTCCTCGGCTGCGGGAGCAGCAGCGCTAGTGTCTCGCGTCTTGCTCTTGCTAAGTCGCCATATATATTCACACAAGGCCAGAAATTTCACCTCGTCCTCTGCTTTTAGTCCAAAATTCCTCAGCTTCTCAAGCCATTGCTCATCCTCTTCGTTGCGGTTAATCTTGCTCGTAGAAGACGGTATCAGCTCCCTAGACGTGCGAGCTGCCGAGGCCACTGCCCCCTGGGTCAACGACAGCCGCTTCCCCAAAACCGACTTCCAGAACACTCCCTTGTCCGTCTTAGAGGCCCAAGTGAGCGCCTGGTCGAAGACTGCTCGGGGAAGAGGCCTCTTCAAGGAATCGAGCAGATTTAGCTCGGAAAAGTCGGACAGAGACTCAATCTTGAGATATGGCCTAACCATTGGCAGCAATATGCACTGTACATCGGCCGGCGATAAGAACTTGGCGGCCATAGACAGAAACTCTGCTGCAGATTCCCTGATCCATATGTTTGGGTGCATGGTAAGCCGCCCTACCAGGTCTGCCAGCTCCCATATCTTTGATCTGGACAACAGTCCCAGGCCTGCGAGCTGAGCTAGCGAATGCAGAGCTGAACGCACCACACTCTCCTCCGGATCCGCCAATGCCTGGACCATGAGAGGCAGTATGAATTCCTCGAGGCTCGTGCTTCCTATAAAGGTCGCAATGCCCACGATGGTGTCCAGGAAGGCGCTCTTCAACATCCAGTCCCGGTCATTCAGGTAAGTAATCAAGTGCGTAAGAAGGATGTCATTAGAATTCTCCTGGAAATACATGCAAAGTTCTGGCACTGACGTCAAGAAGGCTCGTCGAACATGGACATCCGGGTCCTCGACGAGCTGCTTCGTGTGGCTCTCTAGAATCTCAAAAAGTTGTCGGTTTGCATTGTCAAACATGCTTTCAAAGTTGGCGGCAGCGCCGTCAGTTCCAGGTTCAACCTCCGGGTCAGTTATCGGCATTGATCCGTCAGCCCGAAGGCTTGATGCCATTTCCAGAAATCGCTGAGCAGTAGAAGCGAGGCTGCCTATGCAGGACGCATAAGTCGCTCGCACAAGAGAGTTGGGTGTCCACGATTTTGTTCCGAGAGCAATCTCCATCCGGGGCAAGACGTATTCCACCAGGACGTGCGAATTTATCGGCGTAGTCACCCGTACCAGCTGCAGCAGCTGAGTAACGGCTCGTATCACAGTCACAAGGACCATGTCTGTCTCCTCTTTGCGCAGAAGTGTCATCAGATACGGCAGCACCCTGTCCAACTTGGCCTCATCCGTAAGCCTTTCGGCAAATGCCAACAGCAAATCACATGCCCTGATTCTAGATGCAGCCCGCGCCGTCGTCCTCATAGCCGAAACCACCAGTGTCAGGAAGATGAGCGTTCCATCATCCTCCGGCGGCTCAAGATCCGCAGAGACGGCATGTTCGTGAGTCGGAATGCTCAGTCTCACCGGGAAATGGTCCAACCCCAGCCTCGACTTGGGCATTATCGGCCCTGAGGTCTGCTTTTCGGCTTGGTAGCCCAAGAAGTATGAAATTTTGTCAAAGTCATTGTAGATCCTGTCAATGCGGTTATCCGACTCCCCCAAGTTCTTCTCAGCACCCGACATGGGGCTATTCCCAGACGACGGATCCGTAATCAGCTCCATGTACTGGTGGAGGAAGCTGTAGAAGTAGCTGGGGAAGACCTTATCCTTCCAAAAATCGAGGTACTGCTCGGCCGAATACCGCCTCTCGGGATCAAGCTGGATCATGTGGGCAATCATGTCGCGCACGTCCTTGTCCGAGATGACGCTCAGGTGGGTAATGACGGGATCATACTCACCGCGACGGTACTTGTACAGCTGGGCGAGGCTGAAGATTTCCGACTCGAGAAACAGCTGGGCAATGACACATCCCGCGCTGAAGACGTCCATGGCCCACGTCATCTTGGGCTTCTGCGGCGGGGCCTCGCTGGACGAGTAGAAGCGCTCCGGCGCAATGTAGCACGTCCGGCGGCCAGACGAGTCGAAGAAGTAGGAAAAGTCGCCCGGGTTGTCGTCTGGGAGCATTATGGGCTTGTAGGCGGACGAAAAGTCGGTCAAATACAGCCAGTTCCATGACGTGACGAGCACATTCTGGGCTTTGATGTCGCCGTGGTAGACGTCGCGCGCGTGGCAATCTCGCAGGGCGCAAAGAAGCTGGAACGCCAGCCACTTCTTCTCGATGTCCTCCAGGAAGGGCCGTGTGCTCATGCGGTCGTAGAGCGAGTTGTACATGAACTGCCGCACCAGATATCCGTTCGTCTCCGTCTCGATGATGCGCTGGAAGGCTAATGCATTGGGGACGCCCGCCAACGCCTTGCGCTGCTCTGCTCAAACGGATCAGCACCTGGCCCTCCGCTTGGGGCTGCCAAAAAGCTCACCTATAATCTTCTTCTTGTACGTCTCCAGTTTCACCTCCGTGTAGGGCTTCACGAGTACCTTGACCAGCACCACGCCGTTCTCGTGCCTCCCCCGGATGCTCTTCATGAAGCGCGCATTTCCTATGCTCTTTTCGTACTGAATGTCCTGCAGCTGCGCAATATCTATGCCCGCAGAGCCAGCCGACGGCGTGGCGAGAGAGAATCCTTGACCCATGGCTCCGAACGAAGAAGACGGCGAAAGAGAGGCGAGTGAGAGGTATAGCCCTCGTCCTCCGAACAGCTAGAGAAGGTGTCGAGGCAGCTAGCAGAGGGGGGGGTAGCGGGAAGCGGCGTCTTTATCGTTCGGCCAGGGAGGAAATAGCCGTCATTTTGAATGGGAATAGACAGTAGGATGGCAAATGAATGGCGGCTATCGCAAGATGTCGTCGGAGCTGTGAGAACGGAGAGGGTAGGTTGATTCCAGAGAGGTTCTCGTGATGGAAGCCCTGCTCTCTGGAGGTTAATGGAGGGACGTCACCTGGCCTAAAGCAGTTGAGCCCGCAGCCTCATGGGAGCTTGGCTGCGCCGCTTGTTCTTATGGAGCGTCACCGCTGTGGACTGGGGCCGATAGTGGACGGATTTAGCGCCTGGGCACCCACTAGCAGCACTAAACTGACTTTACTAGGCCGCTACTAAAGATCAATGATAGCAACAACACGAAAGCCTACAAGAGATGGATGATTCCCTTACAGATTCTGGCTAGATAGAAGACTCAAGACACTCGCAATTGATTCAACAGCTTTGAATTAAATAAACTATGTATTCCAATGAACCGCAGTGGGAATATCCAGATACCATTGACCTAAAAAGAAGAAGAAAAACACAGCCCAAATGATATTTGCCTAGGTACGTTGGTAGATAGGGTACCCAGTAGATAGCGACTGTTATGGGATCCCCAATATCCAAGACTCGTGTACTAAAAACAAACAAGAAAGAAGACGAAGGTTTCATGAAGAGAGAGGAACAGGCTCAGAATCCAGCACTGCAATTGCCCTTCCACCTCGAGGTATCGACAAGATGCAATTTTTTTTTTTTCTTCAACTAGGAGTCCCGGTATAATCCTGATCCAAACATTTTGCTCCAAAAGTTCAAATGATGATAAAAGAAGAGGTTCCAAATGAAGGAGGTATTGATAAAGAAAAAAAAGAAAAAAAGATGAAAGATGGAAGATGGAAGATGAAAAAAAAAAAAAAAAAAAAAAAAAGAACCAATGATGATAGTAAAACAGAAACGCCCATATGCCCCCTTTCGCGGCTATATGCGGGATTCCCGTATAGCTTTAGCTTCAGTAACCCTCTGTGTGAAATGCTTAGATATAAACCCCCTTCCCTTTCCTGAACTCCTATGCATACCAGGATCGTCAAAACAAAAAAATAGTGTTTTCTCATTCCGTCATTGGCAAGGAAATATGCGACATTTCCTGATCCCACGCCGAGCCACATCGGCCATGCAAAAATAATGATTCCCCCCGCTCCGCCTTTAGTTTACCACGGTACGCAAGCGCATCTGCCTTGATGAGTTGTACCGTATCCTTGCCAGCATGGCTTCTGTATCGAAATCTTCTTGGCCAGCATTGGGGTCCGCCTCGATCCGATCGGCCACGTGCATGACAGGGAGTCTCGGCGCGGCAGAGTCTGCCACCTCGAGCTTCCGTGAGTGGACATCGTCGACCTCCTTGTGGTGCGGCACCAATGTCCTGCTCACGGTGATTGACTTCATCGTGCGTGGCTTCGAATCGGCAGCCTCCTTGAGCGCCTCGGGTTCCTCACGTTCGACGCGCTCCATTTCCTCTTTGGCCATCACGAGAACCTCGCCTATGCGCTTCTGAATCTTTTGCACCTCTTCATTGCACTTGGCGTCCCTCAGAAACTGGTGGGCGCCGTGCTCACACGTGCTCTGGACGAACTCGAGAGCCTTGTCCAGCTCGTCATACACATCGGGTGTCTGGTTAGACAGTCCAGGGTGGCCCAGGCGCATGGCAGCGGGTCCGTACCGCCGACTGCTGATGTATCGCAGCGAAGGAAGAACCTCGGCGGTCTTGTCGTCACCACCGTTCTCGTCGTCTGGTACTTCCATCTCAGCCAGCTTCTTGATCTGCGCCACCTTGGCTGCCATCTTGGCTTTCCGCATCAGATTCCTACTTGAAGAGATGAAGCGGACGAGGTCGTCAAAGAAGCCCTGCACGTAGCTGTCGTAGTAGACGATGATCATATTCCTGGTGCGGTACGTCTGGCGAGGCCCGTCCGCAGAGCAAATCGACGTCATCCTGTTCTTCTTGACTACTCGGTTGCTGGGTATCCCGTTGGTGTCTGTTGCAGTCTTGGGAAATACCTGGCGCTTCTCGGCAGCCGGGCTCGGCGGTGATGAACGGCGCTGTCTGTTGCTGTGGAAGGGTGATGCGGCAGTCTCTGGCTGGTGGGGGGCGGGTACGTCTTCGGGGAAGCAGATGTGCATCGCGCCATCATCCTTCGGCTTGAGGGACTCTGTTGAGCCCTTATTCCTCAGTGATCTGGTCTCTGGTTCCTTGTTGGAGTTTGCCTCAGCCAGAGCCGCCAACTCCAGCTGGCGCTTGTCAACCTGGCCGCTCAGCTCATCGAGCCTTTTCTGCCAGTCAGGTATATTATTTATAAGGTTTTTAAGGGCCTCGATAGCCATATCGCGGAAGTTGGTTTCCCGCGACAAGACTCTTGAGGGAGCAATCGTGGCGGTGTTAGGTGTTGATACACCTAACAATGAATCGATGGGAGTTGTTTTAGGCTCGTTCCAACTATATTCCAAGGCGCCGATAGACGTAGCCTCTTGTCCCAGGAGAAGGGCTTCCGTCTGGTATCAGTCCGGTAGAATTCGTAGCACTAATAGACGGTGGTCGTGATGAGGCTCTGCTCTTATCCGGTAACCGGCTTTGATATTGGTGAGACGAGAGAAAAAGGGCTCAGGAGAGCCAGTTGTTGAATATTTCGCTCGTGTCAGAAGAGAACGGGGCAGAGTTTCGTTGAACTTGTGGAGATTGATGGCGTAGTAGAGGGTGTTGTGTCTGTGTCTGTGTGCTGATGCCGGCTGTGAATTTTTTGGGGGGGTCGTCAATAGGCGCAAACGGCGATGCTCTTCTCCCGTTATTGAAGATTGGGGGGATGCAAGATTCGGTTAGGCGAGATTCAGTTGGTTCGAACAACAGCAGGATTAAGGAAGAAGAAAAAGGAAGAAGAAACAAGAGGTTCGCTTGGTGATCCGGGGGAGTAAATAGCTGGTAGAGCTGTCAAAAGCGAAGACGCAAACAGAGAGCGAGAGGAAAGGCGCGTGGTAGATAGGGTGGTGTAATATTAATAACGGCTGGCCGGCCGTCAATTGAGACCGGGCCCTTGTAGCGGTCCACGGGTAGCGAGGATAGCGGTGGTGCTACAAGGGACTGCAGTACAGCACAGTACAGCGCTGGATGGCTGCAAGGTTTTGGCGGAGGGTGCGCTGTTGGGCGTGGCAGCGGGTGCGAAGTCGCGCAGCCGGCACGGTGCGGCAGCTGTAGCGGGGGGGGTGCGCAACAGAGGCGTCGCTGTATGGGCACGGCCAGGGTCGATGCCTGCGGCGAAGGTGCTGCCACGGGGCTGCCAGCAGGTACGTACATGTACGCAGTACAAGGGACTGGGGCCGCGCACGGGCCGCCGAATGGCACAGTGGCATGAGCACAGTGCGCGACACCTGAGTCGTCGTGTCACTCGACGCGGCCACTACACGAATCGAACAGAAAAGCGGCTACAGCGGCCGTCCGCCCGCTCCGCAGCGCTCCAGCCCGCTTGTACCGCTGGGGCCGAGGTGAAGAGGCAGCACACTGTGGACAGCCTGCGAGCAGCAGGAATCGAGAGCGACCCGCGTACTCTGTACTTGGCGACTTGAGCTTCGCAGCGGCTTCGCAGCGGCTTCGCAGCAACGGGGGGGTGAAGCCACTGATGCCGCATCTGCCGCCCTCGTCCAATGGCGGGCTCGCGCTACCCCGATCAGGCATTTGTACCACGGCCGAGCTGTCCTGTGCGCTCATACAAGCCATGTACTGCCTCGGAAGGGCCAGGTGGCAGCAGCTGCTCGTACCAGGCTTGTACCCCAACTGACATCGGTACCTGGCCCGGCTCAGCCGACCGCCTGATGGCTGCGGGACTCGTCGGCGCAGCGCAGCGTAATTCCACAGCTGTTGGAGCAAATTGGAGCGAAACCCGCATGTTGGCATCCGTCGTCTCGTTCTCCTTGTCTGGGGCGGGCTGCTCCTCTGCTCCTCCGTGCTCCTCTGTGCTCCTCTATACTCCTCGGTACTGCCTAGTGGGCAATAAATGCACCTGGGCAATGTTTTGTGGGCAAAAGGGTTCCATCTGGTCTGCTAGTTGCAGGTGGGGCCAGAGGGGGGCCCCCTCTAAAGCCCGAAGGAGAGGAGCAGGGCTTAGTGGCACAGAAATGGAGAGTGCGGAAGCGCAGGGCCATACTGTACGAGGACGCTGGATTTGAGACAGTGCCGTGGCCATTCCAGCGCAGCGGCCAATTCAGCTGCTGTTGCGCATCTTGGACGACGACCAGGTGAAACCGATGAGTGGAATAGCTCAGACAAATGAAAGAGCGGGAGTTGTTTGTGCACAACCAAGCACGAGTGCTCCGTACACACTGTATGTAAGCATTTGGCCCATTAAACCTGTCGATCTGCGAGCTCATGCTTCCGCGAGCCGCGCCCTTGTTTTTTAGCATCACGGCCAATCCAGACGGGGCTCGAATCTAGTACTATTGCCGAGAGGCCAATTCATTTCATTCAAGCGACTCAGAAAGGGTTCCCCGCGTGCCGCTGGATTCCAGACTCGGACTGCACGGCACCTCGCAAGGCTGCAGAGTTTGCACGGCTCTCGAGATGGTGCAAAGTGTACCGGCACCATCAAAGCCTCTCCTGTTGGGTGTGTGGTTGGTTGTCCTTGGTTTTTGAGCGCCATAATGTCGAGATCAACAATGCAAGGATAGTCAATCACGGCCAGCCTGTACAGCTTTGCGCCTCCCGTACTGTACACAAAAGCCTCTCGTTATGCCACCACGGAGAGTGTAGCTTCTCTCGACATCTCACAGGGAGCTGCAGCTTGGTGCTGGGTGCTCCGTGGCTGGCACCACGTCGCAGTTCATCGTGCCATGGACGGCCTGTGCTGAAAACTGAAAACACGGCCGGCTGCAAGCTTTCGGCAACTTGTACCCGTCGAGATCTCTGTAACACTCGTGCTCACGGAGAGAGACAGCATCAGTGTGCGAGTGCTTGATGATGGTGCCCTGTCCCACCCACAACGCCTGCTGTGACGTGAAATGTGGCTCTCCTGCTTAGCGGGCCTGTCCGCGTCGTCCAGAAGCTCAGGTGGAAGCAGGACAGCAGGTCGCAATCAATCAATCAATCTGGGAGCGGTCGCTGTGGGTTCCTCATGCAGTTGGGCGTCAGGTTGAGCTCGTCCGTCAGTGCAGGCCTTGGCGGGAAGAGCACTCGACCCTGCTAAACGCCTAACAGGCAGATGACATACTTGTCCGTCTCACGTCTCCTCGGCCGCAGCGGTTGACAGGGCCATGATCCACAGAGCGGCTCACCACAGGCACCTCGTGCATTAACCGCACAGGAGCAACATGATCTCAACACAGACGCGAAAAGAAGGGAAATGGTCGCCGACCAAGGCGGCACGGTGCAGCTCAGATACCACGAACCAGACCCGATGCCCCACGACCGCGCCGCAAGGCTGGGGATATTGCGTTCCCCTTTTTTTCTTTCCAAGACCTTCTTGTTTGCCGTTTAGTAAGACAAAAAAAAAAAAAAGCCTGCGCTTTCGGATCTGTTTACTCAAAGCCAAGTGCCGATCTCGAGATCCGAAGCGGAAGGGGCACGATGCTACATATGGTAGGCCCATACGAGGCCCGGGGCTCTGTGCTACTGTACGTCTTGTCAGTTTGATTTCAATGGATAGGTCAACCCACTTGTTATTTAACCCTCTACCCCGGGTTTTCTCGTCTGTTTCATTTTCATGCAAGTTGCGTGCCGTCATAGTCGTACAAGCACGTCAGGAGCATCTGGAGGCAGCGTCTCATCATGAGGGAAATGGCCTTCAGCCATGATGCATCCAACCCACCCAGGCTACAAGCGCGCGGGACGGTCATTTGCGGATGAGTGACATCCGGAACAGAACGACGGTGCGGTTTCTGATGGCAGGGAGCTGCCACACACTGTCTGAATCAATTCAAACACTCGAGCCGTTTGACTACATTCTCAAATGGCATGCGTGGAGGCAACACAAGACGCCATTTGACGAGTATCGAGATGACGGGACGTTGTGGGAGAGTCTCTCGGAGAGACATGTGGTGACACATCCAATCGCTGTCCCCGGTAGATCGGCGACCACTGACTGGCACTGAGACACAATGCGCCAAGAGCCCCAGCCTGCTTTGCATCGCAGGGCGTCTGAATGTCTTGTATCCTTTGTGTTTTTTTCGAGAGGGAGACGGAGAGCTTCAGCCAGCTGGGTGCAACCCTCCCGTCCGGCGACCGTGTCTCTGGACTTCGCCGACCAGCATCCGTTGCTACCTGCTATTCCCGCTCGAAAGGCATGTACCTGTGTCAGTGTCCATTCGGTGTTATTCCCGTTGTTTTGAACTTGGCAGACGTCTTTCTCTCCCTTGGCTGATCGTTTCTGGGATCGGAGCTAATCAAACGGAGCTCAACATGGAGGCACTGTGGCGTCAATGCCAGACTCGCTAGGCGACAAGCGAATCGTCCAGACCAGATGAAGATGCTCAGCACTTCTTTTGCTCCGTTGCGCTGCATGGAGGGCTCGTCCGGAGAAAGAGTTACTGTGCTAGCATGAAGCGAACCTAGCACGGGGCATGTCGACCAAACAGGCAGCGGCCGGGGGGGGCTGGTCAGCCATGGACGTCTCTGGTTTGCAGCGATATCCGGATGACACCCCACTGAAGGCAGACCTCAGCGAAACCTTGGTGCTAGCGGCACACACTGTGCCAGGACGCCACGAAGAAGGGGGGTTTCTATTTTGGAAGATCTGGCCGTGGATTGAAGCTGTGGTTGCTCAAGACGCCCGGGAAGAGATTCCGGGGCGGATGCTCAGTCCCGTCAAGAGGCGCCCCGGGCCGCGGAAACCAACAATACAAGACACCTGCTGAGTCGAGAAGCTGACGGGTTTGGAGCTGTGCTGGTGCTTCTTTTTCCATCATTAGCCTGGGCTGGAAGCAGAGCCGAACAGGAGCCATTTCACCCCAACTTGATACTTACCCCAACTTTCAAGGTTGCCATCTGCCCCCCCAATACTGTAGCTGTGTATTCGAGATTGGTTGCAACTCATGGACTCGCATGTGTGGCCGCATGCAGCTCCGCCACGCAAAGGGTCACCTCTCGTTTTTTTCCCTCGGCCTCTTACTGGCTCCAACTCCGCATCCAACGACAGCGCAGAAAGACGGTCTACGCAGCTTGCTGTTGGCGGACTGGAGCGAGTGATTTTGGAGCAATCACCGTCGGCAGCCCTGCCGCCAATCAGCTGCATTGTCGCATGTACTGCACATGCACTTGATCAGACGAGTAAGGCGTCGGAGTACCGCATTGGGAGCTGCAGCTTTGGCTTGGCTGAGAGCGGGCAAAAACCCGCCGTGGAATCCTTGCTTCTTTTTTTTTTTTTTTTTTTTTTTTGTGTTATTCTTCGCTGGTTTGCCTCTGAATTGTTTGGAGCGCCAAAATTAAATGCTGTGCGCGCCGGGTTACATAATCCAAGGGCTTGCCGTGTCGCCATTATTGCCACATTCAGGATAAGAGGTGCCAAGGGACCTGCTAAAGTACAGTATACGAGCACCTTAATACCAGAGTCTCGTGAGAGCTTTGAATGTTCTACTTCGCAAGTACTGTAATGAATTGATTGACGATATTGGATTCACGGCGTGCTACTGCGCATTCAGGCTAGCGCCCTATCAGAGGGGATCTACGGGCGTAAAATTGTACATTTTCGACTTAAACCCCCCTCTAAAAAAACCCCCAACATACGTCTTTCGGGCCGCAAGGTAGCGCTGAGGAAAGGAAACAGGGGTGGAACTGACAGCAGACGATACAGTACCGTGGACGACAGAGACGACTTCAATCCATGGAAGCCTTTTTGTCTGGGTGAGCCTGTGATTCATGTGAAAGGAAGAGAAGGGGTGCATGATGCAAATGCCGCAGTCCTGCAGACGTGCATACAAGGTCGAAACTCAAACATACTGTGTAAATGCGGTCAAAGCAACGATGGGCACTCTTAATTCTGACCGTTGCAACGCTGTTGCATGGCCGCGAATCACAAATGCCAGGAAGATGATGAAAGAGAGAGAATGAAGAGAGAGAGAAAAAAAAAAAAGAGCTGCAGGGATTCTCCTCGATCCGATTTCAACAAGGCAATTGGATGCGAGGGCAAGGGGAGGGCCTTGCACGTAGATGGCGTGTTTTTTTGGTCTTTGAGTTGGGCTTAGAATCTATGCCACTGTCCCCATGTCCTTGCTTAGCTACGCCATGCCCGGCTTTTGCCACGGCCGAACCAGCATGTTTTGTGCATTTTTTATTTCCGTTTGAGACATGAAACGGCGGGGTCTAGTTGTAGAAGCCTTATTTTTTAAGCGTTGTGAAGTACGTAACGAGGTGATGGTGATGGACTGAGCGAGTCTGTATGTTGAGATGCCTAACGGTGGTGATTTTGCTTTCTCTTTTTTTCCCTCATTTCTATCCATTCCCTCTTTACAGGGATCCTTTGCAGCAGAATGATAGATGGAGAGAAACAGAGAGATGTCCGAAAGCCAGGTCCTGGCAATTACGATGAATGGGGCTGGAAGCCAACAGGGGAAAGGGGGGGGATCTTCCACAAGGTCCATCAGGGCCCGGCACTTGACGATACGAACAACGTGAATCGACTCCCTATTGATTCTCTTTTTTTCTCTTCTCCCACCCCCCTTCCGCCCACTGAACCGTGCGTGCTGATTCGAAAAGCCGAAACGATACATGCATTGAATAGGTGACACTGTTTTGCCGCCTTGTGGACCGAGGCAAGGTTCATCATCACGGCAAAGACGAGATGGCGAGGTGACGGGCATCTCCACTGCAAAGGAGGGTCTCTGTCGGCATTAGCAGTGGCCACCGCGTTTGAAGGGCGGTTGAAGTGCAGCAGGCCGGAAGACGCTGCCGAAGGCTCTTTGGATGTATACGGACGCGATGCAGTAGACCTCATCATACTCAGACTCGTAATGAAGATGGAGTACGGCAGTACTACCTGTTGTTGGCGGCATCTTGCCCTAACAGGCAAGTTCCAGTAAGAGAGAAGGGGTCTGTTATTACTATGATTAGATATTACGAAGGACTGCTGTATTACTCGTGTATGTGTAATACGCAGCCATGGAGGCACGTGCGAACATTGCGGCATGAAGATGAAATGCAAAATCGGCTCAACAATCGCTACACCCGCACAGAAGCTATGTGGAATGCCGCCCGCAAAGCCATACGCACCTCAACCACCGACAATGTCCGCTCATCCAAACAGCGCTTCTCTATTAACGCCGATTCTCCATCCGTCTGCTATCGCCGGCGCAGCGGTTGGATCAACATCAACAGGGACTGAAGAAAGGCAAAAAAGACACATCATCGAGAAAGAAAAAAAAGCTTGTTTTAGTCGGGAATGGTGAATGTGGACAAGGCCAGCTGCAGCACATCCCGGCACTTGAATAAACGAACGAACGAGACAGCAGCAGTTTTGGAGCAACAGAGCGCTAGGGCACTCGTGCCGAGCTTTTCGCCTTTCGCTTAAGAAGCACGAGTGCCTTGAATCTCTAGGCTAGAAAAACGGCGTTAATGTAGGTGTGCAGCAATACGTCCTGTAGAGAATAATGGCGATTGTCCTGTGACCATTGGATAAAAAAAATATCTGTAGTAATAATACAGTATAATAATGACGATCATTCTTACTCCATCTCGCAAAAAAAGGCCCTGTCTGTCTGCCTGTCTGTCGTGCAGCATACAGTAAAGTACAGTACAGCATATACAGTACGAGCCCTGCGAGCGTATCTCTTACCGCTTTAGACCAATTGATGTTATATTACATTCCCGTCCCTTTTTCCTTCTTTTTTTTTTTCGCCACCCTGCTCCATCCCACAGGCCAAAAATCCCAGCGGCAGAACGGCAGAGCGCCTAACAGACAAAACGCAACATGCAATGCAACATGTTGTACTACGTATGTATGTATGCGTCCATGACCCGATTTTGCCAAGTCTTTTTTTTCCTTGCCAAGTCTTTCTTTTGTCTTTTCTGCCAAGTGCTGCATCCGATCACAACTTGGCGCTGGTCTTCGTCTCTCGCGTCTTTTTTTTTTAAACTACGGAGGATTATGTGGGCTATCGCGGGCGATCACGACTAGCTGGACTAGTGGCTATTGGGCCTTTTGAGTTTTTGAGTTTTTTTGAGTTTTGCATTCGAGTTTTGCACAATGGTTCTGTTGGAATGGGGGAGATGCGGTGTCGTGTCGTCGCTTCGCAGAGGATGCCATTGGTGCGTTTCAGCTGGCTATTGAGCATCGCTTCATGACGGCCAAAACCCACCTCCAGCCCAACCCTCCATCATCACCATCCTCTTTCTTGCCAGGAGCGCTACTGTACTGCACTGCACTGCACTGTACTGTACTGTACACCAAAGCATGATGAAGAGCCAAGGAGATAAAAAACCCGCTCCCGTCGCTCCGTCCACACCATCCCATCCATCCATCATCCATCCATCCATCCAGACTCGTAACTCGTCCAAAAGAAAAGAATAGAAAAAAAGACAAAAAAAAAAAAAAGACAATACGAAGAAGAGGATTCACGCCACGTGCCAACAAAAAAATCCTCCTCGTCACCACCATAAAGTAAATCCAGCCCTCGAATTTTGCACCTTCACCAGGCATGGTGCCAAATAGAGTGCTTCGTATATACGGGAATAAGTAATATAAACAGATGGGGGACCCTCCCAATCAATCAAAAATCCAGCCTGACGATGAAAATGCAACCCTCCTGCAATCCTTGCGCCCACTTTTTTTCCTTTCTCTCTTTACTTTTTCTTCTCTTTTTTTCTTTTTGGGCTCTTCGTGTTGCATCGTCCACAGATTAAGGCTACACCTTTACCTTTTAATATCGACGAACCAGGGGTCATGCCGCATCCCAGTTCCGACGGCGGCGTCTGTTGGCGGCTCTTTTTTTTTTTTTTTTTTTTTTTTTTTTTTTCCTACTCTTACTCTTATTACTCTCACTCTCACTCTCATGCTCACTCTTACCTTACTCTTACTCTTACTTCGTACTCTTCCTTGTACGTATACTAGGTAGTACTTGCTCACACCCACTTCCTGCCCTTGTTCTACACATACATGCGCCTCACTCTCGCAAGATACGCGAGAAGCCTCGTAATTTTGCAGAAACTCTCATCTTGGCTTTCCTGAAAAGTCTCCACAAGGCCTAGTTTGATCCGTAATAATACAATCCAATGTGATAAGAATCAAGCCGCTGGATATGCGCTCCCCTCCTCGCAATCAAAAAGACAATCTAATACAGTACATACTCTATTCACGCACCCACGACATCATCGGCCAACTCTATACGTACCTACTATGTAGCCAATACGACCGCGACTAATAAGCTGCTTGGATGCGCGGCAGCCTGCATTAGAGCTTTTCTTGATTTTATGTTGGCCGCAACAGGCATTATTCTGCCGCATTGCAAGAGGTACGTATTCATCTGCACAGTGCCAGTCATTTCGTCTCCACCAGAATTCATTGCTACAGCCACTGGCTTCGGCAGCCTGACTTTCAGTTCGTCCGTCCTAGTCCGTCTCCGTCTCCGTCCAGGCTTCTGATCACACCAGCTATTTCGAACTACGTACTGTGGTCTCTATTTCACGTTTCTCCTGGATTGCGTATTCTACTATAGCTATTTACTCTCTTCGATGCATCTTCCCAGCACGAAAATCGGCAGAGCGCAGATACCCAAGTAAGAACATGATCCTTCTACCCAATCTCGATTCAGACAGGCCAGGCCAGGCCTGCAGATCCTCTTTTCATTCGCAATATCCATCCATCGGTGACTTTGAATGACGATCAAATTTGCCATCCCACGTAATTCCATCCTCGTACATACTGTATACAGTAACAGAATGGGCCAAATCCTCCACAGAACCCCCCCCTTTCCGCCATCCTTCCCTCAACGCACGCGCACCTTCAATATGACGATACCCACAGCAAAAGAGCGATATCCGTGCAAGGGACTGTTCGAGTCCCAAGATGTCCTTTTCGGAGTAGTCGTCTTACCGAAATGTCATCTTCTTTCCATATCCAGCATCAAAGAGGACATCATTCTCGTCTTCCTACTCATCCACCATGACATAGCACTCACACCTCAACACATACACGACACAAAACCTGTCCATATACCACACTGGCTGTACCCCGTATACCTGAGTACATTGATATATTCAATGCCACACCGTTACATCGAATTCATTTAAGAATCCACGTCATCGCCACACTGTCAGTTCAGCCGCACGCCCCCTATCCGACATTCTCATAATGGTGCCCAACTGGGAAACAAACTAAATGAGATCTCATTACAGCAAAGCCTAAAGGAAAGAAAACAGAAAGAAAGCAAATCCAATCCGCCCAATAAACAAACTAGCTCAACAGGGAAAAGGAAAAAAAAAAAAAAAAAAAAAAAAAAAAAAAACAGAAAGCAAGAAAACTCCCCTCTCGGGTAGCACTCTACCTCAACATCAGGCTCAACGTACGAGCAACCTAAAAGTCCATCACATTCAAACAAGACCGCAAGCATCGTCCTCACACCCATCTCGGTCATCCCCATGCACACACCAAAGTTTGATATTATCCTACTACTACCGTACTCGCAACGAATCCCACCCAACAGCGCGTGCTACCTCCAACCACCGCAAATGACCCGCAGACACCAGGTATACTTGCATGCTGTTGTATCCCGGCCAAGCAAACTGCATGCTTCAACCCTCGTACATACCTCGTACGTACGTACCCGCCACCGCAATTGCCTCGGACAAACTGCAAGACCAGATACTACTACTGTAAAGAACATACTGTAGGGCACAGCAAACAGCCTGTCCGATCTATTGTGGAGACGGTACCTTGTCCTTCCGATCCTAGCCAGACAAGCTCGGCCCAGCAGGCCTGCCATGTGCTCCGGAGTCTTGCGTCCCAACGGTCGCCGACCTCGAAACCGGCTGGAATGGGCCTGGAACACGATATACAGTGGTAAATTGTGCCATGTATCTGTACCTAGGTACTGTACTCCAGAACCTCCAGCCGCCATCATGCCATCAGCATCGCAGACTCCCTCCCTTTGCGGCTAACGTTCCGTGATTCTACCCGATTCAAATACTACATAGTACAACCCTAGGCGTGCCCGTTCAATACATATCAACAAGTTCTTTTGTACCTCGCAACTCCGCTCCGTCGCAAATGCAAATACACGTCCTCCGCAAGTCGTAGTCAAAAGCTCGAGCGGTGCACAGTGCTGTTCCATAGCCAAACGAATTACCCAAAATGGACGTGAGTGTTGTCCTCCAACACCGTGCTCTACGAAAAAAAAACGAAGAAAGGACGTCTCAATAAAGTTGCCTTAAAACCTAGGGCCCCCCTAAAAACCCCTAGAGCAGAAATTGGCTCAACACCTGCACCCTGGTCCGGGCAACCTCGGAGTCCTCGGCCATCTGCTGCATGATCTGAATCATTCGGGCTACCAACGCCGTTAGCACGCCGAGGTTATACATCATGGCCTTCGGGAACAAAGTGACAGGGAAATTTTGACACTACTCTGTTGAACTGGGGAGAAGAGAAGGGGGGGTTCCACTTACTAATATCTGCTTTGGCTCGAACAAACAACGGGTCTTTCGCCAGCAGTTCCTTACCCAAGGACTCCTTGGCCGCTTCTCTCAGGACGTTGCCGATACACAGAGCCTCAAGGAAAGCCCTGTGGTTAAAGACCCACCAGACGCGGGCCTCGCTCTCCAACAAGTTGAAGAGCAAGAAGAAGGCCCCGATGGCATCGTGAGCAGCCTCCAGCGTGCCCCGCACATTGACCGGAACGTCCGGGCTTTCCGACGCGTGAACCAACATGAGATTGTGAAAGTAGTTGCTCGTGAGAAACAGTGTTTGTCGCACGACTCTCTTGTTCGTCCCGGCCAACGCGGTCAAGCTCTCTGTATCCCACGAGCGGAAAACATCCGGAAAGGACCGATACACCGCTCGGAAATCGGCAATCAGCTTTGACTTGTGCCGCGCCGTCGCACAAATGGGCACGTCGAGAGACCGTGGAGAGCATATCGTTTCCTGCACGAGGTTCGCCAAGGTCCACGAGCCTCGGATGTAGGCGTTGTCTGTTGGATCGCTGCTAGCAATGGAGGACCCATGATCAAGCAAGTCATCGACTGACACGTCGGTGTGTGTCGCAGATGGCGGCAGGGACAAAAGTACCGTGAGGAATGTGTCCTGCAGTAAGACCGCTTGCCAGACCTTGCGTCTCTGCTGCTTCTCAAATGGACTAGCATCCGGTGTAACTAAGAGTGTGCGGTGAGTTTGGTGGCCTATCACAGAGACGAAGACAAGAGTAGAGAAAGAAGCTAAGAATATGCGAGGGGAAATCATGCCATGCAAGGAGTAAATGATCCGACGTACCTATGTTTGGGTCACGATGCAAGCCCATGGCATAGGCTTGCCGTATCAATATTCCAGCAAACGCCCAGCCGTCCGAGGCATGGTTGTCGTTGATGAGAAAATAAGTCATCAGAACCATGGCCTGGATGGACCGGATTGATGCTGTGCTGAGATATGAGAACATCCGGAGGGCTTGATTGCTAGCTGAAGCGTAAAACTCGGCCGTCTGCTTCCTCTCCTGCGCCGTCGTTGACGTGACAAACTGGGTGCCCAAAGCCAGCATGACAAAGATTTGAGCAATAAAGGCAGCATCAACCTGGTTCTTCTCCGGGATGCTCATCTGCCAAAAGTGCTCATAGTCGGCATAAAATGTCTGGCGGTGGATCATGGGATACACCGGATCGACGCATTCAAAATACCGAGAAAGCAAAATGTCGGCCTGGAGCTTCTCGGGGAGCACGGATATGACTTCGGGCAGACCTCCTTCGCACGTCCAATAATTTGCAAACGGATGCTCCGAGCCTATTCCGAACACGTTGCTTGCAGTGGCCACAGAGTATGGAACATTTGATAGCAAGCCAATAGAGAGCGCTATAGCGCCTCTGGACGGCGTATCATCAGTACTGTTGACGTTCCTGTCCGCAATGTTGGGGACCGGAAGCTTTCCAACAGACCCGGGCTTTTTCTTTGGAGGCTTGGTCATGCGGCGCCCATTGGCAGCCGATCTCGACGTCTCCCTGCTCGAGATGTTACGTTAGAATACACCTACAGCTAACCATGGAAGCGACTGAATAGGTCGTTGGTTCTCTTCAACTCACTCGATTACGTTGGCAACATGTGCGTATATGCATTCAGTTTGCCGCTTGATGCCTGCGGATTTCAGCGTTAGCCGACAGGGTAGGTCGACAGAGAGCGCTTGGACCCAACTTACATGCAAGACAATGTGGTCGACCCCGATCGCACTGCCGGGAATATGTCAGTGATATTGCCGTGTAACACACCCAAGAAACCCCTGGATGACTCAAAGTTGGGCCGAAAGAGGGAGATGATACACATGGAAGTAGGGCAAAAGGACAGGTATACAGAAGAATCTACACACGAGATCATGTCGTAGCACAAATAGACGGGCAGCCGCAGGTTGAGAACCTCAAAGGTCGGTTCCACCGCCATTCATGATGCGGCAGACACCCGGACTTGGATAGACCAGATGCAACGACGAAAAGAAAAGACAACGAAGCAAGTCAAGGGTACCTCGTAGATAGGAAAAAGAAGAAGGAAATGGGGGACATTTGTCTCTCATCATGAGCTGGTCCGAGGCCAGCCGCATGCAGCACTCACCTTTGTCTTTCGTTCAACACACTCATGGCACGACAAGGTGGGCTTGTTTCGTTTCTGCTTCTTCTTTGGCGGCCCACTCGTGTGAATCTCGGGTAGCGTCGACTCGGCATCGTGATCATGAGAGACAATGCCGCGGTAGTCGAGCCCGCCCAGGCCTCCGGGGCCGCCTCCGGCGATGACCGGCAGGCGAAGGCTCCCGGACACGGATCCGGGTGACGCGATGGAGGCGTTGGATACGGAGCTGGGGGTCAAGGCCGACGAGGCATTGCCGCGTCCGACAGCTACGGAGCGGCCGTGTTGGCCGTTGCCGCCTTGCTGGAAAAGCGACAGATCCATATGCTGTCGTACTAACGTAATCCAAAGGGCGGCCCCCTCCCAAGCTCCCGATGATATCCCCGACTGGTGATAAAGCCGCGCGCTGTCGCCTGGGCTTGTCCCCTACTTGGAGGCCCCTTGTTTGTCTCGTGTTTGCTTGCTGTGTCAGCGGCGCTCGATCCGCGTTGTTCGCGCCACGGTCCCCCGGAAATAACCAGTGGGAAAATCGGGTCGTTTTGGGGGAGCTGTTTCTGCTTGGGAGGAATTTTCTTTGGTCGTCCCTTTTGGTTGTCGGATTTGAGCACTGGAAATAACGTGCGCAAAGGGGGGCGGATAATCAAATAGGAGCGGGAAGGGTGGAGGAGCCGCTGGATTGGATGACGAGATGCAGAAAATGGGGGGGTTAGAAGATATCCCAGCTCAGGCGTCTGATCCTCTGCGTCTCAGCCGCAGCGCACTAACCATTTTGTGAGGTCTGGCGGCGACGCGAGATGAGGAGGCGAGCACAGAGTCGCAGTATTGAGTGGTATTGGGTGGTATTGAGTTTGGCAGTGTTCACTAATAGCCAAAGGTCGTGCACTGCATGGCACGGAGTAGTAAGCCAGCCCTGCTTTGGAAGCCGTCGAGGGCCTCCTTTCGCAGCAACAGTTAATCCGTATGCGGCCAATGGCTCCTTGTCGCCACAGTACCGAGGAGATACAGTCTGGTAGACGATGAAAAAGCGTAGCGCCGCGGTGTTGATCCGTTCAGAGGCGTTTCGTGCCGCTGGTCGTAATCGGGCCAATTGATGCACCGCAGCAAATCCCGTGCTGGCTTCAAATGGTATTGGGATTAGTACAATACATAGTATGTTCTCCTCCAGGTAAGATTCGCCAGGGGGTTGAGAAGCGGAGCTACGGATAGAAAAGATATCTACCTGTGATCACAGTACGGAGTATACTCTTCGGAAGACTTTGGATGGAAGGACTAGAGATCGGCCAACAAACCAAGCACAATAACACAGTAAAACTTTCATCCCACACAGAGGCTGCGCCACATTGCGGACATCAAGTTCTTCTCATCAGACAAATGCCTGAATCATCTGATTGCATCCAGGGCATTTTCATTCTGGTTACAGGGTAGCGAGGCTCATCCTGTGCTGCTATCTTGGCAGCTTAGCAACCAAGGCAGAGAAAGTTACTGCTGAACACGACGTGGAAGCACAATTTGCCGCCAATAAAAAGAACCTTGGCTGTTGGGTCAGCATAGCCATGTTTATCTTTCTGGAAGAATTCAGATAAGCAATCGACATGAAAATGGTGCTTTGAATGCCATGGATCAATAAATGATGTGTTGGCGGCTAAAAGCGAGAGAAGATTCAAGGCTATTTAGTGAGCTTAATCGCTATAATAAGCAGATATCAGGTGCTATAAGTGGGTCTAAATGCAGCTTCCCAAAATCGCCTCATTGACCCAGGTCTGTTTCAAATACTCTCGCCCAAGACATGTGATGGAGTATTAATACCTACAACCTACGCTTTTACACGACGAGCAATCTTCATGTCTTATCCTACAACGCCTGTCCGACGTACAAGACAGCTTGTCGACCATCTAAGTCACACAATGGCCGGCTGCGAGGCGCCGTGGCGCTCTACATTCCTCTCGCACATCCAACAGGTGGGCATTCCAACATTCACCCTGAGCACGCTTCATCCTCTCGATGGCAATCAATTCGTGCCCAGAGCTAGGACTGTCGTCTTTCGAGGCATGTGGGCTTCCTTGCCGGACAATCCTAGGAACCCGGCCCCGCTCAACCCGGCCGTCTACACAAGCGACTTGCCCATTATCACGACGGATGTGCGCATGGAAAAGATTCCCGAGCTTATTGGCAGCAGCCATGAGCCGTCCACCTCATCAGATGTTCAGTCTGCCATTGGAGGTCCTGTTGAAGCTGTCTTTTGGATGGAAAAGGCCAGCACTCAGTGGCGAATCCGTGGCCGTGCCTATGTGATTGGTCCGGATATCGAATCGGATGCAGCTGTGCCTGTAAGAGATGCTCTACAGCCCTGGCTGAGGGCTGTAGGCGAGGGCCAGAAAGATGCATGGAGCTGGAGCAGAGAGCTTACCGCATGCTTCGGAAACCTGAGTCCCCCGATGAGAGGCTCGTTCCGAAATCCACTGCCGGGCAGTCCCCTGACGCAGAAGCCCGAGCCAGGCTTGGGGTTGGGACAAGAAGTCGACGACGTAAATGATGAGCTAGCACGGAAGAACTTTCGAGTGTTGGTCATTATGCCGGAGGAGATTGACCAGGTCGAGTTGTCAGACCCGAAGAGAGGTCGGAGATGGAGGCACGAAGCTGAAGTGTCGGAGTCTGGAATTTCATGGAAGACAACTGAGCTGTGGCCGTAGCGCCCAATTCCGGCTGAAAAGGAGTAGACGAACAATTGACGGCCCATAATCTATTGTTTCTAGGGAAATGACGAGAGAACCATATCCGCACAAGGCGTTTGCATTTGATTCAGCCCAAAGCCAGAGGACACCGGACCATGGCGGCTCTATAAAATCAAACGGTGTCCGCGGAACATGAATTGTGACATGGACTCGGCATCTAGAACCGGATGTCGGCTGGGTTAGCACGAAGCCAGCATTTATTTGGGCATAGCACCACCAAAGGCCCGTCTCCAAGACGCAGTTGAGAGTGTGGCTATGGTGACGGTGTGCTCCGCAACCGCTGTGCTAGCGACACCAGGCATGACGCCGAAGAATGATGCTGATCAAACGAATGCCCTCTGGACCCTTAGCTCTGTGGAGCCAGGCAGAGATGACACCTCGTATAAGCTCCTGAGTAAGGATGCTGGGCGCCACACCAGATCGGTCTTGGGAAGAAGCTTGTTTGTCTGCCCCGTGCCTTGGCATTCGGCTACGCGATACTAAGATGCAGCCTGAACCTGGCAGCTGCATCTGGCAGCAGTCGAGAA
The DNA here is from genome assembly GCA_010015515.1 of Trichoderma sp. TW21990_1. Taxonomy (NCBI): domain Eukaryota; kingdom Fungi; phylum Ascomycota; class Sordariomycetes; order Hypocreales; family Hypocreaceae; genus Trichoderma; species Trichoderma sp. TW21990_1. Next base: position 243,248 of record ML974118.1, read on the forward strand.
CGCGGATCACGAAGAGGCCAAGCAAATAGTGTATCTCAATCGCATCGCATCGCATCTTGTCGACTGTTTTGGATGCTCCGAAGCAGGGCTATCTCGCGCCTGGCTTGCCGCCAACCTGTTTAGCTCACCTGAACACTATTGCGCTGCCCGCTTTGATGCCATTATCGCGTCAGAATGCAAATCGTCTCGCCTATCACTGGTCGGCTCAATGGCCTTGCTGTAAGGAGATCAGGCGCACAGACGCCCCCCTCGGCGGCACATGCTTTCCGTAAAGCATCTTTTGCAGCCAAACAAGGAGAAACGAAAAGGAAACCGGTGGGTTCGTCGGCAGGCGGCTTGTCGGGCGACCCGGGAGGGAAGCTGGGAACTTGTTTCGTCGAGGCGGCGCAGCAGAGGCGGCTTCTGTAGCAATTGGCACAGGCACAGGCCCTTTATGCTCTCCTCCTCGTTGGAACCTGCTGACGATACGAGGTCCGTAGACGCCGGCTCCAGCTCAGCTGATTGGTCTCTCGTCGACGGGGCCGGGGGTCCAATAATTCTCGATCGTCGCCATACGAGGTCAAGCATTTTTGGAGTAGAGGTTCCGCCCGTCAAGTCCCTCTTGAGAGTGAGGCTCGCTTCCTCCTTGGCCTACCTAGTAGTTAACCCTTGGAACGAATATTTGGCCAACAATACTCGTATGGCCGAGGGAGAGCTTGGGTAGCCCTGCGAAAAAGGGCGTGCCGGACGTTGGCCGAAAAGGGAGAGGCCGAACGCCTTGATGCCATCACCTGTCACTGGCCGATTACGAATATGCGGACTAGATGCACCTTTGCGGCCTTTTGGTTACATGAGCCGAAGCAAGGTAGAGCAAGGTTAGTTTGGTATGGAGAGCATTCTGCTGGATGGCGTCGTTCTGAGACACTGTTGGGTCTCCATTTCAGCTGCGAGACAGCCCCTGCCCATGTGAATGAATCGTACAGTACCCAGAAAGGGATGAAGATACTACTTGATGCGCCTGAATTGACGACTGGGGAGGATCAATTGATCTGTTTGCGGTCGAAGAAGCCGCCGAGTATTTGGCAAACAATCAATGAGATGGCTGGCCGTCCATCTCACATCTCACATCCCCGAATCAAGGTGCTTACAGGCGCGTCCACTGTAGCTTTAGCACTCAATACAGCTGCCCAAGGTGGCTAACAGCCCACTGTCCCCAGTAAAGAACCGCCTCGGCCGCCTAAACTCCGCCCCTACGAGCAAACAAGTCCACCATAAGCCCAACTCAACTCCCTCGCTGCGCCTCGTTCCAAGGGCGAGATCAAATGTTTCTGGCCCCGGAATGCCACTCCTAGTAATACGTGTACTGAATTGTATGGAGCATACGCATTTCTCCTTCAAGTAAGGCGCCCTCGAGAAGCTCGTACTGCACGGAAGAAGCAGCAGCATTAGTCTCGTGTACCGTAGTAATGCAGCCATCAATAAGGCAGAAGAAGGAAAAAGGCGTGGGAAAAAAAAAAGCCCTCTCTCCTCCCTCTCTCCCTCCCCCCTCTCCCTTGCTCACCAACAGCTCTTCGTACTTGGACGCGCGTCTCTTTAGGTCGTACCGTCTTTTTACATCGTTGCGGAGTAATTCTAGGCTTCTCTTTTAAGCTTATTCTTTTTAACAGCTGGCAATAATTTTTCTTTTTTACTCTTGTTTTGGTCTGTTAGCTGGTGGTTTGTCTATACGAACGGCCGATAATTGTTGCCTGGAATCCACAATGCGTGGTCTTAGCAAGGCGGCGACACTCATGTTGGCGCCAACGGCGGTGTTGACGAGGCCCTTGCCATCGAATCTGTTATCACGAGGTGTGTATCCTATGATTGATTGTGTTGTGGCTGTGGTGGAGAGGCACAAAAAAAAAAAAAAAAAAAAAAAAAAGAGAGAGGCAAATAGAGGGTGGTTGGGGGTGGCCAAAGTCGTGTTGCTTGCCCTGAAAGGGTACCCTATCCGGACACAATACAGCCCTTTCTTGATGTCCATCGCTGACTCTTCTCTTTCTTCCCACTTGGATAGATGTTCCGGCTGAGTCTGCGTTTTCCGTTGCCGTTGCCGTAGACACCAGCGCCTCCAGAGATGCAAAGACGGTTGATCAAACTCTGGTAAGAAGAATCAGCATGTTCCAGTATCGTGGCAATGAACTCACACAATCTCTCCGTGGAAAGGTATTCAATCTTGACATCCAGGAATCCTCAGAGGCTTGTAGCCAGGCCAAAGTGAGAATCGACGGATTCCTCCTATCTCAAGATGACAACGGCGCCGGTCAAGGAACCTTCGCTTCCCTCGACGGACACACCGTCTCCGCGAGCTGGAACTTTACCTGCAAAGAGCACGCACGACGGGTGCCTTGGGATCAAGATCTGACGGTGACAATCATCTCGCTCGACGGAGAGACTGTCCCCGAGACGTCCTTTGTGACGAGCTTCAGACAGCGAACCCCCGTCAAGGTCTACGATGTGGGAGGAGATCCAGTCGTTTACACAACCGAAGGCTATGCACCCTCTCGGGTCGACAAAGAGAGGGTGCTGGCCAGAATAAAGACGCTCACCGGCCTATCAGAAGTCGACGACGAAATCAAGGCGGACATTGGCGACATTATATCGCTGGAGAAGCAGATGCGCGAACTGGGAGAACACGTCAAGGCCAAGCAGAGAAAAGTATTGGAAAAGCTGGGCATCAGGCCTTCGACTCCGGCGTTTAACCTGCATACGTTCTACCAGACCGCCAAGCTGGCATCCTCTACTCTTCGGGGCACCATGGAGCACTGGGTGAACTCTGTGCTTGGATTCCCTGCCAAGTGTGATTATCCTTATCGTCACCATAATTACGAGCATGGCAACCGCCATCACCTCCCTAACCACCCCCATCCTAACCACAAGGAAGACAGGGAAGACAATGGTGTGGTGAGTATGGAAGTGGACGGCCAAGGAGGACAACGTCTTTTCTACTACCGAGACGAAGCCGACTCTAGCACCACACGACTGACGCCAACTCACTCTCCAAGCTCTCCAAGCTCTCCGAGCCCTCCGAGCCCTCCAAGAGTAAGTGCCTAAACCCCCTAAACCCCCGTCTCGTGAAGATGAAATTCAAATGCTATAGAGTCTAACCACTGGCTCAACAGAACGTCACCTACTTTCCCCTCTTTATAATAATCTTTACCTTCCACCTGGCTCTCTTCTTTGCCCTCCGATCCATCCGCCAACGAATGCACAACCGCCGCGCGAGAAGCCACAGGAGCGGTACATGCCGCCGCGAAACCCGCGCTCAACGCCGTGCCCAAAGACAAGCTCGCCGAAACGGTGCCAACCGACGTGTCACGAATTTCTTTTGTAGCATCCGGGACCGCTTCCGGACCAAACGCATTGAACTCAACGAAAAGACAAGCATGATGATTCACGAGGAGGAGACTTCGATGGAGGACGAGCTCGCGTCGTTCCAAGAGGCAGCCTCTGTGTTCAGCGACCTGGTTGCTGTCCAAGAGACGAGTATATCGAGGGAGGAGGCACAGCCGCCGAGGTTCACCGAGGACGTGAGCCCGCCGGCCTACGACGAGGTGGAGGAGAGATATGGTGACAAGAGGCCTGGCGGCTGTTGATTTAATCTCCCGTCTTCTGGATGGGATAAGAACCCTAAAAGGGATCCCTATCGTAATAATTATAATAACCATTCTTAGAAAGAAAAAAAGCACCACCAAACAAGAAGCAATTAAACAATAATATTCATACTGATTAGATTGGCGTTATACACTACCGGAAGGACAGGATCAGACAAGCATGCAATAGACGACGCAATTTCTCAAGTTCATTTGAATAAGAAACATCTAATTGGCACTGACCTTGCATAGTAAAAGCGCCAATGCGGGATTATATGCTCTAATTAATACACATGATATTCCAAAAAAAAAAAAAAAAAAAAAAAAAAAAAGGAGAAGACCCCCCCCCCCCCCCTCTTCTATCCGTGTATAAACCTCTCAAAGTTTGCCCCTATCGTCTTAACCCCGTCCTCCAGAACCCACCCCTTAATCTCGCACACCAGCCGATACATGTCCTCCAGCAGCGCCTCCGCCTCGCCGCCGGCCATGTGCATGTCACTCTCGACGAGGATCCGATCATCCGGCACGGCGCGCACGACGGCCGCGAGTTTCGCCTTGCTGCCGCCGGTGCCCATGTTGACGGCCGTGGAGAAGGAGACGAAGACGGTGGCGGGAACTGAGGGATGGAGCCATTGCTTTAGCATGTCGGCGCTGCCGCTGTAGGAGTGGAGGCATATCCGCGGCGGGAAGGGTTTGCCGCCGATCTTCTTCTTCTTCTTCTTTTCTTCTGCACGGGGAATGCCGTTGTCGTCACTTCCGGGAGATGAGGCCTCGTCCTCGGAGGAAGAGCTTTCTTCGGCGCCGGGCGCAATTTGCTTCTTCTCTCGCCGGGAGAGGACCTTCTTCTCGTGGCCTTTCCAGCAGGCGGCCATGGTGTCGTACAAGACGCCGTGGGCCTGAACGCCGTGCACGCTGACGGCTCTGCCCATTTCGCCTGCCAGCCGCAGCTGGGCCTGCATGACGGCCTGCTGGTGCTGCATCTGCACGCGGAACGGGCTGAGGAGCCGGCCCTCGCGGCCGCCGGGGGTGAGGCTCTCGTCTCGGGGGGAGTCTTCGTCGGGGAGTCGATGCCGGGGGAGGCGGAAGCCCTTGTCGAGGCCGATTTCTCCGACGAGAGCGAGGGGGAAGGATGTGAGGCGCTGGCGAGTGGATGATAGAAGGGATGATAGGGGGGTTGGGGTGGGGAGGGAGGAGAGGAAGGATGGGTCTTGGGGGGAGGGAGCGAGAACGGCTTTGTAATGAGCGATTTTGGCGTCTTGTTCTGTTGAAGGGGGAGGATTGGGATCATCGGTGCTGGGGGGGTTGTATGTGGGATTGGGGACGGTGTCGTCGTATAGCTGGTGGGAGAACCAGGGATGCCATCCAAACGCCGGGACGACTTTGCATCCTTTGCGGGCGGTATCGAGATGCGATGTTGCGTCTGAGTCGGAGATTGGCTCTGTGATGCCGTGCTCGGCTGCTACGTCTGCGACGAGTTGCTGGTCTTGGGAGCGAGTGGCCATGATGGCGAGGACGCGGGTGCGCAGAGAGGCGAGAGAGGCGAGAGAGGCCATGGTGTCGGTTGGGTGGCAGTGGGCGTCAAAGGCGCCGAGATGCCACGGAAAGGGATCATTGGAGGTTTGTTTGTCTGACGGAGGTTGAGGATGGGGGTCGTCGGGTTGGTTTTGGTGGTGTTGGCACATGTTTGTGGGTTGCTGCTGATGTCAACAGACTTGAGTGAGGTCTGATGGGGAGATTTGGTTGTTTCGATTGTCCAAGCTCGATTTTTTTTTGTAAATGAGGTGATTTGTCTTGCAGATGCCTCTCAATATGTTGATAGTCAACTGCCGAGTTTAATGGCTGAGATTATCCATGTCCCTGCATGAGTCTCGTCTTGTTTGGCCAAACTGCGATAGACGCAATGTTCTCCTTCAGAATCATCTGTGAACCACTTTCGAGATTGATGACCTGGGTGGAGAAAGCGGGGATGAGCCCATCTGCCGGCGCTCCACTGTGGACGCAAATCTCATCTCATCTCATCTCCAGCCTTGCCTCGTGGATGCCATCGATGTCCCAGGTCAGCACTCTTATCCCCATTCCCACGGCGTCGCCAGACTCCATGCCCTCGTCTCACATCTCACATCATCATCTCGTCCAATGCCAGATCCCCCCGAGTTTCACCTACGCCTCGTTAGCTGCTTATCTGCCGCAAAAAGCTTCGCATCCTTCCCCCCCCCCCTGAATAAGCACCAAGCAGCCACCAGGTTGAGGCCGCGGCATGGCGCGCCTTCCCCGCACTTGACCGTTGAATCATGATGGCTTAAGATGCGACGCCAATGCAAAATGTCCTCCGTTTGGCTGGGTGTACGTACTGTGTGTGCCTTTGGGTGAGTGAGTCTCTGCTCGGCACTGTTGATGCTGCCTTGGGTATACTATTCGATCAATGCTCTGTGTTCTGTAGTGTGCTGTAATAATAGACATCTACCTACCTATTTAAGCTTCATCTCTTTAATGCCCCGGTTCCGGCCCAGCGGATCTGCTTCCATATTAAAAAAAAAAAAAAAAAAAAAAAAAAAAAACATGTGATAGTATTCAAGGTCCCTACCGCAATCAGCAACAATCAATCCATCTTCACAACACGCCCAAATCTTGCATCCCCCCCCCCCTTTTTTAAAAAAAAAACCACTCCCCACGATATCGACACCTTGACGCCTCCCACCAAAACCATCCGCCACAAATTCATCTAACCGAGTCCTTGTCTCGTTCTGTGCTAGATTTTCCCTTTCCCGCGTCACTTATCGCTGGCCACGCTACGCTACTTAATTGCGCCGTCCTGCCGGCTCTCGCTCATCCTTCTCCATTCCTTGCCTCTTGTCCAACGTTCCGTCGCCTCCCCCCCCAAACTTTTGTGTTGCTTCGTGCTACTGCGCAATCCACGAGTGCAACGACTCGATTGGGATTTGTCGTTTCTTGTCTCGTTTCTCGTCTCGTCTTTTGCCTCTTTTCGTCAAATTTTTTTTTAAATAAATATATACATCTGTTTTGGTTTAACACATTAATTTTGCCTTGGCGTGTCGCGTGCTCTCTTCGATACACACAGCATTTCTCACCACCAAAACTCCACTTACAACTCATCCCTTTCCATCTTCATCTTCATCCTCATCTTCACCATCGCCATCGCCATCGTCAACAGCTACAGCTACAGCCACAGCAACCTCGGCCGGCATCAACCACAAGCCATGGAATGAGCCATCACATGGCAACCGCTTAAACTCTCGCATCCCCCATGGCGCTCCTCAATCCCATCTACGCCTGTGTTGTGCCTTTCCTCCTCCTCACCTCCATCCCTCTAGCCATCTTCGCCGGCATCACCACCACGTTCGCCTTCTCCATCCTCATCTTCCGCGTCTTCATCGTCTACCTCGACATTGCGCTCTCGCTGGTGTCGCAGTCCCTGTCCCACTTCACCGAGAGCGCCACATGGGTTCACCTGCAAACGCCGCGAACGTCGTCGTCGTCGTCCGCCCACAGCCGCAACAACAGCGTCAGTCCCTCGGCCTCGTCCACCCGGCTCAAGAGGCATCGCCGCCGCAGACTCAGCTCCTCCGTCTACTCGGCCGAGTCCGCAATCCTCGCCAACGACATTGGGCTCGGCCTCATTCCCAGCGTCGGCGCCGGGAGAGACTTTGAGGGCGTCGGCGGGTGGCGTCTGGGCGACGACGGCGACGACGACGAGGCCTGGACCACCATCAACTCGCGCTCCGAGCTGCCCGACCGGCAGCATGACCGCAACCACCGGCGCTCCTTGTCTGGAGGCGCGACTGTCGCTGCGGAGGGCGGCTTTCTCATGATGAAGGGCCGCGCCTGCAGCCCCGAGAAGAGGGTGGTGAGGCCGGCTTCTCCCAATAGCTCCAAGGTTCGAGCGCCTTCGGCTCCGCGCCTGAGCGGCTCCGGCCAGAATGACGGTCACTTTTCCATGACAACGTATTCCAAAGCAGTCAAGAGAAACCTTCTCTAGCTGCGGGTTCTGGTACGGCAGGCGTTGTATTGAAGTTGATGTGAAGGATATGGCGAGTGTGGGAAACAGGGAAAATGGACTACAGGAATGGCCCCGGCATCAAGGCTCAAGGTTTCATGACGGCAGATGGCTGCCCCGTCATTCATTTCTTACTGATGTTAAATCTGGTTCAAGTGCGTTCTTATGGTAAGGTTACTAGGTAGTATGGATGTGAATGGATATCCAATTCGGCGTTTACAGGCTGGGAGGGACTTGGCATGCGATTCAATTTTGTACATCCTATGATTTAATTATTTAGCTCTTTTCTGCTGTTCTCTTTGCAATATTCACCACCTAGCCATGATGGTATTAATATGTACATGGTCATCTCCAATATTGTGACATTCTTGATCCTGTATGTTGTATTACATCCCCAAAAGATGCATCGTATGACAAGTATTCAACGCCGTGTCCAAAAACCTAGCACTTTTCCCAACTCCTCACAATGAATGGTATCTTCTTTTCCCAAAGACAAAAAAAACAAGAGCAATTTCCCACAGCAATCCAAAATAAAAATCGCGACCCAAAAAGCCTCACAGCGTCTGCCAAAAGTAATTGGCATAAAAGTACCGCGAAAACTTCTTATCCATGTTCACCACATGGACATCCCCCTTCCTGTCGTTCCGCACCACCGCGCGCGCCCACTCGCCGTCCTTCTCGTCGCGCTCAATCTCGATGCCCAGGCTGCGGTACACCTTGAGCCGCAGCAGCACCTCGTCGTCGACGGGATCCCGCCTGCGGCTCTCCTCGGACCCGTCGACGCCCTGGAGCTCCAGCTCCTGCAGCCGGGCCGCCAGGTCGGCCGCCTGCTGGGCCAGGCGCTCGGCCTCCATCTCGGCGTCGGAGGCGGCCTTTGCGACGCGGAACTTGTGCGTGTCGAGGCGCGCAATCGTGGAGGCGTGGTCGGCCGACGAGTGCGACGCCATCAGCTCGTCGTGCTGCGCGTTGATGGAGTTGAGCTGGCGCGCGAGCCGCTTGAGCGTCGAGTCGGAGTCGCGCACGTGCAGCTCGCGCGCCTGCTGCAGGGTGGAAAGCGACTCGGCGATGCGGCTGACGGCGAGCTTGTCGGGCTGGATGTTGAAGTTGTTGATGGTGTGGTGGATGAGCTGCGGCCAGAACGGTCAGTTTACGACTTTGCTGTTGTTGTTTGTTCGGGTCAACATACAGTGGCTGGATCCTCGGCGAGAAGCATTGTGGCGGCAGTTCAACGGCTTGCAAGTTCTCCGAAATCGCTTCTATGATTCCCGTTCTCTGTTGTGTTGCTCGTGACTCGGCAGCAGAGCATTGGTTGGTGCAGACGCCCAAAATCGAACAATCGGCGAGTCAATCTCCATGGAATGAAACACGCTCCAAAATCTGTCGCCCGGGACGACCATCCATCAAGCCACACCCCTCCCCTCCTCGCAACGTCATTCCGGCTCAGCCACGCCCGCAAAGCTCCCCCCACCAGCCACACTTCGGCACAAGCTTGTTCTTCCCATGAGCCCAAGCCGCATCGGCAAAACTCACGAGACCAAGCAATCATCAGCTCTTCTTCCAGCTTTGTCTCTCCCCTGCTTCTCTCCTCTTGTCTTTTCCTCTCACCTGATTATCCCCCTTCTCTCAAATTCCTTCTCTGTAGGACCCTCCAACTCCGTCCTTCTCCTGCGCCTCTCCCTCTCCGCCGCCGCTTCCCCTCGAGCGAAACCGAACTCTTTTGCGCCGCCATCCATACAAAAGTTCCGCACAGCGCCGAAAATGGTCACAGAACTCCCCTGTAAGACGGCTCCTGTTTCTTCCTCGGCGCGGACAGCTACAGTTTCCTCCTGCTTTCCAAACCCGTCATACCCCAAAACCCGCAACAGAAATCGCAATAGCTAACCAACTGCTCTCTTTCAAAATGGAAGATGCCCTAGACGCAGAGACGTCCGTCCTCCTCACTCCCTCCGCATCGCCCAATCCCTCTCAGCTAAACAAAACCACAGGCCTCTGAACCCTTCAGAGCTCAGCGTCCTGCGCGCCCAGTTCGAAAAAGAAGGCGAAATGGTCGGCGTCCAGACCAAATTCAACTACGCCTGGGTTCGCATCCCCCCTCCCCCTCCCCCTCCCCCCTCCCTTGAAGCAACCCCCAAAAATAAATAAAACTCACACAAAGCGTCCAACATGAAAAGGGCCTCGTCAAGTCAAACAACCGCAACGACCAACAACTCGGCGTCCGCCTCCTCTCCGACATCTTCCGCGTCTCCCCCGAGCGCCGCCGCGAATGCCTCTACTACCTCGCCCTCGGCAACTACAAGCTCGGCAACTACGGCGAGGCCCGCCGCTACAACGACCTCCTCCTCGACAGGGAGCCCGCCAACCTCCAGGCCACCGACCTGCGCCAGCTCATCGACGACAAGGTCGCCAAGGAGGGCCTCTTGGGCGTCGCCATCGTCAGCGGCATTGGTATTGCCGCCGGCGTGGTGGGCGCCTTTTTGCTGCGCAACGCGAAACGGAGGTGAAATTGGCTGATATGAGACGGCGTTAATCAAATTTAACGAGATGTGAAAAAAAAAAATTGAAACAAGAAAAAAAAAAATCGTAAACGAAACAAGAATCAGGAGGTTTTAATGAAAGGGGAGAAATAACGAGACGAACTAAACTACCAACTTAGGCAAATGTTACCACGGAACCGCCAAAACAAGATGGAAAAAAAATGTCAAAAAAAAAAAAATCACACACCCTTCTCTCTCATTTTTTTGCTCTTCAAATCTCAAACCTGCATCTCGACAAGCCATGTCAGCATAAGCTATGCGATATACTTGAAAAAGGTCAGCAGTGTAGCTGGGATATGCAACCAAGGAACTTCACAATCTATTTCATGGCATCTGCATGGTTCACGCAATGCTTATTTTTACACGAATGGGACGAGTTTGCAAATGGATATGCAAACTACTTGTACGATATATTATACATACCGAAGCTGCAAAGAGCCAAGCATTAATTTATTTACGCGCAAAAGGTCCAAGTTTTTAGAAAAAGGAAAATAGAGACTGTAAAATCAAACTAGCTAGGAAAATACGACAAACAAGCCTAGACATACCATCGTGTGTTGAGACGTCAATCACACGACTAAAATACAACAGTTGCGGTTTCAACCCTCCTCCAGCCATCCATTTGCTCCAGTCAAATTCAAATCCGCAGTCCGCTGCTCCATCCAGACAGGCAACAAAGAGCTATCCGAAAGGCTTGGCGAGAGAAAAAGACGGAGACGCAGGGTATTTTCGGCCATATCTTGCCCGACATAGATTTCAAAGGAAAGCGTAAGTGTGACGATCGTGTAGGGAATGAATAATGAGTGACTTTTCGCACGGCGGCCCCAACCCTCCCAACAACTGCACCAAAGGCAGGGGACAACCCGATATTGCTTGCGGCTTTTCTCTCCAAAAGCATCTCCTTGCTTGCCCAGTCCCAAAAGACTATGGCAAATAACAAGACAACCGCCAGGAGGAGAGGAGCAGCCTCGGCCGTATCTGGTCGCGACCACCATACCAAGTCAAGTTTTGAAATGCTTCATAGTCCTGCACTTTCTCCATGCTGCATGACCAGTTTTCATAACAAAGTTTTTTCCTTGCCCACCCTTCTGGAAGACAAACTTTTCTTGGCGGCGATTATACGAGTTTATGATTAAAATAGAGTGACGAGAAGGCGGCGACAAAAAAAAAAAAAAGAACAAAGAATCGAAAAGAGAAAAGGAAAGGCGTCGAGCAGATATTGTATGGACATCATGGATATTCTGATATGGATCGTGCAGGAAAGCAATTCGCAACTCGAGATCGATCGGGCGGGACCACTGGCTGTTTATCGCAGTGAGAATCCCTTTCGCTTGCCTTCCTTCTCTATCGGCCGCCCGCTCTCGACGCGCTGCTTCTTGTCCTCGAGTTCTAGGCGCTGGCGATCGAGTTGCTCCTTCATCTCCCGGTGGCGTGCGTAGAGCTCCTCCTCTGACTGCTTGAGCTTGCTCTCCTTCTCCGCCACCTTCTGCTGGAAGACCATCTTCATCTCGGCCTCCATCTTGGCAAGCTTCTGCTCGTGCAGGGCACGCTCCTCCTCTTGCTTGACGGCAGGGTTGACCTCCTTGAAGACACTAGGATCTTGCGAAACGCCCATAGCAAGCAGCTTGTCGGTTCTGTAGTTCTCGTACAGGTTGTTGTTGGTGTGCTCCTTGAGCTCCTCCATGTGCGTTCGGATGAGCATCTGTCGGAGCTTGACAAAGTCGCAGTGCTCCTCGTTGTCAACCTCAATGATACCCCATGGGTACTCACGTCCGCGGACTTTGCGGCCGTCGGCGGTCTGGATCTCGTTGGTGGCGCCAACAACGGCGAACGGAACCTTGGACATGATTTCGTTGTTCTCGGCAATCGTCTCCTCGTCGTCGAGCTCATATCGGGGGCCCTCGAAAATCTGGATACCGTGGTACTTGATATCGGCCAAGATCTAGCAACCCAGTTAGCAAACCCAATCATTACAATAGCCAGTATTGCTTCAAGGAGAGTCAATAAAAGGAAACGGGAAAGGAGCAAAACTTACTCGGGCCTTGAAGCTGACAATCTCCTCATCCGTCAGGGTGTCGGATTTGGCAATGACAGGGATCAAGTTGACCTTGGTGTGGAGGCGTCGCATAACCTCAATGTCCAGGGGCTTGAGGGAGTGGCCGGTAGGCTGGATGAAGAAGACACATGCGTGAATTCTGTTGTCAACAATGTTCATTCGGTTAACCTTGTTCTCGGCATCGAGGTAGGCATCGAAACGCTGCTCAATGTTGTCGACAATGGGCCGCCAAGACTCATCGTTGTTGACGAAGTCGCCAAAGCCGGGAGTGTCAACAACCGTCAAGCGCAGACGAACACCGGCCTCCTCAATATCGGCGCTGATGGACTGGATGGTGACGGTCTTGGGGATAATGTCCAGGCTTGGCGCCTTGCGCTCCTTGGGAGGGTACAACGAGGTGTTGAAAAGAGTGTTGACCAGGGTCGACTTGCCCAGACCAGACTCGCCAACAACCATCACATTGAAGTTGAAACCCTTTCGCACACTCTTACGGTGCCACTGGTTGGGAAGGTTGGCAAATCCAACATAGCCGGTCAACTTTCTTCGCACAATGTTCTTGTTGTCAGAAGCAGCAGCCGGGGCAGCGGCTATTGTACTCGTTAGAACTACTACTTTTGCTGGCAGATGCGACAATGGGCACAGAGGAACGTACCAGGTGGTGGCGAGGCAGTGCCCTGTGGTGAATCGGCACCGTTGGAAGCTACACAAGACAAAACGTTAGCCTCCGCGTTTTTGAATGCTGTCTAATGTTTACTATGCATGATGACGAGGCAGGAGAGCAGGGCGCAGGCTTCTGACTGGAGAAATCAATTTCTTGGCTTTCCCCCGTGGCCGGTGGATTTGTATTCCAAGAGCATGATCTCGTCAACTGGTCAGAGCTTGGCTCGCCATCTGACCCCAGGGCAGAGTGTATGGGGCTTGAGTATAGCTCATCGTAAGACATGGGGCTCCACGGTCCAAGTTTGGGCGGTTCGTCAACCTCCAGCATGCTGCGGTAGCGGCGAATGGTCGCAGGGGCAAAGGCGGGCACCGCGAACTGGATAGTGACATTTTGCCCGTTTGGCAAACTGCTCAGTCGCTTTGTTGCCTGAGCCTGTGCTGCAACTTGCTCCAAAGCAACCATTGCGGGTGTCAGGGCAGTCTTGTCGAGCTGGAGGCTGCGGGCCCGCGATTTGACATGGTGCACCAGGTCGAAAGTCATGCCGGGTTACAAAAGTCGGATGTAAGGAATTTGTACTTGAAGCAACGGAAATGTTGTTTTTGACCCCAAAAAAAGAAAGAAAGAAAGAAAACGACCCAAGAAACAGTAGATGGCGAGCAACGAATGTGATTACGGGTAGCAGAAGGTGAAGACTGGTTGTGCGTGGAGGAAAAAAAGGAGGCGCCAATGCTTTGTGTTGCTCAAGCCCGCTGCCGTGGTGAAGTGCCTCGTGGCACGTTCAGAATGCCTCCTGCCCCCTCCTCGTGGACGGGACACGCATGGCGACGCAGAACTCAGAGAAGGAAATATTCTTACCCATATTGATGTATAAGGAGCGGCCGAAGGGGGTTTAATAAAGAATGGTAAGAAGGCACGAGATTCTGCGCGATTGGTTAGCTGTGAGGCCATCTCAGGGAGGAGAAGCGCAGCCAAACGGCCAGGAGCCACGAGTGGACAGCAGCTTCGGCGGCCTCAGGGCCCGTGGCACCTCGCGCGCGTAGCAGGTGGAAGCAGTCGGGAGAGGCAGATGCTCAGATGCCCTCAGCGCCTGTCTGCTCCGGGCACGCTCTGAAGGCATCGCGGGCGGCCTGCACGAGGGAGTTGGACAGCGGGAACGAACGTACCAAGGAGAAATGCGCTGAGACCCTAGCAGATAACGACGCGTGTCAATGGGTTCGAAGAAATGGGATCAAGAGGCAGAAACGACCGCGGTGAAGTGAAGAACAAACGTCAAGGCGCTCAACCGGCCGGAGAGGAAGTAGCAATGACGGAGAGTGAAGAAGTGAAGTGCAATGAGGCCAGTTGAGGACGAGCAGGAGGAAGATAATTTCGGGGGTGATGACGGGGAGGAATTTGTGCTGGTGCAGCAGCAGCTGGCAGAATCCCAGGGGGACCGACTCCACCGGCTGGGCGTACCGGTACCTGAGTGGCTGTGGTGGCGGCCGCGGGGTTTGGGGTATGAGTACATGCACTCGTACCACGCCGGCTGCTGCTCCCAGCTGCTCGTTCGTTGTACTGTACTACATAGTACTACCAGGCACGGCTACCGGGTGCCAATAAGGTCAGGCCTCACAGTCCTTGGCACGTACTGCACGGAGCACTGTACAGTGCCTCTGCTGCGGTACAGTATGAGCAAGCAGCCTGTGCCATTATTGCAGTATACAGTGCAGCACGTACTTGGTAGGCATTACAGCGGCATCCATGCCTGGTACAGTAGCAGTGCTCGCTTCAATCTGGCGTGGTCAATATGGCAAAAGGGGTGCATTAGCAGGCTAGGCCGCGTCGGGTCTAGTCTTCCAGGGGACCGCTGGCCTGGCGCGCTGGTCAATTAGCAGAGGTGCAGGGTGCGGCTCGCCGTTGGGCGCCGCTGATTGGCCGCCGCCTTTGATTCCCGCACGAGCCACACACATGCGCTGTGTGGCGCTGCAGCGGATCGGGCTTGGTCCAGGTACCTTTTCTGGAGTAGAGACGCGATGCTGTCTGGAGTCAACCGGCTTGTTTACTGTACGGAGCAAGTACCTTGGCTTGAACCCTGATTGTGAAGAAACGCCATGCAGAAGCGGTGGATCGCGGCTTGGGCGGGATCAGAGTTTCCTGTATGGCAAATTTGCGGCCTCGTCTCGGAATGCTCGAGTCAAATCTTAAGGGTCGCATGACGGGCGGCTTGGGGATTATCTCGCTGATACGACAGGCATGGCACGAGTGCGAGTACAGGTACAACCGCTCCCGGTAGCACCTAATGTACATGACTTAATTTCAGGAGCTCCAGGCGCTTCTTTTCCAGAGCTCCGCACAATTCGCTTCTCCTTTGTTCGTATTACTACTGCCGAGCGTCTGTACTTGTACACGCAGTACCAGTACCCTACAGTACTGCAATACATTACCTGCTATTTATAGGCTGACGAAGCTCATCTTCATTTGCCTGTTTGCACGGCACCAGGCACAGCATTCGAGACTCGAGTCAAACGGGTACAGGCAGGGCGAATTGCACGGGACGGGGCAATGGGAATAAAAGAACAAAACATCCCCGAAGGCTTGCTTCTGCGAGCTTTCGCGAGGTCGACCAAAGAAAACAACACGCGTGTTTAACTGGACGCTGAGAAAGAAAACAAAGATAGCACCGCTGTGAAACAGCCAATACGGCTTCGCTGGCAAGTCAACGCCCGCCGGGAACTGCCTACATCCTTGTAGAGGCTAATATCCGACGCGGTGCCTAATAACATGAAGGGGCAGAGGGTTGCCTGTTTCGGAACTGTAGGGTAAATCGTCCCATCAGCGGTGATGAGCCGGTAATACAGGCCAATACGAGTCTGATTGTTGATGTCTTGGGGTGCTGAGATCTGGATTTTGGGATTGGCCATCGATAGTTTCTGCGACACCTATCTATGCTGCCAAGAGCCCACTTAAGCACTGATCCACAGATTTTCTTCACGAGCGTATGGAGTACGTAGTATTGGACTTGTACTAACACCCAAACCACTGATATAGGATAGCGAGAGTCAACATATGGCGCCCAACGACCTCGTATACGACCCTATATTCCATATCTCATATATATATCTACACATAGTTTGTAACCTACGACTGACAGAATGCATACGACCCTGACTCAACTGAATCACTCTTTGTGGTGAGACACACATGATCGACACGCAAGATTAGAGCTGTCTGGGAACGCCCCACACGACAGATAATCCCAACCCCCACATGATGAACGAGAGAAAGTGGTTCTTGTTGATGACCACTAGTATTACTTGACTGCTTACTCCGAACTGTACTTTGTGGATTATGAGTGAGACAAGCAGTAATTGTTCACTCTCACTCAGTACATAAGCGCACTGCCTCCCTCTGACTCTATATTTGTCCTGCTTAGATAAAGTACTAATACATAGAAGCAGCAGACAATCACTCGAGATTCTTGCCCCTTCTCAGACTGATAGGCGGCATCACCGGTGCATGCTCGACATGACCGTAGCCTATTATGACTGGCCAGCCATGCGGAGGGGCGGCATCGTATTCCAGCCTCCCTCTGCAGCTAGGCGTCAGCCCGACCAACCACCGGAATATCATGGCCTATCCTCGCGTCCTGCTTGGTGTCCGTTAACGGCAAATGTGCCGCAAAACTCAGCCTTTACGGAAGCTTGCATGCACTTGTACGACCACAAACGCATTTCCTCCTCGTATTATATAACATCAAATACTGGTGCTCAGATATTTGCACATGTATGGATCTCTGGTGGGTCTGGATCCGGTCACACAGACGCTGAGGCATGGGGATAGAGGCTCGCAAGCTGCGATAGCCGAGCCTGTCTGCCCTCTCCCCAGCTTCTCAAAGAGTCTGGAGCCGCACGATCCGTTCCGAGGGATCCTCGCCGTGACAACAAGGCTGGGTGTGAGTTTATGTAATCGTGAGTGCCAGTTATAATCTATCCACGTCTATGCAGTCCAGAGTCTCCCGCCACTCAGCCCTATATGTACGAGTTCAAGTAATCATATACCATAAAAGTAGGCTGGCGAAATATATTACAGACACCACGCCTTCCAAGAACCCCCAAGCATATCCGGTTTACCTTGTCCGTTGTCATGAGGTTAAGCCACAGCGGCCGAAACGGCAGCTTGCTGGCTGGCGAAGAATTTTTTAGATTCGGCACATCTGTCACTCTTGCATGCGGGACACCGGAGGCCCATCTGCAGCGAGCACGCCTGGCCGGAGGCAAGGTGAGACTTTGCGAGGTCGGCCAGCGCCTGGATAAACACGGGGCTGCCGTTTAGGCTGTCCACCCGCTTGACAGTGTCCGTGTGCCCGCTCTCACCAATGACCTCAATGTCGAGCTCGTAGAGAGTTTCAATGTGATCAGAGGTGAATGCGATGGGGATGAGAACCAGGTCCTTCTGGCCCTTTTCGATATAGTTTTCCACCGTGTCAGAAGTCTGAGGCCCCAGCCAAGCCTTTGGACCGACTTGCGACTGCCAACATAATCTGTACGGGTTAGAAAACTTCAGTCGCTCCATCACGGCTTGAACGGTGGCGGCAACTTCGCCGGGGTATGGGTCGCCTGTTTGATTGGTGAGTTTGGGAAGAATGACGAAAAGGGGACGCAAGCACATGTCATACCTCTGTTGACCACATCCATGGGCAAGCTGTGTGCTGAAAAGAGGAGGATAGCATTGCGCCTCCGCTCTTCGGGGTACTCGGCTAGTTTTGCCTCAATGTTCTGAGCAAAAGCTTCCACAAGGCCGGGATGAGTGGGCCATCGGTCAATGACACTCCAAGTGATTGTACCGTTGCCAGTTTCCGATGCCTTCTTTCCCTCCAGTCGATGCCGCCACTTCCACAGCTCGTTTAGACTGCTGCCGGTTGTGGAACAAGAGTACTGCGGATATTGAGTGAATGCGACCGCTCTACCACCTTTTCCGTTTCCAAAGCCGTCTGTCAGCAGCTTGTGGTACATCTCCTCGGTCAATGGGTCTGCATAGCGGAAAGCGACGTATGGCTTATGTGGCGCCGTCTCGGGACAGATCTTGTCCAGGATCTTGCACATCTCCTCACTCTGGTATTCTGACCATTTTCGAATCGGGGATCCGCCTCCGATGGCGTCGTACTGCTTCTGGATCTTTGGCGTCCTTCGTGCTGAGATCAATGGCCCGATGTAGGATTGGAGTCTGCCCAAGGGAATCAAGTCGCCATCAGCCTAGTTTATCGCACCTCGTGATTAGCGCATTGGGCATTGAAGAGTGCATTGAAGAGTGCATTGGGTTCAATGTATAGTGTATACATACAAAAAGCCGGCTTAAAAAGTCGCCGACCTCGTTGAGCGTCGAAGGTCCGCCCATGTTGAGAAACACCATGGCGGTTGGTCCCTTGGAGCCCGTCGCATCTTGCGTCACAGGATGGACCGGCGTGGCCAAATGTCTGGCTTGGTTGGCGAGCTGGGAGAGGCCAAGAGGAGCTGCTCTCCTGGACAATCCCTTGGAGAATTGCTGTGCAGTGAGCCTTAACGCCATGTTGCGATGCTGAGTTTGGGTGATCCAAGAGATAAAATCCGGAACATTGCGGGAAGAGGAAGCAATTGAATACCCGTCAAGCAAGTCAGACACCGATGCGCCGAGATCCCTGATACCAGCTCCGAGAGTGGCAATCGAGCACTGGAGTGACGCTCCGCTAAGAGGGTACTTGCAGCCTTGGTGGCAGATGGGCTCGGTATCTGTCCGGCAACAAGTACCGCTCTATTGGCCCTCGATCTGGAGTGCACCAATAAGGCGGTCGGCAATTTGGATGAGCTGCACGTGATTTCGCGGATCCCTGTCGCATTCTGCCTAGACTCGTCGCGGTTGCCCGGCTTGTCGCATCCACTTTGAGCTGCGCGGTTGCCTGGCGCTCACTTTCTTTTGAATTGAATGGCTGATTTCCTTGCGGAATACATGATGTTCAGAAAATAAAGAAAATAAAGAAAATAAAATAAATACAAGAATTCCATTGTATGCATCCAATCGAAAATGGCAGATAAACAACGGGATTGGAGGAGGGAAGAGAACGACGATGACGATGACGGAGAACAGGAAATTGACGAGTCTGTAAGTCGCAGCGCCGTGACTATAGCAGGCCTGACACTGAAGCTGCCTTTCTGACACTTTCTCATGTAGAACTTCAAGGCGCAGAAAGATGCCGTGCTGCTGGCCATTGAAGTCAGCCCGTCAATGCTTGAGCCTCCTCCTGCCTCTGACTCTAAAAAGGCTGACCGGGACAGCCCACTTCAGGCTGCGCTGAAATGTGCCCATCATCTGATGGAACAGCGCATCATTTCCAATCCCAAAGATATGATGGGAATCCTTCTTTTCGGGACGGAAAAGACCAAGTTTCGGGAGGAGAAAGATGGCCGCGGCGGGCTAGGTTACCCCAATTGCTATCTCTTCACCGACCTCGATATTCCCGCGGCGGACGACGTCAAGGCATTGAAGGCGCTGGTTGAGGGCGAAGAGGATGAAGACGAGGTGCTGAAGCCTGCTATAACCGATGCTGTCTCCATGTCAAACGTGCTCTTTTGCGCCAACCAGATATTTACCACAAAGGCTGCCAACTTTGGTAGTCGTCGACTATTCATCGTGACTGACAACGATGACCCGCATGCATCAGATAAGGCGGCGAGGTCTGCGGCTGCCGTCCGAGCAAAGGATCTATACGACTTGGGTATCACAATTGACTTGTTTCCAATCACCAGAGGGGAGTCAAAGTTTGACCTGAGCAAGTTTTACGATGTTAGTATTACTCTTTCTATCTTATTCTAATATCACACGCAGCTGACAGTTGTCAAGGACATCGTTTATCGCGATCCCAGCGCAGAAGCCAATGCCACCGAAGTGCGAACCTCTAAGTCTGGCGATGGATTGTCTCTCCTAAACTCGCTCATCTCAAACATCAACTCCAAACAGACGCCCAAGCGAGCATTATTCCATCTGCCCTTTGAAATCGCGCCTGGGCTCCGGATTACCGTCAAGGGCTACAACATCGTGCAACGACAAGCACCGGCGAGAACGTGCTACATCTGGCTTGATGGAGAAAAGGCCCAGATTGCAACGGGCGAGACAACAAGAATTGCCGAGGATTCTGCCAGAACTGTCGAAAAGCAAGAGATCAAGAAGGCCTACAAGTTTGGCGGCGAGTTTGTATACTTTACTCCCGAGGAACAGAAAAATCTCAGGGATTTTGGCTCGCCCATTATCCGCATTATCGGATTCAAGAAGCGCGACATGATTCCTGTCTGGGCAAGCGTAAAGAAATCCACCTTCATCTTCCCAAGCGAAGAGGATTACATTGGGTCGTCCCGTGTGTTTTCTGCCCTTTGGCAGAAGCTGCTGAATGACGACAAGATTGGTCTCGCTTGGTGCGTGCTTCGGTCCAACGCACAGCCCATGTTTGCTGCTCTGATTCCTTCGAGAGAGCAATCGGAAGAGGCTTCCGGAGACCCCATATTTGCCGGCTGGACTGTGGCTTTATCCTCTCCCCGCTGCCGATGACTTGAGAGAGATCAGCGCGGACCGCAGGATTGACTGTTCAGAGGATCTAAAGACAAAAATGAGAGTGATTGTGCAGCAGCTCAATCTTCCAAAGGGTATATATAACCCGTTGAAATACCCGAACCCGGCCCTCCAGTGGCACTACAGAATCCTGCAGACCCTCGCCTTGGACGAGGAAGTGCCAGAGAAGCCCGAAGACTTGACGGAGCCTAAGAATAAGGCTATAAGCAAGCGCGCCGGGGGCTATTTAGAAGAATGGGCCGAGACATTGAAAGATGAGGCAGAAAGAGCCGTCAGATCTAGGTCTTTGAAACGAGAGGCAGAAGACGATTCCTCAGACCGCCCTGCGAAACAGCGAAAGGCGGCTGCAGAGCGACCAAGCGGCTCGACGTTTAGCATGGCACAGCTTAAGCTTGCTGTCGAGAGCGATGGCCTCTCCAAAATGACAGTGGTGCAGCTCAAGGATGTTGCCGGCGCCCGGGGAATCAGCACCGGCGGCAAGAAGGCTGATTTGGTGGAGCGGATAGAGCAATGGGTTGAGGAGAATAGCTAAGTTTTCGATGTGCTACGACGAGTGTATATATTCTAAGCTACCGGTTCTTCTGTATAGGTTTATGGTGAGGCTCTCTTTCTTTCTTGTTTGTTTTCGTGGATTTGAAATGATGGAATGTACCACTATGGACCGGATTTGGAGAGTCAATGATGAGATGCTGCCTTTTTTGGCATTCTCACACACGGGATTTACGGACTTTTGCACTTATTACAGTAAGAGGTTGTCACTTTGATGCCAAGTGTTTTTTTGTGGAAGCACTGATTAATTCACCAGAGGCGACGCTGCTGGGGGGTTTGTCACAACACGAGATGAAAATATATGTAAATGAAGCAAAATATATCGCCAACATACAGTGAAAACCAAAGAAATAGCAACCTGGAAGCTTTTGATACTTGCACACCCAGGGAATCGCTATACCATGGCGGGTGCACCAGCAGAAACAAACGCGCGGCTTGCAGGTGTGTCCCCGACGCGTGATGGCGTTGGGCTCACGCCCCCTCTGGACTGCACCCCCAGCGCTTCGCTCTTCCAGGTCCAGGATCGCATTCCTCCATCGCCAATTCCGCCATGGTCACCACCAGCAAATCCGTCCTCACCGTCATCGAAGTGCCGTCTTTTTGCCTCGCATTTGCAGCAGGAGCCTGACTCGCCGCAATTTCTGCAGAGCCTCCGCAGCGCGCAATCGCCCACAGAAGCAGCCTTGGGTAGACGGTCGATGGACTTCCTCGCCAGCTTCAACTTTCGAGACGAGGAGCCCAGCAGGCTCGACAGCCGGCCGTATGCCTCCGTTGAGGAGCTGCAGTCGCATCTGCGGGATGTTTTCAGCGGCAAGGTTGGCGAGACACGGGCTGAGCGTGTTGCGACAAGGCTGGACCTCGCAGCCTCGGCCGAGCTGACGCTTGGAGTGTCGGAGGAGGACAACCATGTGCTGGAGGGGCTGAACACGCTGGATCCGTCGCCGGGAGGTGCTCAGTTGACGGGCATATCTACAGGTACCGGCGGAGGGCGGACGGGCCGTGTGGTGCGTGTGAGCGACGCTCTGCTGAACCAGCCGGCCGATGATCCTGTGCTGCAGAAGTCCATTGCTAACTACCTCGTGGCTGGGGTTGGCCAGGTCGATGGCAGTGAATGGGCGTTGCGGGAGATGTCGCGAGCAACGCAGGACTGGGTCTTTTCGTATGTCTGCAAAGGCTCCATGCAGCACTGGCAGCGACAGCACAAGAGCCAGGTCAAGCCGCCGGTTGCGGAATACTCACAGAGAGAGATTGATCCTGTGTTGGCAAGTGAGTATCCCATCCCCATCTGTCCTGGCAAACCTTTTTTTTTTTTTTTTTTGCGTGCTAACATGGCCTTAGGTCGGCCTGCCTTTGACTGCCGAGGATCGCTCATCATCTCGTTTTCTCGAAATAGTAGAACTATCATCATTGACTATGACCACATCCCGCTCCACCGCACAGTCGCCCAGCTCGCGATTCTATTCAAGCCTCCACCTCCACGACATCCTCTCCCCACCGTAGATAAACACAAGACCCCGAGACAGTCAGGCTTATCGAGGAAAAAGAGAGATTCCGACATAACACCTGGTGGCGAAGGTAGCAGGCCGAGGAAAAGGAAGAGGAAAACAGATAATACAGAGGCTCTGGAAGAACAAGGCGCACTTGGTTCCCAGGACGCTGCTGCTGTTCAAGTAAACCAGCTCCAGTCGAGACAGGAGAGCGGCGGCTCAATCGGCCACCAGCAGCATGCTCAGGATGGGACAGCCGCTGCACAAAACTCTGCCACAGGGCTACTCACTATCAATGTTTCGCCCGAAGAGGCAGAGCGGCGTCGAAATGTTGCCATGGTCATGCTTCAGGGTGCGGGCGTTGACCCAGACTCTCTTTCGCTAGAGCAGTTTAACATTTTCGCAAATCAATCTCCGGAGCTACAAAAGGAGTCGCTCAACATGCTAGTCAAGTACGGCGCGGAGCGGCTGCGCATTGTACATCCCGGCAGCAAGGAGGGCTCTGCTCCGCCCTCAACTGCAAACCCGTCATCTACCCCTACCATTCAGAGCAATATACAAGGGAGCTCATCTGGCCCGGTCACTACTGATGAACTGGTGCTACAAACATCTGCCCCCACGAATAAGAAGAGTCGAAGAAAGAGTCGAGCCGTGAATGATGGTGGTGAAGAAGCAGATGCAGGTTCAGACGTCACCGGAGTCGCCAAGAAACCGCGACGGAGAGGGACGGGCAAGTCGAGAAATGCCTGTACTCAGTGTAAACAGCGCAGGGTCAAGGTAAGACAGCAAGATCCCCCCCTTTTATTTGGGTTTGATGGGGTTGTTAATGCTAACGGTGTATATATAGTGCCCAAGGGAAACGCCGATATGTAGCGGGTGTCGTGAGGCAGGGTTGATCTGCGAATATGCCGCCCCCAAGCCAAAGAAGGTGAAGTCCAATGCCATCATCACAGTAGAAGATGAGCAAGAGGAAGAAGAAGATGAGAATGAGAATGAACAGGATGATACAGGGGCCGAACTCCACGATGACACACCACTAGAAGACGAGCAGCTCCAAGTGGATGCAGAGGGCTACCCCGAGCTGCCTGATGACTCTGTACACCATCCAATGCCGATTGGAGATGCACTAGCAAATAATATGGGTGCTACTGACTGGGAACATAGTCATGTTCCGCAGGACTACTTCCAACACACACACATGGGGGTCTCCGAGGCAGGCTCTTCGCAGCCTTCACAACAGGGCAGTGTGCCGCTGTCCGATCTAGTTCTGCCTACGGGACGCTCGTACTATTCCAACATTTCGGCATCAGAGATGCCGAACCAGACGCCAACGCAGCCAATGGCCCACGAACAGAGAAACAAGCCATCAGCCAAGCCGTTAACAAAAGGTTCTGGGCGCAACGTGGCGAAACAGACCGCTCAGCATGAAGACTGCCACAGCCCGTTGAATCCCACGGCAGCCTCGGACTGGCCTAATAGCGGCAACCCAGTTACGCAGGCAGCAGCAGTTGTAGCAGCAGTCGTAACGTCGATGCATAACCAGAACTCCCAGGAGTCCGCTTACTCAATGGCAGACTCGTCTGGCCAGAGTAGTGCCTGGCGTCCCACGGTGATGCCCCAGGTGTTGGAAAAGTCTCAGCAACAAACTGTGGCTACGGCATCGCTCCAACGCTCTGGGCCCATTTCGCCGCTGACGGATATTTCACGAGCCGCGAGCAGCTCACGGACGGGTAAGCATCAGAAACGAGGTGCGGTTCACGAGACATCAACAGCAGATGCCTTTCAGAGTCCAAATATGTCGGATCCGAAACAACAACAACAACAACAACAGCAGCAGCAGCAGCAGCAGCAGCAGCAGCAACAACAACAACAACAACAACAACAACAGTCCAGTGCCCATGGGCAAGGACTGCAAGCGCCAGCCGGTATGGCCAGCTCGGCGGCGTATAACAGCTATGACCGTTATTCTAGCACTCGAGGACCAAATACGTCTTCAACCGACAGAATCACGTACGAGCCGTACTCGTATCAGAGAGACGCAACCAGCACCACCTCGTACACGAGCTATAGCCACGGTTCACATGCGGCGACGACAACAGTGGCAGCATCTGCTGCTCCCGTGTCCATGCAGGCGACAACGACAATGTCTGCGGATCGCGTTGGCTCTCAGACATATGGCTCCTACACGAATTCTGCGTCTCGCAATACCTCGCACACCAACCAGGCATCGCACATGGGTGCAAGGGGAAACATACAAGCACAAGACTTTAGTAGCAATAATTCGGACTTGGCACACAATCCCCGGCAGACGTTTAACTTGCGATCACAAAATTCCACGCCCCGACCAGGTCAGAATGCAATGAAGCAGGACCGAAGCTATCCCGCCTACCCGTCGCAAATCCAGCAGCAGCAGCAGCAGCAGCAGCAAAGCGCTCAACAGCGTGTGTCTCAGCAGCAGCAGCGGCAACAGCATACGCAGCAATCATCCCAGCATCAGGCATGGTACGGCTTCAGTAACCCGTCAGGAACTGGCTTTGCAGCTACTGCTGGACACGGGCCAACCTACAGCTGGAACATGCCGGGTGATTCATGAGATGGATTCTGTGATGAAGTCCCTCCAAAAAATTGGTGTAGGAGGTGAGCTTTTTTTTTTTTGTTATTTCAATTGCAAGGGGGCCATTTCTTCTTGATTTCCAGCTGGTCATTGTGATTTAAATGAGGGAAGCATAGAGGGCTTGGAGTAAAGGGGGGTTTTGTATGTCTTTAAGGGGGAGTGGAGATTGGCACTCAACTGGAACTGATTTTATGGCGCGAGTATCTTTCTCACTTCTTTAAATACTTTTTTTTCGTCTACCTGTTGCTTTGGCGTGGCCTAGCTTGATTGCTCCGTGGGAGCTTGAATAAGTTGCTGGTCTTTGGGAGGGTTATTCGGTTGTTTGCGTCACTTTCACTCCTCTTTACTGCAGATGGGGACGGTTTTAACGCTTGATACCTTGTGTATATCTGTCTATTTTATATGAGGGGAGTAATGGCGCCAAGCTGGCAGTGGTATTATGGACTGGGATAGGTGCCACTGCGGAGGATGAGTATATGAATGGAACGAGACATTTCACTGGTATAATTGCGTTGTATTGTTCCAAGAATTTTTGCTTGAAAATCGCTTTGTCATGATGTTATTATGGTGATGCTGTTGAAGAGTCTAGCTGAATCAAGTTGACTATCCAGAAAACCGCTCTGAATCGGGTTGACCATCCAGAAAACCGCTGTTTTATATCCAATGTCCCGCCGTTTGTTGCCCTATCTTGACTTTAATTAAAAGAAAAAAAAAAAAAATACTTTCCTACTCCTAAGCAACCCCCGCCACAACCAAACCAAAACGTAATTCATCCAATTAGAGAAAAAGGGGGGTCCCATTAAAACTTATCAACTGTTTCCATTCCAACTCCCAAATCGTAACCTCCACCACCACCCTCAATGCTTCTCTTCCTGCGTAATAGGCTCCTCATCACTCTCCCCCGAATCGGCAAACTTGCTGAGCTTGCGAAGCCTGGCGCCGTAAAAGTACAGCAGCCAGATGCCGATGATGCCGATGACGCTCAGGCCGCCGAGCAGGCTGACGCCCTTGGCAACGCCGAGGTTGTGGAACAGCGGGTGGGCGAACAAGACGCTGCCGCAGGCGAGCGCACTCCTGAAGAAGTCGTTTGCGGCGAAGAGGCTGGCGGCGTACTTGGGGTAGCTGAGCGGGATGTAGACAAAGATGGCCTGCATGACGATGAAGACGGTGGCGGCGTAGATTGTGATGCCGATCGTGGGCACGATCCACTGGATGGAGGCGCGGGCCGTCCAGGCGAACAGGAAGAGCCCGATGGTTGGGCCGAAGGAGGCCGGCAGGGCCGGGAGGAGGCGCTCTTCCTGGACGGGCCAGCCGAACTTTTCGATGCGCGGGTTGAGCCAGAAGTACAGGTAGGCCGTGAAGATTGCGACGCCGATGATGCAGGCCACGAGGATGCAGAGGAAGACGAGGCCGACTTCGCCGAGGTTCATGCCGTAGAAGACGGGGTAGACGAGGGGGAAGACTTCGAAGACTGAGTGATGGTGATGAGAGTTAGCATCATGTTGGAAAAAAAAAGGGGGGGAGGGGGGTTATAGCATTTTTGACGACTTACATGAATAGTAGATGCCGTAAATGATGGCGGTATACACCTGGACGAACAAAACAGCCGGGTCCTTCAACGTAATCTCAAGAGGCTTGATCAAGGCATCCAGCAAAATGTCGCGGGCGTGCATGCTGTGCATGTCAATCTCGCTCTGGGACATGAAGCGGTCGTTGCCGGTCAGCTTGCGCAGGCGGCGAGCGCGGCGGAGGAGGATGTTGGAGCTGCTGGTCTCGGGGAGGAACAGGAACATGCAGACGAAGACGGGGGCCGAGGCCCAGATGGACTCGAAGAGAGACCAGCGCCAGGACTCTTTGGGGACGGAGAAGCCGCTGAGGAGAGGGCCCAGGGCGGCTGGATGAGAGGAGTTAGCTATGAGGCACAGGAGAAGAAGGGGGGATTTAAGGGGGGAAATGTCTTACGTCCACAGTATGCGGAAGCAACCCAGGACATCATGGCATAGGGCAGAGCCATCAAGCTGTACATGTCACCGAGCGAAGCACCGCCAGACGCCAGACACGGCGATCCAAAGAAGCCCTGCAGGAAACGCAGCACTATCAGGCCGGGGTAGTTTGGCGCAAAGGCCGTCGGGATGGAGATGATGACGAACAGGAACATGGTGACGATGTAGACCGGGTTGCGGCCGATCACCGGGATCTCGCTCAGGGGGGAGAAGATGAGGGGCCCGACGCCGTAGCCCAGCACGTAGATGGACAGGCCCAGCGTGGCCTTGATCTCGCTGACGTGGAAGCGGTGCATGACGCCGCCCTCGGAGGTGGTGTAGATGGCCGAGGTGGTGTAGACGACAAAGGTGTAGAGGCAGATGATGACGTTGATGGACAGCCGCTTGTTTCTGCTCCAGTTGTACGGGTTCTCGGGGTCGTCGGTGTAGTACCAGTCGACCAGGATGGCGCCGTCCTTTGTCGTCTGCGGCACGATGGGTATGGACATGACCCTCTCGATCTCGTGCTCCTCGTCCTCGTGGAGTCTCCGCGCCGTCATGTCGCCCAGGTCCGTGTGCTGCGCGTGCTCGTGCGAGGTGATCTGGTGGTCCTCGGAATGCCGCGTCTGGGGCTCGGCCGCCTGCTCCTCGTCCTTCGGGGCCCGGGACGGAGACGGGGACGCATCTCGGCGCGTGCTGCCGTTGGACGGCGTGCGCAGGACTCCGCCCGTCTCCTTGCCCTCGGCGGCTGTGGAGGCGTCTGACGTGGATGTGTTGTGAGATCGGATGGGGACGCCGTTGGCGAGTTGGATCCACGGCTCTGGGAGAGTGAAGTCGTCCTTTTCTTCGGGGTATTTGAGATACCGGTTCTTTGTAACCCAGCGGATGAGTTGCCCAATGGCGGCGTCACGGATGATGTCCGCCATGGTAGACGGATGATGTCCTGTCTCGGTTGTGATCGAGGCAATTGGGACACGGGTGAGTGTGTATATCCGGTTTATTGTGTATATATACAGAGTCCTGTTGCTGAGACGATCTGAGTCAAAGCTATCGAGAAGGAAAGCAAATGCTTGCTGAGTGTTTATATATCAAGGCTATGGATGATGAAGCCAACGTGTGTGTATATCAAAGCCGGTTCATACACAACCACGGATATAAGAGGCGCTCCGTGATGTCAAGCCTCACTGCTCAGGAGTAAGAAGCCAAGGTTTATGGAATGTCTGGTAGTCTGGCTTCCCGATAGTAAACGGCCACAAGCTTTGTTCTTATATCTCTCCCCTCCCGTTGCTCATCCCCCTAAGCTTCATTGCGCAACATTGAGCAAAAGCCAAACGAGCTCCACACCAGCTGCTCTTGATCCGTAATCCAACCGACTGAAAGGGCTACTGCCCAGATCCGGATAGATTCGCACGAATTCTATCCATCTGGGACTCAATGCTCCATCAGCCCTAGCTAGGTCAAGCCAAGGATGGATCCTGCCAGTGCCATTGCAAAATGCTAAGCCGCTCAGGGGGGGGGTCAGCAGAAAAATCGCCAGACTCCGGCCTGGCATGTGGCAGTTACAAAGCACGCACGCATCATGGCATCGCCATAGCAGACCGAGTGACGCCGACCCCAAGATAGTGTGGACAAGCCCATCTAGC
Organism: Trichoderma sp. TW21990_1; assembly: GCA_010015515.1. Classification (NCBI taxonomy): domain Eukaryota; kingdom Fungi; phylum Ascomycota; class Sordariomycetes; order Hypocreales; family Hypocreaceae; genus Trichoderma; species Trichoderma sp. TW21990_1. The sequence goes on from ML974118.1 coordinate 271,975, forward strand.
ATTGCCCATTGCCACAAACACGGGTCCCCCCATCGGCGCAGACTTTTGGAGGGGGGGTTAAGCTTAGTAAAGCCGGCATTCGGAGATATCCATCCAGGCTGAGTCCAGTGTGCAGAATTCGCCTGGAATCGCAGCTCTGCAGTTCACTGACAGCGGCCTGTTAAGCCCGAAGTGCGACTCGGCCCTGAGATTGAGCTTCGCCCCTGTGCCATGTTGGGTTTTGGAGGCGTATGGCGAATCAAGCCTAATTGGCCAGCCGGGCGAGGCTAGCAAGTGCCGGTTGTGTGGAACAACTGAAGAAATACGCAATACTAGTAGTACTAAGCGGAGGAAAGAAGAATGAAGGGGGGAAAAAATAAAATAAAATAAAATAAAAAAAGGTTTTCGCTGTACGGGCGAGGGAGCTTACCAACCACCAAGTTCCGAGGGTCAGAACTCTACTAACAAGACACGGGCTATTAGTGTCCGCGGAACTGGGCGTCGACACTGACAGAAGTGATGCGCAATCTGGCCTAGCCACGCCTGCGGTGCTAATGCCCATAGAGGCAATGATAATCTGGCTCTTCCAGTCTAATGCAGATAGAGATGGCGGTACTCCATCAAGGCTATGAGAGTTGCTGAATAACACAGCAAGATTGGCTCGGAGAAAGGCGAAACAAAGGGCAGATTGCTGAGATGCCAGATGCAGGATGACGTGCCGGTCGGTCTAGAATCTGCAGACGCTGAGATAACCTTGAACCCGCGACAATGGGCATCAGGCCTGTGTGAGATGGCCGATTATTCGTTGACAAATGCTGGCCATTGTGTCGTAATTCCAGTTCTCAAAGTCCGAAGCCCATGGCCCCATTTCCGGCCGTTATGATCAGCGTCAGATTTTGAAACGGGCTCAACAACTGAAGCCGTCTGAAGTCTGTTTGCGCGCTTCACTCGTGTTTCTCCGTCAAAGAGAGAAAAAAAAAAAAAAAAGACTTCAAGCTTGGCTCGTATCAAACGGCAAATTTGCCCCATTTCGCCAGCGCTGTTCAAATCCGCGTCATCTCTGCTTCATTCAATCGCTCTTCCTTTTTTTTTCATCCTACTCCTTTCATCTCGCCCCTCCTCCGCTCGCGTCTTTTTGTCCGTCCGATGCAAGCAAACGCCGCGAAACTCAAAAACCTCGAGCAATGTGTGGATTGAGAGTCTCTCCCGTCGTCTCATCCTTCGAAACAAGCAGCCAATCACGACTCTAGCAGATCCCACCAGAAAGCCCACCTCCCATCTGTGCCCAATCGGAAAATGTTTCCTCCAAGCCCAATCAGCAGCCACCCACGCATTAATAATTGGTGATGGCACTTGTCAGCGCCACTGTCGTGCTTCTCTCTGCGATCCTTCAAATCCTTTTGAGCCTCTGGAGCTCTGAATATCTTGATTAGTATTCCCCAAGCTTTCACTCGAGGCAGGGGTGCCACGCTGCTCGCCTTGCCTTTCTGGGTCAGCGGTGAGTCACCTCGGAGTGACGATAGGCCGTCTTTGTCATCTTTGACTTGTGGGTTCCCATCGTCGCAGTTCCTTACATACTATGTAGTACATTTTCATTGTGTTCTTGTCCGGCCTACTGTAGACCAAAGGCGCCGGCTCCCGTGCCGCCAGATTCCCCCGGCACGGACTTCCAAGGTTGTGTAGTAGTATATCTTGGCCTAGACCAATTCCCCAACCGGGCAACTTCCTCAGTAGCGTGATGCCTGTCTAAAGTCCTTGATTTCCATCCTAAAGGATCTTGTAGTTTCCAAATTGGGAATGATTCCAGGTCTGGCTCTGGGTCTTGATCTTAACTCGTCCAACGGGAAACTTTTCTCGCATGTCGCTGGATATCGGCATATGATCTGCCATCTAATCTTTCATTACAAACAGGCCTCTTCTTATAAATGCTCGCCCCCCCTTTTTCTCCGCTCGGAAATATGACCCTCTGCTGATAAACCTTATATCAAAAACGACTCGGTCTTGACTACACAACATGTTGACAAGTCTGACCATTGTCACATAATGGATGCCTGTACTCCGTAGGTGGCCATGTTTGCCCACATCGCCATCAGTCTTATCTGGATCGTCACTGGATCATCACTGCACTTCTAATCCGTCGATGGGGTTCTCATTAGATTCTACATCCACTCAAGGCGCCGCGGTTGGAGTTTTTGCCCTCCACTGCGAGGCTAGCTTCGAAATCCTCTTCTGCTGCAGGATCCTGCGCACACCCTTGGCCACGTCTTCGTCGCCCGTGTTGAGGAGCGAATCCACCACTGGCCAAATCCGGCCATCCTCTCTCGTAACCGCCTGCTCGACTAGGACGCTGATCCATCTCAAAGATCGACTCTTCGTAATCCCGCTGGCCATGCCTTGCTTCGCGAACCGGAACGCCAAGTCCATCTCGCCAACTTCCGCACACTTCGTAATCAAGAGGCCAAAGGTCGCCGGGCTTTGAATCGGGTCCTCATTTTCCGAGATTAGATCTGTGTATTCCTTTGTGAAGAACTTGGCCATGGCCTCGTCAGCGCTATGGATGATAAGATTCTGCAGCATCCTTGCATTAGGGGGCTCCACGGTGCAGAGCGTCGGCAGCTCTCGGTACAGAGATAAAGCTTCGGTGCTGCCGCGGGATTCTGCGATTGACTCAACCACAGCAGCGGCGGCCGCTCGAGGCACAGGACGGGCACGGGCTGCCTCCCGCACCACCGCTTCGGCGTCATCCAGGAGCTCTGGCCGGGTTCTGAGTGCCTTGTGTAGCGTTCTAGTATACCCGCGTCCAATTCGTATGCCGTTTTCTGCCATGATGGAGAGTGTCCTTATTGCTGCCGCCAAGTCTCCGCTGCCGGCAAAGGCCTCCACGACGGCCTCGTAGTGGAAGGGCCGGGCTCTTGTTCGTTGTGACACCATGTCTAGTGCTTCTGTTGCAAGCTGTGCGTCTGCGTTTCTAGCAGCCGTCGCCAGCACGTTCTCAAGGATGCCATCTGACGGCTGCACGAGGTGGTTTTGCACCACCGAGAGCCAACCAAATAGAGTTCCCGCATGATGGTATGCCTGACTACACACATCTAATGCGTAGTATGTCAGGTTGATGACCACGGGGTCGGTGCTTCCGGCGAGATTCTTGCGTCTGTAGAGAAGTTGCAGCATCTCATCCAAGAATCCTAGCTTCCCAAACACCAAGATGAAGATGTCGTAAACCCAGGGGTCAACCTTGGCCCCTTGCTCAATCATCTCCGTTAGCCTTGCATAGGCCAGCTCATACTGGTCGTCTCGCAGCAGTCCTATCACGACTGTCTGTTTCACCGCCGTGTCGGTTGTAAACCAATACTCTCGCATTACGTTTAGAATCTCCAGCCGCAAGACATAGTCCGGATGATTCATCAACGCTCTCAAGGCCGCGTTGCATAATTCCGACGTTGGCTTCATCCCCTGCTGCTCGACCATGTCGTCCAGGATTCGGCGCACGCCGTCGACGGAGCCTCGAGGATGAGCCATGGCATCCATCAGACATTCGTAAATAAAAGGGGTAATAGGCTGATTCTCGACTCGCATGAGATGCTGCACTAGCTGAACTATCCGTAGATGCTGGTCCACTTCCTGGTTGCTGGCTGGCGTCCATCTCTTCGCATCCCGAAGCAAAGCCAGTGCTACTAAAATCTCCTCCGTCGTGCTAGCTTTGAGTGTATCCTCTGATGGTGCTGCGGGGGCAAGAAGTCTCGCTCTCCATGACCGGGACACGGCTTCAGTGAGGCCACCATCGCCGTCTTGTTCCTGCTGTACCTCGTTTGCCTGAGGATCCGGCTGAGAAGACTCATGATTCGATGTCCCAATTGTTGATGCAAAACTAGAACCTGTTTCGTAGCGCCGCACATGCATCGGCCTCGCCCTGGCACCGCATTGCCGCCATCCTGCTGATCGAGTGCAAGGCAAGCTCTGTCGATGAATCGCCGTGCGCAGCGCCAGTTTGTCGAATGACGGGCATAAGCAGCGCCATAGCCCGTCGTAGAGCAATTGGCCTCGCTGCATCCTCAACCCACTGCAGACGCAGCTTCAAAAATCCAGCTGGACACCTGTCCTCAGGCTTGCGTGTCGTTCAAAGTGAGGCGTTCAACAGATTTTTGGCGCGGAAGCGTTTCCGGAGCTCGCATGTACCCGTCCGCACAAAGTACGTACCGCGGTACTTCGCGCAGCCGGGGTCATGCATATGGCGGGGTTCCTCCAGAGCTTTCTGACTTGGCACTTATCGGCTTCCATTCGCAACCTCACGTCTAAAATAGAGCCACAAATCGTTATTGTCCTCACGCGACAACAATCCTTGCAGCAGAGAAACAGCAAACTAGAATCCCCCTCGCTCTCCGCCCAATAGAGGCACAATCTCTAATTATGGTATGCCCTCTCTTGCCCTGTCCGGCCAAATCGCTAATCTGCATAATCGCAGCTCCCTCTCGGATTGCTCAACGCTGCCCAGGGCCACCCCATGCTGGTCGAACTCAAGAACGGCGAGACTCTAAATGGACACCTGGTCATGTGCGATACATGGATGAACCTTACCCTGAAAGAAGTGGTGCAGACAAGCCCGGTAAGCTCCCAAAGACTCCCTCAAAAGAAGCACCTCGTTTTTGTTCCTTTTCTCTAACACGTCTGTCATACAACCACAGGAGGGAGATAAGTTCATGCGCCTCCCGGAAGTCTACGTCAAAGGAAACAATGTACGTTCTCACTCCCCCTCCACCACACACCAACACCTTCTCCGCAAACAGTAGCTAACTCTCTCCGGCCTCGCTAGATCAAATACCTCCGCGTCCCCGACGAAATCATCGACCAGGTCACCGAGCAACAGAAAGGTCAGCAAGGCGGCTTCCGTGGCGGTCGTGGCGGTCACCCATCAAGAGGCGATCACGGCAGCCGCGGAAGCACCGACAGGGGACGAGGCGGCCGTGGAGGCAGAGGAGGCCGTGGAAGGGGACGTGGCCAGTAGAAAAAAACAGGACGCAAACGGCGGCGACTACGATGACAATGACGACGACGAAATGCATAGAATGTTGAAGAAAATGTGGGGGAAGCAGGACAGGGATGATAAAGGCCATGGTAGGAACGAATGCTATTATGTGCCACTCCGGCCGGACAAGGAGAAACGGATAGGACGAGCTCTTCAAGCAATATCGACGGTGGGCGAGTAAATACGACGACGAGAGCTCTCCAGGCAAAGAGATTCTACGCGCCAACCGCCAATCGAACGAAATCAATTGATACCCAACGGCACCTATGCCTCCCGCCACACCTTTGGATATCAACATGACTCATGACAGTTGTCAGATTTAGGGTAAATGGAGAAACTGGGCGTGTTATTCGAGGAGTCCATTGATCACAAATGAGTATCAACATTTGCACGATCAGACATAATGTTAGAGAAATCAATAAAAATGCAAAATTTTAGGTGACCTTCTATAGGGTCATTCAACTAATATGTCTTCCATAATACCAAGTGTCTCAAAAAATCTAGCGCATCTTGCTTCCGGTCCCATGTCATCATTCCCACGATACATATTAAAAAGTTGAATCAATAGAGCCTCCTGTTCTGCAGCAACGCCCCCTTGATTCACGCCCATCACCCCATTCTAAATGAGATACATAATCAAGCAATCATCCATGGTGCCCTTTAGAAATGGGCCACGGCCACGGCAACGGCCTGCTTGTCGGCATGCGAAATGGAGACCGAGACCTCCTTGACACCAGCCTGCTTAGCAGCGGCAGCCGCTTCACCGTGAAGCTATTAGAAAAAGGTTAGCGGAATGCTCTTCCATGAATAAGAGTTATTGGAAGCAACTTACAGTAACAACAGGTGCGCCAGTATCGTCCTTGAGAATCTCAATGTCCTTCAAGGCAGCGCCGGCTCCCTTGCTGGCAACACCAAGAGCCTTAAACACGGCTTCCTTGGCGCTCCATCGGCCGGCGAACGAGCTCTGTGGGCTAGGAGCAGTCTTGCAGTAGGCCACTTCCTGGCTGGTGAAGTTGCGCTCAATGAACGTGTCGTTGTCAATGTTGAAGGAGGGGATATCCTCGACATCAACGCCCACGTTGCTGCTCTTGCTCGTTACCTTGTGCGCAAGTGCTTCGATGATCTGCTGCGTCTCCTTGACGACAGTCGCAGGAGTGGTCTTTTCAGACGCCTTCATGAAGTTGGCCGAAAAGGTAAGCTCTGCCGTCTTCTTATCCTCGGATACACGAGCATCGGGGTTCAGCAGCACAGCGCTGAGCTGCTCGTCAGTGTAAGGAGCCTTGGCCTTGGAGACAAACAGGGTGTTGCTGATCATTCCATTGTGGAAGAAGCGGTAGGCCTTCTTCTGTCGGACCTCGACCTTGACGCGGTACGCATCGTAAGTCTTCTCGTCGAGGGTAGCGAACAGGTACTTGGGGTGAACGCTGACTGCCTGGGCGCCCTTCTGTCCGAAGCCGAATGAGGTCAGGGAGAAAGCCTTGACTCCGTCGGTCTGGATGCTGCGGCTGGGGTAGACGATCAGGTCGTACTGCTCCATGACGGGGTCAATGTTGTCGGCATTCCTGTTACCAGGGACCAATCCAGTGTTGAGGATTTGCAGGCCACCGTTCATCATCCAAGCACCGGCAGCACCCTTGGGGTGACCGGTAAGGAACTTTTGGAAGACACCCATGATGGCATTGCCCTCGCTTCGGCCAAGGTGACGCAGCTGCTGGCAGATGGCCGCCGACTCGTTCTTGTCGTTGGCGCCCGTGGATGTGCCGTGGAACGAGGCCACCTTGAGGTCGTCAATAGTAAGACCCCAGGTTGCAAGGGCACCTCGGAGCGGAGCGATGCTTGGGTCGCTCTTCCAGAAGTTGTTGCCCATGCTTCGGAGGAGCTCCTTTTCTTGTCTTGCGGCCTCCTTCTGGATGTGTGCCACGCGGTCCTGAGCGTACTCCTTCTCGTCAAATGCGCCGCCCTGGGCCTTCATAGCATCAACCTCATCGTGCAGGAATTCCAACTCGGACTCTTCCCACTGCTTGATCAGCTTCTTGCGACGCTCGATCTGGCGGCGGCGGTAGTTGATATCAAGCAGTGGCGATGGGAACTTGCCGGCATGCTCTCGTGCAGATGTGAGAACACCCTTGCCAGGAGCAGGGACGGATCGTCCAATCTTGTCAGAGGCGGTGGTGGTAAAGGCAAGGATACCGTGGATTGGGACTCCCATATCCAGGGCGAGCTGAGCAGTCATGATGACCTGGACACCACATCCCTGAGACTCCATAAAGCCGTTTCGGGTGGTGGTGGTAGGTCGTGACATTTCACCGGGTGTGCGGCCATGGGCAAACTCATCCACACTGTTGCTAGTAGCCTTCATGTTGGCAAACTCATAGGAACCCTCCTCACCAAAGTCGTCGAAGCCACCCACAAGACAGATGCGTGCCTTGCCCTCGAGAATCGTCTCCACACCAATGTCGACAGACTCAATAGCGGTAGCACAAGCGCCGACAGGTGTCTTAATAGGTCCAGACGAAGAGAGCAGCAACATGTTGACCCACGCAGACATGGTGTTGATGAAAGATTCCTGCAGGATGTCGTTTTGGAGAGGCTTGTCGAGGAATCGGGCCTTGTGCATGCCACGCAGGGCCGCAGCACCACCCATACCAGAGCCGACAATATTACCGACCTCGGAGACGTGGACGTACTTGTAAAACTCATATGGGTCGGTAATACCAGACGACAAGAGGGCCTCGGCAGTCGACACGAGCAGGAACAGGGTGACAGGGTCGACTTGGCTGATGATGTCCTCAGGGACACCATATCGCTTGGGATCCCAACCTGTGGGGATCTGACCGGCGACGAGTCTGTCGAAGCGGAGAGCCTTGGGGATCCAGAGCGAGGCGCCCTTCTTGACCCGGACAATGTACTCTCCACTCTCGGGGATCTCGAAGATCTCCACCTTGTCACCGTGCTCGCGTCGGAACTCCTCGGCAGTCTCCTTGGAAGCTTCGAAAGGCTCTAGGTCCTCTTGAATGACGACTTCGTGGAGCAGCTGCTTCTTGTTGGGATCATATCCATCGAACAGCTCGGGCTCAATCAAACGGATACCGGAGTGCTCCAGAATGTGCTTCTCGTACTTCTGCTTGACATCCTTGTCATCGACGGGCTCGCCAGTCTTGGCGTCAACCCAACCAGCGTAGGGCTTGCCCTTGAGGGGACCGTTGTGGTTCTTGATAAGGCCCATGATCCAGGCCATTTCGATGCAACCTTCGAGCGAAAACTCGCCATAGGCTTCCATCTCCCATCGAGTTCGGGAGTTGCCCCAAGGGCCAACCTCCGCGAAACCGGTGACGACAACGACCTTCTCCAGGTCGACCATACCCTTCAGCTGATCGTTGAGAGGGGCCACCTCCGTCTTCCAGTCGGGCAGGCGAGGGAAGTCACACTTGATGTTGGCACGGGGCTCAATGGTCTTCTTCTTGTAAAGAACCTCAGAGTCAGCTCCGTTAACAATGGCGTTCTCGATAGCGCTCTCCTTGGTGACAGCCCTGCGGATTTCGCTAGTCTCCATGATATCCTTGCGGAGCTTGGTCATGGACTCGTTCAGGTTGGGGATGAATTGCAGGCCACCGTTCAGGTCGGCAAAGACGGGCTCTGACTGGCAGAGGTCAACAATGGTGGCCGACATCAGGCCCAACAGGTTGAAGGCCATCTCTTGCTGGGAGAAGGTTCGCACACCGAACGCTTCCACACCCTCAGCGACAACGTTGTTACCAGACATGAGACCGGTGCCACGAGTCCATCCGATGACAGCACCGCAAATGGTGAGGTAGTGACCCCAGTCCTCAGAGTGCCATCGGTTGAAGAGGGTCTCAAGAGCCAGCTTGGACTCGGAGTAGAGACCGTCGTTACCAAAGGTACCGTGGTTGGGGGACAGAGGGAGGACGACCTGGGCGGGACGGGTCTCGAAGCCACGCTCAGCCTTTTGAGTCTTGACGCAGCCGAGCATGCGGATCAAGTTGGTGAGCATAATGCGGTGGGCCAGCTCCGACTTGGAGTCGATGCTATCAATCTGGCGGCCGTTCTCAGGGATGGCGGCGAAGGGAACGATGAAGTCGAGATCCCAGCCGAGGCCGTTCTTGGTGTCGTAGATGTAGTTGACAAGGGCCTCCACATCTTGCTTGCTGCCCTGGTTGAAGGGAACGACGACGATTTGCGATCCGCGAGAGCCAAAGCGGCTGTACATGGACTGGTAGTACTCGGTGACCTGTCGAGAGAATCGGCTGGTGGTAACCACAACCTTGGCACCTCCGCTGATGAGGCCCTGCAGGACCTCGGCACCAATGGAGCCAGCACCAGCGCCAGTCATCAGGACGTACTTGTCCTGGAAAGTGACACCATCCTTGGCCGCCTGCTCAAGACAGTTGAGGTAGACAGCGGTGAGCTTCTTGCTGTAGTCCCAGCCGTGCAGAGTCTTTCTCTTGAGGTGGAGGAATGGGATGGTCTCGACCCTGCCCTTGTTGGGGTTTGTGCCTTTGAGACCTGGCTTTCGGCCCTTGCCATTCTCCTTGGGGAGGATCTGGCTCTCGTTCATGGCCAGTGAGCGCAGAACATCGCCGTACAGGCTCTTGATCTCGAGCTGGGAAGTCTTGGAGATCTTGTGCTGCTGCTTGATCAACTTGTAGATGCGCTGCAGGTCGTTCTGCACCTTGGTGCGGTTGCCATACTCGGAAATCTTGCCACCCTCAGCCATCTGCTGAACGTAGTGCTCGAGCTTCCTGCAGCTGGCGCGGGGAACCTCTTCGTAGTTGAGGTTGCCGCGAGCGTCCACGGTGGTGCGAGGGCCGGTAGGGACAGCAACGTCCTTGTAGACAGGAGACTGCTCCAGAACCTCTTTGCAGTTTTCAATGAGCTGCTGACCAAGTTCCTTGGCCAGCTTGTAGGTCTCGCCACGCTCAGTGGGGCAGTTGTCGATGTGGTACTGCATAAACTCGAGGAGCTTGGGGTTTGACTTGTTCATGATGCGAATGCACTGGCTGACAATCTCACGGTCGACAGTCTGGAGTCTGCCGAAGATAATGTCATAGTACATGGTGAGCGCATCCTGACGAGCCCAGTTCCAGGACGAGTCATAGGACCTAGCCTTCAATGGGCTAAAGACAGGCTCGATACCGGAAGCGTAGAAATCGCCATGCTCTGCGGTCCACAGATCCAGCTGGGCCTGGAGGACCTTTTCTGACTTTTGGGAGTCAATGTGCGCCTTGTCGCCGGCCCGGAGGTCCATCTTGAGGTATCTGGCAAAGAGCTCCAGCTGCTGCTTGAACAGGGCGCGCTGGTCCTTGGTGAGAGCATCAATGGCGGCGGGATCCATCATCATGCCTCCCGCGGCACCCTCAGAGCCACCAGAAGCGGCCGCAGATGTCAGGCTGATGCCGGCATTCGCGGCGTACTTTTGGACGACTCCGTCGAGGAATCCCTTGGCCTCACCGTCGTTTCCTAGACGAGCAGGAGGCTCCATGGTCAAGGCCAGCAGCAATGCGCCGTCTTGCCTACCGGGGCCAAGACCCCATCTTGTTTCTAGATATTTCCTGGCCACTGTGATGTTGAAGCCACCAGGCATCTTGGAGGAGATGAGCCTGGCGATGAGGGATTGTGTGTGCTTGCCAAGGTTGCCATCGAAGGTAGCCTGCATAGAAGCAGCGAGCTCGTCGAGAGGTGTGTCTTCGGGCTTCTCAGGCGTTGAGCCGAATTCCTTTCCAAGATCACCGAGAATCTCATTTTGAAGGGTGGATTTGCCTGTCCGCAGTTAGCATGGGCCGGTAAAGAAGAGTTTTTCTCTTTTAGGAGGGGTACATGAAGAGAGGGGCTAGTCGACCTACCTCCAACCAGATCCTTGATGGCCTTGCTGAGAGGCACCTCAGTCAGAGGCTTCTTGAGCTTTTGCGCAACCAAGGTGTGTACAATTTCGATAGCTTGCACAGGTGCATCAGGAACCTGAGCTGCAGGTCCAGCACCGGCAGCGGGAGCGGCAGCAACCGGCGCGGCTGCCGCAGGAGCGCTGGCAGCGGCGGGACTGGAGGGGGCAGCAGCGGAGGAGCTGGCAGCGGGCTCGGGCTCTTCCTCTACCGGGTCGACATCATAGTAGATCTCCTTGGCGTCTTTGTTGTAGCAGAGGATCTGTCGCTGGACCGACTTGGCGGCATCGTAGGCCTCATACTTGGATGCCAGTGTGCGCTTGGCCATGACCCCGAGAGTGTCTGCGGGGCCGACTTCGACGATGCGCTCGGCCGTTCTCTCAGCTAGGAACACATCCTGGGTCTCAATCCACCTGACGGGAGAGGCGAACTGGTATGCCAGAAGCTCGACGAGGAGCGTGTGGGCGAGCTCTTGCTCGACTTCGGGACGCATGGTGGCGGTAGTGCGTCGTGCGGTGGTGGGAGGTGGGAAATATGATGTTAGAGAGAAAAGGGTATCAATTGGGAGAAGAGACGGGGAGCCGGAGTCGTCTCTCAGACCGCCGACAGTGGGGATCGCGCTTCTCAACCGAAACGAATCGCCTGCCCGGAGGGGATGTTTTGATATTTTCTGCTGCTTGGGCTGCTGGACCAAGTGCTGATGGTGTTTCTTGTCCAACTCTCCGTACCTCGAGTACCTTGAGGGGCAGCAGAGCAGAGAAGAGCTGTTGGCAGACTGGGGAGACGGAGGACGGTAGTAGAGCGGGATGCTCTAGGATTATGATTACTGTAGAAGCGGCGAGAAAAGCTTGAAGGCAAACGCTGTCCGGTGCCAATCCGGCCTCGATGGTTGGACGGATGGAAGGAAGCCAGCGTCTTGATTGTTGAATCCCGACCCACCGCCTGTGGACGACGCTGCGAAAAGTATTGGGGGGGAGACGGGCTGCAAGTACCGGGGTACAAGGCAGTGACATGGGCAGTCGCCCTCCACGCGGCTGCTGCAGGTGCATTGGGCTGCTCAACCATATTGGCGCGCTAAGCCTGTTGGGGCAAGAATCGGTGGAACCGGCTCTGGGTGCCGTAGCGTTGGATCCCCGAAATGAAGCCACTCTTGCAGCAAAAAAGAAATAATTTTCTCTGCTTGGCCTCGGCGGGTCCTTTCGGACGGTGTAGCCAGGCTGTACTTGCTGCCGTACCGGTACATGGTGCATGAGCGTGGCAGCCCAATCAATTGGTGAGGGGCAGCCAATGTCTCGCAGCAATTGCCCAAAGCACTGCAAAGGGATGCAAAAATGATGGCAATTCCTGTCGTCCTGATAAGACTTCAAGCTGCGTTTTGCGTGTCCATGGCGTATCGATATGCGCTGCCCCCTGAATGGCTTGCGTGCTAAGATAAGCACAATCGCAGCCTTCCCTTCTGCTGAGCACAGGGAAAAAAAAGTTTGTTGCACCCCGCCACTCTCTGGTTGGTGTTGTTTTTCTGGGAAGGGGGGGCAGCGAATCAAACGGCCATGTACCTGTACCTGGTCCGTCTGAAAAAGCCACAGGACTGGCAGTGGAACATTGAACTTCCACCCACCCTCCGGAGCATTGCTTATCATCAAACCGTCTGAGACAGCAGGAACATGATTCGTTTGGAATCTTTGTCTCTATAATGTGTATCTTTGAGTGCAATCTAGGGGGCCAACAAGGCCTGATTCGTCCTAGTTTTTGTCTGTTGTGTCTTGGGATTCGCCAGGGACCCCCAGAATTAGCTTTTTGATTCCGGCCAAGATGCCCTCATCTGAAGAGACATTACGACACATATCTGGTAACCTCGGAGGGATATTCAGTTGCCTAGCCGTTGCATCTGCCCTATGCTTGTTTTGTCTTGCTTGAGCTGCCGATAATAATCGCCGCTGCGGGCCGGCGGCCTCTATCAGCATCCCATTTCCCCTCGGAGGTCCGAAAATAACCTTCGTTGATGCTAGCCAAAGGATGAGGCTTCGGGTATGTCGCTCAGTAATTCCGTTGGACAGCGATCCTTGGAGGCTGGGGATTACTCAACTGGCGACGGTGACTTATACGGAGGGAAAGAATCAAAGTGTTGAACCCCCAAAAGATGGTGATTTCACATCGCAATGCGTTTGCTTGTTTACTGATCCTCCCACCGGATGCCGTCTCGTCGGCAGTTGGAAGCAGTTGGCATTGCCTGTATAGGAAATTCCCTTTACATCCCACTTCAACTCCATCATCACGGCATCACTTGGCAAGCCTGGATCCAACATGGAGATGAAATGCGACTTCACCAGGTAGGGACATGGAAATGCCACTTCTCAGGTCGTTGGAAAAAGAAACAGCCGACAACGCGTGGTGGCTTTTCGCCGTTGAGGAGGCGTATATTTATTTTTGATCCTGGCCTTATCACGGTAGCGCCTTGCTGTTGTAGTTCTCTGCCAACCCGATTTCGGCCAGATATACTCCGTACATGTTACTCGTATGCAATTCACCACCTGCAGTCTGAAACAAAACATTGAACCTAATAGTACCCAGACATTGACTGTATGACTCCATACTCCATAGGCGGTGATGCATGGCTGCACACACTCAACACTCCTTGTTGCAACATCCCGCCCCAAAAACGGCCCCTTGTACCGGTACTTTCGGCCACCCATGGTGGGGTTCCAGTCCGGCTGGGGCAAGGGGAAATTCTTGACTTATCCCCAACAGAACTAAAAAAGTTGGCGATTTTGTTGCAAGCTCCCTCTGCTCTGTGAGGTCACTGAGTACAGCATGGTGACTTTGGCCGGGCCCAAGTACATGCCGTGTACTTGTTATCCTGTGCGTACCTCCATGTGTGCTAAAGTAGCCGCTTTGTGAATTTTCATTAGCGCCGCCACGACTTAGACGTTGAGCGGCATCTAGACGGTAAATCTTGACTTCAACCCTCCCCCCCTCCTCTCGTCCGGGTTTCCCATCTTTTCCTCATAGTGGCGGTACTGCTCTTCTTCTTCTTCATTTATCTCCATCGTCTTTGCTTGGTGTGGTTGTGCTTCATTGCTCCCGCATCTTCAAGGCCGCCCGCCCTCCCCTTTGCCAACCCTCTGTAAGACTTTGATTCTTCAGGCAACGAATTTTCCTTCTTTCGGGTTGGGCATTGCACACCTCTCGACGCCATTTAGGATTGTAGACACGGCACGAGAGTGACATTCCGTCTGCTGCCCTAATAGTTGCCAATTGCTTCAGGTTTGTCGCTCGTTGATTATCTTCAGCTGCTCCCACCTGTAAACAGGGGGAAAAAAAAGAAGAAAAAAAAAAAAAAAAAAAAAAAACAGCCCGCTGATCGTGTCTTCTACCCCGCAGACTCAACCCTCATTATACCCTCCTCACACCGCCACCATGTACGGTACTGCGACTGGCCCTCAGACGGGCATTTCTACTCCTCGATCCAGCGCCTCTCTGCGACCATTGACTCTCTCCCACGGCTCTCTCGAAACCTCCTTTCTCGTTCCAACCAACCTCCACTTCCACGCCTCCGAACTGAAAGATCGGTTTGTTGCCAGCCTACCTCCGGCAACTGACGAGCTCGCTCAAGATGACGAGCCTTCATCGATACCCGAGCTAGTGGCCAGATATCTGGGCTTTGTTGCCTCTGAGGTTGAGGAGGGAGAGGATGATGCGCAGGGATCCTACGAAGAGGTCCTCAAGCTGCTGCTCAACGAGTTCGAGCGAGCTTACCTCCGGGGCAACGAGGTCCACGTTCTGGCTGCCACTTTGCCTGGAATCGAATCAAAGAAGCTCGAGGTCATTCGATGCTATTACATTTCTCGTGCCGTCTCAAACCGCACCATCAAGCCTCATGAGTCTGCTCTGCTGAGGGCTGCTGACGACAGCTCTGCCAAGATCTACACCATCTTTGGCGGCCAGGGCAACATTGAAGAGTACTTTGATGAGCTTCGCCAGATCTCCCAGACCTATTCAAGCTTCGTTGGAGAGCTCATTGCAAATGCTGCCGAGCTTCTGCAGACCCTCTCCAACCACCCAAGCGCAGAGAAGATGTTCCCCAAGGGGCTCGATATCCTGACGTGGCTTCACCGGCCAGAGGCCACTCCGGATATTGACTATCTCATCACCGCACCCGTCAGCTTTCCCTTGATTGGGCTGGTTCAGATGGCGCACTACGAAGTTACTTGCAAGGTCTTGGGTATTCACCCCGGTCTCCTGAGAGAACGCATCAGTGGAACCACTGGTCACTCCCAAGGCATTGTCATGGCTGCTGCTACCGCGGCGGCTGACTCTTGGGAATCGTGGCGCGAAATCACCAGCTCCATCCTGACCGTTCTCTTCTGGATTGGAACTCGAAGCCAGCAGGCTTTCCCTACCACATCCATGACGCCCACCATGCTTCGAGAGTCTCAGGAGCACGGTGAGGGCACTCCTACCCCCATGTTGAGCATCCGCGACCTGTCCCAGGAGGAGGTTCAGAAACACATTGACGCCACAAACCAATATCTTCCAGCCCACCGTCACATTGGTGTCTCCCTCATCAACAGCCCCCGCAACCTGGTCGTTACGGGTCCCCCAACCTCATTGTACGGTCTTAACTCTCAGCTTCGCAAAGTCAAGGCTCCGACCGGTCTCGACCAGACCCGAGTCCCGCACACTGAGCGAAAGGTTCGATTTGCCAACAGATTCCTTCCCATCACTGCTCCTTTCCACAGCAAGTATCTGGAGGATGCCACCATCATCATCGATGAGGATCTCAAGGATATCAGCATCGACTCCAGTGTCTTGGGCATCCCGGTCTACGATACCAATACCGGTAAGGATCTCCGTGAAGAAACCAGCGGCAACATCGTGCCGGCTCTGGTTCGGTTGATCACACGGGATCCCGTCAACTGGGAGAAGGCGACCGTCTTCCCCCAGGCTACTCACATCCTTGACTTTGGCCCCGGAGGTGTTTCTGGCCTTGGAGCACTGACCAGCCGAAACAAGGAGGGCACTGGCATCCGAGTCATCCTTGCCGGAACCGTTGAGGGTACCATGGGCGAGCTCGGATACAAGCCTGAGATCTTTGACAGAGACGAGGAGAATGCCGTCAAGTTTGCCATCGACTGGGTAAAGGAGTACGGCCCGCGCTTGGTCAAGACTTCGGGTGGCAGAAAGTATGTGGATACCAAGATGAGCCGTCTGCTTGGTCTGCCTCCTATCATGGTTGCCGGCATGACGCCTGCAACCGTCCCATGGGACTTTGTTGCGGCTACCATGAACGCCGGATATCACATCGAGCTTGCTGGTGGTGGCTACTTCGATGCCAAGATGATGACTACCGCTCTTGAGAAGATCGAAAAGGCCATTCCTGCTGGCCGCGGTATTACTGTCAACCTCATCTATGTTAACCCTCGCGCAATGGCCTGGCAGATTCCCCTCCTCGGCAGACTTCGCGCTGAAGGTGTGCCTATTGAGGGATTGACGATTGGTGCCGGTGTGCCCTCGATCGAGGTTGCCCAGGAGTACATTGAGACTCTGGGCCTGAAGCACATTGCATTCAAGCCCGGTTCAGTCGAGGCCATTCAGGCAGTCATCAACATTGCCAAGGCGAACCCCACGTTCCCCGTCATTCTGCAGTGGACTGGTGGCCGTGGCGGTGGTCACCACTCTTTCGAAGATTTCCACCAGCCCGTTCTCCAGATGTATGGCCGAATCCGCCGACAGGAGAACATCATCCTCGTTGCGGGCAGTGGCTTTGGCGGTGCCGATGACACTTACCCATACATCACTGGTGAGTGGGCCAAGAAGTACGGATACCCTCCTATGCCCTTTGACGGCTGCTTGTTTGGTAGCCGCATGATGGTAGCCAAGGAGGCCCACACCAGCAAGAACGCCAAACAGGCCATCATCGACGCTCCTGGTCTCGATGATGGAGAGTGGGAGAAGACCTACAAGGGTCCTGCTGGTGGTGTCATCACTGTGCGCTCCGAAATGGGCGAGCCGATTCACAAGCTGGCTACTCGCGGTGTTAAGTTCTGGGCGGAGATGGATCAGAAGATTTTCAACATCCCCAAGGAGAAGCGAGTTGCCGAGCTGAAGAAGAACCGAGACTACATCATCAAGAAGCTGAACGATGACTTCCAAAAGGTTTGGTTCGGCTGCAACAAGGATGGCAAGGCTGTGGACCTCGAGGACATGACCTACGCAGAGGTTGTCCGACGCCTGGTTGAACTGCTCTATGTCAAGCACCAGTCTCGCTGGATCGATGGATCTTACACTCGTCTGACCGGTGACTTCATTCACCGAGTTGAGGAGCGATTCACCACCAAGGCTGGCCAGCCTTCTCTTCTCCAGAGCTACGCCGACCTTGACGAGCCTTTCAGCGCCGTTGATCGAATCCTCGCCAGATACCCCGAGGCTGAACGCCAAATCATCAACGCCCAGGACGTTCAATACTTCCTTATTCTCTGCCTGCGACCGACCCAGAAGCCTGTCACTTTCATCCCCGCCCTTGATGAGAACTTCGAATTCTACTTCAAGAAGGATTCCCTGTGGCAGTCTGAAGACCTTGACGCAGTCATTGGCCAGGATGTTGGCCGAACTTGTATTCTCCAGGGCCCCACCGCCGCCAAGTTCTCTACTGTCATTGATGAGCCCATCAAGGACATTCTCGACAGCATTCACAATTCCCACATTGCGTCTTTGACCAAGGACTTCTATAACGACGATGAGGCCTCTATTCCTGCTACCGAGTACTTCGGTGGTAAGCTTGGTGAGACGGAGATTCCTCTTGATGTTGAATGGCTCACTGTCAGCTATGACACTCACAAGAACACATACCGCCTTTCTTCATCTCCCGCCAGCGTCATGCCTTCTCTTGATTCTTGGCTGTCTCTGCTTGCGGGACCCAAGCGTAACTGGAGATATGCTCTTCTCATGTCAGATGTCGTTGTGCAGGGCCAGAAGTTCCAGACAAACCCCATCCGACGCATCTTTGCCCCTGTCCGTGGGCTTTTCGTCGAGATTGAGTACCCCAATGAGCCCTCCAAGACTACCATTGTCGTTAAGGAGCAGCCAAGGCACAACCAGTATGTGGATGTCATTGAGGTCAAGCTGAACGGCGAAAACGAGATCCTCATCAACATGATCAAAGAAACAACCGCCCTGGGAACTCCGGTTGCTCTGCCTTTGAAGTTCACCTACCACCCCGATGCTGGATACGCACCCATCCGTGAAGTCATGGAGGGCCGCAACGATCGCATCAAGGAGTTTTACTGGAAGGCATGGTTCGGCAATGATCCCCTTAACCTCGATGCCATAGTCACGAGCAAGTTTGACGGAGGTAGCACTACTATCACTGCCGAAGCCATCAACGACTTTGTTCACGCCGTTGGTAACACTGGCGAGGCTTTCGTTAACCGACCTGGCAAGATCATGTATGCGCCCATGGACTTTGCTATTGTGCTTGGATGGAAGGCCATCACGAAGCCCATCTTCCCTCGCACCATTGACGGTGACCTTTTGAGGCTGGTGCATCTGTCCAACGGATTCCGCATGATCCCTGGCGCCGAGCCCCTCAAGATGGGTGACGAAGTGACGACCACGGCACAGATCAACGCCGTCATCAACCAAGAGTCGGGCAAGATGGTCGAGGTTTGCGGCACCATCACCCGAGACGGCAAGCCGGTCATGGAGGTCACCTCTCAGTTCCTGTACCGTGGCTCCTACACGGATTACGAGAACACCTTCCAGCGCAAGGATGAGACACCGGTCCAGGTGCACTTGGCGACCACCAAGGATGTGGCTATCCTGCGATCCAAGCAGTGGTTCGCCCTCGACGAGATCCCTAACGAGATCAACCTGCTAGGCCAGACCTTGACATTCCGCCTGCAGAGCTTGGTGCGCTTCAAGAACAAGAGCGTCTTCAGCAGCGTCGAGACTCGCGGCCAGGTCCTGCTGGAGCTTCCCACCAAGGAGATCATCCAGGTCGCCAGCGTAGACTACGAGGCTGGTGAGTCTCACGGCAACCCCGTGATTGACTACCTTGAGCGCAACGGTACCTTGCTGGACCAGCCGATCAAGTTTGAGAATGCCATTCCCCTCAGCGGCAAGACTCCCCTGCAGCTCCGAGCACCCGCCTCTAACGAGACATATGCACGTGTGTCGGGCGATTACAACCCCATCCACGTGTCTCGCGTCTTCTCGGAGTACGCCAACCTTCCTGGCACCATCACCCATGGCATGTACAGCAGCGCCGCTGTCCGAAGCCTGATTGAAATCTGGGCTGCTGAGAATGACGTTGGCCGAGTTCGTAGCTTCCACGCTTCCTTGGTCGGCATGGTTCTGCCCAACGACACCATCCAGGTCAAGTTGCAGCACGTTGGTATGGTGACGGGTCGCAAGATCATCAAACTTGAGGCCATCAACGCCGAGACGGATGAGAAGGTCCTGCTGGGTGAGGCCGAGGTGGAGCAGCCTGTGACTGCCTATGTCTTTACTGGACAGGGTTCTCAGGAGCAAGGTATGGGTATGGATCTCTATGGCAGCAGCCCTGTGGCCAAGGAGGTCTGGGACCGTGCCGACAAGTACCTGCTCGACAACTATGGTAAGTTTTAGTTGCTATTTTTTTTTAATGTTTTATATTATTCACTAACCGATTCTTTTAAGGCTTCTCCATCACCAACATTGTCAAGAACAACCCCAAGGAGCTCACCGTGCACTTTGGTGGTCCTAGGGGTAAGGCTATTCGCCAGAACTACATGGCCATGACCTTTGAGACTGTGGCCGCCGATGGCACCGTCAAGTCGGAGAGGATCTTCAAGGACATTGACGAGAAGACTACCTTCTACACTTACAGATCACCCACCGGTCTCCTCTCGGCAACGCAGTTTACTCAGCCTGCCTTGACGCTGATGGAGAAGGCCAGTTTCGAGGACATGAAGTCCAAGGGACTGGTTCCACGAGACAGCACGTTTGCTGGTCACTCTCTTGGTGAATACTCTGCCCTGGCTGCCCTGGCTGATGTCATGCCCATTGAGAGTTTGGTCTCGGTCGTCTTCTACCGTGGTCTGACGATGCAGGTGGCGGTCGAGCGTGATGCCAGCGGTCGTTCCAACTACTCCATGTGTGCCGTCAACCCCAGCCGTATCTCAAAGACATTCAACGAAGAGGCGCTTCAGTTTGTCGTGAACAACATCTCGGAAGAGACTGGCTGGTTGCTGGAGATTGTCAACTACAACATTGCCAACATGCAGTACGTGTGTGCTGGTGATCTGCGAGCCCTGGATACTCTTGGAGGAGTTACCAACTTCCTCAAGATGCAGAAGATTGATGTGGAGGAGATGCGCAGCAACATTGAGGAGGCCAAGGGTGCTCTGCGAGAGATTATCCGCGGATGCGCTGAGGCAACTCTCAAGAAGCCTCTGCCTCTGGAGCTGGAACGAGGCTTTGCCACCATTCCGCTCCGAGGCATCGACGTGCCCTTCCACTCGACCTTTTTGCGATCCGGTGTCAAGCCCTTCCGATCCTTCTTGCTCAAGAAGATCCACAAGACGACGATTGACCCGTCCAAGCTGGTGGGCAAGTACATCCCCAACGTGACGGCCAAGCCGTTTGCGCTCACCAAGGAGTACTTTGAGGATGTGTACAAGTTGACCAACTCGCCCAAGATTGGAGCGGTCCTGGCCAACTGGGACAAGTATGTGCAGGACGAGGAGTCGACTGGAAGTGAGAGTGGCGGCAGTGCCGATCACGAGGGCGCTGGACTGGCTGCTTAAAGGGTGGAAAATAGACGGTGTGACACAAACATTTTGATGGGTAGGATGAGTGAGAGAGCAAGTGGCGTACACAGGGGGTCAGGTGGTGCTACAAACATGTTTTCATTTTGTTTGATGAAATGGGAGGCCAATAGAAGCCTGAGGTTTTTTATATTTATTTATTAGTGATGAAATTACCACGACAATAGATATGTAATGCAAAAAGATTTCCTGTTTAGTTTCTCACGTCGGTGTCTGTGGTGCATATAAGTTGAAGTTGTACATATCTACGTGCTGGGAGCCTCCTGAGCGTGAATCCTGTGTGATAACGACAGCTCTGGAGCACTAAACTTGTCCACCCATGCATAAATGATTACGTAGCTATTATCCGATTAGCCCAATAGAAGATGTCACTGTCCTATCATACAACAACATGCTGTAGAGAATGCTTCACTCAAATGAAGTTGATATGCACATCAAGCCTTATCAGCGGCATCCCCGCTGACTCATCCCCAAAAGGCGGTACAAACCGTTCTGCCACGTCGGTCAACGGCGACCGCCGAGCTTAGCCGGCTTTTCGACAAGCAAATTGTGTGTCCCTTGCATTGGGCAGTTTGCTATCGATTTATTTTGGTGCTTCCCCAAATCCTAGGAGCCCGCAATATGGGGGGGAGCCACAACGGGGGCGCTGGCGGCATCTATTTAAGAGCCCCGGGGGAGCAGCTTCTCGAGAGACTTCAGTCTCTTCTTTGCTGGATTTTGCGGGACTGAGGTTTGAATAGCTGACGGTAAGAGTAACAGGTATCATGCATCTGCTGCTGTGGGGCTTGCTGACGACTTTGACCTCCTATTAGTAGTTTGTACGGAGCAGATATTGAAAGAGAGGTGGATGACTAGATATATAGCTGTCATCCTCGCAGAGATAAGAGATTGAGGCCATCTTTGCGCATCGAAAAGAGAGGGGAGAAGATCTGGGGAAAGAGAGAGAGAAAGAGAGAAAAAGAACAAGATTTGAATCAATCATGTCACCACAGAGAAAGCTGCTGCTGCTGGGCACCTTTGTGCACTCCAAGACGCGGCAGGACCTAGATTTCCTCCACAATGCGGCAATCGCGGTGGATGCCCAAGGCAAGATTGCCGCCGTTGAACGAGATGCGCAAGATTTAAACCAGGCCAAGACGCGGCTGCTGGCCAAGCTTGGGTGGGATGAGGCCGAGGTGGACGTGACGGAGGCTGCAGAGGGGCAGTTTTTCTTTCCGGGCTTTGTGGGTGAGTTGCAGGATGCCATCATTGCCTGTCCTGATGCTGATACAACGGACCAAACAAGACACGCACATCCACGCTTCTCAGTACGCCAACGCCGGCATCTTTGGCAAGTCAACTCTGCTGGACTGGCTCGAGACGTACACCTTCCCCCTCGAGGCCAGCCTCAAGGACCTCTCCAAGGCGCGCCGCGTCTACGCAAGATGCATCCGCCGCACGCTCTCGCACGGAACCACAACGGCAGCGTACTTCGCCACCATCGACGTCGCCGCCACGAACCTGCTGGCAGACCTGTGTCTGTCCATGGGCCAGCGGGCGTTTGTGGGCCGCGTGTGCATGGACAGCACCGACATGAATCCCGCCTATTACCGCGATGCCTCAGCCAGCGAGAGCGTCGAGCGGACGCAGCAGACGATTGACCACGTGCGCCGCATCGATCCGGACTTCGACCTCGTCTCTCCCATTCTGACGCCTCGCTTTGCCCCTTCATGCTCCGCCGAGGCCATGGCCGGGCTGGCAGAGCTGCACCGCCAGACGGGGCTCCCCATCCAGACTCACGTCTCGGAGAACCCCGGCGAGATCCAGCTCGTGGCGCAACTGTTCCCGGAATCCGGCTCGTACACCGGCCTCTACGACAAGTGCGGCCTACTCACGCCGCGGACGGTGCTGGCCCACGCGGTGCACATCACGGAGGAGGAGGCCGATCTGATTGCCCACAAGGGGTCCACGGTCTCCCATTGCCCGTGCAGCAACACGTGCCTGACCAGTGGATCGGCGAGGGTGCGGTGGATGTGGGATAAGGGCATCGACGTTGGGCTGGGGACCGACGTCAGCGGCGGATACAGCCCTTCGATCCTGGAAGCCGCCAGACAGGCCGCGATGGTGAGCCGGCATGTAGCCATGGGAATCGAGCAGGAGAAGGAAAGAGAGAGAGCCAAGTTGACGGTCGAAGAGGTGCTGTATCTCGCCACCAGGGGAGGCGCCCGATGCGTTGGGCTGCAAGACAAGATTGGGGGGTTTGAAGTCGGCATGGAGTGGGATGCCCAGCTGGTGACCTTGAGCGAGGTAAACGACGACGGAGAGATTCGCGAGCAAGACGACGAAAACGACCATGGCTTCGTCGATGTGTTTGGGTGGGAGTCGTGGGCCGATAGAGTGGCCAAGTGGCTGTACAATGGAGACGACCGCAATACGAAGCGTGTTTGGGTCAAGGGCAGGCTGGTGCATAGACGGAAATGACGGGCTTGGTGATTGAAACGCGGTAAAGAAGGAAACAGCCGTCGTGGTGAAGGAGTAATGGATGTACGGGGAGACATGGATATTTTGGGGGGACTATTAGAACTTCTGGTTTAGACAACATTGCATTTCCATTTCGTACTAGAGCTTAGAGCAGAATGAAGAAAACCCTGTCAGCGTTGCTCAAATGTCGAGACATTCTTTCCGTGCCCTTTTTATAAAGTCTCCTCTGCTTCAGCGTTTTCTTGCTCAAATGTCAAGACATCCTTTTCATAACCCTCTTATAAAATCTCCTCCACTTGACGTTTTCAACAACTTCAGTCTCCTTCATCTAGCTCCAAGGGAAAGAAATCCAGGAGCATCCAGTTCAACAACAGTCTCTCGCACCTCCAAAACCAAAGCAACCTCAAAGAGAATAATAAAAAGGTGGGAAGAGAGGGCGTCCTCCAACATCTAGATTGAATCTCAATCATTCTTCGATTGGGTTCAAAACGCCCCTCTCTCCCTCATCTCTCGTCATCGGCGATAAAACCACTCCATCTGCTGGTATTCACCTCCACAGCCAAAGCAACCTCAAAGAGAATAATAAAATGGTGGGAAGAGAGGGCGTCCTTCAACATCTAGATTGAATCCCAATCATTCTTCGATTCGGTTCAAAACGCCTCTCCCTCCCTCATCCTTCTCTCGTCATCGGCGATAAAACCACTCACTGCATCTGCTGGTATCCCCCTCCAAATCTCATATCCATCCCCATTCCAGACATCTCAAACCCAACACCTCGATCCTCATACCCCTACTGTGAAGACTGTAGGCGTTGCTCCTCCTCATTCTTCTTTGCCTCCGCCCGGCGTTTATGCCGATCCGCGCGCTTCTTCGCCTCCTCCTGCTTCTTCGCATCCGCAACCTCGGCCTCGACAGCCTTGACGCGCTCATCAATGTCCTTGACAAGCTTCGTCTTGACGCCCGCGGGCACCGAGTTCCAGTCCGCCGTGCTCCCCCCCAACGCAAGCACCTTCATCCTGAACCAGGCACACTCGGCCGCCTTCTCGTTGAGGAGCACCCGCGTGTTGCTCAAGGCCTCGAGGCGCGCCTGGCGGGACTTCTTGGCCGCCTGGTTGTTCCGCTGACGATCAATCTTCTGGTGCTGCGCCGCAATCTCGTTGTTGCGCATCTCGATCCGGAGCCGCTCCTGGTCGGTGATGCCCTCGGGGAACTTTAGGAAGTCCGCAATCAGCGGCTTCGGGGGCAGGTCCTGGACCTGGGACGGCGGCAGGATCGGCGGGTTGAGCTCCTGGAAGGTGATTTCGTGCTGGAGCGCGTCTTTGCGGCGGCCGTGCTCGGCCGAGGCGAGGCCTTGCGGGATTGCCAGGAGCATCTCGTCGAGCGAGCAGCTTCCCATGCGGAGCGCCGATGTTCGCGGGCGGTTTGCTTGTGTTCGAGATGATGACGCTTGGGGCACTGCTGCGATGCTCATGGCTGGCGTTGGAGCGCGAGCCTGCGATGGGTTAGGCATCTGCAGCAGGGCTTGATACGTCAACTCTGGGTCAAACACCGGAATCTGAGATTCCATATCGAGGTTCAGCTGCGAAGAAGAAGAAGATGGACCAGCCTCGTCGCTGGCAGAGCCAAAACTTGCTGCCAGCGGGTTGGAAGAGACACCACGACGTCGCTTCGCCTGCCCCTGAGGTGGAGAAGAGGGCAAACGAAGCGACCGTTTGCCAGTGGATGACATTTTGGAGGCGGTTTTCCTGTTTGGTTGTTTCGTGTTTCGTGTTTCGTGTCTGTCTTGGTACTTCTTCAACGAGGAGATAAGCAAACAAAGCGAGTTCCTCTCCAAATCGTGAGATAATCGAAATGACAACAGAGAAGGAAAAAATATATCAAGAGAAAGAGCCGCGATGCTTATCAGACTCCTATTGACAAACGAAGAAGCAAAAGATCGAAAAAGGGGGTCAGCACAAGTCCAAACAAGAGTCTCAAGAAGGGGGTCTTGTCAAAAAAACAACGAGACAGAAAGAATATGTGTTTCGCGTGAAGGGGAAAAAAAAAAAGGTAAAAAGTCGTAAATCCTGCTTCGCGTCGACTTCTTTTCTTCTATTCTCTGCTTGGCAAACGCGGAGAGAAGAGGAGGAGGCCCAAGGTCCTATGCGAACTCTGTGGAGGGAGCATGGTTCTCTGCTAGGAAGATGGATACACTCCTCTCTCTAGACGAGAAATGGAAGAAATAGAAAATGCCTTTTTTTTTTGTTTCTTTTTTTTGTTTCTTCAGGAATCGAGAGGTTGATAACGTAGCGGGTGCAGTCGAAAGTAGCTTTACAATGCCGTCGCTTGAGGAGGAAAACGGCGAAGATTGTTCTTGGGAGAGGGTGAAAGATTGCGCAAACTGTGGTAGAGGAAGAAAGAAAGAAAAGGAGTGCGGGAGGGTAGAGAAGTTGGGGGGGGGGATATTTATTTTTGAAGAAAAGAAAAGAGAAGAGGGGGGTTTCTCACTTTCACTTCACTTTCACTTCACTTTTCGCTTCGCTCTCGCTGCACATATACCAAAAATATCTTTTCCCTTCCAACTCCTGTGTCATTCAGAACGAAGCAGGAAATATTAAAAAGCAACCTGAGTGGAGAAATTAATAAAACTAAAAAAAAGAAAAGAAAAAGAAAGAAAAGAAAACATCTATCCTAAACCCCTAGCATGGCTACAAAAAACCAGCGAACAATAGAACAATAGAAACCATCCGATGCCAACCCAGCGTGAATCACTGACACTTCCCAACAAAAAAAGAAGAAGAAGCAGAAACCCCCCATTGCTCTCGGCTTAATCCACGGCCCGTACAACCAGCAAATACAGCTTCCTCTCGTTTCCCCCCTCCCCCATAACGTGCTCTTTGCTTCAGCAAACTGACACATCAAACACATACGTCTACCCTGTTGTTGCTCTGAATCAACCGCTTTCCCCTCATCTCCTCCATCTGCTGGTTCTGCTGTCTGGCAGAGAAAGCAACGGGCTGCTTTCATATTGTGTTTGGTCATGGGGCTGCAACTGGAGCGAACAAGCCGATACGCCCTCGTCCTCGATTTGCTGCCAGCCATCGCCGTTTATCTACACCAGTCTCAAAACCGTACAATCAATCACTTTGATACGCGCACATCATGCTCTCGCCATTGTTTCGAGGGAGAAACTAAACAGTCACTTCTCATCTTGAGTCAAACGCGTGCCATCTCCTAGACATACAACAGTTTGAATTCGTATCCATAGTAAATAATCCGCCATCGCCAAGATGGCGAAGAGAACACACATACACGCACACACACACAAAAGAAAACTATACCAATATACACATAACATGCCCTCAACCAAACACAAATAACATGTCCTCCTAGACCAAAGCCTGCCGTACACACAATCACAAGGATATCTTTTCCATCATAACCATATTGTTGCTCATAATTTGCCAGCCTGACCAGGCGCCTCAGTCCGCCCAACTATCCGTCAAAGTGTCCAACCAAGAAACGAAGTATCCTCCAACACCATATAACCAATAAACATAAAAACTGAAACGGATATTCGTCAGTGTCATAACGCTGACATGTTGAAACAGAGGCGGCCATCACTTGGTCGCCCACTTTTTTTTTTCTCCCCCTCTCTCTTGGGTATTGTTCATCTCTTCCGGTCCTTTCCGCTACCATTGAGTCGTGCTCAAAGGGCCAGACCGGTTCCGTTACCCGTCCATCGGTACAACGCGAGAAGCTCGCGCCGTCGTTGCTGTTGCTCAGCAAGATCCTCTGGCACACGACCCCGAATCAGAGCAAGCGCGCTTCGCATGACCTTGCTAAAGTTCCGCTAATGCACATGTTAGTCTTCGATTCACAGAGGCTTTCGCCATCACTTGAAGATGATGAAACTTACTTGATACTCTGTGCTCAGAGTCACGACGCAAGCTTCGTGTGCTCGCACAATGGTCTCACACGCCTTGATGACACTCGGAGACGCTTCGGCCTGCAGCTTATCGGCAATCAAGAGGAGGAGAAAGGACCCCTGGAGGAGGTAGACGCCGTAGAAGAATGGCATAAACTCCAAGCCAGGGTCAAACTCGAGAATCTGGTTGATGGCTTCAGCAGCCGATACCGCGTGACTCGTCGCCGTCATGAACCCTTCTGACGAAATCCACAAGTCGTCGTCATCTAGCAGATTGATGGGGTCCCATTTATCCGCGAGGAGGATGTGGAGGACATGCATCACATGAGTGCTGTAGGCCACCACGATGCTGGCCTGGATCTCGCCCTCCGTCATGCGACTGGACGCGTTGGTCCGCACAGAGAGCGGAGACTGCATGTCCGGCACGGCTCCGTTGTCGTGAATCTCATGCTGCTCCTTGTCCTTTGTGGACATTGGAAGATGCTTCGCAGCGAACCTCTTTAGGCTCTCTTCGTACATGTCTAGGTGTCGGGAGATCTCGGCGACTTGCTCGTCCCAATCCCGCGCAGAGCGGAATCCGACGCCAAACCGGGGATGGCTCTTGGCGTGATGAACGTCGACAATCTCGCCCAGGATTGTCATCAGAGACAAGAAGTAGCCAAAGATGGAGCGGCCGCGACACTCGTAGTGAGCCCCCCGAGCAACGCGGGGACTGTCGCCAAACTCATCCGTCATGGAGCTATCAATATTGATGCTGCCGCTGCCGCCGTCGTGGCTGCGGAACTTGCCCGCCTGCCACTTGATGTCATCCATTGGGTGGAAGAGGTCGCTGCACTCGCTATCGAGGAGGAATAGGGGGCGGTTGTAGCAGAGAGCCAGGTGCCTGTCGACGATGTAAACAAGCCACCACGCTCGCCGCCGCTCCTCGCGCTCCTCTTCCGTCACGAAGCGTGTGTTGTTTCTGTTCATGTCATGCTCATCTACGTCTTCGGTGATGGCATCAGCGTCCTCCTGGCTGGCAGGGGGGTTGCCAGCCGGCAGCTCACGGCCAAGCTTGAGCTCCCTGGCAAGAGACCATGCTGCACCCCACCATCGCAGGCTAGCTCCCTTGTATTCGCTGGCTGAGATGACCGTGGCGAGATGCACATAGGTAATGACATCGTCGAGGCTTCCTATGGCTCCAAAGGCGCCTGTTTCGCCAGCCAGGGAATCCAGGTTCAGCGAGCCCGGCATGGCAACGCCGAGAACTCCCAGGGCAGCCGCACCAACTACCGGGCTGGTCTTGGGAGATGGGCTGCTTGTGCCGGTGTGGATCAAGGGCTGAAGAAGCCCAACGGTCAGCTCTAGCAGCTTCTGGCAGACTTTGCTCCTCGCGGAGGGTAGGCTTGTCAAGAAAGACGCCTCACTTGTCTGCGCTGCCACCCACAGCATGCTCGCAAGCAGCGCGGGCTGGCACCTTCTTGGGTTCGTGGGGTGCAAAAAGGAGCGCTTTCGGAAGACAAAGCCGAGAATGTATGGGGACATTGGGTGCATTTGCGCCGACGACGATGAGGAAAAGTACAAGTCAATCAGATCGCACGCCAACGAAAGGGGGAGGATGTTCCCCAGGTGAGGCAGCAGGGGCTCAAGGACGGGGTATCGCAGATCACTCTGCTTGAAGATGGGCTGCGAAAGCTGAAGCTGGAACTGGCCAGAAGGCGAGGCTAGCGACACTCCCCACGAAGGTGAACTCCCACTTGCCATGGGGTATTCGTGGATGTGGCCGGCGCTGAGTCGAAAGTTACCGTCACTGCTATAAGTGGCCGGACTCGGGGCTTGTGTGGCATAGTTGATGCCCGAATACCCAGGCATGGTGGTCTGCGCCTGGCCATATGGAGCGGCAACCATTACGTGCCCATTCATGCCGGGGCTGTCATAGGTGTGGTGAACGTCGCCATATGCACTCAGGCTCATGGCGGACGACGATTCCAACTGAGCTCTGCCCAGGCTAGGATCAACTCCGACGTGGCCATGGTGATCTTCAAGGCCATCCATCCCCCCCATCGCAGGATGTTGGGACAGCCCGTTATCGCTAAAGGAGCTGACAGAGCCCTCTATGTGACCATGAGGCGGCTCGTGGGCTACCTGGGGCAGTTCAGTACTGCCACGTGAAGACTCACTCTGCTGGCGTGAGAGTTTACGCTCCTCTTGGTTTTCCAGGGCCTGGCCAGAATGCTGTGCCGCCGCTGCCGCCGCCTGCTGGGCAGCAATATCCTTGCGCGAAGCCTTGCCTCGCTTCTTCCTCTCTCGGACATACTCGCAGCCAAGGCCGAACTCTAGTAAGGGTCAGTACATTGTTGGTCAAAGCAGCTATTGCCATTGGAATGGAAGGTGTCATACCTATACAATGGGCACAAGGGTGTAAACCATCGCATTTAGTACGCAGCTGGTTACACTGGTCACAGGCGCGACTGATTCTCCTCCTGATTGGCCCAGTAGTCCCTGTGGAATTCTTTCTAGCGACAACGAGAGAGCCCTGACGCTGCTTTGGCTGCGCCGGGTTGGCCCTTATCATACGCGAGTTCGAAAGGTCCGCGTGTTGCGAAAGGTGTTGCATAGGATAGGGGTGGCCGTTGTTGTTGAACGTGTTTACGTTGATCGAGTGGATATGGGATTGAGACCCATGGTAGTTCGGGTCAAAGGACGCCGAGGAGATGTCGGGATACGCAGAATAGCGACGAAGCGGATTTGACAACATTGTGGCGCGTTATTATTAACTCGTAGATGAGGAGGATGATGAACGTATGGTTATTAAGTTGCCGTTTGTTGAAGCGGGCTGGTAGAATGCAGCGCGCGCTGTGGTGGGTACAGTAGTAGACAATGAAATTGGAGACGGCTGAGCTGTATGGCAGCAAAGCACTGTTCGAAAGCAGGGGCCGGACTGGGGATGCTCAGTCCAAGATGCCTCCAACGCGGTGATTGCGTGAAGCTCGGGGGGTGGTCGTTGTTTGCTGATGCTGGTTTTATCCTTTCGATAAAGGCTGCGTTGAGGAGACGGGGGCTAGAGCCCTCATAAAGGGAGCAAAACCACTTTACAGAAAGTGCGCAGAAATTGCGCCAGGCTCAGGACCGAAATATTCCTATGAGAATTACTGCTTCTGCCACGGAGCAGGCACCCAATGAAAGCGTTTAGAAGAGACTGGTTTTGATTGTTTTGTCAGGCCGGCATCCTTCAGAGATGGAATATTCGGCTGCAAATCAATCGGTCTCTTGACGGAGACGTGACTCGCCGACAGCTCTCACTTGTTGAGCCCGAGGCATAAAGAGGGGAAAGGTAAAAAGGCAAAACCCTCGTATCGCGAGCGCGCGCCTTGACGAGCTACACGGCTGGCAGCCTGACAACGACAAGAGCACCAGACAATGACACAAGCAAAACAGTGATGACAATGCAGCGAGAGAGGTGACAGTCAGGGCAGAGACTGGGGTGTGTTAGTTAAAGGAATACAACAAGAGAGCTCCATCATGGAACTATTATATGGGGACGCTTTCAATTTTTATTGCTGTTCGCTTCACGCAATGCACCCGAGGGCCTCCATCAGACAAGCCTTGTGAGGGCGGCCCCGTAGGAAACCTCGCCAGGGTGGGCGAGCAAGGGCAGCCGTCGATGGGTGTGGAGGCGGAGTTGATGGTGGCCAAGTGATGGTCATGGATGGATGGAGAATGGGATGGGGATGGAGCACCTTGTGGAGGTGTACTCGAGGGTGGAGATGCTGGGGTGCAGTGATGCATTCACAATTGGTGCGCCTCCTTAGGCCGATTGCTCTGAGATAGTAGCTACCTAGGTAGGGATTTTCGGAGATACTAGTAGCATCAGCACAGTGGTGCTTGCCAGCAGGTGTTTCCGTCTCTTTGCAGTTCGACTTGCTCCTCTCCATGCTTCCCGGCCCGCCACATCACGATCGAGGAAAAGGGGGGGTGAAGGCAAAGCCGCAGAGACGCGCCATCACAACGTGGGCCATTGCCAAAGTGGCTGACGGAGTATTTGCTGTTGTTGCTCCTCAAACAGAAACAAGAGACGGGGAGAGGAGAGGAGGAGAGGAAAACAGGAAAACGGAGGGGAGAAACACGGCACAGAGAGAAGGTTGGGGCCTCATCTGGACGCCTCGTCGTCCAACACATACATGGTACATACAGTACGGTACAGTACGGGTATAAACCGAAGACTGAGACGAGAAACGGAGCACTTCCAGGCAGTGCCCAGGGTCGGCGAATCGACATACCGTTTCCAGGCGATAGAGCCGCGACCCTCCGACGTATTTTCCGATGCTCTTCCGTCGGGCAACTCGCACTCGCAGCGCCTTGTCACGTCCCAGCGTCCCAGCGTCCCATGTAGTACTATGTACAGAGTACGGAGTACTTCGTACATGCATTAGCAGGCCATTGGCAGTCGACGCCACGCGTATCGAACAAGTTTATTGCCGTGGTAAGGACCGGTTTCAGCAGCGAACCATTATGCGGGGTTAGTCGTCGGCCGTGGAGCTCTGGAACGGTGCACCATCACCGTCCCGGCCAGCAGCAGCACTGACGGCATCCCGGCGGCCATTTTGCTGCTAGGCTGGCCCTTCTCGCGCCCATACCAAGGCCAACCTCTTTCGAAGGCCGTGGCTTTTGGCTCTGCCGTCCATCAAACCATGGCCTCGGACCTGAGCTCAGCAAAGATGGGCAAGTCGGAGGCGTTTCCCAATGGGTCGAGCCACTCTAAGCGCTTCTGGAAAGGCGTACAGGGGGGCCATGCGACGGATAATGGGGTCGTCCAAGTGGCGCCACGGTTTTGGGCTTGCTGCCCCAACCAGACGAACGAAGAACAGGGCGTGCCGGGAAATGACAGCCGGACAAGGGGAGCAGAGGGGAGCAGAGAGGAGCAGAGAGGAGCAGAGAGAGGGAGTCGGCGCTCGGAAATGGTCTCCGTTGGGCTAAGCGAGGAAAATTTTTTGGCATCCCCTCATCTGACTGCATGTTTGAATGAGATTGTTGTCATGACGATTTGAGGGGAGGAAACAGAGAGGAGGAGAGAAGAGCGAAGCACGTAAGCCGGGTGGTCGAGATGGGATGAAGAGGGGGGACCCGAGCGAGTGGAATTAATTGAAGACTAATAAAAAAATAAAAAATAAAAAATAGAAAAAAGATGGGATAAAAAAAAAAGGAAAAAGAAAAAAAGAAAAAAAAAAAAAAAAAAAAAGAAAAGCACGGACCTGCGAGGCACAGAATACGAAAACAAGGCAGCAGGTCAGACTCAACCCTGAACGTCTCTGCACGGAGAACGAAGCCGTGCCGCAAGAGCAGGAACGCTCACGGGAAGTAGCAAAGTACAGTACTGTAGCTCGCACCTGCCTGCGTCGTTGGGGGGGGCCCGCATGGGCCAACCAGATCGCGCGGCAGACAGCTTTAATTGGTCTGGCAGGCCGCTGATTGGCCGGCCGTTCTAGCAAGCGCAAGTGCGCAAGTGTACATTAGGTGGAAAGCGCCAAGGACGCACGCAGGCCCGTGTCATCGCGGCCCACTTGCCCTTGTTCGGCACCGTTTTCTGCATCGCGGCGCTTTAGTTCCGTTACCGCACAGTGGTACATGCTATGAGGTAGTGTGTACTACAGTACTGCCTAGTACTTGCTGAGGTTAGCACCGATTAGTATTATAGGGGCAAATGCCGCCATCACCGGCATCAATCCGAAGCTGCGGGTTTCGGTAATAATATGTCAACGCGTGCAGGATTTGGCAATGGATCACAATTCTGGTGGCGGTCCTGCTAGCAGTGCTCTAGCCAGCTGCTAGGACATTACTTTCGTGCCTCTCAAGCCGCCTCTCGGGCCGCCGAAAAAGATGCAAATAAACAGACGTCCGGGTGGGAGTAGCAAAGCCGCATCACCGCATCGCCGCATCGCCGCATCGCTTCAGCGCCTCCGTCGACATCGCCAGCAGAGGCCATCGCCATTGCCAGCGAGTCACAAGATGGCAGTGTAGTATACATGACGAATCGCAAATATACATGCATGAACAAAAGATCCCCGTCCCCGTCCGCCGATCCCCACACTCTGGCCTTGTACAAGCATGTTTCTCTGTTTCCCCGTCTTGTCCTGCCTTGTATTATTGTCTTGGCTTTCGTCTGCCGTGGCTCGAATCGTTCGTTCCGCCTACCGTTTCAGTCGCGGAGGATACGGTTGCCGTCGCCACCTCCATTCCCGGGGGGTCGTAATAGACGGCGTTGGGACAAGTGCTCTTGGCGCCGTCCGGTGCTGAGGCGACAAACCGGCCGTCTTACAAAGAGCCCCGGCCGTCGAAGTGATGCCAGACTTGATCCAATTTCTTGTCCTCGCAGTCTAGGGTCACCCGGCGCCGTGCTGCTGGGAGAGTGCTGACTGGATATCCTCCAGGGCATAAGATTTTGAGCCGTCAGGGGTGATACCGGCATCAGCCAGCCACCGGTAGGTACGTATAGGACAGTAGGCAACATCTTGAGCAATGACATCGTCCTGGACAAGAAATCGGCTTCTTGCTCGGTGGGTACGTACTGTAAGCATCGTAAGTAGGTACTATGTAGCAGCCGGGATCCAGGGTGGTGATACAAGTGCCATGTTTACTACAGTACCCCATTCATGCTCCCAAAAAGTTTCGTCACGGCCTTGGTATTAGCCTTCCAGTAGGTCTGCGTGTAATGGAGGGTGTCATCGGCACCCATGGTAGTCAAAATGTCAGTCATGTTGGAATATGCCCGGCTGGAATCGCATGTCTGGGGAAATGAACCATTGCAATTGTCCGGCCAGAGCCCATGGATAGTCAAGGAATCTAGCAGCAGTATATTAAGCCTTGATCCCCACTTAGGAGGTAATATTGAGTTGCATCGTGCCAGGCTACAGGGAACTATACTTACCAGAAGGGCCGGTGGGGGGGGGTTTTGGTATCCCAGAATTGAGTCTGAAGCAGCTGACCAGACGGAATGAAGCAGCAAGAGTCGTCGACGACGTCCGTGTTGTGGCATGAGAGTGGAGTGTTGCTGGGACAAGTCCTAGACGCTGCGACTGCAACGGAAAGCCAATGCAGCCAAAGGAGAAATGGAGTTGTGAGAAGGCATTTTGATTGTGGTTCTATGGGAAAACCCCAGCTTCTGCAGCGTCGAGTTGCTCTCCACCCCTTTCTCTCGCCTTTTTGATTCCCTAATGACTCTTTGCTTGACGAATTGGGTATTATAATCGGATAGACTTGACTGCCCAAGCCAATCGACACAACGACGCTGGCGAGTCCTATTTAACATGAGAGACTCGAGAGATCAGCATCAACAGTACTTCACATACAACAAACAGCAGACAGGCGCCGAGGCGATCATTGGACGGGGCCTGTGACGGAAATGGTAGGTGTCATGATTTTTTCCAATCATTGGCGGATGATCGGAAGATCTACCAGGGTAGGCGCCGATTCACATGCAAGCGGCAGACGAAGGAGGTGATTCCGCAAACGAGATACACACTCTAGATGAATAAATCCGGCAAATGTTAGTACTAGATTTATTATTGTAGAGGTGGGAAGGGGGAGAAACTAGAGACTGCGGCTCACTTACTTGTTGGTACCTACTAGGTAGGTAGTCAGGTATATACCTTCTGCTTTGGGTACTAAGGCAATGGCCACAAACGGCAAATCAATCAGTCCCGCACTTGGAATATTTGTCTAGCGATTCACATGGCAAAACACCATGAAGAATGTATTGGCTAGAGCTTGACGAGCAATTGCCGTCTTGGTGAAACCGGCTCTGGCCATGACATGTTACGCACTGACTTTGAGTCTTGTCAGTCGTCCAAATCCTGTGACCTAGCACCCGGAAGAAGCTCCCATTTCAGAAGGTTCATTGGCAAACATCTCATAAGATCTGCGGATAGGCTGTGGTTTGTTAGACAAAGCGTCTCTTGATCTCCGAATAGCCGCCTCCAAAGTCGGCAGCTGCGCCATATCGTTTCGCTGATTGGGCATTGAGGCATTTCAAGACGATGCGGCCAATTGTAACGAGTGCATAATACCACGGAGTTTCAGCCGTCTGACTGCCCTTGAACTCGACGCATTCACATTGACGGCTCTTGGAATTGACCGTCTGGTGTTTCACGGTGGATATGGTGGGTTTCGATAGTTGAGGCGTGCCGTAACATGGTGTCATGTGGGAAAAGCCCTAGAGCCAGCCATGTCGAGTGTGATGGATGGGCTGACGGTTTCTCCAGCTCCGACGACTTTCAGCGGCAATTCACGCTAGGGCGGTTGTGAAGCGAGCTATCCGGAGTTTTTGAGATGTGGAAGATGGACGGGAAATAAATTTCAGTGGCCGATCTGTAGCAACGTGATCGAGGAGGTGCCTGGGTAGCATCTCGGGGTTGATGAAAGGCCGGAGAGAAGTGAGCAAGCAAGCAAGCAGAAGTATAAGAGGATTTTCACAGATTACGTAGCCGGCATTGGAATCACGTGCTGCATCTTGCCATCTGGCATTTGTGTGCAGTATCAGGGAGCAGGAAACCAGATATCGGACTGGACTGGACTGAGAGGATGAAGGATAAGCATCTTCCATCCGGCTTCTATTGGAGCTGGCTGGAGCTTTTGCTTGCTTCTCCGTAGATAACCTCAGCCCAGGGTGCAACATGGAGCTGCGGGATATATTACATAACCAACATCCAGGCTTTAATTCTCCGTCCGTTTCTCAACGGAGCCTCTCCGCCGTTTCCCCAACTCCATGACGCCGAGCCAGCTCGCTCCCAGTGAGTACAATCCCCAACATGCTATGGAGTATTAGGTATAAGCTAAAATGGCAGAATGGGAACAGGGATCATAGCTGCACCGAGACAGCCCGACCAAGCCCAAAGCAGCGGCTCTGATGCGAGTTGGCACTCGTCACTCGTGCTTGGTAGCATCGCGTGTGCCAAATCTCCCCTCTCCGCGTCCAAGTCGG
The DNA here is from genome assembly GCA_010015515.1 of Trichoderma sp. TW21990_1. Taxonomy (NCBI): domain Eukaryota; kingdom Fungi; phylum Ascomycota; class Sordariomycetes; order Hypocreales; family Hypocreaceae; genus Trichoderma; species Trichoderma sp. TW21990_1. The sequence continues at coordinate 308,003 of ML974118.1, forward strand.
GGTTGAAGAAGTATATTTGCGTTGCGGCGATACACCCTCAACACCTTTCGGGACCTGATTCATGTTTCCTGCAGCCGTGGACAGATGGCCGGCATGACACTTGGAGACAAGTCGTCGGGGAAAAAAGACTAGATACGGTGCTACTTTGGCCGTAGACGGACACTTGCACGCATGGAGGAGGTCCGAATCCGTCGAGTTCCCAAACCCGAAAAGAACCGCGACGGCAAGACAAAAAGTATGTGATTGCCTAATGGTTTAGTCGTGTTAGTTAGTACAGGTAAGTCAAAGCATGTCGGTTCATGTTAGTATGGTCAAGTTAGTATACTTGGAGATTAGTTCACCTCCAACTTGATTCCTGCTAGTAATAACAGACGCCGGACTGGTGATGGCATTGACAGACAGCCAGTCTAGAGCCCGATACGAACACCAGCACAAGACAGACACGAGGGTTTACAGCACGAGAGTCGCATCACATATAGTACTCCGTACCGCACTGATAGATGCGACTATGCTGCTACATGGGGTCGCAGCCAGCGCTGTGCTTGTACGTTTGTATGCTCCAGTATAAAGCAGGTACTCGGCACCTCCCCGTGGCTGTAAGCGCGATCACTGGCCCCCTGGAGCGTGAATACCGGTGACGAGAACCCACGAAATAAAGACGGGGAGTTAAGATTGGCAAAGAGGGTGATGCCGATGCGGCCGCGATTGGTGCACCAGGCCCGACACCAGCACGCAGCCAGTACGCAGCCAGCACGCGGCGAGATACCTTGCCCGGCCCTGGCGATGCCTCCTCCGCGCGGTACTCGATACCTGGCGTTACCCCAGACTCGCCGCCATATCCCGACGTACCCCGTACCAGCGCCATCCCTCAGGCCATCGCCCGGTCCATGTCACTGGCCACACTTTGCTGCAAATAGCGCCGAAGCGGGACGCTGAAGCCCCTGTTTTCAAGGTCGCCGCTGCATGTGGCCAGCGGTACTCGGGCCGAACCCCGGAGTTTTGCAGCCAGTGACGAGCCGGCCACAAGTTGCGCAAAAAAAAAAAAAAAAAAAAACGGCTGGCACAACTCCATGGATTGATCCGCCCAGCGCCTAATGAATTGAGCCTGGAGGTGAGTTTATGCATCACCAACGACGATGCCGCGATGCAACGGCCGAGCAGCCTTTATATTGCCAATGCGACCCTGTCCCGCCGCCCCCAGCTTTGCCTGCGATGTACAGCAGCCTTGCCCTGTCGTCTCCAGCGCGAGATCTGGCAATGGATCAAACGGCCAGAGCTGTCACAGCCGGAGTATATTTCCTTCAATCTCCAGGTTTTTCCCCCCCCTCATTTCCCCATTTCCCCGTTTCCCCGCCAAATGCTCAAAACCCGGTTCACGCCCACGGAATATCGTCCCATGTTTGCGGAACGTGACAGAGTGAGATAGAAACGCCGAACGTGCGACTTTTTGACGCCTTGTGTCACGAACAATTTTGCCGCTTCAGCCCCAATTGAACCCATCCAGCTCGTTTGTGTGTGTGTGTGTGTGTGTGTGTGTGTTTTTTTCGTGTCGGCAACTTTTTGTTTCTCCAGCTCTAGAAAACGCCACACCGCGGGGGAGGGAACTTGGATCGACAAGGACAAGCCCGGCATCCCGAAAACAATGCGAGTGGGAACACGTGGGCCGACTGGAGCTCTTGGAAACATTTCGGCAGCTCCTCCGTACATCGCTCGTAAGGACAGGAGAATCGGTCGACGGCGGACCAAAAGAAGGGGAGGGGAAAAAATTGATGCTTTTTTGGCAATATCAAGAACTTGCTTCGTATTTTGCAAAAAATCGTCGACATGGGTTCTAGGCTCTGGCCCGGCAATTGGCAAAAGGTTAAAGTCAGAAACAGCCTTAAAACTCCGATTACAAACCAAGGCAGTTGTCCTGAATCTTCCCGGAGAGATGGAGATGTGATATTATTAAACTTGTTAACCCGACAATTGATACTCCGTAGAGCTCGCTCGCGCACCTCCCTCCCACACGGAGGAGGGCGAGGAGGGAGCGGCAGATGGGCGCTCCTCCCATAGCTGGGGAGGGGAAGAGAACGAGAAAACGAAGACCAAGAAAAAATTCTACAAAGTACATGCTTGGGGATCAGGCCATGCAATATCGTCAAGTGGTCCATTGACAATTAAGGGTAAGTCGTGGTCTGCTCATCCAAGCTGGAGACGAAAAACGCTCATCCTCACAATCACCCCATTCTCCGTCGCCGCGATTGTATTGTCAATGCCGGCCCTATCCGCATGGCAGACAAAAAAGACTGAGGGAAAAAAAAAGGGAGACAGCACAGAGAGTGTGTGGGTGTGTGAATTGAAGAGATGCTAATCAATTGCCTCTTCTCATAGTCAGCCAGACCCAGCCGCAGCGAAACCGCACGAAGCAACGCAGAATGAACACTGAACGACTAGCCATGGCGTTGAAGCTCAAGCTCAACAGCACGTCAACCGAAGTGGCAACGTCAATCAATCTCCCCTCGCTGCTACAGGTAACTCCGGGGCGCATGTGGCCATCTCACAACCCAAGATTCTCTTCTGCGGCCGAACTCGACTGGGGGTGTGTGTATGTCTCTTCACCTCCCCCTGTCCCGTGGCCCGCCTTATCGTGAGGGGGGACCACCCATAATCTCACCTCTTTGGAACGACGCCAATCTTTGCTGCAGCTCGAGCCGTTGGGCGATTTGCCTCTTTGTTTTGCGGAGACCATCTCCGCGTCTTCGCCGGGGGGGCGCCAAATCACCCTCTCTGGACGAGGGAAGTATACCAGCCTGTACTCCGTACAATAACGGGTATGTTGGAACGAACAGAATATGACACGTACCCAGAGCGAATCTTCGGCTGCTTGCTTCTGCTAGGTTTCTTCCTCCTCCTCTTTTGCCCCATAGCTCCCCGGGGAGGGAGTTTTTAGCCTGCTGTTGGTGGCGCTCCGCTTCTTTTCGCAAGGCATGGCAATACTAATACTAGCTCTGCCTGGGAACCAAGTTTTTGGTCTGCTTTCCTGTCTCGAGGAGCTCAGCGACGTCGGTGGCAATGTGCTTCTCAATTTCCCTCTGATTTATAAGATAAGCAACGCGTCCAACAGCCGTTTTAGCACCGATCCACCGGTTTTGTTTCCATCTTGTTTTGCGGTATGTCATCTCTAAAGCCTTCTAATTTCAACGCACCCCCCCTTGTCCCTCAGCAAAAAGTCCTCGTTCTCGTTGCTCTAGATGTTTTTCCATCTTAAAAGGGGGGCCAAAAAAAAAAAAAAAACCGTCCCGGAATCTCCAAAACAGCCACCAATTCCCTCTTTCTTCCCCTTCCACCCGTCCCCCTCCCCCTCGTTCTCCTTCCCTCGAAAGAATTAAGAGGAGGGGGGCGGCAAGTGAAATGCCCAACCCGAGAGAGAGAGACAAGACGGAATGACCTACTGACCCCGTTCTCTCCAGGCCCAGACAGGAAAAAAAAAAGATCCCTCCCCTGCCCTGCCTGTTCACGTGTGACTGTCGCCCGCTTGGGCTTTTCGGAATGGCCCGCCCAAAGACACCTCCTCCTTTCCACTAGCAGTACGACGGCGTGAACAAAACCGGCGCTCAGTTACCCCAACGTCGAGAGAACCCGCTCACCCCCGACTTCCCCCCTTCGGTGTCTTGGAACCGAGTCCGATACTATTAGAAAGACATGGAAGAAAAAAAAACCGACATCACAGGGCAAAAAAGAGGGGGGAGAGAGAGGGAGGGGGGGAGACCGCCCAAGCCAAAAAAAAAAAAAAAAAAAAAAAAAAAAAAACACACACAAAGAAAAGACGGCGTCACGTCAGTGGGAGAATTATTCGGACATTTCGCTTCGTTTTTTACAAGACCAGAAAAAAAAAAAAAAAACGCTTGCCTTGTCTCTTTTTCGCTTGGCGTCCTCTTAAACAAGGAACGACATCGAAATGTCTACCTACTACAATATAGCTGCCTCAAGGAATAGAGGCGAGCTAGGGGGCAAGCCACCAGCGAGCCAGCGGGCGCATCAAAGATCGATAAAGTGAGTTTTTTTCTCTCTTTTTTCCTTGCAAGGGGGGTTTTTTTTTTTTTCGCGATCCCTGTCTAAGATGGCGGATCACTTCGTGTCCCGAAAAAAACGAAAGACGTCGACAGAGATATACGACAAACAACGAAAAAGAGATGATGTATTCACAAAGGTAGGCAAATACTCGTAAATTGTTCAAGTCATGCAGATTCGTACATCTACAACGTCCTGCACTCTTCCCACACAACTCATTCTGCTTCCATTCTTTGAGTATGTACTCCGTAGTAGTTGACCAATTCTACCATCGTCTTCGCGATTCGTCTCTTATCAAGTGATTACAAGCGTCCTCAGTGACATGCTCTTACACGACACCGTCCACTTATTAGCGCCCCATAATAGAAAAAAAAAGGGGAATGTTTTTAGACTATGGAGTACATACATAGTACCTTTCTCCTCCACGTAGATAACGGCACTACTTTCTCAGCCACTATTCAGTAAAACGTTACATGAACCACAAAAGGCTATCAGTGCGACGAAAAAAAAAAAAAAACAGGGTATCCCGAGTTAAGATGGCTTGGCTCTACAATTGCCCTCGCCCGCAAAACACAGTTTCCATCATACTAACTAAAGTGGAATCATAATCATATGGGGTACATCTTGATGTATTCTAAAAATCTCTTGCCAAAAGAACCCGCAGTTCACGTACAAGCACAGCCAAATGTATGTACAGTAATAGTACCATTACTTCTGGTAAATGAAGAGAGAGAGAGGGGGGGGGAGAGAATGATGTATCCCAAAATCCGCTACTCTAGTCCAGACGGCAACCACGCATTGAGCGTCGTCAGAGACTCGGTAAGTGAGTCAAAGGCGCTCAAATCCGGGGTATCAACTCCTACACCGTCGCCCTGACCGCTACTAAACATAAAGACCTGGTTTGCAGGTCCTGCCTGCTGCCTCATATCCCAGCTCCCGAAGCTTTGGTGTAGCCGTGCCGAGTCGTTCAGCAGCCACTCGCGACCGTCCATAGCTAGGTTTTGGCTCCGGACTTGGTGTTGGTGGCCGCCCATATCCGACGAGATGTGGCTCTGTGCGGCGGATGATAGGCCCGGCGATTGCGAGTCCAACATACTTAGTTGCTGAGGGTTCCAACCCAGTATATCTTGGAAATCTATTTGTGTGGGATCCATGGCAATGCCTTGCTGATCCGTATGGGGGTTACTGGTGGCCAGCGACATGGGCGAGTCCATAGACATCCGCTCCTCTATAGACGTCTGTACTGTCGCTTGAGCTATAGATTCTGAAGTCGGGTGCCTCGGAAGCCCATATTCGTGTCTGGGAGCTTGCACCGACCCTTCCTCCGAGGTTACCGGCGATATAGGCGCCATGTTGCTCGATCCAGGAGAGGGAACTTCAGATGTGCTGTAGTATTCAAACCTCTCGTCTGTCCGTTTGAGGATCATATCAGCGTCTTCCGGTAATTCGCACTTCCACTTTCTAGCCAAGACACTGAGAATGCTGAGCGTCCGTCTCGCACAGAGCCAGTCCTCGGCAATCTCTTCCAGATGCCTAAGGCCATGGGTCAGATCTCGCTTCGCCGTCTTTTCTGGCAGATTGAGCAGGTGGATTGTGCATGCGCTGTGTATCATGTAGACCGCAATGTTGCATATTTGTCGCAGGTTCCAAGATTTCTTATACAGCCTCATCAGCTTTGAAATGGCACCGGCATTTGCTGTACATATTCGCCTTGGTGATATATGCGATGGCAGAGGCGATGAGGCTGGAGCATATTTCAAGAAAGGTCTGAAGAGATGAATGTATTGGAGGTGGTAGAATGAGCTAAAGGAGAATAAAGTCAGCCATTCCCATGCTTTCCATTTGTTATTGCAAGCGGACGGACAAACCTACAGCATCAAAATCACGTTTGGCAGCAAGCCCTCTTTTGGTTCAAATTCCTTGGGCAGATTCTTCCGCCATTCCTCGAGCCGTTGGTGAAGCTCTCCAAGCTTCTTAAGCTCAAGAGATTTGCTGCTGGCCCTCTTTATGTGGCTGGGATGGTAGAAGAAGACGAGTATGTCGCTGCTGATTTCACATAGCTTGGACAAGTGGAGAGCAACTGCTCGTGTCCTTGAAGGCTGGGCAAGAGACTCGTCGAATCCCTTATCTGTGAAAGGTGACCACAGCGCCGCATCCTCGTCGGGGAAGACGTCGATTTTCGAAACGGTAAAGGAATTTCTTGGGAGCTGTGGCAGGCGACCTAGGTAGTTAGACCATGTCTTGTCGAATAAGAAACATCCCCAAAAGGTTATGCGCCGGGCATCAATTTCTTCTTCCACCATGTGCTCCTTGTCTAAGCCCTCTACCTCGAGATTGAGGCCAATGTCGAGAGCCATTCGGAAGCTCATGCCGCTGTAGACCCAGCCCTTGGCCTCTCTCGCACAACCCGCTTCTCTCACAGACATGAGTGCTAGAGCTTGCACGGTCACAAGCCGGGGCTTCTCATACTCGTCATTCTCGACGATCAGTCGCTTGGCCTCGGCAAAGAAATGGTCTCCTTTCGTCCTGCTATCGCCGGGGATGCCAAAAGCACCCGGGATATCGGTGAAGTGGCAGCCGAGCGCCAACATTGCGTTTACCAGCAGCGAAGAACAGTACGCCGTGCCTTGCCCCAAGCCCGCCTTGCCCCTCATGAAGTCGCGCCAAAACAGCTTGCGCGAGAGCGTGGTAAAGTATGGATAGTGGTAATTAAAGTACATGTTCATGAGGTGCATGATGAGGCGTGGATCGGTGCTCACTCGGGTCCATGACGTGATGGGGTTCTCGCATATCCCTGGATCAGAAGGTGTATCGTAATCGATGCCATCATGGTGAGGATCTCCCAGATAGATGAGATGAGAGGTGCCGCCAATGAAGCGCACTGAGCCATTTTCGAGCCGCAGCTCTCCCATCTTGCCAGCGAGCTCTCGCTCTCCTGTCACGGGCAGGAAAGCCATGGACTCTTCATCCAACTGGTCGTCAAAGTCTTCTTCCCTTTCCCCGGATTCGCTCATTTTCAGGAGCTCCTGCGCCACCGTATCGAGATTGTCGCATGTCCGGATCTTGTTGACGACTTCTGGCACTTCCTCGTCAGTGGCATTCAAAATGGCCTCGACAATGATTTGCAGCGTCGAGTTCTGGGCCTTCATGCTGTCGACCTTTTCTCGATACACTCCCTTGCGGCGGTGGTCCGAGTTGGGGTTGTAGATGCACTCAGTGCCGTAGACACTGGCGCAGGCGGCGCAACTGGGCAGCGCGCCATCGCACTTGGACTTGCGTCGCCGACAAGCAACGCAGGCGGTGCTGATGCATCTTCGCTTCTGGCTGGCCTGGTCGGCTCCTCGGCGGGGCTTTTTCTTTGCCTGAGAAGCAGTCGTCGAGCCGGTAGAGGACGAGGCCGCATTCAGGTCCATGCCCTCCATGGCGGGCGAGGATCGGGGTCACAGCTACGGCTGGATGGCTGGAGATTCGAGATGCGGACTGTGTTGTGCAAAAGAGCAATCGCCAAATCGAGCGCTAGCATCGACTGTGTCGGCACGCAGTGTCACATCGACTCTGGGGCGGAAAGGCTTCGGAAACGATACTTTGGATAAAAACCCCCCCTCTTGGCGGTGATTCAACCGGAGGATGTCGTGATGGGGAGTCGCCCAGCCGTCCAAGTCTCTGGGCAAAGATCCAATCTATGGCCCTCTCAGTGATTTGTCATGATACGTCCTGCAGCTGCGATGTTGAATCAATCCCGCAGTGAGTTTGCTGGTCTCGGCGCTTCCGGAGGTCGGGGACTGTCGACAGAAGAATGCGGGGGACGCCTCCAAGTCAGCTTTGGCTACGCGCAACGGGCGAGATGCGAGGCAGCGCGGCGAGTTTCTGTCTCAATGCAATGGCGAAAATCGCGCTCAAGGTGAGGGTGTGATGATGGCAGATGACACAGCAGAGACGAGAGGAGGGAAAACGCAGCAAGGGTGTGATGGCGAGAGTTGGGATGAAGTTCTGGGAGCGTGACCGACGACATGCGCCTCTCGGTTTAACGGGCTCTGGACGGGCTCTGGACGGGCTCTGCTCCATCTGGACGGGTCTCGGTGGCCGCGATGCCCTGAAGCCTTGCACATTCAGCTTCCACAGGCCAATCCGGCGGCGGCCATTTGTGCTTTGTCAGGGCCTTTGCAGCGTGATGCTTCAGGGCTTGGCCGGGCGGCTCGCCGAACCTAGAAACTTTTTAGTGGCGAGTTCCGCTAAGCCGGAATCACGGCCGCTGAAGCTTGGGATCGGCAGCACGGGTTAGGACGGGGGTTTAAGGCTGGAACGGCCGTTTGAGGCTCGTCATCTTTTGGCTGATTGCCTGGAACCCAGTCTGTAGACTACGGGACGATGAGTAATAACCTTGAAGGAATATCATGCAATAATCTACCGTACCAAGTTGCCGGTTTCCTGGGAGACTCTGTAATACTCTGTAATACGGTGGCTATGAAGAGGTCCAGTATAGTATGGTTACAAGTACAGTATCGATGCCCTCACAATAAAGTGGCTACAGAGCCACTCAGACAACGCGGGCGATTCTCGGAGTGCCAGCAACAAACTATTCCCAATTCCTTGTTTCTCTCCCGTAATAACAAACGTAAAAAGTGGCCTCGACGACAACTCGGGATTGGCTAAAACTCCTAAGAGGGAACAAAAAGAGAGAGAGAAAAAAAAAACTGATGTCCAAGTGCCCAGTACGAAGTCGCACGATTATAAAGCAGCGTCTCTCTTTTCCCCATATTTCGACACGGAGAATTTCATTTCATGCCATCGGCCGTTCCAGACAGCCAGTAACCGAAGCGAGCGACGCAGGCGAAACCGAGCGAGCACCTTGCCTGGATTGTAGAAACGAAAACGAACGGCTTTGCTGCCCCGTTAGGACTAGCCGTGAGGGTTTTTGCCTCCTGCTGCTTGAGCTTTGAGATAATATACAGTAAACCTGGGATGCATCTTCAAGGTTGAAGGGCCATCAAATGGCTATCCATTGCCTGCTTACCTCATCCGTGTAAGCGACGTTGGGGATGGGATGGTGTATGAAGTAATACGAGAGTTTCCGCGTGATTATACTAATTTACAAACGCAAAGGGGCACAAAGAAGAAAAAGAGCTGTGAAAAGTATCTGATAACGGATCGGAATGTTTCGCCTTGGTTGAACAAATCGTGCTGGAAAGACCAATAAAAGGCCGTGTCATGTATTTGTCAGGAATGAAAAAGAGGCTTTCGTAGCGTTTTGCCCAATTTGATGCATGTGCAAATCCTTCGTCCCGCCCTGTAGGAAAATTGCCCGGTTTGTTAATACACTCCGCATACAGAGGATGTAGTCAGCAACTTCTATGGTTGACGCCTCGTATTGGTTGTTTAAAATCTGACAATGCATGATTAGCTCGGGAGTTGCCAGTCATTGGCACGACAGGAGCCTTCATAATTGCCACGCTCGCACAATTTACAATACCTTCTGAAGGCCTATTACATTCTACACCTCATGGGCATGTGATAGAGCCCATTCACAATCAAGGTTCAGTCTATCCAAGCTCTCATATCGTAGTTCCTTTGTATATACTATTACATTGCCGAGGCATGGAAGGAAACCCAACCCAGCCCCAACTTTTATCATCATACATAGCCTACATGGACTGTAATCTTTCTCCTTTTCGCGCCCCCTTCACAGAGTTATACATCATATACACGCCACTGTCCCTAGCCTCTAAGCACCATCTCCTTAACCTCGCTCAAGATACCAGTTATGAGTAAGTTGACTAGTCAAGTAGCTGAAAGGTGTCGGCACTTCGGCCATGCCCTTTCGAGCAACCGGGTGTCGCAAGTAGACGGCGGCGCAAATGTTGGGGTTGACTTCGAGGTAACGGGGGATAAAGGCAAAGGCCGACATGTAAGGGCGAGGCCTCCACGGGGTGGCGTATGGCTTCGAGTCGTCAATGGGGTTCTCTTCGTCGTATTGAAGCAATCGGGCCAGCTTCCTCATCTCATCTTTCGATAGCTGAGCATCGCCAATTATTCGCTTGGCTTTGGTCTTTTGCTCATCGGAGAGACCCTCCAGACCCTTCTCAACCTCTCGCTCTCTGTTGACTACTGGCTGGCCCTCGCCCTCCTTTGAGGTGGGTTGGGCAGCCTCAGCCTCAGCTCCAGCCTCAGCCTGGCTTTGGTCCTGACCCTCTTTCAGGTCAAGCTTCTCAAAGCTCTCCCGCAACAATTCGTGGCTCTTCATCTGTAGTTGCAGCTCGTCAATTAATTCCACAGCATCGGCCTCGCTCTTCTCAGGATGTGAGAGGAAGCGCTTGGCATCTGCTCGGAAGAGACGAAGCTGCTTCTTCTCCTTGGCAGTGAGATCCTTGGGGTTGTTCTTCAAAATCTTCTTGATATCCTTCAACAGAAACTTCAAGGCCCTGTTGTTCAACTTCCATTGGGCTTCAGGAGTCAAAGATTCGGCGTCTTCGCTCGCAGCGGTCTCACCCTCGGCAGCCTCAGCCTCAGCCTCAGGCTTCTCGCCTTCAGTCTCCCCCTCAGCAGCGGCCTGCTCGGTGGTAGCATCGCCGCTCAGCTTCTTCACGGCATTTTGATATGCCTGATCTGCCTTCTTTTGTCTTGCCTCGAGATTCTCGTGAAGTCGCTTGTGCGCCTGTGCTTCTTTCTGCACGCCCGTGCCGTACATGACTTTCTCAATATCCACCTGAAACATGTCGCCGGGGTTCAGTTGGTAAGACGGGTGAACCATCTGCGTGACCATGTCAGTTTATGTAATCTCCAGCTACGCACATCGTAAAGATAGCTGTAACAAACCTTCTTTCCATTGACTGTGACGGCTCCGTGGATGACGAATTGACGTGCCTGTCGCACACTGCTGGCGAATAGAGCCCGAAAGACCGCGGTATCCAGCCTCCTCTCCAAAGGCGCAAACGTCATCTGCATATAAGGTGTCATGTTGTTGAATTGATCCGACAGCAGCTTGTTCACATCGCCAAAGACAGTTCTCCTCCTTGTGCGCTCCTGGGTGCTGAGTGCGGGAACCTTGGAGAACGTCTCGGCCGTGACCGTTGATGTCGTCAAGCCAGAGCCACGACCGGCGGCCTGTTCGGAACCGTCATGCGCTGCCAAATACTCGGGTGGCATGTCCACAGCGGAAAGAAGTCGACGGGAGAAGAGCCGCACCCATTTCTTCTCCGGAATATGCTCTCCGTGATACGATCGAGTCTTGGCTTTGGCCGCCCATTTCTGCTGGAAGAAGGTGGGAGTGCCTCGGATTTGGGGTTCTCGGCCAGTCTGACGGTACAGGTTATACAGGTTGTACTTGTTCCATGATTGTCGCAGTTTCTGTTGGAGTTTCAACATCAGTAACCAGGATCCCCGCCATCACACGAGCTCAATCCCCTTGCTGCTGCCGCGGCTCTGTCCACATGATTGATTTCAAGGGAGTTCCAGACTTACAGGGCGAGCTAAACTGTAGAAACGGTACGGCTTTCTCATCTTGGCGAGCCGACCGGTGACAATTGCGGCTTGACAAGATCACTGAGGCTGTTATTTAGAGCTCGATATGTGGGTGTCATTTTTTCTGGTGGTGCCACGCAGCCGAGTTTTTGCCGGCCGGTTTGACGCTCCCGCACCGGCTCACCTTGTCACCGAGCAGCCACCGAAAGCGGGGCCACTCAACGCGTCCCAGCCCACTTCCCTTAATGAGACGCGTCGAGAGTTTTCTGTGTACTGTAAAACGGAGCAATCATACCAGCATTGATTTGGCTGTTAGCATTCTCAATTTCTTCCTTTCTTTTGTGTATACTTTGAGCTTCTTTTCTTCTCCTCAACCAAAATGCTGTCTGCATCTTCGCCAATTACCTTTCCGAGCGACGCCCCGTCTCCGCCAACGAAGCGCGCCAAACCTCATGATATTCAATATCCCACACAGAAGTCTCGCGTCACTGGACCGTTCGTTGACTCTGACTCCGACTCAGATGCGGAGAGTAGACCGAGAGCCAGCTCTAGGTCTCCATCCAAGAGGCGTAGAGTAGAGGTCCAACACGAGCAGAGGCCACAGAGCCCTGTGTTTAGTGCTCGCGATGCGAATGGATATGACAGTAGCAACATTCTGCGCGATGGGCATCCAGTGCTCGGCCAACCGATATTTCAGACAGCTCCCCATGACGACTCTCAGAATACTGCAACACACACAGGGCCTCACTGGTCTCAATCAAACCCAATACTTACTGCGCCAATCTTTGGAAGCCGCTCAAAGACTACTTTCAAACTCAAGACATGCGGAGGTAGTGAAGTTACAATTCGACAGCGCAAGGAGGTTGTTGCTCAGTCTTACGAATCCATGGTGGCGGCCAGGTCGAAAACCAAGGAAGGGCGGGCGAAGCGAGACTACTATGGCGTGGATATACACAACCTCATCAACGCCGCTACAAGCGATATGGAGAAGCAGCAAAACCCGCCGTCTCCAGACACCAACCAAGCTGTTCGATCCATGGAGGCCACATCCATATCTGATAGGAAACCCAAAAAGACGATGCTGTGGACCGAAAAATACCGCGCGAGAAACTTTATGGATCTATGCGGAGACGACAGCACAAATAGACTTGTCCTCCGCTGGCTGAAGAAGTGGGATCCGTTAGTGTTTCCGGGGACAGCCAAAGCAAGGCCCAAAGTACAGAGACGCAACGGTCCTCATTCCCAGGCCGAAGAGGAGAAGCCCCATCGAAAGATCTTGATGCTGACAGGACCGCCTGGACTGGGGAAAACAACGCTGGCTCACGTCTGTGCCAAACAGGCAGGCTACGAAGTGATAGAAGTCAACGCCAGTGACGACCGCAGTCGCGACGTTGTCAAGAATCGAATCCGCACCAGTCTTGGAACGGAGAGCGTCAAAAACGTGAGCAATCAAAAGGCTCTAAATGGACCTCAGAAGGTGGCCAAGCCTGCTTGCGTTGTGGTTGACGAGGTTGATGGTGTGGTAACGGGATCTGGTGCCTCAGGAGAGGGCGGCTTCATCAAGGCGCTGATTGACTTGGTGCTCATCGACCAAAAGAACTCTTCAGGGGTAGCCAAGTCGTATGATGGTAAAAAGAAAAAGGGTGATGACTTTCGCCTGATGCGACCTTTGATTCTAATATGCAATGATGTCTATCATCCTTCTCTGAGACCTCTCAGGCAATCGAACCTGGCCGAGATAATTCACGTCGGTCGACCAACACTGGACACTGTAGTTGGCCGCTTAAAGACGGTATTTGAAAAGGAGGGCATCCCATGCGACAAGGATGCAGCACGCAAACTGTGCGAAACGGCGTGGGGCATGGCCAGCGGCATCGACGCCAAACGAGGGCAAGAAAGTACCGTGCAGGGCGACCTTCGAGGAGTCATGGTCGTGGGTGAATGGGTAGCCTCCCGGTTCAAGGCCTCGAGTCTAAACGACAACCAACGCCTCACCAGAGACTGGATCGAGAGAAACATCCTCCAGGAGCTCGCTAACGGCGCGGCGGGGGCTCGAGGGCTCGGGCGAGGCAGCGTCAAGGATATCATCTCTCGCCTCTTCCAAGAAGGCGGCGGCTTCCCTAAGCAAGCGCTCAACTTGGCAAAGTCCAAGACGCATCACGAACAGCCAAAGACGGAGCTTGGGTTTGGAGAGCATCAAAAGAAGTATGCCATGGAGTGTCTTCGGCAGATGGTCGACTCGAGCGGCGAAATCAGTCACATCGTGACGGAAATATTCGCAGAGTATCCAAATCGTGAGTTTAACGACGATTCTTACCTCACGAAGCCGAACCAAGCCTACGACTGGCTCTACTTCCACGATGCCTGCCACTCAAAGCTGTATGCCAGCCAGGAATGGGAACTCTCCCCCTATCTGGCGCAGCCTGTCCTGGCCTGCCACCACTTATTCGCATCACCCATTAGACACTATGCCAGTGGCATGGGATCGAACCACAACCAGCGAAACGGCGTTCCGGGAGAAGAAGAAGCCGGCCCCACGGTCCCCTTTTCCGGCCCGCGCGCCGACTTCCAGGCCTATGAAGCCGAGAAGCAAACACGCGCCCAGCTGCAGTCCCTCCAAAGCCAGCTCAGCCCGACCATGATGCGTCTCTTCCGCAGCGCAGAGGACGTGTCGACGGAATTCATGCCGTACCTCGCCCGCATGCTGTCCCCCGATGTAAAGCCCGTGGTCGTCGGCGGCAGCCAGGGCACCACTGCAAGCGTGCGCAAGGAGAGCGAGCGGGCAATGGTCAAGCGCGCGTCGGAAGTGCTCGCCGAGGTGGGCATTGCCTTGCACAAAGGCAAGATTGAGAGCGACGTGGTGTCTAGCCGCGGGCCGCAGTTTGTCTACCGCATGGAACCGTGAGTTTCGACCCCCTCGTGAGGTCTGTGTTCATGTATAAGTGAATAGGCTGACAGTTCAAATTCATATAGTGACATCGATTCCCTCTCCACCTACGAAACAGCCTCGTCCCTCTTAACATCACAGCCGCCAACCCGCTTCGCCGTCCGCCAGGTCCTCGACCAGGAACTCCGTCGCACGATCGCCCTCCGCGAGACACAAGCTCGCCAAGCGCGCTTCCAGGCCGGCCACGCCCTCGGCGAGGACGAGCCGCAGCAACTGCCCGTCCAGCTGACGCAGAGACAGAAGGACGACTCGGCGGTGGTGGAGGACGGGTTGGTGGTGAAGAGGGACTTCTTTGGGCGCATCGTCCAGGCACGGCCGCTGGCGGAGGTGGCGGGTGGACTGGCGGAGAAGAAGGCGGCGGGACAGGAAAAGGTGTGGGTGACGTTTCATGAAGGGTTGAATAATGCGGTGAGGAAGCCGATGACGCTGCGAGAGTTTTTGGGTGGGCTGTGATGAGTAGATGTTGGACATTTCGTTTTTAGTAATGAGGCACATGTGAAGTACTAACTAATTAAGAGAGAGGGAGCGTTGCATCAAATAGATTAGAACTCGTGTGTTTATGCAATATATATATATATATTTGTTCGTTTATATCATACACCATCTCTTTCGTCGTCTTCCCTCCTCTTACTCTACCACTCTTGATCTAAAATCCCCCCCACAACTTACAACTTCGCCTTGAGTCTCTGACCGGGAACAATCAGCGGATCATACGTAATCTGTGACAGCGCATCCACCGGCGTCGAGTTGCTATGCATGAAAAGACCCCTCGTATCCAGCAATCCAGGGTGCAGATCGGAAATCTTGGCGCACCCAATGAGTCGCATATTCATCTCCATCTCGTCCTTGAGCAGCTGCATCACGCGCTCCACGCCAGCCTGTCCGTACGTGCTCATGGCGTACAAAAACGGCCGTCCGATACCGACGCCCTTTGCACCCAAACACATCGCCTTGATGATGTCTGTGCCGCGCCTGACGCCGCCGTCGATAAAGACATCGATCTTCTTGTCCAGCCCGTGCTGGCGCAGGACAGGCATCGTCTCGGCGAGCACCTCGATGCCAGAGCGCGCAAAGTCGAGCTGGCGACCGCCATGGTTAGACAGCACAACGCCCTGGACGCCAGCCTCGACGGCGCGGAGGACGTCCTCGACGCGCTGGACGCCCTTGAGGATGATGGGCATGTTGGTGATGCTGCGGAACCAGGGGATGTCGGCCCAGCTCAGCGACGGGTCGATGAAGGAGGAGATTGCGCGGGCGGCGCCCTGGGAGTTGTCCGTCTTCTGGCCCTTTTGCACGTTGCTGCCGGAGTCGGTGAACTTGAGGCGCATGTCCTTCTCGCGGCGGCCCAGCTGCGGCGCGTCGACGGTGATGAAGAGGCCCTTGCAGCCGCGGCGCTCGGCCGTCTGGACGATGCGCTTGGTGATGTCGCGGTCCTTGTTGACGTAGAGCTGCAGCCACTGGACCTGGTCGCCCTGCCTGGCGTCGACGAGCTCGTCAAAGGAGCACGACGCCAGCGTGGGGATCATCTGGATCACGTTGTGGCTGCGCGCGGCGCGCGTGAGCAGCACCTCACCCTCTGGGTGGCCGAGCTTGCCCAGCGCCGTGGCGGTGATGTAGAAGGGAGCGTCGACTTTGGTGCCGAGCATGGTGGTGGAGAGGTCGATGTTTGCGACGTCAACGAGGATCTGGGGGCGGAACCAAATTCTGTGGTAGGCGCTGTGGTTCTCACGGAGTGTCTACATGGAGAGTTGTTTTAGCATCTGATATATGAAGCACAGAGAGAGGGGGGGGGGGGGGGGGGGGAAAGAGAGACACACAATCTCGTCGTCGGCCGCGCTGGAATAGTATCCCCACGCAGCCTTCTTCATGGTTCTCCGCGCAATGGCCTCAAAGTCGTGCAGGTTGAAGCACTCTGACAGCAGCGGCATCTCCGCTATCCTCTTCTGCCGCTCCGCCTCCTCGGGATCCTCCCGCTTGGCCTCCTGAGCAACGGTGGACATGTCCACGGGCCCGAGGTGCAGCGACTTATCGAGATACTTGTCGAGCGTGTCCCGGGGGTGAATCGGGTCAAACTCTTCTGTCGCGTCCTTGCCCTGGATGTTGTTTGATGTCAGTAAGTAAGGTAGATTCGAGAGGGTGAGTGTGCGCGACATACGGCATATTTGAGAATGATTTCCTCGCCTCCAGGATGCTCTGATGTGAGATCCCACGTCAGTACGAGTACAAAACCGAAGTGCTTCATCCAGATTTCTCATGACATACCCGGCAAGAACTCTGTGACATCGTATGCTTTGCCCTAATGAGAGGGAGAGAGAAAGAGAGTCAGTCCACCCGGCTTCAATTCATCCCATCTAGATCAACAATCGAAACGAGAGACTCACATGAATAATCACCCAGCATGACTTTTCGTCATTGTGCTTCGCCACGTCACTGCCTGTGAGCACCATCTTTTCCTTGGTTGCCGTTCACCTGAACAGCCTCGTGGATTCTGCTGACGGGCGGTGATGACGTCCGAAAAGCCCGGTCTTGAACGGGATATCCAAACTCGAGATAAACAAACAAATAGGCCAATCTGTCCTTTTCAAGAACCGCAATTGATGCCCGTCAAGGTGAAGACGAAGATGAAGACAAGGGACACGATTGTTGTCGCGCGTCGTCTGTCGGTTGTCGTCGCAAGATATATAGATGTAGATAAGTCTGGCTGATTTATTTGGAGATGCCTCATTGGCCGTCGGCTAATATTATACCCAGCGGGCCGGTACGTACTCGCTGCTGCCAGCGGGGGTGCCTGTGGTCCGCTAATAGCAGGTGGCTCTTCAGGGCGTCGCCCACTAAGACGAGGCCTAAACGCCGCCTACAGACACCGAGTCGTGCTGTAGAGCAGCGATTGCGTCCCGTCTCCCTGCCGACGGATATTTCCACCTCCGTATCCCATATCCGTCTGATCAATGCTGTTCAACGACATCCATCGACGATATCTAAACCACTCACAAACTACAATCTAGCTCAGCACTCCTCCACCGTCCATCCCAAATCATCTTCCATCCTCCAGCCTCCAGAAAAAAAAAGATTCAACCACTCCCTACACTAACACGTACTACCTGCAGCCTCACCCACAGCTTCCCCAAGAACGCGGAGGTCAAACCCCGTCTCGTCTCCATCCTCCCCCTTGCCCCGTCGTCCACTCTTCCCCGTACTAACCAGCGTCCATGCGCTCTGGCTTCCCTTTTAGCGGTCGAATTAAACGCCTCCCTCCGGCTCTCCATATCTCTCCCGGGCCGAGAAGGTTTGCGGGGGCGCCAAACACATAGTAGTTTCGATGGAAGCCTGTTCCAATGCTTTGGCTACTCCGCAGTTCTCCAACTTCGGGGTCAAGTTCTTGCAGCCTCTTGTTGTATCACGGGGAATCAGTCCGGTTTTCGGGTTGCTCAATTCAAACTACTGTAACTAATGGCACAGAGTGAATTGCTTACTGCTCCTTGTGCCCAGCCTGAGAGTAATTCACAAGGCACGCTGCCTATGTAGTTGCAATAGCGTTACATTACATTACCAGCAGGCTAGTTTGGGTTTCACCCAATCCCATTGTTGCCATCATCGCCCACAAACAGATTACAAAGAGAGAAACACATTATTGATGCCGTCAGCATACATACTTCTATCCCCTTGTCCGTCTCTTTTACGTCCTCCTCACCTGGTCCATTTCCATCGTCCAGCACCACATTACCCTTCAATCTGCTCTGTTTCTTCTGCGCACTTTTAAACCGGGTATTTACATTATCATCCAGCCAACTACCTCGATACCCGTCAGCTAGATAACCTCACCAACAGCACCTTTCCCCTCCGTTATTTCCATGCGTTCAGCCCGGCCCAAGGATCGTGTGTCTGCTGTGCTTGAGCTGACCGAGGCTGTGCGCTTTGTGGGTGGCTAGCTGTGGGATCATAATCCTGCTGCCCGAAATGAATAGTCTGCTGAGGGCCCAGCGGAGGAGGGCCCGGCGGAGGCGGTGGTGGGACAAAACCGTGAGGCACGTATCCTCCTTGAGAGAGCTGTTGCTGCGGTTGCTGCTGCTGTGCAGGCAACGCTCCATATGTGTTGTAGGCCTGGTGCTGTGCAAAAGATGTCTGCGTCGGCGGTGGTGACTGAGGGCCCCTCATGGCATTCATACTGAAAGAAGTCTGGTTCGGAGGGGGCGATGTCGGCCCGGGGTTTCTGCCGTAAGTACTCGGGTTATATATAGGTTGCGAAAAGGTGCTTTGAGGAGGAGGGCTGGCGTAACCAGGAAAGCTTTGCTGGTTTGCTGGCGGCGATGTAGGCATCTGGAACTGCCCTTGATAGCTATTGCTGCCGCTGCCCTGCCCATACCGAGAGGCCTGGTTTTGTTGCTGCATCAACGGTGCAGGCGTTGGCCTCTGAGAGGGTGGTTTGGGTGGTGCCGCCGGCTGCCCGGCCTCCATCGACATGCGCTCCATGAGGCCTCTTAGCCGTTCCCGTTCCAGCTCTGCTTGCTGCGTCTTGTTCGATGCTCGGTCTTGTTCGATTTGGTTGAGCAGTTGTGCGCCCTCTGACCTCCGATTGTTTACAAACGTGTCCACGTTCTTCTCAAGGCTCTCTACCGTTTCCCCCATCTCCGAATACCAGTTCTTGGCGCTCTGCAAGCCAGCTTCCAAATCCAAGAACTCCTGATAGGCGCGCTTATACTTTCCAATCGCCGACAGCCTCTGTCGCTGGATCGATTCATACTTGCTCTGCTCCGCCCGTACGCGCTTGTCCTGCAGCAAAGTGTTGAATGTAGTTGTGAGCTCCTTCATCAAAGCCGACTGTTTGTGGTTGGCCTGAAGCAGGCGATTCTGATGCGGCCGGAACTTTTCCAATTCCTGCTTGAAAAGCTGCTGTTCATAGTTTGCTATCGTCTTTTTGTTGAGGATGAGCACTTGAGAAATGTCGTCGTTGTGTACCTGTTTGATTCGTTATCAGTCTGTCGCCCTTAAAACAACATCGGCGGTATTATGAAACCGCATTCTTACCTTGTCCTTGAGGTCTTTGAGGACCTGGTTCCTCTCTCTCTTGATGAGATTGAGTTTCTTGAGAGTCTCCTCGACTCTTGCAATCTGCTCCACTACCGTAGGTCCA
This sequence comes from Trichoderma sp. TW21990_1, assembly GCA_010015515.1. Lineage (NCBI taxonomy): Eukaryota > Fungi > Ascomycota > Sordariomycetes > Hypocreales > Hypocreaceae > Trichoderma > Trichoderma sp. TW21990_1. The sequence goes on from ML974118.1 coordinate 327,592, forward strand.
GATTCGTCAAAATCGGCATCAAGCAGATTCAGCTCGTTTCCAGATGGGCTGACAGCGTTGCTGCCTCTTCCCTTGGCCTGAGAAACAGCCTTTGAGAAGAGCTGATCGACTTGTCCATTCGTGACGGCGTTCCGCATCTCGTCAAACCAGGTTTCGTTCTGACGCAGCTTCGCTGCTAGCTGGCCATCGCTCCTGCTGGCCTCCTCCAGAGCCTCTCGATAATTGCGAATATCTCCCCGCAAGGTCGTCGTGAGGCGTGCGCTAGGCTGCTGGCTCCATTCGTTTTCATACTTGGACCGCATCTTTTCGCACACGCTCTCCTCCATATCTAGCTGCTTGGAGCTCTTGTCCAGAGTAGACACAATGGACTCCTTCTCGCTTCGCAAAAAGTCAAAGATGCTGACCGGATTTTCGTGATTGGCAACATCTTCACACCATTGCCGGAAGTCTTCGTCGGGTAGAATGTCTTGATCGAAACCGCCCTTCAACACTTGCAACGCCCCAGGGAGCCGTAAATAGTCCAGACTAGCTGCCATTTCGCCGTTTGCCGTGTCCACCTTTTCCGTCTCGGCCCGCACAAGCTTAGCCTTTTCTTCATCGTATAAGCTGGCGGACTCGGTGACCGCCATGGGCACAATCTTGGAAAACAGATCGTGTCCGGTGATGCGCTGAATATCCTGACCTGCGTAAAGCTCAGACACCGGAATCGGCTTCGCGGCTGGTAGCTTGGCGATCTGGGCCAGGCTCGCTTCCGCGGGGACCGTCTGGTGGTAGATGTAGTCATTATCCTTGATAGCCTCTCGGAGCCGTTCCTGCACCGCAGAGCATTGGCGCTTTGTGATTTCCTGCAGATGAGTACTGCAGTCAGCGCCGAGATTGGCATTGGACGGAAGCGTGCCGGGGAAGCTCTTCGCTAATCGGTCAGCTTCCTTGGCGAGGTTGTCGGCGACCTGGAGTCGTGATAGCGCCACGCCATGTTGGCCAGCCTCGTCGTCTGTTATTGCCTGATAGAACTGCGCCATGGAGTTGAGAAGATTGGCTTTGATCTGCAATTGTTTGATTTCATCATTGGATTAGCCATCTCGTTGCATACTCGACTCGGAAGATAATGCGGAATGCAGGGTAACTAGTAATCCCCCGGCAATTTTGCAGCTTACCTGGACCATTGTCAGCCAGACCTTTTCAAATATGGCCTTTGTGACATTTTCCTGGACACCCTCGACGGCTTGCCCATAGAGGTATCCCGCCTGTGATGCCAGCTTAGCCAGCAAGCCGGATTTTTTCTGGTCCTTGATCTGCTTTTCCAAAAAGATCTCCTGCGCCTGGGCCAGCATAATATGTATCAACGTCTTGACAGTCTCCCGGCTCAGGTCGAAGGAAGGAGCATGCAGGAAATTCTCATTTATATATGTAAACATGCCGGCCGACGCTTGAAACGAGTGGTAGGCAACTTTGAGTGCGGAATCGTCTTCCCGGTTCTGTATGGCAGCGTGGCCGGAAAGAACAGCGGAAATGTTGAAGATGACGGAGGCCTTTTCGAAGGCGAGCGAGTATTGCGTCGTAGGTTTGTGAGTGAATGCGTCGAACCTGATGAGTTGATTTCTTGTTAGCATCTCTCAGACGAATAGCAGACATTGAATATGGTATGGTACGGCGCCTCACCATGTAAACGAAATCTTGATATGCTGTTCGTCCACGGGGAATCGCAGGTCCAGCAGCTCCAGCTGTCCATAATACCGGTAGAGCATGTCCCTCCCCGTGATGCTCTCCTTGCCCGCACCTCGCATGTCCTGCCTCAGGCGGTTGAGCGTTGCGCACTCCTCGGCATATCGTTCGGGGTCATCGCCGTAGGTATCGTGGATGTAGGCCTTCAAGGGCGTGACCCAGTCGATCTCGTTGGTCGCCTTGGGGGGCGCGGCTATCATGGGAGACTGCGTCATCTTGTGCGACTGGCGGTAGACTCAATGGCCAGGGCTGAGACGGCCAGCAAGTCGCATGCGCGTCGGCAGCGCGGAGGACAAACAACGGCCAGCGGGAGGCAGCAGAGCGGTGCGATGGCAAGCTGCACGAGATGTATATCGGAATGCTGGCTGCTGGGCGAAGGGGAAGAGCAGCAGGACAAGTGGCGGAGAATGGGCGCGAGAGAGCTGCAAGCACCGGGGCCGTTTGTAAGCCAGCTGGGCCGAAGGCGAGATTGTCGACACGGATCAAGACTGCGATCGAGAGGCTTGCGTAGTCGCCTTGCGTGTCTCGAGCTGTTTTTGTGCGGAGGCAACGTAAGATTAGCAGCTGCTCCCTAAGCTTGGTGACACCTCTGCCGATGTATCTCGTGGTCGTTGGTTTTGGCTTCTGAAGCGGGGTCTCGACTCGACAGCTACCGGTGCGACGACGATAGAGAGCAGCAATCGGATCGAGGCGAGTCGACGCAGACGCTGGGAATTGCTCGAGGCGCGGCAGGATTAAAGACGAGGTTTCAGAAAGATGGAAAGCTAAACGCAACCAGCGCCAGCGATTCAGGGAGCCAGTGGAGGGCTTTTGGCCTGCCTGGTGATGCCATTGATGGCTCATGAATAGCCGCTGGATTGGGTTTGGGCAACGAGCGTGGGGCCCGGCGCCTGTTAGGTGCTGTTAGGTGCTTTTAGGTGCTGTTCGGCGGTGTTAGTGCTGGCCTTGGTGTGAGGATACCGCTGAAACTGAGCGGCGGTGGGGGCGCTACAGGAGCCGCTACAGCAGCTTGTCGCTGGCGGGGACCCCTGGAAGTGGTCAATGGATTGATTTCTTGCAGGTGAAGAGACAATCAGCGCCACGGATGCACCACGTCAATCACGGGCCGACATGTGCGTGAATTGACAGGCACGAGAAAAAGCATCCATAACACATCTATATATGGATAGATAGGTATGGATGGCAAATACTGTGGGTGGGTGTCTTGTAAATGGACTGACCGACCGGCTTGGGTGAGCTGCTCTGAGCTTGGGCATCAAAGAACTGAACAAGGGTTTTTGTACAAGGATCTTGAGTATAGCCTCAACTGCGAAGATCATGGCCGACGGCAACAGCCGACCCAGCAATAGCGCCGGATGCCGTGTCATGCTTGCTATTGTTATTGTTATTGTTCTTCTTCTTTGCTATTAACAATCTTTGATTCCGTCTCTCAATAGCGCCAACTGGTATCTGCCGCTCAGTATCTTACTCCCTAGCTTCAACTTCACCTCCCACATGGTCTTCACCGACTCAACCACATCACACAAAACCTCGATCACTTCAACTCTCACCTCTGTACTAAAACCAACTGCTATACTAAAACCAAAGCCAAAGAAGAAGAAAAACAGGCCAAGGTACATCCAAAGAGGGGAAAACAAAAGCATCAATGCCAAAACCCTCCCCATCACTCCCAGCAACCTCGCGTCACCAAGCTTATGCATGTGATTGTCCCCTCTGTGACCACCTCGCCCCTACCATTGGCCACCACCGCGGCGCTTCCATTCCACCGGCAAGCCGCTACCATGTCCCCCAAATCTCGTGAGCGAGATGACTGGCCTGTGACAGTAAAAGAAAGAAAAAAAAGGTCTCTGGCTAGTAGTACTACTTTACTTATCTTGTAGAATCTCGCATATAAGGCTTCGCTTCAATCACCTTTGCTAACTTAACCCCTGCTCGATGCGACCGAATATGCGGCCGCGCTTTCGGCAACGGGGGTTTCTGGTAGATGCACGAAATTCGTAGGCATTGGCCGATGATGCGTCGATTGTGGCTGGAGGGCTGCGATTTAGGCGCCGAGGTGCATAATTCATCAATGGACGGATTATCAATCTTTGTTCATTACAACTCCCAGTCTCTTACTCATCAGCGCCATCTCGGGCGCTTCCCTATCAACATAACCAGCCCTACACGTACAGTACCTAACAAAAATAACAGGAAGAAAGCAAAAGACTGCACCTAAGTATACACACTCTCCGTCCAGGAATTAACCTGCAGTCCCCGCTCCGCCATTTGTGCATCCTTCAAAAAGTCCATCTGCATCCACACCAGATGCCCCTTGATCTGCGCCAGCTTCTTCTTCGCCTCCTCGGGCGGCATAAACTGGTCGAAGATGTGGCCCGACTTGACGCCTCGAGGCGGCAGATAGCGGTCGTAGTCGTCGAACGTTTTGACTGGCCCTCAGTGGTTAGCTTTGTGAAACTCCGTAACTCTTTGTTTTGTGTCAGGGCTGCGGGGAGGTCACTTACTATGATTATCCGGATCGGCGTGGAAGAGGTGGCGGAAGAGGTCCGTGTTCTTGTCTGCTCGGCTCGTCCACAGATCCCACAGTTCATCGCCCAGTGGATCCTCGACAAACTTCCAGCTCTCATCGTTGTCATAAATGTTGTTGTTGGGCTCGACACTGGGTGGCAGCGCGTTGATATCATCCTTGGCATCAAAGTCCTGTGGGGGGAGAAGACCGAGATGCTCTCGCCAGAGGAACCGTCGTAGACTCATCGCGTGGTAGCCTGCCTCAAACGGCCTTCCGTCCATCGTCGTTTGGACAATGTTCGTGTCTTCCATGACAATGCTAATCTCGCTGTCGTGGTTTCCCATCTGGCTGCGGTCGTTGAGGTTGCTCGAGCCGCAAATCACCACTCGATCATCGGCAATGAGCAGCTTGGCGTGTACGTAGAGCTCCTCCTGGATCCAGTTCTTGATTTCAGACTCCGGGTCGGCCCAGGGCTCGTCTTCCAGGGGACTTTGGTCGGCCATGGCATGGTGTGCCACAGAAGTCGATGTCTGTAACTCTTCCTTGGGCTTGGCCTTTTCAAAAATCTCCTTTGCTTGCAAGGCCTGGTAGCGAGCTTTTTCCTTCTCGAGTTCCTGTCCCATGTGGTTGTCTCTTTCGTTTTCTATGGGGTCGGACGTCCCATGGATTCCCTCGCTCATGATGTCCTCGGCGTGGACTCGCTGGACCTGCTGATACTTGATGCCCGTCTTCTGCTCCGCTTCAGTAATGGCGGGGGTCTTGTTCAAGCGATCGTATGACCTCAAGTTGAAGAAGAAGATGTACTTGTTAGGGTCGACTCCTTGGGCTTTGACCTGCTCAAAGATGGAGTGCTCTCCTCGACATATTGACCTGTACTGGTAGTCCATGATGGCCCTTGTGCCGGAAGCGGCATTGTCTCGAAGGTCGCCAGCAAACCCTGGAACAGCAGGGATAACGACAATGACTCTGAACTTCCGGCCCTCCTTTCCCGCCCGGACCACGGCTTCAACAATGGCCTGGCCGATGGTGTTGTGGATCGGGGATTGGTGCTCGCCGGTAGCAGTGATGAAGAATTGATTCTCGATATAGACGTAGTGTTCCGCGGTGGCAATAACCTCTGCATATGCGTTTTGAATAGATCGATCTGTCAGGATCCCGCTGGACCAGTCGGCGCTGGATCTCACGACTTGGGCATTAACAGTACCCCGACCGAGAAGATTCTTGGTGCTGAGGGGGTTCAGCGGGTGTCTGATATAGTCGCCCTGTGGATACTTTGGCCGCTGCACTCCGATCAAATCCTCATCCTCGCCTTCGCGGCCCTCCAGGACAATCCAGTCAAACCTTTCGTCGCGCTTGTACTTGTCCCGCTTGACAAAGTTCCACCGAAGGACAAAATGCTCGGCAATGTCATACACGCACGGGCCGATGACCGCCATGGAGACGTCATGCCAGGGCATCCGGCCGTAATCCGCCTTGCTGAGTTCGTTTTCCTGCCAATCTTGCACCTTTTTGAAGTCCATGACTCGGTTGTTGTTGAAATCCTGGCCGGGCCAAACCTCTTCCTTGACCTCATCCGGGTGGATATCTGACAGCGGATGATGGCGAGCATCCCATCGCCCAAAGCAAAGATCAAGGCCGCCGATGAAGGCAATAGCATAGTCGATGAGGACAAACTTTTCATGGTGAGCCCAGTACATGGTCATGTCCGCCGCGTTTTCAAGCACATTGTGGTCTGGATGCCGCATAATCTTGATGTTGTTGTATCCTGGAGAGCCTTCCGGGCAAAGGGACTGCAGAGCATGTTTGGTGTGTTCTGAGTTACAAGTGAGTGCAGCTTCAACCTCCTTGTAAACGACGACGAAGATCTTGACTCCCTGTTCAGCTTTGCGTTTCAGAATCTGGTCGAGCCTGTACTCTTGCTTCTGATGGGGAGGTCGTCTCAGGAAGAGCTCCGGCGAGAGCCACCAGTCTTCGATGTAGATGGTTTCCTTGGCCTCTTCCAAAGCGATGGATACAGCCCAGAAATAGTCCCGTCCGTCCACATACCACTTGACGAGATTTCCTTCTCGCTCAGGGAAATACGACTTGAAACGGTGGGACGCGCAGGTCTTGGTCCTCTTATTGTCGCAGCGAATTTCATGCGCCTCGTCGTGGCGGTGGTCTTTGTTGAACAGGTTTCCAAACTTTCCGATTTGGTGTTTCTTGTTTGATACGGCTACTTTGGCGTCGTAGAGCTTTGATTCGTGAAGCTTGCCTTTCAAGCTGTCCATGAGGCCGTGGAAGCCGTGGCTCCCGCTATGCTGTGCGGGCTTTGGGGCAGCCATCTTGATCGCTGAGATGGGTGGCGTAAGTCTACTTGTTCGATCGTAGGCAGTTCGCTATAAGAGATGGATTGGAAATGAGTGTCACAGATTTGAGAATGAGATACGGCGATATTAAGAGTTGTAGAGCAAGTCAATGGTTTAACACGACGACATGACGACATGAGAGGCTCTAATAAAGCAGTCAAGACACACATAGCTGGAATGCCAGCTACGCCAAGACGAGGCCATCAAGGAAGCGGGGGTCCAAGCCCAGCAGACTTTGACAATATGAGACCATGACGAAGGATCGACCCGAAGAGAGCTAGCTGAACCAAGCTTGCCCATCACCAAGCAGAAGAGCCATGGTTGAGAGGGGGGAGCTGAGCTGGAGGCAGATGTTGGCGGCGCCACGGGACTAATGTCGAATGACAACAGAGATTCGCGGCTCCAGATTGGCGAAGCTGGCCGTTAATGCAAAGGTAATTTGGGCCATCCAAGTCTATTTAGCGACGTTCGCATTTACTTGGCCAATTGATTCCAGTTTTTTGGTTGTGGTTGCGTGACACTGAACTTGTTCGGCAGGTTTTGATGGCTGATTGAGTGGAGGGGCCGCCTTGTTGCAGCAAGAGAAATAGTGACGTCATGATGTTCAAGGACCCTTATGTGCCTAACGGAAGAGCAGCTGGTAAAGTGACGTAGCCATCAATGCCATTGCTTTGACCTCTTGTGTCAGTTGTCGGTTTAGTATTCAACTATATGAATAATGTTGGAGCGTGCGGGTGACTGTTGTTGCGTGGACTACATCTCGGAGATCTGAGCTAGCTGCAGAGGACTGGAGCAGGATACCTGAAGCTACTGTACAAGGGCGCAAGTGGATGGATACGAGATGGGACCAGGATTTGCTGGCAATTACTATCCGGCTTTGAATGTGAGTAAGTACGTAGTAGTAGTAGTAGTAGTAGTAGTAGAAGAAAGTACTAGGTAGTAATGTGTAAAGTAATGTGTATATAGCGGAGTTCAATTTCAGGGGCAGAATTCAACCTTGTTTGATCACAATTCACATGCTCTACCTGATACTGACGCGTAATATCCACTGCATCACATTGCCTTAGTCAGCCTCCAACGGCGATCTGGTGAAACCAATCCGATGCCACGCCTCGATAAATGCGGAGTACATGCACATGCAGCAGGATGGAGGTGGGAAGTACGAAGTATCTGATCCGAAACAGTGACGGCGGGATACATGCCGGACACCCGTAAAAGCCATGCTTTCATCTAATCCCATGTACCCTCTGGTCACTCTGCTTACTCCGTGCCGTATTGTACAAGTGCAATGATTCCCAGCCTCCTCAATCCTCAACTCTCCAATACCTCAGTACCTACTAGAACTGAATCCAAGCAACCAACGGCCCTCGTATGCAATGTACCTCCTCACCAACCCAGCCACGCAGAGGTACATCCGCCCCATAAAAACCTAGGTTCCCTGGCCCTTGACCCCTTTCTCGCATTCTCCTGAGACACCTGGCCAAAACCCCACCTGTGCCTCTGCCCCCACCAGCTCCCAAGCAGAATGTCGAGCATTCACCGACTCACGACCTGATACTCGTCCTCTCTTTCTTTCTTCCCCTTCGTTCAATTCGTCTCCGTTTCTCGTTCCGTCTTGCAGAGCATCTAGAAGAAATTCACAAGAAAAGCAAAAAAATTTAATAATAATCCACCATGTCTACCCCCGTCATCCCCGAAGGCGCCACCATCGTCCACACCTTCAAGCAGTCCTTTGTCGACGTGCCCATTGATGCGGAAAATGGCAATGCCGTTGCTACCACGGAGTTCCTCGATGCTGCCGAGTCCCTGACCACCATGTTTGGTAGGTGTTTTTGCTTGCGTCTATGCGGTCCAATTCGCCGGGGAGAGATTTGCGTCTAATCTTTTTTTTGCGCGTCTAGATGTCCTGGGCTCTGTTGCCTTTTCTCCCGTCAAGAGTGATATGCTGGGCAACGTCAAGGTAAGTCTACCTGGCAGGTAGCTGGTCAATTGGATGAGTGTTGAGTAGCTGACATGTTTGGTTTCACGCATAGAAACTCCGTGACCGCCAGGCCGCCGCCCCCGCCGAGTCCACCAACATCCAGGACCTCTGCCGCAACGAGCTCAAGACCAAGAAGCACACTGCCACCGAGGGCCTTTTGTGGCTCGTCCGGTACGTAACCAGGCCCTCCGTATAAAGAATCGCGTCACTAACAATCGACTCCCGAATCAGCGGTCTCGAGTTTACTTGCCTGGCCCTCAGTGCCAACGTCGCCAAGCCCACCGAGGAGCTTGCCGACTCTTTCCGAACCGCCTATGGCTCGACCCTGAAGCCTCACCACAGCTTCTTGATCAAGCCCGTCTTCAGTGCCGCCATGAGCGCCTGCCCTTACCGCAACGACTTCTACATCAAGCTGGGAGCTGACCAGGAAAAGGTCATCGCTGACCTGACGGTCTACCTGGCCGCCCTGGAGAAGATTGTCGGCATTCTGAAGGCCTTTGTCGAGAGCAAGGAGGCTAAGTGGTAAATTTGGCCAGCATTCAAGCGGCCTGTTAGCACGTTCTAGTACATATTAGTAATTTTACGAAGGAACGACATGAGGCGAGTATATCTATTATTATTAGCTGGGTCAAATATACTAGCGTCTTGGAGATGTATTGGGAGCTGCGTGTGCTTTTGTGTGATGCGAATACCTACCATAGTAATGTTACATCAGTGTTGTTATGCATATGGTATTGTTATAATTTATATAGAGAGTAGAGAGTGAATGGCTGCTCTGTCGTGAGTCATGATAGTGCAGCTTTTGTCAAGCTCTACCTCGGTAGTATCCAGACGTATGCCAAGAAACTGAAAGTTTATCTCAATGCCGATATATCCCTCAAACTATCCCAATGCAAGCAATACTTGGGTGTAATAGCATATTTTATTTTGTCTCTCGTAGAATGCAGTATTAGTGACTCTACTTGCTTGGTAGTCACGACCTAAGGGAACAATGTGCCAGGAAACGCAGATGTGCTGAATCTTACAACAAATACCTTTAAGAATATTGTTACAAAATATTTTATTTAATACGAAATTCGGTTTTGTTCATCACTTCATATGCGTTATATGGCACATTGTTTACGTTGTGCTGTTGTCACATCATAAGCTTACGTTCATACGAAACAATAAACTCGGGATTGTAACTAAACTCCCATCGTCATGACATAGAGAATATTAAACATGAAATTCAAATTTCCAAAATCACAACTCCAAATCCACAATAACAACTTTTATGCCCATCGCCTCTTAAAAATCCGTCGTTGAATCCAGCCGCCTAAACCACCATGTCCTCCAGGTTAGCACCATCTCACATGCCCCAATCATGTCAAAACCGTCCATCAACAATCCTTTCCGAGACACCGCCACCCCATCAACAGCATCATGTGTCCCCCATCTCCTCTCCCACGTGAGGCCGTCTCCAAGCTGTACAACCCAAATCTCCAAAAATCAAAAATCAAAATTCAACCCCCCTCCCTCCAAACAATAACCACCCCCCCTTCCTCCGGCACATCTTCCCTCGGCCATCTTGTCAGCACTCTAATTAACCCACATTCACATCCAAAAACCTCCATCCCAGAACATCCTTCATTCAATCTCTCTCCTAAAAAAACACACATCAAGCCACCTCGTGCTCATATCCCCTCCACCCTCCCCATGATCCTAACACCTTATCCGAACCTTCCGAACCGGCACCATAATAGCTTCACCCGGCAAATCCCACCCCCTCCGCATCTCTCATGTGCCATAACAAACATACTAGCAGTAGTAGTACAGTACTACTCCATACTCACGACTACTACTAGTACTATTGCTTTTCCATTAGGCGCCCTTCCGGGGGATCGTGCCTAGTAAACTCCATCAACACCCCCCCGGCACATGCCTCACCCCGGCATTGGACCTTTGATCCACGTGCTCGACCCGCATCAAGTCTACTTGACTTCCGGCTCCTTGCTTCCGGAGACTGGATGAAAGAACTAAGGCAAGTGAAATGCCCAGACGATTGGTTCGACGTGCCTAACGCCGCGGATGTGACGGCTTGCATGAGGTAGAGAGATGTGAAGGGGGTGGGCGATGAGAGGCGTGGGAAAACGTACATATATATTCATCCATCTCCTTACTCTAGAGTATTAACATTATAGATTTGAGTTGAACAAGGAGATTGCTAGTGATGACATAAGATAACTGAGAACATTCAGCTTCCGTTGATAGATGGATAAAATTACATTTATATCTAGCCAGACATTTTCCCGTTCAAGTCAAAGAAACACCGGTTTCTCCTGTTCGCCACTTTTTATGCATGCCCAAAACGCCAGTAATAACCACTCTCTAAATATAATAGCATTCGCTTGGGTGTAACCATGCCCCCCATATGCGCATTTCTTGTCTTGTCTTGTCTACTAACTCTTGTCTACCCAGCACACGAAATGGCTGAGGTAATCAGAGATGATGGCCGGGAAAAAAAAACAAAGAAAAAGGGAAAAAATGGAACGCTACAGTATGTCAACCAAGGAAAAGAGAAATCAAGAAAAGATGGTCATCAAAAGGGGCCAATTGTTGACTTCGCCCTCAAAGCCAGGAGACTAGGCCGGGGGATCCGCAGACGCTTCGTCTTCATGGACCGCATCGACTCCCTGTCGGTATCGTGCTCCTGACCCAGCCAATTGGCCATGGCCTGCGTTGCCTCTCCGTACTCGACCTCGACGCTTTCCTTTTGCACCATTGGTGGAGGGCAGTCCCATGCATGCTTTTCCCCAGCGACGATGCGGAGAGTTACCATCTTCTTCATGGATTTTAACCTCTCCGAGAAGCGGACACCCTCGGCGAGAAGCATGTCATATTCGCATAAGCATAGATGGACGGGCGGCAAACTCTTGATGAGCTCATCCGGCATAAGACCCGGGGAGAGTCTCAGGTCGGCACGCTCGTGTCGAGGAATTGGAGGATAGACGTATGAGGCATCGATGAGGTCTGTCAGGCCCTTGGATAAGGTGAGATCGGGACGGGCGCAACTCCGCCTCTTGTCTGCCCTGTTGATTGTCCAGTCCAGGCTTGGATAGAAGAGCACGAGACCAGTGATGCGAGGGACGGCGAATGGCAGCGTGTAATTCCAGCGCGCCGGCTCTTTCAGGATGAGCCAGCTGGAGAGAGCCGTAGTGGCCCCTGCGGAGAAGCCCGAGAGGATCATACGATTGGGGTCGATGCCAAACTGCGCAGCCCGTTTCGCAATCTGCAAGATGGCATCGACGCAGTCCTCAATGGGTGTCGGGAACGGGAAATTGGGGGCTAGACGATAGTTGACGGTGAAGACGACGGCATCTAGAGAAGTCATGACGGCGCAAGCCCAGCGCGCATTGTCGGTGCCCTGACCAAGGATCCATCCGCCACCATGAAGGGCCACGACAGCGGCACGAGGCCCGATGGACAGGCGCGGCGGCGTCCACACCTCGACGCGGATCTTCTTGGGGCCTTTGCACTCGGCGAGCGTCGAGTCGACCCAGAACTCGGTGGACGGCGTGGGTGCTGCAGGCTCAGTGCGGTTGGCGATGCTGAAGCCGAGGCTGGAGGCATAGCGAATGGCCTGGGCACGCGCATTCAGGGTCCAGCGGGAACTTGCCTCCAAGGGGTTGACATAGTCGTCGGGCTCCGGCACTGTCGGTTTCCTGATGGGTTCCGGGACGAGATCCATGTGGGAGGCGCTCTCAGTGTCATCCGCCGCGATTCTGTTTCAAGGAGATGACTGTCTTGGTTTGCGCTGCTGCCAGACTTGCGGAAAGGCTGGGCGAACGCGGATTGGCTGTTCTGGTGATGAGATGAGACAGGCGGGGTGAATGGAGGGAGAGGGGCGTGCAGCGAAGCCAGTGAGATGGAGAGATGGAGAGGAAGAGGAAAAAAAAAGAGTTTTGATCGGATGAGGGGTGGCGCACGAGGCGACGGAAAAGGTACGGCTTAGCCTGGGAGATGGCAAAGATGGAAGAGATGGAAGGCGATGCTGTTCTTGAGAGCGATCTACAGTGTTTTGCCACGTTGCGGTTGTTGCTGCTACAGTCTGGACAACGCGTCATCAGTGCTCCGAAGCCGTAGATTGACCTTGGAGAATGCGGAGTCCAGTATCTTATCGTGTTGCCCTGCTATTATGGAATTATGTATGTATGTGCTGCCTATTACAGTACGACTACGAGTTGAAGTGAGTGGCTCCCGCCATTAGGGCTTATTAATAACTTCAAAATGAGGTTGGGACCATCTTATCTATTAAACCACCCGAAGGTGTGGGAGAGAGTGGCAAGCGCAATATGCACAGCACAGTAGAACCCCAAACGCAGCCCTGGAGAGGAACACAGAGGCTTGCAAAGAACCAAAAGAACAATGGACTAATACGTAGCTGGTCGACTGTTTGATCTCTTTCGTGGAGACGCTGCGACACAAGAGACGGAAGCGGGTTCGGCAGCGTCGGGATTGGCGCCAGCAGAGTTGGGATCAGCGAAAAGCTTCTTTGGGGGTGATATGAAAGGCGCCTTGGCTTGGGCATTTCTGGCGGATTGTTGGATCCAAGGAACTGCCAACGCTGTTTGGCTGTTCGAGATACGAACTTCTAGAAAGCTGGGCAACAGAAGCCATCAGCAGTTCGACGCTGCATGCAGTAGTTTTAGGTGTTAGCGCAGCAGCCCCGGCAGAACGGCAACCAGATGGAGAGGCTGCTCCGTAATTTGTTGCAAGGATTCGGCGGCATGCGCTGTAGAAGAAGCTGGAAAGCGAGCACAGACCGTCCATGACGTCGATTCGAGGTTTGATGGCAGCAGGCAAAGATCCATGCTGCACCTGGACCTGGACGTGGACCTGGACGTGGAGCTCAGATGATGGACTGCTTGGCGACCTGATCGGACGATGCCGGCCCTGCATCGATGCAGATGATTTCTGTGGTTTTGTCTTGGATTCAGGGTTCTCGCAGCGCCTGACGTCATTACAGACAGAGCATTGAGGAACAATGGACTGAATATGCAGAACCATGGCTGGAGTTATACCCGTGTGCTGTATTAACAGATGCGTGAATATTCATCGATGCATCCATCCCAGGCGATACCAAAGCCGCCCGGTCTCGGCCGCGACAGAGGCAATCCTGCAGCAACAGCTAGCGATGCCCTGATAAGGCATAGACTTTGAAAGGATTCTCCTACTACTCAACTGTATGTTGTGGTGCAAGTCAAGTAGCGCAGAGATCAAGGACGCCGGCAGATGCCCTGCGCCCTCTCAGTGGCCTGTGGTTGGCCGACTCACAATTCTCTCATGTCAGCATTCCAAGATGGCGTGTGACTGCACCTGCGCTTCATACTGTAATAAGCCACACAAGCCAAGAAAACTCTGCAGCATGTCTGCCACTTTGTCCACTAACCGCCAGCACTAGCAATGCAATTCGCAGCCGCGGCGTCTCCAGGTACAGACGGTACAGTACGCGTACAGCTGCTAAGGTACCCATGATAGTGAAGGTCCATTTCTCGGAGTTCTCGAGTCTCATGTAGAGAGATTGTAGCATGGAGGACTATGTACAATAGGACTAAAGCAGATGATGCAATCACATCACAGCACTATAGAATTTCACCTGCATATGCGCTGATATTATTCATCATTTGGAAGTGGCTTCAGCTTGGAACCCCGGCCGGTTTCTAATCTGCCTCTCGCACCGAATCTTGAGTCCGCAGTCCGCCGGCTGAATGCGGCAGTCCGACCGTCGCCCAACAGCGTCAAGTCGTCGTGTGACGCCGGGATAGAGCTGGGAGTGCCGGCCGAAAGCGCGCAGGGCTAGGGGGAGGAGAATTTCACGTGAAAGCCAGCGCCGGCCGGGGCGCCAGAGAGGAGAAGAGAAACGTTCGAAGCTGCATGCGCTTAGACAATTGCCAACTAATCGCCAACTGTGGGCATATCCCGCCGAAGCCTCTAACCGCGAATTGACACGGCGCCCCCTCAGCTGCCCAATGACTCTTATAATTCCGTCTCCAACGTGCCAGGCGGATAGGCTGTCGGGCTCGGGCGGAGTCTAAAGTCTTGGTGGAGATCTGGATTCTGGCATAAACCACGAGCGATGCCGAAGGGGGGGGAACAAGTCGAGCCCTCGTAGCTCGGTTCGGCACCCGGACATTTGCGGTCTGCTGAGTCTGTGATTTGCCATGGATTGCTGTATCGAGGGATTCAAGTTTTCTCTTTTTTCGTTTTTCTCAACCCACCCTTGTCAGAGAAACCTGCACCCCCCCCAATAGCTGCTAGGTACTAATTAACTACTAAGGTGTAGTTGAAGTTGCTGTCTATCTGTGTCTGTATTATATAAGGCTTGAGCAGCCTCAGCAGGAGCTGTTGCCGCCTTCCCTCCTTCCCTCCATCTCTCCATCCCGCCATTGACTTGCTGCCTGGAGCTTCAAGGCACACACTCATAACAACCAGAAGAGGGCCTGGCAGTAGAAATCCGAACTTGCTTCTTCCGCCACTGTTCTGGTGCCAGCCACCTCTCTTTCGAGATATCACTGCCGGTTGCTATTGCAATACTCCTAAATCCAAAAATAGCTTCCGCGAGCGAATCAAACCTCCCAGCAACTGCTTGACAGCTCTCGCCTCAAAGGCTGCAGTGATTCAGTCCAACGTCATTTCGCTGAAACGATCGCTGCAAAGGCGAAAAAAACGACGCAAAAAGCTGTCAGGGCCGGGGCTTCGATAACATCATCTATCCTGGAAAGGAACCGTAGCGCCGCACCAATTAGAGAGCCCCAGTCAGCTGCAGCGAGCATCTGCTCTTCGACTGATTGCGACCCCGCCAAGCAGCCCCGCGAGCTCCGGACGAAGACATCCATCGCACGGCCGAACTTGTTCCCCCCCCAGTTGCCACACTTCCTTCGCTCGTTGTGCAACTTGCAATCATCGGCCAATCAATCTAGCCATTCCGCGGGGTTTTGGCAGCGATAAGCTAGGGGTTACTTGTTATTTGTACTTCTGTTTCGACGGAACTCAGTCCTTCAATCAGCAAGACCCTCGAACCAAGCCGTCGTTTGTATACTGTACATCATCATGCCGGGTACAGAGAGCGGGAGAAGCTCCCCCGTCCTATCGGCCTTTGGCCTTCCCCTGCGGTCCAACAGCACGAGAAGCAGCAGACGAGCAAGCCCTGACCGTTCCGTGCCTCGCGACCAAATCCCCAAGGCTTATGGCAGTACTGCCAGCAACCGCAACAGCTACCATCAATACATGATGACTTCCACGCCCACGGCTGCGACGCCTGTGAGTTCGTCATTGTCCATCCCCAGCTCGCCCATTGCTCCGGCCATCCACAGCGAGGCCACCCGCGCGATTCTGGCGACGATGAACGAGGGAGGCGGCCGTAAGTCGGCTCAGGGCTCTCCGCGATCCAGCATGGACAACTCGACCACGTCGTTTGACAGCGTGCGCAGCAGCGGCTCTGACTGGCCCACGCACCCTTATGAGCTCAACACCATTGCTGAGTTGGACACGCTGCCCATCGGCACCGAAGTCAACTTCCGTGGCCGCATTCACACCCAGCGCCAGCTTTCCAAAGCTCTCGACTTCCTTCTCCTCCGCGACCAGACCTTCTCCATCCAGGGTGTCCTTTCTAGGGAAAACATGGACATGGTCCGATGGGTGCAGAAGCTTCCTGCTGAGTCGCTGCTTCAAATCAACGGCGTGCTCAAGGAGCCTCCCGAGCCTATCCGATCCGCTACCATCTCCCACGCCGAGATTGACATTCATGGCCTGTGGCTCGTGAATCCGGCTCAAAGCGCCCCCTTCAGCGTCTACAAACCCCCCGAGGCTATGCGCAACCGCATGTCGTCGCGTATTCTTGATCTACGACACCCGGCCAACCAGGCCTTGTTCCGCATCCGATCCATGGTCTCTCGCCAGTTCCGCGACACTCTCGAGGGCTATGGTTTCGTAGAGATCAACACCCCCAAGCTTCAACCTGCTGCCACCGAGAGTGGTGCTTCTGTTTTCAAGGTCAATTACTTCGGCCGCAAGGCCTTCCTGGCTCAGAGTCCTCAGCTCGCCAAGCAAATGTCTATCTCTGCCGACTTTGGTCGCGTCTATGAGATTGGTCCTGTTTTCCGCGCCGAAAACTCAAACACCCATCGCCATCTTACTGAGTATACCGGTCTGGATATCGAAATGGCCATTGAACATGACTACCACGAGGTCATCCAGGTGCTTGACGAGTTCCTCAAGAACGTCTTCAAGGCCGTCTATGCCATGCCCGAGGTCGACGTCCTCAAGAAGCGATGGCCCAGCAGCGAATTCCAGTATCTAGACGAGACGCTCATCCTCGACTTCAGAGACGGTCTCCAGATGCTGCGAGACGATGGCCGTGACGCTCCCGAGGAGGATCTCTCTACTTCCAACGAGATCCGACTGGGTCAGCTTGTCAAGGAAAAGTACAAGACCGACTACTATGTGCTGGACCGCTTTCCCACAAACGCTCGCCCCTTCTATACCCACAAAGACCCCGAGGATCCCAGGTGGACCCGGTCGTTTGACATGTTCATCCGCGGCCAAGAGATTTGCTCCGGTGGTCAGCGTATCCACGATGCCGCTGAGCTGCGTGCCAACATGGCTGCCGCCGGCATCGCCGAGGAGGGCATGGAGGAGTACCTGGCCGGGTTCGACCTTGGCGCCCCGCCCCATGCCGGCGCCGGTCTCGGTCTCGAGCGTATCGTGACCTGGATGCTCGAGCTCGGAGACGTGCGAAACGCCTCCCTCTTCTACCGCGACCCCAAGTCCTTCCCCGACCGCAAGCCCGGCCTGCCCCACCCCGAGGCCGACACCACCAAGTCGTATGCCGCGCTCAACACTCCCCCGATCGAGAAGCTCATTGCCAACTATGGCGATGCCTCCAACACCTCTTGGCTCGACGAGCGATTTGAGATCTGGAGACACAAGTCTGGCGCTGCCATTGGATTTGTCAAGCAGGAGAAGTTTGCCATGATCACCGGCGACCCTCTCTGCGATAAGTCGCAGTACAAGGACGTGATCGCGTCGTTTGTTAAGTACGTTGTAGCTGAGCTCCGCCTCGTCCCCATGTGGATGCTTGTCTCGTACGAGGTGCAGAGGATCCTGGCTCACGACCTGGGCTGGCGAACCCTCTCTTGTACCGAGGAGCAGCGTGTTGACACGGCGAGACACCAGAGCCCGGCTGGCGGACCCAAGGCCCGCAGAGTCGAGCGTGAAGGCGTCAAGATTCACGAGGTCAAGGCCGACCAAGACTTCATCTCGCGCACCAACCCGGCCATCGAGGCCTGGAAGGCCAACCGCAAGGGCAAGCAGGTGCACTTGACCGAGGTGCGCCCTTGGGTCGACCCGGAGCATCGCCGCTACTTCGCCGCCGAAAAGGACGGCAAGGTGCACGCCATGGTGGTGTTGGCCAAGCTGTCTCCCCGCCACGGCTGGCAGGTCAAGTGGGCTCTGGACTTTCCCGGAGCCGTCAACGGCGCCATCGAGGTGCTCATTGAGCACGCGCTGTCCTGTGTCACCGGCCAGGTGACATTCGGTGTCGGCGTGTCGGAGAAGCTGACTCCCGGTGAGCACCTTCACGGCATCCGGGCCAAGTTCCTGGCCACCACGTACCGTTCCATTGTCGAGAGTCTTGGCCTGCGCAGAAAGGCTGGCTTCCGATCCAAGTTTGGTGCCCTGGGCGAAGAGGTGTACATTTGCTACCCCAAGCACGGCGTCGGCTTGAGAGATTTGCAGCAAGTCATCAAGTTTTTCCAAGATTAAGGATGCAGGCATGAGAGAAATGATACCAAATGATACCACCAAAAACTACGACGAACCCCCCCTCCCCAAAACACGTAAAAAGAAAAACAACAAGAAGCATACAAAAAAAAAAAGTGTCATGTTCATTGAATTGAGACTTGTGGAGTCTGATAGTGGTTGGATGATGTAGGAAGGAGGTTTGGCACACAGGAGATTCCTCGATGACTTGCACACCATATTCATTCGAGTTATTAGTTTCCTTTTTTTTTTCTGTTTTCTCTTCACTTCAAGATACCGACTTTTTGCTCTTCTTCTTCGCTCATGGGATCGGCATCATGAGTATAGATAGGACGGTGGGCTGTTTTACTGTTGGATGGTATATCGGGATTAGGAGGAGGAATGGCTTAAAACATTGGTTATGAGTAGTCTTTTATTTTATTACATTTGATGAATAGGATATGATGCACAGTTTTTGAGCCTAAGTTCATGTTGATTTTGTTTTGAGTATGGTCTGGTTGAAATGCCGAGTCAGATGTTGCCATGTTCATCTGTCTATATGATATCCTCCTGTAAGCTACGTTGGTTTTATACATCTAGTGCTTCTATTCTGCAGATGCTCCCTCGCGTTGCATTCTTACTCATGCCATGATATGTACAACATGATGCCCGCGCCAACAGCAACGGCTGTGAATTGGGTCAGCGTCTTGCGCAGCTCCAGCATCTTGTTGGGGCCCGTCTCGAGCAGCTCCGGGATGACGGCGACGGTGCCGACGTATAAAAAGGTTCCGGCAGTAAAAGGCAGCAACATGTCACCCCATGTCTAACAGCACACTTGTTAATCACCCGCTAACATATATATATGTATAAGGGGGTTTCTTCCTTTTTGCACTTACAAGACTCGTCCCCCAGAGCCCCCCGTTGCGCGGCATGGCATCCCCGTCGGCACCGGCGCCGGACCCAAACTCCTGGACGGCAATGCCGATGAGAGTGCCCATGAAGGCGCCGATGGCGGTGACGAACTGGGAGGCCATGGCGGCGCGCTTGGAGAAGCCAGACTGGACGAGGAGCGCGAAGTCGCCGACCTCGTGGGGGATCTCGTGGAAGAAGACGGCCACCGTGGTGGTTGCGCCGATGGTGGGCGAGGCGTAGAAGCTGGCGGACATGGCGAGGCCGTCGGTGATGTTGTGGGTGAAGTCGGCGCTGGAGGGGAGAAGGGGAGGTTAGTACGTTGGTATTGGAGAGAGAGAGAGAGAGTGTGTGTGTGTGTATGTGTATGAGATGGGCTTACATCAGGTTGAGGTAGCCTCCTAGCTTTACGCTCGGGTTAATCTCCTTGGACTGAGGCTTCTCGTCGACTTTGCTCTGCTTGTCGCCCTTCTTCGTCTTTCGCGACTTGGCCTCGTTCTTGTGGGCGTTTGCTCCAGTGGAGATGCCGGCATCTGTCGTCTCGACATGCCCCTCATGCGAATGGCCGTGCGAGTGGTCATGTCCAGCGCCGCCCGTCGCAATGCGCAGTCCCTTGTCCATGGCCACAAACGTCATGAAGCCGACCAGGATGCCCAATCCGAGGATGAGGTTGCGGTTCGGCTCGACAAGCACAAACCTTGCCCTGTCCGGCTCGTCCTCGCCGACAAAGATCTCGGGCAGCAGGTGGAACAGCGTGTCGCCCAGCAGTCCCCCGACGGCAAAGGCCACCATGACGGACAGCGACGACGGATCGATGTTGGTCGGGACGAGGGCCAGCAGGAAGTTTGGCGGGCCGGAGATGTACAGCGTGGCGAGGAGCGCATTGACGGCGGGCGAGCCGGGGAACAGCACGGAGAAGAGCTTCGTGGTGAAGGACGACGGCGCGGTCTCGAAGTGGGCGCGTTTGGCGGCGTTGAGCTGCTGGACAACTGGACAGGTCTGGAGGCGCGAGAAGAGAAGAGAGAAAGATTCCAGTCAGCATTGATTGCCAGAGACGTGAACCAGCCGGGTGAAGCCGTCACCATCTTGCAGCGTCAGCATTAGCATACCTGAAGCTGGCCATCAAGCTCCTCCAAGCTGAGGCTCTCCACCGCCGCTCCCTTGATCTGCGATGCCGCCGCACAGGCCGCCAGCAAAAAGACGCATGACGCAGCCAAAGTCGTAAAAGTGCTGCTTCGAGCCATTGCGCCGGGGGGGCAGCCTCGTCAATGGCTTGAAAGGAGGTGGTGATGATGATTTTGCTGTCGAGTGATGGATGGCCGAATCGAGACACGCCAGAAAGACACGAAAGGGTCAATGGAGTGCCGGGATCCACTTTTTGCCTCTTTTGTCGGGTGGACGGCCGGTGCTTGAAATAGGCGGCGGAGGAGCTTGTACTGCAACATTTGCACGGACATGAATTGGAGTCTATTGATTGGAGCTGTGAATACAATATTTTTGACTTGGTAACGCGATCAACACTGCTAATCGTTTACTTTGAATGCAGCTTGTTGGGAAGAGTTGCTATAGCTCAGAAACGACTTGGCAGCATCACATTTGCTTAGGTAATCCAACATCGTGTTAGTGATACAGCATAACCACCAAAACCTCCAACCCAAGCACTCGAGCTTCCCTTCCAAGATTCAACCAAATACTGTGGTCATTCCAATCCGTCAGCATCATCCGACTGGACGTCTCACCACGTGGCAGCCGCATCCGATCCGTCACCCCATTTACAAAAAAATCCTCCGTACCTGGCACTAAGAAAACGCCGGCCTCGTATCTCCAAAAAAAAAAAAAAAAAAAAGAGACATTCAAAATCTTATCTCGAAGCGATGGGCTTATCTCGTAGCGACGAGCAATTATCCAATGGATGATTCCACCATCGACATGTCGCATCCCACGTGCTTCTTATAAAGCCATTGAATTATCAGAAATCCTGCAGAGATGTGACGTGACGACTCTTTGAATTGATACAAACCTGGTATCCAATTCGCTTCTTATCGTTCATCCTCCATTCTCAACCCTGCTAGCCACAGCTCGACGGCTTCACATCAGCTCAAACATGTCCACCACATCGACAGTGACCGCCGCAGCAACCGCCGCCGCTCAACGGCCGCTCTACCCCATTGGCATCCCCGAAAAGTTCTCCGCCGATGGCCTCGTCCAGCGCTTCCCCGGAAACACCACCGTCTGCCATGTCCCCGCCGACTCTCCTCTCCAGCCCGGCATGAACGCCCTCCACGCTTCCCTGAGCTCGCACCCCGTGCTCTCCAAGCTCGTCCACCTCCTCCCCAAGTCCTCATGGCACATGACCGTCGTCGACGGCGTCCGCGACAAGGAATGCGAGCCCGGCATGTGGCCTCCGGGAATGGACAAGTTACCCCTTGACGAGTGCACCCGCGAGTTCTCCCACAAACTCAGGGCCGTCGGCCTGGAGCTTGAAAACGAAGGCCTCGCGCCGCCGTACAAGATGCGAGTCCGCGGCTTCGATCCCGCCGTCATCGGCATCGGACTGGAGATTGAGGGGGCCACGCCCGAGGAAGAGAAGCGCATGCGGCGCCTGCGAGACAGACTGGCCGACACCCTTGGCTTCAGGGCGCCGAACCACGAGACGTACGGGTTTCACATCAGCATGGCGTATCTGATGCGGCACATTGATGGCGAGAACAGGGACGCGCTGAACCGAGTGTTTGCGCAGCATCTGCCGGAGATTCAGCGCGAGTTTGATCTCGGGCCGGTGGAGTTTTGCACGTTTGAAAACATGTATGCATTTCCGAGGCTGTTTTATCTCGGAGAGCAAGAGTAAGGCTGGGAAAATTGCTTGTTGTATGCATAGAATGCTTGGTAGTCACATATACATATAATCTAATATGATCTTTGAATCCACTCATAGATCTGAGCATGTCTCTCTCATACAGATTTGTTCCACATATCACTTGCTCAATTGTATCATCACCTGTCAAGTCTACTCCAATTGTCATTTTAGTAAATCTCAATCCAATAGCCTCCAACTATCCGCCCATAGAAAACATGTGCAAATCACCACCAAACGGTTACGAGTTCGTCTTACACGCTCCCGAGTCATGTTAGCCTCAACCACCACAATTTACCCGCCCAACTCTAAACAAACAAACAAACAAAAAAACAACCAACCTCCATCTCCATCAGCGTTCCAAAAAAAAAAAAAACCCTTTGCCTAAATAACCTCCCCCTCCCAGCGTCAGCGTGCTTCTTAGTCGTATTCCCTTTGGCCGCTCGGCACCAGATAAGCGCCGCTCGCCTAGAGATAAGCAAACCACCTCGAACTATCCTCTTCGGCAATTATGCCGAGCATCTTGATTTTCCCTTTCATTCTCCAGAAATGCATGGATTCCCTTTTCGTTTTAAAGTCCTGACGGGATTTCACCACGCTGTCGGATCTGCCATTGTGACTGGCTTGCGGAATATGGACTATTCAATTGGCATGGATTAGAGGCCGGGATTAATATCGACAGGGCCGCGGGTCTAGACTATTTCCCCAGGTTTTTTTGCTTTTTCGTATCAGTAAACGTTTGTCTTTGTGGTTGATACTGCGTAGTAGATGAGGAGTTATGAGGGATCAGGCGAAATCTTATAAGAGGAGCAGAGGTGCCAATTGCGACAATGACAGCACAGCAGCACAAGGTCTCCAGCTCCTCCTGAATCTTGTCTCTATCTGCCCAATTGCAAAAACACGTAGAAGACAACAAGGCTCACCTACTCCCCGGCATCAAATTTACTTCACCATCGCCATCATCACAATCTTCCTCCTCCTCCATCACAATGGGCCGCCCATCTCAAGACCCCCCCGCGGAAACGCTCAAACCCCAAGCCTACGACATCTCCGATGCCCAAGACGCCAACACCCAAGAACACGACCTCACCTTCCTCCAAGCCCTCTCGCTCTACCCAGCCGGCGTCTTCTGGAGCATCGTCATGTCCACCGCCGTCGTCATGGAGGGCTACGACACCAAGCTCATCGGCACGCTCTTCGCCCAGCCCACCTTCCAGAAGACCTTCGGCCATGAGGCCAAGCCGGGATCGTACCAGATCTCGGCGCCGTGGCAGACGGGCCTGAGCAACGGGTCGGCGGCGGGACAGCTGCTGGGGCTCCTGCTGGCGGGCCATTTGAGCGAGAGGTTTGGGTTTCGTAAGACGATGATTGTGGGTATGGTGAGTGTCGTGGGGCTCATCTTTATTACGTTTTTTGCGCCGAGTTTGGCTGTCCTCGAGGTTGGACAGGTGTTGTTCGGTGAGTGGCTCATCTTAAGTCATATATATATATATATATATTGCGGGAATGAAATTGACTGTTTTGCTAACATGATAGTCAGGTATCCCTCTTGGATTGTTTCAGACAATCCCCGTTGTGTATGCTCTTGAAATATCGCCGCTTTGCCTGCGCGCCTATCTCACCAACTACGTCAACTTTTGCTGGGTATTACCACCAATCATTATCCCATATCAACGGTTAACGTCTAACTAACATCCCAAAAGGCCTTTGGTCAACTAATCGCCACCGGAATCCTCCGCGGCGTCCTTCCCATGACCTCCCAATGGGCCTACAGAATCCCATTCGCAGTCCAGTAATTCAAACCCCAACTCATCTCAATCTCCAACCAAACAATCCACTAACATCCCTTCCACCCCCCAATCTAGATGGGTCTGGCCCGTCATCCTCATCCCCGCCATCTTCTTCGCCCCCGAATCCCCCTGGTGGCTCGTCCGCAAGGGCCGTCTCCAAGAAGCCCGAGCCGTCGTCAAGCGCCTCACCTCCGACAAGAACGTCAACTTCGACATTGACAAGAACATCGCCCTCATGGTCGTCACCACTGAGCACGAGCGCTCAGTCAACGCAGAGACAACTTACCTCGCTTGCTTCCAGGGCACAAACCTCCGTCGCACTCTCATCGTCATTGGTATCTACTGCATCCAGACACTCAACGGCAATCCACTCCGCGGATACTCGACGTATTTCTATCAGCAGGCCGGCCTGCCTACCACTCAAGCCTTTAACATGACCATCGCAGGCTTCGCAGTCGCCATTGTAGGCGGCTTCTTCTCTGTAAGACCCTTAACCCCTACCCCTTACCTCACGATACCCCTATTAACCTCCATCTTTCAAAAATCACAGTGGGTTCTCCTCCCCCTCTTCGGCCGCCGCACAATCTACTTCTGGAGCCTCGTCCTCATGTTCATCATCATGGTCCTCGTCGGCGCCCTCGGCGTCCCGCAATCCCACTCCCCCAAGCCCGCCTTCGCCTGGGCCATCGGCTCGCTCCTCATCGTCTCGTCCTTCCTCTACAACTGCTCCATCGGACCCCTGACCAACACCCTCTGCTCCGAGATCCCCTCATCTCTCCTCCGCAGCAAATCCGTCGTCCTCGCCCGCTGGACCTACGCCGTCACCACCATCATCGCCGGCGTCTTGACCCCCTATCAGCTCAACCCCACGGCATGGAACTGGGGCGCAAAGACGGGCCTCTTCTGGGCCGGTGGATGCCTCATTTCTATTATTTTCACTTACTTTTGCGTTCCTGAACCTAAAGACCGGACTACGGCTGAGTTGGATATCCTGTTTGAGAAAAAGATTTCGGCCCGGCACTTTTCTAAGACGCCGGTTGATTTGACTGAGGCCATTTGCGGGGAGGATGAGAAGGAAATCTAAGATTATGTGAATGGAAGATTAAAGGTGGAAAGACTTGTAGATATGATGGGGATGCATAAAACGCTGAATAGATGGTTGAATAAAGCAGTGATGATTCTTAAACTCCTCCCTGTCAATTGAGTAAAGTGACCATCATTTTCCAGCATATCTAGTAGTTTTGGAATATTTCAGTGTATTCGTGCATACAAGTAGTGACAATAAAAGCAGCTCCCACTCCCTGACCAACAACGCCTGCCACGCAAAATATGTACCCAGCCAAACACCAAACATATCCCCACTAGCCTCATATTCCAATCTTCACACTCATGAAATCCATCTTCATAAAGAACCCACCACTCCATACCACACACCCTCACAGAAACGGAGGCGGCACCCCAAAATACCAAATACAAAAAAACTTGGTGGTCACCCTCCTCTCCTTTCTCAACTGCGCCTCCGACAGCTCCCTGCCAAACGCAGCGAAAAAGTCGCTCCGGCAGATGGGATTCCTGATCCTCTCCAACCGCTCCACAGCCCATTGATTCTCGGCCTGGTCCATGCATTCAATGGCGTATAGAAACAGCGGGCGGAGATATCCCGTCCTTAAAACGCCCCCCTCCCGAGCATTCCAGTCCCCGTCAACGATTTCCCGTAAACGGTGCATCGCCTGCCTTGATTCTGCAGATTTTGAAATGGGATCTCCCAGCACGCGGCCAATTTCTATAAATTCGGCATGGTACGCTGCATTAGCCAATCCAACCAGCGCGATGATGGGGTCGGCAACCTTGGCCGCAAGGTGAGCTCGCAGGTCCTCGGGGGTTTGGCGCTGTGTGAGACAGCGATTGTCCCAGAGGGTGTGCAGTCGAGAACGGATGTGTGTCATTTGTTCAACCACATCCTTTTGGTCTACACCGGTAGTGCGTGATCGATGGTAATGAGTCATATGCGCAATTTCACCAGATATCATCTGAAGCTGGAAATAAAAGTCGAATATCGGAGTCGTAAACATCTCGTATATGTGTGTCGAAGTGTCCGGAGGGTCGTTTAATGGCGCAGCAATGTTGGGCATGCTTTCGCCGCAGCTGGAGAGGAGTTCATATATATCATCCGAGATGAGCCCCATCCCTCCACCACGTATCGTTGTTGTATGAAGCAACCTCAACCAAGCAACAATTCTGATTGAAAGTGCAGAAGCTGCAAGTTGACCTCGCGCCCACGCCCTTAACCTCGTGAGAAACCTCTCACTCGGCTCTCTGAGAAGGGGAACGTTTTCGTGATATTGTACAATGTCGAATAAACACAAAAGAAATGTTGCCATCAAGACGATGTCGAAATCCTGATTGCGATCGGCCAGGAGTTCTCTGTACGTCGACTTGGCAGACTGATAGAGATACATGGCCTTGGATAACGGTAGGCCGTATATCTGCCCCTTGTAAAGCGTAGCCACAGCTACAATCGCCTCGGCCACAGCTTCGTTGCTCATGCCAACCTCGGCAACTTGAGCCTTCATGCGTCTCCAATTGACGACATCAAAGGGAGCGATTGCGGGGCAGTCGACGCTCTCGACGAAGAATGAAATCGACGGTTGTAGCGGCACCTCACGAATGGCCAACACGTCGATTGTGGTTGTGAGTTCTATATCACGGGATATCAAGGTTGTAGGAGAGGCAGGCTCAAACTCGGCGTCGTCTGCAGTCCCCGATATGGCATCTTGCCGCAGCGCCTTCTCCAAGCGGGCGGTAATGTCCACGATGGAGCTATCCGGCGATAGAAACGGATTCGTCGCGGTGCCGCCAACGATGCTGAGCTCGGCATCCAGCGGAATCCCCTGCACAAAGACGCCATCCTTTCCATCAGACAGCGGACTCGGATACTGCTGCGAGGCTAATTCCAATCCTGGAGCCGCCGTATCGACAGATCCGTCCGGTGTGAGCTGTTCCGGGGTCTGCGGCGCCGCACCGTGGTCCTGCTGGCCCTTCCTCGGCTTGTAGACGCAGCGCCGCTTCAGCCTCGTGCAATTGTGACAGACCGGCCGGAGCTCGTCGCATTTGACCTTTCTCGACCGGCAGGTGAGGCAGCCGCTCCGGACTCGGCCCCGATAGGCCTGCTGCTGCACTCCGGAGCTCCTCGGCTCTAGGGTCTGCATAACAGCGGATCCGGCTCCGACCCGGCCTCACGATGCATCTGAAGCGGGAAGAATCTCGGTGACTGGAATAGGTATATAGAAAGGGGGGGCGATTTGGATTACATACTTGAAGTCCATCTCCGGCTTAGCAGAGAGAGCATCCAGGCATTGCTACCCGTGTAGGCATAATCACGTGGTGCCGGGCCAATCTCTGGAGGCAATCAGATTAGCCTGATCAGCACACTCGCCTGAAGCCATTTTCACTCTGAGAAAGGAGGGGGGCCCCCGGTGAGACGGTGAGGGGAAGCTTTCTGGAGAAAGGCGAGTCGAAAACGTGCTCGATTTCGGCGCTGTAACTTGCCGGCGAAAGCGGACAAAGTTCCCACTGCCGAATCTGGCAATCGACGGCGTTATCTCCAGCCGACGATGACACTTATCTGCTGCCGACGAAGCTTGATGGCCTCACTCTTGACTTACACGCATCCATGCCGATGTCGAGCTTCATCCACAATATTACTGCTTTTTTTCCCGTAAAACAAGTGTTATAAATACGATAAAATCTTCAACAAAATAACATTGAAAATGTTCAAAATGGATTCCACCCGAAATACATACATGACACTCAAAACACGCCCCATTCCTCCCTCTCCTCATCACCGTCTCTATTTTCCACTTCAAACACAAATATCCATCAACAATTAATCCAAAAAATGGAGTCCACCACAAGTTCAATCAACAGATTGACATCCCAAGACCTCCAAATCCTCCGCAACCGCCTCATCTCCATCGCCAAAGAAGCCGGCGCCATCATCCTCTCCGCCAATCCCACCCCCCTCACAACCTCTCCCAAGAAAAACAGTCCGCCCCCCTTCATCATCTTGCCTCCTCCAAAGCTATTACTCACAGAGTGCAATCTTCCCATTCCCCAGCCGCCGACATCGTCACCCAAACCGACAAAGCAGTCGAATCCCTCATCCGCACCGCCCTCGCCTCGCACTACCCGTCCTTCGCCTTCATCGGCGAAGAGACATACCACCCCGGCCAGACCATCACCGACGGCCCAACCTTCATCGTCGACCCCATCGACGGCACGTCCAACTTCGTCCACGGCTTCCCCGACGTCGCCGTCTCCATCGGCCTCGTCGTGGGGAAACTTCCCACCGTCGGCGTCGTCTACAGTCCCTTCCGCGACGAGCTCTGGACCGCCATCAAAGGCCACGGCGCATACCACACCACACAATGCAACACCTCCATCAGCATCACCTCCAACAATGACGACAATTCAAAGCACCTCTCCCCTAAATCTCCCCTCCAAGGCCTCTCCCCCGCCTGCATCGCCATCGACTTCGGCACCGACCGCCAAGGCCCCAACTTCGCCCTCAACCTCAAAGTCTTCACCACCCTCCTCCGCACCTCCTCCTCTGGCGGCCGCTTCGTCAACTCCCTGCGCTGCTCCGGCTCCGCCGCCATCGCAATCTGCCGCGTCGCCGCCGGCCAGCAGGATGCCTTTTGGGAGTGCGGCTCCTGGGCATGGGACGTCGCCGCCGCCTGGTGCGTTCTCGTCGAGGCCGGCGGCGTCATGGTCGATGGCCATCCCGGGGGCTGGAACCCTCCCGTCGATAACCGGAGGTATCTTGCCGTGAGGCCGGCGACGGCTGGGCAGAGAGAATTTGTGGAGGAGTTTTGGGCCGTTATTGGCGACGACCTCTCGACGTATGGACCCCCTTGACGCCTACATTCGCAATACCAATAGTTATAGTATTCATCATGTGTAAATGGACAAGCATATAAATAACATTTTCATATATATCAGTCCTACATCTTTATATATCATCCATCATAAAGGAGTGTGGTCATTCATCCATGTAATCCGTTACCCCCTTTATCCATAAGTTCCAATGCCCTTCATTAAGTAGTCTGCAGAAATCACCCACAGACAAGACGTACAAGGCATTTAAAAAAGAAGAAACCAGATAACCGATCTACCAAGCATTCTCTAGGTAGATATGCCCAAAAAAATGAACCAAAAAAAAAAAAAAAAATCCACTGCCAAAACCCATTAAACATCATATTACCCACAGTATGTACCCCCCTCAAAACCAATCTCACTGTACTCCTTTTGCACCTGCTTCATTAAAAGAACCCCAATTTATACCAACAGAGTCTTTTTTACAGAGCAAAAGCAGCGACGGCAATGGCGGCAGCAGCAGCTCCAAAAGAGCTCAGCTTGTTACCGCTGCTTCCAGGAGGGATAGACGTGGAAGGAGCGGCGCTTGAGCTGGAGCTGGGAGCAGTTGGAGAGCCACCGGTAGCAGAGGTGGTCACAGAGCTGTTAGAAGTTGGGAAGGGGATAGTAGTAAAGGTGGTAGGGGTGGAAAAGAACGAAGCACTGCTAGTGGACTGCGGCTCTGAAGTAGTCGTCTGAGAGCCCGAGGAACCAGTAGTCTGAGGCTCCGAGGTCGTACTCTGCTCTTCCGAGCTGGTAGTCTGCGGTTCAGAAGCAGTAGCAGTGGTGGTAGTCTGGGAACCGGAGTCGGTGGTCGTCTGAGAGTCCGAGCTGGTAGACTGCGGCTCTGAGTTAGTAGTCGTACTAGAAACAGAGCTGGAGCTGGAGCTGGACTCGGAAGTGGGAGCGGTGGTAGTGGTGGGAGTAGTAGGAGTAGTAACCTTGGTGGACGAAGCAGCAGTGGAACTAGCGGGCTTGCTAGGAGCTGCCGAAGTCGAAGTCGGGTTGCCTGGGTTGGTGTCGACGTTCTTGCAGGAGAGATCAAACAGAGGCTTCTCAGTCAGCTGGCTGCCAATGAGGCCGAAGCTGGGGTTGGGAGCATCGGGAGCGGCATCCTGGAGCGTGTACCACCAGACGTTGACCTTGCCAAAGTTGGGGCAGCCAACCTGCACCCAGTAGTCACGAGCGTTAGTCGTAGAGGCAACGGCGGCGCCGGAGCTCACGCCGTTGACGGGCCAGCCGGTCTCGGTGACCCAGACGTCCTTGCCGGGGCCGGCGTTCTGGATCTTCTGCAGGGCGGCATCGTACAGCGACTTTGCGTTTTCGATGCCGTTGGGCTTTGTGTTTTCGTAGTAGGGGTATGTGTCCATGCCGAGCCAGTCGACGGCATCGATGACGGGCTTGTTCGAGTCCAGCACCCAGGCGTTCCAGGTATCGACGTGGCCAATGGGGACATTAGCCAGACAGGAGCCCTTGATAGTGTCACGGACCTGGTTGATGTAGTTGACCAGAGTTCCGGGCTCAGCTCCTGGGCCGGCATGGGAGGCAACGCCAGTGGGAGTGATTCGGTACAGATCCTCGCTGCCAACAGAGATACCGGCAACGAGGCCGTCGAGCTGGCCGCAGTACTGGCCAATGGTGGCCTTGAGAGCGGCAATCTCGTTGGCAAAGACAGCATCGCCGCCAGACGCCCACAGGCCGAAGAGCAGGCTGGTCTTTGTGTTGATGGCAGCGGGAATGGCAGAGATGGGCGAGTTGGTAGTGCCGCCCTGGATCATGGTGTACAGACGGGCACTGGTGAAGGCGCCATTGGTGCCGTCGAGACCAGCAGCCGTCTTGAACTCGGCCTCGAAGTCATTCTGAGCCTTGGGCTGGCCATTAGTGAAAGTCGAGCCGTAGTTGAAGCCCTGGTAGGCGGCGTTGACGACCGAAATGGCCGTAGCCAGAGTGAGGAGGATAGACGAAGAAGGCATTTTCTTTCTCAGTTGCAGAATAATATCCAACGTCGATAAGGCTGCTTTCTTGTTCCTCTATATACGGCGGGTGATGCGGATAACGAGGCGGAAATCCGGAGCCGAGGTGGCGATATCAGATGTCGTCGGTTCCAAAAATAAAGCGAAAGAGAATGAAACCGAGTCAAAGCAAGCGAATGTCCTTTTGCAAAAGTATAGCTGACGATATTACTATTTGCTATCACAGGTCAAAGCGAAGGGACAAGGTCGACAGCCACGGGTGGGGGACGCGACCAAAAGAATAAAGATGAAAGCGATTGGAAGGGTGAGTTTTTTTTGTTGTTGTCTAGAAGAGATATAGTATATAGGAAAAAGAAGAAGAAAAAAAAGGAGGAGAAAAGAGGGAAGAAATAGGAGGAGACCTGGCTTGAAAAGGAAAGCCAGAGCTAGACGTCAGCAGGCGGACTGAGTTGGGATACGAGATTCTGGCGTGGATGCCGAAAAAAGCAAGGGCACAGATGCACAAACGCACCCACTTGAGTTGACACCACACCACCGCCTCTTTTCTCTTCTCTCGTCTTCTTTCCCCCCCTGCACTCCGTAGATTCTGCTCAACTGCATTATTGCAACTCGGTTTTTCTTGTGTAGATCCTTTTTTTAGTCCTTGCTAGACCAAGCCACAGGGGTCCAAGTGTCACCGGCACGAGGGCAGTGACACCATCTCCAGCCACTGCAGCAACTCATTGGCAACCGCCTCACCTCGGCCCACTGAACGAAGAGAAGGGAAAAAAAAATTATGGAAACATGAACCCATGAATGGAGCAACCCGGGTTGTTGGTTGCGGTGGAGCAGCTCGTGGAAGAGGGGAGAAGACAGCGACAACGAGAGAGAGAGAAAATGCCGCTCGATTCAGCTGGTGCCATGCGCACGCCAAGACGGAACGGCGAAAACGACGTCATCGGCCGTGCTCGTGCTATTGATGGCATCACATTGTCGATCGTCGATAGAACGAGCATCAGCGCCGATACGATGCGGAAACAGCGTGACTGGGCAGCCGAATCACACACCACGTCACCCATCGCCTTATTTAGCAGCAACAGTACCTGCTGCGGTATACAGCAATACAGTATGCATCAAAGACGGACAGACAAAAAAGAACAAAGAAGAACAAGCACCATTAAAAAAAAAAAAAAAACGCCACAGCGGCTGCCCGGCATCCCCCTGGCTTGCTCGTGGGCGCTAAACCCACTGACAGCTGCCTCTCTTCTCGCGACAGTTTGTGCTCCAGTAGATCCGAGGTGCCGCCACAAGGCTGTGTATACTCTGTATGCAGACTTGTATTCCAACACAGCAATCTTCCATCCAAAAAATTACCAATCATAAGAAAACAACAACAATGCCATCTAGACATACTTACAAACCACTCATCTCAGGTCACAGCAACAAAACCAACACCAGCCACCCGCCAACCCTCAGTACTCCATACAAACCCCCCCCCGTGACCTCGTGTTCACCAAAAGGGCAGTCAAAGCATCCATCTACTGTATTCGCACTTCGTATTCCATTTAGCCGCTAGCACAAACACAAACAGCTTGCATGTCCTCCAACCCCCCCAAAATTCACACCGCACTTACAAGCATCCACAATCCCAGCTATACGCATTCAAAAAGAAAAAAAAAATCCAAGCAAAGAAGAGTGAATTTCCCATATGCTTTTGCTGCAAAAATCCTTCCGGCTCGGAATCCCGCCCTGTGGCTCCCCCGCTAACGCAGAGGAAAAAACTTAAAAAGGCTCGGGGGCCACAGGCGTCGTAAGCTGTACCTGCATGGAGCCCTTCCATTGCCAAGGTACTGATTCAAGTTAGCCCTCCCTCCCTTTGTCTCTCATCTTGTGGTTGTCTAAGCTGCACGTGATTATTGTCTTGAAGCTGAGTAGTAGTACTTTTATTGAGCTGAGAATTGACAGCGCCATATCTTGAGACAAAGTGGGAATATATATCAAGCTAAAAGAAAACCGGTGTTTCACGGCAAGATACACCTCAATATACATCTCGTAGACGACACCAAATAATACTCGTGCCCTCATTATTGTCCATTAGATAGATGAGTACCAAGGTAGCCATGGTTCTTGCAATCATAACATCAGCCCCCAAATACATGTACACTCCAAACCACGACTCCCATATACTCCGTGCCGCTTCTATCATATACCCGCGAATGACTAGTCGTCCCTACAAATATGAATATGCATCCAGCTCTCCTTCATCCCGCCCAAAGAAGAATTAACATCTAGAGTCATCGTACACTCAAATACCACTACTAACTACTGCCGACAAATCCCCTAATCCCCCTTAAGCCCAACGTCTTCTTCTCCTTCTTGGGCTTACCAGACTCGTCTTTGGCCTTGTCTTTGCTATCCCGACGAATCATGCTCTGGAGTCCACCTGATGCATGTGTTAGTGTTGCCATCATCAAGGATGCCCGCGGGATGTGAGCCATGGTCGACTTACTGCTGAAATAACTCCTCTCGGGGCTCATCGACAAATTGGCCGACGACGACTGCCCGTCCGTCCCGCCTGTACCCGCGGAGCTAGTCGGCTGCAGTGGTTGCAGTACGGAGGACGTGGGAGTCCCAGGGTTTGACCCGGGCGAAGATGTGGCGTTGTACCCTGCTCCCTCGGCTGCTTCCGCCGGTGACAAAAGTCGAAGCGGCCTTGATTTCATCGATATTGGGCCTATAGATGACGACATGCCATCGTCCTCGCCTTCCGCGATGCTCGATTTTTCCGTTGGCAGCGATGCTTCCAGTTGCATGTCGAGAAGGGACGACTGCAGCACCGTGTATTTGCGCGTCAGCAAGCTGTATTGCTTCTGCATCTCTGCCTGCTTGGCCCGGCTCGCCGCAAGAGCGCTCTCGACTGCAATGCTAACCGTCACCGCCGGCCTGTTCCGCTCCTCGCGAGCTTCTGAGAGCTGTGCTTGGAGCGTTGCCACCTGTGATTGGAACAGCTTCTTTGTTCGCTGCACCTCCGCCTCCGAAGCCGCCAACTGCAGCTTGAGCGTTTCCAGCTGGTTCTGGGCATCCTCGGCTGCGTTGGCCGACACCATTCGCTCAAACTCCCTCGCTTGATAGTCTCGTTCCGAGAGCGATAGTCGCTGGACTTCTGCCTTGAGACGGTCGATCTCGGCGCCGTGTATCTCAATCGACTGCAGGTTTTGCCTTGCATTCAGCTCCTTCACCTCGGCATCGCATACGAGCTTGCGTAGCTTCTCGCATTCTCGCAGGCTATCCTCGAGTTCTTTCCGGACCGAGTCCATCTCTGCCTGCAGCTTCTTCGACTCCTCACGCAGGAATTTCAGCTTGTTTGCAAGGTCCGCCTCCCATTTTTTTGCCATCGCCCGGCTCTTCTCCGACTCCTTGCGGACTTGCATCTCAGCCATCTTGGCCTCTTCGTAGCGGCTCTTGAGGTTTCGGTTCATCATGATCAGATTCTGCATTTCCGCCTCTGTGGCAGCCTCTGCCATTTGCCTTCGCCTAAGCTCACCGATATGGGCCATGTGTTGTTGCTTGAGATACCTCTCAAAGCTGAGGTCATTCTGCAGCAAGACGAGTTGCCTTTGCAGGTGGGCAACCTGGGCGCTGCTACTATCTCCAGCGGATACAGGAGTATGAGTTTGTGGCGGCACACTCATCATCGTAGACGGCCTATCGACAACAGACTCTTGATGACTTAGAGCGAGAGATGGCACGCTGTCGTTTGCCAGGGATTGGTGAAGGCTGCTCTTGATTGCCTTGTTCGACCTAATGAGATCTTGAAGCTGAGTGTGAGAGGCCGACTGGAGCAGCTGAGTGCCTGAAGGGCCATCTATGCCAAATGCATCCTTGGCTCTGGCCGCCTCGCCAGAGTCTCTCGCTGAGTGGTGGCTGGATTGAGAGCCACGCCGCATCAATGTCGAGGGTGTACGATCGCTGGTGACGGACTCTGTCGTCGACATGTGAGTGTTTCTCCACGAATTTACCTTGGTTACTGAGCTGCTCAGCAACCCGGGGTCTGATCTCACTTGGCTCAACTCGTCGTTGAGAGCATGAGCCGAAGAGTCCGCAAGATGCAACAGATCGTGGTCGCCAAATATTTGAGATTCCGGTGCAATGCACAGCGCCATGCACTCGGCGACGACTTCGGGGGCTTCGCTCTTAATCCATCGCCCAAAGTCTGTCTTTTCCGTTTCGATGGTAAGCGTGTAGAAGTTGGGGTGAAGCAGATGACATCTCCTGAATTGTTCCGACTGATGCCGAATCTCCGTCGGCTGTACTTCAATCTCGTCGGCACCAGACACGTTGGCATGGCGCATATATCTCTGCGGCTTGCGAATGTAATCCATGAAATTGATAGGATAGAGGCCATATAGGATCGTGTAGTAGTTGGACAGGTGTGATATGTTGGTGTCCTCCGTTTCTGGGTCATATGCAAAAACTTCCCACCGGCTTGCTTGTTCGGAATCGTGAAAGGGCGACACCATGGTCCCCGACCTCTCCTTTTCCCAGAAGAGTAGCCTGGTATAAATGTTAAAGAGAGTGGGCAAGTGCGGCACCAAAGAGCTGGGCATATGCGGCAGCAGCATGATGAGTGCGGTCAGCGCAGCCGAGATGACAGTGGTTGATGTGTCTCGCTGAAGACATGTTAAGAGATCGGTAAATAAGGGAGTCTGAGCAACTTGATGTAAATGAGGCGGTTGTGACTGGATAAACGAACAGAAGAAATTCAGACTGCCTCTTCTGTACTTTTTCTTGATAAGGTAGCCGCCCAATGAAGAGAAGAATTCCTAGATGCCGGTTAGTTGCAAGCAATCTTGAAGAGGGAAGAAAGAGAAGAATAGCGATGGGAAGGCGGCTGTAAACATATGAGTGCACATACTTTTGGTCGCTTCTTCCCAAACTGCCCCAGCGCATCGCTAATCATCTTTTCACTATGCTCTGACGGCTGATAGCCCTCGAAGCGGGCAGGGTGAAACTCGTCCATCCATATCTCAAACAGGCGATCGATGAGGGGGTTCGACGCGGAGTCCTTGCCCATATCGTCGTGGTACTCGTCGGAGATGGTGACAATCTCGTTTAGTGTCTCCATGGCCTCAACCACAATGTTCTTGTCGAATCCCGTCTTGTCGAGGATGCCCTTGCAAGCATCCAGCCACACCAGTATTCGCTCGGGAGTCCGCAGCACGGGTAGCAGCCGGCGCAAGATGCTCAGCCAGGCGCCAGACGCGGCAGGGTTGCCCCGGACATTCTTATCAAAGATGAGCATCAGGTCCTCCTGCAGCCGATCAGACGCAGCCTCGTCATACTTTTCACGCCTCCGCAGGTAGCCGGCGATTGTGTCGATGAGGTCATCGGGAAGGGGCACGGTTGGCTCGACGATGAAGTCCTTGATGGCCTTGGACAGTTCCTTGAGGGATCTACCACGGTGGGTTAGTCAATCAATCCGAGGTGCACGACCCGGTCACGGACGATCAACTCACATGACAGAAGCCATCACGACAGGATTTGCACCAGGCCGCAGCAAATGCTACCGTGGCCAGCGCCTGGATCACAGATGCTTCCGGCCGGTCTCTCCAGCAGCAACAGAGACAGCAGATGCACTACGAGCTTCGAGCTGGTCCCAAATCAGGGACCTCGCGTCTTTGGAGATGGTGTTGCGCGCTGGAGTTGCTGAGGTTTAGCCGGATGGAGAACAAGCTTTGGAGAGGACGTTGAGCTTGCAGTGACGGATTTGCAGAGGCCAGGCAGGAAACAGAGGCGCTAGACCCGGATGCGGACTAGCTGCGGAACGAGCAGGAAATGTCCAGGGAACCTTCCGACGCACCCCGCCATGGGCGTGACAGCAGGTCCTCGGTACGTACTGCGCTAGACGTCGACTCCCTTCACGTTACAATTAACATTACCCCGCAATGGCTGGGCTCCCTATGACTCCACTACAGCGCAAGTATTAGTGCAGTAGAGGGCAGTACTGTAGAGGGCACCTACGTACGAAGTACCTACGCTACAGGCCGTGGTAGGCCTGCTGAAGCCCGCTGGAGCCCGCTGAGGGGCCCGCTGGACCCGTTGGCTGCTAGCGCTACAAGCCCCGGGCAACCAGGCATCAAGTAGCCTGTCGGTGGCTCGATCGACCTGCTGATGGGCTCCGCAAAGGTGGTACGTAAACACACGCGAACGATGTACGTACATCAAATGTATCGAGCCACACACAATCAGGTCAGCACAGCATCCCAACCGCCCGAATGCCCTGATGATGCCCTGAAGCTTGAGGCACCGGCTGCTCGACCAATTGAACCGTCATCGCGTGATCCCCTCCCCTCGAGCCCCTCCTGCCTCCCCCTCTCTTGGAGCTACCGGCTACAGTATTTCATCTGCCCCTCGACGTTGCTTTCTGCTTTTTCCTCCTTCTCTTCTCCTCATCCACCTTGATTATACCCCAAACCTTCTCAATTGGCAGCGCCAAAGACGTCCGTCTCTTCTCTGCCACTCAATTCACTTCATACGTTGTCGGTTGACTCTTTCACGGCCGTCAATTCCATCTGAATCGCACACTCGTCTCTCCCGCTCTCAACCAAGCCAGAACACCCTCCCCCGCACTTCAAGATGGCTGCGAATAAGTCTTCAGCTATTGCTGACCAGGAGCCCATCGATGTCCTCTTTGCTCTACATCCCAAATTTGACATCCTTGACTTTGCAGGCCCATTGGCTGCCTTCTCTCAGGCGCAGCATGACTTTGCTGATGATTGTGCGTACATACGTTGGACTGTGAGGCCGTCATAGTTGGGCCCAAATGCTAATCCGCCTTCCCCGCATCTCAAACAGCCACCAAAGCATTTGAGGTGACCCTTGCTGGCTATGAGCCCCAGGTCCTCTCCGACCAGGGCCCCATTGTGCAGTCCCAGATCACCTTCCGAGAGGCTCATGAGCGCCTCGATGAGTTTGACGTTCTCGTCATCCTCGGCGGCAACGTCGCTGAGATCATTGAAAAGGAGCTTGAGCCGCTTGGCCTCATCACCGCCTTTTCCGACCTTCAGAAGAAGGATCCGGCCAGAGAACGAACAGTGCTGTCCATTTGCACCGGCTCACACCTGCTCGCCCGAGAGGGCATCCTCTGTGGCCTCTCTGCCACTACCCATCCCGACTACTTGACCAAGTTTGAGAACCTCTGCAGCGATGCTGCCACTCGTCTCTTGACTGAGCGCACCGACGTCATCGAAGATGCCCGATATGTCGTCAACAACCTTCGCTTTGAGCTTGGCGAAGATGAAAGCCCATACACACGTCGCAAGTCCGATGCTGGACGACCTCACGGCCGGTAAGTTATTACACTGTTGTGATTTTACATCTACGAGCCGGCTTTCTTTGCTGACCATGTCTTTCCACAACAGCAAGGGAAGTATCTCCTTCAAGGAGTCCAACACACGTCGCGAGTCCATCGTCAGACGTGCGGCGATGCGTCTCGGTGGTCTTCGCGTGGTGACCGCAGGGGGTCAGAGCGCTGGCGTAGATGCAGCTTTGTATCTCGTCAGCGCCCTAGTGGATGATAAATGTGCAGAAGAGGTGGCCAGGCTCCTTCAGTGGAACTGGAGTAAGGGAGTCGTCGTCGACGGCCTCGACGTGTAATGGCAACAAGACAGATGCCATATTAATCGCCAGCGGAAGCTTGGCTGTGTAGTAAATCTTGCGGATCGATGTTTTAGCATCCGCCGTGTTCGCCAAAGAACTAGCTGTAGTATTATGATGAATGGAATGAATCTGGACCTCGTTTGTTTGATTTAACCCTGAGTTTCCGCCGCTGTCATCGCCTACATACCACCGCCTCATGCCTCTCTTCCATGAGCTGTTACCCGACTCGTGAGGAAAACTCAACGTCAAACCAAAGCGGGGACATGCCTTTGCCCCTACTCCGGAGTAATACTTCGAGAGCCCCCACTTTGCTCACCTTGAGCCGGGTCTCGATGAATTTTAGCCAGCGATGCATCGGTACTGATTGAGTTGAAGCGGGGAACCTTGCTAGGCTTGCATTTTGAGAAGCGGATCGGATCCTGGTGGGAATCCATGTCTACGAAGTACTTGGCTCATTTCCGAGGTACGTACATTGACCATGTGCTGTACAGTACCATGTGAGAGGTTTTTGCTGCTTCACGTCACTGGGATCCGCTCATAGCCAAACTCAATTCATAGGTGCAACGCGTAACCTGGAGTGGATGGGCGAGTGATGATGATGCCCTTTTGATGAAGCAGATGCATCGAGAGGAAACCACCATAAAGAATAGGTAGAAACACAGTTCAAGTACTAACCTCCTATTAAGGTCATCACGAAGACATGCATGTACTGCCTAGTACTTTGGGTACCGGGTAGAAAACAGACAAGGTACCACCTCTGTAGAAGCCCAAAGACCAAACTAAACAAATGCGGACGTTGGCAGTGTTGCTCGCAGCAGGTGGTCACGAGGGGCAGCAGCCAACCAGCCAGAGCCTCCAGCCACTGAACTGTACAGTAACACTACCTCCCACCTACTAACTAGACGCCGCCTGCAGGAAATGGACTGCTAACTGCTATTGTACTGATGCAGCTATGCGCCGTCATACAACCTTGAAACCTTGACACCTGTTTGGACTCACGCACAACCTGAGAAAGCGGAATATTGCACCGTGATACTACCTATGTACTTTGAAACACAAACGGAAATGCAGTGGAAGTAACATGGAAGTGACTTGGTCACGCAGACAAATGGTGCTAGTCCTGATGCGGAATAGCGGCCCATGACATAATCACGATTTGGCACATCCGCTTGGCCCAAAAAATGCAGCTGAACTGGAGCCCTGCAGGGGCATCGAAGCTTCACAAGCATTTGACCGTCTAACGCTTTCGCGACGCGCCTCGCAGCATTTCTCCTTCACCACAGCTTGAGAACCGGCGCTTCTCTTCAACTCGCACCGTATCAACAGCTTCGTTTCCTTCGTCGCACAAACCCTGCATTTCGG
The DNA here is from genome assembly GCA_010015515.1 of Trichoderma sp. TW21990_1. Lineage (NCBI taxonomy): Eukaryota > Fungi > Ascomycota > Sordariomycetes > Hypocreales > Hypocreaceae > Trichoderma > Trichoderma sp. TW21990_1. Next base: position 367,372 of record ML974118.1, read on the forward strand.
CACATCTCTTCTGTTTGACCGCAGTCAGCTTCGTCAGCGCGCATTTCCTCTTCCAAAGCTCTGCCGCATGTCGCATTCGCCCCCCTTTCGTCAAAACGGCTGAACAAAGAACAGCGAGAAACGCCATCCGCCCCCCTTTCGAGTCGTCGAAAATAGGTGCCGCACCGCATCTGCAAACATTGGACATCACCATGGCCGACTGGTCGCAGCTCAAAGTTGTCGACCTCAGAGCAGAGCTTAAGAGCCGCGGTCTGCCCTATGCCGGCCTCAAGGCGGAGCTTGTTGCGCGACTGGAGGCTGCCGACAAACAATCCGAGCAGCAGAAAGGCAAAGATGCCTTGAAAAACCACACTCAGCCAGCAGCTGTCGAAGCAGGCGATATCGGAGCCGTGCAGCCCTCTCTCGCGAAAGAGAGTTACCCGTCGCCGGAGGGGACAGTCGACAATGGCCAAGAAACTGAGCCTGCGCAGCCCATGGAGAACCCCATTGCGCTTCCAGCTCCAGCCGAGCCTGAGCCAACTGTGCCGATCGCTGAAGAACCTTCTAAAGAGCTAGAAGGCGATATCGGCCAGGATGATGAGGCGGCGGTTGCCAGCTGCCAGCCAGCTGTCAATGAGCAACCTCTCGAACGAACTGCTTCTCCCACCATCCAAGAACCCGCACAAGAGCCTGCGCAGGAACCCACACAGGAGCTAGCACAAGAACCCGCACAAGAGCTTCCCGAAGACGGTTCCATCGAACCAACGCCAGAAGCGCAGAAGCGCAAGCGACGCTCTGAGAGCCCGCTGCCCATCGAAGAAGAGATAGCACAAAAACGTGCACGCATCAACAGCATCACACACGGCGACAATGTCCCCGCTGCAGACGATTTGAGCGAGGTGGATATTGTTATGACCATAGCTCCGCACGAAGAACAGCCCTCCGCTGTAGCAGCAGATGCCCAGCCTGTCGAGACGGAGAGAAGCGCAGAGCCGGCGCTGCACGCCCCTACCGCCGCGATCTACATTAGCAATCTGATGCGCCCCTTGCGCTCTGCTGACCTCCAGAATCACCTCAGCAGCCTTGCGGCCACGGATGATTCTAACACGGAAGAGAAGGCCATTGCCAAATTCTACTTGGACCAGATCCGTACTCACGCCTTTGTTGCCTTTGACTCGGTAGCCACCGCCGAACGTGTTCGCGCAGCACTGCACAACACCGTCTGGCCGAATGAGAGCAACCGCAAGGCGCTGTCGGTAGACTTCATCCCCCATGAGAAAGTCGACGAATGGATCGAGATGGAAGAAGCTGGTGGTAGACGATCGTCGGCTCGCTGGCAGGTGGTGTATACAGATGAAGCTTCTCGTGGCACAGTCCAAGCCGAACTGGTGGAATCTGCGTTTTCGTCGAGAGTAGGACAGCCAGAAGCCTCTGCCGCTGCTATGCCACCGCCGCCCAGGATGGGCCCAGGCAATGCCAATGCTATGCCCATTGGCCCTCGGGCGCATCATGGCCGCGAGCCTCCTCGTGAGGATGAGGGCGAAGGCGACCGCAGCCGACAATGGGATGCTGACTTGATGCGCCCGCCGCCCACTGGGCCACGAAACAGGCGATCGGGTCCGCGATTCACTAGCAACCACTTGGACCCTGTTGTCGAACGGACAAAGTCTTACCCTTACATCCCGTACCAGGCGGTGACCGAGATCGTCGCCCACCGCCGCTTGGACAACATGTCGGTCTATACCAGTGTAGACCCGGGTCCCCACGTCACCTCCAATCGATACTCCTTCGAGGGCGGCGACAATTTCGTGGATCGCGGCCGCGAGATCTTCGAGGGCATTCGGCCTCCTCACCGTGAGGCGGAGCGCCGGGCCGGACGAGGAGGCGGTCCTCGACAGCGGAGAGGATCACCGCCGTTTCGGTCTCGTGGCGATAGGTATGTTCCTAGCAATCAATGGCCTGGTCGACGCTTTGGTGGCGGCTATCACGACGGTGGCTGGGCTTAGATGGATCTGGATGATGGATGATGGTGGACGGGGATTATACGGCGGGGAATGGGATTGATGGATGGATGGATGGATGGCGGGTGTATGGATATTGATGAGGTTTGATTTGATTTGATTTTTGGGAGTTGGAGGGAATAAAGGGTATAATATAGTGTGGCAACACGGGGGTGGACATAAGGGACAGTGGGATTTGCAATCTTGGCTGATATGGCCGATGTATGAATTAATGTAGGATACCTATGTAGAAATATGTATGAGTCTTGAATACTTGACGACGGCCCAGTATTGTTTCGTAGGAATGAATCTTGATGTCTTTGCTATGTCTTGTAGATTTATGTTTAGATTTTGAGTGGGATGAGACATTGAATAAGTGGGAAATGGGTCGCTCCTCATCGGGCTGTGGACGATTTCTAGAGAAGAAACGTAGAACTCGGGGCTGAATGAACAGTGCTGTGTCTATGCATCTCTTCAAACTAGAGGACAGACAGGACATTTATTTAAATCTACTCAAGAAACCGTCACGAAGCAAAGTTTGATAGCAATTGACATTAAATAATTGTAATTCTTTTTAGTTAAAAGCAACTAGCATTTAAACCGCAAAAACCATGAAAAACCATGTCAATTTCCCCATGACTTGGAAAAAAAAAAAAAACGCCCAAAACGAAAAAGAAAAATATGCCCCTCAAAGATCCAAAAAAGCCGAATCTCCCCAAATTTCAGCACTTCTTCAAGCAAGGCCGACCAGGGGAACGGGCTCGACGCCGACACGCTCCTTGCTCAGGACGTCGAGGATGTACTGGCTGGGCCGGTTGTCCTTGTAGACGCGCTGGGCACTCTTGGCGGCGCGGACGTTCTCGATGTACTTGCCAAACAGATAGGAGCTGTCCATGGGGCCGCCCTTGGCCTCGGGGTGGAATTGGGTCGAGAAGATGGGGCGGGTGCGGTGCATCATGCCCTCGTTGCTGCCGTCGTTGAGGTTGACAAAGTACTCCTTGAAGTCGTTGGGCAGGGTGCTGGAGTCGACGGCGTATCCGTGGTTCTGGCTCGTGATGTGGCACTGGCCGGTGGTCAAGTCCAGGGCGGGGATGTTGTGGGCTCGGTTGCCGTACTTCATCTTGATGGTCTTGGCGCCGACGGCCATGGCCAGGAGCTGGTGGCCGAGACAGATGCCCATGATGGGGATGGAAGACGTCTCCATCAGGCGGGCGAGGTTGTAGACGGTCTCCTGGCAGTGGATTGGGTCACCGGGGCCGTTGGAGATGAAGACACCGTCAAAGTGCTGGGCCACCTTGTGGATCGGGTAGTTGTAGGGGAAGACGGTGAGCGAGGCGCCTCGGCTGACCAAGCTGCGGAGGATGTTCTCCTTGACACCGCAGTCGATGAGGGCGACGTGGAGGTCGGCGCCGGGGGATTCAACCACAAAGGGGGCCTTGGTGCTGACGCGCTTGACCAGGTTGATCTGGCCGGGGTCGATGAAGCTCTCGTCCTCATCAGCATCGTACTCGTCACCGATGGAGATCCTAGCGAGGGACGAACCCTGCTCTCGGAGATGGGTGACAATGGCTCGAGTATCGACGCCGGAGATGGCGGGGACGCCCTCACGGGCACACCACTCGCTCAGGCTCTCGACAGCAGTCCAGTGGCTGTAGTTGAGGGCAACATCGGAGACGACAACACCGGCACACTGGATGTGGGGAGACTCAAAGTACTTGAGGAGGTTGTACTCGTCGCGCTCGCTGGAGGGAACGCCATAGTTGCCAATCAGGGGCTGGGTGAAGACAAGAATCTGGCCACGGTAGGAGGGGTCCGTCATGGACTCGGGATAGCCAACCAGAGACGTGGTAAAGACAGCTTCGCCAGAGATGTTAGCATTGGCGCCGAAGGCTTTGCCACGGAAGACGGGACCATCCTGTTACACTCATGTCAGTACATGGTTTATACAAGTATATGTGTATATGTGTTAGAAGCATCTCTATATGGCGCATCTTACTCGAATGGTAAAGGTAGCGGGCACAGAACCAGCAGTCTGAGTTGCCAACGGCTTCTGGAAAGGCATCGTCCTGCCCTTGCTGCCATTGGCGAGCGTCTGGCTGGACGAGAACCGGGCCTGGAAAGCCACCCGGCGAGTGGCGCCCGCGGCAGAGCCGGCCGCTCGTTGGGCAAAATTGGCTGCCAGCTTAGAGAACATGGCAGCGGCGAGTTCGGAGGAGATCTCGGGATTTGTTTTTTTTGTGAAATTACAGTTGGTGGGAGGCAGTTATCGGTTGGGGGAGGCTTGTTTTAAGCTGACAAAGCCCTCCACAGGTGGTCTATATGAAGCTTCTTGTTAGTTTACATCATGAGGGGGTGAGTCATGGTGACACCAACCAGAGAGATAGTCCTGCAGAACACAATGTTAGCATTTTTGAAAGCAATTGATGTAGGGTTTTGTAATCCAAGCAAACGAGGGCTGTTCCAAAGCTGCCCAAGGTGGGGGAGAATTGGACTTGTATGCCGGGCACGTGGGGAGATGTGGGAATATATATCACGGCACACACAGAGAGAAAACTAGTCACATACCTGGGAAGTGAATTCCGACGGGCGCCCGTTCATAAGGGCGGATTGAGAAACGGCAAGTCGAAGATGTAGAAACGAGGCACGAGGCACTCTGGATGGATTGGATTGAGTTTGATGCGGGATTTGCACAAGGTGCGATTGGACTGTTGACTCTTCTGACAGATGGTGAAGAAAAGAAGAAGAAAAAAAGAAGAGAAAAAAAGAGGAGAGGAAGAAAAGGGCTGCACCGGAGGGGCAGATAATAGTTTAGTGCCATCGGTTTTTTTTTTTCAATTGCTCAATGATGATTTTGACCAACGATTAATTGCTGGCCAATGGTTGGCTGGATTTCCGGATTTTGGGCTGTTAGTGCCACTGTAACAAGTGCGGCTTGTCCCGTTTGGGCGAGCTCTGGGGCGCCGATATCGTTGTGACTCGTGTGCCCTATTTTGGCATCGCAGTCAGTCAGTCATTGCAGCGGGATTTGCGGGAGAGGAAGAGAGAAGAGGAGGAGAGAAGAGACGAAGTTGGAGTTGGAGAAAGGCACGGGCAGTTGTGGCATGATTGTACGGATAGGTACATGCATATGCAAACAATTGCTGCAGAGCCGTTGGATCTGAGTTGCGGCAAGACAACATGCGTAAATGGCGGGGCAGATGTTGATTGACGTAGGGACGAGTAATGGATAAGCATCTTGTCAATTGCCGGCTACAGCATGTGCCATCCGACAGACAGAGAACTCTAATTGAGAGACGTGGAATTGGTACATCATTTCCCCTGTAATATACTACCATACCTTAGGTATAAGCATAAATGGAGCGTTAGTCTAAAACCAAGCACAAGGTGCCATATCTACAACCTTCACATTCCCCCTTTTACAGAGCACCCAGCTCCTTCAGCTTTCCAATCAGCCCATCGACATCCTCAACCTTGCCGCCTCCCTGTCTCTGCGGCGGCTCTGTTCATCACACATCAGTCATCAGTCTCAATGTCATCCACATCATTCAATGTCTGGGGAGAAGGGGGGGGGAGGTGGGAGAATAGACAGCCATGTGGAAATCGCATCGACTCACCGGTAACCTTCAGCACCTTCAGCCTCTTGTCATTCGTCAATCCGTAGTCCTCAAGTGTCTTCTTGTCCAGCTGCTTCTTCTTCGCCTTCATAATATTAGGCAGCGTCGCATACCGCGGCGTATTGAGTCGCAAGTCCGTCGTAATCACCATCGGCAGCTTCGCCCGCACCGTCTCCACGCCGCCGTCAATCTCCTTCGTCACCGTGACCGAATCGTCAGCTCCAAACTCAATCTTGCTCGCCTGCGTCGCCTGCGGCCAGTTGAGCAGGCCCGCCAGCATCTGGCCCGTCTGCCCCGCGTCGTCGTCGATGCTCTGCTTGCCCAGGATCACCAGGTTGCTCTTCTGCTCCTCCACCGACTTCTTCAGCAGCTTAGCCACAGTCAGCGGCTCCAGCTCCTCGCCCTCCTTGATCTCCACGTGGATGCCACGGTCCGCGCCCATGGCCATGGCCGTCCGCAGAATCTCCTGCGCCTTGGGCGGACCGGCCGAGAAGGCGCAGATGTCTTCGACGCCGCCGGGAGCACGCTTCTTTTCGCGGATTCGCACCGACTCCTCGACAGAGAGGTCGTCAAACGGATTCATCGAGTGCTTGACGCCGGCCGTCTCCACGCCCGTCTGGGCCTTGTTGACTCGCGGCTTGACCTGTTTGAACGATTTGGTCAATTGACCTGCTCCTCAATGTGAATAATGGAAACCAGGGCTTGCCTTACCGCATAGTCAATGACTCGCTTCACGGGGACTAGAATCCGCAGGGCAGACATTGTGATTTCTGGAAGTTTGATGGGTTGGATGTGACCAGAATGAGGGACGTTCCTGATCTCGACCTACGAGTATGAAATAGCCGGGCCAAGACACCAGCCGAAGCCTACATCTGCCGGCTAGGGCCGGCTCCCGTGCAACCTCGGATACTCAGTCACGTGACATTATCCCGGCTCGGGTCAAACAGAAAGACGGCAAGTTCCATTGATCTGAACCAGCACGCAGGTGGGATAGTTCGAGGATGCAGTATAATATGGGGGAAATAAATTAATAATATTAGATGCATCTTATATATACATGAATACTTCACCTCCGGCAGTTCCCCAGCAATACCCTCCTGTCGTGGTCTGAGCAGCAGGTATAACATCTGAGATGATGCATGTATCATAGGCTCGTCTCAGCAGCTTCCGTCGTGTCGTTGCTCCATCCAGGCTCGTTCAACGCCCTGGATTTGCCTCGAGGTCACTCGTCATAGTTGGTATATGGGCCATCGTGTCTTGGATGATGGCTATCATCTTGTCAATTTATTCCAAACGCTCATATTTCGTCAAAGTGTATCTCTCCAGACCATAGTACTCCAACGCCAGCAAACATGAAAATAATCATCTCAACTGTTTACCAATCATCCCATTCGTCGCCAGTCTTGGGCTTCTGGGCCGGGGCCCCTGGAGTTGTCTTCTTCCCCATGCCTATAGCACTCGTGCCGATGGCATTGTTCGGCCTCTGCTGGTCTGCCAGGTTGGAGAAATCATCCCAAAAGTCCTTGCGGCTGGCATCAAGAGGTGCATTCCGCTTGGTGGAGTCGGGGCCCTCGACAAATCTGGTGAATCCCTCCTGTGCGTTTTTGCCAGCAAGCTGCGCTTGTTTGGCAATCTGTGCGGCCGTCAACTGAGCCTGCTTGGCAAATTCACCATCGGCAATCTAGGAATAGGGGAAATGAAAGTGTTAGTTTTCGTAGGCAGCACTCGTAGAAACACGTGGAGAAAAATACTCACGCTCTTCGCAGTGGGCTGAATGTATCCGTCATTCACCGTCTTAGCAGTCTTAGACACGGTAGAGGCGAACCAGCCAAATCCCTTGGTGATGGCGCCCATTGGATCCTTCTGCATATCGTCAAATAGCGGCAGCATCCCTCCCTGGCTGGACTTGTCGGGAGTAGGCATGTTTCCGAAGCCGGCATACTTTCCGCCCTGGCTGGGAGGCAGGTCATCAGGCCGTGAGGCATTGTCTGCGCCAAGTCTGGCGAAGTACTTGTCGTCCACCTTGACCTTTCCGCCCTGCTGGGGGCTCTGGCTTCGGTTCGCGGATCCGCCGAGGGGGGTCGACGGCTTCGTGGCGGCGGGGGTCGACTGCGTCGTCACGGGCCTCTTCTCGCCGGGGACATACTCTCGTCCCTCGACCTTGCATGTCAGCCTCTCCTTCCACTCCTCGCCAACCTCGCCGCTGTATCGCTCGGCAATGGTGGCGTCGTCCCAGGTCAGCCCCCTCATCTTGGTATCGTCGTGCTCCTCGAAAAACTTCCTCCAGCCCTCGTTGCCGCCCAGGCGCATGCGCTCAATCTCGTTGGCCTTGAAGGCGTCCATGGATATGCTTCGGACAAAGGAGATGTGGACGCCGAGCCCGCGGTGGACGCCGGCGCAGGTCAGGCAGATGAAGATGCCGAATTTGGGCGACGCCCACTGCGGCGACGGGGCATTGCAGTCGCAGCAGACATTGTTCTTGGATTCCTTTTGCAGAGCAGCCAACTACAACAGCATCATCAGGTCGGGTCAGTTGTTGGTCATCATCAGGGCCGCCGCCAAAGCAGACGATGCGACGGCTCGCGAAAGGGGGGGACGAGGTGCAAGCAAGAAAAGATGCGCCGTACCTTGGACCGAGTCTCGGGATCAACCTCCCACATGGCCTTGGTAGCCATTGTGTTCCGAAGAAGAGCGTAGATGAAGAGATAGAGGAGAGAAGAGGGAGAGAAGATGGAGAGGGAAAAGCTGCGACTGCAGGTTGGACCAAAACAAAAGGCGTGCCTGCAACGACTCGGCAGCTCTGGCGCGTGATGTTTGGTCTGCTTGGAGTGCAGGGAGGTTGTCGCGGCAAGGGGAGCGGGGGGCCCCGACATGAAACCCCATAATTTCGCCGTTTTCTGCAGGTGTACGGAGTACGGAGTGCAGCACACGGCCAAAAGTATAGGGAGGTACTCGATGCCACCAAAGATATAATTTTTTTTTTTGGTTGTCAACGTGCGCTTTTATCTCTCAGTTATAATCTCTTTTGATTAATTGATGCTCATATACAGAGACAGGCGACAAGTATTTATTTGTTCCGAAATTTTTCTTTGGTTTCATCTGATCAGAGTTGATGTGGACTATACCTACCTTGGTACCTAGAATCCGTTTCAAGGCTCCATTCCGTTTGTTTCGCCTCCGCAGACGATTGGCCCTTGGCTGTAGCACACGCTGCCTGTTATCGCTGCACTGGATACCTATCGTTTAGCATATGCAACCACTAAGTAGCTCCTGTGATACACACCTGTCTCCTTATCGCCATCCAAGCCATCAATGCTACCGATTGGATCATCTGGATCATCAGCACCATAATCAACGTACCTTACATGGTGTTTGGCTCTCTCGCATGGCTCGCTGCTGTACATCAGGCGAGTCCTTGTAGGCGGGTCTTGAACCCAGCAGGCATGGGACCAAGAATTGCATCCACCAAGCCAGGGCGGCTCTGACTATCAGCAGATTATCAACGCGTCGTTATCCATGCAAAAGCCGTCCGTTGCACTTGGTGTCGTCGATACCCGAGAAACCGTCCAAGAACCTCCAGGCTATAGCTTAGATCCTGTCTACACACGCACAACACAGGAGATGCAGGGAAAAGGAAAGAAATCGTGACGAAACAAGACATCACTCGCAGGACACAATGCAACCAATCACAGCCAAATTATACTCTTTTCATTCTCGTGTTCTCTTTCCTTTTTGCCTGCCGCCCATGGTCTGAGTTACCGCATAGCTAGAAGAAAATACTAGTAACTAGGAAAAGCATTTACGAGAAATAAAAAAACATTTGAAGCGGCCTTTTTTTTTCGGTTTCAAATCCCATGCTCCATCGGAGGGGAAATATTAACTTGTCAAGAAGTAGCTGGCACGTTATACCGTCTTTGGGATGTGAAGAGTTGAAGCAATATCGGAATGTAGCTCCCTTTCAGCCCCAAAGAAGATATGAAAGCCAGTCCTGGCGTCATAATTGAAATCGTCCAAATCGCGTGCCATATCATAAAGAGTACTCATCAAACGTAGGCGGCAATGTGTTCAGCCTGTGAAAAAAAAATTGCCGCGCTCAATTTAAGCCGTAGCAGCCGGGGCCTCAGCAGTGCCCTCGTCGGTGCCGTTGGCGGCTGCGGGGGCATTGGCCTCCTCGTCGGTCTTGTCGGGGCTATCGATGGCGACCTTGACGGCGATCTCACGTCCTTCAATCTCCTTTCCGTTCATCTCCGCAACGGCCTTCTGCTGGAGCTCCTCGGAGGCTAAAGTGACGAAACCGAAGCCACGTCCCTTGCGTGCCTCGCCGCGAGCCTGAAGCTTCTTGATCATGAAGCGGGGGATGGGTCGGAGAGCAATCTTGGCTGACGAAGGCTCGTATTCTTTGAAGAGCTCAAGGAGCTTCTCATATCACTTAGCGCGCATCCTCGCAAACATGGGCTATGCACAACTCACCTTCTCCTCGGTCAGGTCATATGGCAGGTTGGCGACCATGACCTTGGTCTTGGAAGGAATGCCGTCAGCTGGTGGGCCACGCTCACGGCGCTCCCGCTGAGGGCGGTTATGGTTCTTCTTGTCGTTCTTGTCACCCTTAGCTTCGTCCGAGACCGTGTTGGTAATGTCCTTCAGGGGCTGCTCAGCCTCGCCGGCGGCGTCAGCAGAGGCATCCTCCTTCTTCTCATCGTTCTCCTGTAAAAATCGTGTCAGCGCCATGTTCGGTAAAAGCCCGGTAGGGGAGAGACTTACGCCGGTGGCATTGCGACCACCACGGCCACCGCGACCACCACGGCCACGGCCACGACCGCGGCCACGGCCAGAGGCTCGGCGGCGAGTTCCCTCTGCGCCAGAACCCTCTCCGTTGGCGCCCTCTGGCTTCTCACCAGCAGGCTCGGGCTTGCGGGCAAGCTGAACGGAAACCTTTCGCTCGAGAATCTCCTTGCCGGAGAGCTCAGCAATAGCACGATCAGCCTCGTTGGGGGTAGAGAGGTCGACAAAGGCGTAGCCAACAGGGCGGTCAGTACGGGGGTTCTTGGGGATCGAGACAGACTCGCTGCAAAGATTGGGCCGTCAGCACATGGTTTGCACCAAGGAATGCAATGGAATAAAATAGAAGGGCAATGAAAAGATGGGGAAATCGAGACACAATCAAATTGCATGCTCTATTGAGGCCTTGCGGGGGTGAGAAATAGGTGAGAAGCTAATCGCGTGATGCAATGCTGGCAACACCGGGGCGGAGTGACATTCACCGCCAATCAGGACACCGTCGCAAAGTTGGGCCGCCAAAGCGTTCACGGCGGGATGTGCTTTGTTATCGGCCTTTGAAAGACCAAGCAGAAATGAAGAGGGCCCGGAAAATGGTCGTGGTGGGCAGAGACAAGGGGTATAGAGGCAGGCGTAAACGACAAGGGGCCACTTACACAAGGTAGCTCTTAAAGAAATCCTTCAACTCTCCCTCAGTTGTCGCATATGCCAGGTTGCCAATGTACAGACGGCGACCTTCAGCGGCACTGGCCGAGGCGGCCTCGTTGGCAGCGGCCTTGTCATCGGCAGGCTTGTTGATTGAGAGGTTGCCCAGAGCGTTTGCAGCGTCATTAACGGGGTTGGCATCGGGGCCTTTCTCCACGTTGGTAGCAGACATGGTGATGAGTCGGATGGAGAGGGGATGTTATAGTCGGCGTATGACGTGTGGTTGTGGGAGAGAGTCGGACTTGAACTCTGGTGCAATGAGGGAGGGAGTTGGGTCAGGGTAGCTTGGTGCCCTAGAAAGAAGTTGAGAGGAGACAGACGTCGATGCGTTGCGCGGAAACACAGGTTGACTGAAGGTGTGTGATGGAGAGAAAGGGAAAAAGGGGAGGAGGAGAGGCGAGGCGTGCGATAACTGAAATATTTTTTCGGAGGTGGTGCTTGGGAAGGACCGTGCAGGGGGGGAGGTACGAGTATCGCAGGTGCATCCAGCCTCTTGCGGCAGGTACCCCGCGACCCGGCAGGTACAAGCGAGGAGGGGAAGGCAGGCAGCGCTCAGGCAGCGCTCAAGCGGCGCTCAAGTGGCGCCCAAGCGGCGCTCAAGCAGAGCTCAGGCACAGCTGAGGCAAGTCCAGCCCCCCTTCCGCCCAAGTCGCGGCAGGTATCCCCCGGCTTTGGGGTACCGAGTAGCGCTACCACGGAGTACCGGCGTCGCAAGTACCCGGCGGCCCCTGGAGCAGATGCGGTCAAGGTGTATCTTGTTCCTGACATTCTGGAACTCATGGAAGCTGCGAGCTCAGGCAAGGCATTGCAATGCGCCCCTATTCTGCGATGCCTGCCGGATGACCCAATATCCTGCGATGGAGCACAGTTGTAGAGACGAACACGCAGGCTGCAAGTACACGCTTTAGTAATACCGGCACCGGTGGCATTGCTCCGTGGCAGAAGGTTCCATTGTACCGGCAGGATGGATGTGATGTGATGTGATGCAGTTCATAGGCAGGTACGGAGTACAGATGACTGGGCGGTACCTGACAGGATGGTCAACTGCGCGGCCGGTACATCCAATGCGGTACATCCAGTGCGGTGCGTCCCAAGTTGGCTGTACCTGCCGTGCTGCCAACGGGCAGGTACCTCCGGTGAGCGTCGTGAAACTGGCTCGTCCCCCATAATTTCCATAGTTGAGTTCGGTGCTAAGCAATGCTCTGCGCTTCGGTTTCAAGGGCAGCTGCCACTGCATCAGAAGCCCCTATTTCCCCATTTCCCTATTTCATCCATCATCCCTCCCTTGCCGTTACAAAGGAGGCGGCCACTGACTGCAATCCAATCCAATCCAATACTAATATCAACCCACATCCATCGATATTATGAGAAAAGGGATGAGCAACGCTGCTCGGGCATGACGTGACCACCGCCACGGCTTATTCAGTCTGATGTGGACGCGCAGCCACCGACAGCTCACCAGCGCCGATGACTCAGTCTCTCCGAATTCTTACCCAATCCGGCTTATTTACTGCAGTGCTACGCAGGCACAGGCACAGGCACAGGCACAGGCAGAAGACTCGGCCAACGAGCCAGCGAGCCAAAGACGCCTGCAAGGGACCAATCCGTCAGTCCAGCCTCAGCTTTGGCTCAGCTTCGCGCATCCCATCCGACCAACCCATCTCGATGCCCTGGTCGCCGATCCACCCAGCTAAGGTGGGCAACGTGGCCCGAGCCATGGCCAAACAAGTGCAATCCTGGACAGCTTCAGCGCTGATTGTCTCGCTTAAAATCTTATTTCACCGGGCAGACGCCTGCTTGTACATGTACTGTATCTGCCGTGCCGCCTTACATGCTTAGTAGTATGTAGTAGTATGTATGCGTGTCCCTTGGGCACATACGTACTCAGATTGGGCATCATCCAAAGCTTCCTTTCCCAGAGTCACCAGCTCTGCTCTCTGTCCTCGCTAGCAGCTGAAGCTGCCCATAGCTTGCCCCAAGCTGTTTGCTAGTCCAGCCACAAGAACGGAGCAAGCCGTCCCCAGATTCCATGCCGTTGGCGACTAAAACGCACTGATACAATGTTGTTGAGCACAAGGTGATTTACGGTCATGTGCAATGCAAACATGGAATCGCGCATAAGTTAGTATAGCTTGAAGTGAGGCTTTGTGTTGGGCTAGACGGCACCTAGGCATCAGATTGGCAAACGACAATAACACAAGTCCGGAGTCGAATTATGCATCCAGCTCAAACTCCCTCAAGGTCCATGTATCCATCAATCCGTCTGAACCAGTGGATTTAATTTAAAAAAAAAAATTTCGTCCATTGTCTCATAATTTTTTTTTAAACTTCGTTTGCCTGCATGTCCCGGCACGTGGCTCCATGCCGGGAGAGGCAATCCTGATCAGATAAAGCAGCATGAACCGATAAGATCAGATGGACTCCACTAAACACGGCTGCAGCCCGGCATCGGACGCCCGCTTTTTTTTCTGCTACATGCAAACGCTGCGACCAAGCACCAGATGAAACCACCAATGCGATAGACGGATCTGCTCTGCGCTCCCGAGAAGACGCAATTGTCTCGACACTATGCGAGTCACACTTCCTTGTGAGATCAGATAGCCGCAATCCGATTGGTGCTCGGCAGTTCATCGCCCCCTTGTCGCCATGGCCAGCCAAGAGAGAAGCGTCCTGGTCCTGTATGGGTCGGAAACCGGCAATGCCCAGGATATAGCCGAAGAGCTTGGCCGGCTGTGCCAGAGGCTCCATTTCGAGAGCCGTGTCGAGGAGCTCGATGCTACGGAGCTTGTACGTTGTCTCTCGCCTGCCAAGAGATGCCTGCGTTCATGTGATTAACGACAACTTCCGCGGTGCAGAATGCTCTCCTACAGCACCAGCTCGTCATCTTTGTCATCTCGACAACCGGCCAGGGTGACATGCCTCACAACTCGCTGCTCTTTTGGAAGAAGCTGCTGCGGAAAAAGCTGCCGCCAAACTGCTTGAGTCGGCTAAAGTACACTTGCTTCGGCCTTGGTGACAGCACCTATCTCAAGTATGAGCAGAGTCCTTTCATATGGCATCTTCGTATCTTTAGTATGAATATGTAGACTAACCTTGTACGGCTTGTTTCCAGGTTCAACTGGGCTGCGCGAAAGCTTGTGCGCAGACTGGACCAGCTTGGCGCTGCCACATTCATTGATACATATGAAGCAGACGAACAGTTTCCAGATGGGTAAGCTTAGCTACAATCCTTTGCCTGACAAAGGCGCTGCGTCGGCAAGAAGCTCATACGTGACCTCTCTAGCATCGATGGCAGTTTTGTGAGATGGGCCGAGGACCTGAAGAAGCACCTCTTAGAGCATTACCCGCCTCCCTTAGGCCTGGAGCCCATCCCCGACGACACCATTCTCCCTCCCCGCTGGTCTCTAGGCCCAGCTCTAAACGCCCTCTCTGAGAAGAATCAGGAGGAGATTGATCTGTCTCCTCTTTCAATAAATCAGACAAATGGCACGCCCGAGGAGCCCAACTTGCCACCTCCGGGTCTCTTACCGATACCAGCCGGATGGACAGCAACCTTGACAAAGAACGAGAGACTAACGCCGCAGGAACACTGGCAGGATGTCCGCCTTGCATCATTCGACATACCAGCTCATCCGTCTGGCGAAAGAGTTGAATGCGTCCCCGGAGATTGCCTCACGCTGTACCCAAAGAACTTCCCACACGATGTTCAGAAGCTAATTGACCTCATGGACTGGAACAGCATCGCCGACCGTCCGCTCGACCTGTCGGCCTGCCCGTCTCTTCCTCGCAACCTTTACGCTCCGGCATCGTGTACGCTCCGTGACCTGCTCCTCAACAATATTGACATAACCGCCATTCCGCGCCGCTCTTTTCTGAAGAACATGTCCTACTTCTCGTCTGACGAGTACCACCGTGAGCGGCTTCTCGAATTCAACATGCCGGAATACATGGATGAGTATTTTGACTACGCCACACGCTCTCGCCGCAGCATCATCGAGGTCCTCGACGAGTTCACCTCCGTCAAGATCCCGGCGGAGCGCCTCCTGGACGTCTTCCCGCTCATCCGCGGCCGCGACTTCAGCATCGCCAACGGAGGCACAGCCGCAATCCACCCCTCAAAGGACGGCGCCACCCGTGTTGACCTTTTGGTCGCCATGGTCAAGTACCGCACCATCCTCCGCAAACCCCGGCACGGCCTCTGCTCCCGCTATCTCGCCAGCCTCCTCCCCGGCGCAGCCCTCCGCGTCTCCTACAAGCCCGTCCTCTCGCCCATCCACGGCGCCGCCAACGCCCAGAGACCGCTTATCGCCATGGCCACAGGCACCGGCGTCGCTCCCGTGCGGTGTCTCGTCCACGAACGCCTCACGCATCCCTCCCCAGCACCAATGATCATTTTCTTTGGCAACCGGAACCGCGCAGCCGACTACTTCTTCGAGGACGAGTGGCGTGCGCTCGCGGGAGACGCGGCCAAGAAGAACTCTCAGCTCTTGGTCTTTACGGCCTTTTCGAGAGACCAGCGCGAGAAGGTTTACGTGCAGGATCTGGTTCGCCGGGAGGCGCCCAGGCTGGAGAAGCTGATTCCCCAGAGGGCGATTTTTGCCGTCTGCGGAGGCTCTACAAAGATGGCTGATGCGTGTAAGCGCGCCGTCTTCGATCCTTTCACCGAGAGCGGGGACGAGGAAGATCGTAAGAAGATGCTAGGAGCGATAACATGGTGGCAGGAAATTTGGTAAAGCAATGTGCAATACTCTGTAGAGGTGAACATGGTCTTCATAGCGTGCAATAGAACCGGGGGCATGGCGGTTATTCTGTAGGCTGCTAGATACTACTTGGGTATCTAAGGTAGCAGCAAAAGATTCACAAATATAACTAATGTTTTTTTTTCCTAATTTTAATGCTTCTATCTAAGCGTGCAACAAGAGAGGCAAAGAATCATATCAAGAAGTGTCTCCATCACAACTCAAAACACGCCATCTCTAGTGATCTGCTCATACTATATATATAGGTATCCGTCAATCTCAGATGTTCAAGTTACAAAAAGCCCCTTAACACGAGATAAAATGAAGTGTAAAAAAAAAATGTGTATGAAAAAAAAAAAAAGAAAATAAGTGTGGTGCAAGGTGTTGGTATAAGATATCCCTTAAAACTCCCATGATTTTGAATACATCCAGTGGTCTCACCTGCGAAATGCCATTGGCTCGTAGAATACACTCGTCCGGTTCTCCCAAGCAAAACTCCATTGCTAGCCATGTGGCAGACAAAAGGGCAAAAAAAAAAAGTAAAATGAAAAAGGAAAAGGAAAAAGGAAAAGGAAAGTGGGAAATGAAAGTGGAAGAAGTGCAACTGACAGAAGAAATACAAGAGGAGAGCCATCGAATAGTACAGAATTGATTAATGCATGCTTTAATCAGCAGAAATTAGCGCACTAGCCTTCAATCTTCCCAGCTATATCGCTTTTCTGCCATCTGAGGGACATGTATAAGGTCATTTCCATCTATTCGCTCTTCTCCCCGAGAAGGATACGGACTATTTGTCTCTAAATCGAAAGAGCGCTCTTCCCCTCGCCCTCCTGCTGATTCAACAGAGGATGCCTCCCCTTTTGATCGAGCAAGGGAGAATGTGGCTTGCCGCGTCATTTCATGCATGATTCGTTCTTCCTCGTCGGTATAGTTGCTTCCCAGACTCTGTTCGGAAAGATGAAACTCCGCGTTGAATCGCGGTTTATAGCTACTGATGCTGTCGCGGTTCTCTTGGCTCACGATATGCGCCAACATGATACTATGCCTAAGCGATTGGAGATTATCGGGGAGGTCACCCAAACAGACAATATTTGTTGGATCAATTGGAGTTTTTTGACACGTCATTGGAGAAGAGTTATGGTCTTGGCCCTCTGAGAGTCGTGAATTCGACCGGTCCGTCCCCAGTTGCTGGCTATCCTCGTCATTCTGCACGTTCACACACCTTGAGCCATCGTCTGGTAGCTGAGCTTCAACAGAGACAGCATTTGGATGTGACGTATTGTCTGGTTGACTATTATACCCGGACCCAGAGGAGATGGGAGAGGGCAGAGATGCTGGAAGTGAGCCGGTCCCCGATCCAGGTTTAATTGGCGAGATAGGTGTCGTTGCTCTGCTCCAAGTCGCATACGCTGCACCAGTATTTTGTGAAATCGCCTTCTCTTGAGGGAGCACAATCCCTAGCTGCGGCGGCGAGTATACGGGAACAGGGCCCTGAAGCTGTCGGTCAATCTTCCTCCTAGCCACCTCATATGTACTGAGGCTTCTTGCGGTGTCCGTGCCTAGAGCAGTGTCGCAAATGATTGAGCCATCATCCTCTCCGTCACTAGCATCAAGTTCCACGGGAGCTATCGGTGCCGGGAGTTCGTAGATTTCCGAATCTGGGGCTTCCATACAATGAGAGAGAACGGCAGTAGTGGTGGCCTTGGTCACATCGCTATGTACCCTTTTGCGCCTTGTAAATTTATAAAAAATGGCAGGCTTAGGTATCCTTGGCGTATCCGGAATAATCGTGGATGCGTTGTCTTTGGCTTCTTTGGTGGTTGCCTCATCGCCCTTCTCCTGCGATTTCCTTCGGCGGCAGAGATAACATAGACTCACAAGACAGAATAAGCACAATAGAATAGCACCGATGGCGATGCCGACCATTTGTCCTGTATTCAGTCTGGTGCCCGTCTGTTTCGGTGGTGCCGGGTAAGGGCTATTGTTGGATTGTTTGATTGCTATTAGGTTTGCGTCGGCTATGGGTCGCTGAGGAAATTTCGCCTGGTGAACTGAGAATACGGCCTCGTCGTATTTCGTTATTAGGTATGCTTCCTGCAGAAACGATCTGCCGATAATCATTGAAGAATCATTTTGAGACCGCCGCAGCGCAAAATATGGAACGGCAGGGTCTCCATATTTGATGGTCTGGCGCATAAATGGGTATTGCAATAGGCTGACGAATGCTCTCATCGGCACGGTGATGTTCACCAGGCCAGGAACATCCAGAGGAGCTCCAAAGTTGTCATGGTTGTCAAAACTTGAAAAGCTAAAGGTGAAGAGGAAGGAATCAGACGAGCCGTAGCTGTTATACTGCTCATTCGTAAGTGTATATAAATCGAATGTCTTGTTATATGTTAGGTTGAAGGCGTTTGCAAATTCATCACAGACGGCATCGGGCAGCCACAAGTATGGCGTGGTGCTATCAATCAAGGCCGTAAATGAGTTATTCCATCCCGAAAGGCTTGCAGTCTCGGATGCCCATTTCTTGGGCTTAGTGGTGCCGTTATTCACAGATGCTTCGATGCCTCGGATTAAGGCGCGAGGCATGTTGTCCTGCGGAGTCAAGGTGAAGTCGATGCTGTGTGGCACGTATCTAGCCGTGTCATAGCCACCCAAGGTAATCGATACTGGCATGTTTCCTATCCGTTCATATTAGCACTAGTTGTTCATCAGGGTAAAGGAAAAACATACTATAAGAGGCTCCCGCAGTATAGCCATAGCTATAGCTAGGAATCCATCCAAAGGTATGGACGGCTTGTGTTAAAGGCGATTGAGCGACTTCGTGACCAAAGCTGCCTTGCGTAATACCGAGGCCAAAAAAACCCAAATAGTAATCTGTTGTGTTGATGGCGGACATGAGGACATTGGACATGCCGAATCCAATGTCGGTAATTGTGCTGTATGCGTTGACAGTGTCCAGTCCATACTGGCCGTTTCCACCGTAACGTAAGTAATCCAAACCGAGTTGCCAAATCCCCATATACGACCAATGTTTGGATGCAAACGGAGTGTAAATGCCACCGCGAGCAGCACTACAATGCGGTTCCTCTATGAGGCCCGAGTCAGTTCCTTGATTGATAGATGGACGTTTATGGCCCGATGCCGCGATATTTCTTGCGAATAATGGAGGACCCCGATCAAGTCGAGATGGGGACGTACTTTTTAAACAGCCGCCGGGTCCAATAGCCCAAAATTCAGAAAGCGACGTGCTCATGAGAACATTGACGAGATCCGAGTTCGAGCCGAGTAAAACTTTGATGGTTGACCAGTTACCATCAATCCCAAGCCTAGCAATTCAAAATCAGTCCCACGATGACAAGAGCTCTTTGGCGTCGAGCTTGGTGTTAGCAGAAAGCAAAATTACAAATAAACATACCACTCTCCGGCATCAAATGACACCGGGGCCGGGTCATTTGCATAGACAAGACCGGCAACTGCTGCAATCACTAGGACATCACGACGCATTTCGCCGATGGCGGCCTTGCGACGCCGCAAGCTTTCGTGTTAAGAAGGCCCCCTGGTTACAGTATTGCCGGGGGATGAATGGCCTGGTGTCATAAGAGTCCCTCAGTTTCTGGCTTGTGCTCTTGACACTACCGCAGCACTGCGTCCATAGAACAGGGTCGTGGGGCCGTATCTGCAGCTTTCGCTGACTGAGAACGCCACAAAACTCGTGTCCTGGAGGCAGATTCACGCGGCGAAGACACTTTGCTTTGGCCACCATGAGGTTCCACGGGACTGCCGCTGCGGTGTATAGATGAAAGAAAACGAAGACGAAGATTAGAAATGCAAGTCTTGGACCACCTGCCAGCAGCCCTTCGAATGGATGGCTGGTGGTGTACCTCGTGCCAGGGGGGCATGCTGCCAACGGTGTCGAGTACTGGATACATGTACACAACACGGAGGCTTTTGGCCGATCTCCCAAAGGCTCGTCGGGGTATGGAGAGACGCCCTTGGCAATCTGACCCAAAGGGATGGACATCTGTTCTGCACACTTGCCACTTACCCGATGAGGGTCCATTCAGAACATTCCAGTTGTCAGTTTGGGACGGACAGGGTCTCTCCCGAATGTCTGATGCTGAAGCGCGCTTCGATCATCCTAATAACGCCAGTTTGGTCTAGCCACCAAGTCACCGATGGCTCACGGAAGCGCTAATGCCAGTAGTAATATCTAGCCGTAATAACAGCCAGCCAGAGCCGGAGCAGAATGGGGAATGGTTTCAGTTGTCAATGCCTCATTGGGGCGACAGTTTTGGGGGGCTCCACGCTCTCTGTACACGCCATCGGGTAGGTTCCTTGATACCTGCAACAAGTACTCCAGTCTCTCCCAAGTACTGCCTAGCAGCTACAGAGAAACATGTAACTCCCAGGTCGATGAGCCTGCAATGCAAAATAGCATATTGAAATAACGGACTGAGACAGTCTAGGCTTGACCGCTTCTATTTCATCACCGAGTGTCTGAAATGGGAAGAGCAGGGAGGCTCTCGGCTCACCAAGGAGCGTTCGTGCTAGCAGGATGGAGTAGCCGCATCTTACTTCTGCCGGTACGCCCAGCATTCAGCTCATCTGAGCACTCCAACGCCCGCAGCAACTTGTCATCAAATGCTATTCAGAGGATACTTGCAATAATGGGAGAGTGAGAGATCTGGCGACTTCTTCGGTGACAAACAAGTACTGAGCTCGGCGCAACTGCCCTGCGGGTCAGACACTGATGGCGAGACAAGAGGGCAGTCTGGTCCGTACTGGCCAGTATTTTTTGGCCTCACGAAGTTTCGGACATGTACGGCGTACAAGGCAGCCCGACACTAATCCAAATGTGTGCCGTCCACATGCCTGGCCTGGTAACCGCCCTGGACTCGGCGTGGCGGCGTGGCGCGCATCAGTTGTTGCTGTGATACAACAGATAGAGACGTCCATAGCCAGCCGTCAGCGTGGTTGGAATGCCAAGATTCCTCAATAATTCTCACGACCACACGACCGCACGGCACTCTCGGGGCCAGCCATGGGATCATCACACTGCAACAGCAGAGCAACACCTACTTCGTGCTTAGCTTGTCGAGCTGAACGAGCCCAACAGCACCAGCAACAACAGCTTGACTGGGGCCAGGACTTGAGATCAGCAGTTCTGGAGATGGGGTCCACTCGATGGCTTGAGCCGGGATCAACAACTAGGAGCCACCCGTCATCCCCACCAACCCACACGCTTCTCAGGACCCCAAGGAGTTGTACATACTGTGGTAGATGTACTGTATGCGCAAAGACGGAGTACGAAGTACCACTACTCGTATCATGCCAGCCATTGCTTCGCCTCGAGCATCCCAATATGCCGAGAGGCTACCAACTAGCCCCCTTGGAGAGTCGAGGTCCAAACGCCCACCAGGCTCTGCCCTGCTCTGCCCTGCGTACCGGCTCCCGTCCGCTGGACAGCTCGCCCTTGCACCATGTACAAGTACGAGGTAAGGTGCTGACTGGGGGATGTGTGTGCCGGAGCTAAACTCCCTGCGGCATACGAGTGCCCTGTCTGTCACGATGGAATATTAGCGATGCTGCCTACCAGTATTGCTACAGTACTCTATCCAAGTTCCAAGTGACATTACCACAGAAGATGCTTGATTAGAGGTACCAAGTAGTATTGTCCAGCTGGTTGAATCTTTTCGACACGTGTCGGCGTTATTCCATTATCTCCTCTGGGAGGGCAGTAAAGAGGCTTGTGATGCTACTGAGGTTGGAAAAAAAAAGTCGACGAGAAAATAGCCGGCAGGTACCTTCCTCAGTGCGTATTACCTTACTTCCTGCCTGTTGAGTGACTGATGGCAGACAAAGTTCACAGTACCTGAGAAATGGCGCGAGTCACCAACTTGGAGCTGCGGGTCATTGTACTTGGTACTGATGCTGCTAACACAGCGCCGCAAGTTACCCTGGAAAGCTCCCAGGTTCAAAAGTTTATTCGAAGAGATTTTCTTCTTCGCCAAAATACGACCAAATACGGGAGCACTGGCGAAACATATGCCGTCCGTTTTGTGGGAAAGGGTTGCGCCTTGTTCATTTGTTGGCTGAACCTCGCTCGAACCAGCGGATATGAAATCACCACCACCGCAGCTCAAACTTGGCTTCAGTCTCTACCAACCTCTCGTGGGTACAGCCATCAAGACGAGTCGACATGTTTATTCAGCCCCTTGTTGAACCGCAGCCATCTCTATCTCCCAAAGACAGATCCTACGTGCTGAGAGATCTTCCCGAAACTCCTCGTTCCTCCTTCCATGAAAAGCCATTTCCGCACCGCTGAAAGCTGAAAACCGAATCGTCGATGGACGCGTCTGTGGAGTCGTACCGAATATACTTCATACTCCATACGGAGTACAGAGGGCTCCAAATGGAAAAGATGGCCTGTCAAGAGGCTTTAGAACTATGAAATGGATGGTGTACAGAATCAGTGGGACAAGGACGGCCCCCCCTGCAACGACACCAAGAACATAGCCTATCGATGGCATGCTTCTGGATGCCAAGTTCTCCCCACTACTCCTTGCAGCTGCTAGCAACAATACTAGTCCGCCGAGCAAGGGATTTACAAGCGGTCTGGTGTGCACAAACTGAGCATAACCACTCTATTTGTGAACGGCGAGCCAAGGGAGCAATGTCTCAGACCATGGGCAAAAAAAGCAAATGTCATCTGTCGACTAGCCCGCGATAATCTCTCTTGCTGGTACGCGCCCGCTATTTAAATGGGCCATGCAGGTTATTGAACGGCTGGAAAATATTGCAAAGGGAGAGCAAGACCATGCGAACTTAGAGTGCTCGCTTGGAGCAGTGGTGGGAAGCTGTTGCAACCCGCGTATTCAGTCCATCCGATAAACACACCAGCTGTTGCTGAGGCTCCGTCTGCTATCCAACTTCTTACGTATCGGATATTCATGGAAAGCAGCTCCCTTCGAGGCATACTCGTACCCCAACAACTGCCCTCTGTCAGAGGCCTGAATGGCGGCCAATTTCTTAGACCAACTTTACAGCCATATCTTCTTTGATGCATTGCGTCACACACTGGATCCTCCTGCAGCCAAGTCATGGGTTATCATTCAGCCCATCTCCTGCAGGGAAGATTTTATCAACAGAAAGAAGGCTCAAGTCTCAAATGAGACAATAAGACCATCTTCTCCCTTTTTAATCATTGGCCCATGCCCCTCCCCCAACACCAAAAAACATACATGTCTAGTGGTTGGATGAACGCGTCTTCCATCTTAGCCCCTCCACCATCTAGCGTTGTGTCTCCATTCTCAGTTCTTCAATTTCGGAATGGCTGAATGCAAGCTGCAGAGTTGGCTCGGCACTTGAAGCATGGACGTACGGGTAGCCGCCATATTCGCGGCTCAATATACTCAAGATCGCAGAATGCTGTTACAGAATCACCAGAGCTGAGCAACAACAGATGGAAGTCTGTGTTACCACCCCAGTAGCGCTGATGTGGGATACATCATGTGTCTCATACGAAGTAGCCACTGCCAGAGTCACTGGTACCTTGCCTCCTTTTCCAAAGCTCGAGACGGTGTGTTGGTCCTAGCACCAAACTAACAACTGCTAGAGGACGCACGGAGTGGCTTGGAGGCCGACTTCCACTCGTTCTGTTGTCAGCAATAGACCATAGGAGTTATGATATATGCCGTGCGCCGTGTGCCGTGTGCAGTGCACTTATGTGGTGGCTATGTACAACGGTGATATACTCATATATACTCCGCCCAAGGTTTCTCATGCATAGTGAACTGAGACTATTCATTAATTTTTCTGGCCATCTCATTATACAGCAGGGAGTCTACCTCCAGGGCTGGTCGTTGTTTATGTAAAACCATCGATTTGCTCTCCATCTTCTCGTAAATTCAATAAATTTTGGTATCCTAGATGATCAATCAATAGGTCTTGCTTCACTACAGTCTGGTGGCGATAGCACTCTGATGGCCTACGCAATTGTCCCCTTCTCTACCTGTGCGCTTCGTTCCAGTCACTCGCCGACTTGAGAGATTCACCTCGCCATCGGGGGCACAATGAAGCACACAAATGTTCTGTCACTGTTTTACACATCACTTTTCATAGAGTGTGCTACAGCAGCTGTAAGACCAGGTGCGTTGAGGCTTTGGCCTACATTACGTGGATCTCGTCTTGCTAATCTTTTCATTCAGGGATTCTATATCATCATCGTCAGCGACAAGGGTTTCAGTCCAACACCAGCACTGAAATCGTTCAACATGGCTTGTCAACGGCAGGGGCGACGCTCTCAGAATTGGCAGATCCAATGACGAAACTTGACGAACTATCGATGGCCCAAACAGCTTCTGTGCCGACGACAGATAATATCATGAGTAGCTCGCTACCATCCTCATCGTCTCCTCCGATATCCTCCCTATCAAATACTGTGCTCATAACTGGCGCCGAAGTCGAAGTCTCCGAGAGAATTACCTCGCCTTCAGAGAAAGAGGATATACGCACAACAGAAGATCCCGGTCCAATATCGACTTTGAGAATTAGTTTCACTACCAGTTCCACCACTACTTGTGGAAATGGCGATGATTCGGAATGCTCGTCAGCTGCCGCAGCTACCAAAGGAAAACCTATGACCTTTCCAAGCTCTTCTTCATTATATACAAGCACAACTTCAACAGAGTCATGCACTCCACTATCCACTGACAAGGCCGTTACGAAGTATTCTATTGTTTATACCTCAACGATTACATTTTATGGCAGCAGCAGCGATTACACTCCCCCTTATTCACCGATCACAACGCCAAATTATTGTTCTCCTGCGGGTGAAGCTCTGATAACCTTTTTCAGTACAACCCGTATATCCAACTCAACGTCGACATTAACCATCTTGTCCCCTTCTGCCGCCTCTCCCTCCTACGATCTCTTTATGCCCGACCCAATTCCAATTCCACTCCCCACATTTTCAATCGATCTTCCCGATATTATTACGCAAACGCCTGACGCTGCCGGGAGAGGTGGCGGTGGAATCATCATCACTATGAGGCCATATCTTTCATTTAGTCGACAGGTCGTGACCTTTATCACGACTGATAAGAATCCATCCGTGGTGTTTTCGCCAGAACCAACCCCCATTTTCAGCCAAACATGGGTTACTGGCCGCGTTGGAGACGGCCGTCATAAGACTACACAGCCGATAGATGACTCGCGGAGCAACACGCTTACCAATGATGTCCTGCAAAGCGTCAAACAGCGGCCAGTTCCCACCTTTCAGCTTACTGCCGGGGGAGAACAGGTCATCATCAACCACAAGACTGTGTCTGACCTGAAGCCTGATCAGACAACTGAAATCACGGTCGAAAACGAAGTATTCACCATTTTACCTACTGCAGTCGTGGGATTGGGTTCGACGATTACGAAACCTGCGCCTCAAGCAACATCCCCTCCTCTAACACCCGCCGCAAGTGGAACTTTAGGAGGTGTTCCAGTAATAGTCTCGGGCACTCAAGCTATTGTCGACGGGACCACTATAAGAATCCCACAGCAAAAAACCACAACCAGTATCAACGGTCGGAAAGTTGTTCTCGAAGCAGGAACCATTGCTGTCGGTCGCGAAACCCTCATCTTACCCTCACCACAGCCAACTCACGAGATTGTGACGGGAGGAGAGCTGCTCACGGCCATTGGCACTTCTCTCGTGATTTTACACTCGACAACCATTACATATGGCCTCAACATAGCCCCCAACCAAACAGTCATCAATGGAGAAACTATTTCAATCGGCCCGAGAGGCATATCCCTCCACGGCACAACCATAGGCGGACCCTCGGCAAACGCCGAAGCCACGGAATTCGAAATCGTCGGGGGCATCACAGTGGGGAAAATCCTCCCGTCGCTCGTCGTCGTCAACGGGGCGACACACGCAATCAACCAAGACGGCGATCCAAACAACTTCGAGACTACCGTCATAGATGACCAGACCATCACTATTGGTCCCAGCGGCTTGGTCGTGTCGTCGAACACGTTGACTTACCCTGGGTCTTCTGTTACGGCGACTTTCTCTTCTTCTGGGGCGGTTACGCCTGATTTCCCCGTTGAGACGGGTGGTCATGGTGATGGTGATGGTGAGGATGATGATGATGATGATGATGATGATGATGAGAGTGGTGCGTTTTCATGGCGTCGAGATTTGCCGCTTGGCCGTGTTGTGTGTTTCTGTTTCGCAATGAGCGTTTTGATGCTCATTTAGACAAGACGATTTGGCTCTATACATCTCTTATAATAATCATGTTTCTTTCTATTGCGGTTTTACGCAAATTTATATGGTATACATGAAACATATGGCGATCTTTGTTGGATATTCAAATTATAATGCACAATAGTCTTATAATACACATATGTTGGGCATTTAGAAAAGCAAACAGTTGTATTAAAATTCGAGCGCACTAAATAGGGTCTTGGAGCATCTGATTAGAGTACTTTTTACAGATGTAATATGTCATATGTCAATGCCATACCCGCGTGGTAGAACGAAACGATTTCTGCTGATCTTCTTCTCAGCAAGATTGCGCTCTCTCTCTCTCTCTCTCTCTCTCTCTCTCTCTCTCTCTCTCTCTCTCTCTCTCTCTCTCTCTGTCTCTGTCTCTCTGTCTCTCTCTCTATCACCACCTCTGCAAGCTTTTCCCCTTCCCTTTCCCATCACCAGGCAAAGACGGAAACTCCTCATGCTGAATACCAAGCGCCAAATCCACATCCGATGACTGCGACGGCGGCGGCGAGTATTGTTCCTGGTCCTGCATACTGAGGCTCAGAGCCAGTGCTAGATCCTCGTCCTCGGTGGTAGCATGTCGTGAAGGACCGCCAATGGGCGTATGACCCGCGGACGGCGAGCCAGACTCGGATTGCTTTCCCTTCTTGCCGCCCTTGGGCTTGTACTTGACATTAACGGGAAAGTCGAAATCACCAGAGCTGTTACCTCGCGATGTTTCCAGGGGCGAGTGTCCGACACCGTTGTTGACTCCTTCCATCAAGGATAATCGTATAGCCTGCTGAATCTGCTGTTCGTACTCATCTTCGGCTGCGCCACCGGTTTCCGAAGCAGATGGGCCGGCGACACTTGGATCCGGCGTCAGGGTCGATACAGTATTCTCGCTGACAGAAGAAGCAGTGTCCAGACTGGCATCGGCTGCCGAATCGCTAGCCCGTCGTTGCTCCTCTGCGTGGTACGCTTCTTCGGAGACCATTTGGGCGTAGAGAATTGCCTCCTCCTCAGTCAAGTCGCCTAGGGCACCAAATCTCTTGAGGCGGCGGCTGTGCTCGCGAGCCTGCTGCTCATTCTCACGTCGCATTTCGGCTTCCTCAGAGGCAATGTAGCCTGATACTGCATGACCTTGGCGACGGCTGGCGAGGCGAGCATCCATATCGGTATGCCGGACGCGTCGTTTGCGGCCGGTTGTGTGACCGTTTGATCCATATGACCAGTACCGCAAGAACGCACCGAAAGAGACCACGCCTTGAAGGGTTGTGGGATCAGGGTCGAGGTATATGGCTCTCACAGCCGAGTAAGTATCTTCTTGTAATGCTGGGTTCATAATCACCATGTGGCGAGGAACTCGCCCGTTTGACCTAGCATTGATGGTTCTGATAGGCTCAACTGTAGATGCCAAAGGATCCCAGGTTTGCACAAGGCCATCGCTACCGCCATGGACGAGATACAGCCCAGAGGCTGCAACTGCAGATACCTCTGGAGACTCGGTTTGAAGGATACGTAGTGGTTGTATCTCACGGGCTCCATCATCATCCCGGGCATTCCAAACAAGAACCGCACCTCTATTGGTTCCAATGAGGATAAAGCGAGTTCTACGTCCAGGAATTTCTCTCGCCCCGTGATCGGCCCAAGGGCTCGTCGTAGATGACGCTTCATTCGCAGTGTGTAGAGGGTCTTCCCCTAGTGTGAAAAGCGATGAGAGCGAGTTATCCAAAGCGGTTGATGTCACAATATCGTGGCTATAGCCCTTGAGATCAAACACTTGTTTGGACCAGTCATGAATAGCTGTTGAGGACACCGGGTGTGATTTAGGAGTAGGCGGCGGAGACAATGGTGTGTGAGACTCGGAAATTGGAGAAATCCGATTGGCGAAGCCTCCAATGCTGCCAAACAGCGACGTAGAGACCTGCGTAAGAGGTGTCGTTGACTCGCTAGGAGTGGCCTGCACAGGTATCAAGAAACGTGAGTAACGTTGAATACCAGCAGGTCGGTTCTCGCTCAGGCCGCAGTCAATCACGAAGATGCTCTCCCCAGCACTTTTACCATCATCATTCGCGAAATCGACTTCTAGCTTCCGCTGCATGTCCCAGCCCTCGCAAACTTTTCGGAAGTGAGAGGGCCTGTAGCGCAGAAACTTTTCTATTTCCCGAGCCTCTGCCACGAGCTGCTCCTGACTGAGATTCATGCTGGCTGAGGGTGATCGGGGCGAATAACCTCCACGGGTTGCGTTCTTGTCTAGCTCGTCTTCTCGAGCAATCCTACGAGTTGCCTCTAGAAGGTGCCAGTATGCTGTGCGTCCAGCATACCAGGCATTTTTGGTCATGTCCTCTCCAGTTGCGCGAACAGGTTTTCCGATGGGCACGTCACATAAGTAGTAGACTTCGCCTAGCGCATTCAATGCCACGGCCCAGACCCTGGAGGTCGACTTACGCTTTTGGTTGAAGCTATCGTCGACTTTCAGGGATATGATAGGGACACCAGGGCTAAGGACCCATCGTGCTGTGACATCGCCATTGGCATATCTCGGGCCAGTGGTATCCCAACCAAGTGAATAAGCAGTAATGATGCCGAGTGCGGAACCTGTTAGCATTCCACACATTGACTGAGTTGTTGATGTAACGGTCGATGACTTGGCAATCCACACGCTGCAAATCGCATCGGACATCTCGGGGATCTTGGGAATATCCGGGTGGGTGTCCACGGCACTGATCTCTGCGCCGATATAGCGGCCACGCATTTCATTGACCCCTCGGAAGAACGGCCGGCCACCCGGGAATCCCTCACCAGATATCATGCCGTAAGTGTAGCTCACATCCATGACATTGGGGACACCAGCCGGGCCGTCTCCCAAGCCATATGGCACCAGATTAGGAGCAACCTCATCCAGCTGTGGGGTTGCAAATAGATCTTCAAGACCCCATTTTTCAATTTTGCCAGTCGTAGGATCGCTAATGGTTGCCGCGCCGAGATCTCCAGCTCCCTGCATAACACGTGGAGGCTTCTTCCCATTCAAGAAGACTGCATGGAGGTTAGTCACTTGCCAGGGCAGCTTCGAGTTATAAGTCAAAACCGCGCTCGATTTCTTCCCGGCGCGGCCGACCCGGCCAGACAAGCTCCCTCCAGCGGGAGTCCCAGGCTTGCCACGAGCCAAGCTCCTCAGGTGGCGAGTCCGCAAAAGATACTCGCTTCTCCAAGTAGCCAGCGATGTAAGTCGAGGGAAGTATCGGGTCTCGAAGCGCATAACCTCGGAGGACGGTCCGGTCAAGGAGTTTGCAGCAGCAGCTTTTCCATTACTCTCCAGGATGGTATGTCCTGGGAAATAGCGCATAAACGCCATGCGCCATGCATGGTGAGTGGTGACCAGCGCCCAGAATCGTTTCGACACCAGCGCCACCGAGGAGTGACAGTCGGGAGGCAGATGCGAGAAGATGTGCGTCAAGATCTCTGGCGGTGTACGTCAGTAGAGTGCTTATATATGAGCACGCTGTGCAACAGGAGAAAACCAACCATTTGGAAAGTCATCGAGACGGACTCCATCCGAGCGGGGTTCTGAGCGCTTTATGACCTGGAATCCAAGGTCTTGCTTCGCAGCTTGGAGGGCCACAGCTTTCTCATACTCGGAAATTCTCTGTCCAGGCACAGAAGGGCGATCGTCGAGGTCCTCGTCAAGGCTCAATCGTCGTAACTTCTCGTCCAGCTGGTCGGCATTGACGCCGGCATCTTCGTCTCGGAGGGGCTGAAGCTGGTCCGGGCCGGGGCGAAGACGCTGCAAGCCGAGACTGGAGCCTGACTGGTCTCGACCAAGGCCACTGGCATCGCGGGGAAGAGAGCCATGCTGGGAGAGGTGGAGGGAGTCGAGATGGTTGTTGTTTAGAAGCGGTGCTGGAGTCTTGAGAGGCTCTTGGGTCATATAGCTGAAAGAAGAAGTCGAGAGGGAATCAGAATAGTGACCGTGCAGCGAACTCTTGCACAGTCTAGCGCGCTTCGAATAGAGAGCGATGAGCGGTGATTGCGGTTGTGGGCGATTGACTTGCTGTGAGGTGACTCAGAGATAAAATGAAGGTGCTGAGACAATATTTTCCGCGCCCACGCGTTGTCGCATCCAAGTTTCATTTCCTTACTGGCGCCGTTGCTGGGACTTGCGGTGCTTTGCCGGCAATGAGCCGAAGTTGACGACATTGGCGCAGTTGCAGCGCCTGTTCCGAGTACCTTAGTACTGCGCATCATGTACATTTTATTTTGACAAGGACGTGAGAGAATAAAGAAAAGTAGGATTAATAAAGTAAATTTGTATTTCGATTGCAGGAGGTGTTAATGCGTGGACGCTTGTGAAATACGATGGTGATGTCGTCACAGTCAGCGCAAGGGGGCGAAATGCTCTTACAAAAAGAGACGAATCATTCGCTGAATAAGCATGCTTAATCTTTAGAATATAACAAATATTACAAGGTCTTCTCGGGCATCTTTTTCAGAAGAGAAACAAGCACTTGGACCGAAATGAAGTCATTTACCACTGCAATCATTGCGAGCTCTTCGCTGAGTCTTGAAGTTGCTGGCGATGGTGTATTCGTCTGTCCTGGCCCATACGTAGTCTCTCGCCCATTACATCTTTCCTAAAACATCCTAATCACGGGGGAAATTTAGCAAATTTTAGATACAAAGCAAACTGTGCGTCAATGCTCCCATGACCGACGGTGTGCTGGACTTCGCCATGGGAGACTCTAGGATTAATTGGCTTCGACTCAGATAAGTACTGTATTACCATGAATGGCTCTCAAGAGATGCGAGTTCCCGTAGTCTAAATGACATCACAATTTATGCTAGATCTGCTCAATGTTTGTTGAGCCTGGGAACTGCGTCGCCACCTCCGATAACCTCAACTCTGATGGCATCTGCCCCCCTAACATTGCCGATTTGCAGACTTGGAACGACGGACATGCTGTCGAATGAAATGTATACTGGTTTACCGAGGAGAGATCCGTTGAGTGTATTTGTGGCTAAGAACGGCGTTGAGGGGCGTCGGGATTGGAAATAACAGTACCTGTAGATATATACCGGACGGCCAACCATTCGCGGGCCCCTATTGACATGTACCTGGCTAGTTAGCTGAGCTTTAAAAGGCAATCAATGTTAGCAATCACTCTCTGATATGATGTCCCACGGTATTCACGCCTCGATTTTTCACCCTTTGTCTTGAATAGAACGCCTTTGTCGTAAAGACTGCATTGGGTCATACCAAACGGTAAAGAGCTTACAGCATGCTACTTCCTACACAGCGCATCATTACTATATCATTTATCGATCAGCATTCCGATATAATTCCACCTTCCTTATTCGTATTTTCCCCCTCTTTCTTTTTCGTGGCACCCAGCTTACATCGAGGGTAGACGCAAACACGTCATGGCGTAGGGTAGCTCCACGCAAGGCATAAGGATTACATATCCATCATGAGCACGATGATCCACCACTAGCTGCTATTGGAGCAAGTTAGTTACCTCTGTTTATTCTCCGATCATGAGAAGATTTTGCGTCATTCATCTCCACGGGCGATATCCGGTTTACAGTGGCTTGCGGAGCGGAGGACCTTTTGTTACATCTTTGGGAGCCATATGCTAGGTTTAGGATTAAACTTTGTGATAAGCATATCTCAACTCCCGGAAGCAGCGCATCTCCCATCTCGTTGTCGACGCATACATACTTGGTAGTTTGCAATCTAGAGACTACATCTCGTATTAATGGTAACTCTTATATGAGCTATCAATGGTCCTCAGAGCTATCCCGTACTACTATTACTAAACGAGTAACTGGTCAATTTACATGGGCAAATGTGCCCCCAGGAGATGCTACTAATTCAGGAGGAAATAATCACTCCTATAAAGGAAAAGAAAGAAGATACGAATAATGGTCGAGTTACGTTTGCCCTTCTTTAGATAGTAATTGGGCGCATATCATCGGTCCTGTCTTCGGGTTTCGTTCCCGAACTTGGAGTATTGCTGCTAGCTGTGAAATCGCTTGTCAAACAGCCACCCTTCAGCCAGGGTTTCGGAAACCGCACATACCAAGTATTGTTAGTCTGCCGTCTCGCCTATTGCCCGTTCTTAGTTCCACACTTGGCGTTGCCAAAAGCTGTTCGGAATGTCACCTGCGGGCTTGGCAATTTTCCACTAATCGTATAGTAGTTGAACACCGGCTTGGCAGTTGAAGCTGATTAGCGCAAGCGAAACATAACGACACAGCGCTCATTTTGGCGTGGAGTAGGGAGCTGTCCTCGGTGCGTTGAGCCATTTGTTTAGGCAACTCGGAAGACAGGAGATGGCAGCAGTAGTACGGAGCAGATGCGTTATAGACAGGCAGGGATGAGGAGTCATTTCTTCGGCAGCCCAACGACTCTTCCCCGTGGCTATCATCGTACGATTGCCACCCAAAACCAGAGCCACTCACATTGCATTCTGCTGCAACTTAGGCTAATACGAAGCAGCTCGGTCTCAAGAGCAGCAGCAGCAGTGGTGTGGTGGCATCATTATTAAGCTGCCCGGCCCATTGGCTCATCCACGTACTCGGTGCCAGGCCCAGGGTGTGATGCAGGGCGCGCTGTCCACCTCGACGCAAGTTGCTCGTTCCGGTTCCACCAACGGGCGACGAAAATCGGGTTGCTTGCCGGGCCAGTGCAAAACCGATCGGATGGCAGCTCTGACTCGCACTAGGCTGCAAGTGCT
This sequence comes from Trichoderma sp. TW21990_1, assembly GCA_010015515.1. Classification (NCBI taxonomy): domain Eukaryota; kingdom Fungi; phylum Ascomycota; class Sordariomycetes; order Hypocreales; family Hypocreaceae; genus Trichoderma; species Trichoderma sp. TW21990_1. The sequence goes on from ML974118.1 coordinate 400,177, forward strand.
AGTAGTTGCTTCACCCAAGCTTACTCGTGCTTGGGCAAGTACGTAGATCTGACTGCCAGCTTGTGGGAAACGCTGGAGGCTCACCGACTTTGGCTTCCGAAAGCTTTGAGACGCCGGAGAGCCTCTACACCGGCGTTGCAAAACACCAACCCCCCAATCTGGCATTCGCCTAAGGAGCGTCAGCGGTGGTACACACATTATAGTGGTATAGTAGCTTTCAGGGAGTCTTTGAACTCTGTGCTGTGCTCTGTGAAATAAGAGATTATTTACGGTTGACTGAGTTGTTCATCGGTAAGGCTCATATTATGGATACCATCCCATATGCCCGGGTCACCCGGCTTCGTCCTCCATGGGGCAGCTCGGAAGAAAGAGCTGCTGTAACAGTATACTGTCGATGTGTACCTACTGTATGCGAAGTGTAGAATGGCTAGAGCCAATACGGAGAGCTGCCTGCATACCGAATATGCATATTTATAGGACACAAGACTGTAAATGGTCAGACTCACTTCTATGATGTAACGGCCTAATCGTCCCGTTCTCCTATAACCGAGAAGCGGTGCTCGCTGTCCAACAGAGAGATGTGCCTTGCCCCCACGGGCTGCATTCTGTGTTTGGGATTCTTTGCGACGAGCCATTGCATGCTCATCTGCCTGTATAAATGGCTCAGAGGGTGACATTCGCTTCGTGGAAGAATGAAACGACTGCATGCCACGCTGTCTTATTGACACACCGGTCTCCAGGACTGTGGGACGCAGTGTGACGGCCTGTTGGGTGCGCTACTGGTAGTCTGCAGCTGGTGAAGCAATCTGCAGCCATGCACACCATCCAAGTAGTCTCCCCACAAGCAGCGGCCCTCGCGTCGGGAATAATGTAAAAGACATTGATCAAGAGCCAGAACCCAAATTCACACAAGGAGGAGCTGTTTATGCCACAAGCACCCTGCTGAGCGTATGGTGACATGCTTGTGTGAATAGAGCGTACCGGCCGGTACAGGACAGTACAGGTATGTGGGCGAAAATCCCGAAATGATGTTATCGGCAATGCTACCCCAAGGGGCGAAGCAACTGAGAGCTTTTTGGGCATTGCGCCACGGGGTGCTGCGCTCGTGGCCTCGTTCTGTCGGTGAAGCACAATCCAGCCGGCGTTTCGCCCTCACACATGCGCCTGTACAGTATTGGGATAATAGTATCAGCTTCTTTGCCTCTTCCCCTTCATTGTCGCAATTGGCTAACACTAGGTTGTGACCGCCTAGAAGCACATACTGTCTGCTAAGCGATCGCCCATCAGCAGCTCACCGTCTATGGATGGGATGTGGATCTGCATTTGGCTCGTGGCAGGCTAAAGGATGCCCAGAACAAATCGATCCTTGCCGTCTGTGACTGGTCTGTTCTCGCTGCTCGTTACGTGCCGGCACAGGCATCGTCTTCCCCTCTCCTAGTCATCAAGGGAGGTTACTGTAGAGGCATGCTCCTCCGGTTGACTGCTCGTACTTCGCACTTCTCTCAAATCGTAACCGCGTGCAGAGGCTAAGCCGCGGAACCAAAGCCTGGCCAGGGTAACTGGCCATGATGCATGATGCACCTTCCAAGTTGACAGGGTCTCAAATTAGCGGGCGCGTTTGAGCTAACTGTGTGAAAGTTGACACATCAGAAAACTCGCCGACGTAGAGCCACAGTGTCAGAAAGTGTCGTGTCGTGCGGGGATTTGATGCCATACTGTCGGGCCAGCTTCCTGTTTCGAGTCCTGGACACTCTCTGTTGATGTGCAGCGCCTGCTAGTCTCTAGCTGGTGCTATTCGCCGTTCTAGAAGCCCGATGGCTGTGAGAGATGGCGTCCAAATGGCGTGTGCAGACGAACTCTTGCAAGTCTAGCCTAAGCTTTCACGGCAGCGACTAAGATGGCCCATAACGTCGACTTGCATGAGCAACGGTGCGAGACGCGAAAGTTGCTGATACCTGGTAGCCGGTACGGAGTACTCCGCCACGGTGCCCAATTTGCGATTGTTGGTCGTCCATGTTGCCAGCACAGACCGGTGATTGCTAGAAAGGACCGTAGAAGAAGAAGGCATTTTGCAATTTCCGCAGTTCGCACGACTTCTTTGGGGTATGACAGTGGACGACTTGGTTCATGTAGAGGACAAGGTGGTACAAGCGACAGAGGTAATACGTAGTACTAGTAATTCCTCACTAGTTGTCAGGCATGTGAAATAGGTACGAACCGGGTCTTCCCTTGTAGGTACATAGTAGCAGAGAGGTTGTGTGAGTTTGCAAAAGCTGACCTGTACTTGCATTGCTTTGCATCATAGAAGCCTTGAAAGACGTTTTCGCCTTTTCTTTTCCTTTTCCTTTTCTTTTTTGCGAAGGTATCGTAATACTGTAGAATGTCATGTCCGAGCACCGGCAAGGATGCACAAACACGGAAGCAGCATAATCAAATGGACAACCCATGCGCCCGAGATTTCTTCAGAGGGCTGCCGAAATGGTTTAGGACGGCCGTCCCCCTTGGGTAAATTCTGCCGGAACTTGGTCGATCAAGCCAAGGGTCTGAAAAAAAAAAAGAAAAAGAAAAAAAGAGCCCTTTCGGTCAACTTACAAAGTACTACTCCTAGCAGCACTAAGCACGGGCTCGTTTCGCCTACGTACTCGTGATAGGGCTAGGATACGACAGCCCATGTCAAGCTCGAGAGGCCGGTAATTCCCATCTCCGCCATGTTGCAGCCCTGTTCGCCATGTGTTGAACCGAGGGAAATGCCCAGTGCTCCGACGTAGGCCATCGCTCTGTGCTCAGCAGAAGCCAGCTTTGCAACGAAGGCCTGTAGCAGGTAGTATTGTGATGGAATTCTCCGTAGGGAGATACACGTGTACTCCGTACTGCACAGTTCAGTAATGTAAAACCAGGACGAGCCGGGATTCGTCGGAACAGCCCCCCCACCTTCCCGTGGCCGGATCACCTCCTCGATTCGACCTTTGGTGCGTCAACCGTGGTGCCAGCAAGATACTGTATTCGCACGCACTGACATGAGCGCTTTGCACAGACACAGACGCAGGGCCTGCTGCAGCGCGCTACTGTGGCCGTCTGTCTGCCTGTCTCACGTCCTCCTTGGCGGCGTCAATCTGTCGCCCCAAAGCCCGACCGCCGCTGCTGCGACCCGACGGGCTGGGTGCGGATTGACGGGAGTCAACGACTGGTGTTCCCGCTGGCAGCTCCCGTAACCCGTAACACGCTTCCCACACACCATCCTCCCAGAGCATTGGGTCCGAAAGGCTGCTCGCCCAACCACAGGCCACTGCCAGGACCCTCTTGCGTCGTTGGCGTCGTGTTTCCCAGCGTTGCTTGGGGCAGAAACCGGACAGACCCCGCGCCAGGCTCCGGTGCGCTGGACACCCATGGCAGCAGCCCCATCGTCGCCCGTTGCTAATACGTAGGGGAGTGGGGGGCTCGAAATAGGAGCTCTCCATGAGTCGCGCGCTTGCGCAGAGGGTCGACCACTTTTGCATCGCACGGTGCGGCCAGGACAGGTGCTGTAGCGGTGCCTAGACGGGACGTCGCCGGCAGCGTAGGACCGACTTGTCGCAGCAGCAGAGGGAATGCGTGGTGTCGGTGTCTGCGCCTGTTTTGTAGCTGTGCTGCGCCCAACCCTTGTCGGTGGTTCGTGATGGTGATGGATTCTCCAAGTTGGCGGATGGCGATTCCGGAGTCCAGTCGCTGGTCCTACTGGCTGGTACTTGCCTGGCGTCCCGGTGTCCGTGCCTCGTACCTGCCTGCGGATAGCAGGGAGCCAGTACTGCTTTGAGGAAGGAACCATCCCGGACTGCTGGAGCCGGCCGGGTGTAAGTGCGAACAGCATCCCGCACGGTACGTCTGACGCAGCGTTGGCCTATTTCGGTCGCCGCGGCGCAGGGGTCCGCTCACGGTGCGACCACGGTGCGAGCTGATGCGCGCTAAGAGCGCTGAAGCTGCAGGCCTGGAAGCACCTGGGCCAGTCCGGCATTAGTGCTATAACCGCTGGACCTCCAAGACGCTGTGCGACCCATTCGCTCTCCTCAGACTCTAATCTTCGCACACCACTCCAGGGCTGTTGAGTTGTCGCTGCGTCCGGCTTCACTTCAGTCGCAGCAAGCCGTCAGATGATGCGCTGTGGCTCGGCTTTTTCTCTTTTCCATTTCTAGACCCGGGCCCTCACGACGCTTGTCGACGTCAATTCCACCTTTTCCCAGCCATCGAAAAACCCACGACGCCGAAGGATCGCTATTTACCGTGGTAGCGGTACCTACCTATTCCCGAACAAAAGCAAAAAAAAAAAAAAAAAAAAAAAAAAAAAAAAAAAGGGAGTGTGCAGAAAAAGGAAAACCTGCGGAAGGATTCCGATTGTTTCGACAAGTCACCTAGGAGTATTACTGCGATACCCGTTTACCAGACTACCGGATTTGACGAACCAACAGTCATTTTTTGGGGGTTCACTTAACGCTGAGACGAACTATTACCTGCCATCCATCACGGACACCAACCATCAACGATACCATGAGCTCCTCCGCCCAACCAGAGGCATCAGTGCCCAAGGCCGAGAAGGAGAAGAAGGGAATCGTCAGGGTGTTTTCCAAGGTCAAGGGCGTTTGGCGGAGAGGCGACTCGGCCGGCTCTAAGCGTCAGCCGCCAGCTGCCGCACCTTCAGAAACTGTCAGAGTCGGCGATGTTACTGCGCCTGGCACCGTTCCAGGACATAGAGCCGAAGGCGCTCCCAAGCCGTACGTGTGACGCTGAAATTGCTTTCTTGAGCCTTGCCTAACTGTTCTGTTTCGGCTACCTGCCGTGATGCGACATTGATTGGAACTTTCTGGCCCCGAATTGCTATGTGCTAACAACCCTTTTAATACAGTCCTAGTGTTAGCCATGACGCTGTCGAGGCTACCGAAGCGCGGGCTGCGTATGAGGGTATGGCCGGAGTCAGCAAACTCTCCAAGCTGGAGCTGTTTGAGGAGCGAGCCAAGAAGCTGAACGAACGATTTGGCCTGGAGATTCAACCCATGCAATGGCAGAACGCCATCCCCAGCGACACCGTACTTCGCATGGATAAGCCCATTCGAATGCGCATTCGACGAACCTGTCACCGCTGCAACGCTACTTTTGGAGCTGCTAAGGAATGTCCCAACTGCAGCCACAGCCGTTGCACCAAATGCACGCGTTACCCACCAAAGCTCTCTGAGGCCGAGGCCATTGCCAGTCGTGAAAGGAGAGCCGCCAAGATCAAGGCCAACCGCGAGAATGCCCCGATACTGCCGGACTACGGGTCGGAAGACAAGAAATTTGTACTTACACGCCCAAGCAAAACAGGAGGCCAGGATCTTGTCCATAAAAAGCCTCGCCAACGTGTCCGACGAACCTGCCACGAATGCCAGACGCTGTTTATTGCTGGGAATAAAACATGCGAGAGATGCAGTCATGTTCGCTGCACTGACTGTCCTCGAGACCCGTAAGTTGACGCATTGATTCCTGCAAGTGGCGTGATTAAGTGCTGACAAGAAAATGCGATAGGCCAAAGAAGGACAAATATCCATTCGGGTATCCCGGCGATGAGTTTGGCCCCAACAGCGTACCTCACTACGAATGCGAAAAGTGCAAGACGGTTTATCCCACGGACGCCGCGAATGGAACGGAGTGTAGGAAGTGTAAACATCCAAAATCAAAGTCTTCGCCTCGTGCTCGGCCTCGCAAGGTAGAACCGATACCCGACCCGGATGTGGTCAAGCAGATACAAATTAAACTGGACAATCTAAAAGTCACGTAGAATTTGTATTGGCTTTGGCCTGCACTGACAAGCTGTTTGTCTGCATCCATCATTGAGCGAATTCCCCCCCCCCCCTTTTTTTTTCCTGTCATGGTTTTTTTTTTTTTTTTTTTGCATTCACCTTAACGTCTGTTCTGGTTTTATATAGACGGCTTTGACGACGTCATTCGAACTTTGTTAGAGCGTCAATTCCGTGCTGAAACATTCTTCGCCTCCTTTTTTTCCTCATCTCACCCATTTCTTTCAGACATTGAATTTCACTTGGGACGACTTCTTTTTTTTCTCTTCTCTTTACATATTAAGTGTCGGTCCAGCCAACTCGCGCGAATAACAGCAACACTCATTTTCTTTTGTCATGAAGAATCCAAAGAAAGGGAGAGAGAAGGGGAACCGAGCAGCGATCCATCAGATCTATCGCTCTATCAACTAGTTAAAGAGGTGGATATTGTGGATGGACAAGGGGGAAAAAAAGATGGCTTCACTCGGAATGATCAGCTCATTGATGAACGAGCAGTTTGTTTTGTCTTGGTCTTTTTTTTTTTTTGTGTGTTTTTTTTATATTTGGCTATTTTTTTCTGTTTTTTTAGCGCAAAAAGCGAGAGAGCATAACTGGTTTCTTCTCCCATTCCCATCGCTCTTGTTGGTCATCTCCTTAACACTCATATTATCATCCTTGTTTACTCTTCTGCCTTCATTCTAGTCACATGATAGGTTAACATGAGATGGCCTCAACTTGAAAAAGAAAAAAGAATCTTCTCCCCACTCCCACGCCCCTCTCTTTGATGTGGGCGACTCTCGGTACATACGAAGATATACATGTATATCTGCTCGAATGTCGTGCTAAGGTGTATCTCCAAACTGCTCATTCTGTGACAATATTGCCCAAAGCTTTGTATACTCTACCTACCAAATGTAACCCATACATACTACTAATTATTGTATTATGCCATCACCCTTTTCATGGCACTCCGGCTCCATTATCTTTCCATTTTCTTCACAAACACCAAACGAACCCCATTCTTGCACTATGCTCATCCTCTCAAGACGAGACAACTACTCTTCTATGATATGTGGCTCGAGCACCAGCCTCGCCCCCTGTGGCACACAAGGCCCCAGCGTATCAAGTCGATTCGCCTTCCGTCCAATATGTCTTCCTCCTGATCCATCCATGCGATTATTCAGGTATATATGCTGATCCCTCAACGGTTGCCCCGCAACTAGGCCGTCAAACTCATTTCTGTTGTAAATGGGCATCAGCCGATGCGTAGGGTAGAAGCGGCCCCGAATCGACTGCTCCTTGAACACGACATTATCCTTTATGAGAACCCAGCACCACTGCCGGCTTCGCGTAACCTGCGTCCGCCATCGAATCTCCTCCTGCAGCGCGAGGGGTAGCTTGTCCTTTTCATCGTCGATGACGGTGCCTGCGGCGCTAGGGCCTTTTGACAACTGATAGATTGGTCCGCGGAAGAAAACAGAGCCGGGATAGTCGGCGCTAGTGAAGATGTGTAGCAAGCCCATCACGGTTGTCTGGCTGGAGTTCGCTTCAGCCCCTGCCATTTTCACCCGTACGGCATCGCCGATCTCGAGCCGCTCAGCACCAAAAAAGCAGCCGTAATAGGATACGGCCTTTCCGGTGGGGTCGTCACCGCGACGGGTCCAGAGTGAGTGAGAGAAGTCGACCTTTGAGGCACCCATCTTTGAGGCATCGAGGTTAATAAGGTCTCGTCGAACAGCATTGTTCCCAGCAGCCTGGAACAGGCCTTCCCAAGGCACATCGTCAAACACCTTGTCCTTGAGTTCGGCAATGTCCACGGAAGGGACGCTGTAGCAGTGGAATGGCCGCAGGTCGGCCTCAGCTTTGGTCACATTTGCTTGAGGCACCACGGCATGACCAATGGGTAATAAGTCGAATGTCATACCACTGGGGGTCATGTTACCAGGGGCAGAAATAATCCCAAGCCGCCAGGTATTGCCAGTCTGGTACCATACGAGCTCTCCAGCTCGGAAGAGCAGTGGTCCCTTGAGTGACCATTGGATAGCCTGGGGTTTTGGTTGCTGGACTGTTTGCTGCTGAAGCGGTGTAGGCACTGCAGGCGCAGCAGCAGCAGCAGGCGCGGAAGTTGAAGGATTGGGGACAGCTGTAGCGAGTGGCTGGGATGGGCTTGGTTGTATAAGCTGAGGGGGTTGAGCGGATTGTGTGGGCTGGGCAGGCTCGCGCGATTCGCGCGGTTGAATCGGTGTGGGTAGCGGTACGGGAGTCTGCTGGATAGGCTTCGGCTGTGGCAGTTGCTGAGGTTGCTGAGGTTGCTGCACTGCTTGTGGACGAGACGTAATATTGGGCGGCTTGTGGGATGGCTGGCCTGGAATTGTGGGTAAAGGAACCGGCGTCACTTTGACCGGCCTCTCTGGCTTGGTTGAGACTTCGCCTATAGCTTGAATAGGAGATTGAATGGGCACCTGAGCCTGAGCCTGAGCCTGGGCCTGAGCCTGAACCTGAACCTGAGCAGGGGCTGGGATGGAGGGTTGAGTTGAGCTTTGAGAAGTGACTTGTGCTGCCGCCTCTTCAGAAGCAAGTGGGGGCTTTGAAGGGTTAGGAACGTTACAATGAACACAGCAGCAGTCGCTGTAGTCCTTGGATGCTGACAGCAGCCATATCAAGTGGACGCCAAATTCCTGCGGGCTCTTAAATAACTTTGACTTGGTGGGGTATCCAGACACCCAGAGATGCTTAGACTTTTCATATAACCAATAGCCTCGTGGAAATTGGACATACCACGGGTTTCCTTCTGTAGAGAGAATAACATCATTAAGCGGTGTTCTAATAGCATCATAGCGCCGTCGCTGGGGTGAGTATCTTACCGTCTGGGTTGGGCGAAAGTTCCTGCTTCAACAGAATCCCCAACTTGATCCGCCACTCCACAAACCTCGGGTCGTCTTCAGCTAACCTGGTCATCTGTGGCTTTGTTCGCGGCGTCTTATCTGCGGCAGTGGCCTCCTTGCCTGGCTTCTTAGCGGCAATGGTGGCTGCTGGTGTCACCGTTGTCACCGGCCAATACCCCGGTCCGGTGTCGGCTCCATCGCTCCTCGCAATGCGGACTACATCGAAATCTTTGGTGTCCATAGCTTCTAGATCATGTCCGAGAGAGTCTTGTTGCTGTTCTGCTTCAGGACCACACGCTGCCTATCCCGACACGTGGGTCTCGTGACCCCTTGACCTGAAGCGGCTTCAAGAATCCGGATATCCCATACAGGTAGTCGAAAGAGAAGAGACAATAGTAGCTGTGGATGATTGGGTAGATGCGTGATAAATCGCTTGCTAATCGCAGTGACCCGTCAAAGAGCACGCTGGGAGGCCGTATTGTATACCTTGAGAGATACGTAGGAAGGGCAGCTCAGTTCCAAGCGGTTCGCAGAGACGGCTGCTTGTCTCAATGGGGAGATTGCGAATGGGCGATGATATGGCGTATTCCTCTATCGACATCACAGAGCAAATCAGTATATTGGGGATTTTGCCTTGTGTTGACACAATGATGAATTGAATTTCTGTACGACAACGCCGACGTGTGGTGGTATAGCCAGTCAGAGCTGCTGAGTCAGCACTACTGTGGCGCAGTCATACACTGAGATGTGTATTCCATGGATCAAAGAAATGAGTCGAGTTTGCCATTTTTGAGCAGGTAAAGTGTTATGTGAGTAATTAAGAGCATTGAAAAAAAGTCGAATAACGAATTATAATGAGATCAAGCTTTTCGCCCGCTCTCAAGGCAGCCATCTACTTACAGGTAGGTACCAAGGTGCCTGTACTCCGTACCTATGCCTGTATATGTGGAGAGAATCTTAGATGTGCAGCTGATGTGGCAGGCCTAGAATAAATTGGATTGATTCTACAGCTCTTCCATCTGATATAGTCTACGAGTAGATGAAAGACCAGAATAACACAAGCCGGGACCTGGTGATGGCCGTTCTTTCTCATAACAACTGTTGGTGGCTAAACCAAGCCACGCACCGCCACAATTAATTCAAGAGGCACGCGTTCATCACGCGTTTTCCAAACCTGCGTCACTGTGTGCGGAGAAAGCATCCTGAAAACATTCAACGTTGCTACCGTCATATGGGCCTCTCTCTACATTCTCACTCAGAAACGAGCGCATAGCGTATAGAAGACACGGACCATGAATAACCCGCCCGGATACGGCTATGGCAACATGGCCTTTCTTCAGGCTCTCCTCGCCAATGGAACATTGACCTACAAAGAAGCGCAGCCAATAATTGCCGCCATCATCAATGCCGACAATGCCGGCAACGCAGAAAGCGAAGAATGCAGGCCCGAGCAGGTTTCGGAAGAGGTGTTCCTTGACTACATCGACAAGGCTACTACTGCAGCATCCATGCTTGATTTTGATATTCGCAGCACGCTTCACCAGGTCACCAAGGAGAAAATTTATGCCCTCGTCAACGCCACTTCCGACGCGCAGACACAGCTTGCCACAACATACAGCCCGGAGGAACTATCATTCATCAAGCGGGTTCTCGATACCATGTTTAAGAAATTCAACCGGCCCCGGTTGGAGTCACTCTGTATTACCGAAATGCAAGCTATCAAGCTAGCAAGGCCGCCGCGCAGAGAGGGTCAGGGGGATGGAGAAAATCAGCCACGGACCCCGAGGGATAAGGGGTTGAAGCACAGCGAAGTGGAAGCCGTCCTCGAGAGTCTCGTCGACGGGGGCTGGTTTGAGATTAGCAAAGAGGGCTTCTACTCGCTGACACCGCGAGCGCTCCTGGAGCTTCGGCCCTGGCTCATTGATATGTACAATGATCCAGATGCTGAGCCTGGCGAGTGGCAAAAGATCAAATTCTGCGAGGCATGTAAGGATATTGTGACCTGGGGGCTCAAGTGTTCAGACCTCGATTGCACATTTCGGCTGCATGATATCTGTCAAGAGGTATTTTGGAGGTCGCGACGAGAAAAGAATTGCCCCAAATGCTCTAAAGAATGGACTGGGGACCATTACGTTGGAGAGAGAGCCATCACCATGACCGAGGCGTATCAAAGGGGTCGAAGACAGGGCGGTGGCCATATGAGCGCCTTGGCAGATGAGATAATTCACCAGCAGGGAGGAGACGAGGAGAGCGAGGGCGAGGAGGAGGAAGAAGAAGAGGAAGGAGGGGAAGGGGAAGACAGGGGTAGGGGGGAAGAAGAAGACCATGAAGAAGAAGAAGAAGATGATGATGATGATAATGATAATGATGAAGGTGAAGAAGGTGGTGATGATGAAGATGATGGAGAAGAAGAAGAAGAGCGAGGAGAGCGAGGAGAACGAGGAAGGCGAGGAGAGCGAGGAAGGCGAGGAGAGTGAGGGGAGAAGAGGACGAAGAAGAATGAGGTGAGGTGAGGAGGTTTACGTTGCAGCCTGCCTTCATCTTGGCTGGTCATGACGGATCTTTGCATGACTGTATGATGGGCGGGATTTTGCCCTGCCATTTATGAACGATACCCTATATCAATTCTCTAGTTCAGCAGAATAAAAATGCTGAGCATTTGCATCACGGCTATTTACCACATGTGTATTACTGACTCTTGAGAGTCTTCTTCACATCCTTCCACTCAAATACAGTGCTAATGCGATACCCAGGCGTATTCTCGCACTGTATTCTGGCTCGAGATGCAGTTCAGTTTTGATTGGTCGAAGCTTACGGCTCTGTACCCAATGACATCACTCTCGCGACCTTTGTTCCGATAGAGTTGACATCGTGACGACTTGGCTTGCACGTGTCATAGATCTGCTACTTTAAACAGATCCCCGAGAGGCAGTAGTTCACCAACACTCTGCGTTCTCAATTCCTATCGCTCGACCCTTCGTCCAACGACCCCTACCTATTTACAGCTATTGGACCTACCTTGCGGCCGAGACAGAGCAAGATGCTGGAGTATTTTGCCTATAAGAAATTCAAGAAGCACAGAGAAGAGAAGGAAAACTCAAAGGAGACTGCAAAGAGCGATGGAAAGCCAGCAGCGGACGCAAATAAAGAGAGCGGAAAGAAGGGCGACAACTACGATTCGTCTAGCTCGGAGCTCCAGCACCAGAGAACAGTCCTGAAGCCTGAGGACGAGCGATTCCTCGAGGAGCTCCTCGCCCAGAGCAACGATGACTCTCCACCTCCGCTACCGCCGCGTATCTACACCTACGATGTAGATTGGCATTCCGATAATGAAGCCTCCGGCGACGAGTCGAATAAGAATCCCGACGATGATAAAGCGAACACTGGGGAGGCTACGGCGGCTGCCAAGAAACAAGACGAGGCTGCCGAAGAAAAAAAAGACAAGAATGGAAAAGAAAAGACGGAAAAGAAACCCAACAGGTTGTCGCTCTTGTTTACAAGAAACAAGAAGCCGGCGGACAGCCTCAAGCCCAGCGAGACGCTCAGCCCAGACACCGAAACCGTCACGCCCAAAGAGGCCGAGCGCGAGAAGAAGGACCTCACCCGCGTCCTCGATCGCCTAAATCTCTCCGCCAGAAACAACAAAGTCGTGTCCGAATCCAAAGACTCGTCCGACCTCCTCCAGACATTCACGCAGGTCTTCAAGGACCTCGTCAATGGCGTGCCTACTGCCTACGATGATCTCACTAAGCTGATCGAGGACCGCGATGGCTCCATCAACAAGCTCTTCGAAAAGTTGCCCTCGTCGTTGAAGAAGCTTGTTATGCAGCTCCCCGACAAGCTGACCGCCTCGCTGGCTCCGGAACTTATAGCTGCGGCTGCAGAGTCTCAAGGGATCAAGGTCGCTGAGGGCGGCATGAAGGGCGCGGCCAAGAGGATGCTGCTGGGCCAGAACTTGGCAGATCTCGTCAAGAAGCCAGGTGCAATTGTAGGGATGCTGAGGGCGATTGTGGAGGTTTTAAAGTCAAGATGGCCGGCGTTTATTGGCATGAATGTCATTTGGAGTGTTGCCCTGAGCTGTGAGTTACTTGTTTCTTTCTTGTCCAATGTTGTGATGAAGCTAACTGTGCGTAGTACTGCTTGTGGTACTCTGGTACTGCTACAAGCGCGGCCGCGAGGAGCGTATCCTTCGTGAAGAGGCAGCAGCTGGAAATGAAGCCGCGGCCCGGCGTCTGGCAGAGCTTTCCAACGACGAGGAATCCGATCAGAACGACAAACTAGCGACAGATGCTAAAGAAGCTACAGAAGCTACAGAAGCTGCGGAGGCCACAGAAGCTGCGGAAGTCATACCAGTCATCATAACGTCGCCGGAAGGCGAACAATTAGCAGTTCCGAAAGAAGCCTCAGCGCCTGACGACACGCTACCTTCGGATGCTCCCGTAGCAGAGAAGAGTCACTCCTAATGGACACCAAGTTGTTTACTTAATGAGATGGAACTATACCCCCCTTTCTTACGGCAATGAGGCGATTACGACATACGTTTTGGATAATTTTTTATTTCTTTTTTTCTTTTTTTCCTTCTTTCTTTCTTTCTTTCTTTTTTTTTCTTTTTCTTTTTCTTTTTTTTTTTTTTTTTGTAGTATACGTAATTGGGTATCTTTTGATTTAGGATTATGTCATGCAATACTCGCATGAATCAGTCGTCCTGCACCAATTCCTTGATTTCTTCCCTCCCAGGTGCCATGACTACTTCCTTGGTCTTCTCATCAACACCCGCCTGGTTTGTAGCGCCGCCGCCGTCCTGCATCCAAAAGTCTACCTCATCGACGATATCATAAACAATATCCTCGGCAATCTGCTCCTGGAAACGCTCAACAACAGCATGGAGCGAGTTCGCGCTGAGGCCATCAGGCTGGATCATGTCCACCTCGCCATTGGTAGAGTCATAATCTGACGGCGGATACCAAAAGTCCGGCCCAAAGTTGACCTCGACTGCTCCGCCCCTAAATACGCTGACGGCAGGATAGTAGCCCAGCATGCCGTCATCGAGGCCTTCTCGGGCCCCTACTTGGGGCATTGGCTTGGATGCTGGGGGGAGGAACCCCAAGAGATTCTCAAACGGCGTCCCCATGAGCACGCCGTTTTTGTAGACTCTAATGTGTGAGTTGGGAAGTGTGCGTAGGGCCGGCGTGGGGTGTGTAGGGCTTGGAGCTTCGATGGATGAGCTTGCCGATGCGGCTGGCGAAGGATTCATAAGATCCTCTAGCTCCTTAGTGGTGTGGTATTCGATTTTCTCAAAGTACGTATGCGATTTGAATCGGATCGGCACTCGGTCCCGCACAATGTTGGCTGCTTCCGCAGATGATGGCACTGGTTCGTCTGCCGCGTCTACGGCAGGGTTATAGTGGCCGGCCATGATTTTCCTATGCAAATGCTCCGATGGCAGTTGAATCTCAAGGCCGATGACATCTCCCTCTCTTATGCCCTCGCCGGGGGGGAAGAACTCTTTCGGCCGGGACATGAAGACCTTTTCGCCTGCAACGTCTCGGATGCCATAGCTGTAGGCATCGAAGCCGACGGGGGCGTCAAGCGAGGCCTCTCGCCTGGCCCATCCCATGCGTACGTGCTTCCCGCCGACTGGCTTTGCGTCGCTGTCTTTCGGCGGCTGTATGCCCTGTGTGATTTTGCATTCCCAATACCATCTTCCTTCGCGTACGGCCACGTTGGCCCGTGCCATACGGAAGCCTTTATCGGTGGTGACTTGTCGGCCGGATTTGTCGAAGAAAACGTGAGTCGCGGCATCCTCGAAGCTCATTCTCGGCCCAAACGGCTCTGGCTCGGTCTGTCGATAGTATAACGTGGAAGGGAATAGAGGGTCGGCAATACAGGGAGTGTAGCGAAAGTTTTTCTTGTTGAATACGCTGTTTTTGGGGGGTTAGAATGGCTTGCAGTTTTGGGGGTCGTAAGTATTTACTGGTCTGAAGTCTCCATGAACTCGATTGCCTCTCCACCTGGCCCGTCAACACGATGATGTAGCGTCATGACAGGTCCGCGAGGGGGATCAAAGTCGGATAATTTGGGCGGCGCCAGCTTGTAGCGCAGCGGGCTGTTCTCGCTCTGCTCAGGCTCGCGTCCAGCCTTGGGATCTGGCGTGGCGGGGTTACTATCGCCGCCCTTGGCCTCGCGCTTTTTGAGCGTCTCCTTCTTCGTTCTGACGGGCTTGGAGCGTCCCGACTGCGACGCATCGTCGGCATGCTGAGCTTCAGAAGATGGCCTGACGTCCGGATTCAACGGTGACGGAACGGCGGGGCTGTGGCCTTCGTCAAAGGCGCGCTTCTGGGGAATCGACGAGAGAGACGCTGTTGGGGTGAGCTCCCGCTTAGGGCTGCCGATGTCTGAAGCCATCTCGGGCGGCTGCGGTGGGATTGAGTTGGGCTCAGGCCCCAGAAGAAGAGGAAAAGGGGAGCTGGCGGTCACGCGACGGCAATTGGCGAGCTGGATCGTGGAATCGGGACGGCGAGGGCGGTGCTTGCGCTATTGTGCAGCTTCAAAAGAACAAACAACCAGATCCAAAGTCCGTCAAAGGTCCGGTCCGGTTATTCAAGCTATGAGGTACGGAGTACATACTACCTGGTAGTATGTTGATCCAGGTACCACGCTATCTTATCGGTCTGATCGCGTCGTCAAACTGGCAGCCGCAACAGGACTAGCCTTGCCGATGGCCGACGCAGTGCGAGGTTGTGGCTGCCCCTTGCAAATGGCAGATTTGCGCGGCTGCAGCCCAGCAGCCAATCAGGCGGCGACCATTGTAAGCAGAGACATCTCGACGGCGTATCACGACAGCCTCATTGGCCACCTGGCACCGGCGGTGGGCTGGCGGCGGACCAGCGGTGGGTTGCAGTGGGCTTGCAGTGGGCTTGGGGTCTCGTTCCGGGCATTTTGCATGCTGAAGTGACGCTTCTGAGGTGCTAGAAGCACGGCAATCACGCCAGCCCAACACGCTGCGGCCTCGATACCACCCAGATCGTCGACTTTGGACAGGTACTCGTCATCTGTTAGAGTGCCGAAGCAAACGTGCTTCTCGCATCGTCGGAGGCGAGATCTGGATTGCCGGGCTGTGCGGCATTTGCTGGGCCATTGCGTCGCCGCAGCCAACATCCGCCATCTGTGTCATCGACAGTGTCTATCTGTTATATGTTATATTCCAGATCTGCGACAGATTCGGCCAGAGATCGGGGGGCCACTTTACAGAGTCCAGTACCCGGCTTTGTACATGCAGGAAAAGCTTGAACCACAAATCACACCACATCGCCCGAAACATCTCGAATCGAACCGCCCGTCGCATCGCATCGCCTCGTCCCGCCTTTGCCTCCCTTGTCTTGGCTTTCCTTGTCTTGATTTTCCCTGTCTCGACTCGCCTTGACTCGCCTTGACTCTCGCTTCCAAGGGGCCCCGCTCCCCAAATCCTCCAACTTTTGCCCGACCCTGGACTGGCCATCTTTTGTTTGGTCCTCTCGACTATTCCATCCTCCGCCGAGTTGTGGCTGCTTCTTCAACTGCTGTATCGATAGCCCAGACGACTTGCGCTGCGTCGACGAGCTCTCGGCCGAGGTGTGGCCTCTTCTTCCGGCCATCTGGCCCCCCCATCCTGACCGTTTGATACGTTAATTTGCCTGTCTCCTGACGACTCGGATTCGGCACAACGTCACTGCCGGCTCGTCACCAGCACCAGCAAACCTATTGATCCATCGCCTTTCAGCCCCGTGAACGACTCTGTCTGTCGGTGCTTCGAGGATACGCCGTCCTGATATATTCGCCACCTCGAAGGCCGACCATCCCCCGTTTGCAAATGTCAGATTCGGCTTCCGGTTGACAAGTCCGTGCCTGCGCCACTATTATTTGTCAGCCCTCGTACCACGCCCAACATATCTCGCGATATTGGGACGTCATCTACTGAGCAGGCTTTGATATCTCCAGGAACTCTCGGCGTGGAAATGAGTGAAACATCGCGGCCGGGGACACCGCCCGCCGGCCCTCAGCGGGAATCTGGCTCGGCGAGGACAGCTTTGCCCTCTCGGCCCATGTCAGCCAAAAATCGCGAAACCACATCCTCTGAGCCCATCATCCCAGCTCCGTCCTCGGTAGGAAACGACGGTCAGAAGCCTAAACATGCCGATGAGAGTGCTCTTTCAAGGGAAAAGGAAAATGTAGGCAACGATGACGACGTCTCGTCGACTGCCGGCAGCCCTAGGAGCACATCAAGCGCGCCTAAAACCAAAAAACTGCTGGCAGCAAATGTGCAAGAACAAGGGGGGCAGGTCTGCAGGTAAGCTTGTCTTGTGTGGGCATACAAAGCTATTATGTCGTGGATCCCGTTGTTGACATCCTCTGCAGTAACTGTAACACTACCCGTACTCCCCTCTGGAGGAGATCTCCCCAAGGTGCTACCATTTGCAACGCCTGTGGCTTATACTTGAAGGCCCGGAACGCTGCTCGGCCCACGAGCCTAAAAAAGCCGCCCAACCTGGTGCCCAGCACCGGCTCTGTCCAGCCGTCTGCGAAGCCAAGCTCTTCTCCTGCACCAAAGTTGCTGCCAAATGTCGCTGGCGCAACCTACGTGGCCGCCGATGCAACTCAGTCGGGCACATGTCCGGGTGGCGGCCGCTGCAACGGGACCGGTGGTGCTGAAGGATGCAACGGATGTCCTGCATACAATAACCGCATGTCTAAGAGCGCCCAGCTCAATGTTATGCAGCGACAAGGTGGATGTCAGAGCCATGTTGAGACCAAGAATGAGCCCGTTCCCATCGATATCAATGCCCTTCAAGCGCAAGAGCGAGATACCACGGTCATCATAGCATGTCAGAACTGTGCAACTACAATAACTCCCTTGTGGAGGAGAGACGAAAGCGGGCATACTATCTGCAATGCTTGTGGTGAGTATATGCATGCTATCGATTTGCTACGTGTATGATTTTCTAACAAGCAGGGGGCATATCTAGGACTTTACTACAAGCTGCATGGTGTCCATAGACCAGTTACTATGAAAAAGGCCACTATCAAAAGGCGGAAGCGAGTGATTCCCGCGGCCCACGACGAGGAAATGGACGAGGGCATGGAGGGAGTTGAAACCCAGAGCCAAGAGAGGACTCCGGAGAGGGGGACTATAAACGAGGACGGATCTGTTAATCTAGGCCTTCGACGTCGCCCTGGACATCCTCTAGCCATCGAACCCGAACCGACTATACGATCGAGTCGAAATACTTCACCACTCCCTTCTGCCACTGCATCCGATCTGGCAGTCTATCACCAGCACAGCACCGCATCACGCATCATGCCGCCGTCTCTGAACGACGAGAATAAACTGGCACCACTGGCCTCGATGAACTCAGCAATAGCCGACGACAGACAATCCTCCCTATCGCCCGCCTCCTTCCTTTCACCCAACCGCAAACGATCGTTTTCATCCACTGAAGCAGACTCCGTGAAAGGCATCGATGGTGGCCACGACAGCGCGAAGCGGGTTTCCTCCATCAAATCTATCCTCAATCCATCAACAAACGCCGATCAATCATCAAATACCAGGCCTACTAGTGCGGATCGGGGAGAGTATTCACTGCCACCTCTAAGGTCTCCCGCTAGCATATCCCCAAGACCATCGGGCGTTGGTGGGTTTACGCCCCTGAATGCGATATCTAGGTCTCTCGATAGCGATGCAGACACCGAACGAATCAAGGCAGAGCGCAGAATATTACTGAGGCAAGAAGCTGAGCGAATGCGAGAGCTGCTAGCCGCAAAAGAACGAGAACTCATGGAACTAGGGGAGTGAATGATGGAGTTTGTGGCAGCATGATTACCAGTGGCCAATGGGCACCTGCCACTTGGTCATTGTTCCCTTTATTTATTTATTTTTTTCTTCTTCTTCTTATTTTCTTTTCAAAATATAGCTACCCATTATGGCGCATCGGGAAAGGAACGGACCAAAAGCGTCATGGACGGATGGACGGCGTATCCAGAAGGAGGATTTGCAGGTACGCCTGTTTGGATTGGAAGAGGGGGTTGTTTACCTCTCGCGAGGCATGGGCCGGTGTTTGTGGCATGATTTTTCCTTGTACGGGCCAATCCTGTGCTTGCGTTGAGCGTCATATCATGAGCTGCTGCTCTGTTAATGCTCCGAAGTATGACGCAATTTTTAGTTCTATATATCAGATGCATACAAAGCAGTGACTCTGTTATTATGCTTGCTTATCTTTCTTTCTTCATTCTCGGCTACCACTCGTGAACTTGTCTACAAGTTGAATCTAGAATTCCTTGTTTATCGATGCTTTATTGTGTCCCTGAAAAGAGTGGCTGGACACTCGAGAGCACGTCAGTATGTTGATTGATAATCTAACCACCCCCTTGTTGTCGTCCGGCTTAGTGCAATCGATCGGCAAATTGCATCGCATCTGCGCAAAAAGTACGCCGAAAGAAATATGCCGTTGGCTTAGTAGTTTCCCCCCCAAACGTAGACGAAATAAGCGGGAATGCCGATTTGCTTGTAAGAAGTCACGCTTCAAAGGCGACGTGAGGAAAGCACCTTTTCATGTGCATTCTCTCTACCCTATATCCATTTGTGAATACCAGATCTGTTTTTCTTGTTTCCCCTGCGAAAATATTCTTTTCTTTACTTGCTGGGGATATTTATTGAATGATGATTGATGAATTATACAGTGCGTATTTGCTTACAGCCGCCGTTGATTTTGTTCAACTGACTTGCCACCCCATGGGCGCTAAGCAAGAAAACGAACCAGAAGTAAAAGCCGAACCTATTAGCATGTCATCGTGGCGTTTGCCGTAACAAAACTATTTTGGTTGTTTTTGCCGGCTTTTATTGCCGAATTCTTTGATACATTTCCTATTAAATTGGTCTCTTAGTGAGGATATATGGCTTTTTTAGAGCATTGAGGCTAGGAATGTGGGGGTTTTTGAATGGACTTCCCCGGGTTGCTGGGAATAGTGGCTCGAGTTCGTGGGCAGGCATATGATTTGATGCGACAAGTTGATTAGTTGGATGTATATCATACGTTTGCCTGGGGATATCATTAAGATGTAGTGTTTTACATGGTTTTATTTCTCAGCGTTGCTTTTATTAACGGACCCATTGCAAGCTGAATCATACGGAGCATCTGTGCGATGCATTACACGGATACCACGAGAGCACCAACTCTCTGATCAAAAGAGAGATAGAGCAGTTTGAGTCGTAGTATGATATGAGTGTAAAAAGAGAGTAAGCTTTTCTTGCAGTTGTGATGCATATTGATACATTTTCTCACTTGGCAAACTCGATATTACCAAGAAACTTGCATATTGATTAGAAGCATAGTCTTCATTTGCCGCGAGCATGGACTAAAAATTATCAAAATAGACAATAACGCTGCAGAATACTGTAATTCTGGGAATATTGCTCGGTAAATTCAAAACCAAACTGCTCAAACTGGCTGGCTGTTGCAACAACAATGTGCTTTGCCGGTTCACAGTGATAATTCTACCAGGTAGTGAATGCCACCCAGGAGTAGAATCGTTTTTCAGCAAACAGTGCTGTACTATACCAAAATGATCCCCTCTCAAAAAGATAGCACCTGTTTGTTAAGCCCGTTGTTTAATCTTGGCGTGTGAAATCCACGTCTTACTTATAACTGTCTCTCTGGACAAAATTCAAACAAACGCGACGAAATCCGGTTTAAATGCCGCCTCTCTTTTTAGAAGCCGTAGGTTATGAAAGTAGAGTTGACAGTTGTACGACCCCATTCCGGCTTCATCGTCATGTTTACCTATTCGAGTGAGCTCGTATTCGAAACGGCATAAATCGATTGGGCTCCCGTCTCCGGCTAGGTAAACCTCTCCAGGTAACCGGATAGTCATTGCTTCGACATCACACGAACCGCAAAACGATATGGGGAATCTCATTTCTGGCATGATTCCAAACCTGTGGCCGGCGGACCGAAGTAAACTCGACAACTTACCGAGCCATCCAACGATGACTGCGACAAGACAGACCGACAAGGGGGTGAATAGCAAACGACCTCCTGACTCGGAGCTGCTGGCGACTCAGAGCTGAGCTTCACTAGAAGATGATCAACGCCTCACACCGAACTATTAACTCCGTCGATTCGAACAAGTGGAATGCGGCCCAGCTTCCGCCCCACCACGTGCCGTTGGACGCCGCCAAATTCGAGTTTGCTTCGGTGTCAGCACCACGCTCGCGGTTAGTCTGGAAAGCCGAGAAAGCCACTGGACAACACCATCGCAGACAGCGGCGTTTGCGGAGGCGTCTGCGGAAGTTTCTAGAGCCTTCGCCGTCTGCCATACACAGCGCATCGAATGTCAGCGCGGGGCGCTTCAGGCGACGGACGATAGGACGAGCTAGTTCGGAGGTATAACGTTATTGTTTATACTACTACATAGTATGTAGTAGTATATCCTTGTGCTTGAAAGGTCGAATCCACTCGGCATCGCTCCAGATTCATCTGCTGGGCGACTACGGAGTACGTGGCGGCCTAGGTGCTTCGATATCTTTTGGCGCGCAAGATACTAGTCATCTGCCTTATGGGTTCTAGTGTCCCCGGCGATTCTGATAATCGAGTGCAAAGCGTTTGTCATGCCACTTACGAAGCAGTCTGTTGCATGAATTGCCCGAAAGAGACCGGCTCTCAAGGGCAGTTTGCTGGAGAATTGAGTCTGGATGGCGGCGTCAGTCTGAGATGTAATGCTGCATATGTACCTACCTAGTAGTATGTAGCTCGTATCACCACCCTTCCACAAGGTTTGTCAGCATCAGATTGCCCATTCCCGTCATTCTCTGTACCAGTTGCATCCCAGGTATATTCACTGAGTCTTACACTTGCAGCGCTCGTACTGCAGTGTCAGACAGAGCTATGCACCATATTAACACTGCCTCACTTGAGAGAACCTCGCATCCGCCTTGAAACCCGAGAACTGGCGGAGTCAGCAATCACCGAATCGGCTGAGCGGGACGGTCGCATGTCGTGTCGGGGAACAAAGCAGTACTACTTTGTAGTAGTATACAGTATTCCAAAGCCGGTGTCTATTACATAGTATAACACGGAGCAAATTTTAGCACTCCTTGACCCTTGATTACTCCGTCTGGTCCGTAAACAGAGATCCGTGATCTATGCATTCTCCGCATTCCGCATAGCGCAACGGTATCGTTGTTGATTCACACCCATTCCGCGAGTAATCGAAGCAGGCCACGACGGAAGGGTAGGGGGTCCGGGCCATTGAGGCCGTCATCGGGCTATATGTCTATGTATCAGCGTGGGGAAAGATTTGCGCTTCGGCCGTCGAGATAGTGCCTGTACTGTGTGAAAGATGCAAAGGCAACACGATGCTGTCTCTCCATCTACGCCGCATCATGGCTGTAACAACAACCAGTTTTGCTTTCTTCGGCACGACCCCCACACAGTGCCACGGCACACGGTCGAATGGGCTGCTTGTCTGTCAAACGAAGGGCGCAGAATTGACAAGTTCATGTCGACCGCAACGCCGCCAATCCCTGCCTTGCATGCCCCGGCTCCGGCTGAGGCTTGCTCCACCAACTCAGACTCATGACTCTGCTCCCACTGGCTCCAGCACCATGCCGCACCGCCTGTGGGAGCCACAAAGCCGTGGAGATGGGGCTCTCTGGTCCTCGTTACGGCGAGACCCTGCTGGGGATCGCGTGGGCAGGCAGAACCGCCTTTGGACAGGCGCCGATGAACAAAACTGGCAACAGTCCGCCTTGCCTCGAGCCACATTTCTCCTGTTGTTTGTTATTGCAAACCCAACTGCAGTTTTCTTCAACAAGTCAATACTGAAGCCTTGTTTTAATCATTGCTTTTGATCCCTCGACTGCCAATTGTTCTTGGTCTCACCATTAGTGTCCAAGCACGGAGTTTTTCTCTCGTTGGGATCGGATCCGAAGGTGGGACGACATCTCGGGGATTCGATTCGTCTTGTTCAGACCCTGCCGCGCGCCCTTTCCAAGTCATCCTGTGGCTTCTGGTTGGATGAAGGGAGCACGCCTTTCCGCTTGCTCAAGCCCATAGCACGCGCGCCCTTTCACATAAACGACCAAGATGACCTCCATTGATGAGCTTGACGAGTATGTCAATTGGGACAACGCTGGACTAGCCGCTGACAGCGTCTATCCACCTGTGCCTAACATGTCGTCCACCGGAAACTCTGCCGAGAATGACATTGGCCTTGTGCTCGAGAATGTCAATGAAGATGACTTCAGCTTCTGTGCTCTTCAGCACTTTGAGCACACCAACTTCTCTCAGATCCCTGGAGTCGAGTCCGTGCCTTTGGACACCACCGAGTCATTGCTCTGGGAGACACCGGAGAACCCTTGTGCCCACTGTGTCTTGGGCGGATACTCTTGCAAAAAGATCAGAGAAGGTCTTCACAAGGGCTACTGCACCAGCTGCGTTGCCCTGGGGCTCGAATGCAGCTTTGGGGGAGTTATTCCTGATAGTTTGAACCCCGAGTCCACCAGGCTCTCCTGGTCTTCCGCCGACATGCCTACCAACGCCATTTCTCAGGAAGACCTCATCAACATCCAGCCGATGAAGCCGCTCGGCAACCCATCGTTCTTGGACATGATGAACCTGCAGACAGCCGGTTCAATTGATGATGGTCTTGCCAGTGCCAAGGCGGGAACCCCGCCCAAGATTGGTGCCAGATTCTCTCGAGAGTCAGTCCGGATTCTGAAAAACTGGCTGTCAACTCACAACAGACACCCTTATCCAAGTGATGAGGAAAAAGAGATGCTTCAGCGCCAAACTGGCCTCAATAAAACCCAGATAACTAATTGGTTGGCAAATGCCCGGCGTCGCGGTAAGGCCCAGCCTCCTCGGTCAACCTCGCCTCACGTCGGCAATCTGTCTGCCTCGATCGATATCCCACGCAGACGAGGAACACCTGCTCTCGAGTCAATGAACCCGCTGCAGCGTTGGGAACATTCTCCTCCCGAACACGAACCGGCTTCCGTAAGCGCCATTGCTAGGGCCGTTACTGCGTCGTCGTCATCTGGAGTATCTTCCGGTCTCAACAGTCCTTATAGCTTCAATTATACAGATGACGGCTCAAGCAGGTCGATCTGTAATCAGTCCTCTGCCAGCAGTGTGGGAACATCCCACTCCAGTGGCGGCTCTCT
The DNA here is from genome assembly GCA_010015515.1 of Trichoderma sp. TW21990_1. Lineage (NCBI taxonomy): Eukaryota > Fungi > Ascomycota > Sordariomycetes > Hypocreales > Hypocreaceae > Trichoderma > Trichoderma sp. TW21990_1. The sequence goes on from ML974118.1 coordinate 424,041, forward strand.
TCAATCCGCATTCTCTCATGGCTCGCAAAAGTCATGGGGCTCTTTCGGCTCGGCTGCCTTCAGCGCTAAAGGAAGACGGCGAAGGAGGCGAAGGGCAGCACCCGGCAAGGAGGGAGGCTCAACTAGCCTCTCTATCCCGCTGAAGACTTTCCAGTGTACTTTCTGCACGGAAACCTTCCGAACCAAGCACGACTGGCAACGCCATGAAAAATCGCTTCACCTGTCGTTGGAGAGATGGGTGTGTGCGCCAGATGGTCCTCGAGCCATCAACCCAGAAAACGGGCAGCTGTGCTGCGTATTCTGCGGCGAGGCGAACCCAGATGATGCCCACGTGGAAACTCACAACCACTCAGCGTGTCAGGAGCGATCTCTGGAAGAGAGGACGTTCTATCGAAAAGATCACTTGAACCAACACCTCAGGCTGGTTCACAACGTCAAATTCATGGACTGGGCAATGAAGCTTTGGAGAGTGGCCACCCCTGAGATTCGATCGAGGTGTGGTTTCTGCGGCATTGTTATGGATACTTGGACAATTCGAGTTGACCACCTTGCGGAACATTTCAAGACTGGTTACTCCATGGCGGACTGGAAGGGAGACTGGGGTTTTGAAGTACCTGTGCTGGACATGGTCGAGAACTCGATCCCTCCTTGTATGAGACCATTACAGTATCCCATAGATCAGCTCAAGGCGTCTAACTTTTGAAATATAGATTTGATTCATCATGAGCGAAAATCTCCTCTGCCGTACAATGCTGGCTCATCCCCGCCCGAATCGCCCCGAAATGCCTATGAGCTGATCAAACTGGAGCTGGCCTACTTTGGCAGCAACTTTTGGGATCAACACGGCCGGTCACCAAGCGACGAAGACATGCTGCTGGAAGGATGTCGTATCATTTTCGCCTCTGAATTGCTATCGTTGCAAGGAATCGCGACCCAGGTCTCGTGGCTTCGTGACATCATCATGAGCCACGAGACGATTGTCAAAACAGCTAGGTTTGGTCCTCTTCGTGGCGCGGCGGAAAACAGGCTCCAGACCCTCAAGATTAACGGCAAGGACAACTTGTTCGAGGAGTGCCCCATGGAACGGCAGCTCCATGAATACGTCAAGGCCAAACAACTACTTGGTCTCACCACCATGGATGACGAGCTTCAGGAGGAAGCACGTAAGATCGTGGGACGAATCGAAGAAGTGTGCACTCATCCTTCTGAGGCGGTTGCTAACTGGCTGTTGCGACTGATCACGTCGTCAACGAAATGGCTCGCACCGTTCCGTCGACGTGCGCGTCTGCCCCGAAGCGAAGATGTCCAGCATGAATCCATACGGTCAACAGATCCAAACTCCATCGACTCCACGATCCACAACTACTCCAGGCTGGAATCTGAGCTGGTTGCATTCCTCAAGGAGCAGCGTTCCATGGGCAGAGAGCCCACAGACGAAGAGCTGCAACGAAAGGCTCGTATCACCATTTATGAATTTGACGACGGGTGGAACCAGACTGTGGCGGACAACCACGAATGGCTCACAGCCTTTAGGAAGAGGAATGCTCCTAACCAAGCAACTCTGCCAGGCTCCTTCAAGGGCGCCCCAGCCATGACCAGCAAACCGGCTGAGAAAATGTCAATTTCACTCTCCACCGCTGCGCCCAACCCCTTTTCTGAGTTCCAGGCTAGACTGGATGAGAATGGCAATCACTTGAGGTCGTTCCAGTACTTCCTCAACGACGCCAACTGCTACCGGAGGCTAGAAAAGGAACTCAAGAGATGGGTTACCTCTACCATGTCGAAGAATAACCCAAATCGCCATGTGCCAACAGATGAAGAGCTGCAGTACCAAGCTCGATGGATCTTGTACGATGAGTAAGTTCTGATGCACAAATATCCTAGATGAGCCACGCTGACGAATTTGCGCCTTATTAGTGACGATCCCTGGAACTATACCGCTGCAGATAATGCCGAATGGCTTCACAGGTTCAAAAGAGACATTGGAATAATCAATGACTCTGGCCCAGGTCTCCCACCAGGCTATGCGTGGGCGCTGGAGCAAGGCGGGACGGGCTTTGCACCACCGTATGCCATTCTCAAGGACCACGAGCCGGTAAATAACGACGTCGAAGTAGCAATGCGAACCGGCGCCAAGTTCATCACGGCGGGACACTCTGCAGTCAACAGTTACTTGGAGGAGCTGAACTCATCTCCAAATCAGAAACCGGCTGTGATTTTCTGTTCGCGTGAGCTGGAATGGGGCTTGCAGCAATACGCAAAGGCATACTTTATGGATAAAGGAGTTTTGCCGTCGGACACGGGACTGAAGGCCAAGGGACGGGAGATTCTCAAGGCTGATCTCACTGCCGCTGATGACCCTATCCTTTTGGGCAAGTTCAAGACGTGGCTGCTCACCAAGCTGCCCGAGTTGGCTTCTGGAGAGCCCATCAGGCAAGAGCCTGACAGCGTGAACAACTCGCCATCTGCTGTTCCAACGAACATGGATATTAATATCTCGGATGCAGAACTTGGTGATATGCTTAAAGACATGGATTTCGACTTTGGACTGGGATCCATGGAAGGAATCGAGCACGATGGTGGCGTGAGTCTGTAGAGGGCGTGACCAAAGAGAATCCGGGCCTCGACATACGAAGATGGGAAAAGAATGTTACTGTTTCCTTGTTGCATATTTTCTTGTTTTCTCCTTATTGTTTTCTTTTCTTTTTTTCCTCATATACCAACATGGAATAAATGTATAAACGAAGGATGAGCATTGATAGTCGCATTTTTGCATAACGGAAAGGATGTTTTGGGTATGTTTTTTTGGGGGGGAACAATAGCAAAGATCAATCTCAACTTGACGCATTACGGGAAGAATCATGATATGGCATGAGAAACAAAAAGGGGGCAGAGATACGAATAGCAAATTGACAGCATGATTGAGGTTGAATTCCCGACAAGAACCGTGACTGGTGAAAGATGGACGGCGTAGAAATGCAAGGCGATACTTTTTATGTTGATGATATGTCAAGTGCTAAGTGTGCCTAGTACCTGAGGTAGGAAATTAGGTATGATGACAACATTATTACGCAGTAAGTCTATTTTGGATTAACGTCTTCGGTTCGCCATTGAAGTTTTATAATTGGCGAAATGATGGGACATGACCAACATCATTGGTCTGAGAGGGCGGCAGCTGGTACGGCGCCTATGATGCCGAAGCGCTGATATTGGATATTGACAAGTTTTGTATGATGGCGCGTGATTCTCGGCTGATTAATCCTGGCATTCCCAATTCAGCATCCTGCTGCCTTCCAACACAGATTCAATCTTCCTTGTCAAATCTTCCCTCATCCATCCCCCCTTTTTTTTTCTTTATTCCGGATTCCCTCTCTAGATTGTCAAAGCGTGCAAAGTAGTGCTATTAGCGTTTCCTTTAAATCCCCCCGCCAGAGATGGCGCAACACAGAGGCGTTAGTCTTATCCAGGTCCACCCTTCTCCCGGCGCCGACGCCGAGACGGACATCGACATCATTGCAATCCATGGCCTGGACACGAAAGCTCCGGACACGTGGATTTGGAAATCCAAACACCCCGAGGAGGATGTCAACTGGCTGGCATGTCGGCATATGCTTCCAGCAAAAACAGGGGCTGCGCGGATATTTACATGTGACTGGCCGGCCGACCTCCTCGAACAGTCGGACTTGATCCAGAAGACTGCCGAGGAATTTGCCCGGCTCTTGCTTGCTGGTATCAAACGACGCCCTTTACCAAAGACTAGCAGCAGAAAAGTGAAAGACCGGCCGATTGTCTTTATCGCGTCATGTCTTGGGGGTGTCATTTTGATGGAGGCTCTCTTGACCGCTCACAATCCTGCAAGCGATTACACTGCTGTTAGACGATCGACACGCGGAATTGTCTTCCTTGCAACACCATTCCGGGGGACTTCTTTCCAAGATGTAGCGAACTGGGCAGAGCCTGGTCTGAGGGCCTGGGCTTCGATCCGACGCCAAAAAGTAAGCAACCTTCTCGACACTGTCAAGGAATCGACTTTCCATCTCGAGGAACTTGTGCGCAGGTTCACTCAGTTGTGTCAAGACAAAGATTATCCCTGCCGGGTGTTTACCTTTTATGAATTGGGTAAGACGAGCCTTTACCGTAAATTCCCTCTCGGTCGGTTGATTCCGTCTCGGCTGCTCCATCCAAAGCCGGTATGTAGTAGAGAATCCTGGCCGTTCTTCTCACGGCAAAGCGGACGATAATCTAACGCCAGCTAGCTTGTTGATAGCTCTTCGGCGACTCTGGATATTGTCATAGACCCGCTGCCACTTGATCGAAGCCATGTGATGATGAATAAGTTCAAGGGCCCTGAAGATCCGGATTACATGTGTGTTGCTGGAAAGATTGAAGAAATTCTTCAGGATATTCGTACGAATTCACTGCTCAACAATGCAGATGCTTGGATACGGGAGAAGCACTATACTGCAGACAGGCTCAAGATCCAACGACTCTCGGGTGACCTGTTGTCGATGGATCAGTGCTATATTAATCTGGCCATTGTGGAACAGCGTGGCCAAGACGCAAGCCGCCCAAAAGAAGGAGACGGAATGCCCTCTTCATTTTCCATCTTCAAGCGACAAAAGGTTGAGACACCAGATGAAACGATCCAAGTCGAGTTGGCAAACATCTTCAATCAACGCAAAGGACGAGACGGTAACGCAATACAACCAAGAAGAATCTTGATTCGAGGACGCGCGGGAGTTGGCAAGACTACCTTGTGCAAAAAGATTGTCTATGAGTTTACCAAGGGCACATGGAGCGAATGGAACGACTTATTTGACCGCGTCCTTTGGGTGCCTCTGCGAAACCTAAAGCTGGAAGAAAGATGCCGAAAACCAGGGTATAACTTTGAACGGCTCTTCACTCATGAATATTTCTCTCTGCCCAGTACTAAACCGGACCTCGCTAGAGGATTGGCCTACGCATTAGAGTTGGAAGATAACCGTAACAAGACTCTATTTCTTCTTGATGGGCTAGATGAGGTATCCCAGGACCTGAGTGACGGCAGTATGTCCAACTTCCTCAATGAGCTTTTGAAGCAGCCCAACATCATAGTCACTTCTCGGCCGTCAGGAAAACTTCTCCTGGACTTGGATCTAGAATTGGAAACGATCGGATTCTACCCAGATCAAGTGAATGGCTATATCAAAAAAGTCTTTACCAATCCAAAAACAGTCGACACGGTTCGGTCCTTCCTTGCAACACATTGGCTGATCCAAGGCCTTGTACGCATCCCAATTCAGCTAGATGCGCTTTGTTACTCTTGGGAAGATATTCGCAGCAATATGCCCGAGACCATGACTGCCCTCTACCAAGCTATTGAACTGAGCTTGTGGAAGAAGGACATCCTGCGCCTAAAGAAGACACATAATCAGAATCCCGTAACACCGGATCATATCCAAGGCACCACTCAGCAAAAGATTGAAGAATTCGTCGAAGATGAGATCTCTTTCCTTGAGAGTCTTGCATTTACTGGGCTACACGATGATGTCATGGAGTTTGATCTCAAGCATTTGAACCGTATATCAAACCCCATCCGTGGGTTTTTGCCGGAAAAGACCGTCCCATGCCTCTCCTTTCTACGAACCTCAAATCCTTCATCAGGAGTTCGCAATCGAAGCTATCATTTTATACACCTGACCTTTCAGGAGTACTTTGCGGCACGGTATTTCGCACGGCAATGGGTTGCTGGAGAACCGCTCCATTGTGTGGAATTTGGTAATGGGAGGATGAGCAAGATCGAACCCTTCAAGTTCTTTCAGAAGCATAAATACACAGCACGCTACGACATCCTATGGCGCTTTGTTGCCGGATTGCTAGACAGCAGGAGGGAAGAAACACCCCAGAAACTCGAGGAATTTTTCCGGGGAATCGAGGAGGAACCACTCGACCTATTAGGCCCTACGCATCAACGGCTGGTTATGCATTGCTTGAGCGAGATATCGAGTAACTTGGCAATTCGAGCCGACCTGGAACAACAACTATCCGAGTGGTTACTGTTTGACTGCGAATTCAGTCCAAGTGAGTATCTCCACCTCTCAGGCGAAGTAGAATTTCCGGAGCAGGTATTAGACACCGCCTTTCGCAAAGGGTCCGATGATATAAAAAGAAGAATTATGCGGTCACTAGAAAAGCGGATCACAATTCCGGTGAGCATTATTGAACAGGCAGTTACCTGGCTAGAGAATGAGGACAAGCGCCTCCGACGGGAGGCTATCTGGGTGTTGCTTCAACAACCGGCCTTACCTGTCGAGATTCTTGAGTCCATAGTAGCGCGACTCGATGATGAGGACTTGGTTGTCAAAGTGACTGCTGCCAGCGTCTTAAAGCAGCAACCAGCATTTCCTGACGAGGTTCTCAAAGCTATAGCATCGCGGCTTGAGGATGAGGATTGGACCGTCAGAAAAGCTGCTGTCACGGCCTTGAGTCAACAACCTGCCTTGCCTGACGAGGTTCTCAAAGCTTTAGCAGCGCGGCTTGGGGATGAGAATTGGGCTGTTAGAAAAGCTGCTGTCGAGGCCTCATGTCAACAATCTGCCTTGCCTGACGAGATCCTCAAAGCTACTGTAGCGCAGCTTGAGCATATGCCCTTGCATGTCAAAAAAGCTGCCTTCAAAGCGATAAGTCAACCACCAGCCCTATACAACGAGATTCTCAAGGACGTAACAACCCGGCTGAAGGATAAGGACGAGTCTGTTCCCTTGCGCAGCGAGATCCCCAAAGATCTAATAGCGCAGCTAAAGGACGAGAACTGGTCTGTCCGATGTAACGCTATTAAAGTTTTAGGTCAGCAACCGGCCTTGCCTATCGAAGTCCTTTTAGGTATGACAGAACAGCTCGAGGATGAAGATAAGTTTATCCAACAAACCACTATCCACGCCTTGGGTCAGCAATCCGCCTTGCCTATTGAGATTCTTGAAGCTATAGTAGCACACCTTGAGGATACGGATATGATTACCCGAGCACTCGCCATTAGGGTCTTGGGCCAGCAACCGGTCATGCCCAATGGGGTGCTTAAGAGGGTGGCGGCACAGCTTGAAGATGAGCATCCAGATGTCCGACGGGCCGCTGCTAAGGCTTTGGGCCAGCAACCGGCGTTGCCTAACGAGATTCTCGAGAACACAGCAGCGTTGCTGAAGTGCACCGACGAGTCAGTCCGAGAGACGGCTGAGATTGTACTACGAAGGCATAGAGAATTCTATTGCACCCTCCTCAAGGGCTCTCACATCACATTTCTTTACAGGATTCTACTCCGGCGAAGCTTTAAGGAAGAGTTGAGTTGGTATATTGACGATGGTTATTCCTGCATCAACACGCCAGAAGGTATAATACGAATTTCTGTTGATGAATATGATGATATCGCGGCCATAATAAAGAAGGCTCGGCCAGCAAACTTTCCCGCAAGATAGAGGGCAAAGACAACGAATCAATAGGCATTGAATTTCTATATTACATCAGCTACTATGTATGATATATCATATTTGGCTATCACTTTGTTGTGATATCTCTCTTATAAAAAAAGGTATACTACTACTAGCCAAGTCCCCATAAATGGAGTTTCTATTACGCCCCCGTTTGGCCGAAATTATACATCAGCCCACGGACGAAAGATCCGCCACATTCGGCAATTGTGATGAAAGTTGCCAAGTCAGGCCACCAGAGCCCCTCGTACCAGGTACCTGCTGCTTATACCTAGAGGTAGGAGGTAGTACAGTGCTTGCTTTTCCCACGGGGAAGATGCTGGAGAAATTGCCGATACGAGCGAGAAACTGGCGGTGGATCTGTGCAATCAATCATTTGGCGGGTTGACAATTGAAGTGTCCGGCACCTAATGGCCATACAGATAATGTCTTGATTCCAGCGGGCTTGAAGCAGCGCCTGTTGGATGCGAGTCGATATTAACGGCTGGGATGCTGGCCGACTTAGTACGACCCAGTAATTTGCCAGCGGCCACAGCATCTGCTTCGTTGCAAGGACGCGGGGCGTATCAGGCGCTAGGCGGGGTGTCTGAGACACGGGATCTCATGCAGACTAATTTGCGGCGCTGTCATCCCGTCAAAAGAACTTGGACGCTGGATAAGGTGAGGCTGATGGGGAGTCTGGGCTGGAACTTGTACCTGTACTCGCCAGTATCGACGGCCTCTACGGAGTACTACTAGGTACTACTACTAACCCAACAGCATCAAATCCGTTGTAGAAACCCGAGTCTCTCTTCAAATCCGTCGGTCCCGCGCAAATCAAGTGCTCGCAATCAATCGAACAATCGATATTCGCCGCCTCAAACTTCCATGTCCAGCCATTAATGTTCCACCAGCCCACGGCAGGCAGGGCTCTCTTTGTCGCATCAATAAACTGACTGCAGACACGTGCCACAAGCCGGGCTGTTGGTGTGCCGCTTCTGCAAACCTCCCTGAGCCTCGATCCTCCCAGCTGCAACTTTTAGAGAGGCCTCACCCTCCTCTGCTGCTGTTTTGTGTTCGGGGCCGTTTTTTTTTTTTTTTTTTTTTTTTTTTTTGTTTGTTTGCAGAGGGCGGGAGAAATTCATCCATTGCAAACTACCTATCAGTGACAAAAAAAAAAAAAAAGGACCTCACCAAAAAAAAAACAAAAAAAAAAAAAAAAAAGGCGGCAACTTGAGCGGATAGAGGCCGTTGTCTTGGTTTTCTAGAGGGTCTTTACCCCCAGAGGCATGCATTGCCCTATACATAATCTCTCTCTTTATGCTTCAAACAATGCGCGCGATTCAGATGGGACATGTGGGATTCTGATAAACTTCAACCCTTGACGATTTATTCTGTCTCTCCTTCTCTCGGCCCTACCTCGCCTTCACACCACCGAGCATCATCTCTCTCACCCTCATCATGCCAACATACCTGTGTCACGGTTTTCGATGGACGCGCAGGCTGATCCGCATCTTCGTCATCCTGGAGGACATCGAGGATGCCGCGCCAGACTGGATCACTGGTCGCACCACCTCGGCGGCCATCCTCGAACGCTTCGGCACCAAATTCGATTACTTGCCTCAACGCCTGCCGCCACCGCAGTCTGAGCAGAAGTTGGAGCCCCAGCAGGGGCAGGAGCAGGCAAAGCCAGAGGAGAAAAAGACTGCGCATCAAGACGACGATCTGACGGTGCCGCCATCACGTGTTCCCGACTCCGAGGACAGCGTCTTGGTCAACCAATCGTCTCCGGTGAAGCTGCTGGAGGAGTACGACCCGGACGAAACATCCATCTCGGCGCGACCGTTCGCCTATGTCGCAGATCACGTCATTCGCATAGATTTAAGCGCCAACATTTTGGAGGAAATGGCCAAGTACGAGGCCCTCGTCAAAGAGAGGAATGAGGGCACCTGGCTGGAAAAGCTCCGCGACGAGCTACAAGAGGGGGCGCCTATTGAATGGTACGTCGTCGTTAATGGCGACGAAGAGCGCGGGGTGCCTCCTCAAGACGACGAAGAAGAGAGCTTCGAGAGCGATGTAAGAGAATTGGAGGAATTGAGGGTAGGCGAGGAGGGAATCTCGCCGAAGCGTGAGCAGCAAACAACAGCCGGTTCCTCACGGCCGCGAAGCACCAACAGCCACGGTGCATCTAGCCGGCCTGGTGACCAGCAACACTCTCTGCGGCACAAGATCTCGAGGGCAGGTCTGCGACGGTTGTTTAGCAAAAAGGAGGCTTCCGAGTAACGGTCAGGCTATGTCAAGCTTGTCACCATTGTTATTTTTTGGAGCGGATGTATTATGGCGTGACATGGGGGGGGAGCTTGGAAATGTGCTTGGGAGAAGGCTTAGAGGCTTCCATGGACAATATGTGTATGATATTGCATAGGCGGATTTGCGCATGTAATTTAGCACACTGGCATTGTAATCGTATTGCAATGGATCAGCCAGGATTGATTTACTACGATGAGATCGATCGAGTCCCGATTTGTTATGCTGTGGGATCTCACAAGCTGCAGGTGAAACACAAGACGCATGTTAATGAAGTGCGACATCATACTAACATTTATGGATCGATGCACAAGAACGCAATGCAACGGTACGAGATATTCGTATGAGAGATAACAAAAGGAAAAGGCCAATAGAAAAGAGAAACACAGAGCAGTATCGTGGAAACTTCTTGGCCGACAAAAGTCAACCGCATTTACTCAAGATCGTGTAAGTCGCCCAAGCTAGTATATGACGTCGTCCCCTGTCACGTGTAGCTAGGGATAGGAGTTGTAGCTATCGCGCATGCTGGCAGGGGACAATTTTATAGAGAGCTGCATGCTATCCTTCCTAATCTCCCTCCCCAGCAAACCCCCCCCCCCCCCCCCCCCCCCCCGGGCCAACCGTTCGTTCCCGCTCCGGGAGAGAATACGGAGCACTTGAGAGGGAGCGGCGAGTCTGTGCTTGTCTTGGAGACGACCTGCAATCGCATGGCGACCATCCTCGACCGCCAATTCCGCTGCCGCGCACAGAGTACAAGCCGTCTCTCGTCGTCCAGATTGCCTGCCAATGGCCTACCACATCCCCCGCGATGAGTCCCCGTCGTTTGCCCAGACGGGGGAGGAATTCCACCTGGACAGCGACGTATACGATGACGACGACGACGACGATTTGCGGTCCCAGGTCGGCGGCAGCAGCTCGGAGACGTACGAGATGGTGAGCGGCGGGAGCAGGCGACAGGATCAATACCAGATCGGAGGAGGCCACAGCAGCGAGCGGCTCATGGAAGGCGACTATGTCGATGCCGGACCATCGACGGCGGGAGGCGGCGGCAGAGGCAGAGGCAGAGGCAGAGGCCGTGGCCTGAGCGTCAGCTCCGTGGAGAGCTTCCTGCTGTACACGCCGGACGAGGACAAGGCCGTGAGGCGCAAGTTTGACCGCAAGCTGGTGCTCTTCGTGGCTCTGCTGTACATGCTGAGCTTTCTCGACCGATCCAGTACGTCGCATCGCGCTGATGCTATGAATTGTTGTCTTGTGTTGTAAACGCTGGACTTGACTAACACTCCATCTCCCCAGATATCGGCAACGCGCGCATCGCCGGCATGGACGAGGATCTGCAGTCCAGCCCTCCTCGCGACGACTGGTACGAGTGGGCGCTGACGTCCTTTTACATTGCCTACATTGCTTTTGAGTGGATGTCACTCCTGTGGAAGCTTATCCCGGCGCACATCTACGTCTCCGTGCTGGTCCTGACCTGGGGTCTCACGGCGTCGCTGCAAGCCATTGCGGTCTCATACCCGATGCTCATCACGCTGCGTGTTCTGCTCGGCATAGGGGAGGCGGGCTTCACGGGCGTTCCGTTCTACCTGAGCTTCTTCTACAAGAGGCATGAACTGGCCTTCCGCACGGCAATATTCATATCGGCCGCTCCTCTTGCGACAAGCTTCGCATCAACTCTTGCGTGGATCATCGTCAAGCTCGGCCAGCTCAGCCCCATTGCGCCCTGGCGCCTCCTCTTCCTCATCGAGGGCTTCCCCTCGGTCGTCGTCTCCGTCATCGCCTGGAGCGTCATCCCCGACTCTCCCCAGACGGCACACTACCTCACCAAGCGCGAGAAGAAGGTCGCCCGCCTCCGCCTCCGTCGCGAGACCTCCTCGCCCTCAACAACCAACAAGAAATCTCCCCTCAAGGCACGCGAGATCCTCTCCGTTCTCCGCGACCCCATTGCCTGGATCACGCCCGCCATGTTCTTCCTCACCAACATGGCCTACTCCTCGCTCCCCCTCTTCCTCCCGAAGATCCTCACCGAAATGGGCCACGACAGCCTCACTGCCCAGGCCCTCAGCGCGCCTCCCTACCTCCTCGCCTTCTTCATCGTCCTCTTCACGGCACACATGTCCGACCGCCTCGCCGCCCGAACCGCCCCCATCGTCTTCCACGCCCTCTCCTCAGCGTCCGGCTACGCCATCCTCGCCCTCTCCCGCCCCCTTCACATCCCCGCCTTCGTCCGCTACCTCGCCGTCTACCCCGCCGCCATCGGCTTCTTCAATGTCGTCACCCTCGTCATCGCCTGGAACATCAACAACCAGGCCAGCCAGAGCCGTCAGGGCGGCGGCTTCGCCCTCATGCAGCTCATCGGCCAGTGCGGGCCCCTCATCGGCACGCGCCTCTATCCCGACCGCGAGGCGCCCTACTACACACGCGGCATGTGGACCTGCGCATTGGCCATGCTTGTCGTGGCCATCTTGGCTGTCATCTTGCGCTTCTACCTGAAGCGGCAGAACAGCAGAATGGACAAGGCTGAAAAGGAGAGGCAGGCAGACGGTACTACCGTCGAGGAGGAGGGCTTGGTTGTTCCCGGAAAGAAAAGGAGGCACGCGGACAAGTTCCGATACATGTTGTAATAAGATGAAGCAATCGCCATATTTCATTGGCCGCATAGCTCTTTGGGGCTGGATATTTAGACGTTGGAGTTGGGGGACATTTTTGTTTTTGGCTTTTCTCTTTTGGATAAAATATTGTAGACAGACAGCCTATACACTCATCGAATGGATCTAATACCTATTTCATCTATAGGACAGCCTTTCGAGGCTCGACATGCAGGCCCGAGCTATCGATTTCAATGCTCAAAGGCGAGAAAAGCCACTGAAATTCATCCACTTGGGCGCCTCAAATATCTTGACGCCTTCCATCCACCAGTCCTCATTCGCACATACCCTGTTCTCCGCCGAGTATATGCCAGAGCTTCTGTCGGCCTTTTCTTTGCAAGGAGATGATTCCTGGTTCCTCCCACGATGGCGCATTCTCCACGCTTCAAACATCCTCCGATCTTGTCGAGCCGGACGAATCCACCTCAGTCGGGCCTGGTTGAACCTTTGGCTTCCTTGCTGGTACACGCTGCTGGCCCATTTCCGTAGCCCAAACTTTGGGTGCTTAGAAAGGGGGTTGGAGAGACTATGGAGAGAAAAGACAGAAGCTTTCCGTTTGGTTTGCTTGTGAGGATGCTCCTGGTTTGCGGGTGTGCATGGCGATCGCACGGCAGGAGCAGGGCTCTCCAACAGATTGTTCGCTTCGCTAACACCATCGTACTGACCCTTTATAGTGTCAAGGCTCTCCCAGATCAAGCCTGTCGCCTTTTTCGACGAGGTACGAGTACGGATTGGAAGAGGCGTTTCGGAGGGGCTCGGCGGCTGCGAGGCAGAGTCACTAGGAAGCACCTCTGTGCTCTCCACCAGCTCGTACTGATTATATGGCGCTGCCCTTGGTCGAGGCTGATCTTGCCACTCCGCGATGGCAATGGTAGCTTCCTCCACAACCTCGGGGGAGTTGGTGCTCATGGTGGTATCATAGTTTTCGTCTGAAGATAGAGTAGAGCGGAGGTTCGAAAGGCGGTCGTTGGCCTTGCTGAAGCGAGATAAGTCGGTAAAACTAAGCTTGTTCGGACGAAGCATTGATTCTGGCGACTGAATCCGAGTAGATGCTTTGCCGAGAGAGGGATATGTGGAAGATGTTTTCCGAAGGTGGCGGCTGATTTCCGACAGGGCCAGACCCGGCACATCAAGCTTGGGGTTGTTATTCTGCGAGATTTCTGGACGAGACGAAGTTGTGATGGTGCTTGTAAAGGAAGAATCTCGAGAACCGCCATCTGCAGCTTCACTCCTTGGGGGAATCGAAAGCGATCCGGCATTTCTCCACTATCGGTTACGCAGACTGCTTTCCTTCCTCGAGAACCTGGAAGCTTCGTGCCAATGCGCCAAAGATCTGACGCCCCAGCTGCTTGCGGGTGCAGCATCATCCCCAAGGACATCTTCCTCTTCATAATGAATAGGGGCGAGACTCGATCTCCTGCGAAGCTTCACATCTTCATCCCCGTTTTGATCCGTCTTCTCGACTGGCGTTGGCGTTTCAGGAGCGTACGAGCGTGGCTGAGCTGGTGTTTTCGAAAGACTGGTTCCGAATAGCCTCGAGTGTTTGCGTGCAAGAGTCTTGCCGGGAGAGATGCTGTCAGAATGGGCAAGGCGGCGAGAAGGAAGCGCAAAATGTTGACGCATGGCGATATTTCAAGAATGTTAGTGTCACTATGAGTGTTGGAATAATGTGATGGTGGATAAATGTCATGGCATGCGAGGACTTGATGTGCCTAAGAAATAAAGATCCAGGTCTACATTTAATGTGCTGCCTGCATCTTTTTTCTATATTGATATTCTTGTAGCTGAATCTTGTTGAAATTGAAAGTACGTAGTAGGAAGCTTCCTTCTCTGCCTGATTGAGCTGCAGGTTAGCCATCTATCTGGTGAAGGGGCGACCGAGATATAGCTAATCCGGTCTTGGATGCAGGAAATGCAAGCTGCATATATAAACTTGATTAAAGCCCCCCAATTTCAACCAGCGATGGGTTCAAGTCTACAACTGGCTTCATGGTCTAGTGGTATGATTCCTGCTTCGGGAAAAAACACCTGAAGTCCCCGGTTCTTCAGAATCGACTTTGCAGGAGGCCCCGGGTTCGAATCCCGGTGAAGCCCCATCTTTTTTTCTTTTTTTTTGTCCTCTTCAGCGTTATCACTGATACAAAATTTGTCAGTACGTACTAGGTACTAAGTTTCTGGCTACTGGCTTGGCTGCAGCTTCGCGCAATCCTGAGCTTCCTCATTTGTCTCTGCAGCGAGGCTTGGGCAAGACGGACACAAAAGTCGGATGCGAGAGCCTCCGATCCGAGGGACTCTTCGACCTCTGGACCGTGCAACCCCGCCACAGGCCGCTGGCCCAAGGAACGCGATGCGCTGACAAACGCTGAAACAACCGCCTGGAGGCCCCTAAGCTAGCGGCAAACTCAGGGAACACAGCCCGAAACAATACTGAGCCATGGCGCTGGAAGGCCGCTGCGCAGCGGATGCGGCTCTTCCAAGGTTCCAGGCTGGACCTAAAGCAAAAGCTCCAGTCCCGTCGTCACAAAGGCGGCCCCTCTCTCTTCAGAAGGTTTCCCTCTGCTGCAGACGCCCTCCGCTTTTCCCCATCATCATCTGCCCTCTGGTCCTGGCCAAGTCTCCAGACCGCAGCCCTTTGCTTCCTCGCCCTCTGTGCCTTACCCTCTGTGCCTCGCCCTTTGTCTCGACGGCCGATTCTATTGGCCCATCCTCACCGACCAAAGACACCGGTTTTGGCCTCGGCGCATTCTTGGTTTCTTTGTTTGACTGTGCGTATCTCTTACCAGCATCTTTCCACTGTCCTGATTATCCTGTTCCCCGTACTACACTCAGCCCTCTTTCTTTCCCTTTCCCTCGTGGCCTCCAACTCTGGACACGGTCTGGGTCTATCCTATTTTATCTTGAGACGTTGCTCTGCCTGATGGGCTCGCCGTCCGGCTTTTGCTTCGAACTCGCACTCATGCTTGCTGGCAGCCTCGGAATATCGAAGCCATTTACGACGACGGACCTCCCACGACGAGCGACGACAATCTCTCTGACAAGCACAAGCACAAGCACGACAGCGGGCGCAAAGACGAACCCTATTGCTGCTTCTTTTTGAGCGCCGAATTGTGACGAGATTCACCAGCGTCGGTCGATTGCGCAATATTCCACCGGAGACTTTGGATTTGATACCCTTTCCGCGGCGCACCTCGTGACATCCCACTTCTCTCGCCGAATTTACCGCCCTTTCGTTTGATAGCTATTATTTTCCTGGAAATCAAGCGCCTACTCTTTTTTTGCCCCCGTTCAGTCCAGCCCTCTGTTTAATCGGCCCAGGAAAATATGGGCAAATCGTGAGTGGGCCTTGCGCAAAACCCCCCCTACAGCCTGGAATTCGCATATTGCCAAGAGATGTGTGCACGAGCTTTTACGACCAAAGAGGGGGAGGGGGAACGAGGGAGGCTTAGCAGCTGTCGGGATGCTGCTAGCCTCTGCTGGAGCTGATTGGCACACAGGCATCATCCTGGTTGGGCGCATGTCAAGGCTGACGTTTTACTTGCATTTCAATTGTAGGCAGTCAAAGCTCTCGCAGGAGCAGCTCGCCGAGCTCCAAAAGTCGACACATTTTGATAAGAAGGAGCTTCAGCAATGGTACAAAGGTGAGCATCACTGGGATACAGAGGGGGGTGGAGAAGTCTTGGAAAACCCCCCCCTTCTCAATTTCGTCCGCATTCTAGCCTGTCCCATCAGAAGTCCCTCGTCTACTCGTCTTGCCATTGGGCTGGGTCACAGCAAATTCTGTTTTTCTGACATTTTGAGCTCTTGGATGCAGGCTTCCTGAAGGACTGCCCGTCGGGCATGCTCTCCAAAGAGGAGTTTCAGAAGATCTACCGGCAGTTTTTCCCATTTGGAGACCCGAGTTCATTCGCCGACTATGTATTCAACGTGTTCGATAGTGACAAGTCGGGTAGTATCGACTTTAAAGAGTTCATCTGCGCACTGAGTGTTACCAGTCGGGGTAAGATGGAAGACAAGCTGGATTGGGCGTTCCAGCTGTACGACATCGACGGCGACGGCAAGATAAGTTACGATGAGATGCTCCAGATTGTCGAGGCAATCTACAAAATGGTATGGGACAAACTGGCTTCTTTAGTCTCGAATCATTGTCATGGTGTCATATAGCTAACGCGATGCGGCCACAGGTTGGCTCCATGGTCAAACTTCCTGAGGACGAAGATACGCCCGAGAAACGGGTTAGGAAAATCTTCCGCATGATGGACAAGGATGAGAACGGCAGCCTGGACATGGAAGAATTCAAAGAGGGAAGCAAACGAGACGAGACAATTGTTTCGGCGTTGTCTTTATACGACGGGCTTGTGTAGATTGTTCAATGCTGCTTTTTGTTTCTTCTGTCGATTGGTTCCCTTTTTTTTTTTGTTTCACTTTTCTTGTTGGTGGTCCGGGCGACTGGTACTTATACGAAGGAAGCTCTGTTGTGTATTGTTTGCCCCTAAGAACGGCTTCTTGCTTTTTTTCCTCCCCCCTATATAGTTTCCTCGATCCTATAGCCCTGCGCTTCCTGATGACGTTTGGAGTGGTGGACAGGATAGTCTGTATCATGCTCTTGTATGTGCAAAAGAGAGAACCGAAGGCGAAATATGGTTGTTGGGTATGATTTTACTCTTTATTCCTTTTGTTTTCATTATGACGAAGAATGCGTATGATATCATGTTTGATTTATCTGTATTCTGCATATTCTAACTGGTATTCATAGCCTGCGAAGTTGTTTATCACAATCACCAGTACAGTTTTGCTCCAACTTGGTCTTCATGAGTGCTCTGAGCTACGTCTTTGTAATAATTATAAATTCATAGCAGGTCGAGATTTATTGCCGATAGATCCGTCTTGGGCATTCATGTTTCAGTCCCAATAAGGGTTATTATAAGAATCTGACTGCAGCGTAAACTCATCATTCGATTTGTGAGCAGATGCACCGAGTGGGGTCTTTTTTTTTTTTTTTTTTTTTTGGCGCGACTCGAACTTACCCTATACGGCGGACGGGAATTATGGCGGAATTTTTTTTTTTTTTTTTTTTTTTTGTTTGTTTGGTTGCTTTTTGTTCCTATTTTGAGGTATAATCACGACGGGATGCTTCGTTTTGTATGCTTTTGAGCTTTATTTAGCGCAGCGTTGAATTTTTTTTTAAAGTTGATTTTTAACTGTTTTATATAAACTGAGACTGCACATTTATATACGAAATCGACAAATAAAGAAACTGCTTTTGTGATTCATCCATGGCCAACGCCTTGGAGCAACTCATCTCTCAGCTGGAAGATGAAATCCAAGATCCCGAAGAAGGTACGCTCTCTCACTTTTATCCCTTTCCCGCCGCTCCCATCTCATATCAATCTCATACAATTAGAGACATTTCTCCTCTACGCCAACGACATCCCATCCCAAGGACTCGGCTTCATCGATTCCCACGCCTCGGTCCTGGACCTGCAACTCGGCGGGAGGGACATTACTATTCACCAGTCGCCGGGCGTTTTAGCGTCCAGCCGTAAAGGCGGCACAACGGGAGCAGGTGAGTTTTATATTCGCTTCTTCTCCTCTACCCACCACCACTACCTTGCAAGATGCAGGCGAAATCAGTATGGTTGGTGTGACAATGCGTGACTAACACAACGTCAAACAACAAAACAGTCCTCTGGAAAATCACGCCTCTCTTTGCAGAATGGCTGGCTTCTCCCTCAAACCCGCTCTTCCGCACCGTCCTCACCCCTTCATGCTCCATCATCGAGCTCGGATGCGGAATCTCGCCTCTCAACGCGCTCACCCTCGCGCCCAAGGTCTCGCGGTACATACTCACAGACCAGCCCTACGTGCAGAAGCTCGTCCTGCAGAACCTCGCTGAAAACCAACCGTCGTCATCTAAATCTCACGCTGGAAAATCCAAGAGAGGCGGTAACAAGGCTTCGCCTTCAAGCCCCCTGAACGCAGTGGCGGATGTGCATTTCCAGGTCCTTGACTGGGAGACGTCCCAGGTATCGCCTTCGCTGACCAATTCTCCTTCGGTTTCTTCCTTTGACGCACTCGTTGCCTGCGACTGTGTCTTCAATTACGCCCTGATACAGCCCTTCATCCAAACCTGTGTCGATGTATGCAAGTTGCGTCGGACGGATAGTGATCAAGGTCTTCTTCCCTCCTTATGTGTTGTGGCACAACAATTACGAAATGACGATGTCTTCAACAGCTGGCTAGTGGCCTTTAAGGAGCATTTTCGAGTGTGGAGGATGCCAGGGGAGATGATGCCTGCAGAGCTCCGTCCCGAGGCTGGATTCGTTGTCCACATTGGAATCCTGAAAGACGCCTTCTGATATCTGATCCATCCGTATTACTGGAGTTACTGTTAAGCAGGCACGATTACTGACAATCAAGATGCATCACAAAGAAAACAAAGTAAAATCCTTTTCTCGTACACATGCGCACATACGACGCGACTCTCTTTCCATTCATGGCCCTCGGCCTGATACGGCAAGCTACCTAAAAGCTATGCCCACCAATTTTCATCCCTTTGCCCTATCAACCCGCACTGGGCTTTTAATGATAGACTCGGCGTAATTATTCGTCTTTGAGATATCATAAAAGAACGAAATATGCAAGACAGATTAAAAGGAGACTTTAACAAGAAAGCATCAAAACACCCAAACTACCACTCCAGAGGCTCCTTCTTCTCATCACCACGATTTGTCTTGGGCACGGGCACCGCCTTGGCAGCCAGTCTGCCGTCCTTGCCTCGCTTCAGATAGGCAGTGCCATCCAGCCAAGGAGTGTGGATGGTCCTCCTCTTCTCAAACTCGACAATCTTGTCATTCAGCTGCATGGTCAGGCCAATATCGTCAAGGCCGTTAACCAGGCAGTGCTTTCGGAACTCCTCAACGTCAAAGGCGCAGATGGTTTCGCCGGCACCGTTCTTGATGAGCTGGTTGGGCAGGTCGATTTCCACTTCTCTTCCGGCACGGGCCTCGGTTGCGATGGCATCGATGTCAGCCTTGTTGGAGATTTGGATGGGAAGCATGCCGTTCTTGAACATGTTGTTGTTGAAGATGTCGGCAAAGGAGGGCGCAATGACGGCCTTGATGCCAAAGTCGAGCAGGGCCCAAGGGGCGTGCTCTCGAGATGAGCCGCAGCCAAAGTTGGCACCCGTGCAGACCAGAATCTTGGAATTCCTGTATGGCTCCTTGTTGAGGACAAAGTCAGGGTTCTCTGAACCATCGGCAAGATAGCGCAGGTTGTGGAAGAGAGCCGATCCCAAGCCAGTCCGCTTGATGGTCTTGAGGAACTGCTTGGGGATGATGGCGTCAGTGTCAACGTTGGCCAGGTCCATGGGAGCCGTAAGTCCCTTGAGAGTGAGGAACTTGGGCATGCCGGCAGAATCAGTCTTGGGCGTCAGGGTGTTGGTGTGAGGCTGGAGATCCAGGGGCTGATCACCAATGGCCTCGCGCTCGTCAGAATCCTCGACACGCTCATCAATGTGAGGAGCCTCGACGGGAGGACTGGGGGAGACGCGAGCCTGCACGTGAGGGCTAGCAGTGTACTCGGCCAACTTGCGGACATCGGTCAGCCTGCCGGTAATGGCGGCAGCGGCAGCCATGACAGGGGACATGAGATGGGTTCGACCACCGGCTCCCTGACGGCCCTCAAAGTTTCGGTTCGAGGTACTGGCGCAGCGCTCCTTGGGCGACAGGATGTCAGGGTTCATGCCAAGGCACATACTGCAGCCAGCCTCTCTCCACTCGAAACCAGCGTCAATGAAGACCTGGTCGATGCCCTCCGCCTCCGCCTGCGTCTTGACGAGGCCAGAACCGGGGACAACCATGGCTCGCTTGATGTTGGCGGCAATCTTCTTACCTTTGACAACGTGGGCAGCAGCTCGCATGTCCTCAATTCTGGAGTTGGTGCAAGAACCGATGAAGACCTTGTCGACAACAATCTCCTCCATGGGAGTTCCAGCAGTGAGTCCCATGTACTCGAGCATTCTGCGACCGGCAGCCTTCTTGACCTCGGTAGAGAAAGTCTCGGGATCGGGAACCTTGCCGGTGATTGGGACAACGTCCTCGGGGCTAGTGCCCCAGGTCAGGGTCGGGACAATGTCCTTGGCGTCAATGAAGACGTCAATGTCGTACTTGGCATCCTCGTCGGAGGCCAGGGACTTCCAGTAGGCAACGGCTCTATCCCACTGCTCAGATCCGTACTTGGGAGCCAAAGGTCGGCCCCTGAGGTACTCGAAAGTGTTCTCATCAGGGGCAACCATACCAGCACGGGCACCACCCTCGATGGACATGTTGCAGATGGACATACGGGCCTCCATGCTGAGGCCTCGGATGACGGAGCCGCAAAACTCAATGACGGCACCGGTGCCTCCAGCAGTGCCAATCTTGCCAATGACATGCAGGACGATGTCCTTGGAGCTGACGCCGGGAGCAAGCTCTCCGTCAACCTGGACGCGCATGTTTTTGCTGCGCTTGGTGATCAGGCATTGCGTAGCCAGGACGTGCTCAACCTCACTGGTACCAATGCCAAAGGCCAGAGCGCCAAAAGCACCGTGTGTGGAGGTATGGCTGTCACCACAGACGACGGTGGTGCCAGGAAGGGTGAAGCCCTGCTCAGGTCCAATGACGTGAACAATTCCCTGGCGCTTGTCACCCAGTCCAAAATATGTCAGACCGAAATCCTTGACATTCTCCTCGAGGGTAACGCATTGCACTCGAGAATCGTCTTCCTTGATGAAAGAGGCAATGTCCTTGATTCCTTTTCGAGATGTGGTTGGGACGTTCTAGAAAGCCACAGCTTGGGTCAGCATCTTCCCTCCTCGGCTGCGACGGATACTTGGACGATGGAGACGTACGTGATCGGTGGTGGCCAGAGTGCAATCCGGTCTGCGGACCTGGCGGCCGGCAGACTTGAGGCCCTCAAAGGCTTGCTGCAGGGACAATATCAGTATAATCCATCAATCGGACGGGCAGCAGCGATCTCGATGGTTGGGATCCGAGGCTTGGGCATACCGGTGATGTCACTTCATGGACCAGATGTCTGTCTAAACATCCCCTCTCTGGTTAGCTCAAAGTTTCCGTGAAGCAACATAAAATCCAGGGCACGAACCAATGTACAGCAGAATTGTGCCGTCGAGCTTCTCGTCGACAACGTGGCTCGAGAGAACCTTGTCGTAAAGGGTCCGCGGAGTTGCTACTGATACAGGCATTGTGTCGTATTTCGAAGAGAAACGAGGGGAGAAGAAGGAGGAAGTGAGATGGGCGATCGAAATCGACGAAAAGTGACGTTTTTTTCTCTAAGCCAAAGGAGGGGCACGGAAGATGTGGCAAGGTGAAGCTGGTAAGCAGCGATTGAGCTTAGATCAAGCTCGAGCTGTTGATATTTTCGCCGCGTCTGCGAAACCACACAATCAACAATGTGCAACAAGAAAAATCCGATAATGGAGAGAATGAGAAGAAAAGGCGGGGGACAAGAAGAGCAGCAAGATGCTGTCGCTTTATCTTGCTTGATGAAGCCCAAATCACAGCTCCCAAGTCCGATGTTGACCGGTGGCACATCTCCGATGATCGGAGCGGCGGCGCTTTGCCCCAGCAAAAGAGACGAACGGCACTTTTTTCTGCCTTGACAAGCCGAACAAGCAGCCAGGTGATTGCTAAATGCACCAAGCTGGTTGGCCGCAAGGGATTACCTAACTCGAGACTTGCATACGTTTGGACAGGGGGCCGATCGTGTAAGAATGGCTCGTGTCTGTGGAGCGAGTAGGCAGTACAGCACTGGTACAGCAATTGTCTGCCGCGGATCTGTGTCATGCGTTGTCCCTTTGGGGTCAATGGATCCATTCCATTACTACAAGATGGAGCACGGCACCGTTTTTACTGGAAGGGGATCCGCTCTGACGAACGAGGCTAGAATCACGGATCTTGTTAGGTTCTCCATAGAGCAGCCCTGTGGAGGTTTGTGTTTCATGTCAAGATAATGTCAGAAGCATCGCAGCGTTCTCGCGACAGAGAAGCAACAGAGTTCACGCTAGGCACTGTGGCTTGAACAGAGATATAAAAAGGGAGCTTTGTCCCTTTTAAAATAGAAGACATCAGAGATAGATACAGTCCTTCTTATAGTATACCTAGCTGCGGAGCCGCAGTCAGCTAGCATACTACCATGTCTTTGACTTGTTCACTCTTCTCTAACGAAGCCGGTCCTAACAGATAAGAAGGTCAACAAAGTTTGCTATCCAGGTATTTGAATACAAGGCCATGTCCTGGGCCTTTGGTTTAAAACCTGGGAGTAATCGTTGGCTCAATTGACAGCCGATCAAATTAAACTTCAGAGATTTAGGCTATACTATTGGCGGAAGCAGATTGCAAAAAAAAGGCTTCTTCATATGTGGCGACCCAGAGGACCGGCGTGTTAGTGGCCATGTGAGGGTATAATTCGCGGGTGAATATGCACCGATGAGCATTTATTTCTTCAAGGTTCAGCGTGACGAGGAATGGCGTGCAATAAAAGCCTTTTCCGTCACGAAATCTAACCATGGTTGTACAACATTGAACGTCGTTGGCCAGAAGCAGCTATCGGCCCCTAGGTAATAGAGTTTCCGTATTCTATATAGAGTTCACATATGCCCCAGGCGATTCACCAGGAGAGCTGTTGCTCTCATCAATTGAGGTATTAAAAGACGTTGCTGGTCCAACTGAAGATGCATCACGGCGCGCGGGGCCACACCATGCAAACGACATCCATCACCCTCACCCTCACCCTCACATACCAAGGGAGCAAATTCATCCTCGCAATCAGTTGTCCACCGTCAAAAATGCCCGAAATTACCAAACCTGATAATGGCCGAGGGGTGACCATCTGTCAATACCTCCCGCCTGTTAATCCGGCCATTATCCACATCACGACTTTATTCGAAGACGGAAACAAGCAGAAATACCTTAAAATCCCAATGTCTGACAAAGACGAGATATTCAAGGTTTCTCTCGTGTCTCACGAGAGAGTAAAATTAAGGCCGTATATCAAACCGCTGGAAGAAAAAACGCTCTCGACAACGTCAGATACGGTCAGGACGCCCCAGTTAACCGTCACCACGGAGACGACGACGATGTTTGGGAAGCTACTAACAAACCAGGCATACTGGACAACGACGACGGTAACGGAAGTCGTGGATAAAAGGGGGTCTGATAGGACGGTCTTTAGAACGGTCATGTTGGTTATGTGGTTGAAGGAGAAACATCTGCAGGGGGTTGAGCGGCCGGTGCGTGGGTGGAGAGCTTGCGCTTTGTCTATAACGAATAATGACAAGTCTCCTTCTGCTGAAAGTCGTTGAATACTACTAGGTGGGTGATTTTTTTTTTTTTGGGGGGGGGGGGGGGGGGGGAATCTCGTTGGTCGCGTATGTTGGAGCGTCTAGGGAATGACTTTCAGATATTAATATATAATTATTAATATTATATGTTACGTCGTGTTTGCCTCCAGTTTACAAGGCCTCTTCGAAGCCAAACCCACAAGCCTCATCATCTTCAGACTCCGAAGGCGTCGTGGTGGCCTTTGTGGCAGACTGGTGGCCAACACCAGCCATCGCCTCGTCCCGCGGAGGTCCGATGGATGAGCTACTGTAATGGAGTCGTTGATCTCGAGGTATTCGGTTGTCCCATCTTGAATTTCTGACGTGCTGTGGGCTTATCTGGCTAGTTCTACGTATCTTGGTAAGTAGATTGGTGTATATGGATGAGGGGATGAGGGGAGAACTAGTCACTGTTCCTGTTTACTTTTGCTTAAAAGAGTCTTGTACATTTTCTCTATCATCTCTATCATCTCTATCATCTCTATCATCTCTATCATCTCTATCATCTCCAGCATGCCCTAATAGTATATCTAGTGCCTCCATAGAGAGACAAATTCTGACTCACCTAGTGCCCACTTACACAGCTAAATCTCTTCAACTCTTCCAACTGAGTCGTCAAAATCGTATAAACAAGCCTCTCTGGATCACCCTCCTGTTCACCTCTAATCATCCTCATATACTCTTCCTGCTCCAAGTCCTTTATCACCAACGGGGCATACCCACGACGAACTATGTAATCCTGCATCAACAATCTAGACACTCGACCATTACCGTTAAAAAACGGATGGATATGCAAAAAGTACACCGTTGCCTGGCATGCCATAATCAGCGGATGCAGACGCCCCTCCCGAATAACTCTATCTCGCCATTGTATAAATCGCCGCATACATGCCGGAACCTCGAGATGATATGGGAAAATGGCAAGAGGATTGCTCTGAACCTGTATCTGCCAGCGCCGATAATCCACAAGATCGACTTTTCCTCTCCAGCCTGACTTGTAGAGCTTCTCGCCGCTGGTGTCTCGGAGGAGAAGAGCTAAAAGACACCGGATTTGGTCTTCAGAAAGCCCAGTCGCTCTAGAATCACTCAATGCGGCATCTGTGACCCAGCGAGATGTCACAATGTGATTACGCAGTTCTGCTACCTGACTAGGATCCTTATTGGGGAGCAGGGAGCGGGCATCTGGAAGTGCTATTTGAGAGAGGCTGCTAGCTGGGATAGAAAGATTAGGAAGGCCATTTTTAAGATGTTCATCGATTAATTGACTGTGTTTTAGTAGAAGCTTGTTGTGCTCGATAAAGACGGACTGGTGGGCATATTCTGGGATGAGGCTGTGAACCATTTTGCTTCTTAAAGTCCACACAGAGGCTCTCTGTTTGTCAATCTCTTTCAACAGAGGTGTGTGCAACTATTCCAATATTAGCATCTTGATCACCCCTAGATCTACTAGATGGAGCATCTCTACTAAATATAGCAAATCTATCAGAAGCGCAGAGGTACCATCCTCAGACCCACCTTTTGCAATCTCAAATATCCATACCGTTCGCTATTCCCAGGCTGAAAATACTCCTCCCAAACCCACCCCGATTCCGCCAGCGTATTATGCTCCGGCGAGTCCTTTTCCAGCTTCGCAAACTGCGCGTATATCCTGCGCAGAATCTCATTCCGTTCTCGATTCCACGCGCTGAACCTTGCGACGCGTTGGAGACTGAGCTTGATGCGGTGTAGAAACATGATGTGCTGCTACCGGTGCTGGGATGAGAAAAAGGGGTCCGCGATATGGAGATGTTGAGACCTTTTATAGCGGTCAAGAATAAAGTCAAACAAGTGGCTTCTATTAGGTATTTTGACTATAACTATACATTAGCCAGTGTCAAAGCTTAGGACCCAGATTCACTAGATTTACTAAATTTGAGGATATTCCAGTAGAAGAGTACGTCATCTCCAAGGCTATTTCTCCATTCTCCAACCATATAACCATCTAGTTCCTATGCCGCTGCGAATTCCTATCCATTGGAGCGAACTTTGCGTGTTTCTGTAGTCAATATACCAGAGGTGGTAGTAATATTATAATAGCTAAATAAATTACTAACCCATATTATATCCCCTTCCAAGCCACATACACTTACACGCCGTTGCCGTATAAAATAAAAGTCAAAATTGACTCTAGGCCACATCTCACTCACATTACAAGCAATCACCTCAAACCACACAAACACCACACCCTAATCCATAATAGTAATTATACTCAAACTACCACACAGCCAATGACAAACCTCCTCCACAAACACAAGCAATCTCTAGACCCAGGCCGCCGATCCATCATCCACATAATCCAGCAGCCAGGCCACAAACATGACAAACTTCACCCCCAAGGTAACCACCACAAACGCAAGAGCCGCAGCCGGTGTCGTGAGCGCAATCAGAAGACAGGCTTTCCACAGTGGCATTGGCCCTTCATGCTGAACTCGTAACGTCCGTGGATCGAGCATTGGCCACACAGTTGACCAGTAGAGCTGAGCCCAAGTCTTCAGATACCACAGAAACTGTTGCAATTCAATACGTTCCTCCGCCTCGTCCTTGTCCTCGTCCACGTCCACGTACTCGTCCTCGTCCGATTCATCATCGTCCTTCTCTCCTGGTGTCGTCTCTGGAGACTCTGCTCCGTCAACCTTCCGGTCCTCTGGCAAAAGACTTTCGGTGCCGTCTTCGTCTCCGTGCTCTAGGCAAACTCGATGCTTCCACAGGAGGTCCTGCATCTGCACTTGGTAGTCCACCAGACTTGTCTCCATCTCCGGCATCGACTGTTGCATTTCTTGGCTCGTAGCTGACGGTTTCGTACTTTGGTTCGCAGCCTGTAATGCTCGGACCCGTGTAAATATTGATTTGCGCAACGAGCTGTCTTCCGGAGCCAGCATCGCAGCCTTGACTAGTTGTCTGTCTCGCCAGTGGCCCCTTCGCTGAATCATGTGAGCCTCTTGCTGCATGCATGTAGTGCCTGCTCGTGGTTCGCCTACCATTTTGGCCTCTTCCGATGAGGCTAGACTCTGCTTGGAGCTCATAGACGGGTTTGAATGAAAGTCGCCCAAGCTGTTCCTGGATGAGCTCGCTGCCAGCACACTGCAACTCGATTCGTCTTGTCGAACTGCGGTCGGTGGAGGGAGACGCTCCAGCTCTATCGACTCTTCCAGGTGAGAGGCGAAGAGAGTCGTTTGGTGGCTGAAGCCAGTAATGGTGGTGGTGGGTGTGTAGACAAATGCCTCGATCTCGCTGGCTGTGTCCGTGGTTTCGCGCCAGATGTTGCTCGTCTGCTCGTATTCCGTCTTTGTTTCGTTGTGAGGGCGGCAAGGTCGCTCCAGCCCCTGCTTGTCCAATT
The DNA here is from genome assembly GCA_010015515.1 of Trichoderma sp. TW21990_1. Lineage (NCBI taxonomy): Eukaryota > Fungi > Ascomycota > Sordariomycetes > Hypocreales > Hypocreaceae > Trichoderma > Trichoderma sp. TW21990_1. The sequence continues at coordinate 451,185 of ML974118.1, forward strand.
CCGCTACCCCCTCCTTCAATTCTAGCATTTCTTGTTTGATCCCCATCTTGGTGAGCCGCCGACGCGGACGGCGGGAACGTGCAGGAGGCGTAGGTGTCGTGGTGACCGACTCTTCCTGCAGCGGGCCGGTTGATGTGTGTTCCCTGGGAATGTTTGGTGGCACTTCTTCCAGGCCATTCACTGTCCATGTTCCGATTGTTTCCCCATCTCCTGGGCTCTGATACCAGTTCCATCGATTCCCCATGGTCCCTTTGGGGCTGTTTGTGGGTTGAGGTTGGGACATTGCCTCCAACAGACTTTCTTCGAGAAGGATCAAAGGAACCGGCTCTCTGGCTTCGGTCGGGCGCAAATCTGGACTGGGTGGTACTAAACTCTCCATTCCTGGGAGACTGGACCGGCGCTGTGGTCTCCAGCCAAAAGCCAGGATCGACTGGGTAGATTGGGTTGCCGAAAGGGCCGTCCTGCTCGCCTCCGTGCACGAACTGTCGACGTCCCTTTCGGCTGTCAGACCTAAAAAAGAATTGTTTTCCAGTTGGTTTGTAGGCGTGAAATCTAGTTGGGATCCAGAATCGTCAAGCCCCGATGCGCTCTGAAGAAGCTCCCAAGGCATGGGATTCGCAAGGCTTTGCCGACGAGGAGTCCGAATGACGGTGGAATTAGATGAGCTGCGGGTTATGGGAGTTGCCTCTAGCGATGAAGCAGCGTTGTGATTGTCAAGTACTTCCGCTGAGAGGGTATTGGCATGAGGTGGGTTGATATCTAGCAGCGGTTCGTTTGCAGAGGGTGTTGGTTGCTGGATTGCCTGCGGAGAATGTTGAACGTGAGATGGTCTCCCTATCAGTAAAATAGCGTTAGTACGTGCTATAAATAAAGAGTACCATAAAAGATGTACAGTGAGGTGAGAAGAATGTGAGACCTACTTGAGCTTAGGGAAGCACTTTTCACAGACTGAGTGATGGGGCTCAAGTCCGGCTCCTGCAGCGAGGACCACTCGCGCACTCGCCTCTTCCACCTGACGCCTTTATTCAATTGCCTCACTTTCTTCTTTCCCTTCAGCGACGTAGAAATGATGAAGTCCTCGTCTTTTGTGTGCTCGTATTTGCCAGGCGAGTCTCTCAATCTGTGGTGCTTGGAGTTCTTCCAAATATCTCGCCACGTGCTCATGATGCTGTGTGGTATCTCCTGATGACTTGCCGAGCTTCTAGCACTGCTATCCGAGGGACTCATAACGTCCAGCTCTCCGGTGTGCGGGTTGACGCCTTGCACACCAAGATAATCGCCGCTTTCCCTCAAGCTCCGGCGTTCGCGCCGTCGAGCCTTGACTCTCGCTCGGAGCACATCTCGCCTCAGAGGCTGTGTCCCGTCAGCCACATTCTCTGTGTCTGTGCCCGGACTACTCGTCTTGAGGCCTTTGCTTTCATCGTAATTGCTCTGCAAGACTCCCCCTACATTCGCCACAGAGATGTGATCTTCAGAATCATCATGAGGACTCCAACTCCAGCGTTTGTCCGGCAGCACATCGTCAGGCTGCGATGGGACGCTCGAGTCAAGGGGCACATCACGCTGCTGCTGCGGCAAACCACGTGGCGGATCTTCCAAGAGATCCTTCGGCACGTTCCAGCGAGTAATATGACTCGAATCCACCGACACATCGCCAACGCTGTACTGACTATCCGTCATGCGGCGTCGAGGCCGTGTCTTCCCTTCCTTCTCCATCTGCTCCCAATATCCCTGCCCTCTACTTGTGCCACCGCGTTCAGGACGTTCACTTGGAAACATGTTCTTCATCCACCCTCCAAACGAGGCAGATCGTCGACGTTCTGTCCATGCCTTTGTAAGCGAATGCTGTTGTTTCTTCGGCGCAGGAGAAGCCGGGGGCGTGGATATAATCCGTCGAGGGGCGGCGTCTGAGATCTTGGGCGGAAGGAAATACGCCATCTTCGCGATGTATAGGGTGAGCGCAGCGAGAACCGTCAACGAGATCAGAGGAGCCAGCGGTCTCCGGATCCATCTGTCGGTAATGTATCGACGTATATGCGAGAACGCCGCTAAGGGCTCATCATTGCTCAACCAGGGCCGAGGAAAGACGAGGGCATTAAAGATGTATTGTGTCAGTGTCATTGTGAAGAATGCAAAAACGTCATCTTGAGGATCAAAACATATCCCATTTCAATAATGAGGGGCTATGCATTTCCCCCGGCAACAAGTGATGCAATAAGACGGCGACTCGTGCCTGCCCATTGCAACACATTCACAACTCGAGTGATAAGAACAGGTGGCTGTTTGGAACTATGTCATGAACCCAATCTTTCATGGTGCCCTTAATTGATAACTCGAATTGACGCCTGGCAAATCTCATGATGCCTCATCCAAAAGAACACTCGTATCACATACAAGTAAGATACACCTCCTCTACCCAATACCAAGCCGCATATTCTTCATACACAGGTTTCCATAAGCTCCTCCTCCCAATACACATGAAACAACAACCCCAACGCCAAAGACATGTTAGACTGTACTGAATCCAAACACAGACTATTACCATTTAGTTTCAAATAATACATTTCATCGCATAAATATGGCGATCCATTGCCATGACGGCATCATAAGTCTAATCAAGTTTTGGTGACAAAGAAGAAGGCTACCACCTAATGGACCTGTCTTGCTGTGCTCCCCTATTCCTTGTTCCCCCTTGAAATGGGTTCGATATGCTTCTGCTGAGGGTGCTCGCTGACTGGTGTGAATCAGCCTGTTTGGTAGGCCTCTGCTGCTCCAGCGCCGCCATCTCTCGCGAGTTTCGGGGCGAGGCAGGTTCGTTCAAGGTGCCAAGACCGATAGTTTTCTTGAGGGGCGACTTGTTGTGGTTGTATATGCCCATGCTGCCCCCAATATTGGTCGTGTTTGCGGACGTAGTCGAGAGCGGCCCAGGGGCTGTGGCGGTAGCCGGGGCCGTACCCTTATCAGCCATCATATATTGCCTAAAAGTAGAAGTAGACCGAGGTTGAATCCCGTTGGCTGCGGCGGTTTCTGAGCGAATCGGGGCATTTGGACTAAACATCTGCGACTTCACGGCGCTGCTGGGACCGGTAGAAAAGGCGTCGTCGTGATTGGTATATGAGGTAGCTCGCGTAACGTAGGATTTCCGAATCAGTGTTGTCGGTGTGCCAACTTGGACAAATCCACGACCCTTAGGAGAGTGTTCGGCCGCAACCTGAGTACCGACATCTCTGACAACGGGGTTAAGTCGAGGATGAACAAACTTGGTGTTATACTCGTTCAGGACTTCCTTTTGGATGATGGCGTTATCCTTTGCTTGCTGCGCGAACCGCGACGAGAGGAGTAGCATCTGTCCAGAGAGCACCACCTGCATGACGATTGTGTTGAACACGGTCACACTGGGCTGAGGATCCAGCGGTGCCAGCGGTAGAAAGAGGAGATAGGCCAAAACGTGTCCCGGGCTGAACAAGCAAACGAGGCGCAGGGAGATGGGCAGAGGGTCCCATACCGCGAGCTCCCACACATCCCGTTTCTTGTCCGGATGTGCTCGCGCCTCGGCAGAGCCCTGCGTGATTTTGTCGGCGAGGAATCGAAGCGGTGAGGATGTCGTCGTGGGAGACGACTGCACCTGGACTCGTCGTGCAGAGGGTGTCGACGGGGCCTGCTCGATGTTGGCCTCGAAGAGACGGTATTTTCGCGTTCGCGTCAAGGCATAAGCCGCGTTGACGAAAGAAAAGAGCACGAGGCCCCAGACGATGGGGTAAGTCTTGACAAAAAACGTCAGTTTCTCAAGCGCGACGCCATGCGATGGCTTCATAGAGAACTTACCACGTAGGAAAACAACGAGGGCTTGTCGTCGTCGCCAAAGATGTCGCTGTCGGACCACTCATACGACGACCCAAAATTTGCGCGCGACAGCAAAAAGGCAAAGTTCATGCCCAAGCCAAGCTGCGTGCCCGCCAGCTTCGAGTCCCAGTCCCTCGTCTCCAGCTCCTCCGAAAGCCACAGAAGGAAGTCCATGGGATTCAGCATGGACGTGATGCGCTCCCAGAGCGATCTCCGCCGCACGAGTCTAGGCATCTTCGCGGAGGATGATTCGAAACTCTCGCGTGGTCGACGAGTCGCAGGCGACAGAGGATTGGAGATCTGGTCGCACCGTGGGAAGAGAAAAGAGCGGCCACGGGTGGTGGTTGGACAGGAAGAAGAGACAAAGCAGTGTCAGACTGGCGGCGAATTTGTTTACTTTGGGGGGACCTAGAGTTTGCTACTGCGAAATTTCCGCCTGTAGCCTAGTGCCATTGTTTGCTGGAAGCGCCCCAGTGACATTTAGACAGGTACATTGCCGTCAAGTATTCGGATCTCGTCATGATCAAGCAGCAGAGGTAGGACTCGTCCAATTTGTAGAAGAAAAAAAAAAAGTCAGTGTAATGAGGTCTTTTCCAAGATGGTGTAATTAACCCCAAGTATAGAGTTTATCATTATTACTGCGCCACAAAGCCAACCAGTGGTCCCCATCGACCTTTATACAACCTCGTCAAACACAGCAAAACTCACCCTTCGGTGCTACTTGTGCCTCCGGCAGTACCTCATCCCAAAGTACATCTCCCAGCCTTCAGCTGCTCAACGCGGGGCCACCCAGCGAAAGACACTGGAACTGCTAAACTATAGCAGTCACTAAAGCTTCCAAACTGGAACCCGCCCAATCTCTCCCATCTACACACCTAGAACCGCCATTGTCCGCCCCTCGCAATGGCTTCTCAGGCCGACTTCAAAGACCGGCAGTTCCTTGCCGTCATCGGCGACGATGCAAGTCCACACCCATCTGGGATTCAAAATCCGCTCACCCCCGTCTCGCAGACCTTTGCTAACGCAAACACTCGCCATGAACAGGACTCTGTAACAGGCCTCTTGCTTGCAGGTATCGGCGTGAGTTGCAACCCCCCGAGATGATAATGGCAGTGTTCTAACACCCGTCTACAGCACATCACTGCCGGCCCCGAAGCGCAGAAAAACTTCCTCGTCGTCGACAGCAAGACAGAGACCGCGGTCATCGAATCTGCCTTTACGAGCTTTACGGAGAGAAAAGACATCGGCATCGTCTTGATCAACCAACATGTCAGTTTAGCCCTGAGGCAGAAATGGTGGTGCTCAACATAAAACGCAGCGTACTGACTGCGAGATGGACTAGGTTGCCGACCGTATACGACACCGAGTCGATTCCTACACCGCTGCCTTCCCCACGGTCCTCGAAATTCCCAGCAAAGATCACCCTTATGATCCAGAGAAGGACAGTGTATTGAGACGGGTGCGTCTCATCTTTGGAGAGTGAATGTTTCATCTTGTACGCAGAGCCATATTACTAGAAGAGATGGGGAACTGTGAGCAACTTCAAAGGAGGACCCCAATCCCACGAGACGAGTATATAATATCAATACGATTATCAAGAGCCAAGTGTATACTGTTTTATTAGGGATATTGCGCATGCAATCTCTAGTAGGGGTAATAAGAGTGCCGCAATGATGTGCCTATGAACCGGATCGGAGTATCACCCAACGAGTACAGCATTCTTGCCCAGAAGCAACAAACCCAGCTGCAGCAATGCCATTAAGAATAAAACACACAGCAATCAAAGAAAAAACAAAAGCCGAAATATCTCCATCATTGCCAATTTCCCATAATCATTCCCGTAGCAGAAAGCAAAAATTTACAATTCCTCGGTGTTCTCGAAGGAACCAAGGCTCGGTCGGGGGAAGTTGACAGTCGCCTTCAAGCAAGTGACCTTCTCGTCATCGGTAGAGTAGACGTCGGCAAGGACGCTGTAGGTTCCCTATCGACACATGTTAGCATGGAACGTCATTGCTGATCGGTGTAGAGAGGGGATTTACCGGAGGAATGGCAGAGGGCAGGTCGACGCTCTTGGTAATGGTCATCTGTCCATCCTCAAGGGGGCAAGAGAGGTCGACATTGTCAAGCTGCTCGCACAGGTCCGCGGTTGTGGAGAGAAGCTGGATGAGGCCGTACTTGACAGTCAACTTGACGTAAGCGCCCTTTGTAATGGTCTTCTTGACTTCACCAGAGGCCGTGATGAGAAGCGTCTGGCCGCTATCGGGAACCATTAGCCTACGTCTAGCGGGGAGAATTTGTCGGGGGGGACAGGTTCTTACGCCTTGGGGGGATTGGGAGCCAAATCGACTTTCTTGATGTCTATGAGGTCGGTGTCGCGGCTGGCTTCGCAGAACTCGATGGGGTTTTCTCCAGGGACCTTGAGCTCGGCGTTGATGACTGCAGAGGCTGAATCGCCCCAGATGGCGAGCGCCGTGGCCGGGGCGGCGAGGCAGGCGGCCAGATAGGCGACGGTAGTAGAGAAACGCATCGTTACGGGATAGTTTATAAGTCTGAAGTCTGAAGTCGGAATAGGATGTAGAGAGAAGAAGATGGAGAGCGACGAGAAGAAGGGATGCCGGCTCTATAACGGAGGCGAGGGCAAAAGCTGGCTGAGATAATAGATGAAAGAAGGTGAGGCTGGCGACTGGAGGCTGCTTGTCCTGGGACTGGCTAATGTGAGCGGCAGGATCACAGCACTGGACGGGGCATGTACAGTGACGCCGGTAGCAAACCACTAACGTCACGGGACGGTCTGCTGCCGTGCTGCGTCTGGGCGGTGGTTGGATGCGTCATGAGACCCGTCCGGGGCCGCCATTGGCCAGGACGCAGCGTCGGGCTCCGCTTCCATGGCAGAAAAGATAACGCCGGGGTAGCGCTGATACTCCCTGCATGCGCTCTGCCCGGTACAGGTACATGGCCTGCGCAGGAAGAAAGGACGGCGTGCTCCGTGGCTGCACAATGAGGGCAAGTACTAGAGGTAGTACTACTAATACTACTAGGTAGGTACAGTCAAGAGGCACTTACGGAGCGCCATGTTTTATTACTAGCAGTAGCGCCCTTGGCTTAGGTGTGGTGTGCTACCTTAGTAAGGTGCAGTGGAAAGGCGATTGACTGCCTGTACGGAGTATTACTGGATAATTGGATTTGGATGGCAGGTCCGTCTTTTCGTCATAGTATTCCCATCGAAGCCATCGTACTTTCACATGTGTATATTGTACCTGGCCCAGCCAAACAATCGCTGGATTTCTCCTTCTTTATGTGTTTCTCTCCCTCCCTCTCTTTCTACAGACGAGCAGGTGCGGCCGCCCTCCCTCGCGTTGCTTCACCGTCTCTTTTTCCGCCCTCATTTCGCCCCCCTTCACCTGCGGCCACGGCGTTTGCATGAGGCGTTTGACCCAAGCGAGGGAGGCCTATGTTGATTCGCTCTAGTCGTTTCTGCCTCAGGCACCAAGATTTTAGGCAGCGTTGTGGGGCAACTCGACGCACGGACCCGGCCATTTCCTATAAAGCAATCTCCAGGCCGCCCGCCTTTCACTTTTCCTTTCTTCTTTTCTTCTTTATACTTACCTTGTTTCAGTACTCCGAGATCAAGAAGTCGGAGTACTAGTGTGGGAGGCCTGCATTGCACATCGCGGAGTCATCCCGTGCTCAATTGTCCTTCGGGGCCATTGGAGGCGGAATTTTTGATTTTCAAACCCTTTTTGTGCTTTCATTGTGGGCGCAGGCTTGGACTGCGGCATGAAGAAGGCTTGGGCTACTGGAGGAGGCGCGAGGTAGAAAGGTGGACAGAATATCTTGTAAAATTTGATCGTAATTTTTTTTTTTTTTTTTTTTTTTTTTGGCGAGCAGACTGGGCCGCATTAAGCAGTCAACTGCCTGCTCCCTGAGAAGCTAAGCGTCTCAGTATAACACATTATCTACTAGTATATTTAACCAAGATGAACATCTTCCAACGTTCACAGACTTTTTTGCTACGTAAACCGGGAGTTCTATATCTACACATGCTGCTGCAAGGGTTCAAAGCCTCGGGGCTTTTGCCGAGGAAATTATACAAAGATTTGCAATACTCATACCATTAAGCTGTTCCATTGACAGTGGCGTTGGCCTGGCTTCGATTTCTTAGCTCGCACACCTCCTTGGTAACCTCGTCGAGACATCCGATGGCTGCGGCCACCAGGCCAAGGATTGGGAGGGATGGGCTAAGCGGCTGGCTGATATACTCTGGGTGGTACTGGACACCGATGAAGTAGGGGTGGTTCTTGATCTCAATAATCTCCATCCGCCTACCGGTATCGTCCTTGCCGACAAAGGACAAGCCAGCCTTCTCAAACTCCTCGACGTAGGCTGGGTTAACCTCGTAGCGGTGTCGGTGGCGCTCATCGACCGTCTCTGCGTTGCCGTACATGGCCCGGAGCTTGCTGTCCTCGCTGCCGGGCTGGAAGTGCGTGGTCCGCAGGCCAAGTCGCATGGTGCCGCCCTTGGTCTCCTTGGAGCCCTCAGGCATGAAGATGACGGCGGGGTAGTCGGCATTCTCGTCAAACTCTTCCGAGGTGGCGTTGGCATGTCCACACACATTGCGCGCGAACTCGCAAACGGCTAGCTGCATGCCAAAGCAGATGCCCAGCCAGGGTGTGTTGTGCTCGCGAGCCCACTGGGTAGCCTTGATAATACCCTCTGTGGCTCTCTCGCCAAATCCTCCGGGGACAACCAGGCCATACGCTGAGCAAACATCGTGCCACGCCTTGTGGTATAAGGCGGGATCAGCCTCCCGCGTCGACTCTTCGAGATGCTCCGAATCAACCCAGATCAGGTTCAGCTTGCGCTTACACCAGATAGCCGCGTGTTCTAGTGATTTGTAGAGACTGAGGTAACTATCGTGGAGCTCGACGTATTTGCCAACCAGGGCGATGTCGATCGTCTCCGTGTAGTTCTTGGAGATGACATCCTTCCACTTTTGCCAAATCTCTGCGCCCTTCCTGACTTGGGCAGGCTCTGGTGCGAGATTGTCCAGCGACAAGATGGAGTGCAGAACATTGATCAGGCCCTGTTCTTTGAGGAGTACCGGCACCTGGTACACGGTGGGCATGTCTCTGACGGCAATCACCTGCTCGGGCTCGACCTGACAGTGAAGGGCGATCTTGTTGATAGTCTCTTGATCGAGAGGACGTTCACAACGACACGCGATCTGTCAGAGCTGTTAGCAGAATACTGACAAGGCAGAGTAGACCCCACCACTTACCAAGTCGGGAATGAGGCCAGCACTCCGGATAGTCTTGACGGCGTGCTGGGTGGGCTTTGTCTTTTGCTCGCCGTTAATGACGGGAACATATGAGACCTGGATGTTGATGAAGTTGCCCTTGCCGCACCTGTGTCGGAGTTGTGTAAGGGCTTCAACGAATGGCATGTTCTCGATATCACCAACGGTGCCACCCTGCAGATAAGAGGTTAGAAGGAGCGCAAGGATAGGACTGGAAGAGAGGATATACAAGTTCAACTAAGAAGACGTCAGCGGGTGACTTGTCTAGCTTGTGGCCGTGGAGGTAGAAGTAACGTACCAATGCAGACATCAGGCTCGGCACCCGACTCATCGATGGGGATCCTAGCGACCCGCTCAATCCACTCCTTGATGAGGTTGGTGACGTGAGGGACGACCTGGACGGTACGGCCCAAGTAATCTCCACGACGTTCCCTCAGGCCAACTTCCATGTTGATCTTGCCGGTGGTGATGTTGTGGTCTCGGGACAGGTTGATGCCCAGATATCTCTGGTAATGCCCAAGGTCCAAATCGCACTCGCCACTACAACATCAAGGGTCAGTTTCTGCGCCACGTGAAAATTTTCCATGGGTCGATATATCCAAACGTCAAGCTCGTCGTTGACTGCCAGAATCGGGTGTGGAGATGGCAGGCAAGGGGTATTGAAGCTACATACCCGTCGTCCAGAACAAAGCACTCTCCGTGATCTTTCGGGTTCATGGTTCCAGCATCAATGTTCAAGTAAGGATCGATTTTCTGTCGTCATCGTTAACGTTAGAGACCGATCCAGGACTCCTTAAAGAAGATTCCAGGTAGAGAGCGCTTACGATGCAGGTAACACGCAATCCGAGCGTCTTGAGAAGCTATTTGGGCGGTTAGAATTCGAATATCACCATAGACGAATTATAGAAGCATACCAGGCCCGTGGACGAGGCAATAATGCCCTTTCCAACTCCTGGTAAACTGTCAGCAGGTGTCAAACTGTTTTGATGGATGGTGTAATACCGGAGATGACTCCGCCCGAGACGAGAATGTAACGCATGGTGACAAGAACTGTTCGTCAATATCGATGAGGGACAGGGATAGGTTGACGAAGACAGCAACATGTGAAGTTTTAAGAAGGTCGGACTTTTTTTTTTTTTTTTTTTCTAATCGCGGACAGCGGGCCCGTGCACAGCCCCGCATCCCGGCAGGCGGCCAATGGTGTATCGGCATATGGAGCTCCATCTGCCAGCAGCCAAGTTTTATCGCCTTCTTGCGCCGCCAGCCTCATTGGCCAGCCTCAAACCCCCCCCGTTCGCTCGCAGCCAAGGTTTAAGACGACGCGATTTGCGCGCCGCCAAGCGCACAGGTCAGTTATTGCGCTCTGCTTACGATGTTTGTGACGAGCCAATTAGGGCTCCCAGGACGAGGACCGAAAGGCTTGACTAGAGGCTGGCATCTGGCGAATGAAATGACGGTGGTGTTTCGCGGTGCAGGCATGTTCCCCGCTTGGGTTCTGGCAGTGTTAGTACGAGTACGAGGGCGAATGGGTGGTTCTGTTGGTTTTGCTGGGCGTGTTTCCGTAACATTTGCTCCGTCAGAAGAGTGCTGTTGGTGCCGTATTGGAAGATGTGATGGGAGTGAGTTCTTTGTAGCTGCTGTGAGAGACGGCTGAAATGAGGGCTTTCATTGCCGTTGTCCCTCCAAGCTGTGGGAGCTGGGTCGAATGCAGAGACAACCCAGACAAACGCATACAGATTTACACGGAGTTGTCGTATTATACCTGATACCTGGGTATTACTTGATACTGAGACACGGAGGGCGGAGCAGGCTGTGTTTCCGTACTCCATCCACGCACGCTGCAAATGCACGGGCAGAAACACAGCAAATGGAATTGCAAGTGACTGCTGCTGCGTTGGATGAGCAGAATGCAGCCAAATCGAGAAGTTGCCGGCATGGGCTTCTCTCGTCCTGTCACGTCCATCCATCCACTCAAATCTTATCCTGTCCCGTTGTGCTAATTAGGCCAATTTCCCGCCTCACATTGATTGGGTCATGGCAAAATTCGCACCCGGCCTTGCTCACTGCAACCACACCATCCGCACAGTACGGAAGCGGTCGACAACCTTCATCACCAAGTGACGCCACCAGGTTGCTCTAATTGAGTGCTTCTATTCTTGTAGGGGCATGTGCCTGGGCACAGCGGCCGGGCGCTAAACCTTGCGGCTTTGGCTCGCTGTTCCGCATCAAAGAACTTTCGAGGTTTCGATTCCATCAAATACGCTCACTTGGAGCTCAGTTTATCAGACGAGGAAAAAAAAAGGAAGAGCGTCAAAGCCGTCCTGCTGCGAGAAATCAGCACACTTCTGCATCCGCATATCGCCTCCGTCTTTTCCGACCGCCTCACGCCATCATCTCTTTGTTTTCGCTCAGTGCTGCTCTCTCTCTCTCTCTCTCCATTATGCGACTGGCTGCTGCCTCGGCCCATGACACCTCAGGCAATATGGCCGTCTTGAGCAAGATTGGCAGGCTTCTCTCGCCAAGGTGCGGCTGAATCCTGCTTGCTATAAACCATCCACAAAAGCCTCGAGAGCATCGCCATCTCCTCCCAACACAACACGACCCGACACGATATGTATCCATGCCAGCTGAGCGGCGCCGATGGCTGGTGAGTTGCGTCTCTTCTCTTCTCTTCCCTTCCCTCCCCTTCTCTTCCCTTCTCTCGGCGTCGTGTGGCCGCAAGATTATTCATGCGCCCATGTATGGAGTACAGTACAGTCATCCTGTGCAGTATCGTCCGGCCCCCCTTGGCTTGGACATCTCACATGCCGACTGACTCCATACAATCACCGACCGAACATTGCATCTGCATTACGGAGCACACTGCCTGCCATCCAGAGAGGCTCTCGCTCGCATTACCCACCCGCCGCCAGTTTACCCACCCCAAACCTTACGGACGGCACTCGCATCTACACGCGCATACAAGCCTACGCACACTCTTCTCCTCCCTTCCCCTCTCCCTCGCATCCGTCTTCCGCTGCCCGTTCTCGACCTTGATTCCTCCCCTCGTCAGCCTTTTTCCTGCCGGACTCCCTCGGCTCCCTCTGCACCCTGGCCTGCCCAGCCCGAGCCCGATGGCGCTGGATGGATGGATCAAATCAATGGATCTGATGCAATGCCATGGCCGCCAGACGTCGCCGCCTCAGGCAGCAAGCGCTCTGCGCTGAGAGCCGTCACACCACCACTGTACCGCACTGTACTGCTCCAGCACGGTACAGCACGGTACAGCGCGGTGCCGCATCGCCTCCAGGCACTACGGAGTCCCTACCTTCCACTACACTTAGTGCACCACACTAGCACCGAATACTTGCCGACCTGCCACCACTACTGGAGGTACATGCCCACCCCCCCGTCTTGCCCTTTTCTCGCACGCTCCGGCCCCAGCGCTCACCACCGTGCCAGCCGCAAGGTACTCGGCGCGCCGTGCAAGTACGAAGTACTCGGTACTCGTACGCCCACGGCCCCAGTGCATGGATGGGCCTTGGACGCACACTAAGACGTCGCTATCCCACCGCCCATTCGCCGTTGGGCTTAGCGCCTGTTGCCTCTGTCGCCTGGCGCTGAGATGAGTGCCGCCCGCTGCAAGCTTTGCTTCGCTGCGCTGCGCTTCTTCCAGGACCTGAGCACGAACGGGTGCTGCAGTACAGGCGCTGCGCAAAGTACGTGCCTATCAGACGGGTCCAGCTCGGCACTACTGGGAGCAGCAGCAGAAGCAGAACAGCAGCACCGGCAGCAGCACCAGCAGCGCCGTGCTCGTACCCCCTCCGCCCAGCCCAGGTCCAGTCTTCGCTGCCCTTCTGGTCGCTCGCTCTCCTCTCTGGGACCCGGAATCCTCGACACCGGATTGGACTGTGCCGCTACGGCTGGGCTGGGCTTGGACTTGCACTGGCGACGCTGCATGATTGGACACCCTGGCCGGTACGTACCTCGAGGGTGCCGCCGCTCTCGTTCTCGCGCTGCAGCAAAGACACCCTCTCAGTTTCGTCGCTCCTCCCCATCCTCCTTCTCCTCCTCCATCCCCGTTGCCGGCTGTTGACGAATCTTTTGCCTCAGGAGCCCGATCAATCCAGACGCCCGCCGACATCTGCTGCTGCCGCCTGGCCTTCTTGTCTGCCTCGTACTCCTTTTATTTCCTACGACGGCTTTTTTTTGCCCCCTTCATCCCACTCTCTCGCAGACCGGCCTACTCTCACCCTCCTCGACCAACAATCCAGTCGCCTCCCGCCCGCTCGTGTTCGAATTTTCTACGGCCCAGGCGAGAAACATTCGACGCCCTTCAGTGTCCAACCATCGCCCTGGACGCGTATGAAAACCCCTACAGCCGTGCTCGTGAATCTCGCCTCCTTCTCAACCCGTCACTCAATTTTTTTTCCCGCTCCTACTGACGGCTGACGACTAGGCCTCTGCCCTTGAGTCAATCCCCAAATCACGACGCTCAAAGTGCCCAGACGCCGCCTGCCGCCTGTCCAAGACTCGACTGCGCCATCGTTTCCGCTCCGGCGTATGACGCGGCTGGTCGCGATCCTCGGCCGCCCGACGCTCCAGCTCATCCATCCGGCGCGCGTCCTGACCGGCGCCGTCATGCCCTCAAGACCGCGACTGTAATCAATCCACGCATCCCTTGCGACATCGACTACCCAGCGTGGTCCTCCCTTAGACTATGACAGACAAGCCAGCTCCACTGTCGACGCAAGCCGCAGTCCCCAACCAGGCCGACACCATCGCGCTCGTGCCGACCGGCCCCGACGATGTCGCCCACAAGATCGAGGCGGCAGAGGAAGAGCCCTACACAATCAAGTGTATCTGCAATTTCTCTGACGACGACGGAAACACAATATACTGCGAGACATGCGACACATGGCAGCACATTGATTGCTTCTATCCCGAGAATCGGGAGGAGGCCATTCGAGAGGACTTTTCTCACTCGTGTGCCGACTGCAAGCCCCGACCGCTGAATCGACAAAAGGCCATCGAGCGCACTCTACGGCTTAGGACTTCCATCCCCGAGCCTGAGAGCATCGATAAAAAATCCAAGCGACTCCCTTCCAAGAGCCATAAGAAGAAAACCAAGCCCAGCGAAGTTACTCTTAATGGCAACCACGCGGCTCCAGAAGGCAACAAGCACGGCCACAATGGCGAACACCACCCTCCTCCAGCCAAAAAGTCGAAAACCTCCCACCGACCGTCGCTGTCCGTGAGCTCCCAGCCTTCCAAGCGAAGCCCTTCGTATGGGAACAGCCGGGCGAATCCTACGCACCCCCCAAGTCCCGCTACCACTCCCCCCGACCTTCCTGACGACTTCCAAATCCACCACTACTCTGAAAGCTTTTGCTCCCTGTACAATGATGTGCCCGACACTCGCACCAATGCATTTGCCAATCTTGCTATTCCTACCGCTCTGGTGCGATGGCTAGAATCGTCTTCTGCTTTGGAAAAGGAAGTCGGCCGGAGGCACTCAGAGGTCTTCCAAGACGCAATACCTGCACTCGAGAGAAAGCGACCGAAGCTTGAGATCAAGGATGCCACGCAGGCCCTGGAGAATGGCACCACCTTGCGCTGGCGCTCTCTCAAGTCAACGTCTTCCATCGAAAAGGACGTGCCTCTCATCGAGCTGAATGGCGAGATTGGCTTCCAGAAGGATTACTGTGCAGACAGTGATAACCTGTGGGCCGACCTCTCATCCCCCCTCCCCTTTGTCTTCTTCCATCCCATTCTACCTCTCTACATCGACACACGCAAAGAAGGCTCCCTAGCCCGCTTCGTCCGGAGAAGCTGCAAGCCCAACGCTCAACTAGACACGTTTCTTACTAACAAGTCGGATTACCACTTCTGGCTCGTCAGCGACCGGTACATCCCGCCCAGCGAGCAGATTACTCTGCCTTGGGACTTTCGTTTGGAAAAGAGCGTCTGTCAGCGCTGGCTGCATCTTCTGGGTCTTAGCGATGAGGATGGCGCGGCGCAAGATGAATTCGAACTCGACGAGACAGAATACACGGCCATCTCCAACTGGATTGACCGGATACTGTCAGAGTATGGAGGTTGTGCATGTGATCAGGATAATAACTGCGCCTTCGCACGATTCCATCGACAATATCTCTACGGCAAGAGCCAGTCCCGCGGCAACAAGAAGAGATCGCGCAAGACAAAGGCCCACACCATCTCACCAAGCAGCACTGGCCATGCCACAAATAGCCGCGCTGCCAGCGAAGGCCATCTCGACGAGCATGCCGACCGTGAGTTCCGAGATGAGTCGGTTCCAGCGCGGAGCAAGCCCTCCAGTCGGGACCGAACCCCGCTGCGCCAGGGCTCCTTTGATCAATTAGGAATATTGACCGAGCCTACAGATCGTGACAAGCGCAAGGTGGCCATGGTAGAAGACTCTTTCCGCCGCATGGAGCAAGAGCAGCAGCAACCGCCGAGGAAGAAGAAGAGGGTATCAGACGGCACAACAGCGTCGACATCTTCCAAGACGAAATCCAGAACCGGCTCCACCCCTCACATCGGCAGCTATGCCGATGCCAGCACTACTTCGCGAAGCAAATCCGGTTCGCCGGCCAGCTCTAGGTCACCAAATCTCGGAAACCCCTCCAAGTCTGCGGCAGGCCGCCAGGGCTCGGCAGATGTACCAGCTCGGCAATCCTCCGCGTCGCCCCGGCCCCTCTATTGCGACATGAGCACTCAGACGGATCCCGTGGACGACGAGTGGTTTAGCCAGCCGCATGATCTCCCCTGTCGCAAGAAGAGAATCATCTCGCTTTCTCAGCGGCTGCTCAACAGCCGGCATAAAGCGCGCACTGAGGAGGACCGTAAGCGACTGTCGGTTTCGGATTCGCGGCCTTCCACGGCTGACGCCATGGATGTTGATGCCGTGGACACCGATGAGAAACCGGACCTATCCAAATCCGAAGTGGAAGTGCAGCCGGCCCCCTCTCCTCCTCCTCCTCCTCCTCCTCCAGCACAAGACGTAGTAGAGACACAAGCGCCCGACGCGCCCCTTCCACCTCCTCCTGAAGAGGCACCAGCCCCTCCGACTGAGGTGGAGTCTACCCCAGAGAAACCAAAGGCACCAGAACTGCGAGTTCAAATGCCCACCTTGCCCGCACTCGATGTCTTGCCGATCACCGCTCCAACTGCGACTACGCCTCTGTCTGCAAGCAGTCCTGCCGTACAATCAGCAATCATCTCGACCATCAACTCAACCGTCAATGGAGCTGTCGCAACCCCGAGTCCTATCAAAAAGAAATTGAGCCTCAGCGATTACACCAAGAGTAGGATGAACAAGGCAGCGGGGAAGCCCTCATTAGGTCTCCTTTCTACTAAGCCTGGTCCTTCGGAGGCAGACGAGATCAAGCTGGAGATTGCGGAGTCAGCAACCATGGAGAAGGTCGAAGCCGCCGTGGCTGCCCCTACAGCAGCAGCCACCGCTGCCACAAATGGCCACCAATGAAGCGTGTAGGATACGATACTGTTTGTGTTCATTTTGTGTGTTATTCATTGCGGGAATTCGTGATTGAGTGTGTAATGCGTTCAATGGAAGAGAAATCAACTGGACGAGTCACAAAAACGGAGGTTGGAGTCGTTGCAATTCCTTATACAAGGCTAATGGGCAACTTGGATGTTGCCCATGACTGTTTTGCTTTTTTTATTTTTATTTTTTATTTTTTTTTACTCTTCTTTTCTATTCATTAGGCGTTTAGGGGGAAGGGAAGATGACTTAGGGAAATGAAAGATTTGGCGCCAATGGAGATGTCGAGCCGCAAGGTCGATGCAGGGAGTTGAACTTGCATGACGAGGCTCCCTGCCATCTTAGATCTTTAACCTGGCTCAAAAGGATTTCCGGTCAGGATAAGGTATCTCGAGGCAACCCAACGCTCCGGATATACAAAAAAGGAGTCTGCTGGACACATGGGCCGGGAAATTTTCGTTTTTTTTCTTTTTCTTTTTCTTTTTCTTTTTCTTTTTCTTTTTCTTTTTCTTTTTCTTTTTCTTTTTCTTTTTTTTTTCTCAAGAGGAGGGGCGTAACTTCAGGACATGGTTGCTTTTTCCACCAGCACTTCAAAAACTAGGTTTTTCTGGGGGGGCGGGAGAGGGTCCTGTGTACTTTTATTTGTTTTTTATTTGTTTTTTATCATTTATGAAATTTAACTGGATGGGAGGGGGTGGATGGAATGGGGGCATTGGTTGGTGGAGCGGGAAAATCTTATTTTTCTGTTTTGATTCCCTGCTCGGCGGCCGGATGGGACGATGGATGGGCTACTGGGTTTATCTGTGGCTTTGGGTTGAGACGACGACATGTGAAATAATGGATGGCAGACATATCCGTTTTTTGATCTTTTTTTTTTTTTTTTTTTTTTTTTTTGAACAGACGATTGTTCGAGTTTTGGGACCCAAAGTTTCTGTTATGAATAGGTTCAAAGTCAGGTAGCCAGATAGAACTATGAGCAAGAAAATTGGACTCTCAAGTCTTTTTTTAGTAGTGGCAGGATGTCTAAATCTTGATCTGATTGTTTTAGTCTGGTATTTTGAAATATTTACAGGTATATGAAAGTTGCGAGATTCTAGTCAAATCGGGTGGCTTTTAATTAATGCTGCCCTGTGCTGCCCCAGTTGTCTTCCTTAAAGATGAGCAGCGCCAGCTTGTGCCTGACGAAGAGGCCAAAGAGACCTACGCCTAGCTGGAGCATCGTGACTTCCCAGGCTAGGCGGTTTTCCTTCAAGGGGCCGCGCCACACGAGCCACAGGTTGAGGAGCGTTAGGTTACTCGTCTCGACGAAGAGGCCGGCGTCGTCGGTGGTGACACGGACGAGGCGCAGGCGGTGCAACAGGTGGAGGGCCTCGCCGACGAGAGGATGTGGCTGGCGATCGGGAGACCAGGGCGTGACGGATGGCTCGAGGAGGCCGGAGCGGGCGTTGAACTTTGGGAGGCGGTGGCGCGGGCAGGGGATGAGGCCGAAGATCTGGGGGCAGGAGTAGAGGAAGTTAAAGAGCTGGGGAACGAGGAGGAGGCCGAGCGTCTTGGAGAAGTGGCCGAGGATGCCGACGACGGCGAAGACCATGCCGGAGAAGTAGCAGTAGGTGTCGCCGACAAACACCTTTGCCGGGTACCAGTTGTGGGCGAGCAGGGCGCACGAGACGCCGATCCAGGGGAGGAGGAAGTAGAGCGAGAAGAGGTGGGAGTCGGTGGCCGGGTGCGGGTACGGCGTGAAGAGGTAGAGACAGTCGTTGAAGGCGATGAGCAGGGAGACGACGATGCACTGGGAGACCTCGATGCCGTTGATGCCGGCGAGCATGTTGATGCTCTGGGGGCAGAACATGGCGACGCAGGCCATGTAGACGTAGTAGAGGAAGCCGAGGTCGAGGAGCTCGCCGAGCAAGGGCTGCAGCGGCACGGGAATGACGATGGAGGTGACGTCGAAGTCGACGAAGTAGACGACGAGGAGGGGGATGGAGGCGAGGCCGGGAATCCACCACTTGTGACGCCAGCGGATGTCGAAGAGGTCGTCACCGATGCCGAGGAGGGCGATGGTTTGGAGGGAGATGATGGCGCCGAGGTAGGAGGCGAGCTGTGGTGTATACGATCAATATATACGGAGCGAGGAGAAGAGTAGGGGAAACTAGATATATCTCGTATGTATGGGCAGAGAATGATGGTTATCTGACCTTGTTATGAGGGAATCGATGCAGGAATCGTCCCCCCTGATTCGCATATTGTATCTCCACCACAACGTCTCGATTCCCGCCTCCGCTTGTTGCCGCCACAATGTCCTTGTAAAAGGGAAACGGAATGAAAATAATCACGGTAATGAGATACACGGCCGCGCACACCGCGCCCATGCACTCGGGCAGCTCCGCACCATTGACCTTGCCCAGGTCGCGCCCGCGGAAGCCAGCCTTGATAAACGTCGGCCCGAGCCACCGGATCATGGAGTAGCACAGCGAGAATGCGATGAGCGACAGCGCGAGCGATGCGATGAGGGGTTCGCCATCGCCGTGGAATGTGTTGGCGAGGATGGCGAGCGAGGCGCCGGACAGGGAGACGAGGCTGAGCGTTTCGGCGCGCGAGAGGCTTGTTGCTCGGGAGGCGTGCGGGGAGGAAGGGGAGGGAGCCATGGGAGTTTGTTGGAAGTTGAGAGGATTTGAATCCTGTGAAGGGGGTGTTTTTGTTAGAGGGCGACGAATTGGACCGGTTGCATCTTTTTTGTGTATGTGTGTGGGGGGGGGTGAGGTTTGGTGATGGCGTTGTCGAGGCGCAAGTTTGGGGGAGATTGATAGCTCGACGGCTCGTCGCGAAGAAGCAGCAAAGAAAAGAGAGAGAAAATGGTCACACCATTGAAACGCGCAATAAAGAGGCTTTAAAATTACATCAGCAACACCGCTGCAATCGCAATAGCGGGAAAGGGGCCGAGAAAAAAAAAAAGAAGAAGAAACCGTCTGATGTGTCCAGTTTCTGCCACGTCGATCAACTTGGAGGTTGAAACCAGCCATGTCGGAAAGCGAAAGTGGCGTTTCGTCATCAATTGCTGGGGAGGGGGTGCGCACGTGCAAGTGTCAGTTTTGAGGGGTGTGTATGGAGTAGTGTGGAGCGGATGGATAGAGAATGCAGAAGGTGGTGAGGGTGGCAAGGGGTGGATTTAAGCGAGGGGTGGGAGTGTGAATAATATCATCGAACATCAAGATACATCAAAAGTAATGTTGAAAAAGAAGATGATAATATATTGTAAGAAAATGTCGCCAACCATTGATAACATATTGCTTGCACGAAAGCAATCATCGTCAAATCTCATGCAACCGTCATATATCCTTCCAGAATACCATTACCAAGACGTTTCTCGTCTTTTGCCTGCTAGATTGATCCTCAAAACACCAGGGCTAGCTACAGTGCAGTACTTCGTATATCAGAGGGTATCAACAACATTCCACCCGTCTTTCCTGTTCCACACGCCATATTCCTCTCAAATTCCAAGTCCCACTCTTGCTATTTTCATCTCATCTCGTTGTCAAACCAAATCCCACTTGGCGATATATGCCCACGCCATCGCAACCCGCCCCTTCTTAGCAAGATACTGTTGAGCCGTCACGCCTCGTGCATCTTGTCCATCAAAGGAAGTCAACTGCAGCACCATGATCGACTGCCCTGGCGCCCCCAGGTCTCGAGCATGGACATCAGCCCAGTGCCAGTAGCCATCCGTCTCAATCGGAATAAAGTCATCGTTGCGGCCGTCGAGGCCGTGAATCTGGAGCAGAAACAGAGAAGGCTTCCCAAGGCCGTGCTTCTCCGGCTTCCAGTGCTCGCAAAGCTGTGCAAACTGGAATCGGACAACTTGGCCGCTGTGGACGGGAATCTGCTTTGATGCGGGCTCAACCGAGTCTTCGGCAATGCCCTCTTGGCCACAGTTGCCAAAGATTTCCACTGGCTCGCCATGAGAGCGCCCGATGATGTACTCGTCCCAGGTGATTGTGCGGCCATCCTCGCGGAACTGGTTTCTGCTGTCAGATGGGAAATGAGTACGACCAAATCGCTCGCTGCTGTTTGTAAACTGGACGGGACTAAACTCCTTCTTGAACAAGTTGTTGGCTCCGCAAATGTGGCCGGCTCCCCAGCAGGCGTCGAGAAGCCTCCAGATCCCACCGTCAACCCTGACGGCGTTCCATGCATGGCCGGTTGGGTCGGGAGGCGGCGGCCTTTGTCCTTGTTTCAAAGGAGTATAGCCATACCCTTTTCCGTGACCACCAACGACAACGCATTCCAAACCGGCCCTGTTTGCAATGGCCTTGTACGTTTCCGCATAGCCTTGGCATACAGCCGCACCGTACCGTATCGTTTCTTCAGGCGTCATGCCTCTGATGTTACCGCTGAAAAATGCCTTGGTATCGTACATGATATTGTGATGGAACCACGTGAAGATGGCCCTTGCCTTATCGTTGTACGACGGAAAGGGATCGCATAGCACGCGGGCAAGGTATCCCACAACATCATGCTGGGGGAGCTGCTCTCTAGGATATTGGGCAGCCACGCCATCGGGCCCGCTCCAATCTCGGCATACCCAGCAATCATTAGAAACTGCCGGAACCGGCGGCGTTCGGATGGAAGCCGCTTGGATCTGCGCAACTGACGGGCGAGAGGCCACGGGGATCGGAGGGGGGCCATCATCAGCCGCGGGATCAATCTTGGGCCGTGTTGGTATTTTGGGGGGCTCTGTTCGACTCCCAAATCCTCGGATTTGAACAGTGACTGGTGCAGGCTTAATTGTTGGCTTTGGCAGAGCTTCGGTGCTCACAGAAGCATGGGGCTTGGCTGGCCTCGAGGGCAACCTGGGAGGAAGGCTAGGTTTGGCTGGCTGGATGGGCGTCTGGCTGGGCGTCCGGCTGGGCATCATCCTTACGGTGGTCTCTCTAGCAGCCGCCTCTCTCGCGACAGCTTCCTCCTTTGCCTTTGCCTCTAGTTCACGCTTCGTAGGTGGTAGAGGGGGCAAGCTGGCCATGTCACAGACCGGTGGCAGCTTGTGCACGACAGTTCCGTTGAATCCATTGCTAGTGGTGGAAGAGTTAGTTTTGGTCAAAGACAGTGACGACATGGTAGATTGCATCGATGCCTCTGAGGAAGCAGAGTTGCGCCGTCCCGAGGGCTTGGGGACGGTCATGGTCGACTGTCGTCGTGGCGGCAGCGCAGGCGACGCCTGGAAGGATCCAGTCCTCGAGGGCAACGGGGGAGGCACAGAAGAATCCGACGAGCTCGTGTTCTGTGTATTGCGACGAGGCAACGGCGGCGGTGCATCGACATTTGCTCTGCCGGGTCTCGGAGGCTGCTGTGGCGCTGATTCATGAACCGAGCCGTTGACTGTCACGACGGGGGTAGTTTGGCCTCGGGATTCGGCAGAAGGACGCCCAGGAGGAGGAGGAGGAGGCTTTTTGCGAGCAGCCTCAGGAGTGCCGACGCTACTAAAGTTCTTCTGCTTGTTCAACGCAGCGATCCTCTCCGCCAGCGTATTGAACTGCGGTTCCTCGGTGTCTGCCATGACGTCGATATCTTGTTGATGATATGATATCCTGTTGTATATCTTCTTTTATCCTCCTGTCTTTTTTTCCTTCTTCCAAGTGCTCAGGTTGGCAATCAGGAAGATAGAGCTTGTTGCTTGGCAAGCTGTGGTTAGGTGAGATGGGGCGAATCCAGCTCAGGTGAGCAAGCAAAGAAAACGAATGGACGTCTCGGCTTGGCGCTGCAAATGTACTGCAAGAGACTTGGGGAAACAAAATTGGCCAAAACCAAAAAAAAGATGATTAATGAATTTCCTTCGTTTTCTTTATCTTTTTCTTTCCCTAGCTATCCATGCATCATCAATGAGCGACAAGGAAAGAGAGGTAACTTGACGTGGGTGAAGCAGAGGGTAAAGATGGTTGGAGCAAATGGAGAGACAGAGTCGGCTATTTTTAAAGGGCCAAAGATAACTGCACTTGCATTAGCTGGTTTGAAAAAAAATAGACGGAACCAGGTGTTTGCTCGCTTTGCTTTGCACAGCCCACTTGGTTCACGGGGATTCTGCCGTGTCTCTGATACACGTTATCGACACTTACAGTCGCCACAGTGAGATGTCTTTGGTACAAGCATGTGGTTTGACAGCCGTGCAAGGAGCTCCCAGTCGCAGAGACGGCGGTTTAGGCAGATGCGGGCATTTTCTAATCCGGGTCAGGGAATGGGAGGGAAATACCGTGCAGTAAAGAGCTTGCAGAAGAGAAACGAGCTTCAACGCGTCTTTTGGTTGGCAAAGGCGTCTAATGGATGGGGGCGGCTAAAGCAGGACATGTGGCGCGATTGCCAGGCCCGCTCGGCAATTGCCTAACCGGGCTGCATTGCATTGATTTTGCCAGGGGTTGAGTTGATGATTGTTGGTGATTGTTGGTGATTGTGTCAGAAAATCAGTATAAAGAGAGGTGGAAAGAGAGCATCGATTGAGGCCATCGACAGTTTGCCATGTTGCTGCCTCAAGTATTGGGATAGTATAACATTGATGTTCCCGTGACTTGTGTTGTTGGGAGTCCAAAAGTACTACTACAGGTAGGTAAGGTAACTCCAACAGTGTGTGTGAGTGCCTCATTCTGACCAGGTTGGATTGTGTACCTTGGTTATTTCATGTGCAGAGTGCATTAGTCGAGGCAGGCTATGACTCACCGGAAATTCAGGCTCACTGCTATTAATGGGCATGGGCAATGGCAACGAGGCATCGTATTGTATATATACCAGCGCTACCTAAATTGTCTTGCCATCGTGAAGCGAGTTGGGAAAAGACCAGAGCTGGTGTCATTGACAGTCTGCAAAACTGCTAGTACTGGTGATAGGTACCTTAGTAGTACCTACACTGTACTGTACTCCGTACTCGCCCTAACAATCTTTCCTGTCGAATCGCCTACCCTGGACAGCCGGCTCTGTTTCCGTCAGCTCGGCTTCAACAGCCTCCTTGTGACCCGGATTGCGGCCAATAGGCGGCTCTGCACTCGCTCCTTTTTGCGAGGGGGATGGATTGTTGTACAGTGGGCAACGGGCTGAATGTTCTGCAACGTAGGTACGTGCATTTTCTGGCAGCATTTTCCCTCAAGCGCTGACACTGGACAGGGGGCCAGGCTGGCAAAAGACGTTATCCATCACGCTTCAATCCATCCTCCTCGGCTTCAAAGGCGCGCTTCCGCCATGGCAAGCAAGCCGTCGCCTCTTACGGCATCAATGGTCAATCATCAAGCCTCGCCGGAGCCACTCATGCCGTTCAGCCGTACTCCGTACAGTACAGCACATTGTCGTCTTACTCCGTCTGCTTCCATCCACAAAAACCCCAGCCCAAGCCCCCCCCAGCCCGCCTAGCCAAAAGCCTGCACCCCCCCATAATTACAGGGCCAAACTCTCCAAAACTTAGCGCCAACAGCCCAGCCGGTCGCCTGTCCTCGCCTCCACCCCGCTGGCCGGCCCCTCTACCCGCCTGGCCCATCTTCTGATTCTTCACCAGTCCCCTCCAACTCGACTCAAGTGACAAAGAGAACGCAGACAAAGGCGTTGCAACAAAGGCCGAGAATCCGCCAAGCGCCGCAAATTGCCTTGTCCGCCCAACGCCATTTTGGCTCCGGTGCTATTGATTGCGTTGCTTCAGCACGGGCTCGTTGCTCTTCTCGCTCGTCTGCTCGCTCTGCTCGCTCCTCTTCTTGCTCCTCTTCTCACTACTAGGCACTCTCTCCCGTTGAGCCTCCCCTCCCTTCTCCCCTCCCTTCTCGTCCTCCCTTCTCGCCCTCCTCTCGCCCTCCTCTCGCCCTGTCGCAACTCCGGGCATCGCCATCTCGCATCGGCTTCAGTATCAACACCAACATCGTCATCGGCATCATTACTCGGCCAATCTCCCGACCGGCGCCCGGTCATCTTGCCGCCTCTTTGCGCCGCAATCCCAGTTCGTCGTCTTAGCGTCTCATCTCCTCTTTTCGCCACTCCTCATCGGCAGCTTGCGCGCTGTTGGCCGACAAGCCTCGCCAACAGGTCTGGACATCTTCTCCCGACATCGTCTGTGGCACTGAGGAGCGCGCTTCGTCTCGCCAGCGTCGCCCTCTCGCCAGCCTGCTTTCGCTCTTCCACCAATTCCCACCATGGCCACGAGCGATGCCGGCGACGAGGTGGCGGCCCAGCCCAACCAGCAGCGGCTCTCGTTCGTCGACCTGCCCACTGAAACCCAGCGGGAAATCATTTCACATGTACGGAGTCCCTTCTTCTAAACTCGTTACCTTGGCGGATCTGAAATCTACCAACAATTTGTATCATTATGCTTACGTGTACCCTTTTGGCCATGTCGTCTAGTGCTCCCAAAGCGATCTGATATGCCTCGCTCTCGTCTCCCGCCACTTCCACGAACTCGCCTCGACTCAACTGTACAGGAACTTTCACATCATCTTCCCCGACGATGATGATCTCAACTTCGACTCTCCCATCGACGGCCTTGCTGGCGGCCTTGATACTTTTACTACTAGCAATTATGATTATGCCAAACACCTGAGGGATCTATCCATGGACACGCTCAGCGCTGGTATTAAGGGAGAGTGCTGTTACCAGTCCTACCTGTATAGTGCCAGTTGTGGCAAGTTTCTAAACACGCTCCTGCACCTTACGCTCAGAAAAGCCAGGTCGCTCGAGGTTTTCCGGTGAGTCGTCATGCACATCTCGCCCAATGGTGCCCTGATCCGAGTGTCGGGGATTTTCTTACTGTCAGTGAGATATGCTAAGTCTCGGCGATTTAGATGGAATATTCGTGTGGAACTCAGTAGGCCTGTCTACCGCGAGCTGCATAGAATCGCATCTCTCAAGAAACTGCATGTGCGGATGCAGGCGGGAGACTCATACTACGTGCAGCCGCCACCGCTGCCCGTATCTATCGATCCTCATCCCCAGCCAGATTCGACAAACCACTGGGGAGGCATTCCGCCGCTTGCTCCCCTCAGCTTGTTGCCTCCTCCGCCTCCGGGTGTCGTGCCGCCTGTCGTTAGCGGTCCCCCGCCCGCTCTGCTCCCGCCATCGTCCAAGTCAGCGCCCAAGAACAAGGCCGGGAAGCGGGTGACTGGTGCGAAGGAGCCTTCTACCTTTTCGGGCTTCAAGAACCTCCAGAGCCTCAGCGTGCTGGATATCGAAAACCTCGACATCGCGAGCGAGCTCAATGCCTGCATCAGGAACTCGAGCTCGACACTTACCGAGCTGCAACTCTCCTTCTCAGATGGGCTAGCAAGTCGGGCGCGTAAGCCGCCGCCTGATTCTGATGCAGATGATTCTGATGTCGAGGATGAGTTTCAGGTTCTACCCGCCGCCCAGAACAGCAATGGCGGCGGCTTCGACTCCAAAACATTTCGTGTGTACGAGGAGCGGAGACGTCAAGAGTCTGCTCTTGGTAGAATATTCCAGCTGTTCCCACCCCCGCCTGGCGCTCCGCGACAAGCTGATGGCGTTGAATCTGACCAGGAATATGATAAAAAGGATCCGGAGGCTTCGGCGTTAAATGTTCGAGAAGCATTCGTTGAATCCATCAAGAGGGCCTCTGCTAAACTCATGACCGTGTCGAGTGGATCTTCCAGTTTCTCCGCCACTGCACAAGATATGCTTGATATCATAGCCAAGGCTGCGCGGCATTATGTAGATTCTGTTGAAACCTCGACACTGACTGGCGGGCAGCCAAATCTTCCAAACAAGGAGGTTGCGGCAAGCACACCTAATGGTGTCTCTCAGGGCGAGTCATCAGCCGCAGCGAGCAAGACAACTACTCCATCCCCTGTGGCCAATGAAGTTGCAGAGGCATCTAGTTCCAAGGCGAACGAGGCCACGATACCTGGCGAGAGCTCGTCTGGCAAGGCACCAAAGAGGGACGACAGTGATGCTTCCCCCGAAGATATCGACATTGCCCACATAGAAGTCATTGACGATGGATTTGAAGATGCCGAGGATTCAAATCCGCCAGATGGCACCGATCTTCGGCCTGTAGAAGGAGATATCTCTGAAGCAGAACCTGGCCAACCTGGTTCCTCACCCGGCTCTGCGACTCCCACACCTATGGCCGATGCGGCCGTAGACCCCCCCAAGACGACTGAAAGCGCTGCTCGATTTTTTGCGCACAAGGTCAACTTGGAGAACCTGCTGACGAAACTTGGCCATTTCCGGAAGCAGAGCGAGGCCATTGGGAAGAGAATCAATGAGTTACATGCTCAGGGCCCTGCAGTAGATCATGCACAGATTAAGGATGCTGAAGCCCAGCTCAGGGGCTTCAGTGCCATGGTCAAAGACCTCCAGAACGAAATCCAGGTTATTGAGGAGGGGATGGATGAGTCGGAGCGCCGAGCAGCGCGTGTCAATACCAGCAGCATGAGCGACTATGTCCGACGCACCAGAGGCCTGATGCTCACATCGCTAAGCATCTATCTCATCCCTGTCAAGGCATCTGTTTTGTCGCAGACAATCAACCTATCGTGTCTTAGGCAGCTGACCCTTCTCAACGTCGGCGATCAGGCGGCTATCTGGGCTTTCTTCACAAGGGCAAACAAAGTGCGACCGCTGCCTTTGAGGAACATCTTCACGGACCACGTGTGCAACCAGTTTCTCGTTTTTGCCTCCCAGCTTGAAGAGATACATGACCTCTTCCTGCTGGAGCGCAGCCCCAAGAGCAAACCCGAGACCACTTCAACGCCGAGTTTCACGACTATGGATCAGATTCGCAAGCTTGTTCTCAAGAAGCACATTGGCAAGCTGAAGCGATTAATGATTAAAGATGAGGCCAGCGGAACTCGCTGGGACTGCAACGAGAAGACGATGGTTCTTATCTGCACTCAGGGGCGGAACCTCGAGGAGTTGGCATTGAGCATGAATATCCAGGCCGTTGTAAGTAAAATTCGTCAACGAAATCATAATAACTACAAGCTAACTCGAGCAGCATATCTTTATGCAATACTTTTCCGGTCTCGTCAGCCTACGCGCAATCAACATCCTGCACTTCCGCAACAACGACACTTGCATCTGGGTTGTTAGAGAAATCCTGAGGTTCATTGTAGACAACCTGTCACACTATCCAGAGCTCAAGCTGGAGTGGATCGCAATGGAAGACGATCGCGTCGACCGAGTCATCCGGCCATCGGATGGAACCAATGATGCCCCGGATGAGCGAAACAACAACAAACGGGCCAAGGGCAAGGGCAAGGTCAAGGCTCCGGCTGCTGCGAACCCGGGCCCCCACAATCTGTTTCCGGTTTTCCCGTTGGAGGGCCTCGACTCGGAGAGCGACAGTGATGACGAGTTTAACGGCGGGTCGCGGCTGCGCTTCAAGACGGTGGGACCCCTACAATTTTACGACGTGTGGGGGGTCAAGATATTCGACAAGGAGATTCGCAGCGGGAGACTATGAAGAATAGGGTGCGAAACTGTCTAGTACGGCGATTAAAAAATGAGCAGATGGGAATCTCCTTTCTTTCTTTTTCTTTCTTTCTTTTCTTTCTTTCTTTTTACCATTTGTATATATTCCAGGACTGGAACAGAACTGGGCGAGCCGGTTAGCAGAGGAGAGCATATATGGCATAACGGCACAGGCGTCTACGAGCGAAGCACAAGCAAATCTCCATGAGGATGCTGCGTTGAAATTTCGGATTTGGGTAGGAGAGTTACAAGTAGTTTAGTCGAAGCGAAAAGAAATACGAGTGCTGATTTATGATGCGGTGGATGAGTGCACACACGCGACCAAATATCTATGTAGATGGGAGGAAGATGGAACTGACACACGGATAGGGCTATGATGAGTGGTTTCGTGTAAAGAGGCATGTTAGGAGTTTCAATGTCTTGCTTCTAGTATTACTGAACTGCAAATCTAGTTTGTTGTAGTATCAGCAGCGATGTGCTAGAGGGGAGATTTAGGTGTTGTTGCTTTAGTCTCCTTTATGGGCCATATCAAATGGCGCGGAAGACGGAGATAGACACATTTATGCATGCATATTCTCAGATGAGAAAAGAATTGTGTGTTTGAGATGAGTGAATTTGCACGGAAAGTTCTATATGTAAAGGGAGATTGACGCCCATGTTTGCATTTGAACAGTGTAGGGTAGTATCTGCTGTATCTCCCACGCTCCTGCATGATTCTCTGCGAAAAGAGTAACATTGAAATATCTTGGGCCTGATGAGGCATGGAAAGGTTTCCTCGTGACGCATAATTTTGATGCACCATGAGATAGATGGCAAGACTGGGGAAAGCCAATCGGGTTTATCGTATATGTAGGTGAGTAGATCTGTATTGGTAAGCCTATACTTGCTGCGATGCTCATACACCACTGATGAAGGTGTGATTGCCCTCATCCCCATTGGTGGCTTTTAATGCTCGATCTGTAGTATTCGTACTGAGAATGCGGAAGTGGTGTGCCGAGACATTCCATCCGGCACCGACCACCACAGCCTCTCAACTCGCTTGATGAGACAGGGAATGCTGGGCTTTGGACATGCAGCCAGAAGTCATGTAAACAAGGCTACCCAACTAAAATACTTTGCTCTCCTATACGAGAACAGACTCTCAGGTAAAATACTGTAGCAAATGAATTTCCAGAGTCATTGTTCATGCAGATGCGTGTGTGTACACCAATGTACGTGTTTGCATCCCCTTCGTCGCCCACTTGCTGCCCATCCATTGGGAGAAATACATTGTATTGCGGGTAGGGCAGAGCTAATATCATCCTGTGCATTCCAACCCTCCTTAGAGAGGAATACCATTTTAATGAGATGATATCGAACTGTATTACCCAGACATTGCAGGTTATAGTAAACCCTTTACTGAGACATCTATACAATACTCGCTCGACTGGACCACAGTATGCTAAATCATACAGATAATTTTCCGATGAAAACGACTGAACGCCGTCAACGAATAACAAGCAGGTTAGGAATAAAATCGCCTCTAGACAAGGCCAGGTGTGCCGGTGTTGGGTGGGTGGAGGCAGGGTCGTACAGTAATTGCAAGATACCATCGCCGTGGCCAGCCTGCATTATTATGTTCCGGGTCCTTACAATATGCTCATGTACGCTTATATGTAGACCAATGATATAGCGTACGGATATGCACGATTCCTCGTTGCTGACGGTGTACTCCGTAGGTGTAGCATGTGCAGGCTACCGTAGCACAGTTTTACTTCGGCTCCTGCTTCGTGATCAGTGGTGAGTGGCTCAACTGGTACTATCATGCTATGAGCACCGGGATCCAGATACATTGTTTGCTGCTGAAACGTCGATGTTTATGCAGCTAAGCCAGGGTAGAGATGTGCTGATTTTACTGTGGATGAAGCTACAAAGTGTGGTGTATTTCATCGTTACTCCATTTTGTACGGAGTATAGTGATGACAATATTGACAAAGATGCAGGACTTGGACTAATGGATGAGGATCCAAACACACCGAAAGTCGCTCGTATAGAACAGAGCCAGATCCATACGAGAGGGATTCCGTCGCACGACAGCGGCAGCCCTGTTGCGCCCTGCAGTGTTCCATAAAGGACGGGACGAGGCCAGCAAATCAGACGTCTCCAACCGCACGGCGATGCTGGGACTGTGGCTTGCTTGTTACAGTATGTTCCCGAGTTGACTGATAGAGGCTGGTGGCATGACTCCCAGAGCTGCTGTGTACTGTAGATGGTGCTAGGCTGTGTGTGGCTTGCTTGGGCGGCGCGTGGGATTCACATGATCCCTGTTGACGTCGTCGTGGCCTTCCTTTTGATGAGGCATCGTTTCCAATACATCTATTGTAGCTGTTGTTAGGGCGAGGCCAGATGAGATTGGTGGCGGGTTAGGAGCCTAGAGGCGAGGGAAGAGCTGTGCCCGCACGTTGGCATGTATTTCTTCCCTCTCTCTCATTTTCCCCCTTTTCTGTTCTGTTCTGTTCTTTTTTCTTTTCTTTATTTTACTTTTACTTTTTCTTCCTTTTTTTTTTTTTTACTTTTATTAAATATTTTTAAAGCAGAGCTCCGAACTCTCACCATTTACGTCGTCTCCGCTGGTCGACGTGGAATTGCTGAAAGTTAATTGATCCCTGTACGGAGCACTTCCCCTCAGAGCTGGGGAAGCAATAAGGCCAAGTCTCTGCTCGTCTTCGTTTGCCCCTCAGAAGCTTCTATTTTTACCTCAGAGTGAGACATTGTGCGCTATTTCCAATAGGCGAGGCTTCTAGATCACGGGAGCGGCTGAGAAGCTTGATAAGTCGAGGGAGGGGAATGGACCAGCTGAGGGGGCTGGAGAGCTGAAAAACTGAAGGGCAGGGATGAGTGACGGTGGCGTTGGGTCGAGATTACGGCGGAGAGAGTCTGGTTGGCGAGACTGCGTTTATTAATACCCCAGACGCGGGTGGATTTGATCAGAGACATTTGCTGCGCGGTGACGCTGCTGAATGCGGCTGATGACGGGGGGAGGCTGTTATTGGCCTGAGGAGAATGCGTGTTTGGTGAGGGGTACAGGCAGATGGGGAGATTGGGAGATTGGAACAACTCAGATGACTGGATCTCCGTATCGTATTGACATGCTGTGGTCAATATTTGCAGCCCTGGCCAGCGTGTTACTTGCGTTTGATGGTGTCTAAGTATAGGATGCAAGTCCACATGGGGTGGGTAAAGCCGACAAACTCTGATAACGGTTCTGTTTGCTGAGGCCAGCCTGGCATTAAATTCCCCGGGCGATGATTACGTTTGATTTCATTATTTCTATGAAAAGAGGTACCTGGGATAGATAACAAACAGCTTTGTAGGTAGGGAGCCTTTCATTGTGCCTGTACTCGCCCGGATCCCGTCTCGCGGTGGCTCCGGACAAGGGCAGCTGCATACAAGGAATACAGCACAGCACAAGGTGGTATTTGCATCAAAGGATTACTACTAGTAGTACCTACAAGTAATCCTCCGTAGCATGGAATCAATTGTTTCTTCATTTCTTACGCAGCGCCACTCCTCAGCCTCACTGACCGAAAATGGAGCTCCGACACGCGATGCCGAGACTTTGTCCTGCTTTTGTGTCTCTGCGCCGTCGTCATGCTTTGTCGTTGGAACCTGTTTGGGTTTTCACAAGTACCAGGTGGTTTACGTGCTCAGTGCCAATACATTGGTGCACACACCCAGCAGTATTACAGCATGAATTCCATCAAGCAAAGGATTGTACATGCTTCGTACAGGGGTATCGGTACCTGTGCAGTGCAGTTTCCATGCAAGTTCCTCTTTGGGCAATGCCTTGTTCAAGTACCCACAGCGCTGGAACTTCAAAGTTCTGGTGGCTTTGCCTCGCCTCTTTTTTTAAGCTTGCCGGATGCCCGCTCTTCTAGCTTCTAGTAGTTTTTGCCGTCGTATTTCTTCTTTTCTTCTTTTTTCCCCCAGCTAATCTTTGATTCCTTCATCGTAGGATCTGCGTCTTGTTGTTTCTTAGTCGCCATCGCTGCCTGGTCTGGTCTCGATACTATCTTGTATTGTAGCTTCATCAATCACAATCACACAAAGACAAAGCACTTAGACCAAACATCGAGAGCCCCACAGCCTTTTGGCCTTTGGCCATCTTCTCTCCAACGTCATCTTCACCATGGACCAGATCCTCACCACTCTCTGGAGTATAGGTGGCTGGTTCCGCGCCTTTACACCTCCTCCAACTGTTGACGAAGTTCTCCCAAGAGCTCACATTCTCGACCTCCCATCCGATATCTTATTCCTCATCGAAGACCACCTCAGCGATGTTGAAATCCTCAGCCTCAAGCTCACCTGCCGGAGCACGTACGCTCTGTTTCCACAGACATACAAGACATTGCCGCCGTACTTGAAGAAACGCTTTCTCCCCCTCATCGAAAAGGACCCCCTGGGTAAGGGAACAGTCTTCTGCAGCGCCTGCAACAAGCTCCACCATTTCCATAAGACGACGGGAGCTCAGTCTGGACCGGAACTGGGCCTTGATGGGAGGCGACGCAAATGTGTGGACCGAGATCGATTCTCTCCCGCCAACAACCCCTTCACCCTGAGCTACACCCATGCCCGGCTCGCCATGAACAGGCACTTATACGGACCCGAGCACGGAATCCCGCTTGTCAACCTGTGCACCGAGCAGGTCGTTCACCGGGAGTTTATGGCGATGCGGTGCTCGACATCGGCCAAGATCATGGACGACGAACTCTTCCTGCAGCGGACTTACACCTTGACCGTGGCCAAGGACTGCGTGGCCAAGTTCCGCGGACGCACCGGCGCGCGCGACTTGAAGCTGTGCGAACACACGTCGCTGTTTCCCGCCGTCTCGCCCTTCCGCCAGTTCATCCCCGAGCTGCTGACCAACCCCGTGGCCGGCGGCGATGACTTTGTTCCCTGCCGCGAGGCTCTGGGATCGTGTGGCTTGTGCCTGATGGACTACGAAGTCACTGTCGAGCCTTGCGAGGACGACTCTTACACCATCGTTATCCGCGCCGTCCACCAGCTGGGCGGTTGCGGCTCCTCGCGGGACTGGAAGTGGGCGAGGTTCAGCGAGAGCTGCCGCATCCACCTCTTCTACCCGAATCGGCCCAATCGTCGGGGATCTCCTTACGGCCCGGGCACCGTCCGCGAGCGATGGGACGATGACGAGAGGGAAGCCCGCGCTGTGCTGGACGGAGGATACGGCAGTACGGCTAGAAGGCTGGTTGGCTTGTCTCTCCTCGGCTAGAGGGAGAAGGGAAGGGGTTCTGTGCCCGTTGGGGGGGAGTTTTGGTACAGCTGATTTCGAACGATTTGAAAGGCAGTGCCTTGCTATTATTACACGGGAGAGCGACTCTGATGCGACAAAAGAATGTGTGCGTGTACTGTGCTCCGTACATGGGTTTGCACAGCCACTGGAGGAACCAATCCTGCGACACAGCAGATGGTCATCCTTTTCCACGTTATTTTATTTTATTTTCGTTTGTTTTACTTATTCGTCCTCAATTTTTTTTGCATTGGGTCGGAGTCGGATCTTGGGCAAAATTGTTTCTTTCTGGGCGTTACGGTACGGAAATGGGCACAAATGCGGCTGGACGGGACAGTAAACAAGGAATCTAAGACGTCACGATTTATGACACAGTTCTTGTACTTGATAATTTACACGGATACCTTTTTTTTTCTTCTGTCGCCCATTTATAGTCGACACTCCTTGTAGATGGGTGTTGGCGAGTTCTACTTTCTTTCTTGTACAAAATCTGCCATCAATCCTGCATTATGGGGGTTTCTTTTTCTTCTTTATGCTAGGATCTGGATACTGAAAGGCCGATTACTTCAATCTGTTCTCATCTCACCTCACATGCCAATGTACAATGCCATCTACTCGTTCGCCTTCGAGGGCTGCTCCATCACCTCTTAGTCCCGATCCGGCGTATCCTTGATATCATACCTAGTAGCAAATGCCTTGTAAAGCACCCACCTCCCCGAACTACGTCATTCCTGCGAGTCGCACAGTGAGCGCAAATTAACAATCATGCAACAGCAGCCTTTATTTTCTTCAGTCAGGCTGTGCTTCTGCGTTTCGTACGCATGTCGTATGTCGCATG
The DNA here is from genome assembly GCA_010015515.1 of Trichoderma sp. TW21990_1. Taxonomy (NCBI): domain Eukaryota; kingdom Fungi; phylum Ascomycota; class Sordariomycetes; order Hypocreales; family Hypocreaceae; genus Trichoderma; species Trichoderma sp. TW21990_1. The sequence continues at coordinate 485,398 of ML974118.1, forward strand.
CGGTAGCACAAGAGGCAGGGCATGACATGTTTTTCCTGCTCGTGCGACAGACGTGATACCGACGGCGACATCCTTGCCGCATGAAAAACGAGGCTACTGACCGAGCACTGCATACAAACACATACACCGACAAAAGACACATGACGAATCCTGACATCTTTTTTTTTTTTAACTTGTTTTTTTGGTTATTTTCATATGCCGTGGGTGGGAATCCAGCAGCGAAGCTCAAATTCCCACGCACTGACACATGTTCTAGTAGTTTGTACATGCATACATATTCTAAACTGCTTTCTTTTCCCCTCCCTCCACTCCCCCCTCCCTTTTTTGGGGTCCTCAATGTGTAATTGAATGCTTGCTATATCTCAATACACTTTTGGAAAACCGTGATAAAATGAAATCCCCTCAGTGAAAATGAAGTTTTGTTCTTCCCCAGAGTGAACAAGATGGTGTATGGCGTGAGTAAACTGGGGCGTTCGATTATACGTTCATGTGGGAGCAGGCCCAGTTACGTGGGTGAGTAGTTGATGAGTTTGCGGAATGGCGGGTTGTGTAGTTGATGGTTTTGCGTAGTTTCGCAGCGATGCAAAAGACAGCGGTAAAGGTGACAAAGGTATCAAAAAAGTGACGGAAGAAAAAAAAAAACGTCTTGTTTTTCTTTCTTTACAACTTCTCAATGATGGCAGCGGCGTACTCGTGGGTCTTGGCCTTGCCACCGAGATCGCCGGTCAGGGACTTGCCCTCGGCCAGGGTGTCGAAGATGGCCTTCTCGATCTTGTTGGCGTGGTCGTTGAGACTCATGTGGCGCAGCATCATGATGGAGCTGAGCAGCAGAGCAGTGGGGTTGGCAAGAGCCTTGCCGGCAATGTCGGGGGCGGAACCGTGGACGGCCTCGAAGATGGAGCACTCGTCACCGATGTTGCCGGAGGGAGTCAGACCGAGACCGCCGATGAGACCGGCGCACATATCGGACAGAATGTCACCGTACAGGTTAGGCATAACCAGGACCTTGTCGTTGTAGGGGTTGGGGTCGGTGACCATCTTGAGGCAGGTGTTGTCGAGCAGCTCGGCGTCGAACTCGATGTTGGGGAAGTCCTTAGCCACACGCTCGGCGACGCTGAGGAAGAGACCGTCGGACATCTTCATGATGGTGGCCTTGTGGACGACGCGGACCTTGGTGCGGCCAATGGACTCGGCGTGCTGGAAGGCGAATCGCAGGACTCGCTCGGAAGCCGCCTCGGTGATGAGCTTAATGCTCTGCACAACACCGTCGACCACAACGTGCTCAATGCCAGAGTACTCGCCCTCGGTGTTCTCTCGGATCAGGACAGTGTCGACGCCGTCGTAGGGGGTCTTGAAGCCGGCGACGGATCGGCAGGGTCGCAGGTTGGCGAACAGGTTAAAGGTTCGTCGCAGAGTCAGGTTGAGGGAAACGTGGCCCTTGCCAACGGGGGTCTGATGGTCGTGTCAGCACAGCTAATTCATTTGCTGCTGTCTCAAAGGGATGGATCGGGTATTCGTTTACGCACAGCTAGAGGACCCTTGAGAGCAATCTTGTTCTTGTTGATGTTCTCAATGGCGGCGTCGGGGATGGCGGTCCTGCCGTCCTTGATGATAGGGGTGACATCGATTGGCTCCCAAGCAATTGGGGTCTATGTCTCATTGTTAGCCGTCATCTGTTGTTTCATCCCGTGGTGTCAAGTCGTCGTACCTTGGCGGCGGAGAAGATGTCCTTGACGGACTGAGCAATCTCAGGACCGATACCGTCACCCTCAATCAAGCTGACGAGGTAGTTGCCCTATCAACATTGTAAGCGTCTTGTTCGAGGCAGTTGCACATTTCCAAGCTCTGCGCCTTGAGTGAATTTTATCCCCCCCCCCCCCCCCCCCCCCACCCTCGAGATTTGGTGAGACGGACGAGACAGCAAACCAACGAGACCCATCAAGAGAGCCGCGGATGGGGGGGAAATGCGCAGATTATGGATCGAGAGGACGTACATTGGCATCCTTGGTTCCCTCGTACTTGGCAACTCGCTCCTGAGAGTAGAATCGCTGGTTCTGAACCACGTATTAGCCGCCATTTCCCATCGAGTCCTTCACTTGTGCCGTTGCTTCGTACCGAAATCGACCAGGTGGCGGCAGCGCGGGGAGCTGCTCGCAGGCAGTGCCGGGCAGGGCTGGAGAGAGAGCGAATGGCCAGCATTGTGATGATGGGTGATTTTGTGCTGGGCGAGTCTATAAAAGCTGTTTGCCGAAGGAAGAGAAGAAAAAAAAGGCAGAAAGAGGTTGGCTGGTATCCAAGGAGAATAAAAGAAAAAAAGGGTTCAACACGGTCATCCGAAAGTTTTTTGGCTCTCCGGCATGGGCGAAACTGAAAGCCGGCGATATGCACGCTTCAGCCTTGGTTGCTGCGCTGCGAGTGGCTCAAACACCCACCGGGTGGGGCGCACCAGCCACATGGCCTGTGGCGCGCCGGTAGAATTTCCCTCATTTCGACGCTTTTTCCGCACTGCCGCTTCGGTCAGGCGCCTCGGAGCCGGTCGGTTTGCGGCTGCACGCTCCGAGCGACGCGTGATTGGCTGACCTTTGCTCCCTCGGCCTCCCCCGTGTTGCGGATTTTGATTTGATTTTGATTCTGCGCAAAACTAGCGCCAATGCGGCATGACTAAGGATCAGGAATTCAGAACTGAGACGGCTTGGCAGCGGGTGGCTGGTGGCCTGTGGCGTCTGAAACTCTTTGAGCGCAGCTGTGGCTTGTTGCAGCGTCTAGACTCCAGAGCAGGAGTACGGGGTACATGCGTCGTCTCTAAGCTTTAGTAAGGTAGTACATGATCTTGCATCTGAGTAGAAGCAGCCGCGAGCTCGCATCGTGGAGCTGATATTGCTTCGAGCAGAGCAATCGTCGTTACACCGCTCAGCACAGCGCTTCCCTAATCTCTCAAGACGAAAACCCATCAATCTGCATCTCCCGCTGCCGCATGCATGGGCTTGTTCCGCCGTCCTTGATCCCGTCCTGGAGCTCGTGAGCTTCGTCCTCCCCGCGATTGCATCGAATCCGACAACATGTCTGATTACGAGCGAACAATCCTCGAATTCTACCAGCTCCCCACCTCGTACCCCTCGGAATGGCCTGCAGAGAAAGATGACCACGATTCCTCCGGAGACGAGGCCGACACGAAGAAGCACAACCGGCAAAAGTCGCGATATCAGGCCCTCGAGGCGGCCGCTGGCGATGGCAAGGCTGCGGTAGGGAAAGGAGCCGCCAACAACCATGTTCTCAAGGACGAACCAGATCCCCTAGGCACTACAGACAGCGTGGTGCGTTCGCTGCGAGAAATTGGACTCCCGGCACATGATGACGTGCGACTTCGTGAGTCTACCACCTTGAGTCTGTCTCGGCAGGGGCTGATCGCATCTTGATAGGCAACCGATTCATGCTGTCCTCGACTACCTTTTCGCCGACCCTGTTCTTATCACAGATTCACGAACACGCTGACACGCGCACGCTGCTCGAGGGCTTGGATATCCTTTCGCAGTCAATCGATCAAAAGTCGGCTTCTCTAAAGGTGCTTGTGGAGAGCAACTTTGAACGATTTGTCAAGGCAAAGGCGACTATAGACAATGTCTATAGAGAAATGAAGTATCGTGGAACCGAGACCAATTCCAGCAGGGCTTCCGTCCATGGTCGTCATGCTAGTCGAACGAGCTTACGTGCTGGCAGGGCTGGTGTAAACAATCCCCTTGCTCTGTCGTCCGACTCTCGGAAGAAGAATGCTCTGATTAAAGAAAGTGAATATGGTGTTTTGGGCATCAAGGTCCCCCTGTTGGACGTTTCTGCCAAAGCCGAAGACGTGTGGGGACCAGCTCTCGGAGGTCGAGAAAAGGAGGAACACTTGAGGTCCTTTCAAAGATACGTCCAGCAGTTCAAGGATCCGCTGGAACTGAGCACCATAATCTCCGACTGCATCAAGAGGAAAGACTACGAGACTTTGGTGGAAGCATACAACCGCGCCAGGATATTTGCCGACGATGCGCGCGCAGTATCAAAAATCATCGACCGCCAAATGCCAGAAGATGACCAACTCTATCAGATCATGGTAGCAGCCCGGGTATGGTACGACGTTGACCGCCAAATCCAAAGCTTCAAACGGGATGCATGGAAGAGACTGTCTACCTCACACTCGCTATCAAAATCCGAGAGTCATGTTGGTCGAGGCATGGATCAGCACATGGATATCATCACCATGCTTCTGGAACTCGGAGTCGAAGAAAACCCGATATGGGTGTGGTTACACAGCCGATATGATTACCTCAAAACCAAGATTCAGTCAACAGCCGAGCACACAAAGGCGGAAATTGAGGTCCTTCGCCGAAGGCTAGCGGCCAGCGAGAAGCCTTCTAACAAGGTTGTGGCCACTCATCTACGAACATTGGGCCGGCAGAGCATCGACAGCAAACCCATCTCGGGCGATTCCGCAGACGTCATTGAACTGTGGGAGAAGATGCTTGGTTTTCTAACCAGCCTAATATCTCCCCAGGGCATTCTTGGGGACCTCCTCGAGTTTTGGCAGACTGCGCAAGGCTTCATTGAAGGCAGGATACAGAAGACGCTGCCTACGGGCTACAATGACGAGTCTCAGAGGCATCACCAGCTAACACAGAAAAATGTTGTGGACCTCGAGAAGGGCATCGTGGAACTGGTAGATTTGCTGCGTGGACACGTACATGAGTTCTTTGCTGGGCTTCCCCCTGAAGATCTTAGTGTGGTCTTCTCGCCGCCCCCGGTCTCGCCCAATTCACCAGCCTCAGCTGGCAGTTTCGGCAATGCCCTGAGCCCAACATCCACGCGGGATCCTCGATTCAACTTTGACCCAAATAACCCGCCGCCGTCTTCGCCAAAGAAGGGTGAGCCGTGGGAGAAGCTCGCATTTTGGCCTCCTTGGTCGAATTCCATTAGCGGAGTTTACTATCTCTGCAGGATGCTGGCATTGGTTGGCTCAGGCGCCTCCGACCTCGCCACCATCGACCCCATTCGTTCGGGTAATGGCCAAGTTCTTGAGCAGCTAAAGACTTTGACCGGTGTCTCCAGAGAGCGATGCGTGACAGCTTTGTGCGCTGCGTGGAACCGGGATGCCGAGAATATCAAGTTCATAGAGGACTGGTTGCCGTCAGCTGAGTCGGGAGACGTTACGCGGATGCCTGCCAGCTTTGCTGCATTCGAGGGTGCTCTTCTGACCGGCATGCAAAAGATTCTTTACATCTCCGAGGCAATGTCGAAGCCAGGGGCAGGTGACATTGTCCTCCCGCCGCCGGCGAAGCTGCTCCAGATGGTTCGGAGCCAGTATGTGACCACCTTGTATAAGGCTCTGAGCGGCATGGTAGAGAATGCAGAGCGATCAATCAAGAAGACGGAAGACGAATGGTCCATTGGCCAGGATGGGGTCGTCTCCAGCATTGCTGCATCGTCAGTAGGCAAGAGTACACTTGATGCCGGAGACCGAGTAAGTCTTGAAGGCCCCCCTTTCCCCCCTCATCTTATCCACCTAGCTAACACTGGCACCAGAATGTGCGAATGCTCCTTACCCTCAGCAATCTGCAGGCTCTGCGGTCTCAGGTAGTCCCCAACCTGAACTCGCAGTTTGAGAATGCATTTTCCGTCAAGCTCACGGACGAGTCCAAGACTATCAAAGACGTGCTCGGCCAGATCGACGCTCGCCTCTTCCAGTCTTACACTAAGCAGGCTACTGAGAAGCTGCGCGAGATCATCCACTCCGGCCTCGCAGAGGCTGATTGGGCACCAGCACAAGGCGAACGCCCTCAAACAGCGAAGCCATACGTATACGAGACGCTTCTGACGCTTGTGCTCGTCCACTCCCAGGTTTCCACTACGGCCGCCTCGCTCACGCCCCAGGTCCTCTCGTTCTTGCTTGAGCAGACGTCTTTGCAGCTCCTCGATGCATTCCGCAAACGGCCGCGCTATTCTCTCAGCGCCCTCATCCAAGCCACCCTCGACGTCGAGTTCATTGCCCAGACGCTGAGCCATTACACCACCGACAAGGCCTCGGAGCTGCAGAGTCAAATCTACCAGGAGCTGGATAGCCGCACGGACAATGACGCCCGCGCAAGGCTGCAGAACGAACTGCCCGAGATGCGCAACGTGCTCAAGAAGCTCAGGGAGGCGAGCAAGAACGAGTTCGCTTGCTTTAGGAAGCCGAAGCGTCCGGGGCAGGGCGTTTCGCGGGTGGACAGCGGGAGCATGTCGCCGACTTAGAAGTTCGGGCATGGATAATTGAGGTGGATTAGATGCATTCAAGTTTATAGGGAGATGCAAAGTATTAATGACGAGTTGGAAATTTCTATGCACAGGAAAGAGAAAGGGAAAGAGAGTCATCATCTATTATTCCATTGTTTTCCCATTGATGTGAAGCTGGCCGCTCAAGTTGTTCTCTTTCTTCTTTTTTTTTTTTTTTTTTTTTTTTTTTTTTTTGTTTTGCCATCTCTCGAAATGTTTCGATGAATCAGCGCGCGTGGGCGTCTTCAAAACGCCGGAAATGCGCCATCGCTCTCTATGTAACTTGAATAATGAATACAAAGGGAAAAAGGAGGGAAAAAAAAAAAAGAAAGATCCGCCACCCTTACAAAGGAAAAAAAAAATAAACCGAGCAGGCCATCATCTATCATGCTTTTTTGGGGGGTGTGCCTCACTTTTTGGGGGGAATGATGAAAAAGAAGAAGCCCGATAAAACCGCGGGACCAGAACCAACGCCGAGTTGATGCGAAGATTTGTTTCGGATGGGACAGTGAAAGAAAAAAGGGAAAAAAGGGAAAAGGGAATGTGAAGTTTGCCCCTTGGGATTTTTTTCCTCCGTATCGTGAATGCGTTCGTCTAAATGTGCGTGTTTTGCACTTTTTTTTTTTTTTTTTTTTTTTTTTGGTTGTTCCCGCCCACCGTTCTATATGCGCGCCTCTCCCCTTTTTTTGTTCAAAGAAAAATGGGGGAGAATAAAAAAAAAACCTCTTTGCGCCAGTGAGGCAAAGTCATTGTAATCATCTAAATCGAAGAGTCCCATAACGTCGGTAATTAGAGTGATGAAATAGTTAAAGGGGAAAAAAAAAGGAGTTGCGCCAGGTCATCGTCTCGTGGTCTCGTAAGTCTTTAGGCCGGGAGGTTGGGGAGTAAAAGATGGGAGCAAAACGCCAGTTCGAGTGAACGGGAGTCAGCAGGGGAGAATTGCGAGCTTTTTTGACGGGCCTCAATGGTGTCGACTGTGGCATGGTTAGCATTATGCAGCGCAATGTTGCGTGGTTTGGGACAAGGGCTTACAATCAAGATCAAGATTCTGAAAATATTCCGTGATTTCCGCGTCTTTGTCTTGAACTGTTAATTTCCCATCTAGGCCCCTCATGGTTTGAGGCAACGCCTTGCGAATAGACAAGAGCATTTTCAGCAGTCCAGCCAAATTGCCGCCCTGCTGGGTGAACACACTTGGGTCTCGCTCAAGAGGCCAGCCTGGACGGAGATGGTCCTGCTCCCAAGCCTTGAATGCCCATGTGGACTTTTCCACGCAATTGAGGAAGATGATGGCGGTGAGATAAATCTTGAATCCGACCTTTGTCTTGCTGTCGGTGAGCAGCCTGTCCATGTGATTCAACAGACTTTTCGAGGTGCTATTAGCCTTTCGCTCCGCCGCAGCGTTGAGCTGCATACAGATCATGGTGTAAATGTCTGCGTCATTTTCGTTTTGTGCTTCCTTTATCCATCTCGGTTCTTCTCCCTCGGCACTTGGCTTCTCTAGAATCGTCCACTGCCGTTCGCGGTCGATGCTCTCGACAAGACCCCAAAGCTCCAATGCCTTTCTGAGGAGGTCATCTTCTCCCTTTGAGAGCTGTTGGCATGCAGCCTCGAGAGTCACTCTCATAAATTTCGACGGCTCGCGCTCAATGAAAATATTCAGCACATCTCGCATGTAAGACTCGGCCTTGGCTGGGATGTCCTCTGTGTCTTGGTCAATCATGATGACTTGATGAAATGGTGTCTTGTCTCCACGAGCCTCCACCTGTGTTTCGTTTGGCTCCAGTGGATACACCAAGGCCTCAAAGGTAATCTTTTTGCCTGCTTCGGGAAAGTGGGATACTTCGATCAAGCTTCCATCGTTGGTGAGCTTGAGCTGATCCTTGATGAGGTTGATACGGTTTTGAGATAGGACGACCTGAACGCCAGCAGCATATAGATCGAGTTGTTCGTGCAGACGAGTGCGGACGCAGCCAGTCCTCCAGACTCGTGGTGCCAGAACCTTGCGACACGTATCGCAAGGCGTTCCTTTGCCACAGTTTTTCCTCAGAATCCGGCAGCGAATACAAGCGCCTATTTTGCGGACTTCTTGAACCTCTTTTCGTCTGGCAGGGGTAAATCTCGACCGTGCATGGCGTGCTCTACCATTGATAAGCCCATCGCTCGTGTCCATTCGAACACCACCGCGGCTCATTAGAGGTAGTGCTGGAGAATTCTCCGTGAGCAGGGGAATAGGGGCAGTAGTGGCTAAGTATGTCATTTCGCCCCACGGATGGGAAACATTCGCATCGGAGAGTGTGGTTGGTAAGGTGGTGGGTAGGGAGGTTGGCAACGGATCGATAGTTGCCTGCGTCTCTACGGTTGGAGGAGATGAAATTGGCGGCGGAATGTCAGTGTTGACAAGCTGGGGGTCGAGAAAGGACGGGTTCAAGCGGGCCGTGGCAGCAACGGCGACGGAGATGTTGGATGGATCTGGTGATGCCTCGCTGGCGGGGAGGAGAGCCTGAAGACGTTCTTCTGGCGAAAGCTCAGGGGTCGGTGACGGCGCCTGCACGACAGCGTTGCCTGCAAACGCTGCCAGGTCAGCCCCCCCGCTGGACGTCGAGCGCGAAGGGGACTGCTGCAAACCTTTCTTAAGGCTGGTGCTTGTCTGCGGACGGCTGTCGTACGTTGCGGGAGGGTTCTCTAGTGTGAATTGTTCTTGCAGCTCCAGTCGATCCGGCAGAAAACCGCCGCCATTAGCAGCATGGTTAGGGGTGTCGGATGCCTTCTGGCCACGATTGTTTTCATTCAAGTCGACCTGGCGCGATGCTTCGGCGAGCGTCTCGAGGGCACTCCATCCCTGTGGCAGCGCAAGCTGAGCGGTGGGCTGGCCATTGACCTGAGCCCCGCCCTGAGGACGCTCGATGGCAGCTCTGGCGGTGGTGATGCCGTGAAGCTCGAGGCAGGCTCGCATGCGGTCCGAGTCGGAGATGGCCGGGCATTTCTTGGTGATGTGCGTCGTCAAGCTGTCGATGCGGCCCTTGGGGAAGTTCTCGCCGCACTGCTTGCACGTGTGCGGATAGCGGTTGCTGTTGTCGTTGAGCTTCGGCCCGCGGACGAAATACTCGAGAATGAGAGGGTTCGGTTTCCTCCCCATTGCGCACGACGGGCCTCGATTGGGGGCCCCTGGCTCGCAGTATGTAGCGCACAAGGGCCTGGCGACTCGATTCTGCCCTTTGGCTGTGAATCCAGGCTCTCAGTGGCGAGACAGCTTGGATGATGGTCCTGGCTGGCTGGTGGCAGAAAAGGCGGAATGTAGCAGCAGTACTGAGCGGACGTGGGCCTAATGGATTCTGCCCGCGTTATCGACAAAATATTCCCAGACCGCCTGTGTCGGTGGCAAGCGGTATGCAGGAAAAAGAGGGACTCGAGGACAAACACGCGCCCACATACCCACAGTATGAACGTTCAAAGCCACAGCAACTCTGTGCCGCTGTGGTGGACGGCTGTGTGTGTTAATATTGTCATTGTGTGCGTATTATTTATGAACGCCCGCTTTTTTGTGCACGCTGCTCAGGTTAGGCTATCGGCACGACGTTAATCCGGTCAAGCGAAGAGATTGGCTGAAATTCTCCGATCCGACGATTCGATGCCTTTTGCTCCATCCCGGGCAATGAGAACAACAACTGGCTGAACAAACCCCACATTGCATTGTGCCTTTTTGGCTGGTGCATGTGAAGACACGGGCGTGTTGCAATCACGAGATATCTCCGTGTCCGTGGGTTCTATTCTGCTTGGTGAAGAAAATAACTTGAGCAGAGACGCCAACGAAACAGACGAAACAGGCAAATTACGATTCACGACATCCCGAGATTCGCTCCCGAGCCGCAACTGGCACAGCGTTCCTGGGCCTAACTTGTTTTGGGGCTGCGCCACGAGAACAAAAAGTGCCTCGAGGATAGAATCCTACCCTATGCAATGCAATCCTGTTCGTGATGCCATCTGCTGGGCTGCTGCAAGTCAGGCGACACGTTTGTACGCCTATTTGCCGGCTTTATCCTAGGCAGCGCGTGCTCTTCTGATGCCCTCTCACTACTTGAACGGCTCCCTGGGCACCCAAAGCGACTCCAGATTTAAATACGAGTGCTTCGTACGATTTATTACCGTGTCTTGCATGCTACTGTACATATGACCGAGAGACACTCTTTCCAAGGCTCGGCACCCTTTGTCCCGACTTGGCATCCCCTTGCGTGTGCAAAAACGCGCATCTGCAGGCGTTTCGGATATTTCGAGCTTTGATTGATGTTGATGTTGTGCCACATCGGCACTTGAATGCCTTCTCCTCACAGATCTCTAGGGCCGTTTACACTAGCGTTTTGCCTATTCCAGCACGAAGCCGCGTCTCTGGACCATTCACATGGCATGCACATCCCACGTTGTCTCTCAGTCGCCGCCCACTTATGATGATCCAACAAGAACGTGACTTTGTGTTCGGGATGCCTGTTGCAACCATGCCATTGCAGCTTCTCGTGCGGAGCTTGCATCGTCGTGTATGCTTTCCGCCCTTGTCTCTTTGTCGAGGGGGGGTAGGATCCATGGTCTGAGAGTTGCATATAAGTCCAGTGGGATGGACGGTCTCAACCGCTCGGCTCTGCAAGTATGTTGCGTAGTTCTCCAGTACTGTCCATATTTATCATCGCAATGTATTCTTCGTTATTGTTATTGCCCTTGATCCCATTGCTGGTCGATTCAGCTGCGGTTCCTTCCGCCGACTTGGCCGGCTATGTTTTGACCAGTGTAAGTGACTGTTTGAGCGAATCCCATGTCCAAGCGAAGCAGCCTGATCTTGTAATATAGACGGGGACCATCAATGGCGGAAACACATTCCCCGGTGTCTCTCGACCATTGGGCATGGTTAAGCTCGGTCCTGATCTTTACTCGGGTAGCGATGCCTACTCTGGCTATCTTTCCAATGGCAACTTCACCGGCTTCACCATGCTCCATGAGAGCGGCACCGGAGGCGCACCAAAATACGGCGTCGTTTCTCAGATGCCCATTGTTGGCACTGTGGCAAACCCTCTAAGTGATGCCATCAATGACACTCGTGCCGCGCCTGATTTTACCGAGATTGGCTACTACAAAGCAAGCCTTGGCTCTGGTACTGTCTTGGAAATGGCGGCGACCAACAAAGCTGGCTTGTTTCAGTATACATTCCCTAGTGTTAGCAAGGATCTCAATGTGCTTGTTGACGTGTCCCATGTCTTGTCATCATACCGTGGCCAAGGGCTGGAGCAGCATTTCTTAGGAGGTAGTATTAATGTCCGGCAAGACACCAATCCCGGATATTATTATTACACTGGTAATGGGACTTATAACAATGTCAGCCAACACCTTATCCTTCTGATAGTCTGAATATCATGCTGAATTGAATGCAGGGATGGAACAGAGCTGGCCCTTGGACTGTTTACTTCTGTGGATATTTCGATGCGCCGACTTCGTATAAAACATTCATTGGAACCAACTTAACCTCATCAACGCTGTCCGAGTTTTCTAACAAGACAAGCTATAGCTCCCAAACAGCGAGGCTCGGTGCCCTCTTCACATTCCAGCAGCGTTCTGTGGTCTCCAGGGTTGGAGTTTCGTTCGTCTCCGAGACCCAAGCCTGTGCCAATGTCAACGCCGAGATTCCCCAGGGGACCAGTCTCGCAACTGTGCGTCAGGGGACTCGAGATGCCTGGAACTCACAAGTACTGCAAAAGGTGACGACAAGCGAGACCAATGTCACCAAGTTGAACCAGCTCTACTCGGCTCTGTATTTCATGCACCTGCTTCCGACTAATAAGACAGGAGAGAATCCTCTCTGGACGTCTAGTGAACCTTACTATGATGATATATTTACTTTTTGGGATACTGTAAGCTGTGACCATATTTTTGGAAATAGAATGAGATTAACTGTCTCAACAGCATCGATGCACGACCCCTCTGCTCCACATCCTTCAGCCGACGTACCATGAAGAACTTCTTAGATCCATGGTCGACATCTACCGCCATGAAGGCTATGTGTCAGATGCTCGCTCCTCATTTTGGAACGGTGCCGTCCAAGGAGGTTCAAACAGTGACAACGTTTTTGCTGATGCGTTTGTCAAGGGTGTGCGTGGCAAAGTCGACTGGGAGGGTGCCTACGCCTCCATGGTGAAGAATGCTGAAGTTGTTCCGTCAAACAACAAGGATCCACGAGACCCTACAGGCTCGACGAAGGAGGGACGAGGTGCCCTGTCGGATTGGCTGAAATATGGCTACATCACTCCTTCGTTTGGACGATCTGTCAGCAGGGCTGTTGAATAGTAAATTACTCCCCTGAGAACAGTCATATTCCGTGTCTAATCCCCCCCTTACAGTTCGGTTAATGATTTTTCGTTGGCTACCGTTGCCAACGGCCTTGGCCTTCAGAATGATTTCCAAAAGTATTTCAACAGATCGCACAATTGGCGCAACCATTGGAACACAAACATGACCGCCCTTGGTTTCTCAGGCTTCCTCGGCCCAAGAAACACCAACGGCTTCATCTCTCAAAACCCCATTTCGTGTGGCGGCTGCTACTGGGCGGATTACTACTACCAGGCTCTCCCGTGGGAATACTCCTTCAACGCCCATCACGATTTGGACACCATCGTTCAGTATTCCGGCGGAGCGGACACTTTTGTCCAGCGCCTCGAGACGACCTTCCAGCCCGGCGTCTACTCCGGCAACGGCGCGTTCGGCAGCACAATCTTCAACCCTGGAAACGAACCCAGTTTCGCGACTCCTTATCTGTACAACTTCGTCAACAGGCAAGATCTCGCCGTCAAACGAAGTCGCTTCATTGCCAAGTCCTACTACAAACCCACGCCGGGTGGCCTGCCCGGAAACAGCGACGCTGGAGCCATGGAGTCGTGGCTATTGTGGAACATGATCGGCCTGTATCCTATGACTGGCCAGACCACCTTCCTCATCGGATCTCCCTGGTTCACTGACCTGACCATCTCCTTGGGCGGTGGCAAGACGCTCAAGATTACCACTACTGGCGGTAGCGAAGATGTTTACTATGTTCAGTCGCTCAAAGTCAATGGCGAGACGTGGAATAAGAGCTGGGTGAGCTGGTACGACGTCTTTGCGGACGGAGGCACTCTTGACTTTGTTCTTGGCAGCTCACCCTTGAACTGGACTACCGGCCCGACGCCGCCAAGTCCTGGGAGTGCAAGCGCGGCTGATGCAAGGAGAATATTGATCGACATATCCAAGAGAAACTAACTTCCATTGTGTGAATACTGTATGAAGAAAAGAAAAGAGAAACGCAAAATAGATATAGTACATAGCAGTAGTATATTGCCAAAAGTGAATTGTTACAACCTTCAACATATGCCTCTCTTGTTCACATACTTGAGTAACAGAGCCGTCTGGTTGAAGGTGTAGAGAGAAGGCAAAAAAGAAAAAAAAAGAAAAAGAAAAAAACAAATATAACAGAAAGAGCAACCTGGATAATGGCAGTCGAATGAAGAGCGGCTGGTATATAATGGGTACATATCCGCATACATCAAGAAAAAGAATCTGGTATTTTCCCCCTTCCTTATTTCCGACACCCCAAAAACGCCTCGCTATGCCTGTCTGGCCCAGGGTAGACACATAGATCTGAATTTCTTCTAGCAGGTTTTTTCTCTTTCTTTCCCATAGCAACAAAACAAAGCCAAAGCCGCTTATTTATCGCCGTCCCAAACATTGCGAAATTCATCAGAGTCTGGAACCTGATAACTAGGCGTATGATCGTGCACATTTTCGCGTTCAGCAAAGGCCCACGGCTCGTTCTCCTCTATGGCGGGACTTGTGTTGCCATCGTAGCTCTGGGTTGCTCTAGCGCTGCTCTGATCTTCCTGATGGGATTTTAAATCAGCCGGACTCGGTTCTGTGGGTTGTATAGCCTTCTTCGGCTTCTTCTTCTTCTTTATCACAATCACTGGCGGCGGCTGCTCTGATTCGGTCTGCCGGCCCTGCTGCTGCAATGAACTGGCTGAGGCGCTACGTGTTGGTTGCGTGGTGTGTGGTGGAGAAGAGTAGAGCCTGGATTCTGAGTTGCTTGCCCAAGAAGCATAACGCTCCCTGAGTGGCTCGCTCGCAGTGATGACTGGGTACTATTCCCGGTGTAAGCGTAAGCCCATGCACAGTTCGGAAACGGGTTGTCAACTTACATTCCAATCCCCAAACTCCAGCTGCCGGGCGTTGGCGTACAGGTCCTCCTCGTCGGCGTCGATGTCAGGCTCCTCAAATGTGCCGTGCGTGTTTTCGTTCAGCTGATTAGGACGAGTGGAGCTGGACGATCCATTGCCCAACAATGGCGACGTTGCATTCACCTCTCCCGGCTTGGGAATCCAGTATTTCCCTTTACCTCCGCGTTCGTACCTCATGCCTTCTCTCAATCTAGCAAATCTTGACCTGGAATCTTCGTGGGCCATGATCCTGTCTCCAGAGTCGAAGAATCGGTAACCGTAGTTGTCTCCCCTAAACGTCTCCTTGGAATCTTCAATGAGATCTTTCACTCCAAATGCATCACGGAAGGCAAAGCTGAGTGGCATGCGAGCCGATTGGATGCGGTTGTCGGCAAAGTCATGCCAGGAAAAGGCATACCAATGGGCAACAGCGAAAATGGGCATTTCCACGCAGATCAAGGCGTCTTGGATAGCTGCAGCAAGGTTGTCGCGCGTGTAGCCTTGGACATCGTCGGGGATAGCACCGAGCCAGACAAGGATCGACAGGAAGAATCCCTGCCAGTAAGAAGCAAAGATGATGAGCTTGATACACAAAAACTTGGGGACCGGCCGAAACGGTACTAGATCTCGGTGCATGCAAACCCAAAACAGTCCAAGCGAGTACAGACTGACTGTGACACTGATGTTGTAGATGATGCCACTCCAGAAATAACCGGAGTTGACCCCGATGTATCCCTCCTGGTAGGTATCTGTAGCCTTCATAATGATGGCTGCAATAGCTAGGATGGGCTTAAGCCACGCATACTGGAGGATGCCCCGCTTGATAGCCAAGAAGGTATACGGGTCTGAGATATCCACCTTGGGCAGAAAATGGTTCATGGGCCATAGATGATGGACTGGGGCCCGACCGTGGGGGATGATGATGACAGCACGCTCTCCTCCCATGTAGTTGATCAGAAGCTGGAAAAAGGTATAGATCGTAAACGCCTCGTAGATGTCTCGGATAGGGTCCACGAACGCGGCGGCCCTCAAGGAAACCATGCTTGTCCACGACGAGATCGAGTAGATGGGTACCATGAGTAGAATGCGGATGACATAGCGCTGTAGTAGCGGCTTGCGATAGTTCTTTGCTTGGAGCCATATGGAACTGCCGAGGCTGGTCAGGGAGCTGCGCGGCCAGGACAAGAGCACCGACGACTCACATTACCGACAGCAGCGTTGCAATTATAGACGCGACACCTGCGACCACAGTGGTGGCGATGGTGAACTTCTGGCCGGTGCCATGATCAGGCATGATGGCCACGACGCGACCCTCTGGAGATATGAAGATCGGGGGGAGAGTCTCAATGGATAAAGCACAGGGAGGAATGCTGGGGGATCAGCTCATGGCTCTGCTGGAAATTGTGATGGAAGCGGGCGTCTGATGCTGAGCCACAGCTCGGGGAGCGATCAAGACGGCGCCGTGTCTGTGGAAGAGAAGGGAAAGTCGAGGTGTGACGAAGCTCACAAGATCAGATCAACTGGTCATGGTGCCGTTGGCTCCCAAACAGGGCCTCGCGGCCGGAGCTTCGACCCGGGGCGATGTACCCGCGCACCAGCGCTTGGCGCGGAAATACTTTCAGATGATGTACAGAGCATGTGCGGCGTGCTTAGCTCGTGCATAAAGCTCCACTGGCCGCTAGTGGGTGGTCACTGCTGAAAAGGGCAATTTAGCGGGTAGCTCCAGTGCTTCTAGGGGGTAACCGCAGTGGACGCCGGCCCCAATTCTAATTCCACGGAGCTTTGAGCCTCGATCTCGAAGTCGTCACCTCAAATCTTTCATCACCAGCAGCCTGGAAGCGCCTTGTCGCTCCTCCTCCATACCGCAGCTTCGAAGCCATGCGCAAGAGCACTGCACGGGCATTGAGCATCAACCGACGCCTCTCGCGATAACCCCCGACTTTCGGAGCGTGGCGGTTACGGACAATGATATTGGATTTCCGGTGGGCGTGGGGAAGCTCGAAGGTGTCGTCGAGATGGAACATTTGGTGATCCCAGATGTCGGACCCGGCCAGCCGCGGCCGGGCTTCAATTAGTGAGTTACACGGGCTGTGGACTCGATCGTTGTGAAACTAATTGGTCCTTCCCAGCGAGTTTCTCATCTTTATAATTCTTTCCGCGATCCTGGCCATCTTCTTCTTGCTCTACTTCAACCGACTGTTCGGTTCTATCGTCTCTTATGGCATTAGGACTTGGACTTGGCATCGACACCGCATATATATCGACATCCAGGCGCTTCAAGTCTCCCTTTTAGCCGGGCGAATATTTTTCACCGGCTTGCGATATCACGGCTCGAACGAAACCTTTTTTATACAGCATGGAGACATCACATGGCGATATTGGCTGCGCCGTGTGAGAGAGGCCGACATATTCGCGTCGAACACAAAAGGAGACGTGGAATCAGAAAGAGAAAAGAATTCCAAATTGCCATGCCGCATAAATGTGAACCTTGTCGGCCTGGAGTGGTTTGTCTACAACCGCAGCCCGGCATATGACTCGGTTCTTGCCGGCATCATCGACCCAACTTCCTCCGGTGCAAGCTCAAGCACCGGGGCCTTTGATGAGAAGGGCGACGCAGGTTTGCGATCGCGAAATACGACCCATGAGGATTCGTCCAGCCGAGCCCCCATCTCCCGGGAGAAGAGCAATAGACCGCTGAATGGAAACGGAAGTCGACCTAGCATCGGCTCAAACACCAATAGTAGCGGCGAAAGTGAAGATGACGAAAACGAAGAACTGCCTTTCATCCTCAAACTATTTCCTATTCAGATAGAATGCCAAAAGGCCGCGGCAGTATTCGGAAATGACAACACAAAGGCAATTCTCATCGTGAAAGCCGATTCTCTCTCTGGAGACGTTGATGCTACAGCGACAACGACTGTGGATCCGTACAGACAGGTATTCAAGATTGAATTGGAACATCCCGTGATAGAAATGCTGGACAACCTAGACTATAAGGAAGATCAGGCGACACGTGCTAAACGGGAGCGGGAGAACGTTGCTCAGGAACCACAGCATGTCCCACGGAAGTCGTATTTCCGCCAGCAAAGGCGCAAGGCGCTTAGTTCTCTGCGAAACCTGGTGCCATACTGGCGGAGATCTGTCGAGTCATTCTCAAGCGACGCCCGAGGTGGAGGGGGTGTTGTGCCGGTCCACGTCCCTGGAGCTGTCCAATGGCAAGGTCTATCACGGTATCTCGACGATCAGGACATAGATGATAAGACTCGCTGGTCCCCCGTCGAGTATGCTGCCGTTTCGACAATTCTCGATAGCCCCGCCTGCCTGTTGACTATATACTGGGATGCCGTCAGCAAGGTAACTGAGGATGCTCATCGCCAAAAGCAAATAAACCCCTCTCTAAACATCAACGGATCGGAGCCCCCTGCGTGGGGAGTGCAGTTGTCTGTGAAAGGGGGGACGATGAACTACGGGCCGTGGGCTGATAGGCAAAGGGCAGATCTACAGCGTGTTTTTATGCCCTCGCTCTCCAAAGATGGCAGCGCTACCGGACCACTCCCAGCTGGTGCATGGAGAGTGGCTACGCAGTTCGATCTGCTGGTAGAATTGGAAGATACAGTCACGTTACGCATTCCTATAAGGGAAGAGTCCAAAAACTGGCGTTG
Source organism: Trichoderma sp. TW21990_1 (assembly GCA_010015515.1). Classification (NCBI taxonomy): domain Eukaryota; kingdom Fungi; phylum Ascomycota; class Sordariomycetes; order Hypocreales; family Hypocreaceae; genus Trichoderma; species Trichoderma sp. TW21990_1. The sequence goes on from ML974118.1 coordinate 503,570, forward strand.
GCGTGGTAAAGAGCACATGGTCAAGCAGGATACGGCTCGCAATACGCGCAAGCATCGGACCAGGGGCAAGAAAAACTCCAAAAGCGAAGCAGTCCAGCCTCGCCCTGCTGGCTGGCTCGAATTTAAGCTTCCCCAAAACTCCACCATCAGATATTTCATGGACATGGTCGCGAATTCGGCTGGGTATAAAAACAAATTGAACGTTCACTTGCCCACTTCTGAGCTGTGGAGCAGCGTCAATCATGATTTGCTCTGGCGATCCGGTGCTCTGAAAATCTCCTGCGATCTTTCAAACCCTCTCACATGGAACACGCTACGTAACTGGCATTTTAACTTGACCTTTGATGGCATGGATATGTATCTCCTGCGAGATCACATCTTTCTGATTGTCGATTTGGTTGACGACTGGGCGGCAGGGCCTCCTGCCGAATACCTCGTTTTCACGCCTTTTCTGTATCACCTCCACCTCAGCTTGCAAAACGTCAAAATTCTCCTCAACGTCAACGATGGAAACATCATCGACAAAGCAACTGCAATGGACGATAATTCATATCTTATTCTGTCGAGTCCGGAACTGAAAGCTGAAACCTGCATACCCCTTGATAAGTTTCGGCCGAGCACAAACAGCATTCCTTTCGATGTACGAGCGGATACACTTGACTTGGCACTTCATGCTTCTCAGTCAAGTACCCAAGGGACCTTTGTGAAATCCAAGGAGCTTGGCCATATTGAGGGCTTGGGGGTTAACGGAAGCTATCAATACAACGCCACGACTTCTCCTGCCAATACGGATACTTTAGTCTTAAATGTCCACGCGCAATCCCCGTGCATTTACCTCTACGGGTTCCTGGTCCGATACATAATGGTACTTAAGGATAATTATTTCGGCGAGCACGTTCATTTTAAAACTCAGGATGAATACCAGGAGCAACTGCAGGCCAAGATGCACAATCCGGATGCCGAGATGGTGGCTGTCCGCCCCCCTCCTAAAAAGTCCAATGATATGGATGTGATTTTGGCAATCAAAGTGGACGACCCCCGCCTCTTGGTTCCAACTAATATCTACTCTGCTAAACGCTATTTGCAAGGCGAACTGGCCTCTTTGTCCCTGGACCTGCGATTTACAAACTACTATATGGATATGGAACTTGATCTAAGCCCCTTGAGCCTGTCTCTGGGCAGCTCGGATAGCAATTTGGATTCTCCCAGTGTGTCGGCTTCCAATACACAGCTGTTTATTGATGGCATTCGGGTATATGGTCACCGCACATTTGGCCTACCTCCATCAGAGCCGACATACCTTTGTAACTGGGATGTTTCTGTTGGCACAGTTGCTGGAGAATGCACGCCTGATTTTTTGGCGGCTTTGACCAAAGCAGGACCAGCATTTAGCTTTACGTTTGATGATGTGGAGAATGCTCTTGTTCCGTATTCCTCTTTGATCTTCTACGACGTAACATTTGTTCGTGTTGCCGTCCAGTCAGTCCGCCTTTGGATACACGTTGAAGAGAGTGTTTTCTGCTTCTCTACCGATGCTATCGACATCAACAGTAATGACTGGGCCCGGTCACATTATTCTAAGCGGGCAAATGTGCTCATACCGAATGTTCAGCTCTCGTGTATAAATGCCGAATCGGCGGCAAGACACAAGTCGCGTCCACAGCACCCCGTTGAAACCCAAGCATATTTGAAGACAGATATTCGGCTTGCGGCTGTTGGACGGAAATTCCATTTCTCGGAGGAGCGGAAAATTCAGCAAGACCTGATTCACCGTGAGGATCAGCGAACAGACCGAACACCATTTCTTGTCCTTCCCGGTACAGGAGGCGATTTTATCCCGGAGCAGGTCGACCCTCCGGCACAGTGCATGCCACTACCACCTCCTCCCCTCGCTGAAGCTGAATACGATAAGATCTCGGCTCCGAGTACAATGAGCTCTCGCTCGCGAAGGGTGACTCGCCAAAAGTCATTTGTTTCCTTCGCTAGCACTTCGAGTAGTAGCAGTTTTCGTCTCAATAGTCCCCGCACTATGCGCAGACCATCAAGATTCGGAGACAGCTTGTCGATACAATCTGCAGCTATAAGAGGTTCTCGCTCTGAAATTGACAAAGGCGAGCAATCTGTTTCTCCCGGCAGGCGGTCTTCCTTCTACAGTACTGTTGGCGATTTTTCAACGCATGAAAACCCTGAGCAGTCGGCCATTGCTTTCTCGAGCCAGTATTTCACACCGAACTTCCCCTTAGAGGGCGTCAGACCGGATTCTCGGGACGCGACTTTTCCACCCATTGAGCGTGAAGACATGGACTTTTTTAATCGACTGAAGAAGGACTTGAGCGATATTGATCCCGCTAATCTGAGTGAAAACCACGCACAGTCAAGCACAATTATCGAATTTCCCTCCGGAATAAGTGCCTTGGTAACGCCTGAAGCTGTTCGCCATGCAACTATTCTGCTAGCTGCTCTGCAGCCGACCGAGCCTGAAGACGTGCTAGATTCTCTTCAATCTAGCACTATTACGGAAATTTTCAAATCTAAGAAGGAGGCAAATATTAGCGGGGAAATGACCGATATCATGGTCAAAGTACCTAGGATCAACGTCCGGTTTCTCAACTCCTCAACATTGGATTCGCCAGATCCGTCAGAGGAAGAGCTAGATCAGTATGACTTGACTATTTCTAAAGTTTCCCTTGTGACTCGGACTACAAAAGAGCAGGGTGTCGCCAATTCTAGGACCTCGCTAGATCTACGTCTTGGCTCCGTCGAGATGTCTGCCTCGGAGCGCCTTTCCTCCGTTCAGAAACCACAAGCAGCCGTGGTGCTGCAAATAGATGGTGTTAGGGTCTCTCTGGGAGCCAAAGAAATCACCTATTTTGATGCCGATATTGGTTCAATCTCTGGAAGAACCGCATCTGGCAAAATCGAATATCTAGCTTCTTTGATTCATCGCACGGGAAATGTTGCTGAAGAGCTACGGCTGCTGCTGACGGAAGTCAATGAACACCACTCGACCTGCGTTAAATACTTTGTACTTCGTCTCTTGCAGGTGGGAGAGGCGACAAACGACCCTGCTTTCCTCATAAGGCCCTCGGCTGTTCTTAGATCTGCACACCAGCACTTGAGAACAATTGATTCTTGGAAGATGATAACGCGTCTCCGCCAGATTTGGGACACAAAAAATGAAATAGAAAAAAATCACCTGATACAAGAATGCTGGGGCCAATCGCCGACTCTCCCACCCGATGCAGCTCAACGTGTTGTGAGCTCTTTCGAGAAGTGGAGAAACTGGGACTTGGGGAATGTTCCAGGCACTCTCCTATTAGAGAAAATCTTTGGCGATGTTAGACCCGATGATGGAGCAGATGAAGTATTATATCCTCTCCTTGGTGCCTGCAGGCTTGGCAAAATCTGTCTCGTGCTTGATCCAGGACCTAAGCAAAACCAAATTGGGTTTGTCGATCTCAGTGCAAGAGTTGAGAGAAAACTGGGCGACCCTGCTACTGCTGTTTTGGGGACCATTCCTGTAACTGTGTTGAACATATGCTGTGGCAATGCCTCGGTCAATTTGAACTGGGAACTTTGTGTTTTGGCGGACGATATCTTGCGGCTATACAACAGAAACCAGAGCCAAGGTCCATCACCGCCTCCCCCTCCCGTTGAGAAGATAGTTTCACATGCCGCAAAACTGCCAAAAAAGTCATCATCCGCTTTTCATATTGCTCTCGAGCTAATCAAAGGATCCATTGAGCTTGAGACAGTCAACCTGAGTGCAAAGACTTTAGGCGACGGACTGAAGGCATCTTTACTCACGTTTGATACCACTGATGGCGCAACTCTTACGAGTCTGATGATCAACTGCGATGCCGTCACCTCCATGCTGCATAGTCATTCACATCAGTTGGGAACGTCCCAATTCTTGGGGCCAAGTCTGTGTGTGTCCCATGAACTGCGATCGGCCGATGAAGCGGCAGCGCACAAGGTGAAGGCGACGGCCAGTAGCCAGAGCTTGACTCTTGCTGTGAAGCAAGATCCTATCGGTCTCATGGAAGTTCTCGACCTCCTCTTCAGAGATGAAATTGCCCAACTATACCGCTTGAAGACGCAGCTCCCAGACTCGCCAAAACCGCAATCTCCGGTTGAGAAGACCAACCAGCCTCCCAGCTTCAAGCTCAATATTGCCACCTTCTTGGATGCTTACGAGATTAGGCTACCTCTGGTTCCGACCCTAACGTATCAAATCTCTGGTGTCGTGGCGCGGGCAGCGTGTGCAGCCAACTCTTCCAAAGAAATCGTCTTTGACTTTGATATCAAAGAGAATTCCCATGAGATGCAGATCAATGTCAAGAACGAGTCTCGCACAATATCTTTGTTACAAATACCGCCTACCAATGGACGCGTCACAATGAGCCAAGGTCAAAAGTCGGAGAGCATATTAAACGTGCTCTGCTCTGTAGAAGTAATGCGCCTCGACGCGTCGGCCATATATAACCTCCTCACAGCACTGAACCGACCACAAATTTCCACCGCCATTGAGGAGGTACAACAGCAAGCCAAGGCCATACAGGAACATATAGAAGATATCTTTGGAACTAGCGAGACAGTGGAAGTCCAAAAGCCAAGCTCGAATCTCGTGTACGCCGTCCACCTTGCTTCTGCAGGACTACAAGTTGCTGCTAAGACGTCATTGAAGTCTGATACGGAGGCGATTGCCCACGTACTCTTTTCTATGGATAAAGCCTATTTACGAGCGTCTAATCGTCATGAAATACACGGTCCTATTCTCAAGTATCCAGAGGTCCATCTGAACCTCAGACACGTTGGGTTCGACATTCAAAGGGGAACAGAGGGCAATATGAGGTCATGCGGAAACTCTGGTGCTAGTTTCACAATATCCGCCAGCTCGAGTCCTGGAGATGATGGCAAGGATGAGTGGTCGTTCAACTTTCGAAGCGATGACTTTGACGTCAATATGTCACCGGAGACGACCTCTACGGCTGTCGATGTGCTAGGCTACCTCGGAACAAAGATAAAGGACCTGGACACGTCGCGAGAACTTGACTATCTAAGGAAACTTAGACAATCAAAGCCGCGCATCTCCATTAATGACGACGAGGTGCTGCCAGAGTATACAGATATTCTCGATTCTATCCTGGGATCAGTCGTGTATCGCTTCGAACTGCGCAACATCCGTGCTTCCTGGAACGTTGCGAACGAAAGTGGCCACCAGGAAAGCGATGAAGAGGATCTTGTGCTGTCAATCAGGCTCATAGAATTCGGTACGAGAACTAAGAGATCTGCGCGACTAGCTATAGAAGACTTCCAGCTGCAGACCGTACCGCCGGGCCAAGACCGAAATATCAGATCTATGCACTCTGCGCTTCTTCCGCAGATCATTTTCAACATTGCCTATTTTTCTACACCAGATGCCCGTCGTCTGGCATTCCAAGCCGTGGGCGCGTCGTTAGATTTGAGGTTGACGTCGGCCTTTATTGTCCCTGCAGCAAACTTGGTCGAATCAATATCTCTCTCAGCAAAGAATGTGCGGCAAGCATCGGTGCAGTGGAATACTGAGGCAGCGCAGAACAATAATAACGCTACCACCACCAGCAAGAAGCCCACGAGCGCATCAACAACAGAGAATTCACGGAGCATCTTTGGTAACAAACGATTCGAGAGCCTGCTCGTCGACGCTGATTTTGCAGGCGCTGTTGTTTATGTATCAAGTGCGAAGAGCGCTGCTCGTCCACTACGAAACGACCGCCCATCCCTGGCAGGGAAATATGGCCAGTTCACTACAGACGACTCTGGAAGCGGCGCAGTCCTACGCAGTCCTGGGCTTGCATGGAAGGCAGAATATCGGGACAATGGCAAGGATGACCCTGCATTGTCTGGCGAAGTCAAGATTGACGCTTCGAGCAATATTCTGTATCCGTCTGTCGTTCCGCTCATTATGGACATCGTGTCAAGCGTGAAGGAAGTAGTGAGCAACGATTCCGATAAGGAACCAGCTCCAAAGCCCGAACCCCCCAAATTGAAGCCAGAGAGGTCTGGAGATGAGGATAACATCCTCACGGCAGACCCCAGTGCGGTATTGGGTCGCGTCAAGCTGAATCTGGGCCTCCGTATCTGCAGACAGGAATTTTCCTTGAGCTGCCAGCCTATAGCTCGTGTTGCCGCTACGACAAGCTTCGACAATGTCTACTTTACGCTCAACACAGTCTCTTCACAAGAGCACGGTAATTTCTTTGCTATATCCGGAGTCCTCTATAAGCCGCAAGCTTCAGTGCAGCATGTATACTCGAGAGAATCGACGGCAAGTTTCGAAGTCGACACAGTCACCCTTTCATTCATGAACAGCAAGCACGTCAGCGGCACAAATGGTGTTTCGGCCATCCTGAGCGTGAGCCCCATGAAGGTCTCCATCAACGCCAAGCAGGTGCAAGACTTCTTGCTGTTCCGGGAGATCTGGTATCCCAAGGACCTGAGAAGTGCAGACTCCACACCGCCAGTGCCAAAGCTAGCTACGGAGACGTCACAGGGACACTTGGTTCAAAGATATCAGCAAGTGGCTGCCACAGCAGCCTTCCCGTGGACAGCAACGATATCCATCGCGGCCCTAGATGTCAGTGTTGATATGGGGCAGGCGATAGGCAAATCTGTCTTTGAGATCAATAAGTTCTGGGTGTCATCAAAGAAGACATCGGACTGGGAGCAAAACCTCTGCCTCGGCTTTGACAAGATTGGTATCGACTGTACCGGACGCCTGAGTGGCTTCATTGCCTTGCAGCACTTCCGGCTCCGGACCTCGATTCATTGGCCGAAGCGAGAAGAAGCGCTCAATGAAACACCCCTTGTGCAGGCGTCCATCGCGTTCAAAGAGCTACGTGTCAAGGCCGCATTTGATTACCAGGCCTTTTTGATTGCAGACATTACCTCATTGGAGTTTATGATGTACAACGTGAGAGAGAGCGGTGACGGCCGAGGAGACCGTCTTGTAGCAATCTTCGATGGCGATGCCGTGCAGGTATTTGGCACGGCGACATCAGCCGCCCAAGCCGTCGCGCTCTATCAAGCACTGCAGAAGCTGATGCAGGAGAGGCGAGAGAACTTTGAGCTGTCGCTAAAGGAGATTGAAAAGTTTATGAGACGAAAATCCACGGCGGCACGTCCATCGATCTCAGCACCGACGAGGGTTCCCAAGCTACCTGAGGACGACACCATGGCCAAGTCCCCGATTTCGCTCGATACGGACGTGGTTGTGACCCTACGAGCGCTTAACCTGGGCGTGTTCCCCAATACGTTTTACGATCACCAGGTGTTCAAGATGGAGGCGCTCAACGCCTACGCGCGGTTTGCCGCCAGCATTGAGCAACGGCGAGTACACAGCATACTGAGGATGACCCTGGGACAGCTTCGGATTGGATTGGCAGGGGTTAGGAATATCGAAGCCCCCAAGACGCTGAGCGAAATGTCTGTGGAAGATGTGGTGCAACGGTCTACGGGATCACGGGGTGGTACGATCCTCAAGGTGCCGAGGGTTGAAGCGGCGATGCAGACATGGCAAGCGCCGAATAGCAACCATATTGACTACTTGTTCAAGAGTGCCTTTGAAGGCAAGGTCGAGGTTGGCTGGAACTATTCCCGCATCAGCTACATCCGAGGCATGTGGGCAAAGCACAACAAGTCGCTGGAAGAGACGTGGGGTCGGCAGCTGCCCCTGACGGCAGTCAAGATCACGGGTGTGCCGGAAGCTGAAGAAGGGCAGCGCGAAGGAGGCGAGCAGCAAAAGATTACGGCCGAGGTGAATGTGCCACAATCCAAGTATGAGTATCTCGCTCTGGAGCCCCCCATCATCGAAACGCCTCAGCTGAGAGACATGGGAGAGGCCACGCCACCGCTGGAATGGATTGGGCTGCACAGAGATAGGCTTCCAAACTTGACTCATCAGATTGTCATTGTGTCGCTGTTGGAGTTGGCGGGAGAGGTGGAAGATGCATATTCGCGGATTTTGGGTTCGTCCTAGAGGCGTCGGCGTGAGTCATCTGGCTGAGTATGGCGTCGTTGTTTTATCTCGCGTGTTCCTTTCTGTTTTAGCTTTTCTGATGAATGGGCGGGTGGCGAGTGACTGGCGAAGTAGAATACAGCCAAGAGGAGTTTGGATACACATTTAGTCGTGGTGTGATTGATATAGTTGTTCAGCGAGTTCTCGATGCTTGCTTACTGGTAATATCTAGGTAGTAATTAATAATGTCTGCATGACTGGAGCTTGGGAAGCTTCAAAGCCCAGATGGAGCTCCGGGTACGAGATGGGCGCGCCATTCCGGATTGGGCGATGTGAGCAAAGCGGCCAATGAGAGAGTCACGGCTGACAGCATGAGCATGCAGAACCCCACTTGCCCCTCCTCGCCCCTCCATTTTGTGCGACGGATTAATTGCAGTGCGGTTGGAGAGATTTTTTCTTTGTTTCTTTTTTTGTTGGATAGATTGGTAGATAATAGAGGAGACGATAACAAACGCTGGTGGCGGGTTGGCAATGCAGCGGGTGATATGAGGATGATGCAGGAGAGAGAGATATAGTACGAGGGCTCGAGACGGCATATTGGAGAAGTAGGGGTACCTAGCAGGTAATATCTTGGGAGCTGTCCGTTCCATGACGATCCCGAGGCGCTGATTAATAGAGCAGACTCCAAGCTGTATTTTGCTACTACTTGCTGGGAGAATGGGTAATTGTCACGGCAGCAGCGCCAATTGAGACAGCCGGCCGTGCACAGCATGTACTCTCGTACCAGCACTGCTCGTACAAGCATACAGTAATGCTCTTGATAAGCCGTTGGGCTCTCAGCTTCCACTTCCAGCCAGGCCATCGAACGACGGGCTTTAGGTCGTATCACCGTGAGGGCTTCTGCCCTCCACTCTGAGCGTTTTCAATTTTTCCAATTTTTTGCAAGAATGGATCCATTCATTCCACGTACATAGTAGTTTCTGATTGACAATCAGCTCCCAACGGACTAGCGGGACCCCTCAAGCTCTGGCCCTAGCCCTGATGGAGCAGTTTTTGCTTGAGCAATGACGGATTCCTCGATGCCGCTTGTTGCTGTGCCCACCTGGACACTCCAATCGTGCCACGGCATGTACCACCTCGTGCCTCGTCTCCCCACCAGAAACAAGAGAAAAAAAAAAAAATTCGATCGTAGCAGTAGTAGTACTTCGTAACTTTGTACTGGAGGGACCAATTTTATTTTTTCTAGTTATTTATTTTTATGTACTACGTATTTTTTCACTGATCCTCTTTTTTTTTTTTTTTTTTTTTCTCTCGCCGGGTGGATTCACAGCTGCCCAGTAAAACGCCCGCTAAAATTGCCAGCCCAGCCCAAAAAGCTGCCTGTGCTAGTCATACCTCACCTAAACCTTGCCCAGTCCGCCTGTTCCCGCACCAATATTTTCTCGCTCCCCTTCTTAAATCCCAACCCACCCTCTTACCCTCTCCTCCCCCCATCAAACCAGACACTTCTTGTAGAGCAGCAGTGATCGATTCGCTGTTCCTCTTCATAACGCGTGTCTCCCTTGCTATTCGCTCCCTCTAGGCACAGGCTTGTGCTTACGCAGCAGTAGCATTTAGTTCGCTTGAGCATAAAGCGCGGGGTCAAATTCTTCAACCCCGCTTTGCTCTTTTCTTCTTTTCTTCCTCCTACACCACCACAACCACATTCAAGTTTTTTTTTAGCAGGCTCCGAGCCTCAATACCGCCAAGATGGTGAAGTAAGTTGATTCTGTTGCGTCTGTACTATTTGGCTCTGAGCTTCATCATCATCCTCTTCCCTCTTCCCTTTCGGCACGGCCTTGGCTGGTGCTGTGAAGCATCCTCTGGAGGGGCTCGCACCTATGCCGCTGCCGCTGAATTTTTTTTTTCTTTTTTTTTTTTTTCCTGTTTCAACACCCACTCGCGCTGCTACCACTCCCTCGTCGCTATGCGGGCTCTTCCCTTGCTCGGAGTTAAGCACCTGTTAGATCCATGTTGCTGACCGCGGCCCTCCTCATGATAGCTTCACAGTCGACGAGATCCGGGCGTTGATGGACAAGCCCACCAATGTCCGAAACATGTCCGTCATTGCCCACGTCGATCACGGCAAGTCTACCCTGACCGACTCCCTGTTGGCCAAGGCTGGTATCATTTCCACCGCAAAGGCTGGTGAAGCTCGAGCAACAGATACCCGTGCCGACGAGCAGGAGCGTGGCATTACCATCAAGTCCACTGCCATCTCCCTGTACGGTCAGCTCGAGGATGAGGAGGACATCAAGGACATTGTTGGCCAGAAGACCGACGGCCGTGATTTCTTGATCAACCTGATCGACTCCCCAGGCCACGTTGACTTCTCATCCGAAGTCACTGCTGCTCTCCGTGTCACTGACGGTGCCCTCGTCGTCGTCGACACCGTCGAGGGTGTCTGCGTCCAGACCGAGACTGTGCTCCGACAGGCTCTTGGTGAGCGCATCAAGCCCGTTGTCATCATCAACAAGGTCGACCGTGCTCTTCTTGAGCTTCAGATCTCCAAGGAGGACCTGTACCAGTCCTTCTCTCGTACCATCGAGTCCGTCAACGTCATCATCTCCACCTACCTCGACAAGTCCCTGGGTGACCTCCAGGTCTACCCCTACAAGGGAACCATTGCCTTCGGTTCCGGTCTGCACGGCTGGGCTTTCACCGTCCGCCAGTTCGCCGTCCGCTACGCCAAGAAGTTTGGTGTTGACAAGAACAAGATGATGGAGCGTCTCTGGGGTGACAACTACTTCAACCCCCACACCAAGAAGTGGACCAAGTCTGGCACCTATGAGGGCAAGCAGCTTGAGCGTGCCTTCAACCAGTTCATCCTGGACCCCATCTTCAAGATTTTCTCTGCCGTCATGAACTTCAAGAAGGAGGAGATCAACACCCTGCTCGAGAAGCTCCAGCTCACCCTGACCCCCGAGGACAGGCAGAAGGAGGGCAAGCAGCTGCTCAAGGCCGTCATGCGCACTTTCCTGCCCGCTGCTGACTCCCTGCTGGAGATGATGATCCTCCACCTCCCCTCTCCCGTCACTGCTCAGCGCTACCGTGTCGAGACCCTGTACGAGGGTCCCATGGATGACGAGGCTGCTATTGGTATCCGTGACTGCGACCCCAAGGGTCCTCTCATGCTGTACGTCTCCAAGATGGTTCCCACCTCCGATAAGGGCCGATTCTACGCCTTCGGTCGTGTCTTCTCCGGTATTGTCCGCTCCGGTCTCAAGGTCCGCATCCAGGGCCCCAACTACCTGCCTGGCAAGAAGGATGATCTCTTCATCAAGGCCATCCAGCGTACCGTTCTCATGATGGGCGGCAAGGTCGAGCCCATTGACGACATGCCTGCCGGTAACATTGTCGGTCTGGTCGGTATTGACCAGTTCCTGCTCAAGTCTGGTACCCTGACCACCAGCGAGACTGCCCACAACCTCAAGGTCATGAAGTTCTCCGTCTCCCCCGTCGTCCGACGCTCCGTCCAGGTCAAGAACGCCCAGGATCTGCCCAAGCTGGTCGAAGGTCTCAAGCGTCTGTCCAAGTCCGACCCTTGCGTCCTCATCTCCACCTCCGAGTCCGGTGAGCACGTCGTTGCCGGTGCCGGTGAGCTGCATCTCGAGATTTGCTTGAACGATCTTGAGAACGACCACGCTGGTGTTCCCCTGATCATCTCCGACCCTGTCGTCCAGTACCGTGAGACCGTCCAGGCCAAGTCCAGCATCACTGCTCTGTCCAAGTCCCCCAACAAGCACAACCGTCTGTACATGGTTGCTGAGCCCATGGACGAGGAGCTCGCCGGTGCCATTGAGGCTGGCAAGATCGCCCCCCGTGACGATTTCAAGGCTCGTGCCCGTGTCCTGGCTGACGACTTCGGCTGGGATGTCACCGATGCCCGAAAGATCTGGACCTTCGGTCCCGATGGCACTGGTGCCAACTTGCTGGTTGACCAGACCAAGGCCGTCCAGTACCTCAACGAAATCAAGGATTCCGTCGTCTCTGGTTTCCAGTGGGCTTCCCGAGAGGGTCCCATTGCTGAGGAGCCCATGCGTGCCATCCGCTTCAACATCCTTGATGTTACCCTGCACGCTGATGCTATCCACCGTGGTGGTGGTCAGATCATCCCCACTGCTCGTCGTGTCCTGTATGCCGCTGCTCTTCTGGCTGAGCCTGCTCTTCAGGAGCCCATCTTCTTGGTCGAGATTCAGGTCCCTGAGTCTGCCATGGGTGGTGTCTATGGTGTCCTGACCCGCAGACGTGGTCACGTCTTCAACGAGGAGCAGCGTCCCGGAACTCCTCTCTTCAACATCAAGGCCTACCTGCCCGTCTTGGAGTCCTTCGGTTTCAACGCTGATCTGCGTCAAGCCACCTCTGGCCAGGCCTTCCCCCAGTCCGTCTTCGACCACTACCAGGTCCTGCCCGGTGGCTCTCCTCTGGATGCCACCTCCAAGGTCGGTACCATTGTTACTGAGATGCGTAAGCGCAAGGGTATCAAGGTTGAGGTTCCCGGTGTTGAGAACGTAAGTTATTTCCCACTATTATCTCCCCTAAGATGCGATGCTAATATTTCCTTCAGTACTATGACAAGCTGTAAACGGCTCCCTTATTTGCCGATAGAACTACCATTCGTGTCGAAATGGGCACAATATGTCAGTCAGCTGCTAGCGAAAATCAAGGACCACTACTCCTACCCCAGAGGGCTCGTCGCCCTGCTGATCTGAAAAGTAGATGGACGGTTACGGTTGAGTGACGAAAGAAAAAAAAATACCACCCCGTTGAAAAAAAAAAGGGAATCTGAGGCTATAATTAGGGATGTCTCACTTGGCGGCTTTCATGCATGTAGTTATGCCGATGGAGTCGAATGAATGAAATTTATGAGAATTTTAAAAAGAAAAAAAATCTGATGTATTATGCTGTGATTAATGCGTAGACTGGAATATCCTTGGTTAATGTTGCCTGGAGCAACCTTTTCTTGAGGTGATGATCCAATATATGCCATAGGTTAGCTGTGTCTGATATCGTACTGCAGATTATCTAGCTTCAAATGCGGACAACAAGCAGTTAAATGAAAAATAAGACATGAAGTTGACCGTCTAACCAATATACGATATTTTCATCAACATTATCAGATATCAATCAGTTTGAATTCATGGCCTCTACCCAGTTGATGCAGGAAATATCAGAAGCTCAACTAAATTGGGCGGGGTCTCCACTTTAAAAGCCACTGAGCGGCACCTTCCCGGCCGTCGTCAGGCGCAGCCTCGCCTTGCGATTATGCCAAAACAGAATCCGTCCTCCAACCTCTTTTTTTTTTCTTATCCCCATCCGAAGTGAGAAGAAAGGAAGAAGAAGAGCGCCTGGCTCAATTGAATCCTTCTTTTTTTTTTCTTCTTTTTTTTCGCCCAACATCGCGTTTAGGCCAATTGCGAATTTATGATATCCTCCATGATTCATTGATCATTACGGAGTACCTTTTTCTCTTCTCCTTGGTTCTCTACTAATCCTTTTCTCCCCAACCTTGAACCATGCTGTTCTCAGAAGAGGATGCGCCGTTGTTGAAGACATGGATTGTGAAGCGCATCGAAAACACGTTCGTCTGCCCTCAACCGGAGACGCGCGCCCCTCCTCTTGATACCTGACTTGCTGTTCCAATGTTGACGTCTCCTTTCTTTCTTGTACAGATCTGATGCGGATTCCGATGTGCTTGCCGACTATGTCATTGCTTTGTTGAAACACGATGGCGATGCCGAGTCGGTACGACAGCTTTGCGAAGCTGAGATTCCCGACTTTTTGACTGAAGGTTCGTTCGAGACGCGCTGGCGGTGGAGTAAAATGGCGAATGGGGAAGTGGCGTGCTGACTCGTTTCTTCACTTTGCTTTCGCGAGTTACAGATTCAAAGGCTTTCCTCGACGATGTATTCCAAGCGATCGCGTACAAGTCCTATCGATCGGGCGCTCCGCAGCCTCCGAAGCCTGCCGTTGGCGCTGCGGCTCCTCCTCTTCCTGCGCTCTCGGGTGCACAGAGCAATGCGCCGCTCCAAGGTGCCTCGAAGAAACGTGGACTACCAGACGAATTAGATTATGACGGGCATGGGTCGTATGGTAGGGGATCTAAGCAGGCCCGACGAGGCTCGAACCATGGGAGGATGGATGACTCAACAATGGGCGGCTACGTGTCTGTGGACTCGATGCCAGGCATGAAGCGCTTTGATCCCAAGAGCGCCCTTGAAGCCATCATGCAGATGCAGGCTATGGGTCTTCCTTATCCTGGCATGGCCGAATTCATGGCGCAGATGCCTCCCATTGGTGGAGGGAGGAATGCGCAGCGGCGGAGAGGACGGTGTCGAGACTTTGATACCAAGGGATACTGTTCGCGAGGAAACCGGTGCATGTATGACCATGGGAACTCTTCCGTCTATGTTCCTCCCATATTTTCCGGGATCGAGGGTATGTGTCGCGAGATTTCACTGACCAAGAGCCGAGACAAGGCAGGCATGTATACTAACATCCGTTTCCCCCTCTAGAATACGATCCCAACAACGCTGTACTTGGCATGTCAGCCCAGGCTGCAAATCCTTACTCGTTCCCTATGGATATGATGGGTCGCGGTCGAGGTCGTGGCGGTCGTGGTGGCCGCGCAGGCCGTGGCGGGAAGAAAGGGGGTGCGCGAGCGCCCTTTTCAGCAGAGGGTCCCGTTACCGATCGCACCAAGAGCACCATCGTCGTAGAAAACATCCCCGAGGAAAATTTCGACGAGAATGAGGTCCGTACGTTCTTTTCACAATTTGGCGAAGTGGTCGACGTCTCGATGCAGCCGTACAAGCACCTAGCGATTGTGAAGTATGACAAGTGGGCGTCAGCGAATGCAGCATATCGATCGCCAAAGGTCATCTTTGATAATCGATTTGTTAAGGTATTTTGGTACAAAGAAGACGGTGTCAAAGTACCATCCTCGGCAGCAGGAAATGGCGATGGCGTGCTAACTAAAATCAACGGCGATGGATCTGTTGTAACCTCAGATGCTGATGCTGATATTGACATGGAAGAATTTCAGCGGAAGCAGGAAGAGGCACAAAAGCAATACCAGGAGAAAGAAGCAAAGAGGACAGATCTAGAGCGACAGCGTCAAGAATTGGAGAAGAAGCAGCAAGAGTTATTGGCAAGACACAAGCAAGAAAGCGAGAGACTGAAAGCGAGATTAGCAGAGAAGAGTGGCGTGGCGGCAGATGCCAAAGCTACGGGGTCTTCATCATCAACGGATATGCTACGTGCTCAGTTAGCAGCACTAGAGCAGGAGGCTAAGATTCTCGGCATCGACCCTGATGCGGCAGAGGATGGGAGCGGCTACAGCTCTCGAGGTCGGGGATATAGAGGGCGTGGTGGACGAGGTAGTGATCGAGGGTTTGCGCCTCGAGGTCGCGGCTCGTTTAGGGGTCAAGTGGGAAGACATGCGGCGTACGCGCAGTACTCGCTGGATAATCGGCCGAGGAAGCTGGCTGTTACTGGCGTTGACTTTACCCCTGCGGATAAGGATGAGGCCCTTCGACATTTCCTCTTGGTAAGTGAACTTGATAGATCCCCCCCCCCCCGGGGGGCACCAAAGGCTTTTCCGCGTGAAAGAAGCTTAGCTAACTAGTAAATCTTACAGAACTTGGGCGAATTTGAATCTGTGGAAACCAACGCTTCTGTCACATACGTTTCTTTCCAGGATCGTAAAACGGCCGAGAAATTTTATTACAGTTTGCACGGCAAAGAACTGCCTGGCATCGCTGGCACGCTGGAACTCTCCTGGATCAACACCCCACTGCCACCCGTTGGGTCCTCCAAAAAGAGCGAGGATGCTGAGGATGGAGATGCCATGGCGGGGTTGGGTGACGACGAGGGAAATGAGGATGCTGGCTCGCTGGAGGAGCATATGCGGGAGCGGCAGGTGGATATGGATTATGAGGTTGGCGATGAGGAGGGTTGGGCCGAATGAGGGGATTTCGAGTGAAAGTAGGGGGGGAGAGGAAAAGTTGATAGGTCAGCGTGAATATGGCATAGCTTTGACGCAAGACACACACACACACACACACACACACACACACACACATATATATATATACATATATACAAAACATGTGGGTTAAAAGAAAAGATGAATGTAGGGCTATGAACGGGGGCTGAGGAAGGAGTCAAGCTCAAGCTGTTATTAGACAACACAAAGAACTACAGAGAAATCAGGGGCTACACAATTTTGATGAGAGACTTTTTTGCTCACGTGTGAGATTAAGCACCAAGTAATGTAATCAGAATGGACGACGCCGTCAAGACCAATTATATTCGTCCAGCCATTCTATCTTTCGAGTAGAGATTATGTAGATAGACGGGTAGACGCACACAATGCATATATGCTCAATACTTGTAGTATTGTATAATACATAGTTGTATATATACATACAAGTATGTAACTTCCATCATGCCATTTCATCCATACATTTTGTTTTCGCCAACATCATCCCAACTTGTCTAATCCTCCTCTCCTCCTCTCCTTCAGCATCACCCACCGCCCTCTCCTCTCATGCCAATCTCTCTATCTGTACTCCTCATAACAAAACTCAACTCGTAAAAAAAAAAAGAAACCACACAAAACCAAAAATGTCCGCAGGCGGGGGTATCGTTGAGATATAATATATGCAATTCCAAAGTAGAACCGGGGGCTCCATGCCAATTTCTGCGCCCAATTTTTTTTTCTTTTTCCTTCTTTTCACGTTTGTATGTGTGAAAACCAGTAAATGCCCAGTGGATCGAAACTCGACCCTTTTAACCTTTCTGTCCCATTGCGCCCGCCGCCCCGGGTAAAAATAAAACCCCGTAGTCATGATTTTGCCTTCGGTGTGACTTTTTGTTGAAAAAGACACCGACTCCGCCTCTGTGCAGAAAACGCCGCTTTTTTGTCATCTGCGCCCTAATAAATATGAATGGTAAAAAGAGAAAGGATGAGAAGAAGAGAAGGAGGGTATTAAAGTCATAGTTGGGATAAAGAAAGCAATACCCAAATCGCGGATTGGCTAATCCGCAAGGCTTTCACTCCCTCGGAGAACTATGCCAAGCCGAATTAAGCTGTGCCATTGGTGGGGACAGCGAGTTCCTTAACCTCGAGGCCTTCAAGGAATGCGAAAATAGTGCTATTTTCGCGGAAATCATTGTTCACTAGATAGATGCTGTTAGTCTACCGGAAAAGAGCTAGATGTGGTAGAAACTCACCAATGTTAACGAGATACCATTCATTCATGATTCCCTCGATCAGCGCGCGGCTAGGACTATTGGCATCGAAACAATGGGCCCAGTCGATACCAAGTCGGAAAGCCTCGTCTCTCCAGGCCAGGAAGCTGACGGATTCAACAATAGTGGGCTGGACAATCTCCTTGCCTGGGAAGACTCCCCAAGTGACGGCGTTGGGGCCATCTGAAGGCGCATTGGACTTCAGTTCGCCGTTCTTGGTAACGGCATAGTAGGTCAAATTAGGGAAGTCGTCAAGGCGGCTAATCATCTCCTCCACGAGGTATGGTGGCATCAGCAGCTCCAGGTAAGCCTTTTGGTAGACGTAGCCGTTTGAAGGTCCCCAGCCGTGAACAGGGTGGTTGGACTTGGCACCGTCAACTGCAGGCTGCGAGTTGACAGTGAGAATACCTCGCTTGTTGAGAGCCACGAGGTCGTCCTTGATAGGGTCGGCTTCGGCGGCGAGGGCTGATTCACTCCAGGGCAGAGTTTCGATCTTCTTCTCCAGGTACTGGACGAATGTGCTGGCAATATCCTGGATCGACTTGGGCTCACCCCATTTCTTGCGGTTTTGCTCATTGGTGCCAGTCAAGCCAATGCCATAGGCATCGAGCTCTCCGAAAGCGGGAGAGCGAGAGTCACCCCATCGACCGTTGGGGAACTCGTCCCAGTCTTGAGTACGAATAACATACGACTTGTTGCGGTTGCGCCAGAAAATGGGACGCACGTCCTCGTCGCGTCGGCCAAAGCCTTTGGACTGCTTCCAGGGGAGGGCTTGTTTGAGAGGATTTTCGGGTGAAGGGGTCCAGTTGAGCTCATCGAGGACCATGCGAGTGGCCTGAGCAAGGTTCATGGTGTAGAAGTGAAGATGGTGGATGCCATTGGCAAGGAGCTTCCTGCACAATTCGGCAACCAAAGTCTTGCCGATTTCACGCACGGCCACATCGTCGTTCTTGACTGGCTCGAGCTTGGCCATCCACTCTGGAGGGACTTTACACTGCATGTGTTTGGCACGACGAAGGAAACTAGCATATGTGGCAATGGGCATGATTCCGGGCAGGATGGGAATGGTGATACCTCGTTCGCGGACCTTGCCAACCCATCGGATGAAGTTGTCAGCATCGTAGAACATTTGAGTGACGATAAAACCAGCTCCCATGTCCACCTTCTCCTTGAGATGATCAAGCAGCAAATCTTCGTCCTTGTTGTCGTCGCAGCCCTCGGGGTAGCCGGCAACACCAATGTCAAAGTGGTCTCCATATGTGTCACGAATATGCTTGACTAGATCGCGAGCATACCGGAAGTTTCCATCTGCAGCAGTCCACGACTCTTGGTCACGGGGAGGGTCGCCACGAAGGGCAAGAATGTTGGTGCATCCAGCCTTGTACGCCTTCTGCAGGGCATCATTGACCTTTTCAAGGCCCATGTCAGTGCATGTAAGGTGCATGCACGTCTCGAGGCCATAGACGGCCTGAGCCTGGACAACCATCTCACAGGTCAGCTCTGCAATACCACCACCGGCTCCCCATGTGATGTCAATGAACTTGGGTCCAAAGTTGTTCATGCGGTCCATACGATCGTAAAGATTCTGAACACCTTGAGCAGTCTTGGGCGGGAAATACTCGAAGGAGAAGGACGGGGCCTTCGACTTCTCCGTATCCGCAACCAAGCTCTTGATATGCATGTTGGGCGAGCAGCGAGCAGTAAGACAATGCTAATGGGATCAGCAGGAAAGGGTAAGAGACGGCGACAAGACGATAGACAGGGCGAACGGCGAGGAGTCAATTTATTTGCTCATGCGCGAGAGGTTCCTATTGCTATCGGACGGAGAGCAAAAGAGTCAGCAGGGAAAGAGTCGGACAGGCCGGCCACACGGGTGAACCCACCACAGACAAGAGAGACGGCCAAAGGACGAGAATGGGTGAATTGAAGCGTTATTTTTGCGGCGCTTCAACTAGATATACAGTAAAGAGACGGCAAAGCCGAACCGACAACTGTCGCAACGGTTCTTCGCAAGCCAGACAAGATTCGACCAACGCCGCCGACAGTCCGCCGAGTGCGGGTCGCAAATCTGTCGAGGATCGATTCGAGCGATTCGCCCGCAAGAGAGAGCCGAAAGGCAGGATGAGAGGCAAGGGCGGGAAGAAGGGAACGTACAGGAGAGGATCGAGAGCTATATTGGAGGGAGCAAGAACAAGACGCGCAAATAAAGAGGGGGGAGTCACAAATTAAAGTAAACCGGCTTCGAGAAAGAATATGACCGAAATTTGTATGCGGAACAATGACTGACAGATGCGACCTGGGGCTTCCGAAGTATGGAGGGGCTATGATTGGACCAATTGCGGGTCACCGCCCGCCGGGTTAGGAATGATGAGGTACTGGGTACTTGCAAGGTACTCGTACCAGGTTTGTACTGAGAATGTGTTGTTTCATCAGGGAAAAAAACCGCACTGTTACACAGAACTTCGAGAAGGATCTACAGAGAGGACAATTATTTGCTGATGATAGCCAGGGATGGAAGACGCAGGCCTGTTGCACATGAAGATGTGATACCTGCACGAAGCCTGGAAACAGCGCAAGGAGCTGTATCCTGTGCCACTCCGGGCCGCGAAATATTGGATACACGAGCAATTAATTGTTGAGCCCGCAACAAGCAGCTTGTGCTCCCGTACAATCAGTACACCAGTTCGTATAATACTAGGCAGTACTCCGTACTAGGTGTTAATCCTGTGGGTAAGAATCGCTGCTAAGTCTCTGCAGCTGCAACTGCTTGTAAGCGGCAAGGAAACAAACACAGCCAGTGCCTCGAGGCATGTGTGCTGACCATCCATGGCAATGCTATCTTGTTCTTCCACATGGGGAATATCTCCGAGTACCGCGACGGCGAGCCGACTGATGACTGGATGGCATTATTCAACGACAGAAATCGATGAAAATTAAATTGACAGCGTCGAGAGCAAATATGGAGCGGCAAATATGCAACCCTTATGGGTACTTAGAGACTAGCTTAATTAACACTCCTATTTACTTAGTACCTAGTGGACTACAGGTGCCTATACTATAGTCGGGATTATTTGATTCCCATTCCACTGTTTCCATGTGATTCATTCATCAATTTGTTGAGCACCCCTCCCCCGCTGTCATAAAAGTCGCATGTGGAGGTACCCGGTACATCTGCTGTACATGTACTCCGTCTGACTGAATCTTACCCGCACTCCCGTTCCATGCCTCCGGAAAATTCGCACACTGTACTCCGTCATCCGACACTACAGCACACTACAGCACTACAGGCACCGTCACCAAGTGCTGAGATGCGTTCATATTTGCACTGGGAATCTGCAAACGCCGGAACCATCTGCCCTAATTGCGTTGCCAATGACGAAATCGGTGGTTGAACCGTCAGATTTAAGGCTAAATCGAGCAATACCTAGGTAGTCTATTCAAACTTCCCGCAAGGACTGCGAATCAAAAGTCAAAATGGGCATTGCCACGTACAGTTCTCCCGAATATAAACACTGTGACAGCCATCTGTTCAACTCATTCTCTCATTATCTGCCTCTTTAGTCCCCTGCACCACGTACACAACATCCGGCTGCCTACTTGTACCTCGGTGAATTATTTGCACTACGCTGCAAAACCTAGGCGGCTCCTTATACGTACCTAGGAAAACATCCCGTAGCTTGGTAGCTTGGTACGTAGTAGTATAAGCAAGCAATCCTGCCGGCGACGATCCGTGTAAGCTCATAGCGGCGTCGAAGTCATCCGCGATGCAACCCCGAAATCCACCGATAGAATTCACCGAATGTGCCTCTTCACTGCTAAGACTGTGAAGGGTATATTAGTTTTTGATTTCGGAGTCTGGAGCGAGACTCCACGTGGAGTTGCGGGAATATATTTCAACACGTATCCCATCACTGTTGTACTCCATGCTAGGCTCTTGTCTGACTTCACGCCCACTTTCGTGTCCGTCTAATACCTGATGCAGGCACCCGCTCATCTGCCGTCTTATACAGTACTAAGACATCTCACAAAAGCGTTGGCAAGTAATACCACCAGCTAGAATTAGCTTCGGACCTTCGCCTTTACAAATGCCTTAAGCTGGCTGATCATCCACGGTCTCACGCAGAGTGAGCTGTCATGTGCCTCACTCAAGACATAGACCTGAAACTCTCTTTCTCAAAGTCGTATTTCTGCCGTTTGAATAAGAGAGTGGAGGACGTGTAGCACTTCGAGTTCCGGATTCAACTTGATAAAACGCACCCCCCCCCCCCCCCCTTCTTTCATCATGGCGTCCCTTTCAATGCCAGTGGCGGTGCTCCTCTCAGTCGCCGCCAGCGATTGCTATTCTCAATGACATCTCGGTCAAAGATGAACCACCATCGTTCAAATAATATCTGGCCCACTTCCCAGCTATTCGGATCATACGGATCGCCTCCATAGATGCGCACACCCTCCGAGTTATCCTCAAAGTCGTACGCAAAGTTGACCAAGGCAAGCGGGCCAGCCGCATGGGGGGGTCTCATCTCGTCGGGCATCGAAAATATGTTAATCACCCTATCACGAACTCCCGGCCACGGCAGAAAATCTAGTAGCGGATGATGCGGAACCAGAAGCTGAGAGGCCGTGGGCTTCCATGCAACGGGGAGCTGCTCGCTCGGTGTTCCTATTCCTTGGGAGAACGGAGAGACGGCTTCCAGATTCCACACTTGCTGCTGGCAACCAGTGCGCTCTGCTATTCTCAGTACTGCCCGTAAGAGTGTAAGTTCGTGGACAGGTAAGAGATAGCTGTCGGCAAAGCTGCCATCCGACGACGACGATGGAGACGTGCTATCCCAAGTTGGTGGCAACATGTCGGACAAATTCCCATCCAGGTGTTCGCTACTGCTGAAAACGAAGCCTTCCTCTCCAGAACCTTCATCTGTGATTGATGTAGATGAGAAATCCGAAATATTTGCTGTATCCGAAAGTAACAATGGCATCGACGCATTGCTACTAATGTTGTTATTGAACATGGTCGTGGCCCATCCTGACAAGCCAAAGTCAATCTCATCCAAGCCGCCAGTATTAGAGGTAGACTGGTTAGAGGTTGAGATGATTTCAACATCGATTTCTTTGTCATTATTACTCTGGGAATCGCCTGTGGTGTTGCTGTTCTCTTTGATTTCCTGGCCCTTTTCTTTATTTCTCTCCTTTTGTCGTCGTAGGCGCTTCTTCTCCCCTACACTAATGGGTAAGCAACTGAAGATGGGGGCGTTGCCGCTCGCGTTATACCGGACAAGGCAGCACTGACTGTATCTGCGCTGTGCTAGCACATTAAGAATCCGTTTCCTCTCCGGCGCGTTTTCTTCTATGTCTGGCACTTCAAGGACTGGCGCCGGCTTGTAGATTCTTTGCCTCGACCGAGGCTGACCAGTGGTGTTAGCTTGAGATGTGCACCCTCCACTCGCCATTGTTTGGTTTCGCCGGCAGACGCTTGATGAAATTCGTGGTTGTTGGTAGTCGGTTGGATTCTCTGTGGAAGAGCTGCTGTGTCAATTGACAAATATTCCTTGCTACTTCTGGGCTCCGACATCATCGTTCGGGGCGGCTGGCTATTTATGTAAATTGCATGTCTGAACTAGAGCATAACGCCTTACGAGCCGAACTGACGCACTGTGGCGCAGTGGCATAACGGATATGATATACTTTTATACGTAATAGATTTAGCGTGTATGGCAAGTATTTCTCATCTAGTTCCAAGCTATGACCGTTTGATTATGAATATCATACAGTGTAGCGCTTTCGAGCTGAAGCGCCCAAAGTTGCCATCCATGCATTAACAACCATCATCAAGATATGGCATATAATATGCGAAACAGGGTCACCCAGTGCTGTTTTGTTATATCTACAACATATTCTCGACGATTCCCTATTTGATATGCATGCCTGGATTCAATATGAATCGTGATTCAGGGCCGCAAACTTGGCGAGTTATACCTAGCTCTGTAAGCCGGGCAAATTCAAGTCCGATCAGCAGATTTCCTCTGTAGCCAGCGTTGTTGGTAGTTGATGGGCGATGTAGAATGGGAGCTTGTATATGGAATTGCCAGAAATATAATTTAGGCTTGTATAGTCCGTGGATTTATGGATTTTCGTCTTTAGCATTTTTGGGGCAGAGTGGTGTCCTGATTCGGTGCATCAAGTCAATCACTTATTAAGTTGATGGCCCAACCGATAAGCCCTACGTCTAGACTATAGACTGATCTCCTCACTCCCACATTATATAGCCATTTATAAAAAAGAGATCGACATATTATATCCTGTATCATGTTAATTATTGATCGGATAGGAGGTTAAAGGTTCATTAAAAATGATAGCTGGGGAAAATATGCGCGCCAATCAGCGCATACTCCCGGTCCAGGGTATGCACGCAGCATTTGTCCAACGATGTTCTTCCGCCAACCAGGTGGAACGAACGCATTATTATGGAAGTGAATTTGGGTACTTTTCATATGACTAAAGGCCACACGCATCATTCAAAGGTGCTCTTAACTCTGCCTATTATGTGAATGGAGCCTCAGATACAGACACCGGCGAAGAACTAGCCTCATATACACGGCACGGGTGTCGTTCTTCCGTCATTTTGCTTGACTACCTTGGTTAACACTGCTCCGGCACCTTTGAGAACATGCTATTCCATCTTACCAAGTTTCGCTCGGTCGGGGAGAATAAGAGAGCATGGTTCGTCTGAAATCATGACTTAGACCTAACCACAAAGGCCAGCAGAGGGCTCCATCACGGAAAATCCGACAATGGACGACCCCTCCGGATAAATGACAACACTTATGTACGTTAAAGTGCAGATTCATGCATATACTTGAGCTCATATAACCACCGGGACTACGATAACAATAATTACCCGTGAGCAAGTGATGATAAATAGCCTGCGCTCAAGCCCGTGAGGTTCTACGCATAGGTTCAGAGTTTACACCTCTGATTGACGGCCTCTTTGCTTTTCACATTTACAATGCTATGGTCTATATGCCTCTGTACAGCGGTCCTGGTGGCCGTCGGCCAGGCTACGGCAAATCAACCATTGTACAAGAATCCTCACGCTTCCGTTGACGATAGAGTAGCTGATCTACTTAAGCGCATGTCTGTCAAGGAAAAGATGGCTCAATTGATACAAGGAGACATGTCCAACTATCTTGATCTCACATATGGCACGTTCAACAAAACGGGTCTCGAGTGGAACATGGAGTACCGAGCCAACTCGGTCTGGACGGGCTATTACACCAATATGACAACGGTTAAGAAGGCTGCTCAGCTGGCACAGGACTATCTGGCCAAAGAAACAAAGTTAGGTCAGGCTTACTATGTCGGGATTTCCTGATCAACTCCTTCTAACGCCATCTAGGCATTCCGGCTTTTGTTCAGAGCGAAGGGCTTCATGGATTCTTAGGGTTAAATGCCACCATTTTCAACTCCCCAATTGGTATGGCGTGCTCATTCAACCCTGGGCTCGTAGAAGAGGTGGCAAGGGCTATTGCGACAGAAAGTCTAGCCCTCGGAGTCAATCAGCTTTTCGCTCCACTAGCTGATCTTGCTCGAGAGTTGAGATATGGCCGAGTGGAGGAGTGTTTCAGCGAGGATCCTTATTTGTATGTTTCCTTACCTGTGATATTCTATTCTGGCTGTGGGCTGACCCGTTTTCCTAGAACGGGAGAGATGGCATACAGCTTTGCTAAAGGTCTTCAAGAACAAGGTGTCTCAGCAACAATTAAGCATTTTGTAGGTCAAACTCTGTCGACTGGTCCTGGAGGGGATCGGCTAATTGGTAATTCGTTTACGAAAAGGCTGCTTTTGCATCGCCAGAGCAGGGCATCAACACTTCTCCGGTCCACGGAGGTGAACGTGAATTACGGTCGCTTTATCTTCCATCGTTCAAAAGAGCCATCATTGATAGTGGCGCTACTTCTATCATGTCGTCTTATAATTCATACGATGGCGTCCCAATGGTTGCGAACTCGGATGTACTTACTGGTATTCTTCGAGGCGAATGGGGCTATAAATACTTTGTCATTTCCGACGCGGGTGGTACTGCTCGCCTTGCTAACGCATTCTATGTCTGCGAAATCGAAGACAACGAGTGTATCACTCTTGAGGTATGCAATAAGGATAATTTCATCATGTACGAAAAACTGACTATTACAGGCTCTGCCTGCCGGTAACGACGTTGAAATGGGTGGTGGATATTATAGCTTCGAATCTATCCCTGAACTGATAGAATCGGGCAAGTTGAGTGAGAACGTCTTGGATACTGCCGTATCTCGCGTGCTTCGCTCGAAATTCGCTCTGGGGCTCTTTGAAAAGCCCTTTACCGGCGTTTCTGACAAAGAAATCTTCAAATACATCAACACCAAAGAACACAAACAAATAGCCCGGCAGCTTGATGCGGAGAGTATCGTGCTGCTTGAGAACCACGAAAACGTTCTACCCTTGAAGAGGGATACAAATGTGGCTGTAATTGGCCCCATGGCCCATGGTTATGTCAATGTGAGTATCTTTACATTAAGATTCTAGGCTGATTCAAACCGCTTTGCTGATGAATGAAAACGTGTAGTACGGAGACTATGTGATTCACACTGCAATGACCCGAGGTGTCACTCCCCTTGATGGTATCAATGCTGTCAGCAAAGGTAAGGTCACTTATGCTAAGGGTTGCGAGCGCTGGTCCAACGATGAATCCGGATTTGATGAGGCTATTGCCGCTGCTGAAGCATCAGATGTGGCCATCGTCGTTGTTGGAACCTGGTCTCGCGACCAGAATGAGCTCTGGAGCGGCTTTAACGCGACGACCGGTGAGCACATTGACGTTAGCAACCTGAATCTTGTTGGTGCCATGCCTCGCTTGGTCAAGGCCATCATCGAGACTGGAAAGCCTACTATTGTTGTCTACAGCTCTGGGAAGCCTATTACCGAACCCTGGATATCAGAGGAGGCTTCTGCCCTGGTTCAGCAATTCTACCAGTCCGAACAAGGCGGATATGCTCTTGCAGATGTACTATATGGAAATGTCAATCCTTCGGGGAAACTCTCTGTGAGTTTCCCTTACGATGTTGGAACTCTGCCAATCTACTACGATTACCTCAATTCTGCGCGGTCGTACCCCAACCCTGGTCATGTGTATGACAACGGCACCATCGTATTTGGTAGCACATATATTCTCGAGAATCCCACAGCGCTCTACGAATTCGGATACGGCCTCTCCTACAGCCAATTCAAGTTCTCCGATATTTCCGTTTCTAAATCTCGAGTTTCCGCTTCCGACACCGTAACCGTTTCTGTGAAGGTGACAAACACTTCGCAGCGTGATGGTGCAGAGGTTGTCCAACTTTATGTCAAGGATATGCTTGCGTCTGTGGAGGTGCCAAGATACCAGCTCAAGGGCTTCAAAAAGGTTACCGTCAAGGCTGGTAAGTCTACGACGGTCAAGATTGACCTTGTGGTAGAAGATTGGGGTCTCTGGAACCGCAAGATGCAGTATGTTGTTGAGCCCGGCGAATTCACCGTGCTTGTGGGGAACTCGAGCGAGAAGTTCCAGGGCAATGTAACAGTCACCGTTTCTTGAAATGAATTTGCGTTAAGGACATATATGATAGAATGGCAAAAGGGAAAAGGAATCCCAGCTCGGTTACTTAGGAATGCCGTTAGGAATCCGTGGAATCGTCAAATATTTCCGTTCGTAGCCTGTAGAAGCTGGCTATGATATTTATCATTTGACTGCCCCATGACGAAAGCGCTTGAATCATATTTAAGGGAAAACAAAATAAGATTAAGAAACTAACTAACTTAAAAAAAAAAAAATGCTGAATACATGTAACTAGCCATACTACCTATCTAAGAACGATACTTTGATAAGACGTGTTGAATAGTGTCGTCTGGCCCATCAATGATTGAAGAAATCACATGGCCAAAGACCATGGCGATAACTCTAGCTTCAGCCTCTGGAATCCTGCCGTTGTAGAAATAAAGAGATACCAGAAGTGCGTCACCTCTGTCAGCCACACCTAACACAATATCGTACTGCAAAAGCGTTAGTATTTTGATCATAGCATAAGCTCGTCAAGGGTTAACTGACCTCTGTAGGATCTTTTGACCATAATCTTTCCAAAGAAATGCCTTTATCTGAAGCTGTGTCGCCATTGGAAGAGTCGTCCTTCTGGAAAGAAATTGCAGTATTGAACAGAGATAACCCTTGGAAGTCACCGCTCGGAATATTAGTCAGAGTGAAGCTCTGGTTTGGTGAACTTTTCACAAAATCTTCGTGGACGTCTGTTAGTAGCTGACGTAGCGAACTACCTTGCGGTATCGAGCATCTGCACGGGACGAGGTTTATGTAGAGTCCAACCGCGTCTTCGATCCTTTCTATCGGGATATCGCGACCGGATACAAGATATCCAAAGCACACTTCTGAGCTCTTGACAAAGTTGTGAAGCACCACTGCCCACGCCGCCATGAAGATGTTGGCAACGGTTACCCCATGCAATCTAGATGCTGCATATAGCTTGTTGCTTAGATGCTCCACATCAAGTTCCACTGAGCTTAATTCACCTCGTTGATGACGCTCCTGTGTGGCAATGGGCATGCTGCATGGAACCAACCCATCAAGGTATTTTGTCCAGTAAGATAATGAGGCTTCATGGTCTCCCTTTACAGTATAATCGATGAAACGGCTATATTGCGGGCCAGGACCAGAGTCTAATTGTCCCTCATACGCCAGTTGAAGGTCACGTAGGAGGACTTGGTGTGAGAATCCGTCAATTATAGCATGGCTTATCTCCAGCTTCACAAAAATTGTCTTTGTTGCGCTGGTGTATAAGGAGAGCTGGTGTGTTGGATGTATCATGCCAAAGCTCAAAGGAGGCTGCTTCGTAGCGAATTCGAAGGTGCTTTTGTCATCTGATTCGGTGCTGGTATAATTGATAAGCGCATTGGAACGTCGAAGGACGATCTGAATGAATTCACTCTTTGCGGAGCCGCTTCGAGCAAACACAGTTCTCAGAATTGAGTGGCGATTGACGACGTTTTCCCACGCAGCCTTGAGACGGCTCACTTGTGGCACTTGGGCCCCAGCATCGACTCGCCAGATGTTTTGAACATTGTAGGAGGTAGTAACTTCTGCTTGGTGGGTAAGAATACGCTGCTGCATCGGTGAACAAGGATACACGTCCTCGACGTCTTCGGGGCCGACTCCTATCAGAGGATATGTTTCATTCACTAGTTTGTCTAGACCCTGGTATGTGATCTCAAGAAGCGGGAAATCACTTAACGATTGATGAATCTTTGTAGACAATAATGTGTCCACACAAGTGTTGAGAAGTTGCTCGTATTCTTTGATGAAGCGTAATATCTGATCTTGCCGCTGCATATTGCGATTATAAGAGATTTCGAAATGCAGGTGGTTTTTATCTGCCGTTACTGATACTTCAATCAGTGAGAAGCGCGGCATGTTTGGACTAATCTGAGAGACTGTAGAACCCGTATCATCGGCTGGCCTGAACAGTGCGTCTTCTTGCTCCAGTTGCTGATATCTTCCAGAATAATTGAAGATGACTTCGGGAGGGAATTGCTCTTTGAACAATTTCGTGGAATTATCGTACTGATGCAGAGAAGCAAAGTATGCTAGTCCTCTCTCAAGGGTCTGTCGACGGGCATCTTTGACATGACGAAGAACACCGATAAAGTCGGAGTCCTCCCCTCCCACCACGCTGATGGGAGCAAGTGTTGTGAACCAGCCCACAATGTTAGAAGGGTCTATCGATGTATGATCCCAAGATTGACGGCCATGACCCTCGTTAAAAATGGGTGGTACGCGATGGTTGGGGAATGCATTTTGAAACGAGCTGATGAGGGCGCAGAGCATGATATCTAGAGGCTCGGTATTGAGGGGAGCATTGCACTCTCCCATAAGCTTTGACGTGATATCTTGGCGGAGAGAAAACGTCTCTGAGATGGTATCGCAGTACAAATTAGGCAATTCGTTCATACCCCAACACCCGTAGTTTGAAGGGGCAACCTCAAAGGGCATTGCAATCTCTGACCTGCTTAGCCTTTGGACATGGTTGGACTGCAGCCTGCACCATGCTCTAAACGAAATGTCAGTCTCTGGTATAGAAACTTGGTCATTGCTTAGGAATTCCTCCAATTCTCGTAAGATGATACGCCATGAAACAAGATCAACAACCAAGTGGTGGGCCACGAGATACATCATTTGTTGGTTGTTGATTCTGAGCATGTCGACTGCGAATACCGGCCCATTTCGGATATCAATTTTTGCGTGTGTAGCTCTTTGAATAGCTGGAATCTCACATCCATCCTCCAATTCATGTATCTCAAAACTGTATGAGTTCGCCAAGTCCTTAGAGATGCGCTGAGTCCAGTGGCCATCCATGAATTCGAATTGAGCACTTAGCATAGGATGGCGCTTGACAACGAAACTGAGAGCACGAGATAATGCAATTTCATCAATTTCCTTGGTAACATGCAACAGGAAACTTTGGTTGAAATGATTTTCTCCCCTTGGTGAATACGAGAAGAACATTTCCTGTATAGGAGAGAGCCGGAACGGTGTTCCAATGTCCTCCGGCTCGAGTAAGATGGGTTTGCGAATGGGCTGAGCGCGTGCCGCTAACTTCGATATAGTTTTGCACTGTATAATGTCTTGTACTGTAACAGATATTCCTTGCTTTCGGCAACGCGAGACGACCTGCATGGCCGAGATTGAATCTCCGCCAAGACTAAAGAATGGCTGGTGTACATCTTCGATTTGGACATTGAGTACTTCGCTCCATACTGACTGGAGGATGATTTCGTTGGGAGATTTAGGTGCTTGTGAAACATGTGAAGTAGTCGCATTCGGAACCTTACCGAGAGTTTCTCTGCTGATAGTCTCTAGCCGGCCAAGGATTTGTCGGCGATCCAGCTTTCCGGTTGTTCCAAGAGGCATCTTGGCCACGACAATCCAGTGGCTGGGAATCATGTAAGGCGGCAGAGATGCTGATGCAATGTCCGATAGAGCTGAAACTCTTTCCGAGACGATGGCATCTTGGATCGGAAGCAACCAATCTTCACTGCTTCTCGAGGCAGTAGGTAGCTCTTTCAATGTTAAAACAGCGACGAGTTGCTCTTTGCACAAGCCTGATCTGGGCATCGCAACCATGATTTGACTGATGAGAGAACTGACCGCAATTTGATGTTCGATCTCTGTCAGTTCGATGCGCTGTCCATGTAGCTTTATCTGCATATCTTTGCGTCCAATATAAACCACCGAGCCGTCTGGATTATATCTTGCTAGATCACCACTCTTATAGACTCTGAAGGCTTCTCCCCTAGGTGAGCTCTGAAGCCAATCTGGACGAGAAATAAAAGCATTGGACGTCTTCTTCTCATCATTGAGATATCCACGAGCAAGAATTGGACCCTCGATCAGAAGCTCTCCAATGCATCCCACGGGGGCTAGCCTGTCATGGTTTTCCACATCGACAATCCATGATCTTGAACCAACACCATATCCGATGTTCGTTGCTTGTGAATTGTGTTTAACTACTGGTAGACAAGTTGACCAGATGGAACATTCAGCTGGCCCATAAATGTTAATCAGGTGCACCTTGGTAGACCAAGTTGCAACGTTTTCAGGACTTGGAGCCTCTCCGCCAAGCGCGAGGACCTCAAGCTTAGGAACTTCCTCTGGGGTAATTAACGTTGCAACACTCGGGGTGAGATATGCCCAATTCACATTTAGCGAGTTCATCACGCCAGCCAAGTTATTCATCCTATCGTAGTTGGAAGGTATGCAGATGCAACCGCCCATGGTGAGGGTGGTAAATACTTCGCCAATGCTGACGTCGAAAGTGTAGGATGCAAACTGTAAGACTCGTGAAGTCGTGCTGATTCGAAGTATAGGTCCGTGGGCAACTATACTCGAAGATAGTGCTGCGTGTTCCAAGACAATTCCTTTCGGGACTCCAGTACTTCCAGAGGTAAACACAACGACCGCGGGGTCTTGTGGCAACACATTGACCTTTGGACGCTCAGAAGCCATGGCCAGTCTGTCAATGAAAGAAGAATCCAGTATCACTGTCGTTTTAGTCAACGACTGTAGAGCACTAGCATGCTTCGGCTCCATGATGCTGATATTCGCCCTTGTCTCTGCGACAATAGTCTCTAGACGGCTTCGAGGATGCGAGGGATCAATCGCCACAATGCAGCCGCCTGCCTTAAGTATAGCTAACATAGCCACTGTTGCCCACAGAGATTTATCGAAACAAAACGGCACCATCACCGAAGGCCGTACGCCAGCTTCAACAAGATGTTGTGCCAGACGATTAGATACTTCTTCCAATTCTGCGTAAGTAAGTTCTCCGTCCCATGAGCATATTGCGACAGCGTTTGGCTGCTGGTCTACTTGCTCTTCGACCATGTGATGTACGCATGACTGGGTATACTCCAAAAGTTGGCTATTCCAGCTTAGAATGTCCAATTTATCTTGGGTGCTAATAACTTCCACATCACGTAGGATGGTCTGTTCACTTTCACATGCAAGCTGACCCAGGACATGTTCAAACTGCAGGATGAGTCGCGATATCTGCTCTGGAGAAATTGCTTTCGAGTCATACTGCGCCACGACATCGAGGCCCTCAGAGCTGGAACTGGGTGTGCATTCGATTGTCAGCGGGTACGTGAGAAAATCAGCTTGATGGCCTGGAATAGCATATTCATGGAAAAAACTGTCGACGGATGAATCTGTCGGACTAGGGTTCACCACCAATAAGTTTTGGAAGTCGGAAGCCTCTCGAACCTCTGATCCAAGCCGCCTGATATTCTGCAGGCCAAACTGCTCATGGGCAAACATGTTGGCTGCCTCTTGTTGAACTTGCTTTAGGAATGTTGCCACAGATGTCGTCTTGTCAATACGGCAACGAACTGGGACTGTGGTAATGGTAGGTCCTGCAATGCTTTCAACTGGAAGACCATGTACATTACGACCGCTTAAAGTGGCACCGAATACAATGTCGTCTGATGATGAGTAGCGGCTAACAACAATTGCCCATGCGGCACGAATAATAGTTGACGAGGTAATGCTTGACGCTGCTCTTTGTGCGCGAAGAAATTTGATATGATGGAAATCTCTTTGATCAGTATGAGCCTGGTAATCCGCAGAGGGCAGTGAGGGGAAGTGAATCTGGTTTGCTTGTGTCAATTGGTCTTGCCAGAATTTGGCAGATTCGCTGGAGTTGGAGCTCTCCTGATGACGGATGAAATCCTTGAAAGGGAGCAGTGTCGCCATTTCGATCCCTTGGTAATGGGCGTAGACACAACTCAAGACAAGATTCTTAGACCATCCATCATAAAGTGCATGATGGGAAGTCCAAATGAAATGGCGATTATCTGAATCGACGCCTGTCAAGGCAAAGCGAGCTAACGGTTCGCCAAAAGCAACAGGGCGCTTATGATCCTCCTCAAGATAGGCATCGAGCTTATCTTGATATATCCATTGGATATCTTCGTCAATGACGACTTGGAATAATGACGAAGACTCTGTGGATTCGATGATCCTTGTTCGCAGTATATCAACTTGCTTGAAGACAGCCTCCCAACTCTGTTTGAAACGGCTTATCTCAACGCTAACGGGGAGATTGTAAACACTTTGAGAAACATAAGAGCCTTGGTTCTTTATTGAAAGGGCCATGAGACCGTCTTGAAGCGGTGTACAAGGATATACGTCCTGAATAGTAGCTGTAGGTACGTTGCAAATTTGAGCCACTCTGGTAAGAATGTCAGGTCTTGCGGCCGGTGCTGTGGGGAGTAGATCAAATGGAGATGTTTGCTTTGTAACAGCCTCTTTAATATGAACCAATTCGTCCGCCATCTTTGCTAGCATCGGCTGATGGAAGATGGCTGCCATGGAAATTCCCAATCCGACTTGACGTGCTGCGGCAATGAGTTTCATGGCAAATATGGAATCTCCTCCCAGGTAGAAAAAGTCATCATTCAAGCCGATAAACTTTTGCTCAATATTCAGTATTTTTGACCATAGCTCCTGTAACTGTTTCTGAATATGCGTCGTTGGAGGAGATTTACTCGCCGTCATGGACGACAGAGAATTGAGCTGCTCAACAGTTATTGTTCGGCCAAGTTCCCGCAGAGTCTTCCGATTTGTCTTGCCGCCAGCTGTCAAGGGGATAATTGTCAGTGGGATATATGCGGTTGGTACCATGTATCGAGGGAGAGATTTTGTCAATTCAGACTGGATTTGGAGCATAGTCTCTCGCAAGTCAGACGTAATAGGAAGAATGGCGGCATCTTCGCGACTTTGACTGTCGTTGGCTCCAAGGAAGACAGCTAGGAGTGTTCTTCCTGCTGGCTTTATCAATTCCACTGAAGAGTGCCACCCCTCAGGAGCAGCACGTTTCAAGTGGTATTCGATTTCTCCAAGCTCAATGCGTTGTCCGTGCAGCTTGATCTGAGTATCTTTTCTACCAGCAATGTCGAGCGTTCCATCTGAATTGTAGCGCACGAGATCGCCTGTCTTATAGAATCGCCGTGGAGGTAGAGCAGAGTCCTCCTCTTCGCTTAACCATTGTGGATGTTCTATGAACGCCTTTTTGGTCTTCTGGGCATCGTTCAGATAACCTCGTGCCAATGTCGGGCCTTCCACCAACAATTCGCCCACACATCCAATGGGCATCAGAATGTTATGATCGTTAGGGTCTACAATCCACCGTCGACTTCCAGTAGTTCTTCCAATATTGAATGGCGAAGAGTCAACTCGCAAACCTGGGTTGTATGAACACCATATAGCGCATTCAGCTGGCCCATAACTGTTGATCAAACAAAGGTTTGGACTCCAGGTCTCAATGTTATCTTTCGTCGCAAATTCCCCGCCAAGGACTAATACCTTCAAAGTCTTTACTTCTGCAGGTTTGAGTAATCCGGCAACGGTGGGCGTCAGGAAAGCCCAGTTTACTTCTAGCTTGTTCATCGCTTCAGCGAGGCCATCAACGCGCTCCCTTTCGCTTGGCACGCAGACGCAGCCGCCTCGCATAAGGGTCGTGAATATTTCTCCAAATGAGACATCGTATATGTAGGCGGAGAATTGCAAGACACGCGAATCCGAGCCAATTCGTAGGGCTGGACCATGTTCACTGACACTAGTACAAATGGCACCGTGCTCCAAAACTATTCCCTTTGGCTCGCCGGTAGATCCAGAGGTGAAGAGAACAAAAGCTGCACTCTTAGAAGTTATAGTGGTGCATGCTGGTCCTTCAATATGAGGAAGTTGTCCAACAAGATCCGCAGTCACTGATATAACTTGGCCCACGAGGTTCGAAAATAGGTGACGATGTTGTGGCGAGACGAGAACGATGTGTGCATTGGATTCATTGATAATCTTCGCAAGACGAGGAGTAGGGAATGATGGGCTTACAGAGATGCAAGCTCCGCCAGCTTTCAGAACTGCAAGCATGGCAACGATAGTCCAGGAAGATTTATCGAAGCAGAGGGGCACAAAGTCACTATGCTTCAATCCCAATTCCTTGAGATGATGAGCCAATCGGTTAGCTAGTAAATCAAGCTCAGAATAGGTGAATTTACCATCCCAGGAAGAGATGGCGGGGCACTCTGCGCGAAGTTTGACCTGCCCTTCGAATGTTTCGTGGATACAATTCTTGACGGGGTCTGTGTAGTTTCGGTTCCAATTCTGAATCTGTCTTTTATGATGCTCGCTGAAGAGACTCAGGTCACCAACAGTTTCCGCATTACTCAAAATCCCCTGTAGGGCAGCAGAGAAGCTACCAGAGACATTCAATGCCTGATTCTCGGATAGACAAGAATCCCAATAGCTCAACGAGACCGATATACCTGTCTTTAGAATGAGGATATTCAGGGTCAAATCGTACTAGATTAACTGTTAGAGAAAGTAGTGTAACAGTAGTAATATATGCTTGAAATATCCATTCAACATGCTCCTAGAGGCTTGGGAGTATTTTCAACTTACATCTGTGGGATCTTGGGCATCTACAACCTCAAATGAGACGCTAGCGCCGTCCAACGAGGGATCCGAATTTAATGATTGTTTCTGGAGTGATAAGACAGTGTTAAAAAGAGGCTGATTCGAAGTTTCAAGACTGTGTTGGATGTCTGCTAATGAGCAATGTTGATACGGCAGACTTTGCGCATAGTCCGCATGCATCTTACTAAGAATGTTCGCCAACGAGGCTCCTCTGTCAAGTTGGATACTGCAGACGAGCATATTTATAAAAGGTCCTACGGCATACTCAATTCCAGATATAGGAATGTCACGCCCAGAAGCCAGATACCCGAAGTTAACACTATCAGTGCCAACGTAGGCACGGAGCACAAATGCCCAGGCGGCCATGAACAAGTTGGATGAGGTAATACCGTACTGCTCGGAAAACCTGTCCACATCTGCCATTGTGCTCTCGATGTCGACGGTGACAGCTCGTAATTGGCGCTCGCTCGAAACGATGCCGTCTGTGAGTGATGGAAACATACAGGGTTCTGTATTGGATAGATACCCTTTCCAGTAGTTTCTGGATTCGTCGGAGTTCTGTAGTTGGATATACGATATGTATTGACTGTATGGAATTGCTGTAACTGCCGCTAGATCGCTATCATATGCTTGGCTGAGTTGATTCATAATTATCGCTGTCGATGTTCCGTCTATTAAAGCATGATTAATCTCGAGCTTGCAATAGACATCCATCGTAGATGTAACACAGATGGTAAGGCGATGCGGTGGTTGTCCCTTCTCATTCCTTCTACGGGGTAAGTTGTTCAAGGTTGTCAAGGCATCATCGGCGCCTGGGTTTACAATCAGTACTTCCGCATTGATATGTTTTAAAAGTACCTGATCAAAAGCGAGCTCCTGGGAGTTGGAGGTGACGAAAACGGTACGGAGAATTGACTGCTTGTCTACCACTCTCTGCCACGCTTGCTGCAATTGAGAAACGTCCACGAAACCCAAACCTTGAGAGGACGCTTTCCAAGTCATGTCAACATCATAGACATCTGCGTTTTTGCTCTGGCTAATCAATAACCCATTCTGCATGGGTGAACATGAGTATATGTCCTCGATCATATCAAACGATAATCCATGCTGCGGAAGCGTTACCGATATAAGTCGATCAAGG
Organism: Trichoderma sp. TW21990_1; assembly: GCA_010015515.1. Lineage (NCBI taxonomy): Eukaryota > Fungi > Ascomycota > Sordariomycetes > Hypocreales > Hypocreaceae > Trichoderma > Trichoderma sp. TW21990_1. Next base: position 540,053 of record ML974118.1, read on the forward strand.
CTTTCATAAGACATCCCAGTAGCTGAGGGGAAGTCGCTTAGAGTAGGTTGAGGTTTTCGATGTGCTAGCTGGAGGCTGTACTCCTGTAACACTTGTTCAGTCCTATTGATCCATTCCTCTACCTGCCCTTGATGACGCATTCTAGAGTTATAGGCAAATGAGAAAGTTAAGCTTTGAGCCTCTACACCAGCAGCAACTTCTAGGAGGGCAAAGCGTTGAACATCAGGGCCGCAATCCCCTGGAGCATTAGCGGGGTATGGAAGCTGCTGTAAAATAGCCTCCTTGTCGTCGAATTGCTGAAATCTGCCGGCATAATTGAACAAAATCTCGGGAGATGTGTTCATGTTCCTCCCTTGTTTCTTTGCAAATAAATTTTGAAGATTGAAGTCAGCCCAGCCATTGTCTGGAATTCTTCTTCGTGTATCTTTTGTCTTCATGAGAGTTGAAAATATGTCATCCTTTTCCGTGAGGTTCACAGTAATAGGGCATATGATAGTGAACCAGCCAACAGTTTCCGACAAGTCGATAGAAGAATCCCAAGCTTCACGGCCGTGGCCTTCGTTGAAAATTGATGCACCATTGTGATCATGAAAAGTGTGCTTGAATGCATATGAGAGAGCAGAGAGCATGATGTCGAGAGGCTCTGTCCCAAAGGCTGAGTTGCAATTGTTGAAAAGACTTCTTGTTACATCTTGCTTTAGTGTAAACCTTCTCTCTACTACATATCTGTATAGATTATGTTCATTTCGCATACCCCAATAGCCATAATCAGATTTAATAACCTCAAAAGGAAGAGTAGACTGAGGTAGTGACGCGAAACGATCAGCTATAAACTGTTCTTGCATTCGTGACCAAGAGCGGAAGCTTAGCTGTCGGTCAACTGACAAAGACTCTGAAACCAGCAAGGTTTCCAGATCTCGCAGTAGAATTCTCCAGGACACCAGATCGATAACGAGATGGTGGATAACAAGGAAAAGCCGCTGGTTCTGGGAGCCATCGGACATATTGAGCAGTTCCGCAGCGAACAAAGGACCCTTTTCAATATCAAGACATTCTTGGCTCCCCGTGTAGATGTTATTCGCTGCATCCTCAGTGACCAATTCATGCACACGGAACCTGTGAGAGTTCGAAGCGTTGCTACTAGTTTGTTGCACCCACTGATGCCGCACTTTTGTGAAGCATGTCCGCAACATTTCATGACGGTCAACAATCACCTGCAGTGCGTTGGCTACGACTTCAGACGGCATAGGCTTCGTTAATTGGAGTAAGAAACTCTGGTTGAAGTGGTTGTTCCCGCTGGGATTATGCTCGAAAAACAACTGTTGGATAGGTGTCAATGAATAAGGTTTCATCAATTCTTCCTCACTTTCATCATCCACTCTAAACGTAGACGGAGATTGGGATGCCTTTGCACGCAGTGCTAGCTTGGATATGGTCTTCGACTGAAGGATATCTCTTAGTGTAATCTGAATACCTTCTGATCTGCATTGAGCAACAATCTGCATTCCAGATATAGAATCGCCACCAATTGTGAGAAATGGTTGGTCTAAGCCGATGAGATGTTCTGGGTGTCCTAAAACTCGGCACCATGCCTGCCGGATTTTGATCTCCATTGGCGTGGCAGGCCTTTCATGAGTTTCCGACGACTCGTACAGCTGTGCGGCAGTATAAAACTCATCATCATTCAACGATTTAATCCAATTGATCAGACGTTTCCTGTCTGTTTTGCCAGCAGATGATAGAGGGATTGATTTGACGAGAATCCATGCTGTGGGGATCATGTATTCTGGAAGCTGCCCCATGATATCGTCTCTGAGCTTTTCTAGGTGGCTTATAACCCGAACTCTTTGAGATGGAGTGAGGAGTTCTATCTCTGTATCAACTTGGATCGGCTGCTCTAGTGATCGTGGTGATAGAATTGCAACCAGTTTCTCATTTCCAGAGTCAGAAGATCGAATAGTGACGACAACGTTCTCGATCCAGGGTATACTGAATAAATAGTGTTCGATCTCCCCAATCTCAATTCTTTGGCCTCTAAGCTTGATTTGGACGTCGCGTCTGCCTGCGAATAGTATCGTACCGTCTTCGTTGTAACGTACCAGATCGCCAGTCTTGTAGAATCGTCGGCTTCTGCCATCATTAGACTTTGCCCATTTCGGATTTTCAACAAATGATTGCTTCGTTCTAGCATCATCATTCAGATATCCTTTCGCTAGAATGGGACCTTCGATGAGAAGCTCTCCAATTCCACCTAATGGCGATAGACGATCGTGAGAATTCACATCTACCACCCAGGAGAGGGAAGCTACACTGCGTCCAATGGTCATTGGACCATTAGTAGCGCTTGACTCTTCCATATTTCTTACGAGAGAAACAACAGTGCACTCTGTGGGCCCATATGCGTTGAACAAATGTACATTTGTCCTCCACTTCTGGAGGAGAGTCTCGGTCGGTGCCTCTCCTCCTAAAACCAGGGATTTTAGAGTCGGCACCTCTGAAGGTTCAATGAGTGCCACAAAGGATGGTGTGAGGAGTGCCCAGTCTATCTTCATATCGTTGATAACTGAAACAATGTTCTCTAATCGTTCACCATCCGCAGGGACACATATACAGCCTCCGTACACAAGAGTACCTAGAATCTCAGTGATGCTTGCATCAAATGCGTAAGATGCAAACTGAAGTGTTCGCACCTTTGAATCCATTCCCAATGCTTTAGCATGCTCTACAACACCAGTAGCCAATGAGCCATGTTCAATCATCACTCCTTTAGGCAGCCCAGTGCTGCCTGATGTAAAAAAGATGTAGGCAATATCCGAAGTAAGTAAGGGCGTCGTAGCCGGGATTGAGGAATTGATGCTGAGCTTATGCATCGATGCATCCGAAACAACAACTTGCTGTGCCAGGTCTCTAGATAGCCGACCTGCGTTCTTTTCTGATACGAGGAGTATCGGAGCGTTTACATCACGTATAATTCCTTCCACTCGGTTTACTGGATGCGAAGAATCCAAAGGAACAAAAGCAGCCCCAGCTCTCATAACCGCAAGCATGGCCACAGCCATCCACTTGGACTTCTCAAAGTACAGTGGCACGTAAACACCCTTAGAAACACCAAGAGATAGTAGATATTGAGAAAGGCGCGCAGACAGGCTGCCGAGTTGATGGTAAGAGAAATTTCCGTCTCGTGAGCAGATAGCTTCCTCACCAGGCTGAAGTGCTGCTTTTTGTAGGATCAAATCGCTCACGGAATCTTTTGTAATGGTGGGGGATTTGCCATTCCAGTCTTCTATCTGGAGCTCATCTTGAGGGCTACAAGCTGTGATATGGCCAATCGTGGCATGAGGCTGCCCAGATACAAGCTGACTCAACACGTGCTCAAACTGGTGAAGAGTTGAACGCACCCACGTCGGCGACATTATTTGCTCATCGAACTGAGCGATAACCAGTAGATTATCTTTATATATTGTGCAGTCAACAGCCAGAGGGAAAGTCAGAGCATTTCCCAAGTGTTGTAGATTTGTGGCATCCACGGATCTGACCTTGTTCTCTGTTTGGATGCTGAGAATGTTTTGGAATTGACAAGCAGCGCGTTCACCGGGACCAATACGGCTGATATTATTTATTCCTGTCTGTTCGAATGGGATCATGTCTGTCGCTTGCTTCTGTATACGTTCCAAAAACGAAAATGGACGTTCGGCGTCATCTAGCGTAATCCGGATCGGAACAGTGGTTATTGTTGGACCGATCATGGCGTCTATCCCACGGATAGGGGCATTCCGTCCGTTTAATACAGCGCCGAATACAATGTCTTGGGTTCCACAATGGCGAGCTATCAGAATTGCCCAAGCAGCTCTGAGCATAGTGGGCATTGTTATATTATTAGAAGCAACATGGTTGACTTTGATCCTGAAGATGCTCTCGACAGTAGCTGATGCATGTGCTCTAATGCTGGACGATTGGATAGGAGGAAAGTCTATGGCGGTAAACCCGGAAAGCTGAGACTGCCAATAACGAACAGCCGCTTCGTTGTCAATCTCCATGACGCTGCGAATGAAGCGATTGAATGGGGGGTGATCATCTGAAGGAAGCCCCTTGTAGGCTCGGTCTACGGCCTGCTCTATCAGTGGAAGTGACCACCCATCGTACACTGCATGATGTGCTGTCCACACCATATACTGGTTTTCTTTATCGGTGATAATAGCATAACGTGTCAGATGATCTTGTAGGCCCATTGGGATCTGACGATCTTTCTGCAAATAGGCGTCTAGATCTTCACCAGACTGCCACTCAATAGCACCGTCCAGTATTATCTGCAGCATGCCTTTATCCTTCGTTTGGACAATTCGGGAGAGCAGAATTGGATTTTCCTTAACAACCAAATCCCAAGCAGAACGGTATTGGAATATGTTCATCGAACTAGATAATGGAAACGTCTTCTGTGCAATATATGTTCCCGGTTCGCTGATGGATAACGACATGAGACCTTCCTGAAGAGGTGTGCAAGGATAGGCATCAGTGATAGACGACACCCTAACTAACTCTGATAGCTCGGAAATCTCTTCCTTGATCTCTCTTCCTTTAAGAGAATTTCTTGAATCCTGAGATTCTGGAAGTCGTAACAATGAAAACGGCTCAATCGTCATGGATTCATCTCTTTCAGGCACAAGGGTACCGATTTTCTCAACTGCTGCCGCCATCTGTTGCAATGTTGGGTTCTGGAAGACAGTTGCCACTGACAGATGAATGCTATATGAGCCAGCAAGACTGACTAATTTGATAGCACAGAATGAGTCTCCTCCTAAACGAAAAAAGCTGTCCCCGGCTCCGATAGAATCGGACGGTATCTGGAGAGTTGTGGCCCAAAGTTCTTGTAGTTTCATTTCTTTTTCCGTCGAAGGAGCCTGTTTAACAGTTTCCAGCCCCATATAAACTGAAAGCTGTTCAGTCGGCAACTCATCGTAGATTTGGCGCAATATTTTCCGGTCGGTTTTGCCAGAAGAGGTCATGGGAGCTCGTCGCAGTGGAATGTAAATTGACGGAATCATATAATCAGGTAGAAATTCTGTTAAAGTAGTTGATAGAGATCCTGTAATTCCGAAATCCGAAAGAGAAGTTGATATGTCATACGTTGTCCTATCGGTCGCCGCGTCTGTCTGATTTGTCGTGCCGTTTGTAGTTCCGTCCTTAGAATCAGTCGTTAACTTCTCCTGAGTGCAGAGAAATGCAACCAGAATGGGCTCCGCAGCGCTAACCCTAGATTTTACCACGTCGACCACACATATCCAATCCGGAGATGTTAATTGCCTAAGGTGGTACTCAATTTCTCCGAGTTCTACTCGTTGACCACGAACTTTGACTTGCGTATCCTTTCTTCCAATGAATGTCATGGTACCATCAGATTCATAACGAACTAGGTCTCCAGTCTTATACATTCGACCTAATCGCCCCGAATCATTGAAAACCCTCTGAAGCCATTGCGGTTTCCCCACATATGCAGCAGCAGTTTTTTCGGGTTCTTTCAGATATCCTCTTGCAAGAGTCGGCCCCTCAATCAAGAGCTCTCCAATTGCCCCAATTGGCGCCAGTCTGTTATAATTTTTGGCATCTGCAATCCAGGAGACGGATGATGCGAAAATTCGACCAATATTCCGGGGAGCAGAGGTCGATTTGAGTCCGTAAGCGCACATTGACCAAACTGTACACTCAGATGGGCCATAAACATTGATCAGAGCGACTTTATCCGCCCACAGATTGACAATTTCCTGTGGCAAAGCCTCCCCTCCAACAGCTAGCGTATGAACGGAGGGTACTTGCTCGGGATGAAGTAGACTGGCTACTGTTGGAGTGAGACAGACCCAATTTGCTTGAAGCCTGTTGATAGCCCCAGCAATATTGTTCATTCGCTCTTCCTCTGATGGGATACAAACGCATCCACTCTCCATAAGCGTCATAAAAATATCGCAGAGACTAACATCAAATGTATATGCTGCAAATTGAAGAACGCGGGAAGTTGAGTCAATGTGAAGGCTGACGACATGCTGACGAGCACTTGTGCAGAAAGCCCTATGCTCAACAACAATTCCTTTAGGTTTGCCTGTGCTTCCAGATGTAAATACAACAAATGCTGGGTTTCCGGGAGTAACTTCGCTGACTGCCTGAATCTCTTGGCTATCGGAAGTCAGACATTTCATTTCCTCAGAGCTCACTACCGTTACAAGTAGGCTGGATGAAAGATTCTCAAAGATACCAGCGTGCTCGGGGGAACTGAGCACTACTGTTGCGTCAATGTCTTCCAGAAGAGACTGCAGTCTGTTTCGTGGATATCGGGGATCCAGAGCTACACATGCCCCACCACTTTTGAGGACTGCTAACATAGAAACTATCATCCATAGTGACTTGCCAAAGCATAGAGGCACTTTGATCTCTGGACCAACTCCGAGAGTGTGGAGGTGGCGGGCGAGCTGTGTTGAAAGCACATCTAGCTCATAGTAAGAAAGTTTGCCATCCCAGGATTCTATGGCCAAGGCATCTGGCTGGCTGAGAGACGTTTGCAAGGCAAGGTCATGAACAAGACCCTCAACAGTATTAGGGTATTTAGCATTCCAGAGCGAGACCTGGGATAGGTTGTAGTTGCTGAAGAAGTCGATTTCCCCAACGAGCGTGCTCGAGGCGTCTAATATCTGGCAAATTGTCTGATCCAGTGTACTTGCCACGTTAGCAGCCTGTGCCGGGGAAAGGCATGCTGTTTTATATCGGAAAAAAACCGCAATATCCTCATTTGTGACTTCAATATCGACTGTTATATCGTACTATATACATGTGAGAAAAGTCAATTTTACTCGATTTTGATCACGACTTACCTCAGTTGGGTCTTTTCCTAAGATCATTTCGAAATCGAGTGCTGCTTTGCTATCGTCCGACTTCCTCTGGAAGGACATGATTGTGTTAAATAGTGGTGTTGATGTAGGGAGGGTGAGTGCATGCTGAATTTCTGCCAATGAGCAATGTTGATGTGGCAAGCTATCCACGAAATCTGCTTGCACAGACTCGAGAACTTCTTTCAACTGGATTTTGGGTTCTAGATTGCAACGGCAGATCAACAAATTGATGAACAAACCTACAGCATCGTCAATGCCATTAATAGGAATGTCTCTTCCAGAAGCCAGAAACCCGAAGCAGATGTCCTGCTGTGAGGTAAAACAGCTTAGGACCAAACCCCAGGCGGCCTGGAAAAGTGTTGCCAAAGTGATGTCGCTGCGTTTACAGAAGGCCAAGAGTTCGGAGCTTCTGGTTAGCTCAACCCTAAACGATTGAAGCTCCTCCGCTGCGAGGTTGTCATTGAGAACGGGGAAGAAAGTGGCCGTTATGTTCGCCAAATAAGTGCTCCAATAATTGATAGCCAGTTTCCGGTTCGTATTCTCAAGATAAGCAATATAATCTTGATAGAGCGGAGGCCTTTGCATGTTGGACAGTTTGCCCTCATATGCCAAGGCCAAGTCTCGTAATAGAACAGACATAGAGGCGCCATCGACAATGATGTGGTTGATTTCTAGTTTCAGGAAGACTCTCCCATCTTTTGAGTAGCAAATAGAGAGGAATTGAGGTGACAATGTTCCCATTTGCAACATGGGCTGTTGTTGTTCAAGGGCTGCCACCGGATCTGCATGACTAAAGCATGTTACTGATCCCATGTCAAAACTTTCTTTAACCACCACTTGAATTAGAGGAGTTTTCGAGGCATCTGCAGGCTGAAACTCAAGAAGTGTGGTTCTCAGGGAGGAATGCCGTCTCACAACCTCCAACCAAGCATCACGGAGGCGCTCAGGAGAAACCTTTTCATCTGTCTGGCGTGTCTTCACCTCCCATGTATGAACTATTCGATAAAGGCCATCATCTTTCATCTGGCTGAGAATCAATCCTTCTTGCATAGGTGAGCATGGGTAAGCTCCCTCCACATCAACTCCAAGTCGCAACGCAGACTGGGTGGTAATTGCTTCTCCGAACTCCGCCAGCCGCTCATAACTCATACGCAAAAACGGGAAATCGCTCAATGTTTGCATCGTTTTCATGCCATTTAGCTGATCAGAAACTCGTTCAAGGGTTTCTGCGAAGCTTGAAATCCACCTCTGGATTTTTGCTTGCTGCTTGGACCAGCGATTGTAGTAAATGGTAAACTTCATTTGTCCACTCTCAACGACAGTGGAGATCTCAAACAAGGCAGGTCTCGGGACATCGGAGCCAACGTCCATGATTTCTAGCCCTTCTTGTATGACTTGTCTAATTATTGTATCGCTTCTCTCGAGCTGCTGGTATTGCCCAAGATAGTTAAACATTATTTCCAGCGGAGATGTAATGTTAACCTCACCAAGAGATTCTTTGGAGTGAAGATTGGAAGTAAACCATGCCCAACCTTGATCTCCTATTAAACGCCGGGTATCTTTCACACGTCTCACAGCGTCAATAGCATCCTCTGTGTAATTTATGGTTACCGGCGAAATGATTGTAAACCAACCAACAGTCCTCGACAAATCGATCGCTGAATCCCATGGCTGGCGCCCATGGCCTTCGTTATATACCATTGGAGGATTGCGATCGTTGAAAATCTGATTAAAAGTATGCAAAAGTGCGCCCAACATGATATCCAGTGGTTCGGTGCTCATGGCGTCATTTGAGCCAGTCAAGAGTTGTAGCGTTGTTTGGCGATTGAGTGTAAAAGTCTGTGATGTAGTGTCGCCATATGTGTTTCTGTCAACTTCTAATCCCCAGTAGTCAAGTTCCACGGGTGACAGTTCAAATGGTAGCCGTGTGTCTATAGTTTCGAGATGTTGGCGGGCGTAGTTGGCCTGCATCTCACACCAGGACCTAAATGATAGAGGCTTTGGAGAGGACAAGTTTTCTGTTTGTAATATCTCTTCCAAGTCCTGCAGTATGATGCGCCAGGAAACCAAATCAATAATGAGGTGGTGTGCAACAACGAAAAGCATCTGGTTTTCGCCATCTATTTCGAAGAGGTGTGCCCCAAGAAGTGGTCCTTTTTGTATATCCAAGTTTCTTTGGCATTCTTCGATAATGGGTAGTATTTCCGTTTGATGTTTTACAACGTGAGCTCTGAAGTTGTAAGACTCTTCGATATTATCTGTAACATACTGCTTCCAGTTACCATCCTCAACTTGGCAAAATCGAGCTCTGAGCATTGAATGATGCTTCACCAACGCTTCAATTGCGCTTTTAATAAGGCCCACGGCAACTCGCTTCTCGAGCCGCAAAAGGAAACTTTGGTTAAAGTGATTAGCTCCTCTTGGAACGAGTGATGTATGCATACGCTGGATTGGTGAGAGGTCAAAGAGAACTCCCGTTGTTTCTTCGCTCTCAACTGTGGCCAGTCCTGTATCGACAACCGAGGCTTGCCGAGCTAGGTCTGTAATAGACTGGCACTTTAGAACTTCCTGAACAGTCGTATGAATTCCCTCTGATCGACATCTAGTGACAACTTGAATCGCACTTATAGAATCTCCCCCTAGGCGAATGAATGACTTCCGGAGAGGTAGATTGGATGGGCTTAGGTTCAGCACACGACCCCAGATCTCCTGAAGGCGCCTCTCCATGTCTGTGGCAGGATTACCCAGAAAAGAGTTATTCTCTTCGGCACCCTGATTCAATCCCTGGAAAGTTTTTGAGTCTATATCTGCAAGCCACTGTGAGACAACCCGTCGATTAATCTTGCCAGATGGAAGTAGTGGAATTTTGTGAACAGCAACCCAGAGACTTGGAATCATGTAAGCGGGAAGTACAGCGTGTAAGTCCTCTCGAAGTCTCGAGATTAAAGCTTCTGTTGAGTCACTCCATAGCTCTATGCCTGTGCTGTTGCGATTTTCAATGTCCCGCCTCAATTTTGCCTCTTGAGGCACCCAAACAGCGCATATACGCTGGTGACATAGCCCAGCTGTTGGCATGCATACCATAATTTCATCACACTTCCCAGTCACAGAAATCTGATGCTCAATCTCGGACAATTCAACTCTCTGTCCGTGCAGTTTAATTTGAGTATCTTTCCGACCAACGAAGTGAAGCATAGAATCAACACCAAAGCGCACTAGATCTCCGGTTTTATAGAATCGCCGTGGTATTTCGTCTGATGATCCGCGTGACCAAATGGGAGACGTGACGAAAGCCGCAGACGTTTTCGCCTCGTCATTTAGATATCCTCGTGCTAATATTGGTCCTTCTAGTAGAAGCTCCCCAACACTGCCGTAAACAGCAAGCTGATTATGATTTTCGGGATTAACGATCCAAGCTCTACTGCCCACAGGTCTGCCAATGCAACTAGCATCGGAAACTTGTAAATCTGTATTGCAGACAGCCGTCATTGAGCACTCCGCAGGCCCGTAGATATTCATGACCCGCGCATGTGGACTCCATTTAGCAATGAGAGCCTTCGTGACAGGCTCTCCACCAAAACCTATAGTCTTCAAGAACGGAACGTCATTGGGGTTGAGAAGACCAGCGACTGTGGGCGTGATGATAGTCCAATTTGCTTGAAGCTTATTAATTGCGCCTGCCAGGTCATTCAGTCGATCGATATCCGAGGGGATACAGATACAGCCACCAACAATCAATGTAGTAAAGATATCCTCAATGCTCTCGTCAAAAGTATACGCGGCAAACTGGAGAACTCTGGAATCTTTTGTAATACCAAAAGGCTTTACATGAGCAGCAGAGCTTGAGCAGAGAGAAGAGTGAGGCAACACAATTCCTTTCGGATTTCCAGTACTCCCAGACGTAAAGATGATAACAGCTGGATCTGAAGGCTGAACAGAAACATGAGCGTTTCCGTGCTTGTCTGGAAGAGAATCCACCAGCTCTCGTGACAGAATTTGAAGCCCGAATGGCGAGTCTTTAAAGCGATGAGCTAAAGAAGACGATGTAATGATCAAAGAGGCGTTTGCATCGTGTGCCATATACTCAAGCCTCTGAATTGGATGGGCTGGGTCCAGAGCCATAACCGCACCGCCTGCTTTCATGATGGCAAGCATTGCGACTACAGCCCATGCGGACTTCTCGAAGCATATGGGAACAATGACCTCAGGTCTTACACCAGCATCAATCAGATGATTCGCAAACCGGCTCGACAAAGACGAGACTTCCGCGTACGTAAAGTCTCCTTCCCAAGAACAGATCGCTGTGGCATTTGGCTGAACCAAGACTCGTTCCTCTACTAGAGAATGAAGACATGATACCGTTGCCCTCACCGGCCCTCCTGCCGCCATTTGAAGCTCAAAAAGCTCATCTGGATGGATAAATTCGATACTACCAACATTTGACTTTCCTCTCTCATCCGCAAGCTGAAGGAGAACATGTTCAAAGAGACGAACTATGCGGATCATTAATTCAGGGTCGATGACTCTCTTGTCAAACTGTGCGACCAATTCCACATCTTCTTTGCCTATCTTGCATTCCATGGTCAACGGGTAAGTGAACATAGTTGAGGTATCCCTTTCTTCCAGCTGGTGATGGAAAAGCTCATTTGGGTGATCCGTTGAGATGGCGGGTTGGACAACGAGAAGATTCTGGAAGGAACAGGCGTTCTCGACATTGCTGCTGAATTTACGAATATTTTGCAGCCCTACATGCTCGTATGGAATCATGTCTATGGCTTGTTCCTGCACACCCCTCAGTAGGGCAGAAATGGGCTTTTTGTCATCAATGCTGACTCGTAGAGGCACCGTTGCTATAGTAGGACCAATCATGGTTGTAATGCCTGGAACAGGAGCATGACGACCAGCAGATACTACTCCGAATACTACATCTTTGGTGCCAGAATATTGAGAAACGACCAGAGCCCATGCGGCTCGAAGTAGAGATGAAACAGTAGCATCTGATCCAACTTTTTGAGAGAAAGACACTGTTCTTGAGAAGACGGAATCAGCACAAATCTGCTGTGCGAGATGGGGCACTTCGGGGAACGGGACTGATTGAGCCCCTTCCAGCTGTGATACCCAGAAATTGCGACAGAGCTCAATATCTAGTTGCTGAAGATAGGAGATGAAGCCGGTAAATGGTTTGAATGGGATAAGAGGTGTGGAGTCTTCATAGACGAGACTGACGGCTCTCAACAACAATGGAACAGTCCAGCCATCGTGTACGGCATGGTGAATGGTCCAGACGAAGTACTTTGCTCCTTGAGATTGAACAATCGCGTATCGAGTTAGAGGATCTCCAAGCCCCATTGGAGCTGTATCTTGTCTGAGATATGCTGCAAGATCATCTACCTCTTGCCACTTAGTCTGAATTTGGTTGAGGACAGCCTGAAACATCCCCAGATTCTCGAGTTGGACAATTCGAGTTCTTAGTATAGGGTTCTTGGAGATGACTTCTTCCCATACTGCTTGAAATCGGCTAATATCAACAGCGTCAGGCAATTGATACTGCAACCGGTTCACGTACGATCCCCCTTGCTGAATGGATAGGGCGATGAGACCTTCTTGAAGAGGCGTGCACGGGAAAATATCCTGGACTTTATCCTCGTCAACATTGCACATAATAGCCACCTCTCTAGTCACAATCTCATGCCTTGAGATCGCGGCTCCGTTCAAGAGCGCATATGGCTCAATAGAATCCAGCTCGTCGTCATTGCTGAAGCTTACTATGGCAGCCTGCTGCTTCAACGTCGGATATTTGAAGATGTCTGAGACTACTAAGACAAGACGATCATTTTGAGCCATAACTGTAAGCCGCATGGCAGCGAGGGAGTCGCCACCAAGCCTGAAGAAAGAGTCATCCGTGCTGATCATATGTTCTTCTAACCCCAATACTGACGCCCAAAGCTGCCGTATCCGTACTTCTGCCTCTGTCACCGGTCTCTGGATAGTGTCGCGACCAGGGCCAATGTGAGGGTATGATAGTAGCTGTTTAGCTGATAGTTCATTCGATATTCGTCCAAGCTTAGCCCGATCTATTTTCCCCGATGGTAGAGTCGGGAAGTTCGACAAGGGCACGAAGAGTGACGGTACCATGAAAGCCGGAAGGCAAACTGAGAGTGCATTTTGCAGTTCGGCAATAATTGCCTGCATCCCCGGAGTCATGTTAATATTTTCGTCTGTGAGACCATCGATAGATCTCTCGTTAGCTTCCCTTTCAGTCTGGAAGAAAGCTACGAGGAGCTGCCTGGTGTGCCCTTCGCCGCGATGCTGTATAGCATTTACAGCGACCTGTGATCCAGGTGGCAATAGCCTTCTAAGGTGATATTCAATCTCTCCCAGCTCAAGCCGCTGACCATTGACCTTTACTTGTGTATCCTTCCTGCCAACAAAGGACAATGTGCCGTTCTCATTATAACGAACAAGGTCACCCGTCTTATAAAACCTCCCTGTCACAGGCGCACCATCAAGCTTCGCCCATCGAGGGTTCCGCACAAAAGACGCCTCTGTTTTTTTCTCATCATCGAGGTATCCACGAGCCAAAATTGGGCCCTCTATCAGCAGTTCTCCCGTACAGCCTAGAGGGAGCAAACGATGATGGTCGGTGGGGTCGACAACCCAGGTTCGACAACCAACAGCACGGCCGATCTCTCGAGGTTCAGATCCTATTGACAGGCTGGAATTGACGACAGATGCTACACAGCACTCACTGGGTCCATATCCATTCACCAACTGTACCCTTGATGTCCATGTTAACAAATCTTGCTTGTCCAGCGCCTCACCAGCCAGGACCAACTTTTGGAGGGAGGGTATCCGGTCAGGATTTAGAATTTTGGCAAAGGACGGCACTAAAACCGCCCAATTGACTTCCATTGTCTCCATAAAATTTTCAATTCCTGGGCCTCGCTCTGAGGGAACAGGAACGCACACACAGCCGCCATGGATGAGCGTTGTCAGAATTTCCACGAGACAGGCATCGAAGCTGTAGGACGCAAATTGCAAAACCCTCGAGTTGGCATCGAGAAGCATTGCTTTTCCATGAGTGATAGCACCTACGGAGAATGCGCCATGCTCAACCACAATTCCTTTGGGTGTGCCAGTTGTGCCTGACGTGAAAATGATATAGGCTTCATCCTCAGGACGGACAGTATAGTCAGGAATCCGGTCATCAGCGATTTCCTCGAGAAGCAATGATTCAATACCAGTGCCGTCCGCAACTACGACATTTATGGTATCATCAGCGTCGATTAGGCTGCAACTCAAGCCATATTGTTGTTCTGAGCACAGCAAAGCGCGTGCCCCAGATGCCTGCAAAATACTCGCCAATCTCTCCCGAGGTGAGGTTACATCCAATAGGACGAATGCGCTACCAGCTTTCAACACAGCTAATAATGCAACTATTGTCCAAGGCGATTTTTCATAACATAACGCTATGCGCCTCGTCGGGCCTGCCAAACCCTGGGAGTGCAGATAGCGAGCAAGACGGCTAGTTAGCCTTTCAAGCTCTTCGTAGGTGAGATTACACTGCGCAGAGGCAATTGCAGGCGATGGACCGCGAAGCAAGCTTTGCAATCCGAAGATGATTGGGATAGTGAACTGCGCAGAAGGCAGGGCAGCCTTGTTTACGTCGAAAATCTGACCCTGGTTGAGAGGGCCGAGAATGGAATTATCGCGGATTTGGAGCTGAGGGCGATGGATGATGTTTTGCAAGATACTTTGAAGAGTATCTATGATAAGCTCTGCATATCTAATACTGATGGAGGCAGTGTTGTGGTGGAGTATGAGTTCATGCCGGCTCTTTACCAGCGAATACTGCAGTACGATCGGTTCCTAGACATAATCGCCTCATGTAAGCCTCAAGAAGAACAAGAGTGATAAAACCGTTTATCCGAGCCATAGTTCAATGTACCTTTGTCCAGTCTTGCTCGACTAATTTTCCGCCATTAATAAATCTTGTGTTATAATTGGGCTCAACCCCCCCTTGGACATATGGGCATTGATTCCAAGAATCCACCATGACCGATGAAAGAACATCTTGGCCATTTCCATTTCGGGCAACATAGGCGTGGCAAAGGAAGTGATCCCGGCCATCTGGAGTCCCAACAGTGTATCCAAAGTACGGATATTCGACATCGGAATAATTTGCCAACAGAGAAGCCCAAGCAACAAGGAGGTGTGCAGGTGTTGTGGATACTGCCACGGTATCACCGCTGGTTGTTGGCACCTGCGTCTCATTGAGCTGCGGCAGACGGACGCGAATTGAGTTTATTTTGGATGGGGATCCCTCGCCGTTTTCTCCCACCATTATTGGACAGTTGGAGTTGCCATTCTCATTCCCGAACAGCGGCATGAGACAAGACGCCGGCAATTCGATCTGACCTCGATTTCCATCTGGTCGGCTGACGATGTTCTCAGCCATGTTGGTCATGCTTTAAGGGGCACTGCCTAGCGATCAAAGAGAACAATATAGTCAGTATGAAGCATCTATTCAACTTTGACAGGTTGGAAGATTCAAAGACTATAAGCTACGGGCACCATGTTCAGCTGATACAGAGTGCCTAGATAAGTGGGTACCCATTTCCCATTTCCAAATAACTACACCCCATGGGGATTTTTTCACCATTCCTCCACTTCAACTGAATGACGAGAAATGCAGCCCAACATTTCTTGTCACACAAAAGATGCCACGCTCATCAATGCAGTCAGAATGGAGACAGTAATAAGTGGTGGAAGAATAATCAGCACTCCGTAATCGCCAATTCTTCTCAATCTGGCAATATGCAGCATCTCGTATTGTGGAGTATGATGCCCACCAACCCAAATACCAAAGCGGAGCGTCCGAAAATATTAGCCATATCTTGGCGCTGATGGCTTCTGATCTACAGTAGTCGGTAAAATATCAGATACCCGCGGGGGAAGTAGCAGGGCTGTATCTCAAT
Source organism: Trichoderma sp. TW21990_1 (assembly GCA_010015515.1). NCBI lineage: Eukaryota > Fungi > Ascomycota > Sordariomycetes > Hypocreales > Hypocreaceae > Trichoderma > Trichoderma sp. TW21990_1. The sequence continues at coordinate 555,906 of ML974118.1, forward strand.
CCAGATCTCGTGATAGAATAGCACTGTATTAAACGAGGTTTCTTTAGCTTACCTATATGAGTAACGGTTCATCCTTCCCGATCCACAGTGTCCGAATCCTGAGCAAAATCTTGTTGCTTCATTGATCGGATCATGACTCGGGCAGTCTTGGCTACGGTAGGCCAAACCGGGTTTCCACGCAAGAGGAATGCCTATTCCTTTATTGAAAAGTTACTTACGAGGACAAGTTTGTGACGAACCTGAATCTCACATCACGAGCTTCCCTATACGGCCAGGCTTACCGCTGATCAGGTTGACGAAGTAAATGATGCTCGGAGTTAATATTATGGCAAGAGCCCTGGGCTAAATTTGATGCAATAAGTAATTGTGATCCCCACAGAAATTGCAAATTTTGAATTCGGGTCCCTCAATGTATTTCTCACTCTATTCCTATATCCGAGCACTTTGCATGGGGTTAGGTATTAATAATAGTGTTTAACTTTGAGAACTTAGAACCCCTACCAATCACGTCAGAGTAGGGGTTACATCAGGACCATAGAGGTGGCAAACTTTTATGAACACTCAAGTTAAAATATCAAGAGGTACTATAGAGAACTAGCTCAGTATGGCTAGTAGCAGTATATAGTTAGATGATGTGATAACGAACTGACGCCAGAGCATTTCTCGCTCGGCCATATATCCCACGCAGGAAATGACACGGATAACCTCTTCCGTATTGTTGGTGAGCGGGTACTAATTCCAAATCACCCAGAAGCATCCAGGCTTACCAGGGGTTGAGTTTAGAAAACTCTTAACCCCCATGCCGCAATACGCGGGAAGAAGTACCCACGTACTGGAATAATTTTACAACGTTGAAACTCCATGCACAACCTAACTTCAAGTTTTCTTCAAGTTGAAAAAATATATTGTATTATACCCTACATAAATCAACCAATCATCTATCAGTCTCTTGGCCTATCGCACATTAGCCTATTCGTGTTGTAAGCGCTTATGCGTTTTTTTTTTTTTTCTTTTCTTTTCTTTCTTTCTTTCTTTCTTTCTTTTTTTTTTTTTTTTTGGCTATGCTACCCCTTATTCATGTGTCCTTGAAAGCTCACAATAACTTGTCCCGGTTGGGCTAAAGACCCCAGAGCTTTGTACATATTCCTTTTGAGTACGTATTCATTCAGGGGCTCAAATCCGACTAGACTTGTGCTTGTAATGCTTACCTAGGTTGTGATACGAACTGCTAAGCGGAACAAGTAGCGCGAATAGAGTCTGCCAAGGGAGTCCGTCAAGCCAAGGGATCCATGGAAGGGCATCACAGCGGGTAATACTACAGCTTCGGGCCGAGTTTAGTCAAAGTTCTTACTCCGTCTGGGGAATTGTGGAAGAGACATAGGATGAATACTTGCTGGGGAGTCATCATCGGGCGGAAACGCTTAATTTATTTTGCGGGTTAAAGTAATCACTAGTTAAAGGTGGCGCAACCCCAAGACCAGCTTTGTTCACACCACGCACCAATACTTCGTATCACGCTGGTAGTACTGGATCATCGTTCAAAGGTTCTAAACTCTTATTGTTAGCCGTGGACTTGATGGTGTTCAAGAACATGTCAAGTATTCGGCCATTGTGCTATCATTTCCAGAATAACGCAGCAGGGAGAGATGCTTTGGAGTTTACAAATGCCACATTATCATTAGGTAAAGTCCCTGTCTTACATGAATCAGCAACACACTCTTGTTCTAAATCCAATAACCCCTGCTGTAGATGGGGCCAGATTCAGAGTTCGCCCGAGTTTAGAACCGAGACAAGTATGAGCCGTCATTACTACCCTGCTACATCTGGATCGTATTTTCGAAACCAGGCGCCCTGCTTTCAAGTTCATATAGTAGTTGCCTTTTTATACTGAGAGTAGAAACTGGGTTGGATACCGAGGGACAATTGACCAAGCCCTGGCCAGGCAGCGTGAAGCAACCATGGCACTATCATCTTTCATCCAGCCAGTCTCCGATAGACTTCTAGATGTCGGCATTTATCCCTTCGGGTTGACACTTGCTATTGGCGTTGCAATATTCATATGCTATGGCATTTACCAGCGCATATTCCATCCGCTGGCCAAAGTGCCTGGACCTGTGGTCGCAAGCCTGACCAGGCTATGGCTTGGTCGCCAGTTCCGAAATCTAAAGATGCATCGCATCGAAATGGCTCTTCACCATCGCTATGGTTCTGTAGTCAGAATTGCACCAACGGAGATCAGCGTATCCAGTCCACAGGCGATGCAGCTGTTGTACGGTACATAGTCTTGTTCCAAACTGATGAGCTCTTTCCAGCGACTAAGTTACCGAATTCTTAACAGGAGCTGGGAGTCGATTTGAGAAGTCGGACTGGTATGGTATGTGAAAATATCACTTGTAAGACTAGATTCTAAACGTGGAAGCTGATTTAATTTCAACTACGAAGTTTGCTGTGGCTCCCGCAAGGAAAAGGAGGCCTTCAACCTCATGGGAGAGACGGATATGGAGCAGTACCGCACTCATCGTCGACTCATCACTCCAGCTTACACAGTGCGTTCAATGCAAGACCTCCAAGATGGGATGCATCAATCCATTACACGATTTGTGGAAGTAATCACGCAGCATAATGGGGAGATAGTTGATCTCGCATTATGGATTAATCTATTTGCCATTGGTGAGCATCATAGATGGCCGTTAACTCGAGCTCGAAGTAGAAGTTGATCAGATTATCATACCTTAGATCTCTTGACCAACTCATTGTTTTCGAAACGCCTTGGCCTCTTAGATGTAGGCAAAGACGATGGATCAATAAGTGCAAATGAGATCTCGTCTGCCTATGCGCATTGGTCAGGCCTCTTTCCCCGGTTATATGACTTCAACAGCTGGGTGATAAAGCGCTTCGGCATCCACTTGTTTGACAAACACGCCCCGTATCCCGCAGTTCCCGTATGTACACCAATAGTTTTTGTCCTTGAACGTGGATCTCGTACAAACTAACTCACTGCTCCATTGAAAGTGGTGTTTAAGCCAGATGGAACCCCGTCTGGACGGCACCGATAGCACTACTCCTGAGCACCAAGACATCTTAGCAAAGCTGATTGGTCTGCGATCGCAAAACCCGCAGCTAAAGCGCGACGATGTCATCGCCATGGCATTCACAACGCTTTATGCCGGATTCGATACTATGGGAATTACTCTAACGGCCACGCTGACCCTCATTGCCAGCACGCCCGGTTGCCAAGAAAGGCTACAAGCTGAGCTCGACGCTGCGCGTGAGCAAGGCCAGATATCAGCATCTCCGACCTTCGAAGAGGCTAAACAGCTTCCCTATTTCCAGGCATGTTTAGCGGAAGCTATGCGCTATCACCCGACAACAGGGACCACACTACCTCGCGTCGTGCCAAAGGGGGGAGCGGAGATTGATGGTTATTTTTTACCCGAAGGCGTAAGTAGTGTTAACCGAATAAACATACCATCGGCGTGCTGTAGATGATTAATATTTACAGACCACTGTTGGAATTTCCCCTTGGGTTCTACACCGCGATAAATCCATATTTGGTCATGATGCAGATGAGTTCAGGCCACAGCGCTGGCTGGAAGCAAGTCAGGAGAACCGATATGAGATGGGTGAGCTTTTTTTTTCTTGCGGTATCACATCGCGGCAGATTGCATTTGTTCATTCCAGAGCTATGTACTTCGGATGAATTGATAAGCTAATATCTTTCACAGAAAAGTGCTCATTAGAGTTTGGTGGTGTGACTCGCAGCTGTCCGGGTAAACGTGAGTATATAATATGGTTCCTCCCTATCCTACAAAGTCCTAGCCTTGCTTACATGTGCTCGTTTGAACTCCAGAACTCGCTCTCGTGGCTATGAATATGATGCTAGCTCGGATATTAATGGAGTTTACGCTTCATCTCGACGATACGGAAGAGATGGAGGAAATATGCATGTTTTCTGTCCACTTGGAGAATGTAAAAGTTAGGTTCTCTCTAAAAGAGAAGAAATTCTAAATATGAAAAGGCTATAAATAGAAGAATAGTGTACATTAATGAGGCTTGTGATAAACTTTGAAATGACAAATTTAATCGAGAATGTAAATTGCACAGCTGTTGTGGCATGCAGGGGGTTAATACAGAGAGTGATATCTCAAGGGGTAACTTAACTGGATTGAAATGCGCCTTTTAATCATTCACTAGTCTGATTTTCCCATTAGATTTGTTTATTAAAAGATAATGAATAATACGGTAGCATATTTCTAGTTTATCCCCTTGAGCTATTGATATGATAGTAGATCTAGATTTACCCTCAGTGGCCTCTTATTAAACCTGGTCGCTTGCTGTACTTGGATAAGATTTGAAACCGAGGTATTTAGTCTCGAAATATAATGTAAATCGCTCATAAGTAGTCATATATATACGCTAAAGGTTCATTCTGATGTCTGCTATATTCGAATTGGACTATGTTTCTATATACGACGGTTCTCTTTTCCCGCTTCGATGACAGTAATGAAGCTAGACAGGTAAACAACTTGTACTGGACAAGAATGAGACAAATGCAGTGTCGATACTGCCTAGCAGTTGTGAGACTAAGCAAACCCAGCGCTGACCACGAAGCTCACGTCGTCGTTGAACAAGGCGGTGGAGTCGAATTGATGCTCACCACCATTACTCGCGATATAGCCCAATGCATTATAGTGACGCCAATAACGAGTAGGATAGCTCCACGAACGGAAGGAATTACCCTGGCCGTTGAGGCCGGCCTGTGGGCAGAAAGTTGCGTCTTCATGGAAGAGCTTGGTGCCGTCGTTGGCGTTGACCATAAGCTGGTAGTTGGAGTGTCGGATGAAGCTCCCAGGGGTATCATTAGATTCGAAAGAGAAGCAGGCACTATTTCCAAGACCCGTACGGACTGTCCAGCTAGCTTGCTGCTGAAGGGCGGTGCTGCTAGACGATGAGACAACCTGAGTATTAACAGTGGCGCCTGTATGTGCAATATAGCGTGTTGTGCAGCAGGAAGTCGTTACTCTCAATGAGATAGAGGAACCGACGTTAAGATCAGGGCCTCCAGTCATCAATGAAGTGTCATATACATACTTAGCCGCTACAATGTTGGCCTGAACTGCATTTTCTGTGCTGTCTGATGGGTAGCCAGAGGTTATGACACCTTCGTAGAATGTGCCTTGGGCGCCATCACTGTTATCTCCGCCAATACCGAGAATAATAGCACCCTCTTTGCTCATCGGGTTATAGCCATTTGAAGGGCGTGCACCATTGTAAAATGTCGAAAGAGTTCCAGATGTAGCATCACCTCCACGAATCGCCCACTGATTTGGCTCGCCCTTGACGACCGCAGTGACGAAGCGAGAAGATATGGTCGGGTCATCAGGGTTGTTAGTAGGGCTGATGCCAGAGAACAGGCCATTCTCAAGATCTGCCATGATCCACGGACCGCTACCAGAGCCAGTTCCACGGCCAGAGCCGTCGCCAGTGCCAAAGTAGATGGCCTCCATATGGCCGTTGCCCGTGTCGTGGCTATTGGTCTCGGCATTGCCATAGTCAAAGCAGCAAGCCGTATTATAGTGCGTTCCATCAAAGACAGCATACAATCCCTCTGGTGCGTCGCCGGTAGCCGTGCCATTAGCAGCATTGTTACGATATCCGGTCAAAGGAGCGATGAAGACTCCATACGCCTTTTGGCCGTTCAACCGAACTGGTGCTCCAACCGCGCTGGCCAGGTTATCAAAGCCATTAGGCTGAGGTCCGCTTGCAGCACCTCCGGGCGGAGCTTGGGTAAGGTCATTACCATGACCAGATTGGTCATAGATAATGGTGATGAGGCAAGTTGTGCCGGCACAGAATGAATCTTGGGCAGCGGCGTTGGCAACGCCACCAGCAGACAATGGCGTTATGTCAGTCGTAGCACCATCAGAGCCGCGTGATACTTGATAGAGCGCGCCAGAATAAGCCGCATATAAGGCCCGGGTGGTACTATGCGCAGCAACACAGGGCGTCCCACCCGATGAGTAGATATCGCAAGGTCCAGCAGTAACAAGAGAACCAGTGGCAACAAGGCCAAAAGTAAGTATGCTATAGCGATGGTGGTTTAGCCGGGAGAACATATTAGGATGTAGTCTTTTTGTGTAGGGGAACAATGACATAGATCGACAAAGATATTGATCGGTTACCCAAGCAAGAGGGCGATATTGCTGGGGTTTTAAGCAACACAAGGTCTATTTTGTTTCCTCATGCCCCTTCTCAAATACAATAGAATATATGTTCGCCAGCCTCGGTAGCAACCCCAATGACTAAAGAGGCAGGAGATTGTCCTCATACTTATGGATAACTACTGAAGATATTTGAGAATACTACCTGTGTGCCTGGCTTACTCTCAATTGGATCTAACTCATGATGTAGACTATAGTAGTCTTAAACATTAATTGGGAATGGCCGAAATAGTCCCGTGCAAATTGTGACCTTATGCCTTGTATCCCCTCCTCTAAGTTACGCAAAACAGACCTTATGACAGACAATACATGAGCTCACCCCCAGGACACGGATCAAAGACGGATCAAACAATTTCCTACCAAGTTTGTATCTTTGTTGTGGTATCTTACTGAAAAGACGCTTGAACACTATAGAAAGATGACAAAGATAAGCTGATCTAGCCAACAACTGTATAATAAAGTTTGTCTAACTTATTATACACAAGAACAGAGGTGTGCCTATATAGGAAAGGGGTACAATGTTCTATTGGCACACGTATAATTAAAACCCCTCAATGATTCCTCATATATTTGGCTTTACTTAGCCCTTAGTCGTGAATTCACCTTCCAACTACCGGCGTTGTCGGAGACTAAGATGGATTACCCTAGTCCCGGCGAGATATTAACAAGATTCTACCCAAGCTTGAAACAGAATACTGCTTCCCAACTGAAGTACCTGTTTCTTTTCGGCTTGCTCAATTTGGCCCTTGCGGGAATTTCCATTAAGCGTACCAATAATAATTGACAGTCCAGAGTTGTTGCCTGGAGAAGGATCAAACAAGTATCCACTGTTATCGTGGGGAAACCTTGTTGGTTTCGGGGATTAAAGCCATCCCGAGCCAAAAATCACATGCTCAAGTACTAATAGCATCATTGGAGCTTCATGTCACTGTACCTACTTTCAAGCTTCCTCGCTGCAAGGGATTTGGGCTTAAATCCGAGAAGCGATTTCCCAAAATATGATACCGATAAAATTAGCGCATAAAAATTGTGCCCTGAATCCTGAATCAGCAGATCTCTCGTGACCGAGGCATGATTGTACTCTAATTGCTCACGGGAGACAAAGTTTCATTCTTGTGGAGAAAACCACTGCCAAAGCCGAAGCGAGGAGATGTCTCTGTAACATGATCTCTTAGGGCCCTTTTTGCCTAATTATAGTAACGGCTATAGAGCTGATCTAGAGTTAAAGAGTGCTGATGACTAGACTTTCAAGCTTTACAAGCCCCAAACTTTCCAGATCAGCTGGGACAAAGTATCTTTGGAGATCGAACACGTGCCGATATGGCACAGCACATGACAGTAGACGGGCACGGGAATAAAGCAAAATGAAAGATCTCCCCAGCACAAAAAATATCCATGAAGAAACTTCTATTCGCTTATACCTGAATACGTCTCAATCCCCCAAAAATGAAAAGCGGGTTTGCCGGAAATCCGTTTGTGGAAAGTAAGGTTTGTTTCTAGAATCAGCAGCCAAAATGACGGGTTGCCTCCTCAGGGAGGAGACCCACTTATTAATAGGTACTTATTTAGGTAGGTGTCTGTAACTAACGAAAACAAACTTTCTTCACTCAATAATACAATTTCATGCTTTTGACCATAAATCAATAGTTAACTGTTAAACTACAAAATTCATGAAACTGAGCTGTTTTGGTAACTTTAGATTCATTATCAGTGCTGCGTTCCCGTGTAGTTTCACATTCGTATTGAACAGGATAAACTGGACATTAGCCCAAATTTCATCATTTTTTGATCTTACTGGTTAAACCAATATCGAAAGGGTGATAGCTTCAAGTAAAGCCAAAAGATTGCTTACCGGCGAAGAGCGGTGGAGGGTCTAAGAGCAATATCTACAAGCCAGTGAAAAACTTTCTTGCTGCTACCTCAGGCTCTGCCATTTAATATTAATAAATTATACTTAAAGCCGCGATTTTTCATATCTTCGGGACTACTGACTAGGCCAAGACCTCATAGCGGCTGAAAAACGAAACTTTTGTTGCGGTGAATGGCTTCTTAAATCTTCTTTGTTTTAGCATGCTGGTAACAGGCAGATTTGGCTCACTCTGGGGTTGATGGTGACACCAGTGCCTTCTAATATGATAAGTGTCCTAGGCACACACTCACGGTCAGCCTATTTCTTAGTCATAATATCGGTTGGCTTAAGGTCATCGCCATTGCGGTAGCGGGAAAGCGGAACCAAGGAAATCTGATGGGACAGGTTAACTGCGCTAAAGTGGAGCGGCTGCCACATTGAAGATTCGGAGGGTATCATGACGAACATGAGTTTGGAGTTACAGATTGAAGAGGGTAGGAAATTCTTTTTCATTTGCAGAAATCAGTGCGGTAGACACACTGATGTAGGAAACAGCTGGGTTATCTGATACAATATTCCCCACAGTATTCTCATTTGTCTTGGTAACTAAAGACTTACGAATAAACGTAATGAGATTAACCATAATCATGCCATCGGTTCGAAAAGTATGAATCGTTCAGTGCGACCAACTACGGTCGGATATCCAGGTTAGGTTGATGCTTATTTGGCGGGCAGCGGTATCATCCTTCCACTGTTAACCGTGCCAGTTTAGTGATAAGGGAGTTTGTTAATGGCACGGCACGAGACCTTTGTGGTATCGGGCAACCCTAGGAAATGCCAACTTGACTGATTGGTGGGAAACTAACGGCACATCATTCTTGAACGAACATGGGTCAACCTATGTACTGAGATCAAGAAGCGGCAGATATCCCGCAAAAACCGCCACAGGAGTGGTAAATAATCCGCTGCGCTATAATCTGACACGGCTTGATCCAGTTCTATGTTTTGTTGCAGCAATGGTAACGGACTGTAGTTTTATCGCTTTTACTGCGAGGGCGGTTTTTCGCGTAGCGGACTTCGTACTTCATATTCTACCGTCTGGATAGTTTTGCTGCTTTTGCCTATCCTATCTAACGAAATGCATATAAGACATCACTGGGAAATATCAATAGCAACACCCTTGCTTTTAGCTATGCGATTTTATTGCGCCAGGTAATTTATAAAGGTATCAGATATACATACTACGTGGTTGCTAATCTCCAAAGACCTCCTTTGGGGGGCTGAAACGCCTCACGAATTTGCCAATATTTCCTAGTTATGATATATAAATAGCTAATTCTACTCTCCATCTATATCTTCTGAAGTTGAGCCGAAGGGTCATTAACTAGATTAATAGGCTTCCTATTTTTAAAGAGCGTTCGAATGTTTTCCAGGCATTCTAATCTCTTAGCAAGCTGATATGCTCCTTGCGTAATTCCACCAATATGGGGCTTGCCTATAACCTTGTTGCTATCTTGGAAATAGCCGTCAATATGAGATTCCTTGCGAAACACATCAAGCCTAGCTCGAGCAATTTTTCTACAATAAAGCTCCTAGAAAGAGGTAAGAGAACATGTACGTTAAAATGAATCGGTTAACCCAACTCTCTATTAATTTTAAAGCTGCGTAGATTATCGAAATTTGATGTTAGCATATTCAGCTCTACGTTACCTTCTTCACCTGAGAGTGTGTGCTGGAAAGAAATACGCTGTGGGAATATTTAATACGACACGGTACACTTCTCTCCAACATCGCTTATCGCCCTGAATTTGGAGCCGTGCATACTCTAATCGGTGATATTATCAGAGGATATACTACAATACATTGACAATGAGACTCTTTCCTTTTGTGGCTACCATAATCTCCACACCCTTGCTAGATATCCTGTGTTCTAATTCGTTATATATTCAAGAAGCTTTCAATGGACATGGTGTATTCTGATTCACCCTAGGAAGGCTATAGGCAATTAAACAAGGAAATCATGTTTTTTCTTTTCTTTTTTTTTTATAGCCCGCCTACTCCTCCAGCCGACCAGGCGATTAGTTCCCGAGTCAGAACCTAAGTGCTCAAAGCTCGCTGACACGAGAGTTACCGCTAAGCCACTCCTCCCTCATCTTTGATCCCTAGTTGTTGCGGTAGATTCAACACGTCCTCCCAGGGGAAGTCTTCAGCATCAAATTCGCTGTAACCTAAGCATAACGAGCTACCCAGGCTTTGCCGCCCATTGAGCAATACGGGCTCATCTCTGTCACCCACAAGTCTCTTGGTCAACAATTTTCGGGGATCTAATGCGAATTTCACCACAGGTTTCACGGAGACATGCATCCAAAAGGCATCGCCAGGGCGACAAAACAATACAATAACGCCACGGAACGAACGGAGAATACCATCTTTGCTAACTGGGTTCTCTGTTAGGTCCCAAGTGACTGAGTTTGCGCCATCGTCATGGTCGTCATCTTGCGCCAAGTTGCCATGAACCTCGAGTCGCCCCTCCTCAGTGAAAGTTTTTTCTTGGGACCATTTGGCAGATAGCCGAGCCGGTCCGAAGGGTGTGTGAAATACCATGGGCGCGCTGATTTCCACAATCTTGTGGTTGTCCCGCGGTTTAGTCTGCCCAAGTATCTGTCTAGGTGCGAAATTGGCAACAACGGGATCTAATGAGGCGTCGGTTGAGCGCAGGTAAGGCTTGCTGGTGTTGAGAGCCTTCTCAAAGGTGACTTCGATCTCCGCAGAGGAGAAGCGGCCAAATCCCCTCGGCGGAAAGCGAAAGGCGAAGTCAATACCAAGCAGACACGCAGGTTTGTTCTCATAGGTACCGTATTGAACATGACGGACATAGGCGCTGTAACCTGTTTTGCCGATTTGATCTTGAGTTGCAAGCGACCGATTCACACGTTCATCGTTTCGAATACCCAGCAAGCTGTCATCCTCGTCTGAGAATACTAAGCCTGATTCGAAGCCGAGAGCTTGCGGATTTGTAGCGTCTGACATTGGACTAGTTCTCAAAAGTGGTTGCTGAAAATATAGTTTGCGGCATATATTGGTGAGAAGAAATGGGAAAGACTGATGAAGCTTGAGAAATTGGGATTATGATCTTCTGGAATCTGAAGAGCGAAGAATCGTGCCCCGCCACGCCAGCGACAAAAGTCCGACGTGTCTCGGCGCATGACCACAGCCTTGCATACATGTGAGTACAGGTACATGTAGCAATGTGCTTGGTGCTAATGCAAGGCGTTGTTTTTACAGGCTTGAGTCAATGTCTGAAAAGCCGACCGTTTCGGGATCTCTCTCCCTACAACTTTTCGCGACCTCTACAACTTAGACCGTCTTTGAATCAGGACAGTCATTCATTTAGCTCAACCCACTGGTGTGAGTTAACGATCAGCAAATGGAAAGCCATCAAGATGAGCTCACCAAATCGTCACTTGAGGACATCAAGAATAGAATCAGGGCTTACCGCTCCACTGGGCACTTTATTGAAGCAGCACGACTTATCGAAGAGCTGCCGAAAGACATTAGATGCGTGAGGGCGGTAGCAATTGAAGCCGCCCAATTATACCTCACCCAAGGACAGTATCGGTTGGCAGCCGAGACCTGCGAAAACGTTTCGGGACCAACCTCCGCAGAAATTGAGAGCGATAGTTTCGCATTTGCCAGCCAGGATGAAGACGCAGTTGCTTTTGAACTTCTGCGTGCCCTCATATTACGGGTTTTGAGGTTTTCAAAAGTCAAGACTGCACTCGAGATTGCACAACGGTTTGGGATTGCCTGGAATCTTGGTATGATCGACTCAGAGAATATCCTACATGAACAGTGTTGACCGCGAGGCTTAAGATAAACCTGTGATACACGGTACGATCGCCGAAAGTCCTAATGAGACCGATGACAGAAGGTCTTCAATTTCTAGAGCCAGGGGACTAGAAATAGAGGCTTCGGAGGCGAGCATATCCTACATCTCAGAATACAGAGTGAGTTGCTTATATTATGTATCTGAGAGTAACCTAATCTAATGTGTTATTCAAGGTATTAATGGTGTCTTTCTATTGGAAAATAATGGTAGTTTCTGCCATCCATGGTCTGCTTGATGAGTCGGCCACGAAAGCTGCTGCTTTAACGACCATTTCTTCTTTGCGACGAGCCTTGCAATCTATGCATCGCTCACGAGAGGCCGCCTCTCTACTCTACTTCGAGGTTCAGCTCATCAACATCCCTAAGCATGCATTGCAACAGCTTCAGGGCTTTTTGAATACCTTAGACAGCGATAAATGGGTCACAGAGAGAGCTCTTACTTTGGCAGAAATCTTCAAACTTCAGATACAATCTGATGATAACACGACTTTCGCAAAAGCCAAAGACACTTTGGAAGAAGCACAACATCTATTTAACAAAGTTTCTCATTCTTTCGGTAATATCGACTTGGAATTTACCCAAATTTGTTTTGGACGCACAATTACTACCGAAGAGAAATTCGTTCAGATAATTAGTCTGGTTGAAAGATACTTTCAAGTCAGTCATTATGGACAGATGATGCTATGCCTCACAACAGCTCTCTCTGAGCCGGTTGTTGATGGCTATGTTGAGCAAGTCAAGTATGCGATTGAACTCCAGCAGCAGCTGGCCGATGAAATGGGCAGTGAAATGATGCTAAACGCTGCTCTGGTCCGCGCTGCCGGTTCGGCTAACTTGAATGCATCAGAATATGGCTTCGCGCTCAAGGCCTTGGAGCCTCATTACACGAACCTTCCTGAAGAGGTCGATCCAAAGAGCCATTCCCACGTCGCCATCACCATGTCAATGATCTATGGAAGTTTTGGAAGCAATATGGAAGCTCTTAAGGCTGCCGAAGAGAGTCTAGAAATTGCCAGGTCTGGGAAATCTTACAAAGCTTGCTCAGACGCTGCTTTTATCTTGGGGCTTCGTCGTCTCGCTATCTCTGAGCAGTATCCGAGGAACTCTGCTGAAGACGTCAAGTGGCTATCGTCTGCTATGGATGTTCTGAAAGAGTGGATTGAAAAAGATTCTGAGAACGGCTATATTGAGGGTGAAATCCAGAAATGTGTGTTGGTTGGTAAATGGGAGAACTTGCGAGCATCCAACGAGCCAGAACTGAAGTCTACCCCAGTTGAGAAACCATGGATTGACAGAGTGAAGAAGCTTTTACCAGCTCAAACAGAAGTCCTGAAACGGAGCGATATTATAGATCTTGAAGTCAGCATGCTAATGCGCCAGGAGAATTTCTTGGCGAGCTCAAAACTATCGACGGATTATCTCAAAGACCTTGACAAGTTACCATCCACGCCGCCGATGGTTAAAGCCCAGGCGTACTCTAGGGTGGCTCTTCAGGAATGGCTTTTATATCGGGCAATACAAAGCGAAAACAAAGCTTTATCCACAGAAGGGCGGCTCCAGGCCACAACGCAACTTTGGTCCGCGCTGGATTTGGCAAACAAATCTCTTCAACTATGGAGGCAAACCAGCAGTTCTGAATTGATTATTCGCAGCACCCTGGCATTGGGCAGTCTTCTTTCAGACGTATTACTGACGATCTCGGAAGATTTACAACGTGAGTTACTTAGTGGATTCATGGACGAACTACGAAAAACAGAAATTATATGCGATGATATGAGACGGAGTGTCATACCTATTGAAGGGCTGTCATCCTTGATGAACAAAAGACTTCTAGTTGCCAAAGATTCGAGCCTCCAGATATACGTTTTAGGAGTTCGCATAAGCTTGCGTCTCAACGACCCAGCCGAAGCCTGGATATGGCTACAAAAAGGGAAGTCCAGGGCGTTCGCAGACTCACTCGGTGCAAAACTATTGGTTCCTCAAGAGCTTCTGCTGAGAATCAATAGCGATCAAACGGCCTGTCATCTTCTCAAGACAGAACAAGAATATTTAGACGCCCTAAATGAGCCTGGAGCGAACCATATTCTTGTAGCGCGGGAATTAGCTTCAATCAGAAAGCACATTGAAGAGTATCCGCCACTAGCCGAGATTACACGAATCAAAAATGGGACACTGAGCCTGGAATTCGGCCCGGAGAGCCTTGATATGGGACTTTCTAGAACAAATCTTTCCCGAGAAAGAGTAAAGTTTGTCGACTGGTATGTTCCACCATCGACGACGAAAGGCGATTCACAGATATTATGTTTTATAAGGAAGTTGGACGGTACGACACAGTCAAAACAATTATCAATGTCGGTTACTCAGGTAGAAGCATGGATTTCCGAAGCCTTCACGTACCAGGATGGGGCTGAACATCCTCTAAACAAAAAGACTGGCAATCGTCTGCTCCAAAAGATGAACGCCCTTATCGACTGGTTGGCAGATTATACAGAGGAAGGAGATCTTTTAGTGCTTTCTCCATCAGGACTACTAAACAGCATACCATTGCATGCCTTGTTTATCGACAAGATACCTTTGGTCGAGCGTAATTTGGTAGTTTATGCATCGAGCGCTACAGTTCTGAGCCAGTGTTTGGACCGTTGCGCCGCCGGAAGGAATTGCGAAGAACAAAATGCAAAAGGAACTACAGTTTTTTTCGGAGTATACGAAGAGCCTCTCCATGCTAACGAGCGCGATCTCATATTCGATCACATTAAAACGCTCTCAACTATTCTACCTGGGAAGGTCTTGCTCGGACCTGACGTAACGAAGCTGCATTTCCTTGAGAAATCTTCCACGGCTGCCTGGCTACACTATCACGGTCACGCCAGATACTGTAAAGAAGACGTCCTTCAATCGTCCCTCATTTTGAGCAATGGAGAGGATATCTTTGAGAATGGCAATGAGGAAAACCCGCGACTAGGAAGAGACGAACTCTCAGTTGTTGATATGTTTAACACCAGTGTGCCACAAGGAGGCGTGCATTTCACAATTATTGCGTGCGAATCAGGAGTACAAGACGTATCTCCTGGGGACGAGCCTTTAGGAATCATCTCAGCCCTACTTTATGCTGGTGCCACTTCAGTTTTAGGCTGCCAATGGCCCATCAAAAGCTCTGCAGGTCGTATATTCAGTAAAGCTTTCTACGACGAGGTGAAGCGTATGAGAAGCGACGTACGAGATGGCAACCAGATGATCAATCTAGCCCGGGCCTTAAGTATCACTGTTGGGAAGATGCGGAGCGGTGACCTTGGAGAACAGTATAAGCGGGCGTACTGTTGGGCCTCGTTTGCGATGCATGGGCTTTGGTTCTTTCCAGGCTTGAATTATTAAACGTGAAGGTCAATATATCTCTGAATTATACCCAAACAATGTGTTAGCCCTCTAAACGTGATGCTTAGTTGACCGTGTAGAGTTCCGTGCCCTTCTTCTCCCTCTTTCCCTCTCCCTCTTCTTTCGCGCTTTATCTTTTTCTTCTTCTTTTTAGTGTGCTAACTCATACCCTCCCATCTATAATGCTGTGTAATCAAGCCTATGTAGGCAGTTAGCCAGCAGGAAATCGAAGCGTCGACTGCAAAACCAGGCAAACTCGTGTCAGAAAGATCGCCGTCTTCTCTCTATATCTTACTCTTGAATCTGAGCTAGTCACTTAGGTCGGTGTCCTTTACTTCATGCCAACATGGATTGCATTGTGGCCTCCCAAGATGCAGAAGACTTTCTCCATCAAATCGAACGGCTTCTAGGAGGATGTGCACGTACTCCGCAGGATCGATCTATTCCTCTAACCCGACGTACCTCTCCTCAATATGATAAATAGATACAGCAAAAATTCCCATCATTCTGTGGTACGAAAATAGAATCGAGAGGCGGTAATCCGTCCTCCTTTGCGATATCTCTGGCGCTCTCATTGGGGAGATTAATACTTCGCATGATTCGAAACCTGCCTAGAATTGAAGAGCACTACGGAGCTAATGATGACACTATTCATCTCTTTGGTCGCTGTCTAGAACCGCCAGAGCCATGCCTTCGAAAAGCTCGATAATCTTCATCATCTCCACCTTCTCCCCCCTAAAGGTCGATACTACCAATCATTCCGTTAAGAAGGGCAAATATCGGTCCGAGATCGAAAATCTGCTCAAGTTTCAAGGCAGCTCTTATGTTGGGAAGCCAACTTCCCAGCATTTGATTCGGCTCCTTGGTAAAGTGCCAAATGATATCGCATCTTTGAGAGGCTACTACCCTGCCAGTTCGCTTTAGGTCAATCTCTGCTTGCTATTTTCAAGTAATGGATTCTGGATATGATAGACGGTTTGAGTTCTCTCCAATCGCTTAGCATCATTCATAAAGACTCACGCAATGATATCTACCTTTTTTCCCATAGCGACAAACGCCATGTTTTGTGCGATCTATTCTTAACTTCTTCAACCGGGCTGAGATTACCAGTGTCAACCTTGAGAGTTGATTCACTTACCATCCGTGGTATCGGTAGTACTTCCTATTAACTAAAGATCAAAAGCTAATTGTTTGGAATTACCTGTCTACTACTAAGCGTGATAAATGAGTCTTTTAATGGGGATATTCAACGTCGTTTGGTAAACGCAAGGGAGTATTTCCAGCGAGCGATGTTGACGGAATGCTAACAATTAACGGTAAGACGTCTCTCAAGATGCCACAGAGAACGTACTAACCAGAATCAGACCTCCTCCCACCAGTGTACATGGAGAGAGTGAAAAACTTATTCTTATCTCTTTGGGGTAATTATAAGCAAGAAATCTCTTCTGCAACTAGTATGTCCTAACCACTACTAAGATCTTTTTGATGTGTGCTAATGCCGAAATACTTATGATAGCCGACCCTGGAGAGGCTCAGGCAGTGGATAGCAGCAAAGATCAGAGTCACCAGACGGCCCCAACTGGAGTAACTGAATCACCGCAGACTAATACCGATGCTTCCAGAGGATTGAATGACATTAAAAATGTATACAAAGCTGTAATAGGCGTCACTGGTGCTGGGAAGAGCTCTTTCATCTCAATGTGCACCGGCAAGAACGATAAGATCGGTCATGACTTCAAGTCATGTGGGTATAAGCCATCATCTTCACGACAAGTATTGAACAAACCAGCTAATAATATTTTCCCCTAAGTACCGCCCATGTTGAGGATATCGAGTTTATGTTAAACGGCCGATATGTTAAACGGCCGAGTCTGTGTCCATCTTATGGACACACCAGGCTTTGACGACACAGACCGTGCTGATGTGGATGTGCTTCAAAATATTGCCTACTGGCTTACCAAGTCTTTTGAAAAGGGAACCAAGCTCAGTGACATGATTTACCTGCACCGTATTATTGAAGTCCGTATGGCCGGCTCTGCACGCCGCAATCTATTAATGTTTCAGAAGCTATGTGGAGAGAGAGTAGTATATCACTCAGTCGTCCTCGCCACTACCATGTGGAGCCTTATTGACGAGGCCGCAGGTGCGAAGTGCGAGCAGGAACTTATTATTGAGACAGAGGACTTTTGGGGTTATATGCACAAGGAGTGAAGCCGCATCTTCCGGGTGACCCAGACGCGCGAGAGCTGCCTCAGCATAATTCAGTATATCCTCTCCTTGGACTCAACCATTGTTCTGGAACTGCAAGATGAGATTGTTAACCTGGGCCACCAAATCGAGGACACTAAAGCGGGCGCGCAACTTAACCAGGATATTATCCGCGAGCGTGAGAAGTACCAAACGGAGCTGCAAGACATGAGGAAGCAGATGAAGGAGGAGTTAGTGCAGCAAAATACCAAGCTGCAGCGCGTTTCAAAGGAAGAGTGCGGCAAGCTTGAAGAATGCATCCGTTTTGAAGAAAATAACAGACATAGAAACTGGCAGTGAAGCCATTTCTGACTGACCAGGAGCAGTGGATAGAAGCAGAACATACCCCAACAGCCGTCACTCTGATGATCCCGGGAATGCCCAACAAGTGGGAGTTCAACTCAGGGAAGTGGGCAGGATCGGTGACGGAGATAGCTTCATGCTTCCTGAGTGGGAATGCTGAAAAGGGGCAGTAACCATGAAGGTATCTGTACAAGCCGAATAACAGGGGACTAGTTGTAATTATTATAAAAAGGGACTCTCTGCCTCGACCAGTCTAGTAGGGAGATAGGTCAATTGAATATACGTTTCAACACGTTTTAATGAAGAGGAACATGCCAAGCTTAAGCAGGACGTC
Organism: Trichoderma sp. TW21990_1; assembly: GCA_010015515.1. Classification (NCBI taxonomy): domain Eukaryota; kingdom Fungi; phylum Ascomycota; class Sordariomycetes; order Hypocreales; family Hypocreaceae; genus Trichoderma; species Trichoderma sp. TW21990_1. The sequence continues at coordinate 574,120 of ML974118.1, forward strand.
AAGGCTGCGCACGAGCGCAAGGAGCGCGAGCTCCTCGAGCTCAGGATGCAAATAGAAGCCGATATGAAAGCCGATATGGAACGCCATCGCAAGAAGCTCGAGGATAACCAGAAAGGGCGCAACCGCAGCCAGGAGAATGACCCCAAGCGGCAAGCTAAGGACTACATCCAGCGCAAGGCGGCACATGTTAAGAAGAAGCACGTTACTGACGGTATGCTACTTCCATTCGCAGCTTCGTCCGGAAGAGCAGATGAGGTACAATTACTTCTTGAACAAGGAGCCAACATTGAAAGTAGTCGGAATGACGGACTTGCACCACTCCATTATGCATTTCGCATGGAAGAGAAGATGTGGTAAAATTGTTGCTTGAGCAAGGAGCCAATGTTGAGACTAAGCGGAATGATGGTCGTACGCCACTCCATTGCGCAGCTGCATATGGGACACTAGATGTCGCAAGATTATTGCTTGAATATGGAGCTGATGTTGAAGCTACGCAGAATGGCAATCGCACACCACTTCATTATGCAGTTGAGAGTGGTGAAGCTCTTTCTTGACCAAGGATCTAATTTTGAAGCGAAGGGGAAGGATGGTCAGACACCACTTGAGCTTGCACGTCGGAAGAAAAATTTGGATGTAATTAATTTGTTACAAGATCGACAACGGCGATACCTGTTTAATCAAGGGGCCAGAAGATCAAATATGAGGCAAACAATCTAATTCGATAGTACTACAAATTTTAATTGACATACACACTCTCTCTGTTAAGCTTGATGGTCTGCATGTGGAAGGGACTAATCTTTACTCATATGGCAAGGGTTTCAATGGCTTTCTCACATGCTACAACATTGCCTAAAAATCTGTTTTAATCTTCTAAACCTTTAGGATAGACTCGATCGAGCTCCATTACTACTACCAGAGATTCGTTTCGCCAATAAGTATACCGAGCCTCTAAGATCATATATACTGTGCAACGCCCAGCACAAATATGTGGACCTATGAAGGAGATGCCAGATTCAAGCTAAGGTCGCCAGTTAGGGAAATGCCAGCCTCCTCCAGCAACAATGATATGCTAAAGCAGCACTTAAGGGAACTGGTACGAGTGGTCCTGTTGGTTGATGCTCTATTCACGACTATCATGCTAGATGTGAGATAATATTATCACGATGGCGGGTCTAGTAGTGATGTACACCATATCACGTCGATCCGCGTATAAAATAGGAGAAATGAATGCATCCTACTCATAACAAATACAATGGATTGTAAGCTGGTGGAGTACATACATGCTAGTATGATAGAAATCTCAAGGCGCGAGTTCACGCTTTTGAGGATGCTTAAGTATAACGACAGCAAGACGAATTGTACCAGGAAGGCGTTAGCTAGTTACGTTTTCAAACAGGAACGGAATCCGATATTATTAGTCAATATACTTGAAGTATATTAAATATGTGTTGCCAGAAGTAATAATCGTCATCCCATAGGCGCAAACACTCATATTTTGGTGCTGAGACCGAAGATTAAGAGATACCCAAAATAACAAGGAAGAGAGCTTAAAGAACCCGTCATCAAATTCGCTATTAATATCTCAGCAAGCACCGCTTTATAGCCTATCATACAGCAGGATTATATCGGCTACGGAACTGATTGGCGGGCCGCTTGATTCGTCAATATGGATCGGGCAGCAAATAGAACAAATAGCCGCAGCCTGATCCAATCCAATGCGAGCGGGGTTGCGACATCAGCTGTATTGCCTGATCTTGAATCTTCTCTCTAGATTATCTCCTCTATGTTTGAGATACTTCTTTCAGATTTCACTCTTGAAACCGTTCAATGGTTTACAATGGAGCAGCCAGGCCGAGCTTAATATGTTACTAACAAAGCCTCAGCCTGCCAGTAACAATGTCGAATCCTGAAGACTATACTGTTGGGTGGATCTGCGCTATCAGCACGGAGCTTGTCGCTGCGGAGGCTTTTCTTGATGAGAAGCACGATAGCCCTGAAAATGTCTCTACCCATGATAATAATAATTACGCATTAGGGAAAATGGGGAAGCACAACGTGGTTATCGCTGTCCTACCTGACGGCGAGTATGGGACAGCTTCTGCAGCTACTGTTGCAAGAGACATGCTGCATACTTTTCCCAATATCAGAATTGGCCTACTGGTAGGCATTGGTGGCGGTGCACCAAGTGCCAAGCATGATATCCGCCTAGGCGACGTCGTTGTCAGTGCATCCCGCGACGGGAAGGGAGGTGTATTTCAGTACGACTTTGGTAAAACGATACAGGGTCAAGCATTCCAGCAAACTGGGTTCTTAGACCAGCCGCCAACTGTCCTGAGAACAGCCATTGCTGGACTTAAAGCGCAATACGAGGCTCATGGCCACCAGTTAGAGGAAACAATAAATGGCCTTCTTGATCAAAAGCGGAGATTGAGGAAGAATTATAAGCGACCAAACATCAGCAGTGACAGGTTGTTCCAAAGCGAAATCATACATCCGGAGGATGAAATAAGCTGTATACCACTCTGCCTCAACGACCCGTCGAATATACGCCCCCGAACTGAACGAACAGAGGAGGATGATAATCCAACTATCCACTATGGTACTATTGCTTCAGCAAATCAATTAATGAATAATGCTCTATTACGGGACAAACTTGCAGCTGAGCACAATGTGTTGTGCTTTGAAATGGAGGCAGCCGGGCTACTGAATCATTTTCCTTGTCTGGTTATCCGCGGAATTTGCGACTACTCTGACTCGCATAAAACCTCCGAGTGGCAAGGGTATGCAGCAATGGCGGCTGCAGCATATGCCAAAGATCTTCTAATTCGAATCCCTCCTAACAGAATTGAGGCTGAGAAGACAATAAGCAGACAACTTATGAAAAGTGAGTTATTGGTCTAATATTATCATGCATCACGTAATACTGATATGACCAAAGTCGACGACAAAATAATCGAAGTTGATGAGAAGATTGATACTATTAGCCAAAGCATGTTATCTCTCAACCTTCCAATCGTGGAGGGGGCGGCCTTTAACTCCTATTCCGAGCAGCACAATTCGACCTGCTTACCAGATACTCGAGTTGAGCTGCTCCAACATATATCAGATTGGGCTCATGACCCCCACGCCAAAGCTATTTTCTGGCTGAACGGAATGGCTGGAACCGGAAAGTCAACCATTTCGCGCACTATCGCCCAGTCTCTTGCGAGCACCGGTCATCTTGGCGCTAGCTTCTTCTTCAAGAGGGGCGAGGGTGATCGAGGGAACTCAGCCAAGCTTTTCACAACAATAGCCGCTCAATTGGCAATAATGCAGCCTACTATCGCCATTCATATCAAGAACGCCGTTAAAGTCGACTCTGAAATTGGCAGCAAAGGATTGCGGGAACAGTTTAGCAGGCTCTTCTTACAGCCTCTTTCCGCTGTCTCACAAAAGAACGGAAGTCCTGGTGTCATTGTCCTAGTTATCGATGCGTTGGATGAGTGCGAACCAGAAGAGGATATTAAGCTTATCATTCGCCTTTTTAATCGAGTTAACGGCTTAGGGGTACGGGTCTTTGTCACCAGCCGGCCGGAGCTTCCAATTCGCCTGAGTTTTTCTGAAATCAAGGGGGAGTTTCAACACGTCATCCTCCATGAAATATCAGAGCCTGTGATACAACATGATCTATCGGTTTTTATTGCTCATAAACTACGGGAAATCCGGGCCAATTATAATAAAACAGTGCAAGAATATCGACAGCTAGATAGCGACTGGCCTGGTCAATCTAATATTGATATCATGGTGAAAATGGCCGTTCCGCTCTTCATTTTTGCCGCCACTATATGTCGCTTTCTTGCTGACCGCCAATGCGGGAGCCCTGACGATCGACTTCGCACAGTTTTAGAGTATGAAACTAAAAGCCAAGAATCTAAACTCGATGCGACTTACCTGCCTGTCCTTCAACAACAGGTCGCCGGTCTTTCCGTACGAGAGAGAAATGATGTTTTGCGGCAATTCCGATGCATTGTTGGCTCAATTGTCCTCCTCACAAGCCCCTTATCGGTATCCAGTTTAGCGCAGCTCCTCGGTATTTCTAGAGACGTCATTGATGCTAGATTAGATTTGCTTCATTCCGTCTTGAGCATACCTCAATCAGCTGGATCTCCAATAAGACTACTACATCTTTCTTTCCGCGATTTCCTCGTCGATCCAGAGAAGCAAGGACAGAACCCTTTCTGGATCAATGAAAAAGAAGCTCATGCGAAAATAACAGACAATTGTCTGCGCGTTATGAGAAAATTCCTCCGAGAAGACATGTATAATTTGCGATCATTAGGATTGGAAACTCCGATTATTGACAGTCAAAAGGCAGCCGTGCCTATTCCTGCTGAAGTCCATTACGCATGCTTAAATTGGGTTTTCCACCTCCAAGGAGCAAAAGATCTTAGCGGCAACTATAGAGAGGTTTTTCAATTCCTGGAAAAGCACTTTTTACACTGGATAGAGGCGTTAAGCTTAATACAACAAGTACCTAAGAGCATCGAGATAATTAGAAGCCTACAATCTCTCACGCAGGTAAGTATTTAATAAGTCTCGTTACGCAGTAAATTACCAGATCAACTGCTAATTTCATAATAAAAGAAAAAGAATGAGAAGCTTTCCTATTTTTTGGATGATGCAGTGCGTATCCTGCGAACCAATTTACAGATAATTGCTACCGCGCCTCTTCAGATTTATTCTTCTGTCCTTATATTTGCTCCATATCAAAGCATTATCAGAAAACTATACTTTGACATAATCCCTAGATGGATATCTCTTAAGCCATCGGTAGAAGGCAATTGGAATCAATGCATACAGATACTCGAGGGTCATGTCAGAACTGTTCAGTCTGTGGTTTTCTCCCATGACTCATCACTTATAGCATCTGCCTCGGCCGATTCTACTATTCGGCTATGGCGTGCTAGTACAGGCGAGTGTATTCAAATACTTGATTTGTATCGCGAGGGTGTTAAGTCTGTGACCTTCTCACACGACTCCTCACTCTTAGCTTCGGCTTCATCTGATACTACTGTCCGGCTATGGCGCACTAGTACAGGCGAGTGTGATAAGATACTTGAAGGCCATGAGAGATTTGTTGAGTCCGTGGCTTTCTCGCACGATTCCTTACTCGTGGCTTCGACTTCATCTGACAGTACTATCCGGCTATGGCGCACTAGTACAGGCGAGTGTATTCATATACTTAAGGGGCATCGCGACAGTTTTGTGTCTGTCGTCTTCTCGCACGACTCCCTACTCATGGCTTCGGCTTCTTATAACAGTACTATTTGGCTATGGCGCACTAGTACGGGAGAGTGTATCAAGAAGCTTAAGAACAGTCATACAACTAGTAATAGGTTGGTAGCTTTTTCGCGTGATTTATCGCTTATAGCATTGGCGAAAGATAACAGAGTCTTTCTACGGCGTGCTGATAAGGATGATTCTATCCAAAAGTTCAACGGCCATCACGATGGGATAATTTCCGCTATAGCCTTCTCACATGATTCATTGATTATAGCATCGGGCTCAGTGGACGGTACTATCCGGTTATGGTATACGAACACAGGCGAGTGCATTCAGGAATTAAAAGGTCATAGTGAAAGCATTACACGTTTAACTTTCTCGCACAACTCATCAATTATGGCCTCGAGTTCAATTGATCAAACTATCCGAGTATGGAACACTAATATAGACGACGATATACTAGGATCTGATTGCCATAACAACAAGGACATCGGGCTATGGCGTGCTGATACAAGAGACTACATCCGGGGAATCCAAGGCCATAGCGACTATATTTGTTCCGTGGTCTTCTCGCATGATTCAGCGTTCGTTGCATCACTTTCATACGACCACACTGTCCGAATATGGCGCGCTGATACAGGTGACTGTGTACGGGAACTCAAGGGCTGGGCTGACCCCCGAGCTTCCCCACGATACGCAGGGTCTGACTGCCGTAGTTGTTTAACCTTCTCCCATGATTCATCGATTTTGGCATTTGCTTTAAATTATCATACCGTTTGGCTATGGAGCGTTAATAAGGGCGGGTATATCCTCGAACTCACGGGTCATAAAGATGTCGTTAAGTCTGTGGCCTTCTCGCATAATTCAGCTCTTGTAGCATCCGCATCAGGATGCATCATCCGATTATGGCATGTCGATACCGGCGAGTGTTTTCAGAAACTTAACAGCCATAACCGACCGCTTTACGGAGTAGCATTCTCTCACAACTCATCACGTATAGCATCTGCTTCGTACGATACCATCCAGATATGGAATATCAATCCAGGCGAGGATGAGCCGGTACGGATATTTAAGGGCGGATCAGGCATATTTACCTCGGTGGCCTTCTCACATGACTCATCGCTTGTAGCATCTGCTTCAGGCACCACCATCCAGCTATGGCGTGTCGATACAGGCGAATGCATCCAAGAATTTTCTACATGCGCTTATGACAAGATATATCGCTTATCATTTACATCTGACGGTTTATACCTTGTTACAAATGTCGGAACGTTTGCCACAGAGAAAGTCAAGTATAGTTCTCACGCGAATCTCTACGGATTCAATCAAGACTGCTCTTGGATCACATGCAACGGAAATAACCTGCTCTGGATTCCGAAGGAATATCGGCCAATTTGCAGCGCTGTGAGTAAGTCAACTGTAGTGGTTGGCTGCGATTCGGGAAGAGTGTGCATTATGGCATTTTCAGCATATCCCTAGTGATATTCCACATCGAAGCATTGACAAAAGTGAGTCTTCATATCCAGGTGCGGATCTAATCCTCAATGGCCTGACACCAAACTTTCCACTTAGTTCGTCAACGATTGCTCATGAAAAGTCATGCGGTACTGAGTACAGTAATGGCGGGCATTGTACAGAAGAGATACGATTCATGAAATCTTCAAGAATCGTCCAACGAGCAACCTTCTAATTATTATTTACCAAATTGTTGCTAGATTCAATGCGATTACCGGGTAGTAATGTATTGGATATCACCTCGCAATCAACGTCGAGCCTTTCTAGCACTATATCAACATCATATATAGGAGCATTGGACTTTTCAACCCACAGAGTTTAGTGGCAATTCGACTGTTTAAAGAACTCTACCGAATCTTACTGGGTTCATTGGCGCTGTAAATGTTTGTGCATTTAAACCAATAAGATGATCATCAAGTACCGAGTCTGGCAATTAGCATTGTAACTGTATATACTCCGTATATATCATAATAAGAATCCGTCATTCAACAATTCGGAACCATCCGAACGTGGGGTCACACCCGCCAACTTCCTTCATCTGGACTGGCTTCCGTAGCTCAGTTGGTTAGAGCTTCGTACTAATACTGGACCTCACCGTCTAGCCTTGGTAATGCGAAGGTCGCAGGTTCAAGCCCTGCCGGGAGCAATGCTCACCAGCCGCCATTCAGAGATGGGATTATTATTTTTTTTTGGATCTTTTTCCATATTATTCTTCTTTTCTCTTTCACCGAGTTTTCTCTGTTTCACGTATCTATGAAGAAAGACGTTATTTATTTTGGATAGAGGCTTTTTTATATGACTGCATATGTATGTTCTTTCTTAGTACATTCCAGCACGCTTTTTGTAGATTACTCTGTTAAATAACGTGAATTGCATAATCTTGAACGCATTGCGCACGCCTTCAAGATATAACAGCTCTCCAACTCCCATAGCCCTCCGGTCCATTCGGCAGTTCCTCCGGCTTTTGCGAATGCGACTAAATAACATCGGATGACCTATTTATCTCGGCCGAGTTGGAAAATTACGATCAGAGCTTCAAGCCTGCCCAGGGCCTCCTCGGCTGCTAGGGCTTCCGGACAATCTACACATATATCGTACGAATAGTTACTAAAGCCCATTCCTCGCCTCAGGCCCCGAAACTCATGGTGTTCAGATTCCACGGTGATGACATCCCTAACTCGCCTAGGTGTTGTAGTTGAAAACTTAGCGTATAGATGGAATGATGGGCAAAAAAAAGGTAGTAGGTCTGCTATTTGTGCGTTGTAGATAATCTAGCTTGAAGCATTTATAACCGCCTCTGCTATCGCAAGCTCTCTCCTATGATCTGTAGTATTCATGAAGCTGTGAATATCGAGGTACGCCAACCTATTTGTCATTTCCCTCGCTATCTTTTCGAAGAGCGATCTCATACTAGTTGTCCCCCACAGCCTTGACTACTTCGCTGCATCTTGAGGCCCTAGCAGTTCCCTTAAACCTTGCATGTGAATATGCGCAAAGCCTAATAGCAATGCGGCGATTCCTGCGGCAATCGCGGTCGCCACTGACGTCCCGGACCGGCACGCATCTGCGCCTTGGTCTTTGCTTTCCTTCAGAGATGCCCCTGGGACATTTAATCCCAGCGTCATAAAACACATCATTGCGTTGTAGTTTGGTGGTGGGTTGAAGGGCTGCGGTGATCCCTTGGTGTCGGTCCCACGGATGGAGATAACGTTGACATTATTTGCCGGGAACATTTCTTTCCCATTTCCGCCATCATTGGCCGCTGCTGCTGCGAAGATGATGCGTTGATCCGTTCCTAGGAATGCACTGGATATAGCGTTGCTAATGATTGGCCTGCCGTTGACGTAATTTTCTTCGTTGAACCCGAAGGACATTGTGATAATGTTGCCCTTGCAGACCTTCCAAGCCCACTCTATTGCCTTTTATTAATTAGCTTTGCCATCGGGCATCCCCAGCAAGATATAAGGAAGATGAGGGGGAATGAGTTAGCATCACGACCTACTTCAGCAACATTCTCACTTGCGTTTTGCAAATCTTCTGTGTCCTGTGCCACGCGGGCGACGAAGATGTCCGCGGCCGGAGCTACCTTCATTAGCACTGACAAGATGTGCGTCCCATGTCCATCCTCGTCTTTTATATCCAGTTGTTCATCAACGAAATCCTTCCAGCCTCGGATGCGCCGCTTCCGCTCTCTATTGAAAAATGTAGCCCTTGGGTCATAGCCTGTGTCCAAAACAACGATGCGAATTTTCTGCTGCATCAGCTCTTTTTTCTGGAATGCAGAGAGCACAGCCTCCATGACGGGCGCTTCTTTAATTTTGTCCAGCCATGCCTCTGCCTCAGACCTGGTGAATTTTATTAGCTAGACATATATATAACATTCCCTCCAGAATTTAGGCATCGGTTCTTATACATGAAGGGGTGGAGCCACACTCTGCAACTTCACCAACTAAGAGCAAGTCTGATAGCGAGATGCGGCTGAAACGCAGGGTGGCTTCTCCCAACCTTCCAGCAGCTGCCCAACGATGCCATTCAGGCGCTTGCCGTCATCTTGGGAAGCAGGAAGCCATTAGCCATGAAGCCAGGAGTGGTCGCGTGAGGAGGGCTTAGACGGTGCTGACCATCTCTTTCCGGCCAGAACCTCAGATGGCAATCTATTTGTTTTACATGAGGACGCTGGCAGGACAGATATCGGACATCCCGCCCTACAAAATTGACATGTGGCTGTAGCTGCCCAAAGAAACCAGTTTTGGTTGCCTAGGGACGTTGTGCTGCATGTCAAGATTACCCATGCGCGGTAGCCAGTGAGCCCAACCAGAAATTTCGCCTGTGATTCCATAAAAGTGAGATGGCGAAGCCTTCATCTTGAGAATGAGAAAGAGGCTGGACCAAAGGTAAAGGATTCCAAAATTTGGACATTAATCCCACTAGTTCAGGTCTCTCCTTAGGATAGACATGTAAATGAGATACATCTCTACGCAGATCTCCATCAAGACTCTGCAATCCGAACCGGGTGCTCACATCTGTAATATCCATTGTCAAAATATCCTATGTGCTTTATTTTCACCGAACCCCTTCAAGGTATCATTTCTTATCCTCGCTTCTATGTCGGAACGTTTCGCGTATCCAAATTCGTATACCCCCAAAAATTATTTTCTCTCTACATAAAAAAAATGCACCATGTTATTTATTCCTCAAGAACTCCTGTAGGTCCTCCATCTCTCCACTGTGGTATATCATGTCGTAAAACAAACCCTTGGAATTGTACAGGTCTCGAGGAGAACCATATCTGCCAAAAGTTAGCAACCATGAAACGAAACAAGCGCTACAGAAGCTGAAGGTGCGGCCACTTACTCTACTACTTTGCCAGCGCCCATCACGACAACGGAATCATAATCGATAATAGTTCGCAGGCGATGAGCAATCGTCACGAGTGTGCGGTCCCCGCCGGCAGATTCGAGTTCCGTGCGAAGCACCTGCTGTATGCCCTTGTCCGTCTCGTAGTCCATGCTTGCGGTGGCCTCGTCGAGCAACATCAACTTGCTTTGGCGAATAAGCGCACGGCAGAGCGACAAGACCTGGCGTTGGCCATGGGAAAAGTTCTCTCCACGGGCATCTACTGGTGTCGATAGAGAGATTCCCTGAGACTGTCCGTGGACAGAATCATCTACACCATCGACAATCGTCTCATCGGAGGAATCATCGCTAGAAAACGACGCGATGCCTCTGCAGTTCTCTAGTGCCTTTTCGAGAATCGCCTTGGGAATGAGACCAGTAGGATCAAGATTGGATTCCACAGTTCCGTTGAACAGTGTCGCCTCCTGAGGGATGATTGTGAGGGCTTCACGTAACCTGCGCCGGGGAACTTTGGTAATATCGATTCCATCGTACAAGATTTGACCAGAGACAATATGCGTAAACCGTAAGAGAGAAAGAACAAGAGTGCTTTTGCCGGAGCCCGTTCGGCCGACGACCGCGACTCGCTCTCCAGCTTTGAACTTGAGGTTGACGTCTGTGAGAATGTTGGGGCCATCGGGATCATATCTAATGGTGACGTTGCGGAACTCAATCTCTCCAGACTTGGGCCAGCTCTTGGGAATGACCAGGTTTTCATCATCCGCAAATTCTCCTTCTTCAGCATACGTTACATCATCTTTGCCTTCAGGCTCCAGTTTGACATATTCTTTGACACGGTGGAAGCTCTGCATCTCTATCTCAAGATCGTTCATGGCTCGTACGAGCATGAGAATGGTCTGGCTCAGCCCATTGGCATTGTTCAGGGAGAAACCGACCAAACCAGCGCCGACTACTCCGACCTTGGAGAGCGCGATTATACCGGCAAAGAGAGCCACCAGGGAAGTCACAAAATCTACCCGCATAGCCACCCAACGGTTGCAGTTATAATTAGCCTCGGCTGCGGCTGACCACACGCGCAACTTGGCTGCTAGGTCATGGCCAAAAGTCTCACTCATACCTGACCTAGCCCTGATGATGGGCAGCCCAGCCAGAGTATCGGCAAACTGGGAAAAGACTGGAGATTGTGCGGATGAAGCAAGTCGTTTGATGATGACGGCTGTCCGTGTGTACATCTCGCCAACCACCACGCCAAAGACGCAAGTGAAGAATGCCGGTACCATGAAAATTGGCATAATCGAGCTGACGGCGGCAATACGGGCAAACAACATCATGATGGAGTCAAACGTGACCCGAAGCATTGAGCTAAGCCCCGAATCAATCGATGCCATGTCTCCAGAGAACCGGTTAGTGATGCGGCCGATAGGGATCGCCTTGAACCATGATAAGGGGACTCTCATAATGGCACGGATGAAGTCATTGTGAAGTTTACGACCAGCACGCCATGCGCCCCATTCGAAAGCAATGATGACGAGGCCAAAAGAAATTAGCTCGGCAAAGGTAAAGGCAGCATAGATGCCCATATAGTATGCAATATCCACATGTGCGTTGTTGTTATAGGCCTCTACCCAAATGCCCATCCAGTAGCTAGACGCAAAGAAGAAGACATTGGAGCCGGCGAGGCCGAGCAAACAAAAGATGGCAAAGAGAGGGTGTCCAAAGTATCTCATGTACTCCAAGGACGCCAATCGGCCAACCTTGCCTGACGCTTTCATTTCCTGGTTGACAATATCTTTTGCCGAGGTTTCGGTGGCCAACTTTGTCTGGTCATCTCCACTCGATTGCAGTTCGGTCTCAGGAGGGGTTTCTGTGCCGCTTTCGGTTTCGGTTTCGGTTTCGATATCGTCGTCATCCCCGCCAAGGATTTCAGCAATATGGATTGGTCTTCGCACTGCACCAATGTTGGGCTCAGCGCTCTTAACCTGACCTCTCTCAAGTAAGACGGAAAAGTCTGCCTGTGATGAGATCCAAGGAACCTGAGTAACAAGAACAACAGTTCTTCCCTTGAGCAGGTCGCCACAGAAGCAGTGTTTCCAAACGCCAGCGGAGGTTTTGGCATCGAGAGCAGAAAAAATGTCATCTAGAAGCAGGAGAGATGCCTTGGAATAAAGGGCTCTGGCCAGGGCAACTCTAGCTTTTTGTCCGCCGGACAAAGATGTACCATTCTCGCCTACAACAGTTTGGTCGCCGTCAGACAGTTCCTTAAGGTCAATATTGAGACAACAGGCTTCAATTACTCTGACATATCGAGGGCGGTCCATAGGGCTTTGGAAGAGGATGTTAGCTTGAACGGTATCATTCTGGAGCCAAGCCGACTGTGAAGCAAAGGCAATATCGCTAGGTGCAGTAACCTTGCCACTCTCTAAATGTGTTTCACCAAGGATTGCGAGCAGAAGAGTACTTTTCCCGCTTCCGCTCTGACCGGTAACGACGTTGAGACCACCCTCGACAAAATCTAATGAGATATCTTCAAGACGGAATGTGGCCTTCTTGTTTCGGCGGAATGAAGCGCCTTCCATTCTCAGGGCTCCAACGGGGTATCGGACGAGGGGTACAGTACTGTCGAAATACTTGTCGAGCCGGTTGAAGGAGACGCTTGCAGCAGCAAAGTTTCTTGAGAACGCACTGGCCATCATGATGTTTCTACGGATATTCTTCACGAGGAAGGCGGCAGTAAAGGCAGTAGAAGCGTCAAGGGGATGTTTTTCTACCCCGACGTGCAATCCAAACATGACGAGGAGGCCGATGTATGGAAAACACTGGGTAACTTGGTTGACCATGGTCTGCAGGACAGCCACTCGCCACAATTCCTTTTGTTCAGCCGCCCTGGACTCGATGATTCGGTTTGTGATGGGATCCTCCCAAGCGAAATACTTGATGGCGCGGATGGAAGCTAGATATTCAGCAACAAGAGAAATGCGCGTATCTTGGGCTTTTCTCACTCGTCTCTGTGCGCCATACATCTGACGGCCCATGTACACAGATATCGGAGTGGCCAAAAGCAAAATCGCTGTTCCTACCAGGGATACCCAGCCCATCATTTTATAAAGGCCGTAGAGGGATATGATGGTACCCGCGGGAACACCTGCAGAAACTAGAATTGCATCTCGCGCTCGATAGACGGCATCCACGTCGGCGGCCATCAAATTTGCCAAGCGTCCAGCAGACGTAGATTTCTGGGCATTCTGCGCCTCTTTCTCCTTGTCGGCACTCCCTCCTTTGAGATCAAAGGGATCCTCCTCCAGCTCCATCGACTCCAAAGCTCTATGGTATAACTCTTGGGTCATGGCAGACTTGACTCGAACGATCAATCTGGTTGAGTTGAAGACGTATTGCTGGAACAAGACGGACCGAGACAGGGGACCGAAAAACATGAGAATAAGCCATAGAACTGGGTGATATGTGGCGGCACTGGGATTAGCGAGATAGTCGAGAAGACGATACATGCCGTACGGGGAGACATTCTCCATTGTAAAAGCGGCGGCAGCCCATATCGCCATCAGTAACAACTCCTTACGCTGGAATTTTAAAGCGGTCCACAGAGTCTTTTTGTAGAGAGCTCGGGCTTTCTGGATCTTCTGGAGTAAATACATTGGCTCATCATACCAAGCCAACGTTGGGATACCAGACATATCAAGCTTCTGCCTGGTGCCCTTCCACACGAGAGGTGTCAGCCACTCATAGGTGAAGTAGTAATTGAACCAGCTGCAGGTTTCTTCGGGAGCAGGTTCGTTTTGTTCCGTGTAGCCGGGAATGTCATGCTTGATGGTAGGCGGGACCCATTCTCGTGGAGTGAGCAAGGCGACAATTACGGCTGCGCCCAGCGACGACAGGGAGCCAATGATGCCAACATCTCCAATACATTGATCGGTGCCAATCTCAATACAAGGGAGCAGCTGTGCGGCCGCTAGAACGAAAAACGTAGTAGTCAGAACATAGTTGACTTGGTGAAGGGCTAGGTGGCGCCAGGCGAGATTATGATTGATGGTTCGTACCACGCCGAGAACAAAGGCGTAGGCAACGGCAGCGACGTTGAGCAGATGCACTCTCCCCTGGATCAGAGCCACTATCAAAAAAACTAGCGAGGCGATGCGGGCCGCCTGCGACAAAATTTCATAGGGCCATTTAATCGACGATGCCTTGGACCTGGGAGTAGGCACAGAGTTCTTGCGGTGCCGAACAAGACGAAAAGTCAGCCAAGCCGCCGAGGTGGCGAGAATCGCACCCTGAAGAATACCAGACCGAGCAAACTCAGAGACACGACCAATCCATTCAGTCTCGGAGGTATCGATGCGGAGGCTGACAATGCAGAGGTGTGCTGTTAGCAAGAGACAGAAAAGACGGGTGCGGAGAGAATCAAGTATTGGATGTATTCATCAGGCAAGAAATCAGAGGCGCACGCCATTGTGCCACAGACTGCGAAATGCTGACAAGATAAACCGTGAGATCGATCAACGTACCGACTTAGAAAGGTGGGAGGTTCCCGAAACAGCAGCTCGTCTGTACTGGGCGTGAGCAGCTGGGTGCCAAGGCGGGATAAAACGACGTCCATGATGCCGTCATCCAGAGGTCCGCCTTCGCTAGAGGGAAGGCTGAAGAGGTAAAAAAAAAAAAAAAAAAAAGAACAAGAACAACAAAGGATTGAGTGAGTAGAGAAAACACTCAAGATGAACTGCAGTCATTGATCGCAAAACTGAGTGGACCCTCCAGAAGGCTCAATGGCAAATCCATTCGCCCAATCGTCCTTTGGCCCCTGTAGCAGGGCCTGTGGCATCACCGCTCATAGGCCTTTTCGACCGGAAAGGCCCTGCATCAGAGGGTGTCGCAATCCCTGTTTGCGAACTGCCACTTGCACCGCGGCTGCAAAAATCCCTGCGCTAGCCCCCCCACAAGTTGACCGATATGGGGACGTACTGGTCTGTTAGTGGACTCTTCGTGCTTCGTATCTTACAGGCACAGCGCAACGAGGTGTTGTTTAATAAGGGGGGCCTATGAGAAAGCGGACAGCTTGAAGCTCTCACCGTTTCTTCAAGCAGAGGCTCAGACGGGGGAGCAAAGGGAGCAACAGGCCCATGCTCTCTGGATCCTTGGGGAGAGATGCGGTCAACGAGATTCCGCGGATGTGAAGTTGCGATTGATCCTTTGGAATAGTAATAATAAGCATGTCTCGTACGAGTGCTGCCATTGACTATTAGCGGGTAAATGCTAGCTTTGAGTGCTCCCTAACGTTTATCAAGACAGCGAGACAGATTGGGTCAACAGGCCAAGGAGAACATCGGCGCTGGCCCTCGTTATGCACGGTTCAAGCGGCATCGGCAGAGCTGCTGCAGCCACCGGCGGAGATCAAAAAAAGGCGCGCCATAATAATATGCCCATCCTTTGTGGAGTGTTGGCTGGTTGCCTGCCTTGAGTGAAATCCCATATACTAGTAAGTACGTAGTAGTATATGGATGCGCAACATCGCAACCCACATGAGCACTGGTGGATAAGAAGCGAACAAAGAATGCAGTCTATCGTCTATCAAAGTTTGAAGTCATCGGCATACCGCATCCCAAGCCGGCTGGTCGGCAAGGGAGGTTGACGGCTCCGAAAAGTCGAGCCCTGGCTAGCCCATGTCGTCCTACAAGGACTCTATCGCGTGCTCGGGTATCTGGCGAATGCGTTGTCTGGCTTTCCCAGGGGCGCTGCTGGCCATGAAGCCAGAGCATGTGAAGTCGCAACACCACTGTCAACCTCTGCGCCACATACAGTAGCATCCAACGTGCTTGCAATGGAAGGCTATTGGAAATACCCACCCACTCACACTCTACCTCGCAGTCCATCCATCGCCTCCAGTAGCCTAGAATATCGGCTTTGCACAGGCAGCAGCGGAGACAAGGCTGTATGATCCTGGCATCTAAGCCTCATTCTGTCCCCGCAGTGGACCAGAAGCACCTCGACGAGGGAGTTGGGCGATGATGTACTCCGTACTCCGTAGACAAGTGTATGAAACCGTACATCGAATGGCGATGTTGAACTATCTCTCGGAGAACCATATGAGACGTGTGATCTGTCTGGAGTTGAAAATTTTTGGTTCTTCTGAAAAAGTGCAGTGATGGGCAATCGCCGAAAGACAGTCGCAGAAGGTCAAATGCCACAGCGCACCACCTTCCAAACTCCAACCCAGCTTTCGATTTTCTATTTTCCCCGCCAAACTCATTCCACTGCTCTTAAGTATTCATCCTGTTTCAGCTTCAAGTTTACAGACGAGAAACTGGCGAGAATCCACGTCCGGCACAGCTTTATAGTGTAAGCTAAATTCGCGACCTCCATTAGTCACAGTTGGTCAAACCATCAACAGTCATTCACAGGTGTGCTGGCGCAATGGTAGCGCGCAGTCCTCCTAAGACTGAGGCTCAGGGTTCGAGTCCCTGGTACATCGAAGTAAAGAATGCCTTTTTTTTTTTTGCAGCATGTGGCGACGAATTCATTCATTTTGCCAGTTGCATGAGCTTTTGCTACTACTTCTGAAGGCGCCTTTCGCAGAGGTCGTGCAGCCGTAAAAGTAGCAAATCAGTAATAAGTGGCGAAATCTCCCTTTTTCATCTAGAACCGAACATGCATATGCCATTTGTTTTTTCTCCTAGAACCTCTCTCGACTCATGACAGGCCATTCCAAAAGACACCTCATCGCACTATTCCCTCGTCACTTTCATCACCCGCACTCATCACACTCGGATCATGAGCCATACAAATCGCAGTCGCATAGTCACCATCATGGCTTATCGAAATCATGGCACTCGCATCTTCACTCTCTTCGTCCTGGCCCTTGATCCGTGCCACCGGCGGTCCGCTCCCTAGACGCTCCTCGGTTCTACCACGGCGCTCAATCACAACGTCGTGAAAGGTGAGGCGACGGTGAGAGTGAGCCTTGATGGCGGCTTCTTTGGCAGCGAATCTATGTGGTGTATCATTCTCTCGAGTTAGAGACTTCCCTTATACGAAGCTATACTTGCCTACGACTGTGCCGGCAAGAAAATCGGTATATGTGTGTGTGCTTGCCCTCTTACCTGCCCGCAACAAACGTAGCAGCCGCCCACCTCTCAGGGTCCCGACGAGCAATCTCTTCGCTACTTGACGCCGTTCCAAGATTCGTCTCAAAGGGCTTGCTTGCTTCGCTCGAAAAGTTGTTATCGAGTAGGTGGTTCTCGAGACATCGCAGCCTGGGATCCTTCCTCGCCTGCTCTTCTGGAGAAAAGATGCGGTTCACAAACCGCATGCCCCGAGGGCTCCTCAAGATGCTATAGATGCGAGATATCCGGCAAATATCCGTTCCAATGTTGAGCGGGAAAGGAAACGGCCTGAGAGGCTTCATCTGTTGCGCAACCTCATGAAAAAAAAATAAAGAGACATCAAGATGCAATGTGCGAATGCCTACAGTGGAGATGGTTCGTTCTATGGCCACATCGAGGGGTGGCTCAAAGGCGCTTATCGATACGGGTGGCTAAAGCACTGCTCCATCGACGTCATCGAGCCGTCAATGAATGGTCATAGGCATCATCTTCTCTTCACGGAACAAAAGGTCCTATCTGGCAAATCCAGGGAACATTGCATGCATCTGAAGAATTGTATGTGATGTAACCGACAGAAAGAAGATCTGAAAACAGTGCCTGTACCTACTGATGCGACCAATTACGAGTACAGCAATATCCTAATCTCAACTTAAATTCGTACGCCGAACTAAAACATGATGATAAGCACCCGGCCAACCTAGATTCACAAATCTGTGGTGCTACTTTCTCCTACGTCATATCCATGGATATTTTGTGATTTGCAAACAGGCTTCTCGGATGATTCTGTCTGCTGTGAAACAAGCGTCTTCTCACCGCCTCTGAATTCGCGGAATCAGTGAGGAATTGATGTGATGTGCCTGTTTTCGACTTAGGCGGCTCCCTCATTGAGGAGCGGCGCGCGTTCCTGGTCTGCGGTCGTAGTTCGCCTCCATCTGAAGTCTCTGCCCAACATGGCTGGAACAGCAACGGTGACTGTCATGATGAAAAGGATGGCCATGATGATGAAGGCAAAAATCCATTGGAAAGCAACGACTTGGCGCTTGAATTGAGCGACGCCAATTGCCGCAGAGAGGACGCTGAGAGCAAAGCCAATGGTGTAGTCCTAGATGGCCATGATGAGCATTTACTATGGAGGGAGGAGAGGATCAAGCAAACATGACTTACATTGAATACAACAATGTAAAAGATTCCGTACACCAAAATGGACCAGATGAAGATATTGCCAAAGATTCTGGCCACAAGGCTGAGCGGGTGCGGCACCATGATGGCGCCGTTCCAGTAAATGGCCACAAATGTCCATGCCAGCGGACCGGTGGCAACAGGGACGTGGATGAAGCGCGGAACGGTGTTGTGGCGGAAATACAGCGAGCTGAGGTTAAAGAAGTTGAGTATCAGTATGACCTCGGCGATGTGGAAGTGCGAGTTCACAAATAGCATAACGAATGCAAAGTGGAACAGGTTGTTGAGGATGAAGTGGCTGCCGACGCCAGCAGCTGCGGCAACGACTTCGGCATTGCTGGAGAAGAGCGATGTGACGTATCCAAACTGGAGGATGAAAAGAACAACCCTAGTACTCAAGTGTCAGAAAGCTTGAAGGTGATGGAATGGGGGCGGATGGTGATTTTACCAGTAAATGTCACCAATGATGTGGTTCATGGTAAAGGCGCTAGGGTACAGATAGTTCTGGTCCCATATGCGCCGACGGATAGTGAAGCCATCATGAGGCTCGTCAACGGTATAGTAGACACTGACGACGACGGAGAGAAACCACGAGAGCAAAGTCAGAATCTTGTACGCGACGATGGAGCCGTGGCTATGCGTCTCCCTCTTGCTGAAGGGATTCCCTGCAATGCGGATACTATTAGCAAAGCTGCGAAGAATGGGTATCAATGGAACCATTGTCTCTTACAGGACTGCCACCCTGCCATTATGTCTGCCTTATTATTTCAACTCGGGGAATTGCAAAAGGTTCGATTGACGAGATGACGACGCCGTCAGGGTACCGTACCTCGAGTACGACGAAGAAAACGAGATGAGACGCCGCAGAAATGCCAACCGCGCCGATAGTATGGAGAACGAGAAAGGCCGATTAATGCTCCCAAAGAAACCAATCGTCCCAGACAGTGGAAATTACTAGCTGCACAAGACGAAAAAAGAGATCAAAGGGCAAAGCACCCCAAAATCGAGGCTACAAGTAGTTTAAATACCCTTTTTCCGCCATAAGCATGAGTGACTTGAGCGTGTGCGTATACAAACAATCCTCATTACTCAATCGCCTCACCCTTCATTCGTTCCATCCCACCCATTCACGCAAAGCTTCCAAACCGAACTCGTCACCCATTTGCGGGGAAGCTTGCAAAACTCATCCCACCACCACCAAAAAGGGGGGGGGGGAATAAAAAGGGCAAACCACAACACGGTGAATCATGCCTTTTGTCATACAAGCGCCAAAAGCCGACGCCGATTCTCTCGCGATCCGGCCCATGACGCGCAGCTCCCGTCACCATTTCCCTTTTGCTTTTGCTCAAAGCAATAAGAGAAAAAGTACAGAGTACAACACCCGTCAAACCATCCCTTGGAGGGAGTGGATGGAGGGGGGGGAGGCGTGTAAGCATCACGCCCTCTGGATTCCCCAACCGTTTTCCCTTGATACTGTACTACCTAGTACTAAGACGCGTAGTTTCGAACGAATACAAGAAAAAAAGAAGAAAAAAGGTTTATGCATGCTCGCAGCTAGGCTGCCTTTAGCTCCTCTCAAAGTAGCAGACGACGCTCATCATGGGCTACTTTTTTCTTTTTGCCTAATGGGTTGATCGTGTCTTTTGAACGGCACGTACTGTGGGGGAATGGGAGCAGGTGACCCCATCGAGCCACGGCCGAGGTGAGCTGAACGAACGAAGCTGTCGCTGTTAAATTAATCGGTGCAGTGTTAATCTAGGTTCACAATACTGTAGAATAGAGTGGTGATGCATTGCCAAGTCAGCATCTGCATCCTCTTGGATCATACTCCTAGGAGTACCTCGCCTATGCCCATCATCTCAGCGGCAACACATGTACCTCTCTCGTCATGTTCACATCGGTACTCATCACATCACATCACCACAAACAGCCTAACCGAATCATTCAAATCACACCACCCGCGAAACACCTGCACCTAATACCCGATACCTAATAGTTCATTAATAGACCACCGCTAGTCTAGCCGATCATGCATGCATCACGATGCTCATCGCCGACTTCAACCTAAGCTATACGAAATGCCTACCCTAAAATGAACACTTTTGGCTGCGCCGGCTCATGCAAGTCTCTCCTCAGCCATCGACTAGGCAGAGGATACTCCATTGCCATGCTTTCTCAATGTATTCCTCCTAGCAGAGCAATACAGGTACTAATTATAGGAGCGGAGTGTTAAATGTTCCACCTTCTCACACCAGGTGTACTCATCGCATCAACGCGTTGGCAACTCAGTAATCCCGTAATCAGCGCCTACTCAACAAGAAGTCGCATAAAACTCACTGATCTTAGCAGACACTCGCAAGTATACGGAAAACGAACTGTAGTTTCATCTTATAGTACTTCAAGATGGCTTGGCGCGATAAGCCCCATCATGAGCTTCAACCCAAAACTATGACAATACCTATACTAAGCGTATATCTACTAGAATAAATATACCACGCTCCTCACGAAATATGTTACAGAAGCTTCTCATTCATATATCTGATACATTTGACTATCTATCCTTTTACATTTTTGTCCATTCTAATATGTAGTTATTCAGCACACTCCTTCCCCCCCAACCAGCAAGAAGATATAGTACCTACCTCGTAGATTGATACACCGTACTCATTTTTCGGCAGATGGACCTGTCAGTCCACAACAAGACAATCAGTTTTGTCACATTAATAGATCTAATTTATATATAAATAATAATAATAATAATAATAACAATAATGTGTCTTTGGTCGCCCCACCAGTCTTTCCAAGATCCAAACCCCAGCCCAAGAGCAGAAATTCGCTGAAAGACAAAAAGTTCAAAATCACAATATACTTTCAGGCGGATCGTGCGCCAGAATACGCATCGCGATACACATAATAAACAACCTTCCCATCACTCTTATTACATACCAAAGCAATCAGAATACAGGATTCGATAGGCACATGACACGAAATCAAACAACAGAGGGTCTAGAGTATATCTTTCGTACAGCAGATCCAGCAACGCTTCTTCACCGCGACGGAAAAGGTGGCGGGGACATCACACATTGCATCATCTAGCACCGTTCAAGAGATCTAAAATAAAAATTTAACATTTGTAAACAGAAAATACCAAAACAACATATAGTCCCATTAGCGACATGCTCGGTAATATCGTCAGTCTACTCGTCTAGTCTATGTATCCAACCCAACCCAACCTCATGAGGAGACATCTCTATCACGACCCGCCGCTCCCGCTTCCACTAAACCTCCTCCTCCAACCACAGCTCCCGAATGCTGCCTTGGACGTACTGTATCTTCGGCCCATGGTAAAAGAAGTCCGAATTACCAAGGGACCGTACATGTACGTTCCAGCCAGTGTCCACAGGAGGCCCCTCTCGCCCAAAGTCGTGCCAGGCCCGGATTGTCGCTACCTGTTGATCCGTGGACACAACTACCTCGCAGTCTGTCGGGCAGCGTGGACAGGAAACATGTATTTCCTGGCCAGTGCGCTCCAAGGCGGCCAGTATCGCATTCTCAAGAATGAGGATTTCTTGAGTCTCCTGGTTGACCCGCCGAACTAAACTGGCGGCCGACTGCTTGCTCTCTATGGAGCGAGAGATCCCATTCCGGTAGACACCCAAGTGTGGGCAAACTGGGATGCTGACGTATCGTTGGAGAGGCCTGTCAACATCCTGCTCATCTTCCACGGTCCACTCTTCTTGCAGGATGAACCGGTTACCGATAATCCTAGGCGTTGCTTCGTAGGATTCCCAGAAAGCCGGTTCAAACATGGAAGTGTGCTCCGCAGTGGCCGCATAGGGTCGCATCAGGTCGGCGAGGTATTCCTGATTTTGATCCCCTTTGCGAGTGAGCTTCAGCGCCTGCTGTATGTGATGCTGGCAG
Source organism: Trichoderma sp. TW21990_1 (assembly GCA_010015515.1). Classification (NCBI taxonomy): domain Eukaryota; kingdom Fungi; phylum Ascomycota; class Sordariomycetes; order Hypocreales; family Hypocreaceae; genus Trichoderma; species Trichoderma sp. TW21990_1. The sequence goes on from ML974118.1 coordinate 596,463, forward strand.
ACCGAGTAGGGATAGGTGGCGATGTCTCGAGGAGAGTCGCCATCTCGAGAAAGGGCAGCGCCGCAAGGAAGATCCACCGGTGTGGTTGGCGTGTCCGACATATTGGCGACGTGTAGCTGGCAGCATTCTGGACACGCCCACTGGTCAGGTAACGTAGAGGCGTGTCCTGCCACAAATCTCAGCCTATCGTCGAACCCGAGCAGAGAGTACGCCGTGTCCCAGTTGCGGGAAAAGGTAATCCGCAAGTCACGGCATGTCTGGGATAGGACGAATTCGTCGCTCAGTCCCAGGTTGTCCACAATAGGCCAGAAAATCTCTGGCGGAAGCTGGAAAAAAGCGACGTTTTTGTTAACGTCGCTGTTGACGTCGCTGTTGACGTCGTTGCCGCTAACGACGTCGTTAACCACGCTGTCGTCTATCTCCTTGTCCTCGACGATGTTGTCGTCGACATTGCTGATGTTGTCGTCGACGTTGCTGATGTTGTCGTTGACGTCGACAACAGCGACGTCATTGCCGTAACTCACAAGGGAGTACAGAAACAGGAAAAAAGTCTCGATGGAACTCATATTGTTATCTTCAATATGGCAGCAGTGATCAATCTCGAGGAAGACGGTGGGTGATTCGGATATTCCTATGCAAGATCTTCAAGCCTCAAGTATTCGTATCCCAGTCGCGTAGTACTAGGAAGGAAGGTAGGGAGGTAGGTATTGATCTTGCGATAGGTATGTCCTCGAGATTGTGTGTGAATAGAGAGTGAAATTGGGACAGAAGACATCAGGAGGTATGGCTCCTTATATAGCCACGACAACAATGAAGAATGCACTTGCTTTTCTTTATCGAATCTTTCCTTGTTTATACTTTGAGCCTTCCTGATATCAAAAGATACGCCACGACAAATTTTGCAAGAACATCTATGCAGTTGCCTCAAGCGTTATCAAGAATCTTCAGGACTGCTATCTCTATACTTCAAAGTCTATTTCTGACCTCTGGTGCCGATGTCCCTCGAGGCAACTCTCTTGTACCAGCAATATACCAGCCAAATGACAATAACAAAGCAAATACACTCCTATGTACTTGAACAAGACATGAGAATATCAAAGCGCCATTCTCATAGATGGTCACACATTGAATCTGTCTTATCACCCCTTGTACACGATTCCTGCCTACCTTGTAGTGCAAATCTTGGTAGCAACTACTGCCATCCTGCAACGCCAAGTTCCAGTAACGAATTCCTCTCTATTGAACCCAAATATAAGTCTTCGAAGCCCTACTTCCCCTCCTCTTTAAGGTTTCAATCTCCTGAAAAGTCTTCACAAGACGATAACGCCCCCCAGACAACGTTCTATCGCGTATCTACGAAAAGTATAATGCCTATCAACAAGACATCCATCTCCAAACGCAGTATCTGCCTAGTAGTTCCTCCCGTGAGTCTTCTCAAGCAAAGCATTATCTGCTTCCAGTACTTCCTTCTACGTCATACATTATTGAGGTTTCTCATTCGACTATAGAATTTGCGTAAAATCGCCGAGGACGGAGAAGGAGCGTGGAAGTTTGTATCGAAGAGATAAGACTCTATTTTCCTAAGCCACTAATTTACTATCGCTTTAGATATAGTCTGGCTTTCAGCAGCTGTTGAGCCCCCCTCGTTCCTATCAATAATCGTCCAACCTTTGCCTTTATTCCATATCACTGATATACAAGTCGATGTACTTTTTTTTGTTGGGCTCGTCTTTTCAGGGAGTCTTTGAGTCGTCAAATCCATACGTAACAGCTACATTTAGCCAATACACTAGAGTCAAGTCTTCCAAAGCCGTCACATACTCTATCGGAGACACCATGATAAACGAGGGGCGTCCAACAGCATCACATTCATCCATCCACATAAATCAATTACATCACAACACACACAACTCAAATCATAACACATGTATATGCATACATCTAAATCTACTTCTCAACCAAAAGTTCCTCTCAGGGTATCCGCATAATCACATCTAACTAAGCAGTATCCCTTCAACCGCACAAAACCAAAAACGAAAAAGCACATCTAACTACCATCTAATCATCTCATCAAGCTCTCAAAGGTCATAAAGTAGACAATGCTCATTCATCATCTCATCATCTCATCCTTTCCCTTCATGAATCCGTGACAAGTCTCTCATTCTCATCCAACAGCCCCGTCACCTTGCGCAAATTCTCAACCAAGCTCCTACCCAAGCCAACCAAGAGCAATTTCTCCGCATTCGCCGGCAGACCAAGATACGTAGGCGGCTCGCGTTCAGGAAGCTTGTGCACCCAGGCCAAGAAGTCCTGCAGACCCGTGCCCGACGGAACGGTGAGTGGATCATCTCCCTCCACCAGCTTGTGGTCGGAGTCGTAGGCAGCTGGGGTAAGGAACGACGTAACGAGTTGTCTGAGGAGATTGAAGTCGCCTTCGTCATCAATCTTACCACCGTAAGTCTCCGTGACCAGATAGCGAATCATGTCCCACGGAATGTTCTGTGGCGCAATGTTGGTTCGATTGCCGGCAACACCCTCAATCCAGACATCGATAATAAACGCACAGCATTCGTACTATCATCACAAGTCAGCAATGCTCAATAAAGAAACTTCAAAAGAGGGGGAAACCTTACGTCGCTATCATTAAACTCCCAGAAACCCTTCCAACCAAGGTTCGGTGCATATCGTAATCTCTCCTGCACAACCGCATGCAAGAACGATATCAAAAGGTACAGCCTCGTCCTCTCCACAGGGCTCTTAACCGCGCGCGTCGATAGCGAAGACATCGAGTCCTTCATGTTCGCCCGCACACCCGCCGGCTGTTCATACATGAGCACGCGCGAGGCACGGAGCAAGTTGACAGGAATCTTAGGACTCGACTCCATCGACAGGAACAGTCGGAAATCGCTGTGCGGATTAAGCGACTCCATGCGCTTCTCCAGGCTCTGCAGCCACGTCGGTGCCAAGTGAACATTCTTGATGAGAACCCACGATCCTGTCTCTGCTGCACTGCTGACGGCCTTGTCGGCGCTGGCCAGACCTTCGTTCGAACCCATGGCAATGTTCGTGCAGCGTACATTCATTCTCTGCACCAGACTGTCCACCTTGTAACTGGCATCGAAACCAGGACTAGAAACCAAGGCAATGGGGAGAGTAGCAGATACTTGGCTGACGGTCTTTGTCAAGTCGTCCACAATGTCAAACATGTCGGAGCCAAACACGAGAGCAGCGAAGCGCTCAGCCGCAGGAACAAAACGATCCATGCGGAAAAGTTTGACTAGCAAAAGGGAGTAAAGAGCCTGATCCGTCTCCGTGGTGCCTTCTTCCCAAACCTTGGGCACCACAGCCTCGGCCAGTTCTTCGGTAAAGAACTTGTCCCAATCGCCGCTAGGAATGGCGTCGAGCTTCTCTTTGAGCACGCTGAGCTTTCGGGCATCCTGGAAAGCTGCGTCCTTGGCATCTGGATCGGAAGACACATCCACACCCGCGATCCGATCATCCAGAATCACATCAATCATCGACTTGTCCATCTTGTACGGTGACGCTTGAGCGAGAAGCATGGCTAGAGTGATGCGGTCCTTCTGCAGCAAGCCGAGCGCCGTCCTCTTGAATGTATTAACAAAGAGGTCCTTGACAATAATGTCTCGGCGGAGGTTGTGATTCGTCTCCTTGGCCAGGTTCTTGTTTCCTCGCAGCACCGACTGGAAAATGTCCAGGAAGTACTGCAGCGAAAACTGGTAAAAGTGGTTAATGTAGTGCAGCTGTTCCAAAACGGCAAACACAGCACTACACGACTTGGCAATGATGCTGTACTGCTGCGTAATCTCCTCCACTTCGGCCATGACACCCTCTGTACTACGCATCTTGTCCGAGATATCAGCCGCCTCCGTCTTGAGCGTCTCTAGCGTCTCTATGACCTTGTCGTCGTCCAAAATGTTACCGCGAGACTCGTTGAGAGCCTGCAGCAACTGCTTCTCCAGCTGTCGAAGGTGGACCTTGAACTCGCCCTGCAGCTTAATGAGGTTGGATCGCCTCTCGTCCACGTCAGGACGCTCCGACTTGAGCACGTCGTTAAGTGATTGAGTCTGAAGACTGCTCTGAGTGACGGTAAAGTTGACAAAAGTAGTACGACTGCAGATGTCCGGCGCGAAAGTAGCCGATGGATCTCTAGTGGAAAGGTAGAGCTTAAAGGATGGCGAAAAGTCAATGTCTTGCTTGCCAAGCTGGATGAGGACACGGCCACCGGTTCGCTGGTACTCTTTGTTCAAGACGTGGTTGAGAATGGGGTCCAGATGCTCAGCGTCTTGGATAAGAATTGGGTTACCGAATCGCAGCGAACTCTCAAGCTGCTTTGTAAAAGTGTCATCCAAAAAGCTCGTGACAGTCAACCGACGATCCTTGCACTCCTTCTGCAAGAACTCTGTAACTCTTCCAGACGGGTCAATGATGAGAGGATATCTGTTGAAGCGCTTGAGAATGATGGCATTCTCCGTGCACAAATCATCAACCGGCAGCGTGTTTTCTTGCCATCCAAGTCGCTCATCCGCGCTCGACAGGTACTCCGTGACCGGGTTGGGGGACTTGAACTGAATGCCAGACAAATCCAGCTGATGATACCAGTCATCAACCATGTTCTTTCGGAACGTCTGATCGTACAGACCGCTGTAAGCCAAGAATGCCGAGGCAACAAGAACATCACCAACAAGGGTGCTGATCTGAGTCTCAAACGACTTGCTTCCTTCCTCCCAACGAGCCCTCTCAGACGATAAGCTGTCGAGGAGCCTGACACTTCTGTCGACCTTGAACTGGACCTTTGACATCTCCGCTTTGATGGCCTGGGTTTCGCTGATAAGAGTGGCATACTCCGTCTTGTAAGTGTTGATGCTAGACTCGAGCTCCGCAATGTTCTTCTCAACCGCCATGGCACTAGCCTTTGTCTCGAGCGCCTGCTCCTCCAATTGCGCGACTTCCTCCCTGAGAGGTCCGACACGATCCAAGATATCTGAATAGCTGACCTGGGCAATGACCCATTGGACAAGGGGACCGCAAGCCCTGGAAGCGTGGTTCACCTTTTCAAACGTAAACTCAGGGTTGGACAAGAAGTCGTTGCGCATCCTGTTCCGCAAGCCCTTGGTCATCATCTTGGCATTGTCAAACATGATGATGCTTGCAATAAAGTCTTCCCTTCGAACCACACCTTGGACCGCCTTCCAGTCGTTGATCTTGTGTCCAAGCAGAGTGCACACGGCATCCAGTGCAAGCCTGACACTCTGTGGAGGATTAGACATACCTCGCACTTCGACCAAGTGCTGTCGCTTAATGTTACTGACGCTGGCCTTGGCCTCCTCGACCGCAGGCTCAGCCTTTGCCAAATCCTCCAACACGACCTTCTTCCGCATTGCCACCTCCGCCTCCTGCTTCTCCAATGCGGCCTGAATCTCCAAGGATGTGTTCTTCCTCTGCTCCGCCTCCCGCTGATCAGCAACCATGCGCTGCAGCTTCTCGTTTGCCTCAGCATCCTTCTGCTCGAGCTGTGCCTTCTTCTCCGCAAGACTGACACGTAAATCGCGAACCTTGTCCACGGTATCTCTCAATTTCTCAAGACCGACATTCAAGTGGCGCTGCTGCTCCTCAAGGTCCTCACGCTTTTCATTGTACAGTTTGACATACTGGGTGACAAAGTCTAAGAAGTGACGAGGCGTCAAGAATGTGACTTTGCCTTGCTGCGTCAGTAGCTTCTTGTTATACCGCTGCAGTGAGTAATGGATGTACACCATAGAGTTGACGACCGCCTCGCGATGAGACGGCGGTAGCTGCAAGCTGCGGTAAGCCACTGGGATTGTATCAGGAGCACTAAAGTTGCTCTTGTCCAGATCGATAGAGTGTGTGAGTTCGTGGCCAACCTGGAACAGCGCCTGATCCGACCAATCTCCAAACCAGTTCAGCACACATCTGTTGAACAAGGCCGGACTGGTAGCGGCCTTGGAACCCAGGCCACCCTCGGGCGGGTTCATGGTGAAGACGACGTGCAGGTTGTTGACGATCTGTTGAGTAAACCACTTGTACAGCTCCTCAGGTGAGTCGAGGTGCAAGTTTTGTCGTTGAGCACCTTCTTTGCAAGCCGTCATCAGGGCAACATAGTCATCGCCCTCAAAAAGACCGGGCACCTCAGCGTTGGCAAGCAGCGTATTCATGCGTTCCAAGAAACCAGAGTCCAGGACGTTGGCCTCGTCCATGATGAAGCAAATCTTCTCGCCCTTGCAGCCACATCGCCTCAGCACGTCACGCAAATCTTCGTCGAAATCTTCTGCAGAGTATTTGCCGTGAACCTTAATCTGGAACACCTTGAGGCCGTTCATCCAGGCCACGAATCGCGAAAGCGTAGTCTTGCCACCACCGCTCACACCAATTAGAATCAAGTGACCCTGTGGCTGTCGGAAGACACGATCAATACGCAACACATGCTCCAAGACGTCATTGAAGAGGATAAGCGGAACGTCGACCTCTTCTTCGCAGAACGTCTTGAGTCGAGCAGACACAAAGTCTCTGAGCTGCTCCCTGTCGACGGGAACGTAGTTCTTGGACAGCCAGTTAGAGAACAGAATGGGGCCGCCAAGAGCCTTCTCCTCGTCCATGGTAGGGAAATACTCGAGAGCGATGCGACGAACAGACTCCTCGGTCCACTTGCGCTCCTCTTCATTTACAAGACGATCCTGGAAGAGTCGCAGGGCTTCGTGCGCCCAGATACGGATGAGACCTTCCAGGGATAATGCCTCCAGAGGTTTAATCGCTTCATACACACCACGAACCCAGCGAGTAAGCTCACGAGGACTGTAGACATAATGGGGCTGAATCTTGGGCGTGAACCTCTGCTGAGACTCGAGGTAGAAGCGGACCATGGCGTGAGTGAGCGGCTCAGCGTATCCACGCAATGAGGGCACAATCTTGAGCACAGCCGCATTGAACGTGCCGTAAATCTGGTTGAGAGAGAGCTCGCCGGGGTAATCAACCATGACAAGAGGAGCATGGCGGAGGAAACGAGCGCCCATTGGCGTACGTCCGGCATCGGTAGGCGGGTTACAAGCACCAACGAACTGGATGCGGTCAAGAGTAACCCACGACTTATCAGAAGTTCGCCAGAAGCCGTTGTGCTCAACCAGCTGGCGCAGGAAGGAGATTGCGCGTTGAGTACCATACTTGTCGGGGGCCGGAAGGTTAATTTCATCACAGAAGATGACCAACCAGCGACCAATTTGAGTAGGGGAAAGCATGACACCGTTCAGCGTCTTCTTGTACTCGCAATACTGCTCAAACGTCTTGATCAAAAGATCAGGCGTCGTTGCGCTAGAGAAATTGAGACCTACAACCTCCATGTTGGGTAGCTTGCGAAGAGCGCTGAAGAGCGTCATTGTCTTACCGGAACCAGGAGGACCGCAGAGCAGGAGCGGTTTGTGCTCAGCCAGCCAGGAATAAAGGACATCCTCGTGGCGTACGGTATCCAAGGTCGGGATGACAACGTCGGTCTGAATGATGGAGTGCGTGTTGACCTCGATGCTGGGCACCTGGTTTTGCCATGGCGTCCACTCAGCCTGGGGCAGGAGAACGTCAAAATCGATGAGAGAGCTGGTACCATCCAGGGGCGGTGACCCAAAGTTGGCAAATGCGCAAATGTCATCACCAAATAGCTTTCGGTCGCCGAGCGGACAATCTCCCGTAAGTGCCCAGACGAGCGCAAGAAGCAGCTTCTTCGCCATGAAGCCTTCAATCTGATCGTACTCTAGAGGAAAGTCGGCGTGCTGTCCATTGTACTCAATAATATCACGGGCAGCCTTGTTCAATAGCGAGAACAGAGTCGTAAGGACACGCGCGACTGTAAACTCCATAATGTGGTTGTAGCGCTGAGCCCGCTCCAAGGCCTGGTTGATAAAGTCTTCCTCCGTCAAGTACCCAGTAAGCAGATCGGCAACCTGGGCTTGAACGGCCAGCGTCTTTGCCGGGCTTTGGCCTGTGGCAACGCTATCCTCATCCAGATCCTCAAAGGGAACGCTGCGAAGCGTCTCGATGTAGTTGGTCACCATCATGTTGGGAGACACGGTATCCTCGCTAAACCAAACCATACCACACCGACTAACGGTGGCGAGAGTTGCATACTTCAACGTCTCGACTTCAAACATGATGCGGACGTTGGCCGGCAGGTTGAGACGCTCTCCGTTGGGCAGGGTGAGCAGCTTGTTGTCGTCAAGCACACTGTTCAAGTTTTCAACCCACTCGGGATCGACATCACCATCAAAGACAATCCAGTGTCTCTTGGAGTCTTCGCCACGGAGGTTGTCCACAATTTTACGCAGGATGCTAGTGAAGAGACCATCCGTCCATTCACGAGTGGTAGAGTCCAAGTTACCGTAGAGAGCTTCCTTGGACATGACCTTGGAATCAATGACGTGAGAAACACCCTCGACATTTTCCACCTTTTGCAGAGCATCAAGCAGGAGCTTCCAGGCAGCAGATTTTCCCGTGCCAGAGTTACCAACCATCATGACACCATGGTGAATCTTTTGGATCTGGTACAGCTGAAGAACCTTGGTCATCCACAGATCCGTCACCACGAGTTGGCGCTCAGCAGCGAGCGTGCGAATAGCCTCCTCGAGAGCGTACAGGTTAGCGGGCACGTATTGGACGCCAGGGAAGCAGTCCTCTTCTATGTCGATCATGATATCCACATCCGACTTGATCAGCTTGGGTGCAATCGTCTCGCGAATGCTCTGCACAAGGATTTCAGGCTCGACAATCTCTTCGGCACCGAGATCGCCATCACCCAAACGAGAACGCTTGAGACCACCGGAGCTGACCAAAACACTCTTGAGCGCACGAAGACCGAAATCGTAATGAGCTTGTTTCGACAGCTCCTTTGAACATTTGTCGAAGAAGGGCACCGTCTGCTTTGACAGCCGCTTGGCCTGGCCAAAACCTTGCGAGTACAGCATGACTTCGGCAATGAGCTCCTTGTCGGGCTTGGACATGGCGACGCTTCGGAAAAGCTTCTTCAAGTTATCGGGTAGGTTGGAACGACCGGCGTAGCCAGGGTTCATTGTGATGAAGATGCCCGTGTTCTCGTTGACGCGAAGCTGTCGGCCAACAAGCTCAATCTGTGACTTGTCGTTCTCAGCTCCCTGCTTCAGACCGAGCTGGATGTTCTGAATCTGCTGCGAAACGGCAGACAAGATCCTCTCTTCGAGACGGTTAAACTCGTCGAAGCAGCCCCAAGCACCAACCTGGCAAATACCCAGGAAGATACGGCCCATGGCCTGGAAGTCAAAGGTGTCGTCACAGCAGAAAACGAGCGTAAATCTTCCGAGTTGGACACCCAAGGCCTTGACGGACTCTGTCTTTCCCGTACCAGCTGGGCCATATGGCGAACCTCCAAGTCGCTGGCAGAGCGCCTGGGTAAGTGTAAGGAAACATCGGTCGGTAAGGGGAGTCCGAACGAGACGATCGGGAACGCCGAGGTACTCGAAGCCGTAGTTGAGCTTAGCATTGGCCATCTTGATGTACAGACGAGTGAGGAAATTGCCTTCGGGAGTGTAGACATAACGCATCTGGAGCTGCCAAAGGTAGTGGCTGGCTGAATCGGCCTTGACACTGACCAGCTTCTCAATCACGTCTCGCTGGTGAACGCACTCGGTAATCAACTGCTCGCACTTCTTGCGCTGGATGACTTCGAGGTCTCCCAAAACAGTCTCCGCAAGGACGCGAAGGACCTGCACCTCTCGCTCAAAAAGAGTCTGCAATGTCTGACCGCCGGCAGCAAGAGAATTTTCGACAGCTGTCGTCCAGACAGCCTGTGTTGCAAGCACAACAATCTGACTGGGGAACGCATCCATAAAGGTAACCAGAGCTTCCCGATCGATATTTTCAGACTCGAAGATTGGAGTATACTCCTCCACAGCCTTGGCCAACAGCTCCGCAAGCGTCTGCTTCATTCCGTTCTCCAGCAGAGCGAGCCAGTCGTTGATTCTAGGCGTCTTTGCCAAAGAAATCTCCTTGTTGAGAGTGACGGCCTCTCCCTCCTTGGAAGTGAAGCCAGAGATGACTCCTTCGTCATCCATAATGAGGCCTGCCAATCCGGCAAACATCTTCTTGAAGTGCTTGGCAATACGCAAAGTGTCGTTACTGTTACCAATCATTTCCAACAAGTCTTCGTCACCAACAAAGTAGAATCGAGGGAAAGAGACACGCTCCTTCTCCAGATATTCACCAAGGGCCTTTTGGATCTTGTTCAGCATTTCTGCCAGACGCTCCAGGGACTTTTGGGCATTAGGAATGTTCAGCACATCGAGAACATAGGGCGTCTTGTTGGCCTTCTTCATGACGGCCAAGAACTCGCTGTTGATATTCTGGAAACGACCAGACTCGATGGGAAGGAGGTGCTTGATATCCGCGTTTCCGGTGAAGACGCCCTCCAGGTACACCCACTGGCGCTGCACATCGATCCAGACGTCGAAGAGGACGTGGACACGGTTCAGCTTGTCCTCCCAAGCCACGGCATCTTCTTCAAACTCCTTGTAGTAAGGCGAGTGTTTCATAGCTTGAAGCGAGTTCAGGTTCTCGCTACACTTGGCAAAGAGGTCATCCCAACCACGGATAAGCCTGCATTTGTTTTGGTAGTTGACCATCTCGAGGGCATAGTTCTGCCACGTTTCGCGAACCTGCTTCAAGAACTCTTCGAGCGCCATCTCGCCCTGGGCCTGGGCAATGATGTCCTTGACGATGATTTCGGTAGCAGTAAGGTTGAGATCCCAGACATCACCAAGAGTCATAGAGCTAGGCGAGAAGCGTTTCTGGGGCTTGATCTGCTTGTAAATCTTGTGCCAGTGTCGCTCGCGAATGGCATCAGATTTAAGATCAGACAGGATATTGTTGACCTTGAGGAAGCCTCGCAAGACTCCCTGAACGTGTTCAAAAGCGGCATACTGCCTCATTCTACTAGGCATATCCTTTGTGCTCTTGATCAAGTCATCCACCTTTTGACGAATCTTTCTTGGCTGAACAGCAGTCCACAGCATGTCCCGAGTTTCGTTGAGACTCGTCCAAATGGTGGAGAGGTTGGACCAAACAGATCGGAAATCACGAACTTCCTCCAAAGTAATTTCCAGAATGCTGTCGTTGTTGCCGGGAATGTCAAGGGCCTCCCTCGCCTTCATGACCTGCTGGAACTCCTCCTGCAAAGCCGTGATGCGAGTCTCAAAGGTGGTCAGGGTTGCAGAGGCGACGTCGGGTTGGATAGTTCCAGACACGGGCTTCTCCTCGTTCCACTGAGCCACAACCTCTCCGATGCGTTCATTGATCAGCTTATCCTGAGCAATGATGTTGGCCCGCATGGCATCGGACTGCTCTTCCATAATTTTTGACTTCTTCTCCAGAATCTCCTTGAGAGCTTCCCACTGACTCTCAATCTGCTCGATGTGGAGCCAGTCATTTGGAAATGGGTAGCGCTGTCTCACCAAGGTGGACTGTCCCTGACGGAACATGTCAATCTCTGGCGCCCACAGCTTTGCGTTGCGTCGGCAGCTCTGCACCGCCGTGATGAACAGGACAGCTGCCGCAGTGGATGAGGTGTCTGAGCTCTGGCCTTCGAGATTCTTTCGCGCCTTTTCAATCTCGGCGTTGATATCACGCATTCGGTTGCCCAGTCGGTTGGCGAACTTGATGAGAATCTCCTGCTGCCACTGGTCGTACTTGGCATTCACCTTGGTCTGGACTTGGTCATAGTCAATGGTGATGTGGCCAAAGGAGCGGCTAACTTCTTGCGTGTCAAAGGTCGTTCGGACCTTTCGGATATCCTGGAGACACTCGAGCCATCGAGGAAGATGGTCGCCGAGCATGTCGTAGACCTGGTCAGATTGGAGATCCCAAAGAGACTGGAACTGAAGCCACTTGTCGACGTAGATGCTCACTTCCCTGAGCTTCTTCTCGACTGACAAGTACACGCGGTGGAGCATATCCGCACAGTGAGAGGGCAGGTCGGTAAAGCGGGCTTCCTCCTGAGCCTCCGTGTTCAGGCTCATCTGGTATCGCGTAGCCTTGATCTTGCGCAGGTTACAGACAATGCCCAGCCAGTCGTGGAGGTGGAGGAACCAGCTCGCTCTGGCGTACTCCAACGGCGGGTCAAGATAGATGACCTGGTTGCGCATGGTAATCTCGAGGATGAGACGCTTCATGGTTGGCCCATCCTGTTTTCCATCGTCCTCCTTGGACTGCTTCCACCTGTCTTCCTCGGCGACATCTTGCTCAAAAGCAGCTATCCAGGCCTGAACAGCAGTAGAAAGACGCTCCAGCAGAATCGTTTGAACCTTGTGGTTGACGCCACGCACCCAAAAGTCTAGGTTAGCATACTGCTCCAAATTAAGCTGATCAACAGCACCCTGGATCGTATCGAGGTAGGACTGGAAAGCAGCGGCATCATAAGGACAAGTACCAAGATCTTTGAGAGCCTGCTCAATAGTAGCATAGATGGAATTGAGGGTAGCCGTCTTTGACTGCAGCACGGAAACGGCCGCTGAGAAGCCCCAAATGAACATGCCATGCTTGCTCTCGGTGTTTTTCGCCGGCCCAAAGCCAGTGCTTCCAGGAAGCAAGGGGCGGATCTGTCTCTGATCGGCATAAAAGAGTTCATGAGAGTTGACAAAGGATTCCCACCTCAGAGGGACACCATCGCCAATGAGCTTGTACACCTCGTTTTTGTATCCGTGGAGGAGAATGGCTTCCTCGCCCATTGTGGATATCTGGCGCAGCGTCTGGGAGAGAGTTCGGACACCCTCCATCAAACTAACGGCATACGGATACACTCTCTTGGCATCCTTGGATACAGTGGTAACAGCATGGGGAACCAGGTAAGACTGCCAGGTCAAGTTTCTGGTCTCCTTGAACAAGGTGATGATTTGAGGATCAAAGTTGACATTGAGCTCGAGGATGCCACCCGCAGACCTCACTCGATTAATGTTAAAGAGCTGTCCCGCGATTGAGATTTTGCGCCGATTAGCGTCAGCCAGCCAAGCATCGTATATCCTGCCTGTGTCTAGCTTATTCTTGAACAACTCGCTTTCTTCCCGGAGCTTTTGACCCTCGGCATGCAGAGTCCAGTCAGGTCCAAGAACGGCCTCGACCTTTTTCATGTATCCATCCAGCTGCAGCTCAATCTGACGTGCCCAAATGATGGCACCCGAGACTGGCGGAAGGTCGCGAAGCTGCGCCATAGCATGGGCCTCGGAATGGCCATACTGCTGCTTGAACCTCTCGTGAAGGCCATTGATTGCCTGCTTGACGTGATCCATCAGCTGGTTCTGGTACTCCTGAATGGCGCCGCGAATCTTGGGCCGCACAAACAGGGCATTGAACTTGGAAAAGACGCGGAACATTTCATTCGCAGTCTTGGCCGTGGCAAGGCGGTCGCGCAGCCTCGCAATGATGGAATTCTCAACTCGCGTCGTGCGCTCATTGTACAGATTTTCGGCCTGCGCCCAGCGCTCCTTGCCCTGGTCCGTCACATCCAAGAGATCGACATTCTGCAGTGCTTCCCAGGCTCGCTTGACTTCCTCAACGGCATCCACATCGCCCATTTCTTCAATGACAGCACCAGCGGTGGCAGTGGCGTTAGCAGAGGAGGAAGTAATGTCGGTGACGCCGGGAATCATGGCCTTTGGTCCCAAAACGTTGACAATGGTCCTCTGCAGCTGTTCGTGGTTGTCTCGGAATGCGCTGACATACTTGATTCGCGACTCCAGCTCAGAGTGGTTCTTCTCGACGTTGATTGGAATACGCTTTTCGTTTCTGCGGATGATGAGCATACGAGCCAGGTGCGTAAATTCCTTGATATTGTCCTCCCAGGCGATGAAAATGCTGTCGCAGGTTCGCATGACATTCTGAAACTCTGGGTAGCCCAGGTTGACCAGCTCGGTACCTGGAAGCAAACGAAGCAATACGTCGTTTAGGTCCGCCGAAATGGCCTGAGCCAGGCTCAGCGCCCTCCTGATGGGATACGGGCACACCCTCAGCTTCTTCATCAGGTGAGCAAAAATCTGAGTAATGGCCTCCTCAACCTTGAGCAGAGACGGGGCAGACAGAAGCTCATCGAGCGGGAAGTCGCGCATCAGCTGGTTGTACTTTTGGGCCTTTTCCTTGGCCTCCTTCAGTCCCGTATCGGCGACGAAACTGACTGTGGCCTGGAAACGCTTGGCATGCTTCAACACATCGAGGGTCAGGAGGACGCCTTCGCTCCTAAGCTGGTCCTCAATACCCTCCAGTGCGGACTCCATAGAGAGCCAAAAGTTGACCTCTTGACTGGCGGTGCTGAATTCTTGCACAGCGTTGGACGAGGTCTCCTTTGTGAGCTTGGTGATGCCCTGGATGGACTTGATCCAGGTGTTGACGTTGGCCTGCAGCTTGTTGAGGAAGCTGCTGTCCTGTAGAAGATTCTTCGGAATCGCCTCCATGGAGGGCTTCGTCTGTGTGACCTCGGCATCGTCGAGGACATTCTGAATGAGTGAGTGAAAAGCCAGAGAGATCTCGGGGATGTCGACGTTCTGCTGCAGATGAAGCAAGCTCAGCTCCAAGTCGTTCAACCGCTTCTTGGTAACGGGAATGCCCGTCTTGGCATCGACATCTCGCCCCCTGGATCCGTTGGCCAGCTGCTGGCTCTTGCTGTTTGCGTCAAAGTATGGCACCAGGGCATGGTGAACTTGAGAATGAAGCACCTCCCACGGAGAGAGTGCAACGCCCTGCTCTCCCGAGGCGGCATTAAGGGAGGCAGGACCAGGTAGATTAGTAATGAATATCTGAGAGGTAAGAGGACGAGAAGGATCAATCGCTTGCGATGCCTTGAGCAAAATCAAAGTGGCGACGGTGGTAGGTGTGGAGGTGATTTCGGTCGAAAGAGTGTAGTCGTAGGTAGAGGGAGCTATCACGAACGTCAGTCAAGCAAAAAAACAAGCCAAAAATTCGCTATAGAAAACAAAAAGGAGACGAGGGGAGGGGGGGGAGGGGGGAGGGGGAGAGAGAGAGAAGTACAGAAATCCTCACCAGCAATGCCAGTGCCATGCTCGGCCGCGTCTCCGTTCTCATTGCCATTCTCCAGCGACCCGGACTGCACCACGTCCTTCTGGATATACAGCACATTGAGCGAATCGTTGGCAAAGCGCGTGCACCGCGAAATGGTCTCTGCATACGACGCCTTGTGCAGCAGGTTGCCCGGCAGCTCCAGATCGCCCCGCGATGCGCCCAGGGCAATCTCGCAGATGGCGGCAAGGTGATCAACCACGCGTTCGGGCTCGATGGTCGGGAATGGCGTCGGCGTCGGTGAGGGCGACGAGGGGGCTGGGATCGAGACGCCGTTGCCGTTGGAGGCGCCGAGGCTCGGGGTGTTGGCCGAGGTCACTTCCATGGCGCGCGCGTCGAGTGAGGAAGAGACGGGAAAAAGAAAAGAAAAAACCAACGAGCTTCTATGTCGAGAAGCCGGTCATCTCCAGAGACGTCGGGTTCGGGATAGGTTTCGTTGGTGGGGTGTCGAGGTCGGTCGTCTGTTCGTTTATCGCGGGCTAGAAGGAGTGCTGGCCAGGGGGGTTGTGTGGAGAGGGGTACAAGCAGAGGACGGCGCAGAGGAAGCTCGACAGGGGGGGAAAGAAGAAGAAGAACAGGTACAGGTAGGTAGAAGATGCTATTCGCGTGCGGTTCGGAGCTGTTGTGAGTACAAAAGCAGGAGGTTTCACAAACAAGGAGAGATGCAGGCGTGGCGTCGCTGCACGTTAAGTCGTACCTTGGTAGCGGCAAGTTGCGAAGTACCTGTGCAGCCACCACCAGTTGCAAGTAGCTCGAGGTACCACAGTACACCGACAAAGTACTCCGTAGCCACTCCGAGATGCGGATTCCGGGGTCTCGCGACCAAACTTTTTTTTCTCTGCAGGGGTCCAGAGCAAAGTCGATAAGAGACGAAGAAGACGATGCGTATGGTAGAAAGAGAAAGAAGGAAAGCTGCTGTTGAGGAACGAATAGGAGGCTCACCGCACAAGACGAGACGACGCATGCAATCCACAAGATAGAGGTACGTAGCAGCTACATGCAGGGCGCTACAGCACGGCAACAGAACAGGAACAAGTCAATGGGAAGCAGAAGCTAAAATGGGCTCCAAACCCAAACGGAGAGACCCCTAGTCGCTGAATCAATCGTCAGGCGGTGGGACGAGGAGCTGCCAGCGCACCCGGGTGGGGTGCGAAGAACGATTGAGGCGAGCCTGATTGGCTGCAGATGTGGCCATTGTTTCTGGTGTTTTAGTTTTTGTGGATGGAAAAGGCGTTGCTGTAGAGAGGCAGTTGGTTGAGCATCAATTACATGTCGAGATGGGACTGAAGCATTCACATCTGCAGGCATACAGAGTTACTGCAACGTATAGGTACCTCTTGAGTACCAACACTTTCACGGATTCGACAGGCTCCGCATTACTCCTGACGCCAACATCTGGAGTTTAAGAGCTTAATCCCCAGGATAGGTACTGATACGAATGCTTGATTTACTCGCTAATATCTCCATCTTCGCACACCAGTAATACCTCACCAATCTCCCAAAAAATCCCCCAAAATCCTCATTTCATCTTCCATTCCGTTACATCATCCTTCACAAACGTCCAAACTCCCTCAGTCACCCCCCCAAAAAGAACCCCAAATCCCCCACCATTCACTCTCACAAACACATCCCATCCCATGCCATCCCCCTCCAAACCATTCAACTGCCGTACCAACTCACACGCCTCCCCTGAAAACCCCAAAATCCAAAATTAAAAATCCCACCACAAAAAAACACCCCAGAGGGGCGTCTACGTCTACGTGTACTCTACCGGGTACCTCGACACCACATCCCCCCCTAAAAGCACCTACCTCCATCCCATATACCTTAGCAGTACGTACTCCATCCATGCAGAAATAAAACCGCAAAAACACACCCTTCCTCTAGTAGCCCTTTTCTACAACGGAAAATCGTGATACGGCCACGCCACGCCTCCTGTCGAGCTCTACCACATTTTTTTCTCCATGTATCCCCGATATTAACACTCCACCTCGTTCCCATCTTTTTCTTTGTTTTCCTTTTTTGGGACAAAGCCACCTACCTGCATCTTAGGTTGTACTACCAGCCGTTACAGGGTCCCAAGATCCGTGCAGATGTATGTACGGCCCTCGTCTCAATAGGGAAACAGACGTATGCATATAAATCGGCATTGGGTCAAATATATGGCCTACATCAGCACAGTCACACGGCAAAATATCTTCACCCACTTGACCCCCCATTTCAAAACCGGAGCCAAGTAAGCAGAGGAAAAAGACAGGAAAACAGACCACATCCACATAAAGAAGCTTTTACTTCATCATTCAAACATTGACCGTTCAAGTAAAAAAAATCTACTGACATAAAACTACCAGTTGGTTATCCATCGCACAACCCCCCCTCAACAGCCCCCGACCAGTTTACATGATTGACGCCCCTCTCGAATCAACCTAACACGAAAGAAAAGAAGAAGAAAATGAAAGTCGAAAATGAACAAAGACAAAAAAGAGAAGAGAACAATAGGTGACCTCATCACGAGGCCCTCACAATTCAGTATGTGACCACATCAAATAAAAAGGAAAAGGAAAAAAAAGGGGGGGTAGCAACGACATCATATACTTGCATGAGAACAAAAAAGTCATAATGAATGAACCAGCACACCATACCGTTCTTAACGCCGCCTCTCGTATGTAGACTCCTTAGACCGGAACGACCGACTGCTCTCCAGTTGCCCCTTTAATGTATATCAAAGACCGATACGCCAGGAGGAGGGAAGAAGGGGGAAAGGGGAGGGGGAGACAGGCAAACTGCAAGCATACCTAGGCTAAACACTTGGATTGCCTCCGCCTGCCGCACTGCCTTCAGGACCAGCTAGCCTTTCTCTCTGGAGAATGACTCTGCCGTTACAAATGTCAATAAACATTTCAAACTTTTCTATCAGCTTGTCCTTTTCCGCCATCTTGGCCTTGAGCTCGTCAATCTCCTTTTGTTTCTCGTCTTCGACCTTTTTCAAGTCCTCACGAGCCTTGGCCAGCTCGCGCCTCAGCTCGGCTCGTATGCGATCTTCGGGCGACTGCAACGGCTTGGTATATATGGCCGGCCTGTTCTCAGCCAAGCCCGTAGCTACTTTCTGCGGATTACGGTTGATGGCAGCTCGCGCGTTGTAAATGTCCCTTGGTAGCAAATGACAGTCAGGATTATCAGTTTGAAGAATCTGCAGTGTCTCGGAAACGCCTGCACCTACACATACGATCGGTTAGCGAGAATTTCTGCCCAACAGGTGCTTCCTCATCTCCCCTTTCCCCCCTTTCCACATTTTGTCCGTCTCTACTAAGAACAAGGTTACGAGGGAATAATACTAACCATTCTCTTTAAGTTGCTTGACAGCAGCAACCATCTTGCTGTCAAGCTTTCTGGCTGCAGGGTGATTTGACGGGCTTTCGCTGGGCCCGTGGTTGTGCTGCAAATGCGAAGGGTCAGGCCGGTAGCGGATAGTCCACTGAGTTCGCTGTTCAATGGCAAAAAAGCCAAAGGGACAGTCGCATTTTCGCGACGATGTCTTGCGCTTCCTGAACTCGGGACTAACCCGGCTCGGTGGCTTACCAGCCCGGTCACATACAAACAAGACCTTTTTTAGGCCCGGCACCGTCTTCTTGGACCGCCCTATGACGATGGCATAGCCTACCGAGGTGCAGTACCGCAAGACTGCCTTCTGAACAGCCTCGAGCGTGGGATAACTGCCGCCTTCGGGAGGTGGTGACATCATCTCTCCCAGGGGTTGAGTAACTGCCAACTGATCATTCATCAGCTTGGACGGCGCCAGAGTGCTGTTGTCCTCGTCTCCATCCTGCTGGCCGTCCATATCCAGATCCTCTCCCGCATGGTTGTCCTGCGGCTGCTGGGGAATTTGCTCAGATTGCTGAGCAGCAGCTTGCAACTGCTGGTGCTGCTGATGCTGCTGTTGCTGTTGATGCTGTTGATGCTGCTGTTGCTGATGTTGTTGATGATGTTGCTGTTGCTGTTGCTGTTGCTGTTGTTGTTGTTGCTGCTGCACTTGCTGCTGAGCCTGGTGCTGTTGCTGCTGGTGTTGCACTTGCTGGACCTGGTGCTGGACTGGTTGCGGAACCGGTTGTGGCACCTGCTGCTGCACCTGCTGCTGAGCCTGGGGTTGAGGAACTTGTAATTGCTGTCGCGAAGATTGTTGCTGCTTCTGTACTTGTTGCTGTTGTTGTTGCTGTTGCTGCTGCTGTGCCTGCTGCTGTGCCTGCTGCTGTGCCTGCTGCTGCTGCTGCTGTTGCTGCTGCTGGGAGCGGGACTGGTGTACATGGTGAAGCTGTTCCTGTTGATGTTGGTGCTGTGCCTGCTGCTGAAGCTGTTGCGGCACCTGGTGCGCCGGGTGCGTCTGATGCGTCTGGTGGGAAGGATGGGCAGCTTGGTGAGCCTGTGGGTGCTGCCCGTAGGCAGGATGGTGTGGCGGCGGGTGATGCTGCTGCTGCTGCTGCGGGTGATGCTGGACCTGCTGTGCCTGCTGCTGCTGCACGGCCTGCTGCTGCTGGACCTGCTGCTGCTGCTGGTGGTGCTGCTGTTGCGCATGTCCCGGATGGCCGGCCAATGCCTGCTGCGACGGGTGCTGCTGCGGGTGCTGCGGATGGTGTTGCGGATGGTGTTGGTGCGAAAGCAGAGGGTCGTGTGCGACTGGCTGGCTCATGGACGTCGGGAAGAGCATGGGCGGCGGGTTGGGCTGGGCCTGCATCTGCTGCCGCGGCGGAGCGGCGCGCTGCTGTCGCGGCAGGGCATTGGGCGGGACGTGGAGGTTTGGGGTTCGCGACGACGCATTGGCGACGCTTGCGTTGACCGACGCCGGCGTGTTGAAGAGGTGTTGCGGATAGCCCTGCGGCTGCTGCTGCGGCGGATAGGTTTGCGACTGGTAGGGCGAAGCAGACTGAGGCGCCGGAGACTGCTTGTTAGGCTGGTTCGGGTGCGCGGGAGCAAAGGTGTTGCGTCTGAAGGACGGCTGGGGGAAACTCAGGCCGTGAGGATTGGGCCCAGACTGGCCCAGGCCGGCCATGATGGGCTTCTTGGTCGTCGTCGTCGGAGGTCGACTCGAGTCGCGCGAAACAGGCAAGAAAATAAATAAATAAAAATACACACAAAAAAATAAATCGCAGGCAGCACGAGCACGGCCCGGTCGGCGTCAGGGCGTGTCGTCGTCAGCCGGCCGGTCGCGGCTCTACGATCGATCGATCGCGACGGTCAAGCGTCGACGCCGACGTCTGCAGCGCCTTGGATCTTGGATCTTGGATCTCGACGTTGTCCTTCGTCCTTGTGCTTCCTGTCCGTCCCTCGTTCTTCCAGCAAACCCGGAATCCTGGTTCGGGGGTGTCGTTAATGGGGCTGGCAGAGGCGTGCAAAGCGTGGAGGTGCGCTGGGTAGGAGGTGTGGGCAGAATGACCAGAGAGAAAAAAAAAAAAAGTGCGAGCAGGCAAACTGCTGGTGTGCGTTTGGGGAACCTTGGGGGGTTGAGAGAGGGGGTTTGCTTTGAGAGGGGGGGAAGGGGGGGGGGGTTGACAAGCAAGATTTAGTCGATGGGGGGGGGCAAAAGTTTGCGCTTTTCGTTTGCTCTCTCTTCCGTCTGCTGACTGAGCCCTCGGTCCTGGCTGAGTTTTTTTTTTTTTTTTTGCTTTTTCTCGCTTTTTTTTTCCTCTGCTTCTGCTTCTTGCTCTGGCCGGCACGGCTCTGGCATGGATTTGCGATGGGCTGGGTTTATTATGGGCTGGGCGGCCAGAGTGATCAGTTGTTCTCACGCCCAATTCGCCAGAAGCGACAGGGGCTGCGTTTTCCCTTCGGCACTGCCCCCCCAGCTGCTGCCTGTGGCCGTTGTACCGCTACCTGGCGGGGAGGTACTGTATCCATCAGTCCAGCACCCGTATTGCACTGTACGGAGCAGATGACATCGGTTACAAAATGAAAAATCTCATCAACCCTGTCTGTCTTCCCGCTTGGAGCATCACATCCCATCACATCCCATCACATCAGGTCAGGTCAGGTCAGGTCAGGGTCCAGAATCAAGCAAACGGCTTGCTCAGCCCTATCTATCCGCCACATCGAATGCACATCTTGCCCCCTCCCCTCGATATACTGTACCGACATCCAAGGTGTACGAGTAGTAGCACATACCTAGTACCTAGTACTAACTTCAAGGTTGTCGTATACTGTAATGATACAGTACCCCGTATCAATACTGTATCGTCCTCTATACTCTATACCTGCCACGCGTGTATCGCAACCATCCCAAGTACCGCTACCTGCGCCCTCATCCGGCCATCCTTGCAGGGTCCTCACTGTGCTTTGTCGTCATACCTTTGCATCCCTACCTCGCCTTCAGGTTCCCTTGTAATACGGTAACATACGTGCCAAGTATAGCACAGCACAGCAGATACCAGACGCCATGGAACTCATCCGCATCCCATCAAATCCGGCCCTTCAGCGAATCACCTCGCCAGAACTCGCCTTCGGCCACTTTACGCCTGCGCCATGTGATGTCAGCCTGCCAGTCCTTACGTGAGCCTTTGCCCAATCCCGCTTCGTCCTTCGCATGCGGTGCCAATTCTCAACAGGCGTCTTCCCCCCAGGCCACAGTGTCGAGCTCCCGCCACTTCAAACGCGCCCTTTTACCCGCGCCAGGCCCCCCCCCCCCCCCAGAAGCGGAAGCGGGAAAGTTGGTCACCTGCTGGATCCAGCTCGCGAAAACAAAAAATTGGGCTTTCTGGCCTGGATTGCGATCCGAGCGACCAGAAACCCTGGCATGCCAGTGCGGTGGACCCCAGCTGAGATGCCTAGCATTGTCTCACCTCGCTGGTACTGGTACTTTGCTGCTCTGTGCTGCTCTACGTACCAGCCATGTACCTGCACTTCCCAAAGATTGCACGATCCGTCAAAAGGACCCGTTCTTCGTCTATAATAGGCTGTATCGTAACTCGTACATGTACCTTGCGCTACCCCATACAAAAAAAAAACTGTATAGCTCCGTGCTGGCAACCAAAAAAAGAAAAGGAAAAAAAAAAAAAAAAAAAGCCAGTTCTGTCTCTCGCTCTCCCTTCGCTTTGGATTCGGCTCGGCCAGCCCACACGGCCCGTCAGCATCCAGACCACTCCGGCACTGCCACTAATCCTCATTCTGCATTGCATATGCATATACAAGTAGCATCTCTGCCGTCTGTGAAATTAAGGAAAGAAATCCAAAGCCCAACGGAGTGGGATGAGATGGAGGAATTAACAATATATAAGAGGTAGACAAGGAGAGAAGGACATGTAGATGGAGAGAGGAGAAGATAGCAAAGTCAAGTCAACGACGAAAAAAAAAAAAAAAAAAAAAAAAATTGGAAAAAAAAAAGGAAAAACCATATATCGAGGATGAGAGACTTGTCTGCTTCTCTCGCTGGCAGCACCCATACGTCACCTCCGTCCCCCTGCAGGGTAAATGCCCAATGCCACCCAACAACACCGTTTGACCGACTCAGCTCTCTCAGTATGTCATGTGAATGTAAATTGTGAAATGTGAGTTGTAGCCCACGCCGCCCGTCGTTATGCTCGTGGATATCAAATCATGGCATCGCGTCTTTGGCCCGGTTCCCAAATAATACGCCTCGCCTGCTCTTGCTGCTCGTGTGAAATTTATATCTCAAATTGCCAACAAAAAGAAAGGAAACTTGTAGGAAAATAAAAGAAAAATCCCAAACATGACGACGTTAAAAGGGGGAAAAGGGGGGGGAAAGGGAAAGAAAGAAAAAAGAAAGAAAAAAAAGAAAAAAAGAAGAAAAAAAAAAGAAAGGAGCGTGAAATCAGTCGCCGCCGCCGCCGCCGCCGCCGCCGTCCGACGGACGCTTCCGTTTGCGCGGCCGCCTGCCCTGCTTCCCCTCATCGTCCACGAAATGATTCTTCTCAATCTGGTGCTGCCGCAGGTTGTCCGCGCGCTTGCTGTACTGCGACGTGCAGCCCGGGTAAGGGCATCGGAAAATTTGCGGATTCTCGCTGTGTATCGTCTTCATGTGCTTGGCCATGCTGCCCATGAACCACCGGGGGTCGCCCTTGGGTCGATAGCCGCATATCTTGCAGCAGCTGTCGGACTCGACCTTGGTCGACGACGACGCCGATGCCTCCGCCTTACTGGGCGTCGATGTCACTGGCGATATCAGCGCATCGTCTTCCACCAGCGGCAGCGCATCGGCGTCCAGACCCAGAGGCGCTGCAGGCGTGGCTATGGCGGCACTGCCCGGTGCTGTGACAAATGCCGAATCCTCTGGTGTCCACTCGGCGGCTTCCATGAGTGGGGCGCCGGCAATGGCTGCAGACTCGGCGATATTGACATCCAATCCATGGTCCGGGTTGAGGACGACCATTGAGTCAAAGTCGAAGTCATCGAAGCTGTCTGACACCACACCCATGATTCCATTGAGCGCTCCGGAAGACGGCCCCGATGATTCAACCCCAGCCCCCACAATGACTGGACTCCTGGTAGACTCCCTCATCAGCAGCTGGATGCCGCACCGGTGATACGTCGACCGCGAGCTGAACGGGCTTTGCGTGTACAGCGAGTCGGTCTGTCGTCGAACCACTTCGACAAAGCCGTCAAAGAATACGTCAGGGGGTAGACACGTCTAGATGTTTTCACCACTGGTTAGCTATCGTCGCATTCTAATTTTGGAAATAAAAAAAAGTGGCTCTCTATCTCACCCTTCCGGCCTGCATCAGCTCCAGCTCCAAGCGACGCACGGTTCCCACCACCCCAGCGTTGATCTGGTCAATGAGTTTTTCCATGCTAAGCTCAAAACCCGGGAAGTGGGAGTATTGATGAGAAAAGATGTTGTTGATCATGAATCTAGCCGCAACGGCGAACGGTGAACTGTGACTTGCTCCGAGGCCGTCCTTTTGGTGTTGCATGGTAAGTTCAGAGGATTGTCCCGTGTAGCTGCTGTTACTGATGGCCATGTACTCGAGCTCTATGGTACACACATTAGCGTCTTGGGAAAAAAAGGAGGGGAAGGGGTGGGATGATTTGAGTGGACACAAGTACCATCTAGGAAGTAGGCCGCGATTAGTATCAGCGGGTCAGACCTCAATCCCTGGGGGAACCGCTCAGGCTGTTTGCCCTTGGACATGCCAGAACCGGAGATGGTTGGCCTTGATTTCAACAGGGTGATAATCTCTTCATCGTTGACTTGGCTAGGCTTCCAAAGAGTGTAAACGACCTCGATGAAAGGTATCTTGTCGTCGTCTGAGAACCAATCGCTGTACAGTAATGCTTGCTTGAATAGGGCGGCAGAGTGCTTGGAGGCGTCTTGTTCGTGGATCACCAGAGATAGAGAGAAGACGATATGGACGAAGCAGACGAGATTCAGAGGCGACGTGGCTTGGCGGCCTTCCAGGATGTCAATCATAGTTTCCAGACCGATTGTTGCGACGGAGGAGAGCGGCATCTGGTTGAGCTGCATCAGGAGGGGGTTTTCATTGATGGTGTCAAGCTTGCTCCTCGATTCGGCAACGTGCATCCGGAGCGCATCTTGGACAGCTCTTGTCAGAGACTGCGTGGTGGTGGTGAGGCTGGAGGAATTGGCATTCTGCATTAGACGTGACTCAGTGTTACTAGCCGTTTGCTGTGGTGGAGGCGGCGGCGGCGGCGGCGGCGGCGGTGCCAGGCTGAGGTCGACACTATTGGTTGAGGGCAGCTGAGGTTCCAATGGGAGCTGGAAGGGAATATCGGCGTTGAAGGAGAATGCCGACTGGTCCAAGCCCATGGGTGCCTGTGTCTTTTGAGGATCCATGGTGGTGGGCAAGTCGTCAAACATGGGAATGTCGGCAGGAAGCTCTGATGGACACGAGTTGGCCACCATGTTCTCAAACTCCGAGTTGCTAAAGGGGATTGGTCTCGTCGAGGTGGTACAATCAGCAGTATTAGTAGTGCCAGCGGATGTTGGGAAAGAGCCGACAGCCAGGAGGCTCTGAGGACTGAAGAGGTCGTCAGGTGAGGTCAAGGCAGACTCGAAGCCGGACGTCTTTGTCCATCCGCTGGACCAACCCGACATGGGCGAGATGTTGTAGCTGGCGGTGCTATCAGTGCTGTCGGTGCTGTCGGTGCTGCTGGTCGACCGGACAGAGGAGCTCGGCGCCAGCACCTTGCTACGTCGTCCTCCTTGGCCTCGATACTGGTCCAGGTGGGTATTGACCTGGAGTGTTGGACGATCGACCAACCGTGCTGTGGTAGGATTCATCAGGCTCTGAGGTGCCACAGTTGGAGGGGAAGGTGGTGACGGCCTCCAATTTATGAAGTCCTCCATAGTCGATGGTAGCGGCGCGGTTCCCGGGTGGGAGCCTGGTGGTGAGATGGGGAATGTGGATGGGGGGAGACAGGGGATCATCCCAGGGGCGGGTATAGGCTCTGTCTCGGTCTCACACTCCGGGATAGTGGGGAGCAGCACCTCACTCGAACCGATTTCATGTATCTCGGTCGACGAGAGTTCGGCCTGCGGAGGCGGAGGAGGCGTGAAGAGCACGGAGTCGTAGCTTGGGGGCTCGTCCTCACCCCCGCCGGCGCTGCCATCGCCCACGCCCAAGCCCAAGCCCATGCCCATGGACGCAACCAGCGCCAGGCTGTGAGACTTTGGCTTGTGCCCCAGCGAACTGAAGAAGCTCTTGGCCATGGTCATGATCTTCCTCCTCTTGGACGGGTGGCCCAGACAGCGCCTGCACTTGACATCGCTGAGCTGCTCGGGCTTCTCGCAATCATAGCACCAGTACTCCCCGCCGGCGAGGTGGTCGCAGGAATACAGGTGCTTCAGCATGAGCTCATGGTTGGGGAACCTCTTGCGGCAGCGCAGCAAGGGGCACTCCCGCCGCTCCTCGGAAGTCATCTTTTGGCAGGCATTGCGCTGGACGGCTGCCCATACGATGAACCTGTACAAGGCACACTCGTCGCTCGAAGTGTTGCGTGAGCTTCAGGGGAGCAAGCAAGAAAAAACGACGGTTAGTTACGTAGCACATGAAACAGGAGGGGAAAAAAAAAAGAACAAAAAAAAAAAAAAAAAAATAAGGGAGATGACGAGGCGGAGCAGGACTAGGAGCAGAAACGAGGATATCAACTCATTGTTTGTCCTGGTTCTGGCCAACCTCCCCCGTCTCCCTTTAGTTCCCATCAACAGAGCTTCTCACTTACACACACGAAGCTGGCATCTCGCCGTCGACTGACGAAGTCACTGAAGATGCTGAGCTGCTGCTGCTGCTGGAAGAACATGAAGCAACAGTCGACGACCGCCTAGGACCTAAACGACCGCCGGTTGGGCTTCGGCCCAGACGCCGTAAGGCCGGGGCACAAGGGTCATCAACTTTCTTGTTCTCCATGGCGGTCTGTAGCTATGCCCTTGACTCTGTTGCTTGGTGGTCGAACGGGCCCGGGCATAAGGGTAAGGTGCTGTAGGGCAAGGTACAGACGCAGGCTTCTCCCAACCAAGGGGCCGTCTGTGGAGATTGTCCTGGATCGGGGAGGGGAACAAAAGACTGGACGGATAGATGGCCAAGTGGCAAAGTGTAAAAGAGGGCAGGTCGAGGCGAGCGGCCACCTTTCAGGCACCGTCCATGGTGTTTTTCTTTAATCGCATGAGCTGGAGCCTTGGAGGCAGCTTGCCAACGGCGAGGTCCTACAAGCACGGGCGAATGAGGTCTAGGACTTTGCTTTGAGCTTAGTAGGACTCGCGCAGGGGTCTCTCTGGGCCGGCTTGGTGCATGTCCACCGTTCCGCGGCTGATTCTCGATTCGTAGTCGCAAGGCGACCAAGAGGAGGGGGGACCAAGGGATCCTCCTGATGGGCCAATTCCTGTCTTTGCGTTGCCAGGCTGATCCCTGCGCCGTGCATCCCAAATGCCCCCGACTGTGGCTTGAGGCCAAGTACCATTTGGAGACGGGGTCTGCGTCGTGTTAGTGCTTCGTACACAAGGCACCGGAGTCGCAGCGACGAGGGGATGACGAGGGCATCACGAGGACCGCCGCCGGGCTGCTACCTTTGTCGACTTTTTTCTTTTATTTTATTTTTGTGATTGTTTTTTTTTTCTTTCTATTTTCTTCAATTTCGTCTTTGTTGTCTCTTGCGGTCTTCCACCCGGCCTCGACAAGCATCGCCAACTCCGCTAGTGCCGGGGTTGTTTGCCTGCCGTGGACAGCAAAGTGTAAGAAAGCGTCAGGGCTTAGCCACCAAAGTCAACTCACTCCAGAGCGAATCTCGTGAACAGCGGCCTTAACCGACGGGGCTGCTGCGCCACATCCAGGTACAACCACAGATAAAGCTGAGGCGCAGAGAGCCGCTAGTATCTGACCATTGGCACCAGCATCAGATCAGGGAAGAGCACGAATGACGTTGACGCCGTCGTTGTTGTTCATTTGCCATCACTACGGAGAGCCGGTTCTGTATCCTGCTCTTTTGGGGAGTTTGTTTGTCTCAGATTCCATCACGAACAAGCCGTCTTCACACCCACTTGCCGTCTTTTTCTTTTCCCTTTTCTATTTTGCCTACTCCGGATTATACACTCATACACTTGCGTATAGACACACCTACCTGAGTACTAAGGTAACCAACCACCTAGTAGTACTACCTGTACTAACAAAAACAAAATTACAGTGGAGGGAGAAAAAAAAAAAAAAAAACCAATGGCCCTACCTACAGCAGAGCCCCAACCGTTTTAGAGCCTCCCATCCAACTCTGGGCTGCCACCGCCTTAACCACAACCAAAAACCGTGACCGCTCTTCGGGCATAATCACCAGCGCCCGGTCCCCCTTATCCCTTGTAGTCGTGACCTACAAATCATACAATTCGTACATATGATCACTAAGGGCCGTATGTAATGCTACATAGCCAGCTCCGTGACTCCGTCCCTGTGCTTTGGCGTTTCTCTTTGCTGGCATTTGCGACGTGAAGCCACGTCAACCCGTCAACTCGCCAAGTGGGGTGATTTTTTCCCTTTTCCTTTTTTTTTCTAACCCTTCGCTGTTTTTTGCTTGGGCTTCCATTTCTCACGGCGTTTGATGCCGGCGCCGTGTCGTGATGCTACTGCAGGGACTACTATAACGTGTATAGGTGAGGTGGCTTTTTGGCAGAATGGATGCGTAGCCCCTTAAACGCCAACACTATATACAGCACAGCTTCGTTTTCTATATTATTTTATTCATTATTAATTTTTTACTAATTCCTCTCTCTGCTCTCCTCTTCTGCCTCTCAACCGAAAGCCTTGCACCTCGTCTTCTTCCCCTCTCGTTCCTGATCGGTGCCACCGAGACACAAAATCCTTCTTGCCCTTGCACCACCCCAAGACATGTCTAGCCCTTCTGTGCCTCTTACAAGCCACACGCCAACATACCGTCGTGTGGCTGCGTCCGCTGTTTTTTTTTTTTTTTTTTTTTTTTTTTTTTTTTTCGCCCTACTGTACTGTACAAGCACAAGCAAAAGAGCCAGCCCGTACATGTAGCCACTCCAAGGCACTTACACACTTCACAAGGCTGACTCGGGCCTCTAGTCGGGTCAGACGAGCCCACACAAACCAAACCACACAGTCTCGAATCGAATCCGCCCCCAAAACAAGCAGAAACTGCCCATTCTGGGTGGGTTTGGAATTAATCCATTCCGTATTGGCGACGGTTGCCTCTTGGGAGTGAGATTCTGCTACTACTGTACTACTGTACTACTGCATTTCCCACTGCCTACGCAGCCTACTATACTTGATTCATAATGCGTGTCAGCAGCGGTGGCGATGCTTCAATCTGCTAGTGCTTGGTAGGTTTCTTGTGGTGACATCGTCTCGACCTGTAGACATTTTTAGACGTGGGCTTTCAATAGTTGAGAATTGATGGGCTTTCTGACAAATGTGCATGCCATGCACAAACTGATCCGGAAGCGAGCTCAACTCGCGGTAACACACAAACTAGTAGCAGTAGGAAATGCCCCCTCATAGAAAATAATGTGATATTCCCGCGCTGGACATGCCAATACTCCATACTCTTATATATACATATACTAAGGAAAATACTTTGACTAAAGAAAGGGCTCAAACATGTGATATGATGCCGTAATGTGCGCTGCGTTGTGTTGTGTTGTGCTGTGTTGTGCTGTGTTGTGTGTGTGTGATCTGGACAAAGATAATGAAACCGAAATGGGTGCATCCTTTTCTACAAGGTGTGCAGCTAGGGCAGCTTGCCTCTCGCCATGACTTCTCTCAACACCTTGAGCTTCTCCTCCGTGACTCGAATCGCCTCCTGCACTTCTCGCTCGTCCATGCGCTCTTCTCTCAGCTTCTCTTCCAGCGTTCGGGGGTCTGCTTCTCGCCTGCGAGCATTCGACCGTTCCACGGAGAGCCGTTCCAGGCTGACCCGCTCTTCCAACCAGCTCCAAAGCTCGCTATCTTCTCGGCGCCACATCTCGTCGTAGGCCGCAAGACGGTATGCACTCGGCAGGGCAGGTTCATGCCCAAACTGTGCGGGGCTCTTATTGTTGGGCGTGAGACCGAACCCAAACCAAGTCGCGACCAATAGCCCCACGAGAAGCCCGTAAACGATGTTGCCGGTGAGAATCGGTTTGAGGATATCGACAATGGGTTCCAGGATCGGGCGCACTGGCTCCAACAAGCCCCAGTTTGCTTCTTCCTTCTTAGCACGCGCACTGGGGCTGATGGATTCGGTTGATGATTGCAGTGCCTTGCTCTTCTTGCCCCTCTTCTTGCCCTTTGAAGCTCCGTTTCCGTTTGTAGAGGACCGCGGCCGAGTAGAAACAGCCGCCTTCAGAGCCGCAAACAAGTCTTTACAGTACTGGGCCTGACCCTCGTTGACGTTCTTCTCAATGGTGCCTATGTGAGATTTGTGTGTTAGTGAGGCCGTAGATGAAGAGCAAGAAAATGAAGTGAAGAGAAGAAGAGGGAATACGCACCCTTGAGCCAACTCTTGCCACTCCATTCTGTAGTGCAGTTGACCTGCACACGGGTGGCATTGTTCTCGGCCCACGAGAGGCAGTACTTGGTCTTGACGCGGAAAATGTTTCCGCTAGGAACGTCAGGGTTCTGCGTCGCCACGCTTATAGTGGCCGCCTTTTCAAAATCGAGATTGTCCACCGTTTCGGTGACAATACACTTTGTCTGCTTGGGGCCAATCGGGGCATTGAGGGGCTTGATGTAAGTGAAGCCGCGAGAGCGGTTATCCGGGCCCAAGCCCTTCTTGTCCTCCATCTGCATATCAAAACACTTTTGGTTTTCTGTAATCCACTTGCCCATCCACTCGGCAGAAGATTCACCGAATAGCATGCTGAATACCTTGCCCAATGGAGCCGGGATGACCTCGTCGGCCAGAAACTTGTCATAGTGCGTATCGGAGTCGCCACAGTCGGTCGGGGCATGTGTGGTAGGGCCTGGGAACGACCCGGCGCCGCCTGCGGGAGCTTGCCCGTCGACAGCTGCGTCGACCACGCCTGCGCTGGGAGCGACAGCGCCGGATACTTTCCTGTTTGGCTTGCCACCATCTCCGCCATCTCCTCCAGTGCCTACTACCTGAGGTTCGGGGGCTCGATCGCTGTCCTCTTCGTAGAAATCCTCGTCGTCGTCGTCATCGCTATCCCCTTCGGAATCGGATCCAGCCGGCGTCTCAGGTTCCAGACTCGCGGCCTCGACGTCAAGCTTTTCGGTCTTGTCACCGCCGGTGCCCTCTAGACGAACTCCATTGAGTGTACTAGTCAATGTTGGATGGCCGAGCTTCCAGATGTTGACAATTAGGTCGTATGTAGCATCTCTGCTGGTGAAACTGGCAAATATGTGTTTGGCATGAAGAGTGGAAATCATGAGTCCGTTTTTGAAGACGAGGGCAGTGCTTCTCTTCTCCACAGACACGATCTCATCAAAGCTCATCACCAATGTCGTTGTCCACCCAAGAATATTGCTGCTGAAACAAAGGTGGCCTTCTGAGACGTATAACCGGCCATGTGCGAGAATCTCTCTCTGCAATGCACAGCTATAGTCCTCGATAAGGTAGTCATCGTCCGGTACACTCTTGAAGAATGTGTGGAAATCACGGTTCCGCTTTTTGCTAGCAATGGCGAATCCCGTGAGTTTGGGAGCTGGGCCAGCTGGCGCTGGCGGCGCGACGGTGTTTATGGTGGCAGTAGAGCTTCCCCGTTTCCTTTGTGCATCGCTCTTCTCGTCTTTGCCATCGGCCTGGTCAGATTGCGAGCCTCCTTGCTCCTGCTCGCCGTTGGTGGCTTCGAATAGCGACCTGGGCCTGCCAAGTGACTCGTCGAGGACGATGACATCTCCCAGTTTGGGCTGGCTATCGGTTGGGGCAGATTCGGACCGCGTACGAGTGTCGTTGAGGTCGGGAAATCGAGACGTTTCGGCGGTGGGCATGGCTGCTGACGGTTCCATAATCCCAAGTTGACTCAAGCTAAGTTCTCCAGTACCAATTGTTTTAACTGCTGGCTCCTTTTTATCCATTCCGTTGCTGGACTGAGGCTCAGGCGGTGGGGGTTCTGCACGGTCGGCTTCTGTTTGGCTTGCGGCAGGGGATGACTGTGGCTTAGACGCTTGATTCGTCCGACTCTTGTTTCCTCCAATCCCAATGCCACCACCTTGGATGTTGCTACTAATCGTGCTGGCGGCGTTCTGGGCAACAGAGAACATGGACGAGAAGAATCCTGCGGAGTTTGGGGGCTGGACTTCGCCGATCTCAGGAGTGGGCGAGAGCGGAGCAGTTGTGATGTTGGACAGCTTGCTGGGTCCTATGCTGGCGGATCCCGATTTAGTTCTTCGATGTGCGCTTATACCCTGGGAAGAGGAGGAGGAGGAGGAAAATGACGTGGCATCCCCAGCTGACGCAGGTTCTGAAATAACAGGCGGCAACTTCTTTTCCAGGTGGAGGGCGAGGGGATTTGTTCTCTCGACGGGCGTGGGCGGCGTATTTACAATGACGGGGCGGTAATCGCTGCTGGTGGAAGGTCGAGAAAGAGTCGTGAGCCGCGAGGGCTGCAGTATCGAATGCTTCTCAGGGGACGCGGTTGTCTTGGCTGCGGCTGGTGGTTCGGGGAGCTGAGCTATCTCGCTTAGAGCCTCCTTGGACGCATTCGGAGACGAGCTCCTGGAGGATCCACGGCGGAGGCGCCGAGAAAGAAGAGACGGTCGTCGTTCTCGTTCGCGAGGGTCCAAGTCAGTGACCTGCACGATGGGAGATGCCAGAACTGATGTCGTGGTCGCACGAGCTAGTGGGGGGCGAGAGCTGCTTCTGATTCGGTGTCAGATCTGAGGTCGCAACGCACAGGTATGGAGATGGAGGGGGTTGACAGCATACGTGGGCAAGAGGCGAATGAGGACACAGGAAATGCGAATACGAGCAAGGAAAGGGAGGCGATGATGATGCGTGGGAGCGAAGAAGAAAGAAAATAACGAGTGACGAGTAAACAAACAATACAATCAAATGGCGCATGGAGAGAGAAGAAAGAGAAGAAGAAAAAACAAGCCGGGCTGCGTGGCGCTTTGAAGGACGTGCGTCTGAGCTCAATGTGACGGGAGAAGGAGAGGGAGGTAATATTAACTGCAGATTGGCCGTGGAGCTTCATGCAAGGCTACAAGGCCTGTAACTTGCGCTACCTGTCCTCTCGACTTGCAGCTACCGCTGTGCAACGGCGATGGCGATGAAGCATCGCAGAGGCATGGCAGGTATGTAATTTCAACAGAGAGACGAGGAAAGACAACCGATCTGTCCCACTTACCGCTCAGACTCTGCGTCGGCATCTGCGCCGCCCGACTCGTAGGACCCGAAGCTGCGATCGTCCATGTCGTCGTCGTCGCCAATGTTGATCGACGCCGCATCGTCGCTGTCGCGCTCTCGTCCTGAAGCATCCGACTCGGGGCCTGCCGTCTTGACTCTTCGCCGGCGCTTGGCCAGCAGCTTGCCCAGGCCTCCTCCGTTGTTGCTGTCCATTCTATCTGCCTCGTCGCCGCAACGCTACGGCAGGCCGAGTGAGACACGGACTCGGCGGATCAGAGCCGGCTGATCCAGATGCCAAAGCGAAGTTGCCGCAATGGGGGAAAAGAGGATTGAAGAGTGAGAATATGGTGACAAAACTGAACTGCTCTGGTAATAAGCGGGCGGTGGGCAAATCCCCGCTTCGTCTCTTGCAGCGGGCTTCTTTTAACTATTATCACAGAACACTTGGGACGTTGTCTTCGTCATGATACCGCACGGCGGATACTTATAAATAGCATCGTCCGCCTTGCCGACCGACTCCTGAAATCAGGACTAACTCATAACAGCCCCGTCCGATTCTGCGCAATTTGCAGGGACGCTTGATCGGGGCCGAGGACACGGAGTCTCTTGCAGAGATGCAAGAAATGATCCCTTTGGGCTAATGACGAAACAGGACAGGGAAGCTTGTCGAGATTATGCGACGAGGTCCCCCCCTGGCGAGGAGAATTCGAGGTGGGGTTTTGCAGCTTTAGTGGCAGCATGACGGAGTTGATGAAGAGCCCTGGAGGCCTTTTCCCCATTCAAGGCGATGCTGGTGAATCGCCCGCTAGGTGACTTAGTAAGGAGCTTCTACCGTGCGTCTGTCTACGTATGTTTCAGCACCTTGTCGGAAGATGCAGCGACCCGAAACCCGTCGACAGTTGGCGATAGTTGATGTGTCCGTGTCCGTGTCCGGCGCGTACAATTGCTTCCTATTTGGATCTCGTTTTGACATTACGGCCTGTTTCTTAAGTGCTCATTGATCGGGTGCCATGGACCCCGAGGAGAATCCCGAAAGGCGTAGCCAATTTGTAGTACCTTGTAATTGACACACACACTCGCTCTTTGTAGATCTATAGCCGTTTTCGCCTACTGTGGCTTGATAGTTGAAAGTCAAAAACTTTAGTTTCACAGTATCTCTACGAAGCATTTCCCAATAAAATACTACTAGGTAATCTTTATGCTCGTCCAGGTTAAGGGCCAGCATTCCTCTTATCTGCATTTGGTTCGAAAGATCAAAGTCGCATAGCCTATCTACATACCCTATTGCCGCTTTAGACAAGTTGCAATCCGTGCTCTGCATCTTTATCCGCTGTCGGATTCGTGCCCTGCAGATGTCGCAGATCATTGGAACAACTGCTATCGCCACAGACGTCAATCTGACTAATAATACAGGGTGCGCATAAACAGATTTACCTAAAATACTGCAAAAGTAGCAGAAAGTAGTGATAACAACAGAAAGTAGCGATGGCAGAAGAAAGTAGAAAGGAGGTAATGATATTACTTCATAGTAGCAGGTACCTATTAGAGTGCTGCATAATAGCAAATCGCTTTTTCTAGCGAGCCTCCTGCGGCACCTTGAGTATTTCTTTAATACCCCCAGCAGAAATTCTCAGTGTACCATCTTTATGAAGCATTTGAAACCCTGCATTCTTAACCAAATCTTTTTGGTTCAACTTAGCTTTTTTTTTTAGCAAAAGTGATCAACCAATCCTTCATTTGAGCATATGAACTACTTCCTTTTTTAGCAGGCGGAACTACATCTCGAAGATTCCAGCATTTGGTAATTTTCTCTGGAATTTTCATTTTTTGGAGCACATAGAGCATCGTAACTGCCATGGCCCAGATGTCTCCTGGTAAGCCACGACTTTCAGTGTCGATCAAGTCTGGTGGGATATACCAAGGCGTTCCGCCTCCCGCCATTTTGTTGATTTTGCAAGCCATCCCAAAGTCCAAAAGGACGGCACCTCGCTGAGGACTGTAAGCAATACTCGCTGGTTTAATGCCGTTGTGGACTATTCCACGATCGGCTAAATAAGAAAGGGCGGATGCTATATCAAGGAGGATCGTATGAGCGTCAGTTTGTGTAAATGGCGAATAAATCCCACGGTAGAGAGACAATGGGAGAAGCTCCAGATATATTGCAAACTGCGGCCATCAAAAGCTTCGAGTGCAACAACATTTTTCTAGAGAGGATTAGAAAACGGACCAAATGTGTAAAAACAAACTACGTACATGCTTTATATCTTCAAGTAATGATTTCTCTGTCTCCCATAACTTTGCAAAAACTGGTAGATGAAAAGCTGAAGTGCCAGTATACCGAAGAACTTTCACGACTAAGCGTCGTCGAGGTACGCCATAATGTCTACAGGAAAAGACTAATGTAGATCCTGTGGTGCCTAGCTGTTTGATTCGCTCGAGTCGATATGTTGCAGAATCGGGAGCGTGGAGTGCTCTAATAACAGCCGTCTCTCGATCTGCAAGATCTAGAAGTGGAACGGCACCTTTGTTGTTAATCTCTCGAGGAGATCCAATATCGGAGTCGGTTGGTCCTGATTTGATTGCCATTCTATCCATGGATTGAGTACTAATGATTTCCGCGGGAATTTTGTTTTCAAGCTCTCGTCGTTTTGATGATTTCTCAGTGTCAGAATCAGTGGCTCGCTTTGCCAGTGATAGATTTGCCTCGTGGATCGAGACATTGAAAGATTTCCTGAGTAGTAACAATTCGAGAGGAGGGTGATGGTGAAATCCCCTGTTCACTGCGATCCTCCATATGCCAGGCTGGGTTGGTTGGCCGCTCTTGCTTTTGACCTCGAATAATCTGCAGGGAGGATTGATTTTGGAAAGCTGTACTTTCTCTTGTGACTGATTGTAAAAAAGACAAACATCACTTCCAGGATCATAGATGACCTGACAATTGAACTTGATTGGTGTCGAAAAACTGACAGCGAAGTATACATCATGAGTTCTTTGGGCAACGGCAAAGATCTCCCTATCACAAATTGCTCCTGGGAGAGGAGTATTAGCCGGATGCTTTCTCATATCATGGCCATCGGGATAGTCAGAATGTATAAGAAGTCGAGCATCTGGTGCGGCGGGTGCGGCTTTGGTGAGACTGATAGTTATACCTTCAGCCGGGATAGAGGGTTCTTCGTTCGATAGCTGGCTAATCAACTCTGCCATACGCGGTTCTATCTGGGACGTGGAGCCGCTGAAGTCGGATTGGTTATCGTGAGATGGTTTGCTGATCTCTGCTGCTCTAGCCTCTTGTTCGTTTGCCTGTGTTCGTGCTCTTATGGATTCTTCAACGCGTGGCTCTCTCTCGATCGTGGGGTAGTTGGACTCGGATCGGATTTTATGAGGTGGCTGAGATGTTTCACGAATCTCCGTTGCCCTAGCCTTCTCATTTGTTGGTGTTCTGTATCATTCAGCAATGTGTGGTTTCATTTGGATGGGAGAGTTGGATTTGGATTGGATATCCTGGGATCGTTCAGATGGTTCACGAATTTCTGATACCTCAGAGGTTTGGTCTTTCGCCGATGGTCCGACATCCGAGCTGCATGACCCCTCCCGTGTTTGAGAGGGGCGTGCTTCTTTACTTGGTGAAGACATGATGATACTTTGAGATATCGTGTAAACATACCTTGTCACTAGAGGAACTGTTTTATTTTATATACATGTATGCCTGGGATGGTGCCAAGTTGCGGCGGGATTCTTCCGTCTATCTCTCCCCAATGCTCACACATGTCTGGCTAACCTACTCTGTAAAAAGATCAATTACTAGGTAACATTCTGGTGGTCCTAATCTAATTTATTCCTTCTAGAGAGAGAAAAATAACCAAGCGGCTGAATAAGGAAGGAATCGTACAGGCAGAAGCACATATATGTGTTGGTCATGGGCACATGTACATGTACATACATGTAGATACCTATGAGTTGGCAATTGGCACGACAATACCTGCGGCTTCTAGAGAATTACTATGGCAGCTAAAGTACCTCGGTGACGACCCATACCTCCGTCCAAACGTTTAGCAGGCAGGACTAGGTCATCTCTGCCTAATTTCTACAGCGGCTAAAACGGAACCTGCATCAACCTGACTCACAAGTAGAAGCTCGAACAGAATGGGAGGGGGAAAAAAGGCCAGAAAATCAAATCAAATCAAATCAAATCAAATAACAATATCCCACGAACATGGGAACGAATACGTGAAGGCCGTTTCGGGGTGGAACATCGGAGTTGTCCCAGCCGGTCCAAAAACATCGGGCAACCTATCCATTGATCCCTCGGCCCCGTATAACTTAGGGGACGCGCCCTGTAGCCTAGCGGTTCCAGGTTATCGTTGCCGCCATAACCAGACCTGTAGCGTTAATGTGACGGGAGCTATTGATACCACCAGACGTTACTAAGCGACGGGACCTAAAATCGGCTTGGGCTTATATACGACGACGACGACGACGACGACGACGACGGCAGCTTCCGCTGCGTCCCTCCATATCTCAGCAATCAATCCGATCGAGGCGACAATTGCGAATGCGACCACGTCCGTGACTCCGACCACGACCACTATCGCGACTGCCGACCAACGGGTTCACGTGTGAAAAAATGCCCTTTCTCAGAGCCCCAGACATAGTCATACAAAGAAGTCGAAACATAACATGGTGTAGGACGGTTAGCGACAAAGATATTGGCGGCCCTCGAGAGCTCTGGGGAGATTACTGGAAGCGATTCAACACTATGCAAATCCCAATGTTCGGCGAAGAGGAATACTTCAATACTGCAAAAGCAATAGCGGAAGTCGCTGTTAATGAAAAGGATTTTGAGAAACTTTTCATGGAAAGAAATAAACAGCGACAGAAAGAAATATCGGCCCTAATTGACAAAATTTCAAAGGCTACACATTTTGAAAAGCGTATTTTCCCATGCTGGGCTGCTAACTATACAGCAATTATGATTTGCCGGACGGGCTGTTTTGAGTACTTCCTGTCTCTTTTAGAAGGCAACGTCCTTGGTTGGGAGGCGGATAGTGCAGAGGATAAGTGGTTACATAGCACTGATGCTATTTTAGAGGAGGAGACTCGAAAGCCAGATGAAGAGATGCGAGATCCTAATGATGAGGATGGCTATTTTTCACCAATTTCCCCCAGTTGCGAAACGCAGATTTTCAGTGAGTATGATTGGGACTATGCAAACGATGATAGCAGCGCTCGAGAAAAGGAAATCGAAGAGGAAGACTTTAGGGAATCGAGAGCAGAGGACATCCAGTTAGTACTAGGTTCCTTTTTTTTTTTTTTTTTTTTTTTTTTTTGGGGGGGGGGGGGGGGGGGGGGGGGGGGGGGGGGGGGTATCATAAAAGCTGAAACTTCACTAGGGAGATAAATTCATCTGATGATCCCAGTTCTCGTGAACATGAGCGTCGGCTATTGGAGAGTTCTGCTACACGCACCTCGAGATCTCATGTCTCTTTCCCTTCTGATAAAGCTGCCAGTAGAAGTGCGGCTGAGCCTACCCTTGATGGCCATAGCCATAAACGTCGGAGGATGGAAAGTCTAGCAACTACACTTTCGCCTAATAGCTCCTCGATAAAACAAGTTGCCAATGGAGTGTTGAAAAAGAGATCGATGCCCCATGGCGATGATGACAGTCGTGGGCATAAACGCCGGAAAACACAAAGCCCGGCACCTAATTTACCACCAAATGCTTCTTCCGTACACCAAGCTGCCGCTGGAAGCTCAGGGAAGGGCATGGCAAAGGTCACGGAGAAAAGCGCAGAGAAGAGTGCAGAGAAGGATACGAAGAAGAGATCCAGACCTGATGCCGACGGCGACGGCGACAGTCATGCATACAAGCGTCACAGGACACATAGCCCAACACCTATCTTGCCGGCCAACGCCCCCCCTATACCACAAGCCACTATCGAAAACGCGGATAAGGGTTCCAAGAAGAGATCCAGATCTGATGACATCGATAATAATCATGGAAACAAGCGTCAGAAAACCCAAGACCCGACACCCAATATGACGCCTCACGTCTCCTTCTCGTCGCAGCAAGCCGCTGATGGTAACGTGATCAAGAAGAGATCCAAGGTCAATGGCACACGCAAGTCTCGAAAGCAGAGGTCTGCTTTGGGCGGTTCGAATGCCATTTCCGCAGATGTCGACCCACAACCACTGCGGCGGTCTTCACGAAGAAGCGGCAAGTCTACACACCAGGAACTGGGCCCTTCAGGCAAATCACGGCCATTTCGATGAAACCTATTACGTGCTAAAAAGATGGGGTTCCAGTAAGGTAATGAGGATCGGAATCGCCGACTGCCGAGTATTCCCGAGAACATGGTCGTTATCCCAGCAAGGCTGGGTGCAGCGGCGTAGTTCAAACACCTTGACGCAGTTGGAACGGTTCGTGAGGACATGGTCGTTATTCTGGCAGGGCTGGGTGCAGCGGCGTAGCTCAAGCAACTGACACAGCTGAGAAATTCCAGGAGCACGGCAATCGTAGATTTTGGCGATTGTTGCTAATCTATCCCCAAGATTGATGACGTCTTGTTTTTTTTTCTCTTTCACCATTCTAGCCGTATAGATATTGATACCCTCGCAAATAATTTTGTTATTGACAGCGACTGGTCTGCAACTCCGCCACAATGTAGAATATAGTAATAGAGAAATCATTGGGCTGTTAATATAGATTTTTTTTTCACCTGGAATAGTGGAGAGCTTTAATTTTATTCGTGTGATATGCCGATAGCTACTAGACTAGGAGGATTGGGTGCTTTTCTTGACGAGATGTTGTTAAAGAGTCTTTATGGCTCTCATATCGTAGCCTCAGTATTAAGTATTGCAATATATTAAAAGAATGTGATGTCTATTTCTATTCCCCAAACCATTGTAAGATTTATCCCTCTACCCTATTTTAAACGAGTGTAATGTAATGTCTATCCTATGGTTCGATCGAAACGAATTTGATGTCAATTTCTTCCTTTTCCCTTTTCTCTTTTTTTCTTTTTTTCTTTTTCTTTCTTTTTCTTTTTTTTTTAAAAGGGTTAAAGAAAGATGTAAGCTTTGATCGATCTCAACCAGTTTTTTTTAACTTTTTTGTCGCTTTTCTCTATCAATGCCGTTTCTGATCATAGTTCCCTATTCGTGTAGAGTCTTATTTATATACTATAAAGTATATCCGGCGTGAATTATAAATTGCCATTCGGAATGTTATTGATATTCTAGTATAAGATGAGCATATAACTGAACAAGGCTATGGCTAATGCAGCTCACGTAAAGGCTCCTCAGCATCTCCTTATTGTGGGCGAGCACTCGGGCAGCCCTTCTGTGCAAGAGTACCGCATTTTCAGCGAATGCGTAAAGGACTCGCTCAACATTATGACACTGGCGAACTGCCTCCTCGTACTCTAGCAAAATGCTCTCCATTGATTCAGTTGGTCTTGCTGGCTGGGGCATGGCTGCGTAGAATGCAGCGCTTTAGCTGTATGTAAGAGGATAAGAGATAATAGCTAGACTATCTAGCTATTGTTAGAAAGAATCGCTAGATTATAAAGTAATTGCTAGTTTCTAGAGAGAATGGCTAGATTGAATTGTGATTGAGGTAGGAAACAGCTTCCTATTTATATTCGTGAGTTCGATCATGCCATCACCAAATCAGTAACCTGTAAGCTACATACAAGCGTCGTGCTCCGTTGCTTCACCGCGTCCAATCCTCTCCCCTCTTTGTTCAGCTCCTACTGTAACTATTGCCCCTCCATCTCCCCTCTATTTCCCCTCCATTTCCCACCAAACGGGCAAGAGCATAGAACTTGATAGAAGCAACAGTTGCCAGACAGGCATCCGACATGCACAGGGGTCTACCCTTTTGAAACGAAATCCACGTACTAATAGTACCTATAAATTTTATACTGACCACCTGCTTTTTCAAGTATATGTCCATGTACTTTCATCTGACGCCAGAATAGCGGTCAGGTTACCGCAACTTCAGAGGTTGGTGTTGGTTAAACAGGGCTGCATTGTGACGTATTTGGGCTAGATTGAATGCATTCACCCTCATTCTACTCAATTCCCCACAAAATTTTGTGAAGTTTCTCACAGATTTTTTGCGTATGACTCTTGTTGGTGGTGTGGAGAAAACGCGAAAGCAACACGTCGACTTGAGGATGATTGCGTGCCCGAAGAATTATATGGAACATGGAGGGTCGATGGTATATACGTGAATGAGGCCCCACGCTCCATGCCTCCTCTATACCTAGCTAACGACGACCTTTTAAGAGTCGTTGATTTATTAACATATAACCCCCTCATTCGTTTAAAAAAAAAAAAAAAAAAAAAAAAGACTACTAGAGTATCCGAGTTACAAGGTAACAAGACCCTCCTACCCAGTTCTGGTCCTAGTTGACAGATGTGGCAGTGAATTACAAACTGGACAATATATAACATCCAAGATACGTTTAAAGAATGCTCAAAGTCCTTACGAACCACGCACCTCGAACGACTATAATATGGATTATATAAATAAATGGGTATAAAAAATCTACACGACTTAGTTGTGGATTTATAAAGAGCCAATATACATGTACCTTGTCGTGTGAGAACGATAGGCGGCATTATCTAAGGAGCAAAGGCGTTATTCCCCACGCAGGACATACCTAGTATTCTTGGGTCTTGGGACTCCAAGTAACAGACTCCTCTATTGTAATTTTACTTCACCGCATGTAGATCAAACTCATACCTGTCCTATCCGTCCTAACCTCGCAAGTAGAAGATGCTGCAACTCGAAGCCGTGTTGGTTCCTGATATCAATCATCAGTGTTAGGTAAAGATGAACTTGGACCATCTAAATTAGCACTCACTGGAGAGCTTAACCTTAAGTTGTATGCGAGAGGGTGCCTGTCAGTGGCTTTAGTGGCCGCTTTCGCCCATTTTAGGTTCAGCCTGGGGCTATTATATCGCGACTGGCAGTACTTGTAAATACTTCCTCCATCGCGGATGGCTTGCGGCTAGTCGATGTCTTCGTCGCGTATCTGCCGTCTATCGACATGCCGTCATCAGTGGGACGCCGAAAGTGCCCGCACGGATTATCCGCACTTATGCGCACACACTATCCGACCACGAAGCTACAGCTTCAACCTCGGGCTCAACTTTAACCTCAACCTCAAGCTGAAGCCGAAGCCGAAGCTTGCTCCGGCCAACCATAACGCCTCCTCCGCAAGGGGAGCAAACACTGATCATCCGGATAGACGTGCCACCGCGTCTGCAATCCCATCACCAACATGGAATCCTCGCCGCTCACCAAGGCGCACGACCACGCGCGAGCCGCCGCCGTGGCCACTCGCCAGTCCTCCGACACCACCGTGGCCATCAGCGAACACACGCTGGCTGCGGGCGAGTTTGCCAATGCCGCTAACCTGACGTCGAGCGTTGAGGCGCTCCGCACGCTGAAGCTGCTGGAGGAGCACCACCGGAAGCTGGCCGAGATCCTCAAGCTGCCTCCGGAGCAGGTGCCGCATGCGCGCGACGACGGCGAGAAGACGGCGTCGGAGAAGGATGGCGATGGCCTCGGCGCCGATGCGGGCGACGCTCTGCACGCTGCAGTCACCAAGGCCCAGCCGCCCGGCCTGTCCCAGCGCCGCTACGTGCCTCGCGAGATGTCGTCGTCCATTGCTAGCAATCTTGCGTCGGCGAGGGGCATCCGGTCCAAGGATCGTAGCCAGCCGCTCAGCCCCAGCGTGTCCAACGACCAGGCGCCGGGCAATGTCGACCCCCAGGCCAAACGCGATGCTTCCAAGGCCAAGATGCAGAACATCATGGAACGCCAGACTGGCCGCCCGACTTGGGTCCCGCCCATTGTCCCCGTTTCCAAGCAGCACGAGGGAGCGGCA
The DNA here is from genome assembly GCA_010015515.1 of Trichoderma sp. TW21990_1. Classification (NCBI taxonomy): domain Eukaryota; kingdom Fungi; phylum Ascomycota; class Sordariomycetes; order Hypocreales; family Hypocreaceae; genus Trichoderma; species Trichoderma sp. TW21990_1. The sequence goes on from ML974118.1 coordinate 639,227, forward strand.
AACGGCGGCGCGTCTCCCAAGGTCGAGCAGGGCCCTCCAAGGGACGATGGCGGCTACACCCGCTTCTACAACACCTTTGGAAGCCTCATCAATAAGATCTCTGCCCCCCTTGCCTTCGCCGGTCTGCCGCTCATCCAGGAAGAGCCTGCCACTCCTGCTGAATCCGTCATGCCTTCGTCCAGTGTCAACCTGTCTCCCACCAAGCAGCCTCGTTCTCGTGCTTCTCCGTCTCCCAGCGCCGAACCTGACCTGTCCAAGATTTACTCAAAGGCCACCATGCGCGCCCTCGTCCGAGATGGCCACACTGCTGCTGACTCCTTCTACGTTGTTCCCTCTACCGGCCATACCATGTCTTATGCCAACATCCTCAGCTACGCTGAAAAGGAAAAGCGCCGGCTGGAAGCCTCGACTCATGGCGACTTCTTGCCTCAGGATGAAGACGACGATGACTTTGTTGATGCCCGTGAAGCCCCTGGTTCTTCTGTAAGCGCCCGACGACGGATTACGCGTAGTCACTCGGAAAAGGAACTGTACAACACCATCGAGGAACTCAGCATGGAAAACAAGTCGCTAAAGGATATGCTTGACAAACTGTCGAAACGCCTCCACACTTTTGAAGCCAGTGCCCAGAGCTCTGCTCTCGCCCTCGCTGAAAGCTATCGTATCATGCCTGGCGGGTCGCCGCTGCCTGGTGGAAGCGGGAGGGCGAATGACGATGAATTGGTACGCAAGAACAATGAATTGGAAGAGCAGCTAGCAGAGATGACGAAGCACATGGAGCGCTTGGAGAAGGATAACCGTAAGATGCAGAAGACGCTCGAGAAGTACCGTGAGAAGTGGGAGACGCTCAAGGCCGGTGCCAAGGCTAGGCGGGAGGCACAAGTGACGGCTGAGAGCGTGGAAGACGCACGCTCGTCTCAAGTGTGATGTGATGTGTTACCGATGGTTTACTTTCATTTCGAATCGTTTTGCCTCCTGTTAGCCGCTTGGCTACCCAGTCTGTCTCTACGTGTGCTTTCATCCGTGGTTGTAGTAGGGCAAAGGAAGCGGCTTTGTTAGCGTAGCTTTGCTCTAAAATATACAAAGGTGTCATCCCCGAAAGTGTTCGTGATTGTGATTTTTCTGCTTGGTCTAATTCCACCAGAAACTAACGCTGAAGCTGATGCTCAAACTCCGGACGTAATGCCACCACCCGATGGGAATCACCAGCGTGTCCCCCGGGCCGAGTATCGTCTCCCAATACGGAACATCCTTCAACTCTTTCCGAACATTCTCCCAGTCATTCACGCCGTCTTCATTCTCGTCCTCATCCCAGCCTTCCAAAACACCAACGTCTAATTCACTCGTATTACTCATATCAACGCCATGCTCCATCGCCCTGGGCCGCAGCCGCGCCGTCTCCTTTGGCGAATACAACCTCACGTACTTTGTCCCGACGACTTGACACAGCAAATTATGATACCCATCCGTATGAAGCGGCGTGATGGTCCTCGCGGGGCCGAACCACGCGTTCAGCTGGGGGACATGCACCGGCGTCTGGTTCTTCGTAGAGTCGGTAGGATGGGGGGGGACGTCGGCCCAGCAGAAATCGGGGACCTGGATGTCCTTCCGCAGGGCGGGGATTTGCTGGAAGAGGTTGTGTTGGGCGAGATAGCCTATCTTTTCGGGGCGAGACTTGTCGTTGGTTTGGGTTTGTGTTGCATCGTCGTTGTTGGTGGGGGATGAGATGCTTGGATCGATGTATTTTGCGAGAAAGTGTTTGAATTGGATGAGTTCCTGGCTCCAGCCTTGGTCGACGTAACTGCGTCCGATTTCAACAGGAACAAGTCTTCTCCCGCCAAACGTCCTCGAGAGGAGATACTCGGGGCTGTTCCACGGCATATCCGAAAACGCGGGCCAATCTCTCGTCAAATCCGTGAAAACAATAGGCAGCGGCTCTCCCTGACTCTGCTCATTCATGTAGTCCTCGAATCTCTCCAGTGTCCAGCCCTCGTATCGCGGGCATGTGCTTTCAGCGGCGAGAGTTGGCCTACCGAGTGGTTCACAGGTGGAAAACGTCGAGTCTCTCTTCATGCGCTTCTGCGGCCGTTGCGTTTCGCCTTTTTCTACTTCTTCCCAGTAACGGCTGAGTAAATCCAACGTCTTTTCGATCCATTGTTTTCCCAAGGGCTTTCCTGCGCCGCCGGCTACTATAAGTGCTCTGTCTAAGTCCTCCACTACCCGATCCATGACCTTTTCATCAAACGAATCCCGTCGGGCAGCTTGCAGGATGGCGAAGTACGACATGAGAATCAACGTGTCTGTGTAAATCCATCGCCAGTAATACGGCAGTAGATCGAACCGATAAGCATAAAACGCCGTCATGCAGACCGACGCAAGGTCATCCAGCCTTGTCTGCAGCAAATCCTCGTCTACGCCGGCGTCTGTATTGTGCTGCAGAGATTCATGTAATTTGATGAGCAGACGGGTCTGGCGGTGTAGTAATTGCTGCATCGCGAGTGCTTTTAGATCCATGTCTGTTGGCTGTGATGGTGAGGGAGATGCATCGGTGGTGGTTTGAGAATCGGATGATGCATATTGCGAGGCGGCGATGGCGGTTGCTGCGTCGCGGTATTGCGATAAAACTTGGTCGCGCAGAGAAGACATGTATTATATGAGCGATTCTATTAAAAAGAAGCGCGAAATATTTATTTGATATCTGAATGGGCGAATTAAATTGGGTGTGTGGGATCTGTTGGTCGTATTGAAAAGGGAAAAAAAAGTTCAAGTTGAATGAGACCAGCCATATTTCCACCACATTGCAGGGTATCCCGACTAATAAGCATCAACCCATTGGGGCATCACCACATCGACTCACTCATCCGCTAATTAAACCACACATAACCGACACAATATAATGCCTTGAACATTTTGATCATCTGAACGTTTCCAATCCAAATACCTCATTTTAACCGGTGCTTCACATTCACTCTCTCAATTATCTCTCAAGTTAAATATCATTCACCATAGAATCATCAGAATACAATTTCTTTCCACACAAGCCTCCCCAACAACCTAACCCAAATTCTCCCTAACGTACAAGACAATCAAAGTTTTTTCGTTACATCGCTTGAGCCGCGCCGACTTTAAACTATTCTAACAGGTCCATACTCCCACAATGCCGTCCCGCCTACCCTCCACCAGGTAACCGTCTCTAACACGTACACGCTCGACGATGGCGGCATTCTTGGCGCCTTCGGATGCTGCAATGCCTGCTCCGCAGTCCCATTGCCGTCCCTCGACCTTATCGTACACCTTGACCACATCCTCGCTGGCCGCACTGACAATCCGTCGCGCATCAAACATCATGCTGGTGACGGGGTTGTCGTAGGCGTAAGCGTCGTAGATGGATCCTGTCCGGAGATCCCATATCTGTAGAAAGGCGGCCTGTTAGTCGATGCTGTACAAGATGAAATACAAAGGGCTAGGCTCACTCTGATGCTTCGGTCCAAACTGCCCGTTACTAGATGCACGTCATCAAACTGCAGACATGTCACGGCGCCGGTGTGGCCCACCAAGCTGCGGTGAACCTGGCCGCTCCGGAGATCCCACAGCCGGACCATGCCGTCGGCAGTGCCGCACGCCAGCGCCGACTCGAATACTTGCAAGGCACCGACAAAGTCGGCCGTGGTTCCCTGGGCTCGGCCAGTCGGCCTCCAGGTATCTTCCGTCGCGATGGCCGATGCCTGAGCGGCCGCCCACATGACGTCGAGTGTCTGGACGCAGCGGCCCTTTTCCAAGTCCCAATGCCGGATCGTCTTGTCTGCTGAGCCAGAAACCAAAACATCGCCCCTGAAATGAAGTGCCGTGATTTCGTCGACGTGGGATGACAGCGTATAGAGAGCACAGTCGTCCATGCTGCCCTCTGGAGGCTCGATGGGCTGCGCGTCGGGGTGTTCAAAGGCAATGGCGTCCTCGTCGTCGTCGCCAACATCCTTGCCACCTTGAGGGTTGTAGTGCGTTTTGCTTAGATCCCATAACTTGATAGTGGCATCCATGGAACCAGTAGCTAGAATGTTATCCTCGACCTGTAATGCTCGTACCGAGGCTGTATGGCCCTCCAAGTAGCCCATGCACCGCCCGGCATTCAGATCCCAGACCCGGACGGTGTCGTCAAGTGCGGCGGTGACCAAGGTTCCGAACGGCGCATCAAAGTCCATGGCCGTAATTGTATCGCGGTGGGCTCGGATTTCACGGATGTTGGATCCCGGGGCAAAATGCTCGTGTAGAATGGGCATGGATTTCCGGCGGTGCACCTTTTTCGTCTTGCGCTGCTTGCCGTCGCTTACCGGCAGCTTCTCGTAGACGGATTTGGACATGAATTCGGGGTCGTGGTCGTCAGCATCGCCCACCAGATCTCTCTCGTCCTTGGTGGCAATGTTGCGCGCAATCTCCTCGGCCTCGTCGACAATGGCTTGAACTTCGTCGATTTTCAACTCGAGGTCCATGACTACACCGGGGCAACCAAAGAGAAGGATTAATTAGAGGCAGAACTTGGAAGCAGAGAATGGCAAAAGGCAAAAGAAAAAAAAAGGAGAGAGAAAAAAGACATTTTACTCGGGTATGGGTTCAGACACCTACCATCGTGCTCAAGCGTCGCCTCGTCCTGCTCAAAGCCAGCCAGTCTCTCCAGCACAATCCTACGCATGCCGTAGAGATTGGCAATCTTGTTGTCTATCTCGCGGATCTCACAGCTGACCATGCTCTTGCGCACCCCCAGCATCTCTAGCTCGTGCACCATGGACGTCTTTTCCTTCTTGAGCTGGGCTAGTTTGGACGGCGTTGCGGGTGTGTTCTCTCCCTCCTCCAGCAGTTTCCTGCCTCTCGACGGCCGCCGGCGGTGTTTCTTGCCCTCCTCAGCGAGTCCAGGGAAGCTGGCCTGGAAGCCCTGGAACAGCGAATAGGCGTTTTGGTGTTCGGGAATGTTGGACAGCAGCTCGTCGGGCAGGTGGGTGAGGGCGCGGTGCTGGATCTCGGCCGTGGACAGCTTGGACCGCACAATCTCGGTAGGGCTGGACCGGGCCATGGAGAACATGCCGCGCTGGACGCTAGGACGCTTCATCTGCTTGTGAACCTCGGCCAGGGCGGCGCGATAATGGGCTCCCGAAGCCTCTGCGGCCGGGCCCATGAGCTGGCTGGCCGTCACAGTGACCTTGCGGCTGAAGGCTTCAAGTCCTCGAGTCTGCGGCAAAGAAGAAAGACGACATGGTTAGCTGGGCTGGGCTGCATGGGCAAATGGCAAAAAAACGACGGCTCAATGCAATGGCCTGGCATCTTGCGGCAGGCAGAGTTTTTCTCTCTCTTCTTCTTCCTCGGCCTGGTTTGCGACCTACAGAGATGATGGACTGCTCGTCATCGGGGCCATCGTCGAAGGCATAATGGCTCTCCGAGTCGGCCATTACTCAACGGCTGGCCCGCTGCAGGCTCAGGATTCGGACTCGAGGCAGCGCAAGGCAAAGGGTGAGTTGCGTGGTCGAGGGAACAAGAGTTGGAGGCTTCCAGTGTGCATCGCAAAAACCGAGCATGGGCTTGCGGGTGTGAAATTTGGATGACGCGCGCAGAAAATGATGGAGCACCAGGACGGCACCAACCGGGCCCCCGGCTATCAAGTACCAGTACATGCCCGGCCCTGCTAAATTGCTGCTAAAATGCTGCCATTGAGCCCGTCGATTTCATGGGATTGTACCGGCCGCCTAGCTGTTCCAGGTGCCCTTTGTTGTTCAATTCCTTTGTTGCAGGTTCAAATCGTCCATCCGATGGAATTGGCACCGCTGTTTGTCTGGGGTACATCTACTATTTCACCGAGGTACTAACCAACACCAGCAGCTACGCAACAGGTACCTATCAATTCTCCAAGTACGGAGTACGGATACTACACTCGGCTTCCCGACCGAGTCGCATAACCAATTTAATGAGAAACCGCCTTGTCGAGCTGCTGTTGCACGGCGTTTCGGCTTGTCTCTGCTAGTTCGCTTTCGCACAGGGCCGATTTCAATCTCTGGCTGTGCGGTTCTGCTCAATGCCCCACTGGGGGCTTTTCCGGGGTTCCAGGGCAGACCCCAGCAGTTCAAGCGAACGTGAGGCATTGGATTGGACTTGATATCGATCGCCAGGGGACCCCAGGAGTGTGATGATGGTTGAGTGTGGACGGGGTTCGGCATTAAAGTAGTATTACTGACAACTGTTGGTGATAATAGAGGCATGTAAATTATCCCATGACAGAGAGCAACACATCCATATGATATAGTGATGGAGATGTACATAGTATATTTAATCCATGTGTAATGTCATTGAAATCTTCTCTGCGGCTGTTGGATCCTAGTCTGAAGCGACAAGTTCCGATGCCGTACCATATCCATACTAAGGCGCCCAGCATTTTGCTGCTTTGAGCGACGAGATCCAATTCCCATCTCTGACTCCCCCAACTGCAGCTCTCACCTAACCCGTGAAGCTCGGATAGTATCTCGTAGGTATGTACTCCGTATGAGATCTGTGTCGCCCTTGTTAGCCTCTGGTAAGCTGAGCTGCCGCTAGCGATGGGGCTGTCTTTGCACGGCAGACGCCGGTCTCGGGACGCGGCTCAACTTCATCCTTTGCCTCCCGTCAGCTTATTTCGAGTCGTCGGCGACATTCGCCCGGTTCCTGCTTCTCCAATACATCTACATATACATACACTAGTGGTTGCATTGAGCGATCGATTTGCTTCTGCCCAAGATGGATTCCGCAGTGGACATGGTCGACAGCTCTCGAGCGCTGGATCTGGCGCGCATCCGCTTCCAGCTCATGTCAGTTTGTTCGAGCTCTGGGGAGCTCTGAATCTCAATCCCGATCCCAATCTTACCCCCAAGCTCGGCCCTTTCTAAGCATCTGACACGACTTATAGCCGCCTCGAAGACACAATCACTTTCCATCTCATTGAAAGAGTGCAGTTTCCTCTGAACAAGGTGAGTCACAGATGCCGGGAACCAATTTCGCCGAAGCCATAAACCATCATCATTCTGTTGCTAATCCAAGCTCCCCTTGCCTAGACCATCTACACGCCCGGCGCACTTCCCATCCCCGACAGCGGCCTGAGCTTCTTCGACTGGTACTTTTTCCAGCAGGAGAAGCTGCAATCCCTCATCCGCCGCTTCGAATCGCCCGACGAATACCCCTTCTTCCCAGACGCCGTCCAGAAGCCCATGCTGAAGCCGCTCAACTACCCCAAGATCCTGCACAACAACGACGTCTGCGTCAACGACAAGATTAAAAAATTCTATACTGAAAAGTTTCTACCAGAAGTGTGCCCCAACTTTGGCCGCGAAGACAGAGGAGAGTCGCAGGAAAACTACGGGTCGACGTCCACTTGCGACATTGCCTGTTTGCAGGCCCTGTCTCGGAGAATTCACTTTGGCAAGTTTGTCGCCGAGTCCAAGTTCCAGTCAGACCCCGAGCTCTACACGCAGCTCATCAAGGCCGAGGACCGGGAGGCCATCGGCGAATCCATCACCAACAGAGCTGTCGAGGAGCAGGTGCTCGCTCGTCTTCGTCTCAAGGTCGAGACATACGGCAAGGACCCGTCGATGCTGGGAGGCATGGAACAACCCGTCAAGATCAACGTTGATGCGGTGGTGTCCATGTACCGAGATTTTGTCATTCCCTTGACCAAGGAGGTCGAGGTTGAGTACCTGATGCAGAGGCTTCTACCAGAGGCGTAGAGGAAATTCACATCATCTATTGCGGCGCAGCTATGTAGTCACTCACGGCCTTGACGGCCTCCTTGAATTTACCTGCCTCAATGAGGATCATGTGTCCAAATGTCTTGATGCCCATCTCTTGAAACGCCCGCTTGCTGTCTGCCACCGCATCGTCCTCTTTTGTGTACCGGAAGCTGCCGTGCGCTACGGCGTGCTTTTGAAGAATCTCATCCTCGGGGTGGAAGTGGTAGGTCGAAGCCTCTTCCTTGGCCTTTTTGCGTTTTCGGTCCTCCACGTCCAGCGTTGATTCGACCTCCTGATACGTCCTGGAGAAGATGAGGTAGTAGTCGAACTCGTATGGCTCCTTGTCTTCTATCGCGTCCTCCACCTCCTCAATGAGCATTGTATATAGCGGCGGCGCAATTTCGGAGGGCATGTTGATGAGTCGCTCCGAAAAGACGAGTCCAACGGGCTTTTGTGCGGTGATGAGCTCGGCAACGGCCGATATTGAGGGATTGGTCTGGGCCTTGTCCGCGATGTACTTGAGAATGTCCTTCATGGGCTCCTTCTCGCGGTGTTCATATGTGTTGAGGACCGTGAGCATGGCGTAAGCATCGTTGGCCTTGCCGTCGACCTTGACTGTGGAGCCAATCGTTGGTTGTGAGAGGATCAGATCCGAAAGCGCAGACATGTTGAAGAGGTTGGCATCGACATCGAAGAGCTGTCGAAGTAGCGACTTTGTGCCGTGGAAATCTATCTCGGGATCAAAGTTGAACCATTCAAAGTCCACATTGACCATGTCAAAGTCCTGGAAACGTCAGCGCAGCTTCCATGGATTTGATCGTTTCTCGAATCTCGAATCTCGAATCTCGAATCTCGAATCTCGAATCTTCTCTCACCTCGTCGTCGCTGCTGTCCTCGTCCATTCGGTCGGCACCTGCATCCGCGGGCGGCACGTCCTTTGCTTCCTCTCTTGACCTCTTCTTGCCCATTGTGACTGTGATTATCCGATTTGCTTTTGCGATTGATGGATTGTATGTGCGCTCCGCAATGACGAAGCAATAGAATCTCTGGTTTGACTTCGCTGAGCTGCGATAACGAATTTTTGTTCTCTATACCCCGCGCTATACCGCATCTAGCCTCGATAAGAGCTCCGCGGCGTCTAATTAGACGCGATAAACTGCGCTTAATCAGCCAATCATCCGCCACTCCCCAGACTCTGCCTCTGTTCCCACTTGGATGTCGTCGCAACTTACGTAGCCGAACTGATCCAAAGCTTCACACGGACTCAACTTCGCGCACCAACCATCGCCGAGCTTCCAATCGGGCTTTGCGGCATGAGCGACGCCCAATTCTGACAGAATCGCCATATCGAATCGCCTTATCCAGTGTGCTCCTCGTAAGGGCTCATCGTCGCCTGTCTACCCTGCCATTGCACCCATATATTGCCGCTATCCCGAGCTTTTGTAGACTCCAACCGTCACCATGGACTACAGCGCCTCTATACACGAGACCGAGGACCCCGCGGCATCTCCCTGGGGCAATACTCCGGGCTCGTCTCCGCATCATGACCGCACGACGTTTGCGAGCCTCACCGGCGATGCTCCTGTTCCCGCTTTCCCGTACACCCCGCAATCCTCCAACGGCCTGGGACCAAGTGGCGATGATGTCTTTCCGCAGTCCGGCTCAGTAACTCCCGCAGCAGGTGGAGGGAGCGAGCATGAAGAGGCAGGACTGACGACGTCTTCAGAGTCTGGCGCTGTGCCTCAATCCGTCGGATCTGGGGTGGAACCCCCATCAACAGCTTCGACAGAGGCGCAGTCAGAAGATGCGCAACAGCCTCGGAAGCCTCCGCAGCCCCAATTCCGGCTGCAGGCCAAGATTACGGGACTGGAGCGAACAGGAAAGAAGGATCCGATACTGCGATTCGACGTCCACGTGAGTTTTCCTATCTACCATTTCACTAGAGAGTGCGATTGGTCTAACGAGCCGCTCCTAGACGAACCTGCCCCGATTTCGCACCACCCAATACCGAGATGTCCGACGTCTGCACTCCGAGTTTGTCAAGCTTGGAGAACACTTGATATCTGCGAATCCAGAAGCCCTGGTTCCCGCTGTTCCTCCCCCTATCACTTCTGCTGGAGCCGGCACAGATGAGGATGAAAACCGAGTCAAGGCCCTGATGCAGCGATGGTTCAACTACATCTGTGGGAATGAGGTGTTGATGAGAGATGACGAGATGGTGCTTTTTGTTGAAAGCGACTTTGGCTACAGCCCGCTGGTTAAGAGAAAGCAGCCCGCAACTGGTGTTCGCAGGAAGATTCTGAAGCAGTTTGCTCCGCCTCCCGATGATACCCCTGAGCTCGCAGAGGCTCGTCCAGTCGTTAAGCTGTTCTATCTTGGTACCATGGATGCTGGCCACAAGGTCGACAAGCTTGTCAAGGCTAGGAGAGGTAAGACAGGGGTGCTGGCTAAACAAACTTCTATTACATTGCTAATAACGATCATCTGCAGGTCTTGGGCTCGCCGAGTCTGAATACGGTGTGAAGCTTGGCTCCATGCATGTTCAGGAGCCGCACCCGGGATTGGCAAACGCCTACAAGAAGCTCGGTAGAGTAATTCAGACCGTTGGAGATTATCACGCCGCTCAAGCCACGGCCGAGGCGGCCACCATTGGCGACCCGTTCCAGTATCACTCGCAGGATGCCTTCATCGTCAAGGAATCTCTCACTAACCGTCAAATCCTCATCCGTGAATTCTTGCAGGCCCAGGAGGTAACGCGAAGCAAGCTGAACGCTGCTGATCGTCTCAAGGCCAGCTCCAGCGTTCGACGGGAAAAGGTCGACGAGGCCATCGCAACCCTTGACGAGGCCAGGACAAACGAAACCCAGCTCTTCAACAAGACAAGTAGAGTTACCCAGAGTCTCGTTCAAGAGCGCCGTCGGTGGTTCGACAGGACGGCTAGTGATTTGCGTCTGGAAATCAGGGAACTCGTTCTTCGTGAGATTGAGGCCGAGCGTCGATCTTTGGCCCTTCTCGAGAGTGTGAGGGCGGATATCCGGTCCATCGATGCCTCTGGTGGTCTGAGCCGTCTCGGCCGTGAAGCTCACCCTACCGTGCGTCGAGCCAGTCTCGCTGCCAGCCAAGGACCTAAGGGAGATGCTTGGAGCGGCGTTCCTCGTCGGTCCGACGCCACCAGTCGCAGCACCTCGGGCGTTGGCAAGCTGTCGGAGGAGGCCGAAGGCGAGGACGGCCAAGAGTCTGGGTCGGGTAAGCTGGGAGGCGGGCTCGGCAACTTGGTTGGTCTGGAAGAGGACGACGAGGACCGGATCGATGCGAGAAATGCGGCGAGCCGGTTGGCTACGAGCACCTTTTAAGTGCTGTTTGTGGGTTTGTTAAGGGGGAGGTGGCTTTTGTTTTCTGTTCGATGCCAAAGTGCGGCTGTTGTCGTTACATATAGTTCCGGACGAGCACATGTTTATACTCGAATTTCAAGAAATGAATCAAGTCGACGAATAATAAGAATAGAGTTGTTTGAAAAATATGGATTGTGATGCATACACAGTTTCTGGTGCCTCAAGAGTTAATTACGGCTGAGTAATGCTAGCCATCGTCATGTCATTCAGTGCCAATCTATCAATCCTTCCCTTGCGTTGAACAAAAATGAAATAAAATAAAATAAAATAAATAAATAAAACGCCCCATGGTAATGCGTCCAGCAAACAAAGAAACACCAAAATTCCAGCTTTATCACCCAAGCCCTCCACTATGAAACGTGCAAATCCCCCGTGCCGGGGATGTTATACGAGTTTCCCATTGAGTAATCCAACCCACGCCTCCCTGAGCTTTTATTCGAATCAATGGCATAGAATTTTCTGCCCACGTCCTTTGCCTGGTTGACGCCCTGCATGATGGAGTTCAAGAGGCCGAGGAGATGCACGTTGTTGGACTCGCTCTGGACTTCCTTTTCGAAAGCCTCTCTGTCTGACGGGATGACGAGGTCGAGACGGCTGACTAGGGCCTGGATCTGCCTGAGAATGTTCGAGTTTGGCGTCGTGTTGTTAACATCCGTATCCATGCTCTCTCCCTGGTCATCTCCGTTGATATATGAGGGCGGCAGGCGTTCCAGGTAGGTCGTGATGAGCTGGATTCTGGAGTGCAGCATCTTGATGGCGTTGGCCTTGGCCGTCAGCGAAGCAAGCATCTCCTCCTCCTCCCGCGTCAGAGCGCTCGCCTCGTCCACCACCACGTCTTTCTTCTCCTCAACCTCACTCTCCACCAGCCTTCGCTTCCCCTTTCCGTTTGATTCTATCGAACGAGCTGGCCGTTCCTCCTTGACAGCTGGAGCTGGAGCTGGAGCTGGAGCTGGGACTGGGGCACTGGCCGCTGCGCTTCCACCGCCGCCCGCCACGTAGTTCATGCTAATCATTTCAGTTTCGTCCGTCTCAACAGAGTACGGCACCTCCCGGAATTTCAGCTTGAGTGAGGAGTCGCCGTCGTCCATCTTCTTATCCTCTCCGTCATTTTCCGCCCTCGCGTCGTCGACCTCGAAGTTGCTCTCGTATATCGTCAACGGTAATTTGCCGCCGACCGAATGCTGCGCAACCTCTTGCGGGTGGAAGCCCAGCAAAACGGCCGACTCGTTCCAGTTCTCGAGAATCTGGCCGTGGATGGGCAGGATGGTGGGCGAAGGACCCGATGACGACAGCAGCGTGTACCAGCCGACAAAGTCCAGGTTTCGGTCTTTATGCACAAGGCACACTAGCGAAAAAGCGCGTTAGCAAAGCTTTCAACGGGGGTGATGGCAGCAGATTTCGACGCACTCTGTTCCAGTCTTCTGCCGAACTTCTCGGCGTTGATCAGGTAGCCTCCTTCGACATGAGGAGCTTCCTGGACGTGGCACTCGAAGGCGTGCTCAATGGTGATATCCCGGCCATTCTGCTGGCCCAACAGAGCTCCGATTATTGGGCCTTTTTGCTCCCGCAGAGTGTGTCGTGTGATGTAGTCGGAGATTGTGAGAAGCACGAGCGGGTGCAAGACGGCCTGGAGCTGCGAGCTCTTCTGGGTGGACAGAAGAGGGTTGGAGCTGGGAGCGTCCATGATGGCGGGAGGGGGGGTAATCTCTGCAAAAAGGGCTTCGGTATCTGGGAGAGCTGTCACTGAATCTGAATTCTGAGAGGAATAATGTGGAATGGGGAACGGTGAAGCAGATGAGGAAGATGTTGCGAGTTTGAAGCAACGATGTTGGAGGTTGAACTGCCCCGCGTGCCGTGGGGTTGACAGGTGAAGTGCTGACTAAGCCATAGAAGTTGAATGGTTCATGTATTATGCCGGTAATTCGAAGCATCTCTACTTTGCTCGTTATTGGTATTTGGATTTAAAATTATTTTAGGATTTAATCTGGCTTATGGTATTGGTTAATTGCAGATGGAACCTTCAAAAGGGAATTACGAGACTCGCGGATGCTTCTATCTCCTGAGAATGAACAATGAAGAAGAGAAGCCTGACAATCTTGCAGTCACGTCGCATTCGACTGTGGTTTCAGGTAATTAAGGCTAGATCGATGTGAAGGGGGAAAAAAAAAAAGGTAATGTCTAATTACTACTAGCATGTATCTCACATCGCTCAAAGGGGCTTTGTATAGGTAGGTAGGTAGGATTTATGCAAGAAGCGCAGGTGGCTCTACAAGTAATGGGATTCTCACCAGGTGCATCATGTTATTATTCAAGTACCAAAGCATACTGAAGTCTATCCATATTCCCCAAGTCATTCTTCCTATCAGAAATTAGGTAGATTCACGCCAAATCCAAGACTACCATTCCCCCTTCGACTCTTGAGCCAATTCTGCCTTGATTCGCTTCTTGGCCGCCGTCTCAATTTCGACCTTCTCCTGCATCTCCGCTAGAGCCTTGATTCTCTGTTCCGGAAGACCTTTGATGATGTTCTCAAGCTGCGCCGTCATCGTCTTGCAGTCCTCAGCCTTTGCTAATTCGGTCAACCTCTTCAGTTCCTGGGTGTATTTGGCATAGAGGTCCACGATTTTCTGCTGACGATTATCGGGGTTGCACTTTGGGCACTGGTCTTTGGAGCTGCAGTTTGTGATTTCCTTTTCGCATCTTCCGCTCATGTCAGAGCATTCAGATTGATACTCGGTGACGGTATGTCGGCAAGAGTACTTGGTTCTGGTGACTTTACACATTTTGAGGGTTGGGGTTGAAAGAGTGAAAACTAGATGGTTTGTGGTTTGCCTTGATGGTTTGCTTTGGTGTGGCTGGAATTGAGTAAGCTCCGGGGAACCATGTTTTGTCGTTGTTATATAGTAGAGTGCGGTTGCTATTAACACAATATCGGACTTGTGTTCATAGACGATGCGTGAACAAATGTTGACAGCAACAAGGAAGGTGAAAATTGAACGTAATGTTGGCTAATAGCCATTATATTAATTTGAACAATGTGTCATAAAAGATATTGTCTAAGAATAGAGAGGAGTGTATATTTCCCAAATCACAAAGAGCCAGTTCAAATCTAGCATTTAGTCCAAGTTCCAGGTATCTATACCGCCGCAACGCCGATGGTCCAGGTGAACGTTGAATCCGGGTATGCTTTGTTCATTGTGCTTTTTCTTGCTCGTTCTTTGGCTTCTTAACGCTTCCCCATTCCACGCAACAGGCACAAAGCAACTGAGCACAGGTCAATGCCAATGCCGCGATAAAGATGTGCGTGCATGCGTAATTGTACGCATCAATCACTGTAGAAACAAACTGTGGAGGGACAATATTGCGCAGCTCGGTAGCACCAGTCTTGATGATCGTCATAGGATCTAGTCCAGGCACATTTTCCAGATGAGAAACAAGCAAGGTATTCAAAACTGTTTGGCCGACGGAAATGAAGATGGCACCTCCAAGTTGCTGGGCAAAGAAGAGGATGGAAACTCCCGTAGGAATCTCCTTCTTTGGAACCGTAGCTTGAACAGCAAGGTTTGCAGTCTGGAATCCAAAACCCAGTCCAAATCCAGCGAGAAATTGATATGCAATCCATTCGGAAGATCCAGAGCTTGGCTTGAGTGTATATAAAAGGCCTTCACCGACGACCATTATGCAGGGACCTATTATTAAAGCAGGCAAATAGTATCCAATTCGCTGGGTTAAAATCCCAGATATGGTGACAGAGACTACGAGACTCAGCACAAGCGGGAGTGTATAGATACCAGATCTCACAGGACTGATACCATGCGTAGTTTGAACTAAGAAACATGTTAGCACGAACATCTTGGCTAAGGGGGGGTTGGACTTACACCACAGAGGAATAAAGTAGACTAAAAGCATCATGGCGCCTGCGACAAAGAGCATGTAAAATGTCGCGGAGAGCATAGTCCTTTGAGCGATAATCCTGGGAGGTAGCGATGCGGTCTCAGGCATCTTGATCTGGACGATGGCAAACGCGATGGCAGTCACTCCAAACATGATGAAGAGAAAGATGATTCTCCAGTTGCTCCACTCGTATTTCGATCCTCCCCATTGTAATGCAAGCAAGAGGCACACAGTAGCTGGGATGAAAAAGAATGTACCCAGAGGGTCAAGACGGAGAATCTGTTGCTTGACGGACGCGGGAGGGTGAGACTTCTTGGGAAGTCTTAGGAAGAAGAACAGGAAGACGAAAGCAACGGCCCCGACGGGAAGGTTGATGTAGAAGCACCATCTCCATGAAACCTTTTCTGTAAAGGCGCCGCCCATAAGAGGGCCGGTAATACTTGATACGCCAAACACAAGACCGAACGCGGCTAGTTTGTCAAAGATTAGCAGATGAGCTGGAGATTCGGGGACTTTGGGATTCTTGGATTACCTTGAAACATAGGACGCTTTGCCAATGGAATCATGTCAATGGTCGTGAGTAGAGATCCAGTCGTAATTCCCGCAGAGCCTACTCCTGCAATAGCACGACCTATATAACTTGTTAGATACTTCTCAACTCAGGATGCATGTTCCCCCTATGAGCCATTGCAAACTTACCAGCGATAAAAACAGACGAGCTTGGCGCAGAACCGCAAATAGCCGAGCCAGCTTCAAAGATGACAATGCAACATAAGAACGTCCAGCGCAGATCGTAGAAGCGGTAAATGCGACCCCAAACCAATTGAAAGGCAGCCGTCGTAAGCATGTACGATGATCCATACCAGCCGATATCCGCGAGGGAGTGAAAGTCATCGGTGATTGTGGGAATCGCGGTAGAGATGATGGTCCGATCCAAGGCAACGAGGAACATGGACACAAAGGCACTGATGATGATGAGCCAGAACTTGAGAGACGCTGGTTTGTAGCTTGCTTCGGCGCTGTCAGGGACTAGACCCTGGCGATTTGCTGCCTCGGCATCTTGGTCGATTAGATGTGAATCCATCTTCTCCTTGACTGGGCTGGTCATCTCGTCGCTTTTGTTATCGATATTTCGCATATTCTGTGATGACGATAGAGAGTCTCTGGATAGCTGGGCAGGAGATAGTGCCTCTTCCATCCCTATCTTGTCATCGGGGACAGACATTATAAACAGATTCGATGGTATATCAGGCTTTGCACATAAAGAAACAAACCAAATCAAGATACACTCTGTTGAATTAATCTTTATGGTAGTCTATGCTTGGAGACTGGCGAAGAAGACGTATAAGAGAAAAGTTTATAGGAGAATCCAAACTGCATTCGTCCACGTACGAGGCCACGCGTGCCCGGCGCCATCTGCCTTCAGACATGTTGGGCATGACGTGAAAGACAGAAAGAAAACAAAAGAAAACAATTCATATCGTGTCCGTCAGGCATTCTTCGGCCCCGTGAGCCGGAGAGCCTCCCTTGACTTACATGCAATCGGACACGTAACTGGGCGCTAGTACATGTTGGGCGGTGGCGTTTGCTCTCGGTCCCGAGCCAAAGCCCGAGCTGAATCATATAAAGCCCCCTTTGAGTGTTTTCGGGCTCATTTCGAGTTGTTAAGCCGTATTAAAATAAAAGCTGATGCAAGAATGAAGCAGACGGTGTATACCTGATAAGTGTGTTGGCGTAACGGCTCTGACACAGAGTACAAGCACTGCTGAGTGGCGTTTGAGGGCGAGTTTGTACATTTAGCAGGTGGGTGTGGGAATAATTGTTTTAGCAAAGCTGACTTGTGGGTATGTATCATGCTTCTAATCTGTAGAGAGGATCGTAAATACAGACATAGTCAATCTAGATATGTATCCAAAGGTGGCCATGACATTATAACTGTTGTAGTACAAACCATGTTGAAGGCTATGGTATAAGTAAGTTAAACACCCACTATAAATACATTATATTGAGGCGATGTAAAATACTTATAGGTAGACTGACGTATTTGCTTGATATACAGAGTATCGTCACGTTATACAGCAACACGCACATAGCAAGGCAATGTCAAGGCCGTCTGTCAAGGTATTTGTAGCCAATTAATTGACAGCATCATACTGCGTGCGTCATTCCTAAAATCTGAGCGCACCATGTTTACATGTAAATAGTTGGACGTGCTGCATTCCAGCAACACAAGAACAGATTTATACACCTATGTATTTTATGCCTGCACAGTTAGTACCTGTGACTTCCATCCCCGTATATCGATAGGTAGCGATGTCATATCATACCCGATAGGCCATCCCCAAGACTTGGCTTCTCCCGCAAGACTGCTTTGTAATTCCCTCTCCTCCAAGAACATCTGATCATGGCAAACGTCATGATGTCAAATCGCCAACAAAGCCAAACACGCCATGATCCGCATTCATCGTCCAACAAGGCAAAAAGCGGTTGCGTATCACCGATCCCCACCGTCTTTCTAATCCGCCTCCCATTGGCCTGCGACTCTCAAACCGCAAATGAGCCCCCGCTTTCTCTCTCCTCGCTCCCCTCAAATCTCGTCCAGAACGAAGCGTCTCCAACAAAGTCTGGGCCCGGGTCCGAGACGACTCTTTCGCAACCGACGGCCCCAGCCGAGCCTCAGCCCTACAGGCGCTGCAATCCAGCGTAAAAGGCGCCGCGAGCAAATTGATCTGTTCAGCTGCATGCAGGGTTGGGTCAGCGCCCGCCAATCAGTCGGTGCCAGCTCTCGCCGCTGACTAGCCAAGAGTATTGGGCGAGCGCCCTTTGATGCCACCGGATCGGCCGTCCAGATCGGACATTTTAGCGGGCAGCCAATTGCCCGTCGTCCAGGCGAATGTCTGCTGAAGCTTCTGCTCGTCTGCCAGGCCCCGGCTCAGCCCCGCCGCCGCCATCCGCCTCCCACGGCCGGCCTCAGCAGTCGCCGCCGGCCATCGACTCTTTGGCAAGCAAACTCACCAGGGGCACTAGTTGTGTGCTGTGCCAGCAGCGCAAGGTCCGTTGCGACAGAAACAAGCCCTGTGCAAACTGCGTCAAGGTCGGTGCGGAATGTCGAGTTATTCCTCCGCAGCCTCCGAGACGGCGGCGCAAAAAGCTGCAGGAAAAAGACCTGCTTGAGCGGGTGCGCAAGTACGAGAGTCTCCTGGCACAGAATGGCGTCAAATTCGATGCCATTGATCCAGAGTACAGGGTCGATGGCAACCTTGGCGATGACGTTGACGAGCTTGAAACCGATTTTGAGGGACTAAAGACCTCTCCAGAAGCACTTGCTACTTCCTCTATTACCCCGTAAGTTGTTTATATTCATCCACGTGTCATCAGACAGAGAGATATGTCGCATAGAAAATGATGGGAAGCAAAAAGGATATTATACTAATCCAACATGCGTGCTCCATTAGTTCTCAAGAGCCCAGCGCTTGGTTTTCTCTCCATAAAGAGGTAAGGACCTATCCCAACTTGTACCTACGTATGCCCGTCCCCATCCTCTTACTCTTGATTCTGACTGCAGTCTACAATACAGTTTAGAGCCAGCGAGCAGCTGTTGAAAGACTCATCCGAAGACGAGGATGAAAATTTCAAGAAAGGGTCTTTCATTCATAATGCCTTTGACAAGATGTTTGACAACCAAGACGGCTTCCCATTTATCATCGGAGGCTCCTTTGCCCCCGTCACTCACAGCCACCCTTCTGCCGTCCAGGTGCTACAGCTTTGGCAGATATACATTGACAACATTAACCCCCTTTTGAAGATCACACATGTACCTAGCATCCAGAGCAAGATCATCGAGGCGACATCTCGGCCGCATGAGGCCCCAAAGAGCATCGAGGCGCTCATGTTTGGCATCTACGTAATCTCCGTAAACTCCATCGAAGAATCTGAAGTCCAAAGGATTTTTGGTGAGACAAAACAGGAGCTCCTAGGCCGGTTTTTCCCAGCACTTCAGCAAGCCTTGGTCAATGCTAGTTTCATGCGGATGCCCGATCCCTTGACCCTGCAGGCGTATCTCTTGTATCTCGTGAGTCGCATTCCCTCTTTACACTTTCATTGTTTTCCAAACCAACAGAGCGTACATATGCCATGTCCCCGTTAACACATAATATAGATGACCGTTCGGTGGTATATAGACCCGAGGCAGGTATTCTGTATGATGGGTATCGCCGTTCGTATGGCCCAGCGGATGGGCCTTCACCGAGACCCCGACGGCTACGGCCTCTCTCCTTTTGAGGTCGAACAGAGACGGCGGTTGTGGTGGACGCTTGTTTCTTATGACCGCCGAGTGGGGGAGATGACAGGCTCGACAGTCACCGCCCTCACCTCAGGCTGTGATTGCAAGAAACCTTTGAACGTTAACGATTCCGACCTCCACGTTGATGGAAAAGAACCGCCGAAACCACATACGGGACCTACAGAAATGCTGTTTGCTCTGACGCGCGTTGAGCTCTCCATGGCCGTGGCGAGCAACAGCAATCGAGATAGCTTTAAGATGAACCCACCAGAGAAGAGTGCTGGCTCCCCACAATCAGGAAAATCACTTGCCGTGACGATCCGTCTAGCTGGCCAAGATACTCCGGCATACACTCTTGAAGGATTCTGTGCTCATATGGAGGGCACGTACTTGACCCATTGCGACCCCAAGATTCCTCTTCATTTTTTTACCATGACTATGACGCGAGCGGCGCTCTGCAAGATGCGAATCATCAACTATCTAGTTCGGAGACACAGCAACGAACCCATACCGCTGAACGATGTGGAACGAGATGCTCTCACCACACAAGCCATTATTTGGGTGGAGCATGATAATGTAGTCATGTCCTCGGAGAGTCTTCGACCGTATAGGTGGTACGCGATGCATTATTTCCCGTTTCCGGCATACATGTTCCTCGTCCAGGAACTACGCAAGCGCATGTCAGGACCGCTGGTAGAGAGAGCCTGGGCAGCCATCGAAGCGAATTATGACCTCCGGGGTTTATTGTCCAATCTTCATAGCCCGATGCACGGGGTATTCAGTGGCCAATTCGTCAAAGCTTGGATGGCCCATTACGAGGCCCAGCGGGCCGCAGGAAAGGAAATTCCCACACCGCGATTCATGGCGATTCTTCAGGAGCGCGTCGAGGCGAAGCGAAGGGCACGCTCGGAGAACCGCACGGGCTCCATCCAGGAGCAGCCGCCGGTGGCCTTTCCTCGGGCACGTACCCGCGAGATGTCGTCGACGTCGCTGGACAACGCCGTCATGATGACTCCGCCGGTGGACCAGAATGCTGCGTTCGGCACCACTCAGCCAGCCATGGCACCTCCTAGTTCGGCGTCTGGAGATGACGGAGAGATGGATTGGTCATTCCTCATGGCTGGCTATCATGATGCCGATACGTTTCAAGGCTTCACGGCGCCTAATCACGCTGGGTTCGGGAACGGCATGAGCGGATTCGGTGGGCCAGGAGGACCAGGAGGGTCGGGAGGAAACATGTTTGGAAACTAGAGCAGGAGAGCAGTACACGCAGCGTTAGCATGGCGGATGAGAGAAAGGGGGACGAGGGACTGGGAGATGTTGCTCTCCTAGATTTGCGTGAATAAGTATATAGTAGGAGCGTGTTTTTCTTTTTCCTGTTTTCTCACCTTGAATACCATTTGTCGTTTTGGTGGTTATTAATAATTGGTTATTGGCTATTGGTTATCGTTTATTGGGAAGAGGAGTTATATACAGTACACACGTAAGACAGCGCTATGGTCATCATCACTCAGCAGAGGCTCTTGTCCAGGCTTGCCAGGGTATTCATATAGTACTAATGGACCTATTCACTACTCTTCATTTAACCCCGTCGCAAGCAATCGATGTCGATCACAGCGTCGCTTGTCCACTGGCCACGCCGAAGCCACGAGATGTTGGACCCTGGCAGCATGGGGCTCGTCCTAGTTGTGAGAATCGGGAAACTCCGCCACTTTCGCATCTGGTGCCTTTTAAAGAAATAAGAATCTCACCTCATTTGTAATTGGCTCCTGGAACTATTACAAGCAGTACTTAACACCGTAACAATAGCAAGGCAAGTTACTGTACATTGCACCATGACCCCCCTCCCGTGACCCAGGCGACGGATTTCCAATGGACGTATTCTTTTCCGCGAGTTTCATCACCGTCCCGTCGCATCGCTCCGCTACTTTGACTCCATAATTCTCTCTCGTACCGGTAACAGGCACGAGTATACGTAGTCCACGTCCGTGCTGTGCGCGTCCTTATGGTCAAACGGGGAACACGACCTGGGCGGGGAATGTAAGAACTAGCATATCATTTATATCGGCATTTCCATGTACTATACATAGTATTTCTCTTTGAAGTCCCAGCAACGTCATGAGAATAATTAGAGCGTTATAAATGTTCGTGTTACTATTTGTGAGGCTTAGACATTCTGTGGTGGTTATCCCTGTACCTCCACACGGACTCTTGTGTAGACCTGGCTGGCTGTAAACGGCAGTTCTACTGCATTGGAAGCATATATTGGCTTGCATTAATGTGCTTTGTGTCACAATTGCGTTGGCACTTGGATCAATGATGTGAGCAGTTTTATTTTTAAATCTTGAGATTATTTGTTTCTCCTCATGGTTTGTTTATAATGTCGGGGTATCAGATATTTATTCGCTACCGTCACACATAGAAAGTAGTAGCAGAGACAGCAGAGAAAACAAGACTAAAAAAAAACATAAGAGAAGCGGTATGATGATATACACAACTAGATACAGTACGAAACGGCGGAAAACAAAATCGGGGCGTGTAATCTCCGTCGACCCGATCGGTCACATGTAGGTCTGAAGAGAGGAAAAAAAGACGAGGCTAGTGTCAGTTACTACATGTAACCAAGCAACTGCTGACCTCTTTTTTTTTTTTTTTTTTTTTTGGTTGATTGGGGGGGCGGTCTCTGATGGGCGGCTAATGCATACAAGTAAGTGGGATTGTGCATTTGCGGGTGAACAGATGCGCGTTCTTATATCCGATCGGGGAGTGTGGGAGAGGGTCTGGGAAGTGATTGGGGGCGGGCCTTTGTCTTTTTCTTTTCTTTTCTTTTCTTTTCTTTTTCTTTTCTTTTTCTTTTCTTTTTCTTTTCTTTTTCTTTTCTTTTTCTTTCTTTTCTTTTCTTTTCTTTTTCTTTTTTTTTTCTTTTTTTTTCCAACGGAGGGCCTCGGATTTTGGGAGAATGACCGTCTGCGAGTTTAGAAGGGGGACGTGACCAGTGGGCAAAGAGCAACAAGACGAAAAGACGACAGGGGGTGGGGAGAAGACGGTGGGAGAGCAAGGGTATTTACTGTAGCTCGTAGCTGGTAGGACAAGAGAGAGAGGTCAGGGATGGCTGAAAGACCCCCGGACAGGGTAGCATTGGGATTGACTTCTGCCAGATCACGCATTTGATAACCATCTAACTCCCGTACACCGTAACTATCGTGGGCTCTGCGCTGGCCTCGTGGAGTCGTCCTTGTCACTCTGTTTTTTTTTTTTTTTTTTTTTTTTTGTGTGTTTTTCTTCTCTTTTGATGTGGTGATGGATATCCGCTTCGCCAGCGACATGGCGACGTGTCTATCCGCGTTTAGACCAAACCAGCAGAGCAACATACAGAGCCCAACCCAGAAAAGAGGAAAACTCTGTTTCCAAAGAAACAACACAAGATATCAAATACCCCTCCCCAAAAGATTAGAGCCCCCTCCCAAAAAAAAGGTAGCTGAGCGCCAAAATAGCGCTCCCAACGAGATGTTTAAAAAGCTAATCGAAAAAAAAAAATATATGTCCCTCCTATAAAAAAAAAAAAAATCCCCAGAATAAAGTGGGCATTTTTTTTTAATCCTCTTTGATGGTAACCCCCCTTCCAAGATAATACCCATAAATGCCAAAAACCTAAAAAAAAAAATAGATATGCCCGTTTCTTTCGTTTCCGCTCTTGAGTTTCCCGATAGCCCAGCGCCGTAACCGTTTTGATTTCTCCCATGATGCAAGTGCCATGTTTTCCAACGCTTTGTATGCGATAACATGCTGTGTGTGTTTGTGTGTGTGTGTGTGTGTTTTTTTTTTTCCTTTTTTTGTAGGTCAAGTTTTTGCGATTTTTTGCGTGATTGGGGGGGGTGGTGCCAGGGGTGGTATGTATGCGTATGCGAGTATGAGTGCGTGTGATGAGGTATTCTGCAGTAGGAAATCGTTGAGATAGGAGTGATGGGGAAATGCCGGCATTGAGTGATGTGGTGTTGCGCTCCCCACTGTCTGTTTGCTTGTCCCATGGGGGATTTTTTTTTTTTGTTCTTTTTTTAAATCATTTTTTGGGGCGCTTAGAAGTCTTGGACAAAAGCGGTGCTTGGGTTGTGTTGGATAAACAACCCCCACGTAGACGGCCCTCAAAAGAAAGAGAGAGGAGACAAACAGATGGGGATGGATAGATAGAGACAGATGGGGATAGAGAAGGAAAAAGGAGATCCAGAGTATATGCAATCGTCATGTATCGTTGTGAAAGCCGCCAGCTGGCTCTTTTTTTTGGGGGGGGGGGCGAGAATGCCCATGCAATAAGCGCGCCAAAGAAAAAGGAAGAAGAAGGCGAAAAAGTGATTTTATCTCTCTGCCCGTAGCCAGCTCGATGCGTTTCGATCCCCCCCTTTTCATCTCTTTTTCATTCTTCTTTCTTGCGTTTCGTAAAATATTCATGAAGCCATGGTAGCTTATTAAAATCATAGCGGCTTCTGCGCCCAGACGATGCCCCAGTCGAGGCGAGCATGGACCTTTGTGTTGTCCATGGCCATGAGCGTCTCCTGGCACAGCTGTCTCGCCTCTTCCTCGGTGATGCCCAGGTCGTCGTGTCGGATGAGCAGGGCGGCGGTCCAGTCGATGAGGTTGTCCTGGTTGAACATGCCCATCTCGCGCTCCCGTGACCGGCGCGACCACCGGCCGACAGGGATGGGCGTGTGCTGTTCCTGGACGTTGACGAAGCCCATCTGGCGGAGGACTTGGGGCAGCGTGGGAGGGAAGTAGAGTTGCCAGCCGTACTTTTGTGAAAAGGGACCGTCGTTTACAAGGTCGTAGAGGCGTTGGACGGGGTGATCGATTGCGGGAGTGCCGTCTTCCCAAGTTAGGGGTATGAAGAGATCATGGCACTCGATCCAGCCACCAGGTTTCAAGGCCCTATCACGACTCGGTCAGCCAACTGTCTTGTTGAAAAAAAAAAAAAGGGGGGGGGGGGGGGGGGTGGGGTGAAATGGAAAGAAAAAGAAAGGGGTGAATGCATAGGATCATCGTCGTACTCCATGGCTCGCTGCAGAAACAGTTCGGGGTTGCGGACTGTCTGTATGACAGATCTGGTGTGAATAAGGTCTGCACCAGCGTAGATTCTCGTCCAGGGACGGCTCTCGTCGTCGAGATCTTCCACGCGGAATTCTGCGTTGGGGGGCGTCCAAGGGGGCTGAATGGCAGAAATGTCGCTGCCAATGACACGAGCACTCGGGTATCTCTCGGCCACTTTGTTGCAAAAGAAAGGGGGAGGAGTTAGTCGAGTTGAATCGAGGATGAAGAGCATGTTTCACAGCTCTTAGTAGCAGCTGGTAGAAGGGAAGGGGGGAGGGGAGAACATGATACGAACCATCGATGGGCCAGAAGCCAGCGCCGGTGCCCAGATCGACGATTTTCTGGGGGTTGTCGCCGATCGGTGAAATAAAGTATTCGCCGTTGAGGAGATAGTCGGAGTAAACCCTGTGTTTGAGATGCTCGCGGGCTTGCTCCGTGTCGTCGTTTGGCAATCCATAGCGCTCGTCAAACCAGCCCTGATACCGCCTGTTGACTAGTCAGCTCTCATCAACTTGACTCGGCTCCTCTTTTCTTCTTTTTCTTTTTCTTTTTCTTAATTTTTTGATCTTTTCTTATTTTCCTTCTCTTTTCCTTCTTTTGGTTGTTCCTTTTTTTTTTTTTTTTCGCCACCCGGGGACGGCGGCTGTCGTTGTCAGGGATTCCTTGACATACCTCCCGTTTTTGTATCTGTGAACCATCTGGGCGGTGTCGATGGACGTGAACTCAGAAAAGTCCACGGTTTCGGCATAGTCTGACGTTGAGTCCTCGCTGGAACCGTGATGATCGCCACCTCCGGACCCAGGAGGTCCTTGTGCACTATTCAAGCTCATGTTGGGCGGAGTATATCACGACGAGTTCTATCAAAGCAGATGTAGGGAGGAGCTTCGAGTGAGAGAAGAGAGACAAGAGACAGAGGGAGAGATGGGGAAGAAGGCGTTGCGAGCTGCGAGACGAGAAGGGGGAAAAGGGTCAATGAAATAATAATGTCACTGTCCAGAACGAGTCCCAAGGCCAATTGGATTCGAGTGTCCGTCAAGCGGCTGGCGGAGCGAACAAGGCGTTGCAAAGGGAGAAAAGAAATGAGTGAAAGGACTCCGTTTCGGGGAGCCAAGGTCGATCTATTCTAGCACAGAATTGGAAGGGCCCCGAGTGATTTGCAGAAGTGGTCCAGCCAGCCAAAAAGGGCTGAGAGGAGAGAGGGTGCGGCAATCAAGCCAAACAGACGCCCCCCAGAAGCGGACGCGGACAGAACAAGCACAGGACAGGACAGGACAGGACTGGACTGGACACACTGGACACGGCACAAGGCACCGGACTCGAGTCGAGCACACACAAGTTTGCAGGCCCAGTGGGCTGGGTCCGTCACCGGTTGGTGGGTGTGCAACTGGCCAATGCGAGGCGATTCTGGCTCAGAAACCTCCGTTTCTCCCAGCAGCTTGGGATGGAGGGTCAGACAAGCACATAAGCACTGACCTGACAGCTGCTGTAGCGGCGTCAGACAGGGAACTCGGGCCAGAGACACGGGGGGGGGGGGGGAGCAGGGATGGCGGAGGTAGGAGGTTAGTGTAATTAAAAAAATAAAAAATAAAAAATAAAAATTGGTAGGACAGAGGGCGAGAGGGCGAGTGAGTGATGCAAAGTCCAAGTCGGGGGTGGTGAGGAGGAGGAGCAGCGATATGGGGGGGGGGGGGGGGGGGGTCCCTTGGAGTCTCGGGGGCCGGATGGCGGGAGTTTGCTCTGTTTAAGCAGCCTAGAGACCCTGCCAGCGCTGGTCCGTCGAGGCAAGGAGGATTCCTGGGGGGCGTGGAGGCCCGGAAAATGAGGGCGTGTGGGCGTGGCCCGAGACGAAAAGAGTTGTGTTGTTGGCCGGTGTCTGAGCCAGAGATCTGGTAGCGGGTGGAGAGTGGCTGATTAGCTACCGTTTTCCTGGGCGCCGTACTGTCGGGACTCGAGGAGGGAGAAAAACCGGAATAGTGACAAGCTGCCAAGGCGAGAGACACGGAGGCAAAAGGCGGGGGGGTGCTAGGTAAAGTACTAAGATTGGACTGAAGCCGTTTATGAGCAGGCAATGCTTGTGCTTGTACAATACGAAAGGGCGGAATTGGGCGAGAAACACGGCCAGCACAACCAGGCACTACTGGGCACAGCACTGGGTGGCTAGATTGGAACTGGATCGAATTGGATTGACAGACGAGCCGGAAAACTTGTGAAGCTAAAGCAGGGCCGACATGACGACTACTGTACAGCACTGTATGCAAAGAGGCACGCCGAAAGAGCCTCCCAGGCCCAGATTGGCTGGCCGCAGCTCCGACACATTCCAGCCGGGACAAACGCTCGAAGCCACAGACTAATCACACCAAAGCGACGAATGCTACAAGAGGGGTAGCCGGAGATGCGTGGAAAGCCACCAAAGATCTGGAGCCGTTGGGCCCAAAAGCCTTGTGCGGCAAAAAGGGACATTGCAACGGTGATCTACTTACTGCACTGTACTGGACAAGAGTTTGAATGGGCTCGATGCATGTTCGTACATTGGGTACTAAGTAAAAGGCGAGGCGAGGCGAGGCGAGGCGAGGCGGGTCTTGGGTAGGTACATAGTACCTGTATGCAGGAGGCAAAGCATATCCTCGACTGCTCATCACCACCTACAGTACTGTACGCATACTGCTGGATCACATAATTGCCTTCCCGGCATCCACAGCCGAGTTTCGTTCCTCTCTTGTCCAACTGGGCCGTAGAATATTACGTAGCACCGGTGGTGTGCACTCCATCATGCGAGGCGCTACAGCTCGCAAACAACTAAGGCGGTGGACCGTTCCGCCGAGCAGCGCCAGTGTGGATGGTCGCTAAATCAGAAGTCCAACAGGGCTGGTATCTGCTGGTATCTGCTACCTGCTGGGGGCGTGTTGGTATGAGAACTGCCAAGTATTGCTACCTGCAGCAAGGTGATTGATGAGCCAGACACGGCTGGAAATCCTCCTGGGATGGGGAGGCAGAGAGACATGCACGCACATACTGTACAGTACAGTGCCGTCCCAGAGACTGAGCTGAATACCAGACGCGGTTGTCGCCAAGCCAGACCATCATCAAACTCCCCCTGCTGTCATGTCTTGGGCAAGCCAAGTCTTGCGGTGCTACCAGCACTAAAGGCTCCAGCTGGGAGCTATGGAAAGCACAAGCACCAGGGCTGCGGCTGCTGCGCTGCTAGGCGAAAGCTCCAGAATGCTTGGTACGGTAGGGACGTTGTCGCGGCTAGCAAGCCTTGTGTAAACACGCAGAAACTCGTCCCGTCCTCTGCCAGAATGCTCAGTGCGTCCCAAGTTTGAGGGCATACAGGCCCAGCGCTTTGGTTCAATGTGGCACAATCAACAACAGCCGGACCCGACAGTTTGGTGCGGTGTGTCATCCTCCTGGCCTCACTCGGTAGTGCCGTTTTCGCTCCAGAGGGCTTTTCCCCGGGTGTAGGTACAGGTACAGGTGCAGGTGCAGGTACAGATACGGGTGCGGGCACAAGCGGGTACCTTTGTAGGCACTGCGCTGCGGGCATCTGCGGCCGCCATCAGAGCAGCTCGTCCTCCTGTGCTGTACAGTGGTAGTACAGTGGTACTGTAATAAACAGAGTCCCCATGCCCCGTCAGCCATGCTGTGTGAAATTACTCATAGATGACCATACTAGCATCAGTACAATACATGTAATAATACTAACCGCCCTGTATCAAACGCACACACACCTGAGGCTGGAGGCAGCGCCGCGCCGCGACCACAAAAAGGCGTCCAAGCTTTTCACAGCCCGCGGAACTGCCGAGTCCAGGGTGCTGGAGCTGGTTCTGGAGCTGGTTCTGGAGCTGGCCCGGCGCTGGTAGTGGCACTTGCACTGACACTTGCACTGACACTTGTATACTGGCCCTTGTACTGGTACTTGCACTCTCCCGTACCCGTCAGGTCCCGGCCTGTACCGCTTCGCTTGTTGGCGACGCCTATTATCTGCCTGTCTCTTTTTTGTTTGACCCGCCCCTCGCACCGCTTGCACACGAGATGAGACGGGATGTGGAAAAAAAAAAACAAGAGTCATCTGTTGTCATCTTTTCTCCGATCCGAGAATAAGAAAAAGGAACAAAAGAAGAAGAAGAAAAGACCCGTAAGCCCTTACCGTCTGGCCGGTACTCGTCATCGCTGTTGGCCGCTTCTGAATCCTTCAGCTGAGCCGCACTGCACTGCACTCGACCACTGCAAACCGCCGGTCGAAATACCTGCACCTCGACCCAAAGCAAATGCATGCGCATGCACTCCCCCCTCGCCAAGCTTCGGCTTCTGCACTCCGTTTGTGCCGCAGCTGCAAGGCGCTCATTCCGTACGGGGCGCGCATGTACTGGTACCTGCGCGAGCCCTGCCGAATGGGCAGACCTGCAAGTACCTCTTCGTGCTGGTACATGCGTCTTGGTGGCGCCGCCATGTCCTCCTGTCAACATTGAGCTCTCACCGCCCTCGTCCCCAACTCGCTCTGGTTTCTTCTTTCATCCCTCTCTCTCTCTCTCTCTCTCTCTCTCTCTGCGGTGTGACAGTATTACTGCACAATATTACAGTATTGCGGCATCCCGCTGTCAACTCCGCCTTGACGCTGCTAGAAACGGCAACCCACCAATTGTCTCCTCGCCTTACAGTAAGTAGGTACTTCTGTCGGGCAATCGACCGCTGCCACGCCGGCTCTCTCTCGAATCCACGCGGTTCCACTCTTTGCTTTTCCATCCGAGGCGATCTGCTGTCTCTCGATGTAACAGCCGGTAGCCGCTGGTCCAATCCGAATCCCCACGTCCAAGCTGCGGCGGGGTTTTGGCGAGGACGGTGAACCATGTTCCAGTTGTTAGCCTGAGCAGGGCCATGGACACGCCTGCAGTGGTGGTTGCCAGTACGAGGACGATACGTGTACTCCATGCTCCGTACGGCCTTGTCGACTACTGCACAGCACTACTGTACAGTAGGACGCAAGTTGTGGCGTCCTCCTGTTTGTTTGCCATCCGGATTTCCTGATTCCTGACTCCGACGCCTCGTCCTTCACATGTCCCGCCTCCAACTCATTCAGCCTTTTTAGCTTCGGCTGCCTGTCAGCACCAGCGCAGCTCAGGTACACATACAAATGCCTACTCCGTCCAAGCACGCTCTCCCGGCTCCCGCACAGGCGGGTAGGCGTGCATGAGACGCATAGCTGCTGCGAGCTAGCCATTCAACAATCGTACCATGGCCAGAATAACCGGACACACCTCCACACCTCGAGGGCGGGGGGGTTCCAAGGTTGCCGTTCCGGCCCCGATGCCGTTGTTGACCGCATGATTACTGGTACAGTACAGTAGAGAGAGACCTTTGCTTCCTCTCTTTTCTCCCCGACAGAAGAGCCTTGATGCTCCGCAACCTAGTGACTCAGGCTATCCGGATGGTGAGAATTACTCGTACTCAATCGCAAAGGCTGTGATGCACTAACAGACACCCTCCTCCCACAGAAGATGGAACCCGCTACTTCATTTCGGAATGGAGAGGGCCTAGAGTCGTGATGATGGACTAGTATTGCGACCCTCGCAGCTTGGGCTTGCTCCCTTGGAAAATACGAGACAATACAACTACCGGTGCCCGCATTCTGATGACGGCTGCTGTCCTCCGTCTTAGTCTTGCTGTGGTGAGCATGCTGTGTCACCAATCCTTCATCTTATTTACACCTTTATGAGTGCTCCCACAAGCAGTCAAGAATAATAAGCCTCGCCCCAGCACAACTTACACGCCGGACTCCTTTCCCAGAGCCTTGGCTCGGTTTTTTTCCTACCGACCAGCCGGTGTCCACTCGCGCGACGCCGTCCCAGGAGCCCAAGAGAATATGGGTTAGACAGACACCTTAGACACACCTTGGGTAGACACCTTGGGTCGCAGAGCGCCGCAGAATTTCCCCATTTGAAGTCCGTATCAATACGGACCGGTGGATGACACGCGCAACCAATGGGCTGTATTAAGCTGACAATCTAGTTGACAGCCGAACGGGCCGAGACAATTTTTTTTTTTTTGCTGGCATTTTGGGGTGGTCATTGAAGGCGGGAAAAGAACAAAATGCTTGACTCGCATCTATACGTAGACACCCCATCTTACGAATCAGAAAATACAAACTTTAAAAAAAAAACCAGACGGGCGTAGAATGCAAGATCTGAGAGCCAAGGCGTCTGGATTTTGGCGGGTGACGGGACGGAAATGGCCGTCCTTTTGTTTTTCTTGGCCTGCTGCAACGGTGGATAGATGGTGCATGTAACGGCGCGGTTCCTTTTTTTTTTTTTTTCCCTCTTGCGTAAAGTCGAATCGTTCTTTACATTGGATGTGTGTTTTTGCATCTCTGCAGCACCTCTGTTGTATTGTTTGGCTAGGGTGAGCTTAGTGGAATAACTACTAGAGCAGCTGCAGATGTGTGCTGCATCCCCAAAGTATTTGATCAGCCTTGAGAAGAATACGAGATATGAATCTGATACTAATCTGCATCTGCTGGGTAACTTAGTAGATCATATCAATGCAACATACACAAACTCCTAGGTACCTTATAGCACATGGCACATCGTAACGCCTACAGCTTCAATATTCGGGCATGGAATAAATCCGCGGATTAAAAATGCAAGTCACGTCACAACTCGAGCCCCACTTGGTAGGACCCCTCCATCGATCCTTCCCACTTGCTCGTCGCGGTGCGCGTCCTCCAAGGCGCTTCTTTAATGGGCAATAAACGCGTTTTCTGTTTTCTAGCGCAAAAACATCCTCGTGCGCTTCAAGCAATTGGCTCTTCACCATCAACAAGATTCGCCTTGCACTTCTTACAGCAGCACAGCATCGGCATAAGCGTCAGCATTGGCATCGGCATTTTGCGCTTGGCATCTTGTCTCTTGTTTCTTTATTTTTCTGGTTTTTTTTTTTTTTTCTTTTCTCCTCATTGATATGCTGCATCTGATTTTCATCTCCATATTCCCTTGTCGATCCGCTTGAACTTGAAACAAACAAAAAGCCCTCCCAGCCTCAATTGTGCTATGCGCCTTGACCCGTGTCTGACGCCAGTTCCCTTTTCTGTCGCGACCAGGCTAGGATTCTGCGCGTTTTCCGAGTAATTGCCTCCTATCCGGGAATCGAAAGACAAGAAGCATTTACTTGCAGCTTCTGTTCCATGCCGTCCCTTTATCAATTGGAATTTCTATAGGTTTTGATACAGTTATCCATATCCGCCGTCTCGAGCCATGTATCTCCCGCGTTCTCTGATATCCAAGCTCTACTCGCACCTTCAAAACACTCGACATCCTCTCTCCCCGGCCGTCCTGATTCTCGTCGCCCTCGAACCGGACGCTCTTTGCGCTTGCCGCATCCTTACTCGTCTCCTCAAACATGATTACATTCCGCACAAGATCCAACCCGTCGCGGGCTACAGTGACTTGGAAAAAGCTGGAAAGGAGCTTGTGGTCCCCATGATGGAGTCGCAGGGAGGCAGTGGAGGGGTTGTCGTCTGCCTCGGTGTCGGAGGCATGGTCGATCTTGGCCCGCTGCTTGGACTTGAACCCGAAGGCGAGGAGTCTCCATACAGCGGCGTCGAGGTCTGGGTTCTCGATGCTCATCGGCCTTGGAACCTGGCCAACATCTTTGGCGGCTTCCCTCTCGAGCCCGCTAATCAAGCGTCAAGTTCATATGAGTCGAGGAGTCCAGCCGGTGTCACAGGAGGCGCCATCAATCGGTCGTACAACTCGGGCAAGGGCGGCATCGTGGTGTTTGACGACGGCGATATCGAGGGGGAGCTCATGACGGAGCGTGATGCCTATCTTGCGCTTCTGGATATGCCAGATATTGAGGAGCAAGGCGACGAGGGTTCCAGCGAAGACGAGGACGAAGACGAGGACGATCGTGCCGATTCTGGTCAAGAAGAGCCAGCCCATGCTGGGCAGAAGAGAAAGAGCTTAAACGAGGACGATTCTAGCGACGACGAGGAATCGCGGCCTCGTCAGCGGCGACGAAGTAATTCCGTACGTACACCAAAGCGTCTTTTCCGAGGATCCTTTCGATGATGCCTCTCTAACACATCCTAGTCAAGTTCCATAGTCAGCTCTCCTCGCAGACCGAAGCCCAGGGGCCTGATATCAATCCGAGATCCTGCAGTGCTTTCGAGCGACCCCGTCGAGCCTCCATCAGGCGCCCAACCTCCACCAAACGCTTCTGCCCGCACCTTGAGGAAACGGCTATTACGAATGCGACAGGAAAAAGAAGCCGTCCTACACCAATACTACAGGATGGGCGCCTCCTTTTCAGAACCCATCTCGTCCATGATGTACTCGTTGGCCTCCGAACTAGGTCGCGACGACAACGACCTTCTCTGGCTGGCTATTGTGGGAGTCACATCGATGGAGCTATACGGAAGATCATCAGCGGGTGTTACCGCCCCCGTCCGCTCAGGCGGATCTGGGAGACCGTCTGGATGGTTTGGTGTGCGAGGAGCCCGCCTGCGACAGCTCCTACGAGACGAAGTCCGGAGGTTGAACCCACCAGAAGTAACAAACGGAAAAGTTGCGCCTGAAAACAATGGCATCATACCAACCACGGCCAGGAACCCTGAAGACACGGGCATTCGCCTGTCACCAGAGCCAAGGTTTCTTCTGATCCGACACTGGAGCCTCTACGACAGCATGTTACATTCGCCATATCTCTTTTCTAGGTTAAGAACCTGGAGCGAGGCGGGCATCAAGCGGCTTCACAAACTTCTTGCCAAGATGGGAGTCAGCTTAGCGCAATGCAAACAGAGCTACACGCACATGGACATGATGCTGAAGCGCGAGCTGAGGGCGAAGCTTTTGAAATATGGTTCCCTTTACAACTTGGACGAGATGGTCCCTGCCGTCGACACGGACGGCAAAGATCGAGCGGGAGCAAAAGATGGATGGGGTTTTGTCCGCAGCTGGGGCTGGCGTGCAACCCTCAGCGCCCAGGATGTTGGTGTTGTGATTGGTGCTCTGCTAGAGGTTGGCAAACATGCCCAGGCCTTGGAAACTGCGAATGCTGGTCCAAGCCAAGTGACTCGCGAGATGGAAGACGAGTCAGAGCTAGCTGCCCAGGGCGAGGAGTGGGTTGGACGGTTTTGGGAAGCGTATGATGCATTGGAAGAGTGAGCTACATTGATAAAGCCCAACGCAGGCAGCGAAATTAATATGCTAACAAAACACGTACAGCATTGATGCTCTGAAAGCCGGACTACCAACGGCGCAGTTTCTACACCGCGCAATCTACCGAACAGGAACATCTCTCATCAACAAGAAGCAAATCAAGCACCTCCGTGCATTTCGCATGTGCGTCGTCAAAGATGGTCCAGATGTTGCGCTCTTCACCCACCCAGCTGCCTTGACAAAGCTGGCTCTCTGGATAGGAGAGGCACTGGCTGAGCAGGAGAAAGAAACTCACGGTAAACTCTCCCATGGCGGTCGTGGAACACCCCTGGTAGTAGCGAGCCTGAACGAGAAGCGTGGAGTCTACGTCGTTGTTGGCACGGGAGGCGGCGGAGGACCCGATACCGTGTTTATGAACAAAGCCACTAAACAAGAGAGACAATCAAACAAGGAAGCCAAGGCAAAAAAGAAGGAGGAGGCTCGAAAGGCGAAGGAAAAGATTCGGGAAGAGAAGCGTGCTGCCCGGCGAGCTGCGAATCAGGGCAACGACGACAACGGCGACGATGACGAATTAGAGACGGAGTCTGAGGGTTCTGACTCGTCCGAGTCGGAAGATGATTCGGATGACGATGATGCCGAGAATGATAGAGGTTACGGCCTCAACAAATTTGGCAACGCATTCCAGGAAGTCGTCTCTGAGACAAGCGCACGTGTCCGAATCGACAGCTTTGAGCACTCTGTTGTGGAGGTCAAGAAGGAGGATCTGGGAGGTTTCCTCGAGAGTCTGAGCGAAAAGGCTGTGGTGGGATGATATACGTTAGCATCTGCTTGGGCGTGGAGATTCGGCGATGTTTCATGAAGTGCCTCTCTACGAGCAAGCGGAATGACGAAAGGTATGCATGAATGTTTGTTAATACTGTCAAAATTTCTTTTTCTTTATATTTTTTTTAGGTGTTATAGGAGAGAAAAGGGAAATTACACATGATATTGAATGGATGGATGGTTGGATGGATGGGAGTTATGAGGGGCTGTGGCATTGAGGTGAGAATCATGAGGTTGAGGGCATATTTTGAAGGGAAAGCTTTTTTTTTTTTTTTTTTAAAGGGGCTATACATGACGTTTCTTGTATGAGTTAATTGTATCGAATCTCACTTATTATTTGTCGTTGGCGTATAATCCGTGTGTTGATGTTATTGTACTTGATTGGATGATGGATTGTATCTTAATGGCCGAGTAGCACTTTTCTTTTTAGAGTTTAACTCTTGCATTTTACTTTACGTTTTATAGATAGTCTTGACGTTTACGTGTGGAAGCGCAAATTGATTGACAATTCTTTTTTTTTTTCCCGCAAGTTATCATGATTTACATACTCCCCCATGCTAGATCAACCAACCCCCAACCCGTATCATGTTTCGTTTCCATTCATTCCCGTTTTACCCAATGCCACATCAAGCGAAAGTTTCGTTTCTCATTCCATCTTACGCGTTAATAACTATTAGAAAAAAAAAAAAAAAAAAGCAACTCATTAGCACACACCAAAACACCCGTAGAATGATGATAGTGTATACTTACTGATGTTGAGACCACTGCTCTTAAAACCCTGGTTCAGCACGATGATGATGTCCCGTCCGCTGACCATCTGTAGATTCTTCATAGTCTGCAGCGAGACGATCTGCGCCAGCAGGGAGATCTGGTCGCCGATGTTGAGGCCGTCGAGGGCGCTGGCGTCCAGGACGCCGGAGATGCCGAGCTGCTTGAGGGCGCTGGCGATGGCTGCGCTGAGGGCGTTGTTGCCGTTGTTGTTGTTGTTGTTGCCGTGCTTGCCTTTGCCGTTGTTCTGGCCTTTGCCGTTGTTCATGCCGTTATCCTTGCCATTGTCCTTTCCGTTGTCGACGGCGGCGGTCTCGGTGGCGAGAGCTGCGGTGGTCGTGGCAGCTTCAGTGGTTGTAGCAGCTTCAGTGGTCGTAGCAGCTTCAGTGGTCGTAGCAGCTTCGGTGGTCGTAGCAGCTTCGGTGGCAGCGGCTTCGGTGGTGGCAGCAGTCGTAGTAGCAGCCTCAGTAGTAGTAGCAGCCTCAGTCGTGGCAGTAGCCTCAGTCGTGGCAGCAGCCTCAGTCGTGGCAGCAGCCTCAGTCGTGGTAGCAGCCTCAGTCGTGGTAGCAGCCTCAGTCGTGGTAGCAGCCTCAGTAGTAGCCGCAGCTTCAGTGACCGTGGCGGTCTCGGTGGCTTTAGCATCAGCAGCCTTGCCATCAGCGGCTTTGGCGGCATCAGTAGCCTTGGCACCGCCAGCCTTAGCATCACTGGCCTTGGCATCACCAGTCTTCTTGTCCGTAGGAGCAGGAGCCTCCTTCTTGTCGGCAGCGGGCTCAGCCGCCGGAAGAGGAGCCGTGTTGGAGTTGAGAGGGACCAGGTTGCGCGCAGCGATGGCATTGATGGCATGGCCAAAGAAAGATCCAGTGTCACGGGCCTGCTGGACAGAGTTATGAGCGTCATAAGACTGAGCCGGCAGGGCGGACGAAAGGCCAGCGGCGGCGAGAAGGAGAACTGAAGCAGGCTTCATTTTGAATGATGTGAAATACGAAAAGAAAGGGTTAAAGAATGGTTGGTAATAATCAAGCAAAAGGTTTCAGTGAATCGAAGGAAACAGAGCACAGCTCTTGTTTGGGAAAAGAAAAGAATTGAATGGTAAAATGAGTGAAGCGCAGCGACCCTGAGGAGAAAAGAGAAGAAACGGGAACCTGAGCGGGGGCATGAGGGCATGATATACTCCTCGCGGAGGGAGGATACCTCGGATGCTCCCGTACACAAGCTTTCTGGAGTAGTATCATCTTCGTCTGGAGCCTGGTCGCTTGGTAATGGAGCCGTGGCTTGTGTGAGTCGTCAACCCCTGAGACCGGATGTGATGATATCCATAGGCTACCTCAACGGGATGACGGAAATAGAGCCCCAAGTCTATCGGGTGATTCGCCAACTCCGATGACATAGCTAATCTTGGTTGATCGCGACAACCATCGCAGTATCATGTGAGCGCCGGGAATTCCCAGAATACAACAGGAAGCGAACGTCTCACGAGTCGGGGTATATTAATGCGAAACGTGAATCGTCTCCCGGCAGAAGCCCTAAAGAAACACTAAATCGAGCCTCCGCGCAACATTATCAAATAAAGTTCAAAACGCTTCACGGTAAGGTCGAGGTATAGTGCGGGTAGTAGAAGCTCAATGGTGAACATGAAGTCGTCGCAGAATGACAAAAGAGTAGCTGAATCTGGTAAGTGTCGTAGTTTGGGGTAAGAAAAGTTAAAGCTTCACTGCGTCCCGCGTTTGAGGCCGCGGGGCAAGTTTCACCCCCCTGCCGATTCTCAGACGCCAGATCGACCGGCAACAAACAAAGCCGCAGAACCCAACAGTCTGGATGGCAGCAAAGGAGGCGATGGCTGGGTATTCTCTGCCGAAAGTGTCGTCTGGCTTGAGTCGCGCCAATGCGTCATCATGTTTGAAAGCCTCGGGGCGTTTCTCATGTCGCATTCCGAGGTTATAAACCACGCAGAAACATAAACTTGCCTGCCTTGGGGCCTCTCATACAGGCTTAATAATAAGGTTGCAAGTTTAGCAATGCTTCAAACAATTCTGATTTGTATGTACCTATTTGGCACGGATGTTGCCTGGTGTAGCCTCCATCATGCGCTGGGGTAGTACCAGGAGCGCGGAAACTATTAGCAGGCATGTAAGCTAACAACCAAGGTTATCCATTGAGCTGGAGCTCGAGAGCTCCAAAGCATCTGCTCAACGGACACCGCAATAGTTTTCAGGTCACTTGTGGAACGGATATTGCAATAGCTGATCCTCTCGGTCTGTCAGCTCGCCCTCTCTCGCGGATGCCAGCCTTACCGAACCAGCCTCGTCAGACTAGAACAAGGTATTGTCGATATCTGTATCCAGCACACATTCACGGGACATGATTTGCCGAAGTTTCTCATATTTTGACTTTTTTTTTTTTTTGGTGTTTCTTCCTTTCTTTTTATTATCCATTTGGTGGTATCAATCGTCACCTGTTTGCCCTCGTCTTGTCATCCGTGGCGTGGAACCCAAGCCACTCCCCCAGCATCCCTCCAGGTTTCGGCACAGGACACTCTCTTGTCATTCGCTCCGCTGCACGCTCAATCTCGTCGTCTGTTGTCTGGTTGAATTGTACCAGCCCGTCCTTTGCATCAACATCCCTCCTCTTCCATCTCTTCCGTCTGCCGTTCTCGTCGATGATGATCTCGCCGTCGGCGTACTTGGTTCGCGGGACCGGACAGGGCAATAAATGCGGCATAGCAACCACAAAGAAGCTGGCCACGAGTGTCGTAGCGAAGAGTGACGAGGTCATGCGTGACCGTGGGTGAAGATGCGGCGGCATGGTGGGCAATCCCTCGGCTTTCAGCGGGATTGATGGACTGTGGTGTTTGAGGCTGTAAATGGACGCCAGATGTTTAGTCGTACAGCTCCAACATGAGTGATAGCTAGAGTATATGCGTGTGTAATCATTGGAGACTCACAAGGTAATTGTCGCATGTTCCCTCAAACTGCGATGCGCATCCAATTGGAGGTTGTACCAACTGCTGCTGGAGATGGACAAGCTCGACAAACAGAAAAAAAGGCGCCTAGTATGATTGACAGAGACATTCGATTAAGCGGCCTCTCATTGGCTGCGCTGTTAGTGGGAGGTGGGAGCTTGTCGGAGCACGGCGCAATGTAATTCCCCAGGCTGCTTCTCGCTGATCCAAGATGCCGGTGCGCTAAAAGCAGCCGCTGTACTATGTAGTTTAGCCATCACTCAGTGCTAGAGACTAGGCGGTTTAGCGGCATGCCACTCTATGTACATAGTAAGAATTCCGCCCGGGCCGCATATCGAACGCGATAATCCTCGACTCGGACTTCAATCTCCAGCTGCGCCTCGCGTGACTCTGCCGTTGCCCACGCCAACCGGCGGCTTCAGTTTCCGATATCCTCTTCTTCGCGACATGTTATAGCCAGTTCTTATCGCTATCCGATTATCGCATCCGCTTGGCCGGCGCACCTTTTGCGTGGCGCCCGTCAGCCTCTCTCTCTGCTATCATGAGCGATCTCGACAAGTCCGTCCACATGTCTGCCCAGTTCATGATTCTATTTGTCTGCTAATACGCACTGCAGAGCGATCGCGCAGCTGCGCTCATGCCGCCCCATTCCGGAAGACCAAGTGCGGGAGCTCTGTCACCGCGCCAGAGAGCTTCTCATCGAGGAGGGCAACGTCGTCACCGTGACGGCGCCGGTAACAGTGAGTCTCTCTCTCGGAGATGGCAATGAGGCGGGTGGATGGTAACAATGCGCTTTTGCGACTGCTTAGATATGCGGCGATATCCACGGCCAGTTCCACGACCTGATGGAGCTTTTCCGCGTCGGCGGCGATGTTCCCGACACCAACTATCTCTTCATGGGTACGGCTCCTACTATATAAGTTTCGGTTCATCACCATTGTGTTTTCCTGACGCTTTATGAATCCGTTAGGTGACTTTGTCGACCGTGGCTTCTACTCTCTCGAATCGTTCCTCCTCCTCCTCTGCCTCAAAGTCCGATACCCGGATCGCATGACACTGATTCGCGGCAACCACGAGTCTCGCCAGATAACAACAGTCTACGGGTTTTACGACGAGTGTCTTCGCAAATATGGCAGCGCAAACGTATGGCGCTACTGCTGCGACGTATTCGATTATCTTGCCCTCGGCGCCATCGTCCTGGGTGCATCTAGCACGCTCTCTCCCGGCACGCCAGAAGACGACGACACCGAGATTGAAGTATGCGATCAGGCTGGCTCTATCATCAGCCGTTTCCCCCGACAGCCTGCCAACCAACAACCCCAAGAGAAACCCGACGACTCTAATAAAAGTACTGTGGACAGGACGGGCCCGCCTGGCACAGGGGCGTCTGGGTCCAGCAACGGCAGCGTAGGAAACCCCACGGGAGCCATCCTTTGTGTGCATGGCGGACTCAGCCCGCTGGTCGATACGGTGGATAAGATCCGGCTTATTGATCGGAAACAAGAGGTTCCTCACGAGGGAGCTATGTGCGACCTTCTCTGGTCGGATCCGGACGAAATCGACGGCTGGGGCCTCTCTCCCCGAGGAGCCGGATTCCTATTTGGCGCTGATATTGTCAAAGTCTTCAACCACCGAAACGATCTTAGCCTCATTGCGCGTGCGCACCAGCTTGTAATGGAAGGATTCAAGGAGATGTTTGACGCCTCTATTGTCACCGTCTGGTCGGCCCCTAATTATTGCTACCGATGCGGCAATGTCGCGGCCGTGCTGGAGCTCACCGAGGATGACTCAGGCACGGGTATCTTCCAGAGGACCAACGGAGACGTCGGCCGCAGTTCTGCTGCCACAGTCGAGTCGAAGGGCGGTCCTAAGAATGGCCCTGCTCGGCGGTATCGTGTGTTTCAAGCTGCACCGCAGGATTCTAGGGGAATGCCTGCCAAGAAGCCGGTTGCAGATTATTTCTTGTGAGGCGAGGTTCCTTGGCTTAATTTGCTAAATTTCTTCACCTTTTTCTTTTTCTTTTTCTTTTTCTTTTTTTAAACAATGGCTTAGAGGATTTCTTCTGCTCTTGCTCATATTTACGTTTTTTGTATCTTGGCTATCAATTAACCCAAGAATAGCAAAGGATATGCTTGTATTTTCTGATGGGCGAACATATCGGATAACGAACTTGTGTTTCGGCGTATTGGGGGGGGTTTATGAAACATGAATACAATAGGTGTCATAAGGATAATATTCTTTTTCGGCACACATTCGCCCTATCTTCCGTCATTACTCGTTCTATCTGTTTTAAAGCCGTGTTTCCCATGGAAAGAAACTGATCAGCTGTCGTCCTACTCCCCTCTAGCTTGCTTGGCACTGGAACCGTATGACCAATCATCCAAGCTTTCCCGATCCCTCTTCCGCGTGCCTCCTTGTTTCCTGCCCGTCTCTAGCTTGTTTTCAACTAAACGCAGCAACGGCTCAGCGATATACTGGGGGAGATCCTCAGATATCGCCACTGACAGCATTTCCAAGTCTTCCTCCCCGCCGGAGCAATAGGTAATAAGCCTCTCAGTCACAGAGGAGAGGAACCGAGCTCGTCCCGGATCAGCAGCCAATCTCGCCATGAGACCCTTCAGTTCGGTGCAATAGGAAGCCAGCACGGATTCCTCCGGACGCGATCTCGCGAGGTTTCCAAACGCAGGCAGGGCATCGGGGTCGTCAACGCCTTCGTTACTCGGAACACCGAGACTGGCGCCCGCCCTAAAGAAGGCATCCAATGTTCTCAGATAGGGGTCGAAGCACTCCTCTCCGAGGAATTCAGATGTGGATATCTTCAAGAAGTGCGAGAAGACGGTATGCGCCCCTGGCCGGTCCAGGAGGGCTTGGTTGGGATCTGCGCCGTGGGACATGAGGAGGTCGAAGAGGGCATTGTTCAGGGAATCGTTCCATCGTACAGCGGGAAACATGAGGGGCCCTGATAGCGTATTGAAGACAGACATGGTGCTACGGGTGAACATCACCCAAGGAGACACTGCATCGCCGAGGTCGAGGGCTTTTACCCGCGGTAGCACGTTTGGGTCCTCGTCGCGCTGGAGGAGAATGTCGAGGGTCGCGGCCACGGGAGCCGGGCTCTGGCCGCTGTTGAGCGACATGGGAGTGAGCGCGGCGAAGAGTGGTGATTCGTCAAAGATGTTGAAGAAGTCAGGTTGCCCGCGAAGTCTCTCCCGAATGTATGATGTCAAATTGTGCTTGATCAGCTCTTCACGGAAAGGCAAGCCGGGGCTGCAAGCCTCGGAGTTGACTCCTCTGATGGTGACATGCCCTAGGCGCACCATGGCCGCAACGGCTACTTCGTACCTATCCAACAATTTCGTCGTCTGTTGGTTGCGGTCTGCTTTCAGCGCCTCCGATGCGTAAGTCAGAGCCTGGTTCAGATGCGAGATGAACGGTCCGCTGTTTAAACCCTTCCCATGCCTTATGATCCCTGCGACAAGCGAGCTGTCCTGGCGTGTGGTTTTGAGGAAGCCGAGATATGCAGTGGCAATGGAGAGAAAGCCGTTGTAGTCATCAGGCAGCTTGCTGCGCAAGTACTCCTCCATGTCTTTAGTCAAGACGAAGTCCTTGACTGTCCTGTGGAGGAATTCAACCCGCAGATTTACAAGCTTGAGCAGGCCTTTTGTCTTTTCGTTTATGCTGTAACTTGTATAATCTCTCTGCTCTGAAATCAGCTCTGGAGGTGCAGATCCTATCGGGCATCGATAAGCATAGTCGTGTTCTTCAAACTCCCTTTCCAACTGCCAATAGAGGTCGATATGAAGAGGCTCAAATGCGTGAGCAGCAGCTTGGAGAATGCCCGCCATTTTAGTGTAGTCGTCTGGGTCCACGCTATCCAGCATGTGCTTGAATAACTGGTCCAGATCAGTTGGTAGGCCACCGAGACGTTGGCTCAGCTCTCTTGTTCCGTCGCCATCGGATAGGCCGTCCCGCAGAGATCGCGTTACGAAGAAAGCCCAGAGAAACACACCGTCAGCCTTGGCCACGATCTGTTCTATAAGCCCAGATTTCTCAGAGGCTGCCGTTCGAGACTCGACCGTAGCCCACCTGGGATGCTCCCGGAGCTGATCACTTACAAACTCCCGGATGTCGTTTCGAGTCAGTTCGTGAATATCTAGTCTCTCCTTGCTCTCGCCACCGAAGCTCCTTTCGAATACATCCCACGGACGACTAGACACACACATCTTGATACGGGGAGAATTCGCCATATCGCAGAGAACCTTGCAAAGCTCGGCATGGTCGCTTTCGTACTCGTCGAGCCCATCGATGAAGAAGCATATTTTCAGCCGTATGTTGTCTGCTGACGCCAAAGCTCGAAGCGCAGCCGTGAGCTCGGAAACGGACCACGGCTCCGCGGCGGTCTGCCAGCGTCCAGCCTTAGCAGCTTCCCAACGACGGGAACAGATCAGCGGGAGGACTGACGGGTGTTTGTGGCAGACATCGAAGAGCAGAGACTGAAGTAACCCCTGCCACGACTTCTGGATCGGCGTGCCCGCAATCCAAAAGAAATGCTCCGCCACAGCGAGTGCTTCCGGTGAGCGTGCCCAGCGCGTGAGTAGGTCCTTTGTCTGGGGTTGCTTTGCGATAAATTTCATAAAGGTAGATTTGCCAGATCCCGGTTTGCCTGAAACCCAAAAGGTGCCACTTCCGGAGCTGAACCACCTCGAAAGTCGAGAGTCGAAAGCCCACTGAAATGTGTTCTTGTGTGCCTGCGGGACGGAATCGTGGCGGACCGGTCGACTTGCGTAGTTGAGACTGGCGACGATTCTGTCGGCGAACATGTTGTCCTCGGCCTGGATTAGGCCGGCCATTCGGTTGCTGAGTAGTTTGATTTCGATCTCCGTAAAGGCCACAGGATCCCCCGTGTCCGGATCCACTGGCCGTCTTTGAAGCTCCAGTCTCAGATTCTCTATTTCCTGAGCAATAGAGTCAACTCGGGACTCGTGCTCTGGTCTGAAATGCTTTTTGACATCGTCCAACGATTCGATGGTTTTGTTGACCTCAGAGATCCGAAAGCTGGTATCAGAGGTTAACATCTTGTAAACGATCTAAGGACTGTGCTGCTCACTTGAGAATGGAACTGGCATGACGCGTCACGTCGTGAGAAAGCCGCTTTACGTTCTCTGAGCTGAATCTGCCTTCTAATTTAGATTCAAGCCAGTATCTTGTGTCTGGGTTCCATGACTGAGGTGTATGTCTTGAAAACTCCTTGAGAATGATGCCGGTAGCCTCGAGCAGCACCGAGGAATTTTCCAGGGCACAAGAGGCAAGTTCCAGCAGCGCCAGCTCATCCTTCAGCGGCGACGATGGACTCGTCAGCAATCGCCGCTGCAAGGAAGCACGCTTGTCGGAGAGCGTCAGCCTCGAACTCCTGAATTTCTCAACCACAGAGGTCTGGTCTTTGCCGTTGAGCACCGACGAGCCGTTGGATGCATCCGAGGCTGAGAGCAGCTTAACGCCGAGCTCTGTGACAGCGAGGATGTCGCCCGCGACGCCAAGCGCTGAGATGGCATCCATAAATGGTCGGCGTGTCGAGTCGGAAGCAACAGGATGCGGGGATTTCCGCCTTGCGAGCGGGAACCTCAATCAGCGGCTTTGGAGTTGAAATTGAGGCTCTTCCAGCTGTTATTGTCGGGCCCAGCTTGGCATAGCGCCCGCAAGTCAGGGGTCATTGCCTCCTAGTACAGAAGGCATGGGGATCTAATATTAGTGTTCGTGGGGAACACTACGGTAGACTCTTCCGTCCCTGTTAGCGGATGGAACTTTGCCAGGAATAACGTCTCCACCTTCTCTGGTCAACGGGGGACTATTTATGTCGATGGATCGAGTTCAGAAAACAAGGGCATCGACGACAGGAGCAGCTTTCATCTCCTCCAAGGGGAGAAACATTCTGGATGCAACCGGCCGAATAATGGTGGCAATGGCCGGGCCTCAGAGTAATTCCTCCATCGTGACGGTGCTGTGTACCCATACAAGACGCTGCTGGAAATATGCCGACGTTGCAGCTGAATTGCCCATCATTCCAAGGATCCCCCTCAGCTTAATTGCCAAGGGTACATGCATTGTGACAGGCCTGGGCGACAATTTCCCTTCTGGCCCACTTACAGTGACTTTAAACTTACAGCTCGGGTAATCTGCCCTAGCCTTCGAGAAGCTACGGGACATGTCTTTTCTCTCATTGCGGCGATTCTTTAGGTACCTCATGGAACAACAGGTGTAAGTGTTCTTTGGCCAATGTAGATTAAGTCATAACAAAAATTGTGCAAGTAAAATCCCGGGCTACCGTGTTCTGATGGAGGGCGTGAAAATGCCTGTACCCCGCCTGAATTCTCACAATATGTCCGACTCGGGCGCTACTCAGGCGCTACTCGGATTCAAGCGACGCCAGCTCAAG
The DNA here is from genome assembly GCA_010015515.1 of Trichoderma sp. TW21990_1. Taxonomy (NCBI): domain Eukaryota; kingdom Fungi; phylum Ascomycota; class Sordariomycetes; order Hypocreales; family Hypocreaceae; genus Trichoderma; species Trichoderma sp. TW21990_1. The sequence goes on from ML974118.1 coordinate 683,750, forward strand.
AATCGACATGGGATGAATGTTGGGATTCAGATAACATAACGGGCTGTGTGAAGGGCCGCAAACATTGAATAAGCCGCCATCTTATCCGGAAACGAATCACCGACCCCTTTTCTCGATCTATAATAACAGCAGTGGGTAGCCTAGCAGCTAAATGTAGATGTGTAAATGAATTGCCATAATTCATAAAATCACGGCAATTGTATTGAAACAGTTTTCCATCACAAAGTCGAGCAGAGTATAGCAGAGTATCGCGGCCAAGTCCAAGCAAAATTCCTCTAACAAAACACACCGGATCTCTGCATAACACAACCAATTGAATGAAGACATGTGACATCAAGAGCGACCATGAATGGCGTCGCCAGAGTTGGCTTACGAGATTGTTGCAGGTGGCGTTTTGCGGCCATTGGCTACCAGCCGGGGTGAATTTCACTGTGGCCAGCTTCGAGGCTCGTTTTAATTCGCATTCCTCGTATTTACCCGAGATCCATTCAATGTTCCCATTCGTTTCCTCTCCAGCCTACGATTAGCGGTTCAAACGCCCCCGCAGCCTCTCTCCGCCATTTCGCTCGTCTCTCACACAGACGATGTAGAAATCACTTCCTTCCATAATCATTCCGATGTGAGTTTATACGAGAGCATCTTCGCTCAAGCAACCCGAACTCAAGCATGGAACGCCATCAAGACGAAGCCCGGACCCCTGCGTCCGCTATCACACCGAATCGCGCGAGTTCGAGAACGAATTCGAGAAAGACGCATTTCAAAACGAGGACTGGATGCAAAACTTGTAAAAGGAGGAAGATCAAGGTGCTGACTCCATATCCCTCCCAAAAACCCGTGTTTCTCATCGCCTCACTGCTTCTCTGGTATTATCATTATTGACTTTAACCACACAAACAGTGCGATGAGGCACAGCCGGCCTGCCAAAACTGTATCAAGCATTCCGTCACATGTGACTTTCAAACAACTACCCGGGTTGCATATCCTTTGCCGAATCCGGAATCCCCTCTTGCCCTGGTCGATCTGGAACTGCTTCACAACTTCACCTCGGCTACGTTTTGTACCCTCTCCACCGATCCCACTCTTCGTACTGTCTGGAAGACATCGATTATCCGCAAAGCCCTAGAGTGCGACTACGTTATGCGCTCTATCCTTGCTGTGTCAGCGGTGCATCTCGCACATTATAGACCGGAGCGCCGTGAGAATTATATGAGACATGGTATTCATCATCACCATCTTGCCAGCAGTGCCGCTACTGGTCTCCTCAAAGAACCCTTACCGGAGAACTGTGAAGATCTATGGATTTTCAGTGTCCTAACGATGTATTTTGGTGTGTTTACATGTCGCCAATACTCACCTACTTGTCCTGCATCAGATGCAGTGATGCCTCTATATGTTCAATGCTAACAGCTGATATATTGACAACTCTAGTATTGGGAACTCCCAGAACATCCGAGACATCACTCCTTATTGGAGATTCCGTTTTCCCAGACTGGATAACTCTTCTGTCCGGCGTAAAGCATCTCCTCGCACTTCTTCAGCAGACTGCCAGGTCTGGAATTCTCTCGTCGTTTATCAACCACGGCACTACCCGTTGGATCTCATCTCACCTACCTCAGCATGAAAGATCCAATATCCTAGACTTACTATACCAAAGAGTGACATCGTCGGTCACCGACGAACACGAGTTGAATGTCTACAAACATGCTATTCAGGAATTGCGATGCCAATTAAGCTTTTCACTGGCATCAAATACAAAGGCGTTGGACATTATGGATGCATTTGTGTGGCAATTCGAGGTTGCCGAAACATTTATGCCGCTTTTAAAGCAGATGAAAATGGAGGCCGTTGTTATTTTTGCCCACAGCTGCATAATCCTCAATTCATCAGAGGTCAACAAATGGCTACAGGGCTGGGGAGAGTTTCTTATATCCAAGGTTTGGACAATCCTGGATGACGAGCATAAAGCATGGGTTGACTGGCCCATACAAGAGATTGGCTGGGTTCCCCCATGAGGATAGACGTCCTCAATACATGTTCAATATCATCATCAATTATTGTTAGTTATCAAATTGCGCAAATTTTGTCTCGGAGTCAACTACAGGAGCTTCACACTTCTTCTCCGTCTTCAGGTCACTAGGTGCGAAATAAATAGCTGTCTCGAATGAGAGAGCAGCATTCCACATGCAGACTTTCGCTTTGGCTTCTTGGCTCATTCAAGCTTATTCTAGGTGGATGCCGCTAAGAAAACAAGCCGAGTACTAATAGCGCCGAGCCCTGGTCAATGGTGGTGACAATGTCATCGCACTGAATCCGAGTCTCGGATCAAGTGCGAACTCGACCCCACAAGGTAGTCGGTATTTATGAGCTAGTTCCACGATGAGTCTCGGACTTGCCTCTGAATAATTCTATAAGCAAAGCTGTACCATAACAATCCATAGCTTTTAATCGAATGTTAAAAAGCTCTCTCGGAACTCAGACTAAGCCTCGCTTCTTTTCAACCTTGGATAAATCGAGTCGAGAGCTATCGACTGATGCATAAAAATATGCTTGCTGCTAAATAATCCCTGTTGCATATTTTGACATTTAGTTTGCTCTTCCTTTTGCTCACTGGTCTGCTTTATTCATTTTATTAGAATTAGGAAAAAGAGAAAGAAAAGAACATTGGAGTCGCCACACTCTTTTCAGCCCTCTCTCTCTTCCACTTGAAGCCAATGATGACGCCAGCCAGCACTGTGCTGGCCGCTCAAAATGCCACAACAGTCCCTCCAGCTATTGCTTACGATTTCCGCCTCTATCGATATAAACCATCGCTAGAAGTCCCAATAGTAGCTGTTGTGTATTCGCTATCCTCACCAGCTATCATACCGTCCTTATTAAGCGGCATCGGTCTTTCTACTTTACTGCATTCACGATCGGCAGCCCGTGTAAGTTCAACAATTCCCACCACACGAAGGAAAGTTATCCGTTTACTATTCCAACCCTTCCCCAATACCTAGTCCAATATATAGACTATTCCGGTCTTACGACACCATAGCGATTGGCGGCTTCGTTATCTCTTTCATTATGCAAGCCGGTGGTGACATTCAGGCAGCTGGAACACTTGATTTCTACAACCCCGACGAAAAAAAATCATCATTGCCGGACTCTTCGTGTGGGTCGCTTTCTTCGGTTTCTTCATCGTCACAACAATCACATTTCAATGCAAATCTGTCGCAAATCCTACCTCTATTGCAAGAGGTCAAGTCGTTCGCTAGAAACGCCACATATACGTCCTCTACGCGACCAGCTGCCTGATTCTTGTCGAAAGTATATTCCGCGTCGTCGAGCATTTGCAAAGCGGCGGCGGGTACTTTATATCCCACGAAGTATTACTCTATGTCTTTGATACTCTGTTCATGGCTTCCGTCACGGTTGTTTTTGCCACCTGTTATGTAGGAGACCTTGAGCAGGGCAGAGACAAGATACGGGAAGTGCTCTCCCAATCAAACTATGGGGCTGCCAAGAACAAAGTCTATGCAAGTGAACAGCCGGTAGAGTTAAAGCATTTAGTTTAATTATTTTATACTCTAGACTATGATGCTGGTGCGGAATTATAAACGTTATAAAAGAATTTCGACATATGACAACCTAATTTGTACAAGGTAAACAAAACAGGTAGTAAACATTATACATTTACATTCTTTACCCTGGTTTACAATTTTTAAAAATAGCCAATTGATATCACAATAATCAGATTAAATCTTCCTAATACTCTCTATTAGGCTCCATGACAAGTATTGCTAGTTTTCGCGGGTACTTCATAACGAGGGTTATGCAATAAACGGATCTTATTTTGAAGATATCTGGCGTGTTGATATTGCATGTTTTTCTTTTGGCATAAGAATCTGCTGAAGTCAGTAGAGTAATTTTAATTTCTTAATATAAATTCATTGGGGTTGTTATGCACGTACCTGGAATGTGCACGAAAGATTTTCATCAACCGATAATATTGCAGCCGCATTATCATACTCCCCCATCCAATTTGGAGCCCCCCATATTGTTACAAGCTGTTTACCTGAAAAGAATTCATAGCCATCCTCAAAGCACTGGTGGCTTCGGACGATAAGATCGATGTCATGCCTCTGCAAAAAGCGGGATACAACGTCTGGTCCGAAGGTGAACGAGACTTCCCGGGTGTCATTCTCAGCCCATCCTGTGATATTGTCGGGGTCACTCCAAAGGAGATCACAAACGATTCCACAATCAGGTATCTTGGTTAATTAGTGAGACGAAACTGTGGGAAATGATCAGGAAGACTTACATCCATTGGTCGCGGGATCCTTCGGATCTGGTCCATTGAGACCATGTCCGGACTTAAGCCTCCGTGCATGCAAAATATCTTTTCCTCGACAAGAGCAGCCAACGGCATGCAATTGAATACATCCACAAACCGTTTCCACAATTTAATATTATATCGTCGCTTGCATTCATCGTAGAATCCATTGGTTCGACTCTCGGATGCTGATTCGTTGTTTCCTCTTAATGGAAAGAAATTCTCCGGGTATTTGATTTTATAGGCAAGGACCAGGCAAATTGTCTCTATAGACATCTTTCCATAACCAACGTAGTTACCAAGTAAAACATGGTTTGGTTCCGGAGGAAAGCCTACATATTCAAAAGTTCGAATCAGGTCATAGTATTGTCCATGAAGATCACCTATTAACTGACAATAATGTTAGCCAGGGCATTACATTGATTTGTTGAAGATCTATTCTTACCTTAATTGGACTTTGCAATTCTAGAAGCGGAGGCTGAGACATGAAGACCTCCCGTGCTTTAGTGCAAAGGAATTGTATTTCTTTTTCCGTCAGCTGAACTTGCCATCCAGGCCTAGAACCTCTGACCTCCAAGAGTTGATCGACGATTAAATCTAAGTCCAGCTCTATTGTGGGCGTATCGACTGCACTATTTTTACTTCCAGTAACCGCTGCTGGTGAGAGACCGTCTGCCGATGGTGATTTCGCAATATATACACCATCCTCGGCCTTGTTAGATATGCTGAGGCTATCGACGAAGTTGAGGGGCAATGACTTCATCTGTAAATCCTCGCGTCCCTCTTTGTTCGCCTCTTCGGAATCTGACACAGATATAGACAGATGGCTTGAATGGCTTTCTAAGTCTTCGTCCTCCTCGACCGTTTGCGGCAGAACAGATAGCGAAACTTCGCGGAGGTGAGCCGATACATGTTTGTAGTAGGCAGGGCCACCATGCTGGTAATTTGCTGAACAAAAGGGGCACTCCACAGAATAGGAGGATGGTGACGAAAGATGTGATCTCTCGTGCTGAGCCCAGTGTGCGCTATGATCATACAACGTCATCTTGTCCTTGCAGTCTTCAATGGTACATATGTAGGGCTTGAGATCATCGAAGACATGTTTCCTGTGGCTGTCAGTGTTTTCCTATAAGTTTTGATTGAGATTGGTGTGAGAGCTTACTTCCATTCTTTCCTGCTCTTCACATCAGTAATGAGCAAAAAGCAGACTGGACACTCGAACCCAACCCCGTCAATCTCTGGCATCGGTGGTACCCGAGGACGGCCAAGTCCAATTACAGAGGCTGAGGTGGAGAAAGAAGCAAATGTGGCTTCCGACTTGGCATCATCGTCAACTGCTTCGGGGGTTTTGGGAATCGACGATCTCGCTAGGGAAAAGACGGAAGGATATGAGGTTGTCGACTTTGTAGTATTAGTCAACTTTGGATTGGTAGTTGTAAATAGACTCTCCGTGGTGTCATCGCGTATGGGGAAGGGGTCCTTGATAGGTTGAGACCACTTTTGGCGAAGAGTAGTGGCTCGAGAAGCGTTTGCTTCAGCCAACCGCTCTACCAAGTATTTGCGCATGTTCTCAAATCGATCTCTAATTTTCCAACAGTAGATCAGAGCTTCTTCAGACGACACTGTGAAAGATTCACGAATTTTTGCTGGAGGATCATCTGGGTTGTCTGTCTCGATATCCAGAGCTGGGTTGTCAAGGGATGGAGACAGGTCCAGCAGACAGTCCACATAATCCGATATTTCCTCCACAAGCTCTGTTACATCGACTTCTAAAGCCACAGACTCTGACGGTGAAGAAGGGCCGGTAAGCTCGTCAGCCACTGGATCCCGCAGCATGGCATCTGTTGTGTCTAGCAAAGCTCGTAGATCATTGCATTGCTCGTTCAAGACCTGGGACAGTGGGTTTGGCCCTATATGTAGAGCTTCCAGCAACACGGCATAGATAGAACTCGCACGCGAAGTTCCCTAGCCTGCGCCAGTACCTGGTCCAAGTCGCCCTCGACAATTGACAGGTCCTGACCCCATAGAGAGAACCGCTCATAGTCATTTCTGCAGATTTGATGCGCTCCCTCGTTTGTTGATGCCATCAAGGCTACCAGCGCGATCATCGAGTTGTGGATCGTAGTGAACAGCCTTGCGACAATTCCAGGTCCACCATGATGCGCCACTGGTTTGGTCGCCCATTTTTCAATGTCCTGTGAGCTCAGATTATAACGCGACATCGTGAGGTATTAAGGCATATCAACTTGCCGCAGCATATATATAGATATATGTAGATATATATATTGTCAGCTTCCGTTTCTAAGGACACCCCAGCGATGGAGAAGTTCCCCGCACAAGTTGCGTTATCAACAGAGGCTGTTATGGGATTAAATGCGCTGATTAGTGCCTCGACCGCGAATGAAAGATGCAGCGGGTGCCGCCAACTTGAGCCGATTGGATATCCAAGCGAGCTGAATGAGGGGCAAGAAAGCGAGTTTCGCGACATTTTATTTTGGGGTCCGAGTAATAATCCTTCAACGATCCGTTTCAAAAATGCAACATGCACTTTTGTCCTTCTGAGGCATTACTGTCATCGGCCGGTTATCAGCTACATTATCCTTTACAGCGAAGCAAAGGAAAATTCAAGGATGAGCGGCCTGGATTTCATATTAGAAACGGTGTTCGCTACCGTGCCTCTAGCCCTCGATGCCTACGACCGCTCAGGACGAGTGTACGAGGTATACTCTGTCTTTAAGCAGTATCCGAGAGAGCTTCGCATAATTGAGGATAAGATTAGCGCCCAGCGAACCATCTTCCGCAATAATGCCTGCAACCTGCTGACCGCCATCACGAAAGACCCCATCGCGGTGCAGGAGGTCATGAAAACCCCGTCAGCCCAAGCTGCTATTTCACGATTAGCCCCGGCAATGGTGGTTCACGATCAACACCGATCAGACTCTCTCAATGAGTCCCTTACCTCGTGTTACCGCATGGCAAGTTATATCTGCGAAAGGCTAGAGTTGCTCTGCTCCCAATTTGAGACGTTCCGCAGCGAGTTGGGTGATAGGGATGAGGTAAGTTACTGAGAATTTGTGTCTATTTTCTATGCGAGACTGATTTAAATAAAGAAGAGCAGTGTTTCAGAATGGCTCAGAGATGTCGGGTCTCGTTTTAGGCTAGGTCTATACAAGCCTAAGATAAACTCAACAATAGAGGAGCTGCGTGAGTCCAACCGGGACTTTGGGCTCATCGCTGAGCAGATATCCAAAGCGCTCCGGGAAGCGCGAAACGAGCACAAGGGTGAATCGACGCGAGCCCTCAGATCAGTAGGGGCTCTCAATGTTCTCAATAAATATCACCGGGTACGATATGCATCCAATGCACTGTATTCCAGTCTGCAGGTACGATGGGTTTGCTCATCGCACACCTCTCATGTATTCGATATACGCATCCTCGATCAAGAATCTTATGGAGGGAAGGGCAAACGCAAAGCCTATCTCCCTTCTTATATCACCTGCGATCTCGCTATAACACATGATGGCTCGACCCATACGCCAAAGTGCCCCCTCAGACTCGAGGTCGAACAAGCATGCGATTCAACAGAAGACGATGTTGCCGATCCTTTGCTTACAATGAAGAACGATGCAGCTATGAATCAGCTGACCGCTGCCCTTGAAGCAACTGCCGGTCAAATAAAAGCGATAGATCGGGAAAGTTCGAAAACCACAAAATCGAAGTTTCGGAGTCTCTTCAAAGGGTTTCGAAAGGTAAGCGGTCAACCCCAGACCGTGGCCGGTCCTACTAGTAGTAGTACCGCATCTCAGGTTCCAAGCCTCATCAAATCGATCGCTGAGCTCAATGTTGAGACTGTCGAGCCACAAGTAGTAGCAAGTGCTGAACCCCCGGATCTTTCACAGTTTGGGGATCTCTGTAAACGGTCCATGGAAGCCACGGTGAACTGCATGGGCCGATGTCTGTTAGAATCATGGACTGATCCACAAGCGAATCTGTACTGCGTGCCCCCTACGCCCCAGAGCACGTCGCTTTCTCTTTCAGAGATCATTCGCTGGGTTGCCGAGAAGCCTATACTGCGCTCCTTGTCACGGCCCTTGCTTTTCAAGCTCGCCGGCGACTTGGCTGATGGTATCATGCAGTTCTACTCAACACCGTGGCTGACATGCCAGAACCTAGGGCAGCATGTTCGGTATATTAAGCTAGAGGACAGTTCTCAAGTGATGGCAGTCCCCTATGGGGGTCCTTATTTTATGACACGGCTCGAAAGTACAGCACCTTTACAGTCCGGTACAGACCATCCTGTGGCAGGCTATAGGCCATCAGATAAGGCAGCCCCTTCTTTGAGCCCTACTACGACGTCATCCGGATTTACTGAAGCACGGAACCAATTACTTTTTGAATTTGGAATATTACTACTAGAGATTGGGTACTGCAAACCGTGGGACGAACTTAAGCAGGCCATCACGGAGATGCCTACAGGTCCTCAGATGTCAAACGGGGTATCCGACTACCGTGCCGCAGAGAAACTAGCGCACTTGCTTATAAATCGGATGGGCCTGGCATATTCGAAGATCATTAAGAAATGTATTGGCTGTGACTTTGGATTGGGAGAGACGGACTTGGATAATGAAGATCTGCAGCGGCGATTTGTGACCGATGTTGTATCAGGCCTCCAGCAGCTTGAGCAGCATATGAAGGCTGCAGAATTTCCAACCGCAATTGCAGCATTCTAAATCAGCAGAATAGTTCAAATTCCGATTTTGTCCTTAGTGATAGAAGCCACAAACTTCAAGAGCGCCCAGCATCACAGATACGCATGCGAAAGGAGATGTCACCTCCCTCGCTCACACATGACGACAGAAAACGGACTTGATGAACCCGTTCTCTGGACCGACTATGGCGTACGGTGCCTGGGGCCTGAGAAACACGCGACGGATATGACCAAAACACTTTCAACGATGACGATAACACGCGCACCCACAGCAAGCGGTTGTGACCAAGAAATAAAAGGGGTTAAGACACCCAACTTAATCATGGGAATGTTCCAACAATACAGGCGCTGAATGGTCCGATCTCGGTAACGGTTTGACTCACTCTAATATGTCAAAGGCGCCCGCGAAACTGTCAATAATTCCTGCAGCACCCTTAGGCGGATTCAGCAGACTCTTTCCTCGACCTATTGTTTTCACAGATCTAGAGATTCACATTAATTACCGTCGTCACTTCATAATGGAGATTACTACAACGATCATCTCTAGGAACGAAGATGAGACTGTGGTGTTTGCGGAGAGCTACTACGACGATCTTTCAGTTTTTAGGTTCGATCTAGACACCTCTCAGCCGCTCAACGCCAGCAGTCGCATAGTGGTCTGCTTTCACGAGATAGAAGTTGACGACGAGAAGAAGACGTTTCGGAACAGAAAATCCATGCGCTAAGCAATATACGACTTAATCTCTCACGTTTAGCCTCACATCAAATCTTTCAATCCGCCTTCCGGATGTTATTATACAAATTCAGCAAGATGATTGCGGTGGAACGACTTGCACAATCTCTCACGAGAGTGTCTTTCGCGAATACCTAGCAAGTCTTTTACCTGTTGCTTCCGCCAAGGATGTTCTCATCCGACAAGTGCACATTACCAAACCGCAATATACATCACTTAGGTCTCTTCAGTTTTCTGATAAATTAGGAGGTCGCGGAGGATCGACATCCAGTCGTTTCAGAGACAAAAAACACGGTGGATTATATGTCTATAAAGGACTCAGCTTCCGCTTATTCTTGGAAGGAGAGGTAATCTATAAGTCTGAGCGAGATACGTGCTATCGCGAGCTCGGGGCCATTTAATCTCTACCCAGTCATCCGAATATCATGCGTGCTCCGCCCTTAATGGTTACCACTGGGCCACCTCAATCTGCAAGTCATGGTGTTGGAGAAAAAGACTGCCTCATATGCGGAGCATTGTATCCGTTTCTCGAACGCCAATCGTTGTAAGAGGTAATCAGCCGAAGTAATGAGAGCTGCACAAGACTCCCGCTAATAGCAAAGGTGAAATGGGTGTGTCAAATTTCATCGGCCATGGTGATTGTGCATTCATCACGGCAGTACCATATGGATTTGAAGCCAGCCAATATGCTTCTGAACAAGGAGGATGACGTGGTTGTGATTGACTGGGAACAATGTGGCGCGTCTCCGTTCTTCCTCGCACCGGAAGCGAACGGCTTATGGAATGTAGAGGTCGCCGTAGACAAGAAACGGGTGAGGTGCGGGAGACAAATCTTAGGGAATCGAGGATGGTTTATCAAAAATTCATAGGTCCGCTACCTGGTGATCGTGGGGACTAGCCAAGGTGGGATGTATTCCAATTGTGGCAGCGTGAATATCCAAGAGCGCTGGAGGCTGCAGAGGTCTACAGAGTAGGGCAGTGTTTATGGGTCATCTTTGAGCAGACGATGCGGTGTGGAAACACGAGAGGAAACCACCAGAGGCAAAGGCAGTAGTATGGACTCATAGAAACGAAATCGTGCCAGAAGTGTGGAAGGATTTTGTGTCTCGATGTATGAGCCAAGATCCAAACAACCGGCCAACATTCGAGCAGGTAGAAAGGTTTTAGAGACAGGAATGGAAGCGGCTTAAGGGAGATACGAAGTAGATCTGATGGTGCTGAATGCGAATTCAATGCTCGATGCTATGTCAATACAGATGGAAGCCTGCAGCTTCTCTGAAAATTTTGTCGTCCAATCTCTCGCTCAATTCCTTTTTTTTTTCTTCTTCTTCTTGCCTATATCCCTGGTGTAATCTGTGGTATCGGCACATAAATGGGGGCAAGGCTGGATTAATATACCGAACTAAAAGGAACGGCTTCTAGCTATAATGAACTCAAGATAGAAAAAAAAATACAAGTAATTGTATGTACCCGCTTATAACTTCCAATTCCTCGTAATCATCTGCGCCGAATGCATCACCCACAACTATAGGAATTCCGCTCGCTAGATGCTACCCCTACCAGACTCTGAGCCTGCGCCCCAGACCTGGTTCTGCAGCGAAAAAATATTCCCTGACGCGAAGGATGGTCCAACATGGGGGAATAGAATGGATCCGCCAAGCAGCCTTAGCCTTCCGCATTTTGCTTTTGCTGAATCCGCTCAGCAACCGTTATTTCTCCTTTCCGGGTTTCATATACCCACATGGTCAGCATGCACGTTGATGGTAAAGAAGCAAGCTGGCCATCCAGAATTTGTTTGCCAGGTTGGCAATGCCAATTATCAGCCAGAGGTTTAGAGGGCCCTTCTAGGATATTAGCCGCTGCGCATACAGTGGATCTATGCAAACGTCAAAATAAGCTTCTGCTAAATATTACATTGGGGACGGGAAGCAAAAGTACCCCTTCTTTGCCGTGGCGGAAGGCTCCGCAGAACTAGAGGGAACCGGCTGAGGCGTCATAGTGATTGGCTTAAATCGGTGTCGAGGAATTAAGTAGTTGAGAGTAATGGCTATCCTGTTTCTTTGTCGAGCTCGTTGTGTGCCTTATGAGAGAGCATGATGAGAGAGATACTCTATATACTTCTTTACACTTGTAGGACCCCATTATGAACTTCTGTATACATGTAGCTTTTCTGTAGTGGACTTTTGGATATTGTTTTTAGGATTTATGTTAGTTTTATGGGCTAAGTTTGTATCAGCATAACTACCCAGGATTTAATGTTGGCAGGTCCCCAGGTCCAGTGCCAGGAGCCGCTGACAGATCCGTCAGCGGATTCACTGCTTACATGGGCGAGGCGGCTCCTAGTATGGTTACACTTGGTATTACAGTAAGGGTTTCCTAGACAGCTATTGGATACTACCAAAAGATCACGGCATATTGCGGGTCCGTCCTTTTGAAAAAAGGCGTTGGCCTTTTGAGAAGGATAATATGATTGGCCAACGGCTATAAGGCGCTAGAGGCATCCCCTCGCATGAAGTTGCATTGGACGCCTTGCAGTCCGCCTCAAAATGCCTGGCGACCGTCTATATAACTCTCGCAGCCCCTACATTCTTCTGCGATAAACAAACTGTCAATCCATCCAACTTGCACTGAAAATGGCGAATCATTCCGAGCCCAATATCAATTGGGATCCGTACATGCAAGATATTATCTCGGTTTATATGAAAGATAAAAAGACCGCCGAGGAAACAATCGAGTATTTGCGCGAAACCCATGGTTTACAAGCCACGTGAGTTGAATAGTGTTCGTTACAGTTTCTATCCCACAAGCACTAAAGTACATCACAGAATTAGTCAGTTCAAGTACAAATTCGGTGGGAAAAAGAACATTACGGAGGAAGAGTGGAAGACTGCAATTATTCCAGCAGTTAAAAAAACGCGCTCTGGAGGGCAAAGAAAGCGATGTCTATCTCTATGGCAATAGGCTTGACCCTAAACGACTCAAGAGAGGCATCGACCGATACAAGGGCGAGGTAAGCCGAGACTTTACGGAGCTCGATACCTCAACAGGTATTTTATTTGATATCTTTCATCTACTTTTGGCCGTCGGCTGACTGTGCGTTCAAGTAACCGGACAATCTCTCGACGATCGGCTCTACATTACAACTCCTCCATGTCATTCATCGTCGCCACTTACCAACCCCGATCCTGAATTACATCAGGATGGTTTAAACGTCGCCTTGCCAGAGACACCAACAGAGATTATGCGCTGCATCTCTCCCAGCTATTTCCTATCATCGCCTTCTGGAAGGAGCTGCTTTTTTCCGCATGGTATGTCTTGGCCCATCCCTTTTCCTAGGGAATCTCTACGTGTACTAATACAAGTCTGTGTATTTAACTTTCATAGACGGCGGTGATTTCGGCCTTTTCAACTTTGACGACTCTCTTCAACTGCCGTTTGGTGCACCCACCACTCCTACAGCGCCTGTACCCCAAGTGCATGTACATGAGTTTGTAGACCATATGTTTACATCAATGAGCATAGACGGGTTGTCTGAGCCTTTGGGACTAGATACGATTTTGGGCGTGTCACAGTCCATCCTTTTACGAAACCTGCCCTACTTCCAATTAGGTCACCCTATCCTGCAAAGCCGTAAGTGACTCGGCCCTGCTTATTGATACACCTTAGTATGACTTGACATGAACTGAATATATAGCAGCCAGCGATGTTATCAATCACTTTCGTTCTAGCCTTCCCCATGATGGCCAGTCAATCGATGGATCATTCGATATACCAACAACTACCGGTCAACCTTCAAATGACCTTCCATCTATGCTTTCCAAAGTCATTGGCTTCCCCTACAATGGCCAGGTTGCGGATTTTATCCCTTCATTTGTCACAAAACTCCAGGCTCTGGTACCAGAAAGATACCCGGGAGAGCTTAACGCCCAAGTCCAAGTACTCTCCGATCCCTCTCAAAAGCCATCCATTTTCCAAATTTTCGAAGTTGCTGCCTACTTTTTCTCCAATAACATGTTGCAAAAAGACCAAGCAGTGACGTTTGTTAAATGGGTGATCGAGTACAACTATATCAAGTCTCTCATGCTCTTCTTGCGACAGCGACGGGACATGCTTACTGTGAAAGCATTCCTTCTCAGCCTTGTCGAAGGTGCCGCCGATGTAAAAAATAAAGACTTTCTACGACAACTCCACGCCATTGGTGCGAAATTCGACCGTGCTGCGGCAGAGCTCATGAAGATCAATGACCCGGAGTTCCTGGCATTCGTTTTGTCCACCCTTGATCCTACTTCACTCAAAGGAGAGCCCGGAGGTCTCCTTCTCCGATCTGTGGCGAGGACACCACACGTCGCATTAGCGGAACAATTAATTCAATCCGGGGCCGAAGTCAACATTGATTTGTCGGAGGAGGTACCGACAGCTCCTCTTTGGGAAGCAATCCACCAGGCAGACTTTGAAATGGTCCAATGTCTAGTCAGAGCTGGAGCAGACGTGAACGAATATTCTCTCGCGGCATATACACATAATGAACCTGCAAAGAGACTCTTGTCCCTCGCTGTGTGGAAAGGGGATAAAAGAATCGTTGAATATTTGCTAGACCAGAACGCAGTGGTAGAGGGTTTCGTGCTCAAAAAACCACTTCTTCAGTATGCAGCCGACAATCATCCAGATATTTACGAACTTTTACTGAAGAAATCGGGGAATATACCCATGGTTACAGTTGATCAGTTAGTAAAAGCTGCAGATTCTGATGCTCGAATTTTGTTGGAATTTCTTTCCCAGCATCCTCAAACTTCCGAAAGAATGCTCGAAGAAGCCATGGTTGAGGCATTAAAGAAGAACAAATCCCGGGCAGTCGTCAATTTCCTGCAGCACGGGGTCGACCCTAATGGTTCTCATATCCCAAACCGGACAAGTCGCCCTTTACACGTAGCGACTACTTCACTGGGTTTTATGCCATCTACCCTTCGATTTACAGACCTCTTGATTCACGCCAAGGCAGACATCAATGTCGACGGCCTTTTGAATGCAATCATTGGGGAGTATGGACACTTTCCTGTTATCGACAAATTGATCAGCGCAGGACTTGATCTCACACGGTATGGCCCTGCTGCAGTTGAATTGGCCAGTCTCAATTTCAGCACGGATGCAATAATCTTCTTAATTAATAGGGGCGTGCCTGTCAATAGTTACGGGGCCAGAACTACCCCTTTTCAAGTAGTTGCCCTGAATCAAAGTCTTAAGCTCCTGCAATATGTTTTCAAGAAAGGGGCCGAAGTTAACAAACCAGCTTTTCCCATCAGAGGGTATACGGCCTTACAAGCAGCAGCCCAGGACGGGTCAGTAGAGAAGATGGAGTTTCTCCTCAGCAAGGGCGCCGACGTAAATGCCCCTCCAGCTGTAACGGGTGGGGTAACGGCCCTTGAAGCTTCAGTTCGGCCATCGGCGGCGTTCGGCGACAACATCAATGATGACGAAGAGGATAGAAGCGAAGATTACACTGAGAAAATTGTGATTACGTCGCCTTTCCTTTTCCTCCTTTGTAAAGGCGCAGCCGTGAATCGTCCAGACGGGTCAAATAGCCCATTACTACACGACATTATTGAACACGAGAACACTCATCTCCTTAATCTAGCCCTTGAAGCGGGAGCGAATACAACCCATCAATGGCGAACGGTATCCTCATCATGGTGCGAGAGAACGCCGCTTCAGCTTGCCGCTCAAATGGGTCAGGAGGAGGCTGTGGAGGTTCTTCTTAATCACCAGGCAGATCCGAATGCCTTACCAGCACATCGCCATGGGATGACAGCTCTCCAAGCTGCCGCATCGTCGAAAACGGCTTGCATAGAGACGGTAAAATTGCTTCTGGCTGCAGGTGCCGAAATCAACGCGGACCCGGCTGCTGTTGGGGGCATTAGTGCTCTACAGGGCGCCGCAATCAAGGAGCATGTTCAGATAGCGAAGCTACTGATCGAAAAAGGAGCACATGTAAATGCCCCTCCTGCGATCAAGAAAGGACGTACGGCAATCGAAGGAGCTGCAGAGCATGGGCGATTGGATATGGTACAGATGCTGCTCAACGCAGGCGCAGTTGGAGATGTCATCGGAGAGACCGGCCTAAAGAAGGCTATTCGCTTGGCCAAAAAGAATCACCATTTTGCTGTTGTCGAATTACTCGAGTCTCACAGAAGCGAGGCGAGCTCTATCCTTTGATTTGACCTCGACTTGTATTCTTTTTTTTTTTTTTTTTTTTTTTTTTTTCTTAATAAATCAAGTAGTGCCCTAGTCTTACGAAAGAACGCCTCGTTTTTCTTTTCTTTCTACCCACTAGCCTTCTCCTGCTCGACTTGCTCGTAATGGAGTTGGCGGATTCCATTGATTGTGAGATACAAGAACCAGAGAGCTAGCTTGGAAAAATGATTAAACTTTCCTATAAGTCTCAGCTTACTGTAGAGCGCTCCCCACTAATATATGTATAAGAGACTAATTGCTTCTCCTATCCTGTTGCATGAATCCATGCAAATATTAACCAATACTCTCAAAGCACGTGGTTTATCATCTGTATCTTCAGCTGCTGCATCCTCATCTTCTGTTTGCAAAACCACCACTGCTGACTATCCCAGCACACTCTCAATTGATCCTACTACATTAAGCATATTCTTTGATGTCATGTAAGGCGCACCAGGTATTGGCTTCTCGCATTTTAATACTACTCGTAATGGAAACCTGGAGCGCCAAGAGGAAGCACTCGCGCGTGACGCCAAAATCCAACATAGTTCGGCCCATAAAGAAACTTGTCAGGGCAGTCATGTGTTGTTCTCTGTCACGTTAACGCATAGCAAGTTAGAGCATCTAAGAATCAAAGATTGTAGAAAGCTAATGTGGCGGCTAACAGGACCATCTAGTCCCTCCATCTTCCAGTTGCAAGGAATAGCTGGAACAGTTAAATCTACCATAGCACAGACGGTGGCAAAGAAATTAGGTGGGTACAATTTAGGCGCAAGCTTTTTCTTCAAACGAGGCGAGGGCGATAGTGGAACGGCTCGCCGGTATTCGACAACAGTCGTGAGGCAAATAACCCGCAAGCAGCTTATTATAACACAGGCTCTCTATGATATGATTCAGAAAAAACCCAAATTGTGGGCAAGATTCGATTTCAAGAATTGTATTGGTATCCAGGATGGTTTGAAGGGCCGTCGACTAGCATATCCCCCTCTATCCTCGACATTTTCAGCATAGGGGGCACAATTCATCGCTGCTGCGTCAAACCGGGAAATCGAGATCTTTGATGCGTCGACAGAGGTGAAAACACTAGGTTTCTCTCCTTACCCAGACACATACAACAACCAGGGGTTTTTCCATTTTCCTCTGGCTCTTATCAACAGAGATGTTCTTTTCCACCAGGATATACCTGTTGATGAAACCAGGCACTTTATTTTCGTCAATAACGCCTGGTTGATGTGGGATTCGAGGAGAATATTATGGATACCTCTTGAATATCACCCATCTCATTCTATTGTATCCCAATCTCAGCTTATTCTAGTATCTGGAGGGCGAACTGTTACAATGGAAGTTAATCTAGCTATTTGCTTTGTTCTATTATACACAAATTGTTCCGTCTTATCGGTCTTTAGCACGAAGAACACATCCATTGTTTCGTCGTTTGCGTCGAGAAATGCGTTGATACAAGGGTATTGCGGGCGCAACACTGGTCAACCTGGGGAGGTTACCGAGATGTCACTGTCAAATTGATAGAAATTGCCAAACACACGACACATCACGGGCAATATCACATTTTGAACGTACCCAGTGTGTTAGGTGCATATAAGGTTGTATGTTGTCGTTAGTTCAGAAGATCAAAGATACTATACAATTGACATAGCATGGATTAAGATTTGAAGGGTGGGAAATACATGAAGAATCAATGTAGTGCATTATAGCAAAAAGATTGTCTATGTTTCTAGGAGAAAAAAGATAATGGGACTTTAGAGAAATGTAAAGTTGTAGAAAGAGGTAGAGGTAATAGGCAACGAGAGGTTGAAAGTACTAGTAATAGAATTATTACTATTTGTGCTTACTACATTTACTCGTATACCTTGTTAAAAGCTCCTATAAATCGTACGTCTAGTAGTGGGTTCATGAGTGCCAGTTTAATTTCTCCTGTGTAGATGCAGGTAGTATTTATTACAAGTACACTCAAGCAACAAGATAAAATCGAAATTTGGGTCTGTGGAATGGATTTCAGGATAAATACAGACTGCTTCAATCTCCAGTGACTTTTAATCTGACATTTGCTTAAAGCAGCCACCGCAGGTACGGGGCAAAATAAACTGGTGGGGTTGAGTTTTCAGTTCTGGTATCGGTGACTGGGCTTTGCTAGATATGGATACCCGCAACCCATTACATTCTTCATTAGGGAATCTCAGAATAGGAATCACCAATGGCTGTTTGTTCAACGCAAGGAATTTATTTACTCATATTTACTTGGCTGGAAACACCATAGGAACTGCCCATGGTCACCCTTAACGAATAAGGTATTTCGAATTTCATAATAGACTACGACTTGGAAATATTTCGGTGCGTCCACAGTCAATTCAAATCCCATAATCAAATCGAAATACAGTGAGACTGAAAAAGAATAGAGGCTCAAACACCCATTAAATCCGGTTGAATGCTGCCTACCTATGTCCAGAACCGCGACACAGTATCCTCAGCGCCGGGAAATCCAGCCGCTGGGCGTTTTCCCAAAACCTCCTTCAACAGCCGGACCATCTCGTCACTCTGCTTCTTGATGGCCGCAAGCTCGCCCTTGATGGCCGATACCTCCTCCCGTAATTCGGCAAGTTGCTCCTTTGTCTCTTTATCTCCATTTTGCCGTTGCTGCTGCTGCTGCTGCTGCCCTTCCACCCATTGGATAAATCCTCGAAGCAATTTGATTCGAGGCACAAGCAACTCTCCTTGCTCAGGCGGAAGCGCCGCCGCAATTTTATCCATACCTTCCATAACGGAAATCATACTCACCCAGCAAGGAATGCTCACTACATCCTCCCACTCCGTAGACACCTTGTCCTCTCCCGCGTCGTCCAACCACTGGATATACTTCTGGTCTTCCTGCTGGTAGATCCAAACTGCCAACAAGGCCTTCGCTTGGGGTTCCATGACTTGAAGCTTGTGGGGGGTCAAGGTTGCTGCAATGTCCGTGGATAATTCTTCGGTCCATTTGTTGCGCAGGCGGAGAAGAAGGGGTTGCATCTCGGCCATGACTCCTTCTCGTTGGAGACCCCTCTTGAATTTGACGGTGAATTTTAGGGGGAAATAGTCTAAGTGGCCAATCTCGTTGTTTGAATGTCCTATGCTCTGCATCTCGTAGTCTGGTTGGAGGTTGATTGTTTGTGGATACTGTTGAGAGAGGGGGAGGCAGGGAGAAAATGAAGGAAAAGTTGACTGGGAAGAAGAAGTAATAAAGAAAAAAGAAAACGAAACGTAGTGCTTCCTAGATAAATAGATATAAAAAAGAAAATGTGTGGCAACTGTCAGGGTTATGCACGTTGTATCTGGCAACTGTCAGTGGATCATGCTCGTCACAGTGAATTGAGGAAAATATGAGGAGAATATCTCAACCCTCTACTGGTTTAAATCATGATTTGATATGTGTCCATAATTCTGCACATATCTTAAACTAAATAATAGCACTCTATGCCAGCAAGCTGCACTCTGAGAGATAGCGAAAAGGTTACCTAGTACAGGCCAAAGATATATCGAATACTCTGATAGTACACAATCTATTAGTGGACTCTCAATATAGTGCTTCTATTTAAGTTGCCTGCCCTAAGTTATTACCACCCCCTAGTATCCTATCAGGCGTCATTCAGTTGTTTGAGCGTGTAGAAAGTCAAGACATCAAGGTCACAACGACTAGCGGACGAAGTAATGTATGAAAATAACTTGATTCACTGGGTGCTAACCTACTGACCTACGTAGTACCTATGGTCCGGTAAAGTGCTTGGCAGTTACCTATACCTTGCATCAGGTGCTACAAAGAAGTCATGTGACTTCAAATCCTCCGAGATACAGGTCCGATTGCAGAAAAGAAATTCACAATCGATTGTGGTATCCTTCATACGATGTGCTATTATTACGCCACCATTGTTTGAATATGACCTAAAAACCTATTATAGAAATGACAATAATGCAAGCTATAATAACGTCATCTCAGATTTTACGGCAACAGCCAATCTGCTTGACTATAGAGGAACATAAACACTATCGTGGCAACTCGACGTGAGAACTGGAACCAAAGATGGATGTCAATAAATCAAACACCAAGGTCATTTACGAGTCACTTTGGCACCAAGCATGATTCAGTCTGTGGTCTTGATATGCATTCACTAGCATCTCCTAAGCTGAATTCAGATTTTCCCAATTCCATCCATCCATGCACATTGAACTAACAAATGGCTTATCCATTTCTCATCTCTGTTACTTGCTCTCCTCTCAAAGAGATAGACTCGTTGGTTACTGAGCAAAGGCCGGGCCCATGCTTCCAGTATTGCTGCCGCAAACGAAGCGTCCGTTCACCAGCTTAACAGCCAGGGGGTTTCCAACTACCACACGTTAGCTTCTACATGTTCGACTTGGAAAATGTGGGAGACAGCTTCAGACTCACCACGAGATCCAATCTCCAAAGCAGTGAATCTCGGCATACGCTTGTCATCCAGACAGTTGCACTTGAGGTTCATGTTGTCGCCACCGTGGATGTTGTCAATCGTGCATGGCCGGCAAGTAGCATCAAACCCACCGCTTCAAACACCGTAGTTGTTAGCTCGGCTATCTTGAAAATGAGATCAGTAGTACCCAACTTACCCTGGTTGGTACACCAAGTTTCCGCCAGCATTTCCGATACACTCGTTCAAGTTCAAGCTCGTCTTCCACCAATCGCCAGCACTGTTCCTGCAGAGGCCATCAAGAGTCGTCATACCAACTTTTCCATGGCCTCCAAGCGTAATCTGCACGCAGGTACCGTCAAAGGCAGCACCAGCAGGAGCCTGGACATTATCCTCGGTAGCGTTTCGAGCGAGGTGATTGAAGCCAGGGAGTGCCACCGGAGCGGCCTGGCCAGCAGAGTTGACAGGGGCAAATTGGCTAACAGATTTGTCCTGAGTGGGAGCTGCAACGCTGGTGCCAGCCAGAGCGAGGAAAAGAACGGCGAGAGACTGCATGGTGAAGTGAATGTGGTTTTCCGTTGTTGCCTTGGCTGTCTCTTGTAAGATGAGTTGTTGTGATGGTTATTAGGCAAACGATCGGAGAAAAAAAAAGAACAAAGAAAGAAACAAGTTGGAATCCCGAAAAAAAAAAACGAAATGAAATGAATAGATAAATGAAAACGAAGCCCAGATCCAGAGATGAATACCAGAGTGGGGCAGCATCCGAGACAGATGCAGCTGTCCGGCAAACAAGCAAATGCACGATGGCAGTTGGCAGAAACGACGCCTCTCCTGACCCGTGCGCTCCGCTCTCTGACCCCCCTGCTTGACGTGCGTCGGCTTTCTTCCGTTTGATGCGTAAAACAATGTATTGGTGAAACAATTGGTCTAATAGGAGAAGGAGGAGAAGACTTGGCTCTGGTCCGCTCGTGACACCTTTATTAACGTTGACAGGACAATATTGGCATCATCTTGGCTCGACGCCCCGGCTTTGAGTAGCTCGCTATTCAGGAATGTGTTTGCATCAATAGTCGGTATTGTTAAAGGGAGAATAATAGAGGCCATCTAGATAAATGGGAACGTTTGAAGAAGCAAGCGAGTATGCCTACGAAAGAGTCGGTAACGTGACCTGCGCTGGATGCGCCTTCCTCAACACACCACAGATCTCTTCTGATTCGGCTCGAAATTACCGAAAAGCGATGCATCCACAGATGACGTATTTCACTGTAAGAGGTACTGGGTAGGTACCGGAAACTAGGTACCTAGATTAAGGGTCGAGCGCCATATTATTGTTGGTAGCAGATACATATTGCTGTTGGTAATTTCAGCCTCAACAGCCAGGAGATCTGCTTCATCTGAATTAGCTTCCGTATTAGTTTCTGTATCAGCTTCTGTACCAGGCCACCTATTGGGAACGTGCATCCATCCGGCCCAATACTCACGGGGCCAACAGCAGGTATAACAACTCTCTTGCATCACAAATGCAGAGAAGCTCCAATGCAAATCTTAAACATGTCTCTTCATATCAGTAACTAGTGACTATCTTCCTGGCTAACACATAATCGTTCCATAACGTTCTCATTCCCCTCATGGGACATACAAACTCTTGCCGCCATCGTAATCTTGAACATGAGTGCTGCCCAACTCTGCAGCTTCATCACATCCCGTAGGATCAAAGTGTAAAGGGGGAAAAAAAGGGGGTGAAGAGAAGTGAAGAAAAATACAAGCCAGCCATAGACCAGGCTCATCAAGTCCTGCTTGCAACAGTGTTCACACACGCCATCCAATCATAGGCCTGATGATATTTGGTCACCTGTCGTCGCAGTCCCAAGCACACCGGGTCTAGAGCCAGACCGTCGCCTTTGCGTATGTGAATGATATATACACAGGGTAAATGAAGTTGCTGAGATCAGCCGTATAGAATAAAGAAGAAAAGGAAAAGGAAAAAGCTTCGAAGAAAAAAAAAAGAAACAGACACAAAGACAGAGCACAATTAGACAGCAAAAGAGGGGCAAAATGAAATTATATCCTCGATTGCTGCCGCAGCGCGTTGTTCTGTGTGTAGATACCTCTCATAACGCCCAGCGCCACCATTTTTTACCCAGATGTTGCGCGCAAGGCCAATATGCTTTATCGAAAAATAGACAGTGACTTAGCATTGGCTGTTCCATCAGTAAGCCTGGCCAGGAACAGGCTTCCTACCGATGGGACCTGCTTGGGGTCCTGACGGTGGCCCTGTTGGTGATGTTGGCGACGTTGGGTTTGGGTTCAGTGGGCTGGAAACAGGGGGGCTCCCACGTTGGCTCATCGCGCTGGGGCTTTGCGGCCGGCTGCCCTGGTTCTTGAGTCCGGGGCTCATCGGGCGACCCATTGGAGACTGGGGTCGGCCTGCGCCGTTGGGGCTCATCATCGGACCGGCAGGGGAAGCGGGGCGCGAGCCGGGACCTGGGCCCATACGGGGAGCACCGTTGGGAGGGCCGTTAGAAGCACGCATGCCCTGAGGCGTCATCGGTCGCTGGCCAGAGGGGGAGCCGGGTCCCCTGGGAGGAGCTCCCTGTGGCGGCCGAGGCTTTACGGGTCGCGTAGACAGACATGTGCGAGGGACAACACCCTGTCGGGACCTATCCAGACGGATGACAAGCGCCTAGAAGTGCGTATGTTAGCAGATGTTCCGGAATTGAAGAACGCAAAGAGGCGGGGGCTATGGAATCCAAGTACTCACCCAGCCATCGTCATATTCGTGAAGCAGGCGTACCAGGTCGCCTGCCTTCAGTTCCAGTTCGTCTTCAAGGGAAGGCTTGAAATCCAGCTGCACGCGATGGACAGTCGAGTTTGCAGGTCCGCCTGCTGCAGCGATAGCGGCCGCACCAGATCCAGATCCGAGAGTGGCCGAGGACACGCTAAATTCGGAGCCGGCGGGGCTTGGGGGAACAGCATCGAGGGTATTTACGGTCAGGTCAACATTGTTCTTGTTTCGCATGGAAGCCTTGCGGGCCAACTTGGTGGTTCCGGCCGCGACGACCACTCCGGTGGCGGCAACAGCAGCGGTCACAGCAATAACCTCATCAGCCTTTGACATCTCTGGGTCTGCCGAGTTCTCGGCCATGGACATGACGGAAGGCGTGTAGGGCTTGTAAGTCGGAGTCTGAGGGGTTTGCTGATCATTGATAGGGGAGGGAACACGCTCGGCTTGTTGACCAAAGGGATTGGCAGGATGGTTGCTCTGGCTGGTATCAGGGCGATCCGCAGCTTCACCAGTAAGAGCGACACCAACAGCGGCGCCGGCGCCGGCAGCGGCTGCCTGCTTCTCGAGATCCCAGCCAGGGAGAAACTGAGTCAAGGGGCGGAGGCTGATGCGCGGCGCATTCGGGTTTGAGCGAACAAACGGATCTTCCAGAGGTTCCGGCGACGGTGCTGGCGAAATTTCTGGTGACATTGCTGACACTGGTGACACTGCCCGCGCCACGGGTGCAACTACGGGTGCAACAACAGGTGCAACAACAACAGGTGCAACAACGGGCGCAACAACGGGCGCAACAACGCGTGCCGCGGCTGGTGCCGCAGCTGGTGTCATGACTGGCTTCACGACCGGTGCGACAACAGGCGCCGCCGCCGCTCGCTGCTGGACAGGAGGAGGAGGAGCAGCCTTTTCATCGTCGTCCGCAAGCTGCTCAAGCTGAGATTGCTGCTTGCGGCGGCGGATGAGGAAGAAGACAAGCAGTCCAATAACAAAAACACCACCAAGCACTCCAATGGCAATCCCTGCCTTGGCACCGGCGCTGGTTCCGGAGCTGGCCGTGCTGATGCTGCTGGGGGTTGTCGTTGCGGAAGCCCCGTCGAGAGTAGGGGAGGCAGAGTGGGCCCGATTGCCATCAGCGACGTGTGTTGGAGAGGATGAGGGCGTGGGCGAACTAGTAGCCTTGGCAATAGAATCATCGGACTGGGACGTAGTTTGAGGAGGGCGAATCACAGAGGGAGTAGAAGGGCTCGCCTTGGGTGTCTGGGATGGCGACTTCTGCTCCTGGCTTGGCGTCTCCTTGGGCGTCTCCTTGGAAGTTGGCGTCTCCTTGGGTGTCTCCTTGGGAGTTGGCGTAGGCTTTGGAGTCTCCTTTGGCGTCGGTGTCTCCTTCTCGGACTCCTTGCTGGGAGAGGGTGAGGGCTTTGGCGTCTCCTTCGGGGGATTGTGTACAGTCACGTATCCACCAATAGGGCCAGAAAAGGTAGCTGACATGGTCTTGTAGACGACCTGAACCACAGTCTGTTGATCTAGGAAGGGGTCAGCATGTCAAGGCAACAGAAGTGGATGACTCCAAGGACATCCAAGCCAAATATGCAGTTGATAAATACCTCTCTGAGCATTGTTGTTGATCTGTTCCTTGGCACTGTTGTGCCTGTCACTGGGGTTCACGCCATTGATGATGTTGTCGATGTCGTCGATGATGTTTCGACGACGGTGGAAGTGCCGGTGTGAGCTAGGCATCTTGTCCAAAGTGAATTCCGGGGTATCGAGGAAAGAGAAAAAAAAATTGATGTAGCGTCACAGAGCAAAACCAGGACGTGGTTTTTCGTCTTGGCCTCGAATTATATTGGCAGTTCACTTCCGCAGTCGCAAGAGGCTGGGGAAGTCGTCGTCTTGGAACGGAGACGACAGTAATGAAGGGAGAAGGAATGTGGTGACTGTCGAGTCAAAGAGCGTTTCTATCCACGGCGGGGAGAGACAAATGTCTCTTTGTTTTTTTTTTGGGGCTGGGGAACAAGGGAGCACCGGGTCAGCTGGATTCGAGACAATGCCAGGCCGCGGTTATTGCTGAATTTCCCCAATGTAAATGACGATGCAAATGGCAGCGCAGAAAGCCAGAGAGAGAGCGAATCGAGACTTTGTGTGCACTCGACTAATGCGCGCAATATCCGAACGGACAGGCTGAGCAGATGAAAGGAATGACTGCGTCGATAAAATCAGTGGATGAATGAATGAATGGACAGACCGGAGCGCAGCTCTTCAACTGACGCAGAGGCCCAGACCGCACGATCGCTCGCTTCAAGAGGCGATGATGTGTCGTCAGCGATGGCAGGACGGTGGTGAGGAGGGAAAAAAAGAGAAGGGGAGAGGCGAGAAGCAAGCGAGCGACAGCTGGGGAATAACCTGGACGGACGGACGAGCCAGGGCTGGGCGAGGCCAGGGTCCAAGTTCATGGTGTGCAGGTACTGGTACGAACGGGTGACTCCTGGGGGGGGGGGCCTGTCAAGCGCCCAACGCCGCGCCAAATCAGCGGGCTGCGGGCGAGTGCTGGGCGCTCCACAGTCTGCTACTATGTACGTACAGGCGCGCAGTTGGCCACTAGCTGGAGCGCTGCAGCAGTAGGTCCAGGTACTAGTACGGGGAGTGGATGATGGCGATGAAGATGCTGTGCAGCACGGCAGAAGCAGAGAGATGGAGCTGTTGGCCGCGTATTGGCCGCAACCAAGGCCATTGACTTTTGGCAACAATACTATGTACATAGTACCTTGTCAACCTCTATTCACGCTTGATGGATTAGAATATTACAACTACTAAGCATATTGTAGCTGCCAGAGTAACTCTCGTGCAGTGGCTGCAAGTACTGTACATGCCCATGGACAAGACTCCATACCAAGTGCAACTTAGTGCTGCTACCCAGCATCAGAGCCAGTCCCAGTCCAGATACGCGCCCTGTGACCTTGCTCTCGAGATTTGATGAGGATCAGCACTGCTCAGAAGGGCTCAAGTGCTCCCCCAAGCCTCAATAAGATTGCTAGCACCACAGCCCGCTGCAAGTCCACCAGGATCCGCACAGGGGCCGCTGTCCTTGGCTCAGGCACCGCCGCGCTGCCATTGGCTGCTGGCCCGGCGGGCAGGACGCGCTAATCCAGGAACCGTTGCCAGTCATCCAGAAGAGGGATGCAGTCATTGGCCCGTGCGACGCGCTGCTTCGTTTTTTTAGCTCGTCACTTGCGACCCCTGGCATTGTTTTCTGCACGAATCCTTGCTGTTCTGGTTGCGTGTGTTTGGGAAAAACGAGCTGCAGGTACCGGGACTGGATGCCTTGGTGCCTGGTTCGACTGTTTGAGTGTGGTTTTCCAGGTCATCGATACAGTATACATGCTGCTGTGGCTTCTGCCCTGGTTCATTCTGCTCCCCTTCAATATCCGCCACAGCCATGACGGCACCATCGGATCACGTCTCGTGCTGCCTTTTCAACCGTCAGCACCCATAACTGAGTCGTGCTGCTATCGAATGCTTCATATATAATATACGGGATGCCAGGCTGCAGGTACCGTTACTCGATAGCCAGCGCTTGGTTGACTGGCGAACTCAGTAACTGTACCTCGTACTGTACGTGCAAGTCCGCTCAACTCCCTGCTTCGCAGCCTCACTAGGATCTGTCTGACAAGACCCAGCTTTTGAGAAGCAGGACTCTTGTGCCTGCAATCCAAAGATCACGTGTTACTGCTCCTGTACTGTAGTACTATGTACTACTCACTCGCAAGCACTATCCCAATACGAAATATGGAATTCCCACCATCACATCACCACACTGCCAGCACAGTATTATCCAGCACTACACAGGCATCTCAATATACTACCACCTTCAACACAATTCAAGCTTCAGCCCCCAACTCTCCCAAGCCCACACCCTCTCCAATATCCCCCGGCCCTCTTTCTGCAATCTTCCCGGCTCTTCAATCCCACTCGCCCATTGTCTCGACTATAGACGCGCTACCCGGCTTTCAACTCGGTCTACGAGCTAGCCAGGGTTCATGAAACACCCCCCTTTAGCCTTGGCATGCAAAACTGGTGATTACCTACCCAGCTGCAGTAGCATTTCCGTCGTCATTATGCAGGCCAGCCCTGGCAACAACCCAAAGAGCCATTTTTCTGCTCTTCTCTAACGTTCGACAGCAAAAATGGCTACTGTCGAAAAAGAAATGTCCCCATCCCCTAATTTTTGCTTCCCGGCCCTTCCCATTGCCCAGATAAGCTCAAGCAGAAAACGGAAACCTCTGCGACCCAGATAAAGGAATCTCGCCAGAATAAGACACCCAAAAAAAACATCCCGAGTAGCCGTTTCACTTTACCGTCTCTCCCCCAACCCAACCCTAAGGCTGAATTTCGTCAGAATACCTTACGCAAATCGACCGCAAAAGGACAAACCCTCCCTTGCCATCCTTCTTCCCATTTCGCTTCCCAAAGGAGGAGCAAAAACCCTCGTGCCCTGCGGGGCCCGGATCGGACGAGCACAGTACTGGAGTAGTTCGACGGGGACCGTGCAATCTCTCCAATCCAAAACGCCCAGAAGAAACATCCAAACAATCGCGGAGGCGGGCCTAGTAATTTTTTTTTTCCCGGGCTCTCGCGTCAGTTTGGTAAGTTGGTAATTCGACTTTTTTTTTTTTCTCCTGTGTGCCGTTATACCTTGGCCCAAAAAAAAAAAAAAAAAAAAAAAAAAAACGCCAAGCTTTCTTCGTCCCAGAGCAGCGCTTCGTATTTGTAAACCCGTCCCTCCAATTCCCGCCGTGATAATACCACATAGTAGTACTATGCACAAAAACACACCGAAGACAATCCGCCTTCGGCAGAGTTCATCCCATCCCGCAATTAAGGATCAAAATAAAGGTTCCAGGCACCCGAGGCTGAAGAGCGGCGGGAAATTTGCTTGTTTGTCTGTGTCTCGGAGCCTGGGATTCAGCTGATACCCTGCATCTTCTCTCTAATTTACGTACACGTAATCTACACACTACAGCATGGACAGTATACCGTACAAACTCCGTGCCTGTTTGCAGCTCCAACATACTGTAGTGTAACGAAGGGACACACACTTCCGTCCGTCGCTCACATAAACACACGCCCTCATCTAATATCGTAGTGTAGGGTGTCTAATACCAAAATTAAGCCCACCAAAAGATTGGAAAGCCATCGAAAAGCGCCACACTAGGCGGCCTCCTACGTTTGTACCACCCACTGTACTGCACAGTACCCCCCCATCAAACACAAATCATCCCATTTTATCCGCGCGAACCTCAGCTAGCTAGCCCAACGTGTTGATTGGCTTCTCCTATTCCCGTACGGAGATTTTCTTTGGGAAGGGGGATTTTTGTTTTTCTACTACAGGTGCTAGATGGAGCCAAAATCGCGGGCCCTTTGTTTGGTTCGAAAATGCAAGCGGAACCACTTGGCTAAACTCGTCACCGTAGTTTTGTATTACAAAAAGACAATTCTCATCGTATCGTATATCATCATCATTTTGTTCGCTCTGCTTATTCTATGCTGCTAATATCTTTGTATATAGTATACATATACACATAGGATTCATTTTTGGACGGGCGTATCCGCCCCCATGATTCCCGTCTGTCCGTCTAGGCAAATCGTAACTAGAAATTCCGCTCTGGGTATTGTAAAGAGGCAAACAGCGCAACCACCCAGGATCACAAGTCCCGTAACAATAGGACTTACCAAATAAAAAAAAATTCACATCGAATCCTCCATCTGTCGACTTCTCGTCTTCGTCCAGCTATCCTTGTCCTCTTTGCCTCCTTGACTCTCCAGTCCAAGCCCCTTTTCAACCCACTCCTTGCTCTCCATGTGACTCAGTCGGCTCAGGGCTCTGGCAAACGCAAACGCTTCTTCCTCACCCGCAAACAGGTTCGAGTTCTTGAGCTCCTCGACGCTATGCTCGAGGTTCTCCAGTAGCTTCTCCGTGGCCGCCTCGGCGGCTGGGTTGGCTTGAAGGAGGGACTCGGCGACTTCATCCCGCGAGACGAACAGCTCGGCCAGCGGCTTCTCAGTGGTGAGCACAAGCTTGGCATTGCCCTCATAAACGGCATCAATGAAAGTAATGAAGCGCCGGGCAAGGTCCCGCTCGCGGATCGTCATGCCGGGCACTTCGGTGACGATGAAGGCATCATATTTGCGCACCAGCTCGAGATAGTCAGCCGCCGACTTTGGCTTCTTGATGAGCTCGTCAAACGTGAACCAGGCACAACGCCCGCTGACGCGCGGGACGAAAATCTCTCGCCCCCAGACCTTTTGGGTCTCGGACCGCGGCTCAAAGTTATCCGAGTCGCCCAGGAAGCGGAACCACTTCTCTGCGTGCGAATCGGCATGCTGATCCAGAGCGGTGTGGTATACCCCTGACGGTGGCCGAGGGATCTTGCGGTAGTCGGTTGGCGAATCGAGATTGATGACGTGTAGACGGTTCTTGAGAAGCTTAATTGCCGGGACGAACGAGTCTCGCTGGATGCCGTTCTTGTAGAGGTCATCAGGGTGTCGGTTCGACGTCGTTACCAGGACTACGCCGTGAGACATGAGGCATTCTAGTAGTCTATTCACCCAAGTCAGTCACTCGTCTTATAACTGCATGCGAATCGACATCAAATGACGTCAAAGAAAGGGAGGCTTTACCTTCGCAAAATCATGGCGTCTGCTACATCTGTGCACTGAAACTCGTCGAAGCAAAGCACATTGCCCTGCTCCGCAATATCTGCCGCAACAAACGGTACGGCATCAACATCGCTTCCATGCTGTATCTTCAGCTTATGCAGCCTCTTGTGGACATCCTGCATGAAGTTGTGAAAGTGTATTCTCGTCTTCGTCTTGACTGTGGCGGGTAGGGTATCGTAAAACAGGTCCATGAGCATCGTCTTGCCGCTGCCCACGTCGCCGAAGAGGTACAATCCCCGAGGCAGATTCTCGGGAATGTCTTTGATCGTAGCCTTTGCGCCGCCTCCGTTGCCAAATAGCGATGAGAAGACGGACTTCTTGGTGGGCTTGAGGAGATCGAAGCTGGGATGGACAACGGGCGGCGCATGATAGTTGCGAAGCTCATTGTGGAGGTGTTGCAAATTCTCGATGATGCCTTTGGTAGCATATTAGCTAGCTGTAGCTACAAAAAAAATATCGCTCTTGGACAAGCTCACCTCGTTGATGCTCGTCATTCCGCAGAATCCCAGCATCTACGCGCCGGTCATACTCCTCCAGCGGACCCAGGCCAAGGATCGGACGATCTGACACAGTTGCAAAGGATCTCGTCGTCGCCAGGCAAGTCCCATATGTGCCACGTCTGATTCCAGCATCAACATGTCTTCTCATTCCGCCACTCAATCCCGCTCGCATGACCACAGGTTGTGCCGACTGCACCCGAAAAGCCCTGGAAAACTGCCGGCTCCTGGCGCAACACGCCGAGCAGCTCATCCGGCTCAAGGGTCTGGTAGCCACAACACCGCCTCGCATTTTGTACGTCTTGGAAGTGGTATATGACACGCAAAATCACAGAGAACAAAGCAATGAAGAGAGGCGAGAGACTAATATATGTGCAGAACTACCTAGAAACATCTGATGTTGTAGTTTTTAGTGGCGGTGCGGCTCAGGCGGAAAAACGCCATGCGGGTCGATTCCGAACTACCGAGTTTCGGACGTGTCCGGGCGCAGTTTTTTGCGCGTGGCAAATATAACCGAAGTTCAGGCGCTGGCTCCGATGCATGTGACGATTCGCGTCGACTCTTTACTGAGCAGAGTCTGTTTTGCAGCTTCTACCAGGGCAATGCCCAAAAAGAAGAGATTTTTCCATCAAGTAACAACTCTTCTCTTGCTAAATCTGCACCATATACTTTTCTTTTTTTCTTTTCAGTACGCGCGTCGCTGACTACTAACGCGACAAGACAGCACACCTGCAAAGGCACAACATCGTGAAAAAAAAATTGTGCCTGACCGTGATACCCTAGAATGCATCTGAATCTCCTCCTCTTCAAAACTCACCTTTCGCACTAGCCACAGCACATAACGACATAACCTCGTAAACACTCTCATTATCCTTCTGCTTCCGCCGTTTCTTTTAGTCGTACTCGCAAGGCGTCAGAGCAATATTTCTAGAACTCGCCCCCCCGATCCTACCCTTGCAGCTCGGCAACGGGCGGCATCTCACCGAACTACTAACGCAGATATCAAGGCTCTCGAACGCCTCCCCAGCAACTAGCAGCAGTAGTAATAAAAAAGTCCCAAAACGTACCAGCCGTTCTAGACCCTCTCGTTATCACATTTCCAACCCTTTTAGCCGTCTTACCAACGAGTTATTTCATCAGGTCAGCGCAACTTTCCCTTGTCAAGTAAAAAGCACTAATTTAGTCAGCCATTTTCCCATCAAGTGGCATGCTAAGGCATCTGGGCACATGGATTAGTCTGCTCCACGCCAGGTAGGCGAGCAGCAGCTAGATGGAGCGATTGGAAACGACTGGGGAAACACTTGGAGGGAGTAATGATCTATCATTTGTGAAGAGCTGGGCTAAATAACGCGGAGCTACAGCATATAGTATAACGTGCGAAAAAAAAAAGGTTGCCACCCGGCTTCATAGTATTAACTCAATCGCCTTGGGGGGTATATCTAACTCGTCACCTATCATACATCACGCAGGTACACACGTCTCATCCCGTCTTTGCCCAAGAAAATAAACTCCAGAATGAAGCCTCAATCGTTAAACTGCCCGTAGACAAAATGATTCACAGGCCACTCTACCAGATGACTACCTGTGCTTAAACAACCGACGTTTGATATCCCCAACTCAATTCCTCCCCTCCAACGTTGCCAAAGGACAAACAAACAAGGTATAACACGTGTTGGTCGCTACATGGTCAGCCGGGTATCTGCTCCTTTGGTCTTTAATGACAGGAACCAGGGGGTTCTGCCGGGATCCACATGTAAACTCAGGCCATCGTTCCGCATTGAGATTGTCCTCAGAGGCTATGCCTCGATCGTGCCCACTGCCGGGATCCTTGACGGCCGCGTGTTATCGGGGGCACAGAACAGCAGATAGCGTACCCCCAATTGTTTCTGGAAGCATCTGTGATATTGTATGCTGTGCTATACCGTTGACTCGATAACGCGGCTCCGTATGTCGAAGACGCCAATGTACGGCAAAGGCTGGCCGATATCCAGGGACTGACTGATCTGGCTTGTCCTCTTTTTTTTATTTTGCCATTTTTCGCGGTTTCGCGCGTGTCGTGGCTGGGGCCCTGTCGCGTTGTCCACCCAGCACGTCCCGGCGAACGGCACACCCAGATTTCACGACACTCGGTGCGATCAAACCCAGTAGAGCCCCCGTTTGCTCGCTAGCCATGCGAGCCTTTGTTTGGGGGGACACAGGGAAGCCGTCTCGTACATTAGAACGCTGAGCTTTGAGTGGGTTGTCGTGCGTAAATTCATCTTCGGTCTTTGCTGCGTCAATAGTAGCCGCCTCCGGGAGGAGGCGGGGGTTGAGGAGGAGGGGCGAAGTCGCGGGATGTAGGGTTATGGTACGGATGTATGGGCATGTAATTCAGCGCTGCGGGATTTTCTCCAACGGTCGGTTGAGTGGTTCCGCCGTGTTGGGAGACGTCTTCGAGCAATGAACTTGAAGGATTCATGTGTTGGAAGGAAGAGGACCTCAGAGGGGCCGCTGGCCCTTCGGTGAAGACTGGCGAGGTGTAAGTATGCGGTCCAGGCGGCGGCACCACCTGCTGAGGAGCAACCTGAGGGTGCCCAAAGGATTGCATTGGAACCGGCTGAGGATCCCACGGTGCCGCGCTGACTGATGATAAACTTGCCGGCGCCATTTCCCTCGTCACCTGGCTGGGCAGGGAAAAAGGCACGCTGGAATCTAGAGACACTGGCCTTCGAGGAGCAATGATTTGCTGGAGCGCCTGAACCGGGTCTGTTGACGAAGAGGCTCCGGCCTGCTGGAGGAGAAAGGAGGCAATGTAGTCGTCTTGGAAGCCGTGTTTGTGAAGTAGTTCCCGCAGTTGTCTGTTCTCTTCAGCCACTCGCCGAGCTGCGAGCTGCACCTCGGAACTTGCCTCGACACCGGACAGTTCATAAGCTCTCAAGCGCTGCTCAAGTTCGGCGATGTATTCCCTCCTCCGAGCACGAGATCTTCTCTGGTTGTCTCGGATGCGAGCGAGGTTGGCTTTTTGCTGCCGAGAGGAAAAGAGGAGAAGGGGTAAGTCGGCGACTGATTCCAAGCTAATGTTGATTTGGGGGGGAGAGGGGAAAACATGATACACGGGCTGAACTACTTACTGCAGGAGTTGACATTTAGGGCCCGATATGATTTGGCCGCATAAATAGCGACCTATCGCTCGAATCCGGAAGAAAGCTGTTAAAGATAGCGGTCCGCAAGGGGGAGGGGAGCGCGGAAGCAGGGCGTAAGTATGCAGCGCTGACAGCGGGCGTTTTTTTTTCTCGGTGGCATATAACGATGGGATAGATATTGGAGGGGTCTAAAGAGGTTGTCTCGTCCAGGAAGATGATGAAATCCGTATACTCAAAGCCACAACAACCATGACCCCGAGTCCCTGTGGGATCTTGCGTATACAAGACGAACAGAGGAGGGGCCAACAGGAGAGGGATGGAGGAAAAAAGAATAAAAAAATAAAAAAAAAAAAGAGAAAAAAGGTGATATGGGTTTTAAGAAAAAAAAAAAAAAGAGTATTAGAAAAGAAAAGGTCAGCAAGATCCACCAAAGAGTCGCGGCCCTGGACGGCGACAACAAAAGACGAAAGAAACGGGTCTCTGTCTGCTTCCAAGTCCCCCCGGAGGGCTATGGATTCAGGGACATCCGTCTCTTCCAAGAAGGGAGCTGTGAAAAGTCGGCGGCCGAGCAGTAAAGGCGAACATGGGCATTTGCCCTCCTTTGGGGGTGGTCCCGTCTCTCTCGTTCCCTCAGCGTCTCTCTCTCTCTCCGTCGTCTCTTTTTAAGGCGACCAGAGGAGCTATCCAGCAAGCAATAAGCGGGGAGGAGAAGGAGACACGACACGACCCAGGCGCATTCAGGTCACCTTGCACAGGCAGAAAAGAGTCCCTGGCCTCTGATATAGGGATGAGAAAGAGGTAATTTGGGGGACCCAGGTAGCTTATTAGGCGGGAAATCGGGAGATGTACTTGGCAAGTCTGGAATAGAAGAACTGCTTGCCTTGCGTACATGTACCCTAGGCTTAGGTCTAATACCGTATGGATGCCATGTTGGACTGGACACGGGAAGCGCGCTAAAAGAGAGGCAGCGTGGGCGGCCAGCCCCAGATAGCAAGCAGCTACATGGAGAGGTCCAGCCTCCACAAAGAATTCGTACTAAGTTAGCCCGCCCACGTTTATTCGTGTGTATCCATGGATGTCGGTTTGGAGCTGGGGCGAGATGCGCCACTCACGGGTCGACGATGCCGCCCAAGTCGCTGGAGTGCGCAAGCCACCTCGGCGAGCAATAATATCACCGCCCTCGGACGTCGAGGTATGCAGCCACGCCTCTGATCCACGTGTAGATGGCCAGTGAGCTCGTCGTAGCGGCGGTGGGCTGGCCTAGGCAGTTGGTGGCCATGGTAGGGCTGCGAACACAGAGCAGAGGCGGATATCAAAGGGGAGAGACGTCGCCTAGCCGCTCTGGCACGTCACTTTGAGCCCAGTGCCCGATGGTGGGCGCTATGGGCGGGTCCTGTCGACGTCCGGGATTTACATAGTAACATGTAGAGATGCGTGTTTACATGCACATGTGAGTGCGCAAAGCTTGCTAGTAAGATGGTCTAAGGCAGGCTGGCAGCGATGCCAAGTTGCCTGTGCTGTGCTGTGCTGTGCTGTGAGCTGTGCTGAGGGCCCCGGCACCGTTGCGTCTTGGGGGTTAATTTTTTTTTTTTTAACCAGCCTCCCCTGCCCGCAATCAGGACGGAGTGGTGGACATGCGAAATACGGCGTAATATCATTCAATGTCTCTCTTGCGGGAGGGCGACCAGGACGGACGAGCCCAGAGCAGAGCAGACCAAAAGACGAGACAAGACCAGAGAGGGCAGAGCAAGGCAGAGAGCGGCGCTTGAAAGAAGGAAGAAGGGGGGGGGGGGGGGTGCGGGCGGGATGCCGTGCCTGCGGTTCGTTCGGACAGACTGACAGGGCCGCCTCTCCCTCACGCGCACAGTACAAGCACCAGTCCAAGCTCCGTAGTTACGCGGACATGCTTTCTGTTCGGTGTGACAGCAGTCGACGGAGCGTGCGCCGCTCGCAGAGATGGGCGATCATGAGACAATCCCTTGCTGGAGCCACACTCCCGACAGACTGGATTCTGACATGCCATGGTGGTGCGCCAGCGCCGTTTTGGCGGGGCAAGAGGCTGCTTAGCCCTAACGACGCCATCCTAGAAGAGTGCTGGGAGTGTCTTGTGTGAGAGGTCGACGGCCGTCAGAGGGCAGGATTTTGGGTTTGTGGTGGTTTTGCTGGTGCCCGCGCGCTTGCAAGCATCCACGGCCTCGGGTTCCCCTCCTCAACGGGAGCCGTCCGACGCTGGGAGCTGGGAGATGGGAGCGAGTGAGAGGCTGAGAGGAGAAGTTGGAGAGGAGCGGGCGAACGAGCGAACGAACGAGCGGAGAAGTCGACCAGTCAGTCTGGCAGTCGGTTCTCGCACAGCAAACAACTCCCATTAGCACATTGCCGGCACAGTACTACTTCAGCACCGTGCAGCCCATGCGTGTGCCGGGGCGCGTTCCGACAGACAGTGCAGATTCGCTATTCAGACTCTGCCCCCCCGGTCGTTGCCATGTGGTTTCTAGTCCCAGGTCCGGGGTGTTAAAATTGAATCGTGTTTGTTGTATGAGAGAAAAGAGATGGCAGCAGATTAGAGGACCTCGATGAAAACGCCACTCATCCGCAGTTACATTACGCTGCAACTGTTTCCGAGGCAGGCAGAAAGCGCCTCTGCCTGGCACACCCCCCTACAGTACCTGGTAGTACTACCTGTACTATACTATGGATACTATCATACCTACCTAGTACTATACGATACCATACTATACTATACTACCTGCCATACTATACTATACTTTACAGTACGGTACTGTAATACTACTAAACGTTGAACCTAGGTAATTACCGGCGCCGCCTTAGCAACCGGGCTCAGCATCTCCAGACGCAAAGATCCAAGCTACCTGGACCTGGCAAGCAAAATACCAGATGGCGTGGTATCCGGTACTAGCGGTTCGTGGGCGGGTTTCTTGCGCTCCAGGCCCCTCTTCCACGTTGCTCTCCTGCCGCACGGGTACCAACCTCCCCCAACTGCTGTACCCAACCGCTGCACAAGGGCATGCCACGATGTACTCGAGCTCCATGTTTGCAGGGTAAATTAACACCGATTACCAAGGCGCGGATGAGGTCATGTACCCCTACACAGCCGCCTTGTACCCGGTCTCCGATGCCTGGCCACCAAGGTTTCCACCCATCGAAACCTTCTGGCGCTGGAGGTGCCTGGACTCGTAACCCAGCGGTGATCACGAGGCGCTGGTTTTTTTGTCGCTGAATCTGCCGCACGTCGATACGGGAGGCGCGATTTCAGCCCTCCACTGCCATCGCCATCGCCATCGCCATCGTTATTTGTTGTGTGGGTGAGTTTTTGCCAGTGCGTGTGTGTGTGTGTGCGTGTGCGTGTGCGTGTGTGTCAAAAAGGTGTGTTGGCCAATGCCTAGTTGAAACTGTTTTCCCTGCATCTCACATTCCTCAGTCGGCTGTCGCTGGCTCGCCCAACCGCTGCGAATGACTTCACACAGCGCAAGACGAGAAAAGCTTCTCACCCTTCCTTTCTCCTCTCATTTCCTGTGCTGCTTTCTACTCGCTCGCCGCGATACACCTGCACCTACCTGAAAACGTCCATCGCAAAGCTTGCGTGCGAGTCCCAGGTAAATTGGCTCCTCATCTCGGCTCACCCCGGCGTCTCCCCACGATGATACGCTGACCCAGCTCGAGCTCAATTTCAGCCGCGACACAAATCAAATCACATTGCATGCCATGGGTCTGGGTTCCGCGCGCCTCTCGACTGGCACGCTAACTTTGCATGGGTGACTGATCGTGAAACGCATCAGCGGGTTTTGTAGCTCCCCTCGCAATTGAAGATTGACATGTTGTCCGGTGAGTGTTGCGAAGCGCAATTTCGCTGCCAAGCAAGCGTTGCATCTGCGAATATGATGGATCCCTTCTTGTGCCTCTTGGAGCAAGAACTAATTACTAGTAGACAAGTTCCCCACCGTGACGAATTGGTTCAACGACACTCGGCCAGTTAACTCGCGGGGGTGACTGTGCTCTAGAGTTTTCAACTCTTAGGAGCTGGCCAGCGTTGAGTTGCAGGCTTTTTTTTTTTTTTTTTTTTTTTTTCCGCTCAACCCAACCGGCTTTCCTCGCCCATCTGAACAAGGCCGTGCTCTGCAGTTGCTTGCCTCACCTCGCCTCGCTTTGGCCTCGTGATGAATCGGTTTGCCGACGGACATCGTACGAGAAAAACAACCAAGTCTGCCACGCCCAACGCCTCGTCCTCAGGGCTGAGAGCCACCCCCCTCATCTGTGCCGGAATAAAGTTCCTCGTCTTTTCCTCGTTTGCTCAGCTCCAAGAGTTGCCAACTACCCAAGCCTGGAGTAACAACAACAACAACACACACACACACACAAAGAAAAAAAAAACACAAAAAAAAAAGGCTGACAGCCCAGACTGAGAAACAGTACGAATAGGGAGGCGCCACAGACTGGGCTGGACGTGTGAGCAGAGGCCCAACAAGAGAAAACAAAGCGACACCCTTCGCCTCTCTGCTAGCGGCTGAACTGGCTGATTACGTATGAGCTGAACAAAACGTAGAAGCCAAAAAACTCCAAGTGTTCTGATCTGGAGGGCTGAGAAAGGCAAATCGAGTCTGGTCCGGCAGCCGATCTGGATCCAAAAGCTTAAAAAAAGTCTTGCCAAATGGAGCGATAGAGCACCCCTATCCACGTGAATTTGCCCTATGGACGACACTAACGGGCTCCAGACGAGGCCATGGACAGCGGTCTTTGCCGTAGCTGCGCGAAGCCGATGCTACTGTAATACAGCACCGTTCCCTTCGCAGATGGCAAGGCGATGCTAATCCTCCGTCGACCTCTTACGCGGCCAACCAATGGTTACAGTGGTTACAGTGGTTACACCACATGAGGCTAATCGGCTCGAGCCATTGCGGCGACCAAAGAGCTGGTGGCTAGAGCCGGACGCTGGTGGCGATGCCAAGCAGACCCCGAAGACTCGGAGTCCCGCCACCACTAGATTGGCCGGCCGCCGATACGCGCCCATGCTTTTTCCCCTTCCAAAAGGTTGAGAATGCTCGAGAATGCTCGAGAATGCTCGAGAGCGCTCGAGGCTGTTTGCCATCCCGTCTCTCGCAGCTGAACTGTGGCAGAGCAGTCGCCGAAGCCGTGCACGATGTGTGTGTTCTGCTAGAGCAGATCCAGATTTGTCGTACGATTACATAGTCCATAGTATGATGCAGCCAGTTGGTCGGCGAACCTGCCTTCTCCACGGTACCCAAAACTGCTGTCTCGGCCCAAGGAGGTTTCTTTTTGCTTCTTCCTCTATTCCCAAGGAAGCCCAGCCCTTTTTTCCCTAACAAGGAATTTTTCCGGGGTTCCTTTCTTCCCTTATTTTTATTTATTTATTTGTTTATTTATTTATTTATTTTTTTTACTAAGCACCACAGCCACATCACAGATCCCAGATCCAGGCAAGACTAGCGGCCAACTCGTTCATGCGTACGAGTATAAATAGCGACTCGGACAAAAAAACCACAGGATGCTATATTTGGCACGGCATAGTCCTGTACTATTTGGATGCGGTGAGACTCTGCCTGATGCTTACTGTACATGCTTGTGCCTTGATCATCCGGCTACTGGCCCGAGCTTTGTCTTTGTCAGAGGCCAAGAACAGCTGGGCTTTCTGGTAGAGTTTGTAAGTCTGCGCTGCTGGCAAAAGAAGCTCGACAACCTGCACGACAACAAATGTAACTTCTGCTGCTATTATTGTGAATTTTATGAAATTCAACGACTCTCTTCTGCCATCCCAATGCCATCACTTTGAGACCTTGATGTTTAGTGATTGTCAGCTCTCCAAGACAAACATGACGGTCTATTCCCAATATGGCGCCAATATACACAGCTAAACATGCATGGATGCATGGGGGCTTTGCGTGGCGCAGACTGATTTGAGCCATCATCGGCTGCTCGTTGGCCAGTTGATTGGGCTCTTTTCGTGTTTTCCACACGATCTGCACCATTGGACCCTCCTGTTCACCAGAATAAACATGTAATACGAGAGGGAGCTGTCAGAATCCTTCGGCATCGACGTCCTGTATATAAGGAGCTGTGTTTCCCAGCTCTTGTTGCCGCCTCTCCCTATTGTGAAACAAGCTGTTCTGCATAGACATCTAATAGCATCCTCCTGCTTTTCAATCATCCAGCGATTTGTCTGTTTGCTGTTTTTGCTTTCAAGGTTCTTTTCCTTTTTATATCACTGCGCTTGATTATATTTGCATTACGAGATGCCTTCTCTCAAGAGTCTTCTTTCGGCCTTTGCCCTTGCGTATCTGGCCAGCGCGGAAACCATCAAGATCACGGCCACGTCCGGCAACGTCTTCGATCCCTCAACCATCAAGGCGGCCGATGGCGACGTCTTGGAGTTCATTTTCGAGCCCAAGAACCACTCCGTCGTCGCTGGTGACTACCGCTACCCCTGCTCCCCCATGGAGCTCGGCACCGGCTTCTTCTCCGGCTTCTTCGCGACAAGCAGCGGCGAAAATGTACCGTCCCTCTCTTTAGCACTTGTACACGGCACGTACGTATTCTAACATGGCGTCACCAGGACAAAGTATTTCGCGTAGAAATCAACGGAACCGACCCCATTCCGTTTTACTCTTCGCAGGGAAATGAGTGCGCCAGCGGAATGGTTGGCATCATCAACCCCAAGGGCAACCAGACTCTTGACGACTATAAGAAGCGGGCTTCCGTCCTCGCAAGGAGCGTCTCCCCCGGAAGGACGCCCTTTGGCGGAGAGATTGCAGACAACAACAGCAGCTCCAACTCTACCGGTGGCGACAGCGGCAGCGGAAACAAGGGCGGCAGCGGCGGCAACGGCTCCAACAACGGAAAGGGAGGCAGCAGTGGAAGCGGCAGCGGCAGCGGCAGCGGCAGCTCGGGAGACGGCTCTTCCGACAAGAACGGCAAGGACTCCGGCAGCGTCTCCTTGTCTGTCTCGATTGGCGCCCTGGGACTCGCCTTGCTCATGGCGATCTAAGTGTGCTGCGGCATGGTGCTTTTCTTTTGGAAGAAAAAAAATAAAAATAAAAAATCGTGAGATACCCTATTAGACTGGATTTGCGGCCCTGTCAGAGGAGGAGAAACATAGTAGTAGTAGTGCTTATGGCTGGATGTTATCGGCCTTAACTGTGGATACAAGGGAAGCGTGTCGGATTAGCTTGTCATCCCATCATCGTATAGACATGAGACATATGGTAATAAATAATTTTTTTTTTGGTAGTATTAATGCATGTTAATTACCTCTCTTACATCCTAGCCGTCTTTGAGAGCCTGTCCGGGTTTTCCCTATACCATACATGTAATTGCACTCTGCTCCGTATATAGCCGAGAGTCTAGGGAAGTTTGTTGTGTGTTTTGGATATACTATACTATTGATGTAATACTCCGTAAGACGAGCCGAAACGGGGTCTTAGTTGAAATAGTACCTGTAAACCTAGACATGTATGAACGTGGCGCAAGAGTAAGGATAACTCTGGCAACCTATACTATCTCGTGGCGGTATTATGATTAGTGAACATTGAATGGCGAAATCCGCCAATCCGCCAATCACCACTCCTCTCGTAGTGAATGAGAATGAGCGCATGATTTTTTTTTTTTTTTTTTGTATTTCGCGGCGCAGCTGATGAGGTCACATGAGCTGTACATGACAATAACGAAGCTGCTACGCTTATAGGTAGGAAGATGGATAGGCGTTGGAGCTACTGCGAGTCAGAGATCTAGCATCCCGAGCTTGTATGGAGCTACCTGGCTTTATATAGAGACATTACTATTCTGGTAGGTACTAGGTATGTAGCTAGTATACATTCAAGTCTATGCTTGTTTTGCGATAGAGGAGGAAGCTGTTTTCATATCCAGCTACCTAGTAATTTCTAATGACCAGGGATCCCTCATAACTTCTGCTGATATAAGCTTATGTCTGGGCACTGCAATAAGTGCTCACCATTAAAAAAAAAATTTACGTCCTCAATGTCCGGCTAGTCGCACAAGCTCGCTCAGTGAGTAATGTTTGCGGTAATAGGAATAATAATAGACTCGGTAACGCCTGTGATAGTGAAATCACAAACGAAAGAACAAGGGTAAAGTAATACCCAAGCTCATCCTCCAAATGGCCTTTTCCATTAGTCCCGTGAGAATCTCCGCCAGATTGCAAACCTCGACGTTTGACTCATCCGAAGCATCATGAATGATAGTAGTAGTCCTTGAATAGAGGTTCAGCGAGGCAAAGATCAGCTCTTTGTGTTCTAGTAAATTTAGGCTTCGTCAATAGCGCCTGCAATAAGGGTGACAGTTCATTCGTCCGGCGAGGCGAAGGCACGTGTATATTGACCGAGGGCGTTTTTTTTTTTTTAAGTTGGAGGTCAGCAAGAGAGACATCCATAGTCCAAGTGGCTTATTAGGTCCGCTCGGCAGCCTTTGGCGAAGGCGATGAAAGGGGCAGCTTCTGGGCCACCCGACCACCCGTGATGTGATTCTCAACAAGGCTGATGCTTTCTGCTGCTACGTTTATAGAGGTGTGAACTCTGTCATACGGCGTACGGCATGATATGGCATGCTCAGCGAGAATAGCACCGACAATCTTGTAGCATGGGCGAAATTGTAGGTTCTTTTCGTGTCCGTCGGGGGGCTACTCTGTAGGGCCGCTGATGGTGTGTTGAAGATGAGGACCGTCTTGTGTGAGTATTTTGTTCCATCCATCCATACAGCCTGACTATCTTCGTTGGCCGAACGGGGTTATCGTTGCGGTTTCCACTAATGGTCCTCTTGTCCTTCTCTAGGACTGCTATTTGTCATGCCGCTGGGTAAGACTACATCGGCTTCATCCTTTGGAGATTTAAGATTGGATCCATAGGCATATCGCCAAGGGAGTGGGCCTTGACACTGGCAGCCATAAATGTCATTGGTGAATCGAAGATACTAAAATTCCTCAAAGGTTTCGTAATCATCAATCCTCTAGATTGCTCAGCGCGTTGATCATCGCAGTCTGTCGCGGCAGTGTCATTTGACGTCTCTTTCTTCGATCAGCCCTGAAAATATTTCGCACAATCTTCCTTGTCGCCTTGCTTCTCCTCTCACTCGGCTGGGTATTATCTGTTCCCGAGCCTTCCATTGAGAAACGAGCGAGGGCAAGGGCCTGGGGAAGCATTTCTCCAAGCTTGGCAGAACTGCGTAGACTTCCTTGCAACGTATTGAAATTGAACTCTTATTCACATTGCTGTGACGAAGACAGAGCAGGAAGAAGTCGGAAGACAACTTCTTCTAATACGAACACATGCAAACTAACGACTGGGCGGCTTCCTGCTAGACTGTCGGGTTGTATGTGCGAAGGTGCTGCTGGTTGCAGAAAGATATGCTCCGGGGGTCTGGAGAAGCAGAAGACCAAGTTGGGGGCTGATCGATATGACTGTATTACGCTTTTGTCCTCTTGCACTAATGTGCGCGAGATTCTGCTGCATGTCTGGTTGGCTTCTTGGCGGACGGTCCCGGGGCGTTGTCAGAGTACAATTGCCCATTGGCAGCCAATCCGCAAAATTGTGTACATCGTCTTTCTCGACCTCTTCACTTTGTTCGCCTGCTTTGTCTAGCTCAACGTCTGATAGTAGTGGCATCGCCCAGCATGAGGCTACCGCGTAAGAGTTGCGTAATGCTCGATGGCTAGGATGCCTGTTAGGAAAGAAAGTCAGATAACCAAGAAAACGGGGGAGAGGGTATTAAACCAAAAACTTACCCATCCCCGGAAATTGATGCCATTCTTGTCACCATCGCCGCCCTCTCACTATTCGGCAGACTCTTCCGTTGGGAATGCTTTTCTTCTGACGGGTCAAGAGAGCTCGGCCTCATGCTATCCATTATTTCGACACGCCGTACAGGAGATGAAACAGATGGTTGGCGAGTTGTGAAGGATCTCGAGAATCGGCTCCGTCTCGTGTGTGAGTGTAGCTGGGTCTGGTGTAGATTTCGCGGCAGCCGACGCCTTCATCAGGTATGGCGACAGCTGAAGCTTTCTTTACGAAAGACATGCGTTGAAGGAGCAAGATGGGAATCTGTGGTCGCATCGGAAGCACAGGAGGGTGTAGATATTTGTGGGTGTGCTAGAGGCGAGTTACGGCGATTTTTGGTCGTAATAACAAGGCAACAGTAGTGATGGTGACTTGCTGTGGTAATGTATTATTGGTGCGCGCTCTGCCGCCGAGGGTTTGGGTGTTCGAACTCGTTCTTCTCCAAAGCCTATGCGTCGCCAAACTTGCG
The DNA here is from genome assembly GCA_010015515.1 of Trichoderma sp. TW21990_1. NCBI lineage: Eukaryota > Fungi > Ascomycota > Sordariomycetes > Hypocreales > Hypocreaceae > Trichoderma > Trichoderma sp. TW21990_1. The sequence continues at coordinate 727,566 of ML974118.1, forward strand.
CGCCTGCGTCCTCGAAGAGTAAGCACTCGAAAGTTGCGCTCGGATCGCGAGAAAGCTGCTAGGAAGCAGCGTGCTGAGGCCGCTCGCGCAGACAGTCTTTTGAAAGTTGGTATTAATATCGCCAATTCTTTGTCTGTCATTGCCGACGCTCTTGCGACTTATATGAATGTGGGTATTCTTTGCTAGTACTCTGCTAGGTAGCTGCTAACTCGGTGCTTAGGTTGAGGTCGGAATAACTCCGAGCATGTCGACATAAGAGCAAATCATTTAGTCCTGGGAAGTTCTGCTTAAACTCGGTGTGGGTATGTTCAGTATATTGTCGGCACTGGATTCACCACTAGTATCGGAAAGAAAACCTCTTGGCGGCGAGACGATCATTTGTCGATAAGTTGTGCGATATGGCAGGAAATCTTTTATCTTTTGTTTCGAGCATCTCGCCAAACACGTTCAGCTCCTCCAAAAGACCAGACTGATGGGTGTTTCCCCATATAATACCAGAATTGTACTGGCGAGGCTTGCCACACAATCGGGAAAGTCGCATCCTCGATTCATGCCTTCATGGTCCATAATTGCCTCTGTCGATCGGGCGCACTGCGGATTCGTTGCGTGTTTTGTATTCGTAAATGTGTTTGTGAACTCTCATTTTGGCTGTAGAGATTGATTGGTGTGTTCACCCCAGGAATAGCGCGACCCATGAGTCTGTAGAGAAACCCAAATGATAATGTGCCGTGCAATTTGACGAGCGGTTGATGTCTGTACCATATTCTCTCCCTCATTCTTCTTCCCAGGCTCGTTGTATACCCTCTGCTGTTATTTCAAGGAATTTGCACTTCTTGATGGTGGTTGCCAGCGCACACCTAACATGAGCAAGTAGAGTAGCGTTGCTGCCATGTATAATGCAACACTTCAGGGCCCAAATCTGGCGAGGAAGCATCCCATGGTCGGGTGATCTATTTTGTCCCTCATCTTGTATCCCCCTCAGTAACTCAGTTACAAGCTCCGATGTGAGTGCCGATTTGATGTTGCATCTCGTCAGCTAGCACGAGGTTACGTCTCCTCTTGAAGCTGTGCTATCTCTATCTGCGGCTTGGAGAAAAGATCCATACATCTCCACCCCCATATAAGTCTATCGGTATTGCCAGACTTTCGCTGCGCTTGACGTAGCCTCAAGTCTAATGACCGCCCATTGCACGTCCAAGACTCGCTTCATTTTGATGGAATCCTTGGTGGGAATTTAGGTCTCTGACCCGATCCCGTAGGGGTAGTCCTTGTACACCTCGGGCAACATGGATTGCAATACTGCGTCAACAACTTGGTCGTAAGGAGGTAGAGCGATTGCTCGATCTGGTCGACATAGCCGCTGATAACACTGTGAAGGTATCCTTGTATGTAATATTCGTTACTATGTGTCACGTTAATCATCTAGTTCAAGAAATGTCGACACCCAATATAAGTCTTTCTGCCTTCAATGAAAAAGGGACTCACATATAAGGTAGCGATGTCTTGAAGGGGGTTGCGTAATCTGTCTTTGTCTCTGCCGTAGTCTTCGTCGGCGATATTAGCCATGATAGCAGGCAGAGTCGAGTGGTTGGTCGTAGATTGTTCAGGCAAAGTTGTGATGGAACGAGGCATATTTAACAACACTAGACATGACTCAATTCACTGGGCTGTCGGAATAAGAGGGTCTATCCGCCTCATTCACGGCATCATCATAGTTTTCCATGTAGCTTCAAAATGCAGTAACCCGCGTCAGCAGAGCGCGTAAGCAGCATTCACAACGATTCATTCTTGCCAACTACTGTCATATGGTGTGGAATCAAGGCGTTTACCTGCATTTGTTGAGTAAAGTTGTAAGACAACAGCGGTATCCTGCAGTGCCAGCTCATCCTGCCGTGGCCTGATACCGTCAGTATAATCGCCACTTTGGCGGTCAATAAGCCAATAAGCACTGCGCAAGAAACAAGTGAAATGACTGAGTGCCGTGTCATTCCCCGACAAATCACAGCATGCTGTATTCACAAATCCATGGATGAAATTGGAAGAAAATGGAAGCACAAAGCTTACCCTCAAACAACAAACTTGCCGCCACAGCCTCCACATACTTCTCCCTGTGAATCCCCCACTGCGTCCACATTCCCAATGTGCTCCTCCGCCAGCTTCTCTAGCTCAGACACCTTGAGACAGCGCATCTTACAAACGCCACAGACACGAGATATTCCCGGTGCCAGGATGGGAATGCCGGACGTAGCGCATATAGCTGCTTGGGTGTTAGTGAAGTATAAAATAAGGGTAAGAAGAGGGAGAACGAGTTGATTTCGTACCGAATGCATGGCGATTCTCGCAAGTAGCCACATCGTCTTTGATCGATAGCCTAGCATCGCAAAATACACATGGTAGACTCGTAGCCACATTCTTGAATAATTCCCTCAATGGACTGGCCTGCTGTCTGCTGGACGAGGGCTTATATCTTGGAGTCACGCCGGGGACGTCGCTTCCCAGCCCGTACATCCACTCCCATACTCGGCCTTCAGTGGTCAAGGGCTTAAATATTGGTCTCACGCGGTGTGGTTTGTCGTCGGCATCGGCGGAGACCTGCCAATCGAAGTGGACGTTTGAGACGCCTCGACGATCGGGATGCTGGGTGTCGTGTTTCGAGGCAAGGACGGCGGTACATCCATCGCCGGGGGATTTGGCCAAGCCCCAAATGCGAAATCGGTACGGGTGGACCTGCAAGGAGGGCTCAGCTGGGATGGGAGGTGCGTCTTGCATTGGCTTGTCTTCATCTTCAGAATCCGAATCAAAATCTGAGTCGACGCCGTAAAGCGCAGCCGTTCGAGCGACGAGGCGAGCATTCTGGTCTCCGATATCTTCCACCCATTGCGGGAGATTTTCTCCGGGTAAGTTTGTCTGGTACCAATCGAGATTCGTGGAGGTGGCGGATAACCTAACCAGGGAATAGTATGGAATCGGGGGTTTATGGTCGGGATCTGGATCATGGACAATGAGCCCTAGAGTAAAGGTATTAGAACATGAGTGACCCATGGATATGATATTTGAATGTTACCTGTGATGGGATTCGTCGACATGTCATCTGCCTCGGCATAGGCTGAAGCACACTCCCAAATAGAATGCGGAGGTGATGGCTCATTCAAAACACCGTTTAGCACGACTTGGAAAGATTTAACAGTGAACGGAGTGGTGACAATGCCTCGGGCGGTATGAGAATCTCCCTCGGTCCATATCTGCCCTCATTAGCATAAAATCTCAGTCAGAAGCATAAACAACAACTGCCACGTACCGCATCCTCCCACTCAATCAACGCGTCACTGGAGAGAGGAAGACATATTGTAGTAGTGTCGCTTCGTTCAGACTCCACGTCGGGCAATTCTCCCCTCTCCCAGTCGCCATACAGCACAATCCTCCGGAAGCCCACATGATTTTTCGCAAGATATGCAAGCGTTGCGGTTCTATATCCATTATCAACGAGCCAGGGGCTCCATTTAAGAGAAAAGATGCTACCCTGAGGACTGAAATCCGGATCTTGAGGATCCGTAGTCTAGAAAGAATAAGGACAAGTCGCGGACGGGGGTAGTAGGAGGTAGACTTACTTCCTTGTGGGGACCTCGTCCATCAATTCTAATGTGTTCTGTCAATGTCCAAATCCATTCTTGCTCAGAGCCGCGTTTGGAGGAATCCCGGCGACGATGATACTGGACACTCATGACAACAATCTGACCCTCGTCGTTTAGGTAGGCTAGCAAGGCTCTTCCCGGGGCGATCTCCTGAGCCCACGAGAACGATATAATGCGCTCATTCATGGTCCGGAAACCATCTGCGGAGTTGGAATCTGGGATTGGCAGGTTGGCTCCCAAGCCCCAAAGTACCCTCCAGTTCTTGAAAGTCCGAGTTCTCGTACTCGATGTGGCAGATGACTGGCTGTCGGCCTGCTCTCCAAACGTGATGAGATTGCCGGTAGTTGTTAGGGCCATCAGCACTGGCCGCGAGTTACAGCCTAGTCCACTTGGCGACCACTCGACTCTGATGACTTGTCCCAAGGCTGCGCCAGATCCTGTGACCGTCCCATTTCCAACGCCTCTGAAACTGCCCTCGTCGCCGGTTCGGGGCGCTAGCAGTCTGACGCCCACTTGGGCGCACAGCTGGCCATTTATCTTGGTATGTGGGTTGATCACGGCAGATGGCTGGAGAGAGAGTGCAAACTGGTACTGCGAGGCATCTCGCTCATCTGCATCTGCATCGTGGCCGGCCAGGTAATCGGGCAGGAAGATGTAGATGCACTCTTGCGTGGCAACGGCTAATTCAGCGTCGCATGACCAGGCAAGGGCGTGTGGCGATGGCGGACGAGAAGTAAGAGATAGCGTCTGGAGGGGACGCGCCTAAGACGATTTGTGTTCAAAGTCAGTAATCGAATTGATGCCGATATGTTGAGCTCGTGAGCAAAAGAGGCTGCAGGCGAAGGGAAAAATCACGGGCAAGGCTACGGAGTGTGACAAGAGAGTCTGAAGATGAAAGAGCCGGGCCTTGTTCTATACATATTGGTATATGACGGCCAAATAATGGCTTGAAAAGAGAAGAAAACAAATAAAACCTCGACTTTATTTTGGAGAGATGCCCATCAGATGCCGCGTCAAACGAGCTGATGTCAAAGCTGCCAACTCACCCTGAATCGGTCCATGCTATGGAGGGCTGGGCGAGTCCAATTTCATCAGAACGCGCAGATGTACAGTCTGATTCATTGGTATGTTTCAAGTCCTCTTGCGAAGATTCGAGTTTTCGCTCGGTAGGGTCATGGAGATGAAAAGTTGGTGAACAAGGTTCGATTCTGAAGAACGCTGCATATCTAATTTGCTGCTGACTAAGCAAGCATTCGCCTGGTCCGCCTATGATATCATCTACCATTGTTGAATTGAGCTTGAATAGAGTGCTTGCAAATATTCGTTCTTTAAATGGGCGATTCAAACAATTAGCCTCCTATTGATGCATGCTTGATGGGAAACGAACTGATTGCTTCTCTTGTGTTCACACTCAACATCATGCAAAAGTCTACTCCACAGCTACTACTAGGTAGTATCGCATAATCCCTGGCATTGCTCGTAAACAGACCTGTTGGACCTTTATTAATCTTGCGCTAAGATGGCTTATAATCTAGGCTTAAATTCAATTCGTAAATAATCAAGACAAAAATAGTATATAAAGATAGCCGCAGTTTATGCCTCCAACAATGAACCAACTCCCCACAATAGCGCACATCCAGCGAGCGCCGTGGCTCCAATAACCTTCTTTGTCCACCAGTCGTCTTCTGTTAGAGCTTTGGCGCCCTGGATCTTCCTGGGAGGCGCGGTGGGAACGCTGGCGGGGATGGACGAAACGTTGTGGCGGGACGCATCTTCCTCAGCTTCTCTCTTCCGCAGCATGGCAATGGTCCTGCTCAGGTCGACCAGCTCCTCCTCCAGGGCTAGGTCCTTGGCTCGGTCGACCTCGACGTTTTGAATGTTGCCGAAGAAGTCGGTGATGAGGCGGCTGCGTGCGGCTTCTTCTCCCCCAGGGAAGAGGTCATAGCGGACGCCGGCGGTGGAGTGGATTTTCTCGTAGTCGTAGCTATCAAAGAGCTCGCCGACGGTCTTTTTGCTGCTGAGATCCTGGACGTGGGCCTCGAGGAATTCTAGGTTGTAATAGGTGTATCGATCGATGACTGCAACGCCGACGTCGTTGTCGGCGTGATGGGAATACGAGGATTGGTCGAGCTCGGATGATCCTGTGGCAATGATGTTGGGAGAGTAGAGTCTGCTGTACATTGTGTTTGCTTGGCAGGTATCGATCATGAATAGAATCTCGTGGTATCTACGAATAGCATCAAGGTTAGTTTAATCCGGATTCTCAAGTAGTCATGTAGAAAAGAATAATGCCCACCTCTTCTTCTCCCACATCTGCTCAAAGGCATCGGCAAGATCGAATGCGCCAATCTCCTCGGCATCTTGGAACTTGAGAAACTCGTTTCCACCGTGACCCGTCATGTACACAAAGATGTTGCTTCGGTCATCCGTCAGCAGCCGCTTGCTCCGGGGTGTTTCGTCGCCGACACGGTCCGTCAAGAGACGGATGAAGTTCTCAACAGTGACCTCGTAGCCACGATAGTCGACCTCGATATTGTCACCATACAGGTCCACTGCACGGTCTGAATTGCTGTAGACGGTGCCGGGGAACGCATTTCGAGGGTTGCAGGCCATGTCGTCTGGCAGCATGAGGATGATTTGCGAGTCGGGGATGCCAAGGCGCTTCACCGTCCGGTACATGGATAGGACATTGGCGAGATGACGGTAGTTGAACCAGAAGCGTGATGTGCAGACCAGGACAGCCCAGTTGCTTGTGTGCTCGGCGACTGAGGTCGATACGAGCAGCAGCGAGGCCACGATGGCCCGGAAGCCCAGGCCCGCGAGCTTCATCGCGACGGTGGTGATGTTGTTTGGGATGCGATAGCGATAACGGCTAGATACTACTCGTCCTGCCTCGTAGATTTGTAGTATTGCTAGCTTGACGGATGTTGTCGCGATTCCATAGCAATGCGGGTTGACTGCAGCGATCAATAAGCTGCAGGCATGTGGTCAAGTCTGTGGTTCGGCAATCTTGGAAGCTGACAAATCTGGGCCCCCTTTTCAGGTAACATTTTGATGGGCATCATGGAAAGTACTGAGTACAGACTAAACCCGCTGGTGGCAGCAGCTAGCACAAGTATCCGGCACCTCAACCTGCAGCTGTGCCCTGAAAATGACTACCGCGGGGCGTGTGGAGCACCAAAGAGGGGTGCATCTTGGAAAGAGGAAGTACCCGTGGCTAGCGGCCGCTAAATGTGTGACAGAGGAAGCAGGGTTAACAGTACAAATCCGGAGAAGGGACCAGCGGACTTTGGATGCTGGCTTTGTGGCTGGAGAGGTCATTTGGGCAGGCGGAGGGTTATGTTGCATGTATACGGAGTAGGCATAGCTGTATGCGGATATAAGGGTGAGTCTCCGGCGGGATGAGTGGCGGAACCCGGCAACTCGGTGTGAGTACAGTAAGCGTGTCGACGTCTAACAAGAGGACGCCTCATCTTGAAGCCTCTGTGTGTGCTACCGTACTACATCTTAGTCCGGAGTATGGTAAGTTAATTGTCTTAGTAGCAGTAATATCAGCAGATGACGCACAGATGGGCCAACTGAGACGCCATGGGCTCGCAAGAGTGTAAGAGCACGGAGTACACGTACATGACTTGGCAGCACGACTCGACTCCTATACTGTTACTATTCTCAGGTGGGTTAGTACTTACCAAGGCAGGTTGAGGTCCAGAACATACAGTAATATACAGTAATAATACATTAGGCACATCAATGGGAGAGTTACCAGGATGGCTGAAGGAATGAATGCGAATACGGGCGCCCCCCCTTCAAAGGAACAATTTGATAAAGGAGATCCGAAACAAGGCGTCCAAAATGATACGTCACTAATACGGCTGCTTTGTTGCCCCCCGCGTCGCAATCGGGCGGATCTTGGCCAGAATCACACCCAAGATAATCACAAGCCAAACAAAGGAAGAAAAGGGCCAACTAAAAAAAAATAGCCATCATGCATGCCACCAACCAGGGTTTCATGCGCCCCACGTGCCCCAATGACGAAACATCCTAAGTAATGAAGCGTGAAAAAAAAAAAAAAAAAAAAAAAATGCTGCGAGGTTAAGAGAAGAAAAGAAAAAAAATCCTCCGAGACAAGGCAAAGCCACGGATGATGCAAAAGTCCAGTATGGAGGGCCCTAGATTGAAAAGGCAAAAAGAGAAGAAAAAAGGCTGTGTCACATGGGATCTGGGTGGCGTGTCTTTCCTAATGGAGCAGCTTGTCCGCATTGAAAAAGCACAGGCGCTGAGATTAATTTGTGCGGATACTGTCCCGGCCTTGTAGTTTTGGCAGAGAGCCAGGTACAGGTACCTAAGCGACTAGGTAATGAATTAATTTCCATCGTGCGTTGGGCCGTGATAAATATCTACTCATGGTACAGAACTATAACCCAGATGGTGCCATCACCCAATTCTCTCTGAAATCTTAACCCGAGCAAACCAAAAAAAAAAAAAAAAAAAAAAAAAAAAAGGGAAAAACGGTCGGGTTTGTGCTTCGTACAGTAATTCCCCCGTTCCCTCGTGTGCTGCATCTCGCACGGCTACCATTGAAGACCCGGAGTTGCAATTGCTACAGTGCTGTGCATCCTCTCCTTGCACGGCTCACGTCCTGCCCCAAATCCTGGCCTCCTCGCCGCCTCGGCCTATCGAACCACTCGTCTGGCGATTTGACGCCGACTTGTCGTCCTGCAGCCTCTCCTCCGCTTCTGCCCAGCTGATCAAACCCCGCTGCAATTCCCTATTCACTGTCTTCTCCAAGCTTGGTGCCATCCGGCCCCTCATATGCGGAGAAGGCAAGTCTGTGTGTAGGAGCGGCTGAACCAGCTGGACAGAGACACGTCAGAAAGCGGCTGATCAGGCGTTCGCTGGTCTATAAAAGTCGCCAGGAACCAACATCGACTTGCCTGCGACAGTGCTGAACAGCGCATATCTCCCCTTCTCTCCCCCCCTTTCTCCATCTATCCATCTATCCATCGATCTATATATACATATACCCATCTGTTCGCCTATCTATCCGTCCATTATATCCATCGTCTCTCTCTTGCTCCCCCTCCCACCAAAGCATAATCCGACCATCCATCGTCATAACCATCGCATAGTTTCTACACAAAGGTTCTACCTAAAGGAGTTAAAAAAGCATGGGTCGGTTACCATCGCATATATTTGTCGTGAGGTAAGAGACAAACACCAATCCTTCGCTCACCGCTTTGCAATTGGCGAATCGCCACTAACCTGTGCGAACATCTTAGACACGGTAATCGACTCGATACTGCCAACAAGCAATGGCATCTCACCTCTCCAACTCCCTACGATCCTCCCCTGACATACGGCGGCCTTCTGCAGGCCCGCCAGGTGGGCAACCAGATTGCGAGCATTCTGGAGCAGGCAAAGGTCGAAGCCGAGGTCACAGGCAATGGTGTCGCCCTGAGCGGGAAGCGCCGACGCTTCAGGGTCGTCATCCACAGCTCTCCCTTTCTGCGATGCGTCCAGACGTCCGTAGGCATCAGCTCCGGCCTTGCCCAGACAGCGTCCGACTCCATATATCAGCCGTCCGATGTCATCGTTCCGCGCAAGACCCCGATTGGGCAGCAGAGCCCGCACAAGTCCGCCCTGCTGCGGCTCGACACATTTCTGGGAGAGTGGCTATCGCCAGAGTACTTTGAGATGATCACGCCTCCTCCGGGTCCGGCCCTCATGATGGGCAGCGCAAAGGCTGATTTGCTACGACGCGAGGACTACAGCATGTACGCAGACGTGCCCATGCCCAGCACTCGGCCAACGTCAAATGGCGCTCTCTGGAGCTCGCCGGTGGCGTCTCCCTTGCAGCAATCCGCATCTGGATTAGGCCAGGGTAGTGTTTTCAGCTCCTCCGCCATGGCTGCGGCGCTATCGTCAGCCTCGCAAGAGCAGAAGAAAGGTTACGTGCCCCCGCGGCCATTGCATGCCATCTCAAGCAACGGCAGCATACCCGATGGGTTTGTCGCCCATGCCAGGGACTCGTGTGTCGTCATTGACTACCAATGGGACTCGATGAGGGCGCCGCTTGACTTTGGCGATGGCGGGAAGCTGCCTGAGGAGTGGAAATCGATGCACCAGCGCTTCCGCTCAGGGCTGAAGCGAATGGTTAACTGGTACGCCACAACAGATTCTCCCGACGAGCTGCTGTGCGCGCCTGTCAGCAGCGAAAACGACCACAGCTGCAGCGACAGCGGCTACGGAGAAGAAGAAGAGGAGGAGGTTGAGACGGTCGTCATCATCGTGTCCCACGGCGCCGGCTGCAACGCCCTGATCGGAGCCATCACTCACAAGCCCGTTCTCATGGATGTTGGAATCGCCTCCATCACTGCAGCCGTCAGAAGACCGGATGCCGACTATGACAATGCCCTTGCTATCGCCTCGGGACAACAGAACGACAGCTCTGCAACTCCCCAGGCTTCTGTTGATGACTTGTACGAGATACGCCTCTCTGCCAGCACAGAGCATCTGCGCTCCAATTCTGGAGCATCCGTCACTGCACGACCCGCATCTCCCAGGAACAGCTGGAGCCCTTCCGGCCTTCGTGGCCGTGAATCAACATTGGCCGCCTCGCCTACTGTGGGAGGGTCTGTTCAAAGCCCCTTTGCATTCATCGAGCCGGTCTCGACAGCGGGCACCCGAAGCACATCCGCAAACCCGTCAGTTGGCCCCTTTTCTCGACGGGATTCAGCCTCCAGCAAGCGATCTCCCAGGGCGGCGCCGCCTGTGAGCGCGGGCTATGAGAACGAGCCCACCAGCTACACTATAGGACAGGCGCGAGCTCCATCTTCGGGACTGTGGGCGCCTGTTCGCTCTTCGTTACGTCTTATTGACGACGTCGACGAGGAGGCAGTGGACGATTATGACAGCATGCTTCCCGACTTCGACAACAAGCGGTTCAGACCCATCTCTGATGAAAACATCAAGTCGGCGCAGGAGACCAAATCGTTGGAGCCATTCCCCAGCCTTGCTCCCGCGATCCAGCTCTCTACTCCTCCAAAGGGACCAGTTTTGGCCGCCCCAATCAAATTCAACACGGACGTTTCGTTCGAGGATACCGTGGATGACATGCCCTTGTCGGAGCTGGCGGGGCTCTGGACTTTGGCCATGCCGCCTAGTGAGGCAGACATGATGAGGGACTTGAGCCAAACAAAGAGGAGATGGACTGTGAATGAGAGGGCCTGGTAATTGTCCTCTCTCCCACTTCTCTTTTACAAAAGAAATTGTTATTGTTTTTATGCATTGTTGAAGGCGGGTTTAACTCGTCTTTTTTTTTTTTTTTTTTTTTTTTCTTTGGAAATCGTGAATTTGGGATAACGTTGGCGCAAACAAAACAGCCGAAGGGTCTATGCAAAGACTTTCGGGAGGAGAAAAAAAAGGGAAATCTTCCTGGCGAGGAGAATTTGGATTGTATAACATAACTTAACAGCAGGGCGAAACTGGGGCGGCGTGAGCGATGGACTTTTTTGATCTACTCAATCTTTGGCTTTGTTTTATATCTTGATTTTTTTTTCCTTTTTTTTTGTCCTTCTTTTGGAGCGAATATCGGGTACTTTGGGTAGTTTGGGGTTCGGGAGATGTTTTCTTTTTTTGGGGGACTGGTTTGCATGCAGATGGCTATAGATATCTGACAGAATGACAACAAACACATTTGATCGTCTACATTTAATCCTGAAATCGCTGTTTTAAAAGGTGATGTGATGATATATACGTGAAAGGGGCTGCTAACCATACCCAATGTATATATAGCCCTTGCGTCACCTCTTGATGCAGAAAATCAGACAGCAAGGCATCTAATCTAACGGGCGAGCACCGTGCCACCCGCCGTCTAAATCCCTTTCCATGACTCCATCATGCAAGAGTAAAAAAAAAACCCAAACAGTCATGAGGGTATGTTTCGGTCCTCCCCTCTCCCCTAGCATTTGCTTTTCTTGCCTTCCGAAAACAAAAATTCCAAAAATTCCTTTTAAACGCAGAAAATAACGTTGCCAATGATATCACAATAAAATCAAGTCTCCAAAAGAATAAAGCTCCCAGTCATTAGTTCGTTCCAAACATCTTGTTCATGGCCTGGTGCGCCAGCTCAACTCCCAAAAAGGTCGCCGCGTTGGCCGGAACCGCACGAGTGAGCGCGGGACCGAAGCCAGGGAAGAAGGCCTTGTAGCCGCCCTTGCCGTAGAGCTCGCGGATGACGCCTCCGATGGTGACGTTGCCCTCGGCTGTCTGGAGGCGGGACTTGACGGTGTCGACGGGGAAGACGGGAATCCACATGGCGACACCGGCACCGGCACCGGCGCAGGTCACGGCCGTCAGACTCAGCTGGCCGGTGGGCTTGCCGGTGACGGGATCCTTGGGGCTCAGGCTCTTCTTGATGACCTCGTAGGCGGCGAAGTAGGCGGCGCTTCCGGGCCCGTCACGGGCCAACGTAGCGACGCTGCCGCGGAAGACGGAGCGCATGCCGCCCTCGCGGTAGAGCTGGCGCACGACGTCCATGCCGCCGCTGTACTTGGGCTTCTCGCCGGGCGCGAGCTGCTTCTGGCCCTGGACCTGGAGAATGACCTTGACGCGCTCGAAGGGGGCGGTGATGGCCGTCATGGGGATGGCGGAGAGGAAGCCGGCGGCGGCGAGCTGGCTGGTGGACAGGCCGTCGGGTCCAACAGTTGAGACGCCGCCGACGATTTGCTTGCCGAGATCGTAGCCCCAGAAGGACACGGCGACTGTTTTTTTTTTTGCGGCCTCTCGTCAGCTCACACGTCTCACCAAAAAAAGAGGCTATGCCGAGGTTCGGCAATAAAAACCAAGACAAGGTCAAGCAAGAAAACACTTACACATGGGCGTAACGCCAACCAGCGGCGCACTGACACCGGCATACAGACCCCTTCTCAGTCCATCTCGGGCGACCGACTTGCGCACGACATCAATGGCGCTCGAGTAGACGCCGCGCTCGGCCGTCTGGAGGCGGACCTTGACCAGGTCGAACGGGTGGCCGACAACGACGGCGCAAACGCCTCCGAAGCCGCCCGCTGCAAGGGCGCGCAGCTGGGACAGGAGAGCGGACTGAGCGGCGGGTGCGGCGACCTGCTTGGCCTCTTGGGGCGAGACAATCTTGTCGGCGATGTTGGAGACTGCCTCGGCGGGAGAGGTGGTGGAGGAAGACATTATGGCGGGATTGTGAACTTTTTTTTTTTTTATTGGAAAAGCAGAGAAGGAAAAGAATTAAGGGGAGATTGACAGAACAAGAGAGGACAAGGACAAGGAGAGAGGAGAGGAGAGAAGAGGATGCGAAATGGAGCAGGAAAAGTGTCTGGGAGGTTTTGAGGAGGAAGACGAAATGCTGTGCTTAATATGCACATAGCCAGAACATTGATGTACCTGTACATGCCACCGACTAGCGCGCGGTTTAGCGCAGGTACTTACGGCGGCGCATCTTCATTGCACAGATTGCATGTAACATTTTCAGCCCTTCAGAGACTAAACTAAAAGTTTGTGGGTGGAACGGAGAGAAGGAACTCGCTCGGACGACGGGATGCAATGGGAATGACAAACCTAAGACGGGAGGACGGGAGTCTGAGATATAAAAACCCTCGTGATGGTGCCATATGACTGCGGGTTTTTAGACGCCTATTTTTTTTTTCTTCTTTTTCTTGCCTTGTTGCTTGATGGCTGTGGGAGAAGCTTCTGATTCTGCTTGTGCTCAGTTAACAGCCCTGATAGCTAAAAGTATATAATCCTATTTGCACATGCCATTTGGAGTATCATTGCCTTTTTCTCCATACAGTATTCAGTGCTACAAAGCCCATTCTGGTGCTTTTACTTTACACTCGACGCCATGGCAGATACAATACACTTTCACTTCCTTTCCGCCAACATATACCCTCTTAATGCATATCACCACCACAAATTCCATACTGCCGTAGCAACTCACAACTCAACGTCCAAAAAAAAAAAAAACAGCCGGGTCCCGCCTCGAACCTCGGCTCGCCGCTCCGTCCGTCGGCCGGCCCAAAGCGCAAAGACCCCATTCCCCCGCGTGACGAAGGGGGCTATGGGGGACGTAAGATGAGAATTGACGACCTGGAACCGAAAAATAGTTTACAGCGAAAATATTGCGCTCTTGGCATGTAATCTCATGGCTCTCATTTGCCCTTGGGGATGCATCCGTAGGCTCTTCCGGCATGTACTTGTACCGCTACCCTCGGCCCAACAGCCACTGGCAAAAGCCACCGCCCGTGGGGTAAAAAAAGCCAAAAGCGGGGACCCCTTCAACCCCACGTTCGTCATTTCTCGCGGGCGCGCGATCACATGTCAGGCGAAAAACGCTATGACGACTCTAATACTACATAGTAGTAGTACTACTTTTCATTCTGCATTATTCCCCCACGAATAACTCTGCCATACTGTAGTCATACATTCAGTGGGACAAGGCAATACCTATGTAGCTAGCTATACACCTTCTAATACTCCGTACATACAGAATCTCAACTGTCAATCTCCATCATAGCAAATGGCCTGTCAATCTCATCTTCCCAGCACTTCTTGACGTTTTGCACAATTTCTCCTATATTCTTCCATATCCTCTTCCTATTGCGCAGACCCTTCAACCTACCCTCATTTGCTTTAATATCCGTATACAGCTGATACCAATTCGTCCTGTCACGCGGCAGTCTCACCGGCGCCATAGCCCGCTTCTTCTCCATAAACAACCTCGTCTGAGCCTGCAATTCAGGAGACAACGGCGGGGATTTTGGCTCGTTCTCTTCCCAGATGGGATAGAAATCAGGCTCACTGACTTTCAGGATGTCCGCTCTCCGGGTTCGCTCGGCGGTGTACGCTTCTTCCCGCTCCCGCGTCTGCCTTAGGTAAGAAGCGTCTGCCATGGCCCAGGGGTACGGCGTGGGGTCCTCGCACCAGGCTTCGTACACCCATGGCATCTCGCGCACTAGTAATGTGTGCCATAAAGTCATGGGGAGGTGATAAAAGGCTCGAGATGCCATTCGCAGCGCTGCTATATCCTTTGACCCCAGATGCCAAGCAATCGTATGCTTAAGCTCCGTCGGCAGCTTCAAGAATGGGTCATCTCGCTCTGCAGAAACATCTCGCTCCCTAGGCTGTTCTGGAAACGGACTGTTTTGGCTATGGAAATCCTCCGCATCAGAAACAGCAGCAGAACAAATCTCGCTGAAGCCAGAGATGAAGACGGGATTGGCAGCCAGGTACTCCGTGCCAAGAAAACAAGTCCACTTCCAGCCCTTGTTCCTCGCATCCGCAACGTCGGGATGTCGTTCGCCAAACATGTTGCGAGAGCCGGTGCTTTCGAGCTTCATCAGCGAGTCGATGCTGACTCTGCCCATTTGCTGCTTGCTTATCCTGATGAATATCTCGAAGCAGGCAGGGTGGAATGGAAGCACATAAGTTCCCCATCCAAAAAGCTGATGATCTTTGTTAGCACAGTGATAGATCTCTCACTTGGTTCTGTCTAAAAAGAAACCATTACAAGTCATGCCACATACATCTTTCCACGTATCGCTGAGGTTGGACGCATGAAACCAGTCTGCTTCTCCTCGGATCGGTGCGCATTTCACATCTCCTCCATTCGGGGGCATGCAATCCGAGAGTCCTGTAAGATGGTAGATCTTTGATTCTCTCTCAAAGTCCATGTCATCGTCGCTCGGCGTCCAATTCTCCGTCTTCTTGTAGAGCCCCTGCACCGTGTGGCAATCTATCATCTCGTCGAGAGTAATCCTGTCTCCGTGATAGCCTCGAAGATTACAGCAGCCCGGCCCAGCGATGTGCTCGTATCTGCGGGCTGTTGGGAGCGCCATGATGTGGTGATCAACCCCTATATCTTCGTCTTCCGCACCGCCTTCTTCGTCATAGGGCGCAGATAGCGGCAAGAACTCGGTGTCATACTCTGGCTGTGGGTCAAGCCCACTAGCATTGAAAAACCATTCATATTCTTCCTCTGTATCTGATTCCTGGGATTGAGATGAGCTCGTCTCGCTCTCTTCCCCAGCCACTTCATCGCCGCCCGCATCCTCTGCATTCGAGTCATACTCCAAAGGTTCGTCATCCTCGTCGCTCTCATACACATACGAAGCGTCGTCCGGATCGTCTTCATACAACCGCAGGCAAAACCTCAGCTCGCCAGGCGGTCTCCCTCGGTACACTGAAGCACAACCTCCATCTGGGCATTCCTGTGCGTCGCCGCCAGAAATTGCAACCCATTCCCGACTTTTGTGCTTGCTGGTATATGAATTTCCCCATGCAGAGCTCCGAGGCTCGCTGCGAGTCCTGATGCGATTAATGTTGAAAGTGACGCCGCATAGCTGACAGCCTGTCTATAGTTTGCGTCGCCTTAGTTAGCCTTGACTGGACCATCTTGAATCCAAGCCGACACCGTACCTTGTCCGTGGAAGCTGGTGAATGTACATGTAGTATTAGCCACGCGCCATTTTTCAGAAAGGAATACATCGTCATACTCATTTGATCAAGATGCTCGCCTCATGCACGAGAAGGAGATGCTCATCTGCGATTTTGCGACATTGAAAGGTGAAGAATTCCTAGGCTTGGAATTATTGCCTCCTAACACTCTACCCCTCCTACCCCTCCATGAATCACGGATCCTATGCTTACATCACAGCCTTCAACTAGAGCATGTAGCGATAGCTGTATATATGGCTATTTATAATTCCAACCCAGACCGATGCCCTATTTAATCGCTATTGGTGATGTCCAAGGCTAGACATTATGCCTCTTTGCGATACCTATTGATTCGAGGCGCTTATCTAATACCTACAATACCTGGGAGTTTCAGCGCTGGCCTTCCAGAACACTACGGACCCATCATAGTCAAGCTCAATGACTTGCATACTCATGTCTCTTTAACCTCCGGTGAATCAAGATCCAGTGCGCAAAAGACTCCATCGTGAATCTAGGCAATTCTAGTATATGCAATCAGGAACTAATTATGGACAAACGTATCCTAAACGCTAAGCAAAACCCGTAACCAACTTGCACCTTACGCCAATCATCCCGCTTCATTCCTTATGTATAAATATAGCCAATCCCGCTCATCAAACCATCGCTAAGCAGGCAAGTCGCGCGATAGACGCCGTGTCACCATGTAAATGCGTACGGCTAAGCGACCAGCCATTTGCCCCGTCTGCCACTGGCACAACCATTGAACAGGCTCTGCTCCCACAGCCCACTATAAGGCGCGACTCTCGTCTTCTAGAATTGCTTCGGCACCTGTGGCGGGTTGGTTGGGGCTCGTCCTCGAGTACACCAGCATCCATTATCTCCATCTCTTTCCACTTGTATGACGGCATCAATGCCCTCCTTTAGCAAGTATTCTCGAACACGGTCTTTGGTCTCCTCCAGGGCAGCGCCGCGGGCCACCGTGACATGAACAATACCCAATAACTGATCGCCTCCGTGATCATCCAACCAAAATTTCGGAGTTGAATAGCTTACAACGCCTCGCTGTTGTCCAATGCCGGCAAGAATATTCCGCAGGTTGTACTCGACGCCTTCGGGAACAGTCAAAAGTAAGCGCTTCGCTGATGAAAACACAAGTGGCTGCGCAGATAAAAAGATGAGACCTGCAATGAAGCAGGAAGCCAGCGGATCCCACCCGGCCCAACCCCAGAAGCTCGTCAAAACTGTAGATACAATGACTGAGACGCTACCCAAGGTGTCTGCCAACACATGCAGGTAGATACCCCGCATATTTTCGTTGTCGTGATCATGATCGTGTCCATGGCTGTGGTTGTGACCCGAATGGGATCCGCAATCATGGTCATGCTTGTCACCATGAGAATGCCCATGGCTGTGTCCGTGCCCATGGTCATGGCCGTGATGGTGGTGTCCAAACGCCATCATACCAACCAGATTCACGGCCAATCCAAGGCTGCTAACCACGAAGAGCTCACCAAGCCGCTTTGTTTGCGTCCCTTCCCACAGTCGCTCGAATGCCTCGAATGCAATTTCAACACTGAGGAGCCTAAATCAAACAGTTGGGTCAGAACCATGGTTATTGGCGCATGATAGATAGTGCGATGAATACGTACATTAACAGAATGCCATTGGCGAATCCGCTCAGCGTCTCGACTTTTCCAAAGCCGTATGGGAACCGCTGGCTCTTTGGCCACTTGCTCATGACGGCTGCTAACAATCCCACGAGCAGGGCAACGCAGTCGAAAAACATGTGAATGCTATCGCTGAGGAGGCCCAGCGAGTCCGTCACGTAGCCATAAAAGGCCTGGATGATCATGAAACCAAAGTTGAGCCTGAACCGTGTTATTAGTCACCATTATCTGATAAATCTCGGTATGTAATTGGTGTAAGCATACGACATGAAGTAGAAAATCCGCCTTGAATCTTTCTCCGCTATGATGGAATAAAGAATGGGCCATCCGACTGTGTAGGGAAGGATTGTTCTTGTAAAGAGAGACCGCTGGGGACTGTGGCTGTGGCCGACATCGTGACTGTGGTCGTGGTCGTGGTGGTGATCATGACTGTGGTCGTGACCATGAGAGTGGGAATGGGAGTGAGAGTGGGCATGAGAATGAGAATGAGAAGGGCTGCGGATATGATCATGGCTGTGATCGTGGTCGTGGTCGTGGTCGTGGTCATGGTCATGGTCATGGTCATGGGCAGATTCGTCAATAACTTCTGGTGTATAGCGACTCCTCCTCGCTTGAGACCGGTTGCTCGTGCCCCCTATCGCCGGCTTCTCTTGTAGCGTGGTAGAGCTAGCAATGGAAGACTGTGAGCCGTTGTGGGCGTGGCGTGGGAAGCTGAAGGAGTGAGCGTGCAAGTGCGAGGGAGAGGGCAGCGGCGGCGATATAGAATACGCATGCGAGCGCGGGTGGGAGAGGGAATGGGAGTGGCTATGGTCGTAATTGTGATCGTGATCGTGATCGTGGTCGTGGTCATGGTCGTGATCGTGGTCGTGAGCCCGGCCTCGGTCTTCGTCGTCCTCCAGTTGTGAGGGCAGACTCTCGCTTGACACCGTCATCCGCCAGGTATTGAGCGACGCAGGCGACTGGTTATGGACCCTGTGAGCGTGCGGCAACGCCGATGACGGCAGGGAATACGAGGCTTCCATTGTGTGGAGGTCGATCGATCGATCGTCGGCAACACGAAAAGACGGGTTGTTTCGAGGTCGTCAAGCCGAGGAGTTAAGCTGCTGCCGCGGACGAGCGCGTCGCTCCGAGAGATGCGTCTCGCAGACTGCCAACAACACCGGCATCAAGCGTCTGTAAATCTGCCAGACAGGGCAATTGGCGCGACACGGGCGGTCTCGAGGAATCAGCGAGCGGAGGTAAGAAGTCGAGAGAGTCCCCCTCCCCCCAGCTCGGATTGTCGAGAGATAGACAGCAGATGGAGCCAAGCTGGGTAGGCCGAATAGGGGAACCAGCACGGACGAGAAATGGCGACGTGAATGAAAAAAAATCAGGTCCAGTCCCCAACCGGCGCCGCCAAGGTGCCACGGAGGCGCTATTCGAGCACAAGTTAGGAGTGTTGCGGGGGCACGTGGAGGCTTTTTGGGGGTCTCTTCCACTAACTACAGAGGGCAGCCAGTGAGAGGAGGCAGTGTGTGTGGGCGGTGTTATCAGTGCGGGATAGCGGCAGGTACCGGTCACACCAGCATTCCCGCGCGTGTTTGCTGCTAAAATTGCCCTGGTTCTGATTCCGCTGGTGCTGCTGCCGCTGATTGATTGATTCATGCACCAACGGGTGAGACAGATGGGATGGGATGGGACGAGGCGAGATGAGATGAGATTGCCAGGTGCTGCAGCCACAGTGACGCAATGCGGCGATCTGGAAACGCTTCAAAGAAAAAGGCACGTGTTGGGATGGAATCATGTACCAAGGGACCAAGGCCGATGATCATGGGCAGAAATCTCCTATAAACTCGAGCAGATCGACGAGGCAACGGCGGCAATCTAAGCGATAACGGGGATGTCCAAACGGGAAGGTCACTCACAGAATCTCTCAGTAGTCTCAGCCTAACGGACCTGGTTGAAACCTAATTCATGCCTCGTGATGAGAGCATTAATTGCATGGATGCCTCCGAAGCTGAGTTATCGAATTTGTCTAGTGGCAGTACCAGTAGCGGCACAAACCAGCCATCCGTTCAGCCTGCCATTACAGCATCAATGCGGCAACTGCCGAACAGCACAAATCTACCAAGATCTCACGGCATTCCTACGTACGTACCTAAAAGCACACATGCAAGGTATTGACCCAATGTCTTGCATCACGACGACACTGATTGGCCCTTTGCCCAGTCCCCACGATCTCCATTGCATGTGGCGCTTATCGCATTTTCAGGGACTTGCAAAATGACGACAGCTCCTCACCAGCCACATCTCCACGCGCCACAGCCCAAAAGTCCCAAATGGCGTTATCGAAGCACAGCTTGGCATCGAGCTTCCTTGAGGCGGTGCAAACACGGCGAATCGCATACGAGCAGCTCATTTGCGACGCCAACTGCCAGATATCACTTGGTAAATGAGCCCAAATTGCGCCTTGCTCTCATGCAGCGTTCTTTGAGGCCTCGGAATCTCTTTTTTTGGCATCGAGGCGTCTTACGAGTGAGGGCAGAGGGAGCTTTACCGGAGGGAGATACTGTTCGTGAGACTGGACAGTTGTCACTGATCTCTGGCTCAACGCTCTAACCATCAACCACATCTCCAGAGACCGCATTGCCCAAAATGTCTACCTCCTACTACATCTCATTCGCCCTATCCGCAATCATCGGTGGCTTGTCTGTCATTGCTCTGGGCTACGTCTGGAGCTTTGTGCTGTGGCTGGGCAAGAGATCGCTTGATATCATACCCACCCGCTATCATCCTGCAGAGAACCCGGAGGATGAGCACATCCAGATTCTAGTTGTGGGTGATATTGGTAGAAGTCCGCGGATGCAATATCATGCGCTTAGCGTTGCCAAGCACGGAAGGAAAGTGGACATTGTCGGTTATAAAGGTGAGCAATCCAAGTTTCATGCCGTTACATAAACATACTTATTCGGTGTTGATAGAGACCGCCAGACATCCTGACCTCATCGGCAACCCCAACGTCACCGTCTACCCTCTTGCCCCCCAGCCAGAATGGATTGCCTGGGGAACGCTGCCATTTTTTCTCAACATCCCTAGCAAGGTCATTCAGCAGTTTTGGACTCTATTCTCGACACTCATGTACACTGCTCCCTCAGCCCAATGGATCATCATTCAGGTAACCGCAACTATTTCTGGTCTTGACCACTACCGATTTTATTCTAACAAGCCATTAGAATCCCCCTTCTATTCCCACGTTTCACGTAGCTCTCTTTGTTTCATGGGTTCGTGGTAGCAAAGTCATTGTCGACTGGCACAATTACGGCCACACCATCTTGGCTCAAAAATCCCTTCTCCGATTCCTTGTGCCTCTATATAAGTTCTATGAGATCAGGCTAGGACGGTATTTAGGAGATGCGAATCTCGCAGTCACAGATGCCATGACGAAGCAGCTTCAAGCCGGAGGTCGATTTAATCTCAAGAATCCCGTCTATACCCTCCACGACCGGCCAGCTGAGATCTTCCAGCCCATCACTTCCCCAAAAGCACGATTGGAGTTTCTCTCGCGCCTGGCAGAGACTAAGAGCTATGCCAAGAACATCGTCGATGGCTCCCTTCGTCTGATTGTAAGCAGCACCTCTTGGACAGCAGATGAAGACTTTGGCATGCTCCTTGATGCTTTGGTCGCCTACGCCACGCCAACCTTGGGCCAGAACGACGTTCCCCCAATCCTGGCCATCATTACCGGCAAGGGTCCTCAGAGAGAAGACTACCTCGCAAAGATCAAAGAACTCCAAAATAGCGGCAAACTCCCTGGTATTCGAGTTCTCAGCGCATGGCTTTCCAATCGAGACTATGCCTCGCTTCTTGCCTCGGCCGATCTCGGCATCTCCCTCCACAAATCCAGCTCTGGAGTCGACCTGCCGATGAAGGTGGTGGACATGTTTGGAGCGGGTCTTCCCGTGGCTGCGTATGCCGGGTTTGAGAGCATTGGAGAGCTGGTAAAGGAAGGGCAGAATGGGTGTGGCTTTGAGACAGTGCCGCAGCTCACTGAGATTTTGAGACGGCTACTGAGCTTGGAGGGCACACAAGAGCTGGCCCATTTGAAGAAGGGTGCCATCGAGGAAGGCTCACGGCGTTGGGACGAAGAATGGGACAGTGTCGTTGGGCCATTGATAGGAGTGGCCAAGCAGACGTAGGATTGATTCATATGAGTGAAAACTAGGATTTCTTAAATTGCCAACTCCGACATAGGCTTCACGTATTTGTAATATCTCGCCACCGTTGACAAACTTTCGTCTTATCACCGCTGCTACTTCGCCATCAATGAGTGAAGCACTGCCCAGGCTCTCAAAAAATACCGGCATCTCCAAGACGCCAAATAATGCAAACAATCAGGACACCCTAGTCCTTGATAAAACGCCATCCACACTTTTAATACTAATAAAAGAGGAACAAGAACCCACCAAGCCACTAGCCCCTATGTATACTCCCTCCACTGCTCTAATCTTCACCCAGACTCTCCCTGACGCACTTCCGACATCGTCTCCGATAGTCCTTGTGCTTGCCCTCCTTCTCTTCACGCAGCATCCTCGCCGCCTCGACGTTCGCAGGGCTCTCTTCGTTGGGACTATAGAACAAGCTGATTATGCTGAGCAGGATCGTCTCGGGAGTCTGCACAGGACTCCATCGCTCAGACGCAGATTCATAGCCGTACTGGTCCTCCTCAGGCGGGTGCAAGATGGAAATACATAGCTTCCCGTTTTCGTAGATATTAGGGTGAAAGGGAATCGGATCCTGGAACGTAAGCGAGGGCGGCATGTGCGGATAGTTTTCCGGAAAAGAGAGTCGAGCACGGAAGTTGCCTCCTAAAAAATCCCCAGTTACAATCAGTATTTTGCAAAAAAATTACTGAGAGGACAAGAGAGGGAGAAGGAGGGAGGGGGAAAGCACGCACCGCCGTAGTATTTGCAGTCATCGTTGATCATGAGCATGACTTCCCACTCAAACATGTTGTTGTCGTTGACGAGGCCGCATGAGATACCCGGGAGGTCCCTGCCGGTCTGCATTTCCTTGAGCTGCCGCTTCAGCAGCGACGCGGCGGCGGCACCGGCTGAAGCCATGGTTTCGACGAAAGAGATTGCCGATGCTAAGGTATATTGGGGCGGAAATGGGTTTTAGGTGATGCCCTCTGGCGGGTGGGCAAAAGAAGGGGGAGAGTTGGTAGTATCGAGGGAATGCCCAAGGTCTAAGAGGAGGAGAGACGGGCTTAAGCGATTGATACGGGCGAAATGGCCTATCATGGAGGGCATTTGGGGGTTGCGGGGTCTTGTGGTCCGCTATTCCGGCGGCGGGTTGGGTGGCACACGACCCCCATTATGGGAACACTGGAACCTGGATGGCCGGGGGATTTGCTTTGACGATCTGATGTAGAGATTGTTTTGATGCTTGAATATTGATCATTACGTACTATGCTTGAATATGTCCAGGTATATACAATCTATTTCGCGTTCCGTCATCAGCACTCCGTTTCAGGCCCTGGTTCGTTCCTCCTACATCGAATCTGCAAAACGCCTCCCAGCTGGGTATCATAAAGCCATGCATCCCTCGCATCCACCACAAATCACTTTTTGGACGATCCAAACCCGGTAAATCCCATCTGCGCCATCATATCGTCCTCGTCATGCTCTCCTTCGATGCGCACATCGTCGCCGTACTCCGTTTTGACCTTGGCCGCCTGCTCCTTCTCCAGGCGCTTCTTCTCTGCCTCGTCCTTGCGCTTCTTCCTCTTCTCCTCTGCCTCCTTCTGCATCTCTTCCTCTCTTAGCTGTAATCTATCGTGTAAGCTTGTGGCTTTTTCTTTCTCGAGATCTTCTTTCCGGCGGATGTAGAACTCGATTCGCTCGTGCACTTCCTCGACTGTCGCTCGTTTGACTTCGGTCGTCTGCCCTGTGTTGAGCAGATGCTGTGTCGTATTCAAGTGCTACATGTACCAAATTAGTCTTGGATTACAGCCGTATTCTCCATCTCAGGGCGCATATACATACCTCGACCCATTGCAGGTTATCCTTGAATGTAAGATCACAGGCCTCGCAGTAGAAACCAGCACCTCTGCCTCGTTTGCCTACACCCGATCCCGCAGGTACCAGCTGCGTCTTTCCAACCTGTGCGCTCACATCGATGATATTCCGTCTTGCCGATGTATACGTCTCGTTGCCTGTCATTGGCTTGTGATACTTCTTGCCGGCGAGCTTGGCCTCGTAACGCGCCTTGCCCTCTTCCCTCTCCTTGGCCTCGCGTTCCTTGGCTTTCGCCGCATATTCGTCCAGATCCCAATTCTTGCGAAAATCGGTATCCGAGGCCGCTGCCCCGTAGGCGCTTTTGCTTTTTGAATCAGACATGTTTGGCTGGGGAATTACTTCGTTGAAAATAGATGCAGGGAAAAAGAAACGGCTTGAAAACGGCGGATTTAGACGCGACACCAAGATCGCCGAAGCTTTTGGCAGTCAGCGGCAGACAAGGGTCAACCGGCGCTAAGATAAGAAATTGTCAACCCCACCGCGGGGCAGCTCCGAGAAGGACTTTTCCAATTCATACAACAATCTGCATGTGTTAATCGAGCCAAGATGCTGTACCTGGTTGGTCTGGGTCTCTCTGACGAGACGGATATCACCGTCAAGGGTCTCGAGGTGGTCAAGAAGGCGTCTCGCGTCTACCTCGAGGCTTACACAAGCATTCTGCTCGTGGACCAGTCTGTCCTGGTATGTATGCGCGGGATGATTTGACGGGGAAAACAGCTAACGCTGACTCTCAAAGTAGGAAAGCTACTATGGACGATCAATAACCATTGCCGACCGTGAGATGGTCGAGTCAAACAGCGACGAGATTCTCAGGGATGCGCAAACAGAGGATGTCGCCTTTTGCGTTGTCGGAGACCCCTTTGGGTTGGTTCTACCTCAACCATTTCCATCGCTTGACTGACAGCATAAACTCAGAGCTACTACACACACCGATCTTGTCATCCGAGCTCGCGAACTATCTATTCCTGTGCGAACAGTACCGAATGCTTCCATCATGTCTGGCATCGGAGCCTGCGGCCTCCAGCTGTACAACTTCGGACAGACCGTCTCGATGGTCTTTTTCACCGACACTTGGAAGCCTTCTTCGTTCTACGACAGAATAAAGGAGAACCGCAACATCGGCTTGCATACATTGGTCCTAGTCGACATCAAAGTCAAGGAGCAGAGCTTGGAGAACATGGCCCGAGGCCGACTAATCTACGAACCGCCTCGATACATGACCGTTGGACAGTGCGCGCAGCAGATGCTCGAAATCGAAGAGGAGCGCAAAGAAGGCGTCTACTCCAAGGACAGCTTGGCCATTGGCGCCGCTCGAGTGGGAGGCAAGACGGAAAAGTTTGTCGCGGGAACACTCGAAGAGCTGTGCTCTGCAGATGAGGAACTGGGTCCACCTCTACACAGTCTCGTCCTGCTGGGCCGTAGGGCTCACGAACTTGAGCGTGATTTCGTCCGCGAATTCGCTGTGGATAAGGAGAAGTGGGACAGGATATGGAAGGAGGAGTACGGGAAGCAGTGAAGCACATGATAAAGGTATAAATACGAGACACCACTTTAATTCATGAATAACCTGGACGATAATAGTACATGTGATACCTTCCCCCCCCCCCCAGTTTTCCAATATTTTCAGATGATTTAGACGTTCAAGGCACGCCAATTACCAACTTCTTCAGCCGAGATCTCCCGGAGCTTGTTCACTTGAGCGGGTTTTCCGGTGAGAACCCCCTGAGCGACTTCGGCGGCACGGCTGATGAAGTTGCCGACCTGCAGCGAGTATGTCACAGTAGTCGTCTTGACACGGATGATGCCAATGCGAGGATCATTTTCCGAGCCATCATGGACTCCGTCACCAAGGTCGCCCAGCCATGCCTTCAGCTCTCTGCTGTACGTCTTCTTGACCAGCTCACGGTCTGTCACAACGCTAGCCTTGCCCGAGATGGACGCCCACTCGCCAGAGCTATTGATGAAAGCTACATTGATGTGGGGGTCATTGGACAAATCGTGGGTTTTCCCAGATTCGGTATTTGTGTGGAAAAGGAGATCAATGCCCCCGGATTCCTATTTATAGAGGTTAATTATAGTTAAGCCTTGTCGAGTCGCCTCCACTTACTGTAGCAGCCAGACCCATGCAGCGGGAGACTAGATTATTCTGTGACGACGCCTCGATGGTGGTCATCATGCCGAATTTGCATTTGGTGATGAAATCGACGAGATCAGTCACCTTCGTTTGTAAGTCGGCCTCATCCTTGTTGACTTTGACATATGGGTCGGTGGGCTTATCACCGAGAGTTGCGCTAGTGGTGGACATTGTGAAAATAATGGACTATTGGTGGTATTTACTATGGGGAGAGTAGAGGATAATGGTTGGATTGTTGAAGTTTACTGAGCCTTTAACTTACATAGCGGTACCTTATATAAGATCCATAGATGTCGTTCCAGGCGAGCTATGGGTATCGAGTCTATGATACACCACATCCATCATATGTACGTAAAATCGGGAGTAAGAGGCGATGGCTGCGGCAGATGTGCTGAAACATGACGTCAGGAAGATGGTGTTTTGGCCACAACACTGTATGTGCCTTGGCAGTATGGCGACTCGTACGAGAGGAGCCAAGTCATCTGATGGTGATTTAGTTCCAATTGCGATGAGGAGCCGAGCTGAAGTTTAAATCACAGCAACTATCGTTGTCCGAGGCTGACGCTGCTACCCTGGAGCTTACCGCTGGTTGAAAGGGCACCCAATGGACACCCATTATCCGGGGTCGAGCTACCATTCCGGCATCCCTGTATGCTTGAGATTCAGGTACAGAATCCTATCGTCTTCTTTGCACATGCAGGACGAACCCGGATTCTGAGACATTGGCAGCTGGGATTGGAGTGACAACGGGCGAATCAAGCGGCATCATAGGATACATACACAGAGGGCTGATACAGATAGATAACCATCTCAATGATAGCGACAATTACTTACTGAGGTTAGTCTGGGTCTAATCCATTGCAATCGCCGTACGTACCAGGGCGGTCAATTCATTCTCCGTGCAATGAGAAGCAATCTCACAGGGATCCCACCGTTCGTCCAAAGCAGTAATCGATCCTGCCGTGCTGACGAGCCATCACCTGATATCGCGTCCTCTCACCTTCGGCGACAACCCAAGCCCGCCGCGGATGCCGTAATTGACGCCGTTCCTTCCCACTCCCCGCGCCATTCTCCAGCCGTTCCTCCCCCCAGCGATTCCGGAAGGCACGACGTACAGCACACAGCACTGCGATAACTGCCACAGCGATCCTGCCACAGCACAGCGGATAAAGTCCAGCTGCCACGCCGAACGCTGGGGAAGGTGGCGGCCACTTATCTCGTGGCAGGTGCTGGCCGAGTCAGTCACTCTCTATCGCTCTTTCTCTCGGGGAGTTTGGGCCCAGCTCCCAACCTTTTTCTCCTTCCTCGGCCTCCGGGTTGTGCGGCTCGCCTCTTCTCGCCAGATTGCCAGCCAAGTGAATCTTGCCAGTTCCTTCATTTCCTTCATTCCCTTAAGTTCTATTTCCTCCCATCTTCCTCTTTCTCCTCTTGTTCCTCTCCATCCTCATTTCCGTGTCGACCCTGGACTTTTCTCTCTTGGCACATTCTCGCGTCATCCTCAATCTGGCCATTTCATTTCTCCCCAACCGTCCGCCAGCTGGTTCCAGGTGCCCTTATTGCACAGCTTGCCCGGCCCGCAGGCCGTCTCTCTATCAGTGAATCACAGTCAAATCGTTTCTCTTTTCCTGCCCGCCACCTGTCCAGCAGCTGCGGGAGCCGGCATCCCCTTTTATTCACTGTGCCGAACCGAGGGGGGGGAGTAAAGCTGGCATCGAGTCGTACACGGCTGGCCGCTTGTGTGCCATAACTTTCCCCGTTTCCCCCTCCAGCTTCCACCTCGCCTTCACCCCTCACAGACTTTCCTTTCCTTCTCTTGTCGTCGCTTCATCGTGTGTCGTTGTGTCAGTTATCAATCCTCAAGCGGGCTATTCCCATTTTGGCGACTCAGCAGCCGCCTATTGCAGCCGACTTGTTGTGCCAGGTTCTCTTCTGTTGGTGAGATTTGATTTTAGAAAATTGTTACAGCACTGCGGATCTTCTGTTGGACGCCTCTTTCCGTACATCATCATTTCATCATTTCCACTGCGGCAGGCGAATTCACTGCAAAGATGACTGGACAGGTAAGGATACATCACCCCATCCCATTGGTTTTTGGCAGATCACATACTCATCTTCTTCTGCAGCTTGTGTTTCCGTGGGAATGCCGCGATAAAGAGGACCAGGCATGGGTTGCCTACAATAATCCCCTCCGCCGGACCAACCAGATTCTTGTCGAGGAGAATATGAGACTCAAGCGAATCCTTCGTGAAAACGGAATCTCTTGGTCGCCCTTGGCGCAGACTCATCTCAATCAGAATGACCCCACGAGGCGCAAGACCCGATCTTCTGTCGCCGCCGCTGGCCCAAGTGAATTGGCTTCGCCATTCTTGCCAACCGAGGTCCTCTTGCGGATTCTCAAGTTTGCCATGAAGAGCAAATATCCAATCATTGACCCGCTCAGTGCTGTAACGGTCGAAAATCTTACGGAGGAGGAGAAGGAGAGAGGCAACCAGATCGCCATCCACTTCCTGGCCACGTGCAAGGCAATGCATGCAGAAGGCACTCGATTCCTTTGGGAGTCTAACCACTTTGTCTTCACCTCCCCTCAGGCTCTGCGTAACTTTGGCGAGCTCAGCTTCCACTATCGGCACAAAATTCTGCATGTCAATCTGCGCGTCATCGCCCGTTACTACGATGATCAACGTCGCAGGCACAAGCTTGAAAAGTACTACCACCCAGACCTGAAGAAGGACCAACTTCTCAAGGTTCACATGCGTCCAAAGGAGTCTCCTCTTGTTCGCGGCGGCTTTCGCTGCTACACCTGGAACCAGGTCATCGATTTCCTCTTGGCTCTTCGTGCGCCATTTGACCCCGGCTACAAAGACAAGAAGAATCCGCGGCCAAGGCTTCTTCCGTCGCTGTCATCTCTGCGACTTGACTTGGTCAACTTTTCAGATTCCCTGCTGCCATTTTCCGGATCCGAGCTCCACGAAGTGGCCTCTCACGAGCTGGGCTGCACCTTGAACGAACTTCAAGTAACCGGAATGCCATTTGACGACGTCGGTATGAAGGCTTCTGCTGAGTTGAGCGGCCTAGTGAAGGATGAAGGCCTCTATCTTGATGCATCTGCTGCCTTCATTGCTCACCCCAGAGGTCTGCAGAGCCTCTCGGGGGATAACTGGTGTGCTCGAGTGATTCGAGCATACAAGGACCTCAAGGATGAAATGGAGGAAGAAGGCCTAGGACTTGGTGGCGAAGACGAGGACGAGGACGAGCAGCAATTCCACTTGCATTCGTTTGAGGGCTACCACAAGGTAGGCACTCTACCCGCCGCTCCCTCCGAGGAAGGTCATCCTCCATCAACTCGCGACGAGAAGAGAGTCATTTGGAAGAAGGTGCCCGTTACCCGCGAATCGGACAAGCGCATATGGATCCAGTTCTCCCGACTCAACGGATATGAGATTGAAGACTCGGTCTGGGATAGTGACGACGATAGGATCTGTCCATGCTGCGGCGATTCTCACCCCGGCTCGTCCATACTCGGCTTCATGAGTGACTATGAGTGAGCAGCTCGTTCTGTTTTTGTAGGTGCATTGTCCAGTGCCCACGTTATGATTTGAGATAATGAAGGAATTTACCGCGAAAGAGAGATGTGGCGTAGTATTATGTAGTTAGATACCCTCACGGTTGGTGGCAAAAAAGGGAGCCCTGTGCTTGATGGAAGCAAAATACAAGTGGGTTTAAACGGGTACTAGTTTAAGATTTGCGAAGCTATGCAATTAATTCCATGTTGCCGCTGCCTAGTAGTTGTGCATCATACCTGGTAGTTTAGTGGTTTGAGATTTGTACAAGTGCTTGTAGAATGGCATTGGGTTTAGGTGGCACTTGTGAAAGATGTTGAGTAGATGAAGCTGATTATATTGCTACTTGGTTGGCACACAGTTAGGCAGAATGCAATTTATTCTAAAATACCTAGGGGGACATCTTGTAGACACTGGAACCAAAAAATGAGGCCAAGACCATGCTCCGTATACAACGTCGGAATGGCAGCTTCACGTCTATCAAGACTCGAAGCAGCATTTATTTTTCATCAACTGTCTTGGTTTTATCGCCTGGCGGTATCACGTCCCGGCTGTGCTTCGGTCACGATGAACTGGCCCGAAAAAGCACCCTGTCAGTTGGTGGTCTCGGGGTGCAGTACGGACCATAGGATTGCTCGACGGGAAGGGAATGATGGGTTCAATAGCTAGTCTATAAAGTGGATTGGTATCTGTGAGTCGAGAAGGACTGGGAGATTGGAGAGGACTGATGGATCTAGAAAAGCTGTCGTTATTGGGGCTTTCCGACTCCATATCATCATGCTGAGGGCTGGTATCGTAATCACTGAGACTCATGGCGCTGTCCTCCAGGGACTTCTTCAGCTTTGAATAGACCCAGCCCGACTTGAAAGCGGTAATGTGGCTGTCACTCAACAGCAGCTGATCCCTGAGTTTTCCGGTGATGCCAGCATGAAGGGGTGGCGCAGAGAAGGATGCCGACATAGATGCGCCTTTTCTTCGCTGGGCTCCTTGGGGATGAGGCGAGATAGGCGGGTGTAGTAGGTCATCCTCATGATGATGCGCACGAACGGTCTGGGGGCATTTCTACTCGCGGTCCTGGAGTTTGTGAAGATCTACAGTTGTTTATTGTATGAAGGAATTGAGATTTCGCTTTTACGGCGAAAGGGGGCTGGCCGTACCGTAAACCGTAGTAAAGACATGTCCAAGCCACTGGGTGTTGTAGCAATTCACACGAGTTTCGAAGATGATGCCTCAGAATCGCTTTCGCATTCGCTTGCGTCGATAAGGCTCACGATCTGGAGCTAGTGGTCTAGTAGATAACTCATCTGCAGAAATCTCACTCCCTAGTTGCTCGAAATCCGAGGAGGTGTTCCCTCAGACGTGACTATTTGTGGAGCGTTATTCACGGCCGCCGAATCCTTCTCTAATATCCCCTCGTACCGTTTGATTACAGATGGGAATCGTTGTCTGAGCTCGTCG
Source organism: Trichoderma sp. TW21990_1 (assembly GCA_010015515.1). Classification (NCBI taxonomy): domain Eukaryota; kingdom Fungi; phylum Ascomycota; class Sordariomycetes; order Hypocreales; family Hypocreaceae; genus Trichoderma; species Trichoderma sp. TW21990_1. The sequence continues at coordinate 758,538 of ML974118.1, forward strand.
TAGGCGTTGTCCTGGAGTTGCCTATTGTGTAGTATTCTCATAGATATTGTATTCCTGTAGATGGGGGACATGGTGATGGATGAGATGACGGGTGGAAAACGCCATCTGATAGGGTGTTTTTTCTTCTTTTTCTTCACTCTCTCTCTCTTTTTTTTTTTTTTGCTTCGACTTCTTCGTGATGCTGGTATAGTGTTTGGAGAGAAATGTTCGTGGAGGATTGAAGAATCCCGAGGGTATCCTGAACTGGAGAAAGAACCAGATTTTGTTCCTTTGGTTGTGTGGGATTTCTTCCCTTCGATTGTTTCTAAAACTGCAGTTAGCTGCCAATCCTCGCAATCTTGACTACCTCGCTGTCTTTCTGGTATTTGAACCACTCACCATCAGAACGCCCCTGAGCTCCCTCAATAAGATGGTTGCGTGGTCGAGAAGACCCTCGGGAACAGTTGTATCCAGCCAAAGTAGGACATAATTCTGCATAAAAGAAACAACAGAATTTGCTGTTTTAGCATCTTTGGCAATGTTTTGGACATTGCAAAGATGGGTTAACCAATGAAGAGTGCCATACATTGGGGGTAGGGCCCCTTCCCTGCTTTGACTACGGCCACATTCGGGGCTGGGTACACTCAAAATTGAATTTCTGAAATATACTGATAGAACGTCGAGCAACTTCCTAGTTGCGAGCGCGTCCGCCTCAAAAAAAATCAGTCGGTCTCTCTCGCAGATAGTTCCGTAAGTGTTGTTGAGTCGCTGGATGCACAAACTTGACCACGCCTGACTGGACTTCTAGAAATGAGCGGCACTTCTCAATCACCGCCACCACATCGACTTCTGAGGGTAGATCTGCAAGCATCGCTAATTCAGATACTTGAAACGGGCGGCATGCAATGGCCGCGGTTGAAAGTACTGATTTGCAAAGTTCATGATCCCAACAAGGAAGCGACTTCAAAGAGGCTCTTGCATATTTGAACAGCTCATTTGGCTACTTAAGCATCTCTTGGAGACACTCAACTGCGTTCCAGCTTTCTTCGTTTTCGTAGAATTGTGCAAGCAATAACTACCCACAGGGGGCTATCTTTTGCCCTTTCGCTGAGCATCCGTAAGACTTCCATTTTGGTGTCCTCCGGATATCTCCTTTGCGTAGCCAGCTCATCAACCATGGAATTGACTTTTCGACGAAAAACCCCCAAAGAGCCGGTCATCGTATAGGCTTCTTCGAGATTAACATGTTAAATACTTTCATTTCGGCGTAGCTCTTTTTCAATACCATTATTTACGTCTGTAGGCACGAGCCACCTAATTTTATCCGAAACCTTTCTTGTTTCATGGATTAACGTTAGTAAGTTCTCGAGGTTTTCGTCGTCGTATGTATCGATGCCATCTAGCACTAGATATAATCGGACAAAGGCTTTGTCTTTTAACATTCTCAAAAGAACGTTCAACAGGTGAGTGAAGTCCATTGGGCCATGGAACCAATCTCCTTCCATCAATTTTAGTGCTTCATCCAAGTGACATTTCAACCCCGGCTGCTGCTGGAGGAGTGAACGTATCAAGCTTCTTAACACCTTGTCTAAGTTGTCCATTTGATGGCTAGTGCGACCACAAGAGTGATATGACAAAGCCCAAGAGATTTTGTTTGGGTAAACTTTGTTAGTCGCGATTGAGGGGTGTTGGATGATAGCTTCCATAACGGCTGTTCTGTTGATTCCTGATCCGCCACCGGTTAAGAAGAGCACCTGACTCGCTCTACTGTGTTCGCTGTCCTTGCTGAATTCGCCCGGATTGATACCTTTTGTGTCCCACCCAACGACCTTCTTATATTGTTCGGTTGAATAGACCCATCTGCGTATCTCATAGGCTAAAGATGTAGGTTCATTTGTATGATCAATCTCCGTCGGGTTGTCTACCATCGGACTTTCGTAGGGTTGCTGCATAATCAGGTTTCCACCGAAAGTCGAAAGGCATTCTTCAGCGGTTTTCAATCGTGCCAAATTCAAGTACGACGGAAGATCGGACAGTATGACAGCATTCATCAAATAAGACAAGATCTCTTTGTATAAATTGACAGCTCGTTTTCGTAGGGTTCGTTCTCCTTCTGGGGCAACGGCATTGCCACCGCTCATGATGAGTCTCGGCAGACAATTATACCAATTCATCTTGGCGATAATATTGATAAGATCGAAGCAGACAGCTTTCGAATTTGACTCAGAATGAAAGTGCATCTATTGTCAAGTTAGCCTTTTATCTGTAGTACCTAGAGTAGCTTTTCTTACCTGTGAAGCATAATAAACACATATCCAAGCCAGCGCACTGGGCGGCGTAGCACCCGTCAACTCGCGTATATGGTTCCTTAATAAATCTCGAGGTTCGTTAGATTGACGGTTTTTACGGCTGCTAAGCCACCCGTTCAACAGACGGCACATCTGACGCCATCTTACTTCTGGATCGGTTTGGGAAATGGAAGTCGTCGTAAGCTCCGTTTGTGATTCATCGGATACGACGATTCCTGTGGCCCCGAGGCGGGTGCTAGTTTTGCATAAGGGAGAGCCCGTGCCTGATTCAATCCCACGTTTCTTTGGCTACATCCAAGTTCAAGAAGACTGTAGAGCTGATCCTTTGCGTTCATGGTTAGAAGAATCCCGACAGAGAGGAACCCATAACGCTAATTGTCTTGGGTGAATCTATCTTGCCATAACCGCAACTCTCGTTTCAAGTCAGTGAAGATTAAGCTTCAATTTGGCGAAGATGCCAACGTCATCCAACTAACGCCGCCAAAGCGCACCTTCAGATGGTTGCTTATGCTCCTTTTGTGCAACAAGAACACTTGAATACGACAGCCGCGAGTGTCAAAGACAACAGAGGATTTGGAGGAAATCTAGGTGTCAACCAATTTGTAAGCGGCAGTGAGCGCGAAAAGTGAGCGCGAACAGAAGCTCCGAGGTCTCGTACATTCTCAAGCACTTCGACAGAGGATCGGCGGATCCCCTATATGGCGAGCGAACCGGGAGAATCTATGGTGTTGAATGGTTCTGCGAGCAAAACGAGCTGGCGGAATACGACGTTATGCCCAACTTCCACTTGGCAGTTCTCCTCGAGCGATCGCAACATGAGGGCGGAACCGCCTCATTCAAAGCCGGGTTTGACATGTAGACTGAGGCAGGTCTCAAGCACGACTTTGAACAAGGCCTGCGACGTGCCTTTCGGCTTCTGAGGCCGGAGGATGACCCGATATACTTTGATCCCGCCGGGGTTCGTTGACTGGTCTTGAGCCGATGGTGGCGTCGTAGGCCTTTGCCTCACAACAATGAGTAGCAGATAGTACAGTACACTGTGCTTATTTCTCCAGATCCTCAATACAAGCATAAATCTTTCACATACAATACTCAATATCACGATTGGGAAATCATTTGGAGATCAGGCGATGCAGGGTGCTGGAATCACATGTTGGCTGGCAAGGAATCGGGAGAGTGCCTGAGGCTGTTTGTTTGCGCAGTACATTGGCAGCGACAATAACAGCCCTGGAGCGAGAATGCAGATCAGCACGGCAGCAAAGCAAAGTAGCGAATACCTTCTGCCGCCGCAAATTCCAATCTGGTCTGCAGGTATGCAATACCGGAGCGTCATATGAGGCTTACCAATTACAGGCACTCCTCCAAAGCACTAAAGTACCTATACCGGCCGCTACTAAGGGAACGGCGTCTTCACTAAGAACAGAGTAATCACTGCCTACCTTAGTAGTAGAGGCTGTAGACCAGCCCAAGCCAGCGCCTCCACCATCGTGGACACTTGCCATCGCCATCTGCATCTTCAGCATTATTGATACCCTCCCCAATATTGTTTCCCGGCATCTCGATCGCGAGCAGAAGCACAGCGGCAGCAGCTCGACAGCAAACCAGCGTCCAGATCCCCGGCCCATGCCATAGGGCACCGCTCCAGCATGAGCATCCGCCATGCCCCTGCCAGCGCTGCTCTCCTCCAGCGATAGATCGTCCCCCATCGGCTCGTCGTCCAGCAAGACGCGCTCTGTGCCGGCCGTCGACGGCGACATCCCGCCCGAGTACATCCACGACGAGGCCCAGCTGCCATGCATCCCGCCCGAACGACCGGATCTGCGCGAGCTCAACTGCAGCCTCGAGGCCCTGGCCGCCGTCTTCCCTGATATCCAGATCGAGGTCTTCCGGGAGCTGCTGGGCAACTTTGACGGCGAATCGAGGCTTGCCCTGGTGGCCGATGCCCTGCTGAAGAACCGTGCGGTATGGGTCAAGGGCAGGTGGAAGGTTGCCGGGCCCGAGAGCCACAACAGGCTGCAGTCTGGGAATGGCGATGGGGATAGAGACCAGGACAAGACCGAGGCGGGAGCAGATGCCGACGGCGCTGACAATCGGCTGGTGCCGAGAGCAGAGATCTTCCGAAGCAGCGAGTACAAGAAGGCCGTCCAGGCGCTTGCGTGGCAGGAGTTTAAAGGCCTGTCCAAGTCGACAATCAATGCGGTCCTTGCCGAGTCCAACTACTCATATCTAGACGCCCGAAGGACTCTTGTGACGCTGTCATCCAAGTCGTGGCGCTTCACCATTTCGTCAATCTTGATGAGGCGGAAGCCCGTCGCCACGGGTGAGGCAGACAACCACCCTCTTGTCCGCTGGCGCACAACTGGCCATGGCTCCAGCATACCTACGGTGCGGTCTACAGGCAATGCCGAGCTTGATCGAGAGTTATACGATGCGCTCATTCGCCCGCTGAAGGAAAAGGATAGGGAAGACAGGGAGACCAAGGACCGCGCGGCCGCCGTACTGTTGAACAACAAGGAAGCCGAGGAGGCGGGCGCCATCCACGAGTGCACATGCTGCTTCACCACGGGCGCCTTCGAGGAGTTTACGAACTGCAACAAGGACGCACACATGCTTTGTTTCCGTTGCGTCCAGCACTCCATCAAGGAGGCCGTCTTTGGCCAGGGCTGGCAGAGCAGCATCATCCCCGAGACGGGAACGCTGAGGTGCATGGCCGTCGACCGCGTCCAGTGCCCCGGCTATGTCTCATATGAGCACATGCGCAGGGCCATGCTGGAGGAGAAGAAGGGCGCCGAGATTTTACATCAACTAGACCAGCGGCTTGCAGAGCACACATTGCTTGCCGCGAAGTTGCCACTGGTGCACTGTCCGTTTTGCAACTACGCAGAGATTGACGACATCTACATGCCGTACCAGACGACAAAGACACGGATCCGGATTGCCGGCGTTCTTCACTTGCTGTTTCTTTTCTTTTGCTTCATCTGCGTTGTCCTGGTTCTTCCCCTGGCCGTGATATCAGTTGCCACGGCTTTGGCATTCACCTCCTGGCGGTCTTTCTGGGGGCAGATATCGACGGAATGGAAGCACGCCGTTGCCAGATATTCACGCCGACGACGTGGCCTCCAATTTTCTTGCCAGAATCCCGAGTGTGGGCGAGTATCCTGCCTCTCGTGCAACAAGATCTGGACAGACATTCACGTCTGCAATGAGTCGTCCCTAGTTGCGTTGAGGACACAGGTTGAGCAGGCCATGAGCATGGCCATCAAACGAGTCTGCCCTCGGTGCAACACGTCGTTTGTCAAGAATGCGGGCTGCAACAAGCTCACCTGTCCCTGCGGGTATAAAATGTGCTATGTTTGCCGCGCCGACCTCACCGTGGAAGGGTACCGGCACTTTTGCGACCACTTCCGGCCAGATGGCGATCCGAGGCCATGCCTGGAGTGTGAGCGGTGCAACTTGTGGGAGTCGGAGAATGTCGACCAGGTGCTTCAGGAGGCCCGCGAAGAAGCGGAGCGAAAGTGGAAAGACACGGAGAAGAGGGACCTGTCCGGGTCCGAGAAGGCGTTCCTGGAGACGGGCATTGCGGCGCGGGCGACTGGCATGGGCAGCGTGGAGCAGATCTTGGCGGCGGGACGGATGCCGTCGCTGGGGGAGGTTTTAGACGTTGTGGTTGAGACGATTCTTGTGTGAGCGAGAATGGGGGGGCTTGGAGAAGGAAATCTCGCTTGGTTTGGCTTGTCGGCATTTGCTAGAGAATGGGGGGCTCAGGCTTTTTTTTTTTTTTTTTTTTGCATCCTGGCGTATCCCCTCTCCTTGTTGGCCATTTTCATACACTTGAGGATCATTTCGGCGACGGCGTCACTAGGGGGCTATCGAGACCTGCTATGCGTGATCAAGATTGTGTACGTCTGGTAGCGCTTTGACCAGATTGGATATTTATACCAAAGGGGGGAGGCTCAGCTTAGATTGTTCCCTGTCTTTCTTGTTTTCCTTTTTTTTTTTTTGTCTTGTCAAGAGCGTGTGCAGTATTCGCCGAATTGCAACTACTTTAGCAGCCACAGCACAAGATGAGGATAGATGTTTCCTTGATTTCTGAACTGCTATCTCTGCATGTTTGTTTCCTTTTAGGTTGGGCGGTCGGCAAGGGGATTTGTTTTCAGGGGCTTGTTTTTTACGAGGAAATGAGCGTCGTCAATTCATGAAACGTAAAGGGTGGGATAATCGCTTGACGAATGGATGGATGGATAGACTGCTTTTCGATACATGAAATGAAATCGCCGACATTGAAATTACACTCGAGCCTCATTAACTATATTACAAATTTCCCACCGTGACTCCCATATCATCGCCGCGACCCTCACGCAAGCTCGGCTGCAGCCCCTGCAATCGCCATCTTCCCCGTCTCCTTCACCTTGCACTGGAACAGGACCTTCTTCCCCTCCCGCCACATCTCCGTCACAATCGTCTGCCCGGGAATCACCGGCCCGGCAAACCTCACCTTGATGTTCTTGAAGGGGCCGAACCTGTCGTACACAGCCTTGCCCGCGACGCCAAAGGTGCACAAGCCGTGCAGGATAGGCGCCTTGAAGCCGCCCATCTTGGCGAACCCGGGATCGATATGCAACGGGTTGTAATCGCCGCTCAGACGGTAAATCGCCGCCTGGTCCTCGCTCGTGGCCTCTTCGACGACGACGTCCGGCGCCCTCTTGGGAGGCTCATTCGCCGCCGTCGCGGCGCCCCGATCCTGGCCCCTCTTCGCGCCGCCGAACCCCCCCGCGCCGCGCAAGAAGACGGTCATTTCGTTGTAAAACACGTCCTCGCCGTTCTCGGCGTTGACGGTGGTGATGCCCGTCTTCACGATCGACGCCGAGCCCTTGTCGATGACCTCGAGGAGTTTCCCGCGCGACAGCAGGCGGCCGGAGGTGGGCAGCGGGAACTTGCGGATCTCGAGGAACTGCTCGCCGTGCAGGAGCATCATGGGCGAGAAGTTTGGCACCAGGGCGTCGTAGTCAAAGGGCATGTCGGCGGTGAAGGGGGGGATCACGCCAAAGGTGGGGAGGACCTGGAAGTCTTCTGCGCCCTCGCTGTTTTCGTAGAAAAAAAAAGGTTTGTGTTAGACGTTGCTTTTGCTTGAGCTTATCGGAGGGATGGTTGATGGCTATTGAAGGGATGGCTTTATGGGAAGATGGTGTTTCTTCGTGTGAGATGAGGGTATGCAAAAGATTCACGGCTTACAAGACATATTTCAGCTCCTTTCGCTTGGCACCCACACCAAGATTATACAAAATGGCATCACGCTCCGTAAAGCTGTACTCGGTAGGGCTGCCCTCTTTGGTGAGAGCCTCAGCAATAGCGGCGAGATGCTCGTTGGTGGCAGCGGCGGCAGATGCGCCCTCGCTCTTCTAAGAGCCGGAAAACACACAAATTAGCACCGCCATCATTTCAAACGTGGAATTGTGCTTCAGTCTTTTTTCTTCTTCTTTCTTTTCCAATAACATTTCTTTCATCTTTAGGGACTATCCAATATGTACAGGGCTTTGATAGACCGTGGTGGTGATACAAGTCTTCTTCCACGTGTTGACGTGACAAATGGGGAGACAGATAATAGTAGGAAAATAAATAAAATAGAAAAAATCATTGAAAATCGTGTACTTCACGTTCTCATACCTTGTTCTCCATGTTGGCCATAATCTTCTCCAGGCCATCCTGCGCCTTCTCGGGATGATCCGCACGGCCATCCTCAAAGTTGATGATCTCGTCCCAGTACTTGACAACCTCTTCAGGCACCAAGGGCACGTTGACGGGGAAGCCGTGGCCGCCGGTTCGCTGCCATCGAGTCTTGCCGGCCCAGCCGCTGCCGACCTCGTACAGGCCGCCAGTGGGGTTGGGGCACTTGTCGCTGCTGAGGGCCAGGACAAGAGGAGCAATGTAGTCGGGCTTGAAGGCGTCGACCATCTCCTTGGGCATGATGGTGGCGGTCATGGCAGTGCCGGCGTTGGGGGCAATGGTGTTGACGTAGATGTTGTACTTGAATCCCTCGAGAGCAAGGGCGCGGGAGAAGCCCAGAATACCGCATTTCTGTGATTGATAGGTTAGACTAACTTAAGAGACATGTGAATTGGAGGGCATCTTACAGCAGCGGCGTAGTTGGCCTGGCCAAAGTTGCCGTAGATGCCAGAAGTCGAGGTCGTGTTGATGACACGGCCGTACTTTTGCTTGAGGAAGTAGGGCCAAGCAGCCTTGGTAACCTTGTATGTGCCGCGCAGATGCACGTTCATGACCGGGTTCCACAGGCTGTCGTCCATGTTAGTGAAGGCCTTGTCGCGGAGGATGCCGGCGTTGTTGACGACAATGTCGACGCGGCCAAAAGCGTCAATGGCGCCCTTTACGACGGCATCACCGTCCTCGGCAGAGGCCTTGACGCCGACAGCCTTGCCGCCAAGCTTCTTGATCTCCTCAACGGTGGTGTCGGGGTTGACGAGATCGTTGACGACAACGGAAGCGCCGTACTTGGCAAAGGCCAGAGCATAAGCACGGCCAATACCAGCACCGGCGCCAGTGATGAGGGCGACGCGGCCAGTGAAGTCGAGCTTCTCACCCTGCTCGCTGGGGCCCATCTTCAGTGAGTCCTCCAGCAGGGTCAAGAAGTCGTTGGGGCCAGTGGGATACTGGGGGTTGGAGAAGTCAATGACCTTGTTCCACTGCTTCAGGATGGCGCCGGGGGTGTATGAGTCGTCGGCCTTGAGCAGAAGACCGCTGGATCTCTCCCATCGCAGCTTGGCGATGTGACCAGCACCGGCCTCGAAGATGCTGCCGTTCTCAGTGTTGTTGGAGTGGACAAGCACGGCAACGAGCGGCACAATCCACTCGGGGCCAAGAGCCTTGAGAACATCGGGGGGCATGATGGTCTCGGTCATACGGCTAGCAGCTGTTTTTCGCGCTCAAGTTAGCCAATCAGTCGAGAAACGAAGCTGGAGTAAGCCTGGTAGACGACAACATACCAATGGGGGCAATGACGTTGGACAGAATGTTGTACTTGGCGCCCTCCTTGGCCAGCGTCTCGGTGAAGCCAACCATGGCCAGCTTGGCAGCAGAGTAGTTGGTCTGGCCAAAGCTGCCAAACAGACCGGCAGCCGAGGCAGTGTTGATGACTCGGCCGTACTTTTGCTTGCGGAAGTACGGCCAGGCCGCGCGAGTGCACTTGTAGGCACCGGTGACGTGCACCTTCATGATCAGGTCCCAGTCCTGGTCCTTGAGGTTCTTGAAGGCAATGTCGCGCAGGATGCCGGCATTGTTGATGAGGATGTCGATGCGGCCAAACGCCTTGATGGCCGTCTCGATGATGCGCTCGCCGTTCTCGACGCTGTCGTAGTTGGCAACGGCCTTGCCGCCGGCCTTCTTGATCTCATCGACAACGACATCGGCGGCCTGGGCGAAACGAAGCAGCTGTTAGCTATTGCGATTGCAGCTTTGGTTGGGAGAGAAAGCTGACGAAGGGCATTCACCGACCTTTGTAGAGTTTCCCTCGCCCTTGAAAGAGCCGCCCAGGTCGTTGACGACAACGCTGGCGCCTCGAGAGCCAAAGAAAGTGGCATAGACCTTGCCCAGACCACCACCGGCTCCGGTGATGACAACCACCTGGCCGTCGTATCTCAGTTGCTCAGCCATGACGTCGGCAATTGCTGTGTGAGTGAAGTTGTCGAGACAAGAGAATGAAACAGTGTGGAAGGGGGTATCTAGATGGTGCACAAGGATTGAACCACGGGGAGAAGAAGAGAGACGAGAGAAGAGAGAAAGGAGATGGAGGAGAAAGAAGAGAAAGCCGGTGTCAAGCTCGTCGACTTTTTTAAACTGATGCGGACGGACCGGGTTTGGACAAGCAAAAGGTGTTCGATGCCTCGGCTGAACCTCTGGTGCGGGTACTTTGGCCTCTGTACCGCGACTTGGACCGAGTTTATAGAGGGAAAAGGCCGGGGGAGGCGCTAGGCTGGAAGCGGGACATGGCGGAGAAGCTGGCAGAAAAGGGCTTGTTCACATGCTTTTTTGGAGCAAAGTTGGGGTAATACGGAGTTGCTGGATTGTGAGAACGGGCTGGGAGTGAGAATGAATGCATTCACGTGTCCGTGTCAGCGGTGGGCTTATCTTATGGCTGGGTGAAGACGAGCTCTGCGGCAATCGTCGGAGCGGCAGAGGAAATCCTAATGACACATGCAACTCGAATCCCCTTCCTTAGCACCTTGGGTATTCTCCGAGCACATGGATGACTCTCCACACGCTGCACCCCGTATTGTATGTACAGTAGCTTCGTCGGTTTTAATCGTACCTTTAAACAGAGCACCTACTAGGTAATAATACTGCCAACATCAGCAACCCATTACCCTCTATTGCCCTCTACCAGTGTCCAATTCCTCCTCTGTTTCCCTCATCTTACTCCCATCCTCTTCATCATATCCCTCCCCACGCTTCATCAACCTGCCCTCCCCACAAGTTCACTCTCCAATCCACTAAATCCCAATCCAATCACTCAATCAAACCAAGTCACCGGCGCGGCCCCGGAAACCGGCAGCCCGCTTTCCCATGTACGAAGTAGACCACCGCACTATGGAGATGCAATGCACACCTCAATCTCGCTGTCCCGGTCACCGGCCTCGTAGAAACCACCTCAAATCTCATATGCGTGTGTAATCCCATACATGTCAAACCACAATGGCAGCCCAATTCACAGACGACAAGTCCCCAATCTGCATCCCCTTTATCCTAAACCGCCTCCAGCTACACCAGCAAGCCAACTCCAACTCGACCTCCACCAACGCCAGCACTTCCCCCCCGCCTCCCCTCATCATCGGCCTCAATGGCATCCAAGGCGTCGGCAAATCCACCCTCGTTGGCCCCCTCGCCGAGGCTCTCGAGCGCAAGGGCATCCCCACGCTCGTCTGCAGCATAGACGACTTTTATCTGACGCACGAGCAGCAGCTTGCTCTGGCGCGTGAGAATCCGGAGAATGCCCTGTGGCAGGTTCGCGGAGAGCCAGGTATGGTTTCAAGTCAACTAGCCCCTTCATTCTATTACACCACTTACACCCACTCTTCCTTATATATCCATATTTATATACTATATACACATATATATTCATCACCTCACCTACCCCCCAATATCCTTCTTCAAACTTCTTCAAAACAAACACAAGCTCACACTCTCCCCCCCCAACAGGCACCCACGACATTCCCCTCCTCAAATCCGTCTTCTCCTCCCTTCTCACTCACGCCCCAACCTCCCTCCCCCAATACGACAAAGCCCTCTTCTCCGGCCAAGGCGACCGCCTCCCCGCCTCCTCCTGGAAACACATCAACCAGCAACAGCCCCCCCAAAACCCTCTCCAGGTCGTCATCCTTGAAGGCTGGTGCATCGGCTTCCGTCCCATCTCCCCCGACGCCGTCGCCGCGAAACTCGCCGCGCCCAGCCGCACCCTCCAGCAGCACCGGCTCGAGCACCTCCTCGCTGTGAACGAGAAACTGGGCGAGTATGAGGATGTGACGCGCTCGTTTGACGCTTTTCTGCATATCGACTCAGAGAACACCGAGTATGTCTACGATTGGCGCCTGGAACAGGAGGAGCATCTTCGTCTGGCGAAGGGCGATCCCAACGCCGGAATGACCAAGGAGCAGGTCGTCAAGTTTGTCGACGCCTATTACCCTGCCTACGAGCTCTACTCTGAGGGCCTCCGAAATGGTCTTTTCCCAGACAAGCCGGGGGCTCAGTTGCGGATGGTGGTTGGACATGATAGAAAGGTCAAGCAGGTAGTTGAGATTTGAGCACGAGGGAGACAGGGGACAGAGAGCGAAATAGAATAGAATCAGTTGTCTCATTACAACAAAGTGCTTCATTTAGCAACAGGTGGAATCTAGATGGCGCAACATGAGCACGTCTTTGCTAGACCATTCCATTTATATCCCAAAAACAATCTCATTTCATCAGATCATTATCCGCCAACGCCATGCTTATTTTTTTCGTTGTGAGGCTCAAAGACGCTTCAGTTCACGCCCAGCGCCGCCCATCCCAGCCCATCTGCCAAAGCCTGCAAGAATGAATATCGCACATGAAAACCTCAAACTCCAGGTTCAAAATGATACAGCGCTAGGAAAAAAGCAGCTTTTTCAAGTGACAAGACCAAGCATCACTGCTTGGCAGCTTTGGCCTCGTTCGGAGTCATCATACGCTGGCCATCTTGCAGCATCTGGCTCAGTTTTTTGTCAATGGCCTCAGCCTGATTCCGGACCGCCTCCTCGCGAGAAGCTGCCTCCTTCTCAAACGCCTCTATAACATCGCGCTTTTTACGCCTAACCAGCCTCATCTTATGCATAATCTCGGAGAATTGTTCGGCAAACCAGTCTCCCGCCTCTTCCCAGTCCTCCAGTTCCATGTTCTCGAACATGAGACGCTGCTCCTTCTCGCTCTGACGTTGGCCCTGCTCCAGCTTTGCGGTGCGAGCGTCCGGAGTGGCGCCTGAAACGGCCTGTGGTGTCGCTTTGGAGGGATCAAAGTCGAACGGCTCGTTTTGGAGATCGGCGAAGCTCATGGCACTCAGAGCCGCATCGTCGTAATCGAGGCTCCCCCGTCTGCGTTTTTTGTCTTTCGGTGCCAACGGCTTGAACGGCGGGACGGTTGTCGACATGAGGCGCTCCAACGCAGCTCGATGCGGCGATAAAGGATGCCCTCTTAGTCTCGGTGTGGCATGTCCGTCTTCGCGGCCGCCTACAGTAGACGTACCATCGTCCTGGTCTCCATTCTCCTCTTCGTAAGCTGCCTCTTGCAGCCCCTCTTCGTCCTCTACCTCATCCAGCCCCCTAAATCTGGTCATGGGGCGGAAATCATCTCCTCTATCCCTCATCAACCGCCCTCTGGTGGCAAAACCAGGAGACATGCTCCTCTTTTCTCTGTCGTCATACTCGATCTGCCTCGGCCGTGGCACATGTCGAACCTTGACCTCGCGCACAGGCAACTTGGGTTGTTGTTCCGGCGATGCCGCTGGTCGAATGTAGGTCGGCCGATAGTTTCCAGGTGGTCTACTGTACCCATTGATGGCTCTGTTAAAACCATCATTCATGTAGGTAGATGTGGGGTTGTGGTGCCGAGCACCTGGAACCACTTTCATGAGGAGATCTTCTCCAATCTGAAAGGCGGCACCGTCATTCGGGAGGAATCTCTTATCAAAGTTGTAGCGGGGGGCAGGTCTAGTGATGGCAGAAGAGGCAGCGGCAGGGGCAGCAAGGGCAGGGGCAGTAACGACTGCATTCTTCATATCCGGTATTGGCTCGGGATCGGCTTCGGATGGTTCGTACTGCGGCGTTGTTAGGCCAGAATTCATAAAGCTGTCGCCTAATTGGGAGCCCGTAAAGATGTCCATGTGGCGATGTTGACTGGCTGGGGACTGCGACTGCGATCGCTGTACCGACTCGGGCGGCGGCTGGCTAAATCTGCGATGGTGTATGGAGGACTGGCGAGCATTGGCTCCTGGGACGGGAACTCGAGCGCTGTCGGCCAATTCTCTTCGCTCTGTAGCCGACGTGAAGGCTGGAGCAGAGCTCTGATAGCGCTCTGGCTCGCGGGATTGCTGGGCTACCGCATTGCCGTTGAGGTTTGCACTGGTGGTCACGTCGGTGCCGGCCTTGGCTTTGACTTCGCTGTCGGATTTGAGGCGTGCAAACATCTGCAGCCGGCTTGATCGCTCCTTCAACGAGGCCGGCATTGCTGCTGGTGTTTCCTTGTGCGTTTTCTCCCAACTGAAAATTACGTCTGGATCCAAGTATTTGCGCCGGCACAAATGAATTGAAATCGCTCGTCGTGTTGGGGGAATAAAAGGCTCGCGCCGGTGAGGGGCTACGAAGAGGAGAAGAAAGAAAAATCGCTGCGCAGCCGAAAGGATCGCGAAGAAGAGGAAGGAGATGGGGTCGGCGGCTGGTTGGGCTTGGGAAGCAAGGCGCGAGCGGTGACAGTGCCGCCGCAAGCACCGAAAAAAAGGGCAAGAAGAAAAATCAGATGCGATGCTGGGATATCAAAGAGGGTGCGTAGAAGAAGGAAAAAGAGGAGACAAGACAAGAGACGGAGGAGAGGCCGAGCGAAGGGAAGGGAAGGAAAAGGAAACTGAAAATTTATACACCAACCGCCGATGATGCCCGATCTAGCTCAGATCCCAGATCAAGCGCCGGCGATGCTGTTTGGAAACACGGCGCCTAAAAAGCCCTCCCGCCATGAGCTTTGCGCGTCTGACAGGCACAAGAACAGGCACAAGAACAGGCGCGCGCAGTCAGGTGACGAGGGAGGATGGAGATGGTACGTGATGGTACGTGATGGTACGTAATGGGTACGGACAGTACGAGTACGAGGAGTCGAGTGACGATGCCGTCATGAACGAGAGCGATTCGAGATAGGCTCGCTCGGCTTAAATTGCTCGAGATCAGCGGGCTTGGTAGCGTCTACTGACAGGTACCGCGACATGGCTGGGAGCCAATACTCCATATTCTGCACTATTGGCACTCTATCGCAGCTCACAGTGGTGCTTATTGTTCCTACCTGTAGGTAGGTACCTGTAAATGCCTGTACCGTGGTATTCGTAGGAGACATCCAGACTCGTACCACCTCGGCTGCTTCGTATTACTTACTCTACGCGGTATAAAATCCATAGGGGTCCCGTGCATCGTCTCAGCCACGGCAGTATAACATGATATGCCATTGGATCCATAATGTGATATACGGATCCCCGAACTCGCCACAGCTTCAACCAACTCTCTTCCTCAGACCAACATCCGCCGTAAGAACAAGACGTCTGCATGTACCTGCTCGGTACTCGGAACCTTGATCGTCCCAACTTCTCCAATGCACTAACTCGCCCCGGCTCTTAGCAGCGCCTCTCTCTCTTTACTCTCCCTCCCTACATAAGGTATCTCCAGCTACAGTACTACTACTACCTACCTAGTAGGTACCTCTAATTAAGGGACAGCTTATTCAGCACCCCAATAGGTACTACTACCTAGTATCTTTCTACCTTCTTCTACTATCGTTACTTTTTTTTAATATCGCTACTTCCTGTTACTCTACAGTACTTATTTTAAGTAAATCTACCTACTAAATTAGTGATATGGAATGCTGCATAGCCAACTCGGGGTGCTGGCTAGTAAATCCCAAAATAAAAAATAAGTACTAGTAGGTACCTGCTAATTTACAGGTGCAACAGAGGGGTACCCAGCATAGGGCTGCTAAAGTATGGAGCACTGCTCTGCACTCCGGCTCAGCTGCAGGCAAGGTCTCTCAGCTCGTCCCAGGATCGTCTTCCAACTTGGAAGTTCCGTTTAAGCTCCAGCCTACAGTACGCCGCCAGGGCCCCTTCAGAGGCTTTTGGAGCCCTTTCGAGCCCTTTCGAGCCCTTTGCCTCCCTGTACAGCCGGCTCAAGGTGCAGAAACAAGGTTCAAGGCTCCCTGGCTCTGCTCTCCACCGGCCCAAGCCTTGGCAGAACTCGTGCATGGCTTTTGCCAGATTCTGCCTCGAAGCGTGTGACCATGGGCTCAGCATCTCTCCAGCCTGTCGACCCACCTCGTGCTTCCACTTCTCTTCAGGCTTCACACCCATTCATCCCTAGCTGCGGCATGCGTATCATCGTCCGTCTTAGAGATTCCACCTACGGGACTGCACTGAACAGCACGCGCGAACAGCCATCCCTGTGACGGCAGGCCTTCCTTTCTCTCCGAGTACTTATACCTCGAATCCGCGTCCGCCATCGGCCATCGACCCTCACCCAAGTTTTTTTTTTTTTTTTTCTCTCTCTCTTTCCTAGCATCCAGCCAGGGGAGATAGACAAAGAGATAGAGATCGCACCTTTGTTCGATGGCGTCACCTACGCCAGAAGCTGGGTCGAGATTGACGTCCAGCCCTACCACCCCAGCCTCAGCCTCGGTCTCGGCCTCGTCCTCATCCAGAGCAGCCGGATCCGAGGCTCGCCAACGCCCAGTGAGAACAATTCCTCGTAAGGATATGCAAGCAATTCTGCCGTGCCGGCGGCTCCGGCTTGAAGCAATGGGTGCTAATCTTGTCTCTTCAATCTCATATAGCTTGGGTGGCCGTCCGTGATAACCAGCATAACCCCATCACCGAAGAGCGGCTGCGGCTGCTATACCCTCCTCCACCCTCTACAGCACCACAGCGCAATGCCATCCCCCAACCGCCCCAGCGGCGGCTTTCAAAAGATGGATACTCTTGGGAGGAAGACCCCAAGCTGGGCACTCCCCAAACCGAGCGCGGCCGGATACAGCACTTGTTCAAGTATGGACGAGCCTCAGCACGAGGAAGAAAGTGGGATCATCTTCGATCTGCCGAGCCCGTCATTGTTTCCGCCCAGCAATCGGCATACGGACAGACGTCCACGTCGTGGGCAGAATTCATACAAGCGTCCGCTTGGGGGCGCCCACAAGAGAGCCATCGAATCGACATCGAAGCCCTTAATCACCTACAACCAGCCTACGGCAGGCCAAACGAGATGACTCTACACCTTCCGGACAACAAGTACGACCCGCGGCCCAAATCTGCATTCACCAAGCGCTTGTGGAATCGTTTTATGCGCAGCTCGCTCTCACCCTTGCTCTTCCGATTGACCGTCATAGTCATGTCCATAATAGCCCTAGGAATTGCCGCAAAGATGTTTGATCTCGAAGACAAGGTGCTAGGCGAGAGCGCTGAGCGGACACAGTCCATCTTTGCCATTGCGGTCGACTCGGTAGCCATTCCCTTCAACGGGTACATGATATGGGATGAGTACACGGGGAAGCCGCTCGGCCTGCGCTCGGCCCGTTCAAAAATGTCTCTCATTCTGCTCGATTTGTTCTTCATCATATTCAAATCGGCAGGCACCGCTCTTGCCTTTGAGCATGTCGTCTATCACACCTTTGGCGACCACGTTGTACGGGAGCTGGCCAAGGCTCTCGCTTCCTTTATGCTCCTCGGACTTCTCGCCTGGACCGCGAATCTCTGCGTCAACATCTTCCGGGTGGTGGAACGCTTGGGTGGTGGCGATGACGAGCGCAGTTGACAGGGTCAAGTGCGGGAATGGCGCAAGGAGCGTGTTTTAATGATTAATTTTGAATTTGAGCGTTTGTCATGTCAGGGGTCAATACGGCGTCAACGGGCGGGCTTTACGAGGCATTACGAAATGAACGAAGCTTATGAATGGTTCCAGCTGTCTGTTCAAAGACTGGAGTATCCTACGATACTGTATATACCCCTCAGCTAGTACTACTGTATTTCCATCTATACACGTACACGGGAAACCTTGCGACTTTGCAGGATCCCATCCATCTTATTTAGTACCTACCTAGTACCTAGTAGTACCTACCTAGCAAGCAACATGAAGCTCTTCAAGTCACGGTGGAGCTGAATGTTGTTTGAATACAGGTAGTACAGATATTACCAGGTAGGTACTAAGGTACCTAGTACTCATAGATGTGATGATATGCTTGCTGCGGCTGGATCACTCCTATTATGTGCATTATGCAGGGAGAGCTGCCTGCTGAAAGTTTAGCAGCTTGTTAGTGCTAGTCCGCCTGGCAGCCCGCAGCGTTACAGGGAGGCAGGTACCTACCATTCTACCAATGCTCTCGGCAGCATTCACGCCTGGTCTTTATTTAGATAGCCTCTGGCTTATATATGCAAAAACCCGCTGTATTTTACAAGAACAGCGAGAAACAAAGAAAAAAAAACGACATTGAAATGAATCACTCAAACGCGTCCTTTCACAAACACTGCACGGAGTATTACATGGAGGCCAAAAGGCGGGTGGGCAGGGCAGAAAACGGCGCTAAACCTCTTGTGGCTGCAGGCCTGCCTTGCCAAGGAGCCTTGCCTCAGCAACTCGAGCTTTGGGTTTGACTGCCTGATCCCTCATCATTACGTCTGTTTGTCTACTCCTCAGCCTCCCTTCTTCATTTCTCCCCCCCGGCTTCTTCCTTTTCTTCTCGCATCTCTCCGCAGCGGACCGGCTGAGGGACTCCCAAACTCGTCCCTCGTCTCCATTTGCTCGCGTCGAGCTCGCTGGCCGGTGGTTTGCTTCTGCTGGGATCAACTCGAGCGGCCCACTGCCCGTCCGGCTGGTGCGTGAGCATCACCGCTGACTTCCGCTGCCTGAGGGTGACGGCTGTCTCCAAGGCTTCTTGCAACGCCCCCCACGGCACGTCAACCACGGCGACTTCCTCGGTCCTTTCCGACGCAGCTCTCGTCCGCCTCTTCCGCCGCCGTCGTCCCGAGCCAACAGCGGCGATCCGTCTGCCGTGTCCATCGTCGGCCAATCCACCCACGCGAGCCGCAGCAGCATCGCTCTTCACCCCGCCTTGCCGCTTCTCGACAGGGCTCTCTCCACACGCTCCATGATGGTGGCCAGAATGGGAATGCCTGCGGTTCCAAACCGTGAGGACATCAAAGCAACGTGAGTCGCCGCCCTTGGGGCCATCCCTTGGCAGCGTCGCTGGCGTGACATGACATTAACGACCCTTGCAGATGGAAGTACCTGGAGGATGGCATCACCCGCATCATGAACGACCTCGAACAGGGCATGGACATGCAAATGTACATGGGAGTCTATACGTATGCTGTGCCTTTTTGTGCCCTCGCACGTCCACACCCGATTGCTCACATGGTCACAGCGCCGTCCACAATTTCTGCACCTCGCAAAAGGCCGTCGGCCTCAGTGGCCCTACCATGACTACAAGTCATCGCGGAGGTTCGTCTACATCCCCCCTCTCCTACCTTGCTCTCTCTAAACCAAGCGCTCGCTAACATGCTTCCCTCTCTCCTCGTTGACTAAACAGCTCACTTGTTGGGTGAAGATCTCTACAACCACTTGATCAAGTATCTCCAGCGTCATTTAGCAGATCTGGTCACGGCGTCCAAATCCCACACAGACGAGGCCTTGTTAGCCTACTACATCAAAGAATGGAATCGATACACCGTCGCTGCCAAATACATCCACCACCTGTTCCAGTATCTTAATAGGCACTGGGTCAAGCGCGAAATCGATGAAGGCAAAAAGAACATCTACGACGTCTATACTCTGCACCTCGTTCAATGGCGTAAGGTCTTGTTCGAGCAGGTGTCGGAGAAGGTCATGGACGCCGTTCTAAAGCTGGTGGAGAAGCAGAGGAACGGCGAGACCATTGAGTACGGCCAGATTAAACAGGTCGTTGACTCGTTTGTCTCGCTTGGGCTGGACGAGGCCGATCCATCCAAGTCTACGCTCGATGTGTACAGATATCACTTTGAGCGCCCCTTTTTGGCTGCAACCAAAGAGTTCTACCAAGCTGAATCCAAGCAGTTTGTCGCCGAGAACACCGTCGTCGAATATATGAAAAAGGCGGAGGCGCGGTTGGCGGAGGAGGAAGAGCGCGTCAACATGTACCTACACCAGGACATTGCGCTCCCCCTCAAAAAGTGCTGCAATCAAGCTCTTATTACCGATCATTCCCTGTCTCTTCGAGAGGAGTTTCAGGTACTCTTGGACAACGACCGCGAGGATGACATGGCCAGAATGTATAGCCTTCTCTCTCGCATTACCGATGGTCTGGATCCACTGCGCACCAGATTTGAGACCCATGTCCGGAAAGCAGGATTAGCCGCCGTCCAAAAGGTCCAGTCCTCCGAGGGGGACAAGCTGGAACCCAAGGTCTACGTCGACGCCTTGTTGGAGATCCATTCCCAGTATCAGGGCTTGGTCAAGAGAGCCTTTACCGATGAGCCCGAGTTCACGCGGTCTCTAGATAATGCCTGCCGCGAGTTTGTGAATCGGAATGAAGTGTGCAAGTCTGGGTCCAATAAGTCACCCGAACTGCTGGCCAAGTACACAGATATCCTCTTGCGCAAGAGCACCACAAGCATCGAAGAGGCCGATCTAGAGCGAACCCTGTCCCAGATCATGACCGTCTTCAAGTACATCGAGGACAAGGACGTGTTCCAAAAGTTTTATTCCCGCATGTTGGCCAGGAGATTAGTGCACAGCAACTCGTCTTCGGACGACGCTGAGACGAGCATGATTAGCAAGCTAAAGGAGGCCTGTGGGTTTGAATACACCAACAAGCTTCAGCGCATGTTCCAGGACATGCAGATCTCAAAGGATTTAAACAAGGAGTTCAAGGATCACCTAGAGACTGTCGGCAACGGAAAGGCCGTCGACTCTACCTTTTCCATTCTAGGAACAGGTTTCTGGCCACTGACACCACCAAGCACCCATTTTGACCCGCCTCCGGAGATTTCCGCCGAGATTGAACGATTCGTCCGATTTTACAAGCACAAGCATGACGGCCGCAAGCTTACCTGGTTGTGGCACCTATGCAAGGGTGAGATCAAGGCCGGCTACTGCAAGAATAGCAAGACGCCATACACTTTCCAGGTTTCAATCTACCAAATGTCCATTCTACTCTTGTTCAACGAGAAGGACAGCTATTCTTACGATGACATCTCCAGCGCCACTCAACTGAGCTCCGAGGTGCTTGACCAAGCCCTGGCCGTCATTCTCAAGGCAAAGGTGCTGTTGATGGACGGTGGTGATAAGCCCGGACCCGGCAAGACCTTCCGCCTCAACTACGACTTCAAGAGCAAGAAGATCAGGGTAAACCTTAACCTGGGTGGTGTCAAGGAAGCGAAGCAGGAGGAAGTCGAGACGAACAAGACCATTGAGGAGGACCGCAAATTGGTATTGCAGGTATGTCTTGACCCACGACATATCCGAACCCCCCCCCCCCCCCCCAACAGTCGTAACAATCCTTACTTACCATCCAACAGTCCGCAATTGTCCGTATAATGAAGGCGCGAAAGAAGATGAAGCACACGCAGCTTGTGAGCGAGACCATTAACCAGATCCGCTCTCGGTTTGTCCCCAAGGTCAGCGACATTAAAAAGTGCATAGAAATTCTCCTGGACAAGGAGTATCTTGAGCGTCTGGACGATGATGAATTGGGCTACTTAGCATAAAATATTCTTCTTTAGCCTCCGGTAGAATTCACGGAGCTTGTCAACCATTATCCTTTCCCCTTTCTCTCGATACAGGCATGTCGTTCCACACTTTTCTGTTTTTTTTTTTTTTTTTTTTTTTTTCTTTTTTTTTTCTTTTTTTTTTTTTCTTTCTTTTTCGCACTCAGTCGGTCATTCATGCGTAGATTGAGGTCATATTGGGAATGGGATTAGCTGGAGTGGGCATGGTCGGTTGGGTTCCCCTTTGCTTACACGCTTTGATTTTAATAATTGGCGATGCGCCCTAGTTAAACAGAGAATTACACAGCCCAGCAGATTCTAGACGTGGATTTCTCGATGATGCCCGAATTTATGGGGGATGCGCGGGTGTGTCTTTTTTTTTTTCTCTCTCACTCTCACTCTCAATCTCTCGCTCTCTAGTGGTCTTCTTCTTCTTTTTTTTTTTTTTTTTTGGTAGCATTCGCTACTAATGTAAGGTGCTCTGCTGTATTGTATTTGAGATGTCCTGGAAAGAATGGGTGGGCAATCCAAGTAGTCAAAATAAACGGACGGTTATTATCGACGCTTCTGGAACATGCTCCATGATCAGTTTAGATTCATCCGCCAAACCCATCAAGCAAACAAAAAAGGAAGGAAACCTAAAAAACGGAGCAAGATGGATATAATAAGCGTTGTAGTATATAGTATATAACTTCAAATCCTAGTCTCTCCTTTTGTTTTGTCCAAAAAAAAAAAATTTCATTCACGTCCCATTACCGCCCCCGTACTCTCTCATGACTGCGGAAAGAAGAAGAGAAAAACCTCCCGTGATTGATTATCTGTTTGACATTGTTTTTTTTTTTTTTTTGCGCTTCAGTGGTATGTGTCTGCGTTTTTCTTTCCTTGATGGGCAGGATATTTTCTGTCTTTTTTTCCCTTCCTAGTGCAGCACATCTTGATATCCATCCATCCATCCATTCATTTGCGTCTCGTCTTCATTCATCAATGTCCTGTTTCCCTTATCCATCATTCGTCTCTAACTTGTCCAAGCCATGTTTCTCTTTACTTGTCATGTATATGTATATATAAAAAAAATAAAAATAAAAATAAAAAAAATTCCATCCGCTCAATCAGCTCTTTTGGTCCCGCCATTGCCAACCAGCGTCTCCTCGTGAAACCCATCATCATACTCCCTCGGATACTGCGTCAACGGAGCCGTAGCATCAGCGCCCGAAGATCCCGTTCCAGGCCGATCGCTATCCGCACCGGAAAGGATGCTCTCGCTGAAGCTGCCCTGCGTCATGGGCCGGTATGCGTCGGTGGAATCGCCGCGCGAGGCCAGCATGCTGACGAACTGGTAGTCCCTCTCGATGGGGCTCGTTGGCATCGACGCCGTCTCGTCGACCTTCTTCTTGCCCCAGCCGGCGCCCCATCCGCCGTTCTTGCGCTTCTCGCCGGCCCAAGACGCCCAGCTTGCCATGTACGCGCTGGCTCTGCTGCTTACCGTCTCCTGCGGTTTCGGCGTGTCCGTGATGAGACCGTTCATGCTGTTTCTTTTGCTGCCGTTGGCTTCGTTGGCTCTGGCAGCTTCTTCTGCGCGACGGCGTTGTGCCTCGCGCATCTGCTCCATGTCATTGTACAGCCTGTTGAGCATTGTTGACGCCTT
This sequence comes from Trichoderma sp. TW21990_1, assembly GCA_010015515.1. Taxonomy (NCBI): domain Eukaryota; kingdom Fungi; phylum Ascomycota; class Sordariomycetes; order Hypocreales; family Hypocreaceae; genus Trichoderma; species Trichoderma sp. TW21990_1. Next base: position 781,471 of record ML974118.1, read on the forward strand.
CTCCCGCCCAGCGGCAAAGTTGCGCCCAAGGATGTCACGGCCCTGGGCGAAGCGTTCGTCGAGGTGAAGCTCCTTTACCTGCTCTGCTATGCGTCTTTGGACGTCCTCGATGGAGAGACCGCCAGCCATGGGATGCCTCGGCTCCGAGACGGCAAACAGATTTGTATCGGTGTGTGAGTCCCACATGCGGTAGTTTTCCGTTCGCATCCACGCCTCAACCCAATCAAGCCCAAAGTCGACGGCAGGATCGCTCTCTGATGTGTTGCGACCGGCACTGGCATTGCTGGTGAGATAGTTGTGGAACTTGACGGAGGATATCAGACCGATGATGTAGGCTTCGAACTGGGCTCTGATGTATTCTTCGCTTCCCGCGTATTGCATCGTCTTTGGCGTACTGGGATTAGACTCGTCCCAAGTGTCATTGACCTCCTGGGTCAAGAAGTCGATCCACCTCCTGTCCGCCGCAGTCAGGGACAATGCTGCTCTCAGAGAAGGTGACGTAATGTTGATGGTGTTGTCATCGAGGTTTATGATGATATCGCTGTAGCGGTCCTTTTGTTGGAGAAGTAGGGAGTTGGTGCTGCCGACGAGATAGGATTTTGTGCCGACATCAGCCAGGAGATCGAGTTGCTGTAACGGAGTATAGGGGCCAAAGATGCTTCCCTGTAATTGGTATGTGTGTGAGAAGTGATACTCTTTAATGATGTTTCTATAAAACAGTAATGGGCACATACTTTACCAAATATCTGCAACGGGAGACCCATAAAGGTCAGAAGCGAGTTGCGATTACTACTCTGCAAACTCGTCGGCTGTGCCAGTTTCTTTTCGTGGCTGTTCAGCTCGGGATCTGCGCAATCTTGGAGGTTACGAATAAGTCCGGGTATCAATGAAATGAGAGAGAATTGGACCATGCACAACCGATCACACCGTGATCCAAAGAAGAGCATCTGGGTTGCCATTAGCAAGCCTGGCCTCTCACACGAGAATAGCAAGCACCGTCTATTTCAAAGGGGTTACCAACCTTGGGCTGGAGAAGGCAGCATTTGAGCAGCACTAGAGCCTGCCACTTGAATTCATGAATAAGCTCGCGCAGACTCATGCCCAGATACTGGTCCCGCTGTGACTCTTCTTGCAAGAGGCCCCGAGCCTTTTCATCTGCAAGACTGTCCTGGAACCCCCGCAGAATATCAACGTCTGTAAACTCGCGCTGGGCAAACCATGCTTGGGTGACGATGCTGAGGCGCTGTCTCAGCATGCCAAAGAACTGGGGGCTGTCTGCGATGACGACAACCGCTTTCTGCACGGTTGAGCGAGTCACATCGGCAGGCCGGTTGATGAGCTGCGAGGAATCGAGCTGGCGAGTGCATGATATGCCGAACAGGGACGTTGCCGGCCCGTCTTCGGTCGCGGGCCGCAGCAAGGTGAAGTAGGAAAAGTCCTCCTCGGAGCTATTCAACAACCTTCAAGTCAGCAAAAAGGCTCTCCAGCCCCGGGGGAGGGGGCAACGAGGAGAATATAACGTACGCATGCGCCCCATCGCTCAGGGCCATAAAGGGCAGCAGAGTCCATCCATATTTGACGGCCGGATCAACGCCCTCCTCGGCTCCAAACCAGCTCTCGACCTCGGGACCGCGCGCATGATGGAAGCCGACGACGGTCACCAGCGGCGTAAAGCCAGAGGTAAACGGGGTGGTGGGTATCGTCGGGGTTATTGGCGACAAGACACTCTTGAGTTCGAGCCCATTGGGCGGGACCTTGATGCTCTCGGCGGTCATGGTGCAGCTCCCCCGTGTGAAGTGAAGATTTGCTGCAGCCCGGCGCGCCGCTACAGCGATGCCATGCGCTTCCGGGAAGCTCAGTCACCGACTCGGGGCGTCGTTGGAGTTCGGAGAGCCTCGGCCGCTCTGTCGACGATGGTCTCTGCTGGCGAGTGTCTTTGAGCGGTGGCGGGCAGCAAAAATCGGGCACAGCAAGTCGGTGTGGCGAAAAGGCGGGCTTTCGAAGATTGACACAGGCTACAGTCGTGTCAAGACGGTCAGCGGTTCGCAACTTCAGACTTGCTTCGGCTATTGCTCTGTGACGTGATGGAAGACCTGGTGCAAAAAGGGACAGGAGCAATTCGGCTTTGGCAGCAAAAGTCCAGGGGGGGACCCAAATGGTCGCGCGTCCGTCTCGCTGCAAGGTGAATTGGCAATGGCGGGGGATCCCTGGCAGCCTCGGAGCACGACCAGGGTGGAGGAGATGCTGGGAATTCGACAATCAACTGCAATTGCGCTCGGCTCAGAGGAGAGGGCAGATATCAGAGGAGACGACGGGCTCTCTATGCCTCTGCAGAAAGGGTTTGCAGCAAATCAAGAGGCGATGCGAGTGGCTGGCGACGGGCCGCATAAGTTGAAGTTTATTGCCAAAGTCTCTTTTCTGCCCTGGTGGTGAGACTGGAGTGCTGACTCAAAGCTGGGACAATTGCCTTAGCGGTCCACTAACTGAATTGCCGGGAGTTGATGTCGCCTAGGGTAGGTGGGCGCATTCGTATGTTGAAGATTCTTTCAACCCGGCGTCAAGCCATAAACCAACATTGTCCTGCATCCGATTTGATACTGTAGGTACGTTACCACTGTGCTGTAGAAGGCACTGCTGAGGTGAAAAAGACGGTCCAGCCGCAAATACCACCAGATAATATATCTCTTAGTATAATGGCGGCTCTTGAGAAACCATCACCTGCCCATCTCCGAGCAAAGAGGCATCACCACACAACCAAACCTCAATAATAATAATAACAATTAAATACCCAAATAAATCATACCACACACACACACAAACGCCCAAAAAAACACAAAATGCTCATCTTACAGGCCGGCGTGATTCCACGTCAACAGCAGCCTGCCATCCCAAAGGCTTCCCTTCGCTGCATGATCTCTCTTGGCTGCAGCCTGTACAGGGATGCGTCAGCGAATGGCAAACCCGGATGCTGGTCTGCCAGCGTGTCTTGCATTGCATTTGCAAGCATATCCGCCTCCTTTCTTCTTCTTCTCTGCCCTTCTCTGGCTTTCTTTTTCGGTTTTTTTTTTTTCTGCTTCGTTTGTTTTCGCCACTATCGATACTGTATGTTATGCTTAGAACCGATATGATAGGTTCACGGGCTGCATGATATCACGTCCCAGGGATGAAGCATCGTCATGTACGTACAGTAGAGCCGTTTGTCGTGCTCTCCAGTAATACCGACAGAATCCACGCGAGGGACCTCAACCAGACCGCACATTGGGCTGTATCTCTCCGAAGCTACTGTAGCTACTAGTACTACCTGTAATACCTCTCTGCTGCATTAGGGAATCAGACGTACAGCGCTGTAGAAAAACCCTGGTCATGCTCAAAATCCAGTTCCTCCGTCCCGACATCGCGGATCCGATCACGTAACCAAAACAAGCCAGATACATGTAGCTAACGCTGTGCTTTTTGGTCACCAGGGATGTAGATCGCTAGCTAAAGGGTTACACGAGTGGTGCAAGAGGAGAGAAGCCACTTGACTCGTCATGTTGTCGACGAGATGCGTTACTCGTGTAACCCAAGAATGTCTTGTTCCCACGGTGATGATGTAACCCGTTGCTTTGTGGTTTCTCCCCGTCCAATCTTGGTGCGATAATCAACCGAATACTAGCTACATACAACGGGAGGGAAAAAGCCGCAGCCGTATAGTGGGTGTAACGTATATCAACATCTCGTCTTGTGTGCGGAATACAAGGCATTAGCCATGATCAGCCGGTTTACTACTTAGAAGGATGTGGTCGTATTTGATAATAGGGTAGCAATCGCTCCAGACTTTGATCAAAATTACGTCTACATGAGCACCTTGGCCGAAGTGATAAGTTTATTAAAAAAACGTCGTCATCATGACTGGTCAATCGTCCGTCATCCCAACAAAGGGAATTACACCCGTAATCCGTAACCGTAACCGTTACCTACTAGTTACTTAGTAGGTAGTCGAAGCAAATAATACCTCCTCCGCAAAACTAAAAATACGGCGGCCCGCCCAGATTTGAAACAAAAGAGGTCGGGATACACGAGCAAGATAGCAAACAGAGCTTCCTTGCTGGTGAAACCTGCACCTAGCCACGAAGCAACGAACAGGGGCCCCGGAAGCAAAGAGTGAGAATCAGCATACTGTGCTCCGTACTCCATACTCCATAACAGAACCGGAATCTGCGGATGGATTCCGCTTTGCTGTCCCGGTATGACAGAGAGAAATACTGGAGCAAATTTTGCTATGAATAGCCTCTCTAGGAGATGGGTATGCGGAATATTATCCGGTGTCCGTGCTCGATTTACCACGACAGGGAAGCTCTGTAAGTAGAAACACGCATGGCTGCATCACAATTAACTTCAGATTCGACAGGCGTCAAAATCAGTCCTTTGAGAAGGATGGCCATTGCCGTAATCAACTGGCGAATTGTCGCAAACACACGCGGCGATACCCTCTTCCAAGCAGCTCCTCAGCGCACCGTCTTACTGTACAGCTAAGCAAGCAGGCAGGCATTCCCGGAACGACTCCCAGGAAGCAGAACTTGGATACTGTAAGGCTGCGAGAGGCATCCTGGCACGTGGGAAGGATAAGCAAAAAGTGGAGGCAAAAAATCCGAGAGAGCAACCCTATCAAGCTTCCATCATGCAAGATGAACCGTGCGGCGCAGGGCAAATCCCTAACGGGGGGGACTGGAAATCGTCGGGAGCAAAATACTATCAAACAGCTCCCTCTGCTGGAGAATAGAGTACATGTAACCCTAGATGTGATTTGCAGCGCCAACTGACCGAGTTCCCGATCTGCTTTGGCTCGCCTCTATTGAAGACAATGCCCAGCGGTACTACTTCATGCTAGTGACACTAATAAGGGGCCCCCTTGTCCATTGTGATTACTGCCATCCATTCCATTGACGAGAGCCGTTGGTGCTATTGGATTAATTTTCGAGGGCCGAAAAGCTCTATTCCGCGGTGATACTAGCCTCTGGACGAGCGGAGGCCCAAAGAACAAACTGCCGCTAAACGAGCCATATGAGAGGCCGAGCATGAAGCCAAGTCTTCTTGGCTCGTGTGTTGGCCATCGACTGCGTGTTTGCGACATGCCAAAATGGAGGTCTGCGGGCAGGGATAGATAACCTGAGACTTGTTAGCTGGTAAATACATACCTAGTACTACTACTATGTACTGTAAACGCCGCTTGGATGGAGCCGACCGGCAATTCTGGAACGCTTCCACGCTCTCGCACAGCATGGCCCCAGGCTAGTGTCGGAGGGCAAATGGGAGACAAAGGGTGAAGGTGGCTTTGATGCGGGATTTGCCTGTGGATGTGGATGTGGATATGGATGAGACGGCGCTGTGCTTCCATGCTGTCCTGTACTGTCCATCTCCACAGGTCCCGTGTGGAATCCGTGACCAAAGATGTCAAGCCATTGGGCCAAGAAACCCTTGATGGGTGCCTCGCTTTCTTCTTGGTGTTGTCTCAAAGGGGGGGTCGAGCTCCTTCAGCGCAAGGCTGAGATTGCCAAACAATGGCAGCCTGAATCCTTCACATGCCATTGGCCTATCTTGGCAAGATAAACACACCACCCCGTCAAGACAAGACAAGCTATCGAAAGGGCCGTCACATCGAGCGGATGGGCGAATCGAATCTGGTTGGGCCAAGTTGGCTGATTGGAGAAGGAAGATGGTGAAGACATCACCACGTGTGTTCCCTGTCGGCGCTGGATCCAGGGGCCTCCCCTGAGGCTTGCTCTGGGAACCGGCCCAAAACAAGCCACCGACTTCGATCCGGGCAGTGTCGTACCACGGCCGTATTGCAGCGATGAAGCCGTCCATTGGTGACGACGATCGGCGGCGGACTGAGAGTCGAACTTCCCCCCTTGCTTAGACCACTAAGAAATACTTGCTCAGGACCCGTCCCTGTGCCTGTATGGAGTACGGAGTATAATACGGTATGAGGCGATGTCGTAAGCTGCTAAAGCTGCCGGCGGGCGCGGGCTAGGAGAGGCGGGGAGAGCCATGTCGATACTAGATGGTGCGAGGCATTGACCTGAAGATCGCCATCTAAACGGATCAATCTTGGGGGTGCCGCAAAGGGGATTTTTTTTTTTTTTTTTTTTTTGGAGAGTAAGCTGGTACGAAGAAGGGAGATTACGTGCCTTGAAGGGTCGAAAAGACATCAATTGGCCATCAAGGATCAGGGTCCGAGGTTGTGAGGCTGAAGCAATCTTGTCTCCGAATGAACCAGGGTCTTTTTTTTTTTCATAACGCGATTTTCACCCAGCATTAAATATGGAGCGCCTTTATGATCCGAAATGAAGACAATATGCTAAGCTTTTTGCTACAATTGACGGTTAACGGGAAGCGGCAGCACCAAGCACGAAATGGCATATGGGTTGAGTTGAGTTTCAACAAGTATAGTAGGTATTATATATTGGGATGGAAAGTCTTTTTCTCTGTGTGTTTGTATAATACATGTACTTTCATTGCATGAGTACTGCAATCTCCATGAACCGGAACCGCCGTGCTGTAGATACATGGTGGCTGTAGCAAGCAACTTCGGTGTCCCGAGACAAGCTGAGATTTCGGCGCCCTTATGGCAGCGGCCTGGGATTATTTTAGAACACGCAAGGATATCTTCGCAGGCCATGGAGGAGGTCCGTCCTGACCCTGTCCTCCCGAGGACCGTGAAGCTGGTACTGCTTATAGTAATTATACTATTCTGGTACCGACACGGTGGCAGTTGTCAGACAATGGGGGCCGCGAGGATTGATGTTTGCATCACGGGGGAAGAGATGAAGCTCGTGAAGACAAACATTGGAAGTGTCGGGAGCAATCTGTCTGGCGCTACGGAGTAGATGGACGTAGTATACGGAGGCAAGTACAGGTACGTGCACAGAGTCAGGCGCACGTGGCCCCGGCAATTTCTGTATCAAGCGTGTTGGAGGTTGGAGAGATTGAGAGAGACGGCGCCAACACGCCAGCGACTGCGGACGTTCAAAGGCCATCAATACAATAGGATATTGAGTTTTGATATCAGGCTGATAGCAGACATGTGACGATAATTTTACAATGTGAATCACATCACACGTCTTATATACATGCGCGCAACAACGTCCCAAAGAGCGCTTCGGTTTTACTAGTGCGTTGCTAGCGACTTGGACCAAATCGCGTCCAGTCTCTTCTCCTGCATCGAAGCGACGCTCCCGCTCGCTGGTTGGCTGCCGCTGAAGGAATTTGCTGGGGTACTGGGTCGGCATGTGGGGTTTTTTGCAGTGCCCAGGAGCCCTCTAGCGCCTCTCGCACAGGCCTATCCAATGCAGCTTAGGGCTGTCCCTTCAGTGCCCAGGCGGTCTTTGGCGAGGTGCGCGCTGATGCTCAAGCTGATGCTCAAGCCGGACAGCGGCGAGTAGCCGGCAAGGGCAAGGCGCTGTGGGGACGCTGGAAATGGGGGAAGCGAAGCGTTGATAAGGCACAACCTAAGGGCAATCGGATCAGGTGTCGAAGACTCGGTGACCCGAGAAATGAAATTTGGTGCCATCCATCCTTCCCCCCCTGTGGGCCGCAGGCTCTGGGCGGCGAATAGCGCCCATCTGCAATTGCTGCAGACGAGACGCTTGACTTGAGGCGAGAGTCGGGATTGTGCTGGTGTGTATGTGTGTGTGTGTGTGTGGATGTACATGCACGCAGGCGTTTGGTACCCCGTGCCTCACTTTCACGCTCACCCTCGCAGATGCGAGCAGAGACATGTATACGTATGTATGTTAGTACCTCTTAGTAGTAGCATTGACTCGGGTGAGGCAAGGGAGTCAACCCAAGTATCGAGGCGCTGGAACCGCATCAGGCACCACGCAGCCGGCGCAAGCACCAAGGAGAATTAGCCTGCTCGAGAGTTTGACACCGCCTGTGATTACCAAGCGCGGACCGGTATTAACATACTACCAGTATTATGTATGTACGGAGTTACAGGAGCTGAGAGAGACGAGGAATGCAAACCTTGGAACCTTGGAACCTTGGGAGCCAAAAATCCAACGGGCAAAACGGTGCAGAAGTGGGTGTGAGCTTTGGAGGCGGTCGAGACGCGATAGCCGGGTACCTGCTCCGACGGCGCAGATGCTGCAGGGCGCATGTATGTACAAACAGGTGGGCCAGCACGCCGGGCTCCATGTTTTGTGCGGGCGGTATGGAAACTCGGGATTTGGCACCTCGGATTGGCACCACGGATTGGCACCGCAACTCTCATCAAGTTTGATTTGATTCATTCATCAGTGGTTGGTGCTACGGGCGCTAATAAGACGCTGTATATAGCATGGAACTGCTCTCCAGGCACTATCACAGGCACTACAGTGCAAAGATTTGAAGGGATGGACGAGGAATCAGCACCCCCATCTTACTCCGTATTCCAGATGAATGGTAGCGATATTATACAAGATTTGATGGCATGTGGGAGGGCTCCATAGTCTGGAGACGAGTGTGGACTGCCAACACCCCCTTTGGCCCAGCCAGCAGCATCAGGCGACATCAGAACTGCGCTTTCCAGCTGCTCCTTTGGTTCGCCTGCTGATTGACTGACCTGTTGCTCGTCACTTGCGTAGGCATGCTGCACCCATACTGTACAGTACTTTTGCATCGCCAGGCCGAAAACGCACCACAATGAATGCACCTCCATTCATACCGTCCATCCATTATACATACGTACGTACCTTAGGTTGACAAGAGCTATGCTGGCTTAAACCCAGTTGCCCCTTGTCCTGGTCTCGGCACCGCTGGTAGCAGTACTTGGTGCCGATGGGCCTGCACACGTCTGCGCCGTCATCTCTGTGCTGGGCCGCCGGTACCAGGTACTGCTGCGCATGTACCAGCACTTGATGTTGGGACTTGTACTCGACTCGAGTCGGTAGCCAGAACGGCCCGGCTTTTGCATCGAATCCTCATTCGGCAAACACCAAAAAAAAAAAAAAAAAGTTGAGCCATCAAGCGAATCCCCTCCCTGGCGCTGCTCCAAGCCATGCTGCGTGGCCCTGCTGCTAGAAACGGCTTCTGTTTCTTGTGCCACGTCGAAGCCTCGCTGCGAATGAATCATTCACCCAGTCGCCAGACCAGAGCTGTCGCGGCTCGTATCTGTACCCGTATCTGTACCCGTACCTGTTACCCGTACCTGCTACCTGTACCTATACCCGTACCCGTATGCTCGCTGACGTCGAGAGACAACTCGGCTGGGATTCCAGGCTTCTCGCCCTCCACCCCAGCATCACCGCCGCTCGACGCCAGCCCAGTACCTACCTAGTACGTAGGTGCCAGTAGGTGCCACTTGTTCCGCCCGACCTGTCATCATTTGGCCTGGGCTGCTACAGCCACGCCCTTGGCCGTATCCACCGTCGAGAGCCTTGGGATGGGATTGGATCCCATGCCTTCTGCTGCGAGCTTGTGCTTGTACATACATCCAGGCACTCGCACATGTACGGGGTAGCGCTCACTTTCACACGCCTCCCAAGCTGGTGTGCACGGTCAAAGCCTCAGCTCCTCCCGGCACTCCAGAGCAGGAGAGTCCAAATCTCCTCGTTCACGAGGCTGCTTCCGCGCGCCGAAACCTGGACCGTCCTTTGTCGCCCCGGCCCGGACATCTGACGCCTTTCATCATTGCCAGCCTCCATACCGAAACCCTTCTTTCTCCGGCGTCATCATCACCTTTTTTTCGCCCTCTCCATCCTCTCTCCATCCTCAATCATCCAATCTCCCCGCAACCTGCTGCAGCTGGTTCTGCTACTGCGCTGACCCTTCCAACGAACATTTGCCGCCTCCGCCGCCGCCATTTTCTGCCGAACGCTCCGCTAAACGCCTGCCCCCAGCTCGAGCGACTCTTATCTGAAGCATCCCGACCTTTTTTTTTTTTTTTTTTGGTTCCCCTTTCGACCGGCAGCAACTATCTAAAGAAAGACGAGGAGGGGACAAAGGAAAAAACTACCGTTCGCGTCGCCAACGTTTCTGCCAGTGTCCGCTGCTTATGCGTGTGTAATTGGCTGCATGGCAAACCCACCTTTTGGATCCAAATCGCTTCGCCTACCGATTCGTCAAGTCCTAAGAGAACGCCGACAATCTCGTCATCAAACGCCAAAGAGTGTTGAATCGCCCACCATGGGCGGCTGCATGAGCTCCAACAATGACGAGGTAGAGCAGAAAAAGAGGAGTCAAGCTATAGACAAGGAGCTGGACGAGGACTCAAAAAGGTTACGGAAAGAATGCAAGATTCTCTTGCTAGGTGTGTTTTCCCCGACATTGAGTGGTCCATGATATTGTTGCGTTCCAATCGCTTACCCTTTCTCTCCTTCACGCTTCTCTAGGTTCTGGTGAGAGTGGCAAGTCGACAATTGTCAAGCAGATGAAAATCATCCACCTAAAGGGATACTCAGAGGAGGAGCTATACAACTACCGACCGACCGTCTTCAAGAATCTGGTGGAATGTGCCAAAGCCGTCATAACCGCCATGCAGCAGTTCAACATTGAGCTTGTGCACGAGGACAACCGGGCGTTGGCCGACTTTCTAATAGACTACCAGGCTGAATCTGGGCCGCAAGCTCACATCGACCCCCAGGTGGGCCTCGCCGTGCAAGCAATATGGAGCGACCCGGCCAAAGACCAGTTGATGGAGCACCAGACGGAATTCTACCTGATGGACTCTGCCGAGTAGTAAGTTGCAGTGATGCGTGGCCGCTTGTTGCTGCTTGGGTTCTAACCATGGTGCCTCTTTTTTTTTTGCTTTAGTTTTTTCCAAGAAGCAATGCGCATTGTCGCGCCGAGTTACTTGCCTAACGAGATGGACGTATTACGCGCTCGTACAAAAACCACTGGTATCTACGAAACGCGTTTCCAGATGGGCCAGCTTAGCATCCAGTACGTTGACGCAACAGCTATTTTCCCATTTTTCTTTTTTTCCATCTTCTTTCCGCTTTGGGCTGATTCCCGAGCTCCATATTTGGATTGTTTAAACAACGGGGCTGACGTTTCCCTCTAGCATGTTTGATGTCGGTGGACAGAGGAGCGAGAGAAAGAAGTGGATACACTGCTTCGAGAACGTTACATCAATCATTTTCTGTGTTGCGCTCAGCGAGTACGATCAAGTTCTCCTTGAAGAGAGTAGCCAGGTAAGCCGCGAGCGAGCACTGGCGCGACATCGAGGGAATTGGCGGAGAGGCTAACTTGACCAAACGCAGAACCGCATGATGGAGAGCTTACTACTCTTTGATTCAGTGGTCAATTCGCGCTGGTTTATGAGAACAAGCATCATTCTGTTCCTGAACAAGGTGGACATCTTCAAGCAGAAGCTAGGCCGATCGCCTCTATCCAACTACTTCCCCGACTACACCGGCGGCATTGACGTCAACAAGGCCGCTAAATATCTGCTTTGGCGGTTCAACCAAGTCAACAGAGCTCATCTCAACCTATATCCACAGTGAGTGAAGGCGCAGAGGGATTCTACAGATGCCTCTGAGCAGCTGGCTAATGTGACCGCCTATTCTAGTCTTACCCAAGCCACCGACACATCAAATATCCGGCTGGTTTTTGCGGCAGTCAAGGAGACGATACTGAATAACGCGCTCAAGGACTCGGGTATCCTCTAAGCCCTCGCCATCCGAATCTTCCTCATTAATACATCCACCAAAAACCGCTTCGGGAGATGAGGCGTTTATAATACGGCGCGGACTTGTAGTGCACCTATCCGCCGACCAATATTGAACTGGTTCACGCCATGCATTTCTCTCCCTTGACGGTACAAGAGCCCATCCAGCCGATCCCCCCCCTTGATATCAACTGACGCTCTTTTTCCTCTTTCTTTCTTTCTTTTTTTTTTTTTTTTTTTTTTTTTTTGCGACGCGATGAAGCCCCCCTAGAGGTCGATTTTGATCCAAGCGGTCCGAAGCACATTTCACCTCGACATGGCTATTTTTCTGTTACTACTCAGCAAGGCGCGGTCATTCACTCACTCGATCGATATAGTTTATATTCCCCTTTTCCTTTTTTTCCTTTTTTGTCCGGAATATTTTTTTTGTTGGCGATTACGGTCTAGATCTCGTGCGGCGATCAACAGCATAAGGCTGACATGAGAAAGCCATCTCTGGTTGGTGTCTTGATATTGGGATTACATGATGAAACGGTGTCTACGATGATTCGCTTCGAGGGGCAGCAGAGGCTAGATACACAGCTGAAGGACGGGCAATTGGTTATCACGACGGGCCGAGAGGAAGTACTGGAGGCGGATCCAACGACCGCTTCCTTGGAGGCTGGGGTTGAACGTGGCCTGGGCCTACTCTGATGTATCTGTTTTGTGGTGGTTGCCGTGCCCGAGGTTGAGCGAATATGAGGGTTAGCAGGCGGGAAATGCGTGAATAAGCTCGGAAAGATGAAATCTTTTGCGGGGATGCCGAGAGTACAAAAGAAGAGATGCTTTTTTTATTATCAAGAATTGGTTGTGGATTTTTTTTTTGGTATTTTTTTTTTTTTTTTTTTGGTTGAGGCTCACGGGCTTTTGATTTTGGGCTGTTGCGCACATGCAGGACGCTTGGATTGGGGGGAGGAGTTATTGGATAGGCTCTAAGCTTTTACACGCGCCAGAATAGGTACCTATTAATTGCTGCGCCCGTTTGATTTAATATTGGCCTGACATACGGTTTGTCGTTTATGATTGATACCTTGGTGGCTGTTACTTTTGCGTTGTAAGTTGGGGAAGCGAATATGATGATGCAACGTTAGAGTTGGCGTTGGGCTGCTAGCAAAAGGGCCTTTTTTTTTTTTTTTTTGACGGATGCAATTGATGGATATGGAGCATTAGCTGCTTCAATGTTGCGCCTGGTGCTTTTAGCCGCCTCGATCTGTTTGGAGCAGCGAGAATCTGTATTATTAAATGAGTGGTGTATGCACCATATGGCACTCTACTGTCCCCTTTTATATCCAACAAGTCGAGTTGAGACGTGTTAGGCTCAGCGTTTTTCGACCCGACTGCATCCCCCCCAAGCAATTCGACAGTCAGAGATTCGCGGAGCCCCACAGCTGCGCGCCAAAAGTGGTGTGATGCTGCAGCTGTACGAAATGACGGATCCCGCATTGTGTGTGTCTTCTGCTTAGGCTGAGGTGCTTGAGGTTGTTGCCCAACGAGGAGTTGCGAGGCAATATACGGGCGGCGATGGGATTCTATTGGCACGAGGAAGTAATACTGGGTAGTCATTCGGACAGTCATGGAAATGGAGAGCAGCAATCGCTGGTCCCGTATCCGAGAGACCAAGCCAAAGGGGCCGGATCTCCGCGAGGATGACTGATGACACCAGCGTGGCGCTACAGAATGAGAATGGTGCGGTCCCCCCTCTCTTGGTAGGGCACCTAACGTAGTCGACAAGGGAAGCTAGGGGAAACTTGATTGTAGCTCGGCATTGCTGTGCTGTGGGAGATGCTCACATTGCTCACATTGCTCACATTGATGCTACTCAGCATTACGCACATGCACTCACATGCACTCGCATGTCTCGTGCATCCATTGGGCAACTGGGCAACTGGGCAACATCGCGCAGGCTCATTCTCTTGCTGTTGCTGCCCCTCCTCTTCCCTGGACCTCCGCTTGCCTTGGCACCTAAAGCTGTGCCTGCCCCCTGTTTTTCCTCCTCCTCTCTCTCCTTCTCCTTCTCTTCCCTTCCTCCTTTCTTCTACCTCTCCCCGTCTTCCGCCACTCTCCCCTTCTTGCTATCCAACTTTCCCTCGTTCCGCAATTGAATCGCCCGAGTTACTCGGATCTGCCGCGACAGCAGCCAAAGCAGCTCCTGATACCCCGCTGTTGCGTTGCGTTGCTGCCCCACCATAGCTTCCAGGTTCTGCAGCTGAGCTGATGTAAGTTCGTCCCCGTTGATAACAGTTCCATCCCAAATGACCTGTTTCTCTCCGCCGTTCCCTCTACCTGCCATCACCATTCTTTATCATCCCGATAATCCTTTTTTGCCGTAACCCTTTTCTCTGCAGCGTTTTCCATCCTCCATCAAAAGCACCTAGATTGCTAATCCCGCCTCCGCCTGCAGTCCGTTTTCCCGCCATGGCGACCAAGCAGCCGCTGCCCACCCGCCAGCGTCGCCCCTCCACTGGAGCTCCCCTTGTGGACATCCAGGGAGCTGTCGGCCCAGCGGGCATCTCGCGCCCCAAGCACAGGAGGACCTTTACCGGCTTTGGCGCTGGAGAAATCAAGCACGTTGAGGGTTCGTCAATTCTGCTTCTGCCTTTGTTTCTGCTTCTTCTGCGCCCCCGACGCGTCGTCAATTACACTGTCGAGCGTTGCATCGGCGGTCTTGCATGACTTGCGTCGTGCGGCGGGGGAGGGGAAGCTTCACCGTGCTTTGGCGGGGCTTCATGATGCAACCAGATCTACACAGTCTTTGGCTTGCATGGGCATTACTCATGTCTCGTTACCCACTGCTCCATGTGCCTTTCCTGTTCTTCCTACCCCCTTTTTGAATGAATCCATCGACAACGTACATGTACAAGTGCTAATGAAAGATCCCATACAGCCTCAATTCCCGAGGGCCAGCGCGCAGCATGGAGGCGGAACCAAGTCAAAAATATCACCGACAAGGACAGCTTCGAGAGGGAGGTTGTCCGCCATGTCGAGACCACACTGGCCCGTAGCATGTTCAATTGCGACGAGAGTGCTGCCTACTCGGCCACCAGTCTGGCCTTCCGTGATCGCCTCATCACCGACTGGAACAAGACCCAGCAGCGCCAGACATTCCGCGACACCAAGCGTGTTTACTACTTGAGTCTGGAGTTCCTCATGGGACGAACCTTGGACAATGCCATGCTCAACGTCGGATTGAAGGACGTGGCCAAGGGTAAGACATCTGCCGCTATACTTGCTATGCATATAAGACGAACCACTTATATATAGCCTTGCTAACTCAACTGCTACCTAGATGGTCTCTCTGAGCTTGGTTTCAGGATCGAGGACATCATTAGCCAAGAGCATGACGCCGGTCTTGGCAACGGTGGTTTGGGCCGACTTGCTGCCTGCTTCCTCGACAGCTTGGCTTCTCTCAACTACCCTGCTTGGGGCTACGGTCTGCGCTACAGATACGGAATCTTCAAGCAGGAAATCATTGACGGCTACCAGGTCGAGGTTCCCGATTACTGGTTGGACTTTAACCCCTGGGAGTTCCCCCGCCATGACATTACTGTCAACGTGAGAACCCCTGCCCCCCAAACCCACGTTATCAGGCGAAGCTTACCCTGTGGTTGATAGATTCAATTCTATGGCAAAGTCCGCAAGCAGACCAACGACGACGGTAAGACAGTCTTTATCTGGGAGGGCGGCGACATTGTCGAGGCCGTTGCCTACGATGTCCCCATCCCTGGCTATGACACACCTACCACAAACAACCTGCGACTCTGGTCTAGCAAGGCGTCCGGAGGCGAGTTCGATTTCCCCAAGTTCAACAATGGCGATTACGAAGGTGCCGTCGCCGATCAGCAGCGGGCCGAGACCATCAGTGCCGTGCTATACCCCAACGACAATCTGGAGCAGGGCAAGGAGCTGCGATTGAAGCAGCAATACTTCTGGGTGGCAGCATCTCTCTACGATATTGTGCGCCGCTTCAAGAAGAGCAAGCGCCCCTGGAAGGAGTTCCCCGACCAGGTCGCCATCCAGCTCAACGATACCCACCCCACCCTTGCCATTGTCGAGCTGCAGCGCATCCTGATTGACGTTGAAGGTCTGGACTGGGACGAGGCATGGAACATTGTCACTGCTACGGTAGGTTTCCCTGACTACGTCCCCTCGAAGCGGTGGAAGAAGAGCAATTGGCTAACACGTCTTGGTTTAGTTTGGCTACACCAACCACACCGTGCTTCCAGAGGCCCTCGAGAAGTGGCCCGTGGGATTAGTTCAGCATCTGCTGCCCAGACATCTTCAGATTATCTATGATATTAATCTGTTCTTCCTGCAAAAGGTTGAAAAGGCATTCCCCAATGACAGAGACCTGCTCCGTAGAGTCTCCATCATCGAGGAGAGCCAGCCCAAGATGGTGCGCATGGCCTTCCTGGCCATTGTAGGCTCTCACAAGATCAACGGTGTGGCTGAGCTGCACTCGGATCTGATCAAGACAACCATTTTCAAGGACTTTGTTGAGATTTACGGCCCGGACAAGTTCACCAACGTGACCAACGGCATCACCCCCAGACGTTGGCTGCACCAGGCTAACCCTCGCCTGTCCGAGTTGATTGCTTCCAAGTGTGGCGGTGACAAATTCCTCAAGGATCTGACTGTTCTCAACAAGCTTGAAGCTCATGCAAAGGACAAGGCCTTCCGCAAGGAGTGGGCAGAGATCAAGTACGCCAACAAGGTGCGCTTGGCTAAGTACATTCAGAGCACTCTTGGCGTGTCAGTCAATCCAGCAGCCTTGTTTGACGTGCAGGTCAAGCGAATTCACGAATACAAGCGCCAGCAGCTCAACATCTTTGGCGTCATCCACCGGTACCTGACTCTCAAGGCAATGAGCCCCGAAGAGAGGAAGAAGCAGCTGCCCCGCGTCACCATCTTTGGCGGCAAGGCTGCGCCTGGCTACTGGATGGCCAAGCAAATTATTCACCTGGTCAATGCCGTCGGCGATGTTGTCAACAAGGACAGCGACATTGGCGACCTCCTTAAGGTCATTTTCCTGGAAGACTACAACGTCAGCAAGGCCGAGATGATTATCCCCGCGTCTGACATTAGTGAGCACATCTCCACCGCAGGAACAGAGTAAGTCGAAACACGGAAAGCCCGAGTAGCAGCGTGGAGCTAACAAGCGTAATAGGGCGTCTGGTACCAGCAACATGAAGTTTGTCCTCAACGGAGGTCTCATCATCGGAACCTGCGACGGCGCCAATGTAAGGGCCAATGGAACTTGAAACGTTTGGTTCCAGCGTGCTGACTGTTGTTACAGATTGAAATCACTCGTGAGATTGGCGAAGGCAACATCTTCTTGTTTGGAAACCTCGCCGAGGACGTAGAGGACTTGCGCCACGCGCACAACTTTGGCTCTCACACCATTGACCCCGATCTGGAGAAGGTCTTTGTCGAGATTGAAAAGGGCACGTTTGGCTTGCCCAACGACTTTAGCGCCTTGATTGCTGCTGTCAGGGACCACGGTGACTACTACCTGGTGTCGGACGACTTCCACAGCTACATTGAGACGCATGCCCTCGTCGACGCAGCCTATCGCGACCAGGACGAGTGGGTGACCAAGTGCATCACGTCGGTAGCCCGCATGGGCTTCTTCACTAGCGACCGTTGCATCAACGAGTACGCCGAGGAGATTTGGAACATTGAGCCGCTGGATGTTAGCGAGTAAACTTGGCTTGAGCAAAGTCTTGTAGGAGCCAGTGGGGGAATGCCTCGATAGTTTCGAGCCGGTAGAATCACACAAAAGGGAGGAGTGAAGATGCGTGCTTTCATCCTATATGACGAATTGAATTAAGCAAAACTTGAACCTATGCTTTGACTGCTACGCAGTTGTTGGTGAATGCAAGTACCATAAAACTCACGCCGGCACTGTGGCTAGGATACTCGTAGATTGTGAAGTTGTTTTCTTGTACGTACCTATGTACGCTCTACACTAGAGCACTGAAGGGCAGGCAAATAACCTGATATTTGGCACAGTTATGGGTGGTGTCACGACGAGTGGGTGTCTTTGGACAAGGGAATTGATGTGGGAAGGCCAGAGTAAAATCTCCAGGGAGCAGCCGTGAATCGATTTGCAACGGTTACCTCGATGGCCGGAGGGGGCCCGTTGCTGCATCAGTAGGCGGAATCGTAAGAGTGAGTCGGGGAGACATTGAGAGAGATATGGAGAGTGTGTAGCGGGTACGTGTACGGTGTATGTGAGGATGGTGGGAATGTCGAGTACTCTATACAACTGGCGTGGGTTAAGGGAAGAGTGGGTTGACGTTGATTGAGTGTGACGTCATTGGGGCATCACTGAAGTTTGGCTAGATTGTGTGCTTCCTACCCCTTTTGGGCTTGGAGGGAAGGATGCAGAGATTAATTAACGCATGTGGTTACAAGGGTTTCTAGTTAGTTGAAAAGGATGTGAGACAGGTTTGGGTTGAGTTGGGCACTTTTTGGGGGCGAGGAAAGCTGGTTTTTGATGTGATTTGGGGTCCATTTTAGGTAGGATGGAGATGGGGGTGGCGGTTTTTGGGTACGGAGAGGAAGAAGATTTTGGGAAATGTCGATCTGGAAGGGGATGGGATTTTGTTTTTTTGTGGATGTAGATAGAGTTGAGGGACGGGTTTTGAGGGACGGTGGCGAGATGATTAGAGACGGGATTCTTCTACCAAGGCCAAGGGTCAGATACATGGTGTAGATGGCTTGCGGTGGTTACTGCAGATCCGCTAGTGGGATGAGAATGACATCCATTCCCACAGACGACATGGCTTCAGCTAATCCAAGCCCGAGGATTGCCTTGGGAGCCTGGGACCAGGGTACGGCATCTTTTAGGCCTTGGAGGGGGTTGAGCAGCCAAAGAGAATGAAAACACGGGCGAGCAAGCGCACGATGTCGTCACCGGAGCTGGGTTTGTAGACGAGGGAGAGCGTCCCTGGAAGTGTCGCTGCGGGGCGTGACGACAATGTTGGCAGTGTCGAGAAGGGAGCAAGAGGGAATTTATGTCTTGTTTATATGTAAGCCTTTGGCCTGTCTCGGCATGGCGATGATGGGATTTGCCTACTGTACCCTGCTCTGCGGGAAAAAAACCGACTTGCGTATAAGACTGAGGGTCCTGTTGTTTTTGCCCGAGTTCTGTGCGTGTGGTGTGCGCTTTTTCTTCTTCTTATTTTGCACTGGATACCCAATCCCGAGAGAAAACAAGAGCGAAAGTCGAGAGAGAAAATAACAGGGCATTGGCATTGGCATTTGGAATCCCTTGGATTCTTGGGCACAATCTCGATTGATCGCCTGAGACGGCGCGTATAAGTAGGGACGGGCTTGTCTCCCCCCTTGACTTTTTGCGGTCCCTGCGCACCCCCCCCTTCTGCTGCTCTTTACGAAGAAATATTTTGTCGTTTTTGCCTTGGCCCTTAACTTACAACATTGCTGTCCGTGGCCGTGTCCCTTCATTTTATTCACGATTTTGGGTTGTGTTGCGACAGCTTCGTTGCCTTATTGCGCCGCTTTCCCAACCGACGCCGAACCATTTCGACCGAACCAAACGAGTGACATTCAGTGGCTTCTGCATTCGCTAGAAACGCCGTTGGGCACCCTTTTGCGACTTCGCAAATCCACGTAAGTTTGGGGGGGAGAACCCGAGAGAGCTGGAGAGAAACAGAAAGGGCAGACGGGCGGCACATTGGGCTGGGCATTGATTCCCTTGGTCCCAAGCCGGGCACAATTGACAAGCTGCTACTCCGTGCTGTACCTCGCCTTTACCCCGCGCAGTGCGCTTTCTCGCAAGTCACAACTGCCGAAAAGCTACATGTACACGTGCGCCCAACTAACGCGGGTGTCCTTTCTTGGGAAGCAGGGCGTTTTTTTTTTTTTTTCTTTTCTTGACTCTTAAATATTACTCTCCGTGGCTGGCTGTCTCTGGGCTGGGGTTAGGCGCCATTTCGCTTGCTTGCCAAAGGTTCCTCCTACCTGCGTGTGTCTCAATTTTTTTTTTTGGCTGTGGCTATATTATAGCAGCGTCACCCCGCCTTTTCGCCTTTTGGTGCTGGACTATCCGAGATCCGCAGCGAGAAACAGGGAGAAATCGACCGCTGGTTGCTGATTTTGCGAAGAGAAAGCAAGAGAGAAGACGGAGATTTCGAGAATCAACACACAAACGAAGATAATCCAGTCATTGGAATAACATAACAGACTCGGAACCAACCAATCCGACAAAACTCTCCTTTATTCGCATCCTCCATCCCGCGAGACTCGATCGAGATTGGCAGCTAATTGCAAGTTCCAACAAGCTCAGCCCGCTGTGCCAAAAGCCCCCCCCCGCCTGCTAGCAGCGAGTGGAACTGTTCTATAATCCTGCGTAATACCGCCTGGTTTTCTTTCCAACCGAGCCGGACAGAAAAAGCATCCATCAGCAGCAACATCCAGCCATTTTTTTGGGGAGCGAGGGTTTCTTGATCCAGCTCGTTCTTCGCCTTTGACAAAAACCTCTTCTTACGCCTGCAACTTTGGTCGTTTTTGTTTCGCCCATTCGCGGCCGCGTCGAGTTTTACGCTTCTTTTGTCACTGTCAAAACCTACATTCCCCCGCTATCACGAGTCAAATCCATCCGTCACAATGGCCGAGTTTGTGCGTGCGCAGATCTTTGGCACCACGTTCGAGATCACCTCAAGGTAGGAGCAAGACGGGGAAACTGGTCGCGCGAGGGCCGGAGAAGGAAAAAAAGGAAAAAAGAAAGAACGAAAGAAAAAAGCTGATCAATTCCATTCAGGTACTCGGACCTCCAGCCCGTGGGCATGGGAGCGTTTGGCCTTGTCTGGTGAGTTTTTGTTCCGGGATTTGATTGCGTTTTTGCGGCATCCTTGCTAATTGCGACTTTCCCCTCCCCCGCCAAATAGCTCTGCGCGAGACCAGCTCACCAACCAAAATGTCGCCGTCAAGAAGATCATGAAGCCCTTTAGCACGCCGGTGCTCGCCAAGCGGACGTACCGTGAGCTGAAGCTGCTCAAGCATCTCCGACATGAGAATGTATGCGCTTTCCTGGCTGTCGCTGCATTGCATCACCAAGCCGTGGTGGTGATGATGACACCGGCTGTTCCATGCTGACGATGGGCGACTTGCAGGTCATCTCTCTTAGCGACATCTTTATCTCTCCCCTCGAGGATATGTAAGTCGCTTTTTTTTTTTTTTTTTTTTTTTTTTTGTTGGTTGCTTCGCCTTTTCCCGCCATCGTTCTAACGTCGCTTTCCTATAGCTACTTCGTCACAGAGCTTCTCGGCACCGATCTGCACCGGTTATTAACCTCCCGACCGCTCGAGAAACAATTCATCCAATACTTTCTCTACCAGATTATGGTACGCGATGGCATATGGAAATTCCCTTGCGTTGTGTTTGTATCGGCTGGCAACTATTAGCATGCCTGCCGTACACAGCTTGGTAGCGCAACAGCGGCTAACATGTGCTTGTTTTATATAGCGAGGCCTGAAATATGTCCACTCTGCCGGTGTCGTCCATCGCGATCTCAAACCCAGTAACATTCTCGTCAACGAAAACTGCGATCTTAAAATCTGCGACTTTGGTCTGGCACGAATTCAGGACCCGCAGATGACGGGCTATGTGTCAACACGATACTACCGCGCCCCGGAAATCATGCTCACATGGCAAAAGTACGACGTCGAGGTCGATATCTGGAGCGCCGGATGCATCTTTGCTGAGATGCTCGAGGGCAAGCCCCTGTTCCCGGGCAAGGACCACGTGAATCAGTTTTCCATCATCACTGAGCTTCTTGGTACTCCTCCGGATGATGTCATCAATACCATTGCTAGCGAGAATGTGAGTTTCATGTCTCGTCGAGATGTCTGGGTCGATATGGCCAGCCAGCTGACAAGGGATTAGACGCTGCGTTTCGTCAAGTCGCTGCCTAAGCGTGAGCGACAGCCACTTCGAAACAAGTTTAAGAATGCGGACGATTCAGGTAAGAGGGCCAGAATCTCCTTGAAGAGCCTTGTCTGACAAGAATGAACAGCTATTGATCTTTTGGAGCGAATGCTCGTCTTCGACCCCAAGAAGCGAATAACGGCTACCCAGGCCCTGTCCCACGAGTACCTCCAGCCATATCATGACCCTACGGACGAGCCCGTGGCCGATGAGAAGTTTGACTGGAGTTTTAACGATGCCGACCTTCCTGTCGACACATGGAAGATTATGATGTACGTTTGTTCACGGTATTCTCATGGCCTACACGGCTGACTTGAAATTACAGGTACTCGGAGATTCTTGACTACCACAACGTCGAGGGCGGCGTGCCAAACATGGATGAGCAACAATTCCCCCCACAATAGATTGAGACAAGGGAAGAATGGACCTCGGGTTACTCCGTACTGGGTGGCATACAAAGATTTTGAACCACTGCGCAGAAGGCGGATACAGGAACGCGCGTGTCGGTAGAGAAACGGTGACACGACTCACAAGAGCTAGCGCACCTCGTTCCGTGTCCGTGGCAGATGCTTTTGCAGTTTCCGGCGTTGGGGAGGGCAAGACTGGCTTGGAGGGGAGGGGGCGGCAATTAGGAAGGGTTAAATATGTTGTAAAGACTTTTGATTCTGTGTGCAGCGACGACAACGATAAAATATACGAAGAAATGGATTTTCTTTTTCCTTTCCGTCATCCTTTGCCGAGTTGTCTCTAGGTTTCGTGATGCTTGCCTGGTAGTAGTACAGAATACATAACAGTACTACCCCCGAAGTGAGAACAAGCACTGCCTCCTCGGCCGAGTTTCTGGCCGGCCGGAGGGGCTTGAATTGGCAGGGGGGAGTTTTTCGACTTTGGCCACCGAGGCGACCCGGAAGGTTGAACGGGCGTATCTAGGCAGCCATTCGTATGACATTGAATATAAAAGATCAACTGGATGGATCCTTCCGGGTGCGAAGCCGCGGCGCCGAACAGGGAGCCTCACAGGTGGAAGCACTACAAAGCACCGCAAAGCACCGCAAAGCACCACAAAGCACACACAGACACAAAGAGGGCGGAGCAGGGCAGGGGGCGGTGGTACAGACGGCAGAGCTGCAGAGCTGCAGAGCTGCAGAGCCCAGGCGGGCCAATCCCAATAGAACACACACGAAATGCAGTCTTTTTTCCCCATATCTCTCCCCTCCCGATGCGCCATCGCCATATAGCAATTCGACCCGAGGGCATGTCGGGGCTTGGGCGGCTGTGATAGGGCGGGAAGGATTATCCACGGACAGGCCATTTTGAGACGGGGTCTTTTGTTTTTTTGGTGCTGAAGCTCATGGGGACGGCTGGGCAGGGCAGTGCTCTCTCTTGCTGGAGCCTGATTTCATTTATTCGATTTTGCTGATATTGGAGGATCGCGCTCCCTTTTTTTTTTTTGCTCTTGTTTTTCTGTTTTTGTTCTTCCACATCGGAGGTTTTTGTAGGGAGCCTTGAGTAGAGCCGAGCCGAGCTGAGCTGAGGTCGAGTCGAGTCGAGGCTAGCATACTGACGTGACTGTACGACAGCCCGCAGCGCTCTTTTTTTTTACTCTTTTCGAGAGGTGAAGGGTGTCGAGTGACGTTATTTCCCCCGTTATTCTCTTTTGAGATTTTTTTTTGGGGGGGAGGGAGTTTAGGGGGGAAGGGAGAGATGCATGTGCAGCGGATGGCTTGCTACTGTCCGAAGCTGGAGACGGTGTCGTGGCGGGAATATCCAGGTTTGTTTCTCCTCACCTCCCTTTTTTTTTGCGCGGGTGACACCGCCACCTTTGTTGGATTTTGTATTTCGGGGTTTTGGGAATTGGGGTTACCGATGATTTTTTGCGATGAAGAGAGATGGGATGGAGGGTTGATGAGTGGGATGAAGTGCTGATTGATGTTTGGTGATTTTAGGTGCTGCGAGGAATACGCTGGGGACGCAAATCAACCAAATCAATCAGGACAAGCAGATTGAAACGGAATTTTTGACTGCGCAGGACTTGTTGGAGCGCAACGACACGAAGTTTGCCAAGTCTGATGTTGCCATAATGTTTGTGCTGCTTTCCCAGCGTTTTTATGATTTACTTTTTCTTCTTTGGAGCTCCCAGTATGTCTAACCGGCATTCAACAGATATGCGCAGGGAGATATAATACGCAGATGCCGAACTTGCAGGGCTGCGTTTGATAAAAAGTTTCTCGTCCCGCGGACGTGGTGGACGACACTGGCGAGACGGTCCAATGGATATTTTGGCTATCAGGATGTGCTTGATTCAGATGGGATGCGGAAGGGCACAGGTTCGTATTTGGCTCATTGCTTCCGGATTTTACTTGAGCAGATGGTTAATGCAAATCTTGCAGTATCATGGCTGAGATTCATGATCAAGCGTGTCAGCAAAGTTCTCGATGATCACGACGCTGATGAGATCAAGTATAGCTGGGTCAAGCTCAACGTCTTGGCACGATGGTATGCTTCGAATGAGCGCGTAGAAATCATCCTCTTCGACCACCCCGAGTTTGCGCACCTGGTCGGAACCTCTCTTTTGAGAGACATCAAACCGCGCGAGCTGGGCGATCCGTTTTGGGTGTATCCCACAATGGTGGACGAAATCGTCCAGCTGCACGATGTGACGATATGGGAGACGCGCAACCTGCTCCGGGATTTCGAGAAGCGAAGGGCTTTTTACAGGTTCCATTACAGCTACCTGCACGAAATCCCGCGGCATCTCACGCACGTCAACGAGACGGTGTACGTGACCGAGTCCATCCTCACCAGCATCCAGAAGCACCACAACCATTTCCTGTCCACGGACAAGATCATCGACACAACGTGCAAGGATCCTCCGAACCTGTTTTTCCTCAACATCCAGAGCAGGCTCGATTCCCTGCACAGCATGCTGACGAATCTCCGGCACCGCGCGGAATCCAACAACGCGCGCATCCAGAACGAAATGGCGCTGACGTACAACGACGCCGCGCGCATCGATTCGTCTGCGATGAGAGCCATTTCGCTGATTGGCCTGCTGTTTCTGCCGGCGGCGTTTGTGGCGGCGATATTTAGCACGTCGTTCTTCAACTTTGATGCGCCGACGGGGATATGGAAGCTTTCGAGCCATTTCTGGATATATTGGGCGGTGACGGTGCCGTTGACGGTGGTGACTATTGTGTCGTGGTTCTTTGGGCCGACGGTTATGGATCGGGTTGTGCCTGGGTGGAGGAGGTGGATGGAATGATGATTGGATGGGGGTTTTTTTTTTGTTTTGTGTTTTTGGTGATGAGGTTTGAGATACCATTCATTTTGAGGGAGAATGTCTTTTTTTTGCTTGGGCTGGGGGATGATATTGGATAAGGTGATTTTTTGTTTTATGGATTTGATGGGTGTTTTGGATATAAGATGATAGCCATTTCATTGGGGGATGCGATATAATGTTTTGGCTAGAGGTGTTTAGAGGGGGACGAGTTGTACTTGACGCCAACTTGATATTATGATAACAGATTGATACAGTTTCTAAGGGGAGCTCGTTACAAGTGTTGTAAAGCTCAGTTCAACAGGGTGTCTTCTCATACGCCAAGAAGAGGGCATGAATGGATTTATATATATATCCTGAGCTAATTTGATGGCTCAATTTGAGCAGCGAACTTGACGGGGACCATGTCTACTCATCCACGGCCTTGGTTAAAACACAAACATTTTTCGTTTATATATACGGTTCGCTCCGCTGGTGATACTTTATGGGCTACTGCCGTTAGTAGCTCTTGAATCTCTAAAGTTGACTTCTTGTCATGGAATTAGGAGCTGGGGAGTTGGAAGAAAGTATTAAGCTTTCAGCTAGTCCTTTGTGGGGTGAACAGAAGCTACAAAAGGAAGGGGATTCTCCATTGTTGAAAAAGTCCAGAGATGAATACAATCATTACTACATGCCTAGATACATTGACTAGTTACACAATAACTGCCTTGACTTCACTCTTCTCTGTGCGCTAAGACGTCTGACACTTCTAGTATATATATATATATATATATTTAATCCGGGGCTGAGTATAGCTTTTTACTAAGCCAACAGCCAAACTTATTTACTAAACACGATGTTGTATTATATTAATAAAACATCGATGCATTGGTCCTCGTCAAAGCTAATATTATTTTGGAATGGAACCCTTCAACAGATACTTCTAGCGATGACTTATTCACATACATGTATATAAGTTGGGATCAGACTTTTAGCTGCCCAATATTTCACAGCCACATGAAGAGGCAATAGGATAGGTATACATATAGCACACAGAGCCCGAAATTCTGACTGATGATTCCACAGCCACAGATGGCTCGAGCCAGAGCCTGGTTACCCAATGAGATTTTAAAATTGACTTGTATGGATGACGGTGGCGCATTGCCAGATAGGATGATGACAGGCTTACATTGACGTGCTCTAGGACCCTAGGTGCATCCTCGCATCCTTGTTTATTACAAACGGGGATATATATATGCACATATATAGATGGAACAAAATCTTGTTTCCATCACCACAAACAAGTGCTACAACCTCTTTCTAAATGACCGCCTCTATAAGCTCCAAGGATTTGCTCGAGAATAGATCAGGATATAATAACTCGCGGACAAGCTGATGTGAGCTATCGTTCTGGAAAAGTGGATGTACAATCCTGCGGCATCACACTTGCCTCGGAATAGGATCTATTTCATCCTGTGATTGAGTGGATATCTACTGCATGGCGCATAGGCCTCTTTGTCCAACTACGTAAGGACTCAGTCGAGGCCACCCTACACAAGGCATCCAGCTGCGCCTGGAATGCACCAGCTGAGAAGCAAACGAAGCAAATAATTGACGCAAACCTGATACCAGCGCCTCACTCATCTCGACTAGCCTCGCACAACTGGGTAGCAAAAAAAAAAAAAAAATTGCCAAACCCGTCCCAGCCATGATGTGATGAGTGTCAAGCATCTCCGCAACAACAGAATAGGCAGGGCTGCTGCTCGATCCGTGCTTAGTCCCAGGGTCCAGACGGGCCATGGCGTTTTTGCGGCTGACGTGACAGAAAGTGAGGCGGGCTGCCAACAAGCATCTGACATGACAGGCTCGTGGCGTTGGACGTCCGTGATGCGGGAGGAGAAGCTAGTGCGACGAGCTGAGGGCGAGTATGCCTACGCTAAGCGGCTCACCGAAATTAAAGGCCGCGGGCCACTGGCAGCCACGTTGATACTTGGAATGAGGGAGGAGGGAGGGCTTGCATGTTGTTGTTGTTGTTGTTCTGGCCAGTGAAATGCGCATGTGTGTGGTTGCGGCTGAGGCTGGCTCACAGCGGGGTGGTCAGTGGCATCGTCACGAGGGAGGAGGGAGGTGACATGTAAGATCGCCCATGTTTGGTCTTGATCAATGAAACAAAGGAGGAGACAGTTGGGTCTCTCCACTGTGTGTTTCCTGGAAAGATTTAGCACCCGCATCGTCGTTTTGCCGCCGGCAGCAGGGTCCGAAGCCAACGGCGAAGCGGTTGACGCCGGCAGGAATGATTCCATCAGAGGGGCTGCTGGCTTATTGGATGTCCATCCTCTGGATGAGGCGTGTTGGTAGATGTGTTGGTGCCTGTGTGAGCATGTTGGTCCGTTTCTAACAGCAAGTGTTGGAACGTTTGTCCGTGACATGTGATGGAATTCAGTGCGGAGAATCCATGGGTGAGAAGAGGGTTGGAAGATATTCGGGCTCAGTTTGTAGAGCCTGTTTTCAAGATTTGGAGTTCTTGATTGGTGATGACATAAGAAAGTACTCAATTGTAGGCACCTAGATTTATAAGCTTGAATTCCTTGGTGCCAGGTATCGATATGATATGGATTCAATGCTATCCATCACCTCGGCGTCTATCATCAAGTGCTGTAGAGGAGATGGCTTTGTCTATTAGCTACCCCATTCTTTAGGCGTCTGCCAGTATTATGGCTATATTCTTCTAGCATCTGCTACTATCACCGGATGCTGGATTACTTGTTAGTACCAAGCACCTTGTAGCCACTACCTGTTGCAATGGCAGGAACAGAAACTTGGCACCTTCCTCTTTG
Source organism: Trichoderma sp. TW21990_1 (assembly GCA_010015515.1). Classification (NCBI taxonomy): domain Eukaryota; kingdom Fungi; phylum Ascomycota; class Sordariomycetes; order Hypocreales; family Hypocreaceae; genus Trichoderma; species Trichoderma sp. TW21990_1. The sequence continues at coordinate 809,180 of ML974118.1, forward strand.
CTGCCCATCTAGTCCTATTTCGTGCCTTGTAATTGAGCCGCAAATCTCGCCTCAACTTCTCATCTTCTCCCCTCACCACATCTTTGCGTCCGTATTCTCCTACAAGCAATCCTCTGCAAGACCTTGGCATCTCCTGTTATTTCCAGGGCAAATCCAGATGCCGAGCAGTGTCGCATTACAGCGGCCCCGCCACCTCAACTCAGCCTCAATGCAGGTGCCGGGTACACCAACCAGTCTCCCTCGTGCTATTCCAGCCAATTTCCTTTCGACTTTTTCTCTTTTTTCCCCCGAATCTGCTACCAATTTAGATGGCCCCAGCGCTCAAATGATCCGCGGCAGCATCGGCAACGGGGTTCAAATCTAGACAATCCTGAGCTAACCAGCTGGGGGCTCCACCGTTCTCTCCAGGCTGGCATCGCTTGGACGACTACTCCGTACGAAATGGCAGCATCATTGACGGGGGAATATTCTGCGCAGATTCTTTTCGATTTCCCGTTTGCCACCTCCTTGGCTACACAAAGTCTCCGCACGCGCCTTTGCACGACGCCCAACACGAAAAGCTTCTGTGAGACAAGTCATCATCAGATACTACTCCGTATCCGTCGCACGATGCTGGTGGGCCACAGGGCTCAGATCTTTTGCTCGTGGATGACTACGAAGCAACTATACGACTGCGACCACTAACAAGATTGACATAGGGAAATCCCGTCATCTTGCTGCAAGGGGTTGCTGAAACTGCCAAGAGGGGAGATATTAATCTAGCTTATAAGCTGATTGATCGGCTATAGTAAAGCAATCTCGCTTTGATGCTTAGTTAGCCCAAGGCGGAGTGAGCTAAAAAAGAAAATCAATGTCCAAAAATACCGTTTGAACTCGGAGCAGCCAAGGAAGAAGAATGAGACGAAAAAGGCTCCGCGATGGATTTGGCGGGATCCCGGCATCCCTTTCCCCCGGGATGCGACGAAAATTTACAATTAAAGGGGTCAATGGTGTTTGTTCGCCGCGTCTCCACCGTGGGAAGAAAGTCGCGTGCGGACGGTGGTTGAGATGAGAAGACCATGGGCCACGAGCCGGCAGAGCGGGAAATCACGCTTTAGCACGCACTGTTTCCATACCATAGACGGCCGTAACGGCGCTGCTCGTACGAGCCGAAGCAGCAAAAGCTAGAGGGGCCTCGTATTCACTGTTGGCTCGTCAGGGATCATGACGTTTGGAGCGTCTGGAAGCCGAAAAGGGGGCCGCAAGACACGCTGGCCCAGATTGGGCTTGAGTTGATAAACGGCAGGGAGATGCCAAGATGCACGTTGAAGACTGAACGAACTGCGATCTGGAAGATGTACGGAGTACGGGGTGCTTGTAAGCGATGATGATCCTTGAAGAATGGAGGACAAACACTGCATTCACCGCCTGCGACGGAGGACAGGTCACAATTAATGGCATGGTAGGCAAGGGTTCAATGGCATGCTCGCGGCGGTTCACCGACGGATGTACCTGCAGTCTGCAGATGCTTTTCAATTCTGTAGCGAAGGCATTTACGTACGCGAATTGGGTCGATAAGATGACCTAGGCTGGAGTGTTGCACGCAGCGGCACGGGGGAGGGGGGACAGTTTATGAGTGGCGTCTTCAGGGATTTCTGGCATCCAGACATGCAGCCGGTCCCGAGAACTGCTTGGGCCCAACATGAGAGCATCGGAGCATGCCTCTTCTTTTTTTCCTTCTTCTGCCCGTGACGCCTTGTGTGACAGGTTGTGTGATGCATGTGAAGCCGGAGATGGCGACGGCTAAGAATAGAAGGGGGATGACTTGGAAAACCAAAGATTGGTGAGCAAATAAGCTTTGGATGGATTGGCCGCTCCTCATTGAGCAAAATCTCACATGCCCAAATCTCACCTGCAGCGGCGAAAAGGGTCTCGGGCTGGGAAACGAAACCGCCTTGCCGTTGCAGCTTTGAGTGATGCCACAGCACGGAGTGCAGTAGAGCGTCTCCATGCAATCCCCTGTGCAGCCGTTACTGTACAGTACATGTACATATAGTACGGGGTCAATGGACAGTGGATTAGGGATGGACGGTACCTGCGCAGCGCATAGCCGAATGCCACTGCGAGCAAGTACCAAGGGATGCTTTTTCGGGGGGTTCGACGGCTCGCTCTGGTCTGTGCTCGCGGCGGAGGGCCCTCGATTCGCTGGACGGCCCCCTGGGAAGTGCCCTAGCGCGCATGTTTCTGGCGCTCTCTCCGCTGGCGCTTTAGCGGCTCTAGCGGGTGCGCCACCGCACCGTCACTGGGCTCCCTGGCCTTGGCATCGCCTCCACTGGAGTCAGCAGCGACTCAGCCTTATCCAGACAGGAAGAAACAATGACATGGAGCGTGTCTGGTGCTTTTCTCCTGCTGCACCAAGTACTGTACTTTAGAGGTACTAGGTATGCTGGGAGGGGGGGCCCCTGTACGGCACCGTGGACGGCTGTCGTTTGATTCATATATCTAGCACACCGATCTTCCAACCTGCGTTTGCTCGGCTCAGCTCCAGCTTCGATTCACTGCTCCTCCGCTCGCTTTGTTCCTGGCATTGTCCTTTGCATCTTTGCATCTTTTGCATCTTCGCCCCTTTGCTCGCGTGATCAGCTACCGCTACTGTTCCTGCTGCTGCTACTAGGAGGTACTTATCCAGGGTTTATCCCCCACACCACCAACGCGAGACGACGACAACGAAGAAACAAAGAAGAAAGAAACGACCAGAAGTAGAAACGAGGAAAAAAAAGAAGAAGAAGAAAGAAGAACACGGCAAGAGCAAGGAGACAAGGCGGATATTGCTATATCTGGGGGTTTCTGCACAACAGAACATTCTTCGCACCGCAAACCATGGGAAGCGGCCCTACCCGACTTGAACCACACCAGATCGGAAGCGCAACCGCACAACAACACAACGATGCAGCGACGAGGTAACCGTGACGTCCGCTTTGCGGCAGATGACGACGACGACTCCGAGTATGAGCGCACCTTTACCTACAGGCCGCTGTCCAGGCTGCCCACACCGCCGCCAACGCTGAGCAAGTCGAGCGTGGACCAATTGCTCGAGGACGACGACACGCTCAATCCGCGATACCGAGGTGAGTTTTGGCATGCTTTACGAGCCGTGCTTTGTCTCGTCTCCGGTCCTTTTTGCTCTGTTTTTGCTCCATGTTGCTCCGTGTTGCTCCGTGTTGCTCTGCTTTGCCTCTGCTCCGCCTCTGCTACACCAACACCGTCTTGGCTGCTGCATGGACGGGGCACGGAATGGCGGAACACGGAGTAATCCGAACTGCAACCTACGGCTTGCATCTGCATGGCCGTGTTGGCTGCGCAAATACAGTTTGCTAACCGTCTTGGTTGCAGGTCCCGCCATCCATCTGGTCAATCTGATTCCCGCATCGGCGTCGCTGGCGAGCGCATCCGTGCCCTTTGTCCAGGCCATGCTGTCGAGGGCCGACCTGCCCATGGAGCTGGTGGCCCTGGCGGTTTGCATTCTCGACAGCCTCGACACCAAGTTTGCGCGCACATGGCGGCTGTCGTGCCCGCTGTCGTGCCCAATGCACCCCGACGATGTCGACTCGGCCGCTGCATCGGCCTCCCTCATCAAGCGACACTCTCTCCCCTCGACGCCGCGCGACGCTCCCCGCCGGCAGCTTCACATCGATTCCGTCCGTCCCGAAATCATCATCCTGGCCGCCCTCGTTATTGCGGCCAAGTTCACGCAGGATCCGCAGCAGCCACCGCAGTTCTATCGTCTTGCGTGGGGCCGCGGCCTGTGGTCCAGCGACCAGCTCAACGTCACCGAGCGGTGCATCATGGAGAGCCTGGACTATCGCATCCTGCCGCTCTGCGATGACGACTGCCTCACCGACGCCATGGTTGACATGCAGCTCGCCGCCGAGCTGGAGTCTGGCTCGCGGTGGAAGCCGGCTCGTCATCCCACGCCTCCGGATAGCGCAGCCGGCAGCGACTGTGAGTTTGTGCCGAGCCACACCCGATCCAAGACGGCGGTTGGCGTGGGTTTTGGCCTTTGAATGATGTGGGGGCAGCGTTAAAAAAGAACGAACCGAATGATGTTTCAGCCGATAATCCCTCAAAGCCGGAGGGTTATTCATTTTCTTGGTGTACTTGACGAGTCATTGACACAGCGATGGGCATTTATTATTTTTTTTTATTTTCCTAATATCCGGCTATTTTTATCCTTTTATTAGCATGTTGAGCACATGAGCATATTTACAAGGGCGTTTTAGGGGATCGCAAAGCGTGGAGCAATGGTGGTCTGACATTCGGCTCACTGGGATGAGGAATCGTTTTATCTTACTGTTTTAGCTTTTTTTCTTTTTGGGAGATCACCGGCATGGTATTATCCGGATGATGGATTCACCATTGCGATGTGAATAAACTAATGGGATTCATAACTTGGGAGGGGTTTGAGTTGGATATGGCTGTTTTGGATGGGACGCCCATCTCTTTATACCACTTTATATCCTTATTAGTTAGTAGCTATATGGCTTTGTATATGGATACTGAGCATAGGAATCACTTGGTGCCGCCTCTGGGAAGGGCATGTGATTTACCCAATATACCTATCGTGATCTGAATCTTGAGACTCTCTTTCTCCGTGCTCTCCCCTTCTTTCACCAAAAGCCTTGTATTAGTGCATTCTATACCAGACATGTTGCATTTTTCTAAAAGTACATGTATAGAGAGCATGTAGTAGATGCCAAGATGCTTTTTCAGTGTTGCACATTCAAGGACTCAGTCTCTCCAAACGCCACTTTCCCTCCTTTCCATCTTGGCCCTCCTCCCACTCGTACACGAAGCGATCGTGCAGCCTGCTCTCCCTTCCCTGCCAGAACTCGACGCGCTGAGGGACCAGGCGCAGACCGCCCCAGAAGTCAGGCACGGGGATCTCGTCCTGGCCCTTGAAGCGCTCCTCGACCTCTTTAACCCAGCCTTCCAGCTGGGCCCTGCCGTCGTCCTCGTGCTCAGCATCAGCCGTGGCATCTGTGCCGTTTACCAGAGGCTCGGATCCAGACTCAGGGGCTGGCTTTGCCGAGGGCTGGGGCTTGAGGACGGCAGACTGGCGGCTTGCCCAGGCGCCAATGCGGCTGCCCCTGACGCGGGTGTCGAAGTAGGTCTGGCTCTCCTCCCGGGAATTGGTCTCGGTGATGCCCTCGACGCGGACCTGGCGCTGCAGCGGGGGCCAGTAGAAGACGAGGCTGGCGTGCGGGTTGGTCTGCAGGTCGTGGGCCTTGCGGGAGGTGCCGAGGTTGGTGTACATGACGAAGCCGTGGGAGTCGAGTTCCTTGAGGTAGACGACGCGGGAGGAGACGCGGCCGGAGGGGAGTTGGGCGGTGGAGAGGGTGCAAGCCTCGGGCTGGGAGATGGAAGGGGTGCGCTGGGCGAGGGAGAACCAGGCGTTGAATTGGGGGATGGGGGAGGTTGGGCTGAGGTCACGGAGATGGAGCTGGGAGAGGGTGAATTGGGGGGCTTGGCCGTGGGGGTGGTGGCCTGCCGGGGCGACTGTTGAGAGGTTAGTTGTTTGTTTGTTTTGTTTTGTTTGATATGATGTGATGTGATGCGATGTGATGTGAAGATGGAGTGTGAGTTTGAGTGTGGTGAAGATGAGTCATGAGATGGAAAGGGAATCATTGGGATATATGACGAGACGAGAAGAAGCATCATGGGAGAGAGACGGAGACACGCACAGATCAGCTTCTCCTCTTCCGAGGTGAGAACCGTCGAAGGGCGGCGATACAGAGCCATCCTGGTCCTCGTCGTTGCCGTCGAAGCGAAATATCGCAGGTTGGATAATCTCATCAACCAAGCTGCACGTTTGTAACAAACGACGAGTCGATTCCTTTTTTTTCTCTTTTCTTTCTTTTTTTTTGTAGATTGATGATGAGAGAAGTAGTTCTTATGGTGTTGATATGAATCCGGATATTACAAGATTATGAGTTTCACAGCAAAATATGAAGCGAGATGGATCAAGGGCGTCGAGTTTCTTGAACTTGAATGCTTGGAGTGGAAAAAAAAAAGCAGCCAAGTTGGGGGAAATGGTGCTAAAAGTGGGACCATCGGATTGCATGACGCTGTCGAAAATGGGAGCATCGAATGAGGCGCTTTTTTTTTGGGCCGTGGGGAGCTTTGGTGGTAGAAATCGGAGGAGAATGGTGAGAGTGTATGTAGCGTGTACATTGTGTTGGCTGGGGGGATGTGGGGGAGGGGGAGTAGATGGGACTTGGGCGTGTTTTGATTGGGGACTGGGGACTGGGTTTGGGTGCTGGATGTTTGCGGACTCTCCACTAAAAAGCATCCAATGCTTACATCGTGTTAGCATGAGATGCTTGAGTTGCCATGGTGAGCTGTTGGTTATGATGGCGCATGTTGACGTGCAAATGCTGCCAATTGTGACGAGTTTGAACAGCAGGATCCGTATATCAGCAATGATTGTTGACTACTAAGTAATCGTCGATAAAATATCGCGGTAGGCTGAAAGAGGCACTACCAAGGTTCCTATCCTCAGGATGTTATTGAGCGAAAGAATCGACGTAGTCAATATTGCCGTCACCTAGATATTTATCTAGCGTAGAGGCGGGACGATATTCTTATCAACAGGATCGAGATTTTGTCGTATCGCACAGTGAAGACGAAGGGAGCTCGTAGGATTGTGTGATGGAGACTTGAATAGAGATACCTGTACGATCTGGGACTGACCAGAGGTGCTTTGGAAATGATATTGGATGGGATATTTACAGGTACTCTAGGTATAGGCACAGGTATCTCTAATGTACTGCCGCTATAGCTCCCTAATACATGGACCCTCCCTATTCTTCACAAATCCTCCATCACAAGTGTGATACGCGCGTTGGCATTGAGCAAGACTCGGAGATTTCAGGATGCTTTTCTTCCACCACTGGTCGTGTCTTGGCATCTTGCTCGGTGATGCGTGCCATGAGGCAATTTTCCCTATTTCCGTACTCTGCCGGCGGCAAAGGACATTGGCGGCCTGGTTGGCTGCCAATGACAACGGCTGAACAATGCCGCCTTGCAGAAATCTGCGGCAAAGAGGCGGGGGACATCAGCCACTTAGGCACCAGTTGGGGTGCACATCCAAATCCTTCAGGGCTATATATTCGAGTCCTACGAGTCCGCCAGCTCTCCTGATGCAATATGGCACGCAGCTTCGATCGATAGCCGTCAATACGCAGATGCGTAGACTGGCCCTCTGGCAGCCTCGTGTTGTTGCTTGTAAAAAAAATTGGAAAAAGGCATAACCAAGCTCTCAATAGAAATAAAATAATCAAGCGCTTATTCGCACCGACGCTTTTTTTTTTCGCTGGCGTTGGCTATCGGAAAGAGAAAATGGATGTCTTTCGAAGGATAATACCAAGGATTAAACCTAAGAGGGCTGATGAAGTAAAGACAGTTCAAACAGGGGAAATAACTATCACGATCCACAAGGAACCGAAGGTTATACCATCCGAAGTACTCTACCATGGATTATTTATCTTGCATCCTCCGCAGGAAGTGCCAAATGCAGAGAATCATCATTCAGTCGAGTAAAAGCACTTCTCGCAATACAAGAGGATGCTTTAAACTGACGAGTCTACAGCATCGTTGCCGTCCACGGCCTCAATGGCAAGGCGCGGGGCACCTGGACAGACAAGGACAGCGGCATGTTGTGGCTACAGGACTTTCTGCCTGAGGAGATACCAGATGCGCGCATCATGACCTTTGGGTACGATTCTAGTTTGATGTTTAGTCGGTCCAAGGGAAGAATTGAAGACTTTGCTAGAGATCTTCTGAACCGACTATGGATGCTTAGGCAATTACCGCAGGTGAAACGTTCCCAATAGCAGGAACGCTGCGATATCTGCTGTTAACATAGATTTTACAGGAGAAAAACCGGCCATTAATCTTTGTATGTCATAGCCTTGGTGGTATTGTGGTCAAAAAGGTAATTCGCATTCCCCCTGAATAAATGAGTAAACTAATGACCCGGCTAGGCACTTGTTCTCGCCCATGAACTCAATCGCCACTACCATGATATCCTCACATCAACAAGCGGCATCGTCTTTATGGGCACGCCGCATCGAGGATCGGACATTGTAAATTGGACATCTTTTCTCACTAATGCTATCAAAGCCGTGTCCGGAAACCAGATCGTGAGAACAGATCTTGTCAAGCAACTGAGCACTCATTCTATAACTCTCCTCGAAATTTCCAAGTCGTTTCTACCAAGATCTTCCAGTTTAGCTATTATGTCCTTTATCGAGACTCAAGTCGAACCTTCCCTAAAGGTGCTGGTAGGTAGCTCTGCTCCTTAACATTTTATGTCCAAAGGGCCGCTGGCCACTAAATTGTCGAATGCTGAGATTGTGTTTTATTGTCTACCTATAGGTAGTTCCAACCGAATCGGCTCAACTTGGACTCCCGAATGAGATGGTTTTCCCAGTCAATGCTCATCATCGGAGCATCTGCCGTTATCCTTCTGCGAAAGACCAGACATATGTTCTTGTTAAAGCTTCTATCAAATCAATACTCTCAGGTCCAGGTAACAATTTGCCTTTTAATATGCGATACTGTCATGTTTGCTCAGCCTGGATTACTCGAGAGGTGCGGTATACTGACTTGATGTGTGTCTAGCTGCCGTGGAAGAGAAAGCACAGAAGACCCCAGCTACGCCATCTCGGGTCCAAAGAGTAACCACAGATGCAACTATTGTAGATCAATCCGAATTATCGGTAGGAGGATAATTGACGCTTCAATGTTTTCTCTCTCCTCGCTAATGCTTTGCTTAGTCTGAACTAGCATTGGTACAGCCTTCAATTGAACCGATGAACGATATCCCCCGTCCTCGTGTAATAGATGAATCACCGCAAGTCTCTAAAGCGTTAGGACGCTTACAAAGTAAGGAATGGGAATAAATGCAATGAACCGGAAGGATAACTGACAGGTGTTACTAGCAGATGCTGATTGTGATTCTGACGAAATGACAATCAAAATCAGTGGGCTTAGGCCAAAGATATCTGCAACTGACAGAGGCCATGATACACACTCGCACATCTTGCGTATTTCCGGGGAGACGAGTTTCTGTGAACTGGGGCAAATTCTTGAAGAGCAAGCACCAGGTAAATCGCTTTGAAGTCGTATGTGCCTACAAATGGAAGAGATATCGTTAACTCAAATATCTTAAACTAGGTCTCATCATACCAGAAAAGTTCAAGTTCAAAGACAGTCTTTACCCTATTTCGCCCGAGTGGATAGATTGCTTCACTATCCCAATACGTGTCACGAACGGTCTACCGTGCTATAAAGCTTCACTTGGCTACCAAATAAATGCGCGCCAGTCTATTGCGGCCTTTTTCAGCAAGGTTTTCCCGGAGCCTATGGACGCAAAGATTTGCAAATATCCCAAGTTGATGCAGAATGGAGTAAAGCTGACTCACTCCGTTACGGCCGGGAGAAATGGTGCTTCGGATCTCAAAATCTCCTTTATTCGGACGGTTAGAATCCGGGGCGGTAAGATGACTGCATCCCACGTACCAGAAGAATTAGGCATTTTTCCCATGTTCAACACACAGGCCTATAAGGACCAGCTCCCTTCGCAAGCCGCATCGCAAGGGGGGTTGTTTTTCCCAATGTACGAGAAAGAGGCAATGTATATCGCTTTTGACTGCTTAAACGACAGCAAATACGCCGTGCGGCCCTTCCTCGGGGGCATAAACGCAATATCTGGGAAACGGTTCACACCTGATCATTACGACTCTTCTAGAAAGCAGGACTACATCGTTGTTCCTGACCAAAAAAGACTGGACGGTATATCAGTTCGGCCAGGTATAGTGAAGCAGTTTGTGGCGATGGCACCCACCTTGAGAAGAAAAGAGGACAAAGAGTCACAAGTGCCTTCAAGCAAGAAAACTATAGCCACTGACCTCGAAACAGCGAAGAGAGAGGGAACTGTCGAGTGGCAAATGACAGGCAAAGACGAGATTGGAGGTATCCAACTGCAGATTATTCCACAGTTCAAACACAAGCAGATGTTTGCTGGGAGCATGAGGGATGCCTGCCCCAGGCGATCTGGCGGCAGACCAGAGTCCTACAGGCCCGTACCGGGCGATGCAGCTGCCTACGATGTTCTGAAAACACCCGAAGAGCTAGGTCTCAATGCAGGCGATACGATTCACATCCGAGATTTGGACCAGGAGAGAGGGAGTGACCGCGCCAAGAAAATAAAAGATCTGATGCTCGAGATGCCCAACTCGTCAGACATTTTGGAGTTGGAAGGGTTCCCAGGTCCCGCACCGGAAATAGTCGTATCAGTACGGAGTCCTGGATCAGACCATCCTGCTGTATTCAGAGTGCGTATATATATATTCGTACCTGCGCTAGGTATTGGATAAACATTTAACATACTTAACTATACAGACAAATATCCACGAAAAGCTGGAAGATATCCAAAAGGCTGCGCAGGAGATATTCCAACTACCAGACGGTATTCTACACATCCCAGGCCGAGTCACTAATAACGCAGATGTCCTTATTCCTCTAACAAGCTGGAACCACCTCATCTTCCTGACGGAACCAGAGGCATGGGATGAGAGGGGCCACTGGTCCAAGGACGGCTGTCATTTTGCCGAATTCGACAAGGAGTATTCTGATACCGATAATGAATCATTGTCTATAGGACCAAAGTTGGATCTAATACTTGTGAGAGAATCCAATATATTAGAGCAAGAATTCCACTAATAGTACCAGCAACCAAGCGTCTCAAAGCGAGTTTGCCGCATTATATTCCTAAACAGGGCCAATGCAGAGTCCAAAAACCCCATGAAACCGCTGCTGCTTGAACTTGCTGAGGATGCCACCGTTGCCTCCTTGCGGAAAACACTTGAAAGAATAACTAAAGTGTCAACAGATTTGTTTCGAGTTACGTCCCTCAACTGCTCAGACCTACCTGATGATAGTAGCATTTTCGATCAAAATAATGTCCCCGAAGTCTACTCAATGCCAACGCTAGCACTCAATAGTAGCATCAAGCTTTGTTTTAAGACGTTTTTTAACAATGATTTCTCTATTTATGCGTGGTCAGAGGACACAATCGAACAAGTCAAACAGCAGATTGAAAGAGAACAATACTTCTTAATTGACCGACAGGGTCTTTTTGTGAAGGGGGGACAATTGAAAGATGGCAAGCATATTTTCTCGACCCTTTGTTTTCCTACAACTGGGCACTAATTCCTCATAGAGCTCACTCTCGGTGAGAACGGTATCAAGGGAGTGAGTCATTGTTGCAAGCAAGTACATGAGCTTCATGCTTACCAATTTCATCTTTGATAGACTGTCACTCTGTCCTTTCGTTACAATATGCCAGGGGGAGGTACTCTCCGGCGTACCACAGTAACCTTGGGTGGAACCAGAATTTTAACTACACGAGCCTTTACTGTGGCTCAGTTAAAGGCAAAGATCTTCCAAACGCACGGCATCTTCATTCACCGTCAACAGTTTGATCTACCAGACGGTTTGTGATTCGCCATCTATGAGCAGGGTAACAGAGTCTAACACTTGACCTGTAGAGACCTTTATTGACCACCTAAATCTCACACTTGAGCTTAAGGTACTTCCACATGAACCACTAGCCCTAGGGATCGGCGCTGGAGGGAATCTCATCCAAGAAATCATCGAGGACAAGTCAAGCCCAGGCATATGGGACGTGGGAAGCTCCAAGATTCTCACCATTCATATTATAAACTCTCATGATTTCAGGTCCATTACCGGAGAACTTCCTCCCAATTCGCCGATCCCATGGGAGACATACTTGGCCCTGCGTGACTTTCGTGGCAAGCCTTTGAGGGAAGTGGAGGATATTGGCAAAGGAGTGAGCTCTGGCGGAGCTTTCGATAATGTGGTTGGTCTGGATGAAGGAGAAGAAGACAAACCTGAAGATTGCTGGGGCATGAATTGGTCTGATATATATGTCAGAGGTGACGGCTCTGAACTCCCGTTGACCTGGCTTGAAGTCGACCAGACAGTGCCGTGGTTTCGAGGGCTTGGCCACGAAGGGTAGCTTATATCTTAGGAGCCATCAGAATTCGTGGAGGGGATACAGGGGAAATAAAGGCTGTTGTATACTGCTGCGACTACCGTGATATGTTATATGTACGTGGCGGGTATTCCAAAACTGTTCGCTAGGTGCATACTGCATGAACATGGTAGTAAATGCCTCTATATAAAATATACAAGAATTTATACCTCTATTTAGAACAAACCTTGGTTTGCTATATAGCAAATTCCTAGACATACTTTTTATTTGTGGGTGTTTAGGAACCAAATGCAGATCACCACTTGATCCGCCAGGACCAGCCCTTGAGCTTGACTCTCACCCACACGAAGCACAGGAGGGCGGCTACGCAGCTCAACCCGGTAAACACTGCGGCCCCCCAGTATTTCTCTTTCCCAACGGAACCCATCACGCTGAGCAAGCAGATGGCGATAGGCAGACTAGCTAGCACGCCGAATGCCACCACTGTGAAGCAACTTGCATAATATCGCCCGTACTCTTCCGTGTCACAGAGCTGGCCCAGGTACATGGGCGTTAAGCTGACGTTGGAGCCACTTTGGAAACCAAACAATACGACAAAAGTCACGATGAGCCCGTCGTTGTCTAGACCAGGCGCCATGATGTCTGTTAGCCATAGATACAAGACGGAGATTGCGCAAAGAAGAAGAGAGACAATCATGGTGTTGTATCTGCCAGATCGATCAGCCAGATCGCCAGCCACGCATCGGCCAACACCAGGTGCCGCATTAAGAATGGCGAGCAGCTGATACGCAAATGCGGCCGAACCGTTGAGGGATTCCTCAGAAGACAGGCCTTGGCGCTCAATGTAGTAACTCGGCGTGTAAGTGATGAGAATTAAATACGCCAGATCTGTTAATAGCACCCCAGCAGTGGTGGCCCCCATAACCCCCGTCCCGGACGCAGAATCTTCAGGAAGAATGATATGGGAGATGGCAACTTCGAAAACCCCGGATGTTGTTGTAGATACCCAATGAAGCAGTCAAGCCGCACCATGCTCCAAAGACTACGAGCCAGGCATCTCGTCCGCCTTCGGGGTACGTATGGGGGACTGCTGTAGCACCTGTTATTGTATTTTCTATCTTGAGATGCGGTTGAGTCTCGCTGGCAGGTAAGCCCTCTTTTGTTTCTAATTTGGTCAGCCCAAATACAAAGACCTGCTTCACAAGGTTCCCAAACTTGCCTGGTGATTGTGTCACGTCTTTCCTCTCGCTCAATGTCCTATCTAGCAGCATCTCAAGCTAATATGTCGAGTCATAGAGAGCCATAGCGATAGAAATGACCGTTTCCTTGGGATTCTGTCGCACTTGGACTTCTAAATCATGTCTGGAGGTTGAAAAACAAGACAAGACGGTGCCAGTTTGAGTGCGCAGGGAAAAAACAAAGAATTGTGGATGCACAGCAGGTTGAGAGCAAGATCAGCCCAAGGGCGTGAGAAATTCACATAATGTCGAGAGTAGAAGAAGCCTACATATGACAATTTGTAACGATTGCCATTGCTCACTTCTACAATTGAATTTTTTTTTATGTGAAATTGTAGAGTCGTATATACTCAAATATGACGGATGCAGTCCACTCCGACTAACCGCACCACGACCAACTTGAAATCCAAGTCTGTAAAGCCTGCCTCTCACTACCCGACAACGAAGAAGAGTGCGGGAATGTTTTCTGTTACGCATTTGAGTTGTCGTATGCAATGCAATGGAAACTATCCAAGACTACACCAAGGGCCAACATCAATGTAAATGAGTTCCGCAGTCTTCATCTCATATCGAGATTGAACAAAGTGAAACCTAGTGTCGGTTTATAGTCACTGGATGTTCCTGGAATCTCCACTAAAAAGCATGGAGATGGAGTTCTTCTGCTGACAAAGCCCAAGCAGCTGGAGTCTTGCGCTCTACCATTCGAGTTATTGATCAACTCAACAACTCAATGAAATCTCATCAATCATCTCTCTTGAAAGGTAAGACTTACCCAATCATTCTACTAGAATTCCACATTCCAAAAGTGTTGATAGTTGAAAAAACAAACATACAAACCATCCAAGACTTACTACAAATAAATACACACAAAACACACACATACACACAAAACACACACATACACACAAAACGCACGGAACGCACATACGTACATACGTACGCACATACGCATACGTATAAATACGTATGCGTATACAAACAACTTTATTGGTATCATACGAGTATCATCTACGTCTGATGGCTTCAACGCCACACAGGACGCCCTAAAAAAGCCCAAAAGAAAACCCCTCCAAATGAAGCAAATGTTGCCCTTTGCTGAAATATGGGTTTAATACCTAGGACGCACTCTAACATGCAACGTCCGAAAAAAAGAAAAAGAAATAGCCTTCTACATCATACCTCCTTTTAACAAACCGAGCTTTTCCATTCCATCCCGACAAAAGAAACCATTGAAAATGAAAACCGAAGAAAAATCTACTCCGTACAGTCTTTGGGAAATTGCGCCGCCACGTCTGACAAAATATAGCTTCTCTACGAGCTAGCCATAACAAGTGCCAGGAGCGCCATCCTGCAGTAAAGACCATACCGCATCTGTAATCAATGTTAGCAAATTCACCTCCCTCAATCCGTTGGGGAGTCTTTGCTTACCTGTCTAAAGTACGCCGCCCTCTGGTCAAAGTCCACCTCCTCGGCCACCTCCTCGTTCCTCGGCAGAGGGTGCATCACAACCATGGAGCTCTTGGCGTTCTTCAGCGTGGCATTGTCCACGCGGTACGAATTCTTGACCTTCTCGTAGGCCTCCACGCTCTCAAACCTCTCCTTCTGCACGCGTGTGCAGTACAGGACGTCGCTGCGGGCCAGAATCTCGGGTGTCAGAGTCTCCGACTCCACCAGCAGTTGTCCTGATGTAACCAGCTGCTCCCTCACCTTGGCGGGGAGAGATAGGGCCTTGGGAGAGACCAGCTGAACCTTGACCTGGTAGTGCTGGAGCAGGTACACCAGCGAGTGGACGGGTCGACCGTACAGAAGATCACCCAAGAAGGTAATCGTCAAGCCCTGCACAGTACCCAGCTCCTCGCGGATGGTGAAGAGGTCGAGGAATGCCTGGGTCGGGTGCTCCTTGCTGCCGTTTCCACCGTTGACAACCGGGACAGGGCAGTACTTATTCGCAATGTCCACAGCGGTCTCCTCGGGGTGGCGCAAGACAACAGCATCTCCGTAGCAGGCCAGTGTTCGCAAGGTGTCCTGCAGTGTCTCGCCCTTCAGAACAGACGAGCTCGAAGTCGAAATCGCAATGGTGCGTCCGCCAAGTCTCTGCATGGCAGCATCAAACGAGGCTGAGGTACGAGTAGAAGGCTCGTAGAAGAGCGTGCAGAGAACGCGGCCGCGGAGCAGGTTCAGGACGCCCTCACGCTGAACGCCCAGTCGCATCTCTTGGGCAACGGTGAACAGCAAGTGGAGGTCAGCTCTGGTGTACTGCCTCACGGACAGAACGTGCGAGTTCTTGAAAGAGTTGGGCTGCGACAAGAGCTGCTGGAGAGGGGAGCTGGCGGTATGCTGGGGTGACAGAGACAGACCCAGCTCATCCACGGCACTTCCCAGTCTGGCGGGCGAGCCCAGTCCCTCCATATTGCGGAATCTAGCCGCAATCTTGGGGCTGAAAGCTGCCTGCTGTCTGGGCTTAGGGGTCTCGGTGACCTGAGTAATCAGGCCCATGGCGGGTTTCAGAGGAGGCGACATGGGAACGTCGCGAGAGATGCTGTGCGAAGACATATCCTTGCCCTGGGGGGGCACGGGCAGGAGTTCTCCATCCAGGCAGACGGTGGCATCCTGGAAAGTGACCCTGCGAACAGATCCACGCATCACACGGCCCTCAAACGGCGACCACACGCTGCCGGGGAGGACCTGGTAGGCACGGTCGATCTCCACCTCAATGCTGGTGCCGACCTGATCATGGAGCTCAAAGATCTCCATAGGGTTCTGGTAAAGCTTCTCCTTGAGGTCGTCAATCGTCAGCTTGCCCTCGGTAACAGAGGTCAGCAGCAGTGGAAGAGCATCCGCAATGCCGCTGGATGTGTCCGCCTTGTGTCCCAGAGACTTGGCGAGCTGGTAAGGCAGGCTTCCGACGGAGAAGACGTCAATGTGTGCCATGTTCTCCCAAAGGGCAGCCTGGTCCTCGGGGGTTGGGAGGAGTCGTTTAAGCTCGGGGTAATCCTTAGTAGACAGATACAGAGAGTAGATGGAGACGTCGCAAGAAACACGCAGACCCTTGGCCTTGGAAAGTGCAATCAGCCGAATGTCATCCTTGTTCGTAACCGAAGTAACGTGGATGCGGCGGTTGTGTAGCGAGGCCAGCAAAAGGATAGATGCCAGGTCGGTCAGCTTGGCATCAGTCACAATGACCTTGTGCGTTGGCCAAGCATCAAAGTGGGCAGTGACGGCAGCCACCTTGCTGATGTTGCCAGACAAGTGGTTGAAAGGGATGAATAGGGAGCCGACTTCACCGGCAAGGGCACTGATCTGGCTGTCGTTCTCCGAAGTGGCAGAGACAGACAGGTTGTAGTCGCAGAAGCCGCCGAGCTTGCTGTTCTGCTGAGCAGCCCTCAGAGTGATGCCGTCGGTGATGGCACCCTCGAGGCCAAGAGGCATGACACGGATCATGCTGAAGCCCGCAGAGATGGAAGCCTTGGTGACAGTCTCCATGTCGTGACTCTCAGGAGTGACAAGTCCGGGAACAAAGGCCGCAACGTTGACCAGGCCGGGCAAGACAACGGTCTTGTGGCTAGTCTGGTAATCGCGCTTGGCAATGTTGAGATCGAAGCTTCGGGCAATGGCCTCGATGAGAATCTTGGCGTTCTTGACGTTGGTAACCAGGGGAATCTGGTAGTCAACAGCCATACGACGAGTCTGGTAACCCTTGCTCATGTAGTTGGCCGGGCGGCGGTACTTGTTGTTGGAAGGCAGATTGATGTACAGATCAATCGTGTTCTTTGACAGGTGCTGGGTGAGCGAGAACTCCGAGTCCTTGTCCTCTTCCTTACCGAGAACTTCAAGGTACTGGACGGGAACACCATGCTCCTGCAAAAAGTCGGCGGTACCGGCGGTGGCGAACAGCTTGTAGCCCATCTTCTGCAGCTTCTGCACCGACGGCAGCATCTCCTTCTTGTCCTTGTACGAACCAATGGATAGGAGAATATTCTTCTTAGGAATCTTGAATCCAGTGGACAGGAGAGCCTTGAGGTATGCCTCGTTCTTGTCGACACCAAAACAAGCGACTTCACCGGTCGACGCCATTTCGACACCGAGAACGGGGTCAGCGCCGGAGAGACGAGAGAAACTGAACTGAGGCACCTTGACACCAACGCAGTCGGGAGGAATATCTGTGGGGGGGTATTCCTGGAATGGCTGGCCCATGATGGCCTTGGTAGCCATCTCGATGAGGTCAACGCCCATGGTCTTGGAAACAAACGGGAATGAGCGGGAAGCTCGGACGTTACACTCGATGACCTTGATGTCGTTGTCCTTGGCAATGAACTGGATGTTGAAAGGACCAGTCACGTTCAGAGCAGCACCGATCTTGCGAGTGGCCTCCTCGATGCGTTGGATGGTGGTGCGCTCGAGATCCTGAGGGGGAAGGATGAGCGTGGCATCACCGGAGTGGACACCAGCGTTCTCAACGTGCTCGGAAATGAAATGGCCAACAACAACACCATCCTTGGCGACGGCGTCCATTTCAATCTCCTTTGCGTTCTCAATGTACTTGGTAATGACAACGGGGTGCTCGCGAGAGACCTCGGCAGCCTGCGCCAAGTAACTCTCCAAGTCCTTTTCAGAGTAAACAGTGTTCATAGCCGCGCCAGAAAGGACGTATGAAGGGCGGACCAGCACAGGGTAGGACACCTTCTGGCAGAAAGCCCTGGCCTCTTCAAAGCTAGTAAGCTCCTTCCAGGTAGGCTGGTCGACGCCGATTCGGTCCAGCATACGAGAGAACTTGTACCTGTTCTCGGCGGTATCAATCATTTCAGGAGAGGTACCAAGTACCTTGACTCCGGCGCGGTGCAGAGGAAGGGCAATGTTGTTAGGGGTCTGGCCACCCATGGCACCTAGGACGCCGCTTGCGCTCTCCAGCTGGTAAATGTCCAATATCGTCTCGAGCGTGATGTTTTCAAAATACAGTTTGTCGGCCTCGTCGTAATCTGTGCTCACCGTCTCCGGGTTGTAGTTGACCATGATGGTCTTGTAGCCGGTGGCTCGCAGGGTGCGGATGGCACGGACAGAGCACCAATCGAACTCGACCGACGAACCGATACGGTACACACCAGAGCCGAGAACCATGACGCCATGGTCGTCAAAGTCGACATCGTGCTCGGACGCGTTGTAGGTGAGGTACAGATAGTTGGTGAAGGCAGGGAACTCGGCAGCAACCGTGTCAATTTGTTTGACAAAGGGCTGGATGCCCGAATCGAGCCGGAGACGGCGGACAGCGATTTCGTTGGAGCTCCAGAACTTGGCCAGCTGCCGGTCGCAGAAACCCAGACGCTTGGCCTGGAGAAGGAGGCTGGGGTTCCGCGCAATATCGGCGGTAGTGTACTGAGTCATTTGCTTGGAAAAGTCGCTCAGTCCCTTGAGCTTTCGAAGGAACCACTTGTCGATTCGGGTCATCTCCCAGATCTTGTCGACAGAATAGCCCTGATGCATGGCATTGGCAATAGCAAAGAGCCGCTGGTCAGAGGGCGTCTGCAACTCGTCGTCGATGCTCATAAGAGCCTTGGTCTCTCCGAAGCCAAGGTTGTGGAAGTCGATGGCACGGATAGCCTTTTGGATGGCTTCCTCAAACGAGCGACCAATGCTCATGACTTCACCAACACTCTTCATGGAGGAGCCGAGCTGAGTGGAAACACGAGTGAACTTCTTCAAGTCCCATCTGGGCATCTTGACGACGACATAGTCGAGAGAAGGCTCAAAGCAGGCGCAGGTAACCTTGGTCACCGAGTTGGAAATCTCCTTGAGGGGAATTCCAAGACCCAGCTTGGCGGCAATAAAGGCCAAGGGATAACCTGTGGCCTTGGAGGCCAAGGCAGAAGATCGAGACAATCGGGCGTTGACTTCAATAATGCAGTACTCCCGAGAGAAGGGGTTCAGAGCATACTGAATGTTACACTCACCGACAACGCCAAGGTGTCGAATGACATTAACGGCCGTTGTTCGGAGCATATTGTAGTCCTCATCTGAGAGGGTCTGGGAGGGGGCAACCACAATGGAGTCACCCGTGTGGATACCGAGAGGATCAAAGTTCTCCATGTTACAGACGGTAATGCAGTTGTCCTGGGCATCTCGAACAACTTCGTATTCGATTTCCTTCCATCCCTTCATACTTCGCTCAATCAAGACTTGAGGACTGGCGGCGAAAGCCTTGTGGCAGAGATCCAGCAGCTCTTGCTCATTGTTGGCAAAACCACTTCCCAGACCGCCCAGGGCGTAGGCAGCACGGACAATAACGGGGAAGCCAATGTCCTTGACGACGTGGAGAGCTTCATCCACATTGCTGGCCGAGGCGGACTTGGCGCACTTTTCGCCAATGGAGTCCATGCTTCGAGCAAAGAGCTCTCGGTCCTCGGTGGTGATGATGGTGTCGATGGGCGTACCCAGAACCTTGACACCAAGGCTCTCAAACTCATCCTTGAGCTGGATACCGACCTGAAGAGCGGTCTGGCCACCGAAAGTGACGTAGATGGCATCTGGTCGCTCGTACAGGATGACCTTGCGGACGAACTCGGCGTTGACAGGGAGGAAGTAGACCTTGTCGGCCAAGCCCTTGGAGGTTTGAATGGTGGCAATGTTAGGGTTGATGAGGACGGTGTAGATGCCTTCCTCCTTGAGTGCCTTGATGGCCTGGCTGCCAGAGTAGTCAAACTCGCCAGCTTGGCCAATGCTGAGACCGCCGCTGCCAAGAACAAGGACCTTCTTGACAGAAACGCGAGGGTGAAGTCTCTCGTTCTCCTCAATGGTTCCGCCGGGGAAGTTTACGGGAGCCTGCAGCAGAGCAGGGTTCTCAGCACAGGCAGCCATGGTGTCAATGAAGACGTCAAAGAGGTACTCTGTGTCGCGAGGGCCTGGGGTGCTCTCGGGGTGGAACTGGACGCTGAAGTATGGCTTCTCAACGTGCATGATACCCTCATTGCTGCCATCGTTGGCGTTGACAAAAAGCTCTTTCCAGCCAGTGGGCAGGCTGGCGACATCCACAGCGAAACCATGGTTCTGAGAAGTAATGTGGCACTTTCCAGTGACCATGCTTGTGCAGGGGATGTTGTGACCGCGGTTACCAAACTTCATCTTGGTGGTCTTTGCGCCAGAAGCGCGAGCCATGAGCTGATGGCCCAAGCAGATGCCGAAGATGGGAATCTTGTTGGTCTCCATGACAGCAGCGATGTTTTTGGCGGTGCTCTCAAGCACAGCTGGGTCACCGGGGCCGTTGGAGATGAAGAGACCGTCGTACTCCTCGCCGGCCGCCTTGGCCAGATCGTAGTCCCAGGGGCAGACTACGACTTCGACGCCTCGCTTCAGGAAGCAACGAAGCTGGTTGTACTTCATACCGACATCGACACACAGAACACGGATTGTCCGGCCGGAAGGGTGCTTGCGAGCAATAACGGACGCGGGCGGCTTATACAACTTGGGCTCCTTGACGGACACTACGAAAGGCATGAGCATATTGTCTCTTTGTGTTGTTCTTATCTAGCAAAAAGGGGGACAGATGGGGAAACTCACCCTGTGCTACCAAGTTCTGTGTATTGGGGTTCACCCAGTCAATTGCCTCGAACTCGTCGAGAGAGGTCAGGCCGTTGGCGGCGCTGTTGCCAGTAACAGCAATGCTGGCAAGTCTCATCTTTCCCAGCATGCTACCCTTTTCACGGATCTTCTTGGTCAAGGCTCTGGTGTCCACGCCGTACATGGCCGGGACGCCCTGCTCCTTGAGCCATGTGCCCAGAGAAGAGGTAGCGAGGAAGTGGGAGAAGTCCTCGCCGCAGTAAGAAGCGGTAACGAGACCGGCAATGTGGATCTGAGACGACTCAAAGTGGGCGGGCAGGTCGCCGAGCAGCTCGTCCAGCGTCTCCCGCGAAGGGACACCGTAGTTTCCGACTAGAGGAAAGGTGATGACGAGGATCTGGCCGCGGTATGAGGGGTCTGTGATGGATTCGGGATAGCCCACCATGCCGGTCTGGAAAACCAGCTCTCCGGCGATGCTCTTCTCCGCACCGAAGCTGTAGCCCTGGTAGGTCGAGCCATCCTCGAGCTCAAGGCAGACGAGGCGCTCGTCGCTGCCGTAGCTGGCCGAGGCGGGCTTGAGGAGCTGGACAGCCATGATTTTTGGTGTAGAAGATTCGTTTCCTTTCTTCTTTTGTTTGGCAGAAGTTCAGCAGAAACAGACTCCCGACGTTTCGGCGTTTAACAAGCCGTTTCCTTTGCTGTCTTGTTCCTGACGACACCGAAGGCGGGGCAAAAAGGTGGTGATGAAGAGAGAGAGAGGGGCGAAGGTTGCTGGCGACTGACACGAAAAACTCGTTCTCAGAGCTTCTCCCGGACAAGTCAAAAGCTACCTCGCTGTCATCTGCTTCCTCAACAAGCAAAAGGCGTCCTTCAGAGAGTTTGGAGAGAAAGAAAGAAGCTTGAAGGATGCCCTTGCAGTAGTTGAGGAGGAGGAAGAAAGAAGGAGGAAGAGAAAAAAATCTTAGCCAGTGGAATTGACACCAACTTATTTTTTTTTTTCTTGCCAATCAATACCATCATCAAGCCACGCCTGGCGTCGGTTAGCTTCAGTGCCAGCGCCTTGCCATTGGCCAATGCCGCTGAGATCACAGAGCCGTTCCACCGCCACCAGCGAGATGGGCCAATGGCAGCGCTGCTTGGGGGACCCTAGATTACCGATGATGGATGTTTGCAGGCGTTTGCGTGGTATTCTTCAGAGCCTACGCACTAACTGGACCCCACAGCGGCCCTGGAACCCGCAAAGGGAAAAAAAAAAAAAAAATCAATCGAATAAGATTGACCCCTCCATCGGTGATGGAATTCATCTTCTTCGCCTGGTTTATACGAGGTACGACGCATTGCTGAGTGTATGGACAAGCATGAGGCAAACGGTATTACAGGAGCGGAAAGGAGAGACAAACTGTAGAACAGAAACATCCCCACTTTGGCGTTGAACACCCGCTCTGTAAGGCAGAAAACATGCTCTCTGGGTGTCACGAGACTCTTCATCTGCCAGACACACATGTTACCACCATCTCCTTGTGGAGCACCCAATCCAAACGCCTCCGCAGATCTTTTTTTTTTTTTTCTTCCTTTTTTTTTTTCTCACCATGTGGATCACGGCAAGCCAAAAAAAGACGGTTCGGTGACGAGCATCTTGATTTGTTCTTACCTCTCTTAGTCCGGGCCGTAGGTAAACGGTTACGATGTGTAATTGTCTGCTGTACAAGATATTATCACCTTGAGTTTAGCAAGTCATGGCTACCAATGTTGTTTAGTCTGTAAATCTCTTCCATCTTCGCAGAGAAATACCTTGTGACTGATGCTGCTAATGCAAACTACAAGAAGTTCAGATGATGGCGGGAGGGTGGTCAGCCTGGGAACTTTGCCGTATTCAGAAGACCGCCAGACACTATTAATCGCAGCCGCAATTTTTCTATATGCTGCAGCTAATAAGCAATAGCATCGAAGCTGATGTATATTTTCTTCTACCTTTGGAACCTTCATCCTTCTTCCGTACCTGATTATCCGTATATATGCCCACTACTATGACTTGGGAGATTGGATCCTGGCCACTTTCTACATCTATTATCTGGTAAACTAGGTACCAAACCCAGGCACGTGTGCCCATCCATAAGACGGCGACAAGTAAAAGCCACCAGCTCCCCATAAGATACATGTACACATCCCGTATCATCCTAGGACCACCCTCACCTCATCCCCCCAAAAATAGCCTGGCCTGCGCCGGGGATTGTAAATCCATATCGCCCAGTGGAGTAATAGCAGCATGATGCAAACGACCAAGTAAAATATTGACGGCGCAAGAATCGGCAGTCCAACGGAATTGAAAACTGCTATGCAACTCGCATACCAAACAGCCTGTAGTCCAATAAGGGAAGCCATAAGCACAAAGACAAAGCCCTCGTAGGCAGATAGGCGAGGGGGCCCGGGCGAGAACCATCCGATGTAATCAGGAATGTACAAAAAACGAGATTGGATGCGGTAGCCTCGGGTGGCTATTGCAACATAGACCGGATTTGGCTGGCCATTTTTTACCAGAGGGCTGAATAGTGCCTTGATAGTCATCATGATGCTCATAGCATTGCTCGGCGGCCTAGGGACCTCGTTGGCTATGCTTTCTGGAAATGGGTTAGCGATTTGTTCCGACATGAAAGCCAGCCTGTTGCAAGGGGAAGTTATAGCTGTATTATATCTTACCATGAGGCGGAAGAGGATTCATTTTAGTTGGAGAGTGTAGGGAGATATTCGACGAGACGATTACGCGTACACGCGTGCAAGACGGGAACCATCCTGCCTTCTGGTGGAGGGTAGCACGCTTTTAATATCTGATAAGTGAAGTGGATAAAAGTTTAAAGGAATCCCTACCTCAGGTACTACTACATGTCTTAGAGGTACCTACTTACTGGTAGTACCTGGTATATATTTTAAACTTGATACTGGAGGTATATACCAGCCTAGAAATAGATGCATCTACCAACCTATTGCCACCTTATTGTCTCCATGCTAATTACTACTAGGTACCTAGTTATATGATTCCTTAGTACTAGGTATCTATATTCATCACATAATACTAACTACAGGTCTTTGCACTTGAATATGGCCATGGTGGCCTCTACCACGACAGCATTACAGGCGAGGTGCACTTCTTTACTGCCATTTAAACATCTATGGACAGTATTATAACTCCCTTAATTCTTCTACTTGCTGCTACCACTTAATGATAGTCTAGAAAATGGTGTCTATTTCCTGCTACTACTATTTCCCCCCTGTTCTAGATAGTATCCGAAAATACACATATAAATAGTACTAATATCAGTAACTTGAGGTGCTAGAATAACACCTTCACTATAGTACCTAGTGCCATCATGCATCTATTGCCCTCGGCCCATGCGCCCCAGATATATCAAAGTGTCACGACCCAAGGCCATCTACCTAGTATTTTGCAAAGTCCATTTGGCGTATCATACCATCTGGATCTCATCTCCCCGATTATGGTCCGACGAATCCCGGGCCGCTCGTCTCAGTCTCCGCGCATGAGCATTTAAATAGCAAACGATTATCAGCCACGTGAGACAAAAAGCTAGAGCTAACGATGAAGGAGCCAGAAGCGGCGTTCTCATGAAGATCGCCATAAAAATGACGATTAGAAGATTGAAATTGCAGACCCCGAACATTATCCACCCAGTGTACAATGTGAGAGAGAGGTTGGGAGATAGACCAGGTGGGATGAGCCTGAACCAGCGTTCCTGGTCAGGGTCTTGGGGAACCTGAAGCTGGATATCGCGGTGTTGTGTAGAGCCTGAAGCGCGGAGGGAGGTTGTACGCTTCAAGCTCCTTCAGAGCGTCCACACCAAGTAATGGCTTCGCATGCGTCGCTTCGACAATGGGGTTGTCGCTCCATCTTTGCGTTCGTGGCATGTTGGCGACGCCTTCGTTCGCCGCTCGATCGTCCGGATTCCGCGTGCGTGACCTTCAGCGTATGTGTATCGGACGACTTTCCTGGATCGTGTTATATATATCGTTTCTTGACGAGTATTCTAAGAGATATCGTCGGCGACACAAGGTAAATGATGTGACAACAAAAGGCAATGTAAAACTGGCTTCCTTGCAGAAAAGATAAAGAAAGCATGAAAGGAAGGGACATGTCCTCTGGGGGCTGAGAGGCGGCCGATATGTGGATGCCTGTGGTGTAAACCACGGTATCGCTCGGACGCGAACGAACCTCATCTGGTTTGGCTAGTAACGATGCGTCAGTGAGCTCCATCAAGTAAATACAACAGATGAAAGCAGTCGTGGAGATGTTATATCTTACGTTGAATTAGAGAAGACTCCATTGTGTAGATGTAATTGGCGGATAATGGGAGATGCTCAGGGGTAGGAGTGTGTGTAGATTTGTGGAAGATGATAATTTTTCCAGCTTCTGATGGGGACAACACGTCCTTTATATCAGTGGATTGGGGTAAAAGAGAGTTGCCACTAGTACCTAGCCAACACGTCGATGACTCTTGAATATCTCTGAGTTAATGTAGCGGCAAGTATCGTAGTCATATTTTTCTACGTTTGCTACTACTCTTTAGTACCTGGGGTACTACCAAGGCAGTTCAAAGGCAGATTCTGAGTTTCTATTCTCTCCGTTAAACTTTTTCACAATCTCTCTAGTATTTACTTACCTGGTACCTACTAACCTAGTATGTACTCAGGCTTAGTACCAGAGAGCCGAGCATCGGCTCAGGGATGGACGAATTTGCAAACACGCTGCCAGACCATCCTTTGCCAGCCCATCGTTTGCCAATTGCGTGATTTCTTGGTGTCTGTATTATCACTCTCACTCTCGGGGCTTTGTACTTGCAAAATCACCGCGATCGCCTCTCTCTTATCTCATAAGCGTTGTATAGGTACCTATGGGCCAACTCATTCAAGACAGACAATATGAAAGACGAATACTTTCATCACTACTACTAGTAGGCAGCTACCTACCTGCTAGTGGGTAGTTTAGAGTACCTGGATATCTTGTACATACTACACTGTATGTATCTTCCAGTCCTCCACCCAAACGTACTCCTGTGAACGGCGACGGTCGCAAACAGCCAGGAGCCAAAAAATAAGAATCAGGGGGGTTGCCGCCAATATATAAACCAGTAATCCTCCCATAAACGAGATGTCCCCAAGATATAGCATCAGAAATGCCACGTCGTAAAAAAAAAGTATCAAGAGGGAAGTGGCTAAACTCATGGCCACACTCCCCTGGTAGGACTGTAGGCGTGGATGGCCTTGAGAAAACATGCCATATCGATCAGGAATCCCCAGCATCTTCTGGATCGCGTAGCCGCGCCTAGCAATGAAAACATTGCTATGATTGACGGTATTGTTGTGGACTTCATCTTTGAAAAGCCACCGGAGAAATTCAATAACCTTGTTCATATCGGATAGTTACTTTGTCGATTTTTTTTCTTTTCATTTATTAAGATGTCAGTGAAATTCTTTAGCGAAAGAACTGCGTGATGGGACTGCGTAATGCGGGGATTTTATAGGTAGCAAAGCAAGCAAGATCTATGTAAGTTCAAAGACGCAGTGGTGGCAAGCTCCATCTTGCAAAGTTTTAGAGGTCCAATTTATCAATGTTCAAGCCCCAACTCTATCATGATCACGCCATGTCTATACATAGCTGAGTTTGCAGGTATCTCGACATTGAGATAACAAAAGTGACCTGAAGAAAGACGAACGTTGTTTGTCCACCAGGGAAGCTAAAGATTTAGCGTTGGTACTAGTAGATCTGCACTCCAGATCGGGGTTTGTGCGCAAAATCGATATCAGATATTGAGGTGAGGCTTAGATGAGGCGAAGTGGATGGATCGATCAGTATACAAGGTGGACGAACATCCGGACGGACATGAGAAATTATAGTTGAGAAACAGCAGTATCACAACTTTTTGGTCATCAAAGGATCGACTACTATGTTTCCTTGCTTTCTATTAACGACCTAGGGATCTACTATTAATCCATCATTGCAATCCACCCAAGGTAGCAGAGAGGATCACAGGTCATCAGACCAAGGTTAGACAAAGTATAGATATCTATGTGAGCTATGCTTTTGCCCACAACAAATCACCCATGGCTGGGGGTCTGAGGGGTTTTTCTCGCGATGGCTTGTTGGGCCAAGGCTTATAGAGTATATGACATACTATACAACGCCTCAATACGACCTATATATATATATATAAGGAACACGCGTTCAACCGCGTGGATGCGAATCCTAATCTCAAGCCGTCACGAATACGGAAGACGAACCTCTAATTCAAAAACAGACGATCGTCAGCATACTTGCTAAGTAAACAACCTGAAGTTATACAAGTACTAGCTAATGTATGACAAATAGACGGATGCAGCTAATCTAAGCAAGCACGCCTCCCACGAGAGCCTCGTCGTTATTTTATACTCCATGAGTGTATGCATCTCCAAGCAACGTCGCTGCCATGCGCTCCCCAAAATCCAAGCTGAGGAAAACGAAATACCAAGTGGTATCATATAACCAAGTAACCGAAATCAAGCCTCTAAATCGAAAACGCCGACAGGATAGCAGGGAATCGCAGGCCCGCTTTCCCTTCCCTACCGTTCCTGTTCTTCCTGTTCTTCCTGTTCTTCCATTACGTCCCCGAACATCCTGGAGTCAATAATTGAAGCCCAAGTTCAATGCCCTACTGCAAAGCCAAGTTGGGCGGTAAATTCATTGGCGGGCCAGGAATATTTTGCAGCTGGGGCGTTCTCTGGGTAGCGGGACTGGCTTGTTGACTTGGTGCCATTGGGTTACCAGGCTTCTGGCCTGACGCCGCCATGCGGAAGGCCGGTTCCTTCTTAGGGTCGAACGTGGGGA
Organism: Trichoderma sp. TW21990_1; assembly: GCA_010015515.1. Lineage (NCBI taxonomy): Eukaryota > Fungi > Ascomycota > Sordariomycetes > Hypocreales > Hypocreaceae > Trichoderma > Trichoderma sp. TW21990_1. The sequence continues at coordinate 836,895 of ML974118.1, forward strand.
AGACGGCTTGTAATCGTCGATATAGATCTTGGATCGACCTATTCCGTTCTCTTCTGTCCTCCAAAGCATCCGGGGGCGTAGCCGAGTTCTCGGAGCCAATCGGTACTCCTCTCGGCCGAAGAGTCAGGTTCAGGGGAGGTCCGCTGAGATATGCTGGACAGGGTGGTCCTTTGACTTCTGGTTTCCTATCTGCCAGGGCAGCCATATAGGACAGATTGGCCTGTAAACGCCTCATGCAGCTATGAATCATTAGCGCTTCGTCTTTTCTCAGAACCTTTGGCATCTTGAACATACTGAAGATAGTCCTGTTGGAACAGATTCTCCTCCTCAGAAGGTTTCCTGTCTGGTATATTGCCATTGACAGCAGCAAACTCTTTTTTCATCTCTTGTAGTGTTGATTGAATCTGAATCGACTCGTATAGTAGCTCATGGTTGATGTCTAGTAGTAGGGCGAACCTCTCCTTCTCCAGAGCCTCTGTTGTCGGGCTCATAGGAACCGGGCCGGTCGATGGGCCAGCCATGCCGCCGGCCGGGTTAGAGGAAAAGGTCGGTGTCTGGGGGGTGGCCATCCCCATCGGCTGTTGGCTGGTCGGTGTCTGTACCTGGGACATGGGCTGCGGAGTCGAGAACTGAGGCTGCTGGGGAGGCATGATGTTCGTCGGCGTTCCCTGGACTGTGCTCGGCGGTCTCTGCGGCGTCGACACTTGGCTCATCATCTGGTTCGGCTGCTGCTGCGGGATTTGCTGCTGCGGCTGGGGCTGCTGCGGCATCCGCTGCATCATCTGCTGCTGCTGCTGAGGCATCCCGGGCTGGCCCATGGGGAATCCTCCCATGCTGGGGGCCATCATGTAGTTGTTCGGAACGAAGCCCTGGGGCCCGACGCCCGCGGGGAGGACCTGGCCGTACGACGCGCCGGGGAATTGCTGCTGGTAGGCCACTGTTGCTCGCGGGTTAGTGTCAGCACGCTGATGTTCCTCTTCGTTTGCCGTCGCCGTCGCCTGTCGCGCGACCGCTGCAGGGGAGACACGCACTCTGGTTGTTCGGCGCCATTCCCGGCATGCCCTGCGACTGCATCATGGCGGCGCTGGCATCGGCCATCATGTGCGGATTCGCCCCCGGAAACGCCCCTTGGGGAGCCATGCCGGCGAACTGCTGCTGGCGGTTGAACATGACCTGCTGGCCCGGCTGCATCCCCGGCTGCGGTGTGCCCGCGGGATTGTTGAAGTTGGGCGCGGCATTCCCAAAGCCGTAGTTGGTCGAATACATGGCTGGCGATGGATTGCTCCGGTCGTGTCCAAATAGCGAGGGCGACCGAGGAATGGCGAGGTGGCGAGACACGGGGAATCGAAGTTGATCGGCTGAGAAGAAGTTGTAGATGGAAAATGGCCTTAGCGGGTCGACAAGCGCGAAAGCAGCCTAGCCTGTCCTTGCAGTCGCGAAATGACGTGAGATGGTGCCGAATCGGACGAGAAGGAGGCCGGTAGATGCGAAGAAAATAAAGAAAATAAAAGAAAATAAAAGACAGATGCAATGGGTTGTTGTTGGAATGAGACGATTGACTGGGGGAAATAAAAGAAGCACGGGGGGTTGTTTATATTTACCAAACGTCGTAACCTTCTCTGTCCGTGTTTACCTATTTATAGACTCTGGCGGATGGAGAAGCAAAGTTTTGCTGGCGCTCGGAAAAATACAATCGTTTGTGCAACATGACCAGCTTATTGGATCTATTGTAGCCTCGGGCCGTGCCTGGCTGAATAAGCTTGAGAGTTGCTGAAAAAGATGCAGATTGTTGATCATGGGGGAGATGTGATGGCGTTGGTATTGGGTACCAAGGAGCAGTGTTAAACCTGGATGTAAGTCATGTATATACTACATGCACTTAGATATTGGAGGCAATCTCCCTCCTAGGCACATCTACCGTATTTGCTTTATAATGCCCCTATTCCTCAACGTCAACCATAACCCTTCGTGAAATTAGATGCAAGTCCCTTGCATAATACCGGTTACACACGTATCTTGCTCTTCGCTTCTGCAGGCGGAACATGAATGCATTCGTCATCATCATTTCTCATAGTCCAATACTGTTTTACAAGAAAGCCTCGTCCAACTGGCTGGTCGCCTAGACATACGCCAGCTGAAATGCGATCAGTTATAAATACTATCTGTGATTTCCACAGACACTCAGCGACATTATGCCTCAAGTCTCTCTGGCTTATCCCACGAATAATATCACCCACCAGCCAACGTAATCGTCGAAACAACTTTACTGTCCCAGTCCCAGACGCTGATCACACAGTTAAAGTCCGAGGACTCTGACTCCAACTTGAAGTCACTCAGGCTTAATGGTAGGTCACGCCGTATTTCGACTTCCCTTCCAGCAGATTGATAAACTCATCAGCGACGTGTTCGCATGTCCTCTCCGATGGATGCACCTCATCATACCTAAAGCCCCGAGTTAGAATTCAGCTTTCCCTCAATTCCATGTCCAAATCACATCATGAGAGCACTCACCACACGAAATTCGACTGCGGCTCTGACGACTGGAAGCAGCCCGAATCTCCACATCCTCTCCAAGATCCGGTAATGTCAACCGGCTCGGTGTAGTACTTGGTTGGGTCTGCACGCAGATCCAGTAATAACGAATGCACGTCCAACAAACTGACTGTAGCTCCTGGCCAGCGCTTCTTGATAAGCAGGTTATACGGCGCTCCCGTGGCGAACATGGTGTTGGCACTGGTCAAAAACTCCTCCATCTTATACTGAGTGTCCGTGGTGTTGTATGTTCCCTTATTCCCCCAATATTCGTTATTTCCTGTTCCGCCATTCTCGATGGAGGCGTACATTGGCGAGAGCTGCAGCGGCAGCACGTTGAGAAGCACAAAATTCCTGCCTCCCAGTTTATAAACCCCGTCAAAGGCTTTCCAGACACATTCGACAAAGTCTGGGATAGTAGCGCCATTGACTTGTTTGTTTCCCAAAAATCCGTCAATGCCTAGATCATTGGTGCCGATCCAGAGCGCGTAGACCGTGTTGTCCGGTCTCCGATCCGGATACAGCCCCTTGTAGCCAAGATCTGTCTTGAATGCTGGAACTTCATAATCCAAGATGGATGGGAATGGCCCGTTGATGTTGCCGAGAAAATGTTGGGTGACGCTATCGGAGCACATGCCGCCAGCAACGGCATAGTCGTAGAGCTTGGCTCCCGTCTTTTGTGCGACGAGTCTTGGCCAGGCATAGCCGCCTACCGACGTTGCGTTGTTCACGGGCAGAAGTTCGCCGGGAGGAGGCAGCGCATTGTGGCTGAAGATGTAGTTGAGACGTCCTTCGTCTGTATAGCTATCTCCGAATGTGACAAGATTGCTCAGCTTTCGCAGGCCCGGTGTACTGGCAGCCGTAACGGCAGCAGCGTATAATAGGAGAGGAAGCATCTTGACTAAGAGGGATTGGTGTATTGCCCCGGGATTGAAGTTGTCAACAAAAGCCATGCATAACAGCAAACGGCACGATATTTATACAATTATCATCTTCGGTCGACCGGATGCCCTTCGTGAGTCTTGGACGAATTATTCGGAACTATCAATTGAGTGCAGATTTTGGGTAATAAACATCAACCGACGGTATTTGTTTAATGACATAGTGTTGGATAAATGGGCCACCGTAGTTGGCCAATCGTGGAAAATACGACACCCGGCTTTTTACATGCCGGCATCCAGATCCATTGTCCGGCACATCTTCCCCGCATTATCGTGGTAGAGATGGAGACGGCAGCAAAAAAATCAGATGTCTAGTTATAGGATCCCCTCCAATTGATTCCAGATGGCGAAAATATTTGGCTCAGCATATTGCAGCTTGAAGCTTGAATGCTGGAATTGTAAGCAATGTGTATAAATCGTCTCTGTAGCTGTGTGCAGCACACTTTCATGCATGTAATGCAAGCGGCAGATTACGAAGCCAATTCATCAACACCACCATAGAAGATGCAGTGAAGGTCACCAGAATTAGTAATTGCCGTCGGATTAATGCGCCTTCTTGTTTACCCCGGATTGCTCAACCTCTTTCCTATTTCGATGGAGGAGTCTCTATGCCGAGCCATCACGACCTCCGAATGATACTCCGAGAATAGTTCATTGGGTCGGATAGTAACAAAAGTGCGTCATTTCAATAAGTTCTTCTTATTCAACTGAATACTATGCACCCAAGGATTGCGCTTGATACAACTAAGCATAGAAAGCAACCTTTGCGAGAGGGTATCACACGGCTTGGCTGTCGTGTCATCTTTGGCGTGAACTCGCTCTTTGAAAACCTTGTCCTATTACATTCGACATGTTCGGGTTCATTAGTTGACAAGCGCGCTGCGAACAATAATCTTCTTTCAATCTTGGGAAAAGAGTTACTCCTCCAAATATAACCATCGGCACAATACGACCACACCTTACACAACTCACTCTCAAAGAGGTTACGAGGCATTGCTGAATCGAACGGTAAACCACTTGACGCACTGCTCAATAGCCTCATCTGCCTCCTTTAAAGACTCCGGAAACTTATTGTCCGCTCGAACACAGAATCCATGTCCAGTCTGAGGATAAATAATTAGTTCTCCGCGAGCAGATTCGGGCTTCGCCTCGACAAGGGCCTTGATAGCCTCTGCCTGTTCCACCGAGATCCTTTCATCGTGCTCGCACATAGCAAACGACACCGGCAGCTTCAGTGCCTCAATGTCGCTGGGGAAACTTAGGAAACTCGGGTGTCCGGTAAACCCGGCGTCAATCAGCGGTCGTCCGTCAATCGTGTCTCCGCGGCCCAGAAGAAAAACCTGCTTGCCGCCCCAGCAAAAGCCCGCGGCGCCAACGGATAGTGAAGCGCCTTCTTCCTTGCGGAGCTGCTCGAAGAAGCCTTTGACTCTTGGCCACGCCCTGGAGGGCCAATTATAGATGAGAAAGGGCAAGAGACCATAAAGAGTGCGACCAAAGTGATAGCTACAAGTCGATACGAGCTGCGTGTTAGCAACCATAGCTCGATTCGCGCTATCGTACTCAAGAATGGTACTTGCATTTTGGAGAAGATTCCAACTGGCGATGTCAAAAGTTTCATACTCTCAAGCATGTACAACGGTGCGGCTCGGCCTGCAGCAATCAGCCTTTAATCTCTCAAACATGCTACGTGAACCATGAATTATATGCCAGCTTACCGTCCATGAAGTCAGGAGCATACACCTTGAACCCGCCCTGGTCGGCATACTTATCCGCAAGAAGCCTTATATTGACAAAGGCCCATCCAAACGCATCTGGAATTATGACGACAATGCCTTTAGCAGGTTGCCCATTAGCTGGCTCAACGACGTAAGTTTCCCGTCCGTAGGCATGGGTGACGGTGCCCCGCGGCTCGCCCTCATGGACAGAACCGCGGTAACAATCCGGACATGACATTTTTTTTCAATGCTTTAATTTAGATTGTAGACCCAGGAGAGGTGTTGAGTTGAGAAAAAACAGACGGAATTGGATTAGAGAGGTGTATTTCATCGTCATGTTGCTTGCACACATTGGGTGAGGGGAAATTCACATGCTTGCCCGGAGATAAGGACGGCAACGTCCGGCAAGCGTAAAAAACGAAAACCTCTGTTACTCGTAGCAAACTTCCAAATATTTCACATGCAAAGGATATCATTGAGAGATACAAAGCAAATCATCATACACGCATAATAGCAATTGGGGCTTCCACCAGCCACGGAGCTTAAGAGTAACTCTAGTCTTAGTGCCCACACACAGTGCCCAGTTATATACAAACTGGCACTTCAGGAATCGTATTACCCTATACTTTTGTGTGAAAATTGACTGCGAATTGATATGTTCAACCGTGTATGAGCTAAATGCTATGAAAGGTTTAATAACAACCATTTCAAAGTCGCAAAGAGCATGGTTTCACTATTATGAATCTGCCTCTGTAATGAGAGGGTAAGCTAATAAAATATACTGCGGCGTAAGTCACGCGCTTTCGATAGCCAAAGTATCATTTTCAGCTGGCGCCTCTTATTTTGGGTCGAAAGACGGCCAAGGCATATTACCGAACACCCAGTTAATTGCTCTCGGATACTTCCAGCTAAGAGAGCTGCCAAGATATACTTATCCTCGAACATCAGACGAACTACAGTAATAATACAAAGGTAAAAAAATAAATAAAAGTATAGCGTCTCAATGCAAAACATATTTTTTTCATTACCAAAAGAAATCCACTGGTAATGCTTATACGGGTGGATTAAATCATCACTTCAGCATGCCATTCTTGCTACCGAGTTTCTTCTATTGATGGAGTCGTGTAGTTTTTCTTCATGAGAATCCTTCGGCCAAGTTGATCCATAAATAGATAAGACTGTCAACGCCGAGGCTTAATTTGCACTCTCCTCCTCTGTGTAAGCGGGCGTAGATTCTTGAATCGACTATTAACTGTCCAATAGCGGCTGCTATGATACTGCCTGTCTTGTTCAAATGGTATCAGCAGCGTGGTGAAGGTTACTTATGGATGGTTGTATCAATGCCATGGAACCAAATGCCATCGATCCCTCCGTCCGAAAGGTTCAGTGACTAGAAAAAGTGTGGTTGCCAATCTGTTCAACGATACAGAATACTGTAGACACCGGCTTTAGTTTTGATGTTGCTATCTCTCGGTTCTCGTCGGTTCGAGGCCAAGCACGGACTTGCGTGGCCTAAGAACCCCCATCTCCATCTCAAGTTGAAGAAGGAGGGCATCCAGGAGCCCACGCGCACCACCGCCAAGGCGAACAAGACAAGATAAAGGAACTAAGCTTCTTCTGCAAGCTTTGACTAGTCATCGAATAGGCAGCAGAGAGGATCACAGTAGTTCTTCTTCAGGCAGGAGAGCAGTTTCTAGACCCCCAGTATTCACTAATCTAAAATGCCGACGTCAAGGGGTTTTTTAAAGTTAACGTTACGGGCACTGGTTCGAAAACGACAAGGGGGGAGGCTATAGATAATCTTAAGGAACGAAAGCGATATCCCAGCGTCCCGTTTCGTATCCCATGTTAGCGCGTGCTGCCAGGGCAAAAATGGCGCGGGCAAGGGAGATCGATAGTCGGGGGGGCATTTAAATTTCAAGCTTCTTTCTGGAATAGGAAGGCCGTGAGATGCGGACGTCGCACGGCGCCGCAGGCGAACATTGCGACCTACCGCTCTGGCAATCAGGGGCTGCTTGATAAAAAGATCCGCTTTATGTGTATGCCATTATGAGTGTGAAATTGCGCGGAGCGTTCGGAAGTGTGAGACTGAAGTATTAGACAGACGAGATTTGCATGGTGGGCTGCGCTGACGATGGGTAAGATGGGTTCATGTTTGGTGTATTGTATGAGAAGCCAAAGGTACCTCCTGCATAGAGCCCTAATAACTCATCATGGGCGCCCTTGGTACTGAATGAATGATTTCCGGGAATGTGCTTGAAATGTGTACGTAGTATCCGCGGGATAAAGGCAATTTGAGGCAGCCTATCTCTACATTAGTGAGAAACGTGGTGTCGAGATACCGCATAATCACCGAATTAGGGCCACTGGACATGTCTAATGTAGATTGAGGATTTGCATAGGTAACCCTAGCCGCCAAGGATGGCGATACCAGTAGTCAATCTATTGGCTTCAGTTGATATTAATATACATCCTCTGCACCCTTTTGTGTTTGTAACGTGTCAAATTGTGAGATGGTGCAGAGCATTGCAGCCAAGGCCAAAGTACAGTAATGGTGATTCTTCGTCCTTTCTCTCTACCTCCGCGTGTACTTTGTAGAATGCGTTGATCGACAGGCACCCTGTATGTTCCTGCACCCGGCAAACGCATGCTTACCTTTATCAGGGCTACCGATTGGTGGGATCCACGGCTGTCGGTCCGAAGCGTCAGCATTCCAGAGCGAGGCGGCTATGGTTGTCTCTGTGAAGACTTTGAATTACTATTCTTCGGAGCTCTCTTGTTTCTCCGAAATGTTTCCATTTTGTTTCATGCAGCCGCGAATAAACAGAAATGTTCATTCCGGGATCCTGGCGGCTGGCTGATTCCATGTCTCCTGCGAGGCGCTTACATGCCCTTGAGTGGACTCTGTATGCTTGGGTAAAAGCAGTGGCTGGCACAGTATCAATCAAACTGGCAAACACGAAATGCCCAAAAGGGATGATAGTGGGAATACTTCTCCATCTACGAGTATGCTACTCATTACCTACTACGTACCTCCATCTCTTTCTTAAAACAGCCGTTCGTTGCAATTTGATTGATGGGCTTGGCGCCTTGGCTCATCACGACCGCTTATACGTGTTCATACACGGCTTACCAGAAACACTAGCAAAGAGTCGTAGTACCGTGATAGCCAGCTTCCATACGAAGCAGTGGGACCAGGCAAGGGAGCCTCTGCATCACAGCCTCAGGGTCTCGTCGCAATCGTCTAGGTCCACATGGCACCCCTGTGATGGAAGTTGTTGTCACAAGAGCAGCATGTGTGTAAGTGGCTAGGATAGACTCCAAACGTTTTAGCCTGGCCTTGATCTGCATCAGACAGAGCCTTGATGGCACTGGCATGGCTTCCCCCACAGATGGTGCCGGTCCACAGGTCAATTGGGCCGCCAAGTTGGTTCCCGCCGAGCGTGGCCGTGATTCGTCCTTCTTTATTGCTTGGGGTCAGCGTCAATGTTGTCCAAGTGGATGGCTATCTAGCCATATTTCAACATTGCATAGAATGCCAAGAGAGCAGTGTGGTGACGTCGGGACTCGGTAGCATTGGGGGTCAGAGATGGTGGGAGATGGTATGCCCAATCTGGGAGGTTGTCTCTGCTATTCATGGCATCAGCAACATGCCTGTCCCTCTTTTACATGAGATGTAACGGAACGATTGAACAACCGGCGTATCGCTGGCAAACCATGGCAATGGGCTTAGCTCGGTATACTTCTGAATCCGATGGATGGACTCACCTCAACAGCTATTTAAGAGACCACTTGTCTCTCTTTCCTCTGTTCAGTCTTTCCCTTGGTCTGCCATACAAGAAACACTACAACATTCTCTGACAGCTCACCTCGATTGGATACTTGACAACACTTGTACCATTCTCATACCATCGTCACAATGAAGGTCTTCACTCTCGCCTCTATTCTTGGCCTCGCCGCCATGGCTCAGGCTCATATGGAACTGTCGTGGCCTTATGCCTTCCGATCCAAGTTCAACCCCAACGTGCCAGAGCCTCTGCGAGACTACAGCATGACCAGCCCGCTGTTACAGGCCGGCGGTAACTATCCTTGCAAGGGATACCAGGTCGACTTCAACAAGCCTGAGGGCAAGTCAGTTGTCACATGGCAAGCCGGAGGCACCTACAACTTTACTCTCTCCGGTAGTGCCACCCACGAGGGCGGAAGCTGCCAAGTCTCGCTCTCCTACGACCAGGGCAAAACCTGGAAGGTCATTCACTCTTGGATCGGCCAGTGCCCTCTCAAGCCTACCTGGAGCTTCACCCTGCCCAACGACACGCCTGCTGGAGATGCCCTCTTCTCCTGGACCTGGTTCAACAAGATTGGCAACCGCGAGATGTACATGAACTGCGCTCACGTCACCATCCAGGCCCGAAGGAGCTTTGCTCGCAGCCCGTCTGACGCTTACAGCAGCCGTCCTTCTCAGTTTGTTGCCAACGTCAACAACGGCTGCGGTACCCTTGAGGGCAAGGATCTGCTCTTCCCCAACCCTGGCCCTGATACCGACTACAGCTCTTCCGGTACTGCTCCTCCCACTGGCACATGCAAGGCTACCAAGCGCTTTGCCCAGCCTTTGACCGTTTAAATTAAGAAGGGTATAAAAAATGAGAGGAATTTAAGGAGGGGTTTTTAGTAGCGGGAAGCTACTAATTGTGGCGAATCTGATTCAGTATATATATTTTGAGAAGAGGCTTTGTACATAGTCTTTCATGCCATTGGACTCTCGTCAAGTAGCCGAGTCGAAGTCTAAACTGTCGATAGTTGTAAATAAACTGTACATGTCCAATAGTTCCTTAAAAATGTTGTTTCTTAAATGCCGGGGCATACATGTATTCATAAAAATTGAATAACCAAGAAAACGAAATCCCAAAATGCCATCATTGGTCATATATCTATTTCACAAATTCAATCATACTGCTGCCAAACACCGGGAATCGACATAACTGTGATCCAATCCAATTCCTAGCATATATCCAGATCTTCGCTTCATAAAAGTCATACAATTAATTAAAAAAAAAATGAAAAAAGACCAAACGGCGATAAATTCGGTATATCGTGGTTTACCCTGTCTTAATTTGATTAGTCGAGCTTTGTCCGCTCTCTGAGTTTGTAATGACAGAAGTGGACACGGGAAGTACTGCTTGACTCTGACGAGACCAGAACACGCCCCTTTCGTGAGTACAAGGCAAATCCTCTTCTACTACAGACAGAATTAGTCAACCGTCACAGCTCGATGTAAGCAGGAAAACCTACCAGACTCAGAGTCCTCGTCGTCGTCATTCGCAGCCAAGGACATCAATCCCTTGCCAACTCCATAAAAGACGCTCAACAGCTGCGCGAGCGAGATGAAAAAGGGCATAAACTGGCCCGGGGTGACGAGGCTGTGGACGCCCGAGATGTTGTTCCATTTGAGCGCCATTTCCACGTAGACGATGGCGCCAATGTTGACGAGGAAATCGATCGGCCCGAAGCCCATGGGGTTGTCCTCCTCCTGGGATTTGCCGTTTGATTTGTCGCGGAAATTTTGCACGAAGATGGCGGCGCGGACAAATGTGAAGAGGGCGATGGCTGCGCGAATAGAACATGTTAGCATTTAGAGCCTTCAGTTTGAAGAGTTTCGTTTCGTATGCGACGTGGATCATGCACTGACTTGCGAGATAGAAGGCGACGGAGACGAGGCCGCCGATAATGGCAAAGACGGAGCCGACCTTGTTCAGGGTGCGGAACCAGTGCCAAATGCTGACCTTTGCAAAGAAAAAGGCCTTGTCGTCGGGACACGACCGCTTCAGCGTATCCATGCCATGCCACCAGAACCAAGCAAACAGCGCAAGCAGCGCGCCAACCTCAAAAGTGTAGATGAGCGCCGTGGTCTGGCCCTTGTAGTAAGGAACGCGACAGACGCCAACCTGGGCAAGCAGCAGTGTGAGGATGGGGAAGACCTCGACGGCCTCGATGTTGCTCTCCTGTATGAGGCGGATCAACACGATGCCCGTTGCGAGGATGAAGATGATTGTGCCCTGGCCGAGGGAATCTTCAGTCTTGAAGACTGCGCTGGCAAGGCCGGAGAGCTGGACGGTCATCATTTGGATGTAGATGCCGATGCGGATGCCGAGGCCGTAGAGATCGGGGTTGCCCAGGACGGGACATTGCTGCTCGGGGGAGGTGGAGTTCATCGCTCCGGCGTTTTCTCTACTTTTGCTTTGCCTTGCTGTTGAGGAGCGAGAAGGCTAGGCTACAGAGTTGAATTGTGCTGAGTTGTGTTGTTTAAAAACCTCCAACAGCTCGATCGAAGCTGTGGAAGGATGGATATAAGCCCCAACACCCATCGCCAGAGACACCACAGCCACACAACCAGGCTCCCTCTCCACACATGCTGTGATCCCAGCTAGAGTTGCACTCAAGGCTGTCCCAGGAGCTGGTTGCCTGACTTTTTAGCCCGAGTCTCTCAACCTCTTTCTCCCTTCATGCGCCCTCGGTCCCCTGCCTTCTTTCAGCTACTGGAGCTAGCAAGCATCACATGCGGAAAATAACTCCGAGCAAGACACAAGACGAAAAGAAAAGAAAAAAAAGAGCAAGCACAGCGATATACCATAGTAATCCGAGGGAACACCAAGAACGGCTATCGTTACTAGCTCATCGCTGGCCCGCTACCCCTGCCGCCAAATATCTGCCTCGCGCTTCGCACAACCATCTTGATTGGCTCTCAGTGGGACTACCTGTGGCGGAGGGCGGTTCGGGGCCTGAGCAACACACCCTGGTCGGCGTCTGTGCCCAATGTCTCATCAAGAGCATCGCACAGGTTTTTCGGGCGGTGGCTCCTGGGGCCGTTGCGGCTGAAAAAGACATGGCAAGAAAAAGGCACCAAGACGTCTCCCCCACACACCCCATGACGATCGACCTTACCGTACGCGTCTGGTGAGTGAGGCGAAGATCGCCAAGGCAAAAGGCTGCTGTTGTCGTTCTTTTTGCTGGAGCTTGGACGGGCACTGCCACGCTGTTACCAAAGGGAGGGAGGGACTCGAGTTGTTGGCCTGATCTGCGTTACTCACATATCTAGCGACTGGGGCCCGCAACTTTATCGAGAGACCGAGTTTTTGTTGCTCAGGGGAATCGACATGCTTAGCGGCGACTAATCGTTTTATATATATACCTTTGCGCGAGTCTAGGAAATTGTGTACAACCTTTGCCACTCGATTTCTTTGAAAGTTGGTATAAGTCGCTTCTGAGGGCGCTTGTGCTGGCTTTTACTGGACTCGAAACATCCCCTGCTCGGTTGTCTCTCCTCTCTCTCCATCCTAGGGATTTATCGTTTCATCCCCATCCATCATAGCGAATCAAACCAACTTGAGCAAATCGCTACCATGGTTGTCGCCCCAGACTATTGCCCGCCCGGCAACTCAGATCTCTACGGAGTCGGCGTCCGCGTCGGTTTTTACGCGCAATGGGTCGCTACGCTGCTCGCGACTCTCTTCGAGCCCAAGACCGAGGGCACATACCGCATCGCCAACCTCATCATCCAGTGGTCCATCTTCCTGGGCCTCTGCACGCAATCTGAGGCCGGCGATCCCGTCATCGGCGCCGTCATCACGCAGTACCTGATGTTCGGCTCGCTGTCCAGCTTAACGGGCGATGGCATCGGTCACTTTAGCCACTTTTCGGGCATCTTTCGCATCATCTTCTACACCGCCGTATCTTCATATGGATGCTGGTTCTGGTACAAAGGGATCGACGTGATGACGGTGGAGGGATGTCCTGACATTGCCTTCTTTGGAGACGTCACCCTGCACGGGAAATTCCGCACGGTGGGCAAGGTGTTCTCCGTGCTGGGACTTGTCGTGTGTGTCCTTTCGCTCGGCCTTAGCATCTATGCGACTAGACAGAGGTTCAACAACGGCTTTCGGAAAGCCTTCGCGACTAAAGAAAAGGAGCGTCCGCGGGTGGAGGTGTCGCTGCTGCTTCTGTCAATGGCCTTGATTGGCCTGTCTATTTACCTGGTCGAACACCTGATCAATGTAAATGGCATCACTCAGGTAGACGTCGGACAGATTGAAACCGTCGGACAGTTGATTCCGCTGCTTGCAGGAGGACTGGCGTGTGGGCTGACTCTTTGGAGGATTTTGGCTCACCGGTTGTTTATGAGGAAGAGATGCCTGTACCTGTTTGGCGTTCACCTGTGATGGAAGCTTTCTGCGTTGTTTTTCTTTCTTTCTGGTTGTTATGGATATGGATGATTGGACGAAAGCGATACCACTTCTGAGTTTATGATTTTTTTTTTTTTTTTTTTTCCCCGGGAAAGGAACACTTAGGATAGACTATGGATCTTTTATTCATGTACTCGTCAGTTATTCCTTAATACTCAATGTTATGCCATCATCTCAACACTTCCCGCCCCATCTCCGGAGCCAAACCCGGCGCCCCACTAAAACCCGCCGCTTGAAATCAACCTCCGGCCTCGGGGCTTATCGTTATCATGATCTGAATCATAACTTGCGTTGACTCTTCCGACTTGGACGCATCCAGCCCAGTCTTAAACCCCCTTTCTCTCTTCTTTTCTCCTCTCCTCTCCTCTGTTCTCTTCTTTCCACCACATTAACAGCCTCGACATCGTCAATTGGAACCTTCCCAGAGGCTCAATCCCCCAAAAATGTCTCCCTTCAACCTCGAGACCTGTGCTCGCCCCAATATCCTCGCTCTGCAGCCCTATCGCTGCGCTCGAGAGTCAGTTCACCATGCCCACCCACCCATTGACCCAACATGTAACTGACACTCATGCACAGCGACTACAAAGACGACGGCACAAACATCCTCCTCGACGCAAACGAAAACGCATACGGCCCTTCCCTCTCTGCCGAAGCCGTATCCGTCGCCTCTCAAAGCAAAGATGGCCTCGGCATTGATCCTCTCGGCCTGCACCGCTACCCGGATCCTCACCAGGTCGACCTGAAGCAGCTGCTCTGCAAGCTGCGCAACACTCACGCGCACACTGAAAAGACTCTCACGCCCGAGAATCTCTTTGTCGGCGTCGGCAGCGACGAGGCCATCGATGCGCTGCTACGGTGCTTCTGCGTGCCAGGCAAGGACCGCATCCTTACTTGTCCTCCGACCTATGGAATGTACGCCGTCTCTGCTCAGGTCAACGACGTCGACATCGTCAAGGTGCCTCTTCTCCCTGCTCCCACTTTTGGCCTCGACGTCGCCGCCATCTCCGCCGCCTTGTCGTCCGACCCGTCCATCAAGCTGCTCTACCTCTGCTCTCCCGGAAACCCCACCGGCTCTCTCCTAGCCAAGGCCGACGTCGTCGCTCTGCTCAACCACCCGTCATGGAACGGCGTCATCGTGCTTGACGAGGCATATATCGACTTTGCCCACGACGATGCCTCCCTCGCCGAGCTCGCCGCCGAGTTCCCCAACCTAGTCGTCATGCAGACCCTCTCCAAGGCCTTTGGTATGGCCGGCATCCGCCTCGGCGCCGCCTTCGCCCCGGCCCCTATCGCCTCCCTCCTCAACAGCCTCAAGGCGCCATACAACATCTCCAGCCCGACCAGCGCCCTCGCCGCCTCCGCCGTCAGCCCGCGGGGTCTCGCCGTCATGCACGCCAACCGCGCCAAGATTCTCGCCCAGCGTGACAGAATCATCCGCGAGCTGCCCTCGATTCCCGGCGTTGGCCGGCTCCGCGGAGGCACGGAAAGCAATTTCTTGCTGTATGAGATGCTTAACGCGCAGGGCCAGCCGGATAATGCCGTTGCGCTGGCTGTGTATGAGAAGCTTGCGGAGGCAAAGGGAGTGGTTGTCCGCTTCAGGGGCAAGGAGCACGGATGTCTGGGCTGCTTGAGGATTACCGTCGGTACGGAAGAGGAAGTGACCCGGTTTTTGGAGGCGCTGAAGAAGACGCTGACAGAAGTAAGAGAGAGTGCGTGAGAGCTGAGATGTCGGTGAAAAATGATGTTGTTTGTAAAAAAAAAAAGAGGGGAAAGCGATTTACCTAGATGGATATACCTTGTTGGAGAATAGAGAGGAGTAAAAGAGGACGTCAATGACATTCAATAGAGCGCTTATATCTATCCACACAAAAAGGGCATCAATTCAGCTCTGATTTTATAGCCGCATACTTCCAGCACGTTATATACAAAGTCGGCTGGTCTTTATACTATATACATATATATACAAAATTTAGGGGAAAAGGGGGGGGAGGCAGGATTGTTGACAGCCTCAAGCCAACCCCCAAGTTGCAAGCATCATACCCAAACCAACCACCAGCAATGGCTTCAAATCGAGATTCATTCTCGCACCAGCAGAAATCTCCGTCTGCCGCGCATTTCCCGCAATGCCTCTCTTCGTCGTCTGCACCGGCGCAGGCGTAAAACTCTCTAGAGTATTCCACGGCGCCTCCCGCACCGTCCTGATGTCCTTTGCCTCCAACGGCGGCGCAGCTCCCCTAATCAACAGCCCCTGGACCGTCTCGAGCGCGCACATCTCCTGTCCCAGCCCAACCAAGCCGTCGAATTCGCCCACGTACCACTTCTGACCACAGGCACGGCCAGTCGGGCCTCCCGTGCAAGTAGCCGCGGCGGCTTTGGCACTGGGAATAAGAAGGTTCTCGACTTTTTTCCGGAGCGAGGGAACCATCAGTGTTGACTGCCACATGAAGCGTGCCAAATAGCCCTTGAATGTCGTCATGTCGGCGTTGCATCGCTCAACGGTTTCGCATGCGCCCTCATACATGATCTTGGTGGTGCTGTTAGGCGGCGTGAAGAACCAGCCTGCGCCATCTAGCAGCTGCTCTGCCCTCTTCTTCCATTCAGGCTTCTTGGTGTAGTTTGCCATGATGGCGGCGCCGTACAGGTAGATGCCGCTGGTGTAAGTGAAGGACGCCGGATTCGTCTTTGTACAGTTGGTATCGATGCCCGCGCCATCGTAGACGTGATACGACTCGGGATCAATGAATCCAATGTCCACTGACCAGTCCCAGACCCTTTCCGCCCACTCGAGATATGTATCGTTGCCCGTGGCGCGGGCCAAGCGAGCTGCACACTGGAAGAACCCGCCATTGCTAATGCTGTTCTTGTATGTCAAGCCGTTCGGGTTGGATGCGTAAATCTGCCACAGGAGACCCCCGCCGCAGTCTTGCGTGTTCCAGCGGCTCGCGAGCTCGTCGAAGACATTGGCTCCTATCTCCAACCAAGATGGAAGGGTTGCGTTTGGCTGAGGAAAATTTCGTTCAGCGGCGGAGATGGCGGCTGAGCCCCAGAAGAAGAGATCGTCGTTTCCCTCTTCAAAGGCGTGTTCTGCTGGCATGTACGAGCGCTGGAGTCCGAGATTCGTGGGCGCCAGCAGAGCCTGGGTTACGACGTCGTTGTAAGTCGAGTCGTTGGTGAAGTGATAGTAGTCCAGCATCGCCCCCCAGAGTGCGCCGGCCGTCCACCAGTAATATGGATCCTGGAGATCTCCCATGGCAACAGAGTCTGGAGCCGAGAGATTGCCCTTGTAGTAGGACATGGCGTCGTATGCAAGAGTAGCCGCAACATTCCGAACCGATGCTGTCCAGGTTTGGTGTTAGTCGCCTTTGTCTTACTTGGGATTCAAGTACACGAACTTAAGCTCTTGACGTCCAGCGAATTGGGAGCTGTGATGGCTGAGCTTGCGGCCGCAGCGGCATGGACACTTCTCACAAACTTCATGCTGCTTCTTCTTCGTGCGATATAACAGTATAGTCCGTCGATCAGTTGTGTATCCAACACCAATCGTTTAGTTTATAGCTCGGCGTCAAGTATATATCGATGCAAGTAGAATAATGAAACAAGGATTCAACCAATCTTCAGCCCGGAAGATAGAGATAAACGACCAAAAAAAGGATCAATGGGGAAAACGAGCGACCAGATGCGTCCAGCGGCAAATAAAGGTCGAATAAGAGTGGTAGGATGGGGTAAGTCACGTCAGCTCTCGACAAAGGAGGGCAATCAATATGCAATTCTCGCCACTCGAAAAATAGAAAAGCCAAGAAAAAAAAGGGCGATGCACAGCAAGACCCGAAGAATAAGAAAAGAGTGATCCAGACGAAAGTGACAAACAGGCGACGACGCCCTGAACCGGGGAAAGAAAGAAGAGCAAAAAGACAAAGAGAGGGAGCTCAAGACTGTTGACCAAAGTAGAAACACAGCCAGGGAAGGGTAAAAAAAAAAAAAGGCGGCTTGAATGAATAAATAAGCCCCCAAGCTCGTATTGAACTCAAATGTGAAATAAAAATAAATAGCAAGTCCCACGTTACAATAGCACCCTTCTCTTCACTTGCCTATTGTTTCGTCCAATGCAGCCTCTATCCAAACAAGGAAGCCCACAAAGCGACGAACCCAGATCTTGCACCATTTTTCGGTGCAACTCACTCCAATCAATGGCATCCAGTGTCCTGCGCTTGATTTGGTCTCGGGGTTCTATCTAGCCTGACTACTATGGTTTATAGGTCCGAATAGAGCGGGATTTGGAAGGCGAAACGCTCACCCCCTTGGGATTTGGCTAAGAAGCATGGCTGGAGCTCGGCAGCATTTGCATTTAGGCGCGGCTGCAGGGGTTCGTTTGGGGCTGGTGGCGAGGAAAAAGAAAACATAGCCTTGCATATGCGTTTGGTTTGCAGGAAACGAAAAATGATTCATGGGGGGCGGCGTTTCATGTGGCCCGCGCGGCAAAAATTATCTCGAGCCCTCCGGCTGGCCATTGGGGCTGGAGGAAAGCGATAGGCCGTGGTTGAAAGACAAAGAACAACGAAAAAGATTGATCCCAGACGAGCATCTCCCCAGAAGAGCTGGATTGGCTGACAGCGCTTCGAGCCCAAGAAACACGGGTTTGTGAAACAGCCAGATCCACCCTCGCTGACAAGGGGTGTGATTCTTGGTGGCTTTGGCATTCAAGCTTAATTCGAAGCGTTGGCTCCATGTGTCGCGGTTTGTTTGCAGCAGGAAGAGTTCTCAACAGACAGCAGCTTGTAATGCACACTGTATCTCGCTATAACCGTGATGATTAGCATCTTCTTAACCAAGCAGAAATTGGAATAAAGCGCCAGGATAACGAGCATGTGCGCACTGGCAATCGTCTTCCTCACAAAGCATCCCACAGAACATGACAAGACACGAGAATCTAGCCATGCCTAATCAACTCGGCTATCCATTTACCAAAATTTGGCCCTTGATATTTCATAGGCTACCGTATATGTTGCCTCATCATGACCCCAAAAAAATAAATAAAAAATTTGTGCCCACAACTCCTCGCTTTTAAGCCCAGAAAAATACAAAACTCCTCCATATGCTTCGCTGAAAAATCAAATCGCAGAGAGGGTATAACGCAATCATAACGCTTCCCAAATCCATATCAAAAATGGCAGAGCACACTCCTTAGTCCTGGCAGTCTTTTTTGGACCAACCGTCGACCACTCCGCTTCGTTTACCTCCATTTCCATTCGATGATGAGCGCTCGTAGTGCATTCCCATCGCTATAATACCAGGTATGCGCCCAGAATGCCTGCCATGAGCCCATAAAGTGACCGTGATCCAGACACGGGCAAATTCGATCCTCGCGAGGTTGGTGAAGGTTCGTACATCATTCCAGAAGGAGCCGAGGGCGTAGTCATGGTGCCAGCTGGGTCAAAGTCATCGTCGGTTGCCCCTGGGGCATCGGCCATCGTCAAGGTCCCCCACTGCACCTCCGAGCCAGTAAAGGTGGACGTCCATGAAACCTGTGTCGGTCCGGTGTGGTGTCCGTTTGTGTAACCGGATTTGTAGCTTGAGTAACCCGAGCACGTTGCGGCCGTTGTGCCTTTCAAGTCGCACTCTACGTCAGCGATACTTTGACGCAACGTTAGTTTATTCCTTGTATGCCAAACACTGAATCACATCTGCTCACTATGTCGAAGTCACCGTCCCATGGAATTCGAGCGTACCGGGCCCTTCTACAATGACAAAGGGGAATTCGAGAGATAGGTCGCATGCGGGGGGTGTTTGCGCCGGGCAGAAGATGGTAAACGTGGTCCTGCTTGCGGAGGGATCCTTGAGGCCGCGTTAATCCTGCTGGACGGCATATCTCAAAGCAGCGAGAGGGGAAATGCATGCAGAAAGCACAAATGGTAGTAGGTCACGCATACCGTTGAAATAATGCTCCCTCGAACCAGCGACCACGCGCGCTCGTCATAATACGGCAGATAAATGGGAGCAGCCGTCACAGTTGGAGTTGAGGCCCTTGCGATGTGAGGCTCTCCATCCATCGCGTCGGCAGCACATGGAGCGACTAACGCGAGCAAAGCAAGCAACGGCGTTGACCAAGGTCTCCGACTAAATCGAGCCATGCTGGGTTATCGCTTTCTGGAGTGGCGTAGGTTCGCAACGGCACCGCTCGGAAGCGCAGCAGAGGTTGTCGCGAAACCAAGTGAGTGCAACTATGCGACTAGAGAGACGAGCAACTTCCGAATGTATCGAGTGCCGAATGTCGATTGTCGAATGCCGAATGTCAGATGTCGAACGTCGAACGTCGATTGGCGATTGTTAAATTGTCGAGTGTGCGCGCAGGTCGTTCTTTTGACACAAACTATCGAATCCTCAAATCGTCTCGTCACCACCGGCTTGGGCGAACAAGATGCAGACGAAGATGCAGAGACATGGAGATGGCAGATGGCCGAGATGAAGGATGGAACGGCAGAGTTCCAGCCAGACACCAGAGGAAGCCCGAGAACGGCCCATGGGAAGTATCAAGGGTCAAATACTAGCGATTTTGGTCCCACGATGCCAAGAGTTGGAACTCTGTCTCCTTTGCAGCAAGTCGCAAGGCATGTGGCCAATTGGGTTTAGAGGCAGTGCCGCTACGAAGGGGGTTTTTTCTCCATGAGGTCTTGGCGTTGCCAGGCTCATTTTTTTCATTGATGACGACGATTTGGATAGAGGAGTAATCTGTGGAGCATTAATACTGCAACTATATACAGACATGGATAAGATGGGATGAGATTTGGTCTACTACGATTGTACTGTGACGTACAAGAAGTATATCATTCTTTCTAGACTTCGTGTAGTTACTATTAGGATCGCGGAATCGTGCTGTTGGAGTCTGTTTCATGACTGGAGAAGGAGGAGGGGCTGGTTGGAAGCTGCGGATCAACATGTCGCGCACTCAAGATGCTCCAAATGTCTGCTCCAGTACATGTACTTCCTACAGTATTTCCTATGATGAGGTACACGTCGATCAGAGGTACAGGTAAGATTGAAGGTAGACAATTGTGCGGCAGTAACAGACGGCAAATCTACTCTGCAGCACTCCGAACAGACGAGGCAGGCGCAGTGCAGTGCAATACGTACATACGGAGCAGACAAGGGAAGGAAATCACGGCCGTCTTGGCGCTCTCGCAAAAGCGGCCACGCATTTCTTCCTTCTTTTTTCTGCGACCTTGCGAGTCAAACCACCGGGTCGCCAAGGCTTTGCCAAGACAAGGTCTGAGAAGGTTTGATGCCGGTTCGTGGCTGCCAAGAGGCGAGGGTTGCTGGATAGGTGCATATTATGCAGCGGACATTTCCACTTAGTGTATATCTCCTTATCTGGGTGGGCCCTGGAGAGCGCATCCTCGGCAACGGCGTTCAACCGGCTGAGCTGCCTTTAATTGCATTCAATAGCATTGAAATGCATCTATGGCGAGTATCTCTCAAAGCAGCAGGAGCAGCGGCAGGCGCGGGTCTCTCCGTTGTGTTGGATTTGTGTCTTTCCAGTTGGCTGTTGCTTGCCGATCCCATCATTGAGAGTTTAACACCAAGGCACGTGAGTTGGTCGGGAACAGCAATTATTTAATAATGTCATCCACCTTGAATCTAGACAGGCAAATCTGGAGTGTTGCATCGCCATCTTGTTGGTTCCTGATAGTATCTCACACAGACGCCATTCAAACAAGGTTACACGACACAATCAGCATCATGTTCGCCGCTAAAATAAGCGAAGTGCAGAGACACCGGACAGAATAATATGCAGCCGACACAAAGCAGCTTAGCGGTTAAATGCAGCAGCACAGATCGCCTGTTTGAGCCCCGGCAGCAGCAGCCATTGGCGGGATGCAGAGGAATACTGTAGATGTGGTATTTGACTTTTCAGGATACACGTACAGAGGATGCTTACTCAACTAGAAGGCGAGGCCTAATCTTCCGTGCATAACGAAGGATGTGACCAACCGAGCAAGCAAGCAGCGGAGTCAAACTCATACATGTCCCGTATCAAACAATTCGCCGAACGCCTTGGACTCATCTCTCCACCTCTGAAACCGCCTGCGCCCTGTCAGAGAGAGAATGGGAACATCTACGGATGAAGAAAAAATTGGATCTCTCTAATGCCGCCTCCCGCCAAACCAAACTACAAACTGTGCTAGACAGGGGTGAAGAAAGACAAAATTTAGCATCCATGCAAAGCATATTCATTCTGGGTCCTACGAAATAGTAGTACTACTATGTACTAGTATTACTAGTATTACCAACCGTCATAGTTTGTCGGCTGAAGCATTGCCATTCCATTTTCCAACCGCTCAGCATCATGATCCAGACGATATTTTCCCGCCACTGCTTTGCCTCTCTACACTCTTGCACACATCTTCTTTGCTAGTATAATGCTCAGGTAATGATGCATAAATCCTACTTCGTGCCCTATCCATCGTGAGATTCCAATAGGAAAGCATGACTAATTTCCTAGCAATCCGGGTATTTTGCCACGAGCTAACTTGTAAAGTCAATCGCCGAGACTAGCATGTGTGCGCGCTACCTTGAAGAGGAAAAAAGGGGACGACTGTCTGGCCAAAATGGGCTCGAGACTGCTAAATAAAGCTCGGTTTGTTGCTGGTTTAAAACCGCCTGGCTTCTTTTTCTTCTTGCTTGGTATCGCGATTCACTCACTCTCGCTTTGATCGTTGCGTCGACCAACCATTCGCTCTTTTTCACCAACTACCACCACACAGTTATACAACTGACGCGGCAATCAGCGTTCGAACTTGTTCCTACATAAGATACAACTTGAGCACTTTGCCGATACACTCGTTCATCTATCAGCATCAACCATGGCTCGTTCACTTGCTCTTCTCGCCTTCTCCGGCGCCGTCATGGCTGCCCAGTCCACCACCGTCTCTCTGCTGCTGCCTTTTGCCGATCCTCAGCCCTTGGTCGGCTCAGTTTTGGCCGCCGACAGCACGGCCACGACTTATGTCTATGGATGTGCTCCCGGAACTCCTTCCGATGAGTGCGGCTTTACAGCCAGCGAGACTGTCACTCAGGGTCCATCCACCTGGGGCTTTACCCTGACTTACGAAGCTGACGACGGCGGCCATTAGTAAGTAGTATTCTGGCTCAGCTCCGTGCCTTGGGAGTGTGGTTGGTTCAGTTGTCTTGAGCAAAGACACGGTATCATCTCGATAGCCATACTCGCACATGACACGAGCATAAACTTTACTATCAACCGGATACACGCTTACGCTTCTGATATAGCACCGAGGGTGGTCACTGCAAGCTCAACACCGCTGCAAACGCCGCTTCATGCAACATGTTCTACACCCAAACCGATTCGGCCGGCAGCGTCACAAGCACTACCAGCGGTGGCGTTCAAACCTTCCTCACCTGGCAGCTCCCCGTCACCGTCACCGCCGGCCTCGAGAAGCTCCAGGCGACTCCCGGCGCCACTGCCACTGATGGATCAGCCTCTGCCCCTACCAACACCGGTGCTTCCGAGACTTCCCAGGCGACTGCTTCTTCAGGGGCTGCGTCCACAACCCTCGCCAGGCAGACAACTACTACTGGAACTGGCACCCGCACTGCCTCCACTACTGCCGGTCCTACCAGCATCAACGCTGCCGGCGTTGTGAACGCTCAGAACGGCTTACTGGCCGGTGTTGCTGCCCTTGTCGGCGGTGTCATGATGCTGTAATCGAATGGCGGAGGATGTTTGCCAAGTAGGGAATATGTCGGGGGTTTATGAACATGCGGGTCACAGGTAAATTTTAATCACCTCTATATAAGTCATTTGCCGTTTAGTGCCTTGGACATGAATCACTGCAATGTAAAATTATAGTAGAATAATGAATGCCTTTCTGGGGGGATCCTCTTTGCTACAACAAGGTGAAATGGCGAATCCTTTGTGTCCTTTGTGTCCTTTGTGTCCATTGAATCCTTCGAGAAGTCCAGCTTGAGGCCTATTTGTGGGATGCAAGTCGTCTTTGAACATGTGCCATCGACATGTTTCACGAGTTCCTTTGTCATTGCTCGATTCCAGCATTTATAGCCCCCTCCCCTCTCTCCAGCCCATTGACATAAAACTAGCTATTCATCACATAGACGCTCAATCACCACATACACTTCAACGCTACACTGCAATTCTTCCCAAACAGTTTCCCACCATCATGGAGAACATCGCCACCGTCGCTATGAAAGCTTCACAGCAGGCAGCACAGCAGAGATTCGGTTGAGAGCAACGGGGGCTTTAACTTTATGGCCTTCGCCGCGGTGTTTTTCATCATGATTGCCGTGTTTGCCTTGGCTCTCTTGATTTTGTTTTTAATGTCTCTGCAGGGGGCTTTTAGAGTGTAACCGTAAGCATGGTTAACGGTCAGAACCCAAGGTTTAAGGTGCGGGCGGAGTATATTATTATTTGACAGATGGCCTAATGCGGGTGGTTTAAGTGTATGCATACATGTAGTGTTTTCGAGATGGAATTGATGTTTTGGTTATTGTGGTCGCTCAGGATTCATTTATTGTCGAGTTGCGTTCTTCGGACTGGGCTATGTCTGCTCTACCGTCGAGCCAACTGCTATAATTAATACATCAGCGAGACTACGATATATTTCCCATCTCGATCGTTATCTTCCCTCAACTCCTTTCACTAAACAAAACACCGTACCTTTTCATTAATCTGCTTCAAGCAATACTAGCACTTCTTGGAATACTTGATAATAGGATCATGCGACACCAGCGTATACACTTGGGCCAGCCCGTAAAGCGAAAAGCCGGCCATGACAAACTACAACGGCTGGTAAACGAAGGAGCCGTCGGCTTGCGCCTGGCGGAGCGTGTTGTAGCCGCCGGCGGATGACGAGGCGTTGTACTTGGGGCCGGCGCGGAGGACGGGCGAACTTTTCCTCAATGTTCTTGTTGATGATCAGGATGACGGAGATGGGGGACATGAGGATTGCGCTGACGAAGGACTTGACGAGGTCTGCGAAGGCGGCGGCGAGTCTGGCTGGTGGTTTAGTTTGAGGGTTTACGCGATATGGGTTTCATGTTGTTTTTCGCTTGGTGTAGGTTGGTTGTGCTCTATGTTGTTCTTGGGTGTAAAGGTGGGAATGTGGAACAGAGTGCTTACATTAACCCAAAGGCAATCTGCAAAATATTTCCCTAAAACGCAAAGTCTACAAAGCCGTGAAAGAAGCGCGTCGCTCTTGTGCGGCTCTTGTCGAGCAGTGAATCCGTCTCGCTGGGACCATCGATCTCGATCTCGCGGGAAGAGGAGAAGGCATCTGGGCGTTTGGAGCTCATTTTGGGTACTTTATAGAGAAATTTGAATGTTACGAACTTTAAGCGGAGTGACGATTTGAATAAGAGTTGGACTTTGAATACATATTCATGCCTGATATGGGCAGCAAGATCGTCAATGTCACGAGCTTTTGCTGTGCAGAGAGGATGCACTCAATTTCCGCTTTAGGCAAGATGGCGTTTTCTCCAATGCGCTGTTGCGGAGGCTTGGGGTAAGCGAAGCTTCAATGACATCGAAATAAACAACAAAAGCAGGGATATAAACGAAACCACTAACTTTGTTGAATGGAAATGGGGGATAAACGACTGGATGCTTTGGTGCAATATAGAGTCAGATGATTACAGGCTCGTGTTCGCTGCTGATGTGCTTTCTAACATTGATCATATAAGAGATGTAGCCTTGATCTAGAGAGCATGGGTTGTTTTTGTATCCAGATATCATCTGTACCAACGTATTACATGGTGAGGTTTGCCCTCGTAGCAATTTAAGTCTTGGCCGTTCCGCGGCCGCTCCCAAACCCAAATACCATCCAAAACCTGAGCTCTGACGTAGCGAGCAAACAATAGGAACATTAAAGTCATTATAGTCGAGCATTAATCAACCCCCCTTTCTCTTCTTGTCATCATGCAGACATTCATCCTAACGCCAGCGTCAGGGAGAGGAGCCAACAAAGGCCAGCTTAGAAAATCTCCTTGGAGTCCTCTACCGTCGCCTTTTCCTCCCACTTGATCATCCACAACGCAAACGATATCATCATCAGGACTGAAGGGACCCACGTAATAGCGTAGAACTTTGTGCCTTTGGTAGCCACAACGCTAATCGGCTTGCCCTCGACGTTGATCGCATTGGCGGCAACGGAGGTAGCAGCCGTGACGATGATACTGGCGAAGGTGATGGCGACGGCGGCGAGCAATGCGATGACCTTGTTCATTGTGCGGAGGATCTTCACGTCTTTATAGATATACGCGAGGATGCAGCCCACCGTGGCGAGGCCGCTGAGGGCCACGCCCAGCACGTAGAAGGCGAAGACTCCCATCAGAGCGCTGTTGAGGGCGTTGAGTTTGAGCTGGATGGAGCCTGGCCACTGAATTTTCTCGAGGTTGATTTTCAGGGGCCCGAGGGAGAGCTGCTGGTCCAAGAGCTTCGAGAGGTCAAAGCGGTCTATGGAGATTGGGGTCAGCTGGGGCTGCCGGATGTTGGAAGCAGGATGACGAAGCCATCTCAAGCTTACCTTTGGGAGTTGTCCGAGTGCACTCGGTGACGTTGAGCTGGGAATCCGATCCAAAGCTTCCCCAGCAAGCACTCGTGATGTGGAGCGAGTACCAGCCGTGAATGCCGACCTTTTCGGCAATGTCACCGACGATGGCGCCGGCAATACCGTTGATCTTGCCCATGGCATCGTCTTTGAGGTCGTCAGCCTTGCCCTTGACCTTGTCCCAGAGGCTATTGCCGCTGTCATCGTCGTTGCTGCTGTCTGAATTGTCGTCTACCTGAAGAAGGTTTTGACCGAGCATCGTTGTGTTTATCTGTATATCCAACTTTAGTTCTGCATACTTTGTACAAGTCGTGTCCAAACAGAGGACCTACTCTGATGATGGCATATTGCTCCAAGCTCCCTTGGTTTCCGGCAAACAGCGCGATATTTGTCAAGATGAAGACGATCAAGGAGAATATTATGAGGACGGGGATTTTCAATTTCAAAGCAATTTCGAGATTCATCGTTATTAAATGTATGAAGGAATGAATGACCAAGATGCAGTTCTAGAGGTGAGGAAAGGGAAAATATGTGAGAGAATG
Source organism: Trichoderma sp. TW21990_1 (assembly GCA_010015515.1). Lineage (NCBI taxonomy): Eukaryota > Fungi > Ascomycota > Sordariomycetes > Hypocreales > Hypocreaceae > Trichoderma > Trichoderma sp. TW21990_1. The sequence continues at coordinate 863,440 of ML974118.1, forward strand.
TCTTAATGGGATGCAATGCTGTAGGTATGGAGAAGGAAAATGAGTGTAAAAGATGGGAGTGTTTGGGACTCTATATAACCGTGGGCTGGCCATGATTGTGTGAATGAAGCCCAGGCTGTTTGATGAAGTGTATTGGACCAGAGCTCGAGTTCCGCGTATCAGCGCCGACATCAAAGAGGCAACCAAAAGGACAAACTGGATTCTGTTGCAGATTGCCGTGGTCGATGGCTGGGATTGGCTAGCCGCGCGACAATCAATTTTTTGAAAACAAAGCCAAAGGCGCAAATCCATCGAAGCGGTTTCACGGCCACGATTTGCCTCTAGGCTGTGGAGGATTGCGCTTTGTCTTATGATGACGGTGCTGGGGCCGAATGGTTGGCTGAGAGAGGGCGAAGATGCCGTGAACCACGCCCGGACAAGGGTCTGTTGATCTATTACAGGGGCCAAACAAAGATGGATGATGGGGGCGATGACGGGCTTCTTCGTGTTGGCCTTGGATTGAATGGATGGTAGACTTGTTGCTTGTGCGTTGTTGCCAAAACACATTGTATCATGCAAAGGCGAATACGCCTGCATGAAAGAAGCAACGGAAATGGATCAAATATGTGCATGTCAATATGTTGTGTTCCATCAAATAAAATCGTCAATTGATCCTTTTAGAGGCTCGTATTTCCGCTGTGGGGCTCGCCGAGACGGCCGTGTTATAGCGGTCGTAACATTGGGGGCAATCATTATAGCAGCATATAGCAAGCAAGTTTTTTTTTTTTTTTTCTTATTTTTTTTTATTTGGATATTTTAACTGATACATCTTCATGTTGACGCACGCTTGATTTACTCTGCAATGTTGTGTTTATACTACAAAACACCAAACATATATTGCCGTGGTGGGCCGTTTCGGGAGCCGCCCAGCTAAGTGACTACTAGGTACCTAGTAGCTCTCAGCGCTTCAGATGTCAATGTCCAAGTTGGCTATACAGCATCCCGTGTCATGAGTACCTAAATTTAGTAAATCCAAAGAAGCCAGAGAAAACATATAATCCTGTATGGAAGATTAGGTAGCAGTCGTTGAGATGCTAGATAGCCAACTTAGGGTACTACAGAGCTGCTCACTCTTAGAACAGAGATTGTCTTGCTCTCGCATCGCATCTCGTCCCTCTGCGAGGTTAAGGTTAAAGCGGTAACGTGGTAAAGTAAGCTGCTCCTCGGGCCCGAATGTTTGACAACGTCACAACAGTATTCTATACAAGGTCGGCATAACAGCTTCTATGATATCGGCGCTAGGAAAATTTTGCTGCCGTTTTGAACAAAGATGACGATCTGCTTGATAGAATCGTTCTGATGCAGTCGCGGCTATTTGATGGTCAGATGATTTGGAGGCTTGGCGGTGCAATAAGCAAGAACAATGAAGCCTAGCCAGTGTGTTTTTTTCTCGGGGATAATGTAGTTGTTATTGTATCCTTGAAGATATCCACCCAAAACATGTCTGCAATGCTGCAATGGGGATACTACCTGTTCTTTCGGTTCACGTCTTGGCTAAAGGATGTAACATCGACTGCAGATTAAGCGGAAACCTTTTTTTTTTTTATTCTATAACGTGGTTAGTATGTATCAGTAAGCTGGGCATTCGGGACATATCGTTCTTGAAACTGTCGAATCTTCGCCTTCGTCTTTGCATCGGTTTTTGTGAGCAGCACATCCAGCTAATTCTGATCAGTACTTCCAGTTGTGAACAGATCTTCCGGTAGTGCCATATCTTCCATATACTTGCTCCGATATTGCTGTGCTTCATTATGCATATTGCTATACATTCATCGCTTGATGGCTGATGATGGCTGATGATGGCCTCTGTGTAGATGCCGATAAGGCCAGGATGGCGTCAATCTCGAAAAGTGCCGTTGACAAGGGTCGCTTTGCGGAGTCGTCGATTTCCTAATCCGGCAATCTGCAATTGGGCCCCATCTCGGGCCTCCGCCTTTGATCTGCTTGTGATTTCACCGAGTCGTAGATGTTGCACAGCCGACATGAGCAACTTGAGCATATATTTTCTCTGATTTGATGACATCTTAGTACCGAGTAGGGATGAATTCCGTTATGATTCAACGTACAAGTTGAGGCTGAATTTAGTGCCAACTTGGATGCAAGGCTACTGGTAATATACTGTACCTTATTCTTTTCTACCTGTTCATTGCTCAACCACTAAATACTGTCAGTGTCGCTTCCATCGTCTGATCTCTCACGCTGCTTGGTCTCGTCTGCTGCACCACCACGCCCTCCATATCCCATATCATCTGACCATCAAATAGCCGCGCCGGCAGCCATCTCAAAGCAAAACATGACCTTGATTAGCTCCGCCGCCCTGCACACGTGAAAGCCTGATGCAGCCACAAACCAGCGTCGACACGCATCAATTCGCTGTCCCTTCAGCGTGGCCAGCGCTGTGGCGCCAGCCGAACCGCTAAAGCGTCGCCGCTAGGATCGCTGAACCCGCCAAACGCCCCGGCTAATGCCCGCTATGGCGCCCCTCCATCTCCGCCATGCACCTCCACGATGGCCCGCTGCAGTTGCTGGAGCCCGTCCTCGGCTGCTCTCGAACCTTTTTCTCCTCTCAACCACCGCCTTTGCTCTGCTTATGTACCTCCTCCATTCGTCTGCCCTTCGTCTTCACATCGCAGACCTCGGAATAGCCTCATCTCGGCGAGGCTGCTCCTCAGCGTCTCTCCATCCGCCAACTCGACGAAACACCCGCACCAACATCCCCCCCCCTCGAACGGCCTTTGGAGGGGCTCACACACTTGGATTCACTGCGCCACTAGCTGTTTAGCTCCCTCCATGGAAGAGTAACGCGCCATACTTTACTTTTCTTCCTCTTCCTCTTCCTCTTCCTCTCTCACCTTTCCCGTGCCGTCTCTGTTCCCCCCCAACGATGCCATCGCATCGTCCCTCGAATCTTCGCCGACACCGTCTCCGAGTCCGCTGACGCGATCGACAATGCGATAAGCAACCTCTTCGACCCACCCGCGCGCGAACAATTCCGTCCCTCATCTTTTTGCTCGTCCAACCTCCAATTCTCGCTTTCATCCCATCGCTTCACTCTTGTCACCAGAACCTCGCCTTCGACCGCCCCTTGTTCAAGATTTTATCCTCTCCTCCCCGGCTGTGCAGCCTTTTCGTGAAACCATGTCGTCTTCTCTCGAGGCCAAGATCGTGGTCCTGGGCGCCCAAAACGTGGGCAAGACTTCCCTTGTCATGCGGTACTGCAAAGGCTCTTTCAACCCAGCCCAGACGACGTCCACTGTTGGCGCCAGTTTCCTGACCAAGCGCGTGGTCGACAATGACTCCGACACTGTTGTGCGCCTCCAGATCTGGGACACGGGTATGTGCATCTGCTCCTTTGTATTGCCGTTGTATTGCCTGATGCATCCCTGCCATTCCTCTGCTGGGTGCTGCCTAGAAGTCTTTTACGCCCGATGATGACTCTTTTTTTTTTTCCCCTGCTGGAATCACGTAATTCTGCATAACATTTTTATGCTGACATTTTTATTTTTTCCCTCGCAGCTGGCCAAGAGCGATTCCGCTCCATATCCCGCTTATACTATCGCGGCGCCAATGCTTGTATCCTCTGCTACAGCATCACCGATGCCCAATCTTTTCTCGACATGGGCGAGTGGCTGATGGAGCTGCGCCGCAACTTACCCTCGGATGTCGTCCTGCACGTTGTCGGCACAAAGGCCGACATCGTTGCCCGCGATCCTTCTCTCCGCCAGGTGCCCTTTGAGCGCTGCATCGCCTATGTCGCCGAGAATCTAGCCCCGGGCCTCGGCAGTACGCCGCCCCCAACCGCCACGCCCAGCAATGGCCACTCGTATCTCTCAATGGGCGGCGTCGAACCCCGGAGCCCCAGCTCTAAGCGGAGCTCCGGCTTCTGGGGCCAGGAAGTTGGCTGGGACGCCTGCCACGAGATCAGTGCCGAGAGCGGCGAGGGTGTCGAGGAAGTCTTCCGCGTCGTGGCCAGGAAGCTCGTTGAGCAGAACCGCAAGATGCAGCAGGCTCTCCTCCAGGCAACCGCCACCCCCAACACCCCCGGCTACGAATCCGGTATGGACGGAGGATACTTTGAGGGCATGAACGGCAGAGGGAGCTTCCGCATCGGACGGGACAGGCGGAGCTGGCTGTTTCCTCCCGGCTTCTCGCCCGCTGTGACTATTGACCAAGCTGGATCTACCCAGGAGCACGACCAGCAGGCCGAGAGTCGGCAGAAACAGCGGCGGAGCAGTTGCTGCTAGATGACTGTTCAATATCACTTGGACTCCGTCTTATTACAACTACACATTGCTAGATTCTCCGGCTTGGCCGTACGAAAAAAAAAAAAAAAAAAAAAAACCCTTACGCCGATCTTGGAGATGCTGATGCCATCTCTTTTTTTAACGATTTTCTTTTTTGGGGTTCTTTGCGAGGCTTTTTCTCAATTTGCTCATATGGAACTTTTTAGAGGGCTGGATGGCGTTCAGGATACAATGTATGGAAGGGCTGGAAAAGACGGCAGAGGCAGAGGATGACAAGGTGGGAGGCCGTCTTTGCCCAAGGGGTGTTTGCTTGCTTGCTTGTTTGTTTATACAGAGGATTGGGAAAGAGAGCTCTCACGAGACATGGCTTGTACTCCTTTTTTTTTTTTTTTTTTTGGTTTCGCTTGTTTTGTGGTCTATGGTACGGGATATATGGGGTGCGGACAATGGGCTGATTTGTGTGTTTTTCCTACTTTTCTTCTTTCTTTCTTTTTTTTATACTTGATGTCTTGGTTGGCTTGTTACGTGTTTGTTCCTGTTTTGGAGCCTAGGGTAGCGTACGACTTTGACGTATGAATAATTTCATGTTGATGCTGGCCATGAACAGGTTCTACTACAAAATCTCTACAGCCCGTTATGCCGATGATCCTCCCGTTGTCTTGTTTGACTGCCCTTTCTTATCCAAATCATCGTCCACCGCTGGGGGAGCTGGGATATCCACTCCGAGAACCCTGTGTTCCATCCCAACGTATCCATCACTGACAACTATAACATCCAACTTGCGAGCCTCTCTAGCCTTGGGCTCAGGTAGCTTGAGCACCGCCCGCGCGGAAGGGTACGAGCCCTGGCCGAGCGACTTCTTTCCCCCTGCGCCGCCCGCAGAGAGACCGCCCCAGCCGAGACGCTTTACGGCAATGACCTCGTCCTTGGCGACATCCGCGACAATGACGAACCATCCCTCCGTCTGGGGCTTGTGGAACTTTGGTGCCCAGATGCGTGCGTCGCGGTCGACGAGGGGGTTGAGGCGCTTGATGTTGACGGTGAGCGAAAGCGTGGTGATGTCGGTGACGTTGACGGAGACGTTGGGGAGCATCGACGCTGCGCGCTTGAAACGGGTCTGGAGATTGGACGGAACACGAAGTTTCTTGGCGAATGCGGTGATCTGGTCCTGCGAATACGTGCTGATCGTCGCGAGTGTCGTGTCGTCCTTTGTCGAATCTGGTTCCACGCCGGGCAAGATTGATGCTGGGGGATCGGTGGGCCATCTGGCGCACTTGATGCTCTGAAGAAGTTTCATCATTTGTAGACAGCTAGAGAGGAAGCCCATCTCGGTGAGGACATCGATGGAGGCCTGGATGATACGAATTGCCTGGTCAAGCACACTGGTTTGATCACCGACGTAATCCGTGACGGGCAGCTCGATGCGTGACATGAAGGCCTGCAGCAGGAGGAACGACTTGACGTGGGGATCCCACATGGGCAAGTTGAACGAATTACCAGGGAAGGGAAGATTCTGCGAGAGTACTTCGTTGACCAAGTCTTCGTTGTGGCGGACAGGAAGCTCATCGTATTCCGTTGCGTGGCACATCCACGACAAAACATTCAAGAAGCTCGCGTTCGCCTTGGCGTTGCGCACGAGATGCCGGATAGTCATGTGCGACAGATAGTAGTAACTCATAATCTTGCCAAGAGGAGTAGGGTCAACGTCTCCATTGGGGAAGACCTCGACGCACTTGGACTCGTCGAGCTCCTCGAGGGATTTGTCCACCATTTCAATCATGTACTCGTTTGCCAGCTGCTGCGCGGCAATGGTGCTGTGTTCTTCGGCCGAAATCTCCAGTCCGTAGTAAGACGGGTTCTTGTGAAGTCTCCTAAAGAAGAATGTCCACGTCAGGTAGTCGAGAGCGTCTTGTTTATTCATGATGGTCTCCGCAGAGATTTCTGCACAGATATGGTTGTCCAAGACTTTGTGCAGAGTCGATTCTACGGGGAAACCGGTGTGCAAAAAGTGTTTGTAGAAATCCTTCTTGGCATCTTGCGTAAAGATGCGGGCAACACCAGAGTTGTCAAACTGAGGTCGTCCAGCTCGTCCAAGCATCTGCAACACATCTGTGAGATCCATGTCCTTGTAGCCGCTGGTCTTTGCGTCGTAGAACTGAGTGCCCTTGACCACGACAAGGTGAGCGGGCAGGTTCACACCCCATGCAAGCGTACTAGTTGCGACCAAGATTTGAATCTTGTTATTCAAGAAAAGCTCCTCAGCAATTTGTCGATCAGACTCGACAAGACCAGCATGATGGAGGCCAATGCCAAAATTGATGGCTTCTCTTAGAGCCTCATCCTTCACACGCGACAAGTTGAGCTGCAAATCCTCCTCCTCCATCCGAAGGAAGCGTCGCGGGTTGTCCTCCATACCACAGTAGTTGATGAGATCCTTGGCAGTGAGACGAGTCTGTCGACGGGACGCAACAAACACAATGACGGGCTTTTCAGGGCTGTGATTCTTGATTGCCAAAAATGTCGGCCGGTTCATAGACTGCATCAACGGGCAAAAACCCCTAACTTCGGGGAACCCATCAATGTACAACTCTAGAGGGACTGGACGGACAGAATGCCTGAAATTGAAGAGGCCTTCCTTTACGCCAAGCCAGTTGGCCAGATCAGTGGCATTGGCACAAGCTGTCGACATGCCAAGCAGTCTAACCTTATTCTTCGTCGACGACGAAATATAATTCATTCCTAGTACATCAGTTAGCAGCCTGTTTCTCCCTTGGAGAAAGAGGGGGGCATCTTACGGGAAACAATAATCTCCAAAATCGGACCACGGTCTCCGGCCAAGAGGTGAATCTCATCGATAATCACCAAACTAACCTGCCTAACATAGCCTCTGGTCTGCCAAGAACGAGAGATACCATCCCACTTCTCAGGAGTCGTGATGATGATGTCCGCATCCTTTATTGTCCTGGTATCAGGAGTGTTGTCACCGGTCAACTCAACCAATTTGAGACCCAGGGGCTTGGCAAGACGGTTCCCCCAATCGATGACACGCTCGCGAACCAGAGCTTTCATTGGCGCAATGTAAACCACCTTGGACTTGGGTCGTTCTCGGAAAGCCCACCACATGGCAAGCTCAGCAGCAACAGTCTTTCCACTACCTGTCGGAGAACCCAGCAGAACGTTTGCTGAAGTATGATACAGAGTGTGGAAGATTTGAGTTTGCATCGGATTAAAGAAGCTAAACCGCTTGGCATAGAGCTCCTCCAAACCGGGATTCTTTAATGCCGTGATGGGTAGAGGTTGCAGGTTAAGCAAGTCGGTATACACGCTTTCTGTATCTGGGCGAATGAGGTGTTGAAAGGAAACAGGGGTCACCGTTTCTGATCCAAGCCAGCGGTCAGAGATTGCTCGGACATAAATTTGTGTCGGTAACGGATCCGAGAGAGGGATGGTGAAATTCAATTCGTGCTCATCATGCAGCTTTCTCCTGTTGAGAATAAAGTATTCGTGATGGTAAATCTCCGAAGTCTCCGAGTTCTCGACCCAGATGTAGAAAGATTCCGACGTTCCATGGATGTGATCCTTCCACAAGAAGTCTGGTATAACATAAAGTTTAATACGCAGCACATCTCGGTTGAGGGGGGCAATCTCAGCCTCTACGTGGACCATTGGGAAATTGTCGAGTATCTTGGCAATATTCTTTCCAGCGCCTTGGTTATGCACCAGACTTCCTATCTCTGCAGGCTCCATTTCCTTCATAGTATCGATTGTCAGATTCTCCTTGGAGTCGAGTTGGTTTAGGATGGGCTTCGAGAGCTCAAACTGATGAAGGGGATGTTGAAACGGCCAGATTCTCTTCTCAATTGACTTGGACAGGGTCAAAAGAACCAGACACTGATGGCCCCATCTGCGATTGAGAGCAAGCATGAACAAGGCCCTGCAAATTCGACCGGATTGCTGAGCAACGTAGTTCATATCGTTGGATAGAGCGAAATCATCCGGTTGAATCTTGGAAATGTACGACTGTAACAGGATGTTTGTCTTTACTTGAGGCGTATCAATACCTTTATCGACATCACAAGGGACAATATCCTTGAAATGCAGCAGCTCTTTAGCTTCACTGTCTCTGGACTGGATATTGTCAAACTCTCCACTCATGCTAATCATCTTCAGGACATCGGCCTCGGTGGCCTGGGGGCTCATCATTGTGTTGAATACCTGTATGCTCGTGTGAAGGATGTAGTATTGACTGGCAATGCGGCCAATGTCCTTGCTGCGAAGCTCTTCAGTATTCTCGTTGAAGATGATCATCTGGGATTGTTGCAGAGTTCGCGCAGCCTGTATGGCCAGTTGGCGACGCCGCTGAACCAAGTTTGGATCATCACGTATTTCCGCCCACTCAATACCATAAGTCATTGGGCTTCTCTGCATTCGCACAAAGAGATACGAATATCCTATCCACTGGACGGCTTCTGGAATCGACGTGACAGTGCCCAGGGCGATTTCTGCATTGAGATTGTCGACTAGTTTGGTCGAGAATTTCGATTCAATGGGCTGCTGTTCCGTGATGGCTGACAAGTAATGCGGAAGCTTGTCCAGAGTGGTACATATCATGCCGATACCAGTGTCTTCAAACTGGGGACGACCGGCACGACCAAAGATCTGGAGCACATCAAGAATGCTGAGGTCAATAAATTTGCCGTCTTGAGCACTGTATACCTGAGTGCCCTTGATGACGACAGCTGCAGCCGGTAAGTTGACACCCCAAGCCAGTGTTGCGGTACAGCAGAGAACTTTGAGTACGCCATCGGCAAAGAGTCGCTCCATAAGATTCCTGTCTGCTCTTGCCATACCAGCATGGTGAACGCCGATACCTTTGGAGAGCAGATCCCGAATATCCTTGGACTTGGACTGACCCATATCTCGCGATGCCTGGCCAAAATGAGGGTGTCCAGACGGATCAAAAAGATCGACACAAAACTGCTCAATCGCTTTTTGGTGGAGCATCCTTGCCGTCACCATAGTGTCTCTACGAGAATGAACGAACACCATGACCTGATGATCACGCTGTAGCATCTCTTTGACCTTGTCGAAAGCAACGTTGTCCAAGTTGTCCTTGGAAGTCTTGGTCCCTGCCTTTCCTTTGACACCGATGAAATGCTGCTCCAGTGGAACAGGGCGGAATGAAGCGTCAAAGTAAAACAGGCCAGCGTACTTGTTCACTTTCAGGAAATCGGCAACATCGACATAGTTAGGCAGGGTAGCACTCAATCCGATGATTCGAATGAGCGACTGAGTACTTTCCACTTGCCTCTCTGTTCGAGCAACCAGAGATTCCAGAACAGCTCCACGTTCGTCGTGAAGCATGTGGACTTCGTCGATGATGAGTAGCCTCACTTTCTGCACCAGCTCCGTGTCTCCAGTTCCCTTTCTGGTGACAACATCCCACTTTTCAGGGGTGGTCACAATAATCTGAGTTTGGACAATCTCAGCCTTGGTGAGTTGCATATCACCAGTGTATTCTCGGCATTTGATGCCTAGCCATGCAAGACGCTTGCCCAACTTCTCGGTAACTTCAGCTGCCAAAGCCTTCATGGGAGCCACGTAGACGATTTTGAAATCTTCCGTGTTGACAGCAAATTCTGTCGCCTCGGGGTTTTCAATGGGATTCGGTTGGACATGTTGGCCAATCGTATGAAGAATTGTGAGCATGGCTGCGTCAGTTTTACCCTGTAGTTATGACCATGAGCATTGATGCAGACAGCTTGTTATGAAGTCTCAGTAGACTTACCGCACCAGTTGGAGCACAAATCAACATGTTTTCGCTCGTCTTGTATCCAACTGGAAAGACTAAACTCTGCATCCTGTTAAGAGTCTTGTATCCCTTGAATGTATTGCGGCAAAGCCCATCTAAATCAGCGATTTTGATGAGCTTCTCTCCTGGTCCTGGTACGCCTTTCTTCCCAGCCGGCACGAAATACTCTTCGTATTTCTCAAACTGAAGACGCTCGCTACCAACCGGAAGGCCGTACTTTTTTCCAGAAGCGCTCAAGGTATTTCCTGCATTGTATGCCCTGTAGACGTGAGGATACTGAGGCTCTTTGGAGTAGCTGGGTGCAAGGGCTGCATTCTTGTGCTGGTAGTCTCGCATACGAAGAGCCTCCTCCCTTTGAGCTTTGGTCAGGAGTTTTCGTCCTTGGGATTCCGGCTCCTCATAGTGAGTCGAGGCGGACGCAACAACTTCATCTTTGTGTCCCAACAGCTCAATGATGAAATCCAAGTCGTCATACCCAACCAAATCAGTGAGATGCTCCTGCAACTCATCCTCAGGCTGGCCAGATGACAGCACACTCACAACCTGAGACTGGAAAACATCGGCAGACATGCCATTCTTGGCTGCAATGGCGGCACATTTCGTGGCAAGCCACTCGGCCCCAAAACCACCAGCGGCGGCACCAGTTCCCTCGTCCGCAAAGTCGCTGCTGTAGTAGTCTTCGTCTTCGTCAGAGATAAAGTCCCAGACATCGTGGCCACTCGTCGTGGAGGAATAGCCGCCAAAGTCGTCGTCGTCCAGATCGGCATCAGCATCGGGCGCTTTGATATTATTTCGAGGCAGCTTGAGATTAGCAAGGGCCGCCTGCATAGCAGCAAATTGCTGCCTCCACTCGGCCTCTGCGCTCATCAGATCAGCTGAGGCCATTTGTGCGTCCAACAACTAATTTTTGTTGATAGTCGAGCAACCGCGGTGCAGACAAAAAACGCAGAAACGACGCAATCTATTGCTCTATGCTTTGTCGTGCCTCCAGCCTTTTTATCTCCAGGAGAAATGCTTAAGTTCTGGATGACGCACCAGGCACTAAAAAAGATGCCCGCCCTGCCCACTCAACCAGCACAGCGTATCAGTCACTCACCGCCCCACCTTCAGGACCCCAACAGGCCTCAAGCCGCGCTGAATCCTGTGCTTCTGACGCCTAGACTTAGCGGGGATCCTCTTTGTTATCCCTGCGGAATGTCGCATTCGAAAGTCCGACTGTGAAACACCAGACCAGGCCTCTTTGAACATCGACTTGCACCCATTTCCCGCCTCCTCGACAAACCCTCCTCTGGCTTGCAAATTCGGACCGCACGCTCGCAGCGCAAGACTCTGCACCTCCTCTCTCGAACCGCTAGACGGAAAAGGCCAGCACAGCGTTTACCAACCCCAACAAAACTCGCCCATCATGAAGCTTCACTACATCGGCGTACGTCCCATCAAGTTGCCCTGCTGCTCGTCTACACCGAATCTTCGAGTCTCGTCGTCCGTTTTGGCTAACATGGCTTCTCTCCGAGATAGATCATCCGCAACGATAGTCAGCCCGCAGTCGAGATTGTTTCCGAGAAGGAGCTGGGCGCATACTCGCGCTTCACACGCAACAAGTTTGTCCCCCCCGCAGGAAGCCATCTCGAGGCACCGTTTGCCCAAACGACAACTAACGAGATACCACTCTACCTTCCAGCTATGGCGAGTTCATGACCCTTTTCGCAAAGACCGTTGCCGAGCGCACTCGACCTGCCCAACGACAAGACGTTGAAGAACAAGGTGCGAAATCCAACGCCCTCCCTCCCTTATCAAATCCCAAAGGGGGGAGAAGCCACCACCACCCATGAGTTCCAAGACCGCTCACACCCATCACCAGACTACACTTTCCACGCCTACGGCCGCACCGAGGGCATCTGCGGCATCATCATCTCCGACCACCAATACCCCGCCCTCGTCGCCCACCAGCTCCTCAGCAAAGTCGTCGACGAGTTCCTCACCAAGCACCCGCGCTCCTCCTGGGCAACCGGCGAGCCCGTCCTGCCCTTCCCCGAGCTGAGAGAGTACCTCGCCAAGTACCAGGACCCCCAGCAGGCCGACAGCATCATGAAGATCCAGAAGGAGCTCGACGAGACCAAGATTGTCCTGCACAAGACCATCGAGAGCGTATTGCAGCGAGGAGAGAAGATTGACGATTTGGTGGCAAAGAGTGATGGCCTGAGCGCTCAGAGCAAAATGTTCTATCGTACGACATGCCCTGGCCCTTTTCCCCCTGATGATCATAGGGCTCTCTTACTAACGTGTTTCAAAAATCAGAGCAAGCAAAGAAGCAGAATTCCTGCTGCGTGTTGATGTAATCAGGTTGTTTCGTTTGGCGTTGCATGCGGTCATGTTTCAGCTACAGATCGGGTGTTTGTTTTTGAAAGATTGGTTATTATGAAGGCACAACTCGCACAATACCTATAATTAATACGTAAACACATACAGAATAGGAAGACAGGGTGTTCACTGCGATTTTGCACACAAATCTATAAAAATACCAAATGATATTTTAAATTTTTCATAAAACTGCTTGACACAGTCGTAATTCGCTTTGTAATTTTATATATCCGCCATCAAAGCTAGCCCCCGGGGCTATGCACTAATGTTATTGAATGAAGAAGGAAATTGTCAAAAAGTCGGGTTATCAAATGTGAAGATGAAAATGACAGATGAAACAGTAAGCAAATGAGGGCATATAGATAGCTAGCTATGCACGCCAGGTGGCTAAATCATGATAAGAATGAAGATAAAAAAGAAGAGTAAAAAAAAGGGGGGGTTAAAAAAAAATAGACAAGAATACATCAGTCAGAAACGTAAAAGGTCGTTCCGTCATGCTCCTTCAAGAATCACACGCGAGCTCTTTCGGTAGCCACCCTGCACAGAACTCGTCTGGCTGGCGGGATGGATCAAGACCGGGACCGCGGTCCTCGTCTCAGCAAGTCGCTTGTTTTTGCCCAAGTTGATATTGGCGGCCGCATCTGGCGTTGGCTCCCCAGGGTTCCTCCTCGAGGCGGAACGATTCAAAGGCACCAGCATTCTGCGTTGCTGCCTTGAGACGCTAATTTGGCGTGCGATGGAGATTTCCACGGCCTCGTAAAGGGCCTTTTCGACCTCTTCTTCGTCTGTTTCGCTACGGGTAGACACCTTGGACAGTTGGGGTTGGTGTTGTTTCGGAGGGGATGATGCTATGGGCTCGGCTGCTGCGTTGTTTGTAGGAGGAGGAGGTGGTGGTCCTGTTGGCTTTTTGAGAATCGATCGTGGCTGCGGGGGAGTAGGTATGGCGACAGGAGATTCGGATAATTGGTCAGCAGCTTTTGGCACGCCGGGCTCGGATGGTGATTCTTTGCGATGGAACTTGGAAATGAGGCGCTCACGTCGCTCTGGCGTCGTTTCAGCATCCGTGGGCAACGGCTCATCGTGAGGGGGCGTAGAGACAGAGGTAGTTCGTTTTCTCGATTGTGCCGGTACTTTGTACATGGCTGGAGTCGGAAAGTTGACTACTGCAGCAGGAGTGGTGTTGGATCGTCTCCGTGAGGAGAGCCTAGGGGGGAGACTGTTGCTTGCAGGAGCCGGATCAGGAACAGCGAGAGAAACTGATGGTGAGCTCTCTGACAAAGGTGAAGTCGATCTCTGTGGTACCACTATCTCGACAGGTATAGAACCATCCCGAAAATCCCTGGCCGCAGGTAGATTCAGCCTGTCTATCTTCACCCGCCGCCGGTCTGGCAAGCTCGGTCTCCGTGGCTGTGGCCGTGGCTGCAGCGACTGCGGAGAATCTTGTGGCTGTTGTGACTCCAGGGACTCCAGAGGCTTTTCTGGTTCCTTTGGTTCTGATTTCTGTGGCCTTGGCGAAGGCGCAGGCCGCCGAGGTTCCTCAGGGCGTCTCGACTCTTGAACCTCTTGAACATTCTGCACTTCTTGCAGCTTCTCAGTTGGTTGTGCTTGTGGGCCCAACTGCGGGTTTTGTGTTGGTTGAGGCTCCTGGGCCTGTTGAAGAAAAAATTGGTACTGCTGCTGCTGCTTCTGAAGAATATTTCCAAACATGATGCTATAGCGCTCCATTTCAATAGTCGGAATCTCGATACTCAGAAGCGATTGCAGCTGTATCGGTTGCTCAACTTGCAGCTGTGGCGGAACGGGGGGTTCTCGTGTCGGTGCCGTCACGTCTCGCTGATTTGGCAGCAAAGGAACATCGGGGATCGAGGTTTTCGACAGGCTGCCTGAGCTGTCTTTGCGTGCCATGGATCCTGCGCCTTTCCTATCGCTCTCTTTATCCCCCTTCTTCTTGTCCGCTCCTGAAACGTCACCATTGGCACGATTTCCAAGATCCATGCTCTTTCCCGAATCCGTACCCGTCGCTCGCGAGGCTGGGCTTTCCGCTCGCTTTGACCGCTTTGACTTGGTCCTACTAAAAGGATTCCACCTTTTCGACATTGACCTTGACAGGCCATTGGGATTAGGATTGGGTTCTGGCGCATCTCCCCCAGAAATTACTGTCGTAAGCGTTTGAGTCTGCCATGGAGCCTCGGCAGATCCAGGAGGGTGACTTGGGCTTCCGAGTGCCATTCCGATCGGAGTGGATGTATCGCTTCCGTTTGTTAAAGGAGGTGCCAGCGAGGATGAGGTTAGAGTGTTTCTGGAAGCTGATTCTGGAGACGGGATTTCGCGTGGATACGGGATGTGATATTGCCGGACCAAATGTCTCGTACTCGCAGAACGATCAATCGATATCGTTGTCTTCGGTTCCAAACTGATCTGATCGGTAGACCTGCTATATCCAAACTGATCAACTTGTCTAAGCCGTCCGGCGGCAGAATTGGCATCCAGGCCAGAAGAATGGTAAGGACTGTGATTTTGATAAGGGCTAGAAGCGCTTTGAGTCGTGACTGATCTGAGTGACGCGGACGAAGCCGGTTTATAAGAGGGCTTAGGATCCCTATCTGCCCATTTTTGCGGGCCCTCTTCTGATGCTGCATAAGTTGGCGTACTGCTGTGGGCAAGCTCGGATTGGGAGAAATTTGGTTTTGGCAAGGTTGCGGCGTCCCCTGCCCGTACCTTGAACAGCCCCATCGTTCAGCAACCAGGGCCAGACTCTGTGAAGGAAACGAGAACTGGCGCCTGGGCACAGGTTGATCAGAAGCGATCATGCGATGATTTTCCAAGTTGGCTCAGAACACGGGGAAGAGGCGTTTGATAAAGGTAAGATGCTATTAGCTGGCAACGGCGACCTATTAGGCTGTTCCAGTAGCGCCGAGGCGGCGGATCGGCATGAAGACAGTGGCGTTTCGAAATCCAAAACACAATACCAGTCAGTCCTCAGGCTTGTACCTTCGTCCACCTTTAAAGGCCTTGCATTCTTAGCGGCGTTCTCTAGGGCACAAGAGTAGAATGCAACCTACTCACCGCAAGCGGACGAAACCATCTTCACCTTGGCAGCTTGTTTGAGACCCCATGTTTGCTTCGATACTGCCAGCACAAAGACCCTAGACGCCGGCGCGGCGCATAACAATGTGCTCGTATGAGCACTCGGTGTGTGTTACCGGATGCATCCACGCGGCAGACAAAGGACCTCACCGCCCTTGTAGCGGGAGACTTGGGGCAGCCATGTCATCGAAGTGCGGAACTTTGGCCACGATCTTGGCCAGTAGCATAACGCGCGGCACTTCTGGTTGGCAAAGCTGTGTTTGAGGTTGATGAGAGGGGTCGCGATGTCCGGACGTTTAGGCGGCCTGATCCGCACCAGGATAGCTAGCCCAGGGTCCAAACGAAGTACTAGCAAGGATTACCGCATTGGGCAAGCTGGAGAGATTGGGTCCTCGAGTTGAGAACGATTCTGCTCTGTAACAAACGCAGCCCCAGGACAATTGGGGAAATGACTGGCATGGATATACATAGTATACCGATGTAGAAGCGAAGGGCCGAGAGCTGGGCGGTTTGGCACGATGCGGCGGATTATCGATTGTCGGTAACCATCACCGCCTTGGAGACGTTATGGATTTTGCCAGACATTCAAGCTACCGCCCTATTGTCCATTCCTTAGCTGAGTGCTAGAATCATACGCAAAAACAAAGCACAGACAAAAATACTCTCCGACAAAGCTACAGTATCCGATGACAGAAACTCCAAGTTTAGCAACCAACCGCGGCACAATCTGCTTGAACAGACGTTCCAGAAACCTGTAGGGAACACTTCCAGACCCGTGTGCAGAGGCCGATCTGAGATCAGACGCGGTGGCTCCTCTGGCCCCTGATAATTTAACACGGCGGGGTGCGACACTAAGCTCGACTCCTGAAGACATGCTGCGACAGCGCTGTTGGTGGATGCCTGTTTGTGCTGTCCTTTGTTGGATTCTGGCTCCGTACCGAGCACATGGGGAAAGGCCTCTAATGCGTGACGTTGTAGATGTGAATAGGCTCAAAGAGGACTAAGCGATGCTGCGGAAGCTCGTTTATCGCAGCCAAACTCCGAGCGACAGATGATGTAGGCATCGGGTTTTCCGTTTGCAGCCAAGCCGAAATCTTTTACTTTTTTTCGGGTGGTCTTAATTCAAGGGTTTCTTGCTGCTGTAATGCTCCGTATATCAACATGGGGGGATATTCAGCTCTTGCGTGGTCATTGTGGTTCCCATCTGTTCCTCTTCCTCCTTGCAATTTGCTGCTAGGATTTGTCGGCTCGGTTTGCCAAGGGGACGCCCTCTTCGTTTCATTTATTTGGTGGATGTTGCCTGATATTATTCGTAATCCTTCCAGATTCCCGTGCACGAGGTATTTAGCACATTGCGTTTGTATAATGCAAAACTATTGCCTAATGCAAAGCACCGTAGCTTTGTGCCATCGGAAGATAGAGCCTTGCACGGCAGGGGATGAAGTATCAAAATCTGGCACAAAACAATTAAAACCCCCTCATTGTACCTGCCAGAAATCGTAAATCACTCGCCACATGTAGTTGATTGCTTCAGAGTATCTGCATAGAAGGATATATTAGGGAAATAGAGGAAATGGAAGGACTAGCGGAGAGATGGTGATATTCTACAGCCTTGCATCGACTACATGTTTATTAATATGTCTCTGCTGTCAGAAACATCAGAAACACCACAACGCACCCCATAGCGAGTCATACAATGAGCGATAAACTTCGACTTGTTTCCGAGGGTGGATGTTGACAGTTTGTTGCGTTGTCATTGTATCAGATAGAAAGCTGGATATACTATTAGGAAGTGGATGGCGGGAATAGTCTAGCGGATACCGGTGTCAAGTCAAACGCACGCACAGCAGCAGCTCACTGCAATTTCGGGATGGCATCCGACCAGCATCGATGTTTTAAGGCTATGTATCCTGCATTAAAAAATCGCCAGCGTCGTCAGCGGCACGATATCCGGGGTTGATCTCGAGAGGCCCTGGTGCTAGTGGGCGAGCGACTTTTAGAAACGATCCAGTCAGGACTATCGACACTATCGAAGGCTTCATATCGTCTAAAGGCGAGCAATTCTAAACGGGGTCGTTGGTTATGCGGAAACTCGTACTGATGTACACGTGATGGTTCTTACATGGGGCTGATTCCGTGGCAGTGATGCAATGATTGACTCATTATGTTGGTGAAAGAGGGAGAAGGGAGGCAATGCTTATAAAGCTGAATCGCTATTCAGGACTTCAAGTTGTGTATCCAGAATCCCGTGTCTTAAATTTAAGGCTCACTGGTATGGAGGTTTGCATTTAAAATCAAGATGAGGAGGTTAACGAAGCTGAAAAGCTAGTCCAATAAAAGGCTATGCGCCCAGCCTTTAGTTCAATCCAGCATCAATCTTTAGCTCAATGCCGATTTAAATTAAGCCTTGGAGATCCAGGTTATGCTACTGGCAGAAGCACATAAAGTATAACCGCTGAAGAAGGTTCAAGACCAAAACTCAAAATGCGCAAGACGAAGGCACACTGGTATGCTTGGGTGGTTGTGATGGCAGATGCTAGAAATATATATCGATACATGGGTAGTATCGGAATTTAGCGGCAGTAGAGGATACTCAAGGAACCGGGTATCTACTCAAACAATGGTAAATAAAATATCTGTGCTCTGCATCTTGTTACGATACTAGGGTACTGGGTAGCCCTTCCATTTATGAAGTCACGGCGGTAGCAATAAGGAGAAGATGTCAGTGGAGTGGAATTCACTAAAGCTGCGGAAATTGCCTTTCGCAGCCACACTCACCGACAATGGAGAAAGAAATTAGCTCTATTTGTTAGAATAGAACGGAATCAATATAGTTTACTTCCATCCTCCACCTAGATGAGGAAATTGCAGTCAAATATCATCATTTCACGATGCCTTCCCCGTCCCACTTACAGCAAACAACGGGGAAATGGGGCCCCGCTTGCGGGAGCAAGGCCAGTTTCATGTGATCCAATCTCAGGTCAACTTGTCATTGTTTAATACTACCAATGGTCTTGCGGCAGATGAGCTGGACACGGGTGGCCCTTTTTGGAGACATGGGCATGGATGTGCGAAGGAATCCGAAGCGTGACTCGACTCTTTCAGCTCTCACCGACAATAGGAAGCGAATACCAAGATGGGATGGATGGATTATCCTGAAGCCGCTGGGAGAAGCTCGGCTAACTTTGCCACCCTCAAAGCTTGGGATGGTGTATCCTTGGAGATGACGTATACTGAACTGTAGGTGCAAAGAAAAGCTGGGAGGATGCTCGGCATCAGATCCCACGGATATCTTTTGAGACTGGACGAACAGCTGGATAATTCCATATCTGGATAAGTGGACTGGTCAGGCCATGGAGCGTTGGGGAAAGGGACCCCCTTTAAACTGGCTGCCCTGGGAGAAGAAGAAGCCAAAGGTCCCGGAACCAGCACATGGATATGGCATCGTAGCCTCATGTACGGAGTAGAACGGAGGCTATCGAATGTATTTGGCCGATTAGGCTGCCGTCAAATTGCAGGCACCTTGAAGCAAACCCCGGATATTGCATGTGAGTGCCCAGACAAGATGGATGCCTAGGTAGACAGGCGATACAAGCAATTTCACTTGAAAGGATTGATCCCAGGAAAACGTGCCCCTTTATACTCGTCTCTGCTCCGTATACTACTACTACCTTAGGTAGGCAGTACTTGTCTCTACAGCTGTGAGCCATACTAGGTACCTAGGTACTAGGAGGTACTACTACCTAGTACTGTAAGCTTGCTCGTGACCATGCCGCATCGAATGGCCCGGTAGCATCATCTCGCGGGATTTGACGTCAAGCCCAAGCTAGCGCCTCTGCTGAAGAACAATAAGCAGGCACCCGAATTAGCATCAGCGTCGGGCCCCTGGAGTCTGCACTCCTATACCGGGCCGGCTGCAGCTATCTGAGGATACGCCCAGCAAGCTTCAGAGTGGCGGTAGACGCCCTGTAAACCTCGATAGCGCCAGCGAGCTGCTGGTGGGGTTCTGTTGGCCAAGTGTCGCCTCCTCCCGCGAAGAGGGCCCGCGGCGGGGAACTTTGGGCGCGGATTGGTTAGTGACGTGGAAGCCGGCGCGAAAATACCGGCGCTGGGAGGTACCTGTACTCAGGACTTGCACCCGTCGAGAAGCCATAAACGAGGGGCACAAGCATTCAGTCATCCAAGGCCAATATCCACAGCCCAAATACTAAACAACCCACTCCGCCATTTTCCTTCTGCGTTCCTCTTCCCGTCGCGGAAGCTTCTTGCATCTTCATCTCGTCTCGTCTTCTCTCGCTGCTCTCGTCCTCCTCACGTCTATCCTGCACTCCAGATCTCGCCCATCATGTCCTGGCAAGGTCAGCGCTCCTCTTCCCCTGATCCGAGAACAACCCCCACCTTGTCGAGGGGGAGCAAAAAAAATGATAGCTACTGACATGGCTCACAACTGCAGCTTTCGTCGACACTAGGTGCCTTTCCATCCTCCCGTGCCTCGTCTAGCTATCCGAACCATCGAATACTGACTGCGAGACTGTAGCTTGGTCGGCACTGGCCACGTCACCCGGGGCGCCATTATCAGCCTCGCTGGCGACAGCGTTTGGGCTACCTCTCCTGATCTGACGGTATTTTGACCATGACTGCCGGGCCGGGGCCGTGCGATGAGACTGACGGTGGAAAATGCAGATCGCACCTGCCGAATTGAAGATCATCGCCGATATCGTTAGCAAAAACACCGCTGCCATCGACAAGGCATACGCTGAGGGTCTTTATATTGCCGGACAGCGCTATGTCTTGACCTCGACCGATGACGACGGCGCCTATGCACGAGCTGTACGCCCATGATCCCGAACCGCGTCTTTCACATCATCATTATATATGTACACGCGGTCTAATTGGAGTTATGCTAATGTGTGGTGTTAGGGTCGTGAGGGTGTAGCTATTGCCTCCTCCAAACAGGCCATCGTTCTCGGCATCCACGGAGAAACCCAGCAAGCCGGAAACACCAGGGTGGTCGTTTCTTCTCTCGCCGATCACCTTAAGAAGACCGGATATTAATTTCGATCATCGATAGATGGATGTCGAAATAGCATAAAAATTCAAGGTGGAGGGCAGTCGTGCCGGGAGAGCGTTGGATGATATAGTGGGGGATAAGGGGAGTTTCCGTGGGAATCTTTGCAACTTAGCTGCCATATTCTGGGAGGATAGAGACATCTTCTCGGCAGAAACGAAAACAAAAAACAGCTTTTTCAAGTCTCATCACAAAATGGCTCTTTTAACCAACTTGCATTGCCCATGACGCTGGGCTTTAATGTTGCAATCCAAAGCTTGTTCAAAGTGATTCCTCATGTTAGCTTTTAGCTATCGCCAACCAGTTTGTATCATAACCGTCCCACCTAAGCCTAGGCCGATACTACAGGTATTTTTACAATCCCTCGGTATTGTTACATCTTTCAGTCTCCCTGAAAGCCGCTCTTCAGTTAACGCCACAAACGCCGATGTCGCTGCTCACCTGAGCCAAGTTATTATCAACCCTTGGACATCTTTGCTATCATCACCCCATCTTCGCATTCTTCAGCATTTCAACGTACAACCAACTCATGACATGGCAGCTGTCATCGGGGCGAGAGCACGCACGTGCATATTAGACGGGCAGCTCGGCGTTGCGGCGTCCCAGACCTATCCGATCTGCAAGAATGCCGATATAGGTCCCGATCACAGGCAAGCCTCGGGCAAACCCTGCAATCGTGCCCAGGAAATCGCCAAACAATACGGCGATCCCGTACGCTTCTACTATGAAGCCGACAAAGGTCCATTTTATCAGTATCAGCGTAAGGCCTGCGAAGAATGCAGCGGTGCCTTTTGCTTTCTGTTTTCGGGCGAAGAAAAAGAATGTCTTTTGAGGACCAATGATTATCGTCAAGCCGATGAGGAAGAGGAGCTATCCATCAACAGGGGACTTGTCAGCTCGGTCGTCGGTTCGCAAACGAGTAAGAGGGGGGGGCTGTACATTACCCATCGCGAGCCTATGAATAAGGTATTAGCCAGGTGAAACACCACTGTGATGTCGCGTAAAGCTCTTGGGAAAGGCAGTTTAACTCACATAGCGCGATCAAAGAACAACATCACTCCACCGACGAGGAAAAGACCACCTGAAACGAAGCCATCTCGTTAGACCAGAACGCCCTGGTGCGTCGAAGCTTGTAGACAGGTCGCATACCTACCGCCAGAGCAGAAAACCACCCCAATCTCTATTACTCGAGTCAGCATGCCATCGCACCAATGCCAGGGACAGCCAGAGCTCGCGTGAGGGCTTCTGCAAGGTACATACTCTGGTTATCCGACAGCCACATAGACATTTTGGCAAGCTGGTATTATTCCCCTCCTTTTGAAGTAGATTTCGATAGTGTATGCGGTTCCTGAGGTTGTCGCGAAAAAAAGTATCGGAGTCAAGAGGACGGGACAGACGAGGCGATGCTGGTTAGTTGGAGAGATGGAGAAGTCAAGATAACGGCCGCAGTACAAATTTACCTGGATTAACCAGCCTTGGAGAAATTAGGAGATGAAGCTTCCCTTGTCTTGCTTAGGACACCATGGCGGAACGCGGTTGGGGGGGCATCTCACCTTATCGCGGATTAGGCTTAGCGCGAGGATCTTGAGAAAGGTGCCGGCGCGAACTACGATTTTCGACGTTGAGCCTTATTTGGTGATGACGACGCAGATTATTCGAGGTTACGGTAGTCGTTTCAGTAAATGCCCACGATGAGTCGATTATGGCATGATGAGATCCTTTGAGAATGGCCAGTGCTCGGCGTTATGTGTCAAGATCTACGGCCTGGTGCGGCAAACAAACAGCCTTGGCGAGAGTATCAGACAGACGAGGGGGGGTTTCAGAGAAGATGGCAGTTTCACTCGAGATGAGACTGTTATTGTCACTTTTATGCTTCATTTCTATGATCTCAATCTCATTACTAACACAAAGAAAAGTCTCCTCCTTTCGACAGATCATGCTTAGCTCATGACCCCATGTACTCTAGGGGGGTACCATACCAAGACAATACCACTGACACTTAGTGACAATTTGTAACATACAGCCCGAATACTAGCTTTAAACTTGACGTATGCTATCATATGCACTGATATCGAGTCACAAAGTCAGCGAGCTTTGCAGAAGTCTGCTGCATAGAGCAGCCAACCCGGTAATCTCGTTTGACACTTGCGTTATCCAGTGACTGCTTGATAGACCAAGATTACAGCGTTCCAACAAAAACGGCGGTTGTTAGGCTTCTCGCATAAATGAGAGATTATCCTCAACGTTTTGATGAGCTCATGATGAGCAATACCGACGTAGACTCGAGTGAACGCGCAGAGGAACATGGAGTACGCAACGAAACTGCCTACACTTGCAACCACATCCCCTCTTCATGGCATTAGGTGATGACGTTACTTGACATAAATCTGCACATGGCCGGCGGTCAATCTGGCGGTCAATAATTCATGCTTCTCTCCGTCCGTCACCAACAGTAGAAACCGTTGGGACATGGGAGACGACATCAAAATGACACTTCTCATTGGTGTAGTGAACCGGGACCGCACATGATATGCAACAAACCAGAGGAGGCTAGTCAGTAACGGACAGCAGCAGCATCAGGTGAATTGATATTAATTCACTCATCTGACTCATTTGACATGGAAAGCTAGATCTATATAATCCTGAACATCGCCATCCCAATTTCCCTCTCAAACACCAGTCCATGCCATCTCCCCTTCTTATATTTACAGAAGATGCATCACCAAGAAACTCATCTCTACCCTACAACGCAGCTAGAATGGCCTATTTTTTGATACTCTCTGAGGATGAGGGAGGACTTCTGTAGGCACTTCTATCGCTTTTCATCCAGCACTTCCACTACGGACATACTAACTGATCAATCATCGTATTAGACACCGGACTTCGACTGTTGTTCCAGCTCTCTAATAGCACACACCGACTCGCTCACTTATCGTATAGATCATATCTGCAGGTTAGTATAAGACTGTCCTTACACTCCACTCTTCGATGCGATTTTCATCCAACACAAGCAGACCGATAGCGGACACTTGGACACTACATCTTTCATCCACTTATATATACGCAATACACAGATTTTCAATATAAATTCCTTTAATCGAGAATGTCATAAAACAGGGTGCTCTGACAGGAGCTCGTTGACAGGTACTGTCCAATAGACTTCCCAAAGTTGACCTCTTAAGCCCACATGTTGATCTGAATCCGAAGCAGCCCATATGCCGGTCAAAGATGTCTATTTATGCATTGAAATTACTGGAATACTTCATTCCCGCGACAACACCGACTTCCCTATTCTTATCGACATGATGTCATGCCGAGGCACTTTCACCTAAGCAACAAGGCGAAGATCTACCATTCAACTAAACTGGCTCAAGAGAACAACAACTCCTTCAGCACGAATGCCATCACACAAATACCACAACATAGAAGTGTAATAAGGTGTGAAAGTTACCTGCCCTTTCTCAACGTTTTTGCACAGCTTCATCTACCAAGGGTTCCATTCCCTAACCATTGGGCTCCTATTCAGCAACAAAGGGGAATTTTTGCGTTTCTCGGATCGAAACTTCGGGACGATCATCCGGATGGCCTCGCCGAAGTCTACCTTCAATGGCGAGCCTCGGAGTGGCGCCCAATGGCAATCTTTTCTTCTTTCAGTAAAGGCCATCTTATCCCCTTTAACAAATATCCTTTTCCTTCTATCCGCATGGTCCTCCTCAGGTCAAGGACCTTAATCTATTGTTACCACGGTTTTGACCTCTTCTTCTTTTTAAGGCAGTAATAGCGTCAGTGCGCACTATCTTTGAGGAAAACAGAGATATACCGCTGGCATGACAGTAGCCCAGTCGACATACAGATTTCATTGCAGGTAAATACAGCAGGATCCCATCCAACAGGTGTAATCCTCTGACGAACTCAATCCAGGCGTGAATGCCCTTACCATATTACGGATATACCGCCGAGGACACAACATCTCGCCTATGAACGATGCTACCGAATGTTGGCAATAAAACCTGGCCCTGAGACTCACAGACATCGAGGGATCTGAAAGGATCTACAAGCTATTACGGCCTGCCTCAAGAGTGCCAAATCCCCCGATCGGACCACGCTCCACATATATTGTGCACACATTATTGCTGCGGACACCTTTTTAGATCCTCACCATATGGCCAACCTTCGAAACAGAGCAGTCATGCTCCTGTCCACGCCTCTGTTTTCGGCGAAGTCATACACCGACAACCGGTTCGACGTTCCACGCTCGAGAAAGGGCAAAGAGTCAGCCCAACGTCGTGATGAGATCATCGCAACATACGGTTAGGGATGCATCCTGATTATTACTGGATACAGCAAGCAAAAATGACTATTGGAAGAGAAGCTTGCCGAATTGCCAGCCGCTGAGGTGCCGCCAGATCTCGTGTCCGTTCGAACCATCGACGACTCTCCCAGTCACCAAGCCGAATTTGTCCTCTGCAACTTGGTGCGATCCGAGAAGCCAGGCTTTTTGGTGGAAGATGAACGTCTTGCTATGATGGCAACCCGAGCTCATGTGTTGACTATCTTCATCGGCCGAGAAGACATCCTTTGTGGAAAGGGAAGCCGGACACTGCACACAGGTACCCATCTACCTCCAAGATGGCAAAGCAGAGATGACGGAGACGGTTTCTACTAGAAAGTGAGAAACAATCATTCTAGCAATGAGCTATGCATATAGCAATCGTTGAATAAAATGGAAACGTGGGTGAACTTTGCACACTAAGACCATGAAAGTCTCCAATACTCATATTGTCTTCGTGCCCCGCACGTTACGCCAACAATGGAGGTAAGTGGTATAATATAACGACATGCTAACAGCTATAAGACTGAGGCTAACCCTGTATGTAAACCAGAATAAGCTGTGTGTCAAGTGCGTGAAGCAGCTGAATAATAACCCAGAATCCCGGCCCCAGCTTTGGGAGGAATTAGAAGTTGGTAGGTGCTAGCCCAGGACCTGCTATCGGAGACCTGGCTTGCTAACACTGGAGATTAGTATCCTGTGGTATTTGCCTACGACCGCTGGTTGCTAACAAGCCGGACACCTTCGTGCGTAGCACCGTGCAACTCTCAACCAAGACTTCGACAACACCACCTGAGATTAAAAGGCAGTATTCAATATCTACTCTTTTCTCAAACCATTGGAGAAAACTTCACATAAAATTCCCACCTGCTGAAAACAGCCACCGTTGCAGCCTACCAGTTGAATCGCCGCAATGTTTTACTCTTCAATTTCACATACGCTCCGGAAGACCAAAAAGATTCCCCAAGGAAACAATTTATCGTCAAAATTCGACACCTGATTCGGCAGCCCATCTTGGAGGTAGTCGACATCCGCTGCGACCTTGTGTCCTTCTCTACTAAACCAAGGACAAGCGCAAGGCTGTGGACTACAAGGGCAGCACAAGTGATTATCCAAATCAAAACGCCTACCACATGGGTATTCAATCCAGCTCGCAGTAATTTTGGACCAGATCCAATACTAGCTGAGTCGAAGCAATCAGGTAAACCAGAGGCCACTGGAGACTTACGTTCACACGATGCCATTCCTCAAGCAATGTGGCGGAGATTATCACTGCGATGTGGTTCGATCAAAGAATAGAATCCCGTAGTAGACATCATACCGATGATACTACCGGCAAAGATTCCGTGCAGCTCATGACATCGATTCCAGCCCCTCCCAGCAAAGTTACTCCGCACGTTAACGAAGGAGAAGAGAGACAGCAACAAGAATAGCGAAGACGGAAATAGCCACCGGAAGACAGAGAAGAGTTACACGCCGCGCAGCCCAGAATGCAAAGACCGAGGCGCACCAGAGATAACATAGCCGACATGGACATGGTCGTTGAGTACGACCAGATCGACGGGCTATGGTCCGGGAAGATTTATGCCTGGCATGACCTCACGCCGGCATGGCCCATCCCGAAGACCAGGTCAAGATGGTCCACATGGTCCAGTATGTGATATACTTCCCCCCAGCGATGTTGTATACTTTTTGCGCATACCAGAGCTCCGCAGAGAGTCTGCTTCTTTGTAGATGAAAGCTCTTGGAAGCCAGTGACTGCTCCAGCGCAAGGTCTACGCCTGCTGTTACATTATTGTCCACTGGTCCGGCTGCCAGTAATGATTTCGAGAAAGAGCGTCCATCCACCACAGAAAACTTGAAGACTACGAAATGTTTCCTACAGACAGTGCCCTTGTAGAAACTTACAGTCGCGGGGCGCCGTGATATCTGCGCGTCATGGCGCTACTGGAGTTTGGTTTTGGAATCTTTCGCAATACCTTACAGGAATGAATCATGATGACAGATGCCATTTCGCGTTTGGCCCAACAGAAAACATGCTCTATAAGCATACCTGATTACGAACAATCAAGAATCACCTCATGAGCAGACTCAACGATGAATAACAGCCGATGGGCAGATATATGCTTTATCGGCGAGCTTTGTCACACTCATCCCACCAAGAGCAACAGCGGACCTGACTTCCATCGGAGAACACTTGGTCCAGGCATTCGAAGAAATATATGCAACAAGTCAACCGGAAACTTATCACTTGAAAGACATGGGGACAATATCTCTTATGTAATGCCACCTTGACCTAAGACTCTTTTCTTTGAAAAGTGAGAAGAAATGCCTCCCCGCGCTAGGCTTGACTTACACGAATTGCGGCAGAGATATCGTAAAGGCATAGCACGTTTACATCGCGAAAATTGAAGATGAAGACGGGAATACGATCTTGCAGCGAGAATTTACAGAATTGTATGGACACCCAACGGATTCAAATGGATTAAACAGTAAGTGTGTCCCCATCCCCATACCATTTCCTTCTCAGTATAGAGAGTATGAGCAAGTCGTCTATTCAGTTAGCAATGCAAATTGCGATGTGGGCTGTTTGTTGTCACAATGTAGCCAGTTATATTATCGATTATTAGGCAAGACTAACTGTACAAGTGGCGTTTTTGCCACATTATAGACCGCAGGCCTCAATGTCAACACCCGGGATCAACCCCATACAAATTGGGTCCGGAAAAGAAGCCCAGCAAAAAAGATCTCGACTCTGTCGTGTACAAGGTCAAGACGGTGATTTTCATATCGAGGAGAATCAGGCAGAAAGTCCAGGGCCAAGAGTATACATCATGTCATGTGGTGCCCAGTTTCTCATATTTCAGCGTTCGTTCGGTTTTACAGACTATAATCCCACAGTCCCCCCACGACCTGATACCGCGAGCTTTGGTGGCCTTGGAGACACAAGTCTTTCGAATTACTTTTCCGGCCCATAGATCACGGCCGGGGTTGCTCTAGTGTGGATTCGAGGGCAGAAGCACGTCTTGTCCACGAATATCCACTTGTCTACCTTCTCAGAAATGAGGACTGTATCGCTAGGGTTCTTACATTGAGAAATCCCAGCATCTACAGCGGTTAACACGGATGATACAGAGAAAAGCTCTCGAGTTTCAGAAACAATACCTGAAGATCATCAGAGACATGGATCCCGACCTTATCAGGACGCTGTTTGATCATTTTATTTGATGAATGGGAGCCAGTTCAACCCTCATTTTTCGTAATCGACGAGGCGGGACGACCCACCAAAACAGAAATGAAGGATTTCTCCGCATCTCACACCCCGATATTCTAGCTGTGTTCATCGGGAACAGACTTGTCACAGATCCAATAGTCTTTTCGACAAAGACGAAGCAAGCATAAGACCAAAAACAGCAAAATACAGCAACCGTAGGACGAGGAGCAACAACCGACAGTTTCACCTAATTGGCCAGTGAGAAATCGTTCTCTCTTACGCAACAGCTGTACCTGCAGCATTAAAAGCGGACTGGTTTAGCAAGACTCCAAGACGAGCCTTGTCGATTTGCATATCAGCTTCGGTGAAGCTAGAAAGATAAATACCAACGAAACGAAGCTTGGACTCGAGTACCACAAAATTATCGTACCAAAAGTTCAACACCCAGACGTGGTTTTACAAGGATAAGCGACGGATTCGCGACCATTGATACGATTAACAATCCACTTGCGTCGATCGAAAGAGACTCAGAGACTCCAGAGACATAGTCGCGCAGGAACCATCCAAGAATGGGATTGTCCGAAAGCCCTTCTGGAACCATGTATCCACAAAGCATATATTCAGATAGTCAATCTACATGTGGTCGGGTTGCGCACTTTACGTAGTCATTCTCCTCGCTTCTCCTATGCTCCAGCTAGTCTTTACTCTCGGTCACCACATCCCAGATTCCAGTCACACAGCATGTTGCTTGCAATCTGATGCCAGTGGCTTTGGTATTATCCTGTGTTTTCTCTCCACCATATCTCTCACATCAATCTTATGGGAAAGTCACAGGCACTGTATTTAGCTCGTCGACAAACGGAAAACGGAAACTTCAATTTTGAAGGATGTTAGTTCAATGTGGAACTTTAAACAAACTCATAAATAGCTTTCCATAGCACATCTATCATCATAATTATTACTTTTGTTACATGTACTTCCAAGAATCTACTTCTTCACACAGCAATTCCCATCTTTCACAACCTCATCCGCCAACTCCTTCATCTCGCAGCTTGACGGCTCTGGTTCCAGTTCGCCAAAGTCTTTCGCCAGAGAATCGCACAGAGTAGCTAAGTTAACGTCTTTATCCGATAGACCCTTGGGGACATGTGTTGTCCAGCGGATGAACGTCGTGTTGTAAACCTGTAAATGGTTGGTTTATCACCTTTTTTTCTTATATTTTAAATGCATCATATGTTACTCACATTGGACCACTCGGGATGATGATTCCAGATTTTGCACTGCAGCGAAACAGCCGTCATGAAGTCCTACGCAAAGCTCATCATCAGCCATTGTCCAGCAGTCCCGGAATCTAATCTATACATGTACACACCCACGTCTTTGCGAAATTTTTAAACTTAAAACTCCGCTCCAAAGCCTCTCCATTAGCTGCCAATGTCCACCTGCCGCCATTCGATACAAGCAGCTGGTCAAGCTTGGGAGATTGAGAGGACATGAATCTAGATTGTCTGATGCTGGAGCTGGCGAAGGAAATGGTCTTGTGGGAGATGAGTAAGGAGGGAAATTTTGAGCGGGACATTTCTTTCTTTATAGGCAGTTGATGAATGAGATTTTGGTGTTTCTGATGAGATGTATAGTAGGAAGGTTTTTGGTTGAGAGTTGTTTGGCAGGAATTCGCCTTGACTAATGCACGGCTAATTTTTAAGCTACTCCAGGGTAAGGCATACATACGAATACTATATGTGCTCGCTCTACCATAAGTCGAGCTAATCCAGGCTTCGACATTGATAAAACAGCTATATGGTGAGATGACTTAATACATGCACTAAATCATCCAAATGGCTGCCCGACTCGGGATTGATCCTCAATCAAGACCAGACCAGACACTTCACGCAGGGTATGTGATACGGGTTCAAAGAAATATTACTCCGTATTCGCATCCAGTATTACATCGGACACTGCCTTGCATTTGCTTCAGATACGACAGGAACACAATCGACCATTTGTGCAATCATTTACTAAAAAAATCGCATGCCGCCAACACCCAACTCGTGGAGCTTTGACACCTCCCTGATAAAGACGTGAAGTTGAAACATGTCACTCTAATAACCTTCTCCTTAAAGTAAGGGCCGCCGGGTCAACGTCGGGCGAATTGCAACGCAGGGGCCAGAGCGACTACCCGCGGGGTGATAAGCAAAGATAAGGGTCAGCAGCATATTTCTCTCTGAGTCAACCTCGAGATCTCGTCCGCCCCGCATCACTCGCGCCTGAATCTTGCAAACAAAGCCTCGACATCGGGATCACGAGCGACTGCCCAAGATGGCGACCATTTACATTGACGAAGACGTTGGCAAGGACGAGGTTTCCCACACCGGCACCGAGGAGTCCCCCTACAAGACGCTGCAATTCGCCTATCTCCAGCGTCCCGCTGAGGCCCAATATCTGACCCGCAAGTCGCAAGCCGAAGATGAGACCGCAAAGGAGTGGAAGCCCGTCGCAAAGGCTGCCCTGAAGAAGGCCGTCAACTTCTTCGACGTGCAGAAGAAGAAGGCGGCCAAGGAACAGGAGCTGGTGGTCAGACGCAAGAAGGAGGAAGAGGAGCGAGCCAAGGCCTTGGAAGCCGCCAAGGCTATTGTTATCACCGAGGACCCCAGCCTTCCTGCTGCTGTTCGAATTGGGCTGGACGAAGTTGGCGATCACATCAAGCTGCGCAAGCTGGAAGACCCCGAGAGCAAGGGCACTCGCGTGCGCGTCTTTGGTCGCGTGCATCGTGAGCGCAAGCAGAAGGATGTCATGTTCGTCACTCTCAGAGACGGCTATGGCTTCATGCAGGTGGTCATTTCCGGCCAGCTGGCAAAGACTTACGACGCCGTCACCCTCACCCGTGAAACCTCGATGGAGATCCTGGGAGAGATGCGAGAAGTCCCTGCCGGTGCCCGGGCTCCTCTCAACCGCGAATTACACGCCGATTTCTTCAACATCCCCAAGCACTGGAAGGCCCCCGGCGGTGACGATGCCATTACCAACAGAGTTCAGGCGGACGCTGAGCAAGCCATGCTCCTCGACCAACGACACCTTACACTTCGCGGCGAAGTCGCTTCGGGCGTCATGATTGTCCGCGATGCTGTCGAGTGGGCCTTCAACCAGGCCTACAAGGAGCTGAGATTCCGCAAAGTCAGCCCTCCTGCCCTCGTCCAGACACAAGTCGAGGGTGGTGCTACGCTGTTCAAGTTTGACTACTATGGCGAGGATGCCTACCTCACACAGTCTTCTCAGCTGTACCTGGAGACCTGCCTGCCCTCAATGGGCCACGTTTACTGTATCGAGAAGTCTTTCCGAGCCGAAAAGTCTCTGACCCGACGACACTTGTCCGAGTTCACGCACGTTGAGGCCGAGCTTGACTTCATCACCTTTGACGACCTGCTGTCACACATCGAGCAGATCATGTGCCGTGTGCTCGAAATAGTCATGGAGGACCCTGTCGTTGCTGAAAAGATCAAGGCCATGAACCCTGAGTTCAAGCTCCCCGAGCGGCCTTTTATGCGCATGAAGTATTCAGAGGCTATTGATTGGCTTGTTGAGCACGATATTCCCAACGAAGAGGGCCAGCCCCATGCTTTTGGCGACGATATTGCCGAGGCCGCTGAGCGTCGCATGACGGACATTATCAACAAGCCCATCTTCCTGACACACTTCCCTGCTGAGATCAAGTCCTTCTACATGTCAAAAGACAAGGATGACCTTCGCGTTACCGAGAGTGTTGACTGCCTGATGCCCGGCGTTGGAGAGATTGTCGGTGGATCGATGAGAATGGACGACTATGAGGAGCTGATGGCCGCATACAAGCGTGAGGGCATTGAGCCCGAGGCCTACTACTGGTACACTGACCAGAGAAAGTAAGTCGCAACATGTTCCAATATTGAAACTGTATTCGTTCATTTGCTAACGATATTCCTTAGGTATGGAAGCTCTCCTCACGGAGGCTACGGTCTGGGACTGGAGCGATTCCTTGCCTGGCTTTGCAAGCAACACACTGTTAGAGATTGCTGCTTGTATCCTCGTTACATGCACCGTTGCAAGCCTTAGAAGCTAAACTAAGAGTTAGACTTGTTTGTTGGTTTATGAGAATACATGAAAGACGGACTTGCTTTAGGCCAGTTGTTAGAATATTCCCTGTCTAATGAAAAGCATGTGAATGAGCGTATGAGGAGTTTTAAGCTTGTGATATTGCCACCCGAAATCTATATTTGTCAAGTGACTGCTCTGATGATCGTGCCATGTAAGCGAATCTGTATATAGCACATGCAGGACAATGGTGGTAGAACCTCGATGGCTGTAGACATCATCATCACATGTCAAAAACTATCGCAAAGCGCAAGTTTTGCTAGACGATAAATCTGGATTACCATCGAGATCGATTTGTTGGGGTAAAGTTTAATGTGCGATAGAGCGTGCCAGCCTAGCTGACAATACGGTATGTAGAGAAGTTGCCACATTCACATGCAGATGAAGATGAGGAATCACATGCAAGATAGGAGCGATCAATTCAATAATTCTTTTCCTATTATTATTAATAGCACTGTCTTTCTTAGTATATTGACTACCTAGTTATATTATTGCTAAGGGAAATACTGAAACAGCAACATGCTTGACAACTTGTTGAATAGAGGATAACAACATCAATCAATATATATCCTTACACATTTACCCAAGTAGCGTAAATCGAGTAAATGCCAGTCTAACACTTTAATCCAATTACCACATCAATAACGTATACACTTCCATCGTAAACACAATCCCATCAACCTACCTAAGCAAACCCAATGGCAAACACCCCAACAAACAACCAACCCCTAACCTCACATCCAATAATCAGTTCTCAGCATGTCTTCCAGAAATCTTGTTCGCAAACACGCTAAAAAACGTCATGAAGTGCAGATCGTGCCTAAACCACATGGCAGCAATGCTCTTCCAACGTTGTCTTGACGTCATGCGCCACGATGCCGATCACCAGTCTATTTTGCATAAGCTCGCCCCGTCTAAGTGTGTTTTATTATATATATCTAGCATACCCTCGTTGATCTTTACAACTATTAGAGAGAGTTTTTCTCAGAACGTTATATTTCATCTCAAAGAGAGAAGAAACCTATACTTCAACTAAAGTTAACCAACTACATATACCAACAAACAATACATACACATACAACATGTCTTCCGACGACAAGAAGACCAACACCGGCAACGTTACCGACCAAGTCACCGGCACCGCCCAATTCGCCACAAGCGTCCTGGGCAACACTGTCGGTGGCCTTGGTCGTACTGTCGGGGGAGTCGCCGGCGCGGCAACTCGAGGCCTCGGAGGCACTGTCACTAGCGTCACCGGAGATGCTGGCCGGCCTGTGGGAGATGCTGTGAGCTCCATCGGAACGGGGTTGGAGGGGGGCTTGAATAGTATTTCCAAAGGAGTGGAGGATGCGGGACAGTGGAAGAAGCAGTAAAGGGAAGAAGAGGGATTGGGGGTTTGAATGAGAGGCAGACTGAGAGGGCCTCGAGTCCAAAACTATCATCAGTAATGAATTTGTAACAAACTTGACTTGTCATATCATGTATTGTCTCCGTTTCGTGCTATTGGCACTATAGGCTGTAAAAAACTACCGTATGATAACACTTGGATCCGGCTGAAACTAAACGCATTGACTCGCAATGTAACACATATGAACCTCCTGTAGCCCTCCTTCTCACGCCCGTAGCCTCTATCTCCATGATTACCCATCGATTCTAACTGCACCCCGTGTCATTACGGCGCGAGGAAAGAAGAACGAAACCCCACTAAGTCCATTGTACGATCTGTAATCTCGCGCGACTGAGAGAGTCATGCTTCTCACCGCTTGGTCCTGCTGGCAGTGTCCGTTTAAACTTGCTCGGCGCCCCAGCCGACATCAGCTTCTCGCATGTTGCTCGGGGGTTCGATCGAGGGGATGAACTCGAGGGCGACGTAGCCGATGCCGATGATGCCGACAGCACCACCAGCAATGTTGCTAATGACCTTGCTGCCGAGGAGAAGGCCACCGAGAAGGATATAGACTATCAAACCTGTCAGAATAGCTCAGAACAAGGAGCTAGGTGCTGAAACATACAGATACCACGGCCAACGAAGGAAAAGAGGAAGTTGGCATATCTTGAAACCTGAGGGGGGATTTGGAACTCTAGAATCCTGGTTAGCATAATCCACTTCTGATTGACCTGGGAAACAAAGAGAGCAGCATACCTAAAAGTGCGATAGCAAGGCCAAAGACAATCATATAGATGCCAATGACGAGGTTCTGGCTATAGTTGACCAACAGTCAGCATCATCGACCGTAGACCAACCCCATAAGGCGGAAGTTTGGGTAAACGCTCGGCACCATGGCATGGCTGCGCTTTGCGTCGCACTCGAGCGAGCGAGATTCCGAATCTTGTCTTTCTTCGAGTTTTTCGAGGAGACTTACAAGCCAACGGGGAAGATATGGAAAACGCCCCCAAGAACGGTGATGGCCGCCACGGCCAAGTTAACAAAGCGGCTGCGGCGCATCGAGGCGCGAATGTTAGCAAAGACTGTTCAATTGAATCGCCCGAATCATGCCGCTGGGCCAGAGACATACAAAATATCGGAGAGCTCCATGGCTGCGAATCGGCGGAGAGAGACTGTATCAAGAGTTGAGACTGAGTTCGATCAAGACGGAGGCGTCGCAAATGCGTGGATTTTAAGTCTCGCGGGGGAGAGATTCGTCGCACGTGCGCTCTAGGCAGTGGCTCGGGCAGGGGGACTGAGGATGAGAAGAGAGGGAAGTAGGGAGAAGAGGAGGCGGTTACGTGCGAGTCATGGGAGACAAATCACAAGATCCAAGCTGATGATGTTGGAGGCTTGCGCAATCCTTTCAGACAGCTATCCGGATGTCTTTGATGGCGGGCAACAAACAAGGCTGTGGCTGTGCGGTGACGTACTTGCCTTGGTGGGTGTGCGGTAAAAGACCGTCAAAACTCCGGAGACTGGTCGCGGCTAAGGATACAAAGATACAAGCACCTCCCAAACTCAGGTAATAAGCAAGCTCCTTCTAAGGCATTCGCAGGGAGCTTTACAACGTGCCTAATAAGGGGATTCTTCAAGTATTACCTTGATCATATCCTCTAGTGATTCTTATCTTGTGCGCACGAGCGAGACTCTTTGATCTTTCGCAAGTATGATGATTGCAGAGATACGGGGATCACAGAGCTGGGAATGACAAGGCCCAAGATGAGAGTGGTTTTCAAGTGCAGCTATGCTGAGAGAACAGCATCACTGACGGGAACGGGCTTTACTACTAAAAAAAAAAAAAAAGTAGAAGAAGAAGAAGGGAAAAGCTGAGCACTAAGCTGAGACGAAGCAGTCTGGCCTGACCAAGTCCATCGAGATACTCACGGAACAAGACGGCACGAGCCGGAATATGTTGATATACTCCGTACATCGGTATCGGAGTTTTTGAGCCAAGCAGATGATCTGTCACACTGCCCCTACAAGGCAAATACTCCGAGCCAGGTTTGCCCGCAAGCGAGGAATCATGTCATTATGATCCAGCTCGCATAATATAGATGGGGTCATGGTTACAACGGAAGGCAGAGTCTGAGTACCTGATATTCCACTCTTACTCTGGGAAATATGCCCAAGTTGGGTTGACCACAGTGTTCTGACGCACGGCTTACAAAAGATTGAAGCAGAAATAATAAAATATACTCTATTATAATAAGGTTATACATGTGTATTATATTTTAGTGTAAATATAGTGCTATCATGGTGCTATCATGGTGTATTATAGTCTACCAACCTAGCCATGCAGACATGTAACCTTACCTCCTACACCTTGGTAGTTGGGTACCTACGTTG
Organism: Trichoderma sp. TW21990_1; assembly: GCA_010015515.1. Lineage (NCBI taxonomy): Eukaryota > Fungi > Ascomycota > Sordariomycetes > Hypocreales > Hypocreaceae > Trichoderma > Trichoderma sp. TW21990_1. The sequence continues at coordinate 899,495 of ML974118.1, forward strand.
TGATAATTCTCCACTCTAAGCTAGGAGGGATACCTGATAAGCAGTCGCTAAATTTGCTGATTTGCTCTTTTCCGGGAATCTCTTAATTCTCTTACGGCCGATCGTCTCATGGGCAGATCGGTGGGTACATCAAGAGACCATACTTGCCAGGGTGAGCTAACCGCGAAGTTACATGTAGTAGTATTGAACGCGGGAGATCCATGGATGCTATAATACACGGCGCCTATAGTGGGATTGTGATGCGGCCGCTCCTGCTAGGGCATGGCCTCCACCAGCTGTCGATTAAGACCAAATCAGCATACATGTATAGTAGGTATCGTGGGCTGTATAAGCAAGGGGGGGAATCGCATGCAACCAAGGGCTTCATATCCGACGTATTGCTAGGTTGCTTGGTGGGAAGTACATACCGATACTAACATCATATGCAGGATGGAGTCTGTTATGCATCTAGGGGGAACCACAGCCACTAGAACTCGCACAAGTGCTCCGCCAATGCTGCAAAACCTCCCAAGACATGGCGTGGCATAGAATCTCTAGTCAGCGTACAGCACGTCGAATGTCTTCCATTCCGTTGAGCTTCACAGTCGGGCTTTGAATATGCCGAGCCAGACTAATGCGGCTCCATGTCTACACGCCTTGAAGGTGTGGTAGCACAGCATTTCGGGTGCCAGACGGACGCGGAGTGTGGAGCATACCCATCTACGATTACATGTCGATACACACAGACGTCTCCTCCGTATAGAGTGTGCCATTTCTTGTCCATGCAAGACAGGCCTCGTCTGCTCCATGTTGTGGTGTCCAGTCCATGCAAGCTGCACCTCACGCAGAAGTCGAGGTCTAGACCCGCTGCTACCAAGCACTACGAAGCTCAAGCACAGCGCTATGATCCGCGTCAGCAAGCGTGAGGGGAAGACAACGTGGGAAGCATTCAGTCCAACTTCTCGTGGGTATACATCTTGAGCATGACGCCAGTCGGGACAGGGTACCTTGGCTTTGCTTTTTTGACAGTCCGGCGTTACCAGGGCCCTTGTCGTCAAGCAGCTATCACACGCACACCCCACGATTTTGAGGGTCATCTTACTAAGAGTGTGACCGACGATAGACACAGTACGAACAAGGAAGGACGACTCGACAAGGACTCCAGAAGCGACCTTTGCACAGACAGAGGGAAACAGGCTGAGGCCCCGAATGCGAGGGGAAGACCTAGACCACTCTCGCATGCTGATCGTTTCAGCTGGATGGCCAAGGTAGCGCCATGTGATTTGTGCCACGTCAATCCTCTTGTGACAATGGGAGTCGTGGCGTAGATTAATTAGATGCATGGCCGAGACAGAGACCAGCCCATGTGTGCTCAGCTCACCTACAGTGGTAGAGCTCCAGGACGTGGATCCGTACTTAAAGGGCGAGCATCCGTTTCTTTTCTTGATATCCAGCTTCATCCTGCAAGCATTTCAAGTTTCCGTCCTCCCATTGTCGTACCTACCTATCACGTTTTACAATACATATACATTAGCACCCTTTCATTCACTTACACCAAGGCCAAGTCCAATCTATAACCTCACATTTGGCTTTTCAAGAACCAGACTAAACAATTCATATCAAAATGTCTTCCTCGGGCAGTCTTCCCATTACTCCCATCACCAGCGTCGGCTCAGTCAATAACCCTTTCGACAGGGTCATCCCAACGGCAGATCAGGCAGCCTCCACATTCGATTTTAGTAAAAGGCTATGGCAGGACCTCCTCACAAAAGCTGGTTCCATGTCGTTCAATAGCAACACGGTCAATCTGGCCAGCCTGGCCAAGCACGGGCCAAAGCTCCCCGACGAAATGGAGGGGACCACCGAGCTCGCAGGATATGCCAAATGGTATAAAGCAGAGCAGCCCACATCATCCGCCTCCAACACGGTCCACGGTATTCGTCATGGATTGAGACGGCGATGGGACCTGATGAAACCCAACCCTACACCCTGTGAGATATCGAAGCGCAGCGATTTCAAATTTGCGGACAGCGAGTCCAATGGCCTTGTTTTTATGTTCCTCGCTTGGTCCTATGTCCTCAGTGCATATTTGCTTGAGAGGCAGCATATTCCCATCACCTACGAAGACTCATATAAGCAATTGGATAATGGAACCTATGAAGGCGGTGCCTTCTTCATAGACCTTGGGGACGCCAGTGATGAAGAGTATCGCTGGTGGTCAGCTCTTGTCCATCCGGATCAAGGATGGAAGGCTGCTTATTCTTCACAGCCAGTGTGGGCAGTGACGTTTGGGGACCAGCTCAAGTTTACTATTCTGAACGAACGAAACATGTTGCCTTCCTCCACTATCAATCCTCCTTCCAGCCGGGAAGCGCTCGCATTCCTTTCTCGGTTTGCTGCCAGGTTCGATTTGGGGAATCAGGTGTCACTTGGACTCGCAATGGCACTGACCATTCCACTTCACAATAACACGTCATCAACCATACAAATACCAGAGCCATATCTTACCAAGAAAGACGTTGCATCTGTATCATGTTCCATCTTTGACCATGAGCTCCACAACCTGTCGTACTACATTGTTCTTAGCTCCAACCCTTCCTTCGTTGCCTCGGCTCTTTGGTCAGTCTTTTGGGAGCCTGAAATCGACTGCAATTTAGCCAGCCCCTGGTGCAACGCCATCATTGATGTCATTAAGCCTTTGATCGACGGTCATAAGCTTGAGACGCTGGGCCACGTACTGGCTCAGCGGAGACCTGGCGTTGCCGCTTTGTGGTATGGCTTAGTTGCCTGTGGTACCACAAAAACCATCTTGTCGATCATTCCATACCTTGAGACTTTGCACACTACCATACCCGCGAGACATGTTCCAGAAGTTTCCGTCTGGACTGACACTCCTCAGTCGTTTATGGATCTTGCCGGATCCGGCCCTTATTTGCAAGAGAACCAGATCTCTCGCGAAGACTTGTGGAGGCTTCGACACGAGAATTGGGACACTTGGAAGGGTGGCGTTCACTTCCGCCACTTGCCAAACACTCCCTTCCGCCCCTTTGGCTCAATTGATGCCGAGGAAGTAGAGGTCATGGTGCGCCCGCATCTGGAGTGCCCGAGACATAAATGGGTCTATTCAGGCTTCACTTGGACCCTCAGCAATGGGATTGACATGACCCATGAGCCGCGTGTGTTGACAACCTCATGGGCTCAGTTTGAGGCTGAGTCGCACATTAACTTGCTCCCATCTCGTGTGGGTGAGCCAGATTTTAACATGGATTACACGGCATCCAAGCAAGCTACCGGTGACATCTTCCGGTGGGCCGCCACAGAGATGGAGGAGGCTGGCAAGCACATCTACTCTCATCCCTGGGTCAACGTGGATGCACATATTACTCTTGTTGAGCAAGAAAAAAACAGCCCTAGACCTATAGGAGTAGTGCGTGTGTCGAATATGGATAGAGTCAAGGAGTGGCTTGTTAGCAACCGTGAGTAAACCCCGTCGTTTCAGTGCCCTGGGGTGTTTGTTGATCATGGCTAATCAGTTGCCTACGGTTTAGAAGGAGATGAAGACATGGCTGGCACCAGCGAGGAGCAGAGCCTGACCTGAAATACATGACACTGCTATTTCATTTCATTCTTTCCGCTTCTTTGTATATATGGTAATGGTCAAAAAGGCGAGCGGCATTGCATATAGACTGATAGAGACGCCAGCCGTTTAAATGTTTTGTTATTCTCTTTTGTCTTTTTTTTCTTTCTTAGGATGTTGGAAGATGGCAAGTTTGCTAGGTCGTAGGCCGGGCTATGAAATGGAAACTGGGACAGACAGTAGGAACTCAGACATAGGGACTGGGTACTTCGGTATTGGGAAATGGGAACTACTAGGTAGAAGAAAAGGATCTGCGGCAAGTCGCACTTAGTATTTCCTAGTGATTACTAGTTCGCTCATTATTGGATTAGTTGCCTAATCTAATGTAAAAGAAACATTTGCGAGCCAGCCTTGCATAAGTTGAAATGCAGGAAGACAATAGTAGACCTACACTATCCAAGAGAGGAAATTGAAAGCGAGAGCAGAGCCCTCGTGAGCCAGTTCGAGGGGTCTAGCTAGAGTGAGAAAAGAGACAACAACCCAACATGGACTGACATATTACTACTAGGTATGACAATCCAAGTCTCCAGCTCTTATCCAGCAACACTCTTATCCAGCAACGGCGATGAGGCATCGGAAGGGGACCAGATTGGCTCCACGAGAGATGTGGCGGGGCGCAGGAGGCACTAGCAGCGTTTAACAGCGCTGTGCTTTAGCGCTCTGGTCCTTCATTTATAGGGCATCGAATCACTAAAGGCACATGACCTGGGGACTGTGTACGATAAATCCATAAACGCTGGGCAGCGACACGATGATACTACTTTGCCGCATGGCCATGTATGCCTTCATGGTTTGCGCATGCTGGTTTTGCGGTTTCTTTTTCTTGACTCCGGCTTGGCGAGGTACCAGCGCGCAGAGCATCATATCGCATCTACTGTGCGTACGGAGTACATACTGTACTGCACTCCGCTGAGGGGCCGGCTAATGCATGTCGCCTATTTGCCGCCTCATGTGCCTCAACCTGGGAATCGAGGCATGTTGAGCTGCCTTGTTGAGCAGTTGCCGCACGCCCCCAAGGCGCAGCAAGTTGGCCCAAGGCCAGGGAGAAGATGATCAGGCGTAATCGCCTTGGTGAACACGTTGGGGAATGCATTCTCTCCACTGCATGCTTCTGTACTACTGGAGGGAAGATTGCTGCCTCTTGATTCGGCACTCGTAGAAGACCGGGGATACGGGGTGGATCCCGGCGCGGCTAAAGTCTAGATCCGGCCCCTCCCAGCCTCAGGTCTCAAGACCAATGATGGCATGCCGGAAGCTGTCGCTCTTGCCCCCAATCCGACTCGTCTCCTTGCATCAATCCTCCCTCTCCAGCTGCACCTGCCTTGGACTGACTTTTCTCATTGCTTTTCGCCAAGTACCTAGTACTTAGAATTCCAAGAGAGGCCAACCATGAGATGGTAAGTACCTCTGGTACTGGCATTGGTACTGGTACTTGTGCTTGGCAAGCGGGGGAAGGCTCCGTTGGTGCTGCAGAACCTGCATGTTGGACGTGTTCGTTGACTGGGCGAGGCTTGGAAAGAGACAAGTCATAGGATAGTTGGGGGAGAAAAAAGAAAAAAGAAAAAGTCAATTTTTTTAGGGGCATCAGGGCTCGCTCTTCTTTTTGCCCTCGTCTATTTTTTTCCCTTCAGTCTAGCTTGTGGCATCCCTCGTCTTCTCCTTCATTAAACAACATTCCTATCAGGATTTAACTGTACGAATAACGCCGCTTCACTCATACAACGTCGGGCTTCTAATCAGGCTGCTCATCATCTTCATTACAATGGAGTCCACGCAGCTTCAGCAGCAAAAACCTCGGCAATGGCAGCATCTCGCTGGCCCTTCTCATCAACCGCTGTTGTCCCCGATCGAGGAAGAGGCTGTGGCTGGACTTGCACATATGAACAAGCGAGCTCACGAGGATCCCATCATTATTGACGACGACTTTAACGAGGAGCGTGGCGTAAAGCGGCGGCAGACTTTGGATTCTCGTGACGGTGTTGGAGCAGTCACCGAGACAGCTGCAGATGCGGCCTCTGAGACAACTGTTGAGAATGAAGCTTCTGAGGCAACTCCTGCGTTGATTTCTGAAGAATCTGGTGAGCAGACAGAGGAGTTGACTAATGATGCCAGCGATCATGGAAAAGCCTGTCAGGGACAGTTGCCCGCTGCTTATATTGAGCAAGCAAGCAATCGAGTATTAAGTTATGATGGTACAAGCACCTGGATTGGCAGTATTCAGGATTCGCGGTCCATAGGCTCAAGCAACGGCAATCGAAGCACTCCTCACACAAGTCCTCAGCCAGAAAGCCACGGAGAGGCAGATGACCAAGAGGACACAGAAGTCGATCCTCCCTGCAGAGTTTTGCTTGACAAAAGCTCGCTGGAGCGTCCGCTGTATCGATACCCGGTTTCCGAAGCCGATAGCGAATGCTTTGCGCTGCCCAAGTCCATGTGGCCCATAGAGCACAAAACGGACCCATTCCGAGATCCCTCATGGGAACACGAATTTCAACAGTTTGGAACATTTATGTGCGAGCATCCACGCGGTCTTCGCCCGGAAAGCAAGGTTATTTGCAAACAATTGCTCAAAGGTGAACAACCGATTCCCGAAAACTCCCTATTCGACGACGATATAATCGGTGCCGCGTGCAATATGGTCCAGCATCGAAACGAGATCATGGTATTCCGCGACATCACTCCTCTGATTGCGCCATCGGCCGAGATTCTTGCTTTACGCGGCCAAACTCATACGGGTTTGATGTACGAATCCACAAACGAAATATGGTCGCACTCCCAGCCGATTCTTCGCATCCAACCACAGCCCACCTATGCCGTTGGATTCCAGAGCCCGGCATTTACGACGGAGCAATACCACAAGGTTTGCAAACTCTTCGACGACCGGCGCACGGATAGCTCGTCTCCTATCGCGAGCACACCTTTCATGTTCTTCCCGTTTTTCTCGTGCGAAATTGGGTCGCTCTCAATGGCCCAGCGCCAGAACACACACAACATGACAGTCGGCATGCATGGTGTTGTCGAGCTCTTCCGCAGTGTCAAGCGTGAAGCGGAATTGGACCGTCAAGTCCTGGCCTTTTCTATTTCGCACAGCCACCGTGAGGTGCAGATTGTTGCGCATTATCCAGTCATACTTGGGGAGAGCATAAACTACTTCCAAGAGGTTCTCCATTCGTTTGACTTTGCTGATCCTGGTTGCCTCGATAGGTGGGCTGCGTACCGCTTTACCAGAAATCTCTACGACCACTGGATGCCGATGCATTACAAACGGATCTGTTCTGCCATTGATGATATTCCTCATAATGACGCTAAGATGGGCACCGGGTGTCATCGGGCCTGCTAACGCCAAATATTGGATCGTTTGGGGAGTTTTTCTACACGCAAGGTACTTTAAGGCTGTCAGGCTGTCAGCGGGCTTATGGGGTCATATTTTTTCGACGATATCAGTTCTGTGATATGCATCACATCTTTTCCTTTCACTCTCTTTGTTTCATGTCCATCAACCATTCCTTCTCCGTCTCTCTCTCTCTTTTCTTTTTCTTTTCTCTTTTCTTTTCTTTTCTTTTCCTTTTCCCCCCCATTTTCTGCATTTTATTTTCAGTATCTTGAACTTGAACTGCAGGGCCTATTTCTAGGCTAGACGTTGGTCAAAAATAATGCTCGTCAATTTGGTTTTGGGGGCGGGGGTTTAACGGGTTTACATAAAGACAACTCGTTTTACTTGGAAGTTAAAAATGTATATTCAATCATATTTCATGGCAGATTGATCCCACAGCCCGTTCTGATGTATTCAGGACTTTCTCGTCAAGATTCAGCATCTAATCATAACAGAAAACGATATTCATCGACTTCACGGCTTGTACTGTGCTATCGGAACCCTCTACACGCCTCAGAAATAGCGTCTTCACAGAGCCGAATAGCTCGCGACTTTACCTCGTATTACCTGGGGATGCGCAACTACCCCAACTGCTGGATATGCAGACGCCCACTCACTAGGCGTGTCGATACTCACTTCCTTTGAATCGCCACCCAACATGCATGCGGACAGAATTCTGTCCGTCCGAATAACAAGGCTATCGCTTTTACTTGGACGTTCATATGACACAAATATGCAGGGCAGCCATTTCACTCACATGTCAACCACTAGGTGCGAGTGAAGAATACCAAGAGGGCGCCAAGTGGGCTTGCCCAGAAGCCATGTTTCATGCGGATTGCCTCGTTCATACCGTTACTTGGTCGGCAGAGGTAGTCTAGAATCTTAAGCTGACTTGTTCCGATGGATGAGCTGGACGAGGGCTTGCATGAGGGATCCCGGTTCTTCCTACACCGCCTCGATGAAGTTGCGCACAAGAGACATTTGTCTTGGCTGGAATTGAGTGGCACTCATTAGAGCAAAAAGATGAAAATCAGACTGAGACGCTCGCGAGGCTTGACTGGTGTCCAAGCAAGGTACAGATACAACCATCCAGCCTGGCCATTGGGTACCTATCAGCTGTACAAGGATCTTTCCGTTTTTCCTAGATACATCCCATGCAAGGAAATCCGCCCAGGGGCTCCGTCTTTTCGTTTCTTTTTCCTTTTGTCTCACTTTTTTTTTTTTTTCTTTTTTTCTCAGGCGGTATTCCCGGGACACAACCCTAGGCATTTGTCTATGATGCTTACAGGCTACGCTCAAGAAGTTTGGGCATGACCTGTTAACAGCCTGAATGCGGAATCATCATATTTAATAATAGAGTGGGCCATTTCTTGAGGTGCCTGCACGAATAGACGAACCGGCGCCCTTGAAGTAGAGCCGAAGGATGCAAGGCTTCATGCACCATGCAGGCTTTTCTATCACACCGAGATTGCGGATACTACATACTATTCACATTGAACAGTGGAGAAGGAGGCTGTGTATGTGTGTTGGAAATCAATAAATCAGCTAGGCTGCAGCTGAGGAGACTACACTGTGTAATGACCGACTCGATCGACGGCATCATGAGCCTGATTCTGGATCGCTAGGGGGGGGAAGGGGGGGTGTTGGTATGTTAGCCAACCTGCAAGGTGTTTTTAGTATCTTACTGCCGTTGTCCCTGGTACGAAAATAGTCAGCTTCGGGTATTACCTTGGTGATCATCTGTATGAGGAAAGGTGTAGTCGGGTCGATCATGTTTGTTGTGCACCCCTATCGCATCCTAGTAGTACTACAAGGGGAACATGGAGGTGTCAAAGACCAAGGCTCTGCTGCATTGACCAAGGCTGTGTAAATTATGTTTGTGTTGATCTTTCTTTATGTCAATGATCCAATTCCCAGTCTCAGCTGGCATAAAACTGCATCGTCCAATGTCACTTGGTAGATGCAGAGAAGTAAACGGCGCGCTTGAGTACTCGTAGTTCGTTGAGCATCACATTTCATTCCGTGAATATCGGATTTTCGATTAAACGGTGAATTGATCTAGTTTAACAAACAACAACAGGTACTATGCCGCCAAAATGGTCTACCTGACTATCCAATTCAGCACGTAGGGGATTTGGCATAGTAGGCCTGTTGATTCTACGTCTACCCTCGAGTTACTCGGCAACAAAATTGAACGGGGATATCTCTATAGGTCTTGCAACTTTTTTTATATATATTTCATGTCTTTTAGAGCTACTCTTTAGCAAACCGAAAATATTTAATTATCGTACCATTGCTATAATAACACAGGCGAGGTGTTCAAGCAGCCTCAGCACGAAAATACGGCCAAGTAATAGGGACACAAAGCGCACAAACGGAAACACCGCGATAAAGTAGACGGGGAGCGGTATTTATTTTACTTGAGCAAATATTCGCGATATGATTCTTGTTCTTCCACGACTTCACCATCAAATGTTCTGCTCAATTGAGACTGCTGTCGTTTTGCATAATAAAGATCGACATCACATAGCTCTTCAACGCAGAGGAAAGAAAAAACCGACAGCAATTCATCGACACAGAATCATCTCTCCTAGGGCAGAGTCGTTCTCCATTGCTAAGCCAAGTTTGCCGAGCTCATCTTCCCAACGACTCTACAAGCTAGAATGCAATTCGCCACAATTTTTCTTAATTGCCGCAAACATAATACCGAGATACAAGAAATCTTTACTTTATAGTTTGGCGACCCAATCGCAGAATATATCGCCCCTAACCCTAACCGTCACCCGGAAATGCCGCCCCAAAGCGTTGTATAAATACCGAGGTCAAAGAATCATGGACCTGACGATTTCCAACCCGAAGCGGGGGGGCCGAGCAAGTTGGGCTCTTTCAGCGTCTTTTCCATCATGATTTACCATGGCTACATGTCAGGAAACAATAATTGGTTTATCCTGTCGTCTGTCTCTGCCCTTCGATTGCCCACAGTACATAGGCATATCCTATGCCTTCTGATACCGTCCCCGTCAAGCGCATCCTACCAAGAACACCCATTTTTAGCAATAACAGACACCCAGCCAAGCACTTCTCAAAGACAGGGAGCCCCGTGAGTGTTCCACAAGCCGTGCACCCGAAACGCGGCGCCGATCGGAATCCAATCTGTGGGGATATCTGGGGTAAGCGGGTCTTCATCCGGAGTATCACAAGCTACGATAATTCACATCCGTTCTATTCATTGAGAAGGGATAAAATCCCCAAGGCCATCAAAGCCTCACTTGCTATTCCCTAGCTGCATCTATACCCACACTGCCATGTGCTATCAAGAACAAAGGAAATTAAGAAAGCCCAAATCGAAACAAAAGCAAGTCCCTGGCGAGTGGTGGTGATTGTAACATGCCACACGTCCTCAAGCCCATCTATCAAACCATTATCATACAAATTACTGAGATTCACCAACAACTTTTCGGATGGCCTGAGCCACGTGGTCGATGTTGTTGGTATTTAGGCCAGCCATGCTGATTCGGCCGTTCTTGGTCATGTAGATGTGGTACTCTTCGCGGAGCTTCAGGACTTGGGGTTCTGTTAGACCGGTAAAGCTGAACATGCCAATCTGATCTGTGATGTGGTTCCAGGTGCCTGGAGTCTCCAGCTCTTCAAGCTTGGATCGGAGAGCTTTACGCATGTCGATGATGCGGCCAGACATGGTCTTCAAGTTCTCCTCCCACTCAGCAAAGAGCTGAGCGTCATTCAGCACGGTGCTAGCGATTCTGGCACCGTACAAAGGAGGGTTGGAAATCTCTGATCGCTGCAGAATGGCAAGCTGAGATGCAATGCGGGTGGTTGTGGTGGCGGCGTCAGCAGCAGGCGCGGCCACGACATGGAAGCAGCCAGCTCGCTCTCCGTAAAGACCAAAGTTCTTGGCGAAGCTCTGGGCAACTACGAGCTCAAAGCCTTGCTCGACAAAGTAACGCACGGCACTGGCATCTCGAGCAAGGTCACCAGAGGCAAAGCCCTGGTAGGCGCAGTCAAAGAAGGGGAAGTGCTTCTTCTCGCGGATAATGGCTGCCAACTCCTTCCACTGGTCAAGTGTTGGGTCGACGCCTGTTGGGTTGTGGGCACAGGGGTGGAGCAGGATGATGGAGCCTTCAGGAGCTGATGAAATGGCCGCCTTCATGCCATCAAAGTCCAATCCCCGCGTCTCCTTGTTGAAGTAGGGGTACTGGGCGATTTTGATGCCGACATTGTCGAAGATCTGGTGGTGGTTTGCCCATGTAGGATTTGACACATAGACGGTCTGGTTGCCCTTGTAGAACCTGGCGAGGAACAAAGCTCCCAAGTGAACGGCGCCGGTCCCTGAGATGGTCTGCACGGACGTGGCACGGCGCTCCGCGATCGCGGGCGAATCGGCGCCGAGCATCAGCTCCGCGGCCTTGCTAGTGAAGCTCTCGATACCGGCGATCGGGGCATACTCATGGTTCAACTCGGGGTTGTTTCGGAGAATCTCATCAGCCTGTTGTACGAAGCAGTGGGTCAGCGATGCTGTGATAGACAAGTATGTAGAGGAGAGCAGCAAGTGGGCTGGACCAATAATCGGTGCGCCAATTGAGCTTATTATTGGCATCACAAGCTAGCTTGCATGCGTCGCATTCACGGCGCAGACCTCTTTAGACGGCCGTAAAAGGGAGACTCCGTACCTTTTTTACCACGGGAAGAACCCAGGGCTTCGCATTATTATCTCGGTAGGCGCCGATTCCCTGTGAGCAAGAAAAAACCATCAGTATCAGCCACTCAGTCCAGTAGACACAGTATCTATTAGTCAAGCGTTGGGCGATTTGTGGGCTCGCCGGCTCCGACGTCGCAATCGTGATTGATTGCGCCAGAGTCGAGTCGCGGCTGAAGGTAGAATGATGGGGGACAACGGGGACATGCGTGGTTGGGGATGAAATCGGGAGAAAGAAAAGCATCATGAACACCAAACAGGTTGTGACATACCAGGTCGACCTTTAGCGGGCTGTTATCAGCCTTGTAGGCGCGGGCCAGGCCAAAGAGGGGATCTTCAGGTGCCTGGGGCACCGTTTCTGCCGGGAAGCTGGTGGTGAAAGCCATTGCGGGAGAGATGTGACTCGCAATGTTGTTGATACGGGCGAGAGAGGAGGACGGGCTTGGCTGAGGATGAGAAGGAGAGGTCGATGATGATGGAGGAGCCATGGTGGGATGTGATGGTGGGATGTCGTTCTGTAAATAAGTGTAGGTACCTAGTAGGTAGTCAAGTGGGCTGCACCTGTGCTGTAATAATCCCTATACCAATACGGAGCTCGCAGTAATACAGGCGACGCAGTGGTCTGATGGTGGGGTTGACGGCTAAATCCGCGGGGAAAGGATTGCGGCCTAGGCTGTCGCTGCGCCCTGGAGAAGCCCTGGAGCACCCGCTACGTGCGATTCGACGCCTGAAAGGCCCGCCTATGCACGTCACCAGACCTAGACCTCAGTTGAGTCTTTGAGGGCCACGGGATCCAATGCCTGCTGCAGAGAGACTGGAGCAGATGGGGGGCCTGAAAAGCTGGAGACGGCGGGACTGGAGGCTGACTGGAGCTGTTGCTATCAGGGGCGTTGCTCCCCTTGGCGGTATGATAGCCCGGGCAGCTGAGGTGAATACCTAGTAGGTAGTAGTACGTAGTACTATCGACAACTCGCGAGCACGGTACAGTACCAGGAGTCTCGACGTGGTATTCGACGGGGATCCTTGGGCAGTGATGCAGTCAGCGAGTCTATTCTGTTTCTGCCTAGCGAACAGTCCATTTATCGCCTCGAGTCGCTGAATCCGGCGCAACGGAGCGGGTGATGGGAAGCGGTGGACTGTTGCTCTGCAGTTGCATTCATTCATACCTAGTAACCTTGATGCTGGACGGAGCGGAGCTAGCAGTGAAAACAGCCAGACGGTCAAAAGGCTCGGGCAAGGGCGACGACAATACTCCGTATTAAGTCCGTAGAGGAAGAAAACAGCAGTCACTTGAAACGCCTTCGGAGCAAATAGAGTAGCTGGAATACGTATTAGGACATGGATTCAATGCATATCGGGGCATCCAGCCGCTTTTTATCTGTCACCATGCCATGTGCACTTGAGCTTCGACCGAGGCCCCGTCGGCTCGCATGGGCAGCAGAGCCGACTGCTAGCACGGAGTAGACACGGGGTACTAAAATAGAGCTCTGCGTAGATGGTACCGGCAATTTGGCAAGGACAGTCATTCGATTGTGTGTACATATACCTGGGGGGCCTCATTAATGGGAGGCAGGTACCTGCAGGTACGCGTTGACGGCAGCTGATAGCCAAGAGTCTCCATCATGAGACCTCTTTTATTACCTTTTCATATGCCTCTGGGTTTCTTCATATGCCGTCGTCATTCTCGTATGTAATGGTGCTATAATTTACTACGGGTACCTACTACCTCTAGTAGCTTGCTCAGGTACGCGTCGTCCATTTTCCCGAGAAGCACAGACATGTTCAACAGCAATTCATCACGGTGAGCCGCCGATACCAACCGATTCTTACGCAACCTGAAGCAATCGAAAAGTAAAGTGCAGGATCTAAGCTGTCGTCCAAGCCGGTACTTTTTCGAACCCCAGGTTCAAAGTCGGCATACCCAAACCCGATTGGATACACCAAATGCAGGCCATGGATCCTTGAAGCTCCCCCTTTTCATCCATGACACATAATTGTGGTTGCGAATACCGTTCGTGACACTGGCTCTGTCGGTTGGGAGTCAGGTACCCGGGGTGTAAATGGGCCCCAAGCCCCGTGGACAGAAAAAAATCCAAAAATCCATAAGAATCCCCGCAGAAAAGCGGCTCGTGCTTGGTCCCCGTCTTTTTCACATGCCGCCGTCTTTCCCCTAGCGACGCAGCCCCAATGGGTCTCTGAATAATACAATCACGGAGGCAACTTCCTACAGTGCAAAGTAATAGTAGTAGTATCGATTTTTTTTTGGTACCCGCAGACAGACAAGTTGTTCAAACTTAGTTGTCATTGGAAGAAGCTATGCTGATGCAATCATTACTTTATATAATCAGATCCCAGAGAATCAAGAATGCACACAGGCCGCTTGCCGCAAAAAAGGTATATCGTGCCGTGCTTGGCCGCTGCGTGGCCTTTTTAAGCTGTCTGTTGCCGCCGCCAACATCATCTGCCATCGAGGCTGAATCTGCTACGAGTAATTCAATGTTTTCAGATTGCGCTGACAGGTTGTTGACCAGAAGCGTCTGAAGCTCGGAAATCTCCAGCAAAGACTTCTCTGCGGTTCTGTGACGGCTCCATGTCAGTATTCCCAAGGGTGGAAAAAGCCCAAGTGTTCTTGACCTACCTCACTTTGTCCAACGTGCTTTCGTAGTGCTCCATCATACTTTGGTTGCCCTCCTCAAACATCTGGAGCTGTTCATCTGTCAACCCCTCTGTAACTGAGGCAGGGGGTTCATCTGTTCCAGGAGTGGAAGCGTCGCCTGACGGCTGCCAGTGTGGTTTGTGAGTAGCCGGGATAAATTCTGCAAAGTCCCCTACTGGCAACATGCTGCGACTCTTTTCCAGCTCTCTACGCAGCCGAGTCTCCATCATATCTTGCTGAATTCGACAGCATAGCTCCAGCCGCTGTCGTAGAAACCACAATACTCCGTCTCGATAACCTCCAAGCTGAAGGGCTTGCCCTTCGGCTGCAACATGTTCTGCGGACTTGCTACTAGCAATGCCGCCGGATGCCCATGAGCCGAGAGCACCCAGCCCCTTTGTGTACTTTTTGCGGATAATGGTCGATTCGGTCTCCCGACGAAGCTGTTCGGCCTCGTCTAGCGATCGTATGCTTGCATTAAGCTCGCGTATCATCTGCTTCGCATTCGCATCGACTTCTTCCCGTTCTCGATCGGATAATATTCGTGGCTGGTTCTGGGCAAATCGAGCCTGTGATCGGCGGGGTTGCGCCGTTGAGAGATACGCTTGCCGCACATCTTGAAGCTGTTGGTGTAGGCTTGTTATGTGTGAGTTCTGGATCGGAAGCAGTCAGAAAAGGCTCCGGGAAACTCCATCCGCTTTATCTGCGTTGACCAGACTAACAATTCGATACGCCTCTTTGAGGAAGCTATCAATGTCATCCAGCGAGACCTTCTTGACAACCGGCGGAGCGTGGTGTTGCTGAAGCAGCTCGTTGAACTGCGCTGTGATGTTTACAGCTGTTGATAATTGTAGGCTCGAGGTGTCCATCCTGTTTGAAAAGTATTCGACAATATTCAATCGCGCTTAGAAGAGCTGTCGCCAAAGCTGTCGCATTGGCCCGTCGTCTCGAGTGTCAAATGCATTGGAGCTACGTATTGTGTAAGCTTGGGACGTTATGGCGTGCTTAGTCATCAAGTCATCATTGCATCCACTCAAGGCAGCCCAAACTGAATGATTCATTTGCAGATTTCGTTCTCCGACCTATTACTGGTTGAATGCTCGCAAAGGATTGCTAGTTTCCTTATTTATTGGAATAGAATCCACAGTAGTCCGCGGCCCGGACTATTTCCGCCAATATTTGACATCCATCTGTCTCTTTACGATTCGTGGAGCAACATAATGCTGCAAGCGCTGAGCAAAATGTCCGACCGACGTTGGCTGTTGACTCCGTCTGCTCGAGCCTCGCATGCGACCTTTGGGGATTATTATTACGAGTTGTACCCGTGATGATGGCATGGGGGATGCAGATTCGCGTCTTATACATTGCCCAATGAAGATGATGCTCCCCTGATGGCTTGGTACGAGCTTCAGTTACCACCTCCAAGATCGGACTTCGCAAGCGCGAGCCAGAAGGATGTCAGCCACGAATATGCCGAACCTGCGCATAGCCAAGGCTCATCGGGTATTGCCCCGTGCTTGTACATGGATGCTTCTGGTATAGAGCAGACGTAGAGCTGCGAAGAGAAGCAACCAGACAGGCAGGAGGTAAACGGGCGACTGTCGGCTGAGCCGAATCCTTTGATCAGACTCAGCTCGGCTTTGCATTCCCACTTCAAACTATTGATGCTGGAAGCGGAAAATCATGATGCGCCACCGGAGAATATCGACGCTAATGCCAAAGCAACATTGAGTTGCGTGTGGGCGGGAGCTAACGGCTACACACTTCTGTGATTCGCGGAGAGAGATATCATGGGTTTTTTCCTTCTTGTTCGGACGTCGACCGAGGAGGAAGGGGGCGAGCCGGCGCGATGCTAATGGCAGGGGATTTACTCTTTTATGGAATTTTTTTTTTCCCCTTCCTCGCCTCTCCCTTACTGATTATTCCCGGGCTTTGCAAGTACGATTGTGTGTATTAAGCAAAAGACTAAATGGTGCCTTCGGTTTAGCATCGAGCGAGCTGGACGCCCGGCATCAACTCTTGGCAACCAACGCCATGGTTCCCCGGAAAGCTTGGGATTTTGCTCTCTTTCGTCGTATCTGCAATGCAAAGCATCTGAAGCCCAGACGGAACATTTGACCCGATTCGAGCCAAGAGTCTCTGCAGCCCTGGACCAGACGACAGCCGAGGAAGATGCCGGCAAAGCCAAGTCTTTTCGGGGCAGATAACGGGCATCGACCGAATCTGTGGGGAAACCGAACTTCGATCGTCCACAGCCAAGTGTCTCCGCTACTACCCTACCGATCTGAAGCTGAGGGCATCTCCTCTTTCTCCTCCACCTCCTCTTCTTTTTCGATCCTTCATCACCCTATTCTGCCGCCTCGTCCATCTTGCCCTGTTGAAGTCGTGGCCCAATGCGAATGCGTCGCCATGAAACAAGATGAGACGACAGAGCCAGTTGATAAAGAGACATGCGAGAGCATCTCACCGGTGGAAGGCGAATCTGACATTGATCCTCTCGGGGACCAGAAGATTGCCCGGAGTCCAGCAGCCGAGCTTCAGGATCGAAACGACCCAGGGCTGCCAACATGCCAAGGTCAGGACGAGACAATTTTCAACAATGTCGAGTTGGGGACCAGACACGCGACCAACGAGCCTTACAGCATCTTTTCCCGCCGCATGAAGATATGGATCACCATCATGGCGACCATGGCTAGTGTAGTGTCTCCGATGACTGCCCACATCTACTTTCCGGCATTGGATGCTCTAGCTGAGGAACTCAACGTCACCATTTCGCTCATCAACTTCACCCTGACATCCTACATGATATTTCAGGGCATCTCGCCAACCATCTTTGGTGATTTCGGCGACATGGCCGGCCGTCGACCCGCTTTCATCGTGGCCTTCATCATCTACTTGTTTGCCAACATTGGCCTCGCCCTACAGCGCGACTACGCCGCCCTCCTTGTATTACGATGCCTCCAGTCAGCAGGAAGCAGCGGCACCCTTGCTCTCTCATACGCCGTCGTTGCGGACATTACGCCAACCTCCGAGAGGGGGAAGTATATGGGTTTCGTCAGCGTGGGAATCAACATTGGGCCAACTATTGGGCCAGTGATAGGGGGATTATTGAGCCAATACCTTGGATGGCCGTCCATTTTCTGGTTTTGTGCCATCTTCGTTACAGTATGGCTAATTCCATGGGTTGCCACGATTCCCGAAATGTGTCGAAACGTTGTTGGAAATGGTTCAATCCCACCCCAATCATGGAACATCACCTTGGTCGAGTTTCTGAAGAGAAGGAAATCAGGCGAGAAACGAGAACTTGGGCCAAAGAGAAAGATGAGGTTCCCCAATCCCCTGGGCACTCTGCTCATTACCTTCGACAAGCAGATGAGCCAGATTCTGCTCATTGCAGCCATCATATACTGCAACTTCATTCTCGTGGCGGCTACGCTGTCGACACTGTTCACGGAAATATACAACTACAACGAACTAGAAGTCGGGCTGTGCTTCTTGCCGTATGGTGTCGGATGCTGCTTAACCGTTGTTCTGCAAGGATACGTCGTGGACTGGAACTACCGCCGCATCGCAAAGAAGTTGGGTTACGATCCGAGCCATGGGCGGAGAAACGAGATTGGCGATTTCCCAATAGAATCAGCACGCATTCAACCCATCTATCCCTCTTTAATAGCAGGCGCTGTTGCTGTCATTGGCTATGGCTGGGCTTTGCAAGCGGAGACGAGCGTGGCCGTGCCACTCGTCCTTATATTCGCCATTGGCATGCTAGTTCCAAGCACATTTAGCATTCTCAACACACTTATTGTTGATTTATATCCTGGCTCGCCAGCTACGGCTGCAGCGGCCAACAACCTCGTTCGCTGCTTATTTGGAGCCGCGGCCACTGCTGTTGTGGATTACATGATTGCTTCCATGGGCCGCGGCTGGTGCTTTACGTTCCTCGCACTACTCATGGTGGCATGTCTGCCTTGGCTCAGATTTATTGAGAAGCGAGGACCTCGTTGGAGGGCTGAAAAGTTGAGGAGGAAAAACAGTACTGACAGTGAACGAGCAGAACCGAGGGGGGCCGAGACAAAATGAGGTGATGTCCTTTACGATGACATGATTTTTGATTTCTTTTTCTCTTTTCTTTTGTTTTTCTTTTTTATATACACCTGGTTTAAGAATAGCGTTGCGTCGCATTTAGAACTGCATGGCAGCGGCGTTGGTAAATGGACAGTTGATTTGTCAACAACATAATGTACTCATGAAAGTCGTTATTACTATAGTATTAATTTTGATTGCTTCTCTTCTTCACAGAGCTAGGATTGCGTGCTCTACAGGTTCTCTCAAATTTTCCCACATCAACCAGTCAGATCGTGTCGTCCTAGCAGCATGTTAGTAATGATCATGATAGAAAATCAAAGAGTCCAATGATCATGATTCTATCGCAAAGAGGTTCAACATACGGTAATAGACCCATGGAATTAATCTTCCAGATACCCACGCACAGCGCCAGAAACTGCATCGCCACATACACAAGCTTTGTCTGCAAGATCTGGCCCGAGTTGCTGTCGGTCTGGAAGCGCTCAAAAGCCTGGTTCGTGGACATGAGGCCGACGATGGGGTTCTTAAAGGCCATGACGACCATCATGATGCTGAAGATTTGCAGTGAGTTGCCCGACATGTACATCATGATGGCGGTCATGGGGAGGCCCTTGACGGGAGCTAGAGCGACCTCCCAGGCCTTTTTGAGCTTGAGCGTGTCTCTCTCTTCGGCGGAGGGGGGCTTCCGAGGCTGGGTTTTGGCGTCCTTTCCTTTCTGGAGGGAGGGCTCGATGTTAGCTTCTGACACACAAGATTCCTTCTTCCAGTAGCGATGCCGGGGTTGACGAACCTTGGGGGCGCTGGGAGCTCCGGAGAAGCCTGGAGGGTCGATGATGCCGGCGACTTTGGACTTTGCGGCGGGAGGGGAGTTGAGCTGGGCGACCCAGTAGGGCACGGCGGGGGCCGGATTGGAAGCCATGGCTGTGACGGGGATCCTCGGGCTGCCTGATGTTCTCTCTCTTCCCTGAAGCCAGGTCGTCTGCCTCGATTCGCCGCGATCAAAGTTGCGAAAGGCTAGGTGCTGTAAGCTGTCGACGGATGCTTTTGTCACTGCTGTTCAGTACTGGGCGGCGGTGGGTCGCCAAGCCCACAGCGCCTGTAATTAGCTGTAGGCGCTGCGGCCCATCTTATCGATAGCCCCGAAGCGCATGGCCATTCAGAGCCTCGCCTGCATACCGACCCTGCCGGCGCGCGCTTCCTCCTTTTCTTTTCCCATCACGGCGTCGCGACCTTGAGCCGCAAGAGAGAGTTCGAATCCCGTCTTGTCGCGCCCTCAGAACCGACCCGGACCGTCTCAGGCCCCTCGACCTCCCAATTCCCCCCGGAGACCCACGATTCCGCGACTCCTCGGACGGGCCCTGCAGTGAACCGAAGCGGCAGCAAGACGGCGCGTGTCGGCACCGATTGGTCAGCTTGCTTGTCTGCAATCACCGTTGACGACAGAGTACATGCGAACGGTGTGAATTCGCCGACACTCGGACAGCTGGGCTTCTGCAGACTCTGTTGGCTTCCGCCTCGTGTGATCAGAGCTGTTAGTGGTGGGTGTGAGTGCCTGACCGTGCATTACATACGCCACCCGGTTTCACAATTAGGCGGTTTAGCCAGCACATCGAACAAGGCTCTATCGACGGAGTCTGTGGCTAAGGGGGGGTGATCTACCGCCTAGAGTGCTGTTGTTGCGTGTTGGAGCTTTTTATCAAGGGTGCCAACGGCGCGTGACGACTCTCGGTTGCGGACCAACTATTCACAAACCAGACCAGACCAGGCGGCGTTGTATCTTTCTGCGGGGGAGGAGGAAGTGATTACTAGCTGTCGTCACCATGTCTAACACTGGAGGTGGAGGGGATTCCAAGCTGTTCGCCCGAGTAAGCCCTCTTTTCCCTCTTTTTTTTCTCATCTCCCTTCCCTCCTATTTGATCTGTGTCCCCGTGTGTCCAGCTGCCTCGTCTTCCCTTTCCCTATCCCACCGATTCTCCCTTCTGCGCAACGTTGTGCGCATTGTCACTGTTTCGCCGCTTGCATCTGGCATCATCATATTCGCATCCGTTGTAGGGCGACGGCGACGACGAAGCGGGCAGTGCCTCGACCGCGCTCTATGCAAGACTGCGATAGCTGCGCTGTGCCAAATCCCTCGACGTCCACCCCGACAATGACATCGTTTGCTGCGCAACTGCGCAAATTGATACCATAATGGCCGTGCCCCTCGGATTCGTCTACATGCCGAGTGTTTCGCTCAATAAACTAAGAACGTCCCAGGGCAAAGTCGCGGAGCTGCGCCTCGAGCTGAACAGCGGTGGAAAGAAGGATAAGAACTATGCGACCAAGAAGATAGCGCTCAAGCGGATTGTGGCCAATATGACGATGAGCAACAACGACATGGTTGCGCTGTTTCCCGATATTATCCAATGTATGCACATATCGAGCTTGGAGATCAAGAAAATGTATGCCCCGCCCATACCATCATACTACTCAGATGCACGAGCGATGCTAATATTCTTGGTCATAGGTGTTTCCTATACTTGGTCAACTATGCGCGAGTTCGACCAGAGATTGCGGTTAATGCGATTCCGATATTGGAACATGTGAGTGCCAACAGGCGCGAGAATCGTATGTCTGGATCTGTATCAGCCAGCTAATTGATGAAACTAGGACATGGAAGATTCCAATCCCCTGGTGCGAGCGCTGGCTCTGCGGACCATGTCATATATCCACGTGCGCGAGTTCGTCGCTGCCACAGTCCCTCTTGTTAAGCATATGTTGAGAGACTCGGACCCCTATGTACGAAAGACGGCCGCATTCTGCGTCGCAAAACTCTACGACCACGACAGGCACATGGTTGAGCAGTCTGACCTCATCGATCGACTCAACTCTCTGCTCAGGGACGACAACCCCACAGTCGTTGCCAGTGCACTGGCTGGATTGATGGACATCTGGGAGAGGAGCGATGCTATTAAGCTGACAATTGACTACGCCAATGCCTCCAAAATGGTTGCTATCCTTGCTGACTGTTCTGAGTAAGTCAATCTTGCCATCTATTTGCGATTGGTGTTTTTATGGGCTTGACTAACAACCCGTCAAGATGGGGCCAGACATACATCCTAGAGGCGCTCATGTCATATGTCCCTCAAGAATCAGGAGAAGCATCACTTCTGGCGGAGCGAATAGCCCCGCGCCTCTCTCACTCCAACTCATCCGTTGTCCTGACCTGCATCCGAGTGATTTTATACCTGATGAACTACATTGCGGATCAGAAGCAGATTTCGGCCCTCTGCAAGAAGCTCTCTCCGCCTCTGGTAACGTTGTTAGCCAAGGGCCCCGAGGTGCAGTATCTCGCACTAAGGAACGCTCTCCTTATTCTGCAAAGACGTCCCGAGGTGCTGCGAAACGATATCCGCGTCTTTTTCTGCAAATACAACGATCCCATCTATGTCAAGGTTACGAAGCTGGAGCTCATCTTCATGCTGGCCAATGAGAAGAACATTGACGAGGTTCTCACCGAGCTGAGGGAATACGCCACTGAAATCGACGTCCATTTCGTGCGAAAAGCGGTTCGCGCCATCGGCAAGCTCGCCATCAAGATTGAGCCCGCGGCCCGACGATGCATTGATCTCCTCTTGGAGCTAGTTGCAACCAAAGTCACGTACATCGTCCAGGAAGCCACGGTGGTGATCCGAAACATCTTCCGCAAATATCCAAACCAATATGAGTCCATCATCGGTACTCTGTGTGAGCATTTGGACTCGCTTGATGAGCCGGAGGCCAAGGCTGCCATGGTTTGGGTCATTGGCCAATACGCAGATCGCATAGAAAACAGCGACGCGCTACTAGAGGACTTCCTGTACTCGTTCCAGGAAGAGCCTGTAGAAGTCCAGCTAGCACTTCTCACCGCAACAGTCAAGCTTTTCATCCAGAGGCCAACCAAGGGCCAGGAGCTGGTACCAAAGGTTCTCAAGTGGGCCACCGAGGAAACAGATAACCCTGATTTGCGCGATCGGGCCTACATGTATTGGCGACTGCTGTCGACCGACATGAATGCAGCAAAGAACATTGTCATGGGAGAGAAGCCGCCAATCACAGCTGAGTCGGAACGGCTAGAATCATCAACGCTGGAGGAGATGTGTCTCAACGTCGGCACCCTGGCGACCGTGTACCTTAAACCCGTGCAGTCCGTGTTCCGCTCTGCCAGGCCGCGAAAGCTGATTGCTTCTCCGGCACTGCAGAAGCAATATCTCTCCAACGATATTGAAACACAGAAGAGCATCAGCATGTTCGGCAACGGCAGCCAGCCTACGAATATCGATCTAAGGACGCGCTACCCCGTCTCTCCGACCCCTGCGCCCAATGCCAATGGAGGAGGCAACCTTGCACAGGCAGTCAACGATGCGGATGCCTACTTCTCCAGCATTGGGACGCAGCAGATGGCGACAATGAGAATAGACGGCGGAGATGATAGGTTCGGCGGAGGTGGTGTTAATGGCACCGGCTATGTGGTGAATGCCCTGGCACCGCAAGCAGTGCTGCAGCCAGCTCATGGCGAGGGAAGCAACGGCGACTTGTTGGTCCTGTAAATGGACCGCGTGAGCTGGTGAATGACGAGGGGGGCACGCTGCCTTGGAACGAAGAGATGTCGAATCATGGGATGAACTGATGTTGTTACTATTACAAGGTGCCTTGTGTGCCTTTGTTTGGGGAGCGTTGTACGATCTGGTTTAGAATGTAGCCTACTTTATCCATTGACTGCAAATAGTTTTGAACGTATACTTTATTAGTTATAGTACCGAGATACCTACCTAGGTCTGCTACAGGAGGAGTTTCATCGTGAGAAGCCGCACTACTATCATATCATCAGCCCGCAGTATGCAAATACGTACGTATTGCCTTGTGGAGCCAGAACAGCAGCATGACATTCCGTCTGTTGTGGGGAAAAGAGAGAGGGTCTTTGGGAGATTGACGTGATTGTATGGATTATTTGCGGGACTTTGCCTTGCAAGGTGCAGTGGCATTGTACAGGCATGCGGGCCATATACTACCTGTAGTAGTATATACTACTATGATGTATTTCGACAGATATAAACACGTATTGCGTAGGTACTAGGTAGTGGTGGTGGTGGAGGTGGCGGGGACAATACGTGTACTCCATATCCCGTATACTCATCGATGAGCCATCCGATATACGCTCGATCAAAGATAGTACCTCGATGGGGGAGACTCGTTGCGTCCAGAACGGGGAGATGCCAAGTTCGGAATGAGGTCCAAGGGACGGCCATGTCAGCTTACAAAATGCGCAATAATAGCGTGGAACCAAAACATGAAAAAAACGGTAATCTCCCTGGGCGTCTACGTCCCCTCTTGAAATGAGGATAGGCAGCTTTGTCCAGTCACAACATGGCATCGGAGTTATCACAGGATGACCGATATCACTCTCACTCTCCCGGGCCGATGCTGCTACTACTGCTGCTGCTGCTAATTAATAGTTGCGCTACAATCCCCCGGCACGGCATCTCTTTGTGCGCCAAATACATTGCGAGCCTTGTGGGGGGAGGATCGCGGCCGGGAACCGCGGCAGCAAGCGGAGCTCATTTGAAGCATATAAAACGGAGATTGCAGAGTTGCAAAATGCTATCTGCGTGAGCATTTTGTGATAGTATTTACGGTTACGTATTGTGATATCCTAGTCGATACTTCTTTAGAGTTTGGGTGCCTGTCAGACGAGAATGCTGAGGGGGTTGGAATGAGAGAGGCGTCGTTAGGCTGATGATGTCCCTGGGATGGTGCTGGAGGATTCGAGCGGATAACACATATGCCTGGTAAGGGTAAGAGGTGTGTAACGCACCTCGATTAGCGCATAGATGGTAAGAGAACGAAGCGAGGCGAGGGTAAATGGGGAGTATGTTGTCAATAGTATGGGTAGGTTGATTTTGAAACGATGAAGATACTCGTAGTACTGTATGTTCTAATACTCATCATCGCATTTATGTCGGTGATAGCAGTAGGGAAGAGCACTGCTAAATAAACAGCCATATGTTGGCTGTGGTCGTGACTCGAGTCAAATACTCGATATTTCACCTAAAGAGTCATGATGCAGCCTGTACAGTCAGTTGGTACGTAGATGGCGTCGAGGACGGCGAGTCCGTGTCAGATAGCGTGCCGTCGGTTGCGGAACGGTCGTTCCGACCAGCGCCCAAGCTCCCTCCGTCGTCTAAAAAGAAAACGGGCTTGGTTTCGTTTCGTTTATCCCGTACTAAACTGTTTATTTATTTTGCCCGGCCTAACATGGAACTGTGCATCGTTGCCCTGGCTCTGGCGTTTGACGGTTGGCTTGAGACGGCAACGCCTTCCCGGGTAGGAAGGTTGCGAGCGGCAGATGGTTGGCTGATGTCAGGGGAGTTTATCATGCATGAAGAAGCCGATGTGGGTGAGATTGGAGCTTGAGAGGAAAGCGGTGCGTCAGTATGAAGTGTTTACTGCAGGGCGAGCCACTAGCCGGCGGCAATCATCAAGAGCGGAGGATAAACGTCCAATGGGTCGTCTCGCAGCCGTGAATGGCGCCATCTTCGTCCGTACGTATGTATGTATGGCAGACTTGGGATGGGAGTGCGTAAGATCAAGCCAATGTGTGAGCTCGGTGCGCCACCAGCAAAGGGGTTTGCCTGCCTCGTGTAGCATCGGGTGCGGACTATATGTACAATATCTCGTATCTTTGGGATCAAGTTGACAGAGTCAAGACGCTTGATGACACTCTGTCTAGCCATGTTCCGAGACTCGATCAGATCCGGCTCCAGGTCTCGGCGGCAGTTGTGTCGTGTCGTGTCTCGGACTCAGGATTAGGTGCACGCAGAAGGCAGACGGAGAGATGCCAGCAATACGAGGCAGTCTGCATCTGATCTGGTAACCGGCCACCGCAATTCACGGGATTGGATTTGTTCGTCGAGCTGAAGACTTACCGTGTAAATATGCAAACTCCATAGCTGCTGTGGCTGGTGTTTTATTCCAGTTCCTCAAAACATGCTGCTTTCCTCAAGACAGGGTGCCTACCTTAGTACTACTACTACCTGTAGCAGTAGTAGGTACTAAGCCTTGGGTCAGCAGTGCTGTACCAAGCATCAAGGAAGGTGCCTACCTGCATCACGCTTCTCACCGACTATTAGACGGCAGAAACAAAGTGTCGGGTGTGCTTAATAACCTAGAGAATACCGGGTAGCTGCTTTTATCCTCAACCTACAATCATCATCGCCAGCGGCCTCCATCAAGAACACCGTCTATTCATTCTTACCACGGAGGACGGACCTCTTCTGCCCTGCTTCCCCGCGCCGCTGCGTTCGTCTGTGTGTCCCTATGCGGCCAATTGGCGTCTCTGGCCGGCGCTATAGTGACAGGGGTCTCCTCGGCCGCATTGCTGTGATTACATAGGACCTGGGAATACGGAGTCCGCTTCATGCTGAGATAACAACCTGGAATCCTCTCACTCTCGCCCATTCGTCTGCGGCTGATCTCCGCTTGCTCTTCTATCTTTCCTGATTGTTTTCATCGGTCGTTTCTACCCTTGCCCCTGCATCCGCAGCTGAGGGAAATCAGGAATAGGAAGACCGCCACGCTCACCGAACCAGAGCACTCATTTCCGCCACACCAAGCCTCTCTGTCCCTTGATCGAGGCGTGCGCTTTTCCGCCTGCATCGGGCCAAGTTACCTCAGTCGACAGAAACAGCAGTCTTGAATTCTCAGCAGCGCTCGATTCCACTAGCGCATTCGTCGCTCGTTCGCTTTGCATTCTAGCCAGAGTCCCGCTCGCCGTTTCCTCCCCCCCACACCCCGTGTCCCCGGAAGTTGAATCTGGGCTGGTCGCTGAGCCTGCGGCTGGTTCGTTGATCTGCCAAGGTCGTCGACTGGGTTTGTGCCAACGGCGCCTTTTTTTCCCTTTTTCCCTTAAACATCCAACTATCCATACTTCCTGCGCAGCCAGTCTCCAGCCGAGACTGTCAAGCCCACCTTACCGCATTGAAAACGCTCGTTACCACTCCAGCGACATACGATTTTTTTTTTTTTTACGCGCTTCATTCGCCGTGGATGAATTGAGTCGTTTTATACGCTCCCTTGCCGACGTTGCCAACCCCTTTGGCGGTGCTGCACCGATCCCGCATTCCTCGCGCTCTGCCACGGCGTCTCCCTACTGAAACATGTCGGCTCCTACGGATTCGACCGCGAACGGTGGTAGCGCCGCTCCTGGTAACGACTCGGGCATCGAGCGAGCTATCGATGCTGTGCAGATAGATAATATCCCTCAGACATCCGAGGCGGATAAGAAGCCTGGAGACGAGGCGACAACCGATGCCGCCAAGGACGCTCCCACTGTCGCGACGCCATCCGTCGATCTTGTATCTACTGATCAAGGCGAGACATCTGCTGTGGACTCATCGTCAAAAGGCAAGCAGATTGACAGCACTCCCGAGCCAGAGGCTCTCAAGGACGACTCCAAGCACGATACGGCACAGCAAGAGGTTGCTAAGCAGGACCCTCCCAAGGACGTGTCTCCTAAGGAAGATAGCCACAAGGAAGAAAAGTCTAAAGAGGAAAAGCTGGAAGAATCAGTCATGGCCATTGGCCCGGCTGAAGAGGAGATCAAGCCAGCTGGATCTGGACATGAAGGTCCAGTTTGCAACATCACCCTGCTACTAGCGTCTGGCGGCCGACACCCATACAAGATTGACGCGAAATATCTGAGCCGAAGGCACGTCGCCATGCCCGACCAGGATGACAGTGGCAATCCCGATCCTTTCAGCA
The DNA here is from genome assembly GCA_010015515.1 of Trichoderma sp. TW21990_1. NCBI lineage: Eukaryota > Fungi > Ascomycota > Sordariomycetes > Hypocreales > Hypocreaceae > Trichoderma > Trichoderma sp. TW21990_1. Next base: position 926,718 of record ML974118.1, read on the forward strand.
TTAGCATCTACACATTGAAGGAATTGATCTTGCGGGAGTGGAGATCCGACTGGGAGGCCAAACCGGCCAGTCCCAGCAGCATACGACTGATTCATTTTGGTAAACTACTGGATGATAAGGAACAACTGAAGAGTATGTGCAGCTCACTCTCCAATTTCTTTTGGTCCCTGTCCTTTCAAGCCGACCTCTTGCTATTTCTTGACCATTCTTATTCCAATACTTACACTGGTCACAGAGTATCAGTTCAGCTCCGATAGCCCTAATGTGGTCCACATGAGCATCCGGCCCCAGGATCTCGATGAGGAGGAACCCAAGGCTGGGAGCAAGAGCCTCCCCACTGGTGCCACAGATGGAGACCGCGCAAGAGAGGGCCGTTGTTGTGTCATTCTATAGAGCAGTCCCGGTATGGTGCAAACAGTGCTGACTGTTTTGTGCCATGTGCTTCTCTTGTTGAAACATACGGTGGCAATTACGCATCTTCGGACGCTACAATGATGTGTTTGTATAGACCCTTGTCCTTTGAGACAGGTATCCGGGTTGGCGCTCAAGTGATTTCTGAGAATTGACTGACTTGCATGAAAGCATTCGGCGGTTGGGATTCACCTTTTGCGCAGAGGTACCCAGTGTCTCTCACTCATATTTCTCTGCCTTTTTTTTTTTTTTTTTCTGCAGCTGCTTTGTGCTGCATTCATCTATCTAGTACTTCCCCCCTTTTGCGTGTGTTTTATCTTATTTTATTTTATTCTATTTCATCTTTTCGTTTAGCCATTCAGGGAAGCAGCGCGATGGGAATTTAAGACGCGGAAGAATTGGGAAAATAGGGAGTCATTACCGGCGCATCATATGATTGATTTATGTACAATTGTAACCTCTGCTTCGGTTCTCATACGCTCTTTTTCATAATATTAGTTGACTTGATACCTGGAGACGCGGATAATTGTTGCTATAGTAGGATAGAAATGCCGAACATATTCATATCATGATGATGAATCGTGTCGATACAACCTATACAAATGATGATTATAATGATGTTTTTTTATCTTTTTCTTGGATAAATTTTTTATATTTTTTTATCTTTTCTTTTTATGGTTATCAATCGTTCATCTATTTCATGTAATAGGGAAGCAGAATCCTCCAAACGACCCTGTCGGCATACATATCGGCACTTTGATTTTCCTTGCTCTTCTTCGTCACTGGCCATGTCTTCTTTAGTGAATCTTGAGCTTCTTCTCCATCTCGTCGTGGAATCCAGGCACGGCCCTCGCCTCGTTGCCGGTGAATACGTCGTCCCAGGTAATAGTGTCCTCCCGACCCTTGAGGATATCCTCGTGGACGCTGGGCAATCCGGCGCCGAGGGCCAAGGGCCGCCACTCGCCGTCGCGAACAATCTTGAGCTCCATGCCGCGGCGGATGGGCTCGGCGATGCCAAAGGTGCGCTTGAGGGTCTCCATGCGGACGGCCTCCTGGGTGGCCTCCCAGCTCTTGAGACGGGCCTCGAGGGGGTGGGATGATACGGGCTTGTTGGCGGCGGCGTCGAAGGGGGAGATGCCGACGCCGTGGCGGAGAGTGTCGTGGATGCCGGGGGCGGAGGGAGCGGACGAGGAGTGGTCTGTGTGGTTGAATGTGGAGGGAGCGCCGGAGGCGGGGACGATTCGCATGGACTGGAGGAGAGAGGTTTGGTTAACTTGAAGATTCGAGGGAGCTTGGAGGAATGAATGGATGGCCTTACCATGATGGCGGTTTTGGAGGATGCTGTAAGGGAGTGGTGGAAACGGTGGATGCTGGAGAGATCAACTCGTGTGAGAGTTGCTGCGTACAAGTAGAAGAATTCGAGAGAGAACGCAAAGAGGAAAAGAAAACGGTCTGGCGATGAATGGATTGATGGTGTTGAGAGTTGCTTCTCTGCTCTCAGACTGACAGGCTCCAAACAGCCTCGCGTCCAGCTCAAAGGTCCCCACATGCCTCTTGTGAAGGAGGGGTACGTATCTTTTGTCATCCTGCCTGAGGACGCGCTAAACTAAGAATGGAAACCAGCAAGTACCAAGCAGTACCTCCCGATTTACCCTGGAGTGCGGCCCGATCGCGGAGAAAGCTGGAGTCAACATCAATTCCGTGCGATGGCCTCGGATGAGTGAGTGCGGCGTCGAATAAGCTGCTTGGTTTCTCTTGCGTGTATTTTCTACTATTTTTGTTTGATGCCCTTTATTTCTGAACCTGTGTGGATCCAATTGGGTGTGTCAAAGTGCCTTTAACATCTCTTTACCTCGATGCCAATTATACATTACGGTTCAATATTGCTGTCGTTATAGAGGATAGAGGAGCTGTCAATCATGATCAGGAATCTTCCACCTTTGGCGCGATCGCCCATCATTCGCATCGCCAATGGCACATTCTATCGACACCATCCGAATTCGCAGTCACCACATGCAAATCCAGCCCTCTTCAAAGACCTCCAGTTTGAGCTGCCGTCATCAACACCACAGCCGCACAACTGGTGCATCGTGGGGCCTTCGCTGTCCGGGAAAACGACTTTTTTGCAGGCGCTGAGGGGAAGATTGCTGTGTGAGCCCCCCACGGCGAGGTCGTACCCGTATCTGTCGTCGGATGTTGTATCGGCGAGGCTGAGGACTCCTAATAAAGCGATTCAGTATGTTGGATTCGACGCTGAGCAGGGGGCGGGAGGATTGAGCGGCGCAGTAACAACGTCGGCGTATCTTTCTGCGCGGTATGAGTCTCGGAGGGAGATTACTGATTTCTCGCTGAGAGATTTTTTGTTGGGCAACACCGAGCTGAATCCCGCCCAGACACCGGGCCAAGAGAGCGAGGAAGAAGGCGGGATATCGGCTGAGCTGTTGAAGCGTGTTGTCAAGGATCTTAGACTGGAGCATCTGCTTGATCTGCCTGTCACGTTTTTGAGCAACGGCCAGGGTAGGAGGGCAAGGATAGCTCGTGCGTTGCTGACGAGGCCTGAGGTCTTGCTTTTGGATGAGCCTTTCATGGGACTGGATCCTCCAACGGTGACGGGGCTGAGTCCCTTGCTGGAGTCCCTTGCTGAAAAGGCAAACCCGCGGCTGGTTTTGAGCGCGAGGCCTCAGGATCCTTTGCCAGAATGGATTACGCATCTTGTGTATTTGAGGATGGATTGCCAAGTCGAGTCAATGGGGCCGAAGGAGGTGGTGCTAGATGGCTTGAAAAAGTACGTTCATGGTGTGAGGGTTGGTGGGCTGGCGGAGGATGAGAAGCTGCCCGTTCATACCTTGGCTGATATCGGACGAGTCCTGTCGAAGGATTCTTTGACAACTCACACCTCATCGTCGGCACCGGAATCTTTCCATTCGCAGAAACCTGTCAATCCTAATGCCGAACCTCTGGTTGAAATGGATGGATGCCAAGTCCGTTACGGCGACAAGATTGCTCTTGGGAACTGGTCGCAGAAGACACCTCAAGGAGATAAAGCAGGCTTGATTTGGACCGTTCGACGGGGCGAGCGTTGGGGCGTGTTTGGCCCCAACGGCTCAGGCAAGACGACGATTGTCTCTCTCCTCGGATCAGATCACCCGCAGACTTACTCTCTGCCCATCAAGCTCTTTGGGCGCAGCCGTCTCCCCGAGCCAGGCTCCGGACAGCTGCCGCTCACCTTTTGGGACATCCAGTCTCGCATCGGCCATTCCAGCCCGGAAGTTCACCAGCACATGCCGAGGAGCCACACGATCAGGCAAGTGGTCGAGAATGCCTGGGCGGCGACTTTTGGCGCAAAACCAAGGCTGGACGCCGAAGCGACCGCCAAAGTCGAGGCCGCGCTCAAGTGGTTCGAGCCGGAGCTGAAGCCGAACAGCGCCGCTGATGGCGAGGGCCTGAAATGGGCTGACGATTACATGTTTGGCGAGATTTCCTTTAGCGCCCAGCGCGTGGCGTTGTTTGTGCGATCCATGATTAAGGGGCCTGATATTGTTGTCTTGGATGAGTCGTTTAGCGGCATGGACGATGCTGTCCGGGATAAATGCACTCTGTTCCTCACCGACGGGGAGTCAAAGACATACGAAGGCGAGGATATTGTTGAGAGCCAGCAATCCAAGGATGGGACCGTCAAGTTGAAGGGGCTGTCAGATCAACAGGCGCTCATTTGCATCGCGCATATCAAGGAGGAGGTGCCGGATTGTGTGAGAGAGTGGGTTTGCTTGCCAGAGGCGAACACGGGACAGCCTGCGAGATTCGGAAGATTGGAGGGTGCATTGAGAGAAGAAGAGGGGAGATGGAATGAGATTTGGGGGTTTTAAAAAAATGGTTGTTGTCGATTAATAGCTGCGGTTTTGTATAAGTGATATAGCACCTAGTACGAAGGTAGGGGGTGAAGCTGATTACAGGACGGGAAAAGTCGGTATGTAGAAAAAAAAAATGCAAATGCTTCTTTTTACTCCATGATTTACCTCTACAACAAACATTTAATCAATTCCATCCGCTGAAAAAGAAATCAAATTACATATACCAACATCAAGAAAGCATAATATGTGAAAAAAGTCTCGTGATGTAGTTGTGCTCATATGATGTTACATAGTAGGTAGCCCTGCACGTGAGCTCCGGAGGCGCTTCACGACGTCATCTCAGCTTCTCAACCTCGCCAACTCAAAACCTCCAGCAAAACCGATTCCCCAGCTATTTCCACAACTCGCGCTCAACCACTCCCCCAAAACGCTAGAAACCCTCTAAATTCCGAAGAATAATCGATTGCATCACACTAGAGTCAGAAGAAACAGACATCATGACTGACGAAGAGGATCTCACCACGAAATGCTGCGCCCCGTTCCTCGCTCTCGGAGAGCCCATCGAAGTCAGCGAACTAGGGCACGTCAAACCGCCTCTCTTCTCTTCTCTTCTCTCGTTAAACATCTCTTTTTTACACGATAATGTATACGAGGGGAGTGTGATGCTAACAAATCTACAGACCAGAGCGCCTGGACAAATCCTCTGCGTTTTTCCAATGGCCGTGGCCCAGCCCGCTCTTGTTCATCAACGAAACCAGCGATGCGCGAGATCACTGCGCCAACGAGCGAAGTGAGTTCATCTCAGCCATTTCACTTCTTTTTTTCCAAACACTCTAGAGTTCCGTTTTACCGTGCTCGCAGCTAACCATTGGCAGCCTTCCTATCGTACCTCCGCCTATCGATATACATGGCCATCGTCTCCGTCGCCATCACCGTCTCGTTTCACATCAATCACACGCCCAGCGATCTCGAGCGCAGGGTGGCGAAACCGCTGGGGGCTATTTTCTGGGCATTATCCGTCGTGACGTTGGCTCTGGGAGCGGGAAACTACATCAGTGAGTTCCATCTTCTTTTTCACTCATCTACCCCCCCAAGCCTCCGTTTTGAATGCCTCCAGACGAGAACTAATCGCAGTTGTAATCTCTTTGCCAGGGACTGTCAATTTATATGGTCGCAGAGCAGCCATTGTGCAATCTGGCTGGATGACTCAAGTAGTAAGTTTAGATATTTCTTCTACCCAAAAAAAGTAACTGCATTGACTCCGACGTCTTAGGTGTTGGGTGGAATAGCTGCTGCGATTATTGCAACGTGCATCATACTGTTGGTCATTGGTAAAGCTCGTCAAGGGTGACGATATAAAACAGCTAGCTACGTCACGACATCACACACAAGAGCACTTCATCTCTTTCAAGCTCGGCGGGGTTTTTCTTCTTCTCTTGGAATATAAACAGGATGTATATACACTTGCCCAATGATACAAAAAATGAACAAAAGAATCCCAATATGATAACACCGCTTCAACGTAACTCCTTAAATCGCCACAACACCTCATCATGCTCCATGCTCCATTTCAAAATCACACTTGCTTGGTAGAGCAGAACAAATCCCTAGCATATGGATCAACCATTGGAATAACTCCCAGACTTTCACCTTTGCAACCTCCGACTTGGTTGCGGAATGCCTCCTTGTACTCGGCAGCAATCGTCTGAATAGCGCCCTCATACGTCTCTTTACCATCCCAGGTCAGCCAAGGGAGGTGGTAGAGGAGTGGCAACTCGCCCTCGTGAGGAAGCGTCGCTAGCATATCTACCTGCGATGCGGAATCAAACAATTCCGCGGCAAGCTTGACCGAGTCCTGTTCTTGTTCGGTACCCTTCTCTCCTTCATATTCCTCTGGCACATCATGCAGATCGGTATGAATGCCGACAATGGAATTGGCCGTCTGTTGTGTAGGGTAGAGGGTAAAGTATCCCCGAATTCGTGACAGCTGAAGCGTGAATTCTAACCAAGCAGGATGCTTTTTGCCCACCTCTTTCTTGGAGAGGAGATCTGGTGTTGTTGACGAGGCATACCGCTTCTCTAACAGCTGAGATACGTAGCCATGAAGCTCTACCCACCTATCTCCAAGAATGAGAATCGCGTCGCTGTTGGGGGCCTGCCAAAGGAAGGGGGTGTCTCCTGTATCAAGTTCCTGTCCCTCGAGTGGTTTCGGAGGTGCGAACTGGGTGGTATCGTCGAGATATGTTGTTGGCGTCGAGAAGCTGATGCCGAAGAGTGTACTTTCCCAATCTTGTCGAGATGCAATCGCGGAATACCGTCGCTGCAGAAGGGAATACTTGACATCTTTTACAAGTTAGTACACCGGAGCTCATTCTCAGCCAGAAAATGAAACAGATAGATTTGAATAGGGGAACCTACAATGGAAGAACTGAGGGGTGACTTCGGCATGAGGCGACAAAACCAAGACATGAGAGTGAGACGGTTTCGTCGGCCAAAATGACTCGAGGAACCTGACGGAGCTTTCCTCTTCACTCAATTTCTGTCTAGGGATACGGTGACGAAGCGAAAGAAGTCGTGGCTTCGGACCTGCACTGGGGGCCCTTGACGGCCATTCATATCCGCCCAAGAAGTTGCTCAAGTCCTGTTCGATCACTGCTGGAAGCTCAACGGTCAAACGAGGCGGCGACATACCGGCCAAATCAGCTTTAGCCAGAGACCTAAGCAATCGCTTGAGATTTCCAGTGCCGTGTGGAGGGGCATGGATGAGAATGTCAAAACTAACATCATTCCACGCTTTCGCAGAGCTGCCGTTAGAACCAACATCGTCAAAGATATAGCTTGTGGAAATGGGCTGCCTTACCTGCCAATGCAGAAGCATCAAGCTTCGACATCCACGAGAATCGATTGCCCGGCCTCTCCGGAAGTTCAATCAGGGCGGATTCGATGCCTCGGACCTCATCACGAATGCCGGAGAGGAAATAGTGTTCCTCGGTACTCGTGGAGTCAATGATGATGGCTTGCGGGTGCATATAAATATTAATGTAGTCTGAAAGAGGCTGCCTATTAGAGTACTATCCGGCAAAGAGTTTGATTGGATTCTCCAGTTTAAGCTTACATAGAGCTCGGGCCACAGAAAGAGACATCCGCGCTTCGGTTGCTATTGTGGAGTGGTCAGGGCGAGCATCTAAATATCCCAATTCATCAGCATTGTCGAGCCCGTCAGCCCAGTAGGTTGTAGTGGGCAACAGAATCTAATCGTACCATGCACAATCAGGGGACACCCCTTATCGATGCCGTTTATAGCGAGCAATTCTTTCATGGGCACGTCACTCCTGCTCATCAAGGCGAAATGTACATAGTTCTGGCGCTCTGTGGCCATCTGACATGCCATTGGGAGCAGAAGTGCCGCGCTCTGAAGGCTAGCAGCAGCGAATAAGACGTTGCGATTCTTCAGTAGCCTCCCCGACGTCTCCGTGATGATGGCCTGCAACGACGGGCCCAAGTTCGGGAGCTTCAGCGGTCCGTTGTACGTCTTGGGAGCTTCCGTTGCAGCTTTGCCTTCATCCGTGCCGCTATCACCGCCACCTTGAGGTTTAGCTTGAGGCTTTGGTGGGTTGGGCACCTTCGGTTTCTTGATTGTTGGCCCCTCTTCCTCCATTCGAGGCGCATCGTATCTGGGAGGCGGCCGCGGAGTGTCATACATGGGCATCAAGTTTGCTGGATCAAGAGACGAGGCTCCTGGAGCAGGCCCAAAGACTCTGAACAGCCCATATATCAGCATGACGAGAGCGACAGCGTATATGACAAGCCGAAGCACCGCCGTCCAGCGCAGAGAAGATCTGGGCGCAGCTTGCCACTGGTCGGACTGCTTGGCGTGTCGAGGCAGGCCATGATCGTCATCCTTTTTGCTGGCCATTTCTTCGTCGCCGTCGCGCCAAAGCTGTGACAGGGACCAGCCGCGGTTTGCGGGAGATGGCATCATGTCTCGGACGAAGTAGCTCAGGTCAGCTTCGATTGGCACCTGTATGCTTACAACAGGTCAAGTGGAAATTGTTCTGGCACAAGCTTGTCACATGGCGGGATTATACCAGCCCCAGACTGTCCTCGTCGTTTCAATCGAGAGCTTGGAAAATACGAGAGGGGAGGGTGTTGAAGAGATGAAAACGGGTGTTGTGGCACTTGTGCCCATTTCGGGGGAGCTTGTCGTCGCATCGAGCGCCCTGATTAGATAGCACTGTGGCGCAAGTGTGGGGAGCTTATTGCAGCACTCAGCAGTCATATTGGTGGCTGATACTTGATGGAGGTTGAACGGCTGAAGGGATGGGCGAGGAGCGCTAAAGTTACAGGGAGTAGAGCTCTAAAGCGGTCCGCGTCAAACACTAATGAGCTCTTGAAAGGCGCTGTGGTTTCCAGGTTCCAACTGTGGGCTTGCTACAAGGCTCCAGCTCCATACTGTAGGCGGGCACTCAGTGTGGTGGGGGACGCAACCTTGCCATGGTGGGGTACGAGCAGAGCAAGGGAAAAAAAAAAAAAAAAAAAACCTTGATAATCCATGCTTGTAAACAGAACAGTTTCATCAACAACACAAGCATCGCAGATCATCCATAACACCCCAAATTACGATCTTCTTTTCACACCATTAATCGCTCATATCGCATTTCCTATTAATTCCATCTGTTCCGTCTCATTGACGCTATGGGCAAATCAAAGAGAACAAGAGGCGGCCATCGCAGCGATCCCGTAGCCAAAGCCGTCAAGCCTCCTTCAGATCCTGAGCTGGCCGCTCTGAGAGAGAGCAAGATTCTACCCATCATAAACGACCTGAAGAGCGCGAATCCTAAATCTCGCTCTAGCGCCGCTTCTCTCATTTCAAGCATTATCCAGGACACAAAGTGCCGCAAGCTGCTACTGCGAGAACAGATCGTCTACATCGTTCTCACACAGACGCTGACAGACGCTGCCCTTGAGAGTCGGGCGGCCGGATGGGGAATCTTGCAAGTATTGGCGCAGGAGGAGGAGGCCGATTTCTGTGTTCACTTATTCAGACAGGATGTGTTGACGGCAATTGAATTCGCCGCAAGGCTGGTAAGTAAAACTCAAGGGTGATTAACCAGCTCACTGTCTTAATGCGCAATCTAGATTCACGATAAAGTCTTCTCAAACGATACTCCTTATGCGAAGCTCCCCAAGGCAGAAAAGAGTTTCATCTCGAGCATTGCCGCGTCCCTAGTCTCTCTGCTAACAGCCCTATCTGAGGCTAGTGATGAAATCTTGGAAGCTATTTCCAACAACACATCCATTACTAACCTGATCTTCACACTCATCACCTATACTGCTCAAGAAGACCAGGATCCTCTATCGAATATCCGTGGAGATGCCATGGCTTGTCTCATGATTCTCTCGGAAGACAACTCAGATCTAGCCCAAAGACTCACCTGTACCGGCAGCAACACCGCCTGCTATGAAGCGCTGGTGACCCTGAAGGATGATGTCAGCGGAGATGGCATCTTGGCTTGCGCCATTCTTCACAACATTTATGCCTCCCTTCTCGGACTGAAGAACATATCGCCAAAGACCGATGTGGCCGACGACTCAGACCTGGTACCAACGCTCACCAAAGCCATAGCTACATATAGCCCTGGACAGAACGTCGCCAACGGTAGCAGTTGGTCTAGCCCTTCAGAGTATCAACAGCTGGCCCTGGAAACAATTGCTTCCATTGGCACAACCCTTGTATCTGAGATGGGAGGTCCTTCTCCATCACCTTCCAAGAAAGAAAAGAGCGGTGCTGGAGCTGGAAAGGAGGACAACGATGAGGATGAGGACGATGATGAAAACATGAATGAGGCGGCGTCGGATGCAGATGACAACGAGGACGAAGGTGGAGACGACGACGAAGACGACGACATGAATGAAGATGATATGGAGGCCGATATGGAAATGGTCACAGGCGGTGATCGCGGCGAGGACAACATCGACCACCTTCCAACCCTCAAATCCCTCGTCCAGATTGCTCTGCCCGAGCTGATCCGCCTCGCCACCCTCCAGCCCTCCGACGAACTCTCCATCAAGATCCAGGCCCATGCCCTCTCCGCCCTGAACAACATTACCTGGTCCGTCTCCCTCTTCGACCTTTCTGACGAGTCCAACGCCGGCATCAAAGCCGCCTGGACCCCCATCAGTCGCGCCCTCTGGCAGCAAATCATCTCACCCACCCTCGCCTCCGACACCGCCGACGTCGATCTCGCCACCCAAATCACCAGTCTCGCCTGGGCCATCGCCCGAATCCTCCGCGGCGAGACCCCCCTCCAGCCCAACGAGCACCGCAAGTTCATCTCCCTCTACCAGGCCACCAAGGGGGCACCCGCCCGCATCGACCCCGAAGATCCCTTCCAGGCCCTCGGGGTCAAGTGTGTCGGCGTCCTCGGCCAGCTGGCCCTTCACCCTGCCCCTACGGACCTCAACCGCGAGATTGGCACTTTTCTCGTTACCATCCTTGCTGGACTTCCCGACACCCCTGCCGCCGACGCGGTGGAGGCATTCAACCAAATCTTTGACATTTACGGAAACGAAGAGTACGCCTACGACGCAGAGGTTTTCTGGAAAGGCGGCTTCTTGAAGCATCTCGACGGAACGGTTTCAAAGGCAAAGGCCATGGCCAAGAGCGTGAATAAGTCTGCCCAGCCGGAATTAAGGGACCGGGCTGACGAGGTCAATATGAATCTGACGAGATTTTTGGCGTACAAGAAGAAACATAAACCGGTAGAGGTGACGCTGAGATAGAGGAGTCGATGGAACTAAAGTAAGTAACTAGCATTAGTAGCTTCCGCTAATATTGAGTATATAACGCCTATATTATGGAGAAGGCGAACATGAGATATGAAAATGTTGAAACAATCTGACATCAAATTTTGCCATCATTTTGAATTTCCCCTGCCCCCGTCGTTAGCATCGCTCAAACACCTTATACAGCCCCTTCAAACTCGCCACCTCCAATATAGCACCCTCCATGAGCTTATTCGTCGCAATCAACCGCGACCTAAACGCCGGGAAGAAGATATGCTCAACAGCCCATCTGATATGTTGCCTCCTTGTTCTAATCTCCTCAAGATCCTCGTCATCCATCAGTTCCTGCTGCTCTTCCGCGTCCAAGTCACTTGGCTCATGTTTCCCTGTGGGCGACGTGGGTAATGGTTCGGGGACGTAAAACGTCGCCAACTCCGTGAGAAACGTCTGGAAGCACAGCTTTTCATTATCCCAGTCGACATGAGGCCCGAGACGGATGAGAAACCGGGGCAGTTTCCCGATGGATGGGGTATATCCCTTGACAAGGAGGGGAATGGAAACCAACTCTCCAGTCGGCGTGATTTCTAGAGAAAAGTACTCTTGGAGCATCTCTCTCCGTTCAATGAGTTGATTCGCTACCTTTGCAACAACGGCGTCGATGTTAAAATCCTCGTCGGAAGCACCCATGGCCTCCTTTTCTGCTTCTGCCCCCAACTGGAGAAGTTCCATCAGGTCCAGCGGCGGGCTGAAATTGATAACGCCAAAGTTTCCAAAGTCAGTCAGCCCAAGCTGGTAAAAATACTCGAAGCACATGTGGCCGTAGTCGATCAGATACAGTTTCACGCCACCCTGGATAGCAGCAAGCCGTCGCCCCTCATCGACGACACCGACAAAGGTGTGAGAGGCGATGATCTCCGTCAACTCATGGTGGATTTCATCTCGAACCTGTTGACGTAGATCCTTGACGCTCCTGAGCCGACATAGTACCTGGTCGCGGTCTACCGTCGTGTATTCTATCGGTTCTGGAACTGCCCATGCTTCGTCTTCCACCGCTCTAGCAGGAGAATCTGCCTTATCAGCGGGGCCAGCAGGCGAGAACATGGCTGTAATCTTGCCCTGGGATTTGTCCGTCCGGACAAGGTCATTCGAATTTCGCCGCACCTTCCTGAGAGCTGGTGTGGTGAATTTGGGGGCGGCATCGCTGTCGTCCTCGTCCAAAGGCTCGACTGGTTTGGCCCCTGGTAGCAGGGTCTGCGTCAGGAATGTTCGACTCGCATCCACGGTAGCGAGCTCCGATTCAATTTTCTTGCAGATAGCCTGGATAACCTCTTCTTCGTTGAGGAAATGGACCTCCCGTTTGGTTGGGTGGACATTAACATCTACTCGAGCCGGATCAATTTCAAGGCTGAGATAGATGAAAGGGTGACCACCCTTGGGCAAGAAGCTGGTATATGTCTGCTCGAGAGCCTTTTTCATAGTCGACGATTCAACACAGCGGTGATTGATGAACAAGAGCAGCGTTGTCTTCTTAATGTGATAATTGGCATTTGTGACATACCCATCGGCGGAGAACCCCCATCGGTTGTCGGAGACAGACAGTTCTATCAGCTCATTGGCGACATTGCTGCCATGGATCTGGCGGATGCGGTCTATCACTGTTGCTTGCGCCTGTACAGAGAGCGAGTTAGATGCCTCACCAGCCTTTTTACAAGTAAAACCAACACCTTTGCAGTGAACTGCATAGCGCCCAGCCATGTCGATGATCTTGTTGAATTCGTCGGCATAAGATCGAAACGCTCTTCGACGAGTTGGAACGTTGAAAAACAAGTCCTCGACTGTGATTTGAGTACCCTGACGCCCGGCAATCCCCTTGGGCTCTGCAGACTGCCCTGGCTTCGCGGGCGCCAGCTTTCCGTCCAGGTAATGTGCGCGCCAAGCGAGAGCTGACTCCTTGGTTTTTGTCGTAACTGTAAGATGGGCAATGTGGCTGATGCTGGCTAGAGCCTCGCCGCGGAATCCATATGTGGCAATGGACGATAGGTCTTCAAATGTGGAGATTTTAGACGTCGTATGCCGCACGCATAATATTTCCAAGTCTTCTTTCTTTTAGATGAGAAACGTCAGTTGCGGTGTTGCGTAAACGTAGGCGAAACAGCCAAGATACCTCAATGCCACCGCCATTGTCTGTGATTTGAAGCATTTTTAAACCTCCATCTTTAACAAGAATCTCTAACGACGTGGAGCCTGCATCCACGGCATTCTCAATCAGTTCTTTGAGCGCGTGAACAGGGGCAACAATAATCTCCCCGGCAGCGATCTTGTTCACAACATCGGGATCCAGGGCCTGGTCGCAAGGAAAAGTCAGTTGGTGAGATTCTTCTCCAATATCATCCTGCAGTTCTCAAGTCCAGGAAAGGGGGGTGGAGGAGCGGGATGGATGCATTACCCTGATCCTTCGTGCGGGTTTCGGATCCTCGATGTCATCCTCTGCCTTCCTTTTAATCCCACTTGGGACTTTGTCGATTTCCATATCATCCATGATTACACCAATTCGGTCCTATTCCATCAATTATTGTAGAAAACCACACTCAAACAACGCCCAAGGTGTCATCAACCGTCAATAAAAACAACGCCAATATGAAGGAGAATCCCCGGAAAAGAACAGCCTATTATAGCACAAAAAGAACTAACATCAAACAAATAAAAGAACGGATGCCGACCGAAAAATCTTTGTCTCGTCAGAACAAAATGCTAAATGTCGAGAATGAAGGCGGAGGAAAGCGCCAGGCGAGTTGGGCAAGTGCGCGAAGTGCCCACGTCTGCACGTGACCTACCGAGGTTCGGTACTTGGGTACCTGCGCGGCCCTCTTACACCAGCTGTATTGCCAGCAATTCACGATCATTGGACATCTGGATTCTAATGTCCTGGTCTCCTGGGAGCTTTATACCTGAAATATTTAGGTAATTGCAAGTAGGTGTAGAGTGAAGCCACAAGTAATAGTCCCCTCATCTTATCGTGTTGTTATGCACACAAGCGGAACCACTCAAGCCAGTATCCGTGCATCTCGAATACCAGAACTTCATATGTCAAAATCACCCTACATGACCACCTTTTTCCTGAATTCTTCGTTTTGGCTTTAGATGATATTGATGAAACGCTGTATCCTCGTCGTATTACCGCGGAAATCTCCTCATCATCCATCATATGTCCGCTTCGACGACAACTTCCTCGACGAGCTCGAGACATGGACAACATTTTACGATCCAGCTGGGATCATCTTGAAGTTTAAAGATCCCCAAGATGCGCCCTTTGAGCCTGCCAAGAAAGTCTTAGTCGACAACGGCCAGATTCGGTGCTTCTTTAAACCATGCAACTCTGGTGTATAGACTAAACAGGAGCTTAAGACCAATCGAAAGATTCAGGCTGCTGGTCTAGACTCTCAATTCGACTCATGTCACCTCTATGGCGTTGTCATGGATGACTGTGATTTTATTCTCGGTATATTGTTGACCTACGTCGATTGTGGTGGTTGTCCACCATCAACAAAAATCGACCCCGATGATCCCGATGATCCTATACCTGCCATCAGAAATCGTTGGTTAGATCAGCTTAACTCGGCCCTTATGGGGTTGCATAAAGCTGGTATGGTTTGGGGGGATATCAAGGCAGAAAATGTGTTAATCGACCAAGAACATAATGCATGGATCATTGATTTCGGTGGCGGCTATACTGAGGGTTGGATTGACAGGGAGATTGGCCGGAACTGTAGAAGGGGACTTGGGGGGCATGTCTAAGCTGAAAAAGTTTATATTCTCATCCGAATAAATCTTAGGGCCACCATATCACGATAAGGTGTGCTGCATGTAGAAAAGGCGCAATGCATTTCTCCTTTTCTTCGTGACGTATTTTCTGGTAAGACTTTAGTGACGGATACGTTCACTCTTCAACAAATCCCCATTCCACCACCCTCTTTACAAAAACTAGATTGGGAAGGGTTACATTGCGACAGTTGAACTTTCCAGGTTAGCGACTACACCAGTAAGCAGTACTGACGGGCGAATTGAGCTATTCCAAGTTATATCTGGATATAAACGACTATCAGAAGCTATAAAAATATATCAGTAAAATTTTGCTTCTTTTGCTTTTGCAGGGTAAGTAGGAAAGCCAGCGTATTAGAGGATGATTGAAATGGGAAGTACCTCGCTTGTGCAGCCCTATCCTACGGCTCTATACGGTCTGTTCGGCAGCTTGAGCTCTGAGATACGTGTGAAACCTTCAGCTACGGGTCGCGTCCACTAGCAGCAGAGGATTAATGTTTGCTGCTATTGTAGAAGAACACTTTAACATTGAAGCTTTGTTATTAGAACAGTCAGATCGTGTTTTTGCACTCCAAAAGGAAAAAAAAAAAACATTCCCCTCAAACACCACCTGTGCTAAGAGTATACGGAGATAGACCTTTAATATCTGTTTACACTACCTAGGTACCGAACCGCCAGAAGATTTACAGGATTCTGCGGTGGAACTACGGAAACTAGATGAAATCCATCACCTCGTCCAAGAAATTGGCACAAATCTAGCATCCTTAACAGAAAGTCAAAGCATCACTTAAACAAACACCCTTTCTTCCCCGCAAAACCGTTTAGGTGAGTAAGTCATAAGCAGCGCCTAAGTTCGCATATATAAAAGCAGCAGCAGCAGTAGTTCTTAAAAAAAAACAAAGTGACAAGTCCAACATGCCAAAAAGTCTCCATGCCTTATAGTTATACCATAGATACCGCCGCCTCTCTCAGAATTTCGCAAAGTGCTCAACTGCTTCTGCATAAAACAAACCACAAAAGAGGAAGCACACAAATTAACTCTTCCCGCTTGTAAACTCCATATCCCTTAAAATCAAAATATAGTACCGCTAAAGCGTTCAATCCAATTGTTGCCCCCCCTGAATCTCCTTGCAGTATGATACTGCTCCCTATCCATCCGCCTTTGCCACAGAGCCGAGTAAGGAAAGAAAAGAAAATGGGCGATAAAAAAGGGACAGAGTGCAAAACAAGAGAACATAAAGAGACAACAAGCGCCCGGGAAAAAATCGCATACTATGGGCACCTCTACTCGTACATTGTTGCCAAGACGCAAAATTTCAACCATGTCGGCATCATCCGCAAGCTTTGATGCTGGCAAAAATCAACCAGCGTAGCTCATATGTTGAAAATCAAGTGTTTAATATTCCATACTTTTGTAATGGAAGTCAAGCAGCTTCGCCGAAGCGCCAGCGCTAATGATCAAATCTTCAAGAAACAAAATGATTTCAAGCTGGTACTCGTAGAAAGTGGTCCTTTATCGGGGTAGGAGCAAGTCTCTAGGCCAAGCTGATATAGTCATTACCGCCTACCAGGGTCGCCGGGCTGCTCTAACAAGCCGCCAATATCAACTCGTCTTGACCGTTCGCCATTGGACCAATTGACCTCTCGAGAGGAGGGCCTATGGTCTGGCTGTGCTCGAATAGGAGGTAATTGATAAGAAGGTTGAGTTGCAGGCCGGCTAGTAGGAATAGGGTCATTTTGAGATGCCTGATAATTAGACCCAGAGAATTGTGGCTGCGAATAAGCTTGGACTCCTGAGCTGGTACCAGTATTCGAAGTAACCGAATTGTGTGGCGATCGAACAGAGCCTTCACTAAGACGATGTTGATACGAACCAGTCGAGGAAGAACTCGACTGATCCCCATACGCTGCTTGATGAGATGGAGGTGGCTGATGATAGACCGCACTAGGTTCCCGCGAGTGCTGAGCATATGGAGGATGCTGAACGTGCTGAGTATGCTGGGCATGTTGAGAATGTTGAGAATGCTGTCTCTGCTGTGGATGTTGTGAATATTGCTGATGTTGTGGATGTGATGGCAGTGGCGGCGGCAACTGCGGCTGATGCTGTTGAAGACTCAATAAAAACACGACGAAATAGAACGAACCCTCTTTTGCGAGCCCAAAATGAAGCGGGAAAGTCCTGGTATAACCATCGTATCCAACAAAGCTAAAATATTCGAAATGATTAAGGCGAAATCTTGCCACATCGTCGCTCGTAAATCCAAAGTCCTTGATAGCCAGATCCAGCCTGCCCAACATAGGAGGCAGATAATTTGGCTCGTGTAATCGTTGTTCTTCAAAAAGTTGATTTTGAAGGCTGGTAAGGAAATTCGCCTGATGTGGCGTAATGATATCGCTCAGTTTATTCCCCATTGGGCTCGATGCGTGGACTACGTCCATGAACATGGGCGATGCCTTGACGATATCAAATTCCATGCTCAGGTACGCCAGAGGCTCCATGGTATGTGGCGTGCCCGGATACGAAGGATTGTAGATATTTGGGTCAGGAGCCATAGATCTCTCTTGATATTGACGTGAGACAGCATCAGTCGACGGGGGTTCGAGAGCTCGATAAGATTGATTTCGTCGGAGAGAGTCATCGTACGGCGAAATTCCCGCCCCTCCCGAGGGATATATGCTTAACGGCCTCCTGAGAGCCGAATCCTGGGGATGGGTGTATCTTGTGGGATCGAATCTAGCATCTCTCTCATCTCGTAATCGTGGTCGACCTCTTTTCTTATGCTGAACGTCAACACAAGCATCCTCTTTCCCATTGCCAAGACAACGAGAACAGGGCCGTTGTGCTATAAATCAGTTAGTTCAAAAATCCATTACGTTTCCTGCCCCCTCTGCGGAGCTCTCCCTTGGCCCGGGACTATACGATATCAAAAGAGGGCTGTGTTCTTTTTCAACCAGAAGAGCTAGGAAGTTTGGTTTGCTCCATCCAGGACTCGGTGGTCTCAGATGGATCGTGTGCTCTCCCAGCGAGACAGACAGGCAGCTCAACGATACTGCCCAATTATGCAAGTTTTTCAACGGAACAAAATCAAAGACAAATACAACGTACCATCGCATCTAGGAAAAGGAGTATTAGTAACTACATACGCCGTAAACGCATCTTTTAACCACTAATAACTAACCGAAGATGAGCTTTCTTGCAAGGCACGCAAGCAGAAGCAACGTGGCCTTTCGTCTTTCTCTGAGATTTTGGAGATGTAAACGGCTGTGAATCAGCTGTCTGTGATCGATCAGGCACGGGGTATGCGTCCGGATTCGATGATACCGAGCTCATATACGGCACGGGTGAAACTCCCTGGGGCATTCCATGGTGATGCTGTGGAGGATAAGGAACAATCCTTCCTGATTCTTCGGGCCTTGGATATGAATAGGGCGACCTCGTTGTTGGCTCTTGTGGGAATGGTCTCGTTATTGATGAAGCCTGTTCCCGAATATTTGTGGGTGATTGCAGTGCCGGACCTCCACGAAGGCCATCTATAAGCCTAGAGGTAGCGTAGAAATTCGGAGCCTCGCCTCGACCACCGGCATCATGAGCCGATCGCAGAGGCAAGGGCGGAGAGCCGGACATAGGAGGTGAGGGATATGCCCTACTCCGTACAGCCGACTCCTCTGGGAGGAGCTCTTTGCGGTTCCAATTGAAGTCGAAGGCACAGCGGGCCGAGTTGGAATAAGCTTGGTGAGGCCCGGGATGGAGGGGCGGCGTCGGATTAGAAGGCTGTGTTATAAATGTCATGGATAAAATATTCCTTCAGAAGCTTAGCTGGCCACTACCCACAGCGCCCAGTTCTAGATAACAGGATTTCAGGTTTCGGGCATGTAGAACGGCTAATTTAAGCCACAAGCACCGTGAAAAGCTCAAAACGAATCCGAAAGAGCAGTGCTCTTCCCAACGAACAAATATTTGGGACTCGGAGATGCGGGTGGTCCGTTATCGGTAGGGGGAAGTTTGCAGTAAAATATCGGCGTGAGCTCAAAATATCGATGGGAAAAAAGAAGAAGAAAAAATCGCGGCTCGTTCTTTAACGATAGAATCAGGAAGAGGTTAGACGATCTCGATTTCTCCGTGTCCCGGTATCCAATGTAGAAAGACGAAGGAGAGGGGGGGGGAGAGGTGACTCGACAGCTGGCCACAGAAATGACGAGAGGGGAAGAAAGACTAAAAAAAAAAAAATATCGTTCGCCGGACCCAGGGAATGGCCACGAGACGGAGAGGCCAGCCAGAGAGTTCGAAACAAGAATGGAACCGAGATCCAGCTAGGCGCAGAAGAACCGACGTGAAACAGACGCCGCTGGAACGGTGTGATACCTGATAACCAGAGATATTAGAACCTTTCGTGATACAGCATGCAGTCGTGTCGTCGGTGGTTATCGAGATGGAACGGCAGCCCGCAGCAAATCGCAAAGTTCCACGACTTGAGTGACGGGTTCTGGCGAAAGCTGAAGTTGCTGAACCCGACTAAAGTCGCGGGCTCAAACGACCGAGTCAGAAGAAAAGCACAACGGGGATCAGCCTCTCGAGGCTGATTGGCGGCTCACAGTCGGTTTTTGTGCGACTCTTAGGCCCAGTCAATGGGACCCAGTTGCCAGATGCAAGGTAGTCGGACCATGGAAAATAGGGTTATCCGCCGAACAGCCTACAAGCGCGAGAGCTACAGAGCAAGTAGGTAGCCAAGCACGTAGCGTTGAGGAGTCGGGGGCCCACGGACCGAGTTCCTGGTCTAATAATGTTCTTATTGCAGCGGGTTAATCAGAGGCGACAGGATATGGCTTGTTCCATGATGATCCCCTGCCCGGTCAATCCTATCTGACAATTCTCCGCTGGCTTGTCTCGAGAGGGGAGGAGAGACGGCCACCGTGCGTGTGAGATTTCACAAGCGTAATAAGACACTGGAGACGGCTATGATTGGGGCAAACTGGGAAGGGAAAGGCGGGAAACAAGAAGAGAGCTGTGGAGGTTGGGTGGGGAGGGGGCGTGTATCTTGACTCCTGGAGGCGTGCTGGGGTTCGACTCGGTAGCAAGCAGAAGGTTGGTCAAGGCCGGTAAGAAGGATTTAGACGGTGGCCACGGAGATGTACGGCTCAGAGATAAACCAGTCGCCGTTGAACGACGGTGATGGGAAGGCGTTATGCGAGTAAGTGGTGAGATTCAGCTGGAAGGAACTAGGGCAGGACTCGGAGCTCTGAGCCGTGACCGGGAGACAGCAAACCGGAGTTGGCTGGGTGATATCTCCCCTTCTCGTTGGTTTGGGAGGAGGGAAGGGGGGGGGGGGGGGGGGGGGGGGGCGTCGCAGGGAGTGAGTGATGGCGAGGCTGGTTATTAAACTGTGCTCCCTCGTTCAAACCTTTGATACCGGGATAGTCCTGGTGTTCTAGAAATGAAGGCTGTGCGGCGTTCGAGGTTCGTTATTCTACTGTGCTCCGTACTTGGAGTAAAACAGCAATCAGGGGGGGGTGAGCGACTTTTTCAATTCTCGAGTAAGTCAACAAGCTACTACGAGAGATGATCGAATCGGTCAGAGCAGGCAGGACGAGAACAAGCCGGGGTCATGGCCGGGGTTGGGAAGATTTTGGTGCCCTCGGCACATTTAGAAGGGCCCGAACGATGTCTGGAGCCAACCCCGTGTACATGTACTTGCTTTAGTCTGCATGTACTCCCCCCGACCTGAGCGTCAGACGCAAGAGCCAAGGCTTGCAACGGAGGTACCTCCAGGGAGCTTTCAAAAGTTGGAGTAGCTCGCGTTGCCCCAAGCAGCTTGGGAGACAGGGAGCCTGCATGGGAGTCGGCGAAGCTAGCAGACCTGGGATTAGCAGTAGCAGTAGCACTCGTTGTGTGGCTAAATAACACGGCCTCGATGACGGATTGGGAGGGATGGATTCGTGGATCGCGGATAGGCCACTACGGAGCAAGCCCACGAGCCTCGAGAGGCTTGGGTACCAGAGAGGGTGTCCACGGGGCGCCTCTGCTTAAGCGGGCCGGCTGAGAGCCAGATTTCTACGAAGCACCATCAGGCTAAACAATCGAAGTGGCATCATGGCGGAGGAGGTGGTGGATATGACACGAGCTGGACGCTTATTTAGGGACCGTGCCGGACCCTGCGCCCAGGTCCTGCTTGCCAAACATGGCTACCGTACTGTACATGCTTTTCCCAGCGCCCTCTCTATCTTGCTGTTGGCCCAGAGCTGTGGGCTGGGCCTGGCTTGTCGACAAGGCTGCGTTGATTTCTTGGGATACTGTACGTACATACAGTACTCCGTACATGTATATATCTGTGGCATGGGTAAGCGGAAGAGACTCCATCCAATCATGCGGTTACTCTATGCATGGGCATGTGGACACGCGACGGCAGGACCCTTGGGTAGGAAGCCGAAGCCCAGGCTGCTAGTAAAGTTTAGAATCTCTGCAGAGCTCGCACCTTGACAGCCACATGGGAAAAGGATTGAAATAGGTACCTTTCCACACGACACCTGCTTGTCCAAGCACAAAGTGCAATACCACCACGGAAATGGGGGGCGCTGCAGCGATTCGGAGTGGTGTTGACGACTACAGATTGCCCGATTGAGTAAAGGGAGGGAGAAAAGGGCCAGCATGCCCTTCTCCCTCGCATAACGTAGCCAGCTGAGGCCGTAGCGATGTGTAGGATTCGAAGATCTAAAACATGCAGAGCAGATCCCATACTTGTTCAGACACGGGTCAATGAATTAGCAATCTTCGTCCGACGGCTCTGGAGTCGAGGCATGAGCCTTGAGCCCTTTGCTTTTGGCAAGGCACCACAAGGCGCCAGAAACTGAGACCACGCCAGGCCCGGCGTCACCGATCCCACCCTGAGCCCGTCCGTGCGGACGTAGGATTATGCACTCCGCCGGTAGTAGGAATACCGACTCTGTTCCGATATCCAGGACATGCTTGATGCTCCGTAGTTGTACTAGCATTTGTTATAGCCTTGTCGTGACGGAATAGTAGTAGCTAGTCCCCAGGCAGCGTCCCCAGGCAGTGTCAGGTATAAACATTTTACCAGTGCACTCCTCCCCGACCAGATTGGAGACCTTTTCACCCAGATGACGTTTTGTGGCGGCCTGTCATTAGGCAGTACCTTTCCCATGAGTGGGTCGGTCTCTTCTAATTCGGCTGGGCTGTATCACTCAACAATATCTCGATGCCTAACGTGACCGTGCAATGACTGTACTGTAGGTGATGCAGTTCGCTACAAGGCCAGGTAGAACCCTGGAGAAAAGAATTCCATCCTTCGTTCTCGTCGAATCCTACGGGCGAAACCAGGCCTTGCCAACGCGGATCCAAGGCTCAGCCTGGTCTGTCCTTCCAAAGATCCGACTGTCGTTTTAAGATCCGACTGAGTGCTCCCAAGTTGCAGAATCTGAGAGAAACGAACGGGCCAGCATGCGGTCCGCGGACATTTTGGGAGGTGTGCCATTTAGCGTTGGAACGGCGCCTCCCCTTGTCAATGCGTGGCAGCTTGCCGGTTGGTATGACCCAAGATTTCCGAGATTAGTTTCTCCATGTCAAAAAGTAGCTCGTTCCTGGGAATGTAACGGGTACTTGGTAGATACCGAATCGGCTCAACCCATTCGCCCATGGACCTCGCAACGCTTCCGTATCCATCGACTTGAGCCGTATAGAGTATCAGTGCGCCAGCATGGGGGGAAGTCAGAGATATCTATCGGTATCTTCGGAGTACTGGCCAGGCCAGACAGCAACGAGATTGCCATCCCTACCGTACGAAGCACTCCTCCGTATTGCTCATCGCCAAAAACAAACAGGATCCATTCGCGAGCAAGCCTTGGGTTAGCGTGGAGCCGTCCAAGCCCACCCGCTTACCCAAAACCAATACTTGATGTCGACAACTGACATGGACCACCTAGTCCAAGCGGGTGAGAGTGAAAAAAAAAAAAAAAAAAAAAAAAAAAGATAGCACTAGTCAAATGGCCCTGGCCAGATTTCAGGACCTCAGCAAGTCATCAGTTGCTCCGTATCAAGTACTTATACAGGTATGTAAACACTGGGATCCCCTGGTCCGCCTTTGCGTCAGGGACATATTGTAGTGCGTGCATGAGAAGCAGCATTTTCCATCGTACGAGCAAGCCTGCTTTCCGACGAGAGAAAACAGTTTCGCTAGGAGGATGCCTTCATTTCTCCAACGCTCTAAAGACGGAAGGCACTAGACAAATGGTCGCACACCAAGTGACATTTATCGAAGACGCAAGCTTCGCCGTCATCCACCGGGTCTCTCTCCAAGATCGGATTGGTGTCCTGCAGGAATCACAGACCGGGCATCTCAGCGCTGCTGGAGAGCCCCCTGGTGCAAGAACAAAAAAGGGCTTTGTTTTCGAGAGAGGGAAAAAAAATGCTCCTGGCAAATCGTATAGCGCGCGCTTGAATACCCGTGCAGCAGTGCGACCGTGCCATCCCGAAACCAGATATTGACACATGATGCTAATAATTCACCCGACGGAGTCACCCATGCTCCCGCCCCTCCAATTAGCGAAGAAGATGTGAATTCTGATTCCTTATTGATATCTTAGTTGGGCAAAGGTATCATTCGGTACTCATACCTGAAGCAGATGCTTACTCGCTTGAGTCTGAGTAGGTGCTAGGGTCCCTTGTTATATTAGTCGCTGGGCATGCAATATTTCAGCGATTGAAAGGCTCTTTTTTTTTTTCTTGTTTCTTTTTTTGTGCACGTGGTCCGATATTGGAATGTTCTTCACTTCCCTCTTGGACTCGGCCTAAATTGCACAATAGGACCTAAAGGATGACCTCTCAAAGGGGGAAAAAGGATGGCTGGAGCCTAATAAGTGATCTCAAGGCAGTTTCCGAGTTAGCCAGGTAGCGCTGCTGTAGCTTGCAGGCTGGATGATGACCCGCTTTGATGCCGTCAACGATGCTCCAATGCCAGTCAGGCGCTCATTCCTCCCCAGATAAGCCATCCATTGAAAAGCTGCATGAACCCTTGCAGGAAGCTGCTGGTATTATCACCGCACCACCGTCATCGACCCAATGGCTTGGGCTCTGGACCAGTTATGATGTGATCTGGCGGTTGCCACCGAAGACATAACCACATCTCTGGTCTGCGTTCCTTGATGAGGCCGCTCATCTCGCCCTGGTCGAATGGGAGAACCAACGAGCGAATAGAACGTTGAAGGCCGTCCGGAATTTCCCCCACCCCAATCTTTAGTGTCAACCTTTTGTACATATGAAACCCGTGCGTTGTCTGCTCCGAAAACGACGTCTCTCCTTTAGAGGCAGAATACAACGTTAGGGTTACGTGAGAAGATGCCGCCTTCTTCTTTTTCGGTACCCTTGTAACACATCGGTGTTGCTCTGACTTATTCTCACTTGGCCGCTTCCCTCTGTTCTTTTGAATAGAAATAAGTTGGCAACAGTAAAATCAAGGTACTGTACAGTAGTTGCATGTTTGGCTGCTCCGCAATTCTCGTTCGGTTTCCTTTCCGAATGCGTCACCTGTGGAAAAAAAAAGAAGGTCTAATAAACGGAGCGTTGATCTATGCATGGCTAAATCCCCCGACCCGACAACGCGTTAGCCAGAAGTTGGTGCCCATTCACGGCTCTCGCTCCCTGGTCCCTTGTTTCTTAGCCAACAAAGTCTCGAAAACGTGCCAGCCAGCGACCAGCATATTCTCTATGAGCCCCAATCGTGGTGGAATTCTAGTTGAAGCAAAGCGGTCTTTGAAATGAAGACCGATGGGTGACAAGAATGCGCCTGTCCCACCTCAGCTGACGAGCATAGTTTGTGTTCACTGAAATAGCTGAGCAGTATCATGCCGTACATAGTATGTACTGAACGACACTCCCTGAAAATCAGACTAGTTCGATGGCCGAGAGACGTAGAGATAGAAATAATGGAGTAGTAGCACTGGTAGTCTCAGTTAAGACTCGGATTAATTGCTGTGCGCTTCGTGACGGTATATGAGATGCGAGAAGCTTGAGGGCACCCCATCTCTTTTACCCATCTCTTTTCACAATCTCCTTCTCTTTTTCTACAGATGCCTTTCTCGGCCAACCAGCATTGGCATCGGGGAACCAAGGTATGACCAGTCACCGAGACTCCCAAGAGAGGAATGATATGTGCCATCGTCGGCTGGAGCTCTTTAGCAACACGAGAGCTTCTTTAGCTCCGTGCTATGGTCTTTTGAGAGGTTAGTACCCAAGCTACCTGGTTATGGGCTTCCAAGTCACAAATTGGTATCAGTACTGGCAGAATTTGGGTGCCCCATAATTAGGTGTGCTTTAGACTTTGCCTGCCGACGAAAGAGAGAGCCGCTAATAATAACGGCCCAATTGAAGGAGGGAACATTTGTATCCCTTGGCGCCATATGCGTCGAAAGTGTTGGTACTCGCACGAGTCGCCGCAACTTAGTAGGCTGGAGCTCATGCGGATAAGGAAAGCTTGGTATACTGGCACCCGATACAGTAGGTACGGAGTACTCCGTGCAGGGAGAAGTGCGAATCTGGTGATGTGGTGAGCAATCCCTGGAATGCTGGATGGGCACATGGTGTCAGGTCTAGAAATTCCCGAACAAGGAGCACCCCTTAATAACTAACCAGATGAACAGCATACGTACAAACATATACTATACGTACGTACGGGTACTGTAATACTGTACTGTGCGTACGTACAAAATGCCAGCGCAAATACCATGATCGAAGACCAAGTGCCCGTATTGTACGGTAGGCACGGGGTACGGGGTACGGATTCCCAGCACTCCCCATCCCGCAGCTGGGCACCTCATCGATTTGCGAAAGCATGAACTGCTACTGTATCCGCAGAAGCACTAGGACATCAAATTGTTCCGGCGTCGACGAGAGGCGGCGTTGGTGGACCTGTTAGCTGCATCTCGTCAGCACGTTATTGCCTCTTTGGCATAGCAGAACGGCCTTGGCACTCACCTGGAGCCAGTCAAGAGACACTGAGGTCAGGCACGGATTACAAAAGACTGCTTAGGCTCAGAGTTCAGGTTCTAGCACGACGCAGTCGTATTGGCGGAGACGAAGCTGATAGTCCAGGTCTGCCATGTCGGCAACGCAGGTTGGATGTCGCTGCAAGGCCAGCATTGGCCACGGGAATTTGTTTTAACCGACCGCAAGGTCTGGTGATGGCATCGCTTCCTTCATTCTTGCCGTTGTGGGTGCCGAAACCACAGCTTGAGCGCTTTGCCAGGTACGGGGCACAGTCCCTGCCCCTCTCTCTTGCTACAGTGCAGTACAGTACAGTACATTGCTACAGGCTACAGGCTACTGTACAGGCTACAGCTCAAGATACCTACTGTACCTCAGGTCCAGGGCTCATTATCATTAGTACCTAGTACGTACCCACTCCCAAAGCCACTGGGCACCGAGTCCTGTACCTGTACTTTAATTTGCCGCCGGCAAGGTGGCTTGCCTTGGCTTTCCCCCCTCCAACGTCCCAGTCGAAATTCTCCGTATCTTCACTCGACTCGTATCTGGAGTAATGCCCCATATCTCCCGCCGCACTGCACGAGCTTGGAAGAAGAAGAAGAAAAAGCAACAAAAGTCAACAGTCGCCACTTGCGTCCCTCACACTCCGTACAGGGACGCCAAGCAGCAAAAGCCTGATGGGCATAAAATATCGGGCCATGTCCTTCTCCAATACCTGGGTGTGGTTTACACGAGCAACTCTACGAGGACAGCAATGACTTTCTAATGCCATCACAGCCAGGGCCATCGATTGCGAGCTTTCACCCCCCAGATCTAGCAGGTGGCATCATGCTGCCATGGCTGGCACTTTGGCCACTGGTCAGCCCAAGGGCATTCCATTTCACGATGCGCAGTGTCGTGAGCATGGAAAAACTGAGCACACGAATCGTCCAAAGTACTGTAACGAAACCACCGGCGTCGGCCGGGCACCTGTGTGTCGGAAGGCCCAGGCCAAAATTTTCTCTCCCATGGCTCTACAACACCCCGCCGGAACCCCATTTCTTTCTGATGGTCGCAGGACTATTGAGGAGCTAAATTTCCGGGGGACAGGGGTATGTCCTCAAGTGAATCTGGGGGAACAGCACAGGAATCTCTCAGGAAAATACAGGCCGTTGCAGCCCGGCTACTCGCCCCGATATTACGAGAGAAAGCGGGCTAATTTATACTATGTACTATGTACTATCCGTAATAATCTCCAGGGAAGTGAGGAGGGGGGGTAAAACTTACGGTACAGGCACGCCGCGCAGCGAGAGAGAAAAACGAAAGAAGCTCCAGGCATCGAGCTGCTAAAACCTCGCGTCCTCAGCAAGGGCCTCATGCATCTAGTCTTGTTCTGGTAGGAAGCTGCATATTTCGGCTAGCCAGCCTTAGGCCGTGAATACGGCGTCCTATGGAGTCCCAATTACGAAGTACGAAATGGCACAGTCTCATTTCCTCCGTGCCGGACGGAACATTTGGGACTCCTGTGTACACTACACTACCTTGCAAGTACGGGTCTGGGTTCAGGTACTCTGTGCGGAGCTGTTGTTGGGTCCAAGGCGCAAAGATCCCCTTACTACCGAAGAACAGCTGACCTTGTTCTGTAGGACATCTTGCGACATATCTTGGATCCATCTAGCCATGCGGCAGCAACAAGGTAAAAGGGAGAGGGGAAAATTATCTCACCAAAACAGCCCATCCCACCAGTAGTACGCAGCACGATACCGTGCTATTTGACATACTATATGTACTACTACTACTACTACTACTACCACCACCTGCATGCTTCGTGCCATCCGGTGGGTATTTGGGGGGGCTAACAATACGATCTTCACTTCTTCCGAGTATCATTCCGGGGAGGCTCGGCATCCAATGATGCGACAGCTGGAAAAGCTTCTCCCTGCTTTCACCACACCAACAGAGGGACCAAGATAAGCAACAGCCGGAAACGGGAATCTAAAGCGCAGTGCCCCTAGTGGCCATGTCACTATTCCGTAGTCGGCAAAGAAACCAGACGGAAATTTTCTGACAAGCGTCTATTAGTATTTCATCACATCTCATCGATGTGGGTGGGGGGTTATAGAAGGGGCTGTGTGGCCCCGTCCGTCGAGTCCACCGTGACATTCTCCTACATTGTTCAATCTTACATACATGCGACGAACGAACCCGTGCTAAGTACTTCTACAAACTTGGCCTGGTGTACCATCTATTCGGCGTATTTTTTTGTACCTGGACCCTTTCGGCTCATCTACAAGTGCGTCCTTGTTCTCTGTCGAGTCGTCGATATGATCAACACTGGCAATTTCACTAGTGACACTTTAACCACGGCCCAAGGATATCATATTCATACGAGGAAATCGCTGCACATGCGTCACAATCGGAGCTTAGCCACTCAATCGGAACACAGTAGCAAGGCTCTCCCTTACTTCTCTTGGCACCCACACTGCTTTACAGAACACTCCAACCCCTACCAGTAGTACTGCTACAAGTGCCACACCGATGTGACTGGGGTGGGCGAATTGACACAGACATTCCACGCTGGAAGGGTCTGGACTGTACCGTTAGCATTTCGGATGTGTGACGGCCGCCAACACTAGGACTGTGCAAGTGGAATAGTCTGGCCTTTTCACACCAAGATCCGACGACACATGGAGCAAGAGCACAGAGTGGGAGTGGGCGTATCGACCTTGTTCAGGAATTACGGAGTAATCACATCTTTTATTTGAGATATACACATTGTCGCCAAGAGATTGGTGGACGCAATGCATCGCAAACACACCCCTTGGTCGTTTCGACTCTACAGTATGTATTCGCAGCTGGCAAGTTCCGAACACTCCGCGATAAAGTTGCCCACGGGCTCGGAGCTGTGAGTACAGCCAATGTGGCAATAACGCAATCTCCTTCATGATGGTTGTAATGTGCTGCACCTGGCTTTGGAATGAATCCCTTTCACCAGGGTCGCCACGTGCTGGGATAGCCCCTTGTTGACAAACGTTTTTCTCGTAAGAGGTCGGGGCCTTATTTCCACAGCTTCTGCTGCTGTTCTGTACTGCGAACCTGCATTCTTGCGGCAGTTCGAGACGCTCAGGTACTCCAGACATTGACACTGGACAGCACCGCAGGTGTCCTTGTCCGAGTATGGAGTCGTATTACCTTTGGGCTAGGTTCCCAACAATGTCTCGCCTCTGGAGTTGCAGCCTAAAGCTCCCTGCTCGAATCACCGAGAAGACCCTGTATCACTTATCATCTCTTGCTTATAAGTACGATGCCGAGCTCTTGTTGAGCTGCCTGGTCGGCTTTTCGCCGGCCCTATCCCTGTAAGGTTTTGCGTCAACGAGAGCATTTACGATACGAAAGCAATGAGGTGCATTGTGGCGTCAGCCAAGACAAAGATCGATATGTAAATTCAGACATAATCTTGAGACTTTGGGTCCATGGTGCTGCACCCTTCATGCATACAACCACGGGGCACCGTGGATGCTGCCCGACCTCGCCTCCATTGGATCGGATACCCATTTTTCGGAGCAAAAAAAGCATGCAAGGACATTCAAACGAGCATGCGAGTGGTCAGAATACGTCGCTGAACAGCTAGCCAGATGACACAACCCACCATACGGCGGATTCCATCCTCCTGTACTGTAATGGTAATTCCGTGTGGATGTAACGAGACATGCCTCGACTGTTTGGTATGATTTGGTACCTTATGGAAGAGTAATGTTTCGAAACGAGAGGAAAAGTTCAACCTAACCGGCGAAGAGGCGGAGGAAGGAGAAGCAAGCATCTCAAGCAGACACACTTGGATCAGTCGCGAAAAAAAAGAAAAACATGCCGCAATCTCTATGGGAAGATAAAACCAACCCTTGTGTCAGGCTAGCATGGCTGATTTTTTTTTTTTTTTTTTTTTTTTTTTTTTTTTTTTTTTCATTCCCTTTTTCTCTTCTTCTCCCTATCCATGTCCAGCTGAACACACAACACAGTCACGCACACAAACCCCTACTTGCGCACGTTATGCCACCAAGGGAAGTTTGACAACACAGACGTGCTAGTCTCGCATCTGTGTCTCATTTGAGAGCTGAGCCAGGATATTAGAACATACGCATGTGTGTGAATCAGTTGACTCGGCACAGCTGGCTAGCCACGTACGTACGTACATGCCCTTTGGCAGCTGATAATGGCCAGGGTCGTATTATGCGTTCTCTGATTCTAGCATAGTCGAGAGGATGGGTGCCTATGCTGTACGGTGTGGGCCAACACGTTTCCATCCCCCTTTCTTCGCCTATCGTTCAGCTCGATTCCTGCGACTACTATTTCTTTCCTTTCCCTTTTTTTTTTTTTCCCCTTCTCCCTCCATTTATCCCTTGTGTGTCTCACTTTGAATCAACTAGATGTGGGAATGTGCCGGTGTCTTACTCTCACGCCACCACGCCCATGTGCTTTTAGCGCCGCAGCACATGGTCTCCTTGAATTCAAAGAATGCCGGGATGGAAAGAGGTACACATGCAAGTTGTTGCAGCTGCGTAGTTACCTTGTACCCCCAACTGTGGCTGTCTATTCGAAAAAAAAAAAAAAAAAAAAAAAAAAAAAAACTCTTCGCTATGCGAGCTGCAAGGAATATGCTGGGTGGCAGTACATTAGTACGTAGTATGCAACTCGCTTCCCTGTGGCGCTGTGATGCGGGCGTAGAATCACACGAAAAAGCCCGCTTCGAAGCGGTATGTGAGGAAGCACATGCAGGCTTTTTGAAGATGAAATGGCTCGTGCGACACGCCTTTTACCACGGCCAACGCCGGCTAAAATACTCCAAGGATGCATGATGTGAAAACAAATGACATATATTGTCTTGGGTGAGCTCAGCAAGGTATATATCAGTATTACTATTCAGTGCTGGCATTGGCACTACTAGTACTGTACGGAGGGGAGTAGCGGTGGGCATCGCGCGTGATGCGATTGATGTCATGGCATATTGTCTCAGATCCGATACATTTCAAACTATGCTAGGCTCCAACTAAACTCCCTTATATACATGACGCTCGGATTAGGGTTACAAGCGGGCAAGCGGACTTGATGATGCAAGACATAGGGGCTGAAATCCCGGGATGTCGACCGGAAACAAAAAGAAAAAAAAAACACCCTTACAAACGGCTCTCAATGCCGGCAAATTGGTGGTCTTCGGCCCAATGGGAATCGGGCCAGACCAGTCGGATCGCATCCCAGATGTGGCTGTCCAGCACTCGAGTTAGTAACACTGTTCCTTTTTTTTTTTCCTGCTTAATGACTAGGCAAGGTGCGTAGCCGTAGGGCGTTACTGCATCATGCCGCCGGCATCGAGATGGAGAGCGAACAGGGGGGCAGGGGACGGCAAGTAGTATAGTAGAAGAAAGCTCACCTAACATGTAAGATCTCTAAGCCATCCTTGACTTCCTGAGGGAGATCCTTGACATCTTTGCGGTTTTGCGCGGGAAGTAGGACTGTCTTAACCCCCGCTCGGAGGGCACCGATGAGTTTTTCCTTGATACCTCCGACAGCAGTGACCCGGCCGCGGAGGGATATTTCGCCCTGTGTTACATGTCACGTTAGTTATACCAGTCAGTGTTGGGGGGAGATTTGGAAAGAAGGGGGAAATTGTTGCATGGTATGACATGGGAAACGAGCTGGTGCTGAAACGTACTGTCATGGCCATCGTAGGAGGCACTGGCTTGCCAGAGAATAGTGAGATGAGGGCAATGGCCTGGCCAATGCCGCTGCTGGGCCCGTCCTTGGGGATTGCTCCCGAGGGGCAGTGGACATGAATGCTGCGATCCTTCATGATGTCGACGTGCGGGTCTGGGGTAAGGCCCAGCTCAAAGGAATGAGCCTTGACCCATGTGAGGGCAACCTCGACGCTTTCTTTGAGAACATCGCCCAGTTTGCCCGTGAGCTGTACCCGACCATTGCCGGGCATGTCGGCAACCTCGATGAAGAGGATGCTGCCGTTGCCGCCGGTGCTGTAGGCTACGAGTCCCGTCACGATACCCGGCCGGCTCGTCTTCTCGGCAATTTCCTCCTCATACTTCTCGATGCCCAGGAAGCGCTCGATATCGTCGAGCGTGAGCTGCCGCCGATACGTCTCGAGGGCGCTGTTGTCTCTCGCCTCAGCGTACTCGACTGCCTTGGCGCGACATACAGAGCCAATTTCTCGTTCCAGATTGCGAACCCCTGACTCACGGGTGTACGACTCAATAATTTTGGATACCACCTCCTGGCTGAACTCGACCTGGTCGTCAGCCAATCCGTTGGCCCGGATCTGCTTTGGAATCAGGTGCTGGATGGCAATGTGGCGCTTCTCAAGCGTGGTGTAGCCAGGAAGATAAATCATCTCCATGCGGTCCAACAAAGGGCCAGGGATGGTGTCGAGGCTGTTGGCGGTAGCGATGAAGAGGATCTTGGACAGGTCAACCGGCATGCCAACGTAGTGATCCTGGAAGTTGTGATTCTGCTCTGGGTCTAGAACCTCGAGCATGGCAGCTGAGGGGTCACCGTGTACGCTTGCCGAGCCAATCTTGTCAATCTCGTCAAGGAGGAAGACGGGATTCGCCACGCCGACCTTCCTAAGGCCCTGTACGATGAGCCCTGGCATGGCCGCCACGTACGTTCTCCTGTGCCCGCGGATTTCTGCCTCGTCTCGAACGCCGCCTAGGGAGATGCGGTGGAACTTGCGGCCAAGAGCAGTCGCAACCGACTTGGCCAGGCTTGTCTTGCCTACGCCGGGGGGTCCGATCAGCAGCATGATTGGCGACTTGTCGACTGTGCGCTTTGCTTTGAGCACCTGAAGCTTGGCAAGCTCAGACTCAGACGCCTTACTGTCGGTGATTTCCTCGGATTTGGCGTCTCTGACATTGCCATCGGTAATGGCTTTTTCGGCAGCAGCGGCAGCATCGGCTTCTGCCTTGCGGATTTGCTCCTCCATATCGTCATTAATGGATTGTTTAAGTCTCAAAACAGCCAAATACTCGATAAGCCTCCTCTTTACTTTGTCCAGGCCGTAGTGATCAAGATCGAGCTGTTTTCGGGCTTTAGTCAAGGTGTCAGGCCCTAGCCGGTCATCTGTGGTTGCTGTCCACGGGATTTCAGATACCGTCTCCAGCCAGTTTCTTGTTACTTGGTACTCCTGATTCATAGGCGGCATCCTCTGCAGCCGTCGTAGCTCCCTATCCACAGCTTTTGCGGCATCCTGCGGGAGTTTTGAAGCCTGCAGCTTCTTCTTCAGCTCATCAAGCTCAGAGGCCTCTTGGTCTTCATTTTGGTCATTTCCCCCAGGAGGTGGTAGAAATCCCATGCCCGCCAACGGAGGCATTGTATTCGGTCTTTTAGAAGGGTTCTCGTTCAAACGATCAATGATTTGAACCGGGACCGTTGTGAACGTAGTGATCTTAAAGTTGTTCTTGATACCGCCAACCTGGCGTTCCAGAAGCTCAATGACCTTTGTGAGCCTGACTTT
Organism: Trichoderma sp. TW21990_1; assembly: GCA_010015515.1. Taxonomy (NCBI): domain Eukaryota; kingdom Fungi; phylum Ascomycota; class Sordariomycetes; order Hypocreales; family Hypocreaceae; genus Trichoderma; species Trichoderma sp. TW21990_1. Next base: position 960,070 of record ML974118.1, read on the forward strand.
GGTATCAAGAGCTGCTAGAACACCAAGCTTTTCCTCGTGGGTGGCATCCAACAGGTTGGCCATGAAGTCAGCCAGCATACCGGCCTCCTTCAATTCTCTTCTAATGATGAGCATCTCTAACCGTTTTGTGACTGCAGGAGAGAGGGAAGGGCCGTTTGTGCGAGGGAGCAACGACGAGATGCGAAGAATCGTGACGAGCTCTCTTGAGCGCAGCTTGAGCAGGCTGAATAAGTCTTGCAGCTGCTTATCGGTGACGTCGACTAGCAACAAAACAAACCGAGGTTAGAAACATGAGCCAAGCCTGGGAGGGGTTCTTCTGACGAGGGGGAGAGGCATACGTTCGTCTTCGTAATATGTGACTTTAGCTTCGAAAAAGGGACGCTCGCGAGTAACGGCGTCTACCCTGACTCTGCTCGAGCCTTCAACACGCAGGGCGAACTCGCCGGACCCGCGGCCGTCAATACCGACAATCTTGGCCGCTACTCCAAAGCCGAACAAGTCGTCCTTTTTCGCAGTGCCGGGATTGACGGCATCGATGCGGGTGTTGGCAATGTCCTCGCCATTGGTGATGAGCAGCTGGCCGTCCGGGCCAACCAGCGGGGACGACACCGGGACACATGCTATCGGGATGGTGTCGATGCGGCCATCCGGACCCTTTGATGCGGCAAGCTCGTAGACGTGTGCGAGGAGAGCTGGGATATCGGGCCGGCTCGAGTTGACGGTGATGCGGTAGGCAAGGCCGGGCAACAGGACAGTTCCGCGAGGGAGAGGAATCAGCGGAAGTGTCGCGGTCAGGGATCTTCCCATGGCGATGCGCAAGTCGAAGATGGAGGATGTGGCGAGCGCAGAAACGAAACAAAAAGGCAAAAGGCTGAAGCAAAAGCAAAAGCAACCGGCAGTAGGCAAAGTAAACAGAGGATTGCTATAAAGGAGATAAGGCCGCACGCAGTAAAACGGTGGCCCGGGTATTAATTGATGGTCGTGAGAGGCTTCGTAGATGTGTAGAACGCGATGGAAGCATGAAGCAGCAAGCGTCGAATGTTGTTGATGCCAAACCCCGGCTTATGCCATAATGCTGCCGTGGTTTTAGTGGTAGCTTCGAGTCAGTCCGTCTATGCGACCCCGGCTGAAATGTTGCCGAGGCTGAACATGGAGGGCGCCTATTGGCTAGTGGATGATGGGGATGCCGCGCATTATCTCGTGACAGTTTTTTTTATAAGATGCATTGAGGTTGAATTGGCCAAAAAATAATGAAAGAACGAGGAGAAAGAGTAGTAGCGCGATATATATTCTATTGTTGTATCGAATTCATCAGTCCAATGTGGTGGTTGATGCAGCAAGCGGATGTTGTTTACATCAATCTCTTTGACAATATGTACGGAGTACTCCGTACATGCATGCGCTATGTGCAGTACGGCAATATGTATCTTGGAAGCCGAGGGAAAGTTCCAAGAATGGACCCATCCCATCTTACGGTATGTAATTCCATGTCCATTTCCGCGAGCAATCTCATAATCGCCACTGTAAACCAACAACTTTCAGTGTCAGAGGCGGATGTGAAATGACTTGAAGAGCACTCAAGTAAATGCCATTAATAAGCTATAGGAGGTACCTCCTATGGATGAAGCTGGTTGTCACTCAGCTGCTAATATCAGCTGCACTGGCTCTCTTGCTGAGTCAGCCTTCAACTTTACTGCCTATAGCAGCCCACTTCCAGCCCATTAGCTTGTCGCGGGGCAAAATCCATTAAACCCAAGTCGCGCTTCACGCGTCGTCCGTTTTTGAGAGAAGCCAACCATAACCACATCACTCTCGACATAATGTGTAAGGCACCCTGTTCGGTACATCTGGTTGTTTTATGCCTAACTCTTCGCTGCAGCTGCATACGGCGGGCACCAGAAGACTAGCTACGGCGCCCACGGCGGCGATGACTCTGGCGGCTTCTTTGCCGGAGGGGGTTCACAGCAGGGCAGTCAGGGCGGCGGCAAGGTCAGTCCAGTTGGAATTCCCATTGGTTTTCGCCGCAGACGAATCGGAATGGACATTCAATCCGGGATCCGAAGCTGACATGTGAGAGGGGAATACAGTCATACCAAGATGAATCATTACGGCCCTTGACCATCAAGCAGATTCTCGAGGCAGAGGAACCGTATTCCGGTGCAGACTTCAAAGTGGACGGCGCTCCCATCACCCAAATCACATTCGTCGGCCAGGTCCGCGGCATAAATCAACAACAGACAAACCTGACGATCAAGGTCGACGACGGCACAGGGCAGATCGACGTCAAGAAGTGGATCGACGCCGACAAGCAAGGCGACGCAGAGCCGGGCTTCGAAATCGATTCACACATCCGCGTCTGGGGTCGCCTTAAGTCCTTTTCTAATAAGCGACACGTTGTAGCCCACGTCATCCGACCAGTTACAGATTTCAACGAGGTCAACTACCACTTGCTCGAGGCCACATACGTACACTTGTTCTACACCCGTGGCGCCGTCGGCGAATCCGGTGCGGGAGGAAACAACAGCGATAGCATGTTTGTTGATGGCGGCGATGGCTATAACGCTGGTGGTGGTGGCCAGCTTCCCAGCAAACTTTCTGGGTGCAGTGCCAACGCAAAGAGAGTGTACAACTACTTGAACGACACACCAGGAGGCAATGACGGAATGCATCTGAATAACATCACGGGGTCACTAGGGCTGGCGGTGCGAGATGTGCTCACCGCGGCGGATGAGCTTTTGGGATTGGGCATTATATACCCAACAGTTGACGACGAGACATGGGCGATTTTAGAATATTGAGAGCAGTTAATATGCGCACTTTTTTGATATATATTGGTGTACGGTAGAGACAGGGCTTGGCCATGTGAGGGAATGATCTCCCACACAGCTGACAGAAGGAAAATGCAAGCAAAAATAGCAACAGCAAACCATGACGAACGTAGGATGAAAAAGATTTTAACAAATTTCATCCAAGCCTCGAAGTGATCAGCATTCAACAAACAGAAGGAGTTGTCGTTTCCTTGCAGCATAATTCTCAAAAAAAAAAAAATAAAGGGCGTTCAAAAGGAGAGACAGAAGAAGAAGAAAGTCAAACACATCAATCAATCTTGCCTCATTTCACAACTCCAGTCTCCGGGAGTTGCAACGGCTTACAACATCAACATCGACTTACACCTTGATGGTCTCAATCTGGTCCAGCGTCGGCACAGCTTCCTCGGCCCCCTTGACGACGGGCTTTGCCGCCGGCTCTCGCACCATGATGAAGAGCGGGACGGGCACAGGTCCTCTCTTGAAGGAGATTTCCTTGCGGTACTTGAAACCGAAGCGCTCGTAGTAGCCGATGTTTTCGCTGGAGCTGGACTCGAGATACATGGCGCGGTCTTCTGCATCGGCCTGGTGTCTTGTTAGTCTTTTTTTGTGCTTCGTCTCTGACTCATTTGCTTCTGATTGATACATGGGAGGGATAAATAAGAAAGTTCGTGTTCTTACCTTTGCAGCCATGTCCATGATGAGCTTCTTGGCATAGCCTTTGCCTCGGGCGCTCGGCTTGGTGCCGATATAAGCAAGGTAATAATATTCGCGATCTCCCATGACCTCGTCCATGGTCTCATGAAGAAGGGGCAGGACGTCTTCGTAGTAGCGCTTGCGGCCCTCGGAACCAAGTTGGTAGTAGAGGCGCCACATTCCGCTTCGAAAGATGGTCCACCAGTCGTCCATATGCATCCCGGGAGGCATCCTGAGACGTACAGAGTCAGCCGGGACATACGTTTTCATGGCAGGGGAAATTCGTCAACTTACCACAAGGCCACGGCGTCGTAATCAGGACCAATGGTCGTGACTACGCCGCTATAGCAATGGGCCGAGACCAGATAGGTCATGATGCGGACATGAAGATTCCACTTGGCCTCGTCCGAGCAGCGGTCCGCTTCGCCGCCGTCGAGAAGATACATGCTCAAGGCATCGGCGGCGAATGCGTGGGCGAGAGAGATTCCCGCCTGCTCGCACTCGGCCAGCCCAATCTTCCGGACGGACTTCTCCCAGGCCTGAGGGACGAGGGATCGGCGATGGTCCACGACGCCGACAGAGGAAGTGGTGGCGATGGTATTGATCGCCGTCTTGCTTATAACATGCGCCATGCTGGGCGAACTGTTGCTGTTTTGAACTCTTGCTTATTGTCTTTTACTCGAGTTCTTTTGTGTCTCCTTTGGACTCCTTCACTCGATAATACTGCCTGTATGAGTGGGAAACGCAAAAGAAGGCGCCAGGTTTAGTGATTGATTCAGACGGACTCTATATGAACACTCACGTATAATATTCTGAGCACTATCGCCTGTGTGAACTCTTGAAAGCTGGGATCTCGAAACTGGCATAAACCTGGAGGGGTGCTGCAGGCAATTGAGGCAGTCGCGTAGGTCAACCGACATCAATGTGGTGTTTAAGGCCCCAGGACCGTCAAATTGGGAGGTTAGAGTATGAGAAGTTGGGGGGAAGAAAGAAAGAAGTAGAAGGGGTTGGCAATGATGGGTTTGTTGTTATTGTTTTTTTCGGTTTTAAATTGGACGAAGGCGGCGTTGGATCGATATGAATCGCCAGTCAAACAATCAATCACTTCACTGACGACGACCCGTAAGGATATCGTCTATGCAGAGGGTGAAGATAGAGACGGAGACCACAGTGGGAACGAGACGAGAGAGTATAGGAAGGCGGTGGTGATGAGGATGATGATGATGATCAGAGTACGGCAACAAGAGTCAAACGTAATAGTTGAGGTAAGCAAGGTTTAACAACATCCAAAGAGGGGGATACAAAAAAGGATTGCCTCTTTCCCAAGCCCTCGGGGTGAATGACCTAGGCTCAGTAATGAGTCTTTCTCTTTCCCTTTCCCCGTCCGTCTTTCTTTCGCTTCTTTTCCTTGTTGCCTTCTATCCGGCGATAGACAGGACAATGAAATAGAGTCGACGTAAGAACGTACTACCGTGGGAAGTGGTATAGATTGCTTTACCAGATCAGATCAGATGAAAGGTGAAGGTGGAGAAAAAGGAAGAAGGGTTGTCAGTCAAGACGGGCAAGATTGGGTTCATGTAGTAGCAGTGGCAAGGGAAAAGAACCCGAGAGAGATCTGGCACGGATCTGCGCCGCGGCTATTTAATCCTCGTTCTACTACCGGAGTATTCCGCACTTGACTACGGATTCCATACATACACACATAGCACACACGCCTGTACAGAATACGGAGTAGTATAAGTCGGGGGGGTGTGTGTGTCCCAGTAGAGACAGCATCAATACAGTACAATGGAGACACAGCATGAACACCGGTGGAAATCTGACAAGTGGAAGCCGAGCGCCACCGAGAGACGGAGGTCTGCCTAACAGAGATAACAGACGCAAACCACTGCAGCCAGATAGTGTGGACGGTCCCACGCTTGGCCGGCCGGAGTGTCCGCACAGGAGGAAGAGGTTGATTGAGGAGACCCGCGATTGGGCGGATGGCCGAGGTCGTGGTCAGATGATGCGCCGCCTCGGCTGGACGGGGGGTATCGTGGGATGCTGGTGTGTAGCTTCAGTTTCTGTCGGTTTGCTGTTGACGTGTTTGACGTCTGATGGCTTGCGTGGTGCAACGAGCTAATGTGCGTTGAGGGTTGGCCACAGGGTGTCATAACACATACTCACTTACACGACGATATCGACAACATGACATGAACACACATAACCAGTAGTAGTAGTACTGTAGAGGCGGTATGCCACTGCAGCTCCTTCTTGAATCATCAACTCTCGTAAGACCTAGGATCAATAGGTATTATCACGGCTGTTATCTAGATCCCTTCCCCAAGGCCTAACCGCAACAGGCTGCTATCTTGCACTCCATTGATAGCCAAGGTGCGGAGTCGGCCGGCAGCAAAGTCGACTTCCACTTCTGTTCGGAGACGCTCTAACTGGACATGGAGCAGCCGGTGGGCCAATTTCCTGGGGGAGCTTCAGGCGGCTCCAACGCCCAATGGCTAGCGCTGGGGCCACTGTAGCCGCCGGTCCATCCGCTGTGCTGTAACTGGTGGTCAATCCGATTGATTGCCGGTTCAATAATTGTTAGTGGCGCGAACGGCGGGCAATGAATGCATGCTGATAAACTGCGTGTCGCGATGTGGTCATAGGCTTTTTTTTTTTCTTTATCTAGCTGCTATTGAAGATAGTAATGTTATGCTCGGCTTCCTATTCATCAATTGAGAGCCCAAAAATCAGTATTATGTAAAGCCGACTGGTGAAGCGTGGGGGGAAGGAGAGAGAGGATACGGACTGGTTGGCTGCCAGACTGGGCGCCTCCAGAAAACGTGGCATGAGGAGAGAGGACGATGGGTGCAACTGGCTTCTCTTATCTGGAATTACGACTCGACCTGTGTTCAGGTTACACAGAGCGGAAATGACGGGTCATGTGAAAAAATGACAGGAGATGCTGAAGTGGTGGCAGAATCGGCATCCTCTTTGTTTGACACCTTTGCGGGGGAGAGGTGAGGCTCCGGCGTCTTTCATGTTTTTGCTGAACCACGAGGACCGACGTACATTAGACATACATAATAGCCAAGTGGCTACATGCAATCGAGGACGTTTCTGTTATTAATAGCGTTGTGGGAGCGGCCAGTTGGAGAAGTTTGGTTAGGTGCGGTTCCACGAGGATCGGCATGTGAATGGGTTCACTTACATGCACTCCGCATTATTGATACGCCGAGGGGATGCGCGGAGCCGGCTGATATCAGCTGGACGGAAAGACGAGTGCTTGTTGTCCGTTGTACTGACGGACAAGTGATTCGCAGTAATGGTTTGAGTACATACATGGCCCTCTGTATGTAAGAAAAGATATCGGTTTCTGTTGGCGGCAAATTACATGCATAGACAGGATCTTAAGCCATGTCTCAAGGTAAAGTGGCATGATTCACGGAGAATTGTTACAAGCCGCGAGAGTAGCATAGGCGTATAATAATGTCCGTTACCGAAACCGGACGCTTACCTTTCATCCTCAATTTGATTTGTTCTAGCCAGTTTGGCAGGAATATTTCTCACAGACCTTATTTTCCACAGACGGCTCCAGGGTAAGCCCATCGGATGTAACATCTCTATACGAGTTCGTATACGAGTACGGCGTACGATGCCATACGGAGTGCGATACCAGTTCCTCCAGCCCTCTGTACCGTATACGGGTGTTACCACCTACCTGATTATGAACCACCCACTCGCTCTTCGTCCTTTGACTTCCTTCATTGACGTCAGATGATTCATCCTGCATGATGGATCATGTACATAAGACGGACTCCACTAGGAAACCACCTACCTGGTACCAAGCCTTGAAGCCTTGTATGGATTTCTCATGGGGTTTGCTATTCAGCATCCCGTATCACTAGTTTGACAGTTCTACCTAAAATACTGTAGCGATAGTAAAAGACCGTAGCAGTACCTAATAGGTAGGTACTAGGCGATACTAGAAAAATGGTAATATTACCTAGTAGTAGCAAGCACTTGAAGAGTTGTGTAGGTACCAGTTGGAGTGTTGGTTCGCAAATCTCTTTCTTATTTAAACGAATGCTGACAGCTAAAAGGCCACTTCGAGCTATAGGGAGAAGATCATGTAAGATCAGCTGATGCCATTTTTGACTAATTCTCTTTTGCCATCCGTGGTTATCACGCATCGGCATCTGATTCTACCTGCGTGTACGTATTCTCTAGATATTTTTAGCTAAGGACCAAGGCCCAGCGGGAAGGCCATCTCATCAGCACATGTAACCCCGGCATTTCTATTCCATCTTCTATCGGGCAAATTATTCGAGATGAAAAAAAAAGACGCTCATTGTGTCGAATTCGCTCGCTCTTTCGTATTACAAAAACTGCCCACATCGTATTCGTATCGAACCCATTACAGCATACGTCGGATCTCCTGCTCATTGGCGTACTTGTCCAGTCCAGAGTCGAGGCTTTCCCACCACTCGAAGAGCATCGAGTTGCAGATGAGCTTGAACCAGGGAGTAAACTTGAGGCTGGGATCCTCAAACAGCTTCTTGAGGCCATCGGCAGTGACATATTGGGTGGCCTGAACCTCGTTCTCGTTGGGGTTGAGATCAACATTGGCCTTGATGAAGAGGATGTAGTCGACTGTTTAAGAGAAAACCGTTAGCCAAGTTTCAGTACACAGTCTGTAGATGGGATAGCCGAGTCTCATACTCTCGTGCTCGCCCCATTTGCCGTCGCTAGGAGCCTTGTAGTGGATGCGTGTCAAGAAGCGGAAGTTCTCAAACGGAACCTGTTCCTTCTTGATCCCGAGCTCGTGATCCAGCTTGCGCTGAGCCGCACGCTTCGCTCCGGCAATAGAGTCGACCAGGTTGGCGCCGGTCTCGGTAGGGATGCTCAGGGGGTGGGAGCAGCATGTGTTGGTCCACATGTCCGGGAAGGTAATCTTTTCCGAGGCACGCTGCTGGAGGAGCAACTCGTTCTTGTCGTTGAAGAGGAAGACGGAAAAGGCGCGGTGCAAGAGTCCCTTATCGATGTTGGTCATCAGGTGGCCTAGGGGGGGCTTGTGTTAGTCGATAGAGCTTGTCATAGCCCCCTTGAAAGGGAGCGAGAGAGGGAGACAGGAGAGGTTCCGTACAAATCTTCTTGCTTGCGGTACCAATTGGCGCATCGTTCTCGTCCGTCACGATGCAGACTTCGTCCATCAGACGGATCTGCTCCTCATCGTGGCCCGACAGCGCCTCGCTGGTGGTGTCGATGTCAGGGAAGAGACGAAGGATGGTCTCGGCCGTAATCGGCTGCGCCGTTGTGGTGGTTGTCGACATGGTTACTTGCTGTTGCTTAGAGTCGAATTGGCCTCTAAAGAACTTGTTCAGCTATTCAGAGGAAGCCTCTCAATGAAGAAGAAAGTTATAGCCTCGAGTGATGGGTATCAAGCTTAAATATGAAACTATGCCCCAACTAATAATTCCTAAAGCCCCTCTATCTGGACCCTTGGTCGGCCTCGTGGGGCTAAATTGGGCGAATGTGATTGGCTGCCCGATTGTGCGGTCAGGCTCTAAATTCCAACAGGTACGGTTCATCACGCGTAGAGTGACATGAGTGCTATTATGTGTGTATGTACATAGTACTCCGTACTTGAAGCTGAACATGAGGCAATTTCTTTATTCTTTGTCCCATTTTCATCTTAGATACTATAACCATCACCCTATCCTCGCAATAAAGATCCATCCCCTTAGGAGTAGCCCTTTCTTTTTCTGTAATAAAAGTCAATGCGTATGCACATTTGCATAGTGGCCAAATGAGGCCCTAGACTCCGCCAATCCGGGCTCAGGCACATGCGCCCCGTCCATAGCGTCCAGGTACAAAGGCAATGTACAGTACATGGCTCTCCGTACTTGGCATCACGAAGCTTCGTCACTCTCTTGCACTGCTCCTTGTCCTGCACCTGTTCGCTTACTACCGTCTCTTGCGGCCGTCTTCGCGATTCGCGATTTCTTTGCGTGGTGTTTGGTGTCCTGCTATTACGCATTCGCTTTTTTTGGCTGCGACCAGCGATTGGAACTCGTCGATTCAACCAACCCCCCAAATCCCTAGTCCTCGGATCCGAGCTCCGAAACGATGCCTCCCAAGATCGAGCAGAAGGAAATCGAAACATACTGGAACATCTTCGTGGACAGGACAGGAGGTGGACAGTTCCTTACTGGCGAACAGGCTGCGCCCGTCCTCAAGAACAGTGGCCTTCGCGATGACCAGCTTGAAAAGGTCTGGGATCTGGCCGACGTGGACAACGATGGAAACCTAGACTTTGAGGAGTTTTGCGTCGCTATGCGACTTATCTTTGATATCCTCAATGGGGTAAGCTACTTTTACAGCGGAGCTTGAGACGCGTTCCCAACAAGCCAAGTAAAATACTGACCACCTTGTTCGCGTGCGCCAGGAGTTTGCCGATGTGCCAAAAACGCTCCCTGACTGGATGATCCCCGAATCAAAAGCCCATCTTGTGCAGGCGACCAAAGCCATCACGGGGAAGCAGCCACAGTTTGAACAAGTCGAGGACGAGGACGATACCCCTGGCCTGAAAGATGGGTTTGAGTGGTATATGAAGCCGGAAGACAAGGCCAAGTACGAGCAGATATATCAGGAGAGCCGGGATATGCGAGGAGAAGTATCATGTTAGATGCCCCCTTTCCCCGCTTCTATTTAGCTTGGATGTATGCGACAGAGACTGACCGGATTTTGCAGTCACATCCCTCGAAGACCTCTACGAGTCGCTAGACGTCCCCGATACAGACATTCGATCTGCCTGGAACCTCATCAACCCGTCTGCTTCATCAAGCATCAACAAGGATGCATGTCTTGCGTTCCTCCACATTCTCAACAACCGACATGAAGGCTTCCGAATCCCCCGCACAGTACCTGCCTCACTGAGGTCGAGCTTTGAGCGCAACCAAATCGATTACCAAGTCGACAACCAAAAGGGTGGAGTCTCATCACGGTGGGCTACCAAGGCAGATGACTCTACTACGACAGGGCGCAAGGCCAAATTCGGCGATCAATACTTGACAAGACTCGGGCGCAGCGGTTTCAAGACGGCAGGCACCGACTTCTCGACGGAGAAGACGGAGGATTGGGAGGAAGTGAGGCTTAAGCGCCAACTTCAAGACCTAGAAGAGAAGATGAAAAAAGTCGAAGAGATTGCAGAGAGGCGGAAGGGCGGCAAGCGTGATTCCAAGCCAGCGCTCGTCAAGCGGGAGCTGGATCAGCTTCTTGACTACAAGCGAAGGGAGCTGAGAGATTTGGAAGAGGGCAAGGGCAAGAGTGCCGTTGGCGGAAACTTGAAGAGCATATCGGATGATTTGGAGACGGTCCGTGAGCAAGTGGATGGCCTAGAATCGCACCTGAGGTCTCGCGAGCAGATCTTGGAACAGCTGCAGAGAGAGATTGAGGACGAGAGGAGGGGCTGAGTGGTGGGGGACTGATGGCGGAAGCGGGAGGGTATCTTGGGTGGTTGTTTTGCGCGTAAGCCAGATAGCGAGATTGGTTGAGATTGGTTTGCTGGGATATAAATGTACATGTATAGATGAGGTTGTAATCAAGGTGAAGTTTAATTTCAACACTGCTTACAAGGCGAGCAGACGCACCACGCACCGGCTTGATTCGGCCTGGCCTCAGCTCTCGCGTGCAAGCATCTCTATTTTGCAATGTAGATTTATTTCATGATGTTAGATTTTGTAATATTGCCACATGCTCAACTCCGGGCGCTGCATCCACGTGAGCAACTGTGCAATCCTGCGTTGTTTCCCATGCACACGTCCATGGATGTTGGCACAAATCCTGCAGATGCCTCCAACATGTGATTCTGCCGCTCCGGATGTGACCCTCAACAAGCCAATCGCAAGCCCCAACAAAGCGTTCATGCTCGTCATTTGCCCCTCCTTTGCTCCCTTTCCAAGCCCCCTTACTGTACAGTGTTTACTGCTGCCTTAGTTCAGCTCGGCTTTACCCCGCTAACTGGGACCAAAGCTCGCTGCCAAGAAGCTTTCTTCTTCTCAACATACCACTTTCTCCATTACACCCCAAAGGTTCAAAAACAACAGGACGAAATAATCCAGTCATCATGTCGGCCCCAGAGTCCCCCGAATTTATCCAGGCGCAGGAGGCGGCCAATGCCTTTACCAAGAAGCCCACCAACGAAGAGCTTTTGCGCCTCTACGGTACGCGACGACCCTTGGAAGCCCTGGTGCTGGAGTTGGAGAGCTGGAAGCAGCTTTGAAAGCAAATGGATGTTTGGAGGCGTGCGATGTGCTAACCTATGTGTATAGCTCTTTTCAAGATTGGCAAGGGCTTCAAGTTTGAGGAGGCTGAAAAGCCCGGAATGTTCCACCTCCAGGTGCGCTGCTGACGAGTCCCCCCATCTTCGGATCCCCATCTCTTCTTTCGTGGTGCTGACGCATGATTCTGATATAGGCCAAGGCTAAGTATGCAGCCTGGGAGAACGCCTACAAGGAGGAGGGAATTACGGACCCCGAGGAGGCGCAGAAGAAGTACGTTGAGTATGTCGAATCGCTCAAGCCCAAGTATGCGTAATCCCGCCAAGACTCGAGTATAGAAGGGGGCGCGCTGCAAGAGTAATACATGTTAGAGACGCATGAATTGGGATAGAATGCCATTTAGCATGAGGAATAAATAAACAAATTGTTCAAGAAAGCATCTTCTCCGTATATGGCTTTGGCTGGTAGTGTTAAATTGCGGTCATTCTTATAATGATCAATGTGGGCTTTGAATGGCCTTGCTGCCTTGATTGGCTTGGTGATGTTTTGCCTGGCCGTTACTGGGATACATCATTCCCCCTTATGATGGCTTGCAGCGTCTTATGACGTATAAGTGAGGTTGGCAGTGGCCCTGTCTAATGATGATTGCATTGCTATATCCTTCGAGAAACCTGGCGCATTGCCTGAAGATGGCCTCCGATGTGCATGGAACTGTGCAGTATTCCATTGCGTTAGATTATAGACTGTTGGCATCGACATGATTTGAATCCATTGCTGCTGAGGCCTGCTGCGCTCTTGCAATAGCTCAACCAAACTTCTTTTCCAAAGAGGCAACAAATATAATACATTCTCTGGAAATCATGCAACAAGATATCAAGGCCATTGCCCGAAATGGCAGGTTCGACAAAAGGACTGCTTCTACACCCAATGCGGCGTAGAGCTGCACACGTATTATGCAATTTACCCAGCAAATCCTTCGGCCCCCCTTTGGGCCTAACCGCTCCTCATATATCTCATCCCCTTCTCCTCACCCATTTTCTCTCCTCTTCACCTTCATCTTCACGAGTCTTCTCCCCTCCATCTCCATATCCAATTTGGTCCTGCATATTATGAATATATCAACTCCCCTCTGCGCTCCCACCGCGGACGCTGCGTTCGGCCCTGTTGTCGACGCGGCATGTCGCGATGGGTTCGATTTCACTCTTGTCTTTGAGCAATCCATCTTTGTGCTTCTTCCCGCGGCGCTGCTTGTCCTCGTAGCACCGCTGCGACTCATTCAGCTGCGTAAATCTCCGATCAAAGTTGCCGATCACGTATCGCGCGCAATTAAACTGGTAAGCCGCCCACATGTGGCCGTCAAGAATCGGAGGCCGAGAACATGAGAATTAACAAGACACGCATCCTTCCCCCCTTTTGCATTACAGTCTGTTACAGGTTGTCTCGCAGCTCTTCAGCTTGTCCTGATTGCTCTCTGGGCTACTCACGATGGACCTGCGCGTCTGAACAGCGCGTCTGTTGCTGCTGCCTGTGTCTCCTTTGCCTCTAGCCTCATGTCCTGTGCCCTGTCGTATTTTGAACATGCCAGATCCCTTGGCCCCTCATCAGTGCTGAATGTCTTCTTGCTCGTATCTCTGCTGCTCGACGCTGCTGTTTTACGAACCGTGTGGCTCTCCCTCTCCGCAGCAGCGGCCAGTGCGTCCATCCGGGCTGTTCTTACGGCTTCGTTTGGACTCAAGACGGCGCTGCTCGTGCTTGAGGCAAGAGAAAAGTCGGGCCACGTTGTTGGCCGGCAGACTCTCGCCCCGGAAGAGACATCCGGTCTGTATAGCCGGGCCGTGTTTGCATGGGTTGCTCCGCTTCTCTGGACCGGATTCCAGCGCCTGCTTCGGCCGGTCGACTTGTTTCCGCTGGACGAGAAGATGGGTGCTTCGGGTCTGAACGAGAGGTTTTGGTGGCACTGGCGAAAAGGTTGGTGTTTTCCCCTTCAACCCCCATTAGATAGTCGTAAGAATACAATACAAACCTCAAAACCAATAAATTAAAACCGTAGAAGCTCATTGAGCTGTAACCTGTCGGAGTCTGTCGTTACTAACTTGGCGAAACCGGTTTCCGTCCAGCATCTCCCTCGACTCAGGCGAACAAGCATCGCCTCATCCTCTGCTGCATCATCACACTCCGTTCTGCAATCATCTCTGTTATTGTCCCACGTTTGGTACTCCTTGCTTTCACCATCGCCCAACCTCTGGTTTTGACCCGCTTTCTCGGCTTTCTCAACGACGAGACGCAATCGGTGAACATTGGCTACGGGCTCGTTGGGGCTTACGGACTCGTTTACCTGGGCATCGCAGCTACGCAGGCGCTGTACTGGCACCAGAATGGCCGCTGTATAACGATGCTTCGAGGAGTCCTTGTTTCGGCCGTGTTTTCCAAGGTCACAGAGGTCAGCATCGTCGCGGTTGATGATTCTGCCGCATTGACTCTTATGTCTTCCGATGTAAGTCGAATCCGCCTGCTATCTACCAGTCAACCTTTCTCTCAGCAGAAATACTGATGTATATATGCTTCGATGCTGTAAAAGGTCGATGTCATTAGCCGTGCTATGAGAGAGATTCACGAATTCTGGGCCAATATCTTTCAGATTGCTATAGCCACCTGGCTTTTGAGCAAGCATATCGGGTATGCAGCAGCAGGGCCCATAATCGTCTCCGTTCTTTCGCTGGTGGCGACCATGGTGGTTTCGCCGCTTGCGAAGAAGTATCAAGTTGGCTGGCTTGAGAAGACCCAAAAGCGAGTCGGTAAGTCTCTGGAAAGATGCTCAACCCTATTCTCCATTCTATGTGCCGCAGCTCACATCTACAGGCATAACTTCTGCCATGATTGGCCACATCAAGAGCATCAAAATGTCTGGTCTCTCCAAGCACCTCTCTGACACTATTGCCTCTCTTCGCGTCCAAGAAATCACTGCGTCCAAGCCGTTTAGAGTTGTGGGAGCGGTGACATCGTCAGTGGCCCAAGTGCCGTTACTTCTCTCACCAGTCCTGGCTTTTGCCATGTTCCAGGGTATCACGGCGGCGACAGGCGAAGTGCTCGATGCTACGAGAATGTTTGCCGCTCTTTCGCTGATTACGTTGCTTGCCCAGCCCCTGTTTTGGGTCTTTGAGGTGGTTCTTGATATGAGTGCTGCGTTTGGTGCCTTTGATCGAATCCAAAAGTTTCTGGTCAGCTCCACTCGAGATGAGTATCGGACAGTGGAGGCAGCCAATGTAATCGATTCAACCGCTGTGGCCGGGGAAGAAACTGGTCTGATTGAGCTTCAGACTCTCAGTCCTCGCACCTCCCATGCATCCTCGCCAAGCACCACAAATACTTCTATTGAACTTGAGGATGCTACCTTTGCTTGGTCGGCAGATCGACAGCTCCTGAGTAACATCAGCTTCTCTCTCGGCAGTGGCCAATTTGCACTCCTAATCGGCCCCGTGGCGTCTGGTAAGACGACTTTGCTCAAAGGACTCCTGGGAGAGGTGCCTCATTCCAATGGGAAAATCTCCCTAGCCAGCAGCCGTCTTTCCTGGTGCGAGCAGACTCCTTGGATCCTGGTAAGTGATGCCATGTTTCCAAACTTCCAGAAATCCGCCAGCTGAGTGTTTGTAGAATCAATCTATCCGGGACAACATAATTGGGTACGCTCACTTCGACCAAGACCTGTACGACCGGACAATCAAAGCGTGTGAACTCGAAGAGGACTTTAGGCAGCTTCCCCAGGGTGATTTCACCGTTGTTGGCAGCAAAGGCCTCGCCCTCAGTGGCGGCCAGAAGCAGCGTGTGGTGAGCTCTAACATGCTGTCCTATACAAGCATAAAAAAGGCTAATTCCAACTCTCAAATAGGCGCTGGCCCGAGCTATGTACTCCCGGCCCCGTATCGCTTTATTTGACGACATCTTCAGCGGACTAGATAACGCGACCTCGCAGCGCATTTTTAGAAACGTGTTTTCTTCTGCAGGGTTATTTAGAAGATGGGGAACAACTGTCGTGCTAGCTACACAAACTGGTATGCTCATTATCCTTCCGCTAAAGACATTTCGCCATCATCCGCTAATACCTGGATCAAAGTCGAATTCCTTGCATCGGCAGACCTCATCATTGCCCTCGGCCGAGACGGTAAAATCACACAACAAGGATCGTTCTCTCAACTCTTGGCTTCGGATGGATATGTCAAGACTTTGACTGCTAACACATCCACCGTCACTAATCCTAAAGTTCAGCAGGACGAGACCGTCTCGGAAATCGCACCTGGAGCTACCCCACCAAAAGCTGAATATAAAGCCAAGCAAGTAGAAATCAAGGATGATAAACGCAGGCAATTGGGAGATTCGACTGTCTACAAATATTACTTTGGTAGTATTGGATCCGTCTTCATCATCACCATGTTCTCTCTCGAGATCATCTGGGCTTTCCTCCAGAGCTTCCCAAGTAAGTCAAAAATAGAGCGTCTACATAGCATTTTTTTCATCCGACTTGTATCTAATGAATTGTCTAGCTGTTTGGCTTAAATTCTGGACAGACTCGAATAGTCGAGGAAATAACCAATCAGGCCTATATCTTGGAGTCTACGCTGCTTTGCAAATCATCGGTATCCTCTGGTTCGCCTTGCTCATATGGTAAGTATAATAAACATGAGCTCTGACTTGAAGAACCTCTGAGGACTGACAGAAATAGGTTCGTTCTTGTCGTTGTGGCGGCGAAATCGGGGGTGTCTCTTCACCAAAGACTCCTCTCCGCGGTTATAAGGTGAGTATTTCTCCAAACTTCCACAGTAAGACGAATGATCTCAAACTTGCAATTCCTAGCGCGCCGCTGTCACTCTTCACAACGACCGACTTAGGCGCAATCACCACAAGGCAAGCAGTGAATCCTGTCCCTCTCACAAGCTGCCAGTTACTCACATTTGCACCTTAGATTCTCTCAAGATATTGGCATTATAGATAAAAACCTTCCGCTCGCACTCGTGGTAACGATAGCAAGTTAGCAGATCCCGAAACAACACTCCACAGACTTCATCGACTAATCAGAGTATTAAAAAAAACCGCAGGTTTCTTCGGTGTCCTCGCCAGAGCAGGCCTTCTCGCAGCTTCATCCTACTACGTAGCCATCAGCTTCCCCTTCCTCGCAGCCCTATACTACTTCCTCCAGCGCGGCTACCTTCGCACATCGCGACAGCTTCGTCTCCTCGACCTTGAGGAGAAGGCCCCGGTTTATACACAATTCATGGAAACCCTCTCTGGAATCTCCACCATCCGAGCATTTGGCTGGCAAAAGCAGGTCATCCTGAAGAATCACCAACTCGTCGACCAATCCCAGAAGCCTTTCTATCTTCTCATCATGGTCCAGCGATGGCTCGTTCTCGTACTCGATCTCACTACGACAGCGCTTGCCCTCCTCATTGTTGGGTTTTCCGTCAAGCTTCGCGGGTCCGTCTCCGTTGGGCTCACCGGCGTGTCGCTAGTTCAGCTCATCTCCATGAGCGAAACGCTGAATATGCTCATCCAATTTTGGACTTCGATTGAGACTTCGATTGGGGCGGTCGCTCGCATCAAGCAATTTTCTGAAGAGACTCCAGATGAAAGCCTTCCGGGAGAGGATCAAGAGGTGCCTGCTAACTGGCCAGACAAGGGAAATATTGTCATACAAGGTCTCGAGGCGTCGTATGATGAGAATGGCGGTATCAAGGCTCTTGATGGCGTTACCCTAGAGTTGAAGCCTGGAGAAAAGATTGGAATTGTCGGACGCACAGGAAGGTATGTTTCATTCTTTTACACTTTTAACCTCATCCAAATGGTGTTTTTCTTCCATAATTGACTCTAACGCATCTCTTTTCACAGCGGTAAATCATCCCTCTTGCTATCCCTCCTCCGTCTTCTCAATCCGTCCTCCGGCACACTCACCATCGATTCCGTCCTTCTCAACACAACCCCCCGCGAAACCATCCGCTCCCGCATCATCACCGTATCTCAGGACCAATTCGTCCTCCCCGGAACCATTCGCCAAAACATCGACCCCTCAGCCTCCTATCCCGAGGACACCATCGTCGAAGCACTTCGCGCCGTCGATCTGTGGGCCGTAATCGACTCCCGCGGCGGCCTCGACGCGACTTTCGAAGAGGACATGCTGAGCCATGGGCAGAAGCAGCTGTTTTTCCTGGCGAGAGCCGTGCTGAAGAAAGATTGCGGTAGAGTTGTGCTCTTGGACGAAGCCAGCAGCAGGTAATATAATACATACATACATACATACACAGCCCGCATCAAAAAAAATTGGACTAACAAAGGAAAAAAACAAAAAAATAAAGCCTAGACAAAGGAACGGAGCAGATGGTCCGTATGACTATCAATACGCACTTCAAGAACCACACCGTCATCTCCATCGCCCACCACCTGGAAACTATTCTCGATTTCGACCGCGTCGTGGTCATGGAAAAGGGTCGTGTTGTCGAGGTTGGATCGCCGCGAGAGCTACTACGATCTGCTGGCCATGGCAAATTCAAGGCGCTTTGGGAGGCAAATAGCCGTGGACTACTCAACTAAGAATGAAAGCGACCGGTTATTCAAGAAAAAAGGTTTAAAAAACGCTGTAGTTGCACTCTGGAAAAAATGACAACGTCCATCCGTTCAGAGTCTGAAGTCCTCTCGATTAACCAACTACACAACCGCCTCACTAGCTCAACCTGGTAAAGATGGGAAAATTAAACTTTTCAAGAATACCCCAGATCTACGTCTAAATATATGCTATCCCCCGAAGCTATTTATGGATCCAACCTATTTCTCTCCACCGTGATGATCCTCCCCTTCCCGCCCCGTGCGGCTCTGATATGTCTCTCCACATTAGTAGCCACATCTACGGCCTCGCGGTAAGCAATCCTCTCTGAAGGAAGAGCATCCTCCCCAGGGGTCCACCCAGTATATATCCGAAGAAGCGTCACTTTCCCCCACGATCCGACCCAGTCTACGAAATCGTGGTCGGAATGCAGCATCAGGGCCTTGAACCATGGCGCGCATCCTGTGAGATCGAGAAACTCTAGCGCATAGAGGTTTCTGCTAAGCATCCTCAGCACCAGCAGAGCCTCGCTCCAGTCATGATCTATAGAGTGAGAATAGTAATTCGTCCCCCCGTATGCGATACTCTGGCCCTGCGGCGTGGTAACCGTGGAGAGGCGGGCACGCGGAGTAAGAGATGGGTCGGGCCAGTAGGCAAGGCTCAAATGGGTGATGGTAGTAAGCTTTGATGACAGAGCCAGCAGCTGCCTCCACGATGCTTCCGAGGCCAACTGAGGGTCGAGAGCGAGCGATAGATGCGTGAGGTTTGGCAACAACACTCGCGGAGGACTTGGAATAATCTCGCTCTCATCCCAAGACTCCTGCGGCTCACCCGAATCCGCCTGCTTCTTCAGCGGATACAGAAGCTCGGAGACTTCCTTGAGGGTTAGGGAGCGGCCCAAGGAGCCCGACAAATCCAGGTAGTTAACCTCAGCATTGACAGAGGCATGGCATTCAGAAATGTCGTCGCCTTCTGCCTCCTCTAGAGATTCCAGAGAAGGGAGCAGTATTAGTCTAAGGTCTTGGACCGATAGACCATATGGGCTTGCAATGCCAACCCATCGAATCAGTGCAGATTTAAGATGTGCAGGGATATAGTACAAATAGTACTGGTTAAACACGCGGTGAAAGTCCCAGTCAGCAGCAATTCTCCTGAGGATGACATCGATGAGACTCCGCGGAGCTGGCAGGTAGGTGCCTGGCAAAGTCGAATCAGCAAGACCACACCGGCTCACCGTCGACGAGCCGGCCAACTGGCCTTGGAGCTGCGTGGCACCGCTCCTGGCAGCAACCCAGCTTCGTGGGGGGGGAGGACCAGCGGGGAGGCGGCGGCCATTGTTATCAAGCCTCTGCCTGTGCTGCCGCCTGGGTGCGGGGACTGGAGTCTCTGGGATCTGCAGTATCTCCCTGAGGGCTGGCGGCACAGATGGTGTGACGGTGGGCAGTTGTCGCGGAGCTGCTGAGTCCAGCGAGGCGTGCCGCAGGCTGGCCAGGAGCTCGTTGACGCTCTTGGGAGCCCTGCCTGTTGGAACGGCGGTCAGTTTCCCGGTCTCCCGTCGCCATCCGCCGCGTACGGCCTCAGCGAAAAGAAGGCGGCCAACACTCACCAGCTGCGTTGGACGAAGACCCGGGCGTCGGAGAGGCCGTCGGCGCGGGCTTGAATGGCTTGAGATGCTGCCTTTTCTTAGGCATGCCAGAAAGCAACTCAACGTGTCTGTGCTACCGGAAGCTTGCAGGAACCAAGTCGCGAGTTGCGAACCGCTGATATACACTCGGTGCCAGCGATGACTCGACTCCTCCAAGGCTCCCAGATGGCTCCCAGATGACTCCCAGATGACTCCCAACAGTCGTTTGCGGCCTGCAAAAAGCCCCGCCGGCCGAAGCATTGACGAGCCACAAGGGCCGGACACTAGGCCCGCTTTGCTTAGAGCCATTGGCCTCGATCCTTTTGACCCCATCCATTCCGCCACCTCCATCACACTGGCTCGTCTTATACGGACGGCCGTCCGAGGTGAGAAAGTGACAAGGCCGCCGGCTCTGTGGACGAAAACCGGTCGTTTGCTGCGTTTCCAGATGCAGGCTCGGCTACCTGCATGCGCCACCGCCGGTCTAGAAGTCCAGCAGAAATGGCGTCGTGAGTGGTCGTGAGTGGCTGTGTCATCTTGCGGCCCAGCTTCATGCCCCCAGTACCTGCTGTGCCGGTGTAAAGGCCGGTGGCTTTCCTCCGTCCCGACTTGGCCATTACTTCCCACAACTCCATGTGTTGGTCTTTCTGTTGACTGCAGCCGGGATGGTTCTTTTGAACGCCTGCGGAATTTCGAGGACAAGTGGCCTTGCTCACCCCAGAACCAATCACAACACTGCGACGGAGCATCGCCACGAGTGCTCTGCTCCCGGCTCCTTTCTTTCCACCTCGGGTCTCCTGAGCTGGGCTGGGCTCCAAAAACTGCGTGTGATTTCTCCATATCCCCCAGGTGGCCAGTATCTGGCTGTTACGTGGCGATTACACAAGCCGCCCTGATAACAAAGAAGGTGGACATGCATCCAAGAAACAGGTGCATCTTGGCTGCTGCTCTCACGGCTCCGCTGGCAATGTATGTAGTCTCTCTCAGATACAAGCAACTGACGTGGACTGAGGAATGCCTTCAGTAGCCGTCTTTGAGCCCCCAAATTGCCACTGCCCCCCCGGGGTCCGTGCTCTATACTTGCTACAGTTCTCTCCTTGTGAATGCCATCCACCAGCGCACGCCCGGTTGTAAAATCCCGTGTTCCGCTCGTGTTGTAAGAAGCGTGGCCGACGCTATACACACTTTCCATCGGCCCTTTAACTCCGGGAAAGCGTCAGAAGGAAATCTGAGACTGTCCGATCCCGCTGCGGGCTCAGCTTCTTTGACTAGTGAATTTGCTTCAAAACAAACTTGGCTCCCAACTGTCCAACGTGCAGTTGCCGCACCTGCGCGTCATTTTGGAGATTGGGACGTTTGGGTGAGTGCCACAGAGGTGCCCAGGCCCGGAGGGTAGCATATGCCTTCCGCTGAAATGGCGTGAGCTGGCTGGACGCCTTATTCTGAGTCCTCTTCTGGTTGAATGAGCCTCCATCCATGAATCTCTGACGTTTTCATATTGATAATCGGTCGATATGTCCATATTGGGAGCTTCGATGACGAGATTGTGAAAACAATCAACCTGGTAGGCCCCCTTCCCCTTTGGTGCTTTTAGCTATGGCTCTCTTGCCTCATAGATCGTCATCACTATTCGAATTATCTTGCCTGATATTGACCAAATAAAGTTTAGCCATTGGCAAAAAGGACAAGACTGCAATGGGACTTGCTTGTGTGCAACCATTCCCACCCTAACGCTTCGATAGTCGCCTAACGCTTAGTACTATAGGACGGAGTAGGGGCAAACGCAGGGAGGAGAGGCATGCGCCGATGGGCCTCAGTCGCTGTAGATAGCTGCTACTCCCATCACTGCAAAGAGAAAGATGGTGATCATCGTAATACTTGCCTCATCGGCTACGTGGAACCATGAAACCAAGTAGCCCGATGTGGTAACGCGAAGCGAGCAAACATGGAAATCAGGAGATGGCCAAAGGGCCTGAGTGACGTGAAGGGCTCTAGAACTGTCCCAACTGTCAAGTGACGTTTTGGCATATGAGAATGGCCAAAAGTCCATGTTGCAGCATCTCTAGAGAAAACAGATCGGCATAGCCGACAGCAAATTTTTGAAACTTGGGCAGTAGCCAGGTGGCTTTGGACATGCCCTTCCCTTTCAAGGCATTCATACAGGCTTGCCACCAACATATCCGCATCTCCTAGTGGTAATCAAACACCAAGTTCCATGCAGCTGAGATATTGGTCAATAATGCTGCCTTGGCTGAACTTCTGCCTGGGGATATATGTAAGAAAGGGGCGAGTCTACGGATAGATGACAGTGATGTACGACATACCACCAAAGTAAAGCGGTTAGAGATTGCGCCAAGGATGGGAAAAAATAGCCCACCACGCTGCAGCTTGGGGTTATGATTCTTTTCAGCTCACCGTGAATAAGCGGCTGTTCTGAGCTTAGAGGAGGAAAGATGTAGTAAGTTACTGGGGCATATGTATGATGCCGTGATAGCTGATACGAAAACCAGGGGCTGTTTGTAATACAATACCTTTATGAGATGAAAGTTTGAAATTTCATCGCATAGCCGATGACAGGGGATCTTGGTGCTGTGCTAATCTCCCTGATGGGGTAAATGAGCAACCGTAAACATGGACAAATGCTATTGATATGCACTGTCAGGGATTGGAAAGGCAATGATGAAAAAAATTCTTGGCGGCATGTGATTTTCTTTCTCATCAGGAAATTGATGTGACAATCGTCATCACAGGGTTAAGCCGATCTTTATCAATGGGATAAATCTAGATGCTCACAAATGGCTAGAAAACGACGAGTGCTTGGGTTAAGCATACTATAGTAGCAAACTTTCTAGGCAAAACCTTGTCCGCGGTGAATTTTCTACTGAGGAAGACGTGCTCTCAAACCGCAACGTCTTTCACGAAGGATCCAACATTACTTCCAAGGCCATGACCACTAGGCCACACCTGTGAGTGTCCAGAAAAGAGTATGCTCCATCATAGAGAGCTTGCTCGGCAAATATGACGTATGGAATTTTCAAGCTCAGTGAGCAGCGAGATCACCAATTCGCCTTCGAGGGAGCCATGTTACTTGCCGCGGAATAAGTAACTCGAAGTAGTCAAATAAGGTCATTGGGGGAGGGGGGGTACGAGAAAGGGGAGGGAAGGTCAGCCGGAGTAGCCTATGCCCTCAAAACACGTTGCCGGCCTTGGACACATCGCTATAGGAGGCTGCTTCACATCATGTGCGTAGCCGAGAGGAGGGATAGCAGCGGAGACTGCACCCCGATCCATATTGGCGCTGACGTAGCAACCGGAACGAGAATCGAGCGTCAAGGCATTGCATCAGCTGCAAAGGCGAGGCACTCGGTCGGGGGTTTTGAGATAAGGCCGAACAGACGGCCTCGAAGCAGCAATCCTCCGCCACACGGACTCCATACTGGCTGCGGGCTGTCGGAGAGGCGCGTCTGTCTGCTAGCCTCGACTCGACTCGACTCGACTTGAGGGTACCGGATGGAGAGAGCTTGGTATTGGCCTGCATTGGAAGCCGAAGAGCGGAGGAGAGAGGAGGCAGTGGGCAGAGGGCAGAGGGCAGAGGGCAGAGGGCAGAGGGCAGAGGGCAGAGGGCAGAGGCAGACAGCGGCCGAGATCGAATCAACGTAAGAGACGGGTGCGTGTGCGTGTGCATGCGTCAGCTTGTCTCTGCTGCACACAATCGTGCGTGGTCCGGAGCACATCCGGGTGACTGGAGTGTAGGACTGGAGTGTAGGACTGGAGCGTAGGAAACTGGTTGGTGGCACAGATGCTAGAACAAAGGTGCTACGACAAAGTGTCTCACTTGCAGTCACCAGAGGAGCACTGGCCGTGGATCTGATCGGTGCCGTAGGCTGAGTGAGGAGCGTTGATAGTGTCGGCCGACGAGTTTCCGTGCGACCACGGGAGCATGGAGTATGGGTGATGGCATCGCTAGCTCCCCTTCTCTGATGAGGCCGTGTCGAGTGACTGGGCATTGGGGCGTGAGGCTTTCCGGCTTCCAATTGCCTGCTGGCAGAAGCCTGGACCTACGCCCCATCCAGGGGTGTGGATTGAGGTGCAGCAGCGAGTGCCCAGAGATGCAAGTATCGCGTTGCTGTACGGAGTCCGAGCGCAAAGTTCAATCATTGTCCGCTCATGCGTGAGTCTGCCGTGTTTGGGACTCCTTGGTTGGGGTTTTGGTGTAGCGCAGTTGCGGTTGGTGATTTGAAGATTTGGAGATGCGCCTCGTATATACGGAGCCTTGGACGGAGTGCTCGCTGCAGGCATCTGATTGGCGGGAGAGCTGCGGGCAGGTACAGCTGTACCTAGAGGTACCTACCTGTACTTAGTACCTGCATGGATGGCACGGGAGTACACGCCCTGTACAAGATAGGCAGTAGGGAGCTCGGATAGGGTACCTCGGGCTGCATCACGAGTCACTGGCGTCGTGGTGTAGCTGGCAACACGCATTGGTGTATCGTCTGGTACCACGAGGTGTCTGCCAATCTCGGTGAGCGCCTGGCAAAATCCACAACCTTGGCGCTGGCCATGATCAACGAACCGCCCCTCTTCTCCAGCCCGATCCTTGTCTGCCCTGAAGCCCTGCTAGGCCCCCTGTTAGCATCCTGTTAGAGGTACTACATAGTATGTAGCAGCGTGTTGGGCCCTGTTTAGGCCCTGTAGGTGCTGCAAACAAGCCCGCAGCGGCGCTAGCTGCGCCCTAAAGCAAGAGGATCCGGCTCCGTTGCGAGGACGGGAGATTCCCATTACTTTAGTATCTGTAGTAGTTCTAGTACCTTACACCATACCTACCTGTACCTACAGTAGTACCTAGTACTAATGTACGTATTGTATACAGGATGATCTACGGGTGGCAAGGGCCCATGGCGTGCAGCTTCTCGGAGACGGGAACTACCCAGAAGAGCAATCCAGCAAACGCGCAGCAGCCAATGAGTGGACAAGCCGCAACGACGCATGGACGGCTTCCTCCACTCCAGCCGCCCAGCCCAGAACTCTCCAAGGCTTCCCGTCTGCGAAGCAACACCGCTTTCCGGGTCGCTGGGGCTTCGTTATGCACCGCCGGCCGCTGCTCCGAGTCCTTGCTGGGCCTCGGACGCTCTCGCAGCTCCCCCCTGCTCACCGGTTGCAAGCACGATGCGGCGCTCTGGCCGGGATGGAGACGACGAGAGGCTGTGGGCGAATCAGCGTCTCGGGGGAGCTCGATGGACAGCCGATGAGCATGCAAGCTGTCGCCGCGGCAGCATCAGCCAGCCGCCACAAGTCCGAGCGTGAGACAAACGTCCTCAACAAGCTGGGGCCTGGCAGCCTTGACGAATCCTGTCGTGGCCTGCCGTCTGTCCTGGTCCTGGTCTGGCCCTGGCTGGGTCTCTTCGGATGACCGACGAGGGCGAGGGCGAGGGCGAGGACGAAGACTGCAAAGACATGGGGACCTGGGATTGGATATGGCTTGCGGCCGACTCTTCCGTGTTGGCCTTTGGCCCGCAATACAACAACAGCAGCAGCAGCAGCAGCAGCAGATGCAGATGCAGATGCAAGCAGCAGCACCAGCCATCGCCTCACCAGACTGGCGACAACGCTGAAGCCCAGGCGGCCCCCAATTCCCGTGTCACCCATCCGCTGCCTTTGACTTACACGGCCAGAAAGGGGTGGCGCGAACAGTGCAAAGCATTCCCTGGCCTTACGTACTGCGATGTGTTTGAAACCGATAGCACACCAGTTGTCCAGTTCACATTGCATGCTCAGGGCTGGCTCATCCTGTTCGTATCGGGATGGGAGATGCGGAATCACAGTTGCGATTTGTCACCTCGTACAGAGATCTATCTGATCTCCTTCTTGTTACCTGCCTCGGTTTGGTTGCCTTGCCATGTCACTAGAGGCTGGAAAACCCTGCTGGGCACTTACCATTAAATGAAACTCCATACCATTTCCACTGTCCTGGCAAGCCGGCTTGGCCAATTGCCTCACCAAACAACTTGTTCTTGTAAGCTGGCGCGGCGTTCTCAGCAACGGGCCGATCCGACCTAGCTCTAAACGCCTTCTCCCTGGCGACTTGGACGCTTCGTCGATTGTTTGCTCTTACAGGCCGACTTTGTGGCATCATGGGGCCTTTGTTCTCAACCAAGCCGACCGCCTGTGCTTGGACCCCCCCCCCCCCCCCCCCCCCTTTTTCCTCCGTGGAGTTGCCCAAGTGTGCAGGACGCACTGCCTTTGTCCCAAGTGTCGTTGCCGCCCTGGTCTATTAGAAAGTTACACCGACAAATAGTGCCTGCGTGGCCCCCTAAACACTCCCATTGGAGAGCCCATTGGACTGCTGCCCAGGGCCTTGCTTGCCTCTCCATCTCTTCCTCCGTTCTCGGATCGGCTGATCAGAGACGGCAAAGTCCACCTTGCTCGGGTAGATGGTCTTGCCATTGGCTCCTATCATCAATGCGTCGCCCTCGAGTATACTAAAAACAGATGCTTCACGGGCAAGCTGATACCTCTCGTCGAGTTTGTAGCTGGTCACGATTTACAGGCCAAGGATCACAATTCATCAACCTCACGGGCAACATGGCTCTCTTTTTTTGTCCCCCAAGTCTCCAAGGTGTGTCGGACTGTGCGCTGTCTACTAGTAACCAACTGCTTGCTCTGGAATCTGGGGGATGGGTGAACCCTGAGCGCCCAAGCTCGCGTGCCTGCACATTATCTTGACAACCATGGCTATCCAAGCTGTGATACCTC
The DNA here is from genome assembly GCA_010015515.1 of Trichoderma sp. TW21990_1. Taxonomy (NCBI): domain Eukaryota; kingdom Fungi; phylum Ascomycota; class Sordariomycetes; order Hypocreales; family Hypocreaceae; genus Trichoderma; species Trichoderma sp. TW21990_1. The sequence continues at coordinate 986,800 of ML974118.1, forward strand.
TTTAGTGACAAACCAAGTACACCGACCCAAGTCGAGACGCAAGCCCAGACCCAAAGCCACGTCGTCTTAAGACGGCAGACTCTCTTGTTTTTCTACCGCTTTCTAGGCTGGTGGACCACTTGACTACGTGGCACAATGCGTACAACAAGACGATGGCCTAATTATACAATCTCAATCGTCCAAAAACTCGCCGAGCGCCACAACTGTTGCGGCTTTACTAAGAGAAGATACGCTGGCCTAGAGCTACAGCTATATCGTGGGGGCATTGCATCTTGAGCTTGGCTTGAGCCTTTGATCTGACTGGCTGTGCGGTGATTTGGCTCTCCTCTTTTAACGCATTCCCAATCGCATGCACTCACCCGTTCCTTTCTTGGCATCGACCCCCCCGGTCAAGGATCTCCTGCTCAACAAGTGATCCACACAATAGCACATCGTAGGCGGAGACATGGCGTCTGGATACTTGCATGCTTAGTCCCTTGGAAGGGGGGAGGGGTGTGCGCGGACAACTCAGCAGGCGACTCTTCCAAGTGAATTGAAGGCAAGGAAAACAAACTTGATGACCCTTGACGCAATGATGGCCAGTTGGAGGGTACCTTTAGACCTTCTGATCTATACCAGCCATCTATTCTCAGGCCATGGAAGCGAGCTGCTTGGGTTTCCGGGATTGTGTAGCACGCACCCCATTTCTCAATGACCTGATCGCAAATGAGGTTGACGGCCAAGTTATGCTCACTGTAGCAGGAACGGGTCGCTTCCCCGGTTCCGCGACGAAATTCGGAGTCTCTGTTTGGCTGGGGTCGCGAGGTGCTTGCAGCTTCTTGGGCGTTGCCCTCCGACTCCCGCGGCTTCTTGCTTCTTCCTGTAACTGGGAAACCTTTTAGCTTCACTCTACCGGTGAGCTCCTTCAACGGCATAACTCAACACGAGAGCCAGTTATATGCATTATTATGATCCACAGTACGAACATACACGACTTGCTTCGCCCGAACCTGGTTACTATCTTTCTATATACGCATTGAGAGGAGGGAGAGAGGGAGGGGGGAAGGACGTGCCTCAAGCTTCCTTCACACCATTCCCAGTTGAGTCCTTAGACCCTGTCTCAGCAGCCACACGATAGACGCCTGCTCTAAGCTCCACAGCCTGACCCCAAGTCTCCAACTCGGACTCTCTTTTCGAGCCCTTCCGAGCTTTGTTTATAAACCTCCAGACGCTCATGTTCAGTCGTCTTTCCCTTTCCCTTCCTCTTCATCTTGTGGCCTTCCTCCTTTCCTATACCGGCCATCTTTCTCACACATTCGGCTGGGTTTCCCCAGAACACTTGTAACCAAGTCTATCTCAGCCAAGTTAGACATTGTGATCTCTGCCGTCGCCATCTATCACGATCCTTCAGCAAGCCCCGGCGCTATCGTCACTGTCCACACTACATCTTCGCCACAAGAAGAGTGCACTTATCCTTCAACAAAGAACGATAGCTACCCACGAGCTCAATACACTCATTCGATATACAGGAACAGAGAATCGGTGGGAGGTGAGTCCTTTCGTTTTCCCCTTGTGCTTTTTTTTTTTTTTTTTTTTCCACCGGATACATAGGCGCCTGGACCGCCACTCTTGCGATATAACGGGGCATACTACCAGCCCGGTGGGATTGTTCGTGACCTATAAACCGAGATTGCTCTTCCCCTAACTATGACATTGAAGCAAAGGCTAATCAGTGTGGCAGTATTCTTCCGAATCGTCCTTTGAGCAATCTCTTTTCTCCTTCTTGTCGCCTTATATACGACAATTACGACTGGTGAGAGACCTCGACACTTTTAGTCTCAGAGCCTCCGCTGCCACTGTCGGACTCTGATGTTGCTGGACCCTTTTTCTTCTTGTGACGATATCAGAAAGCTGATTGATCCATAGTCGAGACAGATATAAGCCGAAGGATCGAAATTCCAAGGCTCCCCGACGACATACATGAAGGATTGAGAGTAAACTACCCCATCGAGGGCCCGACTCCGTACCCACGCCTGATTGGCGGCAACTGCTCCCAAGACATCAGGCTAACGCTGATTCACTTGCGCCTCATCTACGGTTTTGAGATTCCTGCAGCCTCCCCAGCCTAATTCTTCTGATCTTGGTCGCGCGGTCATTCATTTCCGCCAGAGATTTTAACGTATGCATTCTCAGCAGCAGAAGGTATTTCGTTCTCTAGCCCTTCTTCTCCCTTCCTCTTTTTTTCCCCCCCAAAATCAGTGAACCACAAACCGCCGTGGCAAATTTGTGAAGCCGAAATCCAGTTGCAGGCGATTTGTTATTGCTGAAATGGCCACTGAAATGGATGTGCTATCCTCAGCGTATGTGAGCCAAGGTGGCAATTTGTTTCCCAGCGAGGTACGTTCCCATAAGCATGAGATTCTTTTGTTATAGCTCCCCCTGTCAGAATCGTTGTTCTTTTGCACACCTGCCCGTCGCATTTCGCGCACCCTTGTCAAAGGCTATTCAAGGATGTTAAGAGGAGGGGGTACATGAGATTCTCGACATCCGCTCTCACTTGTAGCAAGATCTTGCTATAGGCGAATTTGGCACCATATGCACAAAACACAGGCCAGATGCAGACCCCCCTCCCTCCCAGGCCTGGTTTTTTGTGTAACCAGCCCCATCCCACCCCCCAGCACTGCCTGGCGTGCTTCTTCCGATGTGCCTTTCACGGGCATTGCACAGCTTCCGAGTACTGCGCGGAGACTGAGAAGTATCTCAATGTACCTACGCTGTACCCGGTGCCTCAGAGCTGTGCTACCAACGCGCACCCCCTGTGGTCCAATCCAATCGTGTCCCCAGCGCCAAGAGCAGCCGTACTAATGTATTGTCTCTAATCTCCCTAGGCCTGCCTCTACGCAATAGCCATTCACTGTGATGTCGAGGATGCTTTGCTTGTGGCTGATTGGAATACGGCATAACATCAGAAACAGCTTCAAAGCCTGCCCTTGATCCCCGCATCGTACCTCAGCACACAATATATATATATATGCTCATGCCAGAGTCTGATGCTAACGCCTTCCACCACCCTAGGATTACGACTCTTCGCCACCACCTTGTGCGGAGCTGGACTATCTCGATATACACTCACAGCCGGGCGAGATGAGGTGAGTTCCGTTCACCACACCAACTTTCTCCATCCTTTTTGTTTCGTTGGTCCACCCAATCTGCCCCGGTCAAGAGAACCGCTGCCCATCCGGAAAATTTTCCCTCACTTAAATTAACTGCAATGAGGCCCATGGGCCTCTGCTCTAGCAGCAGAGGTTGCACCAGGACTTGTGCTCACATAGGTCCTCTGCCGCCGGCCGCCATATGGACTCGTGCATTGGGCCCTGTGCAACCATCCATGCTGGCAGGTACAACCAGACCTTACTTCTTGGTTGTACTCGGCCGTCTGATGGGCCTCCTCTCTTGCACCACTGATTACCTCTTCTCTTTCTTCTCCTTCTCCTCTTCTTCTTGTTGAGAATCTCCGTCTTCTGCTTATATAAAAAACACCGTCCTCTTTACCCTGCTCTTCACTTCACTCTTCTTTTTCTCCCAGCCCTGTTCGTTTTCTTCATTTCTAACCGGAGCCCCTCAGGTATCCCCAGGAAGCCAATTCGTCGGCTCTAGCCATAGAGCCTTCGCAACCCCCGGCGCTTCTAAGTCTCTACCACCCTACAGGTCTTGCGACAACGACGCAGTACCCTCAAGACAGCACTGCTTTTTACCAGCCGGTGTCCCAAGTATTCTCCGGTTTAGATGTCAGGTCTCGTCTGAACTCCAAGTAAGTTAACTCTAACAAAGTTCCAGTGATGGAGCGTTCCAGCACTTGCGTGTACAATTTTTTTTTGTTGTTAACACTGGATGCAGTTACAACAGCACGGCGCCCTCAACTGGCATGGCGCAGGCTCACCATCAGCAGCACCGCACCGCTGGATTGCCGCATTTGACAGGGCAAGTAAGCGCCAGAGAGCAATACTCTGCTGCCACGCCCTCATTTCGGAGGGCTTCGGAGCACCCTGTCAGGTCTCCGTCATTTCCGGGGGTGCCTCTGCGCCGCCTGCCATTGTCGCCAACCCCAAGCCCACTCAACTCCTATGTCGCTCCGGCTGGGAGGATGGAAGCTGGCCAGTTTCAAAACAGACCCTCCCCAACCGCCGTGCCTCCGCTCATGTCCGTCCAGACAGCCGGCTCCCTCCAGTACGAGAACGGGACGCAAATCAAGATTGATATTACGGGCACCGTTGATAAGGGCTTCTTTCTTGCCGAGGGCGAATGGACCTGCTATCGGCGCAACTACATGACCTGCGCGTGCTCCTATTCGCTGCACCCGCACTACCCCAATACCGCAGTTCACTTCGTCCCCCCGGGAGCATCCCAAGCCTACCAGGTCTATGGGCTGTACATGTCGATATCCGCCGTCGTGGCGGACAATGACCAGCAGAGCATTGAGCTGGTCCAGCATACCCCCAAGAGAGACAAGGGGCCGACATCCAAGCCGGAGAAGGTCCTGCTAGCTCCCAAGAACTCGGTCCCGTCACACCACGTTGGCATGTACAACGACGCCGCGAGCGCGTCCGGGGCCAGGGCTGTGTATCAAGATGGCTACGGCGGCGGACAGGGAACTGTCCACCAGCCTGCGACTGAGCACACGTTTGAGCGCATCCAGTTCAAGCAGGCCACCCAGAACAATGGCAAACGGCGGGCTGCTCAGCAGTACTACCATCTCATGGTGGAGCTATGGGCCGACCTTGGCTCGCAGTTCAGCACGCAGTCTGCCGACAAGTATTACAAGATTGCGTTTAGAAAGTCCGAGAAGATGATTGTCCGTGGTCGCTCCCCCGGCCACTACCAGAACGAAAAGAGACGAAGCCACAGTGGCGGTCCCGGCGGTTCTTCTGGCACGCTGGGAGGATACGGACCGCTGGCAAACATTGGGGAATTTTCGCCTCACTCTGGTATCCTTGGAGGAGGCAGCGCCTATGGCGCTTCTTATGACTCGAGGGGATCGGTGTATGGGACACCCAGAAGCCATGACGTCCCTACCGAAGCGACTATGTCTTCCGAAGATGACAAGGGGATTGGAAGCGCCAAGGGATACTTGTACTATCCCGGGTCCATGTACGACAACTCGCACTCGCGACCCATGGAGATGTTTGGCACCCGCAACGAACAGGAGACTGCATCTTCGCAGTCGTCAACCGACACCAAGGTAAAAAGCGAGTACGATATGACCCCTCGCGTCTTTCACCCGCCGCTGGCCGAGAACCGTCGCCACCCCGGGCCGTTTGAAGGCAAATCCAGCTCGGGCGGCTACTACCCTACCATCTTGTCATCCCCGACAACAAGTTTGAACTTGTGATGATGGATGGCGCTGCATTCTCAAAGGCGCACGACGGTGATTTTGACTATGGATTTGGCTTTGCAGGAAGAAGAAAAATAAAACCTACAAAAAAAAAAAGAGAGAGAGAGAGAGAGAGAGAATCGAGTCCCACAGCAAGGAGCATACGGAAAGGGTTGTTGCTACGTACGGGTTCAAAATCAGGCAACAAAAAGTGATATTTGACTTGGGATATGGGCTTGGAAATATATGGGACAACATGGGAGTTCACTGGAACTATACGTGACTGGGCAGGCCGCAGGGCTCGTGTCGATAGCAGCGTGCTGCGGCATTCCAGGACACACATACATGGCCAGTTGGGAAAAGAAATCGTTTTTGCTTGGAAATAGAGTCATCCTTTAATCCCCCCCTTGGCTGGATAGCAGAGGAGGATTGACCTCATGGGCTGGGTAAAAGGCGGCAACGCTATGGGACAGCAGGATTGGAAACGACAAGGATGTGGGACTTGGATTTCATGTGCCTTCTTCGAGATTGGACTTTTCTTCTTCTTATTCTTTTGCTTGTTGTTGTTGTTTTTGTTGTCGTTCTTCTTATTCTATGGTTTTGTTCTTGTTGATGTAATTTGTTGATGATGGTCATTCTACTTCTACTTCTATTCCCCCTTTCCCATTCTCCTTCGTGTTGACTGATATGCCTTTTTTTTAATCCTTTCGAATAAGTGACGCACAGGGTACCAGCGGATTCAACATTTGTCAGCTGTAGTAAACGCTTGGATGGTCCCTTTCCCTTTCCTTTCCCTTTCCTTTCCCTTTCCTTTCCCTTTTTTTCTTCTTTCTCCTCTGTTGTCATCGCCTGCTTTGCGCTGTTTAGCTTCGCTTTCCCTTCCGCACACGGCCATTTCCTTTATCAGAGAGGCTTTTGGGTGGTGGCCGGTGTTGTAGTTTGCTGTAAGATGCTGCACCCTTTCGTCACACCGGTTGCCGGGGTCTGATGCGTGGCGTTGGCACAAAACGAAATCAACGGAGGGGGGCATGCATGGGCAGGGGCCTCGCATTGGCCGAGCAGACTCAGCAGACTCCATACTCTCGTGCTGCCATCACCGGTACGCACTTCTCTTGTTATCTCGCGTGGCTTTATTTTCGCAATGTCTATTTTATTTTATGAAATGCAACATAACTTCAGTCCTATTTGTGCTTGGTGGATGATCATTCAGGGGGCTGGGAGACTATGCCATGTCCCACTCCCCTCTTGAACGATATTACTACAGCCGGTTCTACCTGACTTCTATGTCTTTTTTTTTCCCTCTTCCTTCTTCGGTGAGATGTGGCTTGCTCTCGTTTTTTTTTTTTTTTTTTTTGCCTCATGTCCAGCAAATAACGGTGCACGCAGTGCTCCAGCAGGCTCCCACTCTAGGCCAGCAAGAGCAGAAAGGAGGGAGTATACAGCAATGACTGCACATGCACTCCGTGCTAACGCCAGCATGCAGATGCAGCCCCGAACGGCCAAGCGCGAGGCTCTCCTTGTGGCTGGTTTCGTGATTTTCGTCCAGTTTACACGCCATTGATGCGAGCCCAAAGCATGGCGTCTGCCGGTCGTCCATCAGCCGAAGCCGCAAGCGAGACCAACCATGTTGTCGTCGCCACGGTCGAAGAGCCGCTGACCCTTTTTTTGTTTGTTTGTTTGTTTGTTTGTTTGTTTGTTTGTTTTGATTTCTGGCGGATGCACTGTGACGATGCCGGCGCGGAGACGACATGTTGAGGGCCTCCCAGAACGCTGCTCTTCGCATTCATGAGCTGTCCATACGCGTGGTCGTATTTCGCTGCTCTGTCGAAAGCAGACGCCCCCCCCCCCCCCCCCCCCCCTTCAACCCCCCCTTTTTCGAATCCCCCCGACTCCGAACTGTGGCGTTTTTTTTTTTTTTTCAGGTCAGGTTGATGTACAGTACGAGTGCCCAAGTCGCCGATGCGCTGGTCATTCCGGGTGAAATGAATTCCGGTCATTGCTCGTGTATGGATCTCGGTATGGGGCGGGCTCTTTTGGAAACGTATTTGCATTCTACTGGAGAAGGACGAGGCCCAACAACAGGCCGCCACTGGACAGACCGCGCTGCCAGCACTATAACGTAGCTTTGTGGCTTTTAAGTACATGCTTTTTTTTTTTTTTTTTTTTTTTTTTTTTTTTTTTTTTTTTTGCTGCGTACATACATGAAGCATTTCTATTCGGAGACTTTTACGCTTGGTCTGGCATCCGGACACATACTAATGTGCTTTTCGTGTGTGCTGGATGCAGGGATCGAAAAGATTGTAGGATTCGGGCTGCTGGCATCGATCATGCTGTGCTCTTGGCGGCTGATACACGGAACGACGTGCTAACCACAGAGAGGATAGACTCTGCAGCTGAAAGAGAGAGAAGAAGAAAAAAAGGGCAAACAGGTATCCCGCTTGTCATGCTCGGTAGCCTGTAAACATGAAGTTGTTTTCATTAATGGAGACACACGGCAGTTTTTTTTTTTTTTTTTTTTTTTTTTTTTTTCCCTTCATGAAGCACCTCTGCTTTTGAGCGCTGTAGAAGGCTAAACAACTCACTTCGCCTTTCCCTATCCAGTTAGTTGTACGCCCCCAGTCGAGTTTAATAACCTTGCAGTGATTCAGATATCTCTTGCACTCCTTCTTCTCACTCCAGACAATTGTGCGTGCGTGCGTGCGTGAATGCTGTACGGCGTAGACATGGATCACAGCTGAGTAGGTAGGTACTATGTAGCTTTCGAGAAACACTGCTTAGACGCCCAAAAAAAAAAAAAAAAAAACATGTACAGGTACGAGGTGTAACTGGGTAATATCTGGTCGTCCACAGCAGAAATCGAAACGGGTGGCTGTACTATTACCCACTCAACCAGCGTGTGTGGCTTTTCTTTCTGGGAAATTGGCTTATACTAATAATATGCAGACTGAGGGAAATTCCCATTCTGTGCTTGAGAAGACGTCATATTTCGTGAGGCCCCTCGGGATTCGGTTCATCTTTCGACGAGAGAAGGGGGAGGGGGAATATACCAACAGCTTTCTGTTAGTACGACGAGAAATATCATGTAAAGAGGCAAGGGAAAGAAAAACAAGAAGTGACCCGTTATAGCAGAGCACTACCGCCGAGTGCGTCGCGTGAGGCACAGAATGGGCTCATGATTCGGACGAACCCGAGTAACACGGATTTCCCAACGATGGCTGCACAGCATGTCCCCGTCCCTGGACCCATAATCCGGCCGGCCCGCCCCATCTTGACTTCCGGACAAGCTGGCGAGCACTAAGGAGCAAGATCGTGGCCACGGAGGAGAGAGATGGCACGGAGGACGCTACAGTTCAGCAGGCGGCTGCTAAACGAGATCTCAGATGGAAATCCGTCCGAAGTGTGATGAGACGGCTTAGGGAGGGTATATATGTTGTGCTGTGTTCGGTGCTCTGTACTCTGTTGAGATTGTGGAAATAACATTTTGAAGGTGACATCGCTTTGAATTCCCCCCCCCTCTCTTCAAATTGCCGATGCGGCGTGTTGCATCTTTCCGACGCGCACGGTGCTACCATAAGAAGTTCACGCGTTGCTGGATAGAGCATTTATACAGCCAAAAAAAAAAAAAAAAAAAAAAAAAAAAAAAAAAAAATGCTGTTGCTGTGATTTGCTTGTTCGGTGGGAGAACGGGGCGGAGAGAGGGAGAGAGAAGAGAGTCCTTGCGCAAAGTACCAAGGGCGCATCCATTTTGAACCAGAATGTATCTTTTGTACTTTTCATCGTACGCCCCCCCTTCCATTTTACGAAATCCAGGTTCTTGGAGAGAGAAAAGTCCCCCCCCCCCACGCCCCATGGCGTCAAAAGGCGAAATGCTGGCCACGATAGCCTCACACCCTGTCGATGAGAAAACAACGAAAAGAGACAAGAAGGCGCGGGGCTTCAAGACAAAAAAGAGAAACCTCCCCTATGAGAGGGGGAGAAAAAAAAAAAAGAGGATACCGACGCTCTCACTCACTCACACTCACACTCACACACACTGCTACTACTATACAGGCGCGCGCATGGTTCTAGGCTAACCCGTCATGGAGCCTGCACAAAGTACCATTCCATGGGTCTGCCGCCAAACCGGGGAGCCCGTGGCCAATCTAGGGGATTTTTTCGATGCGAGGATCCGAGAGGGATCAGAGACATGCAGTTGGGGGGGGCTGGCTGCCATGTACAGTGCAATAGGACCGGCAAGTGACGAAACAGCGATGGAGAGAGCCTTGCGTGGCTTTGTCAAAATGTTGTAAATGAGCGTCGACAACTAGTTCGTTCTTGGGATTTCCTCTCTTCTCCCCATACGGCGGTGTGTCTCACATTTTATTGTCCACAAACAGCCATTCTCCGCGCCGTCATTTGGTATGATGTAAGAAGAACTCAAAAGGGGGAGGGAACAAAGACAGAGAGAGAGACAGACAGAGACAGACAGAGAGAGGACTACGGCCAGTTGTGTGTTGTTTGCAGGCAAAACTAGGCTCTCCCCCCCCCCTTCCCTTTTCCCCCAGTCTGGTTGTCGGTCTTAAGCCGTGCTTTGCTGCGATCCCGCACCGCCAAGCACCGGTGAGAGCCGTAATGTGTATACGCCGACAGGGCCTTTTGATCCTTCGAATCGCAAATGTTCCAGGCTCTGTGGTTTTCTCGGCGGCGGCTGCATGAAATCCCTCCATGGGATCAGCCCTACGAGTGAGTGCATCTGCTGTTACGTCCGCCGTGGTTTTTTTTTTTTTTTTTTCAAGTTTCACAGCAGTTGCTCTACGTAGATACCAAGGGGAAAAGGGAGGGTGTGCGTGCGCATTTTGTGTGCGCGTGTGTGTGTGTGGCAGCAAGTGAGAATACAGTAGTAGCGTGAACGGGGTGAGAGAAGAAAAAAGAAAGAAGAAGAAGAATCAGAAGAAGACGCAGGGAGAGAGGGCGAGCGATAGAGAGGGAGACAGAGAGAGAGAGAGGGAGAGAGAGGGGGGGATTGTGACAAGTAAGCATATCTGCCTTGCGGTGCGCGGCATTTCCTCATATGTCCAAGACTGCATGCTCCGCGGAGGCCATTTGTCCAAATCCTCTCACTGGCATTCTCCCATTCGGTACTCGGCCCGCTTCGTTTTCCTTTCTCTTTCGCACAGAATCGCACTATGCAGCCTGACTCGGCTGTTGCAACCCTACCGTTGGGTAACCCGAATCCACGTGTTACGACCCTGCATGGCAACCTTGCATGTTTCCGGCTGCGAAGGAATGGAGAGTGATGTCTCTGTGCGTACCTTTGTTGTAGCTCCTGGGTCGGTGGCTTCGTAGGCAGCCAGTACTGCTACTATGTACTACTAGTATCGAGATATCATCACCCTGGTAGACGTAAACACTAGTTTGCCATACCAGCTGTATTGGAGCATCGCTATATAACTATTCGAACCAATCTTTGTACGCCACAGTGGAAGCGGTCCGGTGCTATGAAATGGTGCCATGTGTAACGCCGTTGGTTTTTTTTTTTTTTTTTTTTATTATTATTATTATTCACACACACACACAGAGACACACGCAAAGGAGAAGCCAGCGCAGGCCGTCGTGTGTAGGGGATGAGTGTCACCGGCATAGAATTCCGGCCTAACACGAGGATCAAATCTAAGTGATACTTGCCACAGCCCGAGAGCCCATCCGAACTGCTCACGGCCAGCTAATCAGCTCCGTGATTGGGGTGACACCGGCTGGGGGTTATACACCGGTGATCGACGGTGCATCAAAAGAGGCCTTTCCAAGGGCCTTGTTATTGTTACACCAGCCAGGGATCAAGAGGACCCCCCCTCCCCGGATGGATACGATTCAGTTCGAGAAAAAAAGTGTCCGAAAAATGACGCGGCGCCAATCTAGCGCTGGCCGGTGAAGAATGGCTAATAATTTTCCCATTTTTCCAAAAAAGGTCATGTGGGAGGTTTGCAAGATAGTTTAGTCTTGGTTGGTACGGCTGTAGTATTTTGTCCAGTCTGCTGCAGCCCGACTGTCAGGGGGTGCTTCACTACCTGTGTTTCCCATTGCTCTTGAACTATTTCCACCTAAGTAATATAATTCCTCCTTGGAATCTGCAATGAAGCCGAGGAGTAAACCGGGTAAAGAGGATAGATGGAAGTCAAGCAAGAGAGGGTGAGAAATAGAGAGGATGATGGAGAGACAAAAAGAGAGAGGGCAATGTCAAGACGAGACCGTAGGGTAAGCACACGGGAATGATGGAAAATCTCCATCTTGTAATCACTTGGATTGGTCTTTCAGTCTCGGGCCCTCCAGATGGCATCCGACATTGTAGTCACCAAAGCCATCTCCCGCACATCGTGGACACGTATCACATCCGCTCCCCCCTGAACTGCTGCTGCCACCGTTGCGGCCGTGCCCCATACCCTCTGCGATGCTTCTTCCACTCCCGTCACTTTGCCGATGAAGCTCTTCCGACTCGTGCCAACAAGCCACGGCAGGCCCTGCAAGCCAGGCCACGCCCTCAGCTCCTCGAGGCTACGCAGCAATTCCAGGTTTTGAGCGGCTGTCTTGGCGAATCCAATTCCTGGGTCCAAGATAATCCGCCACCTTCGGATGCCTGCTGCCTCGGCTGCGGCTACCCGCGCCAAAAGCTCAGTTGCAACAGTTGGCACCAGGCCTTCCGGATAGGAAGTGAGCTTCGCCATGGTCTGCGGGTTTCCTCGCATGTGCATCAGGCATATCGTTTTCCCAAGCCTGCCCACGGTCGGGAGCATCTCGGCGTCTAGAGCACCGGCAGAGACATCGTTGATGATGTCGGCTCCGCTTGCAATGGCCTTTTCAGCAACGGATGCGCGGTAGGTGTCGACACTAATGGCAACGTGACGGGTTTCCGGTATAGAACGGATGAGCTCAATCGCAGGCACAACTCGGGAGGCTTCTTCTTCTGCAGACACCTCGGGGCGGCCAGGAGCCGTCGACTGTCCACCTACGTCAATGATAGAGGCTCCATTGCGAACTAGGTCTATGACGGTATTCGACAGGCTTTCCAAGTTATTACGACCGCCATCAGAGAAAGAATCAGGTGTCATGTTCAGGATTCCCATGACGCTGGTCTTTCTGTCATGTACGAGGGGCGTGAGCGGTGCCAGCGTCGATGATAGCGGAGTAATGGAAGACAGAGGCTGGCCAGGGGTGAGATCATTCAGGTAATCCTGAACGAGCTTCCATGGCTGCGATGCATAAAGCGGTTTTGACGGGATCAATCTAATGAAACAATGAATCAGTCAGTAAAGACTCTCCCAAAAGACACTCAAGTAAGTCCATCTTACTCTGCTAGAGGCCTTAGTACAAACTCGCGCTCCGGTATGCCGATATGAGGTACGTTGAGTCTCTCATTCGCAACTTTTTCATCGCCATAGAGTAAGATGTCCAAGTCAATATTCCGTGGTCCTTTGTCAATCAGTTTCCTGCGGCCCATATCACGCTCAATGGCTTGCAGTTCATCCAGCAGTTTCAGGGGCTCCAGTTCGGTCTCGACCTGTGAGAAGCATGCACTGTAAGCAAGCTCTCATGAGATAACAGCAGAGTCACGGATTGCCCACCTCGCAGGCACCATTGATGAAGCGGTCCTGGTCCGTTACATACATGGGCTCTGTCTCCCATAGACTACTGGTCCGCTTCACCCGAATGCCCCGCCTGTTCATCTCGTTGCACGCCTTTTCGATTTCAGATATGCGATCCCCGAGGTTGCTTCCCAGAGCAATGTATGCCGTCTTGGTTTTGCTGACAACTGGGTGGCAACCGCATCCTGAGTGAGACCGGCTCTGGGTGGCTGAGCTTTCCTTGGCTGATGCTCGAGATCTCGGTCGATGGATGATGGTGGTGAAGAGAGATTGTGTCGAAGGAAAGCACCGTGACGATGAGTGGAAATTGCGCGCGCCAGAGCTTTGCAATCCCCGTGCTATGGGAGCATGATGTATACGGAACCTCATCTCTTTTGATTTATCCTCCGGGAGACGAGGTGGCAAGCCAATGAGTCGTCGAGTTCTGGAGCTGAAGCTGATGATTTAAGCTATGAAGTTTAATTTTTTCCGATATCAAATTCACGGCCTACCCTGCAAAGTGGGGCCCGCGGCTTCATTTTCTCCAGTTTCTAGAATAGGGCACGGAACACGCGAGTCGAGCGTCTGGATAATGGATGCCTCGGTTGACTTGCTAGCTGCCGATTGTTAGACGAATCTCTCCGCAATCCTGGGGAAGATACAGATTGAGTCGTTCCGGTCTACATCATCCCGCAACTCGGCTCCTTGTGACTACATACGCCTAGTAATCAGATCGAAACCCCGCAGGATAACCAATTTTGTACAGTAAGCTCTAATACATGACATGACACGTCCATACGTAGGTCTATCTATGATGACACCTAAACCACTTACCCAGGTTGGTATTGATGCATGTATATCCACGACACTCGACCCCTGCAAGAGTAGCCATGCTCATACTGTAGCAAACAAATCGAGAGAAATGGGAGCAATCCCCGTGCTCGTCTCCATGCTCTACTCTTCTCCAGATTCTCAGACGCTGACTAACTCCAGCACCTCGGCATCTTTCCCCAGAACTCCACCACGAGCCAACACGCCGCTAACCCCCTCATGGCACTAGCGCCTCTCACAAGCCTCGGTTCGTCAGGGTCAACTGATGGAGATGCTGGAAACGCATCTGCCTCCGACGGTCCCCTCTCGGCTGTCGAGAATCCAAATTCCATTATTAAACTTGATCGTCTGCTCCTCGTTTTTTCTCTTCCTTCCTCATTCCTCTCTTCCTCTCCTGTCTCCTTCCATACCGTCTTTTCTATTCTCCCTTGATACCCTTCCGGTGTTGCAGACAGAATCATCAACCACATCACAATGTCTTCTCGTAAGTTTTCCTCTTCCCATCACAGTCGCGTCCGGATTTCCCCCAATTCCCTTGACTTCAACGCCGCTAACCATGCCATTGTCGCGCAAAAAACACACAGAGCAGATCCGCACTCCCATCACCGATCTTTTCAAGATCAAGCACCCCATCCTGCTGGCCGGCATGAACGTCGCCGCCGGTCCCAAGCTGGCGGCTGCCGTCACCAACGCCGGCGGCATGGGCGTCATTGGCGGTGTCGGCTACACTCCAGAGATGCTCAGGGAGCAGATTGCCGAGCTCAAGAGCTATCTCGACGACAAGAACGCTCCCTTTGGCGTTGACCTGCTTCTCCCCCAGGTCGGTGGCAATGCCCGTAAGACCAAGTAAGCAGGACCCTCCATCCAAAGCGCCACCCGGCCGATAATCACATGTCCGCGAACGACGACGGTGTCAGCCAAAGAATACAGACATTCCCCCCGAGATGGACCGAGATTACGCAAGCAGGAAGAAAAAAAAAAAAAGGCTGACATGTTGTGTTCTTAGCTACGACTACACCAAGGGCAAGCTCAACGAGCTGACCGACATCATCATCGAGTCCGGCGCCAAGCTGTTCGTCTCCGCCGTCGGTGTCCCCCCCAAGGCCATCGTCGACAAGCTGCACAAGCATGGCATCCTGTACATGAACATGATCGGCCACGTCAAGCACGTCCAGAAGTGCATCGACGTCGGCGTCGACATCATCTGCGCCCAGGGCGGTGAGGGCGGCGGCCACACCGGCGACATCCCCACCACCGTCCTGATCCCCGCCGTCGTCGAGATCTGCAACAAGCACAAGTCGCCCCTGACCGGCGGCCCCGTCCAGGTCATCGCCGCCGGCGGCATCCACAACGGCCAGCTGCTGGCCGCCGCCCTCATGATGGGCGCCAGCGCCGTCTGGGTCGGCACCCGCTTCATCCTGACCGACGAGGCTGGCGCGCCCAAGTCGCACAAGGAGGCCGTCCGCACCGCCGGCCACGACGACAACATCCGCACCATCATCTTCACCGGCCGCCCCATGCGCGTCCGCAACAACTCTTACATCAACGACTGGGAGACCAACCGCCAGCAGGAGATGAAGGAGCTCGCCGCCAAGGGTGTCATCCCCTACGAGGCCGACCTCGACAAGGTCCTCAACGGCGGCGAGAAGCCCAAGATTGAGGGCATCCAGACCAATGCCAGCGACGACGATGATGATGATCCTCTCGAGCAGTTCCGCCCCTTCTTGATGGGCAAGGCTGCCGCCGTTGTCAACGAACAGAAGCCCGCCAAGGCTGTCGTGGATGAGTTCATCACCGATGCCGTTGCTTGGCTGAAGAAGGGCAACTCGATGCTTGTCGGCCCTTCATCCAAGCTGTAAGAAAATGAAAAACGAAGTCCATTTTTGTTATTTTTTTTCCCCCTTCGGTCTAGTTTCACGAAGTCCTGTCATATTTCCTTAATGTTTTCATGCCACCATCCCATGTAGACTATTCAGCATATAAATGTTTATAACTAGCCTATATGTACCAAACAAAGCAAATAAACTGTTAAAAAGAGAATAAACCATGACCCGTCTCTTCTTTGCTACATGTTCATCTAGGTAATGAAACATGGATTAATCGCTCTCATTCACAAAAAGGATGTTGAACCAACGACTTGTTTTGAACGTATTTTGGGCGTGCCGTACCTAAAACTAAAAATATAAACAAAACTGAAAAAAAAAAAAAAAAGGCAGAACAAAGACTCCACGTCTATTTCATGCCAGCAATTTTGCGACATTACAATTTACGCCATTCTCAGGTAGTTTCCGCCAGCCAACACCATCTCTGATACTCCGTATCACCTTGTGAATCCCTTCCATGAACATTTCGCCCCCCATTCACCTACATAATTTCCATCCCTTTGGAATAAGACTTTTCTTTATTTTTCATCCAAAATCGCAAGTTGTTGACTCTCTCGTGCCCACTACTTACAAGCGGGGGGGGAAAATTGCAATAAAGCGCTTTTAACCGTCGAGATAAGAACGGATGGCACTCTGTAGCTTGGTAGCACCCTCGCCAATGACGGTTGACAAGTTCTCCAAATCATCAGCAGCAGTGATTCCAAACTTGCGGACAAAGTCTTTGGCAGCTGACTCAAGATCCCCATAATCCTCAGTCACTTCTTCCTCCTCTCGTCCAAAGTAGGCATTTGAAGAGATGGCGGTGGCACCCTCGAAACCTTGAAGTCGTGTCTTGGCTTCGGCTTGAGCATTAGGGTCAAAGGCGCCCTTGCCAAAGTACTCGTCCGAAGAGATGGCCTTTTGGGATCCAAACTTGTTGCGAGCAAACGATTCGGACTCGTCTATAGAAACGGCTGTTAGCTTGTGAGAATTCGATGAGAGAGGTAAGATGAAAACTAACCTGCAGCCGTTGCCTTTACAGGCCCAACGGAGCCGAAGCCACCGGCATTCTTCTTCGCTGTAGAAGCAGAAGAAGCGGCCTTGGCACCACCAATCTGGCCGAATCCAAGTCGTCCGATGCCCATGCCCAATCGCTCCATTTCGGCGTTCGACTTTTGCCGTGTGTGAGAGCTGCTGGCTGGGCTGATGGGGGTTGGAGAAATAATGGCGGCAGATGAGCTCGCACTGGTCTTTGGCGCCTGTTCCTCTTCGGCTTCAGGATCGTATCCAAGCTTGGCGATACGCTCTGCCTCTTCTTTGGCTTTCTTCTCTGCCTCGTCGAAATCGATAAAGTCGCCGGTGACCTTCTTGACGCCCAGCTTTTGCACCTTCTTTGCACCAAGAATGTTGGTCTTCTTAGATGCGGTTGTTTTGCGCAGCGCAGCAGATGTGGTAATGCGGCTGGCTGCAGGCTTCGTCTCGGTTGCGTCCGTCTTTGATAGAGGTGATGCTGCACGTGGGACATCTTTGTTGCCGGCGCTGAGGAATGGGGACGGGGTGCGGCCAACGACCGGGGGCGTCGCATTTCGTGATACGGGGGGCGTCGGCTTCTTGATGGTGGGCTTGTCCCAAGACGAGAAGAAGTCGTCCTCTGGCTCTCCAGCAGGGGTGAAGCTGCCATCTCCTTCAATGGTATCAATGATAACTTCTTCGGGGTATCTAACATTAAGGTTAGAGGTTTGTTCATCATTTAATCGAAATTGTCGCGGTTGACATACTCCAAAGCATCACGCGCGGCGCGGCGCTTCAGCTCTTCCTTGTACTTGGTAGCCGCATTGGACTGGTATTTGGTCTTGGGGTCCTTGCTGTTCAGTGCTGCGGTGCCTCCGTTCTGCTGGAAGAACTTGGTCGCCGACTCGTTGCCGCCGACTTTCATCACTCGAAGCTGATCCCATTGCCACTCTAAACAACGTCATGTGTCAGAACATGTATCACCAACAGAGCGAGTATTATTCCGGATACATACGATCGAGGTTTGTCGACCGAACAAAGGAGATGTGTACACCCAGGTTACGGTGATTGGAGGAGCAGTCCAGACACAGGTAGATGCCGAATGGAACCGACGTCCATGTGGGATTCTTCTGTCCGCAGTCAAAGCATATCTAGAAGCACAATGGCGCGCGTTAGTTTCTGGACTCCCGAATGCCGTCGCGACCACGTTTGCGCACCTTGTTGGCCGGCTTCAACTTCAACTTCTCAAAGATCTTGAGCGATTGCTGCTTCGACGCGAGGGCGCTCATCTTGGGAGGCTGTGCTGGGGATTCGAAGCGAGTCCGATCAAATCTTTCCGATTTCTAGGGAACCGCTGTATTGCCCGGTTATGCAGCGACCGTGTCAAGGGAGGATAGAGAAGACGCAGCACAATCCAATGTTGGGATAATTATTAAGGAGACTCTCAAGGCAGGGTGATGCGGTAAAGTGGCATATCGGCGCTACTAAGCCTCTTCTGGCTTGGCGCCCGCCCCACTTCCAACTTTCTGCCGAGGGCGGTGGAGCGCAAGATTCCGGATGGCTGTCGAGGGAAGCTTCAATTCTCTCTGCTGTGTAAGAGCTTCGTCGAAGTCGTCAGGCTTTACGCTTCCCAGCCCGATTCCATTCTGGCAAAGCTCTCTCGATAAGATGGAAGCTGGAGAGCCGCCATGATGAAACCAACAACGTCCATTCCCGCGATTCGATTCGTCACGAATTCCACGATTGTACAATCTGCTCGGCCTCTCTTTGTACGCCACTTTGCGTCTCCAACTGGCCTGGGAACCACCGCAACTTCAAAATCCAAACGGAAGAGTGTCACGCCATTTAACGATACGGGATTTGTGCCATGGAAAGAACTATCGGCCTCTGAGAAGGCGGCGAGGGCAACCCAGCAGTCTTACAACTTTGGCATGGTTATCGTCGGTCTCGTTTTCACCGTACGCTTCCTGTTCTTTCTAGCATCATGGGAAACGGAACCAGCAAGACTAATTGCTGATGTGTAGGGAGTAGTTGGGTACTTTCTTTGGACGGATGTCTTTTCCCCCGAGAGCAAGACAAATCAGTTCAGCAGAGCTGTCAACATGATAAAAAAAGACCACAGATGCCTTGAGCTTCTAGGTGATGCGAACAAGATTTCGGCTCATGGAGATGAGACTTTCAATAAATGGAGGAGGGCACGGCCCATTACGTAGGTGTTTGCAGGTACCTGGAACGGCGGGACAGTACACTTACATGGCTTCAAGGTCCACTGAGAAGACGGACGCTCATGGCAACCAGCATCTCATGATGCATTTCTACGTATGGTCCACCTTTTTTCGGAGTGTCTGTCGTTTGTCACAGCGGTCACTAACTTTCTCCAGGTTGAGGGTCCTCGAGCAAACGGAGTAGTACAATGCCACATGGTTATGCCTCGAGGCCAGAGCGAATATGACTACAAGTACCTATTTGTGGATATCAAGGGCCACGAAAGGATATATCTGGAGAATGCAGACACCGTTGCCGCGCGGTCAGGAAAGAAGCCTCTGACCTTTTTCGGAGTCAAATGGGGATAGCCGACAACAATTAAGAGGCCATTTGTCCCGTCCGCGCGATTATCTCTGGGACATGATAGGACGACCCTTTAAATCGTCGGAAGACGCTTGTGTGTGTATACTATCGTGTTGATAACGGGGTGCTTTATCTGCACTTTCAAAACCGAGCCTTGCATCAATTCATTTAGCCTAGGCATTTCAGAAGAGAAAAAAAAGGGGCAATAAAACTACGTGTGTATTTGACCATGAAGAGCACCTAGGATACAGTTTATTCCAGCACGGTCTCCAGCGCAGCGCAAGCCTCTTAAATTCCTACCATCTCTCGAGAATTGGTGTTCCCTTGCAGCCTAGTGTTGGTAGAAGTTTTTGATTTGCGTATTGGCCGCTTGCGGATCTGCCATTCGGCGTTTCAATGTCCGTACGGCATGAGGGGGGCATTTTATGCATGCATAGGTAAATACAAATACAGATGTCTTCCTGGCTCTCTCTCGAGCTCGCACCATCAACAATAGACAGGGCGAACACTCTCCAAGGTAGCATCTGTCGTCGATCTCGGGGGTCTCACGAGCATAGGATCTATCTTGTAGACAGAGATGCCTATGTTGGCGGCACGAACAGTCTCATGGCTCAGATTTTTTGGTTCTTCCAATTTCCCTTCACAGCTTATCGTATCAATGTCAAAAGTATTAAAGAAATCCTTTCTCCCTTCTTGCTTTTTCCTTTCAACAGGTGGAGTTCGTATAGCTGAGTGGTTCTGAATACCATCTTCACCACTACCCACAGTTCTCTATTGATGGACTCTGATAATATTTCCTGCTCATATTGATTCAAAAAGGAAACCTGGAAGACTTTATCTGAGTGTAATGGGGGCGGGTTTGTTGTCGGTAGGGTTTCTTGAGATTAATGCTCTATCTTCTTGGTCATGGTCTCCTTCCTGTATTTTGCCTCTGATCAAGACACGTACGTGAGTTATAAAGGATTTCTTCGCGTTAGGACCTGTCAAGGCCTAAAGGGTGATCCCGTACTAGTTGAGATCACCCACAAGGAGGATTGCAGTTTGATATTGGGCAGTGTAGGAAGTCGTTTAGGAATCAGGGCGCGAAGAGTTGATCCAGCTAGGACGACTCCTAGACTTCAGAGTCAGTAAATATCCATTGACTGATAGATACTATAGTTAGAAATATTTAAAGAGGGCAGAATATTATGAGCAACTCACAGCTCGTTCATCAACACCAGACAGCTTCTCAAGATGAATTAATTAACAGTATTTGTGTCATGTTTGAAGCCATAATCATTTGCTCCTTCAGCAAATTGGTAAATATATCCCAATTATAAATGATATAAACCTACATAATGGATTAGAATGCACTTGACGGTAGTGTAGTGATGCCAATGTTAGCATTCGGCAAAGTGTTTACTACTCCAGGAGCTCGAACCAACCAACCAACAAACAACATTACCCAGCAAATAGGACCAAATTAACGAATTACCATCAATCACTTCCGCCGCCAAGTCTCCCATCCCACCCTTCAAAATCCTCGCCAACAATTCCATCTCCTCCACCATTGTATCAATCCATTCTCCCATGCAGCAACAGCCCTCCCTCCATCCAATCCCCTCTCCCAGAATCCATCTCGCTTCGCACACCTCCTCGAATAAAGCCGACATGCAAGGTAAGAACGCAAGGTACTGCTATTCAGCCGAGCAAGAAACCTCCCTATTCGGCCACCGCAAGCGTTGCCCACACCCATCTCGTATATTAAATATTTAAATTACAGCACCTCCAGAACCGCAACACCAAATCAAGTCTCTCCCTTCCTCCACGCAAACTCGTCGGCATCCTCTCCCCATAGTGCGTGCCACATCTTCTCAACCCCCCCTTCTCTCTCCCTCTTGCTTTTTGCACATACTGCTATTCCCACAGGTCTTTTTCGTCGTCATCCCCCCGTCGTCGGCCCTTTCCACACGAGTTTCGTTCCATTGCTTCGTACCTTTTTCGGCCCCCATGCGGTCGGCCCTGCAGCACGGCCTGCGTGATACCATATACACCTTCTCCTTTCCGCCCAACTGGGCATCAATGCGGGAAGCACTGCCATCTGCAAAGTCTCAGAACCCGGGGCCCCGCGAGTAATACCCATCTAGCCCATCTTCCCCTGCATGCCAAAATAACAAGCGAATCTCACTGGTTATTTCATCCTTCTGTCGTTTTGAAGCCATAGAGATGCATCTACGACACAACCAATATGCGACAAACAAGTGAGCTAATGTGGGCCTTTTTTTTTTGTTTACAAATCGTTATGTAGGGTGGAAATGAGGGGCTCAGCTTTGCGGAAGGGCGTGATATCGGAACACATCCGTGTGAAAGCTAGCCATGCTTGTGTATGCTTATCTTGAATCCCCCCCCTCCTTTCCCCCCTTCTAAATCCCCCCCCTATTATGCAGAGAAGAGCCGAGGGTGTGGCTCGCAATCGAGCACCAAGATGAGCAAGCCATATATAAAAAGCCGTGCTTAAGTGTTACGTCGACTGTATATTGCGAATAACTCTGCAGATAGCGCAATCAACGAAAGTTCCTTCTCCAAAAAGATACATGAAAGAGATCTCGCTCCATGTGCTTTTGGCTGCCATCGCCGGCTCTCCGCGATCACGATCGGTCTCACTCCAGCTTGAAGCTCTAAGAACCCTTGTCCGTCCAACTAACGCATTCACACGAGTCGACGGGGAAAAGCCTCCGCACTGGATTCAAAGGTACAAGTGTTTGAGCAAATGCAAGTACACTACACGCACCCTCCCTATCCTCCTTTATGCGTGATATGCGGTCCGCAGCAAGGAGAGTCGTCGTCAGGGTATCCTTCGAGCCCCGCCGCATCGACGATACACGCTCCTTGGCCACGCGCTGACTAGCACAATGAGGGATAGGTTTCAGGTTGAATGTGTCCCAAGAGTGCGGTTTCTTTGCAACAAGAATAGCGCTCACACGTAGTCGTATCTCTTTCTTGGAGAGAATCTTGGCCCGGCTTTCGGTTGCTAGATCAGCGGCGCCAAAGTTATCTCACATGCTGATGCTTATAATGAGTAGTAGCAGTCCACAACTGACGTGATTTGACTTGGAAGGCGCCCAAGAGGTTGGCGTAGGGGGCTCTTCACATGTTTGCCTGAGAGGGGATGTATCTGTCGCTTGTCAATACAACTTATGCAAGCCCCCCCCCCCCCCCCAATTGCCTTTTGTTATCAATCTCCTGCATCGGGAACTATCGGGTTGAGTTATCGGCAAATAGTGAAGCCTCTTATCTATATAATAGCTACTTTACCTGCTGATATCGGAGAAGACTAGGGTCACACTGGCAGAGGAAGCCATTATGAGGCACACTATTCACAATTCCTTGAGTGTTTACTACATCGACAGTGTTCAAACGAATAGAGGTAGCGTCGCAGCAGCTTAGATGGATGCCAACGGAGGAGCGAAACAACAGCCACTTAGATGCCCAGGTGTATCATTCAATCTGGTCGATTGGATCGTTGGGTTCGGAAAGTTTCCTTGCCGAGCCGTTGGGGGTTGGCATCAGGGTTTTGGTCGGTTAAGCACCCGGATTGCACGTTCTCGGTCCGATCGATTCCTGGGATCTCCCTGCCTCTTTTTTTGGACAGAGTATCGCCCTTAATTCTCTCTGCGGGACAGAAGCCGGCCGAAACTCAAATTCTATGCCGGGCTTTCATCCATCGGCTGAGCGGAAGAGTGGCATGTCGGCACTCCGACCTGTATGCCGAAACACATCAAAGATCTCGGAGATGCCAAGTGCTATTTTCACATGCTTGAAATAGCCTCTGGTTCGGTTAATTATCCGAGAGCTGGTGATGTGATATTGCTACTAGGTTTCGAGCTAGAGGGCTTTTGAGTTAGCCGACGCTCTCTGATGAGATTGCATGTCTGTACAAGGCACTGAGCTGCCCGGACAAGTAAGATTCATACTGTAGCTCTTGTTGCCCATGTGCAAAAGAACATTGATGCTACAGTACTCCATGCTCCGTACTGTCGCATCAAATCCCTGAGCAATTGGGGACACTAAGACTGTGGGGGAAACCTTTCGAGTTTCCTGCTGGATCATGATCCATTGTTCAAGGGAGCGGCATTTACGGAGTAATTGGCATTTACCCCAGTCTGGAGCTGCTCCAGTCAGCTTCAGCGACGCAGGCATGAAGTCAAGTGCACGGAGTACGTAGACAAGGAGTTGCAGCACGGAGCAACCACTCCTCGACAATGGACCTGTTGCGGGCGGTTGCAGCTCCCTCTGGTTCTCTTGCGCCCCACGATGGCTCGATGTCGGCGCATTGAAGCCATGGCATCCCCCCTCCCCTGCGTATCATTTTGGCGTTTCCACGGAGCAGTCCACTGTTTGCCCGGAGAATGGGAGGGAAGGCAAACCAAGGAAGCGGTGGAGCGGCAGGGAGAGGTACATACATACGTCCGTCCGTACGTACGGAGTACATATGCATCGACTCTTGGCAATGGCCATCAGCGTCGTGACCTCGGCGCCAGCAGCCTGCGGATTTAATATATTGTGCATGAGGCGTGAGATGATCATATACTATGTGGATCGCTATCATCCGATCGTGCTGCCTGTGTGCCGATACACACGTAGCCGGAAAGCCGGCAAATCAGAGGGCAGCATTGACGGGGTTGTATTCGGATCAATTGCGTCCTGCATGTGTTGTATGATAACAGCAATGATCTGATGCAGTGGCTCCAGCAGTCGCTTGCGGCTCTCGTCCTTGTTGGGGTTGCTGCTGCGTCCTGGCTGCTGCGTCCAGGCTGCTTGCGGATCTCGTACGATGAGCTCTGCATTTCACATTATGCCGGGGCTGCATATTGTAGGGAGAGAAGAGGATGAAAGTTGCGGTGTCCGTCGCGGGGCGCCTTCCGGTGCCTTGCATGGCCATTGAGCAAGGCCAGTAGCAGTAGTACTCCGTATGCAGCGACCCTCCCCGAGTCATTCGGCATCCAGGCACGAGTAATCCAGTTGCAGGTAGTATATACTACTATGTATACAACCTGGCATCGAGCAGCTGCATGCGGTATGAGAGTCAAGCAGACGCACATGTCCGGGCCACTGCCAACAACTGTGTTGGCACGAACAAACAGGGATGTGCGCCAACTTTCGAGGCCCCAAGTCAGTTCAACGACCAAACCATCAAACGAGGCTGAGGAGCGTCACTCACAACTGCGTAGAATTGATACCAAGTCCTCCGACTCTCAGATCCCTGCCCGTCTGAGTCGCCGTATGCAGACACAGGACTAGAACCAGCCCACACAGGTATCAGAAAAACAAGGCCATGGGGCGTTTGATTGATGGATTGACGCCCTGAGCAATTCAAGCAAATGATTGGCTGGTACATACATACATGCCTTGCTCGGAAATCCGCTTTCGCAAAAGCAACCCCGGATACGTACTCTTTTCTCCCTTGGATGACTTCGCCAGGCGAGGAAAAATTTTTCGTTTTTTTCCCCCCGAGCTCCCTTTTTTGCCAGCTTGGCACTGCAACGTAACAGGGCAGCCGTGTCCGGGACAGGCGAGCAAGTTATGCGCCTTGCAATAGGGATTATTTTGCTGGATAATTGTGCGTCGATGGGCGAGGTGAGGTCCCTGGCGGGTGGGGTGCGGGAAATCTGGAGATGAGCCTCATTATCCGTAGGAAAAGCCCAAGTCCCTGGAAGCGAGGAGCTGGAGCTGAAGCTGGAGCTTGATGTGGCTACCGCCGTACTGTATTGTACAGTACAGCAACAGACACTTTCGTATTCTTGCGCGCGAGTAATAAGAGCAGAACTGGGAAATATTGTCTCACGACGCGAATTTGGCGCCGCAAGCGCTCTCTGATCCACCCCCAACGAACGACGATGGCTTGAAGAGTCGCCCGTAAAACTGCGGTCCGTTTGACGATTGTCTTCCTGGCGCTCCATGTTCAGCTGACAAGATAGGCACTACTTCAGGGTCCCCCAGCATCTTTGCCCTTTTCCTAGACTGGAGACTTATCGCCGGGAAGCGTGATGTCCTTTGCTAACCCCACAGGCGATCCCCATCACAAGAGGGATCTCCAGCGGTGCATGGCACGGTACTGTATTCGCCGCGATGACCTCGTGGGGGCTGCAATTTCATCATACTGTATCAAGCCCTCTGGTTAGCACCCTTCTTCCCGCATCGCCCGAGTGAATCGCCTTGTAATAGCCCATGATCTAGCCTCGGTGCAGCTTCCTGGCCGCATGCTCGGATTAGGAAACCGAAGGCGAGGCCGCGGCCGGTTTGGAGCTCGTGGAACAGGCTCTTGGGAATCCGTGCCGAATTCCCCGCGAGTATCGCCGGCAAACGCAAGATAAGACGCAACGGCGAGCTGTTTGTGAGGGCGGCCCCCGGGAGATATCAAGCTTGCATGAATGCTTTATCGGCCAGATAGGAAGAATTGATGGGATTGTATTTCCCCGCCTTCCCCAGGCTGGTGCTAACCCAGAGATTGTTCCATACATGCACAAGGCCCTCCTGCAACCCGATATCGAGGGCTTTTGCCTGGCCATCGTAGGGGTCTTTTTCCGGGCTGTCTTTTCGTTGGAGCTAGACATGATCAGACTGTAGAGGGGTAAGATCAAGATGCTTAGCGCGGGGAGCGAGCAATTCCCACCCGCTGGCTGTTTGTCTGGGCTCTCTGGCTTGGTAGATGACGAGGATGCATCCAACGGCTGGCAAGAATGCCGTCCCGTCCCTGCCAAATAGCCTGCGAGCACACTCTGAATTGCAAATTGATGCGTCTTTTCGCGATCAGAGGCTTACATCACGACAATGAGTCTGCTGACGCCGCCGTCCCGGCTCCAAACCCCACCCCCACACTTGAGCGATGGCTAAATCTGAGTGATTGAGGCAAGCAGAGTTGAGCTAGTGGCGACGAAGGATGTAGTAGCATCTTTCATCCATCCTGCTGGGAATCCAGGAGCCATACAAGGCGTTTTTTTCTCAAGAGCATTAGCATTGGCAATGAATCAGAAGAGTGCAGTGCCCAATTAGACGGCTCGGCCATTTAAGGGTCATGCAGCGCCCAAGCCTCTTGTGCAATACTACTAAATTTCGCAAGGCGTTGGAACATGCAAGTGCCATACCTATCACGGCCCTCCATCAGCTCCTCGACGTATCTTCCGCGAATAATTCCTCTTGCGGCTCACGTGGGGGGGACGTGGTACTCCGTGCAGACAACGTGGAAAGCCAAGCAAACTCAATGTCAAAGCCAAAGTCAAATCACAGCCAAAACCAACCGCGGAAAATTTTTCTCACATCGGTATGGAGTACATACGCAGGGAGACACAAAACGAACGAGTGCTTCAACACGGAGTTGTCCAAGGAGATACTGTATGGACACCAAGAAGAAGAAGAAAAAAAAACACCCCCACCATCGCAGCCCCCCCGCCATTCCTGGGAGAGAAAAAAGAAAACCCCCTTATTCTTGACAAGCAACCAACCCGACCCTCTGCGTGCTCTTTACGGCACACCATCTCGACTAGGTCGTGTGAGGTTGTGAGTGGTTGCAAAGGCGGCGTTGCGGGTAAAACAGGCACATAACAAGGCTTCGCTGTTTGGTGCACACACACAACGCAGCACGCATTCCCGCTAACGCCTTGTGTCTGCGGCGGCCCAAGACTTTTCATTCGCCAGGCTGGTTGAAGCGGTGAAGAGACGGTGTACTGTGCTGTACAGTGGGAAAAAAAGAAAAACGCAGAGGAAAAAGAAAAGAAGAGAAAAAAAAAATCCTTCGTGTCTCGGTGCTAGTCTCAGCTGCAGCAGCTGTAACAAGACGACGAATCATGCAAGCCACCTCACCGTTCGCTTTACACAACAGCAGACGCACTGCATTAGTTCCACTCTCACCGTACTGCACTCCGTGCTCGTACGTAAAACACAGTCACATTTCTCCTATTACTTGCTTTGCGCATGCCGTCAAGAAGTCGAGGCGCAGCGTTTGGCCCAACTATGGGCTCTCCTTGCCTCTTGCTTGGCCGCTCTCGGATGTGGACTTGTCTGCCACTCCGTATTACTCCGCAATCCCATATTTGTAAAGGTACATGGAGTTGAAGTACCTCGAGATGTTGGTGAAAAACACAACGCCAGTACCACCATCGTCTGTTGATCAGATCACCCGCCATCATCTTAGCTGGAAAGGGCAACGCGTGTGCCGTCCCGGCTGAAACACGTCATACTCAGGGCACCCAATATCATTTCTCTAACAAACCCGGAGCACCTTTTTTTCCTTCTTGTTTTCCCTTCTTCTCTCACACTGCGGAACAGTAGTTAGCTCCTAGGGCCGCTGACGTGATCTGGATCCGTCCAGCTGTTGCGTCACAGCCCGGGAAACCCAACAAAATCCCTCCCAGCCTTACCGGCCAACTTGAACCGGCCCGAGGGCCATTCTAAAAGCCTAGGCCCTTCAGGCCGCCGTGTACTGTACGTAACATGTAGTCATACAGTCCATGTACTCCCTAAACCGCGCATGAACAGGCTATGCCGAAGACCCTAAAAAAATTGGAAAAACAAAAAAAACAAGGCATTACAGTAGCAAATAACGGGCGTCTGCCGGGCGTCGTCGTTTTTCTGTGGGGGAGACAGTGATGTGACGGGGGAGCAAATGGCCACATGCCCGCTCAACGATATGATAGGAGGGTGTGAGATTTGACAAGAGCACAACAACGTGCAAACGCCACCTCATAGGCAACGAATCCAAAGCACAGCGAAAGGGATACGTGTGCTGTGCGCTGAGCTGGTGAGATGATAACAGCCGCTCCAGAAGGGCCAAGGAGTTTGCCAATCCCTCAGGTCTGCATGTTATGCATGGCGCCGTCTCACTGCCTGTACGTGTACGGAGTCGCACACACGGGCCTGATACTACGGAGTCCCCAGACTTGGCGTAATCCAATCAAACCCGCCAGACGGCCTGTGATGCCCTGCGTTTTGGGTTCCAGGTTGCTATTCATAGCCTTTTTTTTTTTTTTTTTTTTTTTCTCGCCTGGCGCACAAACAACAAAGAAGCGCCTTCGTGCAAAACGAAGCCGATATTGCACAACAACAAAAAATGCAATCATGCGTATCACACGCAGACCACTTTTTTTTTCCCTCGTATCAAGCCATTTTTTCTTTCCTTCATATAGCATCAGGTGCGGAAAAATCAACACACAAGCAAGCCATGTGGCCTTTGCAAGAGTCACAGTCAGAGTTACAGCAGCACAACCGCGCAAGGCACATGCTTGCCTGTCCATGATAACACTTCACTAGTAGTCGCACTCGTATCATCGGGGGATCCCCCCCAGCAAATCATTTCAAACCATCAGAATCTCTTCCCCCCCCCGTATCTAAGTGGTATTACCTCCCACACAAGTCTTTCCCCCCTTCCATTGCATTCCATCCAAGCGAGCCAAACAAATCGTCTCTCCCCCCCCTTCAATTCTGCCTAGACAACCCCCCCCCCCCCCCCCCCCCTTTTCCCCGGGGAAAAAGCAAAACCACCCCCTCAATGCACCAGCAAAGCAGGCAGTGGACATGTACATAGTATCCCGCCTGATTGCCCTCCCCAGAGATAAACCTTCCTAGCGCTGAGGCCCGCCCTACAGAATGTCGGATCAGCGTACATGCAATCTGCGCTAGATAGGTAGATACGTCGGCTCCAGAGCCAGCATCTATCTCGCCATTTTTCCCTCCCCAGTGCTTCTGCTAAACATGGCGAGAGCGAAGGCGATAAACAGAGCTCGAATTAAGGCTTCTCCGGATAAACTAACTTCGACACCACCCCCTCCCCCGCAATTTCGCTCTCTGTTTAGCCCAAGTGCTGCGTATGACGGGAGTACGTACTTGTGGTTACTTATCTTATTCCCCTTCGTACGATAGCCGGTTGACCATCAGGAGATAAGGCGGGAAACACCGGAAGGGCAGCCTCAATGCCCACGAAATAGGATGAAACATCAACTTTTTTTTTAACATTACACGGGGGAGCAGAGTGCCCGCCCACTTGCCATTACCATAATCTACCTAACAAACAAAAGGGCACCAAAAAAAAAAAGAAAGGAAAGGAAAACAATTCAGCTTTGTCTATGAAGTCATGCCTCGCAAGCACGGGTTCGACGGATGCACCGCTTGCCCGTGGCTTTTTCTCCCCCTTCATCCCCCCTCCATTACCTGTCCACCCCCTGAATAGCGCTGCCGCCTCCCCCATAGTGCATGATGTTCCCCATATTTTGCAACACCAAATGTGTTTTGGTATTCCCCAGCCAAAAGCCAGCCCAGGTCGTTGCCGAAACTCGCAATTGCCAAATGCCGGTCCCGGGTTATCTAGCGGCATGTGGGATGCAAATAGACCAACAAAGAGTGAAAGAGAATTTTTAGCTTATACATAAATGAAACTAAATTGGGGGTCTGGAACGCGTGGTTTTGTAAATGATCATGTCTTTTTTCCGATGTTTTTGGGCCAACTCTCATGCTGCTAATGCAACACGCTGCTGTTGAATCCAATAATAATCTTCCACTGTAGAAACAAACAAAACAAGAGAAGAGAAGAACTAAAATAAGAAACAAAAAAATAGAAAAAAAATATAACGGAGTAGTCGACAGCAGTCCGTTGGGGAAGTGGTGATGTCTATATTTCCTTGGCCATCCATCTTGTGTAGGATTCCATGCCCTGCAATGAGAAAAAAAAAAAGAAAACAAAAAGGAAAAAAAAAGAAAGCCCCCAAAAGGGGGATGAAAAAAAATAGCCGGTCAAGTCCTGCGGGGGACGACTCTTTCCATTTCCATTTCCATTTCCATGCCATAAACGCCGTCTCTTTCTATCCTTCTATAGCCCAAAGTCATCAAGTCATTCGAGGCGCCACAGTAAGGGATTCTCTACATCCTATCCATGAGGTCGCCACCGGCAAGACTGCCTGTAGTTGAACTTCTGCCGCTGTTGGGGAATACGCCGTCGGAGAGAAGGTCTTGCACCGCCACCTTGGGGACCTGGGGAACGGGCAGCTTCCTCTGGCTTCCGTCAGGGCGGCTGATAATGTCGGTAAGCGACATGCCAGGGCTGCGGTTGTTGTTTGCCTGCAGCTGAGGGGGGAACTGGGGAGCATCCAGGTGGGGTTCCATGGGGGCCAGCGCCGGGGTCGTGTTGTGCTGCAGAGACAGGTTTCTCAGACTCGGAAGCTCATATCCCGAAAAGGGACGGAGTCGAGGGGAGTGAGCAGGAGTTGCGATGGGAGTATGATCCGGGGTGGGAGACAGAGAATCGTGCGAAAAGGTGGGAGAAGAGGGAGCCGTAGAGTTGGGCGAGTTGGGCCTGGACCGCTTGGCGAGCCTCATGCCGCCGTAGTGGTCATCATCTTCGTTGGAGTGAGATCTCGCCATGTGGTACGAGGAGAGAGAGGGCGGGTGGCCTCGAGAATTCTGAATGCCCTGGCTGTAGTAAGGGTGATGCCTCGAGTTGTGGTTAGACGGGCCGCCAGAAAGAGTTTCGCGTTCGATCTGGTTTGCAGCCTTGGCCAGCATGGTGATATCATTGCCTCGGTTGTAGTGAACAGGAGCCTGGGGCATTACAAACGAGGAGTAAGAGTGGGGAGGCGAGACGTTGGGCGAAACAAGAGTCGAGGTGGGAGCAGAGCGAATGGCCTTGGGCACCGGAGGGGGCATCATGCCATCGACGTGCATGTGGTGAGGGAGGCCCTGGTGGTGAAGGTGCTGCTGGTGCTGCTGCTGGCCCTTGTTGCCTCGCCTGGAGTTGGGGTTGCTATGTATCCTCGAGTGCCTCGTCAACTCATCGGAGCGGGAGAACTTCTTGCTGCAGCCAGGGAACTGGCAGGCATGGGGCTTCTCGCCCGTGTGAGTGCGAATGTGCCTGGTCTGGTGCTCCAGACGGTGGAAGGCCTTTTCACAGAGGGGGCACTTGTAGGGGCGAGGGAGCTCGTTGGCAGTCTCTGTCGACTGTGCTCCTGGGATGGGCCCATTGGGCTTGATGACGGTAACCGCAGCGGTAGACATGCTTCCGCTGCCTTGGTCGGCGTCGCTGTCCTGTCCTGCTACCGAAGTTGGATTGAGTAGATTGGAAAAATCCACGGCAGACTGAGCTCGTTGCATGTGAACGAGCGGCAGCCAAAACGAGTAGACGTTGACTAGATGGCCAGAGAAGCGAGCGTGCGGGTTTGGCAAGGTATTATCTGATGGCGGTAGTAGGTAGTATATGCTGTTGTCCTAGTAGTGGGGAGAAGGACCGCTATGTGATTATCTGATTGTGGCCGATGTTGATGTTGATCTTGCTTGTCCTGTAAGATGAAGGAAGCTCTTGTCGTCGGTAGTTGGAAGATCGAGATGCGATATTAGATTGTCAAAGTGACTGTGCTGTGGCTTTTGTTTTTTTGTCTTGATCAAGGGAGACTTTTTTTTTTTTTTTTCCTTCGGGAGAAGGAGGGGACTGGGGGGAGGCAATCGCTTTAATAAGGGCGGGCTCGGCCGGGTCGGTACTTCGTACATGGGACTGGGAGGGAGTGCAGGTACTTGTGAGCAAGTACCTCGACCGCATCAACGCGAAGCACATGCTGGACTCTCTACACGCGGCGGTAAATCAGGGGGCGTCACGCAGGGCTTAGGCAGTGCCTTTGGGGGTGCAACAGCGCTGCATGGCACAGTCCAGTGGGTTGGATGGCGCGATGGGGCGCTGGAGGGGAGCATACGGGACACGTAGCCAGGGCACGGAAAGGGGCACGGGGTACTTGTGTGCTCGCAAATGGTTGTACCTCCAGCCCCAGCATTCAAAGCCCCCAGTCCTCGCCCTCAGTGGGAGCCCCAGCTGGGGCGAAGGGCAAGGGACAGCAGGGAGGGGGGGTGCGATGGCGGGGTGTGCACTTGGGCCAGATACGTACTGAGATACTGTACAGGGCTCAGTGAGATGGCCGATGCCAGCTCGGCCCACGGGAGATTCTCGCTGTTGACGGAGGTACCACCTCAGCGTCGGTACATGTTACTTAACGTGCTCAGTGCAGTGCAGTGTTTTCTCAGATGCAAGCCACCCCCCTACCAGAAGGGCGTTTTGCCGTTATTGACACGCCCCCTTGGCGCCAGACAGCGAGTGTGGAAACCACGGTGAGGGAGGTTCTTTCCATTTTTTTGTGTGCTTCCGTGTGCCTTTTTTTTTTTCTGTCGAGATTTTCTTGTTAGCTGGTTTTTTTTTTTTTTTTTTTTCTCTCTGACTCCCGCTCCACTGAGCGAGCCTCTTACTCGTACACCTCAGCTTCAAATTACGTTTTCCTCAGTTCATCGCCATCAACTAACGTCAAATGCTATGCCCAGCTCAACATACCCCCCCGGCTGCTGCTTTCTACGGTGTCGGGCGGAATGAGGCGCAGCGTCTGTCGTGCTCGACTGATTGGCCGCCATTCCCCGGAAAAGCTATTTGCGTGGCTTCCTGAGGTATGGACGAACAAGTGCTACCTGGAGACGAAACCAAGACGGGAGAGTCGCCTAGGACGGTTTTGTACAGCATGACGCTGCGTGCGGCCGTCGAGTCCTGGAGGCTGCGTCTCGACGGGATTATTCCTTTTTGCCCGGCCGTACCTTGGAAAACTGGCCTGCTGTCGCTGGATACAGGTAACATACGAGCACGGAATACGGCTTGGTGGGTGGGCGGTTTTCTGCTGGCGCACACAAAAGAACCGGCCAACGCCAAAGTCAAACCTCTTGTGCATCAATGATCGCCTGTAGCTCGCTGCCACGACGAAGCCATTACTCTCTCTTTTCAACTGGCTTCTGGGCACGACTCATTTTCCCGTGTCGTGGGGCCGAACGCTAACCAGAAAGCCAAGGTGCCCTGGTGCTAAAGTGTTTACTCACAGCATGCTAACTCTGCTTATAGCACTAAATTCCACTGCGTCGTGCATTCCTCTTGGCTAGTAGGGCAACGTGAGATGATGCGATGCTGGGGTGGAATTTCACTAAAAAAAGAAAGGAAAAGGAAAAATTGGAAAAGAAAAAAAAATTTTGAGAGGGGGAGGGGGGGGAGAAGGGAGAAGAAGAAGAAAAGAGAGGATGCAAAGAGACAGGCTGGTTCAGTGCTGCTCGCAATCACTGGACACGTGCGCACACACCCACTGTCGTTTGCGGTCCTCTTCTTTTTGCTCGGCTTTGCTCAGCTTTGCTCAGCACGGCCAGTCAGCTGGCTTCATCTTGCTGCTTAGACAGCGCCCGTACTCTCTTCTAGTCTCCAGTTTCGCGGGTCATCAGGACATTACATCCCGCCCTTTTGGGGGCCGAAGTGACAACTTCTTGATGCCATCAGTTGCAGCGATAATGAATACATCTTTCATGGGCCAAATGTGGGGGTCTTCGGCGTCACGCCCACCAACAATAGCCATGGCGGCTCGCCAGTTGGATCAGGCTATCAAGCACCTACTCTGCGCCGATATCAGGGGAAACCCAAGTCTATCCTCGTTATCGTAGGATGGCAAACCCCATGGAGTATGTGGTCACGCCTCCGGGGACCTGTCAATCACTTGATGACAGCCGTCTACTGGCTCGCAGTTCGGGCGCTTAGCCAGCCTCAGGGAGAGCCTTCGGATACCGAATACGGCGCTTAGCTCTTTACGTTCCATCATGGCCTTCCAAGGTTCTTATTCAACCAAGCTCACTACTGCAACCAGGCCTCAACCTACCAGACAACAGCTGCCTCCTGCTAGTTGCAGGAGGATCAGGATACAGTCTCATGTTTCTTCCGCGGGCACCGTCACCATCGCCGTGTCTCGGCTATTTAGCACCCCCTTCTTCTTTATTGCCTGTCGTCTCCCTTCCTATGGTCTGATTTCTGTTAGTCATGTCAAAGGCTACCGTTGCGTCCGCAAAGTGGCTGGTCTCCAGCGATCTCGCAGAGTCAATCTTGCCTCACCTAAAGAATGAATGGCGTTAGCGGATAAATGCGACCTACCTTGAGGATCCTAGGCCGCGGTGATCAGTATACAGTACTTGTTAGCTCGCATGGGTCATGTTGCTTCTCCGCTCACTGGATGCTCCAAGGAGTGGGCAATGCTACGACCACTGCCATTTTCCGAGGGCGAGTCCGTAATTGAGCTGGCTCATCTTGCTTCCTCAAGGCGATCGCGACGGTCCGTAAGACATGGGTGTGGGTATGGAAATATGCAGCATTCCCCAGAGGATGCTTCCCCAGACTTTTCTCTTCTCCCACTCATCAACCGGCCCAGGTGGCGTCCACCATTCCTAGCGCACCCTTGGAGTCCAAAAGTACATGCTCTTTCGGTCCTGATACGAAATACGCACTCCCGGTTGTCATTATACATGACTCTTCTTCACCTTCCTTATCCTCGGCGCAACATGTCTTGGAAGGGGCCTGCCAAATTATGCTACCTCCATCACCCCAGCCGGGGTCCCCAGAAACACCCTGGCTTCTCCCTACGGCAGAATGTGGGGGTTGTTATCTCGCACCAGATTTTTCCCTGCAATTGGTGCTGCGCAAAAAGATCGCTAGTTCTGGCACGGCCGCCACCTCCCCATTCATGTCGTCCAGATGATGGCTTCTTATCGCAAGGCGTGCTCTGGGCTTCAGCAGAACTGATCCGCAATGGTGCCAAGTCCCCATTCAGTGGTCTAGGCACCCGTCAAACGGATTCGCCATGGATATTAGCGCGCTTCTCTCTTCAACTCTCTTTTCCCGAAGCCGGCCTTTCGCTGTTGCCTCTACGAAGTACTCGTAACAAGTTGTACCGCCCTGCATCGGTTGCCTGACCATGTACTCCGTACTGTACCTGGTACATGTATACGCTCGTACGCATGTACATCCGGACAGTCGACCCTTGCGTCGCCTAAGCTGTTTCGGGAAATCCGGGGGGTCAGTGATCTTAGATCTCCTGAGTTGCTGTTCCCTTGTCACCGAACCAAACCGCCACGTAACTTTCTCGGAACGGGGAAGACCGGCCGACACCCCGGACAAGGAACTTTGCAGGCTGCCCCAGGCTACTCAAGGCATTGATTGCGACCTGCTTGGTATATACACCGATGAAACAAATGTTACAGAGCCTGTGCTCTGGTTTCATGGCCCGAAATAAAATGGAAAATTATCCGCCAATACGGAGTATCAGCACCAGGCATGGAAGGGGGAGGAGAGCCAAGAGGAAATGGTTGCGGCCAATCAACCAAACACGGCCGCATCAGGGGAGCATCAAGGAATCCTTTGGCATCTTTTTCCGGAGGCTAGTAGTATTCGTACATGGCGATTCATCACAAATGCCTGGTATGGAAGTACGGAGTACTGTACCAACAGCGGATAACTGATGAGGCCATACTTGAAGTTGCCCCATTTCGCTCAGGTGTTATCCTGACGGCACCCCTTGGCAGCCTCCACCGGGTCAAATCAATGCCCGCTAAAAACCCACGCAGGGGAGATGAAAGGTGATAAGGATGGATGGGCGTGAAGCCTGATTGATCCGATCGTTTCCTTCAATATTCGGTCCATCTATGGAATCCTTCGTATCAAAACATCAACGGTACATGTGTTCCGGATTAATGCTCGGCGCAAACAAGGCGCTGCGTACATTTTGGTCCAACTAGGAAAAAGGTCATGCCTGTCAAAATGGCTAGAGGGGGAACTATTGCACGGAAGCAACACTGCCAACCACATATAGATACGTCTTGACAGCTGAGTTTGTGCATAACCTTGACAAAAAGGGTAGCGCTAGCACCAAGGATGTATAGATTAGTCCATTCTACATGTGCTACTGCTTCAAACCGAGATACCGGTTCAGAATGGATCTCCCCGACGGAAGATGGGGGAGTCATGCCCAAATATGGAGAGACATTGGACGGCCTATTCGGCTGAATTACGGAGGCGCAGGATTCAACGTACAGAGAGCTTGAGCTGGGGTCAGCCAGGTTCCGGAGCAGAGACAGGCGAAATATCAACCAAGAAAGGATGTCAGGTGCTGACTGAGGAATGCTTCAGCTCGGAGAGCTCGCGGCAATACATCCCAGGCCATGTCTCTTGAGATTGGTACTGCTATGGTACGTTGCTGAATGGCCGGAGCCCGGAATTCTTGGGATCCCGATTTCCGTGTTGGCGGCCCGTCATCGTCAACGCCCGGCCATGTTTCACATGTAACACGGGAAAGGAAGAGGAACAAGAAAAAAAAACTTCGTACCTTGGTTGACATTCGATAGCCTCGATTATCTTTTCCTGCTCGGCGGCGCACGAGGTGGACATAGACCGAGCCAAACCAGACCTCGCCATCACCCACGTGCTTATCGTGACTACGCAGTACTATGCCCCCAATTTCCCAATTTCCCCAGCGGAGGCGGGGCTCCGCTCGGTATACGGGCCATGAAGGCTTCCACCATTGTCAACCGTGCTGCGGGTGTTGTATGTCCCCCGTGCGATAGCCGAAGCATCGCCTCGGCAAAAACCCATCATTGGTTGACACTTCTGCTTGAGTTAGAGATTGCGACACTCCGCGTCTCCGGTTCGCGATTGCGCTGCTCTTTGATAAGGAACGATGCCGGCTAATGCGACGGAAGGCCAAGTCCACGCCCAAGGGGGGTACAGACAGGACGGCTAATAGTACTAATTACAGCTGACGGTCAGCGCCGGCCGAGCCATCCACAACCTCTCCTATCAGTTGTGATCTTACATGGTCTGAATGGGGGTAGCACTTGTACGGAGTACTGCAAGCACAGAGTGCTCGTTTGTACAGTGGTACGACGGGTACTACCACTCCATATCTCGCCCGTCCCATTCAAGGATCTAGACCTGGGCAAGGAAAAGGTTATGCGGGGTACCTCCGGGCTTTTTTCTCTCTTTATTCAACGGAGAACAATTAGCAGATTACGACGTGGGTTGGAAGAGACCGAGCCGCTTGGCGATTGGGGGCCGCCAGGAAGGAACAAGAGGGAAAAAACCAATAGGATGTCGATATTGCATCATCAGCCTCAGGTCCAGGCTGGGACTTTTTCACCCTCTCGTTTCTGGCGATGCAACGTGTTACGCCTCCACGGGGGGTGCACTAAAATCTGGAGTATTGGTCGGGCTCACTCTCCACGGTTCTTCCGTTGTCAGACGCAAAAGTGCGGGCACTTATTACACATACTTGCCCCTAGGCTCTTTCACAAGATTGATACAAGTATGTACTTGTGTCCTGGTAATGGCATGGAATACTTTTGGCAAATATTGGCCGTAAGCTCTAACACGCTCGGAAACCTTTTTTGGGTGACGAGTCGCTTTCTTTCATGAGCATCTACAACCACCCTTTAGGCTGATTTTTTTTTTTTTTTTTTTTTTTTTTTTTTTTTTTTTTTTCGGTTCTCGCCTTTTGCCTTGTCCGCTTGACGCAGGAACAGTGCTTTGATTAATGAAAAGCTCAAGGGGGGGTCGGTTGCCACACGAGGAAACACACATACACACCCCCAAAAAAGAGAGCG
Source organism: Trichoderma sp. TW21990_1 (assembly GCA_010015515.1). Lineage (NCBI taxonomy): Eukaryota > Fungi > Ascomycota > Sordariomycetes > Hypocreales > Hypocreaceae > Trichoderma > Trichoderma sp. TW21990_1. The sequence continues at coordinate 1,024,464 of ML974118.1, forward strand.
CGAAGAGCTTGCCACCCCACGGGGAGGAGGCGAATGCAATAGGTGCCACGATGAGGGATCTGGAATGTTCGGCCAACAGATCCTGACGTGGAAACGTTTCGTCCTGGCATGATTTGGCCAAAGCTGCCTTGCGTGAAACAGGCACATAATTGGCCGCTGCGAACTGTTTGTTGTCATACACACGGCGATGACTGGCACCACGTATGAACAGCACCAATGTATGTACTTCGTAACGGGGGTCCTTGGAGCCAGCGATTCGCCAGCCCAAAGATGCCGCAGCGTCGAGACGAAGCATCCGTAGCCTACCAATTCGTCAGGCTGGTCGCTTGGGAACACAGATTCGGCTTCCTTTTCCGCGACCGTCGTCAGGTCGCACCGCCCTTGCAGCCGTTTCGTTTCGTTTCCTTGTTTTGGGTTCCCCCAACTTTCTTCAGGAGATTTCGGCGACGCCGCGCGAATAAAGGCGCACGAAGGCAAAGCCATTGAGCCGAAAGGACCCTGGTGGCGTTCTGGAGAAACGCCCCACACAGACGTGCCCTGGATAAGGCACCGAGCAGGTTTTTGGTGTGTGTGTCCGGAGTACAGTACAGTGAGCGAGTGCAAGGCCACACGCAGCTTGTGCTTCGTACGGCGTACTCCGATCTCGAAAGAAGGCGCCATTTTGGGCGATGAGGCGAGCCTCCAGGGTCTCCCACCCATGGATTTGCTGCGCATAACACAGTGGAAGTGCTTGTCTTTTTTTTTTTTTTTTTTTTTTTTTCGTTGATGCTCGGTCCAGTTTGTGAATTAGCTTGCATGTGATGTTCTCCCAGAGCAAACACTCGTACTAGGCGATACGACTCCATACACTTTCAACTATGGCGTTTTCCCCGGATCTCTCTAGTAGAAGGTTCTGGACACTCGGTCCCTTACCTTAATTCGACCATCTGTGGCTTGCACTGGAAGCACAACCAACATGTGGCTTGACCAGATCTTCCGAGCCCCCAATTGAGGGGTCTCTCGGGATTTCGCAACTTTAACGGAATAGACAAGCAGCGCCCTTTATCTGACGTCTTGGTTATTCATTAGCTGTCTGCGGAGCCTGTTTTCAACTTTCCTCGGCTCGCATCGTTGTTCTTGGAATACGAATAATAGTTGCTTGTTACAGTTGCTCAACAAGCACCTAATGATGGCGAGGTAGGGCCTTGTAAACCTCTCTGGCTTTGTGGTCAGAGCCGAATAAATAATCCCACAGCTGAGGACAGAGAGCAGTTTTTGAAACTTGGTAGCTACAAGTTTGTTTTCGCTTTTATACGGCATACCACGAGTATCAAGACGCCCGTCGTCAGTAATCAACATTGTACACACTTTGGCTAGCATTTTGAACTTGCAGCAGACCCTTCCACCACCACAATGCCCATTCAGACAGCCACCCTTCGAATCGCTCGTCCCTCGGATAACATTGACGCGTTGATACCATTCTACGTCGATGGCCTAGGCTTCGAGCTACTCTTCCGCTTCAACCAGCACGAGGACTTTGACGGCATCATGCTCGGCCACAAGGGTGCAGGGTACCACCTTGAGTTTACAGCTAAGAACGGACACGCCGCTGGCCGTGCACCGACACAGGATAACCTGCTTGTCTTTTATCTTCCCGAAGGGAATGACTTTAATGACGCGGTGGCGAGGATGGAAAAGGCCGGGTTCAGTGCTGTGAAGAGTTTTAATCCTTACTGGGATCGATGTGGCAAGACGTTTGAGGATCCGGATGGATATCGTGTCGTTTTGGTCAGTAATGAGTCGCCGTTGTAGGGATGTTAGGTATTGGGCATTGGGCAAAACAGCAGGGGAGAGAGTCAGGGCATATGGCTCTCGCCATAATTCCGTCACGATGATGGGAGTAATAGGATTGCAATAGTTACGGAAGGGGTACGGATTACATTGTGGGCGATACGATACCCATAACGAGATATACGGTAGGACAATGCAATTGTCATTGTACTATCGTGGCAACATAAAATATTTTCTCAGGGCGAATACTCAAAAGGAAACTCGGGAGTCATGCTCGGCTCCATATGCTCCCATATCTTTCAGCTGTACCCGCTTTGTCTGGGAGCCATGACTAAAGACCGAGCTATTGGCGATTATGCCTCACAAGCGACGCTCGTGCTGTGCATGGGGCTCACATACGCCCTGGTACCTGAGATTCCCCGACACGAGGCCGCAATTCTCCGTACCCCAGAGGTTGAGACTTGATTACGCAAATCCACGAGCCCGAGGAAGAGAATGGGAAGGTGTTTGCGGTAATGACCAAAAAAGCAAGTGCTTAACAGTAGACAGCAGTAGTGCTGGAAGCGGATTGAAGCTGATTACCGGTTTTGGAGGACCCTGTAAATTGAATCAAACGAATCACGTGATCTCGCGAGTTACCGCGCGCGCTACGACTCGACCCTGCTTCACTCGCTGGCCATATTGCACAGCTTCTCATGATAGCGCGGCCAAGCTTACGGCAAGGCTATGGATCATGGATTATCATGCCATCCATGGCCATGACATCGCCAGTTTTGAAACATCGAGCTCAACGCGTAAGTTTTCCCTGGCTGGTCGTGGCAGCATTTGGACTAACCTAGGTGGTACAGATCGTCTGCCAACAGTACCGGCTTCGCAAGCTTGGGAAGAATTGAAGGCTGGCCCAGCTACTCACATCTCAACCGGTTTGGAAGCCCTTGACTGTGCACTGACTGGACTTGACTCGATTGATTCTCAAGATGCTGCGCTGCAGGGTGGTGTCAAGCGCGGACAGGTAACTGAGATATGGGGCCCCCCAGGCTGTGGCAAAACTGCGTTAGGGTAAGAGAGTGCAATGAAATGTGGTTTTGATTCATTTTTATAGATGCTAATAAGACATGGCAGAATTCAACTGACCGCCAATGCCCTGAGTGATGGTAACGGCGTGGTCTGGGTAGGTCGGTTTGACGACTTGAACAACATATCCCCTGTTATCGCCGTCATTCACTAATACGAGTCGACTACGTCTAGACTGCTTTCAAAAACTACAAACTCAAAGAATAGCCAATGTGCTGAAATGCGTCAAAGAGTCACGACTGTTGGCGGGGAAAGGAGATACGCAAGACGTAGACCCAAGCAAGCTGGTTCAGTATTCTTGCATGACACTGCCACATCTGCTCGCATTTATATCTCGACCAACAACTACTACCATTGCTTCGGATGTTTCGCTTATTGTTATTAGCTCGCCTTCAGCCTTGATCAATTCATCTTTGCCGAGGTCATTAGAAGGGAGAGGGAACCCAAAGAAAGCAAAGGGTATGTAGTCATCCGGGTCACGATACGCCGCTGCTGGTGTTTTTTTTTTCTCACATAATGCTTTCTCAGGTCCTACTCCATCTTCGAAACGCCTGCAAGGGCTACAGTTTATCATCAGCACGCTGCAAAAGCTCGCCGCAACTAAGAACTGCGCCGTCGTGCTACTATCGCAGTGCGCAACAAAGATGAGAAGCGAGCAAAAGCCCACACTGATCCCGTCTATCAACACCACGGTGTGGGAGCAAGGCGTGTCTACAAGGATAGTTCTATTTCGGGACTGGGCGTGGACTGCTAACAAGTCCTCCAGCGTCTTTTTGGTAGGCCTGCAAAAGATTGACGGTAGGGCAGTGCAAGACGTCGTCGAGCATGTATCTGCATTCAAAGTTGAGCCTGTATGTTGCATTGATCACACCCCAAGTGCCGGCATTTGGAAATGCTAATCTCAACTTGGACAGGCCGGCATATCAAGTGTCCACTACGAAGCCAATGATCCGGGCATGGAGGTGGCGGCTATGGCACCCCGTCCGAAGAGGAAACTGGGGCAGACAGAGCTGGAGGTGCCGGACAGCGACGACGATGAAGATTACGGCTGGGCAGACGAAGACGAGGATGCATTGCCACCGCCGCCGTCTCAATGGCAAGGAAGCGAGGACCTGATTCTAGGCAAAGAGGCTGGTCTAAGCGAAGAGGAGCCGGACGATGGGCTCCAGGACTACTACTATGAAGACGACGAGGCCGGGGATGGCGACCGAAGTAACAACGAGACGGACTGACCTGAGCTGGGAAAAACCGGGGGTGGTTTAAGCGCCGGCAAAACGCCGAATGGCCTTTGCTGTGCCGTCCGTGTATACTGTAGGTATTCCCGAGATGGAGCGAGATGGAGCGAGAGATGGAGCCGCATCTCCACCGAGTGGTGCTTGCTATCAGTTCGAGACAAGCCCTGGTGAATAGCTGACGAAGTGGCGGCGTCCCGGCCGGGAAAGCTGTTTAGGGTTAGAACGGTTGAGACCAACTGAGTTGTATATTACAAGCATTGATATCATATCTCAGCCGCATGTACGTAGTAATACGAGCACGAATGAGAAAGCTTCTTGTTGGTGTATTATCACGTACTGGATATTAAACATTTGCTCCATCTCCATTCTTCCAAAGTATAACCTCGGCTAGATGTGTCTCCATAAAAAGGTGTCTATCTATATACTACCTTGTAGTACCTTACCTGTAGTAGTAGTAGTACGTACTACTACTACTACTAGTACTAGTATCATGTACTCCGTATCATTACAGTATCTGGCGGAGGTGATGCCGAGATGATCGCGCAAAGAGGGTCGACGCTAGCCTGGAGGCATCCCGAGAACGAGCTGTGGGCACATTTCGCCGGGTCATTGTACAGTAGTCCTTGGTGTTGGCTGGGGGAATTGTGCTGGATTCGCAGACATAATCTAGTTGGGACGATGGTATTTATTGCAGACGGTTGCTGAAGAAAGAGATGATTCCATCGGGTAACAGAGAGGTGACTTCATACTGGCGACATCGAGACTGGATGACAGCATCCGAAAGGACAGTATCATGTTGGTAGATGCCACCTTGAGGGGCAAACAGCGCATACTGTGCATGCTGCCTGATATATGATGGCTGAAATGGCTGCCTAGTTTGCATCACTTTGCCCCAGGCCGTGGACTCGTCATTCCAGCTGCTGTTATTGTTGAGCTTCTGATAGTTCTAGATGAAAAGGCTCAACAAGAGTTTTCTGGTCTGCCCTCTCGGCGCTGCAATTGGGCGTAAAAGTTCATACGGTAGATACGTTGATTTCGATGGCCTTATTGGCTACCTATGCGCAAAAGGATTGAACCGATCGACAATCTCGAGAGCTTTACTCCGTATCGACTGCCTATCTTCCGCTATCTGCCTCCTCCTCGTCCTCTGCAGGGGTATCTAAAGGGTGTCTGTGAACACAGCCATGCATCGTGATAGACCGTCGCCTTGTTTGGTTCACTGCGTATCTGTGAAGTAATACTGGCTCAGATAAGCGGCTGCAAACGGCACAGGCGCGACGATGCATCTGGACAGGCGCATCTGATGATACCGGCCAATTGGATTTTACCGTGGATGGGGCGGCTATAATTCAAGAGCAGGGTTGTTGATCGATTGCATTGGGTATGGATTGGATAAAGGACAAGGTGATGTTCCGATCGTAGATGTCCGTTACCGTTGGATATCATCAGCCATGCCTCGTGAAGCAGCAAAACGCCATCTGTAGGACTACCCGACAGACGCTTCCACTACCGTATTTACTCATGTTTCTTCGCTCTCAAAGCATCAATGGAATGCCGCCTCATCAAAACATCAAAATGATAGCGGCATCCTAGCTACTACTACTACTACTACTACTACTTGCAATCGTCATATGCGGGCTACAAGGCTGATCCCTCGGCGCTCACGATAACCTGCTCGCGGCTCGGCGGACATGTGCAACTTCGGCTCGGAGAGCGCTCGTACATAACAGGGTCCCCCGTTCCCCCGTATACCTTGATGGCTTGCGCTGGGCCTATTTCGGCGGCTACACGGATTTCCGCAATTTTTTCCCTCTGTGACGTTTGCCACCGGCCCGTTCTGGTTGTCACGGCCCAAGCCACGATGGATGGCATTTTGACACAAGCTGTGTTCCTGGCCGTCAGCAGAAACTTTTTTTTTCCGTCTGCCCACCCCCAAGACGGCAGAGCACGGGGCGTCTGCTCCGTACAGTACAGCACAGCACAGCACAGCACTTTGACAGCTGCTTCATTCTCCCATCTACAGCACCTGGATCCTCGTCTCTTTTATCTCTGGGCCTGCATTATCATTGCCAATAGTACGGAATCCTCCGTGCTAGCCTGGGGATAGCAGGTAGCTACTATAAGCTAACAGTAAACGGGCGCGGAGTTCGGGCTCAAGTGCTAGTACAGTATGGGCCTTTTCAAATCTTTCCTGGTCCATGCGTTTGCCCACATGCTTCTGGAAAGAAAGGGAAAAAAAATTCTCCTAATTGCATCATGAGCCCGCCAGCACGGCTAAGAGCAGCCCCGCCGTTATCTTTCTCATCCCACGCCAGAGAATGCGCCGGTTGAGAAATTTTGGCGATCCACCCGCCGCAAGCCTTTGTACCTGTGGGGAAGAGATACATGGCTCAAAATCCCCGATCTGACTCCACGTTTTCGTAGGGACACGCCTCTTTGGCCTTTCCCTTCTCCCTCCCAGCAGCTATACTATGTACGTATGTATGTTTTTTTTTTTTTTTTTTTTTTATTGACCTTGTCCTCTTCTGCGCCCACTCTTTTGGGTAGTAATATGTACGTACTGTACAGGCAGCAGGGCAGGCATCCAGGCATCCAGGCAGCCTTGTTTCCTTTGTGCCTTATGCACAAATGTGGACTCGATTCGCCCAAGGCCCCAATGTCATCATCGTTGTGTGGCAAATGCATGCACGCAACCGGACTGAGGCAGTCTGAAGTCAAACGCTGCAGGAAGCATCCAAAAGACCGTCTTGAGCCAACCTCGATGACTGCATTGCGTACGTATGCCAGCCCTCGCTAAAAGAGCGCATTGAGCTTGAGCTGTTCCAAGGCCATGGTTGCCTTGACTGCCCCCCAAAGCCCTGAGACATTCAGGCCTCTTTGTGGAGTCTGTGAGCTTCTGGGGTCTCCGTATGGGGTGATGGTTCGAGAGAGAAAAAGCGCTCAAGGACCGATGACCGTGCGCTATCTGGCCGATACAACCCATACTATGTACAGTACTACTATACCACAAGTATTGGCATGGGGGGGGGGGGGGCCTTCCGAGGCCTGAAAATACGGAGAACGGGGAACGGGGAACGGGGAACGCAGCGGGCAATAATACGATTACGCTTCGAGCTACGGAGTATGTTGGCCTGATTTTCAGTTTTTAGCACCACTGCCTTGGTCGATGTTGACATGCCCTCTTACTCATGGTACGATTGAAGCCCAAATTGTTCGACTACGTGCTTTGCCGAGTATGACACATCTTGGCAGGCCCTGCCGAATGGCAATGAGGGAATTGCGAGAGACATGCCGAATACAGTACGAAACTGCTCGCCCGTTATCAGAGTTACCAAGTGCTGAGTGAGATGCTGGGCAAGTTGCGCCGAATTTCCCCATATGTTGTCCGTAAACGCGGCGCATCCCGTCCACACAACCGTCAACGTGGTTCCCCCCCATGCCGGATCGACGGCTAGCACACACAAGCGTGCTGCGGAGATAATAGCCTTTTGCGACCGAGCACGGGGAGGAAAGGAACAGAGTGGTATTGGATGATGATAGTACTGTACCATCTCCAATGTCCCGTGGCGCAAATTACCGTACATGCATGGCAAGGTAAAAAAAAAAAAAAAAAAAAGGCCGGAAAATCCGCAGCGATGCCCACCTGTGGTTATTCGGAAAGCAGGCAAATTCCCTTCTCTCGGCCCTTGCGTTGATGTTTGCTTTCCCCTTGTCATGGGCCCTTTGCTACGATGCAATTGGCCTCTTGGCGTTGCGAAAAGCAACAACACCAACACCAACCAACATGAGAAGATGTGGTGAGAAAAAAAAAAAAAAAAAAAAAAAAAAAGCCACTGTCGGAACGCCCCGGTTGTAGTCCGAGAAACCCGTCCAATACCGAACGCCAACAGATAGATCGGCGATTAATAGAGAAGGTTGCTGCGACCTGCATTTATCGCTCACATCCACCCTCCAATAGTCGTCGTCTAGCCGGCTACAGTACAATAGTATCCAATAGCTCAAGGACGGGCCCCTTGATAGTACCCTATACGGAGTGTCGCACACCACAGCCCAATACACAGCTGCTGTAGTTCCCCATTCAGCCCAGGCAAGGCACCTTGTACAAGTACTGTATGGCAAATGGCACGATTGTCTCCTCTCCACCCATGCAATCCATAACGGGAGCCCTGCATCGGATGCGCGTCTGGCGCTTCCGGGAGGTTGCAACATTGGCCTGGGATGGAAGGGGAAAGTGGTGATCAAAGCACAGATGGCCAGACGAAATCGTCATTGGCCTGCTATTGGCCACATGTAGCGAAGACACAATGAGTTGCCTTGAGTGGTTTGATTTAGACGAAACTCAGCACGGGGAGAGAACTAGGGCCGGTTGGACGGCCATGTCTATGGTGTGTGCAGGCCCAACGTCTTTTGGCAATTGCACATGCCATGTCACTGGAATTACCTGGATCATGGATCATATTTTACACCGGTGACAGCGATGTTGGCCCTGGGAGATAGGAAATTGAGGGTTGGTGCATGGACTTGTTGACGAGGCTCAACTACAGGCTAAATAGGAATTCTGGGGAAATCCTGGTCGTTCTTTAGCCGCAGTGATAAATTTGCTTCCAACTGCCTCCTCTGGGGGAATAGGCGTCCCTGGCCGGATAATGCGCATTATCACGATGGGTAAGAGATAGGGGATGCTTGAATTCTCTACAAACATCTATTTTGTTCCTAGGATGAGAGACGGTCAACGCTAAATAAGTGATAGGTTCCTATACACTTGTGAACATTCGCAGTGTTTACCGGTTGCTAAGACGGCTATCCATTGTCAATACCGGAGGATCTGGCCTGGTTACCGGGATAAATGTGGGAAAGTAAAATATCGTCTCCAGCCTATATTGCTGCGCACCAAGTTATGAGTAATTACCAAATGATCATAGGAAGCGGTTATGTAGTTGTATATATACTCGATGCCTTTGACCTATTCGACGATCACCTCTTCCAGTGTGATTATACTCCCATACGTGTGTTAGTCTTGTTTCTTTTTTTCTTGGAGCCTCTCCTAAGCTTTCTCCTGATCGTTGTCATCTTGGGTGAAACGGACAGCCTGTATCCATTATATTACACCACAACACCAAGACATCAGAAGCTGCCGGAAGAGAAACGACTATCATCCTCACCAACCCGGATACCACCTGACAACTTATTTAACAGTAAATCATATGCACATTAACCTTATAAGTAGTCAGGGATTAACAATCTCCATCTCGACATCATTAATGCGAAACCAAAAGTTAAGGCAGCCCTCCATCGGATAAAAGTTTGTCTCAAGTATACCATCCTCAGAGACGTGGTCAGATTCAGAGTCAAAGCTAACCCGAACACTTTCATGCCTGACCGGATGGAGCTCGCTTTCGCGATTGTCGAACTGGTAAGAGACAGGAGCATAGAAGATGCTTAGAGGCTTCCGCCAGCTTTGAACTCGATCCCAACCCAGGCGACATTGCCCTACGGCTCTCTTCGACCCGTTCGCGTATTCAAATAATATGCCTTTGCACAAGTTTAGACGCTTCTCGCTAAAAACGAGCACGTTTAGCACGCCCTTGAGAGGTGCGGATGAGAAGAATGCGTGGGAAAGTGGCCAGACATGTTGGGGGCCAACACCCGCCTCCGTAGTCTCAGTCTGTTTATCAGCATCGGTCCCGATGAAAGTCATCAAACTGGAGCTTGGGACGCTGTGAATGAGATTCAGGGGCCGTCGCGCATCCTCCCCAGCCTCGTGTAAGATCCCTCGAATTGGCTGCCGTGATACATGTCCGGGTCGAGTTCTCCGGTAGTTTGCAGACGTTTGAGGGGTGCCGACTATAATTTTTCCAGTTTTTGTCCATATCTGTAAAGCTGGGGGGTTAGTTTGCCCAATTCAAGTGGAATCTATTTTTGCGTACTTACCGTGAAAAGATGGGGACTATTTAACCTTACGTTCTTCCTGATCTCGATTGAGGTGATTTTATCACGAGGCGTGAGCGGTAGGTAAATCCAGGCGACTTCGTGGTTGAACATGGAGCGTATATATCGGAATCTCTCTAGATGGTTCGAGTGCCGTTTTGAATGAGCGTGGATTTCACGCACAACCTGCGAAGCCATGAAGAAGGAGATTCCAGTGCAGTGATCTGGATCTAAGCTAATGACAGCGATACGATGGTATGGAAAATGCGGTGTGAAGTTCGTGAGATGGTTAGGATTCGGGGTGCTCCAAGTGGTGATACATTGTTCTGTTGGGTCTTGGAGACGACCCATCCCGAGCTACAGAAATATGTTACCTCGAGCCTTTGCGTTTAAATTGTAACGGATAGTCTCATGTAAGAGATAGCTTTAAGATTCGTGTGTGCTTACCTCAAATGTTATCTTGGCATCTGATAGTTTCTCTATTGGCTCTACCGCAAACACGCAGGAGGAAGATGGCATCTCGCCACCCGTGCTGGGGAGGGTATCAGAAAATCGGTCAATACTCCTAATACCACGATGATCAATTGTAAATCTGATGAAAGAGCCGGCGTCACTTTCATCCTGCACAAGTTTAGGATGAGTGCTGCCGCGAGACCACGACAGCACTTTGGGAACTTCATATGTGACCACTTCCGGGTTTGCCGAGCCAAGCTCTCGTGCTAGCTGAATAGCTGAGCAATACCTCCAAATAACATGCGACTTCGAGTAGCTCTGGATTAATCCAACGACCTCTGGTAAAAAGGTCTTTTGAAACCCGCATATCTTGCTAACCATCTCTGGAGGGGGGAGGGCAAGAGTGACGCTGCTGGGGAATTTGAGCTGCTGCATCCCGCGCCAGGCATATCGCCTTGTTCCCGCCACCCAGAGGCGTCTGTACTTTTCGTCCTTTTGCTCAAGGTTATTCTCACCATCTCCAATGGTGCAATGCTGCTCGAACAGCTCGAAGCAGTCTGTGTGTACGGATATGCTCTCTTCAACAATTCCACACTGGTAACAAGGTTCACGCTTGCAGAATATATGGTACACATCCGCTGCCTCATCGGGAAGAAACTCGTCTGGAAGCCCATCGGAAAGATAGTCACGGTCTGCTGCATCTAGCGTGAGAGGTTCTTCCTGTTTCATACTTAGGCACAAGGCACAGTCGGAACGCTTGCAGAACAATGAATGCAAGTCCTTTCCCGTTTGCTGCTCGCAGTCCTGGCCTATGCTCGTGAAGAGTAAGTCCTTGTATATCTCGAGCGACGAATCCCTGTAGACCACTTTATCATGATTAGCAAAATGGGTCTTCTGATGTTTGCTCGGAACAGTTCCTCCTACATGCGACCAAGGTTTGGCCTGGCCAGAAAAGCTGGCTACAGGCTGCACATTGACTGTGAACGGTGGTATGCAACACTTTACTGACAGGCATATTTAAAAACTGTCTCCCTCTCTGGGAGGATAAATTCTCGTAAACGGTCTGGGTAGTAATAGGAAATGGGTAGCAATTAAATTTGGAGAGCGTTGGTGAGGCGGGAATGCCGTCAGCTACCCAACAAGTTGTTGCTGCCTGCTAGAAGACGGAGTGTCAATTGGTGGAATTTGCCTTTTCAAGGACTAGAGCATCAAAGTATACGCGGACAGGATTCAAATATCCACGTATAGCTAAGCTATACTGAGACTGGATTTGACTTTGGGATATGTGCATCTAATCTTGATTCAGTTTAGGTGTCCGTGGATGGTTCAAGTTTCCCCGCGGATATTTGGGGGGAATCATCAAGCCAGATTTGAGATATATTACGAAAATGCCAGGCAAGATCAACTGAGGAGATATCCAGTCCTTCAATCTCCTCAAACACGTTCATATAAAGTAGTAGTAGATAAGAATCTGTTTGGATACGATACATATCTAGTAGTTTGCTGGGTTGTTCTCCTGAGGGAGTAGTCCCCTCTTCAATAATTTCTGATACGTTATTCTTTCACAAATTCCCACCAATAACCAACGCCAATCTATCTCGCAATCCAGCCAAAAGTCCATGTATATTCTGTTCGAGCGAAATACCATCTCAGTTGCCAAAACTCCCAGCTGATTGCGTGTTTTGCGCCTGAATCCGAAACAAAAAAGCAAGCAATTCCAGGGTAGGCTACACCCTTTCAAGCGTCTGAATCCTTACATAATCTTAGACGCGGGCAGCAAGCCACAACGCGCCACAACTCATGCTTCAGCTGTGGAAAGTCGCCTCACATTCTCAACCTTCCCAATTTCCCCATCGACCGAAAAACAAAAAAAAAAAAAAAAGAGCTGACTTGCTTAAGGAAAAAATCCCAGACAGACGATAAACGCCATCAAACGGAGACCTTTCTTCGACATGAAGATCTGAAGACGCGCGTCGCTGAGGATCTTGCATTGAGTGCCGTGGACGTCGAGCGGAAATCGATAGTGATAGGAAGAAGAATCTCTTAGTCCGTGTATGGCAGGTGAGTTGGTTCATCGCGGATGTCATCTTTTCCTTCACCTGTCTTCTATTCAAGAGGCCACAGACGCGCTTCTCACTGCTCAAGGCTGTGCAATTCTCAAATCTCCCTGGTTGAAGAATGATTTTTGTCTGATGGCATTGTCAGTGGCATGAACAGCATCCGTCCTTGATGAGATCCCGATACGCCCTCTTGCATTCATTCACCAATCTCCATGTTATACGTGCATCATACCGCCCTCCTTGGGGTTATTTATGAGCCCTTGCTATCCAGATACATATTGAAAGTGCTGACTGTGTTCTCAACCAGGTAATTGAGTTGCGATGTCTCCTGATCCGCCCTCCAAAGAAGTCGTCGCCTTGGATGGCGCTGCTGCTAATGGCACAACAAATGACGCTGCGAACGGAGCTACAATCGACACTAAGGCTAGGAAACCATTTTCGTGGACGTAAGTTGGCAGATCGTATCCGCCATTTCATTGCGCGAATGCTGACGACTCTTGTTTAAGCCAACCGCATCCCATCTTCGTCATCGTCTTAGTTGGTCCTGATGAGCAGCCGTTTGGTCTCCAGAAGGACTTCCTCTGCGACCGCTCCGAGTTCTATCGCAAGTATTTTGAAGATAATGCCACAGAAAAGGCCTTGGAGCACATAGTGAGGCTGCCAGATGCAACGCCCGAAGTATTTGGGCTCGTACAAAGTTTTCTCTACACTGGAAAGATTACAGACGAGAACACCAACGTTACCTCCTACGAATCCCTGGTTGGCCTCTGGAACTTGGGTCACAAACTTGCTGTCAAGGGGCTATGCGAGCATACACTCGAGGCCATGGTGGACTGTAGACGGACCACGGGCAGGATTCCGGCAACGCCTCTTCTCATCCAGGTCTGGCGAGATACCCCGGAGGGTTCCTCTATCAGAGTTCTTCTGCTATCTTGGGCGGCAGAGTACATGAGGTCTTCGGATGCTCGAGCTGAATTCGCCAAGTCGCTACCACAAGAAGTGCTCAGTGAGCTCGTGGTCACAATGAGCTCGTTCGAGACGATTGCTCCGCCGGCTCCTGCCGCGGGTCCAGTGGTGCCTGTAGTGACCGGTGCGGCTGCTGTCTCTGCCCTTCCTCCCAGTTCTATTAAATCGTCAAATGTTGTTATAACAACAGTACCTAGGAAGAATGTCCACTATCTTGATGAGGAGGCTGATGAGGAAACGCTTGGCGGAAAGAAGAAGAACAGACGACCCAGCGGAGGGCCAGTCGACGCAAGCTCATCCCGCAAATCGCATCGCAAGTCCGGATCTTCCCCGCCTCCCAAACCACAAAAGAGACGCTCGAACGCTGCCCTGTTAGAGGGCAAAACATTTTCAACTCAGCAAAAGCTCGATTTCTGCTCTGATTTGCTTAACAGAATGCTTTCCGGACCAGGTAAGCATTACGGCATCACAGTCTACTACATTCACCGCAGCGTTTGCATTTGACTAACCTCGCCCTACAGGATTTTGGACTCGGCTTGTTGGGCCCTTCCGGGAGCCGGTCGACCCTGTCGACGACGGCGTGCCGGATTATTTTGACAAGGTTAAGAGGCCAATGGATCTCAGCACGATCAAGAAGAAGATGGACCAGAAGCAGTACACAACTGAAGAGGAATTCCTTGTTGACGTGCGGCAGATCTTTGACAACTGTTTTACGTACTGGAAGAAGGGCGACCCCATGTGGGCGGCCGGCGAGAGGCTCCAACGGACATTTGAGGAGAAGTACTCTCACATGAACAAGTGGATCGCCAAGCTGGGAGGTGAAGAGGGAGAATAGGAAGCCTTTGAACCTGATGTTCGGGTAGCGACAAGACTGAATGGCCTACCAATGCTTCGCCCCGAACGCACATGACTGCGGCGAAGCCACGACAAGAAGGGGCCATGAACAGGGTTTGTGCGTAATTTGTGAAGTCTGGAGGATTTGTGTTTTGCGATTGTGAGAATCTGAGGGTTCCCCCCGGTCAAAGGCCAGAGCTATGGATGGCAATTGATAAGCTGTAGGTTTGTTATGGGTTGCTGGAAAGCTTGGCAAGGATTGGGGATGTAATGATGCTTTGAGCTTTTACAACTGTAGGTTCCAAGGGGAAAGCTGTAGGACTAAGGGACTGTATTAATATTGCGAGAATCGGTATCTAAAATTCTCATTGAGTAGGCCGGTTGACGTTGTATTGTGGGCAGAGGGTGTGATGATGTGGTAATGTGATGCATCTTTCTCTGATTGGAACAGGTAGCACTGGGAGGCAGATGAATGATCAGCCATACTCTGTAGATGCAACAACTGACCGTGGCAGTATGACAAACTAAAATTGTTTAAAGTTTTACGCTGCATCGCGTCAGCTAGAGGGATATGCCTCGAATGCCAAGTAAGCAGAGATGTGCGCGATGCTATTTTGGTCGGCTCGTACGAAGTACATAGTAGTACACATCACGAAGAAAATGCAAAATCCCGCCTTTGCCTGATGCTAATGTCGCTTGGTCCATGGCCACGTGTGCGTGGGATTGCATTGCATTTGCCGGGTAGCACTGCATTTGTCGTGTTGCGTTGTCGCAAGACAGGATACATACGTAGTAGTATGTAGCGTTGTGCGTCGTCGTGCGTCGTCGTCCCTTTTTTTTTTTTTCGCCCTCATCTGTCGAAATGTTTGGCTCTTCCCTTCTGCTCGACCCTCAAACAAAGTTCCCTTGCGCCCTGGTAGCTTGCATAGAACCGGGGGGGAAAGTTTGGGCATGGTGAGACAACACGTGAATTGGATGGGGGGCACGCATGATTGAGAGCGAGATGTGCAATGTCGGATGTGTGCTGGTCTGAGATTGTCGCCCGCTTTGCTGTGCTGTATTATGTACGTGTACAGTTCACCACTCATGCTGCCGGTATAGAGTACAGTAGCAGTTTTTGCTTTTGGCAACCAGTCATGGTTAAACAACCTTATTATTCTCCCCGTGGGTGTGTGTGTGGTTGGGGCGGCGGAACTAGTGGGCGCCTGCTGAGTTGGCGTTCGTGAGTGACACCCTTGAGGGATTGCGATGAACAACAGAGCAATGCGCGGCGGATAAATGAGACGCCGGGATGGCAATGCAATATCGTCTTCGTTCGGCTTGCTTCGTATGTACATACAGGAACAGGCATGGTGAGCAGAGCAACAGTATTCTGTATACTACTAGTAGCAGTACTATATTAGTAGTAAGTTGACTCCGCAAAATGACCGACGTCGCTTAATCCTCCCCCCCAAGGGTGCTTCATCTTTATCGCAGCCAGCGATCTCGACGAAGCGAAAGCAGCAGAAAAAAGCGACACTTTCGTCACCGCCAACAGACGCACGCGCCATGTTCTGTGTATTAGTAGCACTCAATATCCGCTCACAAGAGTCAGTTCGACATCCAGAGTGGAGATGCGGACAGGCGGGAAATGAGCAGCCAAGCAGCCCATTTGCTGGCCGGCCCTGAGTGGCTGCGTGCTGTGCCTGGTACCTTGCAGCTAGACACGGATTTAGCCTCGTGTTGTTGCTTCAAGGTCTGGGGCTAGCATGTTCTGGGCCGCTGGTGCCGGGGCCGGGTTGAGCTGAGAGGAAGAAGAGAGGCGAGGCCATCGTGGGGCGAGGCGGTGGTAAGCAGGAGGCAATCGGCCGTTGTTCGAGATGGTCTCAGGACTCCTATAATGGAGAGCAGGCAGATGAAGAGCAGCAGCACTCGGTAAGTAAAAATAAAATGCCGTCAGGCGCAAACAAGGTCGCCTCGCCCGGCTGGTTCTCTCGCCTTGCCTCGTCTCGGCTCGTCAGGTTTCGTCTCGTTTCGGCCATGTGCTGCTTTCTTTCGTGCAGCCGCTATTGGGAAATGAGCGATTGAGAAAAAGGAGTTGCAGGGGTCAAGCACAGACTCCCCAAGCAGTTTGGTCCATGCTGTTTGGTACCTGGCCTTCCAGCTTGGCGGCAATTGGCTCGTCCACTGCTGGGGCCCCCTGCTGTCTCTCGCTTCCCCATCCACATCACGAAAAGCTTTTTCTTCTCTCTCTCCCGCCTTTGTTTCGCCTCCTACAGCTTTATTCACGCTCGTTGAAACATCCAGAGTATTACACTCGTTACGCTCTTTTCCCCCGTGTCGCCATCCGCTCATCCGCTGTCGCGCACCTCTGCACTCCTTTCGCAAACTCCATCCTCACGAGATCAAATCCCAACGTCCTACACGACACGCGAAGCAATCGCCACCACTGTCCTTTCAGAAGTCCAAGATGCTCTTCCGAACTGCCACCTCTGTTGCCCTCCTGGCCTGCGCCGCCAGCGTCAGCGCCGAGCCCAAGCCTTACCGCCTGGCCATGATGCCCGTGCTTGGACAGAGCCTTGCGCGCCGCAACACCTACGGATACCAGCCTGAGCTGTCTCAGTGCAACGACGGCAACACCTGCGCCGAAGCCTGCGGTTCCGAGTACACCGAGTGCCCTTCCAGCGGCAAGGAGACTCACTGCTACAACCCGGCTGTCAAGCAGAACTGCTGCTCTGACGGCTCTGGCAGTATGTGAATATCTTTTGTGAATGACACGCGCGATGTGATGGCTAACGAGCGTTGTGTTATAGACTCTTGCGACGAGGGCTACTACTGCACTCACGACCACGCTCTCAAGACCTGGTGCTGCCCGGACAGCATGGATCTCACTGCTTGCGCCGCTGCTTATAGTGTTGTCGGCGGTCTCGAGTCGGCCACTCCCACGTCCACAAGCACCTCCAGCACCAGCACCAGCACCAGCACCAGCACTTCCACCACCAGCACTTCAACCACCAGCACGACTCCCGTCACCACGACTGCTGCTCCTACCACCACCAGCACGACTGAGGCTCCCACGACCACTGCCGCCCCCACGACCACCAAGGCTCCTACGACCACCAAGGCTCCTCACACCACTGTGACCAAGGCTGACGAGAAGACCACCACTGCTCCTGGCACCACCAGTGCTGGATTCACCAGCGCCCTGTCCGGTTTTAACAACACCGCCACCGTTGTTCAGCCCAACCAGTCCAAGACTCCTCTTCCTCCTGTCGCGTCCATCTCCACTGGCGCTCCCCAGCCTCCCCAGCCTTCCACCATCAGCGGTGCTGCCACCACCAGTGCCAGCGCTCTGCTGCTTCTCGCCGCTGGTGTCATCGCTCTTTTGTAAATTTCGTGACGGAGTAGAGACGTGGTTTCTACGTCGGGTAGCCAAGGGACAAAAGAGTTCACTGCTCAGCGCAGCCACGAGGTTACGAGTCTACGAATAGCGATATATGGGGCGGTGTCTTTTGGAGGGGAAGACTGTGATTTTTTTTTTATAAAATTTCAGGGGCATCTTCTCTGGGCTTTTTTTGTTTTAATGCATCTTGTGGTTTCTAATTTCTTTATTAAAAATAGTGCGATGATTCCCCTTCGATAGTTTTGTTGCAATCTCCATTTTCACTTGTCTTGGAGTTGTAGCAGAGATTTTGGTTTTCTTTTAGGTGGTTAATATGTTCTGGTGGGCAGAAGAGAAATTGAAAGATTGAAAACAAAAACACACCAAAAAAAAAGACATTTGACTGTGCAGCATGGTGACAGTTGCTTGATATCATACCCATATAATATGTACCTACAACACTACTAACACATCCACCCTTGACCTTATTTTTATTAGTACCTAGTATTAGTATTCATCTCTTGACGAGAAGATTCCTTTTGTTCTCTTCTACTTTTACGCTGAGTCTCGTAACAGCCTTCGAGTTCCATTCTAATAAGTAGTCGTATCAAGAGCCTGGTTCTCTCTCTCGTGCCTCACCATTGCTGAGTCAAAGTGATCGGTACGTATGTTCTGCCTATGATATCATCGTTTCCATCGTCATCCGTGTCCATGCGCATCGTATGCACAGATGCAGATGTGGCTGTGGGCTGCAGATACGACAAAAAAGACTTTTCGAAGATCGTGGGGGGAAAAAATAAGGGGCGGCAAGCGATGCGCCAGGGGGGGGGGGGGGGAATACGGAATACGGCACGGGAGAGGCTTTGTAGATTCGAGCTGCGATGTTCACTGCCACCTCCGCATTTTTTTCAGTTTTCGCTTATACATACTACTGCTTGATTATCTGATATGATCTGCGCTGCGGTGTGGGAGATCTGATTTGTCAATTGTTGTGTAAGAGCACGGGGGTTTTTTTTTTTTTTTTTTGTGTGTAGGGTTGGATTTGGAGCGAGATGGTGGGAATCTTTGCGTGATGAAGATTGTTGCTGGCTTGGATGCGTAATGGGTACATGGAGTACTAGTCGGTAGGCGTCATTTTAGGGGTGATTGAGGCTGTCCTGAAGTCTCTACTACGTCCAAGTACAAGTTTGTGAGAGTGTAGAAGGAAAAAGGGCAGCGTCGTCATCTGCTGTTGAATCGTTCCGTTTACTTGGCCATGAGAGGGGGCTACCATGTGACATTGAGAGAGCGTGCAGCCTAATGCGGAATTGGGGTGGATGCCACCGAGATTATTCAACAAACACTATCGTCGGAATATGATGCTCCCGCGACTGAAATGCGGTGCATGTCTTGTACACCATCATCACGATGCGAGTCATTTAAAGAGTCATTCACAATAAATCGACGATATATAAAGTGTCGCAGCACCTCTGCGAGTGGCTTCGAAATGCGGCGCTAGACTCTGCATTTCCGGGCTATGAGTCACTGGCCGACGCAGCGCGCACTGTCTTGGATCTGCTTGCCTTGCGCGATTCTCCTTTTTGGCGCAGATTCGTTCGATTTTCGAGCTTGGGGGCTACAGATACAGTACGGACCGGCCCTTAGAGTGAGAGCCAAGCCCGGATCTGGCGACTTCATTTTCGGGCCACAGCAGCTGGAGACGGTCTCTGGGATGGGGCAGCTGCACCTTCTGTTCTGCGTTTGCATCATCTTGAATGGCTTGTGCGAAAGGGATGATGCTTGACTATAAAACCTCTGGACTCCTGTTCTTGTTTTCTTGCGTAAAGATTTGTTTCGTCGAGTCGTATAGGCTGGTCTAGTAATTGCCACTTGATGTGCTACTACTACTACATCACTCGCAATCAACCCCACGTCTATACACCAGCTTCAGCAAACCTGCACGATTCCATTTCGCCAAAATGACATCCATGGCCGCCGAGTCCGTGGCCACGATCCTCTGCACGGCAAAGCAGACTCGCTTCAACATCGGCAGCACCAGTTACCGCGAAGTTCGTCATTTTAGCACCCTTGCTCCTAGAACACGCGTTAATCAAAGAGAATATAGCTCGACATCGACGGCATCACCATCGTCGTCACCTCCGGCGAGAAAGCAAAACCAGACAAGCCTGAAAAGACCACTGGCAAATCCAAAGGCAAATCGAAATCAGATGGCCTCGAGATCCTGTCCAACGCCAAGCTGCGCCTGAAAGAAGGCCAGCGCTACGCCTTGGTGGGCCGCAATGGCACGGGGAAGTCGAGTGAGGATTCACATGCTTTAGCACGAGACGTTGCGATGTGGCTGACGAAGGGGTGAACTCGAATTCGCTTGTAGCGCTGCTCAAGGCCATTGCCCAGAAGCTCATCCCTGGAATTCCAGAGGGCTCTAGGATTGCGCTTTTGCAGCAGACGAAGCTCACAGAGTCCGATGAGGATGATAAGACGACGACGGAGAAGAGTGGCCAAGGAACTGTGCTGCAAGAGGTTATTGAGCGTGCCACCGCTCGAAGTGTGGTTGAGCAAGAAATCAAAGGTATATATATATACATGTGTCTTGTTATATCGTGTAGGATGCCCTTGTTGACAGCTACTAGTTCTCTCGGAGGGTGTTGATGCTTCGGACCCGTACGCTCCTATTCGAGCCTTGCGAGGCCTAAAGCATGAAAAGCTTCAGAAGCGCCTCTTTCTTGTAGATAAAGAAGCCAGACTCCGAAGTGGAGCACGAGGATTGCAAGCGAGGAAAGCTCTCGTGGCTTTTGAGAAGGTCGTTGCCGACTCGCAAGCCTTGTAAGTTCATAGAGCGTCGAGATCAAGCTATCCAATCTCTGTTACTGACAATACGCGACATGTAGGCTCGATCAAGCCGATGAAGCAATCACCCCCGAGGATCTTCACGCGGAAACCCAAGAGGCGGCCGACACGCTGGCGGATCTACAGAGCCAGATTGAGCCTTCAAGGCTAGCCCAAGTCGAAGTTCAAGCCCGAAGCATCCTGACCGGTCTTGGCTTCACCGAAGCATACATGGAAAAGCCCCTGTCCAGCCTTTCTGGAGGCTGGCATATGCGGACCGCGCTTGCGTCGGCTCTGCTACAAGAGGCCGATATTTTGATTCTGGACGAGCCCACCAATTTCTTGGACTTGCTGGGCATTGTCTGGCTGCAGCGCTACTTGCAGGCGTTGGCAGACAAGGAGAAGCCCCCCACGCTGATTCTCGTTTCTCACGACCGCGATTTCATCTCGCTCTGTACGGACCTCCTCATCTTGAAAGACAAACAGGTCACCTATTTCCACGGCGACATTCAAACATACGAGCGTTCGCAATCCGAGCGAAGGCAGTGGCTCATCAAGATGAAGGAAGCCCAAGACAAGCAAAAAGCCCACATGGAGAAGACAATCGCCCAGAACCTCAAGGCCGGCAGAGCAAACGACGACCAGAACAAGATCCGCCAGGCGAAGTCTCGTCAGAAAAAGCTGGACGATCGCTGGGGGATGCAGGTCAGCGCCAAGGGCACCAGGTTCAAGCTGAATAGGGATCTCGCCGGGTTCTTTCTTACCAAGCGAGAGGGGATCGAGATACCGCCTGAGCAGCGGCCCGTCATCATTTCGTTGCCTGACCCCCCTGAGCTGAGGTTTCCTGGATCGCTCATTTCGTTGGACAAGGCGTCGTACCGGTATTTGCCGAGATCACCAATGGTTCTTCAAGACGTCACCCTCACTGTTGGTATGGGCGATCGTATTGGCATCTTGGGCCTGAACGGTGCGGGTAAATCCACCTTGATCAAGCTCCTTGTCGGAGAGTCCTCTCCAACATCCGGCACCCTCACGACGCATCCCCGTCTCAGAATGGGTTACTACTCCCAGCATGCAGTCGAAGAGTTAAAGGCCATTGGTCGTACTGAGCAAGGACTGACTTCACTTGCTCTCTTGACTAAAGAAGTCGACGGCGCGCTCAACGAAGGCGAGATACGCGGCTTGCTGGGCACGCTCGGTCTCCCCGGCCGCCTCGCATCGGATGTGCCTATTTCCAAGCTGTCCGGTGGCCAGCTGGTGCGATGCCAGCTGGCGAGGCTATTCTGGAAACACCCGCAGTGCCTTGTCCTCGATGAAGTGACCACTCATCTCGACTACGAGACGGTGACTGCGCTGCGAGAAGCGTTGAACGAATGGGAGGGCGCTGTTGTGCTGGTAAGCCACGACAGATGGTTCATGCGCGGTGCTATAGAAGGTCAGATTGACGACGCGGGAGACGACGAGGACGATGATGAAGAGGAAGAAGAGGAAGAAACGAAGCGGAGGAGAATCGTCTATCGTCTTAAAGCAGGAGGAATAACGGAGCTGAAAGACGGCGTCGACGAGTTCTCACGCGTCATAGAGAAGAGGGCCAAGAAAATGATGGAAGGGCTATGATGGATCCCGTTGTTTTGTCCAAGGCTTGCGCTGGCGAATAAGTGAGAAAGGGTAGGCTATATTGAAGAAATATCCAAGCTTTAATCCAACATGCTTTCGCTCTAGAAATCCGCTGTTATCTAAATTCTTTCCCATTCAGTTGCTTGGCAGCACCCGTGAATCGACCAAAACCTGAAATCCACTCTTCTCTTCCTTTCGTACTGACAACTCCCCTCCTTTGGGGATGTCAACAATGGTACCGTCAATGCACACCTTCCTCCACCGCTCATCATCTTCCAAAATCGTGACCTTTACTTCATCCACCTCTTCATAACGCACCTCATACCCATCATCCCATTTCATGCCAATGTGCTTCCCCCCATCATATGCCTTCATCATCACATCCAACGTCCTCTCACCTCCTATAGTACCGAAATGCACTAAACGGAGCTTCCCATCCAGAGGCTTACTCGCAGGAGATATCGTAAATGTTCGCTCCAAGTTGGAAAGCGGCGTCACGAGCACATAAGCATGCTTATCTCCAGGAATAGTCTCCCAGTGCGACGCCGACGAAGAAGAAGAAGAAGAAGAAGGATAGCGAACATCCACCTTTGCGCTGTAAGGATGAGATTCACGGAGCAACTCTTGGGCAACCATGCCGAAGCGTTTATCGCCGTGCACGCGGTACTCGGGTGTATCGCTCTCGTAGACTATGCTGGAGTGAAAACCGTAGCTTGCTACCACGGCGCCAAAGAGATGCGACACCCTAGTTTCTGCTTTCTCGAGATGTAATGGATTATTGGAGGTGTCGTCTCCCGAAGGTCCTTCAGCCGTAGGAGTGAATTTTACGATGCGAGATCCCGAGGAAAACGACGCTCGGAATAGAGGCAAGTTTGCGGAAACACCTTTGAACAGCGTCCTTAGGCCTAGTACCAGAGGAGAAGCTTCTTCAGTCTTGCCATCTTCCGTTGTCCAAAGGGGCTTGTGCAAAGAGTGGAAAAGAGCATTTCCCGTGCCCAGGGGGAGAAGAGCCAAGAGCAGCTGTCGTCGCTCCAACAGAGACTCCTCATGAGAACTGCCATTGATGAGATCGACAATTCCGCCATCTCCGCTCAAAAGGACAATAGTCCTCGATTGTGCGGATTCGCCCGTCGAGTTGACCTCCGAGCCACCAATCTTTCGCGCAAATTCCCTAACACTTTGCGCATCCTGCGTGATAAGAACATTTAATGACGCCCGGCCATCTGCCTCAGATGTCTGCTCCTCGACAACATTCCAGAGAGGCTGCAATACACTCTTCCAGAACTGCAAAGAAAGGCCGACGCCCGATTTCGTAGACACAACGATGTCGACTTCATGCTTCCCTCTCACGGGCCGCAGATGAGAAGGCAGGTCGCTGATGCGGTGCTGCCGGAGTTCATCGGGGATAGTGTCCGCCAACAAGAGGAGCAACCGGAATCGTTCTTCTGTGCTCTCTGGGTCCTCGACCAGGATCGATATTATGTAGCCTGTCTTTTGGCTTGGAGATTGCGCAAGATCAAGAACGAACAGCAGGTTCTGGTATTTTGCCTCACCTCTGCCATTGTTGCTGTCATTCCAGGAGATGACGCCGTCAGAGACCGACACGCCGGAAACATTTGTCAGCCCCGCTTGGGGCTTCGTGGAGCTCATTAAGAAGGTCGAAGAAAGCAAGATGTGATGAATAAATGAGTGTATTCGCTTATAATAATACCGACATAGGTGAGATATGATAATAATATGATAATAATATGGTATATGGGATATGGGCAAAAGGTGTAAACCCAGAGGGCTCCAGATAGACACAGTCGGCGATTATATGCCACATACCCTTTGATGGCTTGTAACATTGACGCACCAATTTTGAGTCACGTCTTAGTCGCAGCGACGGGCGCACGCGATCCAGCGTTAATTCTGCGTGATTCGCCGCTCTTCCTTTAGTGGGGGGTTTGTTGCTGGATGCCTTTTCACACACTCGACATAAGCGCATCCTTCACAGCATGTAAGTGGGTTCAGTGCAACTAGACTTTTGGTCGACATTCTCGACTGGAATCATTTCTGTATTTTTTTTTTGATGTGGGCAAAACCCCTGGATTTACTCAATGCCCTGTCGCTTGCTTTTCTTTACTGGGCTTTGGCTTTGGACAAAGGTCCCCAGTCTGGCCGAGGGTTCATCTGGTATCGCACAAGTTTCTGGGCATCCCGCAGGCGGCCCAGCCGTGCGAGATCATCGTTAAATACCAGCGTTTTCCGCAACTCTAATTCGCTCGGGCTTGAATCCTGCTCATCGGATTTATCCGCCGCTTCTGCGCTTTGAGGCTCTCCCTCCGCCCGGACATCTTCCGTCTTGCTGTCAGGCTCCTCGGGTGCTCCATCTTCTCGGCCAACTAGTCCAGCAGAATGCAGAATCTTCCAACCGGGCATCAATGGTGTGAACTTTGAGGTTTTGATGGGAGATTTTTGACGGATCCATTCCGTGATAACCCACCAAATCGTAGACCAAGGGGCATCCGTCTTGACGCTACCCGGTCGACAGTGGCTTCGCCCAACTTGGTAACCGAGATGTATCAAAGCGCCGCGGAACATATCATCGCTTGGGGCGGCGCATGAGACTACAGTTGCCAGCTTAGAGGGAATGACAAAGAAGGGACAGTGGTCAATCTCCGCATGCTGAGCATCCTTGGGGTCCACTGTAGGATCGACTTCAGGTCCCGGAATAATCTCCTCCAAGGCCGTTCGTAGCATGCCTTCCAATCTGGGGAGAGTACCATAGACTTCTGGCGAGGCATTGGGAATTTGATCAAGAAGCCTTTGGATGAAATCTGCTGAGTGGATGTGACCTCCGTACATTGGACCGTTGACATGCATCACATGGCCACAATGCTGGCAATGTCTATCCGCAGTCGGTCCTGCCGCCATGCCGTGCTTATAAAACGACCCGCTGCCCTTCTTGTTGGGAGTTGGCCTGCTTCTTAGCAGATATTGAGTCTCAAAGGCGGAACATCCGTGGTCGCAGCTGTATACCACCATAGTCTTAGATCCCAAGAATTTCACAGCCTGCGGTGATTTGGTAACCTTGACGAAAACCTTGGTGTAGAAGTCGATGGAGAGAGAGAGTAAAGGTTCGATGGCTAGACCATATCGGGCACCAGAAGTCGCAACGGCGTTCAGAATCAGCCGCAAACCAGCTTCGTGAGAATGCATCCCTTTGATAGGAGTTCCGCCGTACAAGGCAAACGTCTTTTCGCAGTAGCTATGGCCCGCCCACACGGCACTATCAGTGCAGGTAATGCAAAGGAGGCCTCCGTCATCTCTCACGGATTGTAATGCAGCGTCGAAAAAGGGTGCTGCGGTGCCGTACGGATCCAGGTCGATCACGTCAAACTTTTGAGACTTGGTTGGATTGCCGTGGCGATCTCTCTTGGAGAGGTCGTCTGCGATTGCGCGGTACATGTGTGCAAGGGCATCTTCATTTGTTACTGAGATTATATCATCGAGCCCGTTGTGATTCACATTGAGCTTGATGGACTCGGCCGCGGACTTGGAAAGGTCGTTTGCGTTTATAGAGGTGACAAAAGGGAGCTCATGGCCATATCGCAGCGCTCGTAGTCCAGATGCTGACAAGGCGTCCAGTATTCTGAATGTCGATTTGTGAGCTTTCTGCTCATCTAAAGCTTCAGCAGCCTGGTCTGAAACCGAGTTCGCCGTTGCTTCCGTCTCGACTGAAGGGTTGCCGTCATCTTTCTCGTCTCGCTTTCGCTTTTTGCTTTGCTTATTCGACCTTGCCAGAATCTTCTCTTTCCTTTTCTCTAGAATTTCCTCCCCGTATGTTTTGATGGCAAGAACGGATAGATCTCGGTTGTACTGCTGGATTGGATTGTAAAACACTTGCTGCACCTCTCCTCGATCCTCCCCAATCTTGGCTCCCTGCGGCACCAAGATGGTCGCCTTGCCCTCCTTTACCACGCGAAACTGCTTCCCATCCTTCTCCACGGTCTCAACTTCGACGGTGCCTGCCATTGGTGCAATTGAAGAAAAGGAATTCCTGCCAATAATGCGCCGGGTCGGGAGGGTGTTGAACTTTGTGGCGACACTACTGTAGGAACTGGCCGACCTCAATGTTCCTGGCAGACGCAGCAGGTGCTTCAGCCTAGAAGCGCAGTGAAACATGCAATATCCAGCTGCACCTTTGGGCGATCAATTGTTTGTAGTCTGGATGACTGAGAAAAGCTTCAAGTCGGCAAGCTCTGAAGCCCACAATTTTTTTGATTCTGCCGCTTGCTGCAAGGCGGTGAAACCTGCCAGCCCCACAGTGCATATCGATCTCACTTGTACTCCGTAGGTAACCTCTCAATACCAAGTGTGTCATTTCATGCTGTGTCTATTACCTAGATGTAGTATATGTATCATTTTATTATGATATTCAATTTTCACTATTTACATTCTTATATCTACCCATCAAGGTACCTGGGTGGTGAGTGATGCATTCACAAGGTTATACAGCTCGAACATGCACCTGGTCACTCTACGGCTATTGGGAGAAGATGGGATTCAGCCAGCCATTGGATGGATCTCGTACCTGTGAACAATGCAGAGGTTGACCTCGCAATATCCAGCACTTTACATGTGATATCCATGACTACGCATGCTGTGACATAGCGGCATCGAGGGTTTCTCCAAATCAGAGTGCTACTTACCTAGTAGTACTGTATGCTCTTTTCGCCAGGTATACGACGTTCATTCTTAAAGCACCTAGTCAGTCAAGGCTCGGCACCCGTCCGTCCTTCCACCCATCTCGAGAAGCCCTTCTCTACTCTATACAGGTACTTCTCTTGTTGCATGATCGCACCCGGTCTCCCAAAGAAATCTTACTGCAATATTCTCGCGTATCCTCGTTTCGCCATGTGCCAGAGCATCTCCGTATGCAGGCACCCCTTGCTGCCATTCAATGGCGGGTAAGAGCTTTTGAGGATATCGAAGCAGAACTCGTTCTCTGGCTCCTTCTTTCCGCCGACGTAGACGGGCAATTAGCCGACATCATCAAACTTACTTCCATTGCCTTCTTTGCAACCATGGCTCTTCGTCTCCGTCATCCTTTTTTCCTCTCTTCATCAGATCCGGAGACGCTGGTATTGCCCGCAGCCCAATATCCAGTCCAGCACCAGCAGCTCCGGAATCCTGCCCCTATTTCTCGTCTTCTGCCAGCAGCTCCAACCGCCCATCATGTCCAAGCCAGCAAAGGGAATTCCCAACACCGAAGCTCCCACGCTTCCCCCTCTTTCTGTGGTGGCCAACAGCACTCCCATGCCGGCTGTATGCTCTCATGCAGAACCCCCCAAGCCGCAGATGCCGGCTCCCAGTGGACCCCCTAATGTTCCTCCAGGCCCCAAGACTCACAATTCCCCAGAAGATGAGCATCACCACCAGACACCTCGCCACAGGTTCCTCACACCTACTGAATGGGGAATCGTTGCTCATGGGATTGGCGGCATCCAGGACCGGGAGCAGCAAACGCCTATTCATCCAACTAGTTGGGTTTGGCCGCCAAAGGGCATGCCTCGGGGCTTATACAAGGACACTGTGACTCAGCGCACCAAGTTCTTCTATCTCTATCATGCCTCTAGTGGCATCAGGTGGATCTTGATGCTGTTGCAGCTCTTCATCGGGGCGACGCTGACGGCACTTGGCTCCATGTCTTTTACGCAAGGTACTCCAATCACGATTCTGGGAGCTGCAAACACTGTCATCGCCGGACTCCTCGCCTTCTTGCAGAACAGTGGTTTGCCTGATCGATATCGGTACGACAAATCCGAGTTTGAAGCGCTGGAGGATCACATCAAGGAAATTCTCGACTCCGGTATCGCTCCAGCGGACCAAGCTACTGACCAGATCCTCGCGGAGTGCTTCGACTTATACCAGGATGCCAAAGCGACGGTGTCTGCGAACCTGCCGGCCAATTACATGTCTCGGATTGCCCAGCAAACAAGCCAGCGGGCTCTGACCCAGTCGAGCCCTGCCATGTCGAAGCCACTTGCTCTGCCATTTCCTGGTGGAGAAGGCACAGACTCTTCGATCAGTGGCAAGTAATGTCTAATGTCAATTAATTCGGTGTGGCATACCGTGCAGTCGCCGCTTTCAATTTCCCCCTCGTCAAGATTGTCTTCGTCATTTACACCTCCATCTTTCAAAGATGAATGAGACGGTTTATATCATATACCAGCGGCGCTTATACGGCTCGAATCATCATCGCTACTATTTTGTTGAAATTATGCTGCGGCTATTGCTCTGGGAAACGAGATCTGAATCAAGTCACGGGACTGGCCTGGAGATGGAGAGACGATTATGAGCTTTCCTTCATTTCATCACTTGGCCGGCGTGACGTGGGGGACTATGTTTAACCTTATGTACCTAGACGGCAAGAATTTTTGGCCTGTTTTCTCCGACGGACATCGTCGTAAGAGTCTAATTGATCGTCATGATTCTCTGTGTTCAAGATTTACAGATAAATATATTCATTAGGCATCTCACCACATCTCACCTTGTTTTGCCAGCCTCCGGCCCATCCCAAATGACATTAGAGGGTCAACATAGTTAATGTAAGATGATGGAGTGCAGCTTGTGTCCTGTGCCCCAAAATGTTCTGCCAGCATGGCGCCGGTTGGCTCTAGCCTCGCCAATATAGAAAAAATTGTTCTCTGCTACACCATCGTCCGTCTGACGAAGCAAGAAAGTAGAATCAGCAGTACAATCGTGTGAGTGTTCTGCCCATGTCTTGATGATGATTTTTCTGGTACAGATCAGATCACCAGGACGCGCGTGTGAAGGGCCTATTCCAATTGCAGGCCGGTCAGAAGTGCTGATAGATACGAACTCTTCGCTGTTTGATGCTGGTCGTCCGGGCTTAGACGACAATAGGAAAAGCCGACGGCCTTCCATGGTACGTTTAAGCAATGTGAACAGCCTCTCATCTTGAGGGTATTCCACATCCCCCAGCAACATTCTCATGAATTCTTCGTAGCCTTTGAAGTAGTACATCTGCCAATCGTAATTTGCAATTGCCTTGGACCACTCGTCTTTCATATGGTCCTGGAAGAAGATCATCCCGAGCTGGTGCGTCAAGAGCTCTCTCGTTGCCATCGTAGCCCAGCTCAGTAAGAGGTCCCAAACTTCTTTGATCCAATCTTTGATGGCACTTTGAGATGCATTTAGGGGGAAAGCACTTGAGACTTTCTCTATGCTGGAATGAATCATATATCCCGGATCGTTTTGCTTCTGTCGGAATTGGATATGTAGAGCTCTGGATTTAACATCAAGGGAGGCTTTGGGAGACCCTTCGAGATTCCAACCTCCTGAGAGATTATGTCTAACGACGGGCAACCTCCAGTCAGGAATCCAGGAGCACAGTCCGCCTAGATGTGATCCGTCTGCCCTAAGATCTGCGTGTTTGAGAAGATCTCGATAGTCGAAACAGCGAAAGTTCGCGGTAACGAGATCAATGTATAAATCTTCAACCGGTTGGTTATAGCTCACAACGATTTTAATCTCTCTCGGATCCCGACTCATCTCGCCGGGCTGAGTGAGGAACGTATCGGAAGCAAGACCGGCGAGCGCGTATATGCGATCGCGAGGGTCCACACATCCCAACTCTGACAAAACGGAGAGGAGATCTAGCAAGCGGAGAGGTGCCTGCGAACTGGATTCTATTCCGAGGCAGTGATAGATCCAGATTGACTCCATTGTCTTCACTACCGACAATAATCCGCTTACATTTTGACTATTCCGGACGACCTGGAGGAGACGAAGCCACGGGATCTGAGATTCACCGCAGAAAAGAGTTACGTTTGGGTTAAGAACGACTTCCTGCACAATCCAGCGCCGACCAAACCAGGGCAGGCGAACAAGAGACTCCAAATCATCTTGGATAATCCTCTCGTCGTCTTGATGATCGATTTGTCGAGAATATGCGTTAACAGATTCCATTGATGATGAGCCACGAGAGTCATTGCCCAACCAAACCAAAACTCCCGAACAACGCTTGTATATCTCCGTCATGAGGGGGATTTGTTTCGTTTTGTCGTCGTCATCTTGCTGGTTAATGCAGATGGCATCGACCCAAAGGCGCCGCACATTGAGTTTAGAGCGGAACCGCACCAGAGCAGCACGAAGATTTGGAGTGATGTATATTATAAAGTCCTCGTCAAGAATAAGCGGCTCTGTGAACTCCGGCTTGCCCCAAGTGTATGATAGGGCTTCGTAGAATGGATCGGATTGTATGTTAATCTCACGCAGGTTGCATCGTAGCGGATCTCCTTGATCGTAAGATGGCTGAAGCTCCAAGATGCGAGTGCTTGCCGCTGGGGATAACGTGGTGTATTGATATGGTAGAGGCATGCTGCTGTCGATAATGCTGGCAAATTTCAGCGTAGGCTTTAATCCTTTTTTTGTGGAGTTTGCGAATTACAGGAGCATACTACATGTGCGCGGAAAGCATCTGTAATGGGTACAGGTAGATTGCTATTTGAGCAGAAGAAACATCGTCGAGGGTATTTCAGCTCCCGAAATCGATAGATCGTCCGCTATACCATGCTAGACATGCATAATGCAGCCGCTGTCGCAAATCAGGAATGACGGCGCATGTGGCTAACTGTCACTGGTCTGTCTGCATCAGCTGAAGGCAACTATTTCACCACTACTGCAGACAGGCATCGTGATGATGCCACTCTCTTTCAGCCGCATCCCCGCCTCTAAAATGGGAAAAGGTGCCA
Source organism: Trichoderma sp. TW21990_1 (assembly GCA_010015515.1). Taxonomy (NCBI): domain Eukaryota; kingdom Fungi; phylum Ascomycota; class Sordariomycetes; order Hypocreales; family Hypocreaceae; genus Trichoderma; species Trichoderma sp. TW21990_1. The sequence continues at coordinate 1,055,350 of ML974118.1, forward strand.
AGAAAGAGGATAGAGGAAAAGATTAAGATAAATTTTACAATCACCATATATCCGAGTCTAATCCATTGACAGCCCAAGAGACGCCTGTCCTCACGGCATCTGGTGTTCAAGTCAGCATCATGTCTCATGCTAAAGCGCAGCTTCAATCAGGCTATGGTGCAGTTCTACGGGAAGATGAGATTGATGCCGAGCTACCCATAGCTCATGATATTCAAGATCATGTTACTAAAACTCCGTCAATTCTACAAGGGCAGCATGATGTGTCCCCTGGGCAGTTCAATAATCGAACTGGAGCCCGACCCAGACTGCAGTCGACTAAAACACCATTCTTTCTTGACAAAGGGAATTTTGTCATCGATTGTGCTATCCCACCCTCTCTCAGGAGCTCTGTCGAGAGCGGTGATGACGAATTCACACACACACGATATACGGCCCTCACCTGTGAGCCTCATGAGTTTATTAATGAAGGGTTTACATTAAGACAAACGAGTTACGCCTCTCCGCGGCGTACCAAGATAATGATCAACGTCTACATGTACAACGAAGACGACATACTTTTTGCAAAGACGATGATGAGCGTCTTCAACAATATACAGCACCTCTGCGAGCAATGGGGACCACAATCCTGGAAAAACATCGTCGTGTGCATTCTCAGCGCCGGAAGATACAACATAGATCCGCAAACGAAAGCTCTCTTGTCCTGTATGGGTATCTACCAAGAGGGCATTGCAAGGGGCCAAGTCAACGGTAGAGATGTGGTGGCTCACCTCTATGAGCACACAACCCAGGTCGGCCTCCAGATTTTCAACAACAGGGTACACATCATCCATAAACAACACAGGTTTCCGATGCAAATACTATTCTGTCTCCAAGAGAGAAACTTGACCATGATACAATCCGAGAAATGGGTCTATCGGGGATTCGGGCGTGTGTTGGATCCGGTCATGTGTGTGCCTATCCAATCTGATACAAAGCTTGGCAGTATCGCCATATACCAGCTTTGGAAAGTTTTGGTCGCCGAACCCATGTGTGCGGCAGTTTGCGGCAGAGCTAGGCTAGGCACGAGTCTTTGGGAAATCTTCAATATCCTTGGATTATCGTGCAAATTCGAGCAGCACCTCCAAAATTGCCTCACCCTGCCGTTCGAGTCCTCCTTCGGGTTTGTTTCAATCTCACCTGCCAAGCTCTGTGCCTTTCGGTATGCAGCCTTGCAAGATGATGAAACAGGGAAGGGTCCTCTGGACAGCTACTTCGAAGCCAACGAACCCCTGGACACGTTATCTGTCGCCACACTATCCGCCGCGCGCATGAAGTTGGCCAGCTTGCGGTTGGTGTTTTTTGCACTGATCACTAAGCCAAACTCTCGCTGGGTCATTCGTCATGCCACATCAGCGATGGTGACAGACTATGGGATAGATACTGTTGGTGATATCCTCTTCATACGACGTAGAACAGTCAATGCATACTTTCTCGATACATTTTATGTTATTACGCACTGTCGTGAGATATTCAACTCGAGTCATTCTCTAGTCCGGAAGCTGGCTTTTACAATCCAACTCGCCTTGAAATCTGTCGAACTGCTTTTTGCATGGTCTGCGCTGGGCAACTTATTCATATATTTCAAGGTGTTAACGACAAGTGTAGGGTCCCCTGGTTTCTGGGGAACAGGCGGATACGTGACAGGATTAGTACTGGAGTGGCTGTATGTTGTTTCCTTGATTACAGCATTCGTATCTAGTTTGAATCGTTCATTCAAGTGGAACTTGAAAATTCCAGGTGTTTTGTTTCTAGTATGGCTTATTATCACATTGTAAGTCTCATATGCTCGATGGATATCGAAAACTTGGATACCGCCTACTAACAATGTGTTTTAGCTATATAGTTATTTGTTATTGCCTAATGCTCAACAAATCACTACGGATGGAGCGATCCGACAACTCAAGTCCAAGTCAGATATTTGGAGATCCAACAACCTCACTTGGCATCGCATTTCTCTGTATATATGCGCTTTGGGTTATCGCTTCGCTGCTGATTTCCGATTTCTGGCCTATCGTCACTTCGTTTATACCGTATCTAATCCTGACGCTGTTCTTCGTCAATGTCTCTGATGTGTTTGCACTTTGCTATACATTCAACCTAAGGAACGTTGTTGCTGAGGCTGAACCAGTTATCCAACTGTCAAAAGTCGTGACCCAGAATGGTAAGGGCATAATGGATGCATTGAGCGATGAAAGTCTGGAGGCAAACTATGAGCAGCAGCTTAATATCCTGAAACAACGAAGACTTTTACTGATGAAAAAGATGCTGTCACCATTGGAGATGGCAGAGAGGCCACAGAATGCTTCTAGGATGTTTGAGACCCTTCTTGTGATTGCTTGGACGATTACAAATTCCATGCTGGTGTTTCTTGTTCTTGGCATCACAGATGTTAAAAGCTTATACTCAGATGAACCGCGGCAGGTTTTGAGGAGCGGAGGAATGCACTATATTGCGGGTATTATGTGGGTGCTCGCAGGGTGGACTGGAGTTCGAGTGATTGGGTCTATATTCTACAGGGCTATGACTATATCAAGAGGATATAGGCGACATTATAAAGATGAGAGGGATGGAGACGAGGCTTAGTTAATGGGTGCTATTTATCTATGATGATGATACATCTCCCCATTTCATAATGCGATCTTATCGGAGATCGATGTTCACAATGCATGTGAACACGGCCATCTCTGTTTAGAGGGTATGCTGCATGCAGAGACATGACTTCTAAGGCGAAACAACTGGGTGCTCATTCTTAAAGCCATCTAGGCGGTTCCGAGGAATCGGATTTCCTTTTTTCATCATGTACCGTTTAACTTTATTTTCAATATATATATACTTTTATATCTATATCAGTTGGCGATGACCCTCCTCCAATCCTCTTTTGAGAGCTCATAATACATCTCGTTCTTGTCCGCGTCAAACTCTGCAGGTCTTGAGACCCCCTTCCCTTCCAGCCCAAACTTCTCATTCAAAAGCGTTAGCATCGGGCCATTATCCTCCAACGTCGTAATAGTAACCAAATCAAGCTGAGGTCCCCCCTCAGCAGCCGGTAAAAACGCCCAGTTTATCGCCATCTTCATTGCTTCGACGCCGTAGCCTTGGCGCTTGTACGCCGGATCCATCATCACGCCCACATCGCCAGCCCGAATCTTCTGGCCGCCTCGCTCCCAGTCTTTGATCGCTCCGAAGCCCCCGAGACCAATCACAGTTTCGGTAGGCTGGCCGTCTTTGTCTTCTGACTTGAGCACGAGCATCATGTTCACGCGGCCTGGGCCGCTAATGACTTTTCCTTGTGCGTCGAGAATGGTGGGCTGGCTTGCAGACTCCCTCATACGGGAGATGCTTAGCTGTGCGGTTGGGACATCTATGTCCTTGCCATTAGGATCGGATTTATTTGACGGAGAAGAGAGAATGGACGAGAAGGCTGGGGCGTCAGAAGGCTGAATAGTGCGGAGGAAGAGGAGGGGGTTGGAGGGGGAGGAGATGATGGCGTTGAGGTGAGAGATTTCGCGAGACATGGTGATTTGACGGAATGAATCGAGATGGTATAGTGCGGAATGAATGCCTGAAAGAGAGTGAGTTAATACTGAAGAGATGAAATATGCAGTCTATGGATTCCTTATTTATGGCATCTCATGTTAACAATCTTGGAAAACGAGATGAGATACAAGGGGACTAGTGCACGATTGCAGCTAGCAGCAATACCTGATCCTTCGGAAATTTATCAGTTTAACTGTTACCGATGCAGCTAAAGTTCATGAATCCACCCGTGTCGGAAACCATACCAAGAATCTCTGGAAATAGCCGTTTTTCATCATGCATCGTGAGTCAGAGTATAGAGCCCTGTTCAAAAGTTCGTCTCCGCTGAGACTTGAACTTCCCGAAACGGTAATTCGAGGCCCAAAAACTAACGCTCTAATGACTCATAAGGGGCAGATATCAAGAAAGCGCAGTCTACGGGAAAACTGGTCAATCAAAAAAAAAAAAAAAAAAAAACTGGTCAATAAAAACTATCGATAGATAACAAGCTGAATTCCGTCGCTTGGTTTATTGTGAGGGGTCTAATCCAAGGATAAACAAATACACTGTAATTACACAGACTGTAGAACTTCATGATCAGGAGTAAGCATATGTTTCCATCACGCTTAAAGAAAAGCCGTACACCATGTCCCATTTCCGGTACTGCCCTTCGTATAATCTTGACATCATCAATCAATCAACCAATCAACCAACCAACCAATCAATCAGGAGACAAAGGTGTTGGGCTGGCTCTTTTGCTCGCGCTTCGCAGTGTCCGCCCGCTGCTGCCATCCGTCTCTGTATCAACCGTCACACTGCTCTCTCTGGATAGACGCGATGGGATCTCGGGAGTCACAGACCTAGAATCAGTGCTGGGCCTCTTCACCTTTGTCATCGATGTAGGCTTTCGGCGCTTGTCTGCAGCAGGAGTCTGCTTGCGCGGTGTTTGGCCATCGCTGTCAAAGATCAACGACGTTTGGCTTCTCGACGAGCTCACTGATGAGCGGCGAACGCTGCTGTTCCTACGCTTGCGCTCTGCGCTCGCCAACCGGTGATGGGGCATCTTTTGGGGTTCGCGACGGATGCGAGGCTGCGGATTCTGGTGCCAGGGGAGCCACCATAGCCAACCGTATTGATCCTTTGCGATTTTCCTGTCATGCTCCTTGACTTTCTGCCGAAGCAGCCGCCGACGCTCATTCTCTCTCTCCCAATACTCGGTGCGATAAAGCTCCCAGTTCTCCCGGAAAGTAGGTGAAAATGGCTTCGGCAAAAGCAACAGTTTGACGTAATCTCCGCCAGGCGCCAAATCCTCTTCATGGCCACCAAGCTCGTCATCATCGGGAGGGAGAACCAGCGTGGGATGGTTGTCGCTCGTAAGCTGGAGCTCCTTCTCGACTTGGCGCAGCAGCTGCGGCTCGACCAGACGGTACGACGAACTGGCGGTATGCGAAAAGAGCCCATACGTCAGGAAAAAACCTATAGTCGACAGCGCCTCAGCCCACCACGTCTGTCTGATTATGACAAGCTTGCAGTTGAAATTGCGCAGGCCTCGGTTGGAGATGGCGAACCAGCGGCGGGGCCATCGAATGCCGCGATCCCAGATGCCCGTAGCCCAGACCAGGGCGGCAGTGATAATGCCGCCCATAAAACACACCTTTTGAGCACCTTCGACTGCCCAGTATATCGATCCTCCAACGCCACGGCCGTCCTCCCGCGGCGCAAAGTACAGCTTGTACCCAAAGAAGGCGACCCAGAGCGTCAAGATGGCGAGGAAGAAGGTGTGGTGTCGCTTGCGGGCGCGCAGCTCAAGGAACTGGGCGCGCATCGAAGCCTCGAGGATCAGCAGGTTGAGATAGATCATGGACGGCGAGCTGGGCGTGTGATGCAGCGGATCGCCAGGCTTGCCCGACGCTGGCAAGAAGGGGCTTGCGCCAGAGCCGGGTTTGGCATCGCTGGCGGTTGTGGCCGCGGCGGCGGCAATTGGGGCGCCCTTGACGATGGAGTCGAGGTCGTCGGCCATGGTTTGCGGGCAGCCGCCGGCTCGGGCTCGGGCTCGGCTCAGGGGCTCGTGGAGGCGGCGAGAGTCGCAGGGAGGTCGGGTTGAATATGAAGGAATGAGGATGGAGGCAACATGGTCGCTCAGCCTTGCTGGGAGACTTGCCTTGGTTGGTGGGCCCCCGTCTTCGCACTGTGGGGTAGCGGCCGTTGGTCTCGCCATACCAGCGCTCTCATTGGCTGCCTCACACACAAGGCTGTCCGTGGCATGATAACTAGAGGTAGGTGGTGATTGCCTCAGGTTGGGAGCTCACAGCTCATGTACATGTATATAAGAGGCACTACTAACATTACAGGTAAACCTACTACTACTTGGCTAGTAGTTAGGTAACACTCTATAGCAGGCATGGCCACTATGAATTGCCAAAGACCATCGAAACAAGCCACATAGACTGGGCCAAGAACATCATCAAATGGCTCTACCAACAATGAAAACCTCTCGTCTCCATCTCCGGCCCCTCGCAGAGCACAACCGGGACGATGTCATAGATCTCGATTCGGAACCTCAAGTGATGAAATATGTTCATAGTGGTCGCCCGCTAACTCAAGAAGAAGCCATGCGGGACCATCAAGAGCGTCTCTCCGCGTGCAGACAGGTCTCGGGTCTGGGCTACTGGGCAGCTTACCTCGACGACGCATTTATCGGATGGGGGGCGCTCTCACCCATACAATCCAACAGCGAGACATACCATACAACAAAGGCTGAGCTAGGATACCGCATCTCACCTCGCTTTTGGCGCCAGGGATATGCTAAAGAAATGGCTCGCGAGTTATTGAGGTATGGGTTTGAAGAGCTGGGTTTGGTGGAGGTCGTTGGACAGACAATGACCGTGAATGAGGCATCAAAAGCGATCATGAAGGCCTGTGGGATGCGGCATGCGCGCACTTTTTATATGGAGTTTGAGGACCCTATTCCTGGGACGGAGGAAGGTGAAGTTGAATACAGAATTACAAGGGAAGAATGGCTGGGGCAGCGATTGGTCTCGAGGTAGCCTCTGGTAGGTTGAACGGCGTATTCTAAGAAGATTCGATGTTTCCCGTCATCTTTTCTTGCTTGGTAAGTGGAAGAAGGAACATGCACTCGTTCGTGTATAGATACACTGGGCACATACCTATGCATTTGGACTGCTCTCTCGGCCGGGCGGCGATTGCCTTGGCGGCGATTTATACTGACCTGCCTATATGTAGCAGATGGTTCAGAAAAACACGGTACCCGTGGTTTCTAGAGTCTACATATATAGTTACAGTTTCTGGAGGGTTTCCAATCCTGCACCCTCCTATCCGCCAAGCTTTTACACATTTGCATTTGCACTATCACGACCATGGCTACTAGAGAAGCACAAGTACTAACCGGGCAAAATCTCGAGCTCACGGTGGCGTGTGGAATCTGCTCAGGTCGTTTACCACGTGAAAGAGTAGTGGCGCGTATGATCCCACTCAATTGTCATGCACTCCCCCCTTCCTCTCCATCGCTGACATGAGCTGGCGGTACAGTCTATACTTATAGCATAGACGAACCTATCGAATGCAGGCGCACGCCGCCGTTTCTGTATCCAAAGTCACCCAACGCCTCATGGATCATAGCTGATGGAATCAAGCTACACTCCCCCCCAGCCGGCACCAAAAGCTATGCATCCCCAGAAGTGGTTGTTGTACACTGCGATTGCTATGCAATATTCAAGAGGGAATGTGGTATTCAGGATCTTCAAGCGCTGTACCGACGACTCTGGATACTCGTTGCATGGAAAAAGCCTTGGCGAGACTCAGAACCTTTGCAACTGCCCATCAACATCCTTGACGTACTTGGTCCCCAATTATTAGGACTTAGACGAGCAGCCGAAACAGCTGGATTTCCAGATATATCAAAGCTGCCTGCTATGATGATCGATTTGATTTACAAATTCTCAAACGATGCTTTTTTCTGGAGATGCGTCTTGGCATTCAATATGGCAGAGGAAACATCGAACCAGGTGGACGGCCCAATAAGAGACACATCACTCAGTACAATGCTCTCTTGGGATTGCCGTGGCAATACTCAATTAGACATTCCCGGTAATCTGCCTCCAACAATAAGAATAACCTTGGATGCTCAGGGAATCAGGAAAGTGGAACGCCTCCAGCTCACACCGAGTTATGATGGGGAATGGCATAGGCATTATGCCTACATTTTATTTCATCAAAGGACCATCACGGACATCAAGGCACAGCTTTAGGTATGTATAGTCCCTTTATTCGCCTTGATGCAACCGCGTCGGCCAATCTGATGTGTTTGTAAAGAATGGCCGGCTTCGTCTCCTGTTCCCCCAAGAACAACCAGCCCCGATTTTATGGAATACCCCAAACCCGCCCCGGTTGGCGCACCATGATGCTCCTACTTGGCCTCCTCCCGGGGCTCATCTTCACGCCACCGAATTGGACTCTATCACAGGAATGACCCTATTCTACTTGGATGGTGTACTTCTCGGCATTCACCCTCACCATTCACCCTCAGAATCAGCCTGCTCAACGTTTGAATGCTTTCCACTCCTTCGTCGACCAGATATCGTGTGGATCTACTTTCCCATCTCCAAGATGGACCCGATAACTGGGTTGGGAATTATCGTGATCCAAGAGCCGACTACTAGGATTTCAAGTCTCTCAAGCAATCGAAGAACCCGATTGGCAACCGAAATCCGACTACGTATCAAGACCAAATCAACAGGAATCACTTCCATTGGGCCGCAGGACACACAAGCTTCTTCTCATTCTACCCAGGAGTGTGCATGGAAGTATGCGCCAGTCACCCTAGTTCATTCCGCATCACAATTTGGGCGGTCCTCATGGCTGGCCAACATTGGCGCCACTCGAATTGCACTGCAAGGCCCTTTGGCCGAATCTGCAAATCAACTCGAACTGAACAGGGAGGGTGAATATTGGTCTGCGGCACCCCTAGAAAATGTCTCGTCAGTTACCATGTTCCGTTGCGCGGGAAATGGGAACTACAGAGGTCTTCTGCTCCAATATCTAGATGGGGCATCCCGCGCTCTTGGGCAGTGCCGCATACACGTGGATTCGGAAGTCAAGGTGGCCAAACCAAGCAATATTTGTTTCCTAAAGACAAACTGTGATACGAATCCCACATACATCGGATTCACGTTTCAGCATGGTAGCCAACACACTAGCACGGATTACTGGGAATGCTACCCAATGGAAGGCGATGTGTTTTTTTGGTACACGAGCGAGTTCATAAGTCTGAAATTCCAACCCAGGGTGGCAGACGCGTATAGTGAGTTCGAGACTGGCTCAGCTCCAGCTGAGCCAGTTGAAATACGACAATGGCTTGGCGCATGATTCTAGTGCCAATTTTGTCACTATGTGTAGATGAAGAGAAATCAATTACTGTTATCTATATCCTGGTCATTCCTTGGTGTCTAGTAGATCTAGTAGGCTGGTGGTTTTAGTACTTCTAGTAGGCTGGTAGAGCTGGTAGAGCTGGTAGAGCTGGTAGAGCTGGTAGAGCTGGTAGATCTAGTAGCTCTAGCAGTGCTGTCTACCTATGTAGGCGTTTTCTGTTTTGTATGCCAGACATTAGGATTGCTTCAATTTCAAGACGTATCGCGAGACCCCTTCTACGGCGGATTTAAGCTCAGACACAAAGTCAGCCTCTGTTATCTCCCGCTTCCCGCCGTTAGGTTTCCTTATTGTCCCTTGTATCCCGTCTAGCATCTGTTGCTTCTGAAGTTCCCTGTGCTTCTTCCTACCTCGGCGACCCTTGTGACTGACCGTGCTAGGTGGTTGGCGTCCACAATATGCCGAACGCTCGAAGTCGACAGCCATAAGAGTGCCGCCATCTTCATCATAGAGTATATTACATGGCTCTGCATCGCGATGAAGAACCCGCAGTTTGTGTATTGCCTCAAACACCCTTGTGGTTGCGGCAACCATGTCGAGGTTGTTGATTTGTTTGACACATCGAAAGAGCGGCCTCCCAGCCCATGCAAGAAACATGAAATGCTTGTAGACGCCACTATCGTAGTAGTAGGGAAGAATCAGGTCGATAGTGCCAAGGCATACGGGGACTTGACTGCCTTGAATTGAGAGCAGGCGGTCGTAGATTTCGTTCTCGTATTGCAGATGGGCAAGGTCGAGATCCTCCATTCCCTTGGCGACGAGCGTATAACCGTGTGATGATAGCCGCAGCTTGAAGAGAGAGCCACGCGATCCAGAATGATGCATTGGCATGCAATCGGCATCACGACCGCGGTCTACAGCAAGCTGCTCTCGTATAAGGTGCAGAAACTCGGAACGACTGATGTGCTTTTCCCCGTGACAACCAGCGTTGGGACAACTCTTATCGATGGGCTTTCCGAGTGCTAGTCCAAGGAGGCACTGCTGAGTGCAAAAGGGCCGGTTCCGTATAGGTGGCTTAGTTGCTTGGTTGTGCCCCGTGAAGATATTCTGATTGACAACAACTGCCTGGCTACTAATGTATTCGACATACTTATCATATTCAGCACCAGTGATGAAGATTTCATCAAAATCTTGGGATATAATGAGGCGTCTAGATTATGCTTTTATCCAAAAGTGTTTGTCAATACTGAGAGTTACTGACCTGTGATGAGTAGAGCCTGCAAGTGCGGGCAAAAGTCCGAAATTTGGCTGGCTAGATATCCATGCCGCCATCTCTGTCCCTTCTTGTATCTGGATTACTCGACGGTTGTCCTTTGGTCTCTTGGCTTTTGTTTCGATAATAGCTAGTATAAGACATGTCTCCTCCAACAGGTTTTTCTTCGAAATCTATAGACACCCATCGGTCCTAGCCGTAATTATCTTTGTACGCGATTTTCTGGCACTGAATAGCATGCGAATTGTACACCAAGTAACTGCATTATTTCCCTCCGTATCGTACATACGTAAGCCAATCGAGAGGGGAAGCAGAGAGATATTGATGATTTCCTCGTCCAGTGGAATCTTCAAAGGAGGCCCAGCCATAGAGCTGTCTACAAATTAAGAGAAACGGCCCGGTCTGTGATCAGCTGCGTAATAAGGCACTTTGCTCACGCCACTTCCCCAAGTGCCGTCAGCATTCAGATAGAGCCAGCCTACGCTTGGACGCTCTTCAGGCTGCTGCTCTTCGACAGTATACCTACCGTCTCCATACCCACGCATAGGCTCACCACTATCGGACAACCAATGAGCAGTTTGGAGGATTTGAACAAGTTTTCACCCCTAGCCTTCTCCTGAGAGACAAATCGTCTATTGATTTCAGTAATTTAAACCGTCAATCTATAGCCAGAGATGATCATTTCCAAGAAGCTAAGCTCTACCATTCTATTTAATTTGCCATCATAGCATTTAAGGACGGCGCTTTCTACAACACTAGAGACTACACACCACTCAACCCGTCTGTCTTTTAAGGCTGTAAACGACGATGAGAGTGGGGACAAGTCCACTCTGAGCTTTGTCTCTGGAAAACACTGCACACCCGGCAGCATGGCATGAACTCAGCTCCGCAAAGCAAGCAAAGATCTTGTGTAAGCTATTTCTCATTTTATAGGAATGAACTCTCCATGGAGCTCATTATAAGATAGCAAGGGACGTACTTCTCTTTGGTGAAATGGAATATTTCATCTTTGCCATATCTCCAGTTGTGTAGGATATAGAGTCTAGATTGACGCTCGTGCACCCATGAGCCACTGGACAACAAGTTTCCCACCTAGTTATCGAGCTCCAGCTTGCGTGAGATGCGAACGTGTAGCTGATGGTTTTTAGTATGAAGCCGAAGAATCCTACCACCGCCCTCGTAAAAGCTAAAAAGAAGGAGCTGAAAAAAAAAAAAGCATTAGTAAAGGCCTACTAGAGGATAATGCAACAAAGAGGCGTCATGTTACTCATACGTGAAATATATAGTGGTTAGGCCACACCTGTAGGGCAACATGGCGTCGAAGCGGCGTAACAGCATGTAGCAGCTCGCTGGGCCGTAATCGATAATCGGGTTTGAACGTATCTTCTATGATGGCGATAGCATGCGAACTTCCGGGTCTTCTTTCATGTCGTCACTAGGTGGGATGTGAACGAATTTCCACGTCAAAGAAAATTCCTGCAGTCGTAAGACCCGTTTCACATGAGTAGGGTCATTCCTATTACTTCAATAGCCGAGTTAGTCGCACTACATGGCTTCTTGAGAAACACATTCCTTACTAATGTTTCATCTAGAGATCGCTCCCTGTCTTAGGCTTTGGCTCGTCGTCTAGGTGTATCATGGCTGGGCAAACTGACGCGAAATGGGATGCATCGCCAATATCGGCCCAAAATCTCCTATGGCCATGCATATTATTTTCGTTTCGCTCTGGTGCCGGCTGTGGCCATTTCTTTCCTCCTCTCTCAAATCGTGTTACATACCTATTATTGGGCCCTGGAAGCCGACCCGATCACAAAGTATTGTAGTTCCACACCAATTGAGCTGGGTTCGTCAAATTGGGCGCCCAGAACAACGCCTAGATCCTCCAAGTCCTTGTTAGACAGAAATAGTCTTTTGTTCTACGTTACGAGCTTGCGCTTAATCGTCGTGTATTGATCGTAAAATTAGAGATGCCACTCGATCTGAGGTGTCGAATATGATCGGGGTAAAGCTGCCACGAACTGCGAGAATGTTGGGCGTCGTTTACGCTTCTTGCGTGAGGAGCGAGAAGGCATGGTGGTGTTTACTTGTTAAGATACTGGTTGAACGTAAGCTGAATGTTCTGAGTTAGCAGTTAATATGTCACTGCTGTCACTACGCGCCATCGGAATAAGCGCAGGCCGAAGAATCAATCAGATGAAATACGGGCACATGCGGGTGCATGTACACCTAGTAGGTAAATGCGATTACCATCCACAGAATATTAGGTAAATTTTCAGCTACAGTGATATGGCATAAAGAGAAATAGCAGTTTCGTGTCATATTTGATACCCCAATCATAACTTTTCTTTCGTAAGGGGATGCATCTTACTCTGATCATTTGCTTGTGTGTTTCCTCTCCTTTGCAATCTCGCAAAAGAGACTCCCATCATAAAGCCTGCGGATATCCTCCTTCTTCATACGCCCATCTTCTGGCCAGAGAAGTATATAGGTCGTGAGCCCTAGATAAATGTTAGATGTCAGATATTCTGTATTGCCCTCTCGAGAAGGTCTCAAACAAACATTCGATCATCGTGCCTGTCCAGCCAAATGGATCTGCCAGTAGCCTCTGCCCCTTGAGCATGTTCCAGACATCTCGCACGGTGATATAATCTCTATCGTCGGCGTATTTGGAGAATATGTCCTCAAACTTTTGAGGCACGAAGCGCCCTTCATTGTCGTATGTTCCGCTATCACTTCCATGCTTATCCTTGTGGATGTTTTTCAGGTGTATGCGGAAATGAGGATCGGGAAGGTATCCGGGGACGGTCGGGTAGGAAAAGGCGAGGTGAACGACGAATACAGCGAGGACGCAGAATAGAAAATTAAAGCCCAAGGCACGGATGCCTCTGAACGTGTCTACAGGCCAAATGATGCCATCTTTATCCTGCGTCTTGGTTAGAAGGCGGGCTATTTAGAATGACCTGCGTCAAATCTCTTCACCTGGTCAAAGTAATCACAGTGCTGTTGCAGGACCTGTCCAATTTCACCGGTTAATCTGCGAACTTTCCAAGGTATCCAGTATTCATATTGTACACGCACAGTCTGATTTTGATGCTCCTTCGCCCAGTTACCAGCTTGCGAGCCTTGCGGCTGGTCATACGTTGCGGCAATGTTGGCTCTTGGAGTTCCTATATTCAACTCTCAGTCACAATGCCATGGTCACGTCGCTTATTAATTGCATGAGTTCATACCGGTGTGCAAAAGCCTCACATCTTCATCCAGTTGAAGGAATGGCTTTCGTTGGAGTGTGATTGGTGCAGCGTGGATATAGCTGGTCACTGCATTCGAGTTGCCTTTGGAGTCCGAATCGATTCCGTTCACCAGTGCCGCCTTGTAATCCATTGTGGCTTTTGATTTGGATGCTAAATTTACATGAGCGGATTGATAATGAGCTGTTGAATGGAAAAGAAACCAGAAGATTAGTATGTGGATGGTGCAGATGAACTAAGCAGAAGAATCACATCTATTCGCACCTCAGACTTTGTAAAAAAAGAAAGGAAAGAAAAGAAATTATGAAATGTGAATTGGATAGCCTTGTGTTTGATGATGACGACATTGTGAGTTCATGAATGGAGATTGCGGGCATTCCTGTAAAGCTTAAGTGGGAAATCAGCAGTTGAAAAGACGCCATGCCGCAAGCATTCCGTGCCTTGCACAGGCAATGTTTATATGACGATACAAAGCTGACTCAAATGACATACACGATGGAAGTAAATTTCCATGTGATTATAGGTTAAATTTTTGACCACTAAATATGAAATTATTGTGTGCTCACCGCGGAATCCAAGCATCTAGGAATATTCACCACAGCCAGTCAGCAAAAGCTTAAATTGGAATATAATACATCTCCAGTGTGCCGTTGCAACGACATGATTCAAGCGCAATCAAGCATCCACGCTGTAGAGATATAAATTTAAACAGCCTGCTTCGTCAAAGCTTCGCTAATGCGCCAGAGCTTTTCTGCATTTACAGGGTCGACAGCCTCAGGCAATAAGCCCTCTCGTGTCAAGATTCCATCAGCTAAATAGTAGCCGTCCTTATCTAGTAGCAGAATATGTCAGTATGTAATCATGTGCCGCGGTGAAGTTTGACGCTGAGATATACTAAACAACGTACTAGAGAGTCGAGAATCGAAAGCGGCGATGATTCCGGTTGAGGATCCCTCTGCCAGACTCTTGGTCTTGATTGCCGAGCTTAGGTTACCATTGTCATCGGCCCAACCTGTCTCATGTTAGCATATCGTGATGAAGCAAAGAAAACCAGCTGAAGAAGAGAATGCGAGAAAATACCTAGTGCCTTGAAATCCTCCATCGGAACGCTTCTGGCCAGGCCGGTGGTAACAATAATACCAGGATCAACGCTGAAGGAGCGCAATCCCCGCTGACCAAACTGTTGGACCAGGCCAACTGACAAGAGCACATCGCAAGCCTTGGAATTGCTGTACGCAGTCCACTTCTCATAGTCTTTACCGCCATTATACGATAGGTCGTCCAAGAAGGACAGATTAGCGCGAGAGTGCGCCTCACTTGAATAGGTCACAACAGTGCCGTGCTCCGAGGCGAGCAGCTTCTCGATCAACAGGTTGATGAAGAGAAAGTGGCCGAGGTGGTTAACCGCGAATTGCATCTCGATACCGTCTTTAGACTTTTCGAATGACGGCACGGCCATGACGCCGGCGGTGCATATCATGGCGTCGAGAGCTGTAACCGAACTGGCTACCTCGGCAGCAGCCTTGCGGGTGGCCTCCAACGAGGAGAGATCAAGTATAATCGGCTGTACGACGGTCCCTTGCGGGATATCCAGGGATTTGATCACATCTTGCAGCTTATCGGCCGCTCGACTGGCGATGAGAAGTTTGGCGGGCTTTTGGGCGAGGATGGCTCGAGCTGTGTCGGAGCCTAGAGAATTGGGACTGACACCGGTTACAAGGACTAAAAACTCAAATTTAGCAACTTAAATAGATGTTGAAGGGGAAAAGGATGAAAACGACTTACTTGTCTTTCCTGTGATAGCCTCCTTAAGAGCCGTAGCGGCCTCGTCGGATGTTGTATGGAATCCGAATTCTGCCATCTTGATTGCTTTCAGTAGAGATCGATTGATACTGTTATCTTCTACTCTACTCAAAGTGGCCAGCGGGAGTATGCTATTTTATATCTGGTTTGTGTCCATCCGCAGCCCTTCAATGTGATGACGCTATCACCAATACCAGCGTAAGCAACACCAACATCACTACTCACGACGGACATCCTAAGCCCGATAATCCCGCATTAAGAATTCAGAAGTATACAGTTTATTTTATCGCCAAGAAGAGTATTCGCCGCTTTTCAGTCTCGCATAGATATGTACTCCCCCCTCTGAGCTGCCCACCACCGTGAGCTATGCCACAGCTCACTGTCTTGTCCACCAATAAGCCACCTCCATTTGCGCAGAAACCATTCTTTAGCTTCCCAGCTATGACTATCCCAAGGTGTTCCATGGTCCATGCCATTTTGATTGGTAGAGCCCCAGCATATCAACCCATCGTACAGCATCAGGTCGAGACAAAGATCGCCCTCATCCAGCAGAGGAGGATCCGCCGCCAGTGCAGCCAAAGCGCGCCGTCGAAAATTAGGAAACGGCAACGAGTCAAGATATGGATGATGCGGTACAGTATATTGCGAGGGAATCGGACGCAGACTAAGCGGAATGTTGTCATCCTGTGTGTTCTTAGAAGTGATTGCATCTTCGGCGGGACTGCTGGTGCAGAACGGAGACAAACTACGCTCATCAAGAACCAACGCAAAGTCAAAACCAAGACAGCTAAAATTAGCAAAGAGGGCTGCAAAATAGGAAAATCTCGCGATGCGCAATACATTGCGGTAGGGAGAATAAGAAGCCGCAGGCGACATGGCGGATCTCATCTCCAACAGCCGTGATTCCGTCTTCTCTGGGTCACTGCCGTCGAAATTTTGGGCATTACCATTGGCTATGCCCATTTCGGCCAGTAATAGAGACGAGATTATGTCTACGAAACTGAAGTCACCGTCTTTGGCTAGTTGGGTGAGAAGACGGCGCGTAGACTGGGGAAGAGATTGAAACCACTTGCGGATGAGTTGTGGCTTGAAGAGAAGCGGCTTACTACTAGGTCGATAGATGTGCATGTCTTTGTAAGTACGGGGTCTTGCGGCCGAATACATAGACGCCGATGTATTGGCAGAATGTAGAGAAGAGGACGGAGCTGTGGCAGCAGTGATTTCGGACACCCCAGCTGTTGATATAGATGCTTCCTGCATCTGGATATTCGATGGCGCTCCTGAATCGGTATTATGGAGTAAAGCAGAGAAGCTCTCTATGGGGTTATTCTGTGGGATTATTGGCTGATCCTCATTGGAACTGATTCGAGGTAAAGATGCCATTTCCATATTGAGTGAAGTGGACGGCAGACCCTCCAGCCATATATTGGCATCGTAATTCCAAGGGCTCGGGCTGTGAGGTTGCGATGAATCAATAGCAGTTGCTATGACATGTGCCGGCGAAGATGGCATGCCTTCTAGCCGCAATTGATTCGAAATTGAAGCTGCCAGAGGTGTTGCTAGGGTATGAATAGTAACAGGATCGCTTTCATGTCTATGATCCAAGGACGCAACTTTGGCTTCTAGCTCTTTCAACCTTTCCCTCTTCCGTTGACGATATGCCCTCTGAGCTTTGCAATTTTGCACGCGTCGCGCAGCTGAGATTGGCTTATTTGGACGTTGCCTTGATTTCCTTTGTGCAGCTGGTTTCCTAACACTCGGTTCATCACCAGCTACCCGCTGGACTGTGTCGCTTATGCCTGTCATGCTGGCTTCGATGCTTTCGACTCTCTTGTCACGCTTACTCTGTAGATATTGTGCACCAATGGTAGCAAAAGCTTGGTATACTTGCGATTGACTGTCGATTACGCTTCGTTTAGATGCTGAAGGATAGGTTGATAGCATGATAGTATTTGTTTTAGGTTGGCATAGGAGATTCTTTCTTTGATCCGAACAATGGAAGTCAGGGATGCTTACGAGAAGATGTCAAAGTGCTTACGGTTCGGGAATTGCCAGTTGCCAAGGTACCCCTAGGTACTATGGAGCCATCGGTGGTGCGCGGTTCCTACCAAAATGCGTGCGAGTATACTTGTGGGTACTGATTTGTCTCCCGGAGTTAAGCATAAGAGCGTACCTCACTCTATGGCAGTTTTTAGTGTATGGCATGCCTTTGGGTATTGGTCTCTAGGCGGCGAATGTGAGCGTAATTTATGATGTATGGGCGATGAAATCCATTATATACCTGCACACTCTATTCTTTGCTCGAGCAGATGCAAAACCTCCGGGCCACTTACCTATTTGCAAGCTGAGGAGAGCTTCTATGGCACAGATACCTACATGTATCTTTGACCACCCAAGCCAATATCAATCGTCAATGTTATGGTACGCAGCTATCGTGGGATGGGTGGGACATGGTTGGTAATACAAAGGCAAGCTTCATCAAGCAATGGGTATATTCAACTTACTAGTACTAATACCATGATTGACGCCAAGATGATTAACCACAGAAGACGCCATATCCAATCCCTCCCAATATCCTACAAAACACCTATTCTCCGCGCTCCTGCCCCCTTTATATCGTATGCCATTTAATCAATTAGTGTCATGTCATTTAGCATTAACAAGGCTAGAATGAACGGATATAATGCCAACGATCTGTAGCCTAACCGTCGTCCCTCAGAGGCTCTAAGTGACATAATCCAAACTCCAACCGAAGTTAGCAAAAGACTATCTAATTTCGATTACCACATATATGATTACTCACACAAAAATTAGCATCCATGTTTAAGAACAGGCTCGACTGTAGAATGGCGGTGATTTCCCCATCAGAGCTGAGCCTTGACGGAGTGTCGACCCTTTCGAGCCTCTTAACACCACGAGAGTCTACCGTGACCAGGACATACGGCAGTTCGTTTCCCATGTCTTTCTGGACGACGTGGTATTGGCCGCGACACCAGAAACGCACCTCTGAGAGAGGGCAAATACTAGGCACCGGAGGAGCAGAGTTCATCTCGGCGGCAAGCTGCAGAACGGTGCAGAATCTCGCAACAATGTGAGAAGAGGTAGGATCGAAATCCCAAATTTCCTTAGTCAGATTCAGAGGCAGCCTCTCGAGGCCAAGAAGTTCGAAGAGGATGTTTAGCTGCTGAGACGCGACCGGGTCGTAGAGACGCTTCAAGCACATGCTGTTCTTGGTGGGAGACATTTTCCTGGCAGCCAGCCAAAGCCGCGTGTACTTGTCTTCCGCATAGCAGAACTTGCCAAAGAGGTTGAAGCAATCCGCGTGATGTGTGGCATTGCCGATTGAGTTCCTGGAGCAGGTGATGCAATCTACTTGTTTGCAAAACTCTGCATTGCTCTTCCGTTTAAAAAGCTGTCCTTTTTTAAACATAGGCACTGTGTATATTGCGCCCTGAAATGTCTCGAACTGACGGAATTTGACTATAGGTAACACTACTAGTTAGGAAA
Source organism: Trichoderma sp. TW21990_1 (assembly GCA_010015515.1). NCBI lineage: Eukaryota > Fungi > Ascomycota > Sordariomycetes > Hypocreales > Hypocreaceae > Trichoderma > Trichoderma sp. TW21990_1. The sequence goes on from ML974118.1 coordinate 1,074,121, forward strand.
GCGTGTTTTTGTGGTGATACGTTATAGGGGCTCTTTTTTTCTTCGTACTTGCGACGAGCGTATCTGTCCTTTGCACAGGCCTGTTGCAGGCACCGCACCGATCGTAAACTCGAAGGTGAGGCACTATACCCCTGTAACGTGTGCTTGGAGGCACCATTGGTCGCTCAGACATGGTCGCAGGTTGTGAATGCACTGGTGTTGAGGTGACGGATACGAGTCTCGAGGCGACAGGACCTGTAGTAGTGATGATGGAGAAGTTGACTTGGAGCTCTCAAACGGAGGACCTCAATCCAATTTATAGGTACGAATTCCAGGGCTTGAGGAGTACTACAAAGAGAAGCTGTAATGCACACGTATTTTCTAAACTCTAACAGCCTGGAGACGATCTTTCCATCTCTTAGTTGCACTTTGGTGGGCACGACGGACACCAACGTATATAAAGTCTGGGGATATAATGGACCCATTGAGAAACTCTGCTGAGTTATAATGCGTGGCGTCGGGTTTGAGAACATCGGATTAAAATTTAGATATCGACCAACAATGTTTGATACGTAGTACATACATACATATGTACACATCGTGATAATCCGGATTGGTCTTACAAAAACCGCGCCGGTCACTAGAAGATGGCTAGGGTAGGCAAGTAAGTGCCAGAGCTTGAAGCAAGAGGATCCAAGGCATGTTTATGTCTTTTAGCCTCAGCTACTCTCCCAGGATCTTGACTCAATACACGTATCGATACGAATTGCTGACCCAAAGATGTCCGTTTCGTGATGGTTCCTGGCGGATAAGTGGAGAATAGAAATCCGGCGATGGTTTGGCGGAGATTTGACCCAAGATTTGGTGGAGCGAGCAGTCACATGCAAAAGAATAACAGTAAGCCCAGGCCTTTCTCCATCTCTAGATAACATGGGCTGTCGTCATTATTTCGCTCTTCCAGCTACCTGCGGAATATCGCGCAAACCACACGTTCACTGAATTAGGTTTCAGGCGAAGGAAGAAGAAGAAGCCATATTTGCTCTAGCTAGACGATTAGTATTCATCGACACGTACGACGGCTAAACTTACTCTTGATCCCTCTGCTTATTGCTTTGGCGGAGTAGGATGCGGCTTTAGCAAATCAGCCTGGCAGCCAATCAGTCTCAATCATTGTATGCGCCCGGCACGGACTCCGGAGCAAATATTTCGTCGGCCATTCCGGGCAAAGCGGACAATATGCAGGTTGACGGATGATGCTATCGCAAGACTAGCGACGACGACAGCCTCACACATCATGGACCGAGGCAATAGCAGCAATGGCAGGGCAAAACAACGTGCGAGCACACCGTAAGTGATGATGCCTCGCCGCCATTCAAGATGCCCCGTGGTTTGCAGGCGGCTGGCTTACTCAGGCCGTCCATTGGCATCATGTGCTGCGAAACCGTGGCCTTTTCCAGGCTTTCCAGGTTTTCCAGGGACCATCTGCAGGTCACCCGCCGGCTGAGCTCAACAAAACTGCCCCCTAAATCGCGGACCCCTAATGGCCCAACGACTAATAGGGACCTGCACATGTGTTCAGGATCCATGACCGCTTGACCTGGATCATTCTTTGTTCTTTGCTCTTCGTTCTTCGTTCTTCATTCTTCGTTCTCCGTTCTTCTCTCTTCCTCTCCACACCCGGCACACAATAAAGTAAAGGCCAATTCCCCCGTCATTTCGCATAATCATCGTCATTGTCGTCACCGTCAGCCTCTTGCATCGCATAGCTTCGCATCGCATTCGCTACTGCTCAGCATATCGCGTGCGCCACCCCCCGTCTTTGGCTCTTTGGCTGTTTGGCTGCATCCATCCGCTCGGAATCCGGATCGCCCAAACCCCGAGCCAAGCTGCATCTAAACTCCGTCCGTCCCTCCGCCAGCCCAAATCCGGCCGCCTTGCGACACGAACGAATTGCGTGGCCAGAGTCAAGAGCGAACGTTTTGTTGGTCATACGGGTGCCTGGTGCCTTTTTTTTTTTTCCATTAAAAAGCTGCGGTCCGCCCAAAACGCCCGCTCCTAGGCAATGCTCAAAACGCAGACCGTCACAGCGATTCTGCACCGATCGCGCCTCAACTTCAACATCCCCTCTTCATCGTCTCTCCCCGCCACAGCGTCCAACATGTCCACCACCGAAAATGCAATCCGTGCTCACCCGCCGCGGGACTCTCCCGAGGAGCTGCGACAACAGCGGCCTCAGCAGCAGCCGTCCACCACATACTTTCCGCTTGGATACAAGGAGGCTGCCTATCAATGGGTATGTGGATTTTGATTTGGCTACTTCGTCTCATTCTCGTCTTGACTTGTGCTAACCAAAGTCTGGTGTTCTAGTGGTCGAGTATCACACCTTCCATGGCCGAGCGCAACGTGTTCAAGCACATTCCCTTCCTCAAAGAGGCTACCACAAGCATGAGCAATCTCTCCACCAATGACGTGGCCGATGCTTTTGGCACCAGAATATGGAGGCGGTCCATGGTCCAGCTCTCTGGCAAGAACCGCGCCCTCAATGAATTCTCCGTTGAGCGAGTTGGCGAGGATCCCGAAGAGACGTTGGTCATGGTCCATGGCTACGGCGCTGGTCTTGGCTTTTTCTACAAGAATTTCGAGCCCCTCTCTCGCATCCCCGGCCTGAAACTGTACGCCCTCGACATGCTGGGTATGGGCAACTCGTCCAGACCAACATTCAAGATCCACGCCAAGGACAAGGAGGGCAAGGTTATCGAGGCGGAGAACTGGTTCATCGACGCCCTGGAGGAGTGGCGCAAGGCGAGGAAGATTGAGCGCTTCACCCTGCTGGGCCACTCTCTGGGTGGCTACTTGGCCGTCTCCTACGCCCTCAAGTATCCGGGCCACTTGAAGAAGCTCATTCTTGCTTCTCCCGTCGGGATTCCAGAGGACCCATATGCCGTCAGCGCCGCCTTGCCCGAACCCGGAGAGTCCACGATGCAGAATGAGTTTACCGTGGACCAACAAACCACGACCAAGAACGGTGCCGCCGTCCCACCTAAGCGCCCCTATCCCAGCTGGCTCGTCTGGCTCTGGGATGCCAATGTATCGCCCTTCAGCATTGTCCGAATGGCCGGTCCTCTCGGCCCGCGATTCGTCTCTGGCTGGACCTCGCGACGATTCAACCACCTCCCCGCTGAGGAAGCCCAAACTCTGCATGATTATTCATTTTCCATCTTCAAGCAGAAGGGCAGTGGTGAATATGCCTTGGCCTACATTCTAGCACCAGGAGCATTCGCCCGCCGACCGGTAATCAACCGCATCCAGAACGTCGGCCGACAGCCCATCACGGGACCGGACGGCCAGACTGTCGGCAAGGAGACCGGCATCCCCATCGTCTTCATGTACGGAGAGAATGATTGGATGGACGTCGCCGGCGGTCTTGCAGCCGAGGAGAAGCTGAAGCAGCTCAAGGCCAACATCATGCGCAACGGCACGGAGGAGGAGAAGCGCAACGACAACGGAAGCTGCAAAGTCGTCATTATCCCCAAGGCCGGCCACCACCTGTACCTCGACAATGCCGAATTCTTCAACAACATTATGAGGAAGGAAATGGAAGATGTGAAAGAGATGGAAAAGCGCAAGCAAGCAGCAGCGTCATCATAGACAATTTTTTTGGATTTCGAATTTTTCTTTTCTTGATTCTTTCCAAGGGCATTTATATATTGGCATAGAGCGTGGAGCTTCTTTATTATTATCATTTTACAGGATACACGGCGTTGAAGATGATGGAAACGGCCTAATATTGGGAAGACATATCATGAGGTCGATATGTATGCGTCTTCATGTATACCTTTTGGTGTTGGGGAAAGGGGCCAAGTAAGGCGACTTTTATACAGATATACGTCGATAGAACTTAATAGATGGCAGACCGCCAGTTTACAAGACAATCAAGACCAAAGACATCAATTGAGCATTATGTTCAGTATGCATCATTGCCATCTTCTTCTCATTACTTCGTAACACCCTTCGCATTCCATATCGACTCTTTAATCCACCGTAACCTCAACCTTTGTCTTATCTATCCCACCTCATCAGCAATGTATTCACACCCCAAGCATCCTCATCAGAGATACTTACAAAACGCAACATGATCCCTCAAATCAACAGCGCCCTCCAAAGGCTCCTTATAATACCACGCCGCATTCTCATACTTTTCGCCTACAAGCCCACCACTCCTCATCAGCACTCACTCCCCTCTCTATCCTCGACAAAGGACATCGATGTATACTCACCCCCGACATCAACACTGTAATAACTCGCATCCCCCTTCCACGGGCAAAAGGTACGCAAATCCGTCCCCCTCAAAAACTCCTTCCTCACGCTCTCCGGCGGGAAATACACGTTCCCCTCCGTCTCGCGCCACGCCGTCGCCTCGGCCACAACGGTGCCGTTGATGCGCGCCGTCGCGTGGCCGGTCTTTGGGATCACGGGCTTGCCCATTCTGCAGAGTCGTGTGGCCGGAGGAATGGAATGGAGGTTTGTATTTGTTTAAAAAAAAATAAATGACGAGAGAGTTGGATGGGTCGTGGCTGCGGGGGGAAGGTTGGTGATCTTGCCTGGGATTACTTGGAGGATAGATGGATATATATATAACAAAACAAAACAAATGCCGGCATATGGCTGAGACAAGAACTAAAAAGACCATCCAATTGATTTCTAATGCCGCAACCAACACACGAATATTTCAACTTACATTCCATCCCGTCAGCTGCGGGGTTAAAACTGCCGTTTCGTCATCACGCCGCAAGTGCTGAATAGATTCCAAATCAAATCATCCGGGACCCCTGATTCCGTCCTTGTAGTACTCCGTAGTCCTCTCTTCCACGCCCTCATACTCCCAAGGCATACTTACAAGGGCAGATGCATTTGGAATATCAATTCATATCAATTCATCTTCATATTTCTACATATTAATCCATGAAGAGTACTCTCTATGCCAACAGTCTTTCACTTGCAAACCCCCGACAGACCGGCCGTGGGAATTCTTTGTTTGATTAATCCACCTCTATGCTCATCGTCATCATCCTCTCCGCGAGGGTATTCAGTCGTCTGGTATTAAATCTCGCCAACGCCATGAAAAATGCAAACCTTCTACATCTTTTCTTTGTTCTCTCTCTCTCTTTTTTTTTTTTTTTTCTGCAAATAACCAAAAAAAAAAAAAAAAAAATGATCATGTCAGGGATACAAACGCCACGCTGGAGTCATTGTTCCAAACTTCGTCTTTTCCGTCACAAATTAATCAGGTCAACCTCTGAAAAATCCGGCGGATATCTGCCGTATACCACTCGCACTTTGCTGTCCAGCGCCGTACCCTCGTTGCTGATCCATATGTGCTCGCTGTATTTAAGGGTTCGGTGAACCTCGTCGTCGCTTATGCCCATGTCGTCGCGAGGAATCCAAACGATAGGTCGACGAGCTCGCAGCGCCGAATGGAGGAAGGCGTGTCGAACCAGGACATCCCTCTCCTCCGGGGTAAGATCTTCGATTTCATCATGGATTCCTCCATATAGCGCTTCTCCTATGGCGCGTTGGGCCTCGAGATCTTTACTTCGCTGCTTTCGCCGGTACTCGGCAGCCTGAGTGTTACCATCCATCATGGCCAGCTTTCGGAGTTGATTGCCGCCGCCTTTTGCCCAGGATTCCACTTGCTTTCCGCCTCCCTTGGCCCAGGATCCTACTTGCTTTCCGCCTCCTTTGGCCCAGGATCCCACTTTCTTCACAGGGTTTGCAATGCGCACTTTGCCTTTTCCTGGCTGGATGTTGCTCAGCTCAATATCTTCTCTACCTCCCTCCATCGAGGCGGACGCCTTCTCCATCGTGCGGTCCCCCTCCCTTCTGCCGCCTTCAGCATTCTCGTTCTCCTCATTGTCTGAGTCTCCCGACAGCCCAAAGCGGCGGTCCTGAGCTCGCTGGAAGGCTTCATCACGTAGCACAGCCTCATCTTCAAATGTGATGGGCAGATATCGGAACAGAGGCGAAAATGAATTGTTCAGAAGAATTTGGTAAATAATGGTAAGGACCAAGACCACGATCATGATTATACCATGTGGCGTGCACGTAGGGGTGCCCGAGTCATCTACCACAATGAAAAACAATCCGGCCAAGCAGAGCTCCATGACGTAAATGCCCGTAAACGTTTGGTTGAGTGCTCGAGGGTACAAGACACCGCCAGTATCGACTTCGAATCGAGTAACGTAAAGCATGGAATACCGCTGAGCAATCCAGAGGAGCCCAAACGTGATGACGGCAAAGACGGAAATGAGTGGCGCGACGACGCTATAGATGATGGCAATGCAAGCAAAGTTGGTGTAGACGGGGAAGAATGTTCCCCAGTTGACATCGCTCAGCGTAGTGTTTCGGGACCACTTGCTGCGTGCGGTGCTGTCCAGCAACCGAGACAAGATGAACCACACGAAGAGGGCTCCAATCTGCAACAGAGTACCTGAACTGGTGGACATGGCCTGAAGAATCATGTAAGAGAAGAAATAGTTGGCAGCCTTGGGTAAGTTTGTCGCGAGGAGATCCAACACGGCCTTGACCGAGTCGAGCTCCGCAATGTTGTCGACTAGCTTGTCAATCGAAGCGGCAAAGAACGAGGCAACGGAGACAATGAGGAAGACTTGGACAAAGAGGAAGGCGAAATAAAAGATTTGCACAAACTCCGCCTTTTGGGCTCCCGTCTTGGCGCCCTTGATCTCGCCAAGAATATTCAGGATCATGGGGACAAGGAAGAGGAGCAGCGCGAGCACAACAGCCGGGAGAACACCAGCAATACCCTTGGCCGCATTCTCAAGAGATTTGTTATCCCTCAGGAAACCGAGCCACGACGTCTGTTGGATAAGCTGATCCAGCTGACCCAAGGCGGCCGTCCATGCGACGGGAATCGCCCACAGGAAAATCATGGCCAACACCATGAGAGTGACGGCACCGGTGCGAACCCATTCCTGCCACCAAGAGAGGGCCATATTGCTCCAGATGACGTCTCGAGGCGAAATCTCATTTACCCGTGGTGCCATCTGTCTGGGGATGTGATGGATGATGCTCTGGCAAGCCATGTGGGCAGCCACTTGGTGGTTGAACTGTATAAAAGCCGAGTTCATCAGGGGGAACCGTTCGGGGTGCTGCTGGTCTTCCTCGACTTCCATGTTCAATCGGGCCAGCTCGGTTCTGCACCAATAAATGGTATCGACCTTTCTATTAAACAACGGAAGGCCGGGCAGCCATGAGACTCCCCAGGGCGGTAGTCGATGGGTAGGACGATCCTTTTTCCTGAGATATTTCGCCCACTCGGCCTGAGTTTCTTCCTCCTCCACCTTGTATTCCTCGTTGAAGTAGACAGCGGGATATTCACCAGTCTCGATGGCCTTTTCGCTCGTGAATGGAAGAAGGCCTTTTATATTTTGCCACAGCGTCCTCCCCTCAGTTCCTCTCTTGCCTACAAAGTCGTCTCCCTCATTCTGCTGAGGGACTGGAGATGCATATCCGCCCGCAGGCGTCTTCCAGAATTCCCAGAATTTTGGTTCCTCCATATTGTACATGTCCTTTATGTTTTCGAGCCTTCGAACCGTGTTTCCTTCCACCGTAGGCACTGCGTTCTGTCGAATAGCTCTGGTGGAACTAACCGAGGTATTTGATGGCCCACGTGAGTGTGTGTGCGTGCGACGGGTTTCAAAAGACTGGTAACCTCGAGTCGGAGTGTCGTCCTCTCCGGGGAAAGTCTGTTGGCGTGAGAAGGCGATGAAGCCATTGTTTGTTCCAATATCGTCCATCTGATCGCCAGCCTTGTTGAAAGCTCCCTTGATATTCCTAAGCACTGACACGCTACTGCCGTCAGATGAATGCGATCTTCGGCCACTCTCAGAGTCTGAGGATGATGATGATGATGATTCATCGGATTCCTCTCGGACGTCGCGGAGCTTCTTCATCTTTCTTTTGTGCCCATCCTCAATCCGAGACTCTCGAACGCCCTCGGCAACTGTGTGCGGGACGTGGTGCTGCTTGCCATCATTTGCTCCTTCGCCACTGTTGGCCATTCGTTTAGCCTTGGCGTCTTCCTCAGCTTGACGATTAACCTTTTCTTGCTTCGATAGCCCCTTGCGCTGCTTCTTTTCCTCGGCATCTCGCTTCTTAAGCTGAGCTCTCTTTGCCGCTCGGATCAGTTCAGTCTCGGCGGCCTCGAGCTGGGCGTGAATATTTGTTCGCAGGCTAACCTTTTCCAGGAGACTTGTTAAATCACGATTGATCCAAATATTCCGAATACCACCCGGGAAGACGTCGAACAAGCCAGACAGCGCATCCTCGCTGAGCCATTTGGAGGGAATGGAGTTGACCAGCACTGTCGTGGCAGAGGCCCTGAGTCGGTGCTCCGCACTGGTCAGATAGTCTTGACGAACTTTGATGTACGCGCGCATCTCGAAGAAGATGACTCCGCACACCCAGAGAATGACGAGAATCGCCATCACCAGGTGAGCGGCGTACCGACTAGTCTCCGTCGCCTTGACGTTGCCCCAGGCCAAAGTGTCCAGACCTGTCGGAACGAAGGCAGGATCGGTGCTATTTGTGCTCGAGTCCGATTCAGTGCTGTTGGTGCGGAAGTCAATATTTTTGCCGCGGCCGCCAACATAATTGATTGGAATCAAGATGGGCATCACGATGGCGCAGATGGGTATGAATATAATGAGAAGCGTTTTCAGATATCGGAGGAAAAAGTAGGCGTCCAGCCCGCACTTGTTGATGACTTGCCGATCATTGTACATGATCAGGGCGCGGATCATGGTGAAGAAGTTGTTTGGCGGCGAGTCGGTTCGTTCGCGCTCGGGGACAAGATACGTCTTTGGCTTGCTGCGCGAGAAGCCATCGTCAGCACACACAAGCTCCAGAAACCACCGCAATACGGCACACAATATACTTACAAAACCCTTGCTAGTTTGTTCCTTAAAAGTACAAAAATTAAAAGCTGTACGAAGAAAATGATGACGGAAACCAGAATGGCCGTCAAGAAGCTGACGATGCCGATGCCCGCGCTCTTTTGGCCATTTCCCGCGCTTTGCGTATCTCGCCGTGCCAGAGTGGCCGCCGTCGAGATCATCGCATGGGCCCATGGCCGGTCGCCAGAAAATGATGCCGTCTCCATGGCGAGAAGAGAGCAACGGGGCGCGCCGCCGTCAGGGAGGAGGTAGAGTTTGGTCGCGCAACGTAAAGGAGACAGATAGGATGCTAGCTATGTTGGAAACGAAGAAATGCAGGAATCATTTGTTCAGAGGTAACGGATGTCGCGTTTGGTCTAGTTTTGTAGGTGTGTTGGACCGTTGATTGTGCCCCTCTGGGGGCTTCGAACAATGCGCTCAGGGTTGTCGAGGGGAGACAAAGACAAGCCGTGCTTCACAAGCAAAGGAGAGAACATGGAAGGGCTAAAAGAAAAAGGAGAAGGCGAGGTCGGCTACGATGACAGCGTATGCTGGCTGTCTCATTGAAGCGGTGGAGAGAGCAACCCTTTTGGTGGAGAAGTTTTTTTTTTTTTTCTTTTGCTGTCCTTTTACTGAAAGAGCATGAACGTGGTCGGTTTTACAGCAATGAATGATATGCAATCAATGCAATCAATGATATGCAATCAGTCAATCAACGGATGCCTGTCCAATTGCTAGTGCGCCGTCGCACGATAAGGTCATAGTGCCGCCATACTCAGCAGCGCGATCCCTTGCCCTTAGATTCTTGTTTCCGGGCATCTCGTCTAGAACGTCACTCGCGGCCGTGATTGGCGGCTGGTGGTTGCGAAGCGCGCACGTCGTCGACTTTGGAAGTTGAGCAGCGCCAGTGACATCAGAGGCGGTCCAAAGGCCCCTGGCGCCAGCGGGTACGGCATGGATCAGCGCGGGTACAGGCGCCAACCCCAAGCCTCAGTGGCCTCGATGCGCTGTTGGCTGTCGACCCAGGGCTTCAGGTGCTGCGCCCCACCCCCCTCCAGGGCTCTCCAGTGGCTCAGGGCCTCTGACATTGGCTCCCGTCAAGCTGGAATTTGATGCAGGGCTACACAACCGCTCGGCTGTCGTCTGTCATTTTGTGCGCCGTTCAGCCTTGCTCAGATGGCATGAGGCGTTTTGCCGAGGGAGGGTGCATGCATGTGCCCGTGCTGCTACTGAAAGTAGTAGTAGTAGTGAATCCATTGATTGATTCAACAAAAAGTCCCCCGCCGTCAGCACATGGATTTTGAACCCGGACTGAATAGGTGCTGAGTCCATAAAAAGGGGGCTAGCGGGCAAACGGCGGTATGAGTTTCAGCAGGCCAGTGGCAAGTGGATTCACTGGCCGACGCTTGGCGGCGATGCGTGGAGCACCGACTCCGGGGTAGCACAAAAGTGAACACCTCAAACCTTGGAAGCGACAACTCCCGTCTTCGTTGACGTATGGTGTAGCTCATGAGTGCTCCAGAGCCCCGCAAACAGACGACGAGTGTGCACATGTCTGATGTGCAAACCCGAGCACAGTACCCTTGATGTCCTTTTGTGGTGGCGACATCAATCAAGCTTCAATTCCAGTGCTGCTCCAAACTGTGTGTCTGCCGGTTTTCGACGTGGAAGATCAGCGTGCTGCTGCTGGAAGCTTGTTCATAATTGTATGAGTAATGGAGACTCGCTATTGTCGTCGTCGTTGTTGTTGTTCAGCAGCCGCCTGGTTTCCGAGATGAACATTTGCATGGTGCTGTGCTATTTGCGGCGTTGGATAAGAAAGCTACCTATATGGGTAGGTATGATGAAAACAAACATCTTCATTAGACCTGCAGTCTTTCTTTTCAAGGTCCCTGTAGATTGAGCGTTGAGGCAATAAAGTTTACCCTTGAGCTGGATTATGAAGCTGGCCCAGCGCCGCGCAACAAGATCCCCATCTCTTCGTCCTCCCCTTCGGAATCTAAGGAAGAGCAATTTTAGTATGCAGCGTCAGACAAGCACTCAAGCCTCGCCGACCGCCACTGAAGGAGACCATATCTAGGGAATATTAGTCCTATACTCACCAGCCCGATCAAGATCGCCACGTTCAAAAGAGCACGGTACTTTCTGCTACCGTCACTTCTTTCTGCAAGCATCGCTGCTTTCTGCTACTCTAGCTACTTTCTTCTACTCTTTGCGACTGTCTTCTATGGAGCTGATAGTCGCATCATATGCTTCTATGATGGGTCTATATAGTTTATCGGGGTCCCCTGCAGGGGTCCCAAGGCTCATAAATCCCTCTTTATCCAACGGGAAGAGGATATTCCTGATATTCAGACAGAGCGGCTTGACAATATCCAACGTCTCTGGGAATTCCGACATAATCTTTTGCAGACCATTTCCAGTCATGTGATATTCTTTGGAATCCGCGATTGCGGTAAAGCTCCCAATTTCCCATTGGCGAAGTCGGCTGTTCTTTGGCGGTAATTCCCCTCGTCTAATGTCCTTGCTCCATGATTCACGTCCACACATCCAGAGCAAAACGTAGAAAAAAGACTCCAAATCGTGGCGATAAGTGTGATCAACTGTACGCAGTACCTCTATCGCCATGAACTGCATCGTGCCAGTCTGATGACGTGCTCCACTTGGACCACTGTCTCTCACCTTCGCAAGGTCAAGGTCGATGAGCATGCCCTTGAAGCCATCCTGTGTCTCAGGCTTCGTGATAATGATATTGTTTGATGAGATGTCACGATGGAGAATGTTGCCCTTCGTATAAAGTGATTGGTGTGCCCTGATTGCGTCCCGGAGTGACTCTAATAATTCCTTGACCGTACTGAAGCTGCTGATAACTCGACCCGCTGGTGAGACAACAAGGCAGGAATATATCCTATTCTCCCACAAATCCTCACCACGCGTGTATAGGCTCGGCTTAGTCTTATCAAACGACGGGTGATCGCTAAATGTAGTGACACGTTTCAACCTGGCGATGCTGGAGCGCAATCTCTTGGACTTGGACGAATTAGCAGACGTATGATCAGATCCTGACTTGCGCTTTTGCCCGGACGTCTTTATGCTTGCCGATATTTTTATGCTTGCCGACGGCGAATCGTCAAAGTAGGCATCTTCATTCCGAAACCGATGACGTTCCGGAAATTGCAGTCCCTCCCGTAGCTCTGCGATGGTGGTGATTTGGCGATGCGCGACTACTCTAGCCACTCCCTGAACATCCCGTTCCTCTGCAAGCTTTAGGCTCTCTACCTCTAGCTTCCGCTTATCGGACGCCCACGAGAACTTTGCGACGTGGCCATCTTGAGTGTGAAAGCACGTAGTCCCGCGACACACGATGGCTTTCTGCCTCACTATCGGCCAGTTCAACTTAATTATCGTTTCGGTGGTATTTGTGCCATCTAGCGTGACGAAGCGGCGGCCGTTGTTTCGCTCGATAAATGTGTCCAAACCCATCGCATCGTCATCCATAGTGCTGTACCCGACGAGAGCGCGCGCAACCTTGTCCGGCTCGTCGTGAATGTCGAACGGCCCCGAGCTGTAAGCCCCAGATCGATCAAATACCCACAACTCCATCATAGAACCGCAGAGGGTGAAACCATGGACGAATCGGCGAGTCGGCGAATCAGCAAAGACGCCTCGCACGTAGCGCGCAAGTTGGAGGAGATCCGCCTTGAATCTGCCAGAGTCATACGTCTTCTTTTGCTCTCCAACAACAAGGACATCCTTGTACTCAAAGGCGCCTTTTGCAGCGGTGTTTGATGTTTGAAAGAAGAGATCCATCTGGCCTTTCCGTTCCTTAAACTGGTTGGCACTCGTGGTGGTATGGAGCTTGTATGGAGCATCGGCTAGGAAGCGGTCTTCCAGAGAACGAAGCCAATCCCAGACAGGCTTTTCGTCGGGGACAGACGGGAAACCCGCCCACCTCTTTCCATCGTGCTCTTCCATGATCCCTTGTAGCATCTTTTTATGTTCTTCGCACCAGCCCTTGGAGTCAAAGAATTTGTCCCAGAATCCGCCCACATTGCGAAAAGTGCATGTTTTTATCTCTTCAAAGAGTTCTCCTTCGACAATGTCGCGCGTTTCGCTATCAGAAAGTCGGCCGGAGCTGGACTTGACGGGCGTTCCTTTGAAGGTCGGTTTGATTACAGAAGGAGCGGAAGGGAGGGGTGTAAGGGAGTCGTAGATATCGATTAGGTTAAAGACTTCAGTCCAGATGATTTCGTCCCGGGATTTATCAACAATGTGGCGGATGAGGGGGCGAAATCGGTTGAGCTCTTTATCCCCTCGCCACACATCACGCATTATAGTCAGCAATCGGTTTCCAAGAGATGGCCCGTCTGGCGAGTCCAGGCTGAATGCAGCTGGGGAGGCGATCAGAGCGCCTAGAACGCTAGCAACATCTTCCTGACGCAGATCGTGGTCCTCGTCGAGATTGCATAACCTGGCTCGGAGGTGATTGAGCGCGTCATTCAGTGGGCGTTCTGAGATGGCCTTGATCTGCTGCTCTGACAGGGGCATCTAGACGCCACGTAGAGACTACAACTAATCGCAACAATAAGGTGGATATAAGAGATGGGCGGATATAGTAGAGGCGGTAGATATAGGTAGAGATTACCTAGTAGGTATGATATGATAGTAGATATAGAGGGAGATTAGTACTTGTATAAATGGAGTTTATTAATAGAGTTCTATGTACGTCGGTAGTAGACAAATTAAGGCGCGTCTGCTACCTGGAGAGAAGTTAATAGTTGACGCGGAGTCACGTGATTGAAACAACATCTACTCTAAGCCGACGGGAGAAGGTCTCAACTTCACTGCCTAGTAGCTACCTAGTACGTGTTCCTCAGGTATTAATTAGACTCCCAACCAGGAGAGGAACGCATTGCTAAGTAAGTTATTTGATCGTATTGGCATCGCGTAACGAAGAGTTAGATGGTTTAATGTTGCCTCTGGTTCTCGGAAAACCTGGCGCACTGTCGTAACCCGCTACCAATTATACTACGGCCGGGTGGCATTCATCAAAGGATATAGGCAGCCTTTTCTCTCAGCCCTGGGTTCAAACTCATGTCAAAAACTCCACGAACTTAATAAGATGGAGCTAACTCAAAATTAGAGGATGGATTGTTTTCTGATCTATATGTGTTGGCTGCCGAAGGGTACACGGAGGCAGTAACGGAGACGTAGGGGCCAATGCGGCCGCTTTGTCCCCATGGTGAGGCATTACTTCAGCTTTGCGGGGTGGAAATACGTTTGTTTTTGTTTGCATACTCCTTCGGTTTAAATATTTAGGCGTAATAAGATTGCTACACTCCATCTCTTACAAAACGGGCCGCATCAATAGGAAAAGAGCGTCAAAAGATGGAAAATCCAGACGAAACTACCGCCATTCGAGGAGATCGGCCACATGTAGATCCCAATATACTTGCCGGTGAGCCCATCGAACCTTTACCTTTATATATAATCACTGTACTGAACGGAGGTCGTTTGATCTAATATTGCCGGAAGTAGCAGAGGTGGTAGAATTTGCCGGAATAGGGGACGGCAAGGACTCTGCCTGGGCAAGACGTCTGCGTCTAAAGGTGCGCCATACAGACGGCAGCGGTAAATGCTACTTCATCAAGGTCTGTTTGGTGCTTCATTTATCGTCTCAGTTGGCTAACCAGACTCAGATTTCTACCAACAATGAAGGCATGGAGGCTCTGAAGGGCGAATTCGAATCTACACTGGCGATTTGCAACGTCAACCCGGATCTCTGTCCGAAGCCCATTGGATTGGGGGCTCTCAAAATAGATTCTAACTCTCACTTCTACATTTGCAATTTTTTATGAATTCACCGACGGCATGCCCGAGCCTACGTCTTTCTGCGAGAAGCTAGCGAAGCTGCACCTATGTTCTCGCCCCTTGTCGCCAAATGGCAAATTCGGATTCCACTGCAAGACGTACAACGGTGATATCCCACAAGAGAATGCCTGGGCTGACCGCTGGGAGCTCTTCTTTGCTGATGGATTACGTGACCTCTTGAAGCTTCGACGGGAGAGAGCTGGATGTAGCCGCGAACTTGAAGCGCTTGAGCCCGCGCTGTTTGATAAAGTCATTCCTAGGCTCCTCCGACCGCTTGAAAGTGACGGACGGGACATACAGCCTTCGCTGCTACATGGAGATCTGTGGTATGGAAATACAGGCATTGTCTCTGGAGATGTTACGGGCATCGTTTACGATCCTTCAAGCTTTTGGGGACATAATGAGTGTATGCTACCTTCACGTCATTCATTAATACCAACATCACTCTTTATTGCCGTTCAAATCCCGCTAATGAAGCATTTGAATAGATGAACTAGGAAACTGGCGCCCCCATCGAAATAATTTTACAGGTATCTACTTGGAAGAATATCTTTCTCGCATGCCCCCATCGTTTCCTGAAGAGGACTTTGACGATCGCAACGCTCTCTATTCAATGTAAGGGGTTCACCCAAATTTTACAGACTGATGATACCTAATGTAAAGTTTTACTTGTTTAGGAGATTTAACCTGCAGGCGGCAGCTATATATCCGACTAACGAGGAGTTCTTATCGTTGTAGGTTACGGCTTTGCAAGTCGCTGATTAACAGGTACATGTGATTGACTCATTTATAGGGCTATAGAAGAAATTCAGAGGCTTGTCGCCAAGTATCCGCATGGGTATCAACCAGCGGTTTAATCCGTTAGATTCGCATGGCGGTAACTCATGGGAGTTTACTCGGTCCATTAGGTACCACGTTTGTTTATCTGTTTGCCCAACTTCTATTCGACAATACTTTTTTTATGTATCCCAACTCCGATAGATAGACTTGGATGTTATCAGCAGCTCCACGATGGCCCCTATACGTGAGTTCATCTGCTGGCTAGATTGCCCCAAGCCTTGTACTTAAAGAAGTATAAAAATATGCAGTTACAGTACACAGCATATCCCTTTCTCCCAGAAGATTAAAGTGATTGCAACAGAGAGCTTCTGGTGAAGACCACATCCGTTGGCATTTGTCAACAAGCTCAACGTATCTAATACTTATCTACTTTTCAGTAAGCGGCCGCAAGTGAGCATAGTCTAGCAAGATAAATAGTATCTACTGAAACTCATACAGAGTTCTTCGCCCATCTTTGCTAGGCGGCTCTTGCACAATGAGGGTGTTAATCTGCTGCCTTAGGAGTTGGTGGCGAGAATCTTTAGTCGAAATGAGGATGACGTACTCGACTAACGGATTTCCCAAGGCGTGTATTGATGAAGGCAATGTCCTTCCTCATTACCCGGCCACAGCTGGCTGGGGTTCAAAATTCGAGAAATTGAGTGACTGTGGAGCAGTTCTTATGGCTGATCTCGTTACTTGTCAGTATTTTTCTCATAAGGATCGATTTCACAATTGGCGCAAAGACAACGCAATTGCCGTTTTGTCGGACTAGTATTCGCCTTGATGCTCTATTACATATTGGGAGGAATCCGACAAAGAGGTGGAAATCGATTTCTCAGCAGAAGCTTAGAGCGCAGGGAGAACTATTGGGCAGGGATTGTGGACCAAATCAACGCTTGACACTATGGTAAAGGTTACATTTACCTTTATCATGCCAATTGCACTACTAGGCGCCTATACACAGCGCCAATATGGACTTGAAGAGAGCAGTACTTGGTCAAGCATGGCATTTACAAGAAACATGTACGCAATATGCAAAGCGAAAGGTACATGTTTAATGTACCACAGATTCTTGAGACGCGGCTAGCGCTGATACTAGGAGTCTTTGTAGTTGAACAAAAGGATATCGGTAAACTGAATATATAAAGACCTCCGTACGCCGAAACGCCCATGGAATAACTATTACAGGCTGTTTACCAGCTGTCCCCCGATGTCATTCGCGACATTCCCTCCGAATCCTGACCCGAACCGTATACTCCTTCGCTATTATGGTGGCTGTGTCCATCTATTATCAGCATCTTGCGAGAAGACTCAAAAGCGCACTGGTCCCGGCGACTGCCGCAAAGCCAAGAACTGGGTGGGGTGATCATACATCGCTTGCTTTGCCGCCTATCAGCATAACAAACAGTCCAGACAGCAACAACAAGCTGTACCAAGAGCTAGACCACCCAGAAATCCGCTTGTCGTTCCGCCGGTACGCCTCTCTCCATAGTAGCCTTGAGGGTATTGACCTTGAGGGTATTGACCTTGAGGATATTGACCTTGAGGGTACGTATATTGGCCTTGCGGATATTGAGGATACCCAGAAAACTGCCCAGGCGGGTATTGTACTTGTTGCTGGTTATAATAGGCCATCTGCGGTCCTGGCTGGTAATATGCCTGTTGACCTTGTGGGCCCTGGATGCCTTCTTGATAGTTACTTGACTGGCCTTGTTGGTAACCATCGTATCCTCCGTTTCCCCCATACGTGGGCTTCGGCGCCTCGGGCTCTCCGTAAGCTGGGGGGTTGTCTCCCCGGCTGGTATTCTTGGCGGCCATGATTTATTCTTTCTACTCCGTAGATGTTACTGCGAATCGACAGAACAACGAGGGACACCCAGTCAAAATGAATGAATGCACAGGACACAGCAATCGAAACGGAAATTTATGGGAGGATAGAAGGAGAGGCAGTGAGGGGATTAAAGGGGAAACCTTGGCAGCGCGTGATCAGAAACCTTGGGTTCTGGGGCGAACTTAACGCTCTTGCTCATGGCCGCTCTCTGGGCATTACGCACGCAAACGACGAGCGCCACACTGGATTACGACAAACCTTCCGGCGCTCGGGGTGAATAGAGGGTCGATTTCGGAGAATGGCGCATCTTAGGCTTTGAGACGGAAAAACTCCATACGATTACGGAGTAGCTTGTAGGGTACCAACAGCAGCCACGGGCTTGGAATCTGTTCTTGTCGGCGGTCACAGCCACAATCTCTCGGGAGCACGGAGTATAAAGATCAAAGATGCTGGGCTACCCACCCAGTCCCAGTGGAGAGGTACACTACTAGGTATGTACATAATAGGCACGCAGTACGAACGATAAGATAATGATCACGTGATTGAGCTCACAGCCACATGTGGCTGCTCCACCAGAAATTGCAAACCGCACCAAATGTTGAGAAATTCGCTGGATTGTTTCGACGGCAAACCCCACGCTCAGAATCAGCCCTTGTAGAATCGCTCCAGCGACGCGGCACACGTCGACTATACGGCAGGGCAGATTGCTTTTTCTTTTCTTTTCTTTTTTTTTTTGAATCGAGGAACTTGGTACTACACAGCAGGCAGTAATCATGGCTACCACCGCGCCGCCCAAGGCCAAGTGAGTGGCCTCCATCTTCAGAACTTGCTTTGCAAAGGCTCGCTAACCCCACCACCGCAAAAAAACAGGCACGACTGGGCCGACGACGACGATATCGAGGAGACCTCCTCCGACCTGCCGCCTCCCCAGACCATCTCTAATAAAGATGGTACTAAGACCATCATCACATTCCGATACAACGATCAGGGCCAGAAAGTAAAGACCACTCGTCGGATCCGCTATGTCACCCAAACCGAGACAGTCAACCCCCGCGTCGCCAACCGGAAAACGTGGGCCAAGTTCGGTTTGAGCGCCAAAGATCCCGCTGGACCTGCCCCCGATACCACGTCCGTCGGCGAGAACATCATCTTCCGACCCAGCGTCTCCTGGCGCAAGGATGCCAAGGAGGAGGGCGCCGACGCGAACGCCCAGGCCATGAAGGACAAGCTCAAGGACAAGAAGGTCAAGTGCCGTATCTGCAATGGCGAGCACTTTACAGCCAGATGTCCCTACAAGGACACCATGGCGCCTGTTGGAGAAACGAGCGGCGCAGATGCGCCCGCCGGTCTGGCAGAGGATCTCTCAGCTGCCACCGGTGCTGCCGGGCCTGGGAAGAAGGGCTCATACGTTCCGCCCGCTCTGCGTGGCGATCGTGGAGGAGCCGGAGAGCGCATGGGTGGATCAAAATACGGCGAGAGGGACGACTTTGCGACGCTGCGTGTCACCAACGTATGTTTGCCACTTCCGCCCCCTTTTCAGATATGTCACTTGCTAACGATATTGTTTTTTGCCAAATAGGTCTCCGAGATGGCGGAGGAATCAGAGCTGCGCGATATGTTCGAGCGTTTCGGTCGTGTCACCAGAGTCTTCCTTGCCAAGGACCGGGAAACTGGTATGGCCAAGGGCTTTGCCTTCATCAGCTTCGCAGACCACAGCGACGCTGTCACGGCATGCAACAAGATGGACGGATTCGGTTTCAAGCATCTTATTCTCAGGGTGGAATTTGCCAAGAAGGCTCAGTAAATCAACAAAAGCCCTTGTTTTCTCTTGTTGCGGGATGGTTGGGAAGATATGGTAATGCATTTGCTATGACTATTTGCTGAATAGCTGATATTGTCTTCTTGTTGTAATATCTTTTTGGGCGTCTCGTGAGTGTCGTGCTTGCGCCTAGGTACCTTACACCTGTGCTGTTTGGCTGTACCACCAGCCTGTTGATCAGTGTGTAATGAGACCTTACCTAAGGTACTTTGTGTACAGTAGAGTCGGGTTGCCATGGAGATCCGTAGGTAGTAGGTACTAATGTAAAAACTCAGTGTGTCTGTGGCGTTGGCAGACAATTCATCGGCTGAACTCTCTCCAGATTACAGTTGACAGTAGGCCAAACTTGCAACAGCCATAGCATGGGGGGAAGTACACGATGACTGAAGAATGATATCGAGAAGAGCGGTATAGCCAAAGCTACCAAATAGTAGTACATAGTACCTACATAGTAGTTCCAAACAAGAAGGTGCCTGTGGACAAGACCCGCTGATATAACCATAACGTCCAATACAAGGCTCTCTTAGACATTCGTCCACAAAAATAGCAAACAGAGCTTGTCCAAGCATCAAGCATCTCTCCACGCTCAGAGTGCCCTCTCCCAATTGGATCAAGTCTGTATTAAATCTCGCTTGTGTGGTGCGAAGCCCTCCGCTAGCGGGGCGTCCATCTGTTGGGCAAATGTGGGGTGCTAGCACCAATCGAACAGCGTATCGCAGGCCAGGATCCCGACTTTCACATGTCTGAGTTTTGGTCTTCGAGTTTCGTGCTGTTAGTTTGCATTCGTCATTTTGCTGGAGAAGTGGGCAGGGGCCCGGGCTCTACAGAAGGTCTGTTTGGCCCGATGCTTGGCAGCGCAGCGACATCACGTTGTTGCGCCCTCACGGCATCCAGCGACTTTGTGCATCTCTACGGGTGATACCTTGTTGACCACAGTAACTCCTATACCTGCGCTCCCTTTGGCCATCCATGACGGCACAATTACTCCGTGCAGAAGCCAATTGTCGCTGCACTGCCTCTTCCCCTTGCGCTCGTATCTGAAACCAACGTTCAGGCCTGCTTTAGCCGACAGCAGCGATTGCGTTAGGGGGCTACCAGCGATTGCAGTGGGCTCCCCCCACTATTGACATCGAGCTTGGCGGCCTTCTGGTGCTAAGGTGTCTCTCCACGCTGGCATGTTGCCGGTAGCAGCGGCGCCCCCCTTCGCCAGAGCTGGGCAGAGGTCACAAGACACCCAAAGCATCCTCGCCTCTTCCGCCGGCTTTTCACTCTTCCACTCTCAACAACAGAAACACAGCATCTATACTGAAGAGGAAAAAAAAAAACGGCCTTCAACAACGCCGTTTTTCGCGCTCTGCGTCGACAAGCGTCAACCGCTTGCCGTATCAAAACACCACTGCTGATCCACGCGCCGCCAGCAAGCAATTCAGAGGCTTCGATATTAGCCCGGAGATCAGCTCGCTTCTAGACTTCGGATTGGTGGCTCCGCCCTGCAATCAACGAACCCAGAAAGGGCCCTGCAGCCGTTTCTCAACAATCTGTCCTGCCGCCCGTGATTGGGCATTCCGAGTTCATGCAGAGGACAGCTAAATAGCCCACAAACTCGCAGCTACCCTCACCCTTCTGCTTCTTCACTCCTGCTCCTCTCCCCTTCTTCAACCTCTTGTCAATTCAGGCCTACTCGGACGATCCTCAACTCCGTCCACCATGAGCACGGCCGCCGACGTCTCGGCTGGAGGTGCTGAGCTGCGGCACCGGCAGGTCCACGATGATTCGTCTGACGAAAGTGGTAGCATCGACCCTGGTCGTACCGTGCCAGCGGAACCGCTGAGCACTGCTCAAGATGCCCAGGATGGTGGCATTGGCAAGCCAAAGAAGACGTTTGGCCGCACACCAGATGGCACAGGTGAGTAGCCTAGTCAAATCGCCCCGTCTTGGCCCTCACAGGCCAGCCATAGAGCTGACCGACGCCTCCCAATTGGGATAGTATTCGTCGTGCCGACTACGCATGACATGGTTTCACAGCTCCTTGACCCGCGTCAGCCCAAGAACCTTTCAGACGTTGTGGTGTTGGCTATTCTGGCATTGCACATTCTGGCAGCATATTTGCTTCCAGCTGGGTACAAGCGCCCCGTATTTGCCGCTGTTTTCTTGTTTTGGAGAGCTTCTTACAACGTTGGCATCGGCATCTTGCTGCACATCCAATCTCACCACCGACGCCTCATTACCTGGGCCCAGCGATGGAAGTTATTCGAGCATCCGAGCACCGGCAACAATCCCCGCCCATGGCTGTACAATCTGCTGAAGCGAGAGCTCGAGGCCAAGATCCCTGAAGACTATGAGTTCGAGAAAGCCCCCATTGAGTACAACACATGGCTCGTCTTCCGAAGGGTCGTTGACTTGATCTTGATGTGTGATTTCGTGTCATACTGTCTGTTCGCCATTGTTTGTGGCCACACTCCAAAGGATGAGAGCATGCTCATCGGAAGCTCGCGCTGGCTACTCGGCATCACCCTGGTCGGATTCAATCTTTGGGTCAAGCTCGATGCGCATCGCGTCGTCAAGGATTTTGCTTGGTACTGGGGAGATTTCTTCTATCTAATCGACCAAGATCTCACATTCGATGGTGTCTTTGAGATGGCGCCCCATCCCATGTATTCGATTGGCTATGCTGGATACTATGGTATCTCGATGATGGCAGCTAGCTACGAGGTGCTATTCATCTCCATCATCGCTCACCTTGCCCAGTTTGCTTTCCTCGTGACGGTGGAGAACCCGCATATTGACAAGATCTACAATCCTCCTGCTCCAAGAGAAAAGACTGGGAGTCGAAGCCCAGTCAAATCCACTGTGGCTTTTGACCTTCCCGCCGAGAATACGTTGATGCGATCTGCCTCCATATCGCAGAAGGACATGCCAGCGCCTGTACACAATCTTGTCGGTCTAGGCAACATGGATCTATTCCGAGTTCCAGATTGCGTTGTCGTTATTCTGCCAATCTACGTTGCTGTGCTTACTTTTGCGACGCCAGCAACGTCTTTTTGGAACGCAGTCTTCGTCGCTCACGCACTCTTGTGGCGGGCATGGTATCATGCTGGCCTCGGCTTCGTGTTGGACCAACAATCTAAATCAAAGATGTGGACTCGCCACTTTCTCAAATATGGCGAGAGCGCTGGCGAAGCCTGGCGCCAGTGGAAAGGCATGTACCACATCAGCATGATCATGTGCAACACATCCTTCATTGCGGCTTGCTGGAAGATGTACAACATGCCAGAAGACTGGGGCTACGGTTTGGTCCTTTTCAAGCACGTGCTTGGGGCTGGATTGATTGCTCTGCAGCTGTGGACTGCTTTCAGCGTGTACGATTCCCTCGGTGAATTTGGCTGGTTCTGCGGTGACTTCTTCTTTGACCACGAAGCCAAGCTTACATACACCTCCATCTATCGGTTCCTCAACAACCCCGAAAGAGTTTTTGGAACTGCTGGCATTTGGGGCGCTGCTCTCATCACCTGGAGCCGAGCCATATTCATCATTGCTCTCGTCACGCAAATCCTAAATGTCCTAGTCATCGCATTCGTCGAGCGACCTCACATGCAGAAGATTTATGGACGAAGCATGCGACAGGAGGCAGGTCTCACCAAATTCATCAAGCGATCATTGCCGCCTCCCGTCAAAGTGTGGCAAGAAAGCGTTGACAAGGTCCTTGACGACACGTCGCACTTTGTCGAAGAGTTTCTGGACAGCGCCCGTCCCAAGTTTACTTCTGGTGTCAAGACTATCGTCCGGGACACATCCGCCCTCTTCAACGTGGCACCCGCACGCCTCACGATTACGAGAATTGCCCCCGACCTAGCAGGGCTGGATCCTAAACAGTATTCGCTCACCATTGAAGGAACACAGTCCCTGCAATCGGCCGTTGATGAGAGAGCTACTGGTAAAGAGAGCTTTTCGGGACGCTTCCCTAAGCTAATCAAGACTAAGACTTTTGAATACGGTGCCCCTCTACGAGTCAAGTGGCGAGCACCCGCAAACCACAGCAAAGAAGACTGGATTGGCCTATATATGGTAACGGATAATCGCCTACGAGACACGACCGAGGTTTCGTCTCTAGGAAGATGGACACCCACCTGCGCTGGCGCCTACGATGCCTCGATGGCACATAATAGCATTATCGTCAAGGAACATCTTGTGGCCAAAGCTGATCCATCAGACCCCGATATGATGGAAGGCGAGGTTGTTTTCCAAGGAGACAAGCTGTGGTGGACGCAAGGCGTCTTCGAGTTCCGATACCACCACGATGGACGCCACACGGTCATGAGCATCTCGGAACCCTTTGAAATCCGCATCGGCAAATTTGACGAAGAAGATGTCGACGTCGACGTTGGTACCAAGGCCATGTACGCTAAAGCTGTCGAGTCGGCTCTTCTACCCATTATCCAAAACTGCTTGGACCGCGATGATGACATTGCGCCAAGCGCCGTGGATGAGAACTTCGGTAGCCATGTGGAGAGAGATGGCAAATATGCCAAGAGAATCGTCTACGCTATCCGGGAGATGTTTGGTGTAGAGTTTGCTCCCGCTGTTGTTCTTGCGGACCGGAGCGTGAGCAAGCTGGCTTGGAGAATCTGTAATGCCAAGGAGGTTTTGGTATGTCATTTGCTCATTTCATCTGCTGCCAGAACAAAACTAACAAATCGTTAGGCGCCTTACAGCATGTCGCACTCGAAGGGTACTACAACACCAGCAAACGAAGAAATGCCCATGAAGGTTTGATGAATATTTCGAGTGTACGAAATACTTGAAAGATATATAGATGGTAGCGCAAGATGGACGATAACTATGATACCAAGAAAGGCGTCAGGATATGAGACAAAAGTGATAGATACAGATCAATAAAGAAACCCCAATCTATGAAGTAGTAGTGGAAGACACACGGCGAACATGATAGTAGGTGCCACTAGTCTGTTGGTCATGCTTTAGATAACTTTTACACGTACGACGCTTGGAGGAGCTGGGGCAAGCAATGAAGATTGGTGGGAATTCTTTGACGTCGAATATCGATAGGATGCTCCTAGCTGTCACTGCTCCCCCACAGAGTTGTGCCTTGCATGAGGACGGCTATTCGGATGTCTCCCGCCGAGGCAATGCATCCAAGAAGACGAATTGCTTTGGTGGGGGTCAGTGGAGGGACCAGCTATCTTTGCGTGACGACTTATGCCTAGCTATGATTAAGATGAAGGGGAAGCCATGAAGAGACTCGGATGATGCCGTGATGTACTGTGGGATACACTCGGATGCCAATTGAAGCTGTTATAGCAGGTATTCACCCATGCAGAGACGGGGGGCGTTTCCTCTCTCTTCTATTCGAGTTGTCTTGTGACAAAGCACGACTACAGCAGCAGAGTCTCGACTATGGATGGCTTACACGAGATCAGGGACAGGCGGGTGCATTGAAGCGCTAGGGACGAGGCGGCAGTAGCGCCGAGGGACAGGCCCGAATGCAGGATGCGGGACCGGCGGTGACGGGGGTGTTGAATGCTTTATTTTAGGTTTTGATGTGTTGATGTCTTGGCTGGTGATGACGGTGACTGATGGACGGGGGTTGCTGGGCCGTTGAGATGGGATATTTGTCTTGCCTGGCGATGGAGAGTTTGGAGAAACACTGATGAATACTAATACTACTAGTATCAAGGCAGATGCCCGTATATAGGTACGGAGTAACGGGTGATACCCATGCTCAATGTTCGGTGAGCTCGTGAGCCTCCCCAACGAGTGAAAGTTCGAGACCAGCTGTCAAATACTAGTAAGACACGTCTAGCTCCAGCAACCCGAGCTGACTTGACCGATTTCCAATCTGTCGCCATCTAGACTTGGATCGATTCGTCCGGTCCGCGAATCCACACTCTCCGCAAAAGGCTGACGGGGGAGGGGTTGGGCCTGTCTTCTTGGCAAGTATTGACTGAGGGTGGTAAAGAGCTGAGGTTGGGATTAGGATTGGGAAACGGGTTCAAGGGGTGTTACGTAGCATGCCAATCCCAACGCCTGACGCCGAGGCCAGATGCTGCCCCCCAAAGGAATGCTATACTTGCATATCATGCTATGTACCCGTTGGTCTGACTTTTGGTAGCCATGTTCGTTGCCTCACAGGTGAGCACAAAATCGCTGAGACACAGCCAAACGAGCTTCTTTCTATGAGATCTAAACCTAGAAATAATACGTCTGCAACATCAAATCCTCGAGGCCACAAATACTACTCGTACGCATAGAAAATGGTTGAAAACAACGGAATCAATATCAAACAATTGATTTTAACCAAGCATTACATTCTTATTTAATTTTAAACGCGCGCTACAGCGCTATTTTAGATGTGTGCTACAATAGCAAAAATCTGCCCAAAAAAATCACCTACCAAAACCGCCCAAATATGAGGTACCTACAAACAAGTGGCTACTAAAAGCCAGACTAACGGGTACTGGTGTTTCGGACAAGAGACAAGAATAAACAATAAAAGGGCCAAGATGCTCGCAAAGAATAGATTCCCGTCTCTAACAAAGGGCCGTTCCAGCTGCAGCCCCCCAAATACAGCCATCTTTTGCCCCCACCTTGTCAGCGGCCTCGAGCTGATTGTTCCTCCTTCCCAGTTGGGCAGGCGATGTCACTGTAACAATGCCCATTCGTCATCAGGGGATTCCATCAAACGGCCTCGCGGATATTCCGTCGATACCATGTATTCTTGCATGCAGCTGTCTTTTTTTTCCAGCAGGACGAGATCTGCGGTGCGTAACTGACAAGTGTTGGGGTAACAAATGCTGTGAATCAATTGGTGGGTAGTGTTGTATCCGGGATCACCTCCATGCCATATGGTAATGGGCGGGGAGAAGCTCAACGCCGATCTTATAAATAGTGCTTGGACGTGTCTCAGATTCTTTCTTCCTCTTCTTTTTTTTTTCTTGGAGCAAGCTCTCTTCTGTTTTTCATCTTGTTCACAGCCCCTTCACTTGTCTTTGTCGTGCCAATTGAGTCCCTCCCGGCATCACAGCATCGTCTTACACAATGCCTAGCCGCCGTAACCTCCGGAAGAGCCTCGCGGCAACCCTGCTGTGCGCCGGCAACCTTGCCTCCGCCGGTTTGGTGTACGTCTCTTCGTACTCCAAGACCGTCACGACGCTCAGCTACACGCATGGCCAGAACACGGGCATCCAGAAGCTGAGCCCCATTGCCGTGTCTCAGAGCTGCTCTGACAACCCTTCGTGGCTAACTCTGGATTCGCCCGACTCGATTCTGTACTGCATCAATGAGGGCCTGAACACGCCCAATGGTACTCTGACTGCCTTCAAGACATCTCCTGGTGGCAGTCTGCAGAAGCTTGGCCAGGTCAGCACCACCAATGGCCCTGTGAGTGGCGTCGTGTTTGGCAATAACCGCCACGGCTTGGCCTTGGCTCACTAGTAAGTCTCATTAATTCAATGATTGAGCACTAACTTGGCCGAATATGTAAATCAACAGAAAAGCTAATCGTGATTTCTTTACAGCGGTGGCTCTGCCTTTACCACTTGGGATGTCTCCGACCCGAACAAGCTGAAGCTCCTTCAAACCAAGACCTTCAAGCTGACCGGTCCTCCCGCCCGCCCTGACCGTCAAGACGCGCCTCACCCTCACGAGGCCGTCCTCGACCCCACTGGCAAGTTCCTGCTCGTCCCCGATCTGGGCATGGATCTCGTCCATCTCTACTCCTTCGATCCCAACACTTTGGCTCTCAAGGACATCACACCCCTCAGCGTCAAGCCCGGCTCGGGCCCTCGACACCTTGCCTTTGTGGTCAAGGGAAGCAAGACATTTGCCTACCTCGTCACTGAACTGGGCAACACCATCATTGGATACAACGTGACTTATCCCAATGGTCAGATCAAGTTGACCGAGATCTTCAGCATTCCCACCCACGGCGCGGGACCTGCCGAGCCCAGCAGCTATGCCGCTGCCGAGGTTGTTGTTTCTGTAAGTTCAATCATTCCACGCCAGATATACCTCGTACAAGAATCCAGGCTAATACACATTCCTAGCCCGACTCCAACTACCTCATCGTCTCCTCCCGCGCTGAGAACAGCACCACCATCCCCGACTTCGACAACCCTTCAGTCAACATCCCCTCCGACCCCCTCATCAACTTCAAGATCGACGCTGCCACTGGCCAACTCAACCTGCTGCAAGTCGTTCCCGCTGGCGGCCTGTTCCCCCGCCAGTTCTCCATCAACAAGGAGGGCAACTTGCTCGCCGTTGGCCTGCAGAACAGCGGCCGTGTCGTCTTTGTCGACCGCTGCCCCCAGACTGGCCTGCTGGGAGACTTTGTGGCGTTTGCGGATATCGATGGACAGATTACCTCGGCTGTCTTTGCGTAAATAATGACCATCTTGGAGGCTTTGGTCGATTTAGCTTGTTCGATTTCTGATGTGGATGTAATATTGGAATAAGCTTTGTGTATATGACGAGTTCATGACTGTATATAGCTTATGACGGAGTAAAAGAAACTGTGTTATTCTGCTATTTATATAGTTTGCACAATGCAACCCCTGTGATGGCAGCGCTTTTGCAAAGTATTTTGTTTCAGGATGAGCTTCTGCCTCTCTGCAAGTGCCGATTTGTCGCTCGTCGAATCAGTGCAACTATACTACTAGGCAATAATACCCACCCATTCGCTTCCTCATATCCACCCTTCTTTTCTCAGCGTCTTCCGCCCTTCTCGCTACAAATCATCCAAGTGGGTATTAGTCACGATGCCAGTAATCTTCTTGTGGCACGTGAAATCATGTTGCACTGCGATATCGCCTGAGGATGCACGAGCGTGTCCGCACCAGCCGTGAAACTACCTCGCATGCCTGCGTCGGAAGCACTACTGCATGGTATTCATGTAGACAGGCACAAGCGCATGCACGTAGGGTATGGCGCTATATATACCCCTACGCTGGTATGGGATACGATGCACACAAACTCTCGTGTGTGAGGCCATTCCGGCGGCTAAAGAGGATGCTGTGATTCGGTCCGACCCACCAATTGTTACTCGATTCTCGAGGTTATTGGTGAGGCTGTTGATTGCAATACAGCAGCTGTTTGGATAAACCAACATCTTCGTACCTTGATGCAACCTGAGCACCTTGACTGTTAGTATGGACCAAAGAGGTTTAGGGTTTTCTCTACCCTTCCTCTGAATTGGCTTTGGGGGTTGAGAAGGATGCCTGGTGGCGCCTTTGGAGATTTTACCGTTTCTGGCAATGTACCTTGGCAATACCACCAATGCCACCTCATTACACATTGCAGCTTGCAGGCCGCTAATACTCTCTCGCCTTTGCAAAGCCAATGGCCAGGAGAAGCTCTCCAAATATCTCAAAGACAAGAGCTCCTCACCATGGTAGTCTCCAGTCCTCTTAGTCGACCTCGTCCCCAATGCCCGTGCCGTGGCTTCGGCACCGGATCCAAAACCAGGCCGCAAAGGTACATCTTCTGTAGGCGCCGGTGGAGGCAACGGGCCGGGCGAGCGACGCCGCAAGGGGGCCGAGCCGCAGACTAGCTTCAAGCCCGATGATTCGACGACCCAATCCCCACGTGAGGGCGTCAAGTGTGTCTCATGAGGAGCTGCAGGGAGGAGTCAGAGGGTAGCCTGAGGAGAGAACTTGGTGTGAGGCAGACAGACTGACAGGGGCAGATAGTCAGGTCATGCTGCCGCTTCACAGGCCAGGGAGGCTGCCGGCACAGCCTAGAGGGAGTCACGAGCCGCCTGTCTGGTGAATGATTCGAGGAGAAGCCGAAGGGAGAATGCGGTCGAGATGCAGGCAAGAGGTAGTACCTGGCAAAGCCAGCACAGTATGTTCATGCATGCTGTTTCGTCGCTTCCGCCAGAGTGTCTAGCGGCTTATGCAAGGTGAAGTGTGCGCTTCAGCGCATGCATCTTGGGATTGGTGATGATGCAGGGAAAAGATTAAGGCACTGAGATATCGCTGCTTGCACGGAGTCTCTTGGCGGTACCTGGTACACCAAAATATTACGAGCCTCCATGGGCAAGCACGGAATCCATCCATGCCTTAGACTGGCAGGCAGCACCTTCCCATCGCCTTCCCCTCCAACCCCACACGTGATGTTTGTTTCGCCAGCCATTTTTACCACAAGAAGGCCAACCACCGCCATTTGATCATCTCGACTCCTCCCGGAGCACGAATCCTTCTCTTTTGCTCTTTCGGATTCTCAATCTGCGGTGTTCAATTTTGTTCTCTTGCATCAGACTGCCCACGCAATACACGCTATCCAACCCCAAAGTCTCCAAAGGCCCCCCAATTTTACCCTTTCATCCCACTACAGGTTTTTTTCCCCTCCCCTCTTTTTGCGCAGCAAGCGCCGGCCTAGCTCTGCTGCATCCTTTGTTTTGGTGCGTGTTTCGCAGGCGCAGGTTCCGTGTCTCCGTTTTCAGAGCGGACAAGAATTCACGCTTCATCCGCCACGTCTATCAAGCCTCTGGAGCGCCAGCTTATCTGGGGGCCTTGTCTCCTCTTCCCCAGGCGCATCCTTTAGGCCAGAGTGCCCTTGCACCACAAAAGGCTGTGAGGGTGAAAGGCGGCCCAGTGAAACACAAACCCAAAGTCCTGGCAGCCCAATCTGCTACGCCTACTACGCAAGGCAGCATTTCCCTTGCCGCGGCTTTTTCTTCTTTGTCTTATTTGTCGTCTCCCTCTCCTCCTCATCCCTTTATCTCTCTCCATTTCTGCTCCTATCCTCTCTTGGATTTCCATCATCGCTCGCTTTTCCCCTCCGTGTGCCTCTTTGGCGTCTTATCCAACGGCGTTCTCGCAAAGGTGGTCATGCATGTTGTGACCCCTCAACTCCAATCAGAGTATTGTGGGATGCTATAGTTGGTGCAGCGTGGACGTTCCTGACTGGCCCATGAGGCTGCGATCGCTCCTGCATAACCCGACTGCACCATCTTTTTTTTTCTAATCCCCCTCTCGCGTCCCACCCCTTGATAGAGCTGAAAAAAAAAGACAAAAGGGGGGACTCGTTGGATTGAGCGCCCTTTTCGTGCTCTGTCTTCGCGAGAGAGAGTGTGTGTGTGTGTCTTAGCTCACACCCGTTTGTTTTTCTTCTCCCCCGCCGCTGTGTGCGCGTGGTAGCCTAATCAAACCCCAACGCTGTTGTCTGTGGTGGTGAGCAGATAGAGAGACAGGATAAGAAGCACAGCAGGAGGATCAGACGCTGAATCAGACGCAACAAGTCATAGCAGGTGTTGCTGTGGCTCTTCTGTCCACTTCTGAGCCAAAGACAATATGCGGTTGGAATCAGGTCAAAATCCCGGTGCTGCCACCGTCCGCTCTGGACGGCGAAAGCTAAGACCGGGCGAACCAAGCGATTGGAATCAAAAGGCCAACGATGCGGCTCCGCAGCCTCATACTCGCGGTACAGTCCAAATACAACGGCGTCTGGATCTGGCAACAGCACCGTCGCCGCCGCAGCTGACGATGCGCAGACGGGAACACAGCAATTCCAAAGCTGTAGATGCCACTGCACCCGCTCCCACCGTGCCTGCGACTGCTGCTGCTGCTGTTGCCGCCGCCGTTGCGAATGGTGGCCGCTCCAACATTCCACCATGGCAACCGGGGCTTAGCAGGGCTGCTTCGGATGCCTATCGTCGCCCAAACGGCACGTTGATGGACTCGTACGATGGAGAGGATGAGTCTGCCAACGAGCAACAACCTCCGCGCCGTACGAGGAGGAACTCTTCACCTCCAAACCACGCTCGTCGCAGATTAATGCCCGGAGCGTATTCCGAACCCTCGACACACAGATCAGCGAGCGTCTCATCATTCGGCGGTGATGAGGATGACGATCACGGCCTCGAGGTGGAGGAAGTGCCACCTGACGGCTCGTCTCCTCATAGCAGACGGCATCTATCTAGCCGTGATGACGATTCCTCAAGTGATAGACACCGCTATCGAAAGAGATTTACACCGCGGCGATATTATTCCGACGACGACGACGAGCGGGAATCTGATGCCCCGCTTTCGCGCAGCGAAATGGGTTCTACTTCACATACGCGAGAGTCCTCCAGAGTCCGTGAGAGGAGCGAGTCGGCACACAAAGCTCAGCGCTACCAGTTGACGCATGTCATTGAGGGTTCGCGGCCACCAGTAGCATCGAGAAAAAGGTTTGTCCTCTTCACAATTATCCCTCATTCTTGCTTTTACGAGTCCAAGTTAACGAAATTAGCTCCAATAATAAGTTGACTAGGCGAGCAACATCAACTGGGAGAGACGGCGTAGGGTACAGATCGGCAGAATCAGCCTTCGGGGATCGAGATCCTCGAAGGTCGTTTACCATGCGATCTGCTCGTAGCCTTAACGGCTCGACTTCGGGGCCCGCTCGTATCTTGGGAAACATTTTTGGTAATGCTGCTTCCGGGCCTGCTTCCGGGCCTGCCTCTGGGCCTGCCTCTAGGCCTGTTTCCAGGCCCGCCTCCAGGTCCAGACCTTCATCGCCAGACAAATTTTTCAAACTTGAAAAGCAAGCCAAGACAGAGAAAAGGAAAGGGTAAGACATTAATACACTCTCTTGTTTCTAGGAGTGAAAAATGAAGTCTAACATGAATCAGGGTTGAATGCGTCATTTGTATGGAGGATACTCCGTCGTCAAAGGGAGCTGACCTGAAATGCGGCCATCGCATGTGCAATGCCTGCATGAAGCGCAGTTTTGAAATGTCGATTCACGACCCTCAACACATGCCCCCGCGCTGCTGCTCAAAAAGCTACATCCCACTCAAGCATGTCGATAAGCTATTCGACAATGCCTTCAAGAGGACTTGGAATCGCAAGTTTGCTGAATACTCGACTGGGAATCGAGTTTATTGCCCATCCAAGCGTTGTGGTGAATGGATTAAGCCGACTAGCTTTTACCGGGGCGAGGACGGGAGAAGAGTCGCTCGCTGCGGTCGTTGCAAGACCAAGGTTTGTCCAAAGTGCAGTGGTAAATGGCATAACTCTATCGAGTGTCCTCGTGACGAAGAAACGAACAAGTTTCTCGACCAAGCAAAGGAAGAGGGCTGGAAGAGATGTTATAAGTGTAAATCCATGGTTGAACTCAAAGAAGGATGCAACCACATGACCTGGTAAGTTGACTCCCTTTTCTGTTGACTCTCCCATCACATTGGTCCCATTCCGTCACTAACAGTGAATGAAAAGCCGATGCGGAGCCGAATTCTGTATGATATGCGGCACAAAATGGAAGACCTGCAGCTGCCCGTGGTTTAACTATGAGAATGGAAGTAACCCATGGGAAAACAACCCAATTCAGGACTTGAATATTCCCACGGAAGACCTGAGAAAGATTCTTCGGGCTAACAGACCGAATTCCATGGAAGAGCTGCGATCTTACTCAAGGCCTACTTCCTCGATGCCTGCAGCAAGGTCACGACACCAGACCTACGAGGAGGAAATGCTTTTCCGCCGGCTCCAAGAGCAGCGTGATGCTGATTTTGCCAGGAGACTGCAGGTCTCGGATGAGCATGACGGCGAGCATGAAGATGATCGCGATGATCGCGACCATGACCGTGACCGTGATCGTGACCGCGATCGAAAGCGTGATCGAGATCGTGGTCGAGATCGTGATCGGGAGCGAGAGCGCGAGCGCGAGCGCGAGAACCCCTTTGCTCCCATCACACCCGACGTAGATGAGGATGAGGTGGACTTTGGACTCGGTGGCAGCAAGCATTATCCGATTGAGGACTATAGACGAACAAGCATGCCAACCTTACCTACCGCTGCCCCAGCCACGCAGCCGCTGCCACCTTACAGCAGCTACGTTTCCGGTGTCAGTCGTGCCAGGGGTCCGCAGCGCAGTGGTTCAATGGAGCAGCGTCTGGCTGAGAGATTATCAGAGAATCGTCCAGAGCGCCGGTCGGGAGGTCCATCTCCTCCAGCGCCAGCCATGCGGCCCCACGTCATACATTCGAGAGATGCTACTCTTGGGCACACTCCAGACATGGGCGTCGGCATGGCTCTGGGCGCAATGGGGAGGGGTTCTATGCCACCACCGTATGCCCCCGTGCCGGCGATGCCCTCACCTGGACTGATGAGGCCGAATCCCTTTGCAGGAGATGTGTACTACGACAACGCCTACACGACAACGCCAAGATCAGTTCATGATCCGTATTACTACGGAATGGACACTGCTGAAACTGAGCTCCCCTCTCCCCGGCGCAGATCAAGACGCAGTGGAGAAGAGCGCGAGAGACCCAAGTCATCGACTTTGGCAGGATTGACGGGATATGGGCGGGGTGCGCATCGGGTATCCGAGTGGAGGAGTTTTGTTGAACCAGGAGTTCCTGATGGAGAGTGACTTGTGCTGTGAATGGGCGACTCACTAGTATGCGAATATCCCAAGTAAGACCGAAATTGACTAGTTACTAAATACTTGGGCAGCAATAATGTTTCGACCATTTCATGTATTAACATGGCCGTATTGAATAAACGGCAAATCAATTTGATGGCGGCAGTTGATGGCTTACCTTTGATGAGGTTCGCATACTTGGTTTTATATATTTCATAAAAAAAGAAAAAGGTGATGATGATGAAGTTTATGAGAATGATAAAAAGATGTTTCTACTACTTGCTTTTACGCTACTCTCATTGGCCATTGTTTTCTGTCATTGCCTCACTTCACTTGTGCCCCTCAACACCATGCCTGACGAACGCTAGAAAAGACGTGCATTCCAGCAAAAGCCGCACAGGATATAACGCATTGTATTATAGCACAAGTGTCTCCGTTAACAAAGAAGCAAGAGACTCGGTACCTCGACGCTAAATATCCCCTTTTAAACCCTTCATTTTATACGGGGTACAGAACCGAGAAGCCAGGATAAGGATGGACGCAGTGTCTTCCATTCACATGCCAATCTGAATCTGAACAAGGCCAGGTCGCGTGACGCCACACACCGCCCCAGACGGAATCAAAACGAGCCTCGTGCCCGCATGCCCTGCTTGGGCGTGAGTGGCTAATAAGAAATAAGAAATAAGAAATAAGAAGATTTGAGCCCAGGGCCAGACCAGGCGTATCTAGCGCGCTAAAATTCTAAGAAGCGAAACGATATGCTGAAAGGGGGGGGCCTTTCTGATGACGATGACGGCAGTAAGTGTCTCGCAGCGCGCAGCAGTGCGGCGCTTTTTGCAAGTACTACAGTACTCCGTAGCGTCATATTTTGGAGAGGCTTGAATCGCTTTCATGCAGCGGGAAAACGGGGTTCCCGACAGATCCGTTCCTCACCTTGGGTAGGCAGTGCCTTGGCACGGTACAGAGGACGCCGGTATCACGTCGTATCTCGAGTATTACAGCTTACAGCACAAAGCGTATTAGCGAGTAGGTATAGGTTGCGTATTAATATTGCGTATCCATCCATTAGTACTACTAGGTAGGTAATACCGGTGCAGGGCGATCTACTACAGTTACCTAGTAGTATTACAGGTGCTATAATGTATACGAGGGCCAACCAGATACTGACGTGTACAAGTGCTCCGTAACCCCGTCCGCCGGCACCGTCTCCCTGCACATGCCGCCGCCGCCAATCTGGAGCGACCAATTTCTCTTTTGCTCGCAACTTTAATGCAGAGCACACAGGACGCCACTCTCAATCTGCTACCATCCCACCTACGAACCATTCCCTTTGATCTTCCCTATCTACCCATGCATGACTTTAAATTACCCTTCAAATGAGCGTTTGGCCTGTTGACCTGTGCACCATCATATCGTTTCGCATCGGGAGCCGGGGTCGAGGATAATGTAGATGTTTAATACGTCTGGATTCCAACCCAAACCCAAACACTGCCTCTCTGTCGTATGGGCTGCTCGATCCTGCCTCTCCTTTCCTCCACTCCTATTCCAACCGAACATTCAGAAAACCCATTTAGAACCGCGTTACAATCACCAGATCTCCTTGGATATACATCTACGAACGAGACCAGACGAACGACCGAGCGAGCGAAACAAGCGAAACACCGAAACACATAGTTGCAGCTTAACGCAACTGCATTAGAGCGGCGGGGCCTTGCGCCTCCCGAAAGCCAAGGAAGATGCTTCTCATCCACCAGACTGGCAGCGTCAGGATTGGCGAGGTTGTCCGCTATACCGTCACCTACACGCCCTCGCAGGACCGCATCCTGCCGTCGCCGGAGCGGCTGCATGTGCGCATACGCAACACGTCCAGCATGGCCCTGCGAGCGGCCTTTGTCCACGGCCCATATACGCTGAGCGTGGCGGCGTATCCTGCCAAATTCAACCCCAACGAAAAGTTCCCCAGCCCGCGCCGCTATGGCGTCCCCGAGTTCGAGCCGATGCTCAAGGCCGGAGGGACGTGGGAGTGCGAGCTTGTCGTGCCGGAAGACATACGGCAGGCAGCGGGGACGGGAGGCCATGGCACGTTTGGCAGCGGCCCGGAGCACGATGCCGAGAGCGTGAGCTGGGTGATTGAGATTTCGTCACAGGTCATCTTCTCTACATCGGCCGCGGTGGGCTACGAGCTGTTAGTAGCGAGAGATAAAAAGTCATTGAACCTGGCCTCTTCGGCCCCTGTGGTGGGCGGCCAGACTCAGGTGCCGCAGCCAGGAAAGTTGGTAGACCACCAGCAGAGCATCGGCGCCAAGGACGGGCATCATGCAGCACAGCCTCGCGGGGTCTTTTCAAGGGCGATACATGTCAAGGTGGAAGACACAGCAACCTTGTGGAACATGCCACGGCTACCTGCATGGGATGATGCTGGTGAGAAGAGGGTCAAGGACCGGCCTGCTGCCGACAAGCCTGTCGAGAGCACCGTCAAGACCGGTGATGCGGAAACTGAAGAGGAGCCGCTTCCGCGGAAGCAAAAGAAGGTTCACCTTGTCATCCTAACACATGGACTGCATAGTAATCTGGGCGCCGATATGTTGTTCATGAAGGAGAGCATCGATGCTGCTGCAAAACAGGCCAAGATTGATGCCAAGGCGAGAAGAGCAAAGAAGCGTGCTGAAGCCGAAGCCGAAGCCGAAGCCAGTACCGAAGACGGCAGCAAGACAAAGGACGGGGCTTCTTCAACGGGAAGCGAAGAAGATGACGAGGATGAGGACGAAGAGGTCATCGTGCGAGGATATTCTGGGAACGCCACCAAGACAGAAAAGGGAATCAAGTATCTCGGCAAGAGGCTGGCGAGATATGTCCTCTCCATGACATACCCAGACCAGCCCTTTTTGCCGATAGGAGGAAAGGGCACTTTTGAAGGGTTTTCCCAGGGGCTGGGCGATCAGGGGGCGCGCAACCTCATGCAAGCTCACAAACACAGTACCGTTGTCAAGGCATCCAACCCGGAGGGAGCACACGACCGCAGCAAAATCCGGAGACCTTACAAGATCACGAGCATCAGCTTCATTGCGCACTCGCTGGGCGGCCTGGTCCAGACTTACGCTATTGCGTACATACAAAAGCACTCACCTCGATTTTTCGACGTTATAAGACCTATCAATTTCATCGCACTAGCTACGCCCTTTTTAGGCTTGAGCAATGAAAACCCCCTCTACGTCAAATTTGTGCTCGATATTGGTTTCGTAGGGAGGACGGGGCAGGACTTGGGCCTGACGTGGAGGGCACCGACGATTGCACGAAGCGGTTGGGGTGCCATTGTGAGCAACCTAGGCGAATCTGCTCACAAAAAGGTTTACGGGGAATCACTGCCCGAGTCCAAGCCTCTACTGCGAATCTTACCCTCGGGGCCTGCGCACAACGCCCTCAAGAAATTTCGGAACCGAACGGTGTACTCCAACGTAGTCAACGATGGCATCGTTCCGCTGCGCACGAGCTGCCTGTTATTCTTGGACTGGCAGGGTCTGGGAAGAGTCGGCAAAGCAAGGAGAGATGCCGGCCTCGTCGAGACGGTTGTGGGATTTGGATGGGCAGAGCTCACGGGTGCCAACATGGGATCGTCGCGGCAGAAGCTGCAGACTCTTCCGGATGACGAGATAGACTCGGGGGCGACGACCCCCAATGGTACCAGCAGTACCAACGACAGCAACAGCCACCAAGTGCCGCAGCCGTCTAATGATGTTCTCGCCGAAGACGACCGGGCCAGTCTCCGCTCTATTCCAGCAGTGTTTGCAGAGGAGCCACCGGAGAGCCCGGGAGATAACGTGCTTCACACTCCACTCACTGGATTCTTTAATCTATTTAGGAGTAACGACCCTCCAAAGGAGCAGCCCGTGACGGAGAAGCAGAAGCGAATACTACGCAGGAGCCAGACGCTCAAGAACAACGGAGATGCGTCTAGCACTCCCGGCAGCTCCAATTCGTCCGATGCAGGCAAGCGACCCGGAAAGGCAACGGCAGGGCACGAGCTTGAGAACAACACGGAAGGTCTGACGGCGCCGCCCAGGACCACGTTCTTTGAATCTGCCGGTGACCTGCTGAATCCCAAGATTCCGGATGTGGAGTGGCTCATTGATCCGTCGAAGCGGCCGCGGACAATCTTCCATGATCGAGTGTACCATCCGACCGACATCCCCTCACCGCCCATGAAGAAGCGGACTAACTCAGCGCGAAGTAAGATGAAGCTCAAGTCCTCGTCTTCGTTGTTGCTCTCGCCCGGCGGCAGCGGCTCGTCGACGCCGCATTCTGGGATTAATCACGAGGATTCAATGGCCTCGGCCAAGGATTACGATGACACCGCAAACACGGGTCCTGAGAAGCAGCCTAACGAGGTTGTCGACGGCTCGAGCATGCGTGTAGAGGAAAAGATTTCGCGCGGATATCACAAGGATTTGTCGTGGCGGAAGGTGCTTGTCAAATTGGAACCGGATGCCCACAACAACATATTCGTTCGCCGGATGTTTCCCAACGCTTACGGTTGGCCGGTCATCAAGCACTTGGTTGATTCTC
The DNA here is from genome assembly GCA_010015515.1 of Trichoderma sp. TW21990_1. Taxonomy (NCBI): domain Eukaryota; kingdom Fungi; phylum Ascomycota; class Sordariomycetes; order Hypocreales; family Hypocreaceae; genus Trichoderma; species Trichoderma sp. TW21990_1. The sequence continues at coordinate 1,112,318 of ML974118.1, forward strand.
ACTTTAGCGACTCGGCCGTCTCACGATTACGTACCGACGACGAGTACATGGGCGAGCGGGCTTTGGACATTAACCAACCCCCTGGCGCGGACGGTGGCGAGACGAAAACAGTGTCTATGAAGCAAGCCCGTGGCCTTGCTCCGGAGCCGACGAATGCGAGCGAGGCTCGGGAGGCGCTCGACGAGGTGCCTCCCCTGCCGAGGACGCAAGACACTGATCGATCTTCCTTGACGAACCACAGCCATCAGGGTGATAGAGGGGATTCGATGTCGTGGAGTGAGCGCGACTGGGCGAGTAGCGAGAATGAGAGCGATTTGGATTTTGTTAATGATGGAGTTGGCGACAAGAAATTAGATAAACCAAAAGAGAGTCAAGGAGGAAGACTTAGTCCTTCGTCGTGGAACTGGACAGAGAAGATTGTCGGCAAGGGGGCTATGAAAGCAAGAAGCAAGAGTCCAACGACAACGACGACGAGAGGGGCTCAGTGAGGAGGGTCATATGTGTATGACATGGGAGAAAACATTCCTTTCAGATACGACATACATGGCATTGGCATACTCTGGTATAGTAGACGGTAGATGCGAATTGGTAGCAATCGGGTGCTCTGGGGGTGAAAAAATTCTTTAAAGGCTATTGAATATGAGCGAGATTTGTTTGATCATTGAGCCATGCGTGATAAGAGTTAAATGGATCCATCCACCCACCAATCAATAAAAAAGAGGTTGTCTGTCTGCGTAGGTAGGAAGGATGAGATGATGGTATTGAGCATAGAAACAAGCAAAAAAAGAACAACTATGGACGAACGGGGAATCGAACCCCGGACCTTTCCCATGCGATTAGGCAACTCGAAGGTCGCACTATGCTAAGGGAAAATTATACCACTAAACCATCCGCCCGTTCGCTGATGTATGCACATCTGCAAATTCAATACATGAGGACTGGCAAAATCTTTTTCTGTGAGAGGGATTGAGTTTGATGATAGGGTAGGTAAATTCGGAGAGCGTGAGTTCAGAGCGATAAAGACGATGAAGTAAGTGAAGTGGTGCACGAGTTTATGTTTTTATAAGATGTATGAGGTAAGAAATTAAAATGGCATTAGCTGCGTATATTATTTGGTTTGTTCTCATCTTTCGTAGTGAAAATCGATTTCATGGGTGCCGAAATACTGAGCTGTGATGTTAGATGCTCAGATTAATGAACACATGGCCAAGTTACAGTACCTGAAAAAATGACCTCATTTCTTCAGAACATAGAATAATCTCCATTTTTCTCGCCGACTTCTAGACTCCGAGCATCCATCTAGCCCAAGCCAGCAAAACCCCCCCCCCCAAAAAAAAAAAAAAAAAAAGAAGCAAAAACCACAGCCCGCCATGATGCCCATGTGCGTCACTGTTTGGCCCGCCGGCATTTGCTCCCAAAAGCCAATTCTCCCCGATTGAGCCTAGCACCGCTCGCAGCTCAAATCACATAGCAGTATAGCTTTATCTACATGCAAGGGATTTCGGTGATTTTTTTTTTTTTTCTTCTTCTATGCTTCTGTCATCTTCTTGTTTCCCACTTTGGCCCCTCCCATCCTTTTGGAATTTTTCTTTTCTCTTTCTTATTCTCATCTTTTTGGTTGTTATTATTTTTTCCTTTTTTTCTTCTGGTTATTGCATTCGCCGTTCTTTCCGCTTCTGTATGGGCTTGACGGATTGCTTGCGGCGCAGTGTCTTGACCCGCTTGTGACGTCTTTAGTATTAGCTCCTAGCTGATCCAGATCTATCTCCAGAGGGGGAGATTCTTCTTCTTCTCCTTCCAGCAAACAGCTAGCTGCCCGCAGAGTTTATACCCTCCCTTGCCCTCCCTTCAATTCAACCGCCGAGAACCAGCACCGCCCAGAATGAGGATCTACCTGCTCCCCGTGTCCACGCGGCGCACGCTGCTCTACGCCAACCGCCTCAACGCCGCCTCGCACGACGGCAGCCTCGTCGACCGCGGCGCCGCCTTCGCCGCGCGCAAGTGGGCGCAGTGGGAGAAGATGGAGCGCGGCTGGCAGCGCAAGGTCGTCGACTACGGCAACCAGGCCTTCCGGCGCATCCCCTTTGAGGAGTGGGGGCTCAAGTCGGTGCCGCCGCTGTCGGCACGGCGCCGTGACGATGAGCTGCGGGGCCGTGATTCCGTCCAGCTGGTGTTTCCGCCGGCGGCGATCCCGGAGCACAAGGCGGAGGGGGTGGTGCGGAAGTTGGCGACGGAGAGGCAGGCGTTGCACCGGCAGAGGCTGATATGGTGCTTTGTGGGCATGCCTATAACGGCGCCTTTGGGGCTGGTTCCTCTGTAAGTTTGGATTTCTAAAAGGAAAGAGACGAGAGAAGAGAGGAGAAGATTCAAGATAAGGGGTGTCATCAAAACGAGAGGAGACGAGAGATTGTAGACAAGAGACAAGAGATGGGAAAACAACAAAAGTGAGGAAGCAAGAGAGAAGAGCAATCCCGACTAACAGGACACACACCACAGAGTCCCCAATATCCCCTTCTTCTACCTCGTCTACCGCGCCTGGTCCCACTGGCGAGCCATCAACGGCGGCAAACACATCCAATGGCTCCTCCAGAACAACCTCCTCCACCTCGCTCCCTCCAAAGAACTCGACCAGCTATACACAAAGGACGGCCAGGCCCCCGCCCACGAGCCCGACGGCAAGGAGCAGATGCTCATCACCCAGAAGCAGATCCAGGACTTTTCAGAAACCCTCGACTTGCCCGCCGTCGAGATTGAGCTCGAGAGGGCTATTTGGCAGGTTGAGCGTGCGTTGGGCAAGGAGCAGCAGCAGCAGCAGCAGCAGCAGCAGCAGCAGCAGACGGAAAAGTCATCTGAAGAAAAAGACAAGCAGTCATGAGAAAAGAAGGAAGAAAAAAAAGCGAGAGAAGCTTTGTAATGTTGATGAGTCAATGAGTCAAAATCAATGGGCGGGCGGGCTTTGATGAAAAAAAGAAAAATATGGGGTTTTTTGGTTTTATACTTATCGGAGGGGAAGGGGAGGGGATTATATACAGGATTCGAATAGACTGGCGGCGGCGGGGAGGATTGCTTATACGAAATGTAACGAAACTTTTTTTTGGGGGGGTTACAGCTGTACATGAGACAGATACGACATCATCTTACACACTACGTTATATCAGCGATGCGAGGAGACTCTCCAAGTCTTTAAAAGCTGCATTTCCCTTCTTCACTAGAAATTTGCAAATCGTATTCAACTAGGCTCTCTCAAGATTCAACAGCAAATAATAATGGACTAAAAGTACAATTGACAACCGCCCATGCCCCCCCAATGGACTCATTGCCTTCAGTACACATTATATATAAGCTCCTTGTTTTTCCTGATATACCAAAATTAACGTGTCAGTTGATTACGCGTAAACAGATGTAAAAAATAACAAAAACAAAAAACGAGTGATTAGTAAGTAGTATTAAAACCTCTCTCCAACGCCGGTTTCATATTAGGTTGTACCCAAACATGTCTCAATCCATCATTCTGTTCTTTACAAAAAAGGCCTGTATTTGTATATCTTTCCAAAAACAATATTATTATGTTTATCCAGAGGCAGCAAGGTCGGAGATGAAGGTGGCCTCTGTGAAGAGCTGGCCATCCTCGGAAATCTCCTCGTCGCCGACCTTGAGTTTCAAGGTGGTCTTGGGGGCGAACTAGAGGGAAGGAAAGGGAAATGTTAGCCTTGTGGGGAGAGACAATGATACAAAGACCACAAACCTGGTAAATGTAGGGCTTCGTTCCAGCGGCTGCGGCCACAATCGTCTTGACGAAGCCGGGCACCTCGGCCATGACGTCAACCCTGTCAACACGGTCTCCAAGGGCGGCATCAATGACAGCCGTGATAGGCTTGCTGTCCTTGCCGGATGCTGACCAAGAGAATTCGACCTGGGTGGGCTCGGGCCAGTCGCTGGTGGTGTCCTTCTTAGAGGCCTTGTGCGTGGCCTTGTTGTTCTCGGTGCTAACGGCAATGATCTCCCCGTCCTTGACAAGGGCGCCGACATTGACGACGGTGTTACCATAGGAGGGAGGAGTGGTAAACTCCATCATGATGGCAGAGTGGTTGGGGCCCTGGAAGTTGGCAAAGTTCCACCGTGCGGCGGCGTGATGCGGCTTCATGCCCTGCAGAGCGTAGATGTAAATGGCCTGACCCTTGAGGTCTACTGGGCCGTCCTTGGTAGTGATGGTGCCCTCCGCTGAGCAGCGAGGCCAGAATGCATGGCGCATCGAGCCCCAAGGGTTCTTGAGATCTGTACCATACAGCGTCGTGCCCGTCTTGCCGGCCTGGAAGCCGGGGGTAGACCTGGTAACCTTGAGGTTGACAAGCGCCCTATCATCATTCATGCTCTTGATTGTGTAAGAGTTGCCGTCCTCGGACAGCTCGACGGCGCAGTCATCGGCGTAGAAGGATGTCTTGTCCTCGTTGAAGGCGACATTGCTTAGCGGGTTCGAGCACCACAGGTGCGGCTTGGCCGGATCTCGGGAGAAGATCTTGGTGTTGAACTGGCAGGTAACTTTGAGGCCGCTTTTCACAGGAAAAAGTCAGCCAAAATGGTGTCAATATCAAGGCAATGGGCCGCGTCGTACGCAACGTTACTGTAGATGACCTGGGCCATGGCAATGGTGCCATCCTCGGCAAAGAAGTAAAAGACTTGGTTTTCGACGCATGTCTTGTCCAGCTCAAGCCAGGTGTGGTCAGCTCTGGTCAGCTCGCTGTAAGGAATACCCGTCTCCTTTGCCTCTTGGGCAACGGACTTGATGGCAGACGGGCCATAGATGGGCTCTTGGGTGCCAGCGACGTTGGCCAGCCTAAGGGAGAGCAACTTTCCATCAGCAATCGTCATTCGATTTTTGGGCAAACCTTGGAGGGGTGGACAAGGGAGAATGGCGGGGCTGGTGCCTTGAGATCAGACGGATGATTCTTACTGCTGCTTTGCCCAGGTGAACATGTTGGCGGGAGTATCGGATAGCGACGAGACTGGAAGATGAGAAACGGCGGTGATGGGAGGTAGTAGTAGAAGAAGAAGAGGACAGGAGATTCAAAAAAAAAAGGCCAGAAGACGGAGAACTTAACTGCGTTCCCGAGTGTTGCAAGGTTCAGCAGTGCGTACCTAGTAGTGCCACTAAATTAAGCTCCAGCACGAAATGGCTACAACTTACGCTCGGAGTTCTGCTAGCGGTACTCCGTTCAGGTGCTACGGAGCGCTGCGGTCGGGCACTTACAGGGCGCACACCGCTGAAGACTGGAGGGGCAGCGGTGCTAAAGCGGCATGTATGAGGTTCCAATGACGCCGAGGATGCCTGTGGCTTGGGCGCTAAAGGAAAAATTGCCGGGCTGGTGGGTCGATGGCAAAGGGGTTGTGGCTTGATGGACAGCCGTTGGGTTTTTGGGAGAAAAAGTAACATGGAATCACCAGCGAATCGGAGGGCATCTTGGGGCCAGTACCGTTGGTTGCGAGATTTCAAAGCTTATGTTATGTGGCCCGGATTAGTACCTAGCTGTGGACATGATACTATTTACTAAGCTTACCTACGAAGGACCCATGGACTGATAGGTATGATCAGGACAGATCAGAGCCTTAGTTCTGCCTAAGAGCAGCTGGTCAAGTATCATTGGCAGCATCTCAGCATCATCACGGAAGGAATCCGTCTTGATACATGTACATGTAGTCCATTGGTAGGTGGACTTTGCCTCGGGCTCTATTTCCATCGGCACTCCCAGCCCAGCAACACAACTCGTACGCCTGCGTTGGCTAAATTGCTGCCAACTAGCACCACCATCGAGATGCCAGCGGGCAGATGGATACGACACGATACGTGTTATCGACGTTGCCCTTATCGCCTAGCTCTGCTCAATGCCATTATAAAACTTTGTTATACACAAAAAGTCAAGCCGGTTGATGCCAGCTCTCGTCTCGGCCTCGCAAAACACCGGCCCCAGATGCCTCACGAAAACGCAACAGCAGCATCAAACCCCTCACTCTCGCTTGCCGCCGTTGGAGGGGCGCTGTCAAATATGGAGCTGATCAAGTGCCAATGACATGCATCCACGACTGTCATCTGCATGCAGCGACACTCATCAGCCGTACCTACATCGAGTTTGGCGATGCTACAGGCTCGGCGGCTCTCTGTCTATCAGTTGTGCCCCCCCTTCTCTCTGCTCCTCTGTCTCCTCCGTCTCCTCCGTCTCCCCTCTCGCCGACATGCGCGCTCTATCGTGGCACGGCTAGATATCTGGAAAGGCAGAGCATCAGTCCCGGACAGACGCCGTCGTCGTGGCCGTGGGGTGGGACAGATCAAGATTGGGATACGCTTTCAGGCTGGAGGAATCAGAGTATTACTTCGTAAGGCTGCTGGTGAATTGTGTTTAAATTAACCCTGCGGTTCTTCATGCCCGCCGCGGCCAATCAGCACCCGCCATTGCCGCAGCCAGGCATCACGCTCAGCGTGAGTTCGGGCTCTGGCCAGCGCAGCTTGGTCACTGTACAGCGCACGAGGCCTCTGCTTGGCGGGCTTTGCGCGCTGTATAAGTACATGTACCCGGACATGGAGTGTTACATGCTGTAGGTACCTTTGGCAGCTTTGGTCCTAACGAGCCCCTCCCTCCCGCGCGTGCCTTCCCAGGATTCTTACCACTCGTATCCGGACTTCCTCGTTGTTTGTACCTACCACTTTACCTGTACTTTGTAAGGGGGAACAATAATTACATCGCGATACGCCTCCAGGCCTTTTTTTCCCTCTTTCCTCTTTTCTCTCTTTTTTCCCCCACGCTTTTGTGCCGCGCCTTAGCCTCAATCTCCTGCAACTCCGCCACGCCCATCGCCTCTTCCTTACATCATCATAGCGCGAGACGAAATCTGCGATCCCGCGATCCTGTGGCTGGTGCTTGCTTTCTCCTGAAAAAAAAAAAAGCAACCACCCGTGGGCGACAAGGGCAAAAAGACACCTCAGCCTCGATCACCACTTTCACGCTGGCGACCGTTCGAATTCGCATCTCGCCTTGCTGGCCCTCGTCTGCGCTCCCGCAAGCCCTGCCGAATCCCTAACCACGATGGAAGAAGCACAAGTCCTGCCGCCGCCACCGATCGAGCCCATCTCGAGACCAAGCTCGACGTCTACTTCTGCGTCTGCTAATGTGCAGCAGCTGCCCGGCATTGCCTCCCTTGCAGCAAGCAACGCGACAGCTGAAGCTCCACAGCAAAGGTATTACACCCGCATCCGAAGCTGAAACCATACAATGCCTTGTCTTGTTATGCCTGGCGCAGGATCGCCCGTGGCGAGACCGGCATCTCGAGTACTTGGATCATAGTGTTCTTTCGGCACTGACCCTTCGCGTCCATTAGGCCGCCTCCAATTCCTCAAAACCCGATGTATCATGGCGTTTCTCCCGCTGCCACCAGTGGTGGCACAAATGGCAACATGGTAAGCCCATGTCTTTCTTTCTTCATGTTTTCGGCCTGCTTCCCTTGTTTTCTGCCCATGTACGAAATGCCGCCCTGTTGCGCCTCCAAAGCACCAAAACTGCCGATCCAACCAATTGGAGCCGGCATATTCCAACTTTTACATCTTATCTCATATCATAATCGCAATCACGTGTCTTATCGCAAGAACTTTCACCCCTAAGCCCAAACAGGCAATTCCCACCCACGTTGGTGCGTGCCCGGGTTATCTTGGCCTTATCGGCCGACCGGGGGCCCAAAGTTTTTTCTCTGTTCCGTCATCCTTATCGATGATGATAATATCTATCGGCCTTTCTCCCTAATCGATTCCCGAATCGCATCCTCCATCACCCACTGCTAGCCGACATCATGATGGCAACTAATGGATCAACGCAGCCTGTCTGCCAAAACTGCGGAACGTCGACAACACCGCTATGGCGTCGCGACGAGTTTGGATCTGTCCTGTGCAATGCCTGCGGACTGTTCCTGAAGCTACATGGAAGGCCGCGGCCGATATCTCTCAAGACGGACGTTATCAAGAGCCGAAATCGCGTAAAGACGATGCGGCCGGATCTTGCTCCCAAACGAAAGGTTAGTGATACTTCGATGCACGCCGCGCGCATACCCTTTTTCTTTGCTAACGACGTTGCCTAAAATGTAGCAGCAACACGGATTTCCCCTCGCGACGGATCCCAACAGCGCCGAGAGCACTGCAGCGCAGGCCATTCGCCGAGCGCAAAAAGCAAATGGTGAGGGCCCAGATTCGCCAATCTCCCGAACCGGAACTCCCTCAATGTACAACCATTCACTTCCCGCTTTCATGGTGGATGACCCTTCTCAATCAGGCGTCGCCGGCTTTAATGGTGGGGAGGGGCGTGCTGGCTCACCTATGAATGGAGATCGCGGACTCGAGTCTCCTCAGACGCAAGAGCAACTCATTGCAAACAATTCTAGCTTGAAAACGAGAGTTAGAGAGCTTGAGTTCATAAACGAACTGTTCCGCGGTCGTCTGAGCCAGCTTGAGCAGCAGGAGGCGGCTGCCTCCGCTGCCCTTAGGGGCCAGGAGGTTGCTGGCGTCGAGCATACTCAGCTGCGAGCCCAGTTGGATGCCAGCAAGGAAATGGAAAACCAACTTCGCGTTCAACTAGAAGACAGCCATCGGAGAGAAAACAACCTCAAGCGGCGCCTCGATGAACTTGAGCTTGAGCTGAGAGCCGTCAAAGAGGCCCTGACTGAAGCCGACTCACGACCCTTCAAGAAACCCCGCATTATCGACTCTGAAGAGGCCGTCAAGGCGGAAGCCGCCGATGCTCTGGCTGCAGTCGCCGTCGCCGTCGCCCCAGAGCTAATGGTCGATGCCCACATGACAGAGGTAGCTGGTGAGGAGCCTGTCACCGAAGCCGTTGAAGCACCATCGGGTGTACCGGTTGATAGTACTGCAGAGCTGTCCGCAGAAGCGGCTATTGATCCGTCGACAGAACTTGCCCTCGAAGAGGCCGCAGGAGAGGTAATTGAGCCAGCTGCAGAGCCAGTCGCAGAGATAGCTGCAGAGCCAGCCTCAGAACACACCGCAGACACAGCCGCCGAGGTGGCTATTGAGACCACTATTGAGCCTTCTGCTGAAGCAGAAGTAGAGCCGGCTCTAGAGGCAGCCGAGCCAGCTATGATGGACGCCAATAATGCCGCACCGGAACTGGAGGGTGCTGCGGCCCCCGCAGAAGTCGTTGCGTGAATGCATTCTCGATAACCACCGCATGCTCGCCAACGCAATAATCTTTTCCCCCTTTGCCTGTGGACGTGGCAAATGATGGATGCGCTGCGAATGTTGACAAAACCTGCTCGATTTAATACCCTTTGTACGAAACGTCGATTTGATGCTAGTTGCGACGCGTGCAACATCCGCGCGTCAAGCCTACCCATTCTTTTCGAGGTGCCGAAACGACGAATACAAAAAGTCTTGGCGTTTTACGGTATTTCTTTCTATTTTTTTTGTCGCCTACTTTTATTGTGCTTTTATATTTCCTTTCCTCCATACTTTTAATAGATGTCCCGAGATGGCTTTAATGTGGACGAAAATGGTTGGTGAGTCTTGGAGATGGTTGAGCAATCGATACCCTCGTTTTGACTTCAACGAGGCTGCACTGGAATGTAGCCCGAGGATGAAGTCTCAGATAGCGTGAGGAGGATGAGCAAAGAGCCTCAGGGCGTCTAGAAAAGAAAAAAAAAAGAGGCAGGGGCTAGTGTCACACAAACAAAAAGTCGACTTTTTTGTTCCCAATGAATATATTTAGACACATTTTTGCGCTACGCTGTCCAACTTGTGTCGTGTTGTGACCGTGCGTGTTTGTTTGCCAGGAGCGTTGTTTGGTTCATCGTCTCCCAAAAAGAAGCTCCACATGGCGCACTAACTTTAAGCTTCACTCAACTCGATATGACATCCTAGACTTCCCATCGGTCAATCCGACGAGCGCGGTATTACACTGAGAATCCTGCTGTCTATAAAATCCGAAAGGGTTCCAAAAAGCTATAGGTACCTCTATCAGAGGATGCAGTGAATCAAGCTCGCAGTCAGTCACGTGCCCCACCTTGAGACTTAGTACCTGGTACCAGGTCAACTGATGGCTGACCCCAAGTTTCAACAGCCGCGCAGCAAGCTTCTCTTTCTTTCTAAAAAGAAAGGCAGCTAGCTTTACGACTATTCCTGAATTATTTGTTTTTATACCTATCTTAAATCGCACATTTATTTGAACCAATCCAATCCATCATTCCTCTTAACTACCTACTGTATTTACCCAACCCATGGCTCCTACGGTTCCTATTCGTGGGGGCCCTGGCGCAAGCCAAGGGTCACGCCATCAACTCGGCGGGAAGACGGTGCTTGGTTTCAGAAGTAAGCGGCATCGGTAAGTTGAGAGCTTCCCTTATCCCAACTGGTGGGCATTTTATGCGATCGCATGGGGATTAGGATGAGTTGCTAACGCGGCTATCCTTTTGGCAAAACAGCAAGATATTGAAAGACACGGTTAAAGGCATTAGTGCGTTTTCTTTCTTTTTCTCTCTCTCTCTCTCGCATTTCCACCTTGGGCCGCTGTGAAGATGGATTGCTAACTTTTGGGGGGGAATACAGCCAAACCAGCGATTCGGTAAGTTGAGCTACGGAAAATAAAATAAAATAAAACAATGTCAGGCTTTCTTTCTTCTAAGATGAAGAAAATTAGGCACGAGTGTGGATTTCACATGGTTGGATGAAAGATGATGTTTTTTTTTTTTTTTTTTTTTGCTAACCTGTTGCTTCTGTGATGTGTTTGTGTGTGTAGGCGATTGGCTCGACGTGGCGGTGTCAAGCGGATTTCTGCAACGATTTACGATGAGGCTAGAAAGGCGTTGAAGGACTTTCTTATCGCAGTGAGAATGCCCAAAATCTCGAGCATCGTCTTTTCCTCTTCCATTTGTTTTTTTTTTTTACTAATGTGATTTTTTTCTTCTCTCTCTCTTTCTAGGTGCTTCATGACGCGGTGACTTACGTCGACCATCGCAAGGCAAAAACGGTGACGCTGGAAGATGTATGGGCTTTGAAACACTCCATCCCAACTAAGCAATTATGAAAACACCGCTGACCTGTGCGACCGTGTATGTAGGTGCTGCATTCTTTGAAGCGCAGAGGCCGTACGCTCTATTACTTTGGCCAGGACGACTGGCGCGAGCCACAGCATCGCCGGCCCAGGGTGGACAGAAGACTGCCTTACAGGGCGGATCGGATCGTCTCGTGATAGGTGGTACCCGTTGCCGCCCAAGTCGTTTTGTTGTTTTTATCGTGCTTGATTTGGTTTTTGCCGTCAACAACTCTGGGATACTTAGCAAGGTCGGAGGCCGCGTGTTTACTAAAATGTTTATTTGAGACAATGATTATGTGGACTTGATTCCCGTATATTTTGAAAGTTTAAGGATCAATAACAAGCAGGAAGGCATTTCATTTGTACGCTATTACAGATCCATATAACATGGACAACTATTATTAATGTGTACGATAAGAAAAAAAAGACAACCAAGCATCGCAAAAGACAGAAGCACAATCATATGGGGTATCTCAAATGAAGGAATGTTCGCAGCAAATCCAAAAAAAATCCCAGCCTACTTCCAGGCACACACAGCCCCAGCTCCTCCAGGGAAAGCTGATATCCATCACCACTTTTTTCTCTTGCTCGACTCCCAGTCCTCCAGCGCCTTCTCCAGCGCCTTGGCCGCACGCATCTCGTCTCTACGAAACGCCCCGTTGAACATGGCCGGCAGAAGCATGGTGCTGTTAGCATGCGCTTGCGCGAATCCCACCTCGGCGTCCCTGCCACAGCGGTCCTTGACGATACGGATGGCGCCGTCGAGGAGGTCTCGGCCGATGCCCTTGCCACGGTACCGGAGGCGAGTAGTCCACGCCCGGATGATGCCCTTGCCTCCTCGGAAGCTTAAGCTCCTGCTCCTGTTCCTGCGCTTGCCGCTCCCTGAAGACAGGGAGGAAAAGCGAGGCTCTAGCCTGAGGACCAAGACTCCGATCAAGGCACCGCCGTAGCGCGCGCCAATGAGAAGGTCTCCCTCGATGCTGCCGGACCCCTCGAGCCATGACCAACGCAGGTTCTCGGCCAGGTTCACGTAGCCGTCTGTGAAGTAGCGTATCGCAGTGAGATACGTCATGGTAACACCACAAGAGAGCAGAAGAGCCATGCTTGGGTCCTCGGTGGAGGGGACATAGGACCAACGATAGATGCCGATCCATGCAATGAACAAGAGGCTCATACACAAGGGGTGGAAGACCATGGACTGAGCAGCCCGCTGTTTCATTTGCGCAACGGAGTCGGCAACCAGATTCAGGCCGGCGACTTTATCATTGTAGGTGAGCAGCGGCTCCAGGGACAGAGGGGGCACATCGTCGAGAGGGTCGAGAGGAGCCGAGGCATCGGCACCGGAATAGGAGTGCGAGTCTGAGAAAGAAGTCGAGGAGCTGAGAGGCGAAGGAGACGGTGGGACGGGAAACTGGTGATGCGAATAGGGCTCGAGGTATGGGGTTGGTGCGTGAGAGGACACGGGAGTCGATGGTGAGGTTGCACTGAGAGCAAGATTTGCTCGTAGGAATGTGAAGAAGGCTGTACAAGTTAGCAAGGAGGTTTTGTTGATGAGAAGAATTTAGTATTGATAGAGCTATAGCTTGGGGCTTGGGGCTTGGAGCTTGGAGCTACACAATGGGAAGCTGACAAAGGTGGTGGGGAGAAGATTGAAAATTTTCGAGTTGGTTGAGCCCGTCGCCAAGATGCGGGCACACGGTTTTCTCATGTTTTGGTATGCAAGGGAGAACAAAGAAGAAGAGGAGATGGAAAATGAAGTAAAAATATAAAATAAAAATAAAAATAGACAAACGTCTTACCAGCACTAGTTCTCAAGCCCTGCACGACATTGATTCTGTCCACCACAGAGACTGGCCCGTAGTTGGCGAGATCCAGCTCGCGCACACCCACGAGGCGTTGAGCTTCCTCCATGGTGTCATGCAGTGGTATCTTCCCACCTCCCTAATGCAGGATAACGTCGTACCTCTTGGGTATTCAACTGAGATAAACAATTGCGGCGGGACGGTATCCCCGGGGAAAATAATTAAGAGTATTAACCGCGGTAAAGTGTCTTACAGAAGCGCGGGAGCTTTCTGATTTAGCCGCAGCCTGGCGATCCAAAGGTGTGTGACGAGGGAGAAGATGAAGCCTTATGCAAGTTAAAAGGGCAATAGAGAGGAAATGGAAAAAGAAGAGAGGATAAAGATATATGGAGATTAGCTGGAGAACTGGGGCTCCAGGCCTCGAGGGATCCGGAGAAGTGTGGGCAAGTAATGTCTTGATGTGTTGTGTAACGGGCATAAACGCTGGGAGCAAACAGATGGGCACACGAAGATGTGACGGGCGCCTATGCCGGGGACCGCATGCAATATGTATGTGAGCAAACAAAGTGATACAAGGAGGTCAACAAGGTTAAGGGCACAGCTGTTCCGTTTCAGAAATCAAACGGTGTAAGAAGACAGACGGCGAAGCGAGCAGAGGAGTAAATAAATATGGGAAAGAAAAAACTGAGGAAGAAAAAAGCACGAGCCGGAAGGGGGCCTGGTGGGATAGATAAAAGAACGGCCGTTTTTTTTCTTTCTAATGTGCAAGATCTGCAGCATTTACTCCGTACACTAGATGGGACGGCTGTCAAGCCCATTGACGGAGCACCTAGCAGGTTTGGTTGGCAGAATTATCGACGAACCAACATGCCGCATTTTCGCTCATGTAAGAGAGCCAAAACCTTGCGCCGACGCAGCCAGGCCCAAAACCAAGCGAGGCGAGGCGAGGCGAGACAGACAAGGCCCCTGGCCCTCTCTGGTTCCATCAAAGTGCTCCCCTGGCAATACCTGGTCGCTAGCAGCGATTCACTGTTCGGTACTGTACGCAAAAGCACCGAGTGCCAAAGACAATGAGCCGCGTGGACAGTCAAAAGGAATCAATAATGAAGCGGCTTTTCCCGTTGAAATTTCCGCGTCGTTGATAGTGCGGGTGTAAAAGCGGGCGGTGGCTGGCATGGATCATATTGGACTCTCTCTAGAACTCGACACCTCCACCTCAACATTTTCAACAAAGGAGAGCTGTAGTAGCGTCTTGAACTGGTTGGCTAATAGCTACTATCAGCTAGCCGGACCTTGAGAGCGTTCACTCGACTATGCGGGAATAGGTGAAGGCAAACATGTGTGTGTGTGTGTGTGTGTGAGGTGGTGGAGATGGTTAGGAGAAGTGGAGGATTCTTTTTGTGGACGATCAAACTGGAGTGGCAAACCCAAAATGCAGCAGCGGCTGGCGGCGCCTTCTGCACGGATGTCCCTCAGTTAGTAAGTCCCTACATTATACCGAGGTAGGCACCCAACTTCGTACTGTACTACTAAACCACCTAACCACCTCGTGCATTCTTGGAAATCTTCTCTTCTCCATCTCTTGTTTGCTGCCTCTGCCTGTGCGTGTCTCTTCCCTCGACTTCTCTCCAGCAGCCTCTCGTGTCCGCACAAACAGACAGGCAGGCTCCATCAAGCTAAAACTGCCCTTGCTGCACGAAGCTCAAACAAACCTGGGGTTTCAAAACCGCCGGCGCTCCTCCACCTTGATCCTAACCAGGCTAGCGATTCCCAGGGCGCCACAACTCTCTCAACAACGGTCTGGGCCTCCCCCGGTTGGTCAACCCAAGCTGGAGGGCACGCGATAAGACGGGACAAGGGAGCAAGTCGTCCAATAGATTAAACGAGGCGTCAACCAGCAGCGACGCCACCGTTATAAGCTGCTCCTCTCGATTGGCTTTTGGCGTTCCGCATGAGCAGCAGATGCACGCGGCCTGAAGGCTGCCAAGCAAACACGGCTGTCGGGGTCCAAATTGCGCAAAGACGACTACTGATTGAGCGATGGAGATAAAGCAGACCGGATGGATTCGACGTCCCGTTGCGCATAATCATGCTACTCGCTACTGTACTCTAGCATCGCGCATGCTATACTATGTACATGCATGCAGCCGTGGACGAGTGGCCGACATCCCTTCCCTGTCTTTGCGTTTGCATTATCAGCCATTCTGCCCAATTGACTTCCATCTACAGTGACGGGCAAATCAAATCACCGCTCATGCTTTGCCCAGAGCACGCCAATGTGCAGGTCTGACGGATCATATCGGCCTCACCCCTCTTCTCCTCTTCTCCTCTTCTCGTGCTTCATGGATGTTGGCTCTACTACCAAGTATTACCTCGTTGCCTGGGCTCTATCAGTCATGGGCATTTCCCATCTCGGCCCACACACAACTTCCCAGAGATAACCAGACTGAGCGAATCAGCAAACAAACTGGGCGCTCACCAAGGTTACTTTGATGTATCACACCCTCCACAGGCCCTGTCCCGAGCCCGTGGGTTTGCGAGGGTAATCATCACTAATACTGCGGCGTTTCTATCACCGCTAGCACCCGTACTATATGCTAGCTCTTTGGCCCGACAGACAGTCACCATGTGATGCAATATGTGCCAAGAAGCCGCAGCATCACCACCACCGATCAGGGTCAGCCATCACTCAATCTTTCGGTAACACGGCCACTTAAGCTATCGAGCTAGCATCGACCCTCTTCCCTTGGCGACGCTTCTGATGGAGGGGTTGTCGACTCCCAAAAGAAGAACAAGGGTGATCGATCCACTGCTGACGTATTACAGAGCATACGCGTCCGAAGGCTCGGTGCCGACTGTTTGCGTATTTGAGCAGTTGGGACCGCTCCGTTTCCTCGCCAAGGCGGTTTGCACGGAATGTCGTGGTGATGTTTGAGCAAGATTTCGAGACATATCGGCCGTGAGAGCCGGCAGCGCGCACAAGAGATTGCCAACGAGGCTTTGGGTTGGTTGAATATTACGAGCGCTCGTATGGCTGTAGCGTGTCTGCGCCCGTCAACCCCTCCAGCGACAAGACGGGTTAACTACTTGCTTTCATGGCCGAGTGCCATGTCGATACGTCAGGGAGATCTCCAGCATGCCGGTAGCATTAATCGCAGAGTCCAGTGGGGGGTTACGCTCATGCATACCTGTGCTGTTCGGGGGGGGGATCCATCCATTCAACAAGGTAGTATTCTTTTCCCCGCTCCTGGAGTTGGACATTTATCTCATGTCTCGTCCATGCTATTGAACAGACATGTTTTCTCTGGCTACGGATCAAAACTTGATCTGTGGAGAAATAGTACAGCTCATAGAACAAAATAATTGCTGTCTGTGTTAGCTGTCGAATAGGTGAGATAGCCTTTGGCAATATCACTAGACGAGGCGAGAAGCGAAGCCATTAGCGCGTCCTGTCAGTGAGCTTGTTAAGCAGCTTTGCTCATTGGGGCTCTGGTGTGGTTTGTCAAGGATGGCCATCTCTGCCGGGAAACCTAATGCAGCAGAGGCCTGCAGTTTGCACATTTGTATGCCAACCCTCTCGTCGTCTCTGCAATACGCATCTAAGAAGAAAGAGAGAGAGAAAAAGAAAGGTAACATCAAGATTGGCTTTGGGCGAGATCTTTGACTATATGTTGGCTTGTTCATGGCCATCTCAGCTGAGCAATGCCTCGGAAAACTCATGCTGCTACTCCTCTTTGACTAGATGGGCCATGAGTCAGTTAAATTTGCTAGCAAGATGCTTCGGATGCCGCGATGGCGCCAAGCTGCCTGCGTCGATTCTCGGCTAAGCTGATATTAAAAGCAACATTCCGCTCGGGCATTCCACATATTTAACTAAGGGAATATACGAACACGACGAAATGATAACCGACATGACCAGGTCCTACGAACAGCATCTAATGGCTCTCGCCAATCTTGGACATGCACCGGAATTATCAGTGTCTCTACACGTACTAATCACCGACTATCATTGCCCCCACGCAAAACGAAAAATAAAGCCTAGTTGCTAAAGCCGAAGAGTCTAGGGACCGCTTCCGCGGAGGGGAAATGTATGACAGCTGCTTACTTTACAATCAATGTCAAACAACAAGTTGCATGCTAGCAGATCAATTGCCGTGGAAGGGCGCGCCAGACAGGCAGCATGATGACCGATCTAGCGGCAGTAATCGGGTCCTTTTCTTAAAATAGGTGGTTATACGGAGTCTGCGTGTCCAACACGATTCACAGAAGTTGGAGACACCAGCAGAACAGCAGAAACGTTTCGAATTGGGTATCGTTGTTTGTTTCGAGTCGAATACGGTCGCTTGGTGCCAACCCTATTGAATCCAACTCAATCGCGCCAGCCATGAAGATAACGGCGGTAAGCATCTTAGCGGGCAGGGCATGGATGGACTCGCAGGCGGATTTTAAGGTTGCTGACGACTTTTTTTTGTGTCTTACCCCAGATTTGGGTCTATCCTATCAAGGCCCTCCGCGGCATTCCGCTCCACAACGCCCATCTTGGGCCTCAGGGGGTCAAGTATGACCGACGATTCATGCTCTTCAAGGTCGGCGAGGACGGGGAGCTGGCCAAGATCCAGCTTGACAGGTATCCCGAGTGCAGCCGCTTCAGCCAGGAGATTGTCAGCGATGAGATTCATGTACGATATCAACCCCCGAGAGATCCGCTGGTGCCGCCGTGTCCGGAGCAGAGCGCCGTCCTCCGCGTGCCTCTGGACCCTACCGTCTCAGGTCTCGACCGGCAAGTCGTCAACCTTCACCAGGGCCTAGTTGACGCTTATCGAATGGGGGCATATTTCGACAAATGGTTCACAGCCTGCTTTGGCTTCCAAACCGTCCTACTCTACATTGGTGATGAGCGTCGCCCAATCCTTGGAACCTTCTCGCCCAGAGCTCAGCCCGCTGCCTCTGCTGCGCCTCCCGCCAAACAGGGCTGGCTCCCCTATCTGTACAGCTTTGTATGGGGAGGCGAGCATGAGCATCGACCGGAGCCAGACTGGCTGACGTTTTCCGACATGGCCGCCTACCTCGTCGTGACGGAAAAGTCGCTCGCCAACGTCAATGCGCGTCTCTCCAGCGGTCCCGTGGATATCGTCAAGTTCCGCCCCAACATTGTGGTAGACGGCGAAGGCCAGTTTGACGAGGACTTCTGGGCCGAGCTATCCATCGGCGGCCGTCCTATCCTGGCCATGACCAAGATGTGTAACCGTTGCACCTCCCTCAACGTCGACTATGAGACGGGCCGGTTCGGCGAGGGCGAGAAGGGCATGCTCCTCAAGAAGCTCATGGCCGATCGACGGGTCGACGCGGGTTCCAAGTGGACGCCCGTCTTTGGCAAGTATGGCTTTCTGGTCGATGGCCTGGACGGGGTTGACGTATCAGTCGGGGACGAGGTGACTGTGACGAAGAGGACGAGTGAGAGGCCAGTGTCCGATTGGCCGTACAAGGATAAGACGATTGCTCGCTTCTACCGATATACGTAGATCTGTCGGAGGCAGCCTCTTTTTCCTGTTGACATGAGTAACACTCCTCGACCAAAACGTGTTCCCTTGTTGTCCATCTTGCCTCGAAAGCAGCAAGCAGAAGCAAACTACTGCATCCACCCATCCACCCATATGACCACTGCCACAAGGATAATTTTACTGTTATTACATCACCCGTCAAATACGGGGAGATCCCATCCTTTTGTGTGCCACGTATGGCACAGAATAGATCATCTCGCACGGCAAATCTTGTATCACGGGCCTTTTTTTTTTTTTTTTGCGTCCGTTTTTCATTTCCCGAGGGATGATGTATCACAATGTTGCGTCGTACGGAGGAGGCAAATAAATAGGGGGGAGAGAAAAGGGAACGAGGGTTGATCGAATCTCGATTCCTGTTTATAGTAGTTTTGTCTGCTGACGGTTGAATAACAAGTTGTAAGCCTAAATCTTTTTCTTTTCTATTAAAGTGATTTCTTGTTCTTTTATGAAGGGGGGATAGTACATCCTTTCTCTCTTGTCATTTCTAATTGATAGGCCGTAAGTAAACAGCTGAGTTTGCATCACCCAATAGTAAGTACCTTGGCTTCCATCCACTTGTTGGTAGTACAGTACAGTACAGCACAGTACAAGAGACACAAAACAAACCCCATTGCAATCAACAAGAAACCGTCCCGGCGACTCTCCTCCCCAATGGAAAAACGGGCAAAACATGCAATTCAAACCAACACGTTACGCCAAAATTCTCCGTGCCATGAGACTGACTCGTGTGTGTCCCGTCCTGTATGTAAGCCCTACCGTCCATCGGCCGGCTGCACTCGTCCGTCGTGACCTAGAAAATCACGGATCATCGTACGACAAGTGGTGTGTGCATGTATAAGAATATAGAGTAACCATTTGCGTGCCCATGTCTATTTGCTATCTATGAAGTCATTGCTCACATATCCAGATTTGGAGGTTTCCCTCCTTTCTTTTTTTTTTTTTTTGCCTTGACAACGACAAAAAAAAAAAACCCCCAGTCTATCCTTGGGTTACTACTCGTCGGGGTGTATGTGAGAGTTGGCCCTGGCCCATCCATCTAATCTCAAAGCTGCGCCGGTGAACGGTCATAAGGGAACGGGACTGTCCAAGTGGACAAAGGCGAACCCAACATCAGGCCCTTGGAAAACAAAAAAGATTGACCAAATATCCCGAGTATCAAAACTCCAACGTACCTAAATCGAAAAAGAAAGAAAAAAAAAACACAAAACAACATCTCTGACAAAGGAGAGCAACGGACCATTGCAGCACAGGGCGCAGCACCCTGCCAGACAATAGTATATATCCCTGATCATGAACAGAGGGCCAAAGCTCCGCCCGGCATCTTGTACTTGACCTTGTCCTCTTCAAACGGGAAAAGGGTAAAAGGGAAAATACACAAGTGCGGAAATACCAAGTCAGTGGTGAGCACGAACGAGGATGAAAGGGCAGCCTAGGATGTAGCCACCACAACACCCTCCCCGCTTCTCACTCCAAGAGGTCGCCGAATCCCCCGTCTCAATGCCCAGAAAAAGCATATCATAGGCCCAAAGTCCAAAGTGTCCACATGCAGCAGAACAACATCCTCCCGGCAGGGGGGCCTTGTCCTGGCTCATGATGCGCGTTGCCAAAAAGGGCGCTGCCCACGTGGGACTTGCAGTCCAGCTGCAAAGTCCAAACGCGGAACAGAGTGTGAAAAAAAAAAAAAAAATCAGTTAACAGTAAAAAGAAGAACACAACTTGCGAGGAGGAAAACACCGCGGCTTCTGCAGGTAATACTGCAGGTAAAGCCAATTCCGGCATTGTGGCCGTACAGATAGATACCTGCAGCTGTGAATCGGGTTGCCTAGAAAGAAAGAACAAGCCGGAGGTAATTGAGATGCACCGAGAAACACAGTGTTGTTGGTCAAGATATGCCATTGTAAAGTAAAACAAAGGAAAGCAGTTTAAAGAGAGTCATGATTCGTGGAAGCCATATCAGTCAAAGTATTGCCGAGAGGCGAGTAATCGCCAAGAGTGTATAGGTCGTCATAGTCAGTGTAGAAGGCCGAGTTCAGGATTTTCATTCCATCTCGAGTAGCGGCAGGGGCATCAGACCACCAACCAGGATTGGCCAAAGAGAAAAGATAATCTTCAGAGGACCTGCCATGAAGTTGGTCAATCCGGCTGTTGTTGCGTCAATGCCAGCCGTTGCTGATTGATTAGCTTAGGCTGCCTGGGTGCAAGGACGGCAAAGATGGAGCTTGCAGTAAGTGCATTCGTAGATGGCCCAGTGAGGCCCCGAACGGCAGTGCTGGCAAACCCATTGAACAAGAGTGTTGTCAGACTTGATCATGACAAAGGAGTGAGCGCAAGAGACCGCCATTGTCATAGAGTTTTGTTGCTGAGTTGTTGGCTTAGGAAAGCCTTGTTATTGAGTCAGGAGGAGTTGGTTGACTATTCGTCAGAGGTGAAGTGCCTGAAAGAGATGGAGACTTTTGCCAGCTCCTACCAAAGGACAATAAGAGCTCGAACAGTGTGAAGCCAAATAGTTTTTGGCTCAAGAAGGCTGATGCAAATAGACGATATAGGGCTTTGGTATGGTTGTCAGACTGTGGCGGCTTACAAGAGATGAAGGTGTCTCTTTAAGTTTTCAACAGTGGGGAGTTTCTTGAAGGAGAAAAGCTTGCTGGGTATGAAGCAAAGATTTTGAGTGAACAATCAAGGTTGGCAGATGAAGTAAGTGGTCGAGTGTCGATGATTGTGAAGGATAGATTCGAGGGTGATAGGAGGCTTATTATATGTATTATCGGAGTGCTGAGCCCGGCAAGAGTTAAAACTATCCGTCTGTGTTTGCAAAAGAAGAAAAAAGATCCTAGCAATAATAGCTCCTTAGTAAAACGGCTGCTAGTGCTGGAATTTCAGGGATGTTGGGCTGGGAGGCACGGGACGGGGAGGAGACAGATGGAACAACCCGGTTGAATCGAGGCGAAGCCTACCATGGGGTCAGGGAGCAGGCAGGGGCGTGAGCATGGTCTGCCAAAGTCTGGAGCAGTATGACGATGTCAAAGCTAAAGGCTCCCGGGTGCGGTGATTTCGAGCAAGTGACGAAACAGCTGCCGGGGTCTTCAAAAATAGAACAAACCGACAACGTTTGTTTGATGCTCGCAGGCCGGGAAGAAGACGGGGATGCGGGTGCGGGTGCCGGCAGCGATGCAACGCCGGAATCAGTTCCGGTAGTAGAAAACTACCGAGAGTGTTTCTAGAAGGCGACGAAGCGGGAGTGCGTTTGACGACGATGAATGGAATTAATCGATGGCAGCTGAGGTGAATTGCTGAGCTGCTTGCCACATGGGCCACTGCAGAGGAGATTCGTACCAATTCTCAACCAGGCAGCTTCCCGTAGACAATCGATGACAAAGGTGCAAACAGACAGATACAAGGGTGATTAAGGCGGAGGGGTCGAGGTAGAGATAGAGGGTGAGGGTAAGGGTGAGGGTGAGGAGGCAGACGGGTTGAGGACAAGGACGAGGTTGATAAATGATGGATGGTGGGTAACGGGTGACGGGTGACGGGTAAGGGAGTAGAAAAGAGAACATGGAAGGGAATGGAAATGCAGAGGAGAACAAAGAAAAGAAAGAAGGGGGGTGTGTTGTTGAAAGACGTCAAAGCAAGGGATGAATTGGTGTGAGTAGACAAAGCAAGGTCGAGGCAAGGATGCATCAATGCATACTAGGTATGTACATGCAATATAAAAGGTACCTGCATGCACTCTGTAAGGCAGGGTGCTTTAGCTGCGGCATGCGACTTGGCACAAGTACTCTGCGTACCTTGAGGTACCTTGCCTACTACCAGGTACCTGTAGCTTCCAAGTTGTAAGTAGGATGAGAGGCGAGCCCAACTGGTGATGCAAAGCCTGAGGCAACAAAGAAGCCCTGAAGAGCGCACCTGCTGGACGTACCAAGTCTTTGAGGCCCAAGGCGCGGCGCTCCGTTTGACTTGCACATCACACAGAGCCCGAATCTCTCGTTGTCCTCTGCACACAACGGGCGAGGACATGGCGAGATGCCCTCTTTGGCCTTGGCCTGCAGCACAGCGACCCGGCGGGATGGAAGGACAATCAGATCATCGCGCATGCTGTAGCCCTCCTTGCCCTGGCACCCCCGGGCCCCCCTTGCCCTGGCCCTGGCGCTGGAGCCGTGGACGACGAAAGCAGATGATGCGTCCAAACACGCGCGGACGGACGCAACTCTCCGTTTGAACCGGAACGATCGCTCACTTGCTACATGCTACTAGGTATGTACGTACTACTAGGTAGGTAGTATGTACGTAGCTGGACAGTATATACGCTGGTCACGCTGCTGGGGGCAGCGGGCAATTCGACCGGGGCTAGCAGCCAACAGAGCCGCAGCACAGGGGTGGGTGTATACTGTAAACATTCCAAAACGGTCGCCGTTGTCATCATCACTACTGGCCTCCGTGGCCAGAGAGCAGCACGTACTACCAACCTACTGTACATACTACTAGGTACCTAGTATGTACGCCCCTCCGAGCTGACCCGCAAGCGCCGCTCAGTGTCTCCCACAGGAAGCGTCTGGCTTGTCCGGAGACACGGGAGCGGGCTTTCAACCCCTGGGCCTGTCTAGCAGTCTAGCAGTCTAGCAGTCTAGCAGTCTAGCAGTCTAGCACTAGGGAGAAGCGTCAAAGACACCACGGGCGACCTAAATGGGAGCTACTACTACTCCTACTACGTACATACTGTACAAGTAAGTGGTAGTAAGCTAAACTGCGCCCACGCGCGACTGTTAGGGCGGCCTGGCCTTGTTCTCGGCAAGAGTTTGCACTGGGTGGCTTCTTGCTGCCATGTCCCTCTGAGAGCATGATGCCGAGCTGGGCTGTGGTGGTGGTGAGTGTACATGTATAAACGAATGGCCCGGGCTGAAGGTGTATGGGCTGCCACGTCTCGAGACAGCGCGGCTGATTCATGCTGCAACAGGCTGCGAGGATGTGCGTTTGGGCCTCATCTCATGCATGGCAAAACTACGTCAACGTACGGATAGGATGCTGCTTGGACGTCGAGCATGCAAACACACCCGGCAGGGAAGCATCTCATCGGGGCGTTGCGGAACGCCCTGGCAGTCATGCATCCGTGATACCTGCGCATCGACTGGACCAAGACAGAGCAAGCACACCCGTTGCTCGTATGCTCGTACAAGTGCCGAGCCGACGTACGACTATAATCTCCAAGACTCGCACGCCGCAATGTACTGTAGCCCTACCGGCTAACGGGATGCGGCCGGCCCAGGGAAAAGTTCCCAAGCCCAGGCCCGTGTCGACGACACTTGTCCAAGATGGGATCAAGATGCGCCGAAAGCGAAAGTGAGGGTGAGACGAGCGGGTGACAGCCAGCTTTGTATGACCACTTGCTTGTTCCGGGTGAGCAGTTGCCGCACGCTCGTCGCTCTTCTTCGCTCTCCTTCGCACTCCTTCGCCCTCCTTCGCCCTCCTTCGCTCTCTTTTCTCTTCCCTCCAGCCCGCAGACCCGGGCCGGCGTGGACCTTGACAGCGCCTCAATGTCGGATGCTGTTTATTTAGGGCATTTCTGGTGGGGTCCAGCGAGGCAGGGCTTCGAGTGTCTCGGCGCCGTTTGGAGCCTGGCACTGGGCCGAAGCTGGAAGCAGGATGGAGACGTGCGGCCAGGCCTTGGAACAAGACCGAAAACACGGAGGAAGTTTGACTGAATCAGTCTTGCTGATGAATCAGCTCGCGGCGTGTTTTGGCTTTGGTGTGCGAGTGCGAGTGCGTCGTGAAGCTGGAGCTTTGCAGGCTATGTACATAGCGCAGCAAGGCGATAACACTGACTGCAGAACAATCCGTCTCATGCGGCATGGATGCGTCGAGGCTGATGGTTTACAAAGGGCGAGGCCTCTCACACATCACATTCGAGCCATGTATGTACTCCATACCCTGCCTTGGTACAGACTTGTACCGCCAATATGGGGGTCGCAGTTGGGTACTAAGGCGCCCTCTTCCAAGGTAGCATCTCGCATACTCTGCCTTCTTTGAGCTATGCAGAAGCAAGCTTGATGAAATTGGTCCTGCTGAGGATGGCAATCCTGACCCACCAGCTCCCAGGCGCAATGTGATTGATTTCTTTTCTCACTGCCCCCCCGAATCTGGAGGTACATGTACCCAGCACCTCTTCGGCTAGGTTCTCATCCATGGCAGATGGCTGAAGAGAGTAATTCAGCGCAGCAATTGACCAATGGGAAAGCATCGCGCCCTTCCCCCCAAGCTCGAGGGACAGGTCAAGGTACATGTACGCCCTCCCACACTTTCATGACTAACCTCGCAGGGCGTCTCGACCTTGGGCGAGAGGTACAGAGTACGAGGCTAGGAATGGGACGATCCCGCCTGAAGTGCATGGCTCAATGCAGCCTTCTCACCGATATGCAGCCCCGAGTCCAGCAGCCAATGCGATGGCCTGGAGCCGTTGTTTTCTCACTCAGCTGTAGAGGCGTCTCGCATCCCTCTGCATGTGTACAATGAGGCACCGCCCGCAGTTTGTCTTCGTAGCGAGCCAGCTAGAGATGCACGGTAAATGCAAAAGAGGCCGTTTTGGGCAGCTTGTGCAGCTTGCACGCACGCAGAGGCCCAATGGCGGTTCCAGGCCGTTGTTTTGTTTACTACATGTAAGTTATCACGCTTTCTTGCATGCCGGGAAACGCATCGACCGGCCTTGGCTGCTGCGCCATTGTCGTTTGCACCAACCTGGCCAAACGAAGGGGGGGGCCAAAGACGCCCTCATCTCTTGCGCAGCTGGCTGTTGAAATGCCTACAGTAGCCGCCTGCTGCGGACGAGTACGAGTACTGTACTGTGCAGTTACTTGGTACCGAGGTCTCATCTCAGGGTGGTGTCTCAGACTGTTGCTTTTTTTTCCCTCAATACGGGCATCCCAAGAAGCGCAAGGCGTTCTGGCTTTTAGGCCAACCCATGGCCCGCCGTGAGTTGCCTGACGCTCGCTCATCCACACCACCTCCAGAGCCTGCTCAGTACGAGACGTGTGTATGTTTGCATGTGGGATGGATTGTTTGATGGTCAGGGTACATGCAATGCTGGAGGCGAGCGACACAGCAAAATGGCCTGCGGCTGTCCGGATCCTCGCACCAGCTCCCGCGGCCCCCGGGCAGACATCGGGGAAATCGCACTCAAAGACGTCTAGCGCTCTTGTAATACTTGGTAGTGCGATTCATACCGTGGACCTGGCCGAGGGCAATCGAAGCATTGACCGACGGGCTCAAGTACCTACTGTAAGGAGGGCTTACTGTACGAACGAGACTTGTATTGATTAAGGTACTGTAACCTAGCTGGATGACATTTACGCCTTGCAGCTTTTTCATGCTCCATGGTAGGTTGGTACTCAAATTAACCTCATCCAACAGGGACATGGAATCCGCATCTTAGCGAGCCGTTTAGTCGAGGTTAGTACGAAACGGAGGAGGGCACTGTACTCTCAGGTACTGCCGTCGGTACTGCCAGGTACAGTAATATACAGGTACCTCTACTGCTGCGCATCACGACGTGTCTCCCTACCGCTGCCTAGTAGGCCGTACTTGATACCTATGCTCGTTCGTATCACGCATGTACACCTACGGAGTACAAGGCCCAAATATGTACCGACGGGCATGATGGCCTCGGCAAGCACAAACAACCTAAGGCAGCAGGGGCCTGTCGTTTCCCTATTTTGTAATACCAAGTACCTCAGCATGTCAGCGAAAACGCCGCTAGGCCATTCCATGCCTCCTTCTCTCGTTATTTCTGGGAAACTGCTGTTTTGGTTCGCTGCCAAAGTTCCCTTTGGAAAAAGGAAAGAGCAAGGGAGAAAGGAGGCGGAGGGAGAAAACAAGAGTAGCCCGGAAGGAGAAATCAAAATGATACGTGGCAAAATGAAATATGATGAAAAACAAAACAAAAAAAAGCAAATAAATCCTTAGGGAGAGAAAAAAAAAAAGAAAAGAAAAGAGGGAATAATCACTGCCTGTACATGGTATGTACCCCTTGCCTCTTTCTCGCAGCCACAGTACATCCGCTGATTGCCCTTGTCATGTCTTCTCCTCTTCGTCGTCGTCACCACCATCTTTGCTTTTTTTTTTCTCCCTCCTTCTCCTCCTCATCAGCTTTGATACGCACACCCTTTCTCAATTCAACCGCCATCTCGTCAAATATCATCTTCGCCGCCGCCGCAAAGCGACCAATCATCTCCGCTGCAAGCCGTCCGTCCTCTTTTGAAACCCCGCATGCCATAGACCGACAACAAACACTCCGGAACCCCTGCCAAGTTGCCCTTTGCCCAGTTGTCATGGTACAACAGGCCTAGACATGTGCTGTGCCAGCAAGCGCGGGCAAACCGCCTCTGTGCTTGGCCGTGCAGCACGGGGTACAGCCTTCGAGGCCCTGCCCCGGTTCGCTCCCCATGTTACAATGAACTCATCTCACTGTACAACAGGATCGTGCTGATACAGTAGCACTACTGTGTACATGCACTCACACGCTGCCAAAACTGCCAGCCCAGCCCGATCTACGATTCGAGCGCCACAGTCTGCCTGCCGCCCGTAGCTTCACGGCTAGCGAATCCTGGCGCCGTCTGCTCCTGTCACATCTTACCGCCTGCTCCGACCTCGACGCTTTGTTTTATATACAGTTTGTTCTTATTCCACGCCGGAAACCCGACGCCAACGGCCACGGCATCTATCCCCAAGTCCCGGCATGGATCGAGTGCGTATCAACTTGGTACAAGCACGTAATATCGTCGCACTAGCAGCTGGCATAGCATTGGCTTCTGCTCCAACCCCCCACCTGCATCCTGCTACTCCATGGATGCAATCTAGCCCCCCTCGGTCCATACGACTCTGTTTCTCAGAGCATTCAAGCTCGGCTTGCTGTCCTTGCATGCAGGACACCTGAGCTATTGCCGCGGCTGAGATGTGACTGTTCCACCAATCCGCCCTTCCTATGGAGCCCTGACTAACCCTTACGTCAAATGTGAGGTCGGCTTTGTCTCGTGGTGCCGCATCCGAGCAAACCATTGCAGCCACGCAGCCCAGCTAATCTATGCTCCGAGTAGCATGTCATGCCGCGAAAACGACATGTCGTCTTCATCCGCGGATGATTCCCAAACAGACTTATCTGTGCAAGGTTACAGAAGCGTACGCCACTTGCATACATAACAAGACCTTCACACCATCACCATTACCCGCCTCGTATGAGCGGCACGACCGGAAGGCACTCCCGGCAGCACCAAGCGTTGCATCACCGAGACGCACACTACTGGACTTGCACAAGTCAATTGAAGCAATCCACTGCTGTGCGAGCAGCAATTGCACACTGGCCACCAACTAGAAGCTGCAGGGCTACGGAGTGGTTGATCAACAATACAATCATATCGCAAAGCCGCTAGCCTATCCTCAGCCGCGAGTGTACAATTTCTCAAAAGAACAGATTTCGCAAATGACTGCTGCATCGTAATCCATTGAAGCGCGTAGGCCAGTGTTCCAGATCCAGCAAGCCTGGCCGAGAGGAAGATGCAATCCAATCCGCAGAGAGCAACGAGACTGCAATCTCACTCGCATGGGCCTCCTTACACTACGCTCCTATCATGTCTTTCCCGACATCCGGCCCATTAGACCATGTGCATACTATCGTCGGGGCCAAAGTCTTATTCGACCTACCGGCACGGAGTACACTCTCTGCTACGCCAACATCTTCTGGATATACCATCAGCCCACAGCCACAGCCACGAGCTGATTGCATGTAACAAAAAGAAACCGGCAGTCCTATTTCGTATTCCACAAAGGAAATCACTCATTATCCGTCGTATGTTTTCCTCAGTCCTGGCGTGTTGGACTGTTAGCACATGCAAATCTTCATACACACGGCACGACACCAGGAGAATCATAATGAGTCGACCAAGATGATTGACTACAGTCCGACCATCTAGCCATCAAAGCATTAGGTCATCGATTCCGGTTGGCCAAAACTATTTCACACATAAAACCTTAGATGGTCGGGCTTTCAGTCAACCCAGTACGGCTATCGGCTGACGGGGCTAGGGTCTGGCCACTGTTTTACTTGTACGTCATTGCCGGACGCATGAGGCCTCTGAATGCTAGATGAAATGCTGAAACAGCTACCCCCGGGGCTCTGGCTATTGCCCAACTCATTATCCTTACCCGCACTAGTAGTCTATCATGTGACTGCTGCTGTGGGAGATGAGCATCTGTCCTCAGCGCTCTACATTCCCTGCTCAACTTGGGGATCGAGTCATTTGCGGATGATACAACACTGCCTGCTCTGGATGTGTTCGGCATTACATGCTCCCTACGAGAGGACGCACGTCTGAGACCCGAGGAATGGCTGATTAGCCCCACTGCGTTGGTTCGAAAAGACAACGGCTATGCCCGTAACATGACCTCCGTCCGACGCCGGCGCATGGTCAAGTTGGGAGAGAAACTGGCAAGCTAATGACGCCGGCCGACGGGTGTCTATTAGACAGCGCCCGTGGAGATCGATTTTTTATCTGCGCCATGTGCGCCATGTTCGTTATATTACGGAGCGGCTCTTACATCAAGCCCCGTTGCCGGTGAGCATGGCCCCTTGCAATATACGGCGCTGGCGTTTTAATTTGCTGTCTGCGCTTTTACGGCACTCCGTTTTGGACATCTCGACGTGCTCATTCCCGCTTTGTAAGCAGCTTCATTCGGCATTACTTCCGATTCTAATGATACTTTGTTGTGCTGCGCAACTCGCCTGGAACACGATGCGACAGAATATGTCAATCGCAGTTTATTGGAGTTTGAAGTCAGAAGCGGGTGCCCAAGCTGATGAGGTCCTATTTCTAAGAGGTGTGACCCCAGGTCCTGACACGTCTCTACGTTCATCATGGCTATTGCGGAAGCAAGCCGTTGTCCCATTTCGCGGATGGGCTATCTCCTAGAACTCCCGGTGAATGGTCATTGGTGGCGTCGCGGAGGTGTTCTAGAAGACGACCTCTGGGGTATTCCCAGACACAACGGGATCCCGGCTAACCGCTCTCGTTTTCACAGCACACCTCGCCGACTCCCCTGTTCACCGCGCCGCCGGCTCGGCGTTTATGAAAACAGGGCAGAAGCTATCCATCAAGGTGCGGAGTACGGAGTAGTCTAGCCCGCAACCCGACTTATATCTCAGCTGGTTCACCGGCTGAATTCTCCTTGAAAGCTGCTATGACGTACGAGGGCGTGCGTATATGAC
The DNA here is from genome assembly GCA_010015515.1 of Trichoderma sp. TW21990_1. Lineage (NCBI taxonomy): Eukaryota > Fungi > Ascomycota > Sordariomycetes > Hypocreales > Hypocreaceae > Trichoderma > Trichoderma sp. TW21990_1. Next base: position 1,142,004 of record ML974118.1, read on the forward strand.
TGATTATCTGTCACATCACAAACCGGGGGGAGAGGGGGAGCTTCGGTGATAAAGCTTGACGATTCGGTTACTCCTTCCAGATCTCATGCCTCAACCCGAATCTTCCACATGAACCCGTATGCCATACGTACGATGCCAACATCGTTGTAGTGCTTACCAGTGTGGACAAAAAGAGCACAAGCCGTGGGATCTTGCGCATTTACACGCTTAGAAGATGCATATATTTGCTGCAGCGCGCTGAGTCCATTGGGTCTGCTGACTTGACCCGTCAGCAAGATGAATGAAAGTGCCGGAGACCACGTGCTGGACCTATGGCACCACCACCAAGCAGCTCGTCGAAGATGGGATGGCATGCCGCTGCGTGCTTGCGGCAGCAGCACTTCCAAAAACCTCTCCGCAATACCCGCAACTATACAAGTCTTTCCGCATGCCACACCCCCCAAGGCGGGCACTCCGGGATCCTGGAAGGGTATCATGGACTACTGCATGTTTGGTCATGCTACCAGCACCGCTGCGCCGGCACGCTAGACATGGTCCTGAACCAGAACCAGCGCTAGTGCGCCTCCTCCCGTGCCCAAGTTCCTGGGTCTGCTGCTGATTGGGAGTTGCATTTGCCATCTCTGGACGGTGAGACAAAGCATCCTCTAGGGTGTTGTACCGAGCGCGTCTTCGAGGCCGCTGGTGGTGGGAAGCCCGCTCGGAAGGTGTCTGCCTAAACCGCACACAACTTGGGCGGCCAGAAGAAAAAAAAAAAACACCCGTTTAAAGCCGTGATTTGAGCTGGGAGGGGGGCAGGGATCTCTCATGCGTTTGACGGCTTCGCGCATGACTTCTGACTGCCGAGGACTGCTATTAATGGCACTATTACTCTGCTGCCATTACGTTTGATGCAACATGTGGAGCCATCCTCTCGTGATTATGGGGGAGATGCTTACTGCAATGGTCAGAGACATATTATTGATCTTTTGTCATCTATTGGTTCCATTGTAAAATGGCTTGACAAAAGAAAAAACAGCCTAAAATGCAAGAGCTTCTATCTATATGCAAACCCAGCCCTCCCCCTTTCCCTGTAAGAATTCAATATCCTTGATCCTAGAGAGACACGAAGAGATTAGAAGAAGAGCAAGAGGAGCAAGAGGAACAAGAGGAAACCCCGCCCATCTAAAAGAACAAAAAAAGAAAGAAAGAAAATGCTGCTATTCCCGACTGCGCATCGGCACATCTCACTTGACACATGGCATGGCGTTCTCCCACTTCGATCCCGATTACCGCGCGCGCCATGCCATGGACTATCGATCCTTCGCCCGCCAAAAAGGCCACCCCCTTCCCCCCCCGGCCCTGACACGGAGATTTCTGACATGTCACAATGGAGGCTGAACCGGAACACATGACATTGACATGACATTGAGCGTTTTCTGCGGCGTTGAGCGGCTGTGTCGGCAAGCTTCAATGCCATGCGTTGTCTGGCTTCAACGCCTCTTGAAACAAAAGGGAATCGTCGTCAAAAAGTAGAGTCCGAGATGGAAAAAAAAAGAAACTGCCGGACAGCCCTAGAAAGCTTGTATTACCGTATGGGTACCCCAGCAACGGATAGAAAACACCGTCCCCCATCCCTGGTGGTCACAAAGAGAAGGGCAAAAGAAAAGAGAATCAAGGTTATTCTCAAGCCAGGGCATCGCTGTCGCCTGCTACCCCCCGCCACCCCCAGCCAAGGATGATCGGTGTCGCGCCTTGTAGGGCTAAACTACGCAAGCATTCTTCAGGTGGGATTGATGACGGGGCCCTCGGGATCGGGGATGGGAGCAGCTTCATCGTCGTCATCGATGACCGCACAGCTGGCTTGGCCGATGCTAGCATCGGCGGATGATGCCATGTCCATCGCGTGGGCCGACTTCATTTCCAGGCCGCCGCTTTCTTGATCGCTGCCCTGCCTTTCGAGCTCTTCAAAGGTGAAGGCATCGGACAGGTTGATGGCCAGGAAGGTCTTTGGCAGTTTGACCCTTTTTTGATTCATAAACGTGTTAGCTACCACGAGGACTGTGACGAAACGAAAACAGAACAAGCTTATACGAGATAGGACCCAAAACCCGAAAGGGAGGGGAAAAGGGGGGAGGAGGGGGGAAACAACATACTGATTGAATTTAGCACGTAGGGTCTTGATCACCTGCAGCCAATCTAGATGGGGCGTGAGACTGCGCCGCGGCGCACATCCGATGCAGTGCCGGCTATCCAGCTGGACGTGCAAGGGATCAAAGACATGGCACCCAGGGCTGATGGTGATGCGAATGCTATAAGCAAAAGTGGGCTCGTCGCACTCCTCAGCCGGCGGGTTCACCTCCGACTCGTACAGCTCGAAGCAAATCTGCGAGAGGTAGTCCAGCTCGGGGATGGTGCTGCGGTTGATTTTAGTCTCGACGCCGCCCTCGATGATGCAGTTGAGCAGGGTGTAGATGTGCGACTCCTTGGTGAAGTAGAAGAAGGACTTGGCGTCGTTGGAGGCCTGCATCTCCTCCAGGTCCTGGACGACCTCCTTGAGGAGCGGCAGGGACGTCAGCAGCCCGATTTCCAGCTTCTCGCTGTCCGAGATGCCGTACTCCTGCGGGCAGATGAAGTCGAAGAGGATCTTTGCCAGCCGGTACAGCTCCTGGAGCGGTTCGTTGCGCGGATCCGTCTTTTCCGCCGCCCCGTTGTTGCTCTTGTACAGCCTAAAGTACTGCTCTGGGGGCGCCTCGTCGCTCATTTGGCGAAGGCCGTTGAGAAACGACCTTCGCCGGAAGAGCTTCCGCACCGTCGCCGACCGGTTGGAGCTGTCCGTCTTGTCCGAGCTGTCTGGAGGTGCCCCTGTTGCTTTTCCATCCTCCACGGCTGTCGCTGCTCCTTTGCCGGCGGTGGTGTCCTCGGCGTCCTTTGTTTTGCCGTCCTTGACGCCATATTCCTCCTCGAGCATGCTCCTCGGCGGGGTAAACACCCACTCGAGGAACTGCCGGTTGTGCAGGGCGTCAAACTTCATCGTGTCGTAGAGCTCAGAGATCTTGCTAGGATCCACCTTCTCTGCATCGCAAAACTCCGTGAAGAGCTTCTCCCACCTCTCCCGGAAGAGATCCGCGTCCTCCCCGCAGCACCATCTGGGCTGAATGTTGGTGACTGCATTAGCCTGCGATAGCGCTGACGAAAGCGACGAGCTAGATCCCTCGCCGTTGAGCTTCTCGGTGCTAGAGCTCGAGATGGCAGAGAGGGACGTGGCGGCATTGCTGTTGTGCAGTTTGCCGTAATTGTACTGCATCACGCGGCGGTGGAAGTTCATCAGCTGAACGACCCGGTTCTGCACCTCTGACGGCTCCGGCATGTTTTCCGGCCACGCAAACTGTGCCGGGCGCTCGTTGCCCTCGCGCAGCAGCCCCTTGAGCTTCTTCTTGACCTTGTCCGTTTCATCCTTGGCGGCGTTGGAGTCATCCAAAAGGTCCTTGCGGATGGTGATGAAGTCTTCCGGCAGCTCCTTTTCGCCCAAGAAGGAGCACGCCCAGATCTGTGCGCTGGCAGTGACTCGCCTCTCGGAGCTGCTGTAGATGTGGACCTCGTCGAGGATGTCCCTGTTCAGCAGCATCAAATCGTTGCGCATGTTCTCTCCCAACTCCTGCGACTGATACCTTGCCGAATGGGTCGGCTCGCCACCCCACTTGACAATGAGCTGAAGTTTGTCCAGGACCAGGCTCTCTTCCGCGGCGGTAAACTTTGACATGGTGACTTCTGAAACCGAATCATGCCGTTTTGCTGATCGCCCCTCAGCTTTATCTGCATCGCCTCCTGGGGCCAGGGGCGTGCTATCGCCGGTTTGGCCTGGCTGGGGAGCCTCCTCTTCTTCCGGCACCGGCTGCTTCTTCTTCTTGCGGAACATGGGCTTGATCTGCACCTTGGTACCGGCCCAGCTCCCCTTTTTAACAAGAACATTTCGGAGAGATCTAAGCTTTTCTCGGTCCTCAATGCCTTGTATGTAGGCCACATCCACAGCCTGTATCACGCTGGCCAGGGCAGGCTCTCCAATAAGGAGAACTTCTTCCTGGTGGCCTTTAAGCAGATCGATGAAAGGCTCGGTGTGGAAAGTAAACTTGTACTTTTGCTTGGGAGTCCTGTCCGCGTGCCTGATTACTGACACCATGCCCTTTAACTTCCACGAGTGCTTCGGAGGAGGAGGGGGAGGCGTAGGTTCAGCCACGTCTTCTTCCTGTGCCGGTGGGGCTACAGGAGACTGCGATACATCCTTGCTAGACCTGGGAGTTGACGAGACACTGGGCGACATTACGTCCGAGGATGGCGGGAGCATTGGCTGTGGTAACAAGGGGCTCCCTGCCGAGCTCTGGCCAACGGACGTCCGCACGCTCTCAATGGTGGGCGATGCCCTACCGCTAGGGGGGACTAGTGCCGACTCAGCTTGACTGGGTTGTTCAGCCTGCGTCGTGTTGTTGTTTGGCTTCGCCACAGCGATGGTCTGGCTGGCGGTAGCTCCGGCGGTGTTTGTGCATCCTGTTTGCTCGGATTCCGTGATTGTCTGTCCTGCTCTCGCGATGGGGTCGACGTCCGAAGAAGGGGCGGGCGAAGCAACGGGCGGTGGTGTTATGCCGCGGCGAATCCTCTCCTTGATGAAGACATCCTTCAGAATGTTGGCACAATGCTCGTAATAGTCCTCATTGTCCTTGACAAAGCTCCAGCCGTTGACGTCAATGACATAGCTCTTCCCGGAAGCTCTGAGCAAATCGAATCCACAGACTCTCTGTCCGAACGCAGTCGAAATCCTGCGGGCAATTTCTCGTTCTTCCGCGCCGAGACTCGTCACGTAGCGCAGCTCCTTGCCGTGTGTATTTCGTCTGACGATGCCATCGACAACGGGTGACTTGCGGGTTTCGGCATGGCAGTACTGAGGGCCAACAGTATATGCTTTGACATCTTCCGCATTATCCACCTCCATAAAGCTTTCGTAGATGTAGCTGCCTTCCGGTTCGGAAATAGCCCTGGGGATGTTGAGGTCGGGAATGTATTCGGAGCTCTTGTTACCAACTTTTCGGAAAAGCTTTCGTGCTCCCCCTCCAGAGCTCTTTGGGAAATATATGATGATGTTATGGTCTTCGCCGCTTATGGGTTTCTCTACAAAGGGTTTCTTGAGAAGCGCTCCATCGACACTGAGAACGTCCCCGTCATCTAGAAGCTCAACCTTCTTTGGCGATGGAGTGTTTTCGGGGTCAGCAGGTTCCAGCGTCACACCGGACACTTCCTTGATGTATCGTGACATTTCCGGAGTGAGAACTTTTGGCCCACCGTCCCGTGTCACCTCAAGGCGTTTAGGCGTACGAACTTGAATCTTGTCCAGCAGACGCAAGCACGCACGCCTGTCCCAGAGAATCTTTTGCATCGGCACATCGTTGACGCAGAAGGGCTTTCTCGTCTTTATATACGCAATGGCCTTTTCCAAAGGAAACCCATCAGAGTAGAATGATATTAAATAGTCACTGGAAACTGTTAGCCAATATTGCGTGTTCTGTGGTCTGTTGTTTTGGTCATCTGGTTAATATGCCAAGGGGATCATGCCACTATCCTCTTTACGCTGACCGAGAGGTGACCGAGAAGGGGATTGCTCACCACATTGGCCAATTTTCAACCTCTATGCGAAAAATTTTCTGTCAGTACCACCATCCCTTTCAAGGAAAACTTATAGACGATCTGTCTTTCTTTTGTTTTTTTTTTCTGCTAACCTCAGGCGAAGGGAAATCTAAGAAATGTCATCATACCTTCATCGAGAATGGTTTTGTCGCCAAAAACCACGACATCGAACTCGCGGTTCGCTATGAGGCGATTTAGAATGTTCCGACTCGGCTTGCTTCTGGCTTTGATATCAAGAGCGCATATGCCAATAACACCTAGAGGCGCAGGCTTGGCTGAAATCTAGTTGTTAGCTACTTTTTCGCCATCACGATCCAACACGCGGGAGATGCGCCGATCGACAATCGATTTCACACGAACCTTCTTCTCTCTCTCGATAATGCGGACCTCGTTCACTGCTTGGGCTCTGGCTACTATATGCAGTGCTTCCACTGAATCGCCTCTTTGCTCTACTCCGGGACCGATCCGGCTGGCTACCTCGCATGGTGGTTTCGGATCGTTGGTTCCGCTTAACAAGGTCGAGATGCGGCGGTTGCGAATCTCTGGCTGCAAGGCTGTGAGAACTAGGCGATCCATTTCCCGATTGGCTGCCTGAAGAGGTGGTTACGGTGACGCTGGACAAGGCGGCCTCCGGCTGAGCCGAGGCTGGCCCTTTTCCAGACGACATCAGACTCGGTACCGATCGGGGGGGCGGTCCTTGATCAGATGCTGAATTGGATTGCGATGGGCTGATGATAACGCCACGTGCCGACGCCAATGAATACAACGACGTTCCCGACAGACGCTTCGATCGAATCGAATGAGAATCTGAAAACGACGACTTGGTAGTCAGGGCGGGTTCGGGGAGAGCCGTGTGGTTGACTGGAACTTCTGGATTGGGGCGCATCCGAGGAGTATCGTTGTCGAAGAAGACCTGATTTTGCTGGGATTCACCCAGATAGAGCTCCTCAGTCAGGGCTTCAGAGGCAGCCGAATGTCGTCGACTGTACGAACCCACCAACCGAGCGCCCTTGAGAATATTGGAAGAGTGAGGGCTGCTGGAAAAGCTAGATCGTTCGGCGTGGACATCGGAGGTGCCCGGCTCGGCATAGCGGCTCTTGCTGCTGACAGAGCCCGTGAACGAAGAAACCGACACGCTGCGGGATTGCCTCGATGGCTGAGACGGCAAGGTGGACGGCGACGAATTGGCGGCGCTGGCGTCGTAGGAGGCTTCCGACGGCGGTGGGAGTGGCGCCTCGTCGGTGGCCATGGCAGCAGCCTCGCTGAAGCTGGCACTCAAGGGGTCCATGGTTTGGAATTGTGGCGGAGGCTTGCCAGCAGAAAGAAGCCTTGGGATGAGTACTAGGTAGTCTATCGACTAACGGTCTGGAAGTAAGCAGGAGGAAAAGAAAAACACTGGAGTCTCTCGCCGAACGGGATCCGGGAAGAATCCACTCTGTGCGGTCAGTACTTCGCAGTGCCTGGGCAAATCGTCCGGTGCTAGACGCAGGCGGGCGGTGACATCATCCGAAAGCGGCGACTTCACACGCGGCAGCAAAACATGTGAAGATTCTGGAAGCAATTAAACGGCCGGGTTGCTACAGTAGAAAGACGCAATGTGGCATTGAAAAGGAAGAGGCCAAAAAGCAGTTGCCCTGCTCAGTATATATGTACCTGCATCGAACCTTATCATCCGTGTAACTGGGCTAGTCGCAACGATACCGAACGGTCTCTGTGGCGGCGTACTTGAACTTTTTTTTTTTTTTTTTTTTTTTTTTTTTAAACCCTTCTCTAGGCTTCTGGATGGTCCCTGATGGTTGAATACTGAGGTCTCATTGGCTCAAGCTGCATGCAGCGTCAGCGAACGAGGGGCAAATCGGTAGCTGAAAGCCTCCAAAGACAAGGATATGCTTGGCACCAAGCAAGAGAAAAAGAGGGAACAAGCTGCAATGGAGGGGCAAAAGTCGAATTGACGAATGGAAACCGATGCCCTGGACAGCACAGTGGCCCTGCATAGACTGCAAGGGGACAAGTCTGAGAAATCAACCAACAGATTCACGCCGAGACAAGCTCCGTCTGTCCAAGTCCACTTAGCGGTGAGGCCGTCGTCGAGCTACTGTGGCAAGTCTGGGACGGCTTCTTTGGATTGATTTGCGCTGCGGTCTGGGGATGGATCATGTAGTTATAATGGAGGCTTTTCTGGCGTACCAACAGCATCGTGGCGGCCATCAGATGCCGTCTGTGTAACCGCACCGAGGATTCGAATGCGGTATACTGTAAAAGTGGTCATTAGGCTGACATGGTTGGTTCTGCGGCGATCGAGGGACACCAATACGAAGCGTATAATTTGTCGCATTTGTTGAAACTTGATAGAATCTTGAGTCGTGACCATTCAGAGCTTGTACTAACGGCACACGTAATCCTCAAATACGCATATATACGGAGTATGATGCATCAAGCTGCGTCTGTGTGAATTCTTGCCAGCAGCGATGGGTATCTGCCTTTGGCTAGTATTATTGCCTCGTAGGTGGATTTCCAGCAGGGACAAGTTATGTTACTGTAATCCGTACACTTGGGATGAATTCTTCAATCAGATGCATGAAGACATGCTTCGGGCTTGGAGGGTATTATGTGGCGGTGTCATTGTGGCGGGGGCACGAGGGTGGCTCGATGAGTATTATTAGGTAAGCGGCAGAAAACGGCAGTATCCATCACCGCCAAAAATTTACAGATCCACGACAAGTTGAAGCGCTGCTCTCGACGACGGATCGCGAAACGCTGCAAAACACCAGCGCAAAGATGCCGCATTCCGATCCCGATGGGCCGCTGGCAAAGCGCCAGAAAGTAGCGACCTTGGCCAATGCGCCTCAAGCCTCAAGCAATTCCTCCCGAATCTTTGCTCCGTTCCGAGTACGTCTTTTGCGATACTCTCTTCCTATCAAGGCGGCTTTTTAGCAACTATATACTAGATTCTAACTGCTCACTATATAGACTGTTGGCCTCGTCTCTCCATCGAGTATCCCTTTTACATCTTTTCCATTGGGAAAGACTACTTTCCAAATTACAACGTCGGTCGGCCGGTCTCTGCAAACCTACGATTTACTTCGCGGTCTCAACCTAGTCTTTGTTACCCGGCCGCAGACGCTTGCGGATATTACTGCTACGTATGCCTGGGGAAAGAAGGTCTTCGCCGCATGGGGTGGATCGCAGGACGGCGAACCCCAGGGCCTATGGGTTTTCCAAAGAGGTAGAAAGGTTGATGAGGTAGTCCTTCCTAGCGACCTGACAGAGCCAATTCAACAAATCACCATTTTTGGAACCTGGTTCATTGCTTGCGCAAAGACGAGGATCGAGGTGTTTAAAACGGCGACGCTCGAACACTACACTACTATTCACACCATGGCCGCTGCGAAGGGCGGCCATGAGATTACGAGCGGCGTCGTGACTATGCCAACATTTCTCAACAAAATCTTTGTTGGTCGCAAAGATGGCTGGGTCGAGATTTGGAACGTCAGCACAGGAAAGTTGATATATACCATTTTGCCGCCTTCTTCCGACTGTGGCGCTGTAACCTGCCTCGAGCCTACTCCGGCTCTCTCTTTGCTCGCCATCGCCTATTCCAGCGGTACCCTCGTCATCACCAATGTTCTCACCGATAAGCGCGTTCTTCAATTCGAAGCCGGAAACCCAGAAGCCCCCATTACCTCCATATCATTCAGAACAGATGGTTTGGGAGCTGGACACGATGGCAGAAAAGACGGTGTCATGGCCACGGCCACCCCGTCATCTGGTGATATTACCTTCTGGGACCTAAACCGTGGCGGTCGTGTGATGGGAGTTCTACGTAGTGCTCACAACCCGCCTTCAGGCGAAGGTGATGATGTCCGTGGCGGCATCAGCAAGGTTGAATTTCTGGCTGGACAAGCAGTCATTGTGTCCAGCGGTCGTGACAACTCGCTCAAGTCGTGGATCTTCGACGAGACTCCCTTCTCTCCAATTCCAAGAATCCTGCACTCTCGAAGCGGACATTCCGGCCCTGTCAATTGCCTACAATTCTTGCCTTCTGACTTTGATGGTGCTGAAGCTGGAAATAAGTGGATCATCAGCGGCGGCAAGGATAGGAGTCTCTGGGGATGGAGTATGCGTCGTGATGGCCAGAGCACGGAGCTGAGCCAGGGTAACATACGAAAGAAGGCAAAGAAGATTGGCATCCTGGCTAGCAATGCTCTGGCGCATGGCCCAACGACGACACTGGAGGACCTCAAAGCCCCCGAAATCACATGCATTGCCACTTCACTCAACCGTGATGGTGGCATTGGCGCCTTGCCTGGCAAGCAGGAGATTTGGCAGAAGGGACGGGACCCCAAGAAGAAGATGGACGCCGAGATTAGCGGAATGACGGGCTGGGAGAGTGTAGTCACCGCTCACAAGGGTGATCCTTTCGCCCGCACCTGGTTCTGGGGCCGAAAGAGGGCAGGTCGCTGGGCATTCCCAACTGGCGATGGCACCAATGTCACGACTGTTGCGATTAGTCCCTGCGGAACGTTTGCGCTGGTCGGCTCAGGAGCTGGCGGTATCGACATGTACAATCTCCAGTCTGGTGTCCACCGCCAACGCTTCCCCTCCAAGTTGACGCCAGCACAGGCCCGTCAGCTGAAAATGCAGCAGCTTCGACAGGCAGACGATGTGGTTCAGCTGCAGAGCGAAGGCAACCGAAAGTATCCCGCCGGTGTTGGCAAGCATACACAGGCTGTTACTGGCCTGGTTGTCGACTCGATGAACAAGACTGTGGTGTCTTGTGCGCTGGACGGCAAGATCAAGTTCTGGGACTTCTTGACAGGAACCCTCTTGGAGCAACTGGACTGGGCGCCCATGACATTCCCGACTGGCTGCCGGTACCATCCTGCCAACAATCTCTTGGCCTTTTCTTGCGATGACTTGTCCATTCGAGTTGTCGACTTGGAGACGAAAAAGACTATTCGAGAATTCTGGGGTCCCAAAGACGTCATCAACGACTTTTGCTTTTCAAACGATGGCCGGTGGATCATTGCTGCCTCTCGAGATTCGGTCATAAGAATATGGGATCTGCCCACTAGCCATCTCATCGACGCCATTCGGCTGGAGAAGCCGTGCAAAGCTGTGGCCATGTCATACACAGGCGAGTACCTGGCTGCCGCTCTCGAGGACAGCCCTGGTGTTACGATCTGGACAAACAAGGCTCTATATAAGCATGTCCCAACTCGCCAGATATCCGAAGCTGAAATCGGCTTGGTGGTTGCACCTACGACAGCTGGAGAAGGAAACATTGGCTTGCTGGAGGCTGCGTTCGAAGAGGACAAGGCAGAAGACGATGTTGGCGTTGTCGCGCCTACTGTCGATCAAATCAGCGCTGACCTGATGACACTCAGTCTTGTTCCCAAGAGTAGATGGCAGACGCTGCTCCATCTAGATTTGATCAAGGAGCGCAATAAGCCTACAGAGGCGCCCAAGCTCCCCGAAAAGGCGCCCTTCTTCTTGCCGTCCACATCTGGAGCGCAAGCGCCTGGGCTCAAGGACGAGTCAGATCAGGCGGACAACGACAGCAAGTCTCGTATCTCTAGATATGACAAGGCTCGCTTTGAAGAAACCTTCACATCAAAGCTGCGTGCTGGCGCTGCAGACGGCAACTGTAAGTTTTTTTTTTTTTTTCCTCTCCCAGATATTACAATCTACAAACACTGACATCTTCTCCTTCTCTTTTCTCTAGACGATGATTTCATTGAGCACCTCAAATCTCTTTCTCCCTCGAGCGCGGACCTTGAGCTTCGGTCACTTTCCCTCGGCGAGGGCGACGACTCCAACGAACTCCTCCACTTCATTCAGGCACTTACGGCAAGATTACAAGCGCGAAAGGATTACGAGCTGACGCAGGCGTGGATGACGGTGTTCCTCCGACTTCACTTTGATATGGTGATGGAAAACAAGGCGCTGCTTAGAGCTCTTGAGGAGTGGAAGGGACAGCAGGAGAAGGAATGCAACAGGCTGGATGAGCTAGTTGGATACTGTAGCGGCGTCGTGAGCTTTTTGAGAAGCCCGAGGACGTGATGGGCGATAATTTTGCGGGTAGATAATAGATGGATAGATGAGCGGATGAAAATAATGCTTTGGATCCTTGAAAATTCAGCTGCAATATTGCACGATGTGCGACTTGACCAGTGCATCGTAAAATGGATTTCTTCTTTATGAACGTGACATGAGCGAGAGTCTGCTTTTTAGAAAAAGAAACTCGAGATTGAGTTTTTTGATGTGATTTTTTGGGATCATGAAGCGCAACCTTGATGAGAGCGAGAGATGGGAGAAAAAAGGATTTGCATATTTTGCATGGAAAAGGAAATATTATTGCATGATAATTCAGGTTGCTGACTGTTCTGCGCACCAGAAACACCCTTAGTATGCCAAAGCAAGATATCCCAAGATCCCTCAACCACAAATCCAACAGCACTTTAGCCAAATCACCAACGTCTTCTTCGTGGCTCCCGCAAGCAGAAGCACCACAATGAAAACAAAGAAAAAGCCAACAAAAGCTTCAAAATCAAAAATTGCGCCTCCCATGGCCCCGGAGGACAATGGAGCAAGGAGTCGACTCCGCTGTGTGCAATGCAGGCCCTCCACACTGCATCCCCAAATTCTTGATCTTGGGAATGCGAAACAAGGTAAGTATGAAGAAAGGGAAAAAGGAGAAAAGGAAATCGAAAACGAACGGGGGAGGGAGAGGAATAAGTAGTTTTCAGAGGTGGTCTGTGCGCGGCAGGATTTGGGCGGTGAGGGCAGCTGCCTGGAGGGCTGAGGTGAAGTGAAGTGAAGTGAGGGTACTTTGAGGGATGTACCTTTGGATGGGTGGAGGATGAGGTGAATGGACTTGTAGCTGCCTGGGAAATTAGGTTGAGGGCATTATGATTGATATTGGGTGGGAATGAATGCCTGATGAGGCGGGGATTACGAAGCCTGCTGTTTGAAGAATGAAGCTCATTGAGTGCCTATAGGGAGTAGTAGTATCACGAGAATGTAGTGGGGAGTCATATATGCAGCATCGGGTTTCCAAAGAGGTGCTCGTTGGAATGTAGAAGAAAACTAAAAAATGTGGCGGGAAATGCTCTCGATGGAGTGCCAGGTGAAGATGGTTCGAAGTAGAGAGGACTTGTCTGTTGTTGGACACCATTGCTTGGGGTTTTCAAACACTGGATCACCGTTATCTAAGAGTCATGACGTACTTTGATCTTTATCAGGTCTTTTCCATCGAGAGAAATAGATTATGCACTATGCTATGGAGGGAGCCATACTTGGAGAGCATCCGAATTATGGGTGGCGCCGTTATAATTTAATTTCACATGGTTGCGATGGAACGAGGTCGTGAAGCTTTTCGAATACTTTTGCTCTTCTCGATGTCCAAGATAATACTGTGAGAGGAATACAAGACTCAAACTCACTCATCAACGAGATTTTGCTGTCACAGGAAGAAGGCATGAGGCCCATGGGAGTCGCAACGTCACAAGCTGTTCAACCAAACGGATCCATAGATATCAATCACATGTTTTGGGAGTCCTTGACGCCTGCAATGATACTGAAACATTGCTTCGACATCTACCCTGGAAGAACAGACATACCACGTTAGATATCCCTTGGCTGAGCAGTGAATCCATGCTCCGATATCCATCCACGTAAAATAGAGCCTGGAGAGATGACCAAACCTTTGAAGTACTACTACTACTGTATTACAGCATCATCAATGCTACCAAACGTGCATGCCTTAGCGCCTCTTGGGCGTTAGCTTCGAGGTTTGGCGCCACCCACCCTCTGGCTTTAGCGCATTCTACCCGCGATACAGCGGGGCATCCAGATTTTCTATTCTGTAAAATTTCCATCCATCACAAGCTCCCAACGCCAGCAGGTCAAATCGCAACGATGGGCAAGAAGGGCTTCAGAGTGAGTTTCATCGAGGCACCGGCAGATCCAATTGACGTCAATCGCCAAGTACTGATTCTTTCTGCCTCGTATTCAGGGAAAAGGACGTCGCGGAGGCGGTGGTGGACGCGGAGGAGGCGGCGATCGCGGCCAAAGCTGGAGAGACTACCCTGCTCTCAAGAAAGAGAACCAGAGGCTCCAGGAGTTTTACGACGCACTGCTGCAGCTGCCCGAGGAGGAAAAGACGCAGTTCTGGGAGGCATTGAGGCGCGAGCTGCCCAACAGCTTTCGCTTCTGCGGCTCCAAGGGGTACGTTGTGCTTTGCGCATGCTGATTTTTCATCTCTTCCTTTGCCTACGGCCGATTCCTTGCGCTCAACACTAAACTCTGTCGCATAGCCACGCGCTCGCCGTCGAGCGACTTCTGCGATCCCGATACATTCCCGAAATCGTCAAGATTGAACATCAGGATGGCCGCCCTGTCGATCCACCCCAGCCAGTGTCCTGGTACCCCGACGAACTCGCTTGGTGGATGACCACGCCCAAGAACGTCGTTCGCAAGTTCCCGCCCTTTGCGGCTTTCCAAAAGTTCCTCGTGTCCGAAACCAGTGTCGGTAACATCAGCAGACAGGAAGTCGTCAGCATGATTCCTCCTCTTCTGATGGATCTCCGACCAGGCATGACTGTGCTGGACATGTGCGCCGCTCCAGGAAGCAAGTCTGCTCAGCTTCTGGAGATGCTCCACGTTGGCGAGGAGTCTCGTGTGAGGAAAGTCCTGAGAGAATTCGCAAAGGAGGACGGCCTGGACCTGGGAGACGAGACCAAGGACGAAGCCGAAGCCGATCTCGAGGCTGATCCCTCTGACGCCGGTCGTGCTACCGGCCTGCTGATCGCCAACGATGCCGATTACAAGCGTGGTCATCTTCTTGTCCACCAGCTGAAGAGACTGTCGTCGCCCAACCTCCTTGTGATGAATCACGATGCCACCCAGTTCCCCTCCATTAAGCTGCCCTCCGAACCGAACTCGAATAAGCCGGTCTATCTTAAGTTTGACAGAATTCTGGCCGACGTTCCCTGCTCTGGAGACGGAACAGCGAGAAAGAATGCCAACCTGTGGAAGGACTGGCAGCCGGGCAGTGCCTTGGGACTGCACGTCACCCAGATCCGTATCCTGGTCCGAGCCCTGCAGCTCCTCAAAGTTGGTGGTCGCGTTGTGTACTCCACATGCAGCATGAACCCTGTGGAAAATGAATCCATTATTGCTGCCGCGATTGAGAGATGTGGTGGCTTGGACAATGTTGAGATTGTTGACTCTAGTGACCAGCTCCCTGGTCTGGTGCGAAGACCCGGTCTGAAGACGTGGAAGATTATGGACAAGGGTGGCAGGATCTGGAGCTCATGGGAAGAGGTCGAGAAGTTCGCCAAGGAGAGCAAGGAAGGTGTGATCCCTGGACGACTTCAGCCATCCATGTTCCCAGACCCCGCGGGGACGAGTCTGCCTTTGGAGCGCTGCATGAGGGTCTACCCTCACCTGCAGGATACCGGCGGCTTTTTCATCACTGTTTTGGAGAAGAAGTCTGAGTTCAAGGCGAAGCCTGAGAACGAGGCAAAGGAGGCCGGCCAGTCCAACGAAGCCTCTGAGAGCCTTGCTACCCCTGCTAAGGAGGCAAAGCCTGAGGAGTCTCCTGTGGTGGAAGAAAAGAAGGAGGATGAACCAATGGATGATGCCTCCCCGGCCGCTAGCAAGCGACCTCTGGAAACTGACGAAAGCACAGAGCTGCCAGCTAAGAAGGCCAAAACCGGAGAGGAGAGCTCAGCAGCCGCCACTCCCATCCCTGCCCCTACTACACAACGCGAGGACCGCCCAGGCAAGCCAAAGAGGAACGGACCGATCGAGGAGCCTTTCAAGTACCTCGACCCCGAGCACCCGACCATCCAGAACATCAAGGACTTTTACAAACTGTCCAGCCGCTTCCCCACTAACCGATACATGGTGAGAAACGAGATGGGAGAGCCGGCCAAGGCCATCTATTACACAACCGCCTTGATGCGTGACATCCTGACGGAAAACGAGGGCCGAGGCCTGAAGTTCATCCACGGCGGTGTCCGCATGTTCATGAAGCAGGACGCGCCCTCTGCCGAAGTTTGCCGCTGGCGCATCCAGGCCGAAGGCATGCCCATCCTGCAAGGCTACGTTGGCGAGACTCGCATCGTGCATCTGCGCAACAAGGAGACGCTGCACAAGCTCCTGATCGAGATGTTCCCCAAGATCAGCGACGGCGGGTGGGAGAACTTTGAGGAGATTGGCGAGCGGGTGCGCGACATCGGCATGGGATGCTGCGTGCTGAGGGTCGAGCCCGAGGGCGACGACCAGGAGTGGCAGGAGAGGATGGCGCTTCCGCTGTGGAAGAGCATTCATTCGCTGAACCTGATGCTGCCCAAGGAGGACCGGTCGGCGATGCTGTTGAGGGTGTTTAACGACACTTCGCCGTTGATTAATATCAGTCTGCAGAGGAAGGAGAAGAAGGCGGCTGAAGAGGAGCAGCAGGCGGAGGAGCAGCAGGAGATTGACCTGGAGGATATTCCCACCCCGGAGGGATCTGATTAAATGTCGTGGGAGGGATGGTGATTAGAGCTACCTTGGAAACCCCGCGACAAGGACGGAGAAGAAAAATGTACAATCGGGGCTTTATCTAAGAGAGAGATTGGTAGAACTATCTATTCAGGTAGCTACTTATATCTACATGTTTGTTTTTCGGTTTGTTCATACAAGTTGTTTATGTCAGGGTGATTTTACCGTTTCATATCTACTAGTTTATACAGGCGCTGCCATCTCATAACTATCGTACATCTCTCCTGAATGTGACAAATCTAATCGTCCAGCAGTCCAACAGTCCAATGGACAATCCGGTCAACTCCCTGGCCCTGAATCGCACTGACCGGAATAGCTGCACAGCTCTTCGTCCACGCTCCCTCGACGCCACTCGGATGCGGCTCTCGCCCCTCCGTGACGCCATCCAGATACGTCTTGAGCTCCCGGAAATTGCCCTGAGTGTCCGCCAAATCCGCCTTGGTGGCGACGACAAACCAAGGCTTGCCCGCAATGTGCAGCGTCGCCGCCCTGGTCTGCGCCTCCTGCATGGGCAGCGGCGTGCCGAACGAGGCGCCCATCAGGTTGACGGGCCCGCGGGCGGCCTGGGAGACGAGGTCCCAGTCGACGCGGGCCTCGATCTCGCGGGACCGCTCTTCTTCCTGGCGCATCTCGGCGTAGAGGCCGACTTCGCGCCAGAGCGCCTGGAGGGCCTTGACGGCGTTGCTGGCGCTGAGATCGACGACGAAGGCGAGGACGCCGGCGCGCTCGACGTGGCGGAGGAACGCTATGCCGAGGCCGCGGTCGAGATGGGCTCCTTCGATGAGGCCCGGGATGTCTGCTACGCTGAAGCGTGTCCGCGGCTCTCCAGTAGTGGAATCTTCGGTGTTGGCTTCCTGAGATGAGGGTTGGTAGCGCTGACGGCGCGGTTTGACGCTGGGCCGGCCAGAGTATCTATCTAAAACGACGGTGCCGATGTTGGGTTGCAAAGTTGTAAAGGCCCAGTTGCCGACCCGCGTGCGACTGTTGGTGAGGGCTCGCAATAGAGTGCTCTTGCCAGCATTAGGCAAGCCTACCAAACCTACATCGGCCAGGAGCTTGAGCTCCAGCGAGATCTTCATGGTCACAGCCTCATCGCCCTTGGTGGCAAAGACCGGTCGAGGGTGGCTTCTCGAGGTAAAGTGCGGGTTTCCGAGGCCGTTGATGCCGCCGGCGGCCAGCAGGATGGGCGTGGGCGTTGGCCTGGAGAGGTCGAGATAGACTGGCGCAGCGGGCTGCTGGAAGAAGCGGGTTCGCTTGGGCAACTTGGGGAACTCTGCCGACTTCATGTCGTTCTTGGACATGCCGGGATAGAGGAGCCACTTCTCCCGCTCCGGGTCATCGGCATCTGGATCGTAGTCGTCCTCGGGGCTATATTTCTTCGGGCGTCGTTCATCCACGGCATCTTGTTCCATTTCCCCGTCGGACTCTAATTCCTGCTGTTGCTGGGCCAAAAGCTCGCGCCGCCTCTGTTTCTTCAGCGCCTGGTATGCCTTCATGGCCATTTCCTCATCGGCGGCTGGGTCATAACGCTCAATCTCCTGGACGATTGTGCCCACGGGAACGGTGATGACGACGTCTTCTCCCCGCATGCCGCCTTTTCCACTTCCCTGCCCATGTCTTCCGCGTCCGGCACGGATGAAGCGCCTGCGGGCGAGTTTGTGTAGTGAGGTTTCGCCATGCGCTGCCTGTATATAGATGTTGCCGCCGATGCCTCCATCGCCGCCGTTGGGAGGACCGTCGGGGAGAAATGCCTCTCGCTGGAAGGAGACGCAGCCGTTGCCGCCGCGGCCGGCATAGAGCGTCAATTCGGCTTTATCAGCAAAGCTCGGGGCCGCATAATCGTCTGGTGCGGGATTCAGCCGTGACTCGGGGAGGCTGTTCAAGGTAGACGAAGAAGACGAAGAGTGACGAGCGAGAGCCGTTCGGAGGAGAGCAGAGTGGGCGGGTCGAGGGCGGAAGAGCGCCGGATAAAGGAACGGCGCCAGAGGCAGTTGAGACGGGCCGGGGCACCGAGGCGGCATTTTGGGGATAATTCGTGCGGCTATGCTTGCCTGTCCATGTCTATACGGATATTTCTTCTATTGATGCGACTGGCGGTTGAGGCACCAGAAAATTCCACGATGCTGCGCCGCCGATAAGATAAGAACATAGTCCCCAGTCATGGAGGGGTTCCAGTGGCAAGGGCCTGTAGAAACAGCGGGAGAGAGCCGGGGCGTGACCCCACCAGCGCCGACAGAATAGCGGGCATGGCGGGGTTTGGAGGCTGATCAGCGGCTTGGACCCAGAGCATCAGAAGCTTGATCAGCACATACTACTTGTAGTACTAATGTACAGTACGAAGCAGCCCGTACGGAGTAGAAGAAGCTGGAGTTGCTGCTAGTAGTAGCACTGTACAAGCCGGAGCAGTTGCATGTGCAGCACTCGTGCACCGATGCATAACGACGTGTCTTGAATTGTGCAGCTTCGTGGTACCCTGTACGTGCGCTGCAGGCGGTGATTACAGCGCAGTTTGAGTGCATAACGGGCCGGCCAGCTGGACTCTGAGTTGGCAACACTCGACTTTTCAAGCTCGATTCCATCCTGCCTCTCGCCCCCGCTTTGTGGCCAAATGCTGGACCCTGGCAACTTGTTCAGTCCCCCATGTCGAATCTGTGACAGCGAAGAGAGAAAAGCACGCACGAGTGCAGGACTGAGGGCGACGGCTTGTGATTTGATTTGCTGCAAGCGGGGTGTCCATCACACACGTACTATGTACTGTACGAGTGCGAGTACAGCGAACAGCACAGCACGGCACAGCAAAAGGCGGCACTCGGTGCGACACTCAGAGGAGAAGCAAAGCAGACGACGAGTCAACAACCAGCCAGCCAGCAAGCCTTCGCATCGCCAGCTTTTGCCAGCAATCGTCAGCGGCATCGTGACCTCTGCTAGGGCTCCTCTAGCTCCTCGCAGCCTTGTCCACAGGGTGCAATCTGGCCAACGGCGGACCTCGTCTATGCATGTCCCGCCCCTCGTGATTCGACGGTGCGCTGCAGTCTCCATGCTCGAGCCCGCATCCCAAATGCTACAAAGTGCGGTGAAATTTGGCTGGCTGCCCAACTGGACCATCTGATGCCCGCTTGTCGCGTCGGCCTCTCTGGCTGGCTGTTGCTGTTGCTGTTACTCGCAGATTCGCGGCTTCAACGTCTCCATCACGCAGGTGACTTTCCCACCTGTTTGCCCGCATTCCCGCAGCAAGCACCTACATATAATACACCTACATAATACACTGACCTACATAATACATACCGTCAACGGCACAGCACGCCCGCAGGCAACAGGAAGGGGGAGAGGCAAGGAAAAAAGGCACCCGAGACGGAGACGACGGGGCAGCTGCAGGATATCCAGCGCCAGCCAGTGCCAGCCAGCGCCAGCCCAAGGCAGCGTCTCGACAGGCCTCACCCGATTGGTGAGACGGCCGTCCATCGCTTTCGCCCTCTGCCGGCCCCATCCGCCTGCTGAGTTTTCGCTGCATGAGACCAGCCCATTGCTCTCCTCATTCTCCTCACTCTCCTCACTCTCCTCACCACGGTCAACAAGTCAGCCGTCGGTCCACCAGCCTCCCTTGCGCGTGTGTGTGTGTGTGCGTGTGTGTCGTGTCTTTGCCTGTGTGACACAACCGGCTCCATTGCTGCACGGACAACGAGACGCCAGCGGCCACATATCCAGACGGCGAGAGTCGACCGCCACCTTTTAGATTACAAGTACCAAGTGCTGCTACGGGACGACAGACTGCGAATTCTCGGTCCCGGCCACGGCAGACACGGCGGTTGGGGATACTACATGTACGTGCAAGTCCAGCTGGCATTGCTCGCATTACCCTGCGTCTGTGGTTTTTGCAGGCGGCCGAATTAATTCCTCAGCCCAGCCTGCTCGCTGCCTGTTCGAGTCTCCCTCTTCTCCCTCCCACAAGCACAAGCCCTTCTTTGCCACCACAAAAGGCGTCGGCCTGCTCGACAAGCTCTTCTCTCTCCTCTTTGGGCACCTTCGACTTCGTTGGGCCAGTTCGCTGCTCGTTGGGCTAGCCTGCATAGGCTCCTCGATCCCGCATTCGAGCCACGACAGCTGGTCACCCACCTGCCGCCTCCTCATTCGACAGCCCAGAACACGCTCGTTGTGCTGCAGCTGCCCTCTGGCCTTCCCCACGCTTCGGTCCCGGACCTTGAGAGATCTTGTCCCTCCCAAAGGCCCTCTTCTGGTCCCCTCCGGAAAGCTTCATCCTGGGCCCGACGCCGCCAGAGCTGCTTCGTGCTTGTGCTTGTGCTGTGCTTGTGCTTGTGCTTGCAGGATACATCCCAACTCACCGGCGAGACACCGTCAGCCTCCTGCTCTAGCACAGCCGCTGCTGCTGCTGGCATTTCCTCTATTCCCGTTACCGCTTGGCGCGAGTCTATCGTTGCTTCTGCTTTGTCTTATCCTTTCCTCAACCAGGTCAGTCTCTCTCTCTCTGTGTGTGTGTCGCTCACTCTGTCGCTCCCTCGCCCGCTTCCATTCTCCTTCTCTTCCCTGCCCTCCTCCCCTCCTATTCCGCGCCTCCTCCTCTCTGCCCATACACCTAATCTTCCATCCGACATCTGCCACCGTCTCCCGACTTTCCCACTTGCATCCCCCATGAAGCCCGTCCATGGGCTTGCCAAGGGGGGAGCGAGGCTTTGCTACTGCGGTTGCCTGCCCACCACCAACAAGCCCACCGTGCCCTTCTTCTCGCATGCCTGAATGCTTTCTGCGTTGTGTAATACTAGCCCGTACTCTGTTTCCTACCCGTCTCTCCCTGGATATTCTCTCAATTACGCTTCCAACCTGAACGGCGCCTCTCCGCCTAACCCAAAGATACACCCAAAGATACCCCATTGCTAAGATGCATACCAGAGAGACCAAGGTGCGCAAGTCCTTCATCAGGATGGATCCCGACTGCGCCATCTGCCATGCTCCGGCCTCGATGGCCTGCGACTGCGAGGCAAAGGGCCTCGAAGTGGCCGTCAAGCAGGCCGAGGAACGCATGATGCGATCCATATACAGTGACATACGGTTCGTCTTGCTTCTCCTCCATCATCATCACCATCTATGCTCCCTTCCCTTGACCGCCCTTGATTCCGAGGCTTAGCGTCAACTAACTCGTCGAAATAACAGTTCGTGGGTAAGGGCCCATGCTCAAGACTATATTCTTGAGTATTTCCGTCAACTTGCCGAGCGACGAAAGACGGCCCACTCGGCTCATCTCGACCACATCACCGCCCACGCATTCTACCATTACAATGCGCCGCCGCATCCAAACCAGATTGCTGAGGCTCAGGCTACTCTGAAGCGAGGCATCGATGAGGATTGGCAGGCCAGCGTACAACGTTATCCCGAAGTCCTCGAATACTTCTATAGTCTCATTGAACTTACCCTTCCTGCCGACGACGAGGCAGCCGTAAAGAATCCTCCCTTGACTGCTCCTCCCCGAAAGCCGACCCGTCGAGCCGGCTCAATCAGTGCCAGCGCTGGTTCCGCTCCTCCTCCTCCTCCCGCCATTGCCCCTCCCTCATCTTTCCATGATCGTGACGCCCTCATGGAGCGTCGCACCCCTGCGCCACCCACAACACCACGAGACCGAAGGACATTCAGACCACCTCCTCCTCAGCACCACCCCTCTTCATCATACTACGCACCATTTGGATAAGCCAAACACAAGGATACCAAAACAAATAAACAACCAAAATCTCCAAAAATGATTGAACCATTTTTTGAACCATTTTTTGAACCATTTTTTTTTTTCACCATGACATGAGCGCCAGAGGCACAAAAGTCGACATGTCAATTTCTTTCTTCTCCTTTCCCCCCTCTGCGATAAAAAGCATCACGACATGTACGATCACCATTAGGTTTCATTTGTCTGGAATGGGAATGGCATGATTTGCATGGTAGTTGGAGTAGCCTTGCTTTGGAAACTATGGATGTTGGAACTTTTTTTTTGTTTTTACTCTTCTTTTTTTGGCTACATTTACAAGATCTTTTGGATATCTGTGTTTAGACGAGTTTGGAAACACGCACACACACATATATACCATTCAGCCTGGCGTATAAAGTATGCATCAAAAGAAGCGAATGACTTTGTCTGGATCACAGCATGACCAAGGTCGAAGAATGATTGACTGGGCCATGAGGGGAGCACGCCATGCACTGGACTATTTGTGTCTCATTCTGAAACCTGTGCGTAGTGAAAGATATCACGATTTGTATGTACAGATGATGTGCATAGCTTTTCATGGTGGATTTCTGAGAGATGGGCTTATCAAAATGGTTTTGGAATTTAGTTGAGCAAGGTGAAAATATCAAGACATCCATCTAAACATCGGACATCTTTAGTCCCCCCCCCCCCCCCCCCCCTCTTAGACGAAGCACCGAATCTTACCTGACTCGGCTGTGCCCAAACGCGGTGAAGAATGCCCCATTCCCTCATTCATGCGCCGAATAGCTGTGGCTGCGCCTAGGTTTTTAGCTCCAATTGGTGCCAATTCACATGTGATGCTTTTCGTGTTCCCCTCAGACGCACAGAGATGCAGCCCCTTTTCACGCCCGCTTGGAAGGCAGCCACTCAAGGCCATCACATACACCGAGAATGAGCAAGATTCGGTATCCCAGGGTCTCATGTGACGTGGTGGTGCGAAGGAGCATGTAGTATTTCTCTTTTGAAAAAAAAAAAAAAAAAAAAAAAAAAGAGGGAGGGTGTTTGTTTTGTTTTGTTTCTGTTGGTGTTACATCAAATCATGAGGGCGTATATTTCGTGCTTGGGCCTAAACTCCTTTTCCATAAGAGGAATAAAGATAGATATACCTAGGTACAAAATAAAGAAATGACAAAAAAAGCCTTTTTTTAAAAAAAAGAAAACACTAGACAAAGAAGAATATTGGCAATAAAAAAAAAAAAAAAAAAAAACAACCCAACGCACGGAGGAAGGGGGGAACACCTATCACGATATATGGGGGTTAGGGAGGGAGGGAGGAAGGGGGATGAGGAGTTTTCCGAGACGGAATCCTCCCTTCTTTTTTTTTTTTTTTGTCTTCTCATTGTCCCTTGCATAGACATGTTTTAAAACAAACGGGTTCCTTCTTTCTTTTTTTGATTCCCGAGGGGAAATTTTCCCGGGAATCTACATTCTTTGAAGCTGACGATGTAAGAGGTATATAATATAATGACGTGAGAAAAGGAGAGGGCAGAGTTAGGGACGAGAGGTGAGGCGCGTCAGCTTGATGTGATGAATGTAACTTTTTGGAGAAAAAGAATAATAATAAAAAGTAAAAAAAGAAAGGGTACCATCGGCTGCTGATGGCCTGCAAGGGGGACAAGAGACTCAAGAAGCCGTTTATGACTCCTCCTGCTTGTCCTTGTCCTCGAGGGAGGACTCCTTGAGGTCAGCAACAACCTCCTCGACCTTGTCGTCGCCGTTGGCCTCGGCCTTCTCGAGCTCATCGAGCTTCTTCTTAGCCTTCTCGACGTTCTATTTATGTGGTTAGTCTATGTTTTTTTTTTTTTTTTTTTTTTTTTTTTTTTTTTCGCCACATGGTGCCGTTTTGAAATGGTTAAAGCACTTACACGCTGAGTCTGGGCAGCCTGGTCCTCCTTCCAGTGCTCGAGCTTGGCCTTGACCTTCTCAATCAACTCGGGAACATCCTCCTTGCGCATGGGGGGATCAAGGGAGAGGAACGTGCAGTCCTCGACAACCGAAGGGGGGCAGTTGAAGCCCTTCTGGGCGGCACCGGCGTTGTTGCCCTTCTTTCCCTTCTTGCCCTTGGACTGGGCAGGGAGGTACTCGTCGTCGCGGTCCTCCTTGCGGACGAGCTTGGTACCCTTAAGACCCGCCTCGTCAACAGTGCGCTGAGCTTGAGCTGTCAGGCCAGAGTTGGCCAGCAGAGGGGTCTTCTCAGCCTTGAAGGTAGGGTCGAGGAAGACCAGCAGGCTGTTGGCGCGGCGGATCTCGTCGAGGTAGGCGGGCTCGCTGGCCTCGGCAAGGACACGCTCGGCCTCGGCCTTCTTGCGCTCCTGGACGTAGCGCTCACGCTCCAGGCGCTGGCGCTCGCGCTGCTTCTCGCGGGCCTCGCGCTCCCAGGCCTGGAAGGCCTTCTTTGCGCCGTAGTAGTCGTCCTTGAGCTTGCGGATGACGGCGAACTTCTCCTGCTGTTCAGCCTGCAGCTTGGTGCGCTCGTCGCGGAGGGAGGACAGGCTCTTGAAGGCCTCGTCCTGCTCGGCCTTGATGACGTCGATCTCAGCCTGGATCTTGTTGTACTGCTCGGACAGGGACTTTTGCTCGGGGTCATCCATGGAGTCCTTGATCTCCTTGATCTTAGCGCGGAGGTCGTCGATCTGCTTCTGCGACTCGTCAAACTGGCCAAAGTTCTTGCGGAGCTTGCGCAGGTTGGAGATGTCAGTCAGGGCCTTCTTCTCGTCGACAAGCTTCATGGTTCCCGAGTTGACCTGCTTGTCCAGCGTCTCAATCTGGCGGTCGACATCCTCGGCGCTCTTGAAGGGGATCTTGGCCTTGGCAGTCTTCTGCTCGTTGATGCGGCTGCGGAGCTGCTCGTCAAGGCGCTTGATCTGGTCCAGCTTGGAGGTACGGGTATTCTTTCCACCGGCCTGCTTCTGACGAATCTCGGTGGCCTGAGCAATGAGCTCCTGGCGGCGCTTCTGGGTAGGGCTGGGTTGGTCCTTGTTCTTGGTGGGCAGAGCAACCTCAATCTTGGCCTTGATGGCGTTCTGATGGATGGTAAATTAGCATTCATCCGGAATCAATCGACAGCCAGCCTCTTATCATCATCTTCCTCGTCTCTTCTCTTTGTTATCCCCCCCTCTCCTTTTTTCTCTTCGTCTTTGTGTGGGTTACCAGCCATTGCTGTTGTTGGGGAGAGCATATTGAGATGGTGTCACTGCACAATTGGGTAAAGCCGCATATGTAGGGAGAAAACACCACGAAAAAAAGCAGCCACGCCATGGAATAACATACAAACTTGTCCATAGAAGCCTTGTGCTCCTTCTCGGCCTTGGCAAGCTCCTGCTTGAAAACATTCTCGTCGGGTCGAGTCGGGCGAGTAGTAGCAGGCGCAGGATCAGCCGCGGGGGCGGGAGCAGCAGCGGGAGCGGCCATTGTGCTAATCAGAGCAAATGGGCGGAAGAGATTCTCTGAAAAGGAACGAAGCCGTCACGATCTCCCTGTGGAGAATGGAATGGGAGCCGGGGGAGGGAAAAGGGAGAAGTTGACGATGGTTGGTGCAACGTAGCAGGAGGAGTAAAAAAAAAAGCCGAAGTCGACACACTCCGATAATATGGTGGTGAAAAAAAAAAAAATTGCCCTGGACGCACCACGTTTTTATTTCGACGATGCTGGGGCCCACACCCAACAAAAAAATAAAAAAAATAAAAAAAATTCTATATCAACTTGGCTGCTGATTGCAACGGATTCTTGTATCAAGCGGCAAGATGCAATTGGATATTTACAGCCCTGTTTATTCTAGCGATTGGGATGCTACGACGTCCACTAATGGCCAGTGCTGTAGAGGACACTGTGGTGCCAAGTCACGGTGTGAGTTTTAGTGAGAAACTCTAAGTGCCATTGTTGGAGCTGTACGGAGCAAAAGCAGCAATATTATCGATTTGTGTTTTGCTAAAGCACTTTTGGCTGCGGATTGGGTGGGGGCGAGGGAGATTGGGGGCCAATGAGAGAGAGAGTCGTGAAGATACGGCAAAAGGCCGGTCCTTATCTGCTGCAGCTTTTCGGCTTGATTGCAGCCTCAATTGAGAAATTTATTTCCATTTTGCATTTCCTGCTTTGAGTCTGATTAGAATTTTCGGTCAAATTATTCATGAGCCCCAAGTTGGGCGTAGCAATCACAAGTACCTGTGTACGTACCCCTCTAATCAGCAAGCCCAGGCACTGCCACGTTGTCGCTTACTAACCTATCAGCCAGGTCACATGACATTTCCTTATCAGCTCCGGCGCCCCCAGCAAATCGCCCAGCTAGCCAGCCAATGCAAGGCTGCGCAAACAATTTTTGAACGACCGCTCATCTCGTCTGCCGCAGCGGAACTTGGAGCAGGCAAAAAAAAAAGAAGGGGAAAAAAAAAATCCGAAAAAATCGCCATCGCGACAACGCGCAGCCCGCCTTTCCTTCCGACCTCTGGCGCCTTGATCGATCCTGTATCTCTCACGAAGCGATAAAATCGAGCTTTTTTGCCAAAGATGATTGACGATTTGCCCAACGATGCCAAGTCCAAGGAGGTGGTGAGACTCTGGCGCGCGTGGAGGACAGTTCACGAGATGGTTGCGGACCGGGTATGGCTCTCATCTTACGGCCTCTTTTTTTGTTGGTAGGCGAATCGTTTGACTGACCCGTGTTCCCTTTGTTTAGGAGTACGAGCTCGCCGAAGAAGAAGTCTCCATCTCGCTCGACCGGTTCCGCGACGAATACTGCCATCCCGACGGCACCGTCAAGTACGACCATCCCTCTCCCTCTCCCGTCTCGCCCGTTTTCCCCTCCATCTATAAATATCATGAAAAAACCACACAAGAAACACAAAGAAAAAAACACTAACAAAAAAACCACAGCCGCGCAAAACTCCAGTTCTCCGCCCGCCCAAGCGACTCCATGCTCCGCAAAAGCACCCCCCCCGCCACAGCCTCCAACCCGGACCCGGTCCCCGACTGCGGCCCCATCTGGGTCGAGTTCCTGACGGACAAGCAGTTCGGCGTCGGCCAGATCCGCCAGTTCGCAAAGTACACAATCTCCAACAACTACAAGACCGGCATCATGGTCACCCACGTGCCCCTGTCGCCCGCCGCCCGCAAGTCCCTCGCCAGCGTCGAGAACCTCGCCAAGATCGAGTGCTTCCTCGAGGACGACCTGCTCGTCAACATCACGCACCACGAGCTCGTGCCGCGGCACGTGCTGCTGTCCCGCGAGGAGAAGATCGCGCTGCTCAAGCGCTACCGACTCAAGGAGACGCAGCTGCCGCGCATCCTGCAGAAGGACCCCGTGGCGCGGTACCTGGGGCTCAAGAGGGGGCAGGTCGTCAAGATTATCCGGGTCAGCGAGACGGCTGGTCGATATGCCAGTTACCGGTTGTGCGTGTAATGTGTTTATTTCCATTGGGTCTTTTCAATTTTGGGAGTACCTAGGGGAGACGTGGGGGGTGATGACCTGGGCAAGGCAGTTACTCGCGAGGAAGTAACTGAAGAAAAAAAAAAGCAAAAATTTCAAGTTGGATTATTTCAGCTGGAGGGGGGGCAGCGACGATGCTGTTTATATTTTATTTTGCATTTGCAGTGTGAAAGCTGGCGTTTTGGGGGGATTTAATCACTAGAATTACGAAAGAAACCAATTCAATAAATTACCAACCATATTTCAAATCATTCAAGGGGTAGCTGCATGAATATCAGGCACAAGGTCTAGGCTGGTAGCCATGTTTTAATACGAAGGACTGCCATGGCATACAAGCACATCAAGATTCATATAGACACACAAAATGTACGTTTAAATCGTGTCAATTCTCAACGTATCTATCGACCACGCCTCTCTCATCCCATCATCAACCATGCCCTTCGCGCAGAGGGCACGTCTCTTCAAAAGCGGTGATAGCCACCGGGGTATATGCTAGCCAAAGTACCAGGCAAATAAAACACAAAAACAGTCGCCTCTCTCATCGCTTATCGCCCCCTCAATCATCCCCCCTGAAATTTGGATATCCCAAAGCCATCAAAACACCATCATATCCGCCTAGGTATTGTTCTTGATGCCAGGAAAAGAAAAGGAAAGAAAAAAAAAAAGAAGCAGAAAGGAAGTGTACCATATGTATATATATGTATATATGTATACAGAGAAAAGTACGATCGTGAACGCCATGCCTGACGGGCCATATCTAAAGATATAAGGGTGAAAAGGTCAAAAAAAAAAAAAAAAAAAGATATTTCCCCCCAAAAAAGGAAGGAAGAAATTCGTGATATAAAGTCGTAGATTAGTTCGTTATTTTGTCAATTAGATAAACGGCAGGTGGGTGCGGCTGCCGTGGGAGTGCGTCTTCGTTTCATGATCGTAAAAGGCCGCCAGGGTCCATGAGAACGAGATCCGCCATTTCGCTTTGGTGATGCTCTTGGTGAGACTGTGGGATGGGCTGCAGCTCAGTGCCAGTTGTATGCCTGGACCGCCCCGACGACTTGGAGTTTGAAGGGCCTAGCAGACCACCCAGGTCCTGTAGCAGGGCTGTTGAGCCACGCCGGACGCCGTTGGTGCTGGCTTTTCTGGACGCCTGGGGGACGGCGGCGTGAGAGGTGCTTGCGTCCTGGGAAGATGAGGTAAAGCTGCTACCTCTTCGGAAGCTCCCGCTGCTTGTGCCGGGTCCATCTTCAAGCAGGCCGCCGACGTCAAACAAGGAGAGTTTTCTAGACTCGTGATGAGAGTCGGTCTTGTAGATTAACAAATCCTGGCTCGCTTGTGCACTCTCCTGGGCGCTTTCGTGCGCACTCTCTTCGTGGTGCTGCTGTTCCCACTGTCGTCGGCGGTCATGTCCGATGGAGCTCATCGGCTGGATGGGCGCGTAAAGATCGGACGACGGGCTGTCCGGCTGCTCTCGGAGCTCAGGCTCAACGGCCAGGCCAACGTCTCTCACCAAGTCTTCATCGCTGCCCCATTGTCTGTGTATGGTTGGCCTTCGGATGATGTTGGAGCGTTCGAATGATTCGGCGGCGGTTGACGCTCGCCTGGGCGGCTTCTGCTTCTTGAGACCTCGGTCCCGGACGAATGAACCCAAAACAAGGGCATTTGCGGACGCAGTGGCGAAAATCAACTCGACTGACGCCAAGAGCGATCGGTACTGCTGCCGGCCGTCGACATCGATGATGCGAGGGACCCTGTAGAGGGTAACTGCCACGACGGACAGGCTGAGAGAGAAGAGGAGGAGGAGCTGCAGCTTTCTGCGAAACGGCATGTGGCTCTGGATGATGATGGGAATGGGGAAGATGACGAGCATCAGGTCGGTCAGGATATTGCAGGTGGCCATGGTAATGAGCTGGACATAACCCTGGCGACACTGACCGCCGGGGTCAGGCAAGACTTGCCAGTAATGCTTGAAGGGGTGGCACTCGGCGAGATCGCTAATGATGACGGCAATGAAGGTGAGGCCCAGGGCATATCGAATGGCGATGAGCGTGTACCGCTGCGATTGGTGCCATGACAGGTCAGTAATTCGCTTGAGAAACTCGAGAACAGTGCCCTTGAGGATCCATAATCTGCAGTTGGACATCAGTCAGTCAATGTGCCCCCCCGCCTTCAAAAGTACCTTTTCTCCATCAATCGATCCCCATTCACCTCATTCAGTCCACCACAGCGCAGTTTCAGTACAATTGTAAGAATGCGGGCTACTTACGTCGCGGCATAGAGTATCCGACTGAGGAGAACGAGACCGCTGGCCACGGTTTTTTTGTGCAGCTCCTCGGGGGTAAGGGAGACTCCGGTGAAGTCGGCATTGTTAGTGCCGTTGATGAGGATGAAGTGGACGCAGCCCATGCGCAAGAACAAGGGAACGAGGGCGACGGCGGCGAACTTGTCCTCGGAGAAGAGCTTTTCGGTTCGGATGAAGCGGCCGGCGATGCGAAACAAGATCATGATGGCGCAGAAGATTGTGGCCCACCAGCAGACAAGCAGCGTGGGCTTGTCCTCGGAAAAGGATCGCAGCGCCGGGGGCTCAGAGTAAATGGACATGGCGGGCTCTGCTGCTGTGGCCCGCGCCCGTCGACCTCCGCAGAGGGCTCGACGAGCGAGGAAGGGCGGGTTTCGGGGTGGGTTTTAGGAGAGTCGTGATGGTGCTGTTTTTGGTGTTGTTGCCAGGTCGATGGCAGTGTCCCGCTGGAGAAACGCACACGCCGGGGAGTCTCTGTCCAGCGAGACTACCAGGGCATTCGGCCGCTGCTGCTGGCGGGTGCGCTGAGCTGGCGGGAGCGTCGAGTCGGATAGCGGGATTCGGAGGGGTTGATGCATGAACGCTGCAAGTATAGTGGCCGCAGTAGGCGGTTACATCGGGGGGAGGGAAGATCTGGTTGGGGAAGCAGCAGGAAGATGGATATAGAGGAGGAGGAGGAGAAGAGAAGGATAAAAATAAACCGAGGGGAGGTCCAAGGAATGGAGTAGAGAATCTCCTTATCTGGGGGAGGGATCAGTGTAAGTAAGTAGTATGGAAGTAGGGTCAGGTAAGGCTTAGGTACTAGTAGTAGTAGGTTAGGTAGGTTGTGGAAAGTAGTAGATATGGATGGATGGGTGGATGGACAGATGGCTGGCTGAGAGAAGAGATTGCGTGCATGTGGTATAGTATACTACTAGTACTAGGTAGTACTATGTAGTAGTAGTAGTAATGCAACATGCACGAAAGCGAGAGACCTGGAGGCAAAAGGCAAAAAGCCGCTGGCAGGCAAGGATTTCCGTCGTCGATAAGACCAGGCCAGACTGGAGCAGCGGGAGATGGAACCTGACCAAGAGGTCAAGGGCAGCGCAGGCGGTGGCGTGCGAGGCAATCCCTAGCACCCGGCTAGTGGGAGGGAATTATACGGAGGTACGGAGTACGGAGTACATGGTGCTATACATGGCAGCACCCCCAGCCAAGTGCCCAGGTGGCTGCTAAATTGGCTACCTACCTGTACCTTAGTACCCGGCCATATCCAGTAGTACGGAGTACCTACAGTACATTCCATCAAACCATGTTCGTAGGCGATGGAGTGCTGCACATGAGCACAGGTGCTAACCACTTGCAGTCGCACCGGTTTCTGTGGCTGGGGCCAGGCTTTTGTTGCTGCCGCGCATCTGGACGACGACGCTCGCCAATTAGCCGCGACTGTGCAGTTGAGCAGGTTCCCATCCATGCAAAGTGCCTTGTCGTACTGCACTGCTGCGATATCTCTTCCAAGGTTCCATGGCCCAGGTTTTAGCGGTCGGGGCTAGAACTCTCGGGCCAGTGATTAGGGGACTGCTGGGCTTGATACCACTGCGCGTAAGAGGTAGTAGCGGTGTCGGTGCTTTGGAAAATGGCTGACGAGAGACTCTATTTGAGGCCATTGAATGGAATTAATAATAATGGCCCGTAGCCAGACGCTTACAGCAACAATGCTGCCAACATCAATGCTCTTTGTGCAAAGGCACAACAGCAACAACAACACACCACACTCAGCACAGACATCCATCCCCTTGGGTAGAGTATACTGGAGTGCGTACATACAGTACAGTACATAGTACCTAGTAGTACCTCTCGTCACACACACACACACGCACGCACAAAGTCGTTCCGAGTGCTGCTAATTCAGGGAGCCCGTCTCTTTTTCGGGGCTTGCCGCTAGCAGTGCCCATTAGCTCGTGCCTCACTGGAATTACTCGATCCAGTAAACTGGGCAGGGGTTGTGGACCGCAGTGGCGCAGCGCCATTGGAGCGAGACACGATGCACGATTTGCAGCCCCCCGGCCAATCCAACCCTCCTGATCCCAACTGCTGCAAGCCTTCGGCCCAGGCGCCAGAACGAGGGGCCTGTGCAGCCCGCTTTGATTCACCAGCTGGCTTTATCTGCTCTGCCAATCCGTGGGTTGAGATTGGCCACCGCCTCTTGGACGCCGATGCGAGGCTCGTCAGCCACCGGCGCTCGATTCGTATCAAGTAAGCCAGGCAGACACTGACAGCTTACATGTAATACTTGGTACTATACTATCCGTACATACTACTACCTACTAGTGTCCAGCTCCCAGAGCGCCTCGCAGAATGCCAGTCTCAGGGCTGGCCGAACAGCCTGGCGCCATCATCGACGGATCACGGCCGGAGCTCGGTAATGCAACAGGCAAATTTTTCTTTCAAGGGGGGAGGGATAAGACGTTATTGTGGGAGAAAAGCCACGAAAGCCACAGAGCAGCCAAGACGGCGACCACCCGAGAAAAGAAAAAAAAAAAAAAAACTGGAGTCGAGGCTATTATCAAGCATGCACTCTGTACAGTAGTGCACTGTACCGTAGATTGAACGGCCCCACGATAACAGAGACCGGGAGAGAGCGCGAAAAGGGCGAGATACGAAACGGGGCTGCCAAATTGCGCTGTCGCTGCTGCGTCGGACGCTGCCAGGAGCTAGGCGCATGACGCCGCCGATATCCAAATTAACCTCCTGATGCTTGTCGGCTGAAGGATGCGATGCTATCCCCATCAAATCATCTCAGTTTCTGTGGTCGCAGCGCAGGTACCAAAGGGTACAAGTGCGGTTAGGGTATCCCGCGTCGTTATCAGGGCCCTTTTAGCCCGCCCATTCGTAACAGGTAGGTAATTGGGTTCCCAGCGGTAAGGATCTGATGCTGCAACTAATTGCCGTCTGTCTATTGATCCTTTTCAGCAGGTCGCTGGTCAAATCTTACGGTCCAGCGCAGCGCAGTGCAGTATACAGTATGCAGTATACAGTATACAGTACGTGAGAATCGGTCTGATGTTGTCTGGTGGCTTTTTCCTGGTCTGTGCCATGCGAGCCTCACGTGCGTTCGCTCTGTGGCTCTCCGCATGCCCTCTGAGACATTGATCTCGGGCTAGCGACGCTCCCAAAGTATGGAGTACGAAGATCCAACCTGCAGGAACCCAGTGCGTTAGCTGCAGCCCGCGGGACTGGCAAGTACCTGCGTCGGTCGGCCAATGTTGCAGTACATGGCCCCCGGCCTGTGAGGGTTCAGGCGGCAGCGGGTGGCCACGAGGCGAGACGTTGGGCGGGTGGCCTGAGCGGTGCTTTTTCTTGTTTCCAGGCTGGAACTGTGCAAAACTGAACGGTGCCTCGGCCCGGCGTCTGTCTGTTCTGTCCAGACGCAGTCCCAAGTACGGAGGACACGGAGTATGGAGGATACAGTATGCTACAAGGTACCTTAGTAGAGGTAGTAGAGGTAGTACCTCTAATGCACGGAGTACACGTACACAGATCAAGTGCAGCACCGCCGAGACGGAGTGGCACAGAGCATCACATGTGTGGCATGCGCATTCCCATGGCGATGTGCCAAGATGCCTCCCTCGGCGATACTACTTATCAAACCGCCACGGTGCTGTATGCAGCTCTCACAGGGCACGGCGCACACGGCGCACATGTGTGCATGCCTGTACAGCCTGTACAGCCTGTACATGCAAACACTCTGCTGTTAAACGAGCCCCCGTACCTGCTGGTACCTCGAGTCCTCAGTCCTCAGACGATGCTTCCAACCGATGCCGTCCAGCCCACCCACCAGCGTCATCTCGACTGCTGAGGATTGGATGGACCCGGCACGCCGCCTTCTGGGGCTGAAGAACCCAGCTCCCAACGGTCCAGCGGTCCCAACGGTCCAGCCAAGCAGAAACCTGCGACGCATCCAAGGCCGTTCCGCAACGCTGGGAGCAGCCGAGGCCATGGGAGAGCCCCTCCTCCAGCGCGCGCACGGAGCAGCTTCAGGCTTCGGCCCTCCAAAGTGGGCTCCTTGAAGCTTTCTCCCCCCGCTGGGACCCGTCAAACCTGCGGTATTACCCAAGAGCCGGTACTGACAGGAGAAGAAGAAAAAAAAGAAAAGAAATATGTGACGCGATCAGATGAGATCGCGATATACTGATCGCGCGCGCCCCTCTGCATCGAAACTTTTTCTGCTCGCCGTCCAACCAAAAGGTCAACTGAAAAAGGCAGCCCTACAGCAAAGAGGGGTGAAAGAAGAAGAAAGAAAAAAATGCAAAGTGCATTAGTGCCAGTATGCAAAGTCGAGCCAACTTCCACATTGGATCGGATATATTTTTTGGTGGGAGGGGGGGGAGACCAACTCTTTCGAGCCTTGCTACATACTATGCACTACGTACAGCATCCCCCTTGTCTCTCTTCTTTTTTTTCTCTCTCCTTCTTTTGCCCTTTGTTTCACGACGGAAAATTGAGTCTTGACTGGAGGCGGAATGCGGTGAGCGCAAAAGCTAGCCGGCTGGATGCATGCGGGCGCCGGGTAGCTAAGCGGTTTACGTTTTTCCCTAATTGCACATGAACTAGAGATCCGTGCTTGGGGGGGGGGGAGCGAAATCAGCCGGAACCCCTGATTGGCGGTTTCTACGAGGGATTCACATACGTGTACTACTACGCGTTTTCCGGGTTGTCATTGTTGCTGTTGTTCGTTGTTGATGCTTGTTGACCTCTTACACGAACTATCAAAGCAGCTCCTTTGGCGTTGTGGAGGCAGCGAGAGAAAAAAAGACAATGGGGTCTTTGAAATAAGCCACCTACCGAGTCCGAGCACCAAGTACGTCATTCCTTTGGATTGAAATTCAATTGATGGGCGGGGCGCCTGTCACTGTGTCAAAAGGGCTTGGGCCATCATCACCAGATTCGTTCCCTTTCGGCGTTTGATATGCACAACCTCTGCAGAGCCCTCATCACAATCGCCTAGGCAGCAGCATTTCTCTGCTTGCCACGATTTGTCGCTGCTGTGCTTGGCAAATGTCCGCTGTGATCCGGTTGGTGCGGCGGCACATGTCACTGGATCGCCTGTGCCTGTGCCTGTGCCCTGTACGTACTAAGGTACCTAGGTACTTCCGCGTCGGTACCTGTGCCGGTACGAGGGTACACATGTCGGTGCCATCAGGTGCACGCGAAATGTTAGCGCCTCCCGTGCTGTGACAGCGCAATCGCTAACCCCATCACGTGGTTGTGGCTGGTCACCTGGCGCTTGTCCGACGGCGTGGCACAGGTACCTTTTGTGTATCTTTGTACCTGTGCGAGGTGTCTCTTCTGGCTCGCCTCTCTCTGCTTGTGCGCCATCCGCCACAATGACAACGGGGAGAAGGAGAAGAACAAAAGATACTATGTATGTAAATGAAAATAAAAAAAAAAAAGGACTCGGCCATCCTTGTGCACTCTGGCTTCGCCTATCGCACCTATCACCGCTTGATCCACCGCTGCGACAAACCCTGAGTGATTCGCTTTGTACGTACATAGTACTCCGTACTGTACCGAGCATCATCCATCCTGTCTCATTTCTTACATGGAGAAGCGGATACCGGTGTGAGGCACTGCATGGACGGAGCTGGGAGCGGTCCGACGTGGTGGAAACCCAAAGTACAGTACTATGTACGTACTCCGTACCTGTATTACAGAACACTGGAGCCGCTGCTTTTTATGGAGTCGTCCTCTGCTCCGTACTTATCAAGAACTTTGCCCTGGCGAGCGCCGATGGGGCCAATCGCCGATATCACAGGGGCCGCTCGGGGAGCTGTCAAATTGTGTTATTCGCTCGCCCGGAGACCTTTCCGCGGGGAGCACATGATGAGCTGCCCCCTTTTGCAAAACCTGCAAACCTTGCTCGGACGACCTGCCGAGAACGGGACCTGTCAGTATTACAGCGCCTCCTTATGGGGGTCACAGTGATGCAGCAGCATCCTTCAGCTTGCTGCCGAGCTGACGGGCTTGACAGTGGCCGTCTCCATGGACTTTCACTGTCTTGAGCGGATGAAGCGCTGGAGAGATACGGTGCACGTGACGTCTTCTTCTTCTTGTCAGCACTCCACATTACTAATCGCCCAACGGCAATTGTGTCGGCAATGAGGCGCCGTTTTGGATATTTTTTTTTTTTTTTTTTACTTTTTTTTGCAAATAATAGCAACAACTTCCTACTTTGTCCAGGAGGGCAACGGTAATCTTAGCAAAAACTCTTGGCGCCATCAACAGAGCGAAATTTCTATCCGCCGGACCGATGCGCTTTCTCATGCGAGTTTGAGGCCAGTTGACTGCGCTCCGAAGGTACAGCTGCTGCTGTGCTGTTTTGGGGGTTTCAGTTTAGCATCTCATTGACAGGTTGCCATTGTTGTTGTTGTTTTTGTTGTTGTTGGTTGATGGCGAGGCGAAGCGAGACTTGGGGCGTTTGCAGTGACCAACCAAAGGCTGCTAAGAGCTGTCTGGATGCATTCGTTCCAACCTGATACTATTCATAGAACTATTCATAGCGTTGCGAGGCGTCGAATCAACGACTTTTCTTCCCATTCATCCAGAGAGTCGGGAATAGGGACCAACAACCCTCCGAAAGCTACTCTTTTTTTTTTAAGCAACTCAGATGGCCCTAACAGGCGCCACGCCGTTGTTGTTGAACCATATTCATCAGAATTCTTTTTTTCTTTCTTGTTCTTTTGTGAGGGTACCATGCAGGTATAACATGATGGAGCGATTTCTTGAAACGCTACCTCATATCAAAAGAAAGAAAGAAAAGTGCATGCTCGTGCAGACGTCATTGGGTGGTGACCCCTACCGGGTTTGGCATCCTGACGCTCCATAAAACCCTTCTACTCGGTGAATGATCTGGAATAGACGGCCATCTACAGTATCATCCAACGGATACGATACACATATACGAAGTGCATACTACTCTACATAATACGTATACATCAGATTGAAATCTCCTGCATCAAATGTCTGTGCGCAATCGGCCTTGTGACCGCCACAGTGCGACGCCGCCTTGCTCAACCAATGTCGACCATTTCAAAGCTCCTTGCTCCTTGTCCTGGACCCTGAATGCGAAAAGGCTCCGATTCGCGCCATGTGTTGATACCAAAAAAACCTTCTATCATCGCTAGCTCAGAAGGGGGGGACGTGCGAGATGGCATCAGCATCAGCACCTAATACTTGCCCTTGTCGGTTCGTTGTTTGTGACCAGCCACGTGAGAGAATGCATACAGTATTCGTATCTGACAGAAGCAGCAAAACACAAAACACAAGACGCAAAACATGGTTGTAATTGTGTCAACTCTGCTTCAAGGGACGACGGGCTGCAGCGTTCGTTGCAGTTCTCCGGATGCCTTGTCCACAACAACATGGATAAGCTTCTCACCACCGCCACCATCCTGCGAGCATGGTTCGTGCACGCGATAACACTGTTTTCCTCATCGGGCCATTCACAGTTCCCTACTCCAATCTCCAGCCTAAACGAATCTCGGTGGCGGTCGCACCAGTGAGTCTCAACCGCTGCAGGGAAAAAGACCCCCGGCATGTGGTCACGCATCTTGCGATATGTGGCCTTGTGTATAACGCCATTTCTCAGCGTCTTATCGAGGGCTGACGGCTGCGTGCTGCCGAACCATAGCCAGCTCCCCGCCCCCTCCAAAAAAAATAAAATAAAATAAAAATAAAATAAAATAAAAATAAAATAAAAATAAAATAAAATCCCCAAGATCCAAATCCCTGCACCAAGAGGCCCCTACTGCTGTACATACTACTAGTATGTAGTACTATGTAATTCCCCCAGCAAACGCTGCCAACAAAATCCTGGGGTCAAGGCACGTTGCCGCCCCCCATTTGTCGCTCCCACGTGTGCTTTCCCTGGGAAAATTGCCACCCTGCATCGTTTCACAAATGGGAATGACAGACTATTGGATCGCCTAAATCCCAGACTTCATCAGGGTCCCCTTAAGCGGGACATGCATGACCCCAAGAAACGAACATGATTCACAACTTCATACAAACGGCCTGATTACCTAGTAGTATTTGATACTATTATCTAGTAGAGGTAGTAGTAATTTCGTCACACCTCCACGCCTGTACCTTCTCCTATCATACCGCCTTGGCACATCATCTCAGGAGTTCCAAGGACAACGTCGCAAGTCCCAAGCCACAGGCGAAAACCAGCAGCAATTTTACCTTTTGCCTAGAAGCAGGCCAGAACATGACCTAACAAGAGGTGGCGTTCGAATTAAGCGTTTGCGAATGACGCGTTCTCTCCCCCCCCCTCTTCCCCCTCCCCGGTGAGGCCTGATTGCATGAGTCGTTTTGGATGATGAACGCGGTCCTTGCTTTTTTTTTTAAAAAAAACTTTGTTCTTCCTTCTGGTGATTACTTTGGAGTGGCGGCGAGAAACTTTATTTTTGGGGAGAGCCGCGCCGTCGTGGCGATTTGAAGTTTGTTTGCGCACTAGACGTGTGGGTTTCCTTTTCTGGGCCACGAGAATTGAATATCTGGGGTAGAATGACGGCTGGTGTTTAGCTTGTGAGGCGATCCTAACAAGTGTTGTTGATCACGATTCATGTGTTCAGCTCGTCCAATAGTGTCGTGTCAAGGACGCAACCAAGCTGCGTTTGGGAATAGGGAGAGGTTGTAGAGCATGCCCTGGTTCTCAATAGGGGGTGCCAACAGCTTTAGTTTCGTCGTTAGTAAAGGCCCATATCGGCATTACGGGATCGTAGGGTAAGTGAAGAGGTTGTTACCATGTTATGAACTATGTCATCTATATGACCAGAGATGATGGGACTTTACTAGAAGCAAGAACACTTAGGGTGTCAGAGACCCGTCTGCCTTTGAAGTGATGGTAAACACTCGGCGGTACTGGACAGGAGTGGCTATACACATTCAATTCTCTAGTAACTTCAAGTTGGTATCAAGAGAGCTGTGACAGGTTAAGGCGTGACAGCGTAATCAGGATCTTCATAACTGTATCTCGTAACTGTACTTTGTAACTATTGCCGTGATTTAAATGAGGCTGTTTAAATTATTGGAAGGAAGCTGGCAGAAATATGAGAAGAAAAAAAAAAGCATAATTAGATGGTAAATAAATGGCATGAGAAAATTGAGGAAACGCCTCAGCCCGAACCCCAAGTTTCTCTCGGTGATTACGCTTCAATCGTGATTTAGCGATCCAGCATGACCTGGCAATTGTTGTCAAAGTTGGGCATTCGCCGCAGTCCGGCTCCGGGTGAATTGCACCCGGTCGGCCTTCTCTTCTCCGAGTGATATGTGATTTCCGCTTCCCATTCGGCGGGTTTCACACGAAGGTGAAGATTGCCCTATTTCGATGTTGGGAGTGGGCTCAACTGGAGGAGGATCGGGCAGGGCTCTTTTACTTGCGGCCTCGGGAGAAGTCTATAGGGTTACGAATAGGTGTTGAAACCCGAGGAGTTATGGTTGGTTGAATCGACGCAGAATTTGGCTCGATTGGTCTGAAGGAGGGGGGGGAATCTGATGTGAACGGTGATTTGGCAATGGTGTTGATGGGAGGTGGCGGTTGATTGTAATATTCTGAAAATTCGTCCCTGTGTTCAGTAATATCGCAGAGGCTCGAGAGAGACGGTGAATACCGTAACTACTGGCGAGTATGACAAACCGAGCACGGCGATGTATAGATTAACCTCCGCCTTTGAGATATTCCCACAGCTTCTTGTTGCTGGGTGTCGATCGAGTAGTTGGGCGTGGTCTGACTTCCGAATTATTTGAACATATTGTGCTTGATCGTCTGGAGTCATCAATACAGCTTGTTGACGATGGTGGTGGTCGACGACTCGAACACCGATCAATACTCAGCAACAAGAAGCTGTGGGAATATCTCAAAGGCGAAGGGAGTCCATATATTGCCGTGCTCGATTCGTAATTCTGGCCAGCACTTACAGTGTTAGTACCGCTTCTTCGGCATTATATCGTGGGCCATTACTCAAGGAAACGGGTCGGGACGGCTGTTCAACCTGGGTGGTTTGCTCAGTCTGGGCGGCTGTATTGGCCTTGTTTTGCATTCACATCGCTCCGGCGCTGGATAGACACATACTGTTGGTTTTGTGGTTGGGGGCGGTTTCTCACAATAACGCGTCTTTTGAAGACGACGAATGCTGATAAAGATGAAGGAGAAGAAGATTTTTTATTTTTTTCCGGTGGGAATCGCAGAAAGGCTGCGTTTTATAGCAATGGTTGCCAAACGACAGACAGCCCTCGTCTTTGATGTGCCAACCCTTTTGCCAACTGGCTGTTCAATCCGTCAAGACTTTGGATTTTGGCCCCCGCAATAACACCCCGACTTCAGCCTCAATTGTAGGAACGAAACCCCCGTTCCTTGTGATGTCAGCCGCGGTTTTTCAGTCGGTAGGAATCCCCTCGAGAGAGAGGAAACCTGTCATTGGAGCCCCTTACCGGCCTTTGGCGGAAAAGCTATCCAATGCGCGGCCAGATTACACAATTGTCGATTACCATATCTATAGCTTTTGGAGAAACACTTTACAAAAAGCCGAGACAATGGAAAAACGCAGGTTCACGCAATCTTTACCTTGACGGCTCAAAGAGACATCTATAAAAAGATTCAAGTTCCTCGCAAAACGCCTTGTTATTTTTGATATGCGGATGGCAAACCTCACGACATCCCCCCCCCCCCCCCCCCCCCAAATACACCGGATACCCCAACAGTTGGCCCTCCTTTGAGAACTTTGCCAAAGCATCAAGTCTTAGAATCAGGATGACATAGAAAGCAGAAAAAGAAATTGCCACCAATTAAGCCCCAAAATGCTCTCCTTTTACTGAGCCTCCTTCAAGATGCCTTTGCCATGCAATTTATCACCGCTTTCCATGTCGCAGAGATGACTCTTGTGAACAGTCTCGTTTCCTTTCACCTCCCACGAATTCGACCTCTCAAGATTACTCTGACCGGGCACCGGGCAAAACGGATGAGATATGGCCTCGCGGCTTGGATGCTGGCTGCCAGTCGTGACGCTGCCCATGCTGGAAGGCTTGCGGGCATTTGACAGTGCAAAATCACCAGAGTCGAAGTAGGTTCTTCTCTGCCGTCGACGATTTCCCAAAAAGAGTCAGCTTTGGGCCCGAGCATCAGGCGGTGAAACCAGAACTGGATATGTGGTAAATACCTCGAGCTGGTGATTGAGCAGTTGTCTTCGATTTGGCAGTGCTCCGTATATTTGGCGGAGATGCGTTTCCCTGTCGCTGTTACGCTTTTTGGCTTCTTCGCTCTTATGGTCCATGGCGCAAGAATTGTGATATGAAGAGGAGTAGATTCCCGGCATGGGATGAAATGAATCCTTGGGGCAGTGACCTAACTTAACTGTCTTCTCTCAAGATGGATCGCCTCAGCTGTGGGCATTGGTGGACAGAAGAAACGAGACCACACATCGACAGGCAGAGACAGCGAGTAGCATGTTTGCTTCCATACGCGTACAGCCACTAATGATTTGCATTATAAGAGACTTCTCTCCTTCTCAACAGATGCCTGCTTAATCATCGCTCTACAGCGAGTGTCTGTCATTTTGTCTACCGAAGTGATGTCATCATGACCACGCCCATCAGTTGACACATCC
The DNA here is from genome assembly GCA_010015515.1 of Trichoderma sp. TW21990_1. Classification (NCBI taxonomy): domain Eukaryota; kingdom Fungi; phylum Ascomycota; class Sordariomycetes; order Hypocreales; family Hypocreaceae; genus Trichoderma; species Trichoderma sp. TW21990_1. The sequence goes on from ML974118.1 coordinate 1,183,313, forward strand.
TTTGTTATCACCACATCCCATCGCTACAAGGACGCCCACGTCTTAGGTAGACAGCCTTGCCCATCGATTTTGTCCAGCCGTTTATCAAACATGTTTTTGCTGGATGCCGGAACAAAGTTGCGCCTGTGTGTACTCTTATCAGCAGCTGTACCGTAGCATATCTACTCTCTACTCCAACTGCAGCCCCGTCACCAAAGCCTTGATCCGACTCTTCTCCGCACTCGCCCAATCCACACCCGTCAATCCATGGCCATCTTCTCCATCTTTTCCATCTTCTCCCCCAACTGCCTCCTCGACGCCCACAAGCCCCCAGATCTCATCAACCACAGCGCTGCGAACCCGCGGCCATGGATGCGACATGAGCGCCCCGAGTCTCTTTCGCGCATCCTTGGCTCCTGCATCCACATTATCTCCGTTGCTCGCAGTCCCGACTGACGCCGCGATACCGCCGTAAACCTTGATGCAAGCAACCACCTTGCGTACATTGCCCGTCTTGTATCCCGCCTTTTGTGTCTGCAAACAGAGGCCACGATAGCTGATGCCCTGACAGCGCTGGAAAAGCCCCGTGTGGAAGAGAAACCCAATAATCTCCAGCGTCGGTACAACGATCCGATCTTCGCCCTGGCATGTCTTCAGGTTGTGTAGTAGTGCGGAACACACTCTGTGCAGATTCTCAGGCGATTCCTCGCAGTGCTCTGTGAGCGCTGCTCGACTCGCAATGACCAGATCCTCGTTTCCGGTGTCTGCCGATGAAACAAAGCCGGCCATGAGACCGGCCATCCAGTTTTCGTCGCTGCTTACTATGGTCATGATGTGCGGGTGGAGGGCGTCCTTGGGGATGAGGTTGAGCAGGAGAGCAAAATAGGCCTTTGACGAAAAGCTCAGGTATTTCGTAAAGTAAGTCTTTCTTGATGGCTGATTCGAATCCTTCCATTCATCAACGGGACTAAATGTTAAAACACGACTTAGTATTTAACACTTCACTGATCACTCGGGAATAGGGGCCGGGAGTTGTATAAAAGAAACTCACCCCTCACTCATAAGCAGCGCAATCACATCCTTTGCTACGCGACGCACACGATCCAGTTTCTCTGCAGACAGCCGCAAAATGTTGTAAATCAGCTTCCGGACAGACACCTCCACCCAGTCCGCCTGAGTCGTAGGATGGCCAATATCACCCCAGAGAACTGCAATGGCCTTTAGTGTCTGGAACCGCACCAAGGAACCCTCATCGCCTCGTGCCGTCGTTGTGTAATCGTTGAGGCCCTCTGCGAGGAGATCCAAGAAAACCGTGGGCCTGTCTTTGAGAATGCGGCTGCTTAAAAGACTATGCAGAATGGCGACCCTAGTCTCAACTTCGCTATCGACGCTCCATCGCTCAAGGAACGCAGTGCAAACGACGTCATTCCCAGAATCTTGCAAACTGTGCGAGAGAGGCTGTGCCATTGCCATGACGTGAAAGTAGCCGTTTCCAGTGACCATCGATCGGCTCCCAGGTTTGGCTGCGATCAACTTGGCCCACTGCTCTAGAATCTTGTTACGTTCTTCTGGGGCAGAGAGTAAAAGAAGCATCAGGCCAGCTGCGGAAGCAGATTCAGCAGTTTCTTGCTCGTTTCTGCTCAGCCAATTTGGCATCACATCCCGCAACCGTGAGGTCAACGTCTCCATCTCGGGGATCTGCTGTGCCGAGCCATAGGCTGAAGCAATAACCGGCAGCTCATTCGTTTTTTCCATAGACAATACATCACCCCCCTTTTCTAACTTGTCGTAAGAAAAGCCGCTCAACGTTGCGGCCTGGATAATGGGCAAAGAGGAAACAACCAAGCGACTCGCCGCCTCTACAATAAGCTCAGGCCGACGATACTCAGTGTTCTTGCAGTCAGCAAGAATGCCAGATATGTAGCCCAGTATCTTGCGAGTAGTAGCCTGGTCCAGCGATTTCCCCTGAGCTTTCTGGGCAAGTTCGGGGAAGCCGTCCACGACCCCAGCAAAGCATGCCAGCAAGCCGTGACGCTCCTCTACCTGTCTTTTTTGCAAGCTGCTCAAGCGATCCATCACCGAGTCGATTGATTCTTCAAAGCGCGAAAACGGCGTCTCTGAGGCCGTGTCGGACAGTTGTACTATAAGAGTCCCAAACGCAGAACCAGCAGCTCGCCTCGAGCCGATATCCAAGTCGCCGATTCCCCGCCAGCTCAAGATACCATCGACAACAGCTTCTCCGTATTGCGCAGACAGCTTTGTTGCGCCAGTGGCAACCTCCTGGACGGCACGCGATCTTCGGGCCACAGCGTGGTAATCGACACACTGAACGACTCCAATGCCATGCTCCACGGTATCTGGGTGTCGGCCAATGAGTTCCTGCAGTGCGGCTGAAGCTCCGCGTCTGATGTTTCCTTCCGGGTCTAGGGAAGCCGTCGTCACCAACTCTGTACCCAAGACTTGCAGAATAGAGCTCGTAGCAGGATGAGATTTGGCAGCGTAGACAGACTTGGTAGACACAGCGAGGAGCTCATCAGTTGTGTATCGGCGAGCAAGCGCCCAGATACCAAAGCACGCCGCGTCGCGAACGTTGGATCCCACGCTGGCTCCCGAAATTCCGCGCTGCTCAAAGGTCAATCCCAGAAGGAGTGAATGAAAGATGTCAGAGAGCTGGCTGGCGGGTGGAGATCGCCGATAGAGCAAATGCGACAAGGTCATCATCAAGCCATGCCATTCCAAGGGATTCACAGCAGACAAGTCGCGGACCGGCTTGGCCCCTGACTTGGTTGACGTCTTGTTCCATAGCACATTGCGGTTCAGAGACTCCAGCACAGCTTCGACGACCTGCGATGCCATGTCTGGGTCCAGCTTCAATGTAATGATGCTAAGCGACTTGCTGGCAGACAAGCGAACCGGAGTGTCATTATCAGAAAGGCTCTCGAGGAAGTAGCCAATTGCATTCTCTACCAAGACTGTAGTCTGCATATCTCGGCGGGAAGAACGCAATAGCGAAACAACGAGCGAACGGATGACTTTTAGAATCATCTTCCGCGCTGAAGCCTGAGACATGATGACTTTGGAGATTGCATCCTCACCAGTCGATAGTTCGAGCACGGATTCAAAAATAGTAGGTAGATACGTGTCCATATCTGAAGTTTCGGATGCAGACCGCAGTATTCCAGCCAGAAAAGAGAGCACACCGATATAAAAGTACGGGTTCTCAATCTCCGTCTCCTTTTGAGGTCGTAGCGATTTCAATGACCACTGCACAAGACTCTCCAGAATGCCAATCTGCTGCATATCTCGTCTCATTGCGAGTCTCACAAGAAGTGCTTTGGCGGCATCTCGTTCTTTTCCCGCAGAAGCGATATACTTGGTGGCCAGAGGAATCACTCTCATCGTAAGGCCCGGCACATTCGCAGGCCAGTTAAACCCAGCGATTGATGGCACGCCCCCCTCATCCAAATCGGCAGAGGAAATGGTCGACAGGTCAAACGGCGCAAACAAAAGGTAGGAAAGCCAGAGCAGCGCAATGTAGCGCTGCTCCCACGACCATCCTTCATCGGAAGCTCTCTCAGCAAGGAAATCTTTCTTCTCCTTGCCGGCGTCGACTTCAGCCTCCTCGACGGCTGAAAGGATGAGCTCCAGATATTTAGTCTCGACGTTGAGGAAGCGCACAATGACCTTTTCTCCGCGGACCTTGCAGAACGAATAGAGGATCCTCGAAATGGCGTAGTCAAGGGGAGCAAGCAAGTTGGTCTGCTCCGGAACCCGCTTGTGTCGATGCCGCGTCTGCAGATACTCAAGATAAGATTCCGCCAGGTAAGGAATCCATTTGGGCAGATGCGGATCCAACAGCTGAGGCAGTTCTTGGAACTGATCCAAGATCTAGAAACCAGCAAAGCCTCACGTCAGCAACAGATAACCTCACAGCCCCCGCCTCTCTGTCTTTCCCATAAACTCACAACACAAGTGGCCTTCATAGTCTCTCTGATCCGCACCCATCGCCGTATGCGAGTTCCGCCTCGGCCGTCGGGCTTCCGCAGACAAGTCACCAGGCTCTGATCCAACTCTTCGAGCAGGATTTTGGAGTGCTTGTGCAGATACACGTCGATATCGTTCTCCGAGGCATCCATCTTGAAAAGAAAATAGCGTTTGATATGGCCCAATATCTTCAGAAATGAGTCCGGCTGGGCATCCCTTTTACATCAAAAAAGGATACCTAAGAAAAAAGAGGGACGTTAGGCACCACTTTATGAGCGCAGCCAGAGGCGGTGACGATGTTTTGTCGTTGCAGCTAGGCAGCTGAATAAAGTCACGTCGGCTTACAGACAAATATCCTTGGATGCGAGTTTGTTTTGGAATCGCCCGTCGACTTTTGATGGCTGCCTGAACACCAAGCTCGCATTAGCATCGCGTGCATCTTGTGAAGTTGCAATCTAATCTGGTAATCTACAGTTTGTATACTGTAAAATCACTGTGTGCTGTAGGGTAAGCTCCGGTTGATTGGTGCTGTGCTTGTCCTGACATGGGGTGTGAATGCCTCGGGAATATCAATCTGTCTACGGAGTTAAAACGGAGCATTTCCTGATTAGTAGCTTTTACCTACTATGTATGATAGATGGCCATCTCACAATACGAAGCACATGTCATTAGGTATTTTTTAAGGTTTTGATAGACGTGCAGATGCGGTGTTTGATGTAAAGTATGATTAACACTAGATCGAATCTATAATCTATCGCCAAATCGCTAGGTAGTTTTTCCGGTTGCGCCTTTTTATCCATCTAAGGCGCTCACTCTGTGCGTATCACTGGTTGGTATCCTCACACATTGCATTTCGATTCTTGTGCAAGCTCGTATTCAAAGATTTAGGAGCTAGAGACATTTCGGCTCACATATTTTTTTGTCCTCGGTCGCATAAAGCTTGGCAAAGTGATAAAATTGCTTAGCTATCGCTGGCGAATCATGACCTTGCCACACAGTCCATGATGAAACACAGGCTATGTGACAGGGGCAATTGCCATGTGCCCCATATTAAGGCACCATCTCAAGCGAAGGGGAAAGGAAAAACAAAGGAATGTTCCACAACATTATGATTTATCATTAATGATGCCCAAAATGGTTGCGTGCCCGTTGCGCAGAATCAGTGAAGAAAAAAAAAAAAAAAGGAAAAAAGAAAACTCCCAGCCCACACAGCAAACGCCTGGCTCGGCTGTGACTTGAGTAAGGAGAAGTGGTACTCCTGAAATGTTGTCGTCACCAGACGGCCCAATTCAAAAGAAACGAACGATGAGGGATAAAGGGAGGGTAAAAATTTTATCAAGTTGCCAAGACGGGGGAATCAAGGTAAAACTATGAAACAGCAATGGCAGCCACTAGGGCATCTAGAGCACTGCTGTGGGACGAAGACGTAGCCGCCACGTAGGGCCCAGTCCAGGCGACGCCAAGCTTGTTTTCGCTGTTGCGGTCGTTGTTCCAAATGGACTGAGCGTTGCGGATGATGAAGTTTTTGAAGGTGTCGCTTGGTGCCAGGTTATTGAGGTATCGCAGGTTGCGGATGAAGGCGCCCTTGAACTGCTGACCATCCGTGCCGCAGTTGCCTGGCTTGAGCTCGCACTTATCCGCCTCGACGAGGATGCCGTCTGAGTTGGAGAGGGCGTTGATGGCGGCGTTGGCAATGGCGGAAGCGGTAGTGAGAAGAGATTTGTCACCGGTAGCAATAGAGAGCTCGCTGAGACCGCCGAGGATAACACCTTGGTTATAAGACCAGGTAGTCAGGCCGTTGTTCTTGCAGTTGGAGTCGAGGCCATCGTTGATGAGGTGGTTGGAGTTGATCATGCCGCTCTGCTTGAACCACTGCCACTGAGCCTTGGCAATCTGAAGGTACGTGCCATTGGAGGGCACTCGATTGGCAAGGGCAGCAGCAACAGAGAGATACAACTCGTTGGCGATGGCGTTGACATAGGTGCGGTCCTTGCTCCAGTAGATGCCCCCACCACAGGTGGTCCCTTGTCCGGTCTGCATATCGTTGAAGATTTCAATAGCGGAGTCGAGGTAGTCCTGGTCGCCGGTGGCGTCGTGAGCGTGAATCAAGCCGAGAGCCCACCATCCCTCGTCGTCGTAAAAGTCATCGAGGAAGTCGGCAAAGCCTCGCTTGTGGAGAGTGGTGGGCAAGGAGGCCGCAAAGGAGGCAGAGCATCCCCTTCCGTTGATGCAGTGGAGAGTTTGTGGAAGACCGGCAGCATTCACAAACTTCGCGACCGAAACGCTGGTGATCTGAGCCTGGATGTAAGTGTTGCGTAGAAAGCCACCAAGGTTGAGCTGATTTGCCTCCGTGAGGCGGAGCTGTGCAAAGTCGGCCATAGTGGTGAAGGCATTGGCGCTGTTCCACCAGGCACTGCCCCAGAGACCAGTCTGGACATCGTAGAAGGCATTGTTCAGCTCTCGAATGGCTGTGACGGAGTTGGCAACATAGTTTGTAGCAGATAGAGAAGTAGAAGGAGCGGCGTGGGTAGGGTTAACAAGTGATGAAAGGACGGCCGAATAGGCGAGAGCGTGCTTCCAGATCCAGCTTGGAAGTGCCATGATGTAACGAATGTTGCTGTGGAAATAAAATGCAAAACGTTCCAGCTGAGAAGCTGGGAGTTGCGTCTATAGAAATAAATGAGCGGAAGGGAATAAATGGAGGAGAAGAGAAAGAAGACGATACCGGAACATCAGGAAGAGCTGCATTGGGATCGGGGCCACGAGTAGTTAATAAAGCTAATAAACCGGAGACGAACAAGGCAATGGATAGCAACACGAGCACCAAACAAAGCTTGTGAATCAGGGACGTGAGGGAGAAGCTCCGCGGCGGGTCTGGACGAAGCTTGGGACTTGCATATGGAGGACTAGGGAACAGGGGTCCGGATTCGGATCCATGATGGTGATAGTTCGGCGGCTCGGCAGGGCTGCCGCGATTCTTTTCGGATTGGTAGCTAGTAGTTTGACTAGAGCATGAAACTGGTTAGCAGCAGCAAATAGATTCGGGCTTCACCATGTGCCCCTTCATCAATCGTTGCCATACAAGTAGGCCTGGCCGCCTGCACCTGCGCCAGCGGCTGTTATTTGCTTGGTCGGCGTCAGGGGAACACAGGATTCAGGGCCCGGCGACCCAGGCGAAGCGGCGCCCAGACCGATGGCGGCTTCGCAGCGGCCGAGCCACGCAGCAGCATCGGCAGTGGCGTCTCGGGGGGACATTGGCAAGAATGCAACTGTGACGGCTGTTTGTGTCTCGCGCCCGGACCTTTGTCCTTTGTCCGTTTGCCTTTTGCTCGTGTTGTTGCTCGTGTATGAGACAACGCGGGTCCAGTCGCCAAGAGTTTTTGGATGACTAGCAAGTAGAAAACAAAGCGTCACCAGGATTCAAGAGTAGGAGCCTCTCACAGCGTGAGGCCGCAAGTGGCACGATTGGACTAGGTTGTTCTCGTCTATTTCCGGTGTGTTTCTCGCTCCCTCGTTTCGAGGTGTTAGACAGCGTTAGTTAGCTCCGGCCGGCGCCTAGGTTTTGGGTCAGGGCAATATGCTGCGGGCTATTTCGCATATTTAAGTTGGGACGAAGCGGCCGAGGCTGGATCTGGCGGTGGCACTTTGGTGCAGAGTATGTGCGAAGCGAGGGGTAGATGATCGACGCCGATGCTGCTTTGGGAATCCATCACGAGGTCAGTCTCGCACGGTGCACCACGACTGAGGGGATGAGGAGAATCGGAGGAATAGAAGCTTCACGAGATGTGTTGTGGATGAGGGGAGGATTGAAACAAACGGTAACAACGCAAACAGTGAGAAAAAAAAAAAAAAAAAAAAAAAAAAAAGGTCGGGGCGACATTCCTCAATGGGGAAGCTACAAAGTGTGCTCTTCCTGCCTTGCAATACCGCAATCGTATATTCCGTAGAGGCAGTCATCACCGCGCTTGCTCTTTCACAAGCATGCGCCATGATATGATGTCATACAAACAATACGAAGTATTACCATGATTGAGTTTGGGCGTCTGCCTTCTCTCTTCTACGCACAATCATCTACTACCTACTGCCAAGGTAGTAGATATTCCTCCTTGATGACCACTTACTGTACACGGCAACACTGAGAAAACAAGGTTGTATTGATTGCCCACACGACGTCACATCTCGATGTTCTGCGTGACCAACTCTCCACGAACTCAATCACCTCCTCTTCTTCCATTCACACACGCGACCTCAGCGGCGTCATTGATTGTGCCGGCATCTCGCATCTCGCCGGCAGTGATGCAACCTCCAAAGAGCCACGAGACACGGCTCCATCTCCGCATGCCCCTCACTCGTACTCTCTCTCCCTTGCTATGCCCGGATCTGAATGTCTGACTTTCATCTCCGAGATGCACAATCCAGAGCGATTTGCTGGGCAAGCTGATGTGTCTCAGCTCGATAGCTGTGATGGCAAAGGTATGTACAATTGTTGAATGAGGAAGGACAATGAATGTTGTCATTTCATTCTCCCACTTGTCTTGAATGCTGTCTACCTGAGCATCCCGGAGCTTCCACCTCCAAACTCTACTACTCTCACATGCATGGTGGCATCTCGCATTGAGACCCGGCGTTCATATCAAATACACACGGCACATGGCGTCCACTCAACACCCTCTTCCGGGCAAAAACACGGAAACGCAATTCTGGTTCCCCTCACACGGCAATCCCGTATTTGTAAGAGGGGCCAATGCAAACGCAGGAGCAAGAACAAAACATCGAATGAAACGTTTGATAAGGCATGTGTCTCTGTGTGCCTGTCTCCTGTGTGCCCGGTGTGCAATCGGCAAAGCTTAAAGAAAAGCATGGTCAACACGATACGAGACAAAATTACATCACGAAGACGGCCACACACGGACTTTGTCTTCTCTTTGTTCGACATCCGGACGAGCAACCCGGCGTGACAAGGTGGAGCCAAATGACCGGTGGTGCCGTGGAAATACCAACACGCAAATGTAACATACCCAACATCTACAGTCTCTCATTATCGACCTATACTATTTCTGAAGGAGATCAAATCAACGCAACGCCCACAATCCTCCACCACTTCGCGATATGAACTCATCTTACAAACGCAACCGATTCATTAACCCCCCATTAATTCCGTAGCCGACACACTACCCCAGCAAGCTAATACCACAAAAACCCAGATCCCCCCAAAATCGGTGGATTAGCACACCTGAAGAAAGAAAGAAAAATCCCCTTGAGCGCTTAAAGCAGAAAAATTCCCGGAGCTTCCTAAATTTAGGCAGCCCCCCCTCCCTTCCCGGCCCCCCCTCGTACCCGGAAACAGACCAGAAACAAGGGCCTGCTTAGCTGTTCAGGGCATTGACGCCTGCATCCTTTCATTTCAAGAAAAGCTCCCCCTGTCTTGCCAATCAACTTGTTCGGTTCGATTTCTTGCGTCGTTATCTCGTCACATCGTGTTTGCGTGCATCGATAACGCCAACGACGAAAGGCTATTCGTTGCGCCTTTTTTTATTTTTTTTTATTTTTTATTTTTGTTTTTGGGCTAGATTAATCCTCCCAAGACATGGGCAATGCCAATTCGCTAACGGAAGAAACATTGTGTAATGCGTCCGGGATCCTCCTCCCCCCTGGACTTGTTCGTAAACGAATTATCGCTGCTGCGTACATTGTATGTTGCTGGCTGCGAATGAATGCGAAGGACGAGCCAAGCACCGCAGACGCCGTGTGTCTTCGGCGGGCCTCTTCATTCGGTCTAGCATCATGATACGAGATGTTGGTTACCGAGCCAAAAATGACGAGATCACAACCTTTGTAAGTACTACTAGTATCACATACTTTTTTCTAAATCAAGCCTTGTTCTTCAGGCACAGGGTAGGATTGGCCAAGTTTAGTTGGATATATATATATATATTTTTCTTTCTTTGTGCGACCAACTTTGTGTACATTTCCAGTATTCTCGTGACATAACCCATCATCCTTGGCCCAAAAAAGTTTCGTCTCCGGCATTGTCCTCCAATAGTGTCTGTTGATGACGTCTCCCTCCTCTCTCTCTATAATGTAAGAGTGAGGAAAGACAGAAAAGAAATTATGTTCAATAAACATAGGAAAAAGAAAAGAAAAGAGAGAGGAAAAAAAAAAAAAAAAAAAAAAAAAAAAGATGGCCCTGCTCGCCCCAAAACCCCCAAGATTTCCCAAATGTGAATTCTGCAGATAGATGTATACCACAAAATGAGACAAAAAGACATTCTCAGGTTGGTCCGCAAGCCAAGGGCTCCCGTCAACGCCCGCTATGATTTCGAAATCCCAAAATGGTGCCCAAATTTCAACGCACGCTCATGTCACCTATGTTCCTGTTCAGTAATCCTCGCGCGACCGTCGCAGGCTCCTCGAGGTTCCAAATACCGATCGTGTTTCCCCGCTGCTCGTCGACCCGGCGACGCTGGGCGGCCGTCCATTCTTGCTCCGCGTGGAAAACTTTGGCAGCATGGTGTTCGACTTGTTCTTCTCGCTGCTGAGGATGCTGGACCGGTCCGAGCTGATGGTCGACGTGATCTCCTGCAGCGAGTTCGAGTCGAGGAACGCCTGGGGGAAGACTCCCCATTTGCCCTTTGAGTTTGTGCCGGCCCAGCACCAGAACTCGGGGTATGACCCTAGCTGCATGTTAGCCTTTTCTATCCTTTTCTTTCTCACGGAAATTTGATTCTGGAAGTATGTCGACTTACAAGTAATGTTGGTGATGACCTCGTCCTTGTCAAACTTGAGCCAGTCTTCGTTCTTTTCCTTTGGCGCAAACTTCCACTTCGCCTTGGCACGGATGCGACTTGTGTTATTTCTCTTGATCTGGTTGAAGGGAGCCCGGTCCAGCTTTATAACCTCCATCGGGACCGACGCGTATACACCGTCGTGCCAACCGAAAGCCCACTCTCCGCCATATCGAGCCGGCCAAGTCAAGCCTGTAATCTTAGCCCCTTGAATCAGCTCCAAGGCTGGTGTTCTATCGGGCAGCAGTCTCTGGCCAAAAAGTCTTCGCGCCGATTCCTTTGCATGCGCCGTAGGGAGATGGGCAATCTCCGCAGCCTTTTCTTTCACGGGGTGAGGCTCGGGAGGGTTCTTGAAGAGGAGATCGTAGTCATTGACCAGATGGGGCGGGACCTCCTCCTGGTCCACGACAGCGATGCCAGGCACATCTGGAAGCGGTCGAGGATGCCGAGACAAGTGAGTGAGCAATGCAGATGTCGATGTGAAGACTGTTGCGTCGCTCTGGTCTAGAGTTCGACTGTTGTGGATGCAAAAGACGCAGGCATACATGATATCATCAACACGCTTGGCGTGCAAGTGGCTCTTTTGCAAGAAACGGAGGCGGTATCCGACGCCATTCTTGGTGTAGTTGCCCTCATCTAGACAACCGGGTTAGATATTTGAACGTTTGTCTTGCTACTTTCTATCCAGAGATAGCACAGCTCGCGAAAGACATACCTTTCTTGCTGATATCCAACTCTAAGAGTTTAAAGTCAATCTCATACAAACAATGCGTGCATTTAGCGACAACGGCTGTGGTGAGACCCTAGACAACTGAAGTTAGCCAATGCTTGAAAAAGTAAGAAAAGGGAGGGTACACTAACAGGCTTCTTTTGTCTCTTGACACCAATTCCTCCGTTTATAACGTCGGTAGCTCCGGCGCAGAATTGCTTCTGCACGTAAAATGAACTAAAGTTGTCGATGGACAGATCTTGTGGCGGTAGATTCGCCAGGTGAGCTCCAGGTATGGAGGAGTCTACTGGAATCAAACCGCTATCGACACCAACATCGGAGAGGGTACGGCCTGTATTGCGGCGAGCAAGCTCGAGCCCTGGCTGCGGCTGCTGCTGCTGCTGCTGCTCTCTCTGTGGTAGCGGCGGCTCTGGATTGGGAGTAACTGGCATCCCAGGATCGGCAACGGATCCTCTTGTGCTGACGGGGAGAGGGTTCGGGTCAATCAAACTCTCGGCGTCAGACTCTCTACGCTCCATATGTTGATGTCCGGGTTCGGTTAATGAATCGTTCCTGCGAATAGTCCTGGCATCCTCCATTCGCTCATCCGACGAGGTTGGATGCGATGGCTGGCGTGGACGCTGCGATCTGTAGGGCATAGGCGAGTACATGACTGCAGGGCGTTGCCGTGAAGAGCTCCTCGACCTGATATTTTTGGTCTTGGTCATTTCCTCCGGTATGGTTGGAGTGCTGCTGCTGTAGGTGGTGGCGCTGTGATTGCTTGGTGCTCGGGGCCTTGAAGTTTGAGTAGGGCTCATGCTGTAAGTTGACAATTGGCTGCTGATGGTGGTGCCCATGGACGAATGCTTTTCGTCTGACTCGCTCGTGTATTCCTGTAGCAACCCGGAGCTGCGAGCACTGTCCGGGTGGCTGGAGCGTGGAATTGAAAAGTTTCTAGAAGTGGTGGTGTACGGGCTAATTGGCGATGTTCCTTCAACCGGTGTGTGAAGAGCTGGCTCAACAGGCGGCCTTCGGCGCACTGAAGGCGCATCGCGCGGTCGTTCATCGTCAGAAGCGACAGTCTTAACCCTGATGTCCCACGGGTTCGTTGACGGTGGTCTCGGGGGTAATTGTTCAAGTACGACTGGCGCCGGCGCCGGCGGCGGTGGTGGAGGCAAGGCCCTGTCCGGAGGCGGCATCGGAGGTGGTTGAGAGATGAGCTCTAAGTTGCTGCCCTCGCTATTAAACGCCTTGTCGAGTATCACGCTCAACTGCTCGTTGGCATTCTCGACCGGAGCTGTATCCATGACCGATCTGCTATCTGTCTTGGAGCTAGATATGGAGTCTCTGCCGACGGAGCTGGCACCGGTCGTAGAAGGTGGTGCCGTGGGCATCATTGTGGGCATCATCGGTGGCAGAAGCATCGTCGGCGTGGGATGGGGTGACGAGGGAGGTGACAGCTGTGACATGAAGTGCTCCTGGTTGAATTGTTGGACAGGCGCTTCGAGCTTCATCTTCAAGAGGATATCGTAGATCTTGGGTGCGGCCGTCCGCGACATCATCTGAAGCTCGGTAAACTTGTCGGCATCGAAGTCGTCTACCTCGATATAATCGTCAAACTCCCACAGCATGTCTGTAAGTTGGACTCGATACTGGGCAATGACCTCTGTTTGGCGCAAGTTTCAGCTTCTATTGCTCTGAAGGCATATTAATGCATCTCTTGTCCAGAAAAACTCACCATTGTCTTTTACGGCTTCGATAAAGGCTGGCCCATAGTCATCAAAGTGCTTCTTGCACAGCGGCTCTATCTTCTTGAGCGCACGCTCGCCCTCCTTGAGCAAGGCCTGCGATGCCTTGAGCATGGGCTGCGTATCACCCGCATTCTGAACAGCCGTTCTTCCCTTGTCAACAATGTCCCTAAACGGGGTAAGGATCAGGTCGACAATGTTTTCCATCTTTGCTGTCCCGGGCAAGATTGCTCAGGCGAGCAGAGTCGATTCGCCGGCGGGGCGAGGGACTGGGGGGGGTTTTTATACGATGACAACGCCGTGCAACCGACTTGAGATGAGTCGGTGCGCACAACACGTGCGATGTGAAGCGCAGGTAGACGCAATGCAATGGAAAGCGGAAATTAAAAGAGGATAAAGATGTTATGGCAAGCAGATAGCCCACGACGGCGGTTGCTAGGCGTGGCGCTTTATAAATAAGGTATCAACACCGAGAGACTCCCCGCGTGGGGCAAGCCTGCGTACAGTACTGGAGGAGGAATCTCGAGCAGAAGGGGACTTGTCGAGCGAAATGGGTACAGTAGCTGCAATTCAGCAGTAGGTGCTAGTTAAAAAAAGAGCGTACAGTAGAGTTGTAGAAATGTGATACAGTGGTGAGGGAGAAGAGGGACGGAAGGGGGGAGAGAGAAGACGAAAAGTGCTCCGTAGGACAAGGACAGAATGAATGACTGAAGAGCCCGAGGAAAAGAGAGCGAGCGGCGTGTGTACAGTATCAAGAAGCTGAGAGAGAGCTGAGCAATACCCTGACCAAAGTAGTACCACTCGTGAGCAATGCTAGTTTCGAGGCTGAGGGATGAATGCCTAGGGCAGATCTTGGCCATGGCTGCAGCCACCCAGGCGTCGATATAGCATCGCCCTGGCTATCCTGGCTATCACGTACTACATTGTATGTACAACCACAGGCAGACGACGCCAACACTTTGGCAAGGTTGCAGCAGCAATCAGTGGACAGGCACATGCTAGTACTGTACTTACATAGTACCCGCCCTGGGCAATTCGAACGCATGGATGGATTGCATGGATTGGACGCATGCACGATTATACTGTACATACGGAGTACAGCATGGGACAGACTCGACTCGACATGCCAACCACGACCAGCAACGGTTGGCCCAGGCGAACATGGATCGCGGGTCCTCCCCTGAGAGATTCCCCATCCGGGGAGCCAGCATGCTCACGAAGCATGAATGAATCGAATGAATCGACCGAACGCGAGCCGGGGGACGCAGCAGCCTCTGAGCCCTTGTTGGGCCCTTGGAGTCTTTTGAGGCTTGTGAGCACGAGGGCAGCGTCGATTGGACAAGGCCGGCCGACGGGCTGATTCGGAAGAGGGCTGGCTAGTGTCGCGATCCTGCCAGGTCCTCTCAGACCCTCTCAGGCCCTCTCAGCCCCCCTGCCAGGCCCCCTGTTCAGCCAGAAGCCCGCTGAAGCCCGGGACTCGAGGCGTCCTGTCCACGTTGCGCAACGACGATCTTGCATTGGTGGGAGCCTGTCAAACACGCGCTTGATCGGGAATAGCGGCCTGGCGCCGGCAGCTCGTGTGCGCGCGCTTTTGTTGGTGAAGTTCGAACTGCGGCAGCCTCATTTTTTTTTTCTCGCGAACGTCGCTAGCTGGAACCATGCAGACAAGGGTAGTCGTTGCGGATATGCTTCCCCTCTTTGGAGCTTTTTTCGTCTGGAGCAGCGGTTCTTACGTACGTCGTACTGTACATAGTATACTGGTGCTGATGGCTGTGGGTGTCTGGATATAATAGTAGTACCTACTGTAATGAATGATGCCTGTAATACCGTACAGTATTTAGTATTACTCGTACTCTGGACGCCTCGCGTGGCGATGGAGCCGTGCCTGGATGCAAAATGTGGGCATCCGCATGCAAAATGCAGTCAATAAATCGCTGTTAACCCCCCCTTCCCCCCAAACCCTCGTTTCCCACGCCCACGCTGTGCCAAGCAGCAGAAAGAGAAATCGGTGAATGTCATCTCCTAGCGTCCCGTATCCGGTGGCGTTTTGGTGATTTCCAGGCCTTGTCTTTGATGCGTCGCATTCGCCTCTGCTTCTAGTCAGAGATCTGGCACGACGGCGCGGTGTCGCAAACGGCAAAGGCTTTAATAGCTTCAATCAAAACCCGAGCCAGAGCCGCCGCTGAGCGAATATTCTTTGTGGATGCCGCTCTGCTTTAGCTCGTCGCCCCCTCCATGGATCCTGTTCCTAGATGGTTGGTTGGGCTGAAGATGGACAACTTTGAAGTGTGGTGAAGAGTGGAGAAGGCAGATATTAGATGCACACTCAGGTACATAGTAGGACATCCGTGGCTGGACGAGAATCCATGTACAAGTACAGAGTACTATACCAGGTCCATGACCGGCCAACGGGGGATTGTTCTGTGCCCGAGTGTCGTGTCAGTGCTATGGTTGTGGTTGTGGTTACATGACATGAACCCCAACACGAACTGCGCAATTGAGGCCCTGGGACGTGGCTATCGGCTCGCTCGAGGCGAATTGAGTCCCGGCCGGTTATCTCAACAAAAAACTCGCAAGAACTTTTGAGCTGTCGAGCTTCCCGTTCGAGAGTAGCAACAAAAAAAAGGAGAACCTCAAGATTTAGTAGATTAGCATCTCACATGGGGACGCAAAGTGTATCAGCCACTTACAGGTGCTCTCCATCCATCCATCACAGTATGGCCCGGGTCATGTTGCAGATGCACACGCCCCCCTTTGGTTGGCCGATTTCTTGCTTATTTCCATGTGCCTCGAATCACGACGGGAGGCACGTTTCGTCACATTTCAGTGAGCACTTGCGTAGTAGCCTAAAGCAGGTACCGTTGCTAATCGATGTTGATACGAACGCTGGAGCTCCATCACTTGCATCAGTTCAGTGCCGTACCTGTGCGAGAGACAGAGTGAAAGAGACAGAAATACATAGTAGCATCGATGGGATATAGTACATGTATGTACAGTACCACGGCCTCGGCTCGCCTCATCCATTGGCCCCTCAGGGTGTCATCGTTCAACATCGTCGTATCGCCTCTACTGTACCTTACATATACAGCATGTAAGTGAATGCAGTCCAACCCCCATGTCTCATTAGCCCGCATGTCATCCGCATGAACAGATCCTACTGGCAATCTACCAACACCACCTAGTCGGATCAGTGACCTCCATAGGGGCTAGCCACCATCAAGCGTTCTCGACCGTCAAGGGTCTGATGGGAAACTGGGACCAGTAGGGCCATTTAGCAGCTTTAGCATCGCATCTCTCGGGAAGTTAAGCCGCGTAATTGGTTAGCACTCGTGCTGTTGCTCCTTTACATTCTTCATGCAGCCTTACTGTACCACTCCGGAAGCGAGTCTCCGCCCAACGCGAGAAAATGCAACATGACAGTGGGCCGAGAATGTGGCCAGGCAACTGCATGTCTGAGACGATGTAGACCATTTTGTATGAAGCTCGTTTATTTACATGCAAGATTTCTAGAGAGAGAGAGAGATGCTACAGAAATCTGCCCACTAAACACATCCCGTCTATCAAATTGATGCCTCTTTGGGCGAGGAGGCACCAGGGTACTTGGTACCACTTGTGCTATAGTGGCACGTACTACAGGTTCAAAGCACGCAGCCCTAAAAAAGGCCGAACCCTGTTCCATGGGCCATATCCCTGCCAATTTGTTAGCGGTTCGGACATGATCAAGCTCGTGGGACTTGAGCTTCGTAGATGTGGTAGATGCTTGAATGGCAGGATCTCACTGCGAATCTCAGTCTCATGTCTTGCGGGGATGAAAAGCATAGGTTACTTTGAACTCAGCGTTTGAAGGATTACAAAGCTGTTGGTTATTGGTCAAGGCAGGAAAGAAATCTCGAAAGAGACAGTCAGTTCTACTACAATCTCTGGGGAGGCATCGGCCATCGTCCGGGCTAGGTTCGCTGTTCTACTACTCTTGCTACTTCAATCACACTGCGTACTGCTTACTACATTTAGATTAATAGGCCGCCAGCAAGCATGTTTTTATCCATCTTGATGACTGCATTTCAACTTTATCCGGCGGATTGTTTTTCGACGGTATCATTGGGCTCAAGATTGTGTCGAGTTCACCAATCTCCCGTCTCGAATCCTGGTGAAGGCGGCACCAGTAAGCCTGAAAAATCTACCACGCTTCCGACGGAGCGTTACATTAATATGCAGGTCGTCTACAGCTTTCCGGACAAGACAAGGGGCCGATGTTTGTCGAGATGGTGGAGAGTTCACTTCAAGAAGTGTGCCATCCTTGACCAATAGACCTCGATGTGTAAGATGTGACTGGCCCTGCAAAGCGCCGGAGATTGGAATCTTTCAAGTTCCAGCTGAGTGACGGGGGCATCATACACACCGGATTCTTGGTGATTACAGATTGATAACAGAGAGACATGGAGGGCAAAAGGATCAAGTACTCGAAAGGATCGCTGATTGGCTTGGCCTGTCCAAGCATGCGATGCCGCTTATTAAGCAAGCTCATCTGTGTGAGTAGAGGTTGGTTGTAATACAAGCTTCATCTGCCAAACCGCAAATGTTGCGATAAAAAACGGACCCGTTAGTTACCTAACGAGTTATTATCCTCTATATTTGTCACAGCAAACAAATCCCCAATTGTTAGCATCGGAATCCTTAAAATGCCATTGCAGATTCAAATCCTCTACTGTACTGCATGTACGACACCGAAGAGTCACTTTGAGGATACCACCACGTTGGTTGTGGCCTACCAAACTATGTCTACTCCATTTAGACCATTTTTTTTTTTCTCATCAATGCTTCAACCATGTTGCCCAACCATCCAACCCATTTTCAGCCACCTTCTTCCTTCTTTTCCAATACAACAGCCTAATCCAACTCCTCACTAGCATGACATTCACTCGTCATATTCACCTGTGCGTACATGTTATCCTGAGTATGGGGTACACAAGATCGATAAAAAGATGACACGAACTAGGTGGATCGTAGACCCCTTGTATATCATAAAAAAAAACTCAAATTCTATCAAAAATCACACAGAATCGCATCAACCTTTCGGAACATGATCGATGAGTCCCGTAGTGTCTTCCCCGCCGGTACCTGTGAATGGGGCATATTTGGTTGAACCAGTAGTTACCTGTATGTGCCCTATGCATGAGTCCATCTCGAATCCATTATTAGGCCAGTTCCCATCCATCTCATTAACTCCCAAACGCCGGTCTCGGGCTTCCCGCAAAGAGAAAAAGTCAGTGACAGCACCAAATCCGCTTCTCCTTGGAAATTCTCCGTTATTAAAGTGGTGGTAGATCACTCCTGCGTCTGTGCGCTCTCATGCAGAGAATATACCTAGATCCATCCCATCGTATATATAGTATATGTAGTATATGTAGCTTCTAGGCCGCATCATGTGCGAGTATTGCGGATTCCTATTGTCCACCCCGCCGATCGATCTGCCTTGCTCGCTCGCTCTCCCTCGTGACCAATCGCCATGTTGGGCAAGATATGCTAGCCGCACGGGCTTCCTATTGTTTGAGACGACGCAGGCGTGACTTTTTCTGTTTGATGATCCACGAGGGGGGGGGCGTGAGTTTAGGCCATGGGAGGGGGTGTCTTCATCTGGGATCCAAGCCAACGTCAACATGCTCGGATCCCGCCATGCCATAGGCGAGAGCATCCTTGCAGGGCATCTGCTGTGCTCTACTGTGCTCTACAGTAGTTCTACAGTACGTAGTTCTACAGCGTGAAAAAACACCCGGCAGACTCGTCGCTTGCAAAAGAGGGATTCCAGACAAAACGCTACTGTAAGCTCCTATCCCTATCCAAACCCAGCTTCCAGTCTCCATGGCGGAAACTAAGCAATCAACCTCTGACCGTCTTCCGTCTTCCGGCTTCCGTCTTCCGTATCGGTCGCAAGCTCCGAGCACGTGCTGTCTCTTCAACATCGCCAGCCCCACCTCGACCGCCTCCACATGGCCCCATGTCCCAAGTTGTTCGGTATCGCAACGGGGCATATCCCCATATCCCCATTTCCAGAGCCCGTGGCAAAGGTTTAGTTGACGGGGCACGCAGCGTATTAACCCGTACGGAGTCGTCTCTATGGAGTCCTCTGTATGGAGTCCTCTGTACGACGGCTGCAGGTCCTGGCCGCACTCGAGAGATTAGGCCAGATGCCCCCCTGATGCCTCTCCTCTACGCGGGCTCAACTCGACGACTTGCCGCTAGACTGCTCTTCGATCAATTTCCGCCCGACCAAGATTGTCTCCTGCATGCCTCGCTGCCGTTGCCAGAACCTAATATCCATGTCAGCCACAACTGAGTCTGCTCGACTTGGCATGCAAGGCTACCCAGAAGCCAAGCAGCAAGTTTGACACCGAGTCTCTTACATTTCTTCCGGGGATCCATGCCCATGGATCGAGGCCAGCCTGGCTTCCTCCTCCAACGTTTGCCTAGTGATTTTCTCCGTCGTTTCGACCCCTGGAACGGCGATTGTGGCCTTCTCGCCCGCCACGTGGGCAACGCTTTCTTCCAAGAGCTTCTTTCTCATTTGGAAGCGCTCTTTTCGCTCTCTCTGGACACCGGGGCTCTCCACCTTGCTCATGACGAACCTAACGGCGAGCTGGGTGGCAAAGTAGAGGTGTTCGGCTAGGAGGATGCTGAGGAGAACACCGCCTGCGGTGATGGATGATACGCCGTCTTGCTTGTCGCCACTGCAGAGATAGACAATCGCAGCGCTGGTGACGCTCCCGAGCCACGAAAGCAAGCCCAGGGCGGTCAACCACGGTCCGATGGAGTCGGCTCGCCATGGGATGGGTCTGCGACAGCCAATGACAATCTTCAAGGCGTCGGATCGCAGCTCGATCCAGTTATTGAGAAGGAAAAAGCAAGCCGTAAGAGGCCATGAAACGGAAAACAGAGAAAGGTAGCCTGCCCAAAGTTATTAAAGGTGACCCTTTATGATAAAGCACAATGCATAGTCTCAACTCACCATACTGCATTACCATCTCACGATAATCTGCAGTAACATCGTAGACCTCTAGCCCGGTCTGGTTTCGTACACGTTTCAAGAAGTCGGCTTCTTCGGGCTGGTCGTTGGACTTCACCGTGTCTTTGGACGAGAGCTCCTTTGCTTTGACAGAAGCCTTGTGCTTGACGTAGGGTACGACGACTTCGGTAAGAGTATTGATGATTTGCGCCGTGACTGTGGTGTAGTACATTTGGTTGGCAATCCGCTGGGGGTTGGCCTCAAATTGTCTCATAGTTAAGGGGGCCTCGCTCATCGTGAGAGTTTGTGCCGTCTTGCCCCAAAAGTGAAGGAACGGATGCAGAATGTTGCCAAAGGGAATGTAGACAAAGGCAGTAAAAGCCAACGCCATATATGAAGTCATGAAGTTGAGCACAAACTGTTTCTGGACCAGAGCGGCGTGGTGTGCTTGAAAGGGAGGTTTCGTTAGTTTCAGCTCGAAGGGTCTTGTTTTAATACATTTCATTTGCACACATACCATCCATGGTTTCATAATTTTCTTTATCCGTCAACTTTTTAGCGGCAGACATGAGGATAGTCGAAAAAGTCGGTGTCAAGGTCGAAAGCAAGATGGAAGGAAGGAAGCCCTATACGATAAAAGCCAGTCATCATTAGATATTGTGAACCTATGATAAGATGGGGGTCTGCCGGAGTCAAAAGATGGTATACTCGCCAGATATTTCTTTCCTGGACCGCCATATACTTCGTTGATGAAAATCTCCAGAGAGTTGACCGTAGCCACAAGCCCGCCGAGAACAACGACGCAAGCTAGGGCAAAGGGTATCTGAAGGAGCTGAGTCTGTAGTCGCTTAGTAGGGGCATAGATCTTGACGGGCTCTCCCGTAACCGTGTCCTCCGTCTCAAAGTCCCACTGAAACTCTGATCGTGGATGCTGTATCTTTGAGACGCCACGGACACCCCAGGTGATGGCCAAATCAGCTTCCTTGCGCTTCCAATACTCAAAAAAGACGACGGACCAGAGGCAGCTACAGATGGCGTAAAATGTAGAGAATTGTCCCATCAGCAACCAAGCAGAAAAGCCTATGACCGCGGGGAATATCTGGAAGCGGAAATAGTCCTTAAGGAAAGCAAAGTAAAAGGCAACGCCCTCACCAAACTTGTCTCGAATGTCGTCTAAATCGGATTGGTCCAGGACGTACTTCTTACTCCATTTATGCAGCCACTCCTTGTTGAATGCATTGTTATGAAGCGGGAAGATGGCCTCGACGTACTTCCACTGGCCCTGGCCCTGTGTGATGCCCGCGCCGCCTTCATTTCGAGACTTGGTGATCAAGAGATACACCAATCGCAGCCTCTCAGCCTCAGTGACGGGCTCGTCCTGGATTGCCTGCGTCACATCACTGCCAGGGCCGGAGATACGCACGCCGTACAGCCAGTCCTGGAGGCGAGAGCTGTACACCTGGCGGGCCAAGAGGTCATTTGAGGTAAGCCTGGTGAAGACAAGAAGGGAGTCCTTGTCACCGCAACGAACAGCCGTGGTGAGGCCAATGTTTGTGAGAGCTTCAATGAGCTGAACAAAGGCGGCCTCTGCCCTGGCTTTCTCTAGAGTGGTGTAAGCCAGTGCGGGAGAGGATGAGTTTGAGTATCAAGATGGACCTACCCTTGGGCGGTACTCGGTAGTGAATCACATAATCAACCCTTTATTGTTTCCAATGTTAGTCGTTAGTTAGAGCATGCGATGAAGAGCTAAAGGTGATTGTCACATGCTCACCCAAAATTGCCCTCCGCACCCTGATCCTCCCCCTTACCGTACAAGCCCCGCAGGCTTGACATGGCGATGACGTCGGGCACGGGGCAAGCACAAGAGCTCGACGAAGATGGCTAGAGAGCGAGAAATCAATTGATCTTGACAATTGGCCGCATGCAACACCAGGAAGCGTGCGTGCGTACAAGTGGCATGGAGCTATAGGGGGTTGCAAAAGAGAAAGCAGAAGGAGTTGCGTATCTGGTCAATCGATAGCAAGATTGCACAGGAGCTGTTGTGGGGTTGGCGGGCAAAGACGTCACTGGCTGTGCTGGTTACCCTATAGGGATTAGCTTTGACGAGAGACGAGGGTGACAAAAGTAACCGAAGCGATGAAGGAAATGAGAAGAGAAGTGAAAGAGACAGAGGGGGGAAGAAATAAACGAAGAAAGGAGACGTGCATGAACCATTGCAGCTGAAAACCCTCGTCATGTGAAGCCATTTCCAAGCCATTGACGATCAGCTAATCGATAGATGCCAGATCAAATCTCTAGGAAAGCCGGGCTAAGCCTCTCCCGGGAAGGGCAATTATCTAGCCAATCACAGAGCAGCACTCACACCATGAGCTCATCCCTCTTGACTGCGTCATGCCCTGAGCTTTCCCTTGCACGCAGCATTTAATATTCAAAAACACCACAATGCCGGCCTTTTGTTATCAAACCTAGTATCAACATATCCGGTGCTGCCTTTGTCTTCGCCATGGGTCTGCTCACTTTCCTCGGCCTTCGCCGGGAGAACCAGTGGGAGCGCCTCACCATCCTCGACCAGCTTCTCCTCTCGCCATTGACATTCTTCACCATCAAGCTCTATCACGTCTTTCTCTTCCTCCGGGGTCAGCCGTTTGTTCCTCCTCGCGGCAAACCAGCTATCCGCGTCGTTTGTATCTCCGACACCCACGATCAGGTGGTTAATATCCCCTCGGGCGACATTCTCATCCATGCCGGCGACTTGACCGATTCTGGGACCGCTGCGGACATTCAAAAGCAGCTTGACTGGCTGAAGAGCCAACCTCATCAAGTTAAAATCGTCGTTTGTGGTAATCATGATAGCTGGTTTGACTCGCGAAGCCGCCTTGACCCGGACATCAAGTCTGGTGCTATGGTTAACCTAGATGGACTGCATTATCTCGAGAGTGGAATGACTGTGCAAGAGATTCACGGGCGCAAGCTCACCATCTTTGGCGTGCCAGATATTCCAGAATGTGGCCCCGAGAGCTTCGCGTGGGTTTGCCAAGGAGAGACACTGTTTTTTCGGTTGGGGCTTTTGGAATGCTGACTCCAATATAGGTTTCAGTATCCGCCTACCAGTTTCCCATGGTTTAGCAGAATCCCGCCACAGACCGATATTCTAGTGACTCACTGTCCTCCGGTAGAATACCTCTCCCCTTCTGTCTTGTACGAGCCCCGCTTGCTAACATGTTTATTAGAAACACCATCTGGATCTTGGTCTCGGCGATCCTCATCTTCTTCAAGAACTCTGGCGCGTCAAGCCCCGTCTGCACGTCTTTGGTCATGTTCACTGGGGTTACGGTAGGGAATCTGTCTTCTTTGACGATATGCAGCTTGCCTACGAGCGGCTGCTCTCTCGGCCTCCCCGCGGCCCCTTCTGGGACTTTGTTCCAAACGCCGCTTGGTGGGATCACTTCTACGTGCTGTTGCATGGGGTTCATGCCGTGCTGTGGAAATGGATCATGGGGGGCCCAGGAAGTAACCAAGGTGGTCTGCTCGTGAACGCTGCTCAGATGTATGGAAGCACTGGCAAGGTGAAGAATAGGGCTGTGGTTGTAGATATTTAATTTGGATTTATATTAGATACGACACTCAGAGAGCGATATATGATGACCATGTAGTGAAATGTGTGGAGATATCGGGTACAAATACTACTATTAAGAATTTGTCAATTATTAAATCCTAAAAGCTACATACTAAATAAGAAATCAATGGAATTAATGCCGACACGGTGCGCACTTTATGCTGAGGGTATTCTGTATACAAAAGAAACTAACCCGTCCTGGGCGTCAATGTTATGTTGTCCTTTTTTCTTTTCTTCTTTTTTTGTCCTTTTTGGAATTGGCTTTTAAAAGGCTCTCAAGACAAGAACCAATATGCTCAGTCCCAAAATTGCCAAGTATTTTTCCAATCCCCCATAGACTGTTGATGCTGCTGCAACAAGCACCACAGGTGGGCCAGTTACAGGTGCATCTGTAGATGCTGGAGGGAATGGTGGAGGTGGTGGATGAGAATGATCAAAGTTGTCATCGTGTGACGGGTGAGTGGGAGGGTCATGAGAATGGACACCATCACCATCGTGTGAAGGGGGTGGAGGAGGACGGCGAGAATGGTCATCCCCATTCTCATGTGTAGGAGGAGCAGGAGCATGTTCAGAAGGAACCCAAGGCTTCGGCTCGACGGGCGGAAGCCATGTTGGTATCACAACCGCTTCTTTTGCCGTGATGCTCTCAGGGCAGTCAACGACCGTCTTCGTCACCGGAATTACAACCTCTGAGATTTCCGGCCTCACCTGCTTGCCTTTTTCCTCCTCTGCTGACGGGATCGAAAATGCGGAGTCTTCACAGTCTCCATCATGATGGCCAATTTCGTGTCCGTCTTCTCCATGATTATTCCAATCGTGCCAATCTCCTCCGTGATTGTGCCAATCGTTTCCATCATCTTTGTCTTTGTAATCATCAGGCTTCTCCCCCCCATTCTTTTGTCCATCGTTCTCCTCTCCGTCATGTTTCTCATCCTTTTGGCCACCCCACTCATGATCATCTTCATGCTCATCACCCCCATGCTCACCACGCCAATGGGAATCCTGCTCAGATACCGGGAAAACAGTAACCTCCGTCACCCTAGTAATCGTCTTCGAAAACTCCGGCTTCACCCACGTCCAATTCGACCCCTGTGCCATCGCCGGCGGGGCCTCAAGCTTCTCTTCCTCAACGCGGCCATACACTGTAAGCGCATGCTGCGGCAGCGTCCCCGACGCAAACTTCTCGCGCGGCCAGTCAATGTCCTCGGCCGCGATGGCACCACCGCAGAATTCGAACCTGTTTCCTGGACACGCTTTGTTGCAAAGATCCTCCTTCTCGGTTACTCTCGTTTCAGCATCGAGGCTATCTGCGCAGAAACAGTGGGAGTCGAAGACGCCGACATAAGGCTTGTCGTTGCAGAGCTCGACGCACCGCTCGAGAGTCATGTCCCACTTGTCCGCAACCTCGCGGAATGTTTGGAAGCCGCTGCTTGAGAAGAAGCAGCCGAGGTAAGAATAGTGGTCGATCTTGATGGGATTGACGGGTGCCTTGGTTGTTACCGGCTCAATAGCAGCAGCAGTCGTCGCAGCAGGAACTTCGCCAATATACGGACCGTGGGAATTACGCCCTGTCGCAAACACTGTCATAGTCTCGGTCCAGCGAGTCGTCTTCGTTATCCTCGTCGTACGTTCATCGTCCTCGAAATCCGGACGACTCGAGTTCCAACTTGGCCGCGGGTGGTGGGCTTCATGGCGGAACTCGTAGGCATCGATATATTGCACGTCCCAGTATGCGTTGGCAAAGGCTTCCGGATTCTTGGCCACGTATTCAGGGCAAGTTGGAGCAAACTCGTTGCATTGATCCGATCTGCCCCAGACGGCATTGCCATAATCTCCGCAAAAGTTCTGGTGTATCCCGGTCAGCACCCAACCCTATCCCATCTCGACCTCCAACGGGTGATATATATGTACTCACAATGTTGAGGACCAATCTCATTCGCTTAAAGTATCTGTCCACGTCACATTCTGAACCCGCGAAAATCGCTACTGGCTGCCCCCATCGATCAGGATCAGGCTTCTTATTCTCGATATCCCTCGGAATCGACCCGCGAGGAAAGTGCCAGATGCGAATATGCACAGGATCCCACTCCATGGCATAAACACCTCCGTGCGCGGCATTAAACCCGTCACCATAAGATGTAGTGTCTTCAGCCGAAGGGTGAAACCCGCAGCCGATGTTGTCGGTGCCCACGGCGCATTGGGTGTTTAACTGCTCGCCACTGAAGAGCCCGCCTATGTCATTGCTCTGGGTGCATCCGTCTGCTGTGTGGGCCGATATGATGTTAGTATGAGCTGTGTTGACTCCTTCGATGATGTCGATCTCGCCATCGAACGGCCAGTTGTCGCCATACGTCCAGACTATTTACACGATAAAGTCAGTATATTGAACATCAAAACCAAATGGGAATCGAATCAAGACTTACATGCCGGCCACAAACCACATTGCGAAGGCGGCATGTGTAAAAAGTCGGCAATGAAAAGCCCATGATCATACGTCTCCTTGCTCTCGATTCGAATACTCGGCCGACCCCTATCCGAAAGAGAATATTCGTGTGTGCTGTCAACTCCCAGTCGAACAACCCCCGTTCTCTCATCGATATCGTACAAGCCCATGGAGTAAGCATCATGTCTATTTTGATAGCTACATAGCGCAGATTATGTGTCAACTCGAGAAACAAAGCCAACGGACAGAATTGCCCAACACTTACGAAACGAATCCATGAGAGAGATCTACTCCGTCGAACCAATTAAAGCCGGAGAGAAGCGACTCTCCAGCGTACGATGTGGATAAAACGTACGCCATCCTCAATCAGCTGCCGCATGAAACTTGATACTGCAGCTTTATTGAAGATAGCTTGTCATGGGGAAGAAAAGGGAAGAGGAGGAAAGCTGTTACAAAGAAGAAAAATGAAATTCATACATTATATATTCGAATATCCCGTAAAGAAATCGCATTCACGCTCTGGAATGTCCTCTCCAGTCCATAACCTCTTCGCTGCCCGATCCATAAATAAGTGAGACACACTATAGCCAACCTCAATCCAGACACCCAACAGACATCGTGGCAGTGAAAGGCATAATCCGTATTGTCTAGAGTGGAATTGGAAACCGGCCAATTCCTGCATGCCTTGTTGCCGGGCTGTCCGATACACAAAAGAATGGTGCGTCTAGCAACGCCCATGGGCATCATTCCAGCAGGTGAGACTTTCGATTCACAGCGACACGACAACAGTCACCTGTCGGGCAAAATCCAGATTTTTGACGCGTGCCAATGAAGAGCTTTAATTGAAACAGACACGCATTTAGTAAGTCTATTCAGGTCGGGTATTTCGCCCAAGTAACGCCCCATGATATGCATCAGCCTGGTTTTGCCCATATCCATCTATCTACATTTGCTTCTCGCTTGCTTAGATTTTTACACATGTCCCTTATCGTACATGCCGAACTATACTCTGGCTGCTATATTATAAAATCCATCTCCTGTCCATATGAGATATCCTCAGGTATCCTCCCACGGCCCTCCATTATACGGAGTCTCCTTTATACAATGATCCTTCTCAGGCCTTCTGTGCCACCGAGCACGCGTTTCCCGGTGACGGCACACCGACCCTGGCCGCTCTCCCACTTGCCGTCGCGGTCTTCCATGAATTCCTCCTGCTTGGGGTGCATGCCCTCAATCCATCGGTGTATACACGTATAGCAGTAGACAACACCCGTCTGGCAAACCGTCGGAGTGACGATTTCATCCCCACAGATGGGACACAGGGACGAGTCCTCTGGAAACCGAACGACAAAGATGGGGAGCATGGACGGCGTGGCAATAGGCGCCTCCTTGTCCGTAATTGCCATGTCTTTCGATTCCTCTTCCTCAGTTTTGTCCTCCTTCTTTTTCTTGCCAAAAGAACCCTTGCCAGACACAATTGGGGGAGGTAGTTCGATGCTCTCGGCTGCCTTTCGTGACAGCTGCTTCGCAAAGTCTGACTGGTACCACCACTCGAGGAATTTCAGTGCGAAAATGCTCATAGGCAGCAACAGAGAGAGGCTGGACATGGCCCTAGATGCCAGCTCCTTGGGCGTTGAAAGTAGAGATCGAGGGCCGGGCTTGGCACCGTTGCTCGCTGGCTCGGATAGCTTCTCAATGGCCTGGTAGTCGGCCATAGTCATCCTGCGTATCCTCGTGCCGATGAGCCACATCAGCGGGTTGTGGTATTTGGTACGATCGAACAGGTAGGCCAGGTTAAAGGCCAGCATGGCAAAGCCGTAGGCCGCGTTGACGTGCGGATAAATGTTGCGCAGAAACCAGCGGTAGTAGTGCATGAATCGATCGCGCATAGTCGGATTCTCGGGCATCCGCGTGTATGCCGCGCCCAGCAGCGCTCGGGGCGCATTGATGTCGTATGACTCGTCCAGCTTCCGCTTGAGATACGGCACGCCGACCAGCACGGCCAAGTTCTGCCAGACATCCTTGGTGGTGAGCTTGAGCGTCTCACGGACCAGATGAGGCGCGGCGAGGCTGGCTCTCGGGATCTCGCCGTGGAGCGCCTTTTCGCGTTTCAGCCCGTAAAAGTTCTCTGTAAAGGAGCCGCCCCTGGTGCGCAGGTAGTGGCGCTCGACGGCCAGCATCAGCAGCGCGTATAGCTCGTCGAAGGAGTTGAGGATTCGCAGCAGATATCGCGGATGGCGGTGCGTGGCGACGGTCAGAAGGTATCGCAGCGTCGGCGGCAGCAGGCTGTTGAGTTGCTGCTCGGAGAGAACCTCGAAAAGCGAGGGCTTCTGGCCGTCGAAAGTGCCCCTGAGGGCCGTGATGAACTCCATGGCGGCGGCTTGCTAAGCTGCTGATGTTGTTGCTTTGCCGCTACCAGTAGCCGTGAATTCAATCCGATGCCGCCGCCGTCGATGAATGTTGTGTTCCGTGTATTATGTCGTAGGTAGAAAGAGGGAGGAAAGGGAAAGTGCTGCGGAGATGGAGGAGAAGAAAGTGTTGATATGATGGATTGGTGATGATGAGCTGAGATGAAGATATTAGGAGGAATACTCCATAGGTACATCTGGATTTCGGAATGGCGCGGTCCACTAAGCCAATGACGCTCAAGCCATGTGAAGTGCCTCGGTAAAAGTGCCGCCGTCCCATCTGCCCCAGATTCCCCGGAAACGTAGTGGGAGCGGGTTCTTCAGATGAACATCATGGGATGAATCTTGATTGATATAATTTGAAATATCATGGAACGAATAAGATGATTCTTTGCTCTAATGGAACTAGACGTATTACTGGAGCATTGATACCTACATTTCGCCGTCTGCAGTGCCGGGTCCCGGGTATCTGCCAGCCATACTCCGTACGGAGCATACACATACAATGAGCAATATCCTCGCCCACAAACACCCTGTATGCCAGAAATATATCAATTAACAGATGTTATAGTTTCTCCATCCAAATCAAAGCACCGCTCAAGCCTGTTTTCTTGGTCCCAAAGTGCCAAACAATAGACACTGCTGTAAATAATGCACAATACAAGTGTTACCACGGCCGAGATATTACTATAACAGATGGACGCCAAATGAGAGTCAGCATCCACCCGCCAATAAAGACAAGCTCCCGCGCTAATGAGATCCAAACCGAGGTTCATTCATCCCCCTGCCCAATCCGACACTTCCCATCTCACTCTCACGCATCACGTCCACTTCACCAGACATCAACCACCACCACATTTACGCAATTAGCAGTCATATTCGCACCCAATAAACGCCATAACACTCCTAGTAACCACCATCTACATCCAAGTTAAATAGGAACAAGTTTGGAATCTCTCCACGCTTTAAATCTAGACCCAGCACCGCGTCCCATCTCACCTCACCCCATCAGACATATATACATCCATCTCTCACATCTTCAACAACTCATCCTTCAACATGACCAACATCAAAGATATCCCCCACGAAGACACCGAAGTCGGAAAAGTCGAGGCTTGGATAGACCACTTTTCACGACTAGATGGCCAAGAGGTACGCCAGATCACCCTCCCATTTCAGCTCGCCTACACTCAAAACCATCTTCCAAGACGAAACCGCACAATCTAACACAGCCACAGAACGAGCGATGGATGACCAGCCTCATGCCCAGCATCAAAGTGCTCTCCGCCTCAAGCAGTCTCCCGCACCCATCCGTGACCTTTTCATTCACCGTCGAAGAGAAGCACACCAACGGCTTGGGAAACCTCCACGGAGGGTGTGCAGCCAGCTTGCTCGACTTCTGCACCTCCGTAGTCCTTGTGCTCGTCAGCAAGCCCGGCTTCTGGCAGACCATGGGCGTCAGCCGCACCCTCAACACCACGTACATGCGCCCCGCGCCAGCCGGCATGGAGGTGCTCATCGAGTGCGAGCTCCTGCAGGTCGGAAAGAGGCTGTGTGCGTTAAGAGGGGTTATGAGGAGCAAGAGTGACGGGAAGCTGCTTTGCATTTGCGAGCACAACAAGGCGAATGTTGATCCGGAGTCTAAGATTTGAGGGCCGTGAAGTTTCAAACTGGAGAAACATTGTTGATGAGGGCTTGGATTTGGTATGAGAGCAAGCTAGTAGAGATTCATCATTGTACGTACACAACATGAGCAATAGAAACAATTCAGACCCCCTCCTCGACGTGATGGGTAACTTCGATAATCTCCAATTCCGCCTCCATTAGCAGCTCTGGTAGTTCATTTGCCACCGGCTCAGATTCAGAGTCGTCATCTTCCTCTTCCTCTTCATTCTCCATAGTATACTCCATGTCACCCTCCGGATCATCAGAGTCTTCCATCTGGATCAGCGCGCTCCACAGAAGGAAATTTCTGGGAAGAACGGCGTGCGTACCGTGTGCCGTCTCCGAGTCGCTGGCCTTCCAAAAGGCCGATGGTCCACAGGGGCCATGAGGGTCATAGTCTCTGCAAAAACGTTGATTACAAGAGTCAGTTGGTTTGTTCCCGAAGAAGAGGGATAGAGAGGGGAGGAGATGCAAACCTGTCGAACCAGTTCCCAATCACACCCTTGGCCGACCTCGGGCCCCCAACCTGAACACCCTCGCTCTTCCACCTCTCGTGTCCCTGAAAGACGGATACTGAAGTCCACCGCACTTCTCCCTCCTTGGTCAAGCCGACGGTGCCTTTCGAAGTAAAGTCTTTAGCTTCAGCAACGTTTATCAAGAAAACAATCGTGGCGATAAGATACATACCTCGGAGATCAGAAGACGCATTGTCATCCCAAGAATCGTCAAGCGGGCGAGAGACGCCCTCATAGTGCACAATTGGCAGCTCTGAGGAGTACTCCGAGTCAGGTTCGGCTTGTTCGATTTTGGTGACGTGGATCCTCATGACGATTAAACGTGTTGCTTCCCCAACGTCGAGCGTGTGGAGAGGCGATTCATCTCGTTCCGGGTTGGTGAAGTTGTAGCTGAAAAAGTCGTTGTAATCAAGGAAGCATACAATCTGTGAATGGATTTAGCTGCCGGCCGCAGGTCATATCAGAATCGGATCTAGGATAACATACTCGATACCAAGTGCCGGTCACGCCATATGGATCCATGGCATCTAGTGACGATTTGTCGGGATCGGGGGTGGATATGAAGCTGCCTTTCCACGACCCAGAGAAGGGGTTGTCCCAAACATCGCTAAAGAGCCGCGTGAGCTTCTTGGTGTAGATGTTACTTCCGAGTACAATAAGGATCGCCTCCACCTTCTCCCAGTCCACTTTCACGTCGCCACCGGCATCGTCCATGAAGGGTCCCCATCGAGTCCGGGTGGTGTACTGCCGAATATCGTAGACTTTAGAGCAGGCATAAGGATACGTCCTCGCTGATCGCAGTCTTCCGGTCTTGAGAATCGGCTTGCCGTATAAGCAGTGCAATTTTGCAGAATATTGTTGCAACTCCTTGTCTAGGCGCACAGATGGTAACTGGTGGTGCTGAGATCTGTAGACCCTCTCAAAGAGAGATGACTTTTGAAGAAAGGCTTCACGGTTGAGCTCGTCTTCAAAGAGAGCCTTGAGAAAGTCTGCGTTCTTAGACGCATACTGAGTGTCGGATGTCTCCACGGCATGACCTGCGGAGGACGCTTGCTCAAGCAGCCTACTCACGACCTTGTATACAAAACGCAGCTCATTCTCCTGTTTCGTGTATATGGTTAGTTAGCGCATGGCTCTTTCCACAAAGTGGTGAATCAGTCGCATCAACACTTGCCTTGGCTTCAGCCTTTTCACTGTGACAGATACTCTCCAACTTGACGACGTCATGCAGCTCGGTTTGCCAATCAAGTCTTTCATCATCGGGAGGTGAATCCTGGCTCTCGTGGTTAGCTTACGCTTCCGACAGATACATCGAGCTGAACGACCGGACCCGCGGATATACTCACAAAATTGTGCATATACATGTCCTCACATAACTTCTGGTTATCTTTCACGAAGCTGCGAAGTGCCCGACAGACGCGGGGTAGCGAACCGAGGTCCCTCGGCGCCAGCCATTGCAGAATGTTGTGAAGGATCTCGTTCGGCAGCGTCGTTAGATGAGCCATTTTCCTCGTGTGTTGTGTATGTTGAATGAGAAACTTCCCGCAGTGCCGAAGCTGAAAGTAGAGATGACAGGTTCCCAATCAGGAGGCGGGCTAGGTGATGATGCCATATCGCCTTTCTAGCCGGCCGAGACTTATAATGGATTCTTATCTCCGCTCGTACTGTACGTACGCACTGTGTTGCGAGTCTATGCGGGGCGTTTCGGCGTGGGGGATCGGGCCTAGTTTCGTCCGTGATGCCCGGTGCGGAACAAACTCCGTTGCACAGTACGGAGAATAACCGCATTTTGTGTTGCATAGTACTTGTGGCATGCCGGTTTCGTCCTTGGTCAAAGCTTACATCGGAAGGGCCAAGTTTATAGCCGCTCACCATCCAATCAGGATCGGCTGAATCGGTAAAGAGAACTCCATGAGAAGGCTGGGGATGATCTCCAGCGTTCTGGGATGAAGCAGAGAAGACACAGCGGTTGATGTGGAGTGGCCTCTATGAGCTGTTCACCCAGCACTTCAATCAGCTAGACTTTGCTACTCCGGTGATAGCAAGAGACCGATACCCCAAGAAGATGTCTTGAATATACGTGATTGTTTACCAGGGCGTCCGACTTGCTGACCGGATCGGGGAGTCGCCGCCGCAGCGTACAGCTTCCTCGTCGTCAATCTTAGAGGAAGCAAAGTTCATTACCTTTGAACTCAGGCGAGTGCCTTGTACTATCTTCAGTTCTGGCGCATAGCCCGGCTGCACCCTGCGGCCCAGGCAGGGCTCTGTAAGGCTGGCACCATAATAACCCCACATGTTAATGGTGGTACCCTTGAGTCAAAGCTCCAGAACCGAGAGCCGCTTGGATGTCGTCGAAGATCGCTTAGCCGGCCTGTTGGTTTACCAGGAAGCGGCAGTTGGCCTTTGGTAGCCGGGGAGATTGACGACCCACCCTTGCTTGAGAACAGCCTCGATAAGATGCAGTTCAGGCTGAGCAACCAGCGTCCCGAGGCTATCTGTATGGCGCGTAGGAAGAGGCGCAGTCCTCAGAGTGTAGGCCTTGGGCCGACTGGTAGGATAAGATTGTCCTCTGGGCTGCTTTAAAAGGGACCAATACGGTGGTGAAAGTCGTCGTGACATTCCCGAAGCAGCTGTTGGCCTTATTAAGGATTTGGTGGCTGCTCTCGAGGTCCACAGAGACTAATCCAAAGCTGAGATCCATGCCGGTGGCGTACAATGTTTCATCATGACTCCTAAACCTGAGCCATTAGGAAGCGTCGCAAATCCTCTCCCTTGCGTTGTAAGTTGTACGGCACGGCTTGGGTGGCCGTCGCCAAGGCTGACCATATGCGAGCGCCAGTGGTTTAGAATCCAACCGTGATGCCTGTTATTGAACGTAGAGTTGATGGCTAAGTTAAAAGCGTGTTTGCAGATTTAGGAAGAAGATTCAACGAGGCTTACAATAATCCCTGCTGTCGAATATGGACGCTTAAGCGTATCTGCCGCCCGCAATTGCACATGTCAGGGGACGGCGATATCTATGGCTGATCAAGAGAGGATCCCACAGCATGTCTAATTAAACTCGCAAGCCAAGTCTTCAATATGCGAAGCTTATTAGGATAATACCACCCTTCTCCCTTGGCAAGGCATGAAAGGGGGTCGTGGTGGGATCAACATGCAGCGGGGCTCTGAAGAGGGGAAAAGATCATCCTTGAAGTAAGGCGCAGACAGGTAAAATCCGGCATTCTCTGGCAGTCTATTTCCCAGCCACTGGTTTTATGTGAGCTTGTTCGGGAGAATGCTGCTGCATTTGCAATGTGATTCTGTCCTTGGCGAGAGATAGAAGACTCCAAAGCACACATTAATCGCTGCACTATGTCTGTTCTGCTGTCATTAATTATTAGTTATGTGTACTCCCTACTCCAATTTAATGTTCTCTGAATAGGCACCTTTCAAAGGCAATATTGAGGACATGATTAGGCAAAATGGCAGGCATCTTGGATGGTAGCAATGGCGGTAGACCAATGAAAAGGTCACCTCATTATGTAACCTTGCTCCATGGTCACATCTTTTGTGGATTGAAGAGCTCTTTGCTCCTATTAGAAAGCTGCATTCGATTTTGGCGATGGTGGAGGCTGGTTGTTTCTGCATGCTGCCTGGATATCAAGGCCTGCAGTTGGGGTCGGCTGAATTACCTAGCATGTCTGTCTAGACCGCATGTACAGCACAAGTTCGGAATGTTTGCTTATATTTATACTAGACGAAAATCCAAATTATCGAAAAGTGGTCAATCGTGGTTAAAATATATGTGACATGTAATGCAAGTTGGGGTAAAAACTGCTAAATGCTGCCTGGGAGTGGAGGAGCATCTTCCCCATTGTGCACTCACTGCCCCGTTATACAGTATGGATCGGAAGCGTTCGGCCCGAAAAAAGCGAGATCCGATCTCTCTGTCTTGCAGGAGTTGCTCCGTAGGAAAGCATGACATCCGGTCCCTCTTATTATTACAGGTACTACTACTACTACAGGTACTACTAGGTAGGCCTATGCTGCCTCTTGGTTCCGAGAAAGAGGCAGATATCAGCGATACCTCGTCTATGTGCTTCCTGTGCAAGTCTGCGCCTAGAACAAGGCCGATTTAGACACGGCATGTGAGCAATCACTAATGCTGACCGAGACTCTGCAGGCAGACGCCCCAAGTGCTTCGATTGACGCATCTGCCATTCAGCTGGCGTGGGCAAAGCAGATCCCTGCCCTGCTCCATGCCGGCGGGCACGGGTATTGCTCCAACAACAATCAACCTTCCACCTGGTGCGGCTTCCTGGCCTATGAAAACATCGGGCGGCGTTTCTTAGGATTCTCGACCGCTAACCCCCGCACTTGCTAACGCCCCCAACGGCTTTGTGCTGGCTAATGTCTCGTCCACGCGGCATCCTTCCTTGACTTGGACCTCCCTGATCAAGGCGACGATCCATGCGAAACGGAGTTTTGACCTCGGAAAACGTTGATCTCGGCGTCTTCCGCGCCCTGGACCGGTACTGACGGCCTGTCTGGACCTCGAGGTGCTCGTGTGGCCCGCTGCGTGATCGGCGATTATTTGGCCGGTGGGATGCTTCTCCGCACTCTCGAGGCTTTGCTGTCCAGGCCCAAGCACCGGAGCATCGCGAGATCGATCAAGGTGCTACCAGCACTTGTGCCTCGACGACCCCCATGATTTTTTTTTTTAGCAGTTTTGCATTTGGGGGTTTGTGCGTCTTACTTGTGGCTACGGTACCTACTCTACTCCGTATTGCCCGATAAGCTTTCAGTCGGGCCCGCCGCAACACAGACGACAGCCGGCCTGCAGCCACTCGTTTTTTTCTGCTTCTTTATTCCTCCCTCGAACCTGCGGCTTGCAAGGGAAGTCTAAACTCCACAGCGGGCGGGTTAGGCCGCGCCAGCCGATGAAGGTGACATAGCAAGGCTGAACACAATACACTACCAAGAGTGGTACTGTGCTGTGAGGATGGCGTGTGAATGGGTACGATGGTCTTGGCATGTAAGTCCGGCATCAGGCTCTTTGTTTTTGACGTGTTCGCGTTGGATGCCAGACTTGTCTTTAACAGGCCATTCATCGAGCCCGCAGACCTATGAGACGGCGACATGGCTTGAAGCGGGCGCCTCTGGGGCTGGCATAACGGCTCGTTCCTACGTACGTACATATAGTACGTGCGAGCATGCTGTGCAACATGACGGGTTTGACAAGGGTCATGAATGGGTAGGTCCATGCTAGGGTATCCCTCCCTCCCATGGCAGATGGGCATGGATCGCGAGCATGGGAGTGGCACCGAATGTCCCGTACATTACAGTAGGTCCTGGCACAAGCAAAAAACCGATGCTCTCTGTTGGCGAGACGCCACCGCCATGCGAGGCAGACTGCGTGCGTGGATCGAATGGCACTAACACACGAAGCCAAGGACAACGATGCAAATTCCTAGACGAATCCATTATTAATACTCTCGACACTCGACGGCTGGCGCGCAATCCTGTGGATGTTCCCACAAGCTGAAAGTCAAGGGGGCATCAGCCGTTCGTGACGGTACGCGCATCGGCTCCCTTTGCCTGCACCAGCTAGGCTTTTACGGCTTCCCGCGTGTGGACAATACCCGCTTTGCAAGGTGCATTCCGCCGAGAGAGCGTCCAGCTGGGAGTGATTCCAGGCTGCGACATCCAGCCTCCACAAGGCGGTTGCGCCGTTAATGCCTGGGAGACGGGAAATAAAAGTCCGCAGGGCCAAGGGACGAGGAATATACGAGGATGTACATACTTCCTCTGTACAGTCCAGAGCAAAGCTGGCATCCGGGGATATGAATGGGTGCATGTGGTGTTTGCTGCAGAGTGCAATATCAGCACCTGGACTGGGTGATGCATCTCCAAGAGGAGCAGCACCTCAGTATCTATCCATGAACCGTACTGTACTCAACGCACTCAAACCTCAGCCCTTTCTTTTCCTTTGCTCTTCTTCCATCCTCTTTGCCTCCCCCCCGGTCCAGTCTCATCCAGCCTTTCTGGTGCATCCAATCAGGGGTCCAGCCGCCGCATCGCTTGCAAAGGCCCGCCCGCCTCACGCTCACTGGCCCAGGCTCCCAAATAGCGCTTGTAGGTGCATTTAGCAATTACAGTGCAGCGCTGGAGTGCATGTGCTAGGCCTGCCCAGCGTGCTAGTGCCAGTAAATCCATGACCCCATGGTTCCATGGCGTGGGCATGGGGCATGGGGCGGTTGTTCCATGGGGGTCCCTCCACTGTCAA
Organism: Trichoderma sp. TW21990_1; assembly: GCA_010015515.1. Lineage (NCBI taxonomy): Eukaryota > Fungi > Ascomycota > Sordariomycetes > Hypocreales > Hypocreaceae > Trichoderma > Trichoderma sp. TW21990_1. Next base: position 1,220,433 of record ML974118.1, read on the forward strand.
TCCTTCTTTTGCAACGCCCAATCTCCATCTGATCGCCCACTGTGCCCGCGCCATCCTGTCATCCCATCACCATCAAAAAAAGGGACGGAAAAAAAAAAAAAAAAAAAAAAAGAGGACGGCTGACTGCTGCATTTACCAGCAACAAGCTTGGCCCAACAAACGGCTACGGTCGAAGGCTCGCGGGATCTGCCCTGCCCTGCCCTGCCCTGCTCTGTTTCTGCCCAGTTTCTGTCCTGTTCCTGTTCTGCTTTGCTCCCAAGGTGTCTGTGCTTTGGGCAAGCTCCGGCTTTTCAGCTTCGAGCCCATCGTCAGGTCGACTCACCCAGCCTTTGCCCCCAGTCCCGCACGCCTCGCGCCCCTCTCCGGACGCCAGACTCCATCGTGAGCCTCAGTCTCGCCAGAGTTTCTGTTGCTACACGCTCTGCACAGCACAGCTCTACCCTGCCCTGCTGTCGCCGGCGTGTCGGTGCTGAGCTGATCTGAGCCCTGCCAGTCACACGACGGTGCGCTATCGGCTTCCACCATCTTGCCCAGTCGTCGCCGAGCCTCTTCGTTCCCTCGCATGATCGGGCCCGGGTCTTAACCGTTGGCCGGGTCGTTCCGTTGGGCTGGTTTGGCAGCCATGTTGTATTGAGCGCATCCTTATAATCGTTTCCCAAGACAGGCTGGTCTAGAGGGACGTCGTCTCGCCAAGTCCAACACCTGTCCTGTCCTGCTTTTTTTTTCCTTTGCGTCCCGCCTCCGCGGCCGGTCCCATCACGGAGGTCCCGCAAGACTAGAGATCAAGGACAAGAGAAAGAGAGAAGAGAGGGGAAAAAAGAGGAGCCACTTCGCGGACGGATATCTGTGAGCGGTGTTGTTGATCGGAGGCGAGGCCGTTGTGCAATCTTTTCTCTGCTTATTTTGCTTTCCGTCTACCGACGTGGCGATCCGGATCCCTTGAACGCTGTCCACACATTGTTGGTGGGCCCTGGAGCTCTGCCCTTTTGACTTCTCTACTCCGTACCTGGAAGAGAAACCGTCTCACTTCAAGCAATGACTATTAGTGTTCAATCTGCAACGGCAAAGCCAACTTTACCCATCTCTCCGGCTAGCTCCATCGCCATGGGCTCCGCCCGCGATGGAAGCGGCGCGTCGCCGGACGACTCTGGACAGGCCCGAGCTATCAAGGCGGAAAATGGAAGCTCCAGTCGTGACGACAGCCAGAAGAGAATTGGCGATGATCAGAATGAGGTCTCGTCAAATTCCGAAGAACCGACGCGCAAGCGGAGGCGGAGCCGGAAAGGCCTCGAGAAGAGATTCGAATGCAACGCTGAGGGCTGTGGGAAGAGCTACTCGAGAGCAGAGCATTTGTGAGTTGGCCATTTTATATACCCGTGTTTTCCTTGTTGCCCCTTGGACGGCAATTGGAATCAATCTCGTTCCCAGTTGCAGCACACTCATGTGCTTCTCAGTGCGGGATATACAACGTCCTCACCCTTCCAGCCTGTGTTCGATGTGCCCGACTAACAGCACCCCAGATATCGACACCAGCTTAACCACAACTCCAAACAGATTTTCCGCTGCGAGTTCCCAGACTGCCCTCGGACCTTTGTTCGAGGCGACCTGTTGAAGCGTCACATGGACCGGCATACGGCCAAGGGCTCACAGCTCAACAGGAGAGACTCCATGGCCAGCCATGCGGCATCTGTTGCTTCTCCCAAACTCGTTCCTGCTGACGCCAGTCGGCCTGTGCCTGTGCCTATTCCTGCACCCGCACCTATGCCTGTGCCTGCATATAATGATCCTAGGCCACCCCCGCCAATACATCATCATCATCCCTCTCCTCAAGAGCCTCCCGGAGATCCCTACCCGCTGATAAACAATGCTGGGCCTCCTCTATTCCCCGGCAGTGTATCGTCCGTTGGGCATGATGCGTTCGGGCGTGACCCCATTGCACTTGGAGCGGCTGCGCCTCGCAGGCTTGCAAGCGGCCAGTCTTCTCATGGACCGACCCGGCCGTCGATTCAAACCAATGTCGGGCCATATGGCGTTATATCACCAGCCTCTAGTGGACAAGGCTATCATAGTCAATCTAGCAGCACACCACAAACCGCCGGATTTGTTCCTCAGCACAACGTTCTTCCATTTAGCTTGCCACCCGCACAATATTCTCACTTACAAACAGCCCCTGCGCCTCCGAGAGACGGGGGGCCGTCTCATGGAACGACAACGTCAGCACAGTATTCCGAGGCCCATCAGAATCATCCAAATGAAATGATTATGCTTGATCATATGGACATGTCGAGCAGTGGACCAGTGTTTGCTGACGATGGTGTCAACAAGTCTCCATACGTAGGGATGCCCGAGGATTTCATGGCATATCTGTTCAACTCCTTGCCTGCAAATGCCTCTCCTCAATCGCAGGCGCTACCTCCTCCTCTTCTAAAGTAAGCAAAACCAAATGCATCCGCAGCTGGGATTACAGTATGATAAGCTAATGCACCTTTGTCAGTTATGGCAATTCGCAAAACGGCAGTCACGGCGACCACTATCTGGGCGATCATTCAACTGTGGGATTCTTTCCTTCTGACCCACAAGATGTTATGGCTGTTAATAACATCTTGGAGCAGCATGCCCCAGAGGCCAATATCACTGAGGAACGTAGCCAGGAGATCTTCAAATTGATTAGCGAACGCTTCCAAGAAGACGATGAGGACATCTCCGCGAGGCAGCGACGCGAAAGCATACTGGGTGGCGATCGCTCTTCCGGAGAGCACATGCTGAGCAGGCGAATGATGCAGGCCTATGTCGGCTCGTATTGGTACCACTTCAGCGCTCAAATGCCAATCCTGCATAAGCCTACCTTTGCCACAGAGAAGACGCCCAACCTTTTGCTCATCGCCATCATGGCCATTGGCGCCGCTTGCCTGGACAGAACGCATGGGACAAAGGTGACCATGGCAGGCGCTGAGGTGTCCAATTTCCTTGCAGAGCATTTGCGATGGGAAGTATTCATGGAGCGCAGTTTTCGGCCTCCCGCCAAGCTATGGGTCTTCCAAACGCTGATCCTGCTTGAGCTTTACGAGAAGATGTATTCGACAAGAGAGCTCCACGAGCGAGCCCACATTCACCACGCCACTACGGTTACCTTGATGAGAAGAGGGCGATCTCTCATTGGAAAATCAACGTTGGATTCACCACCCCAGCACAGCTCCGACGGATCGCGAAAATCCTCAGCCTCTGGTATAGCTCACACAGCAGACGAATGGTGGAACCACTGGATTACGAACGAGGCCACTCGGAGAGCCGCCTTTGCCGCCTTCATCATCGATTCGACTCACGCCACCATGTTTGGCCATTCGGCAGTCATGGTGGCCCACGAAATGAGGCTAACGCTACCTTGTGACGAGTCTTTATGGAGGGCAGCCAGTAGCGCTGAAGTTGGCCGAGTCGAAGCCAACCTAATGTCTCGTGGCATCAAACCCGTAACGTTCCTTGAGGGTCTGAAACGCACACTGAGCCATCAGGATGTACGGACGACACCGTTTGGCCGATCGGTCCTTATGGCCGGGCTTCTTAGTGTCACATATCATATGCACCAACGTGATCTTCAGGTCAACGTGCTAGGAGGGGGCGTCATTCAGGCCCTTGGTGGGCGAGATAAGTGGCGGGCAACTCTCACCAGGGCATACGACTCGTGGAAGTCAAACTTTGACAAGGCGATTGAGCAGAACGAATCGGATCCTTATAGATTGGATTCACAGCAGCAAGATTTCAACGTCGTGTTTGAGAGCCGCACGGTGCTGCACCACTTGGCCCACATGGCCATGCACGCTGATATTGTGGACTGCCAAATGTTCGCGCGTGCGAAGCGGCTGCTTGGCCGTTCCATCGGCCATCAAGAATTCCTCAGCGCTCAGAGAAGAATCAAGGAGTTCTGGGCCCCGTCTGCAAGGGCTCGCGACGCGGTGTATTACGCGCTCAAGTTCCTCTTGTCCGTTCTCGTGCCCGATCAAGCTGGACCTCCGTATTCAACGAGTCCTGATCACGACAAGCCATACGAGACCCGCGATGACGTGCTATTGAATCGACCTTGGGTCCTCTACTTTGCGGCATTAGTCGTCTGGTGCTACGGATTTGCCGTCGAGGGGCCTTGCTTGAACGGATCGACGCCGGTGGGCCACCAGGAACAATGGCAGCAGATGAGAGCCTACCTCAGCAAGTATGGCGGAGTCACAGACCCAAATGAGCTGAGAAATATGCGAGGCATCAATGGCAACACGGCGTTGCTCATGGTCCTAAAGGATACCTTTGACAATTCTCGATGGGAGCTGCTGCACGAAGGAGCGAACCTGTTACACAACTGCATAGTGCTGAACTCTGGCGGCAATGTTCTGTAAAGCCTAGCAAGCGAATGATTTTCTTTTCCGACTTACGAATTCACGGTATAATTTTTTTTTTGAATTTCTTTTTCCCTATTGGATATTTGTTCGTCTATGCATCACGATGTCAAGGGATACATCAGTCGGCGGCAGGAGGTACAGCTGAGAGATTTTACGTGCGAATAGCCGGCGGATTTGCCTCCAACATATGGGACGGCGCATACTTTTTGCTTGATTTCAAAATACCCCTTTTTCTTGTGATGGCAATGGCGGGTTGTATATGGTCTCTGTTTTCTGGAGGATATGAAATCTTTTTTGGTTTCGTGGAAAGTGAGGGAAAAGGGCCTGGCTTATTTAAAAAAAAAATTGTAAACTGGAAGTTTTATAGTATGTTGCCTTGTGAAAATCTGAACCACATCAACTTTACCATTACGCCATCCTTTTGAAATGGGGAATACTACTAGCCCGTACATACATGTACACGCAGAAACTAAATTACAGCTTTATTGACTTTCTTATAATGATTATAAATATTAACTCTATACAAACCTCAAACTATGCTGCGTCTAAAAAAAGAAAATATAAGAAAAGCAATGCTTCTTTTGTTAACGCGCCTTGGACGCCCGAGCGGGTTGTTTCCTCTGCGGTACTTTTTTAGTGACAACCTTGTTTGTGGGGGTCTTCTTTGCGACGGCTTTTGTCTCGTTTGTCGTCTTCGTCTTCTTCTCCGCTTGGACTATTTTGATTCGTCGTGCTCTTGAAGGGGGCTTTTCCCTCTCTGCCTTTTTGGTGAATATGATTCTGCGCTTTGGCCTTTCTTTGTTTTGCTGATTGGACGCCTCCTCCTCCTCCTCCTCCTCCTCCTCCTCCTCCTCCTCTTCCTTCTCTTCTTTGATCTTTTTCGCAGCTGGTTTGGCCTTTTTCGCAGGTGATTTATCCTGTGCAGAGGCGGGTTCTGCATCCGCTGGCTGTTGTTCAACCTGCTTCTGCACAGTCCCTATCAAATCCCAGTCAAAGACACCATCGTACTCATAGCCACGGCGCTCCATCGCCCGCCGATACATGTCCTTCAGCTTTGCATAGTTGGGCTTTTTGTTGTACGCCAGCGAGCGGACGTAGTCGAGGTGTCGGGAGAAGGCGGAGGGCAGGTCTTTGCAGATGAGGTCAATGGGCAGGTTGATCTTGAGGCTGGTGACGCGGTCTATAAAGACTTTTATGTCCTCGTCTTTGTCGATACGGCCTTGCCAGGGGAGGGAGCCGCGGGCGAAGTAGATGAGCATGTAGGCGAGTGATTCGAGGTCGTCTTTGGGAGATTGAGCCTTTGATACACCAGCCTTGTTAGTGTTTTTTTCTCTTGAAAAGGAGAAGATGAAAGGGGAGAGGGTGCTCACGAGGTTTAGGTGAGCAGCTATGGGAGCCCAAGCATACGTCCCGCAGAAAGTATAACTAGGCGCGGAAAGCAGCCTTTCATCGTGCACATACTTGCCAACCAGGCCGAAATCCAGGATATACACCGTCTCCCCGTTCTCCTTACCAAATCCCATGGCGAAATTGTCCGGCTTGACGTCCCTATGCAGGATCTCGCTGGCGTGGAAAGCCTCGAGGCGCTGTATCAGCTGGTCGGCCAGCATGAGCGTCGTCTTGAGCGAGAACCTTTTGCCGCAGAGGTTGAAGAGGTTCTGGAGGGAGGGGCCGAGGAGCTCGTAGACCATGAATTCGTAGGGTTCTTGGCGGCCGGTTTCGTGGAGGACTGCGATGCCGGGGTGGTTGCTGAGGAGGGTGTAGTAGGAGGACTCGGACTCGAGGCTCACTGTTTGGGAGTCTGGGGTGTTTTGTGGGAGATTTTGGAGTTTGACGGCGACGAGTTGGTTTGTTTCGAGGTCGGTTGCTGGATAGGTCGTGTTGTTAGTAGCGAGAACGAGGGTGAGGGGATTCAAGGAGGGGGGGGATATGGTACCGATGTAGACGCTGCCGAAACCTCCTTGGCCGATGATGCTTTCCAGGCGCCATCTCTCCTTGATGATGTAGTTCTATGGAGATGAAGATGAGTTATTTTATGTTTGAAGGTGAGTTGACTTTGGAGAGTGTGAGATATACCGGTTGTCGCTGAGCCTGAGACATGGTGGCCTACGGAACTCTAGTAGAGATTATCTTGGGGAAAGATGTAAGTGGAGGAACACAAGTCATTGAATTGTTTTTGAAGATTCTATGAGATAGATATATATAGTATACGGGGTATCTCTTTGTCCAAGCTGGCAGTCTTTGTTCATCATCATGAGCTATAAGAGGGTATCAGAAAATTGGTACGTGCAACCAAGAACAGGATCTAAAAAAAAAAAAAAGGACGGTACTAAGATGTATCAATGCGTCTGTTTGTCTTGCCTTGCAGTTATGGGTTGGTTTGATTGTATAAACTCTGAATACGAGACACTGTTGATCTCTCCAAGCTTAACAACCGAGGGATGACAAGCACAGCTATACTCCGTACTGTCTACAAAGTACAACCATCGAGCTCAAGACCTCCAATGGTTCGGGTGGCTTGATGCTAGCCCCAATACGGCGATGCATCGTCGGGGTCAACAGTGACATCACCGATATCTTATCGCAGTTCTGCTTCGAGCTCACTTTTTTTTGCCCCCAACAGCAGCAGCCGCAGCAACTTCCTTAAATAACCTCTACTTGGCACAGCAAACAAAGCTATTTGATTCATTTTCGCAACAAGAATAGCCGCGGCTAAACCAGATCCTTGTCTCAGCGCATGTCTCAATCCGATCGTTTTTTTTCTCTTCTTCTTTCTTTGTGAGACGCCGCACAACCGCGCTTATCGGCGCTAGCTCCTTGCACCAGGAACAAAGGGAAATTAGAAAAAAAAGGAGCATGAAGAAAGAAATTCCCATGGCGCCGAACGATGGCAAAAAAGTCCAAAAGCGGGGTCCAACTAGAAAGCAAAAAGAAGAAATGGAGAAGAAAAAAGAAACCGAGGAAAAAGTCAAAAAAAGCTGGCCCTAACAAAAGCCATGGATGCAAGTAGTAGCTGTGTTCAATGCGATGCGCCACTGTAGGTACAAAGCGCCGCATACTGTACTGTCTGCCACCAACTGCCTCGTCCTAACTGAAGCAGTGCAGTACCTCCCCGACTTGGCCTAACTCTTATCCCATGTGTCTTAGCGCAGCCAAACGGATTGCCATATTGCCAATGGCTTGATTACCTAGGTTAAGGCCAAAAAAAAAAAAAAGGCACGGCAACACGCATCCTCTTAGACGCCAATTCGGTGCACGCGACGCATTAAGTTCGACCCCACCAGAAGCGCCTTGAAGCCTCCCCCACTTTCTCAATGGGCTGCTATAGTGGCTTCCAGGTACTCTCGCACCGCAAATCGCCGGGGGCGGTACTTTGGTTGGCGCTCCCAAGGCTAGGTCGGTAGCGCGTCATTCCGCCACAGTGCCGGTTCATGTGCCTGTACTCGGCGTCGTAGCGGAAAAAAAGGCGGCCACGGCAGAGTCAGGTGCTGCAGATGCGAAGCCTCTCCCTCCAGGTTCCTTGTCCAGACCCTCGCCTCTCCTCCGAACCTCGCAGCTGAGCACTTTTTATCCATGAGATGTGACGATCGACTGTCTCCTCACCTTTTCCCACAGCTCCATATCCCGCATTCTCGCTCCCGCATCTTCTCCTGGCAGCTTCAAAGCCACAGCTGGCATCGCCTTTCTCGGTCCATATTCTCTCTCCTCTCTCTCTCTCTCCTCTCTCTCTCCTCTCTCTCTCCACACAGCAAATCACCTGCTATGGCTCCGACCAAGACGTCTCGAAAAGACCACGACGACCACAAGCATGACGCTCCCACCAAGGAAAAGAACGGCGGCCATGGCTCTACAAAGATGCGCCGCGGCGCCAGCCAGCAGACTCACGCCGCCAATCGCGAGCTCCATGCCGCTCCCACATCTGCGCCTGTCCAGGTGCCGGCCGAGGCCATGCTCCCAAGCGTACGTCTTCTCTACCTCTGCAATCCTCCCGCAGCCCGCCGACGGCATCCAGCAGCGACACTGACACATCCTTACAGCTTCCCTGGGCCTCCTTCGAGCGACGATCCCTCCACGCCTACCTCCGCGAGCACGAACTGACCACGCCGTCGTCCTACTCGAGTTCCTTCCACAATTGGGTGCTCTCGCGACCGGGCAGCTTGGGCCTATACTCTCCTACAATGGTCCGCAAGCAGCAGATCAAGCGCCAGTCCAAAGACCAGCTCGCCCTGGCCGTGCGCAAGCACTTCAATGGGCTGGGCATTCAGGAGAACGACGTCATTGTCGACTTCATCTACAAAGTACGCCATCACCAGGTCGTAAAGGACCAAGCGACGGTCAAACAAGTCATTGTCGTGGCTGAATGATTCGATGCCTCATACACGAAGAGCTCTGGCGATCAGCTGCATCATTTACTGGCATGGATTGGGTGTTTTTGGCGTTACAAGGTCTCGACACACCAGATGTGTGCATGGTGGGTAGATACCCGTGGGAGTCGTTTGGCACTCTGATGTTTTTTTTCTCTTTTTCTTTTCATTTCTTCTTTTTCTTCTCTCTCTCAATCTCTCAATTGTTTACTGCGAGGCACACCGTGGTGTGCTCTGTCGCGCCACTTGTTACTATAGCACTACGGGCCAGAGAACCCCGTCGGCTTGGATTGGTTGTTTTAAGCAGCATACCGACAGGTACTGGTCTAGGGATTTACAGCGCCACTCAAATAGAAGGGGATCAATCGGTGTTTTTGTTTATAAGTATCTTGCAGCGAATTGGCATATACAGCATCACGTTGAATAGATTCTACAGCTGCTTGGTAGCATCTTTCCACTTGGTTTTAAAAAAAAATGTGGCGTGAAACATTGCATGCGAGACAAAGGAGGGACGCGAAACATGCACAAGGATGAGAGACACTGAAGAAATTCCTTCATAGGGCACGGGCCTGGCGCAGGTGGTTCGACGGTCCACCTGCTGTGTGCTCTTGCAGGGCCTCGTACTCGGTACTTGCGCGCTGAGCTCTGCATGTCATCAGGCCGGCGGCTCAGGCCTTGTTTGGCAGGGCGCCTGGTTGCAAGCGGGAGTACTGGGTACATGTGCTTGCCACTGGGCGGATACATGTATCATGATGTATGTATGCTGCGGGTAGACCTGAACAGGAATCACAAGTAATACTAAGGTACACCAATGTGCATTAAATACGGCGCAGCAGCACAGCAGATGCCTGCGTGTCACATGAGAGAAGCCCTTCGTGAGCATCATCTACTGTAGTATTGCTGTACTGTACTGTACCCATCTGTCTGTGTCTGTCGGTCTCTGTATGTCAGACTGCCTGTAACCCATGCTGGTGGGTCCATCCGAGCCGCTTATCAAAGCTCGGCGTGCTGTAGAAAATGACAAGAGCAGGCTCTGTTCGGAGTACGGAGGATTATCTGAAGCTTTGCCAGGCAGCACCTCTCGCTTCTGCTCCCTGCAGGTGCAGAGTCTCCTCAATTACAAAACTTGCCCACTGAGCCGACGCAATTATCCGCTTCCCCAGCACAGGACGCTCTCGCAAGCAAAACGGCACAGCGGGATCGGCCGGGTTATGACGGCATATCGGAGACGCGGAGAGTGAGCCGCCAATGACCAGGCACGTAACGAAAAGGGCGTCCCAAGACGCTCGGCTTAAAATCGGCAAAAACGCGGCAAATTCAAATGACAAACCAAAAAGCATCAACGACCCCCACCTTTTTTTTCGGTGCATGTTCGTCTAAATTATTCTATCGCCAACATCGACATCCGTGGAAGCTTTTGGTGGAGAGCTGCTTAATAACTACTTTTTTTTTTTCCTTTTAGAGAGGGGACAAAGTTCGAGCCGTTCGCCGTAGAGCCGCATCTCTGTTTTTTTTTTAGCCTCCCTCTTCCCACTCCGGTCTTGTCTTGTCTCTGCTCGGGTTTTGCTCGGTTTGGGCGAAGGATTGAGAAGTAGGAGGAAGAAGAGTGATCGAAAAAGAAGGAAGACAGAAACACCAGATTGGGATATCGACGCCTCTCAGCAATGTCCAACCTCCTCTTCAAGGCCGCGGCTCCGGCGCGCGCACTTGCAAAGAGCCATAATCTCACCGGCGGACCGAAACTCCAGCAATGCCTCCGGAAAGGCGCTCAGCTTCATGCGGCTTCCTTTCACTCTCGGGCTGAACGACCCAACTCCCGGAAGGAGCACAATGCTCGTGCGTCTCAGAGGGTAGGTTCTCGATACGGGAAATATATGGCTGGACGCCAAGTTCTGACAGCATGTTTGTGATATAGACTTTCCACACGACCAATACACTGCAGCAGAAGGATCCGTACAAGGCTCTCGGCGTAGACAAGTCAGCAACGGCTGCCGAGATCAAAAAGGCGTACTACGGCTTGGCCAAGAAGTTCCACCCCGACACCAACAAGGATCCCACGGCCAAGGACAAGTTTGGCGAGATCCAGAGCGCCTACGAGATCCTCTCCGACCCCAAGAAGAGGGAGCAGTACGACCAGTTCGGCGATGCCAGCTTTGATCCCAACGCAGCCGGGGCCAATCCGTTTGCTGGCGCGGCTGGCGGCAACCCTTTCGCTGGGTTTGGCGCGCAGGGTGGCTTCGGAGGAGGTTTCGGCGGCGGCTTCAACTTTGAGGACTTGTTTTCGGCTTTCGGTGGCGGTCGTCGATCAAGCCCTTTCCAGCATGAGATCCTAGTGGGCGACAACATCGAGTCTCATGTGAGCATCAGCTTCATGGAGGCTGCCAAGGGCACGAGCAAAACCATCACCATCACGCCCGTGGAATCTTGCAACACATGCTCGGGTAGTGGCTTGAAGGCTGGCGCGCAGAGGTCGCAGTGCCCCAGCTGTGAAGGAACGGGAACGCGGGTGCACTATGCGCAGGGCGGCTTCCAGATGGCCTCGACGTGCGGATCTTGTGGAGGAACCGGCTCGACCATCCCGAAGAGCTCCGAATGTCGGACGTGCTCTGGCCAGGGTGTCGTGCGCAACAAGAAGACCATCACCGTCGACATCCCCGCAGGTATCGAGGACGGCATGCGGCTCCGGATAGACGGGGCCGGTGATGCTCCCATAACCGGAAGGTCCACCAGCCCCGGTGCCCGGGCCCAGCGCGGAGACCTCTATGTCTTTGTCCGGGTGGCTGCGGATCCAAAGTTCAGCCGCGAGGGCTCCAACATTCTCTACACGGCCAACATTCCCCTCACCACGGCTCTTCTCGGCGGACAGGTCACGATTCCCACCCTTGACGGGACGGTTAACCTCAAGGTGGCCACTGGCACCAACACCGGCGACAAGGTCACTCTCCCCGGAATGGGTATGCAGCGGCTCGGCTCGCGGAGAGCAGGTTCCGGTGATCTAAAGGTCGAATTCCGAGTCAAGATGCCCAAGTCGCTCAGTGCCAGCCAGCGCACCATTCTCGAGATGCTCGCCGATGAGATGGACGACAAGTCAGCTCGCCGCGTCATGAATGTTTCAAGGTCAGTGGGAGATTCCAAAACTTGAGCTACTATGATGAGTTGCTAACACATAGGTTTTTTTTACTTTCTGGCGTACAGCTCCGATCCCAACGACCCTAATTCTCACAAGGACGAGGGATTCCTCAAATCCATGTGGCATAACCTGACTCACCATCCTGCGCATGAAAAGGACGCCTCTGGAGCTTCTGGATCAACCGGCGAGTCTACAAGCGACGACAAGGGGAAGAAGGAGAACAAGTCTGCATCTGACTAAGCTCCTCATCTCTTCTGGAACGACCGCGGTCCATCAAGTCCATTACCAATCTCCTTCGCTTTCGCCTGTACGACACTCGAAAAAGAAGACTAAATATTTGAAATTGAAAAACCTAACGCGATCATGCATGAACGTTGGTAGAGAGGGGAGGATCATTTTTTTTACCATAGAGCTGGGAACTGAACACACACACACACACGCACACTCACCACAAAAAAAAAGAACCAAAAAAAAGGGGGGAGAACTTGCATTCGACGGTGTTGTCTTTTTTTAAAAACAAGATGAAAAAAAAAAAAGAAGACCTTGAATTATGTATGATATTATTGACGGCGTTTTTGCTCAGAACGGTTTGGGGCCCTGGCTTTGCTGCCTTTTGGGGTTTACTGGCTATTGCTTCGAGGTGTAGATGCTTTGGGGCATTGTGTATATTAATAGCTATGGGGTGTTTTTTTTTTTTTTTTTTGGAGAGAAAAAAAAAATAAAGGGGGAGAGGGGATGAAGAGACGCGGTTTCGCGGAGGCCAATCTCCCCTCTTTAATATACATGGCGTTGTTTACTACCTATCTCTCTATATGCTTGTGTTCTAAGGCTTGACTTGAGTCATGATGCCGCGTAGCCAGGTTCATAAGTCCTCACCGTATAGATAATCGCATATTCCGTAATCTCGTCCTTCTTTCTATGATTGTGCCAGAACATGCTCACCATGGTCCAAATCATCATCGAGGCAGCGAGAACCTGGCGAGGCCTGTTTGTGCCGATGGAATGTATATATCCTTGGCTACCATTGTCAGACGAAAAACCATTCATTAAACTCAAGCGACTCACAAGGAAAGAGAAAATATATCCGCCAACCAAAGACCCTTCTGCCCTAAACCTCCCTTCCCGCCTTCACGAGAGCAAGGCAGCGCGGGGTAGGAAGTAAAATCCCCAAACGATTCCCCTCCGATACAACACAGCTCACCCCCCAAACCCTCCCCGATTCTCTCCCTCATCCAATCGGCTTAAGCTTCTTCTTCTTGTTCTTCTTCTCCGAGTCGCCGCCCGACTTTCCCTTTTGAAACTGCCGCCAGCTGTTAATTCTGACGTCCCGCGTCGCCTCCCAGTCCTGCTCGTGCTGCCGCTTGCGCTTGCGCTCCTCGACCTCCTCGTCCTGCCGGCGTTGCTCCCTGCCCTCCTCCTGCAGCTGGGCCTTCATCTGGCGCCGCCGGCGGTGCTCGTTGTCGATGAGCACCTCGCGCGTCTTGTCGCGCCACTTCTTGGCGAACTCGTCCGTCTTGAGCTCGGGGCTGTCGACGGTCCACTTGTTCTCCCTGATGAGCAGCATGCGGGCGTCGGCGATGGCCTCGTCGAGGCGCTCGCGGTGCTTCTCGTCCATGAGCTCCGTCTGGGCCTTCTTCAGCCGGTCGAAGGCGTCGGGCGCGCGAGGGTTCTTGGTCTTGTCGGGGTGGATCAGGAGGGATTTCTTGCGGTATGTGACTTTGATGTCTGATTCCGGGACACCGGGCTGCAGGTCTAGAACGGCGTAGCTGTAGTAGATGCGAGTGTCAGAGCAGAAGGGGAGGGAGAAGACATTCTGGTCTTGGGGCGGGGCGTCCTCACGCATCGAGGCGGAATGCTTTGAGGATTCGGTCAATCTCGGCATCCTGAGATTCGAGACGGTTGGTTAGCATGCGACTGCTGCGATTCTGCGCGGCGGGAATAGGAGAGTAGCTGCAGCGAACCTTGTCGAATTCCTTGGCCTCCAACTCAAGGGTATCGAGAGCATCTTTGTCGTCCTTCGTAGTCGCATCCGCCATTATGACGATGGTATCGGGCAGAGGTGATGGCTTCTGAAAATACGCAACAGGCGACTCTTTGCAACAAGTCGAAAGGAGGGATGAGAACGAGCGTGGGGTCAATGGTTGAAATGTTGGCAAAGCAGCTTCGCGCGTGCCTTTTGTCAATTGGAGGATGATTCGCGCAGTAGCTGCGAAAAGAGTGGATGCGATGCCTCATTAAGGCTCGATTCGGGGTCCATATTTCTGTACCCCACCGGGCCGATAAGATAAGACCTGGACTTTTTGATGGAGAAAAAAAAAAAGTTGGCCGCGAAGTTTCCAAGTTCTAGGTCGCAGAGGCTGGGGCAGTGAGACGAAATAAATAAAGAAAAAAAAAAAATCATTCAAGATACAGAGAGGCATCGCCATCATGCCCAGTCGTCGCGCAGCTTCTCCGGCGGCCTCGGAGCCGGAGCTGGACATCCTCGACTCACTATATCCTGGCGACGACGAGAATGGAAAGCAAGAAATGGGCAAGGATGGACTGGATGGACTGGACTTTGATGGTTTTTTCAATGCGGGCGCGGCCGGAGGCGAAGACGATGACGAGGCTTTCATTGCGCTGCAGCAGGCAGCTTCATATCGCAAGGCTTCAAACTTGAAGGGCAGAACGGTCAAGAAGGGCGGTGGCTTTCAGGCAATGGGTGAGTTGGAGAGACTGAGCTTGGTGATGCATTCATTGGCTCTCGATCAAGACATTCTCTAATTCTGAATCTGCACAGGTCTAAACGCGAACCTTCTCAAGGCCATTGCTCGCAAAGGATTCTCAGTCCCGACGCCGATCCAGAGAAAGACGATACCACTAGTTCTCGAGCGGAAAGATGTCGTTGGCATGGCGAGGACAGGTTCGGGAAAGACTGCGGCGTTCGTCATCCCCATGATTGAGCGACTGCGCGCGCACAGCTCCAAGTTTGGTAGCCGAGCGCTGATTCTCTCGCCCTCGCGTGAATTGGCCATCCAGACGCTCAAGGTCGTCAAGGAACTCGGCCGAGGAACAGATCTCAAGTCGGTGCTTTTGGTCGGTGGTGACAGCTTGGAGGAGCAGTTTGGCTTCATGTCGGCCAATCCGGATATTGTCATTGCCACGCCGGGTCGATTCCTGCATCTCAAGGTTGAGATGGGTCTGGATCTCTCATCAATCAAATACGTCGTCTTCGACGAAGCCGATCGACTTTTCGAAATGGGTTTCGCTACGCAGTTAACCGAGATTCTACACGCTCTCCCCCCTTCAAGACAGACGCTTCTCTTCTCTGCGACGCTTCCAGCCTCATTAGTCGAGTTTGCGCGAGCTGGTCTACAGGATCCAAGTCTTGTGCGACTCGACGCAGATACCAAGGTTTCTCCCGACCTGGAGACGGCATTCTTCTCCGTCAAGGGAGCTGAAAAGGAAGGCTCCCTGCTGCACATCCTCCACGATGTTATCAAGGTTCCTATAGGACCACCCGCGGGCGCAGAAGACGAGCCGGAGAAGAATTCAAGGAAGCGGAAGCGCCAGCCTGACAACGGCGCCGGAAAGCCGACAGAGCATTCAACAATCATCTTCACAGCTACAAAACACCACGTCGAATATCTGTACAACCTACTGAAGCAGGCTGGATTTGCAACATCCCATGTGTATGGTTCTCTTGACCAGACCGCTCGACGAATACAAGTCGAGGATTTCCGGATGGGCAAGACAAATCTGCTCGTCGTCACAGATGTCGCCGCCAGAGGTATCGATATTCCCGTGCTGGCCAATGTCATCAACTACGACTTTCCCCCTCAGCCAAAGGTATTTATCCACCGAGTTGGCCGTACAGCTCGTGCGGGCCAGAGAGGCTGGGCTTACAGTCTTGTCCGAGATGTGGATGCCCCCTATCTGCTAGATTTGCAGCTCTTCTTGGGCAAGAAGCTGGTTGTCGGGCAGACAGAAACTGAGCCCTCATACACTGACGACGTTGTTGTTGGAGCTTTGCAACGAGATGCTGTTGGAACCCACGTAGAATGGCTCAACAAATTCCTCGATGAGAATGAAGACGTCGAGGCCCTGCGAGGCGTTGCCACCAAGGCAGAGAAGCTCTATATGAAGACGCGAAACTCGGCCTCGAGCCAGAGCGCAAAGCGTTCAAGAGAGGAGGTAGCATCCAAGGGCTGGTCGCAGCTGCACCCGCTCTTTGGCAAGGACGTCGACGGCGCAGAAGAGGCTCGGGCTGCCATGCTGGCCAAGATTAGCAACTTCAAGCCTCAGGAGACCATTTTCGAGGTTGGGCAAGGAGACAAGGCGACGAGCGAGGCGGCAGAGGTGATGAAGCAGCTCCGCAAGAGAGTCAAACCACGCAAGAGGGAAGAAGCCAACGACGAAGAAATGGAGGTCGACGACGACTTCGGCGGCGTCCAGTCTCCGGATAGCGACGAGGATGCTGGCAATATGGATGATGGCGATGATGGATATGGCAACGACGAGCTCGAAGTCACAATCACCAACACGGGCAAAACCAGAAAGGAAAAGGGCCGGACCGACTGGCGCGACAACGACGTCTTCATGTCCTACACGCCGCGCACCATCAACGCCGCCGAAGAGCGCGGCTACGGCGTCCACTCGGGCGGCCAGGGCTCCAGCTTCGTCGAGCTCGCGCGCGACGCAACAATGGACCTGACCAACGACGACACGGCGAAGGCCTTTGGGGCGCCGACGCGGCCGCGCATGCGGTGGGACGCAAAGGCGAAGAAGTACGTCAACAGCGCAAACGACGAGGACGGCTCCCGCGGCGCGAAGATGATTGTCGGCGAGAGCGGCGTCAAGATCGCCGCCAGCTTCAGCAGCGGCCGCTTCGACAAGTGGAAGAAGGCCCATCGCGTCCACAAACTGCCCCAGGTCGGCGAGCTGGTCAAGCCTGGCAGCGGTGCCGCCGCCGCCGCGCAGCTGCCGTCGGGCGTGCGATACAAGCACAAGAAGGAGCTCGCGCCCAAGGAGGCGGACAAGTATAGGGATGACTTCCACGCGCGCAAGAAGAGGGTCAACGAGGCTCGCGAGAAGCGTATCGGGCGTTTCAAGGATGGCATGGGCAGTAAGAAGGAGGTCAAGGGGTTGACTGACATTCGCAAGGCGAGGGAGGAGAAGGAGCGCAAGAGGGCGAAGACGGGCAGGCACCAGGCAGGAAATGGCCGGAGGAGATGACGAGCGTGGTAGAGCTTGATTGAAAGATTTAGATGTATTAATTCTTTGGAAGCAAGTACTAGTTATATTTGTGTGTTAATGATGGGACACGAAAAAGGAGGATTCACATTATCAAAATCACAAACATGTTTTGCACATCACACGCGCGTGGACAGATCAAAGTCAACATAATTTGCATCTCTCAAATTAATAAAAAAGCGTACTCTATCAAAATCTCGGCAAAGAGAGCTCTTGTGTGGCCAAAGTTCAACGCAGCATTCATAGCTCGTATTCCTGCCATGACCATCCAACGCCTCGCTCAAATGTAAACGCGAAAAAAAAAAAATCAAGGCTCGAGAATCGCTAATGCAAAGGAGAGATTGATCGAGAGAGAGGCTGCGACAGCGAGATGAATCGTAGCCGCATAGAAGGGGTTTTCGAGCATCGCATAGTGTCGCTTGCTAACCCAAACGATAAAATGAAAAAGATGAGGCGCTTTAAAAATCTGTGCGCCGTTGGGGGGGGGGGGTATCATATGTTGTGAGTAGGAACCTGAATATTAGGGAGGTGGTGGTGGTACAAGCTTCGTTTGGTTGGTCGTCTCATATCGTAGAAACCAAAAGTTCATAACGTCATTAATAGAAGAAACGTCAGAGGAAGTATTGTGGAAGACAAGAATAGAAAGGGGAAGAAAAAAAAGATGATACAAGAGGGAATGTGTGGTCCTCGGGGTTCATTCGCAGGAATCAAGAGTGCTTGCCCACTGCCTGATTGCATCACGCAAAACGCTCTCTCTAACCGGGCCCTGTTGCTTGCGTACAAAGTTGTTGCCATCGTCGTTGTCGATAACATCTCGGATAGTCTCTTCCAAGGCGGACAGCACCACCGTCTTGCACTGCCTTCGAGGTATCTCGAGAGGAGGCTCTGGCATCTGCGTCACCTCCGAGAGCGTATCCGGCATGGTGCTGCCGCCATTCTCGATAGGGCCGAGAATATCGACGTGGACCTGGGAAGAAGCAGAAGAGTGCTCTTTGCTAGAGTCTGGGATGAGGTGGATGACCCTTTCCAAGGCATCCGACAGATTCTCATCCGGCACGGATACTGTTTCCTCAATCCACTCCTCGTCAAGCATGGTTTCATGAGGCAAAACCGAGGGAGTGATGGCAACACCACCAACCACAGGTTTTTCCGCAGTCGGCCTTGGCTTGATTAACCGGCGGTAGGTAATACGGAGAATCGAGTCTGTGGTGGTGTCGGCGATGATAGCCGCGCTGACATCAACCCAGCGCTCAGAAACATCGTTGATGTCAGATTGGACGACTACCGGGGTAGGCTCAGCCTGAAGGGCGGCCTTGACCTTATCGAGAAGGCCTTCCTGAGGAGGAAGACCCTGCAAGACGAAATCGGGATGGAAACGATTCAACCAGCCAGCCGCGTTAAGGGGCAGGTCATCGTCGATCGAGATGCGTCCAGTCTGCTCAAAAGAATCAAGGCCGGGCAATCCGGGCGTCGAAAGGTATCCGCTGCTAGAGGGCGAGCTGATGGCTGATTCAAACGAGGCAATGTAATCTGGGAATGGGACATCGACATCAATCACGCCGTCGTCCGCATTGATTGACGTCTTGACGGGAGACTCAAAGGCGCCGGTAGGATCGGGTGTCCTATCGGCCTGGGTGAAGGATTTGCGGCCGCGCTCGGCGGTTTCCCGCGTGGCGTCGACATCCCTAGCATTACTTGTCCGGCGTAGGTTTCCCAACCGTCTCTCAGGTCCTTCCTCAGCAAGAGACAGCTCACGAGCCATGTCGGGAAGCTTGGTAGGCTGAGAGAAGCCCGTCTTGATTGGTGACCGAATATCGCTGGCTTGGCTGTACGTGCTGCCGCTGTCCATTGACTCACGACGACGTGCGTTCCACAGTCCGCTCATAAGATTTGTCCATCGCAGCCCTTGGCTTGAGGGCCGCGCATTTGCGGCTGCGCCGCTTTCGCCCCTTTTCAGGGATCGCTTCAGGTCATCCGCAGCTGCGCTCCCGCTGCTTCCCGGTCGTCGCCACCTGAGGCTATCGGCCCGTTGGATAGTCGAAAAGTGCGGAATCGTCGAGTCCTGCATAATGGTGGAAGTGGCAACACTGCTCTTGCGGCTCATCAAGTCGTGGCCCGGGATTGGGAGTCCGCTGGTCCGAATAGAAGCAGCGTCTGAAGCGCGCCTCTGGTGGCTCGCTTGGTCTACAGCACTCAAGTGTCCTGTTTGAGACGAGACCGTGCCGCTCCTGGTGCTCTGGCTTGCTGTCCTAGAGTGGGACGCACGTCCAAGCCCGGTACGACGATTGATCTTGCGGCGAAGAGATTCTTCGCGGACAACAGGGACAACGTAGGAGGGAGGAGAGTTCGAAAAGGCGCCAACCGAAGCCGAGGTGCTTGGTCGATGCACTCGAGGCCCCGCAACGTGCTGGTTTGCCGGCAGGAAAGCAGAAAGCAGGAATATCATGCGTCGTGCGGCCATTTTGTCGTCCGACACAATAATGGTCCGCGCCGGTAGGGACAAGTCATCTTCATTTTGGTTCTGCCTTCGGAGCAGTGCTCGCCTCCTGTACGCGGGAGAGCTGAGCGCGTGAAGCCAGTCGATGTGTGTGGCCAAGAACCCGGTAAGCAGAGTGTGGAGGAAGACGCCCTGGTTGAGGCCGACAGCCCATTTGCATATCCAGATAGCTTCGTCGCGCCAAATGCCCCAGCGTCCTTGTCCAGTGACAACGCGAGAGGCGCTCAGGCCCATGACAATTCTGGTTCTGGCGAGACCGACCTCGGACGCAACGTGCACGTCATCCGAGAGACAGTTTGGCAGCAAAGAGACGAGCTTGGTCGTGCCCTTGGATGGCTTGGCCCGGGCCTCGTCCAGGCGCCTCTCGGTAGGGAGAGACGGCCTCCTGGAGCTCATGGTTGCCCAAGAAGCGGAATAGGGACCCGGGGAGGCCATGTCGGTCTGCTTCAGCATGGTGTGCAACCTAAAGGCAACAAGGGACTGCAGATGAGTCAGGGTGCGCATGATGATGTCCCAGTGCTTCGTAAGCGAATCGATGCGGTCCTCGACGTCGATGGAAAAGGACGAGTCGGTAGTTTCACCGTAAAGGCCCGACCCGGACATGGTCCAGCCAGACATGCGAATTGAGCTGTAGGACGAGGAGAAGAACTCTTGGTCATTGTACGAGCCTGGCTCGCGAAAAACAGGCTTGGGAGGTACGGCCGAAGATGTGCGTGACGGTGACGGTGGGAGCTGTACGACCAGCACTACGGCATACATTGGCGTGCGTCGCTGCTTTGGCTGCAGTTTCTTCTTCTTCAGCGCGGACTCATCGCCGGTGGGCGGAAATGGAAAGCCGCCGTTGTCATCCGAGTACCGGCTGGGAGGCGTGACGGTGGCATCCAAGTCGTCGGCAGCAAGGGTCACCGGGAAGAGTCGAGTGATGAGAACCTTCTTTCGCTCGCTCTGGCGCGGAGTAGATGCGCCAGTCGGCAGCGGCGGATGCGGATGCGGATGCGTTGGAGATACCGTCTGGGACGAGTAGGATTGGGACAGTTTACTCGAGCGGCCGGTGGCACGTCCAATGGAGCTGCGGCCGTCGCCGAACATGGAGCTCGCGTGGTCCGGGATGCGAGGCTCGGATGGCACAACGTGGACCTTTGTGGAAGTGCCCTTGTAAGCCATGAGCTCTGAGTTGCCAAAAATGCAGCTAGAGAAGGTGGCCAGCTCCTCTCGATACTCACGCGCAGCTCGCTGCCCATCCGTTTCCCCGAAGCTGTGGCTACGACTATGGACCGACGCCCGACGGTCAAATGCCCCCTGGCGAAACTGGGAGCTATCGGTATGGGCGACGGTTGGCCGAGAGGCTTGGCTGTGGCTCCCCTTGCGAGGTGATAGGGGGTTTGCCGACGTTCTCTTTATGTCCTGGGTGGCAGTGGAATGCCTCTCGGTAGCGGCCGCAGCCTCGGGAAGGGGATGGCTGTCGAAGAGGAGAGATGCATTAGTGGGACCAAGGGCATCTTGCATGATGATGACGCGAACGTCCTTGACGTCGAGCTCGAGGTCGTCGTTGTAGTCGAAAGCGTTGGCCGGAGAGGCAGAAGACGTTGCCGGGGCAGTGAAGAACGGAAAGACTTGATCATTGCGATGCTGGTAGAGATCTTGGGCGGCAGGGAAAAGCAGATTGCGGGTGTGCGAATCTTCTTGGACAGATTCCAGTGTAAGCATAGGCCGAGAGCCATTGTTGGACTGAGTAGGACCCGGAGACTGGCCACCGGAGCCAAGATGCAGAAGCCGTCCTAGCATATCGTGCAGTGGTTTTCGGGTGAGAAGGGAGAAGAATAGACGAAGAAAGAAAGAAAAGGGCGGAATATCCAAACGACGGAATATGAAGCTTAACGAGGGCGCGGAAGATGGGGGATATCAGCTTCGGCACACTTAACCCAAGCGATGCGCCATCACCAGGAATAAAGTCGGGACATGGCGGCGGCACATGGACATGTTCGTTTCTTCCTTTGTGGTCTTTCCCTTTTGCTGCCCTTGGCTTAGGTCCCTCTCAAGCTTCGTCAGGCGCCAGTGCGTTTAGCTTGTTGGAAATGGGTTGTGAGTCGCAAGCTGTGTCACCAACCCGAGATGGTCGCTGCTCTGGGCTTCGCTTATTCCCAGATGCTAGACAGCTGAGGCACAACCAGGCCGGCCCGGACGCCAGGGAGAGATTAGCCTGGCCTAAAGGGAGAGGAAAAGAAAGGAAGAAAGGTGATTTGTCTGTCGAAACAAGACAAGACACGCAGCGCGCCGTGGTAGATGGTGTGTGGCGGCAGAGCAGCTCCAGCTCCAATGCAAGGCACGTGCGTAAAGGGAGATGCTGGGGGGGCGACGGCAGTGGCAGCGATGCGACGGTTCGTATAAGTACTTGGATATGGATTGGCTGCGACCAAGAAGCAGCAGGAATCGCCCCTCCAGAGGCAGGTTGTGCGAGGCCGATTCGCGACGCAGCTCGAGCCCGTTGTTGGTGATGGGCGAATGAATGGTGAGGGAGAGGTTGGAACCCAAGAGGTCGGAACCACTGAAGGGCAGCAGACGAGCGCCTTAGGTAGGGCGGTGGGGGCGAGGGCGAGCACTGAAGGCGAGGAAAACAGCGGCGTGGTCGAGCCCCCAGCGAGTCCCCAGCACGGTCAACTCCCGCTAGCGCTCAGCAGCAGCGGGTTGGACAGTGGGCTACCAGTGGGCTAACAGTGGGTTCGCTGCACTGTTAGGGCTCTTGGGGCGCCCCAGAACGCTGGAGCCCGCTGGGGGCGTTGCCAGTTGGGGTGGCGCGACCCAGCGCTAGAGCCACAGCGCAGTAGCCGCGGCGGAGAGCGCGGGGCGGCTTGAGCGCCTCTGCTGTGGCCGGTACAACGGCGAGCAGTGGAGGGTCATGTATGGGGTACCTGCGGGTTGCACAGCTCGCTGCGGGAAAGCCCAGGTACCCCATACATGTCTGTCGTGTACCTACATGCAGGACCGCCCAAGCCTCGATTTCGACGGGTGAATGGCAATCCAATCCAGGATACGCAGTGCATACTACGTACTACTGTATGTACACTCGCAGCTGTGGGTTCGATGCCTCTGGTGACCAACTTTAGAGTCCCGTCGTTTTTGCATCACTTCCCTGCGTTATTAAAGCGCCGCCGCTGATTGGCTGCAGAGCTCAGATCCCCAAGGACAGGAACGAAGGAAGCTCCAGCTGCCATTTGCTGCATGTGTGACGGCGCCGATACGATCCCGACCCGAGATGATTGAAACCAGCGCCCTGCAGAAAGAAAACTACCAACCAGGGCATCTTGGCCATTGATCAATATTGACTATTTGCATTGCTGCAAATGCCGGGGCGTGGAAGCAGCAACAATACTACTACTACTATTAATTCTAGGTACTACTACTACTAATACTGACTGTACAGTGCCTTGTGCTGGCTGGCTGGCTGGCTGGCTTAGCTGGGGACTTTTTGACTCAGCCCTCAGCCCGTCAGGTAGGTATCGACCCGAAATTGCCAGGAACTTGCTTTTTCTTCCCTGCCGTGGTGGGTTGGTTTTACTTTGTTTTGCATCAGGGCTTGAATCCAAAATGCGCCGAAACTATACAAACGTCGCTGCAGTCAGTGCGTTGTCTTCTCTCGACGCCAATCAATCGACACATGGCACACTCTTGGTTTACGACCACTCAAAGCTGTCCGGCCCCCCATCCCCCATTGCAGTTGCCCGCCCAATGATGCCATCGACCTTTTTCTCAATCGACGAGATGCAGCAGAGCTCCAGCCCATCATTCCCAAGCCCACTCACACTGTTTGAGTGAAGAGTCACTGCGGTAGCGTCAGCGCGAGGGATGCGATGCTCACATGCCACATTCAAGCACAGGTGGCAAGGAAGGGCCTTGCTTTCTGAAACACAGCTGCGAAAATGCGGTGAATGCAATGCAGGCGGCAGACTCTGGATGTCCAAGTCCTGGGACGGGCAGGAATCGGCGGCGCCTTTCTTCCGCCAACTCCATTTTCTCCCTCTGTTGCTACGGAGTACAGGATGCCTATCCACCCCCGCCTGGCTGGCTGTCTTTGCAAGGTCCGAATGACCAGCGGCCAGCGGCCAGTGACCAGGGACGGCGCCTCGGTCTTGTTCGGGCCATATCCACAGCAATGCTGATCTTGCGACGGGCCAGAGCTGTCGATGCTGAAAATCCAGGGTCCTCCGATGGGTCCCCGACTTTGCGGCGGCAAGGGAACCAGAAGTTGAATTGCCACTGGAACGCTGCTCTCGTCTCTGTATGTATACAGTACAGTGAAGTTGGTGCGCGCCTTTTGTGTTGTATCACCAACAGATGTGCAGAGCATCGCCGCTGCGAATTCTCCCGGACCTGGAGCAGAGATGCGAGATCGCCTTGGCCTTGACATCATCGTCCCGTCTCCCTCCAGCTCTGCAGCTCTACAACACGTCAGTCGAGACCAACGGGACAGGGGCCAGGCAGCAAAACGCCAGACATCCACTTAAAAACTACCGTAAAGACAACGAATGAGAGCAGCCGGGCACCAACGGGGCAAACACCTCGCGATGCCCAATGAGCTGGTGGGCGCACTATACTCGTCCAGACTCAGCAAATATGCTTTTTCACGCGCCTCATCCGCGCGAACCACGAGGCGGCGGCGCCGAGCGACAGACCGTCTTTTTGACATTCACTGACATGCCTGATTACTTCAACAGCTGCGTCGTGTCAACCACTAGTGTATGCTGGTGCAACTACATAGTACAACTACAGTACTGTACCACCTACCTGTCGTGCTACGATCGCTGGACCGACGATCATCTGAGCTGCGCGTTGACGGTCTGCGCCATCCGAAATACTACATACTACTAGGTACATAGTATGTATCATTTGTTCAAACCCGAGGTTATGCTTGGAGCAACTCTCCTCTGTACCGGCCCGACACGACATTGCAGACGGACGGGGCATGTCGTACAGCATGCTGCGGGTAACTAGCAGGAGGTAAAAATCTGACCGTCGCCTGCCTTAGCGAGAAGGAAGCCCCGGTTTTTACCATTCAGATATCGAGCACTAACTCGGCTGCTTCGTACAAGTGCAAGTGCCTACAGCCGGTAATTCTATGTACAGTACATACATAGTAGTATGAATACGGAGGCGCGGGACAACTTGGTTCGTGCATGGAGAAGCACCATGCAACAACTGGTACGCCCGCACTTGATGAGACAGGTCTGCTGTATACAGGCACTCGTATAGTAGTAGTACTGCTCCCTTCCATTGGATATTTTTTTTTTGGAAGCATCCAGCGGTCTCGCTGCTTACAGCATCTCCTCAATGCCGTGGAGCCAGTGATGCCCGGCAGAGCCAGCGGATACGTATTTTTGCCTCCAACTACCTAGTAGTATGTGGGCTTGGCCCCGAGGGCTATGAGACGGCACAGTTCGAGCGGAGCCATTCGTAACGACGGCTAGCAGATATTACACAATACCCTGGCGTGCGATAAACGCCGATGAGTGAGAACGAACACATGGCCTGATGGTTGCTGGAGCTGCGGGAAAGCGAATGGTCTGCTCGTATCTACCGACATACTTCGTATGTGTGGCCTGAAGGCTGAAGCCAGATGGTGCCGAGATTCCCCCAACATCTTTCACCAGAACAACCGCACAGCGCCCCCTTCGCTCCCAGAGAAGCCGTTGAGCTCGCATGCTTCGACCAATTTCCAAGCCACATACGGTAGTATCAGTGAGAACGTGAGAACGGGTCCACCAGCCTGCGTCCAGATGGCCACCGGCAGACCCAAGCTTTCTTCTCTTACTTTCCATGCTGCCAAGAAAGCATGATTACAGTACGGATGCCGGCTCGAGTAATCATGCCTCCTATGTATCCTAGGAGGACGCAAGCATTATCCTGCAATCGGAATGAAAGAACAGGCGTTATGTAAAACAATTCGTTCTGTTGGTAGCTTGGCTTCTTGCATTCGCAAGCTCGTTTGCGACTAACAGACATCTGACAGAGATCCAACGACGACACAGTCCCAAAATGGAATCCTCACTCTTCAATTCCGTCATTTCCGGAGCCTTCCGGGACAGGAGGCCCGTTAATAAGCTGTCAAGGCGCGTTGTTGGTCCTCTGTTCCAAAAATCAGCAAGGGAAAAATCCCACTGCAAGAGCCGGGTCCCACCAAAGGCCGCGACTCATTGAGATTGAGCTTGTCCAATGAAAAGCGCAAACTCTGTTGCCATTTGCTAATGGGGCATTCTTCTAGAACACTTCGCCGCCGTGCCGAGTGAAGGAACCCCTAGCGCAAAGCGAGGCTCTGAGATGAAAACTCTCACGAGCCAGAGAAATGGAAATGTTGCACAGGTTAGCTTCAATGGCAAATAGCTTCGCTCCATGTAGGATGATGTAGGTGTGCTCAATTTTGCATGACAGAAGCAGCCCTGTTATCTGTGCGCCTCGCATACTGCATGCTGTTGCTTGCACATGTGACATCTCGAGGAATGATGCAGCAACCTGAGACTGGCTTGCAGAAGCCTTGGCTGTCTCAGCAGAACCAACTGATGACAGGCCAACTGCCATCAAGATGTCGGATGTATGAATATCGAGCATCTACCTGGGGCCGCGACCTCGCTTACGGAGTACACGGGCCGAAATTAAGGCTCTTTGACCAACTGCCAACATTCCGAGCCTCGGCATAATGGACACCAACTTCTAAACACTAGGAATGCGAGCACTACCAGCGAGGCTCAGTTACAGCCACGTCCGAAGAGGCCGCCATCCTATTACAACTACGTCTTCGTACTATGTAGGAGGTAATAGTAGTGCATAGCCCGTACATACAACAGAAACTTGCCGAAATCAACCGGGCGATTAGACAGTGAATCGATTCATGCCTGTCCACATTCGCCGCTGCCCACTTGATCGCGAGTCGTATAGCGCAGTCTGCCACCGGCTGCTGATTCCACAAACGGATCGGAATATACTAACGTTACATGGTAAACTCTCTCTGCTGCTAGAGCATTTGAGTTAAGAGCCCGGGGAACCAGCTCCGTTTCTATGTGCACTTCGTATATAAACACTGCAGGCATGCTTCTGGCCCGAGATGGCCGCAACCCGTCCATCTAGATTTTTGCAGCATGCCACCTTGAAAATAGCAACCTTTTCAACTTGAAAAATGAACATAGAAAGCTCGTAACTGGCTGAAAATAAGATGTAGCGATGTGCTCTTTTTTTTCTCTCTCGCCATGATCGGCGCAGTGCCGGACTTAGGCGGGGGGGGCAGAATGAGAACCTTGATGGCCACCGCTATTAGAAATACAGCAATGTGGCCTCCCCATTTTTTCAACCTCATTTCCTCTTCTCCCAAATGCATGAGCAAGGCTCGCCTGTGGGAGACGCCTAGGCGAATCCAATTTTCTTGTTTGAAATCACGATTGAAGAGCCTGAAAGCTCTATTTATTCACGCGCACAATGTTTGGTATCATGGGAATGTGCTCCTTCTATTGCCGAAGCTATCAATAGCTACAAGTAATGCATGTCTTCCCATGCGCCTATCTACTGGAATACCCAGAACAAACAGCTCTGTTGGTGTTTCTCAACCGGCCGCCCTCGAGTGAGGACGAGGCTTCGATCCTGCACAGACAGCAGCTTGCTGCCCCTTCAAGAGGCCTGTGCCGGTGTGCAGCATCTCATGTCGCCGCACTGAGTCCCGCATACGATTTGGCAACCAGCGCTGTTGTCTCGTCGCCGCTGGGTCGACGTTCCGACATCAGCGCCTGGAGATGCGGATGAGCTCTGGGCCTGCTGCTGGTGGCCATCAGGTAGTACCTCGGGCTGCAGTGTTGCCGAATGAATGCCATACGCGTGGAGGCATTCCATGATGGTCTTGGCCGTGGCTGCGAAGCTTCTGACGGTCCTACCCTTGACGATAACATGAGCAGACGCAATGGACGTGTGCTGATCTAGTCGCCAAACATGAAGTTCATGCACAGACTCGACACCGTAGACCTTTGGGTTTGATCAGCGTTCAACTTCTTCTACTCGTTGTGCCGCAGCAAAAGGAAAGAAAACTTGGCATTCACCTTTCTAATATCATGCTTAATATCATTGACCTTTGCCTCATTGGGAGCAATCTGCAGCAGAATACGGCCGCTGTTCTTTGTCAATGGCCAAGCGGTCAGGAAAATCATCAGAGAGATGAAAACGCCAATCGCAGGGTCGGCATAATATCGCGCTTCCCCATGGGCTTTCCAGATGACGAGAGCTGATACTATGACGCCAAGGTTGTTGATGGCATCGCCGATTACGTGGATCATGACACCAAGCATCCCCAAGTCTCTACCGGGCCGAGATGGCGAGACTGATACGTGCTTGTGTTGGTGGTGGCTACTGGTGGCCTTTGGGGTTCCTTTTGTTAGGCCAACATGCTTATGATTTGACGGATCAGAACACTCACCAACGTGGGCCGAGCTTCTGCCTCAGGTGCTGTTCCATCATTTATCCTTGTGGCAGCGTCTTCCTCGTGCAGGGTTTCAAGCCTATGGTTGTTACCATGGTCGTGGTTGTTACCATGGTCGTGGTCGTGGTCATGGTCGTGGTCGTGGTCGTGCTCGTGTGCGTGGTCGTGCTCGTGTGCGTGGCCGTGGCCACCGTGGTCGTGGTCGTGATCTAGCAATCATACGTTGGCCATCTACTTGAGGCGTTGCGAGAGAAATGACTCAAGATGGAGCTTACCATGGAGAAAGGACAAGACCAGCAGATTAAGTCCCAGGCCAATACATCCCACGATCAGGACGATCTTGGGTTTGTCGACGACTTCCGATGAAATCCATGATCAGCTCAGCTCAGCTCAATTGTTCCACGGCCGGAGTGCTACAACTCACCAGTCACGTTGACGAACCGTTCGATAGCTTGAACAAGGATGCTCACACCGAGCGCCAAAAGAAACACGCCATTGAAAAACGCGCCTAAAAGGTTTGCACGCGCCCATCCGAATGTGAATTTCTCTGGCGGCGGGTCTGGACGCTCGGATACCTAAAGGGGGCCATCAGCTCGTGCTGCTCTAATTCGAATCTTGGAGAGGAGAACGCACCACGACAGCGATCAAGGCCACCACAAATCCAATCAAATCGCTCAACTGCGATGGATTAGCGATGCAATCGACCCGCCTTGGGGACTGTCATACATAGTGGAACGCATCGGCGATTAAAGCAAGAGAGTGAGTGTAAAATCCGGCTTTGCATTCACGTTAGGACGGCTGGTACTGGTGATCGTGACGGTCAACGTACCAATGAGCTCGGCCACGAAAAACGAAAAGGAAATGGCTATCGTCGCGATCAATCGCTGTTTGCGACTCATTCGGAACGCCATCTTGCCTTGGAGAGAACAGATGCGGAGTGTATCTTGCAATGCCAAGGGCGACGTTGGATCTTTTTATTTTGGGAAGAACAGATGCGGAGTATATCCTGCCATACTAGGGGTAAGGTTGGATCTTAACAACAAGACAAAGGCGATGCTGGGTCTTGCTAACAAGATAAAGGCAATGCTGGGTCTTACTAACAAGTTAAAGGCGATGCTGGGTCTTGCTAACAAGACAAAGGTGATGCTGGTCACAGCTAGACAAAGGCGATGCTTGTCACGACTAAGGCTACATCAACGAAGGGGATGGGACGTCTCCCAATTGGCCGCAACATACCACACGGATATGAAAAAGCCGGCAAACGGTGTCCGCTTAGGAGCTTGATGGATATGCCTGAAGCGGGGCTATACTAATACCACCTTTTTGCTACGTGGTTTGATGATATGCAGTCAGTTTCGGCATCAACACGGCCCCAATCCTACGTGCAAACGAAGTACTTGACAGCTCTGTCTGCCAATTGTTATGCTTGGTTTCCCGGCGGACATCCCGTATTACACACGGGAAGCTAAATGCAAACAAAAAATTCCATCAGAGTATAACAGCAACCTAACGCCGATGGTGCGGTGATTCGAATTGAACCCTGGTACGGAGAACGCGCGCTAGGACGCGGATGAAAGGACCCCGAAAAGGACGGCTGGGTTCTCACAATATTGCCACCGTCTAGGAAGCCAACGAAGCATAAGACCAGACTCATGGCATGTCCTCTATGGAGGGGCTGAAAATTGCTATTTATTGGCAGAATAACGGGCCGAGAGAAAAAAAAATCAATTATGGCTCCGCGAGATGGGGGTCACTGTTAAGGGCTGGTTCCGCTGCAATCGGCTCGAAGTAAACCGGCAGCTGATTGAAATCCCCCGGTGCTCCGGTTTCCTAGGAGGTTACCTATGACGGTAGTACTTGATTTAAACATCTACCAAGATCTGGGTCAAGCAAACTTGCACTGCATCACCGAGAGGGGGAATGATTAAAACGTGTGGGAGCTAGGCTACGAGGGCATACCTAGATTGGGGTACGGTGTACCCATCTCGTAACGCCGACATTGACTCGGTTGCCGGTGTTTTGATGCCAAATCTTGATCGTTCAAGTGACGGTCTCATTTGAATTCACCGTACGTCGTAGCTGATGCGTAACATGTACAGAGTGTAGTAGCAAACTTGTAACGGCAAACACATGGGAGCCACAAACTTCGCAGTCGTTTATTTGTCAGCTTCTCCTCGTTGGCAAGACTCGGCTATGATTCGATACTTCAACTATCCGGAATACGGCATCCATCAGTCCAACAACGCGATTGTTAGAGCAGTCAATTTCTCTACGTCATAACATTGCATTGCAAGAACCATGACCTCGATAAAAGATACACGGGGTACCCGATAAAGGCAAACATCTTTTTCGAACGTTTATCATCAGTTGCACGGGATTGTCTCATCCCAGATGGAAATCATATACAGGACAGAGTACAGTATGAGACACAGTAAGAGCAAATCGTGCTTCCCAAGGCCATCGTGGCATGCGGCAGGTACCGCACACGCACAGTACAGTAGCAATTGTCCGAAGTACCTTTCAGCCCCACAGTCTCCATGGCCCGTTGAGACAGCGCGGATGAATGCAGCAGGCGGTGAGGCGTCTTGTGCGACTACATGGATTGAGCTCCATTTCTGCCATGGTTCAACAAGCTGAACCATCTCCATCCATCCCCCAAATTGTCGCGCGACAAGCATCAACCGCTAAACTGGCAAACATCGCCGCAGCTGCTCGCGGGCTATGCTCCCACAAACCATCCCCCCTATGATTTCTACACTGTGAAAACGCCAGAGCCGATTCCATGTCCCGAAATGTCGGCGCAGCGCCATCGGCTCCACGGAGGGGACCGCATTGGTCCCATCATCTTCGACAGTC
The DNA here is from genome assembly GCA_010015515.1 of Trichoderma sp. TW21990_1. Taxonomy (NCBI): domain Eukaryota; kingdom Fungi; phylum Ascomycota; class Sordariomycetes; order Hypocreales; family Hypocreaceae; genus Trichoderma; species Trichoderma sp. TW21990_1. The sequence continues at coordinate 1,251,346 of ML974118.1, forward strand.
GAGCTCAACCAACTCGGACCGCGCATCCGAGATATCTCCCGCTTCGCCACGAAGTGCTTCCACCCATTCGACTGTCAAAGACGTCAAGGATGAGAAGCCACGCAAGACTGAGCGCTATTGCGCTGTCACCGTCAATGACGGGTATGCGCGAGACGAGGTCTTGCTAAACCTGGACCTGATTGGTTACGATATCAAGCCAGGTACCTTGATGTCCATCGCCGTCCTAAAATATGAGTCTGCGAAATCTGCTACGGGATTCGGCGGCCTTAAAAAACAACCGCATGAGGACAATGGCAGCCTGCGATACCAACACATCGGCCCTTGCGACCCAAACTCCCTTGGCGACCAGTACATCTTCGTCGCAAAGGATATGCCCAAGGAGACCAAAGCCCGGCATCCCGATATCGAAGTACAAGTTGTTAAGCACATTGCGGACATCTTTGGGATGAAGAAGGGATCCATTGTCTTACTGGCACCAGTTCGTTTACTCTCACGTATACTAAGTAGACCTTATACGACTAACATGCTTTTTTTTCCCCCACTAGGTTGATAATGACCACCCGGTTACCGAAGCCACACATGTTGAGATGATATTCAAGGATCAGTATCTATCACGAGCAGACATGTGGAGGGTAGCCGTCGGGGAGCTCACTCAGCGGACCGTATATAAAGGACAATCCGTTCTCTTCATGGGTACGATAAAGGCGCAAATCACGACCGTCTTTGTTAACGGCAACAGCGTCCAATCCGCCTTTTTTGGCCGGGAAACAAGGCCGATATTCCGCAGCGAGTCGGCTAGATATGTGCTCTTCATCCAAATGTCCAAGGAGATGTGGGACTTTGACTCTGACAGTTCTGGCGAAATCATGTTCAATAAAGTTGTCAACGGATTTCTGCCAGCCCTCTTTAAGAGGTGGGCTGTGCTCAAGGTAAAACACTTGGTTAACATTGTGCTCTTTGCACGTGTCGAATACGATACGGGCCTGACGAATGAGCTGGACGTGAGCGCGCTCCAATCAGATTACTACACAGGAATCCAGCCCTATGGGAACCGGCGGCCGTACAAAGACTTCTATCGAGTCGTAGTGAGTGAAATGGCTAGCGGAGAATGGACCAAAATTCTGTACCAACTTAAGAGGGAACTGAATTACTTCCGAAGAGATATCACTCTGCATCACCAAACGGCATATCCATCAGATGGCCTTAAAGAAGGTACATCCGGGAACGAGGCAGCCAGTCGGATCAGAGCCGAGTCTTCCTTTGCCATCCATGGCAATATTTTGGAGGCCATCAATCTCGCTTGCGCCCAGTTTTCTCACGACTATATTGATCGGGACTTGACCAGGACGGGCATCTCCATCGCCGTCATTAGCCCTGGCGCTGGCATCTTTGAAGTGGATTATGAGACACTGCGAAGAACTACGGAAGCCCTAGTAGGAAATGGCATCGGGATTGACTTGATCTGCATGGCTCAAATGCCCTTGCACTCCGTTCCTCTGTTCAGATATCGGAATCCGCGATTCTCCATAGCCAGAGAATCCTCTCAAGACCGTCATCATTCACTGTCGAGGTCCTTTCACAGTCGCGATAGCACACCAGGCCAACCAACCCCTATCATTGGGAGCTTTCAGTCTACCTCTGGCTCTTTCTCGCCCACAAAAAGCAGAGACATGATGCGCCGTATTGAACACTTTGATTCCCAGAGTAGGCGTGATGAATGGTGCTATGTACTGCCCCAATGGCTGCACGTTTCGTTTTGGACGGGTACCTCGAACGAAGCACTTTCATACGCGGGCGTCGCCCTGTCTGTATCGAACAAGGCGGAGCAAGATGACGATGATTTCAGAATAAGATGCCGGATGTACGACCTTCAGATGCGGAGTGCACTTGATACGAACGAGATCGAAATCACTCCGCTGCACTCGGACTCTCATTACCCCAGCGATATCTTTGAGAAGAGTAGTTTCTTAAAGAGACGCCAACAGGCGATTGGTGATATCTGGTACAACCCCCCGACTCGTCTTCCGGATCACCTATATGATACAATCCAGGGAATCCAGAGATTCTCACCCGAAAGACATGGGCGGCCGGCCGAAAGGCCATCTTGGAAACTGCTGCAAGAGTTTGATGATTCTAGAGCCATTCTGACTCACCACAAGCGCCACCATCACCATAGCTCAGAAGCAGGCGTCAGGTCAGATGAAAATCGGAGGCACCACATGGAGGACTTGAATGTTCTGGGCTCATCTCTTCCGGAAAAGAAACTGTTCAATAACGTCCCTTCGGCTAGGAAGCTCTCGATGAACCAAGCAGAGGTGGAGAAGCCAAACATGTTCTCGAAGCGGAGAGTGCCAGATCCGCTACCTTTGAAGGAATCGTCTTCTCCTCTTCCTACGCAATCGCTCCAACCACCGACTGTTGCCAAGGTCTCTTCATCTTCATCTTCATCGTCAAAACAGCCCAAATTCATGAAACAGATTAGCCTTGGGCAGCGAGGATTCGGCATAGCAGCTCCCAAGATCGCAGCGGCTGAAGTGAAGGCCGAGACCGTCAACGCGGCTGTTACTAAGGCGAACGTCGCGCCACCGACTCCTCGATCACGTCCGGATCTGAGACCATCTACGCCTCAGACCATCAGAAGCCAATCGCCATTTTCAATAAATAGGCTCAAGCCGGAGGCCGCTGATCCTATAATTGAGAGAATGTCATCAACGCCAAGCATCCCCATCATGAAGAAAAACGGGCCGAATCGTCACGATATGCATTTGTACAATCTAAAAGCGGGAACGCCTGCACATCCTTCAACATTGCGCACTCACGGTGACAGTCTCGAGGATGACAGCGAATTGTATCAAAACTTATTCCGAGCGGATGATCATAAAATCGTCCTGAGTAAGCTTCGGGCTGGCGTTGGCGTGACACCAGAGCCTCCCCTGACGATTTCGCCAACGTCAGCAATCAGTCCTTGGCTGGTGCTGTTGAATCCATCCGATCCAGAGAAGAACCAGATAGACACGGCGAACCTCTACACACGCTGGCAGCACATCTTTCCTCGCCTATCAGAAATGAAGATACAGAAGTGGAAAGCCCTATGCTGCCCTGCTGCAGTTCCATTGACAACTGAATTCTTTCCCACTAGGGCACAGTTTGATACCGAGTATCAGAGACACCCCTACACTGTAGATCAAAACGCAGATGATGAATCGGCCGAAGAACCAAAGACTCGACAAGAGTTTATCAGCGAGCTGATTAGTCTGCGATTTTCTCAAGGGTTCCAGGTGGTAGTTGGGCCAGCCGTGGCGAGAGCATTCGGCCAAAAAGTTATCAAGCTTGGGGATATCTTTTCGCGCGACCAAGTTCTTGAAGACGGCACAAGTATATTCATGTCCGTCGGCAACATTATTCATCAACTCTCATGCGTGAATGGGACCGAGGTTGAGGTCAACATTTATGTTAGAAAACCCACAGCAGATGTGTCGGGGCTGCCGCAAGGGTTCTCTCCCATTTATAGGCCGGCCATCCGAACGCTGTTTGAGACGGATTACGAAACTCGACATATAGAGCTGTTATCAATTCCAAGGCCTGATCGCAACTGGAACATGATTGACTCTTATGCTGCTGGTCATCACGACGAGATGATGGAGAGCTTGCGCTTCTGGAGAGCCCGGTTCGTCCTCATCCCGTTGGTTGCCCACAATCCTTCGGTACCCAGAACCCAAAACGGCTTGTATCCTGAAGAAATCAGGATTGAGGGAATCAAGCGCTTGGCACAGCTGTGGCAAAAGAACCGCTACATACCGCCCTCGGAACGCCGATTCCAAACCGCTAGAGGGCGCAGGCAGCTGGATCGAAGCCCACTGGATATCGTCTACAAGACGGAGGATCCGTCCGTCGTAATTGCAGCCGAGCTAGAAACACTACCCCTAATTGAAGGCCTCGAGGGCGGCATGAGTAAGAAACATCAGCTCGTATCGAGGAAAGACAGGTTTGAAAAATCCAACTTGAACTTTTCTGTCTTGGCCGAAGCCATGCAACAGCCTGTGGAACAGGGCGGTGTTCCTCTTCGGAACCGCCGCTGGCATCTTCGGCTGCATTATCACTCGTTCCTCGGGTCCGATATGACGACGTGGCTATTGGAGAACTTTGATGACCTCAAGACGCGTGAAGACGCAGAAGATTTGGGCAATGCGCTAATGGTTCCAGAGGAACCCAAAGGTAGGGATATACCTGAAAAGGACAAGGACAAGGAAAAGTCCAAGGGACTTTTCGTGCACGTCGAAAGACGACACCGCTTCCGAGACGGCAATTACTTTTACCAATTTACCCCCGAGTTTGCGAAGCACCAGTCCGGTTGGTTCGGTAGCAAGAAGAAGGAAGTTCCGCTGCCGTTGACGCCGATGACGGAATCGTCGATGGGCTCAGGTAGAAGATCAGTACACGAAGATTACTCGCCGACGTCACTGACCAGCACTCCAACGCTATCGGCGACTCATGTAACCAAGAGTCGCCCCAAGGTCATCCTCAGCAAGGTCATCAAATACGATGTAGATCCTAGGAAGAGATCGTATCGCCCTGAACGGATTGACCTGCACTACGACCGCCTGCACAACCCAGACAACTGCTACCACGTGCGGATCGACTGGATGAACGCAACGGCCAAGCTCGTGGAAGATGCCATCGATGTTTGGGAGCGTGAGGCCAGCCAATACGGCCTTCGCCTCGTCGAGGTCCCTATCAGGGAGGCCAACGGCATCACGGAAGTCAATCCCTTCCGCAAGCCATCTCCCATCAAGCTTGCGGTCCAGCCACCCGATAAGAAGCCCGAGACGTTTTACGACCCGAATTCGCTTGGGCCGCAGACGGTCCCGACGAAACACTTTTACCAAAAGTCTATTTTACGGCACTTTGACTTTGTGCTCGACATTGAGGCGGCCTCGAACTATCCCAGCAACGTGGATATTATCTACTCCTGGGGCCGCCCGGACTACAGATACACGCAGTACATTCATCGGTCGGGAGTCTTGCTCGCCCAGGTGACGGACGACGGCAACTTTATCGTGTTGGCAAACAGGCTGTATGGCAGAAGAGCGGCGAAGGAGAGAGAGGCCGCGGCTAGGAACTTGGCCCCCTTGGATCAGCCTCGCCGCATGACGGAAGGAATCGGCGCACGAGTGCCGTCGTACGATTCCTTCAACTTCTCGGAATCAGTCATGGCAAGCTCTGTTTTGCACCATGTTGCTCACCAGGGGCACCTGCAGCACCATCACCATGCCGGGCACCACCAGCATCACCACCACTATCAGCATTCATACCACCACTACTCGCCCAGCCTCAAAGCCGTCAACACGTCCGGCCCGGCAAACGACAGCCCCGTCGGCAAGGCGCCAAGCCAGCATCACCACCATTCGTCCGTCTCCCCGGCAGCACACCTCGGCGAACCCGAGGCCATCAAAGAGGAGCTCGAGAAGTTCTGCTCCGACGCCGCCGCCCTCGAGGCGTTTTACAAGGAGACGCTGGAGAGGGGCCAGCACATCGAGGGCACGCCCGCCACGGCGCCGGTGGCCAATCCGCCGGGCTTGGAGGCCGTGCCCGAGGCGAGCATCCCGTCGCTGGGGTTGCCGCCCGGCGTGTTGGCGTCGTTGGATGCCGGCGGGCAGGCGGCTCAGGCGGCGGCGCTGAGGATTGGGAGTCCGATGATGTTTCTGAGGAGGGGGAGCGTGCAGTTTGATGGGATGGGATTGGGGTCTAAAAAGTGAGGTTTGGTGATTTAATGAGCCGGTGGATTTTTAGATGATCTAGAGGGGGATTGTATGTGAGTTGAGATGAAAGGAGTTGGGGGTAATGTAATCAATGCCAAGTACATGTAGATATAAGTTTATTTTTATTTTTAGTTTTACTTTTTCTTGCGGAGAATTTTATCGTGGCTTTAAAAAGAAAGAAAAATCAAGAATAAAGCAATATAATATAAACTTTTTTCAAAATGCCGTCATTCAAACAGATCATCTCCCATCTCTATACCACACACAATCAAAGAACCAAAAGTAAAAAACGAATTAGTTTTTCTCTTCGTCATTCTTTCTCATGGTATCAAAAATTACATCCCCAAATTCTAGTACTCGAAAAAAAAAAAATCAAAGAATTCCCATGCCATTTTTTTCATAAAAGGTTAAAAACAAAAACTTCAGATTACTCAAAACAAATAAACCCCAATCCCTTTCATATCCATCGCGAATAAAGCCATAAACAATAACAAAAAGGGGGGGGAAAGGCCGGTATAAAAAGAAAAGCACAAAATTCGTCAAAGTTTTCTTGAGATCTTGGTCCTATGTGCAAAAAAAGGCGTTCGTGGTGTACGTGAAAAATAAAAGTACATCGAAGAAAGAAGAAAGGTCGTATTCTTTTCGCCGCGCGAGGAAAAAAAAAACAAAAACAAAAACAAAAACCGAAATGTTGGGCCGCTACACGATAAAGGTATCCCCGCGGATTTCCATTCTAGATATGCAAACGTCTTTTTTAGTCTTTTTGCTTTTTTGTGGTGTTTTTCGCTCTTCTTTCTTCTTTTTGTGCGTAAAAGGTTGTGTTTCTTCATAAATCTCCAACAGGCATTAAAAACCGAGGCAAATAATCTGCGTATGCAAAAGAGAAAAAAAAAAAAAAAAAAAGTCGAACGAGTAAATACGATTGGTATCACAAGAAAAATAGAGAGAAATCAAAAACGATGGCGACAGATTTTTCTTTCGTTTCTTAAGCCGATGGGCCGGTGTCTTGGTCAGGATAAACTAAAAAGATGTCCATGTTAGTAAACCAATCTCTCTTCGAACATGTGTGCCTTGGAAATGTGGTGAAAACTTACAGAATGCGCAGACGGCAATAATCGCGTACAGACAAATCAAAAGCCAGCCCTCCAGCCAATGGCTCTTTCCATCACCAATGAGGTAGTTGACAAGCAGCACAGCGACAAACATGACGGCTACCTGGAAGGTGTCGAAACTCAGGTTCATCTCGTCGTTGCCCATGCCCCAGCCAATGACAACCAGCATGGGGATGAGGAACAGGGCGACTTGCATACTGGAGCCGACGGCAACACCAATGGCCAGGTCCATCTTGTCCTTGATGGCGACGGTGACGGCAGTGACGTGCTCGGCGGCATTGCCGACAATGGGAAGCAGAATAAGACCGACAAACTCCTCGGACAGGGCACCGTTCTTGGTGATGGCATCGATGGAATCGACCATGTACTCGGCGCAAAGAGCGATAATGGCGGTGGAGGCAGCAAGAGTGCCAATGGCCACGTAAAAGTGCAATTGCGGCTCCTCCTCCTCCTCTTCTTCTTCCACCTTGTTCTCGGAAATGTTGGCCAGCCCGTTGTCGGTGTCAACCACGACGCTACCAAGCTGAGCGCTGGCCGCCAGGCCCTGCTTGACGTTTGCCTTGGGAGTGCGGAGCGGCTTTCGTTCCACCTTTTCGCTCGGCGCCATAAATACCTCCTGATGGGTCTTGAGCTGGAAGAACAGATAGGCGAAATAGACGATGAGCAAGATGACGGCAGTGCCGCGAGAGAGCTTGGCGACCTTGTCGGTGGGCGTGTTGGCGGCGGCGTCGAAGACGGTAGGGACAATGACGGAGGCTGCGGCCAGGGCCAGCATGGAGGCGGCCGTCTGGGCCACAGTCTTGTTGAAGTTCTGCTCCGGGCGACCCAGGCCACCAAAGAAGAAGCAGAATCCCATGACAAGCAGCAAGTTGGAGAGAATGGAGCCAATCAGCGACGTCTGGACGATGGCGACCTTGCCGTCGACGAGGGCAAGGATGGCCACGATGAGCTCGACGGCATTACCAAAGGTGGCGTTGAGCAGACCTCCGACAACCTCGCCGGTTCGGAGGGCGATTTCTTCGGTTGCGAAGCCCAGTATGGAGGCGAGCGGGACGATGGCGAGGAAGTTGACGACAAAGACGGCTTTGCGGTCAACGGCCGGGACATAGTTGATGGCAATGCCGACCGGGGCGGCGAGCAGCAGCACGTTGATCCACGAGTTGAGCAGCGTTCGCTGGATCTGGTTGGCCACGGTAAAGGGCTCCTTGGGATAGACTTTGCGGAAGAAGCCCTTTTGTTCAGGCTTCTTGGTCTTGCTGGTTTCGGGTCCGTCGACGGCTGTCTGGTTGACCGTGTCGTCCTGTTCGCCCTTGCGATTGCGCAGTTGATTCCGGTCAATGAGTGGAATGTCGTGGCTGTCCTCGCTGGGGTGCTTGCCGGGGGCGTCCTCGGTGCCTTGGCCTGTCCCGGAGGTTGAGATGTCTCTAACGTTGCCGCTGTTCGGGTAGGGCGATGTGGCGGCATGGGTTAGATCTTCACCGTCGCCATCGCCGTCGGCCTGAGCCTCGAGACGGCCGCCATTCCAAGTCTCGGCGCGCTGGGGCTTCCAAGATACGTGTCGGAAGGGGTTCCATGATTCGTTGCCTTGGCGGCTGATGCTATGCGCTTGGCGCTTGATGCGAAAATGATTGACTGAGAGCAGCTGGGTTAGTTTATGTCTCCCATTCTCGCCATCGGTCGCCTCGTGTGACGACATTCGCGGTATTTTATAGGGAGGGGACAGAAGCGAGCGGCTTCAAAAGCACGGCGCAAGTAGCATGAGATGGCAGGCCAGAGATGATAAACAAGAGCACAAGGAGCGACGGGGAAATGAAGGACAGGGCAACAGAACTAGGCCAAACGGAAACAGGCGTCTATTGATGCTGCGCTGAAGTGAGAGAAATGCCAACAAACCACACCAACGGCAGGTCCATTGAATGATCTGCGATTGCGTATAGAAAACAATAGGAATGGGAATGGGAATAGGTATAGGTATAGGTTCAGGCAGGGATGGACGGATAATCGGCGCCGCCGGGGATTACTGTGGGATGGGGGATTTTTTGGGACGGGGGAGAGGGCAATTAACAGGAAATGATGGGGGCATAGAGACGCTGCACAAGACTCACATGAATCCATGGTTGGGACTGTCGACTCAGCACTGCCCGGTCCACAGCAAAGACTCCCCACTGAGCGATTACAGTAGCAGTAGTAGTAGTAGTAGTAGTAGTAGTAGTAGTAGTAGTAGTAGTAGTAGTAGTAGTGCTTCAACCAAGGGATTTGGGGATCCGTATGGCTTCGGAACTTGGCGCGCGCGTCGGTTTCGGTGTCGGAGTCGAATAGAGGCCGTTTTGGTGTGTGCTTGTGCGGCTGGGTTGGCGAGGGACTTTGTACTCTGGATCACGGGCGGCCTCGAGCTGTACTGCCTCACGCCGCTCCTTGTTGTTTGCCTTGGGACGCGTATTCGATTTGGAACTTGGAATCCGACTGTTGCAATTCCACTTTCTCCTGGGGCTGTGGCTGGTGATGGTTTCTGCGGCGGGGACTGCTAGTACCGAAGAGTAAATGGGTAATAATATTGACCCTGGGACCCCTGGCAAGGTCTAAAACACGCGTACTCGGGCGGAATGGACTCGTGCGAGAGTATCGCAATCAAAAGGGCAATATAAGGTGCCAGGTATGTGGCTGGTGAGAGCCTGGATGGGCGCAAAAGAAGTGAGGCAGCTGGATTGTTTTGCAGATTGGAAGCGCTCCAGATCTCGCGGGTATGCAAGCCAAGCTTCTTCAGCGCTTCTTGTCTGGCGTCGCACAACAGGCGTTCGTTCGGATCGACCCGAGCGGTCTTGGCTCCTTGGCTTCTGGCTGATCGTCAGGCAGACCAAGAAGCGGCGCGATTCCAACGGGCTCTGGTCAGGCAGCCAAGACAATCCGAATCCGAAACCGACGAACAGCACCGTGGAGGCGGGGTCTTGCGTCTGTCGGGATCGAGAGGCGAGGAGGAGGCTGTGCGAGATGCCGGCAAAGCAGTAAATCGCAGTGGCAAGAAAAGGCGCGCGTAAAAAAAAAAAGGAAGGAAGGGGAGCGAAGTAAAGAAAAGGGCTATGCAAAGGGGATTGAACGTCCAAGTGAATGAAGCCTGCTGTTTTCCGTTATAGTGAATGGCGAGCAGCAGTCAGCGGTGAGGAATCTTTTTTATTTCTTTTTTTTTTTCCCGCCGCAATCGAGAGAGACTGGGAGAGGAGGAGAAGAAGAAGAAAAAGAAATACGACTGCCTCCTCCAACGATGGGAGAAATATGAAAGGCAACTGGAACAAAGGCCAGAGTCAACCTAACGACGGCAGATCCCCTAAATTGGAGTTGTTGTGCCACAAGCTTAAAAACTGCCAGCACGCTTGGACGGTTGGATTGTCTAGGCGGTGCTTCACCTTCAGGGGCTGCTTCGGCGGGCTGTTGTTCGGTACTTGTACTGCTGGGTGCCGCACAAGTACCCCAGTACCGTGCAAGGACGGTGCATGTGTACCTGAGTTTCTTTGTCTTGACATGTGTACGGAGTGCCTACGGAGAGATAGTACTACCAGGTACTAGTAGTAGTATGTAGTAATACGCAGTGACAAAGGGGAGATTTGCTTCAGCTTCTTCCAGGTCATCTCATCACGGGATTGTCATTGAATATTCTACATCTTCTCTCTTCTGTTAGGGCCCTGCAGGTCCTGCCGCCATTCCACTAACAGGGTCACGCAGATGCCAGCGCAACACCTGCCAGCAAATACAGCCAATGAACCGATGTGTGCTGTTTGACTGTATGCCAATCAGTGGACAGCATCCAAGTACCACCTGAGTAGCGACCCGGAGGCCTCCTGATCTTTCTTTGATGCTTTTCAGTCTGTTTGTTGTCGCAACGTCTGTGCTGTCTGCTGCTCAACCCATACTAATGGAATGTATCAAGCCACCGCTTGTTTGCCAGCATACACACAACGTAATCATCAAAGCTCATTGTCATTGTTGATTACTCTTCCTACCGCCTAACCGACCCAAGCCTCCCTTTCAGCTCAGCACCGTGCCAATCCACCTCAACCCGCACCCAGACAAGCACAAAGAACAAGCAACTCTCCAGCGATGCTACAAGGGAGTACCAGCTCGGTACCTCGTGCTCCCCCCCTCCACTAAACAAACACACCAGTGCGTCAAAACGTTGCCCAATCGGCACAAGCGCAATTCCACCCCTGTCCCCCACCTCCACCCCTGATTTGATGAGCTAAACTTTCTTGCGGGCACCTTTGCGTTCTTTGTGATGAGATTTGATTTTTGTTGTTTGAATTTTAACCAGTCTTTTTGTTGGCAGACTGCACGATATATTTGGAACAAGGGGGAGAAAAGAAATAGATGCCCAACGCAATAGGATTCAATATCAGGTGTCCCATGTGCGAGAACCACAGCCCGCATTGAGCCAATCACTCGCAATCTCGTTGCCCAACACAGTAACCAAAACGCCACCTCATAATTGCACCACCTCACATTACATTACATGGCATTACATTACATGATGTACTCTCTAATAAATGATCAACATACAGAGGTAATCACAACATTCCAAGATTTATTCATCGTCCACCCACCCACAAAAAAATCTCTTCTCTTCCCTCCGAAAGCACTATTCCCTATATTTTCTCTCTCCAAACAGACGCATAATCCCTTTAGTCCCATGCACTCCTGCGTCCTCCAAACAGCTGCATCGTCCCCTCCCTGACGTCAGATGCACTCCCTGCAAGTCGCATTCAACTCTTCCCATGCCCTGCAGCCCTTTAGGAATCCCATTCGAACTAACCCGGAGTGGCGCAATGCTTCTTCACCGTCTCTGTCGGCCGTCAGAACCACCGATTCCTACCGTGTTGAGTTAGCACCTAAAGGAATCTAGCCACTATACGGAGTACGACTCTCCGAGTTTGACCTGATAGACACTGCCCTCTACTACAATACGACTCGTGATACGCTCAGACTCAGCCTTGGAATACGCTCAAGCTCTACACCAGCCACCCTACATGCATACCTCGTACATAATACCTCGTACATAATACCGAATCCGGTAATTTCAGTAAGCATCATCATCACGTCCCATCTTCGCAGCATAAAACATCCTAACCACAACTCTCTCTCGTAAGCCCATAAAAAAATAAAAAGAAAAAGAAAAAAAAAAAAGCAGTCATGGTTCCCCCTCCCACCCAAAAAGCTCCCCAAGGATTCCACATCCCCATCCAATCCTATTCCGCCACACTTTGACATCATCCTAGCCAATGCAGCTACTGTACCCTTCGTACGAGAAAAAAAAAACACGCTGTACAAACAAACTACCCCAATTCATGCGAATACTCTACCCGTAACCACCGCTTCGTCTATTCCAGTCGTTACAGCAAATCAAATAAGCCACCCTGGCCTAAAATGCTAGCTCTGCCACTAAACTTGAAAACATCACATCGACTCACAACCAATCCATCACAGCATGAAAATGCCATGTCATCTTTGGGCTGCAACAAAGAATCCTTCCAGCCTGGGACAGGAAAACTCAAGCATGACGCTCGCAGTAGCACAACAGCCAACTGTCACGTCCCAGCATCAGCCCATAGCTACACATACACCGGCTCGTCGTCATTCGGTAGTAACATCGTCTCAATTCCAGTACTGTCGTACTACCGAACTACCAGGATTCTAGTCCTTTCCCGTTAAACGTCTTGTATCTCTTTATGGCGTTAGAGCCCTGTTTCTATCATACACTCCGAGTGCCAGTATCGTTGAAAATGCCTTGAATTTGTCCTCCCTGTAAACGCCATTCCTTCGCCAAATACTTCTGGTCCGAGATTTCTTTCTTCTTATGCTGAGCAAAATGCACTCCTTAGATTGCTTTTTGCGCCTTGAATATAATGCTTAGCTGGGATGCTGCCCAACCATGTGATTGCCCGTCATAGATCAATAGTGCTCAGTGCCCACCGCTAATCTTGATATTCCGATGTAAAGAATAAAAGGGGGGGTTGGGTGCGGGGAAAATAGAAAAAGGAAAAAGAAAAGAAGAAAAGAAAAGAGAAATTATTGGTGCCTTGATGCCGCTAGAATCGAATGAGGAGAATTAAAAAGGAAAAGTGACAAGTACAAATAAGAATAAAAGAAGGGAAAAGGAAGAAAAAAAGAAGAAAAAAAGAGAAGAAACCTTCAATTAGCATCCGATCCCAGTTCATTCAGTCCAAATCAATAAACCCATTGAGGCGCTCTAGATCCATTCCATATCGTCTTCTTCATCGCGTGACTCCGCAGCCCGACGCGGCCGACCCCGTTTGCGTGGCTGTGATCCCGAGCGAGCTCGCTTTTTGCGGCCTCCAGGAGTGCCTGCGCCTTTCCTCTTGCGACCCCGATCGGGCGTCGTGCTCTCCTCTTCGCCTTCGCTGGGCGTACTCGGTCCGTCAATGGCCATGTCCTCGTCCTCGTCTTGCACCTTGAGCTCCTTGTCGACGTTCATCAGCTCCACAAATGCCTTACACTTCTGCGCCATTTTGTGAATCGTCTCCAGGCTGCCCACATGCGCCGTCACCTCGTCCCAGAATCGCTCTCCGTGGACTCCCTGCACTTTCATCGGCATCTTGTTGAGGTCTTTGGCCAGAGCCTTGGCTTTGCCGTCGTGTCGGCTTGTTCCCATTCCGTACAGACGCCGGAGATGCGTGCGGGCTTCCCACAGACAGGAAAGAATGATAGCCCCAGTCGTCAACTGGCGAAGTCGACCCGGGTCAACTTTGAGACCGACAAGGGGGTCTCCCTCCGCGGTTGCCTGCGCTTCGACAGTCTCGCCCAGTAGCTGACCCGTGACTTCATCTTGCTCCGTATGGCCCAGGTCGAGCCGTATATCGAATACCTCCGACTCGATTAGGTGGGCAACCGCTGCGCCTGTTGTGCTCACAATTTTCTCCATCATGTGTACAACGGTCTGAAGCTCCCCAACTGTCTGATACTCGAAAAAGGCCATATTTTCAATGATGAACCGGGAAAATTCAAGGTGTGGCGGCATCTCTTCCTTAGTGTCCAGCTGCGTAACGTCAAAGTTGACTTGTCCACACAGCTTCTCCAAGAAACGCTGCCTGTTTTTCATCTTGCTAATCTTCAACACTTCCATCATGAGGTTTAGCTTGGGTAGGAACACTTCAGGGACCGCCCCGTGAGAGTCTTTGACAATGTCTCGCTGGTAGTTGTAAGCCGACTGGATAGCCTTGACGTATTCCCTTTCGAGCACAGTCTCGTGCTTCTCGTGAAGTGATCGATGCTCCAGAAAGGCCAGCTCTGCAATCTTTCGGTTTGACGATGTCTCTAGCGTCATCAGTGTCACTCCTGTCTCCTTGGGATGCGTCAGACCTTGGCGGTTGATGCTGCCCAAGACCTCCATGGCTAAAAAGGCGTGTTCGTCTAGGCTTCCCAGGGCGATTCGCGTAATGTCTTTGAGAAACCTTTGAGTCGTAGCGCTGGCCACATCGTCAAAGTTAGTGCCGCCCATGACCGTCAGCTCTCTCTTCTTCTCCGTCGCCCCGGACCCAGCCGCAGCCTCAGATCGCATTTCTTCCGTGAGGAGGAATTCCTTGAATGACTTGAGAATCATTGATTCTAAAATGGGGATCTTTTCTTGGAAAACCTGTTGGAAGGAGGTGTAGACCTTGGCTAGGACGTAATTTCTCGGCCAGGCCTGGCAAACCAGGCCAATCGCTTCGAGAGCTGCCTTCCGCGCCTCTAACGGTTGAGAAGGCGAGGCGAATGGCGACAGCACGTCCACCATGAGCCGAGGAACCGAGTCACCCTGCCATTTGGGGAAGCGAGCCTTGAATGCTTGTATCTGCTGATCCAGGTCGCAATGCTTGCCAACGCTGCCAACAATGATAGCGTAGGCACACAGATGGTTGATTCTCTTGCTGTCCAGGACTGCACCTCCGGCCCACAGTTTCTGAATGCCCAGCAAACCAGATGCGACCAGATTGCCCAATGGTCTATAGTCATTCAGCAAATCACAGACTACTTTGGTACATGCGATCAGGTCATCCAGAGCTCCACGGGAGGAAATCTTTCCGATGCCCTTCAAGAGCTGAAGGCGAATATCGGTCAAAAACTCAGACTGCACCGTGGGTAGTTGGGGGAGCACGCGTTTGTAAATCACCGTCACCGCTCGAAAGGCTGCCAAATCATTGCCGCCGAAGCTTGCGAGATGCGGTTTAAGAAGCTTAATCTGTTCAAGGCTAAATAGCTTGGCATCGGCCTTCGCAAAGATGGTGAGCACTTGCAACGCATCACGGCCGGTTGGGGATCCTTGTGCCAAATCTCCGCCGTCGATGAGGCTAAACATACTGCTCACCAGCTGTGAGCAAACCGAAAATGGGCCCTCCAGTGATTTGTCTTTCGGCCGAAGGATGGACTGAAACACCTTGTCTAGAATCTCTGTCACGTTTCCTGTCTTGACAGTCTGGATGATTAGGGCCACATGTTCACTCAAAGAGGTTTGGAATGCGGCCGAGTTGTCGCAGCCGTAGAAAGGAGCAAACCAGACCTCCTCAATCATCTGGCGGGCAAGTTCGCGAACACCTTCATCAGGATCTTGTACACGTCGAAGAAGGCCGTTGGCTATAGAGCTGCGAAGTGCACTGTCGTGATTGCGAAGATAGATGTCGCGGGCAAGCTTCATGGCTCGCTTCCTGACACCAACACCGGCGTCTTGGAAGCGGTCGATGATCCTGGGCGTCAACGGCGATTCCAGAGCCGGCCTCAGCGTGATGCAGCTTCCCAAAAGGCCGAGGGCAGAGTCTCTCACTTGCGTAGATGAGTCGCTCGAACAATTTAGAATGAGTTGTATCACCATGGAATCCCCGTCTAGGATAGATGGATCCGTCTCCAGAACTTGGTTGATACTTTTCAAGCTCTTGCTGCGAACTGTTGCTTGATCGCCAGCCATTGAGCCAAGGAGGATGTTGAGAATCTTGCTAAAGGACTCAAAGAATGGAGAGCGCAGCAGAATAATGGAGTAGGCAAGCTTGGCTTGAGCAGGGCCCACGGCCTTGAAGGTGTACTCGTTGGAGAGCCATCGGCGATCCTGTATCATCATCCGCAGTCTGTAAGCAAGGCGTCCAAGTTCCCTGTCTCTCTCATCTTCGTTGTCCTGGATTGCGTCATAGCCGGCGTATACTCCAGTGGCCCAGTCAGTTATGAAGAACGACACAGCACTGAACAGATATGGGTCATCTGATAGACGAGCTAGGAGGAACTCTAGCGAGGTTCGAAAAGGTCCATCCCAGGCAACCAGCTGCTCGATGGAGCTCTTTTGCTCGAGAGCGTGACAAGCCAGTGCCGCCAGATATCGCGACAGATCGTCGACATTGGCGGTTTCGAACGAGTTGGCAGTCCGCTTGACGTGCGACCGCAGACGAGATATGGCTGCACTCATGGTACCCAGGAGTTCAAGAGCCATGTTCTTGGCGGGGGCGGGCGTCTTGGGTGCCTCGAACAGCTGCACCATCAGGAGCATGAGGAGGCGCAATAGTAGCTCGGCCGACGGCCAGTCCGGGGAATCGAGGCATGTCGTGAAGTCTTCGACAAAGAGATCCAGAAGGTTGCGGTACGGAGTGTCACCCGACTTTGTCGACCCAATAGCGCGCTTCACAATGAAGTTGATGATGTACGTGGCATTCCGTCCAGCACTTTCAATAAGAGGAGCAGCAGCCGCCTCTAGCTCTTGGATGGCGACAGCGTGCTGTTGAGCACCTTGCTCCTCGGAGTTGATGGTGCAGGTGATTTGCGTCTTTTTCGTCCTCTTATCGGGTAATTCATCCTCGCTCTCGTCGTCTTCGTCCATCTTATTGTGATCATCGCCAAGAGCGCGGAGAACTGCAGTACGACCACCCTCATTCTCTTCGACTCCCCCAGAGCTAGCCTGGACCAGTCGCATAAGAAGTGCCGATACTGGTTGAATGTTTCCACCCTCGGAGAGCTTGAAATGCCGTGCGCTCTGTTTTCCAACGGGAAGCTTCTCCAGCGAGGTGAGAATATCGTCAATGATGCCCTTTCGTTGGTCAGGTTTGATAAGAAATATTTGGCAGAGCATGTCCATAGCAACGCTGCGAATTCCGTCAAACCGCTGCACTCCCACGGCCGAGTCTTTCTCGAAATAGGCGTTTTCGACAAATATGAGCTTGGACGCAGTAACCTCTAGGGTGTTGAAGACGCTTTCTGAGAGCTCTACTTTCGACACCAGCTCTGCGAGTGCGGCAAACAACTTCTGGCAGCAGACGAAAATAGATGAAACGGCTTTTTTGTGCTTTAGCGCCATTCGAAATAAGTTGGTGGACGATCCCGAGTTTCGAAGCTCAACGAGAGGGGTTACTATGTCTTCGGTGACAGTCTTGAAGATGTTGACGCATCTGTTGATGATGCTTTCCGCGTAGAGCTGCCTATCTTCTCGGCCTCCAGACAAGATTCGCACACAGGTACGCGCAGCCTTCATTCCCAGCTCCACCTCTGCCAGCTGCTGTATCCACGATTCAAATGCAGCCTCATCCGAGCTTTCGTCAACACGGATATCCAAGCCGTCGACAAGCTTCAGGCTAGTGTCGCTCAGTTTCATGATTCGGAGGAGGCCCTCTACGGGAATGTTACCGAAGCACTTAAGCGCGATAGCCTTCTGGATGGCACCCTGCATCTTATGCTGTGTTGCACTATTCATAATGACTTCGTTGTCAGGCGTCAGCGTGACGAGGTGATCATAACCCGAGTCCATTCCCAAAGCACGGCCAACTGCCGAGAAGACATTGCGCATAAGCGAGTCAAGAGACTCGAAGGCGGCTTCAGCTCGCTGCTGTTGGTCAAGGCTGCCGCTGCTAACGAGGCCCTGTTCCCCCTGGGCCACATGTCTTTCCTTCTTTCGGGAGGAAAGGTTCTCAGGCGCCGAGGGAACATTGGCGATTTCTAGGTATTCGTCCCTCTTAATATTGGACGACGGAAGCTCAACTCGAAACGAGGCTGGATTGTAATTAGTGTAGTTTACATCGGGGGATATAGAGCCTGCATCCAAATTATCTTCCGTGGTGGTGGGCATTGTTGAAGGCGTCGGCTGTACCGGGGGTTCCGGGGAGGCCTGAAACTGAGAAGAAGCAGTAGGATCAACGTAGGTAGAGGGATCAAAGCCCCCTCGTCTAGACGGGATAAGAACTTCTATCCGAGACTGGGGTGGCCTTGGTGTCTCGCGAACAGACTGGCTCTCGATATGGCCAGGCTGTATTGCCATATCCTTTGGGAGTGCTCGACTTTTGTCGCCGTTAACGCCGACAGCTTGAGGAGTCACAGCATTGGGCTTGGTTGCTTTGAAATAGCCTCCAACTTTTTCGTATACAGCTCGCGCAATAGGTGACAGTCCCTGCGAAATACTGCCAGACCGGGAGGTAGCCTGCCCTGTCAACACGGACTTGAAATTGCTGGATAGAAGGTGAGCAGAGGCACTCGGGACGGGAATTGGGAACCCTTTCGTCTCAAACTTACTAGTGCGTTCTCTGGGACGGCTTTATTTCATGCAACACAAGATCGACGGCCTGCTTCGTGTTCCTTGGCAGGTGAGGCTGCCCGAGAGCCTCTCTATTGAGTCGGTCGAAGTCGCTGTGGGGGAAGAGATCGGAGATGGATGGAGCCGGCGACCCAAAGCCCAAGTTGGGATCGGGGATGATTTCTAGAAAAAGAGGCATCAGTAGCCATA
Organism: Trichoderma sp. TW21990_1; assembly: GCA_010015515.1. Classification (NCBI taxonomy): domain Eukaryota; kingdom Fungi; phylum Ascomycota; class Sordariomycetes; order Hypocreales; family Hypocreaceae; genus Trichoderma; species Trichoderma sp. TW21990_1. Next base: position 1,269,948 of record ML974118.1, read on the forward strand.
GGAGGGAAGAGTATGGAAATAATCAAATGAAAAGAAGAAAGAAAAGAAAACGGAATATCGTGCAGAACCATGGCGGCGACTGACCAGAAACAAACGGCACGGTGGATGTTTGGGGTGAGTACGGCAAAGATTCTTGCAAAGTGAAAGGTCGCGAAATCGCGTTTTGCGAGGCGGACGCGCTGCTATGGGCGCTGGGCCCGTCCTCTATGTAATCCATTTTGCGCGGCTGCATGTTTGCCAGCCTGAGGTTCAGATGTTGGCAAAGCCTCAGTAGAGCCGCATTGTCGTCGGGCGAACAGGTGGTACTTCAGCCTCACCAGCGTGTCATGAAAGCAGGTGCGAGATTTGATCAAGGCGGATGAGGTGAGCGTAAGCTGATCAAGAAAAAGAATCCGTGGTGTTGACAAGAAGTTGGCGAAGAATCCGCAGTGCATTAATAGAAACGAGTGAGGCTTCAATGCGTGCCCAAACGCAGCGAGTTGGGTATTGCTTCGTCGAATCTTCGTATCACGCGCTTCAGCATCGACAGCCTCGTGGACCAATCTCGAAAGTCAAAAAGGATCCAATGGTCCGTGCGCCGTAGCCTGCGCCAATCAGCGACGCTTCCGGCGCCGGTACCTTGCCTTATCAGTTATTCCGGATTATCAACCCCCTGCAAGCCTGCAAGATCTTTTGCCAGTTGTCTTGCATGACAATTTTTGTACAGCTGGTTCCACGCGATCCCTCCCATTGCACAAGTAGAATCCGTCATACCCAGTCTCTGCGCTGGCAAATTGACAAGTATGGCTGCCATTGGGTCCATGGTTTTCTGCACCGACTGCGGAAATCTGCTGCCGGCGACCAAGGGAACCGAGCAGAATGTGCTGAGCTGCGAGTGCTGCAGCGCCGAAAATAAAGGTTTGAACCAGGATTGGGCAGCATTTGCAGTAGAGATTTTTTTTTTTTTTCTAACAAATGAGGGTCTCAGATACTGGCGCAAAGATCATCGTGACAAAATCGAAGCCCTCGGATTTCCCCTCTTTCCTACGGCAGAAGCTACAGTCTAGTGTCCAGGCCGTCGAGCGCCATACGCTCAATACCGAAAGTACTGTTCGCGAGCGATGTCCAAACTGCGGTCGAGAAGAAGTCAAATACACCACGGTGCAGCTGCGAAGTGCCGACGAAGGTTCAACCGTTATATACAATTGCGAGTGTGGATTCAGCTGGAACGAAAACAATTAAATTTTACATCTTTTTGATACCTGGGAAGTTCTACAATATGTAGCACGGAATCTTTCTCTTTTTTTTTTTTTTTTTTTCATCCGTTCTTCTATGCGGAGGCGCTGGCCACTTCTGGAATTAAAGCATATTCCGTCTCGCCACCCCTCTCATACTCGGCCATATCTAATGCTACAATGACACTCTCACGAACAACCTGCTCCTTATCTTGAAGGAACTGCTTCAAGATGTCTTCGACGCCCTCTTCATCTCCAAGGCTGCCTAGAGCCTCGGCAGCTTCGTGGCGCACCATGCTCGCCTCTTCGAGGTTGCTCAGGGCCTCTGTAAGTGCAGGAATAGATGCGGGATGTGAAAGCTGGCCAAAGACGAACGCAATCTCGTGGCGGAAGAGTGCTGAGGAATCGGCAAATCCCTTGGCAAGGGCGTTGACGGCAGGGACCGCAGTTGGGCAGTCTGGGGGGGAGGCGAGGTCGCGGAGGGCAAACATGGCACGGTATCGCATGAAGAGAGGCTGGTTGAGGTCCATCAACACTCTGCCCAGTTCGTCAACCGACTTTTCGGACTCGGGCATAGGGGGTGCCGGGTCGACTGAAGCAAAGTCGCTAGGATAATTCATTAGCGAATCATAGGCCACTCGAGAATACAAGAACGTTTTGACATAGATTTACCTTTGACGCAACTTCTCCTGCTTCCTTGATTCGGAGTTTTCCCATTCAATGCGATCAATGGCAATCTCGCAAGTCTCTTTAATAACGACTTCCTCGCCAGCACGATCTCTGAATTGCCGGAGCAGATCCAAGCTGGACGCATTGCCCAGAGCTCCCAAGGCCTCGGCAGCCTCGTGTCTGCACATGGCGTCCTCGTTCAGATCTGACAAGACGTCACGCAACGGTGGAATGGCCGCATCGTTGCCAGTCTGGCCAAGGCAATACGCGAGCTCGTGCTTCAGTAAAGCAGATGGTGAAGCAAACGCGGCAGCGATGGCTTCAATAGCTGCGAGGGCGGGTTCAGCGTCGGAGGTTTTGGCGACGTGTTTGAGAGAGAACAAGGCACGGAAGCGCACGGGAAGGGGCGTGTCTTCGGAGCAGAGGCTCTGCCTGAGACTTGCGACAGTAGCGCTAGACATGACGAATTCCAATTTCTATAAGGTGAGGGTATCTCAAACAAACGACAAAAGACAAGTTTGCACGCTCGTAAACCGAGATGCACTGCATCTATCAAATGAAAATTTAGGTGGGGTGGTGGGGTGACGTCCTGAATTTCTCTTATCAGATGCCGAACGGCGATTTGCAAGCGAAAAAAGGAAAATTTTTCTAAGTGCTACCTTTATAATACGAAAGGATAGTGATGCTTGCAAGCCATGAGAAGTGGATAACCACTTCAGCGGTTCCATGGTCTAACGGTTATGACTGCGGATTCTGATTCCGCCAGCGAGGGTTCGACTCCCTCTGGAACCTAGATCTTTATATTTTTCTCTTTCATTCTTTTTGCCATGTAGTTTCCTTTACCGGTTTATGTGTCCTAGAATCTGCGCCAGTTTCATTTGTTTTGTTATTTTTGCTTACCGTCAAAGACTTGCTCACTGCCCATCTCCCAATGAGTGTACTCTGTCAACGCTGTAGTGCTCAACAGGTGGCGAGCTCTCAGACGGCGCATTCAGCTTACCCTACATCTTCATCCTTTTTCAAGAAAACACAAAGCTTGATATTCTGCAACTCCTGCAGTGTTGGTGTTGTTCAATTTCATATAAAATGGCTCTTTAGAATATAGTGCTTCATTTTCTCATCCTTTCGATGTGATGAAGCTGTTGTGCTGTGATACGAACTCTCGGAAAATGTCCCGATCTCGGACGGATTGGATTACCAACTCGAGGTTTCCACTGAGATGGCTCATATTATTAAGCTTCCGTCCACCTCCAATTCCGGGCCGAAGAATCAAACAATTCTCACACTCCGTACAATACCATAATCTAGGATCTTCGATACCCAATGCATACTTTGGCACTCTCCTACTGAAGAATAAAGGAACCTAGAGAATATCCCGACCGTTAACACCACAAAGAGCCATCACTGCAGCTCAGGCCTTTTATACGACCAGCCGCCGCAATGGCGCCATCATTAGAGGAGCCCGAGGCCATCGCCGACGTCCTCGCCAACCCCCTCAAGCAGAAGCCGCAGCTCGTCGCTCCCGAGCCAGAACACTGTCCAGGCCCAGAATCCGAGCGTGCCGGAACGGCGTCACAATGCGACGGCTGTCCCAACCAGGCCATCTGCGCATCTGCCCCGAAGGGCCCTGATCCAGACATCCCGATCATCACGGCGCGGCTGGAGCACGTCAAGCACAAGATCCTGGTGCTGAGCGGAAAGGGCGGCGTTGGAAAGAGCACATTTACCAATCTTCTCGCACACGCGTTTTCAACAAACCCAGAGAGCACGGTGGGCGTCATGGACGCGGACATCACAGGGCCTAGCACGGCCAAGATGCTGGGTGTGGAAGACGAGACGATTCACGTGAGTGCTACGGGCATGTCGCCGGTGTGGGTGACGGAGAACCTGGCAGTCATGTCGATACAGTTTATGCTGCCGGATAGAGACGCCGCGATCATCTGGCGGGGCCCGAAGAAGAACGGGCTGATCAAGCAGTTTCTCAAGGACGTCGAGTGGGGAGAGCTGGATTTCCTGCTGGTCGACACGCCGCCGGGGACGAGCGACGAGCATCTCAGCGTCAACTCGTTCCTGAAAGAGAGCGGCATCGACGGCGCCGTGGTGGTGACGACGCCGCAGGAGGTCGCGCTGCTGGACGTACGCAAGGAGATTGATTTTTGCCGCAAGGCCGGCATCCGGATCCTGGGGCTGGCGGAGAACATGAGCGCGTTTGTGTGCCCCAACTGCAAGGGCGAGAGCCAGATCTTCAAGGCCAGCACCGGCGGCGGCCGGGCGCTGGCCGAGGAGATGGACATTCCGTTCTTGGGCTCGGTGCCTCTGGACCCGAGGATACGCATGGCGTGTGACTATGGGGAGAGCTTCTTTGACTCGTTCCCCGATAGTCCAGCGTGTATTGCGTTTAAGCAGGTGGTGAGGAATGTAGGACGGCAGCTGGGCTTGGATGAGAAGAGCGTGCTGCCGGAATAGACTTGGATATTTTACCGCCAGGATAGAAACCAAAAAAAAATTGTAAATAATTGAACATGTAATGAAATCAGGCATAGCAAATGCGATAGTCTCCCGGGTTCTTTTATTCATATTTCTACGTGGCTAGCTGATTAGGAATATCCTCCAGATCTTCCGTCGATTCTATATCAATGACCTTGTTCACCTCGGCCGTGTTGCGTATTAGCTCCTTGGCGCCGGCGTAGAGCATTCTTGTTTCGGCATTGCATGTGATGGGGAGGTAGTACAGTAGGACGTAGGGCACGGATAACCGTCCGTCGGGCTATATAATGGAATTCACTCGTTAGCCATGCTGATGCTTTATATAGCTATATCGTAGGTTGTCGATTCCATGTGTGGATGGATGTAAGACGAGCTCACCATTGTCAAGGGATAGCTGAGGAGGATGAATCGAGGGGCATGGTCGGGAAGGTCGTCGGCGATCTCGTCGAGGGAGGTGTATGTAACCTTGTCTGCGTCCTGGTGGATTTCGTGGGTGGTTTTGTCAATCAGGTCTATTTCCAAGGAACCGCCAGTTAGCATCGTATGTTCAACTCTCCCAATAGCCTGGCTGACTCTCACTCCAAGCGGAGAGAAACGCCCACGACGTACATACATATAACTGCTTGAGGCTTGCTCGCCCGCGACGTCGTCAGGCGAAACTTGCGTAGGTGCTGCTTGGTCTCTCCCGAGATGTTGTAGAGCCTGGATTCGGACGCCTGTTTCCCGTCCAGTTAGAGGGGTATCTTGGGGGGCTGGCGGGGTTGTGATGTGACGACTCGCCATGGCTTGAAAGACTGTGAGGCTGAACAGGAGCTGCCGCCGCTGATACCAAAACCCAGCAAAGAATTGAAGCAAAATATAGCAACAGTGTAGACCAAAAGCTGCGCGAGATTGGCGGGATATGATTCCTCTAGAAGCCCAACCCAGCAGTTTGATCTCGCTCTTAGCTCCAAGTCCTGATAAAAAGCTCCCCTCCCAAAAGTTCACCCCCGCTAAAAGCTCATTGATTATCCCCCACATAAAGTCCCATCGCAGCGGCTTTCCGGCCTCGCCCGCCAAAAATGGCGTCACGGGCCGTCTTTGCCAGACTCTTGCCGGTTCCGATTTTGCTAAGCTCGGACATGGAATATTCTCTTCTTTTCTTCGCTTTCTTTTTCTTTGTTTAATATTCGAAATACAGAACTGAATCCGGGTCATCTTCCTAACATTTTTGCTTCTTTCCGTCAAATCGAGACAAGCAATACCCAGAAAAAAGAGAGAGAGAGAAAAAAAAGAAGATACACACATTCACGCCCTGTTTCGGCCTCTTCCCAAACCTCTCACCCCGTCTTTCCCTCTCCACCACCCTCTTTATCCCATGTTTTCGCGGCTACCGCAGGCCGCAGCGCACCGCTTACTCACTGCCACACCTCCCTCCTTCATCACACAATCGCTCGCTCGTTCGGCCGCCTTTTCGTCCAAAATGTCCGCCGCTGGAAGCTGCACCATCCAGACGGCAGCATGCCTCATCATTGGCGATGAAGTGCTGGGAGGAAAGGTAAATACATGGTCAATGAAGAAGCCTTTGCGCGTTACCTGAGGCGAGCGAATGGAAAAGGAAAAAAAAAAAAAAGAAAAGAAAAGTTGCTAATCATGAAATAGACTGTTGATGTCAGTACCTGTGCTGAGATGGAATGAGTGAGGGAGCGGGAGTTGACGCTCTTTCACAGACAAACTCGGCGTATCTGGCAAAATGGTGCTTTTCTTTGGGCATCGTGAGTTTCAAGCTTCGAAATCCGAATCCCGTGGCGGATTCTCGGTGGTCTGGATGATCTGACGCCCGATGTTCCGTTGTAGAACCTGAAGCGTATCGAAGTCGTCGAAGACGACGAGAGTGAAATCATGGAGGCCGTGAGCCGAATGAGCAACCGCTACGACTTTATCGTAACCAGGTGAGAGCCCAACGACAACGTATTTCCAAATCCTGTTCTTTTTTGCTAATCACCATAAAATCATTCTCCAGCGGAGGCATTGGCCCAACGTAAGAGCTCCCTCGCATCCTCCATCTATGGTTCCCCCTTCATCTCACAGCAGTCATCGAATCTCGCAGGCACGACGACATCACTTACCAGTCCATCGCCAAGGCCTTCGGGCTCCCCCTCAAGCTCCACCAAGAAGCCTACGAGAAGATGAAGAAGTTCTCAAAGCCGCACCCGAAGCAGCCAAACTTTGACTGGAATGTCGATTCACCGGCCCTCAGGGCAAGGCTGCGCATGGTCGAGCTCCCGACGGATGATTCCCGCGACCTGAGCGAGCAATTCATCTTCCCGCAGCAAGACCTGTGGGTTCCCATCGCGGTTGTCAACCGGAATGTGCATATCCTCCCCGGAGTGCCGCTGCTCTGTGAGTGATACATCTCTTCCCTTCCATGAAGAAAGCAGGACTGATACTTTTTCCCATAGTCCAAAAGCTGCTCGACGGACTGAAACCACATGTCCTCCCCAGACTAGTCGACCCCGAAGGCAAAGGAACCTACCGAATCATGATCTCCACGCCCCTACCCGAGAGCTCCGTCGCAGAGTATCTCACCCAACTGGCCGCCGAGGTCGAGCCGCGCGGCGTCAAAGTCGGAAGCTACCCACGTTGGGGCCGGAAGCGAAACACAGTTACGTTGGTTGGAAGGTATTTTCCCATTCCACAGCTCTATCCCCTCCCCCCCCTTTTTTTTTCTTCTTCCCAAGAAACCTCTCAGTTTAACATTCCGTCTCATAGGGACAAGGACTATCTAGAAAGTCTTGTGGTCGAAGTAGAGGCGGCTGTTCAGGGCAAGCGTGTCTCGAAAGAAGACGAGCTCGACGAGCCATCCGACAAGACAGACAAGAAGAAGCTCTAGAGAGAACGCTCTACCATTGTACTCTGTACTGTAGCATTACTTTTTTACTGTACTCTACGCAGGTAACAAAAACACACCCAATCTTGTCCCACCCAAAGGGAGGGACGCCACACACAAAGTCTCTACTGCCGTCCTCCCCCCCCGCCCATTGTCTCGGACCGCGCCTCTCGTCTGTCCTGGCTGGCCTTTTTGCCGAAGCGAGCTCTCCAAGTTCACAAAGCGCCCGGGCCATATCGCGAAATGTACTGCTTTGGTGCCAGTTCGGAACTAGTAACCGTCAATGTCTCAGTCAGAACCCGTGGGCAAAGGACAAGGATGTAATTGAGGCCTATTGTGACCCTTGTAGACAGACTCCCCCAGAGATGGCGCACAGCGACGCGAGACGGGCGTGGTGGAAGTAGATGCTATGGTGATACTAAGTGGGTGTATAGTACTCCGTCTATGTTGTGGCTCGGCTCAGGAGTTGACGACCTGGCGGTGTTTTACGCTCGTGCCATCTTCTCCACGATTCAGCCTACAGCCAAGACATGTCCGAAATGGCGGCATGGCTGAGCTATTGGAAACGCGTGGGTTGGGCTATAGCTCTTGGTCTCAGCCCCAAGGCAACTGCGTCAACGGTGTATACAGATCGGATATGCTGCAGACGGCGAGGCATCTTTACCCAACTCCGCCTTATGCCTCTCCGTCCGCCTCACCTCCCAACTAAGATCGAAGAGCCCAAGGGAGAGCTCCCAGCAATACGTCTCTATCCCATCTGTTTCGGAGTAAGCAGTGAGCTGACTCTTCTTATACTACTTTGCAACACTCCACGATCAAAGCTCAGCTCAGCTCCGAGCCATGACCGCTGATCAAACCCCACTTGGCTCGACGCTCAACCACACGAACCACGGACACGACGAACTGATACTAGTTTAGTCGTTTTGCGTAGCATCATGGATCCCCAGAGTTGCCTCTTTGTCAGCTTCCCAGCAGAAGAGCAACTGCCCAGTTTGGATCTGACTGGTTCCCCTCCCTTCGGGCTCTCTCTACCCGGCAGATTGATCAAGCAAGTTTAAAAAAAAAGTGTCCGGCGAAGAGGGGGGCGGATGAACGTATTACATGCATGCTGATATCGAAATCCCCGTAGTCTGCTTGCTGTGGCTTGACTTTAATTGAGCCAACTACTAGGCGGAAGCCAGCTGTTTTATGTTGTTGGGGCCATTTTTCAGCCGAGCACCATCAACGACACTACCCGGGCTCGTTCTCGATGGTAGCATCGGCATCAATTCTAGACCTTGAGTAATGCAGGTACGGAGCGCAGAGTAGGGTTGAATTCCTCTGTATCAGGTAGGTAAGTAAGCAAAGGTAGGGTGGTAGTAATCGAATCCTGCGTGTAATACTCTGCAAGATTCGTGATGGCGGAGCGAAATTCGCCAATTTTGCGGGCAGATGATGAAGCTGAAATCCAAAAAATCAATGGTTATTTGGAAGGGGGCGCCAAGACAGAGATTCAGGTGCATCATCGGAAACACACTATTGCGATGAGAATCTGCCATCAAGCCAGCCTCTCGTACCCCGTATTACGGGTACAGGTACAGCTGATGATGACGTTTTTAGGCTACAAAGATGCTTGCACCCGTATCCATACTATGTAGTACTATCGAGCAAAACAGCACTCGCCAAGGGCCAAAAGGGGGACAAGGGGGCAAATGGTTGACCAGGAGGGGAGATGAAGCGGCCGGTGGAGACGGCGCGTGTGGAGGTGTCGAATGTGGAGAGCAATCATTCTAGAAGCTCGATAAGTGGCGCGAGATGGAGCTTTTGAGCTTGAGCTTCATTTCACTTGATTGCGGAAGAGAATCCATGTCCGATACCTGATGCTGCTCGAGATGAGATGCGAAGAACGCGATAGGGCAATTCCAGCGGTAGCTTCGCCGAGGGACGCTGTCCATGCTAGCTCCAGGTATGGAGTATGTTGATTCTGCCTGTGTGGATAGAGCATGGGATGTATCGAGCGCATGTTGCCCTTTACACATTATAAGCATTCTGTAATGCATGTACTCTGTCAGGTCAGAACGATAGCCCTCGACTTTGTTCCTGTAGTAGAATGCTGGGAACGACAGGGAGGGAGAGAGAGAAGAGGAAGAGAGAGAGAAAAAAAAAAAAAAAAAAAAAAAAAAAAAATTGAGAGCTGTCTCGCCTAAGAGACGTAACCGACATCGAAATAAAAATGATAGAAAAAGAAAAAAAAAAAAGAGAAGAGAAAAAACCGTTACCCCAGATGCCGGGTCAGCGCAAATTGCTGATGACGTCCAGCGTGTCCAGGGTCATACCGTATCAAAATTGGCATCACAAAGTCGCGATCCACCTGCGACGGATCGTCTGGACAGGCTGGGACCCAAGAAATCGGCACCGGACCGAAAAGAGGACCGTGGCGCCACGACTCGCTCACCATTCGACAGGTTTCCGAGACAGAAGCTGCTGTTGTAGAGGTGCAGAGCCGGAAAATGAAGCCTGACTCGCTCGTGTGGTTGTGTGCGCGCGCGCGTCGAGATGCATCAAGACCCAATCATGTACTCATTCCCGAGCAGTAGTCAGGAGACTAGTAGGCGTAGTATCATCGCGACGGGCGACATCTGCCATCGTCGAGGCTCTAGACTGGCTCGAGTCGAGCGGCTGTGGTGTTGGTCCTCGACGACGATATCCAACCACAGCACACAGAGCCCTCTTTTTTTTTTCTCGGCGCTTCATCTGCAACACACATACTATGTACGTGTGCACACTCGGTACCAACAGGCAGATCAGGCGCTTGATCTGTTTGCCTCAGCTTGGCTTGGCCGCAGTCACAAGGCCAACAGTAGGTTGCATGTAGTACTATGTACTGTATGGAATCGGGCTGGCCTGCAGGTCGCCTTGCCGCCGGTGCCAACACCTGCATGACATTGAGCTCGACTGATTGATCCATGTACTATTACGTGTTTGCATGCACGTCCAATACCAATCGCCTGCAAAAGCTTGCAAAAGCCTGCAAAAGCCTGCGCGAGGCTGCATGATATCGGATTCCAGTCGTGTGCTGTGTTGCCCCAAACCGCAGCCTGCTTCCGGTCGGCGGCAATAGTAGAGCCGGTGTGGACAGAGGCAGGTGGGATTCATCCATCCACTGGATGGGGTTGATGCCTCTGTGAGACCCCCAAGATACCAATGCAAGGCGGTCGAGATGGAGGAGTACACACACGACACCCAAAACACCCAACGCAGCACACCCACCATCCAGCCACGGATCGAATCGGCCTTTGCCCTCTTGAAATGGTCCCATCGTGGAAGTGAACTGGAGACCAGTTTGATTGGCGCAGGGGTCGTTAAGGTAATTGCACCTCCACCGCGTCGTTGTGCTAGTACTGGTACGGCGTAGCAATCGAGCTGGAATTGATGCTAGCAGAGGTAGCACAAGTGCGAGTCGCGAGCGGCGATTGATGCGTCAGGGGCGGCAACGAAGAGAGACAGGCATGAAGACTCTGTTGATTATGAATGGCGCCATCCGAGGAGCAGAGGCCACTCTCGGGCAGCAATTGACGACCGGGGGGGGGGGCTTTCAACAAGCACCCATGGATCACCAAGCCTTTTTACCCCGGCAATGCGAGCCCAGGTACGAAGCAGCATAGTACTGTAGTAGTAGTAATAGCAGTAGCACCAGAATGTCTGCCGTTAAATTTGCAACGTGAGCGGCGGAAGTGCCGGCTCGAGTTGCCGTGACAGAGACGGACCTTTTTTCCCTCCCCTTCTCTCGCACAGATACTGGAGATGTTGCACGTGCGAGTATCGCAGCATCGTCGTGTAATGCTGTTTACAGTGCTGTATGACCAGAGCCCGTGGCGATACGGAGCACAAGGACTCTGGATTGCCGAACCAAATCCAGGGGTTGGGTAGCGAGAAGCGATGCGATGGCAGACGAGACGATGTAATGTTGGTGTTTGGTAAAAGTACGGTTGGATGGTGTAGAGACAAGATGTACTGTAGAGCATCGGAAAGCACTGGGGTACTTGCAGTACAGGTACAGGTAAATTTGTGGCTACAAAAGGTACTCGCCGGCAGCCTCGTGAAATCCGGACATTACAAGGACCCGTGTGCATTTTCTTTTTCTTTTCTTTTTTTCTCGCTTCTGCGTCTTTAGCGAGAGAGACAACGCTTGGACAGCTTCGAGTCCATGCCAACGATGCCCATCAGCGCTCAAGATACTGTACATGTCATGGTTGCAGTAGTATCGTCGTCTGTGCTGGCACTTTGGCCACAACGTCACGGATGGCCTGCCTGTTTGGTCTGGTCATTAGAGAGCGCGAGGGTTTGTCATTGACGGAAATAAGGCGAGGTGGCATCGACGTCAGGGAGGTTTGTCGGTCAAGGACGGCATCCAAATCTAAGGCACGGAGACTTCATGAGCCTTGCCACTACGGATATCGCCTGGCTGAGCGCACGTGCTTGGTTCAAGAGGTGATGGATTTGACGAATTTTTTTTTGTTTTTCCTGCCATGAGCCCTGAAAGGAGAAGATGAAAGAAAAGGAGGATTACTGTAGATCCGGAAGAGTCTACGGCTAAGGCTTGCTTGATATGCGATCTCTACTCCGTACTCGGTGTTTTTTTCGTTGCAATTGCGTTTATTTGGGATCTAGGTACCTGGCGCGCGTAGGGTGTGTATTCTGTCCGCAGGTACGGAGTACAGTACTTCGTATTACTTTATCTTCAACGGGCCCGAATACCACGCTGTCGATACAATTAAAGAAGGACAAGAAGCTTGGGCCTCAGTCGGCAAAAGAAGATTGAAATCATAAAGAAACGAGAATTCCACGGAGAAAAAAAATCAGTCCGTGATGGTGGAAGCGAGGAACTAATATGCATTGATTAATGGCAGACGCAAAATGGAGTTCACGCCCCCCCCCACGAACTGCGATGCGCACTTGGACCGATTCGCAGACCGAGGCACAACGGTCGCTCTTCCAGGGACCGGTCTTTGATGGATACGTGTGGACGGATGCGGATCGTGGCGACCGAACGGCAGCTTTAAGAGGCCAGTATCTATCGCGATTGAAGAAACGTGCAAAAACCGAGATGCTGAGGCAGAGGGAGATGGCAGCAGGCTGAGATGAGAGAGGCAGACTGTGAAGAACGAAAACAAAGCAAAGCAAGGGGGTTTGCGCTAATAACATTGATCCTCCACTTTGGGCGCGGGTTTGCCAGTGCTAACTTGCGTACGAGTCCGTTAATTCCGCCTGATGCTGTGTTGTACCTTGATAGTACTATACAGTACTACTGCATGTATGTACAGCGTCTGGCTGCGTCTTCTATTTTTATTTTTTATTTAATTTTTTTTCCCGCCTCCTCCATCACCGGCGCGTGCCCTTGCATCTGAAGCTGCGATGCCGACTGGCTGGGGGCTGGGGTACTGTAAACGGTACACGGTACATGGCACCTCGACACATGCACGGCCTAAGGAGTTAGTTGCAGCGGCAGACGCGCATGTATGGAGTACTTTGGACTGTCGCTGCACAGTGATGTGATGGACTGACAAACGTGATTCAAAAAGGGACGGGAGGAGGCAAGATGCCATGACAAAGCGGCCGGAAGGGGTCCGGGCGTTGACAAGGGGAGGGGGGCAAGGGAGGAGAAGCGAAAAAAGGGTCAAGATTGAGTGAAATAGTGTCAATATGAAGATGAATGGATTGATGGTTGATTGACGTGAAATCAAGCAAATGGGCGCTCGTACTTGGAGACGCTAAGGGACGCAGTATTGTATACGGTACTTGAGCGGACGTACATTGACATTTGGTAGGTGATGTTTGGTTTGCATGTTGTGCTGCGTAGGTACTAGGTACTGTATCAATGCGCAGGAAAAAAAAAAAAGCAGCGCACACGACCTTCTCCTTTCCTCCCTGCATGTATCCGTGACTCGCTCCATACTGTACAGCACCGCATCTGGCGCTCTAGGCATAAAAAAAAAGCACTGGCAAAAAAGCACTGACTGGCACATACATGCTTCTACGCGCGCTCTCGACACCAAAGTCCATCCATCCATCGATGAGTGATAGGAACCCAAGGCGCGCTAGGCAAAACCCCCATGCTTGGTTGAAATGCGCTTTGCAGCTCCCTGCGGCAAGGCGCCACTCCGACCTCCTGTCCGGCTGCAAGTACCACGCCGTGGAGTACCAGGTACCGCGGATTGTGTGGAGAATGTACAGATACAAGGCCAATGCTAATCAACCGCCGGCCCTTTTTTTCTTCTTTCTTTTCTCACTGGTGCTTCAATCAACTCTTTCGATTTCTCGGAGCCATTCATCACAATGATATCGGACTTGCGTACTCCGTACAAAAGTGCTGAGAACTGGGGACTGTACAGTGCAGGCTTGTCTGGAAGTCTCGAGCTGCCAACTCCTCCCCATCATCTCTCGATATCGCACAAGTACCTGCCCATCGCATCGTCGTATCGTTCGTTATCAACACCCATCAGCTTCAATACCACTACAGTACAGTGCTACTAGTACTAGTACGTACAGTACTTCCAAAGATCAAATGCATGCTTTTCCCTTGCCCTTACAGTACTCAATTCCCCCGTATTCCCTCTCGCTTCTGCTCCGCACCCCTTTGGTTTGCTGCTACTGTACAAACTAGGGGACCAGCAGGGGGGGATCCAGCAATGGAAGCCACTTGGGCCGCTGAAGCACCCGATCCGCCGCTACGATGATAGACTTGCACAAGCCTGGACCAGTCTGGCTTCCTTTTGAGAGCGCCTGGTGGCGGCAGCAATGGCACGAAAGTCAATATTCAATGACAGCAGCGGCAACAACCGTGACGCCCTTGTACCCTCTACCCGCGCGCATGTACGTACAGTCCAGGCCGTGAGGTACCTGGTGTCATGTACCTGGCACCATGTACACAGTACCTTGGCCACTCGCTGGTGCCTGCCACCAACCCAGTAGCACTGCTACAGTACTACTGCTAATGTACTATGTACTGTCGGGTAGCTCCAGAAGCAACTCCCCCCCCCAAAAAGGGCCCTGAACCGCTCACCACCCCCCCCTCGATCGCCCAATCCGCGCCCGCCATTGGCCGCGCCCGCCTAGCCTCCACCCCCCTACTGCTGCTAACGCCTAGGCACTGCTAGGGGACCATTGCTAGGGACACCGACCAGTGCTAGGGGCCCTGGCCACGCTCCCCAGCAGCGCTGCCAGCCAATCTCTCAGCGCCATGGAAGGTACCTGCTGCAATCCGCGTTCCTCACAACCTAAACCTCTCCTTCACCCTTTGCTTTTTCCCGTATTCCACCCCTCTTCTGTCTTCCGTCTTCCATCTTCCATCCTCCCATCTTCACTCTCCCGTCTTCCGGCTTTCTCTTCCTCATTCATTCCTCTCCAATCGCCCTCTGCGGCTCTTCTCTGCTTTGCATTGTCTTCTGGCCAGCTCTGTTTTCATTTTCTTTTCCTCTACAAACTCCAACTACTACCACGAAAGCTCACTCCCATCGTCTTCCCTACTCTCCCTACTAGAGCCGCCTTTTTTTTTTCTTGTCCTTCGTTGGCTGAGGTACATCTCGTGAAGCCAAGAAGAAAAAAAAATATTCCAGAGCTGCGGAAGCAATCCTTTTTTCCCGCTAGCATCATCAACCAGAGCCTTTTACAATGGCCTCAGCAACCAAGGTACGTTGGCCAGTCCATCTCTCTACGCGCGCGTTTTTCTCTCGCCTTCTGCTTCCCCCCTTCTTTTGCCCTTGGCTTTAGCCTGTTCTGTATAGCTAACATTAGCTGCTTTGCCTACTAGTTCCTGCGAGAGTATAAGCTCGTAGTTGTCGGCGGTGGTGGTGTCGGTAAATCTTGCTTGACCATCCAATTGATTCAGAGCCATTTCGTCGACGAGTATGATCCCACAATTGAAGGTTCGTTGCTCTCCCGTAGTAGCTGGATGCTGCCCCCTTTTTCGGGCTTCGCGGCTCGCGGATGCCATCTTCCATCCGCTCATCTGTCTACCCTGTCCTCACCTGGCATGAGTATCCGAGGCGTTGGCTAACTCGTCGACAACCGAAATAGACTCATACCGAAAGCAATGCGTCATTGATGACGAGGTGGCTCTGCTCGATGTTCTAGACACTGCCGGTCAGGAGGAGTACAGCGCCATGCGAGAGCAGTACATGCGCACAGGAGAGGGTTTCTTGCTCGTCTACTCAATCACATCACGACAGAGCTTCGAGGAAATCACAACTTTCCAGCAGCAGATCCTGAGAGTCAAGGACAAGGACTACTTCCCCATGGTGGTTGTTGGCAACAAGTGCGATTTGGAAGGCGAGCGAGAAGTGACCAGGCAAGGTAAGCAACCGTCGTGCTCCGTCATGAGCTAACCACCCCCCCTATTTTTTTTTTCTTTGTAAGCTTTTTCTAACATGAGATTTTTTTCTACCTGAACAGAGGGTGAAGCATTGGCGCGATCTTTCAACTGCAAATTCATCGAGACATCAGCCAAGTCCCGAATTAACGTTGACAAGGCCTTCTACGATATCGTTCGCGAGATCCGAAGATACAACCGTGAGATGCAGGGCTACTCAACTGGCAGCGGCGCCGGCAATGGTGCAAACCCCCCCAAGCCTATGGACATTGAGGGTGAGGAGCAGGAGGGTGGCTGCTGCAAGTGCGTCATTATGTGAGCGCCTTTGCTTTGCAATCCAAAGTAAGGGAGGCTGCATTGTCTTGTTATTCATTATGATAGAGGCGACATTCATGGTGGAAACGGGAGGCTTTTGGACGCTCAATGGCATGGCATGGAGTGCATGCAACACCACGCGCGGCAGGACGGCCTTGGACGATCGACGAGCAAAATACCTCTCAATGCATCGGACGGGGAGTCGGGTTCTGGCTTGGGTCGCGCATTCGGATTTTTTCTTTACTGTTCTCTTTTTTTTTTTTATTTTTTTTTTATTTTTTTTATGTCTTGTTCTATTTCGACGAAAATATTCTCCGCGCGTTGGTGGGAGATGAAACCGACGGGGTAGCTGTGTCAAATGGTACACACAGCCTGGCGCCCCCTGTCAAGAGTGCGTGCTGACGAAAAGAGGGCTGTTTTGCCGCACCACCAGAGGGGAAAAAGAAAAAAGAAGGTTTGGGAGCGATGTTGAACGAAGGGAGGTGAGGCGAGGATGACGAGGGTGTTTCGACTCTGCGCCATGCGTGTGTGCGTGCAGGCGAACAAGGGCCTCAGGGGGGGGCCATGGCCATTAATTCCCCTCTTGGGCTTTGCGAGGATGGTTCTTTCAGACTCTGAAACTACGGGTCATACGTTCTTCTCTTATATCCCATTATTTCACACGTGTAATTTCATTTTTTTTCTACTTATTGACTGTTAACTTGCATGGTAATGAGGATTCGCTTCAAGATTCTACCGTCCTGTTTTGTATCTAGGACCAATCAATTCTACTGGGCTGCCTTTTGGGCTTTCCATGTCTTTTTTTTTTTGTGCTCACCTCTGATGGGATTTTCAATGTTTTCTTTTCTTTTCTTTCTTTCTTTTCCTTTCTTTTTCCTTTTTTTCTTCTTTCTTGTTTATGGCTAATATCTTTATTCCCCCCTCTTTTTTCCTTACAGCATTATCCTGTCATTTTCCCCAAATTCCACTTTTTTCTCTTTTACTCTTCTGTTTCCTTTTTTTTTTTTTTTTTTTTTTTCCTTTTTTTCCTTTTTTCCCTTTACCCCTCGTCTCTCTCTCTCTCTCTCTCTCTCTCGCTCTCTCTCTCTCTCTCTCTCGATAAGACCAATAAAAAGCAACTTGTAATTTTTCTGTCACAGGTAAAGTGGCGTGTTTAATCTGGGAGGGGACAGCGACTCGGCTGGCTTTAAAAGAGATTGTCTAGCGCGAGTGAAATGGACTTGTGTTGATGGTGAGACGGCAAGACACGGGCCGGGTACCGGCTACGGAGGATCTACCTGGGTGATTAGTGAAACCTCTTGTTGCGGCAGCTTTGATTTATCCTTGTCATTAAGGTAGTTAGTACCTACTACTTACTTAGTAGTTAGGTATGATTGATTGATTGATTGACTGATTGATTGATTGTTGGGTCGTTTTGTGGACGTTTAAATTTGTGTTGGTTGATGTCACAACTTTGGTTGTTGGTGTAAACCTTTCGACTTCAGTGGAAAGTAACTCACCCTCACCTTTTGCGTGGACTGGATTTTCTTGCTTGGTATTTTACATGGGCGACTCGATTAAGGACCAAAAAAAAAAATAATAAAAAATGTTTATTTAAGAGAATTTTCTAATTAATAATGACGGATAGCCACATGCCATAGGAAAAACCCTTCTGGGCTATGAGAAGGGGGAAAAAACCTCAGGCAAGGTAAAAAAAAAAAAAAAATTCTGTCATGATGTAAAAACAAAATTCCGAAGCCACCAGAACGCCCAAAAAATCTACCACCATTGACTTAGGCCGGATTTCATCCTGGGGGGGGGCTTTCTTGCTTTTTGCTTCTTGCTTCTTTGAGTTTATTCCTGCGCCTGCGCCTGCTTTCTGCCATGTTTTTGTCCGTCATTTACTAGCAGCATTCTGCCCTCCATGCGAACTCTTTCGTCTAAAGTGTGGAATCGCTCGTAAGAGCCTCCGTAGAGCCCGTATCCCAAAGTTTCGTCCGAACTCTTCTACATCCTGCGTTTCGGATAGCTGTCTGAAAGGAAAATTTTTTTTGTACTTGGAATTGCACTTTGCCTCCTGGTTCGCCTTGTGCTCCATTTGGTTCTTCGTCCTGATTGCTTTCAAATAGCCGTCAGAACTCTGTATCGTCTCCGTAGCCGTATGGCGAGGCACTTTGTTCTTTTGTGAGTGAGCGATGCCTTTCTGTGATGGCTGGGCTTGGGCTTGGGCTTCTCGGTCCTGTTTGGGATGGTCTAAGATGTGGTTGTTTTCCATGAATTCTAAGAGGTGTTTGTCTTTGACAAGACGCAACACTTTGCTGCCTTTCAAAAGGTCCGTCGCTTGATAGTCCCTCAAAAGATCCAACACTTGATTGCCTTTCATAAACTGCAACACTCTGCTCCCTTTTAGAAGATCCAACGCTTTGTTGTCTTTCAGAAACTCCAACACTGGATTGTCTCTTAAGAGATCTACCACTTAGCGGTCTTCCCAGCGTCCCTTCGGTTGTTCCGCGTGTCAATTCCCCTGCCGGTATTTCCTCGACCTCGCTCTCCTCTTGCTCTTCTCCATCCTGGCCGTCAGGTGTGCACTTATCGCTCGCTCGAGGCATCGTGGATGTAAATCCGGGCTCTGGAGCTCGCACCATCCCCGTCTTCGGCTGATTCAAGACCACATCGCCGCAGGAAAGACACTGCCAAGACACCTTGGTGATGCCGTCACGTTCAGCTTCTCCCCGGCGTTGCAGGGGGGGATCGCTATCCCCGAAGCATACCAAGCAGATTCTTTCGCGGCCGTATCTTTGTCGGTACCACTCTTGTATCCTCTGGACCTCACTCATGACCTCTCTGCCAAACCGGAGACGGTGCCACTGGCAGAGGCGCTGGCCTAAGAGGACTTTCCCGCATGAGCATCCCGTGATGTGTAGGGCGTCGCCCATGTAGATGATGGAGCCGCCGGGTGTTTTGACCGAGGGAGGCATTTTGTCCCGGGGAGGCACGTCCGGTTCGGGGAACGAAGTGCATCGGCCCCAGACCCCGAGCTCGTCAACGATCCTTTCCGCCAACACTTTGTACACGTCTTGACTGACATCTTGGGCACAGCTGTGGCACATGTATGAGCGCATGTTATCCAACACGTCCGAATTAGATAATTCTTCTCTCTGAGCCAGCTCCATCATGCTCTTACTGCTGCAGGAGTCGCAGACAGGTGCGGGCGACTCGGCGTCATGGAAATCACATTGACAGACGGAAGCCGCCGAGACAGGGTTGCCGCAGGCTTTTCCCTCTTTCATCTCTCCGCACTTCAAATCATTGCCCGCCTCGCAAGCGTTGATAGTCGACGGTATGTGGGCCAGGACGTCCACGAAGCCGTTGCCGACGCCTCCCATCTGTTGGACGATGCCGAACGGACCGAGAATGCCGGCATGTTTTGTTCCCCCCTCCATTTGATGGCGCGGATTGTCATCTGCCGATGTTGCCCTTTTGGAAATGACGTTCGGTTCTTTCTCGAAACGTTTCCAAAAGTCGTCGGGATCCGGTGTAGCCCCATCAGCCCGAGGAGTGGGAATGTCGCTGAGAAACTGGGGATCTTCAGGTGTCTCGACGCTGGCGATTATATTGTAATCATTATTGCTACGAGCTCCAGACAGGTCGTCGCAGTTCATTGGCTTCGGCAAGTCGGACTCTGGTATGCATGTATCGGGACGGCTTTCGATAATACCATCGGGAGTGTGAGAGGGGCCAGACTCGGCAACTGCTGTCGTGTTCAAGCTGGAATCTGCATCGAGATCCCAACCCAAATCATTGCGAGTGTTGTACGTGAACTCAGCCACGAGGCCCACGATACCTCGAGCCCAATCATCACATGGAGTGTGTCCGACAACTGGTAGCGTCACGTCCAAATTGGTATCAAAATGACCCGTATTGTCCGATGGAACAGGGCTGCTCCTGATGGGTAGGCTCATGTGGAGCTCTGTATTCGAAATATCGACCGCACTGTCGAAGCTGGGTCTCGAAACTGCTATTTCTGAGCGAGAAGGAGCTACGATGTTGGAGAAGACAGGATCATGCGGATCCGGGTACGAGTTATTATTCCCCGCCAGGGCGTCTCCCGCTTCCAGGTCCATGAAACTAAAGTCAAACTCGGACAGATCGCCGGAGACGCTGCCGTCATTCACGGGCGTCATGTTCCAAGCCGCGCGATTATAGTCCATATTGAAAGCTGGGGTTGGAACTGCCACATAACCCCCGAAAGTAGCAGGAGTAATGGCACGGAAATGTGTGGGAGCGGAAGTACACCGACGAGGAAACACCTCGCTACTAAAGACTGGTGTTTGGTGCCTTGAGGGAACAAGGGCGGTGTTGTGGTTGTTATTGACGTTGATGTTGACGTTGTTGCTGTTGTTGTCGTCGTCTAGTATTGGCCGGGGAGGGCCGTCTTGGGATTCTTCGTGGCGAAGACTCTTCTGAAATTGCAGTGCCGCTTGACGGAAGTTCTCGAATAGGTCCCTATAACATAGACTCTTCATTGGAACTGCTCCCGGCCAATGGGCTCTGATCCAGATCCTAATCTGCTCCTTGAATATCCGGCTTGGGGCTCCGATCATGATGCCGCTCTGGGCGTTATCACCGTGAGGCGGTGCTCCTGGTGCAAACAGGACCTTCCTCTGCTCGGCCACGAACGATGCGAGGAGCTCCCTATCCCCATCCACATCCTGCCTCCAGGGGATCATGGCGTAGATGTTTGCCAGCGGCCCAACCCAGTGCTCAAGGGCTTCCCCTGTCTTGACATCGTCGACGCCATCGGGGCCGTACCCCAGCCCGAGGTAATAGAGAGGCCCGGGAGGCGGATCGAGCCGGCCGTTGATGCAGCCGCTTTGCCAGGCATCGCACTGGTCGCCATGCTTGACGCACGAATCGCACGGGCGCTGCAAGTCGCAGTTTCTCCCGGTCCGTGTACAGCACGAGCATTGGACAAAGGCCATGTTCTCGCCGATGCCGACTTTGGCCAGGTTGAAGAGGGGATATTCGATGCCATCGCGACTGTCTTTGCAGGCCAAGCCGAGCTGAGCACAGCGATCACACGCGTGGTGGAAGCAACTGGCATCGACCAGGCATTCGACCTCATCATCCCGACATCTGGTGCATTGTCGACGGTCGCCGCTGTCACTCTTGCACCCGATGTATATCTCGTCCTTGATGTTCATCTCCCACGATCTGGGGAGGGTCAGCCGTTCGGGCTTGGCGACGAGGCATCCGGCGGCGACGCACGCCAGGTTGCTGCTTTGGCAGTTGTGGCAGATGTTTCCCACAGACTTTTGGTCCAAGATCCAGTTGCACCAGGCCTTGCTGCCTTGCATCCTCTTGAGCTTGCAGCACTCGCACTGGGTGGGTGTCCAGGGGATGAGGCTGAACTCTCGATAGTCAGGCGGCTTGTCCAGCTTCACGGCCTTGATTGTGCAATTCCCGCTTCTGCAGTCCTTTGTTGCTGTACATCCGTAATTGATAGCGGGTGAGGCGTTGCATGGGACCTTGTACTCGCCGCTTGTCTTGAGCCTGGAGCACTGGTCGCAGGTCACCGGTTTATCCAGAGGATTAAATAGGCCGCACTGGCGGTAGACGACGACGGCCTTGTCTAGAAACTCTGGAGGTTGGCAGTGGTGGGTGTCGTCTGGATGTTCCGAGCGGTAGTCGGCGCAGTTCTGGCACTCAAGGATGTTCCCATTGTCGAGCCTTTGGTAGTTGCATTCCCTGATTTCGGCCATTTCTCGACCTTCTGTGTGGATTTGACAGAATAAGCATCTTGGCTGCGGTGACTGTTTTGACTTCTTCATTGGCCGGCCGTTGTCGAAGGCATCTCCATCGGCGTCATCGTCATAGGCGCCATCATATTCATCGCGGCAAGTTCTTTTGCTGGCCTTTTGACCGCCTGCAAGCGTCTCTTGTCGAGCAGAGCTGTTGGGTCCAGGTGCAAGACCGGCCATGTTGCTGAACTTTTCTGTCTGCACTCTAGAATACGATGCTGTGTTGGCGGCGGATATCAAACTTGAACGAAGGGCTCGCAGTCTAGGGGGAAGCATCTTGTCTATTATATAGTGCTCCCGTATCGTCTTCTCTCAGACTCGTAGCTGCCCCCCCCCCCCCCCCTTTTAACGCATACCGCCATCGAGGCTGCGACTTTCCGTTGAAAGTAGCGCCCAAGTGACGCGGCGGCAACGAATCGGCTTTGTCTGGTACATTGGACTGGCTACAGAGAGACGAGGTGTGGTGAGACAGGGAGTCTGTGGCTAGGCAGCGGTGGAAGAGAGAGGAGACGTTGGAATAAGAGATGGATCAACAAAATCAAATTAAACCCAATAGAAATAACCGCTGAGCTGAAGGGCGATGTGGAAACAAAGAAACTCGCGCGGACGCCTGATGACGGGAACGCCTGCGAGAACAAAGAAGACTTTATATTTAGAACGCGTGTCTGGTCAATAGAAAGCCAAGCAACCGGTCATGCTCACAGAACAGTTGCACAACTCCCGGATCCCAAAAGGCAGTAGTTGAAACAAGACTTACTTTCTACCCGTCGCAAACCAAAAGAGACGGCATGTACGCCGTCTAAATCGTTCTGTTTGAAACAGTCCAGCTCCATCAAGCGCTCAAACGATATCCTTTTTAAGAAACACCGACGGCACCAGAATCTCCGTGCCAGTCTCCTTGTCCACCCACTTGTACATGCCGTTGATGTAGCCGATGATGCCGTACCCCTGGCGCGTGTACCACTCCTCGTTGGAGCGGAAACTGGCTTTGTCGATTTCGGCACCGCGGATTTTGTTAAAGATGGCGATGCTCTCGGGCGTGGTCTGGAACTCCTTTGTTGCCGTGTCGAGAGCCATTGTGGTTGCGTTGAGAGGGGGGAGAGTGGCGAGATGCTCGATTTGATGCATTGCGGAGCGTCCGAAGCCGCCGGCCTGGATGGCCCTGATGATGGTGAGGATGAGGACGAGGACGAGGATGAGGTGGGAGAATGATTGGTGATTGGTGATTGGTGATTGGTAAAGGAGAAGGTGAGACGGGAAGTGATTGGTG
Organism: Trichoderma sp. TW21990_1; assembly: GCA_010015515.1. Classification (NCBI taxonomy): domain Eukaryota; kingdom Fungi; phylum Ascomycota; class Sordariomycetes; order Hypocreales; family Hypocreaceae; genus Trichoderma; species Trichoderma sp. TW21990_1. Next base: position 1,292,899 of record ML974118.1, read on the forward strand.
GCAATGAGATTGAGATGAGAGTCGGTTGGTGATGACGATGAGAATGAGAACAAGCCTACAAACTTACCATGAGATGTAGAGAGACTTGATCCAGACTGTCGACTGAGGCAGGGAAAACTGCTCGTTGCGGTCTGGGTACAAGTCAAGTGCAATATGGCCAATAGGGATGAAAGAGACCAATGTCGGCGTTCTAAAAGAGTTGCCTAGGGTTTCCGCCGTGTCGGCGATGGCTTCTTTTTCCTGAATACACGATGAGTACATGTATATTTCCTTGGTCCTTTTTGAGGTATGTGTATCTCTTATCTGACTTACATTGGGAAACCGTTCAACGTGCTTCGCCAGAAAGTCCTCCTTCTCAGGCAACTCATCGTTGATTTTCTGCCACAACCTCTCATCAGCTCTCCATTCTCATGCCTCTCCCTCAATTCTCACAACTCACAATCCAATACAGATACTTCTTCCCCTCGCGCACTTTCCCCTTCCACTCCTCAATCAGGTCCTGGTCCCACGAGCACGCCACGCGCTGCTGGTACAATCGCGTGCACTGCGTCTCGCTGTTAGGATCAAAGGGAATGAGGTCGGCCGAGCCGTGTTTCGGCGAGCCGATGAATTCTTGTGGTGACATGTTCTTTGTTTTGCTGTTGTGTGTCTCGAGCCTCGCTGCTGTGTAATGTAACCAGTGGCTCAGAGAAAAAATTAAAAAAAATAAAGAAAACCCCCTTTGTCTTGATTTTGTGTAACTGAGTATTGAACGTCTGATGAGTTGGGGGGAAAAAAAAGAGAAAAAGGACATTGGATGCAAATTATATTATCCACGGAACAACTAAAATGACTCTTTCGGCGTTAAAACTCACCCACCCCCCAAGAGCCAGTCTTCAAATCTCACTCCAATCTCGTAATTCGTATAGTTCCAAACCAATTCCACCCAAGAAAAGAAACAGACACCAAACGCCAACCCACCCCAAAACTCCGTCGTCTTTTAGCCTCCCAAATACGGACGCGCCCTCTCTGTCTTTCTTCCCCATTATTTTGTCTTCTGACTCATGCACGCCTCTCTCAGGCTAAACTTCATTCAGAACCTCCCCCGTCTTATCATTGGTGAAGAGAGGCCGGGAGCTGAGTTTTGTTCATCATTCGAGGCACTGCCGCTTCTTGCGGTTAGGTCTTACGCAGAGAAATAGCCCGAGCTGCAGATACAAAGAAATCGACTTTGTTAATGTGTTTGCGCATGTAGGAAGAAACGGAATTCTGCATCCTCTTTGATTGCCTTTTTTGTGTGATCTTGTAGCCGTTCGTTGTGAGGCAAGGAGGCTCGCGCCTTGCAGGCTCTCGTATGCATAATCCCGCGTATCTCTTTCTTTGATAGACTGCAGATTTTCCATCCATTCATTCAAAGGTGATGCCCGGCGGCGTTAGACATGCGGATTGCGACATGTAAGTCTCTTGTAGGTAGTTATGCACTCTGTATATGTTATCATTATGTCGATATTCTACTATTATCTCGGGATAATACTGCTTTAAAGGCCACTGGACCGACATCAGCGTTGCTACTTGATATATTTGGTATTATTCCTACTCTCCTCGTCTACATGTTATTGGTAAAAATATATGTCTCTATCCACTGTAATATTCGCATATTCGCATGGTCGGCCTCCCCATGGAACAACCCAGATTTCCTCCTTCCAATGATTCCTCAGCTCCGAATGCCCGTCCATCAGCAAAACGTTGAATCGTCGATCCCTTGCTTCAATGGTGCACTCTCTTCTTTTCTTGGCCCTTCCTTGACTCCGCGCCCGAACTCCAGCCTCGCGTCCTCTCTTACAATCCCGCCCTCCATTAACATTGTGCCTTCTGAAACATACACGCTTTCGTAGCCTCGCCCTACATTGTTCCCAGGTCGGATTCGCATTGGCGGCACCACTGCTATGCCTATCACTGCTCCCATTTGCTTCACCTCACCCAACCCTCATTGGTCTTGCTGTCAAATGATATTTATATTCATTTTCAACTTTTCTCTCTCTCTTTCTCTCTCGCTTCATATCTGTAATTCATCCTTGGATCCACTTCATCCGGCAAACTGGAACCTGGTTGCTTCGAGCTGTCCGAGGCCGTCTCGAGGGGCTACGTTGCGGCGTCGATAAGTGTTGGTAAAATCTTGCAGCAGCACCCTCACATGTCGGATGCCGCCCGCCTCGTTTACCGCAAGTCGCTCCTTGATCTTGGCCATAAGCCTGTTTGCTTCTTCCGGGGATACAGTGCCCTGGGGCAATAACTGAATAGTGCGCGAGACCCATTCCGTCGTCTCCACGGGCAAAAGCTCGAAGAGACTTAACAAAACGCCACTACCGTCCGCGAAGCAATCCCGTGGGAATGTGATCATCATGCCCGCCATGGATTGCTTAACCAGGTTTTCGCCATGGCTGGCGAGGAGGTTCTTAACAATGGTCCTGATTTCAGCCGCAGTCGCTTCTGGCAGGCCCTCACTGCTGGCCGGGTTGTCGCCACCATATGACAACAGATCCCTCAAGAAGTGAAGCGTGGAAGAAAGAGGATCCCGCTGCTCCAGCGTCAACGCGTAGATGGAGGCCTCGAAGATGGGCACCAAGAGTGGGGATGGTATGAGCTTCTGAGGATAGTACAGGAGCGCATCAATGAGCAGTCTGAAGAAGTCGTCAATCACGTCTGGCAGCTCCTTTGGCTGCAGTTCGGTCATGACTCTTAGGAATGTCGTCATTTGCGCTTCAAAGAACGAGTAAATGTTTTCAGTTATCGTTGGGTCCACATGTTCCCGGGCCTCGGAGAACTCTCGTAGAATGGCAGATGTGACCCATAGGAAGCAACCCTCCCTGGAAACATTAAAGCCGTTGGCCAATTTGTTTGCCATGTCCGCTAGCATGGGTGCAATGGCCGTGCGATAGGAAATAACCATGTTTCTCCAGCACCTGCATACTCTCTCGCAAATAGGAGAAAACGTGAGGAAGTTGTCCAGGACGGTAGACAAAATAGGGAAGATCTCCTGCCAGTACTTGACTGCGGGATTCTCCTCTCCTGGATTAACTAATGGCATCACGTTCTGGACAAAAATGGTGATGAGCTGTAGGTGATCTTTTATTGAGAAAAAAAAAAAAAAAGTCAGCAAAACTAGCTAGAACCGCAGGACAACTGGGAGAAGAGAGAATTGGGGGGGGATGGGGGGTTGGAAATCATTACCTGCTACGGCCAATTTGCCCTCGTCTGTGGTCGCATGGTTTGCCTTTGTCATCAGCCTTTGGACTAGTGGATCGCAGTACGTCTTGAGCAGGCGATACGTCTCGGAAACGGGCTGAACAGCGAGGACATTGGAAACGCCCTCGGTGACTTCTTCCTTGCTGAGATCCGGGAGCTTATCCAGGACCTGGTCGTAGAATGTCTGAAGCTGCAGAACTTGGCCGCTGAGAAGATGCTTGCAGTCGGTGCAGAAGAACTTGAGCGACAGCGCCGCCGCGCGGTTGATCTCTCGCGAGTCGGACTGGAACGAGTTGACAATGTAGTTGAACTGAGCCTCCAAGTACTCGGGGTGCGCCGCCGTCCACTCCGTATAGCGTCCGAGCACCATGATGGTAGCAAAGCGAAGCTTCTCGTGGCTGGGCATCTGCACCAGCAGGGGCATCAGCTGAGGGAGAACGATGTCCTCATCCTTGTCCACCATGCGGCCGAGGGCGCGCATCGCGAACAGCGGAGCCTCGAGCTCCTGCCAATGCGGCACTGCTGCTTCGGTGGCCTGGCCAGCGTACTTTTGCGTCCACAGCTGGATGGCATGAAGCACCTTTGTGAGGCACTCAGTGACGCCCATAACTTCACAGCAGTCCTTGAGCGTGTCGCCCATCTGGTGTCGGAACTCGCGAAATTTCTCCTCTTGCTCACGGTCTCCGTCAAACAGGTCCGTTTCGCTTCCAGACTCCGGCCGCGGGTATTGCAAATGCAAGAGGAGAATATCCACAAGCTTGGAGTAGACATCGACCAGCTCCAATCTCCCTTGGATGTATCTTTCCAGGACCAGGTATTGCTTCAGCTCATACCAAAAGTTGAAGGTGTGCTCGATAACCTCTCGATCCTTGTCTCGGGCAGCGCATTCGAGGACAGCGTCAACGAGGGGCCGGAATTGTGTCGGCTGTCGTGCAATGGCAACCACCCAGCTCTCGGCTGCGGTTGCCAGGACCTTGGTTAGAGATTTCAACGCCTCGGTATCCTCTTCTTCGACGAGGGTAGCGATGCGTGGCGCCAGGCTGATGATTCGGGGGAACAAGGTCTGGATGATATCTTGAGATTCGTCGACATCGCCCGTCTCTCTGAGCATCGTGCTTAGACACTCTGCAGCCTCTTGACTGCACCCATCAGACGTAATCCCATGGAAAATTGCTTCCAGAAGCGGCGAGTTAGCGATAGTAGCCACGGGGACTTCGCGAAGCCAGGATGTGATGCATTCCATCAGGAGTGGGTTTTGGGATGCGGCGGCTAGAGAAATTCACCTGTCAGTCTTTTTTTCCTCCTTTCAATGTGATAGATCGGCCAAGGGGGTAAGAAAAAAAAAAAAACAAGGGATAAAATAACTTACGTGAGGACTGTGAATAATTGATGAGAAGCTGCACGACTTGGTCTGCATTATCTCCCAGCAATGCTTGAGTCCGTAATGCAAGGTCTTCTTCCTATTTCCAAACAATTAGATTTGTTCTTCGAGGGTGACTACCGACCGGCCGAAAGGGTGATCGATGAGGGCCAAATGCCGCGCCGTTTTTTTTTTAGAGTATCGCAATCCACGTACAGACAAGGTAATTTTTCGACCTTCAGTCACCTCCTCGGGAAGGACTCGTAAAAAGTCGAGAATGCAAGCATGGCTCTCGGGGCTGTCGCTTAGGGACTGGACAACGGAGGGGAGCACATCGTTCCAATCCTTCATTTGGATCGCCAGGATGGCCAGACACACACACAGCTGGACTCGGATGGGTTTTGGTCCGGCGGCGTAGTGCTTCAAAAGGAGTAGAATCTGATTTCGAAGGGCAGGCAGCTCGTTCGGAGGCACCTGAGTGATGAGATCATACGTGATCTAGTCCTGTCAGTAGTGTGCAGACAAAGCGCAGGGTAAGAAGAAAATATAACAACCTTGCCACGAAGTGTGATGGCGGCGAAGAGTGTCGCCTCGGGCTCGGCCTTGGATTGGAGAATCCCAATTACTGTCCCCCACGAGTCCTTCTATGGACCAGATGGGTGGTGGTGGTTAGCAAGCTATACCAAGCTGAGAGGTGGTACACAACAGGACCAGGCGGATTACCGATTTCTGGAACCGCTCCAAGTATTCATGCGCCTTCTTCTTTGCTTCCTGCTCCCCACTTCGCATCGTCATGACGGCGCCTAAGACGTCCGTAGGCGCAAAGGCCTCCTGCGTGCCATTTGTGGCCATCTCGGGCGCAAAGAAGAGAGGCGGCTGGGAGCTCAGGGAAGAGGCGATTTCGACAGAGTCTTTTCAGCGCGAACTTGAGTAGTCGAGGAGCGGGCAGCGCTCACGAGCCAGCGTTGACGTGCTGGAGGAGAAGACAATCGTGAGCTGAATGCCGGGTCAAGATACTGGGCCAGGCCACGAGATGACGAGATCAAGAGAGGGAGCGAGAGGGACAGAGAGAGGGACAGAAGAAGGAAGCAACAGTGGCCTGGAGCGCTGAGGAGGCTTACAAGAACCGCAGACTGCTGGCTTTGGGTCTGGATGACTGGCTCCAGGCAAAATCATGGAAGTCGGCCTTGCCTTGGTCGAAGTGGCATGGCTCCTCAGAGGCTTGAATTGGCGGGGCAAATGTGCTGGAGAAGCTCTGGGAGCCGCGGTTTTTCCGCTTCCGGGCTTGTGGGGGTACCTAGCAGGTACCTGGTCACTCCCGCAGCAGAGCGAGGCGAGCTTTGTACTGCCAAAGAACGAGTGCGAGATGTATGGAACAATGGATTCGTCATTGTTTAGATTCTATGTCGTGTCCTTAATTAGACTCAAAGCCACGGATTGTAGTTCAGCGACTCAAAGGATTTGATAGGGAATTTGAAGAAAAGGGCGTTCAAGCAGATGGATCTACAGAACTGGACCGCTTTGTGAATCTCCGATTAGGACGATGGTATGACAGCGTCGTGTATACTTAATAGCTATAATATATCTAACTAGTAGCAAAGATACCTCAATCCAATGCGGCCTTCTTCCACCTCGACCAGACAAACGACGCCCTATCTTCAAGATTCTCGACTGAACGTGGAATTATCTGGTACGGTATTCCTTCACTCTCCAGCATGCGAGAGAATTCCTTATCATACTCCACCCAATCCTTTACATCTCGTGGCATGAGTCGGACCCCGTCATTTACAAGCCAGGCTTCCACAGTTTCGCAGACAAACACCAACGACTGTGCCATGCGGTCCCGCAACTCTTGCCAATAATTAGACGAGGTCATGAGCTTTACTGCCTTGCTTCCAATATGGCGGGATGCGTATATGAGGGGATCCAGACCTGACCGATCCGATAGAATCCAAGAATTCCTGGCCAAGGCCTCGCGCTCGCTGTTGAATTGAGCTTCCAGTATAAGCGCCTGTAGCTGCAGGCAACGGTCAGGATCTGATGTGATATCGCTGGCTATAAATCCATGAATCTTCAGCACAGAGCGGGCGACCTCCCTGACGACGATGGGGGGCGCGGTGTGGAATAAGTCGGCAAAGGAGCTTTCTAAGGCGTTGACGAGAGAAGTTTTGCCCGTGCATTGTGCGCCGATGATGTAGATGTTCTTCAGCTTGAAGTTTTGCGGCACGCTGATTGTTCCCATTGTGTTCAAATATCTTGCCCTTGAAGGCGACATGGGTGAAAAGCGTGGAAAGGTCTGGAACGAGAGAGCTATTGGCGGATACAAATCTATATAGAGATTGCGGCGAAAACTAATGCGGGAGGCCTTCGATACACTGCATGTACGTATCACCAATTCCTCAGGCAAATGCGGAGAAAATGTCGCGTAATCAACCACAATCCCCCTCCTCGGATACCTGCGTTGAAGGGGATGTTTTGCTTCCCCCATCGAACCAGCAGTATAATCTCGCCCAAGTGAATGCGGGTGAAATATTTAAACCTAACTTTGAAAACATTCTCCTCTTTGGGAAATTTTAGACCATTCACAGCACTTGCAGCATTGAAAAAGAGGACACTAGCTGCAAATTTATAAAGATGCCTCCAGCCTCGTCTAACCCCAAGTCCTTTAAACATGTTCTACTCAACAAGATTTCGCTTGATGACGAAAAATGGGCATTCCAGGTCCCACGGCTTCCCACTGCCGAAGCGACGAACGCGTTGAAGCTCATCAAAATGGTCAGCCTCTCGACCAAAAACTCTCAACACTGCCTCGAGCTCCACTACGGCCCTGTAGACATGAATCGTGCCATTCAAGATGTGCCTCTGGATAGGTATCTTGTTGTATCACTGGCTGAATTTCGCTCCCTCAAAGGCACCAGCCCTTCGTCTTCGTCAGAGGGAGCGCCAGATAAAGTGATACAACCGACTACTTTCAGAGAATGTTCCGATTACGCAGTCAGATTTCTTCGCTCAGGCATCACTATACAAGGAGTTCACTACAACTTCTACGGCCACAGCAATAGCCAACTCAAGTCTCGGACCTGCTATCTCCGCGCAGCCTCCAAAGAGGAGATTAGCCAGAAAGTGGAGGCATTGGGCGACTTTACAAAGATGAAGACGGTAGCCAAAAAAGCAAAGCGGATTGGATTGCTGTTTTCAGTCGCTCGTGCAGCGATGCATGTTGATCCGAAAAAGGTTGAGGATATCCCAGATATCGAATTGGGGGACTTTATCTTCACGGATGGCTGTGGGTTGATTGCGCCGGGACTTGCCAGCCAACTGTCCAGGCGCATAAAGATTGCATTTCGCAATATGAGATACACGCCTTCTGTCTTTCAGATACGATATCGAGGATATAAAGGCGTCGTGACTCTAGATCCAACCATGGCAAAAGGGGGACCCTGGCTCAAAATGAGAAAATCGATGAAGAAGTTTAGCGGAGGCGACGACTTGTCCTTTTCGGTCGTAGAATACTCAAAGGTAAAGTAATTTCATGGCGTTATTTACCATGATGTGAATTTACTCTCAATCCTTGATACTAACCGCCTCATGCAACGGTAGCCATATGTATTTGGACATCTCAACGACGAGGTGGTTGTGCTTCTCTATGCTCTAGGCATCAGCCGGCAGACTCTCCTTCGCAAACAACAAGAGCACTTCGACTTCCTCGCCGAAGCATATCGAGACCCGCGAGTTGCCTTTAGAATTCTCTGCCATTTGAATATGCCAGAAGTTGCCGAGCGGGTCATTATCGATTCGTTAGACGCCGTACGACCAACAATTAACAAACTCATCAATGCTGAATATGACAAGATGCTAAACAAGCGCGACGAACAAAAGTGTCGTATTCTTATCCCAAAGTCAAGGCTCCTATTTGGTGTTTGCGATGCCTGGGGAGTCTTGAAACCGGGCCAGTGTGCCGTCAAAGTCACCATGGATGGGGATGGACAGCCCTACGCATTGAAAGGCACGAAAGTCTTAGTAACGAGGAATCCCTGCTTGCATCCAGGCGATCTCCAAAAACTCGATGTTGTAGAGAGGCCTGAGCTTGCACACTTGGTCGACTGCATTGTCTTTCCTACAACCGGACGACGACCAACGGCGGACATGATGTCGGGAGGTGATCTAGACGGCGACACTTTCTTTGTGACATGGGATCTGGATATTATCCCATCGACTATATCCCAAGCGGCACACTATCCAGGAGTCCGCGAACCTTTGAGATTCTCGCCAATTACAGATGATGATCGTTTACTCTACTTTGCCAAATACACAAACGCATCGCTCGGTCGTGTCAAGAATCTCTATCTAAAGTGGGCGAGGGCTACTAATGCCATGAGCCCCGAGTGTCAAGAACTCAATCGGCTTTTCTCTCAGTGCGTGGACGGCAATCGTATCAAAGACGACCAGCTCAAGAAATTCGAGAAGCCGCCGGAACTAGATGCAGAAGCGCCCCCCTTCGTTCTCGATGAGCTTCACGATGCAGCCAAAGAAATCATCGTAAAGCAAAAGAACATGGACCGGAGCCACATGGATAATATGGAAGGGTATACTTTTGAGGGGATTCAGCTGCTGCTGTGTAGAGATGATTTTGCCATTTCCGAGGCTGAACTAATCAGGATGGCAGTGAGATGGTGTAGGAGGACAAACACCTCTTTCTACCATTTGATGCACATGTTTGACCTGAATTCTCTAAATTCAGAAGACAAGGCGTGGGTTTTGGCACAAGTGCCTGCTTACAGCGATGCCCCAAGCCTAGTTCTCAACGCCCTCAGCTCCTCAAGCTTGGTCACCGAGGCAGAACTGAAGCATTTCCATCTCAACTATCCAGGCCTTCATTGGAAACGCGTCTACACATCCGAGCAAGACCGATTAGCCACCTTCCTAGAAGCAGCATGCAGAAATCTCGAGCTGTTTCATAAAAAGCTCATCATCTTTCGGCCAGATGATCGACTGACATTGGCCATGTACGTGCCGCAAAAGATCACGCCGGCAGATGACTTTGTGGTCGGCAACAAGGTCAGGTTGTTTGCGTTCCCACACTCTCAGGGGAGAGAGATGCAAAGCCGGCTTTCTCTGCCGACGAAGAAGGAGTATCGGCTTTTTTGCGACGAAAACAGGCTGCAGCTGTTTGATCGCACCGTGGGGAATACCTGGGTGTTTATTGGTCGTGGAGGATCAAACGATAGGAGCTATCGGAATGCGGCCACGGAACAAGATCGCCGGAGAGCAAGACAGGAGACTCTTGCGAATGGAACCAACTTTGATTTCAGAGCGAGTATTGCGTTGGACAAGTTCAGTAGGAACCTGCAGAGCCACATGGGGAGGCTACAGAGGCAGGGCATTTTGGCCGCGGTAAGTTCTTTTCAATTAGGTACTTTAAGAAGCGCGCTGCCGTCCAGAAGTGCTGACAATTTCTTCGTATTGAAGGAGATTTATATCATCAGCAATCGAGATGTCAGTTCGATGCGCAACCTTGACCTGTGGGAGGACTACATTGGCACAGAGAAAGTCCTGCCCCTGTTCCCCCGCGAGCCCAAAGAATACGATGTCCCAAAGCTTCAGGACGTGGATTGGTCCTTGGGCGCGCAGTCTCCTCTTGTGGTTGAAGTCGTAAGGAAAGGGAACCTGTCTGCTCTCCAAGACGTGTTGGATCCAGCGACTTTACAGCAGCTCTTCTTCTGGCTGGTGGAACATGAGCAGCGGGGGCTACTTACACGCTGCTTTGAACACCTGATTGCGAGTATCAAGAATGACAAAGTGATGGCTCCAGCGGATACTGTGCGTATCATGGCCAATTTCTTGCAGGTAATGCCCTACGTCTCAGCTACGTTTGCAAATCTGGGCTCGTGGAGAGAATTGCCAGAGGAACTGAGAGACGTTCTGCAAAATAGCAGCCACATGCTACTCCGCAGCATAATCCTGTCGGAAGCCGGATTTGGTGACCTTGTGTTGGCTCCGTTTCACACCATCCTGGACAACGTGGATTGGCTTTCACTGGCCTGGTTTTCCGACCTCGTCGAGTTGATTACGCTTACCGTTCATGCGTCGAGTACGGCACTGGATCTTCTCCTCGAAGGCTTTGATAGACATAGCTCCAGGCTATTGACTGGTCGACCAGCCGTTATTCAAAATTTTGTTCATAATATAATTGGCATTGCGGTGGAGCACATTGGAGCGGTGCAGGAAGAAGCGAAAAAGAGAGACGAGCTTCTCAACGTCCGAATCGCCAGCGACGAGAAAGAAACAGGCACGAGCACAAATCAAGCAGGAAATCTAGTCGAGGTGTCTTTCCGAATGGATGCCATTGGCGGCACACCGATATCCAATACTCATGTGCGACTCATCGCAGCTAGTCCGCCAGCGAGCTCGATATTAGACAGGGTCTATTCGATGGACGGACTAGTTGTTGAGAGTAGATCGGGATTCGCCAAAATACTCTGCTTTCACCCGCCACCGTCTTACGTTGAAAGGTGCTCCTGGATGCTGGAAGAATGCGGCTTGTTTGTGACTGCAAAGACGATGTTGGATGCCGTGCGTGATCTTGCAACGTTTGAATATGCTAGTTGCGGAGTGCTTGACCAAATCATTGGGATTCAGCCTCAAGCTGCCGTCAGCACACCAGCCGTTACTAGTAATGCAATCGATGAAGGAGCACCAGCTTTGATTTCATCTGCAGCAGAGGCCTCGTTAAACCCGAGCCAAAAAGTCGCAGTAGAAGCAGCGCAAAAGAACAAACTCGTTTGTCTATGGGGTCCTCCAGGAACTGGCAAGACGCAAACCATCGTTGCAATCATCAGAAGGCTGCAGCTAGATCCCAATATCGGCAAGATACTCGTCACTGCCCCAACTCACAACGCCGTGGACAATGTCATGAGGAGATATCTCGGCCGAATCAGCCAAGAAGGCCTCTTACAGAACTCAAAGATGGCCCCCTTGCGCGTGGCGACAGAAGTCCGAAAAGTCGGCGAGGATCTACGAAAGTACACATGCGATGCATTGGCAGGCCAAGAAGTATACTCAAGCCACGCTGCCATGCGCCAGGCCAAGCAGCGTGTCAAGGCTGCCGGAATCATCTTCACGACGTGCATCGGAGCTGGATTAGGTTTGCTAAGAGACCAGGTGTTTGATACCGTGATTGTCGATGAAGCATCGCAGCAGACGGAGCCCGCTTCGCTTGTGCCATTGGCAAAGGGATGCGAAAAGGCAATTCTCGTGGGTGACCACGTTCAGCTGAGGCCGACTGTGCAGAACATCGCGCTGGCGCTCGATTTCGACGTCTCACTGTTTGAGAGACTTTATACTCGACAAGGAGCTACACCGGACATGGTCAAGGTGATGCTGGACACGCAGTATCGGATGCATCCCTCCATATGCAGCTTCATTTCGAAGGAGTTTTATGAGGGAAAGCTACTGTCTGGGCTTAGGGATCAAGATAGACCGATGCCATCTTCATCCTTCCCTTGGCCAACCCCCACGACTACCAATGACTCGGCTTTTGTCCCTCGGATGATCTTTGTCGAGTGCACTGGAAGGGAAGATTTGGGCCACAAGTCCAAATCAAACAAAGAGCAGGCGGACCTGTGCCTCGCGATTTGCAAACTCCTACGCACGGCCAAAGCTGCGTCCTCGACTGAAATAGATGCCAAGGGTGTGCAGACAGCCAATAATGATACATCCATCGCCGTGTTGACACCATATTCACGGCAATCCGAGATTCTCCAACGATTGCTTTCCGGAATCCCAAACGTTGAAGTTTCAAGCATTGACGGCTTCCAAGGGCGCGAAGCCGACATTGTCATCTTCGTCACTGTCCGCTGCAACGAGAGCCGAGAGATTGGGTTCCTCAAGGACCTGCGTCGGATGAACGTGGCTCTCACCAGGGCCAAGTTTGGCATGATTGTTGTGGGGAACAAGGCGACGCTGACGGGCGGGAGAGAGGAGGAGGAGAGTACGGGGATGTGGAGGAGGTTTACGGACCAACTTTCTAGTATTGTTCTTTGAGATTTCCGTACATCAGGTTGCATGAAGCAGCAGACTCATAAGGGAAATTGACCAAGATTTTCGTGAACGAAGGGACTGCGTCACTAGGATACATATCGTAGCGAAAGTGTATTCACAGGGGGTGTTGATCAATTAGCAAATGACATAACATGGTATCAAGATGCGCTTATTGATTGAGCGTCGGGTGAAAGTTGAATCTCGCCATTGCCCAGTATCAAGCCGTGGAGCTTCCTGTCATACTGACCCATGGGTACCGGCTCATCCGTCTCCGGATTGAGAAGCTGCTCCTTGAGAGCCAGCCCGTAGAAGCGCAGTACAGGTCCATTGGCAGCTTCATCGTGAGGTTTCGCAGCCAAGTACCTATTCAAGAAGAAGTCGTAGAAGCCCTTGCCGTGGCCGAGTCTTCTAACACATCCCTCACCATCGGTATCAAAAGCCACGCCAGGCATGAGAATCAGATCCAACGTGGATTGCTCTGCTTTGTGCCCATCTGGTCCATCAAGGATACGCTGCCGCAGATGGACGGTAGCCGGGTCTATGCTAGGAATCCCCCAAGAGTCTCTCTGCAGGCGGTCGTAATCCTGAACATCTTGAAGCTGAACCATGTCCATTACGCGCGCCGGAGTTCCGGGCTCGTCTAGGGGCGACTTGTGCAGATATGGGACAAAGACTTGCTTTCCAGCGTTTAGAGCATGGCGAACAATGGCGTCCGTCTGGATCTCGCCGGTGGGCATGGAGAGGTATACGCTGATGCGGCTGGCGTCTTGGTAGGGCTTGAAGGTTTTGAGTGTCTCAAATATTGTGCTGCCTGGAAGAAGAAGTGTCAATTTTCTCAAATAAAAAGAAATATACTGGTGCTCGTCGGGTCCGTCATACTTTGAGCGAGGACAGAATCCTGAGAGACTGAGGAGAGTCTCTGCTTGAGCAGCCGCCTGAGCTGCTGCTTGGCGGTGGCCAATGGAGAGGCCATAATGAAGGCAGCTGCAAAAAGCCCCGAAATTGGCAGTAAACTAGAGAGCTGCAAAGACAGCGTGAAGCCTGACGATGAGTGAGATGAAAGCCTTGTTGGAAATCTGGTGAGCGCCGATGGCGGGGAGAATCATCGGGATCGGAGGTCCGTGATCCGGCAGCCGGGATTCCGTTTTGTGTACATGTAGGCAGAAATGGTTTAAAAAGTCAAAGGCCCGAAGCAGGCCAGCGTGACACTAAAAGGCGCGGCTCGGGCCATGGAAGTGGAATTATACGCATCTGCATGCATGATGACGGCGATTTGTTACACGGCATTTTTTTCGAGCTGAGCTGAGCTGAGCCGAGCTGAAGATTTTCTGTGTAGCCCGAGAGGCTGGATGTCTAGGCACCAGCGTGTGGGAGAACAGATGGCAGATGCACATTTGCTAAGTATTTCTAAGATTCAATCAGTGTGAGACAGCTTTATGCTATATTGCTATACAGCATGTATTATTTAGTCCTTTCTACGCCATCCGATCCTCTTCCAGTCCAAGCTGAGCGTTGTCTCATATTGTGGTGCCACCGATCCTTCAGGACCCCATTCGTCCAAGGTCGGATAAAGACCATCATGGATGGAAAAAAAAAGACGGTGATTCATCTCTCCATCCTTGCTGCATGTAAACGAGACAAATAGCAGCCGCTAAAGACATTGCAGTTGCAAATCAAGCCGCGCCGATTGGGCTACCAGGCAAAGGATCTAATTTGAGATAGATTGCCGGTATGACTAACTTGGACTGCACTGCTATAACCGGAACCTTTGACTGCATCACTAGCCAGATTGTGGGTGGCACTCTGCATGCAAGCGGACGGATAGGCGCCAATTCATGCAAGGAGAGTCCCAAAGAGGCCACGACAGCCGGAGCAGACGAAAGAGAGCTTTGAGTTTGGGGATTGGGCCCAGGTCAAGTCGAGCAACAGCGTCTTGGTACTGAATCCTTCCATAGATATCAATCAATTGGTCTCTCAGCCTCTCAGCCCCTCGGCCCCCAAATTGTGCCGGTTACAGCGCTCGCATTAGTGCATCCTCCCGCTATAATCCTCCTCGCGCTGGAAATTTTCGGCCCACCTCCTCCCCCACCATCACCATTGCGATCCGCCCTTTTACAACCGCCCCGCCATGGGTCGAGCCCGCAAATCCAGCAATTCCAGGACTTCAAGCTCGCCGGCCAGCGATTCGTTTCCGCAGCATGGCGTTGCGTTGCAGAATCTGGCGCCAGCAAAAGGATCAGCAGCAGCAGTAGCGCCAGCAGCGCCAGCAGCGGCACCAGCCGTCACTTCCCCTCCTCCCGCTGTGTCAGTCCCGGCCTCAGCCTCAGCCTCTGTCTCAGTCTCGCTCTCAACCCCAGGCATCCCCGTCCCACAGCCGCAATCCCGTCCCCATTCCCGGTCTTCGATTGCTTCGACTACTTCATCTCTTTCTCTCCCCCCTCCTCTCCCTCGCTCTAACCAGCATGATTGCTCTTCTGGGCTTGACGAGGCTGTAGCCCAGCCTGCTGCGTCTGCTGTCATGGCCTCTTCCAGCAATGCCTCCAGTAGGGCGACGAGAACGACAGCTTCAGCAACAGCAACAGCAACGCCGCCGCTGCTCTACGCCGATGGCCGTCGATCCGAATCGTCGCCCTACGGCTCAACGGCCATGACCCCGATCCGCAGCCAATCCCCCTCTGGCTCCGGCTCCGGCTCCGATTCCAGCGATCGCCGCCTTCGCCTCGCCCGCTCGAACAGCCGGAGCGGCGTCTCCAGACGATCCTTTGCTTCTCGGCGCTCGTCTCGCAGGTCAGGGAGCTTCGATGGCGCAGCGCTGGTCTCCGGTGTCGAGGGCCGGTTCGGCATGCCCGAGGCTCTTCTGTCAACTGTCGTGCTCGACGACGACATCTCCGAGGACGGGCCGCTGCTCGACGACTCCGAGGCCTCTTCGTCGACCGAGATCCCGGACCTAGACGCCGACGAGAACTCGCCCAACGAAGCCGTTCGAGCTTCCGTGTCGCCAATTGACGATACGACGCTGTCCATAAACACGCCGCGCATGTGGTGCTTGTCCATCCTCTTCTCCATCCTTGGCTCCTCCACCAACCTGTTTTTTTCTTTGAGATACCCCAGCGTTGCCATTACTCCCGTCATTGCGCTGTTGCTCGTCCACCCTCTGGGCCATCTATGGGACTATTTGTTGAAGCGGTCGTGTGACCCCGAGGAGGAGTTCACCGATGGTGTACGGACCGCCGTCATATCGCATAGTCACGACGGTGACGGCCAAAAGAAGCCGCTCGACTCGCTTCGTCTGTGGCTCGCCCAGGGCAGATGGAACGAAAAAGAACACACCTGCGTCTACGTGAGCAGCAATGTTGCCTTTGGCTTCGCCTTCGCCACGGATGTCATCGTCGAGCAGACGCAGTTCTACAACCAAGAGGCGCCCATCGTCTACCAGCTGCTCCTGACGATATCAACGCAGATCCTCGGCTATGGCTTCGCGGGAATGGCTCGCCGCTTCTTGGTCCGCCCCAGCGGCATGGTGTGGCCCGGCACCCTCATGTCCGCCGCCATGTTTTCCACCCTCCACAAGCAAGAGAACAAGCCGGCCAATGGCTGGACTATCAGCCGCTGGAAGTTCTTCTACATCATCTGGTCCTGCGCCTCGGCGTTTTACTTCTTGCCGGGTCTCCTGATGCCCGCTCTCAGCTACTTCAACGTCATTACCTGGTTTGCTCCCAAGAGCGTCGTCATCGCAAACCTATTCGGTGTCTCCTCTGGCCTTGGACTCTTCCCAATGACCTTTGACTGGGCCCAGGTCACATATGTCGGCTCACCTCTCCTGGTGCCCTTTTGGGCTGCCATGAATGTCATTGGCGGCCTCGCCATCGTCATGTGGATCATCGCACCGTTGTTCTACTACAGCAATGTACTCTACTCTTCTTACATGCCTATTCTTTCTGCCGCCGTCTTCGACAACACGGGCAAAGTTTACGACGTCAGCAAGATTCTCACTCCAGACTTTCTCTTCGACAGGAAAGCATACTCAAACTACAGCCGCGTGTTCCTACCCGTCACGTATATGCTCAGCTACGGCGTTCAGTTCGCCGGCCTCGCCGCTCTCTTGACGCACACTCTGTGCTGGCACGGTCAAGACATCTGGCACACATGGAAGAAGTCCCTAGTCGAGGCGAGAGGACAAGGCAAAGAAGGCTATCATCAAGTCTCTGACTCTCCCGACCCTTCCTCAGCCACGGCCGCACAGCCAACAGAGACCCCCCGTGCATCATTGTCGGGATCCCACATCGAAGGCCTGATGAGCCACGAGGATATCCACAGCCGCCTTATGAAGCGCTACAAAGATGCCCCCCTTAGCTGGTACTTTGCCATATTTGTCTCCATGGCCGCAATCGGTATCTTTGTCGTTGAATAGTAAGCCATCTCTTCGCAATGACCCCCTTTCCCCTTGTCAAAGTTGCTGCTCACCCCCCTCATCATCCTCCAGCTATCCCGTCCATCTCCCCTGGTACGGCCTCCTCCTCGCCCTGGCCATCGGCGCCATCTTCTTCATCCCCAACGGCATCATCATGGCCATCACCAACCAGCACAGCAGCATCTACCTCATCTGCCAGCTCATCTGCGGCGTCGCCTTCCCCGGCCGCCCCATCGCCAACATGGTCTTCGTCACGTACGGCTACATCTCGTCGGCCCAGGGCATCAAGTTCGCCTCGGACCTCAAGCTCGGCCACTACATGAAGATCCCGCCGCGCATCATGTTCCTCGTCCAGATCGTCGCCACGCTCGTCTCGTCCGTCACCCAGATCGGCGTCCTCAACTGGATGTTCGCCAACGTCCGCGGCATCTGCACGCCCGACGCCGTCAACGGCTTCACCTGCCCCATCGCCCGCGTCCACTTCAACGGCTCGATCCTCTGGGGCGTCGTCGGCCCCGGCGAGTTCTTCGGCCCCGCCGCAATCTACCGCTCCCTCGTCTGGTGCTTCCCGCTCGGCGCCCTGCTGCCCATCCCCCTCTGGCTCTACAGCCGCCGCAAGAAGCACAGCCTCATCCGCAAGGTCAACCTGCCCGTCATCTTCGGCGCCATGGGCTGGATCCCGCCCGCCACCGGCCTCAACTTCTCCGTCTGGGCCCTCGTCTGCTTCTTCTTCAACTACCTCGTCAAGCGCCGCGCCAGCGCCTGGTGGAGCAAGTACACCATGACCCTCAGCGCCGCCCTCGACTCGGGCCTCGCCTTTGGCATCGTCATCGTCTTCTTCGTCTTTGTATACCCCGGCTGGATGAAGGGCTTTAGCTGGTGGGGGACCGAGGTCTACAAGCAGGGCTGCGATTGGCAGGCTTGCTCGTTTAGAACCGTTCAAGAGGGGGAGCATTTCGGACCTGATTCTTGGTGACGCGGTTGATCAACATGTCCAATAACTTTTACTCGCCACAGACTTGATCTTTCTTGGATATATACACATTCTCGTCTGTCTGCGACATTCTACATGTCATACACATAACTACTCTGCTGCTACTTACAATGTTTTGACGATATCAATGACAAATTCCCTATAGAACTCACCAAATCTTAATTTAAAAACGCCTCCTTATATAATCAGTGCATCAAATCATAGACTTATCTAGTAGATTAAAACACAAACGCAAAAAGAGAAAATTACAAGACCATCTATCAGCATAGGTAGTTGCTCATGACTCTTTTTTTCTTTTTCTTTTTCTTTTTCTTTTTTCTTTTTTTTTTTTTTTTCAAAATTTTGAAATTTGCTTTCTTGTGGCGTACAAGTGTAAATTACTATACAGCGCAGTTTCGCCCTCTCCTTTCCTCGCCCAAGAAAATATTTCTATGCCATTGCTTCTCACCCGACCTCATATAATGCCCTTTTTTTTATTTATTTACTGCCTTGTTTATTGCTCCGCTTGCCATTCGGGGTTCTATACACACACAAAGATGTTAGCCAAAACATTCCACAAACAGTCAAACCAAAGGGAGTTATAAAGTTATCAAAGTTGAGGGGAGCAGCTCACCTTTCGCAAAATCACCACGCCTTCCAGGAGAGTGCTGTTCAGGCTAATGTACTCCTCATCCTCCAGCTCTGCTCGATCACCATAGCTTAGCACCACTGGCGTGCTCTGCGTCTGCCAACCAGTAATCGTCTTGGGCCGACCAGCCTGGCCGACAACATCCACCGCCTGACCAACGCGAACGTTGACTTTCAAGAGGTTCAAGTCCTCGTCCACGGTAACAAGGAACCTGGGGTGCATGGCGGGAACGAGGAAGTAGAGGAGGTAGTGCGAGTTGGAGGCGATAAAGTCCTTGGGGTCAAGCATGGCAATGATGGTCGTCAGCAGGCCTGCAGTTGAGACGGGGGAGAGCACCTGTCTGTCGGAGTGAAATGGGTTCAGGGAGAGCGTTCCCTTGCCCATGTGCAAGAGACCCTGTGCAATGCGGACCATGAACAGGGCGTCTTGGTCTCGGTGGTAGTAGCTTGCAAGCTGTCGAAGCAGCTGAGCCAATCGAGCGTTGTTGGTGCCCGCACCCAGCATACCCATGGCGAAGATGGCATTGATGGCCACTTCGGGATCATTGTCGTGGCTGTATCTTGAGAGCGTGTCGTAGACCTTCATCTGCGGGTTGCTTGGGCTAATCAAGCCCATAGCCAGGGGCACGGCTTTGCGAATGTTGGCTTCGCCGTAGTGCATGAGATGGCCAAACTGCCTCAGAACCATCTCCTGACCAATGTCTTCTCCCATGGACACAAGTGCAATGCCCAGAACCGCATACGCCTGCAGAAGCTCGTCGCCCTTCTTATCATCTGACTCCTCTTGATGCTCGTTGCAGATGTGCAAAAGTTCCTGGATCTTCAGGACAGCACCAGTGCCGGCCCAAGCGCAAATCTCGGCCAGAACAGCTGTAGGCTTGGACATGGGGTGATCCACAGCTTTGAGCGTCTCCAAAATAACATCCACCTCTTCCTGACGACCAAAGAAAAGCAATCCCAGGCCAAGAGCCAGGAACCTCGTCCACTTGTCAGTCAACTGGTTCTTGCGCTCCTCGTCCATCAAGGTTGTCACGATAGCCTCGCTCACTTCGGGGTGAGATGTGCCAATAGCAATGAGACCACAAGCCAACGCCGCCATGGCCGAAATCTGCATGTCCTCCTTAGAGTCGACAATCATAGGCATGATCAGATCAATGACATCCTCCTTGTTGGAGCCGGCATAAGCCAGTCCAAGGCCCATCAGGCAACCAGTGCGAACAAGGGGGTTTTCATGATGCAGTTTGTCAGCGTCTCCCAGGAGTGCAATGGTTGGCTCGGATTCCAGCCGAACACCAGAGTTCATAATACCAATAGCAAGCATGGAACCGGCCGTGATCTCAGGCTCCGAGGCATAAGTGTATCTGTCGACACTATCGAGGCCGTTCTCGATATCCCACATCAACAGGGTACCGAGGGAGGCAACAGTTGACATCATGCCCTCGCCCTTGGTCTTCCACACCCAAGCCTCCTTCTGCGACTCGACGAGCATCATCTTGTCGTTGCCGAACCCGGCATTGACAAACGCATTAACAAAGGCAGCGGCAAGGTTGTGCCTGGCAGAGTCCAAGTTTGTCATTCCGGCTACTCGACTGCTTTCCAAATGGCTCTTGTAGATATCCTCAGTGGACTTGGGGTCGAGGATGTTGAGTTCCTTGCCCAGAGCCTTGAAATACCCCGACAGCTTGATGTTATGTAGGCACTCGAATAACTCCTGGTCATCACTCTCGCCATCTTCAACCATGGGCATGACAATCTTCTGGCGTGAAATCAAAAAGGCCAGCTGTCTCTTGAGTATGGGATCTTCCGCCTTGTCGAAGTCTTCCTGGAGCAGGTCAATATCGTGTAATCGAATGGCAAGAATAACAGCTTGGGTGAACTGCTTGTGGGTGATGTAGATGTCGTGGGCGACACGGAGGAAGGTCTCGTTGTCGGGATATGTCAACAAGTTCACCATGGTGACCATGTACAGGCACACTCTGGGGTAGGAGTTCTCGTCGACAAATTTGCTAATCTCCTCAATGATTTCCAGCTCGCTCATCAGATCCACAGCATCGGCCTCCTGGTTGCTCTTGATGAAGAGCGGCACCAGAATCAGCGCCAGGTCGACGAGGTCCTTGGTGGGCTCGTCGGCCGTAATGCGCTTGCTGTACACCTCGCCGATCTCGAGAGCCAAGTGCCGGACGTATTCGTGGCCCCATGAACCAATGTCGGTCGTGGGGGCCAAGAGTCGGTACTTGAGTGTGTCTTGTCTGTCCTCGTCGGAGAAGGTCATGCCAATAACCGACAGGACATCGGCTAGTGATACCTTGTTCTCGTCGCTGGGCCACTCATCGTACAGCTTGGTCAGGGTCTCGTAGTGTGGTCGGAGAAACTTGAGTGGCTTCGGTACTGCTGTCATGGACGATGTGGACGTCTTGATGGCACTCTTCATCATCTCAAGGGCGGATTTGTAAAGGGAACTATCGGATTCCTAGAGGCAAACAGATGAGCTTCCATAACTTCCTCAGACAAACGCACAGCTGCCCCTCTCTTGTCTTCCCCTCCTCTCGTTTTGTGTATCCGGCAGTACTCACTGTTAAACGCTCCACCATCATGTCTAGCTCGCTCTTGAGCTGCTGGTCCTCTTCATTGAGCTCCTCTTCGGCAGCTGGTACTCCTCAAGTCAGCCATTGTAGAGAAAGCCACGGCATGTCGTGGTCCCAAGGGAGTGGGGTATTTACCATCCTTCTTGTCGTCCTCCTTCTTGCCGTTCGCGACAGCCTTGTCATCTTTGACATCATCCACGGCCTTGCCCTTCCCCTTATCAGCAGCCGCCGCCGGCTTTGGCAAATCGCTGTCCTGGGCCATGGTGACGTAGAGAGATTAGGCGTCTATGATGGAAACCCCCCCAGCAGAGACGTCGGGGGCGAGGATGGATTAATGCGGAGGAAGTGGAAAAAAGGTCGTTGACAGGCGAGAATTGCACAGTATCGGAGCCCCGGGGAGGTTGAGCAGGTCGAAGTTGCGGGCGGAATCGAGTGGAAGTGCTGATGGAGACTTGCTTGGTAAAGCTCTGGCTCTGGGCTGGGTTGAAGCACTACTCTCAACAGCTGCCCATGGGCTATTACGCGAGGCGCTGCCGCCTACAGAACGAGCTACGTACTCTGAACCCCAGCCTTATGATCACGTGCCACGGTCCCCGGAAACGGCTCTAGGATGAATTAGAGCTAGCCGCAGCGACGCCCAGCTCTCTGTATGTATGTACCTATGTACCGTACCTATCGATAAGATCTTGGTCAATTTTCTTTCCATCATGGTTGTTTGCTGCTTGGTACATAGAGACTGGACCCCACCAACTGATTAAGTTGAAGCAAGACAAGATACTCGCATATGAGATCTTGAAGTTTTTTTTTTTTTCTTTTTTTGCCTACTCAACTCCAACTCCAACAAAAATATTGAAAAAGGCCCATCATATTCAGTCCCATCCGCAGAGTACATAGCCAGCCATGAAGTTGGACACCAGAGCAATGCGCCATCTGGCGTCCGAAGACTGGCGAGTCCTCACAGCAGTACGCCCAACTCCTTCTATACAATATCCATACCAAAAGTTGCTAACCATGTATCTCCCTCGCTATCAACAGGTCGAAATGGGTAGCAAGAACCACGAGATCGTTCCCACCCCCCTCATAGAAAAGTTGGCCCGCCTCCGAGGCGGCGCAAGCGGCGTCCACAAGAGCATATCAGCCCTCGCCAAGGTCGGCCTCATCGCCCGCGTCAAGGAGGCCAAATACGACGGATACCGCCTGACGTACGGAGGCCTCGACTATCTGGCGCTGCACACCCACGCCAGTCGCAAAGATGTCTACAGCGTCGGTAACCGAATCGGCGTGGGGAAAGAGAGCGACATCATGGTGGTCGCCGATCACTCTGGCAAGCAGTGCGTGCTCAAGATCCATCGCCTGGGACGAATATCTTTCCGGACAGTCAAATCAAACCGAGACTACCTAAAGAACCGCAATGCCCAGTCGTGGATGTATCTCTCAAGGCTTGCCGCCATGAAGGAATACGCCTTCATGAATGCGCTTCACGAGGAGGGCTTTCCTGTACCAGTGCCGCTGGCGCAATCCAGACATACCATCGTCATGTCCCTGATAGACGCATTCCCTCTCCGACAAATCAGCGAGGTCCCCGACCCGGCCTCGCTCTACGCAGACCTCATCTCCCTCATCCTACGCCTAGCAAGCCATGGTCTGATCCACGGCGATTACAACGAGTTCAACATCCTGATCAAGGAGATTAAATCAACAGGCGAGGATGGTAAGGAGTCTATAACGCTCGAGCCAGTTATTATCGACTTTCCACAGATGGTTTCTATGGAGCATGTCAATGCCGAGATGTATTTTGATCGAGATGTAAACTGCATTAAGCGTTTCTTTTCACGGCGATTCCATTTCACACCCACGCAACCGGGACCGTTTTTCAAGGACGCAAAGAAGACCGTTGGAAAGGGCGGTCTGAAGAGGTTAGATGCTACTGTTGAAGCATCTGGTTTCACCAAGAAAATGTTGAAAGATCTTGAAGCGGCCATCAAAGAGAAGGAGACGGTCAAAGAGGGCCAAGAAGGGGCAGATGAGGATGAGGACGACTACGATGAGGATGGCGATGAAGATAGTGAAGAAGAGGAAGAGGGCGATGATGACGGCTCTCAGGCAGACGATTACGAGGGAGAAGGAAGACAAGAAGCCCTTTTGAGTGGTGGACTCTCCGAGGGTCTCTTGGGCGATGAGCCAGCCATAGACAAGGCCAACAGTGAAATGGCCAAATTAGCAGTATAGTCCTTGGCTCATTGAATAAACAAGAATTGACATTATCAAGCAAAATTCCCTTCTGTTTACGGTTCCTTGTTAAAAAAAAATCCTACTAAAAGAAAATGAAGACATGACAAAAAAGTTCTCAATTTGTGATGGAATGATGCTTCATCATTGTGTGTAAAAACGATACTAACGCCACCCATTTTTGCCGCAGCCTGCCATTACCTAGACTCTAAAGTACAACGCACATAAAATGAACCCTTCGCACAATCCGATCCCACGTCTATCTCCAGACCTAGAACATGTTTTCCACCGTGGTGCTAAAAACTACCGTGACTGTTGGGGTAAGTGGTCCCAAAAAAGTCCAGAACAAGTAGTGGTAGAGATGTAGAACCAGTCGGCTTCATATTATGGCACAAACGTGCAGAAGAAAAATGAAAGGGACAAAAAACCGCAAAAGAATAAAGACGACATGGTTATTTACTGCGAGTCCTTCTTCGAGGCCTCCTTCTTGACCGAGGGGGACGGCTGGATGTTCTCCTTGCCGGCGCTGGCGACAACGGCTGGGTCCGCTCGAATCGTAACACTCTCATCGCACTCAGACGTGGTGGGAGTCGAAATCGTAGCGTCCGCGCTCGTAGTCGCCCTGCCGAAAGAGTTAGAATTTAGCAAAAATGCTTCGTTTGTATGCGTACGCAGACTGTGCACGAGGCACCGAGCTTCGCGTTTCGTCAAGCGACGAGGAGGACAAGCCGCTGTGAGATGTCAGTGGCAAGGCAAGGTCAACCCCAAAATCAGAAGCAAACCTTCGGGACTGGGGAAGATTGCGTCGCCAGTGGGCTTGCTGGTTGTACAAAGCAGGGTTCAGGCCAACGAGAGGAGTGCCGTAGGCGCCAATGTTGTATTCATTGGTGCGGAACTGACGACGTTCGGCAGTGACTCGCTTGAGCTCCTTCTGGGCGGGAGTATCGGCATATCGAATGTTCATGGGAAGACCCTCTTCGCCGATGCCGATGCCGTTGAACTTGCGAACGATCTCATCGCAGATTTCGCGAGTGTCAAAGCTAGACCGTGTCAGGAGGCAAAGGAAGTTGGGAGGGTCGACATGGTCTTGAAGAAACCTACCGAGCAAAACCGACGCCACGACTGTTTCCCATGCTGTCGCGAAGGATCTTGCTAGACTGGATGTGGTATCCAAGGAAGATGGTGGCAAGTTCCTAGGTCAGAGTCAGCTACACAAACTGCGAGAGAGAGGCCATGTAAATTGGCGCACCATCTCATTCAGGCTCTTGGGCAGGTTGGAGATGTATAGGTTGGTTGAACCCTCATCGCCCTCCGCTTTGAGTCGAGAATTAAACGACTCCTGGAAATAGTCAGCTTGGACACCTACAGCGATGGCAGGGAAGAAAAAAGAGAGGTTAAGTCATACCCGGGCAAAGCCAATCTCGTAGCCGAGACGGTGAAAGGCCCGAATGCACAACTCAGAGTCGCGAACGTCGTAGAACTTGGCGAAACCAAATCTATTACCAGTCAATATCAAGGATAGAACGAAGCGCGTTACGGGGAGCGGAGGGCCTACCCCTTGCAAGCACCAGTGTTGGTGTCGATGATGGCCTTGGACGTCTCAACAGCACCAAAGCGAGAAGTGAAATGGTAGAGAAGCTCGTCATCGGTGGTGGGATGGAGACCTCGAATGTACACATTGCGGTTGCCAGGGATGCGATTCTCCAAGCTTTGTTCAAGAGTCTTCATCTGGCCCGGTGGAGTGAAGACAGCTGGGACCGCCTTGGGAATGGCTGGGTCCTTCTTCAGAAGTTCATCAATGGTGCGATCCGAAATGACCATTGGGATAGGCTTCACGGCCTCAATTGGCGCAAGGCCCGTGGCATTAGGAGACGGGGTCGTGTATGAAGACCGATCAAGGCTGGCGACACGAGGAGGATAGTCGCGGACGATGGAAAAGGCACCGCCGTAGTACGGGGTAGCCGGGGCGGACTCCGTAGTAGAGTAAGAACCGCGACGATTCTCAAGTCCTGGAACGTCCGAGTGACCACGATCGGCACGAGGCTGGGCGGTACCAGGGCGGCCAGGGGTAAAGGGCACAAGCGGCATCGAAAGGCCAACATAGGAGGCACCATAGCCACCTGCGGCACCTGGGTAATTAAGATAGGGGTTCTCATTAGAATGGCCAAGACCCATAGGTTGGGCGGTCGGCACAGGCGTCAGGACGAACTGGCTGTCCGAGTTGACCATGAATGCATGGCCTGGTCCCATTGGGACAGGAGCAGCATTGCTAGGCATGCTCAAGCTGCCGAGGGTCAATCCGTTGAAGTGATTAATAAGGCTGCCGGGATCAGCAGCTGCGTGAGCGGCTCGTCCGGAGTAATAAGGATTAGCAAGACCACCGTTGGCTTCCATTTTGGAGTCGGCAACAGAGTGAAGATGGTAAGACATGTGGTTGCCTATCGTAGTCATGGTCAATGATGTGCAGCAACGTAAAACGGGTTTGAAGAAGAGATGTCAAATAGCATGATTGAAGGACATCCAAGACTTGGGATGGAGTGCACCGAGATGAGCGGTGGCGAGAAGCCAGTGATAGAAAACAGCAAGTCCGGGTCGAGAGGAGTAGGAGGTGTGTTGGAAGATTGACCGGGTGGTAGTGATGCAAATGATGGAGTTGAAAAGGAGACAACTTACCCAAAGAACAGCAGATCGGTCACAATGGTGATCGAAGAAATGACAAATGATTCGACTGTACGACGAAAATCTGGAATCAATTGATGAGTTAGAAGAATGTACCAAAGAAGAACGTAGTAGTGTAGAAGTAGCTGCTATGTGTAAAACTGAATTGAGAGAGGGGGAGGTGAATATCGAGCAGCTTGGCGAAGAGTGGGGAAACGAGAGGAGAAAAGTGAGAAGGCAAACGGAGGATGGCTTGGCAGAAAAGGAGATGGGAGTGTATTTCATCCACCAGCTGGCAGATGAAGGGCTGGAGAAGTGAAAATTCAGTCAAGCAAACGGAAACAAATGCGAAGGCAAGCAGAAGGGCAGGTGGCGGAACGACTATCCAAAGACTTGCTCACCTTACCCAGCCTTGGGGTTACGTGGTGTTGCAGACAATGAAGCTCGGGGTGCCAGCGATGGCAAATGGTGCTACCAAGACAATTGATTGAGATGAAGCGAGAGTAATTAAGATAGAACAAGCTATCAAGCAAGATGAAGTCTCAAAGAGATTCGGTCGAAGCAGAAAGCTGCAGAGAGTGACGAGGACTGTGAGATGTGATGCTGTGAGGAAAAGGAAAAGGAAGAAGAGAAGAGAGAGGAGAGAGAAGAGAGTCGGAGAAGTAGGCGGAGGCGTAGACGAGGACTTACCTAAGCTTTGCAGAAAAGGAAGCTGCAACAAAATCTATGTGCCCAAGAAGAGGAAGGAGTCGTGATGATAAGCTATGCGAGGCTGCCGACGCCGGTGCTGGTGCAGGCGTGATGGCGGCGAGATTAAAGGCTGGAATTTCCAAAGAGCCAAGAAAGACGCGTGTGAGGGAGGGAGAAATGGCCAGCAGGCGAGAAGAAGCGAGAGATGACGAAATACTCGCCGAGCTGACTTGGCAGGCCAGGCTGGACAACTGCCAGCTGCGTCGACTTGCGGCTGCCAGGTGTCTGCCACCGCAGATGGACTTGCGTTCGAGTCTTGGACAGGTATCTGCCTGTGTCTCGATGGTCTATATGGCAGGCTTGAGAGGTTAGTTGATCTTTTTTTTCTTTTGATGTTGCAGAAAGCCCAGTATCTGTCTCTTTGTTTCTGTATTTCTGCAGGTACAGGCCCGGTACTGGTTAGGTATAGGATGTTGACGATGGACTAGGTAGATTCGCTTCTTCTCACAAGCGTTATCCCATGCGCTCCAACAAGCTCAGACGCAGGGGCTCTCCCCTCCCGATGCCAGAAGTCACTTCTGCACCTGTGCTCGTCCCTAGTAGCGATGCGGCGAGGGAGAGTTGATGTTATATGCGAAAGGAATGCAGAAGCACTCCTGTATGCCGGTAATATCTCCCGTCTTTGTCGACACCCGCACGTTGGCCTCTGAGCCAGCACGGTTTCCCGAACGTCCCTACAGGACAGTGTTCAACCGTTAAACAAAACCGACGCCGTTACTCCAAACATGCATTCCCAAATTCCAGAGGCCAGCAGACACACTCGAACGATGGGGGCATAGACTTTGTGACAGAATACTTAGCGGATGAGAGGTGATAAGGATACAGTCGAGTCTATAGAAGAGTATGCAAAACCGGTGAAAAGGATCACGGTATACCTTTGCCAGGCACAACCACCGCCGCGTTTCGCTCTAAGACGCACACCTCTTTATAAGAACCACGGGATTAGTGCTGCGTAATAAGGGTGGATGCAACGCCGTATTACTACAGCGAGACATCAGGTATCCCAACAGAGTGCGTCCCTCTTATACTGTAGCGATGCCGCCCACAGCAAGCGTCTTTCCTTTTTCTTTCCCCTCACTGTCAAACATGCGCGCACAGGCAGCCGTGGTTCACTATGCCCAGAGCCAAGGTCCGTTGGCCAACCGGATTCCTGGCCTTTCTGAAACCAGATCCATTCTTGGACGGGACGCAACCACCAGACTACACTACACGAAGGCCGCAAAGGGTTTCAAATCCACTCGCCCGAATTACCGTGCCTGTTAACCCCAGCAAGAAGCACAGGGCAGGCGGGAAGCTGGTTGAAATTTGCGTCAACTCGCAAGTCACTACTCCGCAGTTGGGAAGAATAAGATTCGGGTGGCTTTGGAGGTCCATTTTACCAAGACATGTTGTTTGCCTGACGGCCGATCCTGTGCTTGGACCGAGTGCGGAATGTCATGGTGCTTTTCATGGTGCTTGTCCAAGACCCTTTGGCTATTGTCTCCCACAAACACAGTGATTGCCTATGCTGTGTCTTCTGGCTTGAATAAAGTTTTTTGCTCATGGATTCCTCGCGCACGATGATAAGCGGGTGCCAACGCTACCTATGGATCTAACTTTGGTAGAGTATTTCCCATGAGGCTGATGGTAACTCCCTCCCTTCCTACCATGTCCTGATAAGGGAGCGTCTTTTATCCATGCCATCCGAACTGTCAATCTTTTAGACCATATTCTGTTTTTTTTTTTTTTTCTTCCCGAGTCGACTCGCAAGCAAGCAAGGAGGAGGGTGCAATTCCGCTTGTCTCCCTGGCCAACTAACAGCCAATCCAAGATAGCTCTGCTCCATACAGGACCAACCACGGCAGCTTCATAATTGCTTTTTTTTCCCTCTTGCCATGCCAAAACCTAATTTCACTATCAAGGGGTCACGAGCGCCACAAACATACTACGACCAAGACTATGGAGTACTAGGGGGAACAAAGACCCAAAAACATAGGGTACCTATCATTATCTCCATCTTACTTTGTAGTTGAACGGCTGACTAAGTGCCGTAATCATAGGTCGAGGTGAGACACTCTACGGAGTATCCAAGACAACTATCTCAAGTCAATGTTCGAGTTTGTAGACTTAATGCTGAGAACGACGATGCATGCGGCACAAGAACAATTTATGTCAAAATATGTAATGGTATTCTCGTAATCATCCCAGCCTGCACAAGTTATTGCACCAAGCCATACATATCCAAGCCATCCACCTCTATCTACCGGCCGGCCTACCCTTCCGCACAAACTATGAATAATTACCCAGGTTCATTAATACAATAAAACCTCTGTGCAGAAACGGACCCAGCCTTGCCTGATATAACCTCTAGATCCGATGCTCAGGTATTACGGATCCATCTAATGAAGAACAAATGTTAGATGTCGTGCATGGCTTCATAAACAAACGCCGGCGATGTGTGCTTCGCAGTCGAAATGACCCCCAGCCCCCTTCCCGACAAGAATTTATGCAAACTGATTTTCTTTTCTAAAGGGCGGGGACGTTTTTTTTTTTTTTTTTCCCTGCCCCGTATGGGTGTCCTCGAGAGAAAAAAATTGAATCATCTTGTGCCAGATGCAAATTTTATGACCAGACATCCTCCTGTAGAGAGTGCATCAGTTACCGTTTTTGTTCTCTGGTGGGGCTTTTACATGGGGGATGAGACATACCTGGTACTGGTTTGCTGCTCTCATGTTCTTGACAATCTCCTCTGCCTTGGACTCTGGCACGCCACGGCCTTCGGCAATGATTTGGGCCAGGACAGTGTTGACTTCACGGGCCATGTTGGCGGCGTCACCGCAGACATAGAAGAAGGCCTTTTGAGAAAGCAGGTCGCTGATCTCGGCGGCCCGCTCCTTGAGTCGGTGCTGAACGTAAACCTTTTGAGAAGTCTCTCGAGAAAAGGCAGTGACCAATTCAAACTTGTCGCCAAGGGCCTTCTTGTATTCCTATATGTCGCAATAAATGGTCAGTCGCTAAGAATCGGCTATCGGCAGGAGGAGAACATACCTCAAACTCAGACTCGTACATGAAATCCTCAGTGCTCTTACGGCAGCCGAAAAACAGAATGGTGCGACCAACGTTGATGCCTTCGCGTGCCTGTTGGGCTCGCTCCTGGATGAAGCCTCGGAAAGGAGCAACACCAGTTCCGGGGCCAATCATGATGATGGGCTTGGCAGGGTCGGACGGAAGCTTGAAGTTGGAGTGGCGGACGTGAACCGGGACGTGAATACCATCGTACCTGTTGCGGGGGCCATGCAGCTCATAGGTCAGACCGAAAGGCGAAGGTTCAGCATCTCCATTCTGCTTTTGCTTCAAGGCGAGCAGGTAGTTGGTGGCGACGCCGCGGAACGGGTCCTTTCGGCCAACAACCACGGACGACTCGATGACAGCGGTGACGGAAATCTTCTTGGGCTGAACGTGGGAAGAGGACGAGATGGAGTAGTAACGGGGCTGCAGCTTGTTCAG
Source organism: Trichoderma sp. TW21990_1 (assembly GCA_010015515.1). Classification (NCBI taxonomy): domain Eukaryota; kingdom Fungi; phylum Ascomycota; class Sordariomycetes; order Hypocreales; family Hypocreaceae; genus Trichoderma; species Trichoderma sp. TW21990_1. Next base: position 1,323,264 of record ML974118.1, read on the forward strand.
GCCTTCGATAAACGCAGAGAAGGGAATCTTGTCCCAAGTCTCTCCATTGCTGATGTGTTCCAGGAGACGAGCGATGTTCAAGAGCTGAGAAGCGGTCTTTTCATGGAAGTAGTCCTTGTCGCTACCCAGCTTGGTCATTTCGGCCTTGATCTCCTCGTTGGGAGCGAAAGCAGCCAGAGTGGAGACGAATTGACGAGAGACGGGAGCACCGATTTCCAAGTGGTAGCGGATGATGGCATCGAAAGTGGTTGGGGTCGGGAAGGGAACCTTGGCAGTGGGCTCGAGAGCCTTGACAGAGATGACTTGATCACGCTTGTCGGTAAGCCCAGTGACGCGTAGGAATCGGTCAACCTCATCACCGGCGTTGGTGGGCCAGATGGCAATGTGGTCACCGGTGGTGTACGAGAGGGTGGAGCCGCTGATGTCAATCTCAAGGTGGATGCAGTTCCTGTCCTTGACCTTGAACAGTTCGTAAGATTCAGAAATGGGAGCAATGTACGGGTTGTGAGCGTTGAAGGGACCCTTGGAGGCGCCTTCGAGGTGCATCTTGTTGGGCTCGCCCAGGTAGACTTCGGGGGATTGAGTAGTCAGACCCTCGCGATCGACAATGCCAAAGACGGGTTCGTAGACGGCCTCGCGCTCTTCCAAGCCCATTTGAGCAGCCAAAGCGGTCCACATGGGTTCCTTCCAAGCCAAAAAGTCCTCTTCCATAGTTCCAGCGCCATCGTCACCCTCGCCGGCGTCACCAATGCGGTGGCCGCCGTACTTGGTCAGGAGCCTGTCGACATCCCTCACCATGGAGTTGTAGTGTTCGTAGGTGTTGTTACCGAGACCGAAAGCGACGTAGTGGAGGTTGGCGAGAGGAGCGTCATCGCTGCCCTGGGAGAAGGCGACGTCTTCTCCGTTGATGAACTCGTAGAACTCGACGGCGTTGTCGGTGGGCTCGCCCTCGCCGTATGTGGCCATGACGAAGAAGGCGACCTTGTCCGCGGGCAGCGTATCCAGAGCGTCGAAATCGTACTCTTCCAGGTCGGCGACCATGGTCTCGAGGCCGAAGCGGCTCTTGCCCTCCTTTGCAAGGCGAGAGGCGTAGTCCTCAGCGGTGCCGGTCTGCGAGCCGTAGAAGATGATGCAGTTCTTGCCAGACTCCTCCATCTTCTCGACAAAGTTGCGCGTCTTGCCGGCCTTGGCGCCATTTCCGTTGAGGTAGGCCGGGCTGGCATAGGGATCCTTCTGCTTGGCCCAGAGCGTACCCTTTGTCAGGTAGGCGATGGTTCCCAGCAGGATGACGCCCAGGACCAGGATGTCCAACGTGTCCAGTTCCGCCATGGTGGCGGGGCTGCAGCAGCAACAGACGATGCTCTGCCTCTTCTCTTCTCTCGGTCAAGACGGGCGATTCCGGCGAATCAGCAAAGCGACACAAACAAAGCGAGAAAGCTGGTTGCTCGAAAGTGTCTCGCAGTCGGTCCCCCTTGCAGCAGCAAAAGTGTGGCCTTGTGTCGATTTAAGACTGGATCCGAATGGCGGTTTTGCGCGGCCTAGTCCGGAATAATTGCACGGGGAGGGGTTCGGCGAGAGATTGGGTGGGCCGTGGCGCGGAATAGAAAAAAAAAGAAACAAGTGTAGATAACAGTGAGAAGCCACGGCTTATGCTAACGTGTGCTTGGAATCGCCCTACTTTCTCAGCGGGCAAAAGTCAGCCCGAGGTCGTGTCCGGCCCTCGAGTAGAAGAAGGATGAAAGAAAAGCAAAAAATGCCTGGGCAAGTTTGGCCGAACCTGAGGGGGGGAACAGCCTCTTTTTCACATGATTCGAGTGCGGGAATCTGACTAGGCATCGCTCGACAACCTCAGCTTACTTTACTGTACGGAGTACGTGTATATCTAGAAGCAAGCAGGAATCCCGCCCCAGTGCCGGGTCCGCTCCGGCGACGGATTACGGAGTCGTAGTGCAGGCCGTGCAAATACGACATGCAGGTGCGAGAAGGAAGCGGCCATTCCTTGCGCAAGGCTATCTAGCCCGTGCATGCATTGCATCCTCTTACTAGCAGCGCTCCCTGTAGAGAGTCCCAGTCCCATCGAGACGCTGTCCTATCACAGACTCGCTGGTGATAAGAGGCCACGTTGTATCAGGCAAGCAAGACAGCATGTATAGTACCTGTATTATATAGTTAGTACCTGGTAGAAGGTAATACACATGACGTCGAATGAGATTTATGTAGGTAATATCAAGATCAACCGGTGTCAAAAGCACGGCAACAAGGCAATTATCAGCCCTACTATACAGCAACTTGCAGTACGAATCACAGACACTGTTCCCCCAAGAGCAAAAATGGAAGGAAAAGAAAACCGGCATAACCCAGCCTCGCCCAAGCCTGCTTGGATCAACCATGAGACATTTTTATCCCAACAGCCAGGACATTCCTGCACTGGCCGCATCTCAATTTCGTACCAGGCACACTCCTAGCGGGGCGAATGGCCTGAGATTGCGGAATTTCTTCATGTCGAGGAGAAATGACATGGAAAACCCGAGTACGGAGTACTATATGGAGTCCGAGGCGTCGCGGCGTCAGATCGACAGGTGGCACCACCAAGGTACGGGGCGTGTGCCTGTGTTTCTGGGGGATGGCCAAGTACCATGCAGGTACCTACCATCATAAGCCCTCGTACGAGTACGGAGTACGCGGTGATGTTCCGTGCCCTTGTTCCTAAATTCCGATACTGCATCGACAAGGCTGCCTCAGCAAGGTAATATACAGGTACTAGAGTACTACTACTACCTGTTTAGTAGGTTCTAGGTATTATACTACTGTTAGGTAGTACTATAGGTATTTATCGCCTACTAAGCCTTACATATACCATGATGGACATCTGTATCCCGGAGCTGAAAAGAATGAAACGATACAACCCGGACAAGGAGGGTTGAGGTAGTAGTAGTAGAAGCTGGTGGAAGCAATCAAACTCAATCGGCCAGCCGGGAGTGGATGTCGATGGCAAGAAGGGTTACACTTTATGCCCTCATGCGTGGACAGTAAGCCATGACTAGACCTGGCTGCAGATAGTATTAGCTGATCACCACACTGTCGAGATCCTTTTCGTCTTCCAGCTGCAGTTCGCTTGGCCCTGACCCGCCATGTCAGCTTGCTCGTGCACAATTGATATCAGGACAGGTGTTCAGACAGCCGCCGAACCCTGGACTGCATCTGCAATGGCACATCGCAGATTCGTAGTTAACGGGCTTTTGATCCGGAAACGAGCCCCTTGCTTGGCCTTTGCGCCTCCTCTTCCGAGACTTCGGTCTCGGACGCGCGCGTATTCGGGATGTCCGCGGAGACGAGGCTCCCGAGCTTCAGTCAGCCATCGACAGCTCTCCCAAGTTCACTGCCTACTAAGTAGCAACCAAAGGAACGCCCAACTGTCCAGATCAAGATGCTAGGGATAGTAACATGACGAAGATGGAGATCTGTCGGCTCCCCGCCAATTCTTCTTTGCCGATTCCGATTCCCCAAGAAATACGGCAAGTGCCGGCGCTTTGGTCCCGTCACTATTTGCTATAGGGCACGCGCCACTTAACGCCATCTAGGCCATTATACTATTATACCTTGCCGCATCTCGGTGCCGTGTCGTCGTCCAAGTCATCGGCATCGAGCTCGAAATCCGCGGCAACTGTGCTTCGTGATGACCATGCGGCACCCGGATGGCGGATGTGGGGATTCAGTCTCTCTCCCTTTCAGTCTCTCTCTCCCTAATTTCCCACCCCCTTCTTACTCTTCCCTTACATACCAAGTACTTCGCACAAGCACCAACACCGGAGAGAGAGTGCACACATACTATGTAAGATACTAAACCGACGCTTTTGCTGGGGTGTCCATGGGCCATGGCGTCTCAACCAGCAACCAAGGCGCTACCCTGGAGCAACTCCGCATTTTCACAGTCTCCCTTACATGACCTAACTGACATGGTCCAAATCACACCCACAAAAGAGAGAGAGAGAGAGAGAGAGAGAGAGAGAGAGAGATGGCTAAAAGAATGCTCAGAGGGAAAGGCAAGGGAGAGAAGAGAAAGAAAGAAAGGAAGGAAAAAAAAAAGACAACGCAACGAGACAAAGGACAATGCTATTCAGATTTTGACCTAGCTCCGCATCCCGGAGGACCCTTAATCCGCGGCCAATCGTCTGCCCCTCCCTTTATCACGGCCGCCGCTGATAGGACCGGCCAAAGGCCCTTGCAGCTCTTGCAAGACACCTTCTAAGCACAGGCGGCTGGGGGGAAAAAAAAAAGAAGCAAAGAGCCCAAGCCGGGCCCTATAAGGAATTAGTCTCGCTCGGGCAGCGTAACGGGGAGCCAGGCTAAATTGACTATCCTGCTGTGTTTCCCTGCTCTGTGCTCCCGGCTGCAGCCGTGTCATCGTACTGGCTGATAGCTCCAAGACTTGCTGTTTGGCGTCATCGTTGGAACAGCGCATGCTACCGTAGGCAGATGATGGGATTGGGCTGCGGTCCGATTCGATATGGGTGAGTAGAGCGAGATTCTGCTTCTGCCTCTGCCTCTGGTGCTGACGGCCAATCCCCGGTTGGTTGGTTGGTTGGTTGATTGATTTGTGGAAGCCGCATCAAATGGCGTTGCTTGTGTCTTTTGCGTCTTTGTCTCGACGGGCGCACCAAAAGCCTCGTTTTTCGTCAACGGGTAGTTGCTGACAGGTGAACGCGGCCAGTGCCATCGCAGTCGGCGCCGGACAATGCCCACGAGGCCGCCAAGTTCACGAGGCCGGCGGCGAGGCTCGATGAGGAATCCGACTGGGACCAGACATATCGCCCTCCTCCAGCCCTGGACCCAGCCTTGCGCCATCCTTCAGAGCCGGCCGACAAGACGACGCCTCTACCCTTGACTCTGACATCGCCGCGGACACTTGGGCCTCTCTCGCGATCCAGCGCCGTTGATCCGCCTCTTAGCTCGGCCAAGGTTACCTCGTATGGCCACCATCGCCAGACGTCCATCGTCCACGGCATCCAGCACTCGAGAAATGGCAGCGGCGCGAGCTCCTCGTCTAACCCACTCAGCCCCCAGATGATTGCAGCTGCTGGCTTGGGACTTGACCGGGTGGATTTGCAGACGGCCCTCGCACGCCTAGAGGGAGATGCTGCACCACCCAGGCCCATTGCTACACCGACTGGACAGCCGGCAAACCCCAACGATGGAACCTATCCGATGAAGCGATCGCCTTCCGGCAATGCCGTTACACCTCCGGGCGCGGCTCCTTCGCGAAGAGCAGAGAGAATGCATAGCAAGTCCAGGCGTGACCATCCATCACGGTCGTCCCGCCACCACCGAGACGAGCAGAAGACTGTGGGCGAATACGCCCTGCACGTGCTGTTTACTTCCGTGAGTCGAGCTGAAACAGACATGGCAATGCAATGTGCTAACATACATGGAACAGTTCATTGCTCAGGCAGAAGAGAAGCTGAACGAATGTATAACCACGCCGTTTGACCCGGAACCTCAGATTGACAAGATATGCGGCCCTGGCGTGGATCCGGCCTTCGACCAACTCATTGTTGCCCTTGGTCATATCGCGAGCCCTAAACCCAAAAACCTGATAGACTCGATGATGCTCTGGAGGAAGAGTAAAAGCGATGCCGCTAGCGAGGCGAGGATGCAGCTGCAACAGCTGCGAGGGGGTCAGCCAATGTCGCCAATGCTGCGCAGAAACACCGAACCTGTCCCGATTGGGCCGGTCATCTCTAATGGATCTGATAGTGGCCTCTCTGGAGGCAGTATGCTGGCCTCGAAGCAAGAGTTTGTAGCCCAGCAAGAGCGCCGCTCAACCGTTTCCATCTATATCCTCTGCCGCGTCCTGCTCGAGGTCATATGCCAGAGCAGCCTGGCGGCCATTACCCCAGAAGTAGAAGACAAGCTCGAGAGCATCATATTTGGTCAGCTCAAGATCGCGGATAGTGAACAGCTGCTGGCGTCGCCCCTGAAGATGGCCAATTGGAACCTTTTTGCACTGCTCCTTGGCCACATGAGCGAAATAAATTTTGCCGGGGTCACTAGGAGGTTTATTGAAGACCTCGACAACTCCCTAAATGAGCGTATGACCAAGAGTCCCACCTCTTTGACCGGCCGTGATGTCAATGAAGGAAAGATGGACCTTGTTCTGGGCGGTATGAAACACCTTCGCATCAAGATCTCACCCGAAGATGCCTGGGAACAATCGTGCGACTTCCTCGTCTCACTGGGCCGCCTTTACAGTAGATCTCATGGCCAAAGAGTGAAAACAGCCTTTTGCCAGATTATCGATCTGCTGCTGCTCGGCATTGCTTCCAAGGCGAGCAATAGCCACCTGATGCATCCCAAGTGGATGGAGGTCTTGGCAGCCATTGGGACGCGGCAGGCACAAATGTTTACGAAGCCGCGGCATTGGGCCGTCGCTTTCCCGCTCACGGCCACAATGCTTTGCGTCTCTTCGCCGGACAACTTTGGAGCCCAGTGGCTACAGTTGATCCTGCCTCTGCAGACAAAGGCAAAGGACCGACTGACGAAGCCGCTGTGTCTACAAGTCATATCTCGCTTGGTCTGGACCTATCTATACCGTACCAATGATACCTTTCAAAGTGTGGCGCGGAAGTTGGATGATGTTATCAAGCTGGTGCTTCCACCATCCAAGCGCAGCATTGTTGCGTCTGATGCCACCATCACAGAGCCTCTGATTCAGATAATTCGTATCATCGGGTTTAAATATCCCGAGTTCTGTTTCCGCACCATAATCTTCCCTCTCATCAATGCCGAGCTTTTCATTTCGAATAAAGAGCTCAAAGTGGAGCAGCTGGAACCGGACAGAATTGTGGTTGGCATCAGAGCCTTCTTGAGCATCATGTCGGATTTGGAAAAGGGGGAGCAAGGCAGGCCGCCGTTCCCCCAATTTTACGAATCGGGAACGACAGCATTAGCAGAGCGATTTCCAACATCACCCATGTTAGCACCGCCTCGCAGTGCTTCTATATCTGTATCAAGTTCTTCGACAATACGAGAGAGTCACGTTTCGCGTCCCGTCCTCACCCACGTACTGACAGACGGGGTTCGGGAGTACTACCTCAAGTTTTGTGAAATCCTTGGAAAGATCACCATTGTGTGCGACAACACGTTTGGTGGCCAGGCTGCCTTGGATGAAAAATTTGGCAGTCCCGGGCCCAAAACGCCAATCACAGAATCCTTTACCTTTTCTCGGCGAGATGAGCATCAAACTGCGGCAGACCAAAAGCAGGCGTTTTACGAGCTGCTGCATGTGGCCGTTCAAGCGCTCCCCCGCTGCCTCTCTGTCGATATACCCTTTAATTCCCTAATCAATCTTTTATGCACGGGCACTGCCCACGTCCAATACAACATTGCCGAATCTTCCGCCAACTCTTTAAAGGCAATTGCTCGCCAGTCCCGCGCGCAACAAGTCACCATGGGATTTGCACGCTTCATCTTTAATTTTGATGATAGATACTCAACCATGTCTGACGGCGGAATGCTTGGGGCTAATCATATTGAGAACACGCTGCGGCTCTATGTCGAACTCTTGAAAATATGGATAGAAGAGATCAGGCAGAAGACTAGAGACGCCGCCACTGCGAGCGAGTCCGATGATGGAGCTGAAAACCGAGCTCTGAAGCTGTCTAGCGTTTGGGCCGAAGTGGACCAGGCCGAGGCACATGGGCTGTTCTTCCTCTGTTCTCAGTCACGACGCGTTCGGTACTTTTCCATCACAGTCCTCCGTCTCATTACCGAGTTTGACAAGGCTCTTGGGAAAGACACATCGGAAGAAAAGGACTCGTTGAGGTTGATTAATGTCCTCGAGAATGACTCGTCTCAAGTGATGAACTTTGACGACGAGCACCTCTCCGTCGCTGAGCGTAGCAGACTTCAACGGGGCTTGCAGAATGGCAATGGCAAAGGCGCCCTCGTTGAGCTCTGTACCAGTGAGGTGACCTACGACACGACACTGTGGTTCAAGATATTCCCCAACTTGATGCGGATTGCTTATGAAAAATGCCCATTTGCGGTCACAATCTGTCGAGATCTCATCTGCAACCGTGTGCTTCAGATGTACAAGCCCATTGTCTTCTTGTCTGAACCTACAAGAGGCCCATATCACACTGGTGAGGGCATTCACAATAACCGTCCCGTGCCTCGATCACCCACTACTCAGCCGGAATCGATAGTGGAACAGTGGAAGCTATATCTAATCTTTGCATGCACCACTCTGGCAGATCCGGGGAGCGCGCCGCAGAGCATTCCAAAGGATGCCATTCAACACACGCGCAAGTCCTCCAAACCTGCTTCGGCTGATAAAATCGTGACGGCGAGAACTCTTTTCAAATACTTGATCCCTCTCTTGTCTGCCACATCGGCATCTGTACGGGATGCCGTCGTTGTTTCCATGGGATCAATCAATATTCACATATATCAGACCTTATTAGAAGAGCTCCAAGGCCAGGTGTCTCGCTGCAACGACGAAGCTCGTGCCAGAATCCACCAGCGAACAAACAGTAGCCCCCGCAGGAACCGCAAAATGGATCTTCTGAGAACAGAAATCACGCATGTGTTCAAACTGACTTCGCATTTCCTCAGGGATCCAGTGGTTTATCAGTCTGAGTTCTTCTTGAATACCTTGACTGGGTACGCCAAGGATCTCAAGCTATTCCTAATGGACGGAGAGGTGCAGATGGACTGGGAGTTCCAAAAGCTGCGAAGATATTACTGTGGACTCATGGAGTCGCTGTTCGAAGGAATCAACCGGACCAGCGACCCGACTCGTTGGATGACGTTTGAATCCCGTAAATCGGCATTTTCCCTCATGGAGGACTGGTGTGGATTCTCTCCCAACTTGAATGAGATTCGGGCTAGAGAAGACAATATGCGGCAGAACCTGATAGATCAGCAGTCCTTGGGCGAACGGGGTACGGCCACTGCGGCCATGGAAATTGAGAAACGCAACTTGAGGACTGCAGCCTTGAGCGCCATGTCTGCGTTGTGTGGCGGGCCTATCAGCTTAACGACAGAGAGCGGCGCCACGCTGCAGTTTGACATTCGCCGAATGCTTGCGTGGATTGAGGCCATTTTCAACTCGGGCAGCGACAAGATGAATGTCATAGGCAGGAGGGCCCTGAAGAATCTCGTGGTTCACAACAAAGAGTACCCGTATCTGCTGGAGCATTGCATCGCGCGTTGTTACCTGGCAGATGTTCCCAAGGTTCTTGAGAGCTACTTCATGGTTACTGTTGAAGTACTGCAAGACCACAGCGACTACCCTTGCCCCTTCTGGAAGCTTCTTGCGCTGTGCCTGTTTATGCTTGGGAACGATCAAAGCGAAATCAGGTCCAAGTCGTCAACTGTGCTGCGGATTCTGGAGACTCGGCAACAAAGAAACTCCAAAATTCAAGACTTTGATATCAGCATCTCAGACAAAACGCAGGCTGTGTACAAATTGGCCCAGTTTGAGATTTCAAAGCGACTTGCCAACCATTATACGGAACTCGCCTTTCACGTCATTTCTGAGTTTACCTTGTACTTTAAAGACCTTCAGCCGGCAGCACAGCGAAATGTCGTTGCGGTTGTTTTGCCCTGGATCCAGGCTATTGAGCTGACGCTGGATCCGAATGGAGGCCCTACGGCGCAATCCTACGTGCTTTTGGCAAACCTGTTGGAAATCACAATCAAATCAGGGGGCGCGCTTCACAATGAAGTCCAGGCCCTGTGGCAAGCCCTTGCTACCGGACCGCATCTCGGGAATGTGCGTCTCGTGTTAGATTTCATCATGCAGCTGTGTCTCGAGCGGCGCGAACAGAATTTTGTCGAGTACGCCAAACAGATTGTCGTCTTCCTTTCCACATCTAACAGCGCGCCTGGTGTCAAAGTTGTCGAGTTTCTGCTGATGCAGATCAACCCGAAAGCTATGGTCCCCATTGAGAAGAGGGAGCTATCACAGGCGCCGCCTGACACTAGCAGCCTGCCATACTGTGCAGATTTGGCAGAAGCCCTTCCTGTGGGCACAAAGCAGGCTGGATTTTCTCTGGGTCAGCTGTCACTGATTTTGCTCGTGGATCTCATGGTGTCTCCGGTCCACCTCACCCAGGAGAGCGTCCCGCTCTTACTGCATGTTGTTACCGTGCTTTGGGATCACTATACGCCATTGGTTCAGGAGCAGGCTCGCGAGATGCTGGTGCATCTCATCCACGAACTGGTCATGTCTCGCATTGATGATCAAACGGACCCTCATCACAAGGAATCGATAGAAGAACTGATAGATTTAGTTCGTCGGCATGATCGGTCCGTCGTGTGGAGCTACGAAGACAGCAACGGAAAAGTCAATGATCATGAGAACAAAGTCCCCCCAAGCATGGAATATCTCACAAATGAAGTCGTAAGAACCTTTGAGGTGTCATTCCCGGGAATCAAGGAACAATGGGGTAGGCTGTCGTTGACTTGGGCTACCTCGTGCCCAGTTAGACATTTGGCATGCCGCTCATTCCAAATCTTCCGATGTGTCCTGACATCCCTGGACCAGTACATGCTTGGAGATATGCTTGCCCGCCTTTCAAACACGATTGCGGACGAGGACCCTGAAATTCAAGCATTCTCTATGGAGATCCTGACAACTCTCAAGACACTCATCGTCAAATTGGACTCTGAGAAGCTCATCACCTTCCCGCAGCTGTTCTGGACGACATGCGCATGCTTGGACTCTATTAACGAGCGTGAATTCCTCGAAGCGGTAGAGATGCTGGACGAACTGATTGGCAAAGTCGACTTTAGAGCCCCGAATGTGAGGAGGCTGATTGCAGATGGACAACCAAGCAGGTGGGAAGGCCAGTTTGAAGGGCTGCACACTTTGCTTCACAAGGGCTTACGATCGTCGCTCTGTTGGCAGCCGACTCTTGATATTATGGATAAGCTTGTCATGCTCCCTGGCGATGGCCTCATTGGAGACGATAACCGGCTATTCTTTGGTTTGCTGGCCAACTTTCCACGTTTTCTGGACGAGCTAGAACGCGGTGGTCTCAGCCCCGAGGCATCAAATACGGCCAAGATACTCCTCGCCGAGTCCGATAGGCAGGGCCTCGAAGGCATTGGGCTTGTTCTAGACGGCTTGATTTCCGACCAGTTCCAAACTGCCGAGGATTTCATGAACCAGCTCTTTGGAGCCCTTCGCGATTTTTACCTGCCGCACATGGAGTTTAAGATGATAACCTTTTTGATTGGGCTGCTTACCAACTCGCTCTCCTGGGTCAAGGTCCAGACCATGCGTATACTGTGCCTCGTTATTCCAGATATCGATATGCGCAACCCGGAGATTGCAGTTCACGGCTCTGATCTCATATCCCCGCTATTGCGCCTTTTGCAGTCCGAGTTTTGCATGGGGGCTCTCGAGGTGTTGGATAACATCATGACCATGTCTGGAAGCCACATGGATAAGCAGCATCTGAGAATGAGCATGGCTCGCTTGACATCTAAAGCCGTGCGGAAGGAGTACGAGCGCGCTCAGAGCCTCTTTGGCATTCCGGAGCTGTCTGGATGGGCCATTCCAGTTCCCGCTCGTAAGACGGAGGCCACAAGAGCCAATATCCACGCCGCCTTCTACATGTGCCAAAGCGCCGAGGGCTCATCAACTGAAGCCACCCCCACCGCGGAGGTCGAGTTCCATTCAGAAGACTTCCCCTATGGATACTTTGACACCTTGGAACGGACGGAAACGATGCTGTCTGATGAGGCGCGTGTGGATGTTCACCCAGGCGATCTCGTCACGAAGCTGGACAGCCTTGATGACTTTTTTGACGAGCCTGCAAGTCCTCACACGGATGACGATGGACGTTCATCTCTCACAATTACTGAATTTACTCCCGAGTCGTATGAGACAGGAACAGAGTTATACGACGAACAGATACTGCCAATTCTGCACGAAGCGTCCACGAACAACACGTCGTTTCAAAACGGGTTTGTCGATCGACCCGCGGCAGTCTTTTCTCGAGAGCATGCTGCCAATACAATGACCCCGGGGGCATTCACAGTTGGTCGCGTCGTCTTGTCGCCGCCAACCCGGCCCGGCCTGCACGCTCGATCCATTACCTCGCCTTCCGCGCCGTCGTCTCATTACCCACACGACTTTGCGTCTGACGACGAATTAGTCATGGGCGGGTTTTCAGACGCAGACGACGAAAGAATCGATCTGGGAAGCATGGACGACGCCTCGTTTTCGCTGGGGAGCAACAGACTGGGCGCTCCGCAGCCAAACTTTTTGCGGCTCACGAGCAGATCCCGGGAGAGGCAAAGAGACAGGGCGCCTCCACAACCGGTTCCTAAGATGTCGAGCAAGTTATACGTGACGAATGTACCTGGACAAGGTGATCTCATCTAAGAATCTTTGTTGAAAAAAAAAAAAAAAAAAAAAAAACACAAAATAAAAAACACAAAATAAAAACTATAGAGGTGTTTTCTTAATCCTTTTTTTTCCCCTTCTTCTTTTGTTCTAGTTTATGAAACGTTATGAGGCACGTGGGAGTTTCTTTTTAAAAGATGAGATGAGATGTTACTGAGAATGGGAAATAGATGGACATGAACCTGTATGAGTCACTGACAAGCAAATAATACCCTTTTGGCAGTTGTTATGAAGAAATGGGAAAAGAAGGAGGAAAAAAAAAAAAAACACTGACGCGCCAACGGCACATGCCTATGAGGATGGGGAGTTGAATATGAGAATATTGGAGGGAGGGAGTGTATGCGTGGTAGATGCAGATAGCAGTTGTTTTCCCCTGAAGGTGAGAATGGTAATGGTATTGGGCTTTTCAACGGCTTTTGGGTACTGTGATGAGCTTTTAGAGGTTTATATGTGATGTATGTGTTCGTTTTGGGTTGAATCAAGTGAGTATCGATTGGCTGGTTAAATGGCAGCAATATTGAGGTCTTGAGGTGCTGCTACTAGATATGCAACACCCCAGTATATGAGAGGCCGGCTTATACAGACAGATATTGTGATTATTTTTACATTATACATCTAGGATAAACTCGAGATATGTATCATCGAACTAGATTACAGGGTAATGAAGGCAGTGGCAAACCAGCACCCCAACATGGCTATCCAGCCTGCCAAATTAAGATAGTAGATGTGCTTTGCAAAGATTTTCAGGTATTAGCAGAGACAGTACAGTAATACAGCTATAGTGGAATAATGGGGAGATGCTTAGTAGAAAATAACAGCAAAAGTATTCACAGTATATAACATTTCAAGAGTTGATCCAAAGGAAAACCGAGCACGTGACCGCAAGTGGGCATTTAGGTTGGAACATCCACCCTAGCACACCTCAATTGCGAAAGCCCAGCATCCAGCTCATCCATCCAGACCACCAAAAGCAAAAGCAGGAATAAAAGCAAACACGGCAAATCGGATTCATTCAATCCCACCCAAGAAATCTCTTATCCGATCCGGCATTCCGTTGAAAAAAAAAAAACCAGCCCAAGGGTGCTCGTGCGGAGAAAGTTTTGGTTCCGCGCGCGGAAGGGGGGGGGAAAACAATTTAAAGTATTAATAAAGTTGGGCTTATACACCGACGCCGGATTTGCGTCATAACTTATAAAGGGCGTTGTATCCGATACGCAAACTCGTTCTTATTTCTCTCACCCCATCTCAGAACTCGCCATGGCTTCAGCGCCGAAAGATGAGGACGAAATAGCGTCCGCGCTTTCAAAACTCGCCATTGGCTCTACAAAGACAGCCTCGAAAAGCAAGGCTAAGGATAAGAAGCCCGTGGCGGACTCATGGGAGGACGAAGACGTTTCCGACGAAGACGACGATGAGACTACAGACAAGGACGCGGAAACAGGCACATCGACTCCATCGTCGCTCGCCACTCCCGCCGTTCCTCCGCCAACTCCCGCCTCGCCTCTAGGCTACGAATCGCCTCACGAATGGGCATCTCGAGGAAGCCAGAGCCAGAGCCAGAGCCAGAGCCCAATGGCGACATCGGCGTCGGGAAGCGGAGCCGCGACACCCGCCAAGAGGCCGGAGAAGACAGACGCAGTGGCACGGCGGATGATTGCGGCTGGGTTAGGCCTCAAGGTGCCGCGGCAGACGGAGGAGCAGCGGGCGTACCAGCGGTCGGTGCGGGAGCAGGAGAAGAAGAGGCGGGATGCCGAGAAGGCCGAGGAGCAGAGGCAGCGGGAGCAGGCGGAGAAGGCGAAGGCGGCGGTGTGGGATGATTGATTTGATGTCTGTCTTGTATGAATGCGGTAGTATTTTCTTGGATGCTGATAATCAAGCGTTGGGTTTTGTTGTCTCGATCCGATCAATCTACGGGGTGGTGGTGGTGGTTTCACGTTTCCCCTATTTCAAACGATGGAGGAGGGGACTTTTGCCAGCGGGAGCGTAGCATGAGCCTCCTCGGCTTCAACATGTGTTAGCCAAACAGCATGCTGTCCGTGAAACCGTCCCCTTCGCATCAAGTGAGTGAGTGACCGCGGGCGTCCTTCAAACAAACGGCAACGGCTCCCCATTCTTCACAAGCACAACCTCCCCCGAATCCCGCCCATGCCCCCTCTTCAGCGCAACACCAACGCCCTCCAGCCCTTCCTCCTCGGCCCTCTGATTCCACAGCATCTGCCGCACGACGCCCTCCCGCGAACAGCAGAAATACCCCATCGCCACGTCCGCCCTGCCGAGGGCATCCCTCATGCCCTTTGTCGCCGTCCCCTCCGCCACCAGCAGTCCCAGGACGCCGTCCCCCCTCCATCCGGCCGGCGCCCCGGCGAACGAGCCCTCCAGCTCCCGGATCATGTGCGGCCCCACGCGCTGCATCCCGCCCTTGCACTGCACCAGCACCCGCATCGGCCGGATCGTCGTCGCCGCCGCCGCCGGCACCGTCCACTCGCCCACCAGATCGACCCCAAAGTCCGACGAGCCGCCGACTCTGCGCAGCGAAAAGCCGTACCGCGCCAGCCGCTCCGCCACGAGGTACTCGTACCGCGTGCCCATGAACAGAGACGATTTCTCGTCCAGCCCGCGCCGCTTCGCGTCCTCGAGGAACGACGCCAGGTCCGCGTGCTGCCCCGGCTTGGGCTTGGGCTTGGTGGACGTTGCGCTTGCAAACCCACGGACGGGGGACGTTATGCGCGGGGCTCTGGTTATGGTGGCATGACTCCGGATGAGGGCTGTGGGATTGGAGAGAATGCCATGGCGTGGCATTGTCTGGCTTGAAGCAATGGCTCGAGGTTTTGATGTTCGGTTTCATGGCCTGGGATGAGAGTTGACTTGAGATGAAGCTTGAATTCAATAAACGGGGCGTGACCCGCTGCAAAGTACCGCTTACTGGAATATCAAGCTCAGCTGCCTGTATGAGAGACAAAACGAATGTTTGAACAACTGTTTTACACACAGTTTTAATCTTGTCTAAGTGAATTATTTTATTTTATTTTATTATATTGAGCTACTGAAGCTTAAAAATACTTTTCATCTTCCGCACTAGAGGAAAGCTAACACTATGTCTTGACACATGTGAAGGCGTAGGGTCAAATGTAGTTGAGTGATATGTGCTTTTGTAAAAAGTCACACAGAATGAGGGGCGCAGCGTCACAAGAACAACTACTCACCTAATCGCATAGAACGTGTGAAAAAAGGGAGAAAGGAGACGGT
Organism: Trichoderma sp. TW21990_1; assembly: GCA_010015515.1. Lineage (NCBI taxonomy): Eukaryota > Fungi > Ascomycota > Sordariomycetes > Hypocreales > Hypocreaceae > Trichoderma > Trichoderma sp. TW21990_1. Next base: position 1,338,928 of record ML974118.1, read on the forward strand.
AAGAAGCGGTCTATGTCGAAAAATATGAAGTGCCCAGCCGAGAAGAGCTTTGAGGAGGATTCAATCCTGCGCCTTCTAGTGTTCCATCGTCCAGTATCGCCTGGCAGAAGTGTGGTGGGTATCGAACAAGGATGAATAGAGAAAATTATAGAGAAAGAGAATATGAAGTACATGCTCTGAGAGCAAAGGAACACACAGACGATACTCAATCTTACACAAAGGCGGAATGACGAACAAGTCTCGCCGCTCAGTCCGCCTGTTGAGGCCTCACGCCAAGGCCGCGCAGGCGCTGAGAGAGCAGCCCCTCAGGGGCAGTTCTGGGAGAGTTGCCGGTAGCCGAACGGCCGAAGGCGTTTCCTCCGTAGCCGGCATCGCCCCTGTTGAGCTTCTCGTACTGTGGTGGGCCCGAATCTTTGGTGGGCGGGCGGCTGTTGGTTGGGTAAGACGAAGCGTCGAGCGAGCCATGCTCCACGGCGAGTCCATCAGAGCCACCGTTGCCCTCGTTGCCAGCAGCACTTGATTGCGGAAGACGCAGCGGAATTGGCTCCACGAGAGCAACGTTGCCGCGACCAGAGCTTGGCGACGGAGCCGTCATGGCCATCCCCTCAGGAGACGCCGGGCCGTCCACGCCGTCCAGGGCAGACATGTTGCCGCCCATGAAGATGCCCAGGCTGCGCCTCCGTAAAGCCTTTTCGCTAGCCAACATGGCTCCCGCGCCGCTGGAAGTCGAAAGTGGAGGATTCATCACACGAATGGGCTTGTAGGGAGAGAAGCGCGGTTCGGGCCATGTGGTTTCGATGCGCAGCTTTTCTTTCCCGTCAGGCACCCGGTTTGCAAACACGATGCGAATGCTCTTGTACAGGTAAAAGCGCCCCTTGGCAGGCGAACAAATGTGCAAGTGGACGAGATATCTGAGAATGGGCCGGTCGGCGTCCGATTGGGTCATGTTTGGTATATTATCAATTATGGGACCAGCAGAATAACTGCGCTGGCGGACAAAGGTCTTGGTTCCTGGCATCATACCAGTCAAGTCATAGGGCACTAGAAAGAGTTTGACAGCTGTTTTGTTTGGGTTTTTGATGACGATCTGAATCTGTCCTGTTTCAGGGATTCTATAGCTCCCTCCCGGGGGCGCCCTCGGGGAAGCCGATAGACGCTTAGACTTGGTAGCCTTGTTTTGTTCTCGATCCGCCTCCATGTCTTGAGCATTCAGTCCAGCTGTCTCACTGCTGGCTTGCTGCTTTCTGTCACTGTATCGGCTTTGGGCCTTTCTCCGCGACCTCGACTCCTCTTCTGGGTTGGAAAGCCCATTCTCCAAGTCGATTTGACCGACGTATGGACTCGGGCCGTCATCAAGGAGAGACCTACCATGAGGAGCACCGCCATAGCTGTAGTAGACGGCGGGGAAGGGGAGCGTCACATGCCGCGGGCATCGAAGGCTGGATTTGCAGTTGCCTTTCCCCATGACGCCAATCTGGGCGAGGAATTCAAACGGCTTCGATGGTGTTGTTGACATGCGGCCGCGCAGAATGCTTTCTTCGTATGAACCAACCATGGAGGCATGCTGGATGGGTGAGGTGTCGGGGCCAAAGGACTGTCGCCGGGAGCGCAGAAATGCTGGCGTCTGTGGAGAGAAGTGGTGGTGGCTGTGAGGGAAACTAGGGGCCGAAGTCAAAGAACGGCGAGGCTGGTGCGCTTGATATGGCACGGCGCCGTCTCGTCGTGGCGGAAGTCGAGACTGTGGCCGTGACCTTGAAGAGGGTGACAGAAATGGCGAAGAATGACTTGAATTGAGCTGATGCCGCCATGACGACTTGTGTCTGATGGAGGGAAAATCAGGCGGCGTAGAAAAGTCCACATCTTCGTTCGTCTCAGACTGGGCAAGGGGACTGGTCGGAGGCTGATACACGAAGCTGGACAGCGATGTCGATAGAGGAGAGGTATCAGATCTAAAGCCATCGACGGCATCATTTTCCATCAGCTGTGCTCTCCCACCATGTGGTCTCACTCCGTAGGGAAATGGTGTGTAGTCTCTTGGTGGTGATGTTGTAAACCAAGCATGTTGAGGCGGCACTCGTTCTTGGCCGCCGTCCCTGGCCAAGTCGCCGTGTTGCCCATTCTCGGATGATGTTCTGTCGCTGGTGAAATCACCGCTGTGAAAGGCTGATCTCGGCCGCTCGATGCTCAACCCATCCCGTAGCCTTGCATCGGTCGAATCTGGCAACTTGGTCTTGTCAGGTGTAATAGGTGCTGGTGGCAAGAGATTGGGCGATTCGGGCGAGGTTCGGCCTTGTTCTTGGGAGATGTGAGACTTGTCATGCTGAAGAATCGACTCGAGCTGGAGAAGTTCTGGTTAGCAAAAGCAGCACAAAAAAGACTCAAGAGAAAGGTGACATGGTTGGGCTTACATGTCGGTTGGGGACCCAAGTTGGGCTCTCTCCCCGTTTCAACCTCTGTATCAGCTCGGCCCTATCCGAGATCCTGGCCTCCTCATCGCCCCTTGGTGTTGATGTGTGCATGGGGCCATCGGGAACCGGGCCTTCGCAAAGCTCGGTTCGCAGACTCTCCTCAGACAGGCGACGGCTCCTCGAGGCTGCCGGCTCAATAGCGATGGGGCTGGAGGCCGGCGATACATGATGAATGTCGTCTTGGAAGATGGGCATTTGTGAAAGATGTTAGGGGCGGTGTTCCGCAGCGGCTCCAACGCAGCTGGAAATCACCGGATCATGAGAAGAAGAAAGCATGAGTCTCGAAAAATTCAGCCGCCGGGATGATGGACGCAGCTGCAGCCGGAAACGTCACCATCGGAGCCGATCTACTGGCCAGGCGGTTCATCCAAGCGGGACGCTGTGCTGCAGTACAGGACTCGACTCGTGCTACTGTAGGCAGGTACTTAGGGAAGATGCCGGCCGAAAGGCTGAGCTACGGGGGTGTTTTGCTTCGGCTGCTGCACGTCTGTGGCCAGGGTTGCTGCACGAGGCCAGCGTTGCTTTTGGTTGGAGGTAGGGAAAGGCTTCGGCTTGGATGCACAAGGGAAAGAGTCTTGTGTTTACGCCATGGACGCCATACTGCCGGGGTGTTTCTGGGCGGTGAATCACGCAAACATTACGTCGGAGCCCAAAGAGCCCCGTGAAATGCCGATAGCGGGACATCGGATAGCGCGCGTTAGTGGAGTTTTGGGGGATCGTTTACAGGGCACAGGTGCATATACCTGAAATAAGGTAAGGTACACACCTACAGTAAGACGATATCAGCCAATACACAGATGGCATGGACATAACACGTCTCTATAGGAACTCTCAATGATCATGGTGGAATCACCTACATCACAGGTCTCATCTTAGCTGAAATAATGAATACTTGGCATCAGATGTATTCACAAATACTCATCAAAACGCCCCTCTGTCTCACCATGAATGTCGCCGTATGACTTGCGTCTGGCTCCGCTTCCGTCTGTTGCTCAGGTACTTGTCCCAGCAGAGGCACTCGCAGCAGCCAGCTGGTACTCGCTACTGTCCATCCAAGGTATGTACTCTTCGCAGCGGGCTTCAGCACCCCACCTGCCGGCAGTGCCGCTGGAATAGCGAGATAGTGCGCTGTTCCGGCGTGTCTTTCAGTGCTCACCTGTGAGGGGCCGCCAGCGATGGCGCTACACTTGTGCTCACCCCACTGTCCAGCACCAAAAAGGGCTAGCGGGTAAGTTCTCACCTCGCCTCACCGGCATCTTACTTTCACAAAGAAAAACATAAGAAAACAAGGCAGACAAGATATCGATTCATCTTGACGAGCCTAAATGGCCCCCAAAGGGAAATCAGAAGGCGCCGGCACCGCATCAGAAGCCCCAAAGAAGAAGCACGGTTTCAGAGTCGGGCCTGAGAATTTGCCAGACGGGCCATGGCGTCGCAAAGGTACTGTCCAGTTTTTTTTTTGTTTTCCCTTTAAGAAATTTTTCATGACATCTCACATGATCATGACATGAGCTCAAGCAATGAAACTCACACCACGTCTTGCATGTAGTCGACCAGAAGAAGCGTGATTTGATTCACAGAGCCAAAGTCAAGAAGCAGTATGCCAAGATTAAGGCTGCGGAGGAAGCCAAAGCCCGGCCCAGTCATGGCGGTGATGAGGATGATGGCGAGGACGAGGTGAAATCGGCACAAGGCGATACCCGGGAGGACAATGAAGAGGAAGAGGAAGAGGAGGGCGAAAAGATGCATCCCACAAGACAGCTCATGATCAAAGATGAAGACATGGCACAGGCCGGAGCTGATGCATCTGGCCCTAGTGACGGCCAGAGGCGGAGGACTCGCCGTCCCGGCTACTACGAAAAGCAGCTGAAGAAGGCTGCCGAACGCCGTCAAGAGGCCGAGGACAAGAGGAAAGACCGTGAGCGACGGATGGAGGAGCGGGCACAGAAACAGGCCGAGCGGGAGAGGTTCAAAAAGGCCATGGCCAAGACCAGGGACAAGGACGGCAACAAGAAGCTGGGCAGGGAGAGTGCGTTATTGCTGGAAAAGGTCAAGAGGCTTGTCGCTCAGAAATAGGCGGCAGGTTGGCGTTTTGCATTGTTCATGTTTTGTTACGATACCTTGGCATATCAGATTTGCGGTTACATCCTGCGATAATAAAGGAGCAAAGGAATGAAGGCTTTTGATATCAATACGAATGGGTGAAGCCGTGTCGCGTCTGTGCATTGTGTGAAGCGACTGGAGTGAGTTGATGTTGTACTACATTTACACGACGCGTCTAGAGATTGATATGATTGAGATCACAAGGCTGGATGCGATACAGAACCATGTGAAGAGCAAAATGGTAAGCTGAGGGAGAGACATGGGGCTGCATAGTACACAAAGATCCAAATGGCGGAAATTGCAGATTGACTTCATCAACTCAAGCCAGGCATAAGAAAAAGAGAAACAAACGAGGAAAGCAAGCCTTGTACAGCATAACAAACACCAATATTGACCAATGCAAATGAAACATCCGGGCGGAGAGAGAGGCATAGTTGCCCAACGGAGGCGAAATCGATTAATCACAGCTATGTAGAGATACCTCCTAGTACTGTACAGCAGGGCTCTGGCGGCAGATCGCCAGCTCGACAAGGGTGCGGTGCATGTCATCAATGGTTGAGTCTCACACGTTTGCTGCAGACTTTTGGTCTTTGTTATCTTTATAGATTTTTCTGTGACCAGATGAGCCGAGACAATGAGCGGGCTGTGATACTTGACATCCCTGACAAACATTACACAAGCTTGTTCCGGTGAGATGGCAGCTGAGGTTAGTCCAGTACAGATAACTTGAACCTTGAGTTTTAAAAAGCCACGAGTAAGCATGAAGCAGAGCTTGCTAGCAGAATGAATGACTGAGCAAGGTTGACAGCAGACGTGGGCTGGGACAAGGTACGGATGGGGAAGCTGGCTCGGCCAAATTGATGGGGTTTGGCCATTTACATGAGGCGCCTTGTTGACCTTAAGCATTAAGGTTGTCTGGCGGAAAAGACTGCCGTCTTTGGGATGCAAAAGCGTGTGTGGTGAGTGATGGGGGATTTCGAAATGGATTGGTGTTTTATGAGAGGGCTGCTGTTTGGCACATTTCTTCGGTCTTTTCATGTTGGTTGGTTCATTGAAGCAAATTGAAGGAAGGCCGGTATCTCCACGGGGAAATGCGGCATTACAGTATGGACAGAAGTGATGTTATATTGGCAGGATTTAGTGCATCAAGGAGGGTTGCGTCAAATAAAGAATGTCATTCGATGGGAGAGAACCAGGTGCTCATTTCAATACATGTTACACACCATGCATGTACTGTACATGTGCAGTATCTTCTCAGCGCTCACCATGGATTATTAAGTTGAGGGCAAAAAAAACGGCGAAAAAACGCCATGGCCCATCCCATGCCGTCACGGCCTGTTTCGTCTTAGGAGCTGGAAATGCTCAATCAAGGTGAAACACGGCCCTAGTGGAGAGAAGGGGGTCCAAAGTCATGCCGTGAAACACGGCGCGGGATGCTGACTAAGGAGCATCCGATACTGGAAATGCCGCCCAGAGACGAATGATGACGGCGGGTGGCGAGAAAGAAGAAGCAGCAAGAAAGTCGCCGGGAGAGATGGAACGGGAATGGGCTGAGATGCAGCCGGTTTGCGCAATCTCGACACAATATCGCAGACGAGTCAAGAGGCGAGTCAAGTGTGGAATCATTCGAGCCTCCACGGCTTGTTTTGGCGGTGGGATCCCATCACCCCCCTGGTCGTGTTAGTCTCTCATGTATACATACGAGTACTACAGTACGACAGTACAACAGCAGAGATAAAGACACATGTGGTGGCCGGGACAAAAGAGGCAAGTTTCGAGGCCCCCCTGGACGATTTGCAGGAGGAACAGGGCATCAAAATCGGTCCTGGTTAGGCAGTGTGCAACTGTTGTCGAAAGAGTCTTTGTGCCACCATCCACACCGCGAAATGGCTTGCATGTTACCTCCAGACCCGTTTGTCGACGGCTGTTTCTGTTTCGCTGCAGATGTGGAAATGGGGTGCTACGTGCGACGTACATGGAATATTGATTGATTGATGGTTCAGCTGCATAAAAGAGAATCCGTCTGTTGCTGTACAGTAACACCGAATCAACTGCATATACTACTTGGTAGGTACTTGTCCATCTACTCCGAATCCCCGTGTTGGTTTCAGCATGGCAACTTGAGGATGGAAAATCGTGCGAGGCGGCCGATGCCTCAGACAGCGCCAAGGCTGGCCGCTACACCCGCTGCAGCTTAGGCTATCCATTGCAGCCAACAGTGGCTTGGTGACCGCCAAAAGGCGTTTGCAGGCGGTTAAGCGGCTACCTGTGCAATCCCAACGACGCCGAGGAGCTCCAAGAGGGGGGACTAACAGCTCCCCTTCATTTCAGGTCTGTGTGTAGAGAGAGCGTTGTTGGGACGGCACTCGTCCATCTGATCTTGTCCCTGTAGCAAAGCCTCGGTCCATGATGCGGCCCGGTACTGTGCAGTACATTGAACGGGAATTGCTTCTCCTGATGTGATCTGCCTTCAAGTTGGCCACTGCTCAGAACGTGTCGTCCTTGTGGAATTCTTGCACCGTGCGAGTCAAAGTTTCATGTTTCAGCCAGATCCCGGTCTTCAAGATAATAATTGAGGTAATAAATCACTGGGGAAAGGGAAATAGGGAGCAGCCCGCCTCCCTTGCGGACGTCCAGGTACGAGCACATGTAGGTACACAATGAATGGATTGATGCTCTTGATCCTGAAGCGCACACCGGTCCCAAGGTACAGGTACCTAGCCCCTGACGTTGCCTCGACCTCTGCTGTTGGACAAGCTGCGCCACGACTCCTGCCAGGCACAAGTACAGTCTATGCCGATACTAAGACAAAGAGTGCGGATTTCATTACGGCTTCCATGCACCAAACGGCGCTCCGGCGTGCGACCAACTCCTTCTTGCTTCGAGCAGACGAATTGCCCCCAATCCATTGCACTTCTTAACTGATGCCAAGTACAGTAACCTGCTGAGGGTGTTGGGCGGTCGACTTTGGGTGGGCACAGGGGGCACTCGCATGCAGATGCTTGGATATCGGCCAATGTACCGGTACTTTACTTCAGTAGTCTTTATGTAGGGATCTCAGCTCCAGCAGCATTGCATTCCAACCATCGGCTTGTACTTGCCGTCTGGTCGTCAACAGAAGCACGCACATGCAATAATGACAATGCCAATGCCCCCCCCTCCAAAAAAAACCAAAAAAAAACAAAAAAAAACCGGCAGACACAGCCATCCCGCCGGCTGACCAATCGCCCTGCATCGCCGCAAATCTTCACCATCTTCACCATCACGCGCATGGCATGCTGATTTGCGTGGCTTGCCGCTAATCATGTGCTAAAGAGCCCTTTGGGCTTGAATCTGCACCGTCTAATTTTAGGTACTTGTACTTCCCATCTTAACAAGCAATGGTGCAAACGTGTAACACCCTGTCGGTGCTGGCCAAAGTACCTGTTCCGTACCTGTTTTAGGGGACCATGGGGGGGAGGGGGGTCCTCCAATCCTCTAATCCTCACTGGGAGATGCTCTATGGGGGGGTCCTCCATTATTTGGGGGGTCCTTTTTGGCGTGGCAGTCCCTGGTACCTGCTTCTGCTGCTGCTGCTGCTTCTACCGGCCAGCACATCCCCTCCCCGTGGCCATCCTGGAGCATCTTCTCTCCATCTCGCCGCCTCTCTCCGCCTCTCTCTCTTGATCCTTATTGCTCTGCTCTGCTCTGCTCTGCTCAGCCCTGCTACAGCTCGACGCAACGACCTGGACGCTCGCTGTCCCGCCGGTGCCTCGACCCCTTGACTTGGAGCAACAAACTGCACTGCATTGCTCTGTGTAGCACCGGGCCCAGCCGTCCGCAATTTGCTGCGAGAGCTTGCGCCAAAGACGCCTCCCCTCTGCTCTGGCCACGACGAGACGACGAGACATCAGACTGGACCGGGACCGATTGCTTCCTGTGTATCGCCATCGATGCCTGTCCTACGCACCCCGTAGCCGTCAAACCTGCCCGCCTCCAACAATCCGGCCCTCGACGTTTTGCTGACGAGAGAGTCGGACACCGCATCGCCTGCAAGCCCGCGCACATATACAAACTCGACCTCTCTCTCTATATCTCTCGTTTGACCTGACACATCCCGGGCTGCGCCATTCTCTCCCCTTCGCCCCCCTCTATCCACTCCATAGCCCATCATGGCTGCCGCTATCGTGGACGACTATTTGGAGACGCCGATGGAGGCCGACGATGCGTTCCCCTGTAAGGGCTGTGGTGAGGTGTGTAATGCCATCCGCGGTGCGGGACGTGCTCCCAGCTTGTGACTTTGACTAACGGCGCTCGTCCTTTAGATCCTGGAAGAAGGCAAAGCTTTTGAGCTGGGTAAGTGTTGCTGCTCTGTTTCCCAGGGGAAAATGTTGCTTCAAAGTTGCTGGATACCACGGGGCAGCCTGATGCTGTTCTTGACCGCCACACAGCTTGTGACATGACCCTATATTGCTTGGATGCTTTCTTCTGCTGCATGTGTGAGTGTGCCCATGTACTAACATAATGTCTCGTCAGCTGGCAACCGATGGCATCTCGACTGCTTTCGCTGCACCTCCTGCGGCTCCCTCCTCGACTCCGATGCCAATCTTCTCCTGCTCGGCGATGGCTCCCTCATCTGTAACAACTGCACGTACAGTTGTACTGCCTGTGGCAACAAAATCGAGGACCTGGCCATCTTGACAGGCGACCAGGCCTTTTGCTCAACATGTTTCCGCTGCCGAAACTGCAAGCGCAAGATCGAAAACCTCCGATATGCGAGGACGTCTCAGGGCATTTTCTGCATGGACTGCTACGAGACTTTGATGGCTAGGAGAAGAAAGAAATCCAAGGCGGCCGCAGCAGCCAAAGCTCGAGAGAAAGACCAACCGCCCACGGTGCCGGAAAAGTCTCTTCCGGCCCTCCCCCCTGGTGCCATTCCGAACAATGCCTTCTCCGACGACCGCGTCGACCCCGACGGGCCCACGGAGTTGTCGCCTCGGCCTCGCACTGGCCATCGGCACAACGAGTCTTCGTCCAGGGGCGCCTCCAAGGCCTCGCGCTCCCCAGAGCGTGCGGCCGCCGATGCGACCAAGGACGGTCTCAGCCTTCCTTCAACTACATATCGCAGAAACCGCAACTCGACTATTACTTCCAACAACGGTGATGGCGGCGACGGCTTCTTGATATCCGTGGCTCTTGATACGAGCCCGTCGCCAAATGGTACCCAGAAAGAGGGCGCTGCCGAGGCTGGCAAGAAGAAGGACAAGGACCTCAACGTCCCCCGACCGACCATGAGTGAGAAGCGCGTTGATTCGCATTCCTCCGCTACTCACATCGCCTTCCTAGGGGCCGCTGCAGCCGCCGCAGCCCCTGATCCCTCGCAGGCCAAGTCTTCGTCTCGTTCCGCTTCCAAGTCGGAACAAGCCAAGGCATCCGGTGACGATGCCAAATCTCAGGAAGCCCCGAGGAAGAGACGGCCTACGGAGTCGCGGAGTGACAGCTCGCAATCTGTCCCTCAGCAACAGGAGAGCACCCCCAGCCGGACCGGCACCAGCACTCCACGCAAGGACAGCACCTCGCAGCCTGATTCACGAAAGGCCATGGACAACACTCCCGGGTCGCGGGCTTCTTACGATTCCAAGGCGCAAGACGATGGCGCTCCAGCTGGTGCCGGGATTGGACCACGCTCCGACAGCGTCAAAAGCATTCCGCGAAAGGAGGTTGCGTCGGCACCTACCCGTCCTGGTATTACCCTCCCCCTCCGTCCCCTTTCATGTCTACTGCGCAATGAATTCACGTTCGTTTCACTAACAAATCTATGCAGTCAATGGCAGCCCAACCGCCACGCAGGGCAAATTGTCCGCTTCTGAAGATGCTTCCGTCTCGACTCCACGCCAGAGCCCTCCCTCTCGGTCTGGTGCAGCTGACAAGCCCTTGACTGACACTTACATGCAGCCCAGAGCGGCTCCCCAGCCCCCAAGCATCCAATCCCAGACTCCAGTGAAGGAAGCGCCATCGTCCAAAGGTTCCCACGCCTCGCCCACCTCGCCGAAGCTTCCTAGGTGGAGCAGCGGCGCGGATTTCACCATGGAAGAGGACATGGTCAGGATACTTGGTGCCGATGAGGGCGCGTCCTCCATCCTCAGACGCGTCTCCAATGCTGTCCGCCACGGCCGCACGAGCAGCGTTGAATCCAGCCAAAACCATGCCGCCTCCCGAAGCTCTCACACTCGAAGCATCAGCGAGACGACGCGTGGTGCCATTTCGCCTCGCTGGCCCAAGACGCAGGACGACGCAAACGGCCAGCCGGAAGCTGGTAGCCCTGCTTCGCTCTCGTCTCCGGACAACGCCGCCATGCTTAAGCAACAGCTTAGATCTTCTGAACAACGAGTGGCCGAGCTGGAGAGGCAGTTTGGTGCCGAGAAGGATCTGCTGAACATCAACCAGAAGCTCATTGAAAAGAGAAAGACTGTTTCCGTTCTGGACACTCAGACTGAGATTATGATTCGACAGCTTGAGGTACTCGCCGGATATGTCGAGCGTGCAAAGGAGACGCAGGATCCTCTCAACGTCCAAGAGCTAGAGGAATCCGCCATCAAGGAGTTTGTCGAAAAACTCGAAAAGGTCAAGCAGTCCTTTACCGAGGAAATCGAGCGCCTGCACCAGGAACGTGACCAGCTTGTCGAGGAGAAGAACCAGGCTGTGACAGACCGGGACCGCGCCCTCATGGAATTTGAACAGCTGTCTTCCAAGAACGCCCAACTCGCAGACATGAACAATGACCTCACGCACCAGATCCAGGAGCGTTTCAAGTCCCAGATTAGCTCCGACGGCAAGTCCAACGGCCTGGGCATCTACGGCCAACACAAGGGTGCTTCGTCCATCAACCTCGACAGCGCAAGCGTGACAACCGGCACGACTCTTATCGCCGACGAGGACCCCACGATTGTTGAGCACGGGCCTACTGTGGTTCATGTCAGAAAAGGCCAGGTCAAGAAGTTCAACTGGAAGAAGGGCTCCAAGACCATGGCCCAAAACATCACCAAGGGCGTCGGCCGTGCTGTCGTTGCTTTCCAGAACGACCGTGAGCGAATGCAGCAGCAGGGCATGGCCGGTGACAGCATCGGCCTTCCGTACAACATGACTGTAGCCCAAGGAGATCCCTCCAACCTGACGACGGCCAACCCTCCGGCCGGACGACAGCACCAACAGCAGTTTGGCTTCTTTGGCAAGAAAAATGCCGCGGCCAAAACCGGCATGGTCGCCCCGGCCAATATCGTGGTGGCACAAGCAGCTCCGGAGCCCGCGTCGACGCTGTTTGGATCCGAACTGTCAGACAGATGCGATTATGAGCATCGCCAGATTCCCAGTGTCGTGACTCGATGTATCGAAGAGGTTGAGCTGAGAGGCATGGATCAGGAGGGCATCTACCGAAAGACTGGTGGCAACTCTCAAATCAACCAAATCAAGGAAGGCTTCGACAAGGACGAAGACTACGACATCTCAGACCCGGACATGGATATCACTGCCGTCACCAGTGTCCTGAAGCAGTACTTCCGAAAGCTGCCCAACCCCCTGCTGACGTTCGATGTCTACGAGAAAGTGCTCGAGTCTAATGGTGAGTTTTTATCCCATCCCTTTCTAACCTTCGGCATTCTTTGGTCGGTATTCTAATCCTTTTTACGCGACAGCTATTACCGACGAGGCTGAGCGCTGCTCCCACCTGCATAAGGTCTTTACTTCGATGCCACAGGCCCACCGCGATTGTCTAGAATTCCTCATGTTCCACCTTCATCGCGTGGCAATCCGAGAGCCCGAGAACTTGGTTAGTCTTTGTCCATCTCTGCATTCATTCATCTGCTTTGTTCTAACCTACCACTATCAGATGTCTCCCAAAAACTTGGCCGTCGTGTTTGCGCCAACCATTATGCGGGATCTGAGCATTGAGCGTGAAATGACCGACATGCACAACAAGAACCTCGCCGTTCAGTTTGTGATTGAAAACACTCATAGGATCTTCCAGGATGACTAAGCATCCCATACATACACTTGACAAAGGCCCCCCCTTTCCCTGTTGTTGTTTGGCTATCGTGTGGGCTTTTTTTTTTTGAGGTTTTCTCCGCTCGCTGTTGTGAGCTCACGGCTTCTGGCGGCGGTCTTTTTTTATTTTATTTCCCCCCCTCGTCATGCTTTCGATCCCCTTGCTTTTGGGTTTTGTCGGTTTTGTTTTTAGCGAGACAAAGTTTTCCGCGGCGTTTTGTGCTTGGCCATAAAAAAAGTAATGTCGGCTTTTTTTTCTAACCTGGCTTTGATCAAGAGCGAGATTGCAGTTGAAGGCGAGGCTACTACTACCATCTCTTCGTCAACCAAATTTTCACCCTTTTCTTGTTTTTTCCCCCTTGTTTTATGCGTCTTTTTAAACCGCCCTATTCTGAACTATTATAGTTTTGTTTTACTGGGCGGCATGAAAGTCTGATGCATCTCACTCGCTGTTTTTGTTTTTTTTCATATGGCTTGATGACAGAGACTGATGCTTGGTTTTCTCGCTTTTTTTTTTCTTTATTTAATGCTTCAGCTCATGATTTTTTTTTATTTTTTTTCGAATCTTGTTTGGCTCCCCATTTTGTCAGCATCCTTGAGAGAGGAGTTTTGACGAGAAAGAGAGGAACAGAAGGAGGGCTATCTATCTATGAATAAATGGATGGGATGGCTTTTGTTGTTGTTCTTCGCCCCTCCCCCCATCGTTTATATAGCTACGATTTATATTTGGACTGAGCAGGTAGGCGGGCATGACACGATTGAAATGGTTGAGTGAATGCTTGGCTGGTTTGATTAGCATGATGAGAGAGAGAAGAGAAAATGCGAAAGTGTAATGATTTTGATTTTGAGTTTTTGCAAATTGAGTTTGAGTTGTGTTATGTGGATGTGAATAGAATTGGAGACATCAAGTCAGCGTAAATTGCAAGAATATAAATTTCCAACATTACAAAACATAGAATTAAATGGTGATCGCGGTGCCTGCCTATGTAACAATAACTACATGTACCTCGAACTATACGGAACCACCAGGGCCGTCCACATAAGGGCCTTGATCACAAAAAAGAAGATAAAATGAGAAGAAAAGGATAAGGCCCAAAAAAAGAGTAGACTCTCGTCTCAAAGAAGCTAAAAAGAAGAAAAAAAGGTATTTTAGTTTACAATGGCAATAAAATAAGATCAAGTACAAACAAAGAAGAAGAAAAGAAGAAGGGAAGAAAGAAGAAAAGAAGAAAGAAACCACACCCTCCCTTTTTCACCCTTTATCCCCCCCCCACACACCCTCCTCATATTCATCCCATCTATTCCACCACGCAAGTCATCCGCCGCATTTCCATGTCATGCAAAAGTCACGTTTCGAAAAGGGAGAGGGACAGAGATTCGCATTTCTTTCTAGGAACAATCCCACCTGACGCCTCTCCCAAAAAAGATGGCCTTCTTTTTTTTTACTCCTCGCCGTGAAGCTTCCAGACGCCACGCCACGCCTCATCTCCGGACTTTATGATGCAAATTCATGAACTAAGAACGGCGGAAAGAAAGAGAAAAGTTGAAAAAAAGGATCAAGAGGAAGTGGGGAAAAGGTTAAACTCATGAAGCAAACCCATCCTCACGCTGCTTCTTGACAATGTAATACGTAATCAGGCTCTTAGGATCATCCTTGATGCCAGCCAAGGCCTCCCAGAACGCAACCTCGCCGACGCGAGCATGCAGGGCAACGCAAAACTTGACAGCGTCCATGCGAACGCCTGAATCGGTCGACTCGATGCACCGGCCTGCGAGGCCAGTGAGCTGCATGAGCTCCTTTTGGGTGGGCATATACTCGGGCCGTTTAGCAAGCATCTCCTTAAGAACGTGGAGGCCCATGCTGAGGGTACGGCACCCCTCGGTGGTGGCATCACTGCACGACTGCAGACGCTTAGTGAGCACGACGGCTGTTTCGGAGCCATTGCTGAGGGTGACGAGTTCATCGGCTAGAAGCTCCAGGCCGCTCACCACGTGTGCCCGGGTATCGTAGCCGCCACGCGTCTGCAGGAGGGACTCGAGCCCCCTTGACACGTAAGGTTGGAAGTTCCTCCGCTCCTTTTTCAGGAGGACCTTGATGGTTGTCAGGATCTGGGCCTTGACGTCCTGGGACTTGTCTGCGGAGAGGTCTGGTAGAGGATCCTCGAGATATTGGAACAAGCCTAGCAGCAGGGCCTCGAACCGCTGGTCAGTGAAGACGGTCTTGGTGTCTCGGATCAGAGACTGTAGTTTTCGGAAGCCGTGCACCTCCAGAGTCTTGGCCCTGATCTTTGTGATACCGCTGTCCAGGAGGCGGGCGTTTTGTCCATTCTTGTCTGGAGACTCGGAATCGTCCGACAGGGGCGGCTGCGTCGGTCTTTGGATGTTGGCAGCGTCTTCGTTGATTGGCTTCTCTTCCAAGACAGGCCCGGTATGAAGGGACCGCGTTGGTGTCGGCTGGTCGTCGGTGAAGGGATCTTCGTAAACTTTCAGCGTCCGAGAAGACTGCTCGTTTCGAGAGGATGCTGAGATTTCGGAGGGGAGAACAGGTGTTGGGGAGAATGCTGGCTGGCGCGGCGATTCTAATCGAGGTGAAGCTGACTGTATACTAGAGAGTGTTGGCACCACCAATGTAAGATCGTCCGTCGCTCTTGTTGGGCTCAAGGAATGGATCATCGTCTGAGAGTGTCTGAGCCTAGCTGGGCTGGCTCGCGGTGATGGTATACCAGTCGGCCGAACATGGGTCGGCGATACCACACTCGACTCACTTGCATGAGATATATGAGCCCTTGAGGATGGCCTCTTTGGTGTAGTAGCTCCGCCAGGTCTTGACGACGACGTAGACTTGCCTTCTTCTGGGCTATGAGATTCCGTGGACGAAGGCTGGTCTCGAATCGAGTAAGGGCCGGCCGTTGCTGGGCGAGCCACATCTGGTCGCCTCTTGGCCGGTCGCATGGGTGCTACGGACATGCCGCCTGCGTTGACTGATATCGTGTTAGTCTCAGTTCGATGCCGGGCCGGCGGTTTCGACGCGGTTGTGTGGAGTTGCGTGCTGGAACTGTGAGCCGATGGTGTAGTGAACGAAGACATGGCGGACCCAGGCCGGCTTGGCAGGTTCTTTGTAGCCAGCGTAGCTTTCTTCTGAGCCATCACGGTTTCCCGTAGACTCGGTTTGCTGCTGGCCGCGTTGGTGCTCTTTGAAAATCCTGCACCGGGCTTGGCAACAACCGGTGCCTCTACCTTCTTCCCAGCGTTGGGGTTGTTTGGGTCCTTGGTGAGTAGCTTCTGGGCAGTGGAATCCAGGTCTGCCATGATTCTGTGATTTGATTATGCTTGTTAGACCAAACTCCTTTGGCATGTCAAAAGTTGTAGTCGAGACAATACTTACGCATCTGCTCTCGCTGGCCATACAGCCCAGAATGCCCAGTAAAACGCCCTCATCTTTTCTCTGACGCCGGGGTTGGCGTCACCCAAGGCCTTTTTGATGCACTTCTCCATCATTTCGACGCCTCCGGTATGTTCAACGTGACTTTTGTGATGAGCCTCCTTCCTCAGTATTGTCATCAACCACCCGGCAGCATAGGTTCGAGGTTGCACATTCTTGTCTTGAACTGCGCCCCAAATGTGCTGCATGATACGTGGTGTGTATGTGACCTTGCTCACAATGACGTCTATAGCAGTATTGGCCATCTGGGAGCTAATTTTCTTGGTATTGGCAGCCAGTTTCATAAACGTTTGCATGAGAAGCTCAACCAGGGGGTCCATGGCGGGCCCAAATGCGGTAGCCATCTCTTGAACCAAGCTGCAGCCTTCTTTTGACAAACTTGTTCGCAGTGAGTTGACGGCCTTGATGATGCCGTCCAACAGCGCCTTGAGCCCAACAACGAAGGTGTCCAAAAAGTCTGCCGGGCCGTTGCCAGCTACCAGCCTCCGTAGCGTCACGATGCCCTTTTCTCTCTTCATCCAATTCTGCTCAGACTCCTTTCCTTCGAAATAGGGGGCCATCTCCTTAATGATGTCGTCCAATTCGCGATGGGTATTAACATATTGCGGCTCGACGGATTCGGCTGGAGTCTCCATGGGCGTTACGGGCCGCTCGCTTGCGGCAAAGGACGAGGATGCTGACAGGGCAGGTCGAGGAGGAGCAGGTGCAGCATCTGACGGAGTATCTGGGCGAGCGCCGGTGGGCGCAAGAGCCTTCACGATGGCCTGTTCGATGGCAGGTCGGACCTTGAAGTTTTTCAATTGTCGTTTCAAGTCAGACTTGGCAGCACCCGGAGCATTCCTGGGCATTGGATTAGCCAAATGTGTGTGGTGAGTTGCAAGGTGAATCTCACTTAAAGAGTTCGATAACGGTGCTTTTGGCAGTATCCCTGACCATTCCGTCTGCATCTTCTAGAAGATCCATCAGGATGGGGACATATCCTCGAAACGGCAGGCCGTGCTGTTGATGAGTCTAGAGCGCGATATCAGTCCCAATCAGGTCAAAAAACCCGCTGAAAGATGCGATTGGCCTACCTCCAAAAGCCACTGCATTGATGCCTCCTTGGCCCTTGGATTCTTGCCCACCATGGCTGTGTTTCGAATCGAGCGCTCAACATCGGCGGGGGCAACGGCGTACAGAGTGTTTAGGCTCTGCATTGCCAATGCGCGAGGCTTATCCTTTGAGTCCCCCAGCTTTTCGACAACGAGGGGGAGCGTTCGAGCCGCCTCCTTGGCCAAATACTTGGGCTCCTGGCGCGACATGCGCGTGAAGAGATGATTGAGCGCCGTGAAGCCGGCAGTGGCCAGTGCGACATGCTGGGAGCTGGAGGCGCTGCGGAGGCCGTCGAATAGCTGGGGGATGCACGTCTCGGGGATATTGTGCTGCTTAATGCCGGTCTTGATGGTGTTTACATACTGTACTTTGACATCGAAGTGGGTGTTGTCGTTTCGCAAGACGGCCGTCAGGTTGTTGACCTGGTCGTCGGTGAGCTTTGTATCAGCCATGGATCCGGTGGCAGACCGAATCTACTGCTGTACAGTCTGCGCCATTGTCAGAATCTTTCTGCTGCGCAGAGTAGAAGAAGCCATGTGTGCAAAAGTAGTTGAGCTGGCTTGTCGCAAAACAAAAACACGCCAACAGAACCAGCGCAAATCCAGGAAAATGTCCATCCGTCACTCACAGCAATAAGCGGTTGTTCCTTGCGTCTCTGCAGACTATTTCCCCTCTTCCTGCTTCCTTATCTTCCTCGCTTGTTTTCTCTCGTTAGGGTCTCAGACAGTGTATGCGCGGGTATCGTTGGAATGAAGCTGGCATTTGGAGGGGCAGCGCAATGGAGTAGTAATTCGCTCTTGCCGTTCCCCCTTTCCTATTTTCTCTCTTTTCCCCTGTTGATTTTGTGCCCTTATCGCCGTCTATCCTGTGGGCGCGGGCGCGGGCGCGTGTGTTGATGAATGGCGAGTGTGTGTGGAGTTGTGTTGTGTTTTTGTCCGACTCATTTCCAGCCCAAACAAAGAAAGAAAATAATCAGGAGGGAGTTTTGCGGCGTGACGTGAGCATGCCTGTTGCCCCGGTCGCCGGTGCGCCACGTGTGGCTTAGCGCTGGTGGGAGCTTGGAGCTCCTGTAGGCCCGTGCGGCGGAATTGAGCAAGTGAGCAGCGGCCCCTGGAGGGGGAAGAGGGGCTTGAATTGCGTGTAGAGAGTACTTGGCAGGGGGCTTTAATGACGGCATTCTAGTGGCTCTAGTGACTCTCCCGGGGGGATGTCAGTGGATGCACCAGCGCAAAACCCCTGAGCGCAGTAAGTCCCGGATACTTCGGAGTCCTGGGAGAGCGTCAGGGCCGTGGTTTAGGCACCAGATTGGCCTCCAGACCCCTAAAAGTGCCCGCCAAGGGTCCCCTACCCCGCCATCGTGAAGCGGCCATTGCAGCGCTGCCCCGCGGGCTTTGACATTCAAGATTGAACACTCGACGACGATCTGATGCATTATCGATACCGTGGCTTCTTAACAGAGCTGGTAAATGTCCCATTGTATGCTGGGAGAATTATAAGATACTAGTACCTAGTAGTACTCGGGACTCGGGTGTAGAGGCATTGCTCTCGCCGGCACTTGCGCTCTTCATCCGCATTTAGCCAGTGATATCTCGTCTCCATCTCATCTTCACAGCCTCCCCATCAGCTTACATATCACATACATACAAGGTAGACAGACAACATCAACACCATGAGAGTTCCAGAACCCACGCAAATCCCCCTCTCCGCTGGCACAAACAATACGCAGAAACATCACGACCACAATCAAAATGGGGACAAGGACAACTTCTCCGTGCCAGCCATCCAGCTCCAAATACGTGACCTCAAGCACCCCGGCGCAAAGCGCTTCCTCGACGCCGTCGACGCGGCCGATTGCTTGACCACAGCCACCATGAATCTCCTCAAGCTATTGTACAACACGCCCTCGGACCCGGAGACGACGGTTCCGCCAACCAGCTCCGTGGCACTCATCCTCGAGGACATGCCCGGCGTGGCCTACACGATTGGCCATGGCTCAGACGACAACGTTAAAGAGATTTACTTTTCGCTGTCGTACATTGCGCAGATCAACCCTTCTCGCGTGGCTCACGAAATCAACGGCGTGGTAACTCACGAGCTCGTCCACTGTTTCCAGTACAACGGCCACGGCGCTGCCCCGGGTGGCCTCATCGAGGGCATCGCAGACTGGGTGCGTCTTCACTGCAACCTATCGCCTCCGCACTGGAAGCAGGAGATCAGAGAGGACTGGGATGCTGGATACCAACACACTGCCTACTTCCTGGAGTATCTCGAACAGCTCTTTGGTCACGGCACTGTTCGCCGAATAAACGATAAGCTAAGAGGCAGCAGATACGCCGAGGACGTTTTCTGGGTCGAGCTTTTCGGAAGAGAAGTCAAAGATTTATTCGAAGAGTACACCAAATCATTGCAAGACTGCAAGTAATCAGACTCAGGGGTAGTGATGCTTGGGGCAGCATAAGGCTCCTGCCAGTATATGGGCCATAACAAGATATGAAGCACAGACTACAGTTTAGAGAGAAGGCATTGGTTCGACCTGATTTCGTTTGGTTCGGCAGACGGTAGAATGGTATTTAGGTAGTTTGAAGCAGCGCAACAGGACAACAGTATATGAGACATGCATATCTGGCCACAAGATGCCACAAGAGCCCACAACTGGTGACTACTTTTTCCAAGAGAGCTGAAGATTGAACAAAAATGTATAGAATATACACGCCCGTAAACGATAGAGGGGCTGACTGCAGTAGTGTCATGTCTGATTAAATCATGTCCCGGAGCGCCAAAACTCAACGCCACACCATTTATACCAAAAAAAGAAAAAGAAAAAAAAAGGAACAAGACAAAATCAAAGGAAACAGACCAGGATCCCGGTGTAGGCTCTTTGGTATGATGACAGACCGGACATGCATTGGCCAAGTTACACATTACGCTCACGCGTGCATTGGGCCGTCGTTGTCGCTGATGACGCTACCCACCTCTGACCAGCTTGCCGGAGTGGCCATGCCCTCGCTCTCGCTCATCACGTCCATGTACCGTCCGTTGCCGTCATGTTCAGAAAAGTGACCATCATTGGCGATGTCCTCGCCGGATCCAACAAGAGAGATGGAGTCGGTGGGGGTAAGCTCTCCTTGAGAGATGACGTCCGGCTCAGACATTGGTGCTACGGGAGTCACAGGGAGGGGAGAGTAAAAGTCACGGCTCGATTCCTGGGCTTGGGCCCAGGCCTGGATGGTGGCATGGACGTCGTGGCGATCTTCTTGGCCGGCGGACATGAACTCGTTTTCGGCAAGCTCTCGCTCGAGGGTCGGTGGCGGCGATTGTGCTCGGACGGGCAGCGAAGCGATATCAATCAAGGGCGAGGGCGAGACAGGCTCCAGAGTGGCTGTTTCACGCTCTTCATGATCATCACGAGTAGTTGCGCTGTAAATGTCTGACATGACCTCGCTCTGCTCTGGGGCGAGCTGGCGGGCAATGTGGGCGTCCTGGATTTCGTCGGCCTCGATATGGTGCTCGTCGGCAAAGGGATTGGAGTAGGCGGGCGACATAAAGCCCCGGGCGCCTTCTCCACGACGGCGAAGGCCGCCATAGTCTCTAGTGTCTGCACCAGAATTGAATACATATGCACCTTGCTCGGCGGAGGTGTCTGGCTGCAAAAAGTCGTCAAAGGTAGATCCGCGAGGCAGCTTGGCTGGTCGAGGAGGCGGATCAGATGAGTTTCGCTGCTGGTTCCCTCTCTCCTGCTGCTGAAGCCGCACGGAATTCCAGTAGAGCAGCTCCTCTCTCTGGCGGCGGCGGGTTTCGTCGTCAGCATCGACGCCAGGCTCTGCGCCTTGGCCACGGCGAGACTGGAGGAAGCCCTCGGCGTCTTCGGGCCTGTTGAAGCGGGGCTCCCTGGATGGGGGAGTGATGCCATCACCGAGGGAGTAAAAGGCCATGGCGATGCGTCGGCGGACGTCGTCGGCGTACTGACGCAGCTCGGGGGACTCGTAGATGGCGATGAACGTAGCCACTGCCACTGACACGGCGACAACGGCGCCCGAGGCCAGGACCATATGATGTGCTATGGGCATGATGGCGGCTTGACGGGTTTAAGTATGTGTGCAAGAAGTAAGAAGTAAGAAGTAAGAAGTAAGAAGAGGGTATGCAAGAAGCAAGGTCTCGTCTGGCGTGAGCTGGTCTGGGGAACAGCGAGAGGGGCGGCAGACGGGCGGCTAAGGCCCAGACAAGGCACAAACAAGGCAACGAGCGCCTGAGCTGCTGACTTGGGAAATGCGGATCAGCCGCTGCAACTCTGCAATTGCGTGCGAATTCTGCTCTGTGCCGGGAGCGAGAGAGGAGAGCAAGAGAGCGGCCGCGAAGAGGGAAGAGGAAGCCAAATGAGCGACAGTCCTGTTCTGCTGCTCTCTATCTATTGATCCCGCAGGTTGGAGCGAGGGAAAGGGTGAGAAGTCAGCGCCACAGCAGAAGAGCAGCACAAGAACATGAACAACCACAGGACAAGCCACATGAGCAAGGCGACGTGATTGCGTGGTCCTTGGCGAAGCTTTGCCACTTGTTGACGCCTTTGTTGGCGTATTCGTAACGCTGTGCGCGGCCCGGGTGGGCGCCTGCGTGCATGTACCTGGTACTGTACTCGGTACTGGTACTCTGTACTGCACTCTGGCACTCTGGTACTCGCTGGTACAGATACAGTGCCAAACCTGGGGCTGGGGCGTCACATGACATCTGACCTGTCGTGACAACGCATCACGGACCTGTACCTAAACAACGCTCGCTGATAGAGGCTCTATTCGGTGCCCAATGATCTGCTGAGAACCGCGACATGGCGGTAAACCCAGCTTCAGCGTTGGCATCCGTGATGTGTCAAGCGGAAAACGATGCCATCTGGCAGCAACATGCAAGGCCTATATTGCTAGCGGCTGCACTAACCGACGCAGGCTCATGTACGATGATGGAAGAGTTTCTGCTGCCGGAGTCCCCACTAACAGAAGACGGCTTTGTTCGTGGGGGAACTGGTATCTCGTTATGACATGAATATACGGAGTAGTGTTTCATGTAAATGTGCTGCACTGGAGATAAGTGTTATGTATATTACTGCCAGTCATACGCGGCTACTGCCAGGCACCGCATGTATGTGCCTTGATATTGCCACGCTGGTAACAAGGAATCGCCAGATTCGTCAACCTACCCGCCTTTTGCATGATATTCTAACAGGGTGTACCTGGACACTGGCATTCCACTTTCTTAATGCAGCTGAAGCAAAGCGCCGGGAATCCCAGTACGCGATACAAGCTGACAAGCGCCGTTTTTAGACGCCGAGCTGGATCGATGTGAAGCGTGATGGGCAAAAAGTCGGCGATTGAAGTCAACATCCACGTCTGTCTCGTCTATTTATCAATGAGCATGCGACACATGAGATACTGTGTATATATATGCCCACAAAATAGACTGCCTAATCAACTTGAGCAGGGGATTTAATGCCCGTTTTTTTTTTCCCCAGTTGATTGTCGGCCAGCATCCCAAACCAGACACCGAAGAATCGAAACGCCAAGACCTCGCAAACACTGCACACCGAGAAAGAGAGATAAAACGAGAAAAGCAAGTAAGAAAATGGTGCCAACATCGAGTACTGTATTACCCCGAATCTAAACGTCTCCCCCGATAACGGCCCGATCCGGGTTTAGCTCAAGCAGAAGAAGACAGGACCCTGTTTGGCCAGACAAACTTTCACTATCAAAATCAGGTCATACAAACCATCCCACCGCACAACTTGGCATTCCGTCACGCGAGCTCCCAAACATGCAAGTCACAATTGGGAATGTCCTCCCAACGCCTCAGGAATGCTTCACTGCAGGCCCCATTGGATCCTTGTTTGCCAAGCTGACAAACTCCGGACTCCAGCCTCCTCATCTGGAAGCCATGCCCGCGTCCTAGAACATTCGAAGCTTGTGGTCCCCGGTCCATTGGGCAAACTACTTTCTTGCTCTAAAACTCTTGGCCATGGCCTCGAAAGCTCGTCTTGCATGAGGAGCGCTGCAGATGAGCTGAATCCCGCTCATTCAATTACAGCGCCAAGGACACAGAGAGACGTAAGTGAAATCAAGGTGGTATGATTCTAATCTGCAAGGACAGCTCGGGGTTCTGAAATTGCCCTCAAGTCTAACAAAGTAAATCTCAATCGCTAAAAGCACGCACGCGTACAACGCCTACTGCTCAAAGCGAGACAGCACAACCCGGACGCTCCACGATTTCCCTGCCTGCTCTGACGTTGGGAATGGGAACGAGAGCGACTTGAAGAATGCGGGAGCGTCCCCTTAAACGCCACAACGTAGCCCCGGTAATATTCTTTCGTTTTTTTTCTTTTTTCTTTTTCGGTTTTATTTCTCTCTCGCATTACTTTGACTCGGCAGCGGAAGTGTCGCTAGAAGTGGAATCGGTAGAACTGGTGCGCTGGGCCTTCATGCGCTCGCTGTGGGTGCGTGTTAGAGACTGTCGTTTGACAAACAATATGACGAGAAGATTGCGTCGCGTTAGAGCAAAAGAAAAAGCAAGACGTACTAGTGAGAGCGGTCCTGGAGAGTGCATTCCCAGCGAGCATTGCCTGTCTTGATCTGGAACTTGATGCCCTTGTTCTGGCCGAAGCCAGCAGGAGCGGGAGCAGCAGGAGCAGCAGGCGCCGGAGGAGTAGAAGATGTGGAAGGCATGTTGTATGTGTGGTATGAAGAGTTTTGTTTATGTAAATGTGGTAGAATCGAAGAATCAAGAGGGAAATCGTCGAAGATGAGGAAAAGGGTTTGGGGAAAAGAAGCAGAAGCCAAGTGTGGGTAGACGGGGGGAGCAAGGATGCATTTATACACCCCCGGTTTATATAAGAAGCTGAACCTGGAACGTAAAAAAAAAAAGGCGGGAACGGAGATCCAGCGATCAGACTCGGCCCGGTGCAATGGATAGTTTCCCTGATCCTTTTGGGGAGACCTGATACGCAACACTCACGAGGTACTGATTGCTCCAGCCTATCACAGAGATGGCCAATCCTCAACAATGTTGGACCGTGTTAAAAAATAATATCTCCCTCTAGGATTATAATTTTTCTTCCTCCCGTGGACGTAGCCCCCAAACGGCCGATCTATACTCCCTTCAGAAAAAAAAGGACTTCGAGATTCACAGCTGAAGGCAAAAAAAGCAGCCGCAAGCTAACCTCTAAGGTTATCTAAGATTCACGGTTCCGTTTGGGGGGGGGTCCCAGCTGGATAAGGGAGATGAGCTATTTAATTCCCGCGTCTTATTTGTCCTCTACTGGCAACACTACTGCTGTACGACGTGTAGACATGTGTAATGTAATACTTTGATATGTGTGGAGTACATGATGCTCCGTAATATTAATTACACTACAGTACGTCCATGCATCTTATTCCCCCCAGTCTACGACCGAATCAGGACTCTAATGACCAGAAATACCGATTCAGAGCCCCTATTCAGCGTAGAGTCAATTCCATGTGTTTGTAATTCATCTTCTGACAGACGCGGCATCACAAGACGTGGACATGTCGATAGCCAGACAATCAGGTGCTCGCCCTGTGTCGATCATTTCACGGCACATCATCACACACACACACATCAAACACTCCATCCATGTACTAGACTACAGTAGCGCACCGCAAAAAGCACCAAATAGCAAACAAGCATTTCCTCACTGAGCCCCGAAAAAAGATTTTTTTTTTTTTTAAAAAAAAAAAGGACGCTCACTGCAATACAGTACAATCGCTATTTCGGTCGGCGAAAACAGTCAAAGGCGACCTCCGGAACCCGGAAATTGCGGACCAGGCAGACCGATGCACATGCAAAATGGAGATCGCCTCGGTGACACAAGGGCATACATGTCTCTACCAACATGATGTGTTACTACCAGGTAACTCGGTAGTTATTTCATATGTATGTAATTCAAAAAATCGGACTTTGCGGGGATGAAAGAGTCTCCGTCGTCAACAACAACAAAAAGTAAAAACTCAAAAAAACGGCGATGCTGCATCTTTTTTCGGGTGTCGTTGCAACACACCAAAGCTGCAGCCAAGTCTTCTAGAAGCCGGCACTCCGGCGCCGCCAAGACTTCTCTCAGATGACAAACCCTCTCTCTCCCTCTCTCTCTCTCCAAACAGGCAAGAAAAAGAGAAGACGGAAAAAGTTGTGTCCCCGACTTGGCCACACGCACCAGTTGCACTTTTTTGCGAAAAAAAGCCGTTGCAACATCAAAAGAGCTCCTCTGTAGCAGAACTCAACTCCGGCCCCCAAAAAACCGGGTTCGTAGCAAAAAAAAAAAAAAAAAAAAAAAAAAAGCTCAGCTTTCACATAGGTTGGTGGCGTTGTGTCACAGTTTTAGGCTTCCAAGACATCGCTGCGGTGCGTGGGCTTTGATTGGATGCAGAGAGGCGCGGCGATCGGTTTTGTAAGTTAGAAGCGAGGCCATCTATCTACATACCTCGTACAGACACAGTTGCGGCGCCCCCCTCCCACCTCTATGACATCTTTCGTGTCTCAGTGGCTAGCTTGCTAATGGGCTCTGGATAACTCGGCTTCAATTGCTTGGGGGTTTGAAGGGGGGGGGAAGCGATTAGATGGTGGCGCCGCACTCGGCAGATGGCCGACGGAGTCTTTTTGCATCAAAAGATGGAAACAAGAAACTCGGGCATTCGGTTCTCTGCTTACTATTCCAAGCAAGCAAAGAAGCAGATACACAAAAAGCTGAGGGAGGAAAGCGCGTAACCTCCGTGCCACACGTTGACCACATGTAAAAAGAGGCTGTAAAAAAGTCAATACACCGGGGAATGTTGCATTATCCGGGTGGCTTCGATAGCCAGGATCCAAAGCCAACACAGGCGAGACGGGCTTGCTCTAATAAATGACGTTACACAATAGACTCCCAATAGTTCCATCAGGATTCGGAGTTATCATCTCCACAAAAGGCTGTTGGCGCCGCCATCTCGCAACATATTTCATCCCACCTCGCCGTCTTATTGCTGTTTGCCCCCACATTTGGGGGCCCAACGATAACTCGGAGGCTTTGATATGACGCTGCACAATTGGTCTTGAAGGAACAAATGCCAACCAATCATTGAGTACTGATAGTTGATTGCGTCAATCTCACTGTTGTCAATAATGTAAACTCCAAAGGGCAAAGGCATTATCAGCTTTCTTAACCAAACTCCCCCACGGCTGTCCTCAAGTGGGATGGCGTTTGGTCATTGCTACTGGTGCTTCAGCTAAGAAAACTAGCTGTCACAGAAAGCGCGGTTTTTCACAGCTGCTCCGGCTGATTAGCCTAGCAGGCAAAGAGCTGACCATGTGTGATTCGCTTTTGCATGGCCCTCTGTTAGATAGGTTCCTGACTCGGCGTTGTCCTATCTGGTGGTCAACCTGTATGAAAGCCTAAATGTAGACTCGGTTACTTTATTCCTAGTGTCGATGCTGGAAATCATTTGTTATATCCTACATCAACACACCTCTACACGCTACCGTAGCACTCATGGATCCTAGACAGCTTACTCGGAGCGCCGGCTATTTCATGCAATATGGGCACAGCCTAGGCCGTTGCATCTCGAGAAAACCCTTACTCGAGGAAACGTTTTCAGACGGGACGAAATGCGGCCAAGTACCACGGCACCGCTGGTGGAAGGATTCAAAGCAATCGCCCACGTAATAGGAGCTCAGCCAAGAGACGCCTTGTGGGGTCCGAAAAGAGCACCTTTGCGATATTAGTGTCTGCGTCGTGTAACTGGTAACACAGCTTTTGTTGAGGCAGCCATCGCGTAATCAGACGGTGAACAATCGAAATCCGAGAGCCCTTGGCAGCTAAGGCCAGTTTGCAAGGCGCCGGCCTTTGACTCGCGTTGCATCTGGATACTCGAGATGGGATTTCAAACTTGGCATCTCAAAGCAGGCAGCCCCGTGCATGAGGCGTCCAGTTTCGTAAGCCTCGTTCATGGGAGGGTTGCTGCCTTATCGGCTGTCCATCATTCGCATAACTTCAGCCTCTTCATCCCGGGGCGCGTCGTCCCCGTTGTCGACCTCTAGCCCTCTCTTGTTCAGCTCGTCCTCAACCATGCTCCTATTTAGCATCTTGCTGCCAAAGCTCGGGAAGTCGTCTTTGAGTTTCTGCATCCATCCTTCGACGCTGCGCATCGCAACTACTAGAAACCCCAGCTCTTCACGATCAACATCAAAAACCTCCCACCACTCGTGCTCCGGCATCTTGGCGCCTAGATCACGCGCCGCATTGTATATCGCTGCCGTGGCCAGGGCGTTTGGCTGATGTGTAATGTAGAGCATCTGGGGTGATA
Source organism: Trichoderma sp. TW21990_1 (assembly GCA_010015515.1). Lineage (NCBI taxonomy): Eukaryota > Fungi > Ascomycota > Sordariomycetes > Hypocreales > Hypocreaceae > Trichoderma > Trichoderma sp. TW21990_1. Next base: position 1,366,383 of record ML974118.1, read on the forward strand.
GTAGAGACGTGTTAAGATATTGAATCGTCCGCAGGGAGACTGTTGTTCGGGGCTGTGATAGAAAGTCGAGCGTCTGGAGATAGGTAATGGCTAGCGCATGCGGAAGAGAGACGTGGGTATCGAATGATAGCGATCGGAGTATGCGAGCCTCCAGGCTCATTATCCGATCCTGGAAGGCATAGTAGGCTGCCTCAGTCTGGTAGTATGTCCGCGGGTCGTCCTTGGGCGGCTCGCCCGTGGGAAAGAGGCCCAGTTTAGCAGACGATAGATAGGCGTAGACATTCGAGACGTCACGCGGCGAGCGAGGGAGTGGCCCCAGCTTCGAGACGAGGTATATCGTGGCAGCAGATACATCCTGTGACAAAATACCACATGTCAGCCCGTCTTCTTTCGCCCTTGTAGGCCCCATCCATCAAGTTCACTCACGCTGAACTCATGAGCCATCGGTGACTCTTCCAGCCAGTACCGCGCCAGTAGGACATTGGCCTGCGCCGTTACCGATTGAGGCAGCTGCAACAGCCGGCCAGCCGCCTGTGTCAGGCATTGTGTCGCCACAAAGACGGCCTCGTCGAGATCTCGCGGCAAGGCCGAGGAGGACACGCGGCGATAGAGCTGCGAGGGCGTCGCAAGCGGGTTCGCGAGGAGACTCATGATGATGCGACTGCTGGACCGTGAACTGCGGCTAAGGCCGGAATACTGCCGAGGCAAATTGGCTTTTGCAGAGTGGGATGCCGGCTGACCTGGCAGAAGGATTACGTGAATGTTGTGAAATGTTGGAATTCCAAATGTTGTTCAGAGGCAAGAAACTTTTGGCTGCGCGATGAGGTTACGGCGACCCACCAGAGCTTGTTCTGCAGTACATGCGTGTACATGCGATAAGTGCATGTTTATTCTTGACGCGATGTACTTCGAAAGTACCGATTTTGCTTTGCACGGCGCTAATTACTAGGTATGAAAGCCCTCCGCGTCCTCGAAGTTCGGCTTGTAAGGTCGTCTAAGTAGCCTCAAAGCGAAAAAGGTCTACATTGGCGTTGATAGGAGACATGAATAACTCATTTCAAAGAAAATAGGCTTTCCTAGAAGTTTTCTATCATCGTATACTATTGCGCAGAACGCTGCCATTGGTAAGCTTACAACCTTATATTAGTATGCGAACCTTTATGAATCGCGCGCTTTCACTTTTAACGACAGATCTGCTTGTTGCTGTGGATGACAGCATAATCGGGTAATCCATTCAACAAGGTTATCTGAAAAGATGACCCGGGATAGTTCGTCCTCGCTACTGACCTCCTCGGAGATGCGATGAGTAATCGAGCCGAGTTTCTTGTTCATCTAAAAGGCCGGCCGCAAGAATCTCTCCTTCCGGTAACAAGCTTACTGGACGGGGCGTCAGATGCTGCCCATGTTGAGGGAGCATGTGTCACGCCAGTCTGACCAATGGCATTCCTAAAATATTACTCAGTGGCAGCTGTGATGTGAGTCGCACTCTCGCGATCTCGGCTATCTCTCTTTGTGTTGGTCGTGATGGCCTCGGAGACGACGCGGTGGCTGCAAATATGTCTTATGGTGATGTGTTGTGTGGCTCATGGAGACGGCATTCTTTCATGTCCGCTCCGCTGGCTCAAGTCCGCAAAAGCTCTCAAGAGGGCGCTTCAGCTGGTTAGGGCTGAATGCCACAGCAAATTGCTCATTGGACATCGGCCTCGACTTGAACAGACTCCAAGCTCGGGTCCGAGCCTCCAGCCGTTTTGACGGTGCCTAAGCACTAGACCTTTAGCCCCAAAGCTTCTAAACCTCGCCGTCCAGGTTGGCCATTGATATCCTACTGCTAGTCCAAGGGAAATGGCGGGCGGCTGTTCAGCCTTACAAGGCCAGAGGAATTGACAGTGTGGGCTCGCCAACTATTGTTTTTGGAGGGGGGAGGGGGGGAAAGGGGGGGAAGAAGAGGGGAAGAGGAGGGCGACTAGTTTTCTTGCTTGTCGTCTGAGGCTGCTTGGAGCTGTCACTGCACGCTCGTCGAGAGGCAGAGCTGCGGTGTTTTCTGGATTAAGTTGCGTGCATGCGTCTTAATATGCAGGGCGGCGCAAAGCATTGGCGAAGGATTGCGATGCGATGCTGACTGAAACACCCTGGGCGTAGCATGATGCGGCGGCAGCGAAATACTACCGTATATACAGTATACAGTAAGGTAGTACTACTAGTAGTAGTAGTAGTAGTAGCCAAAAGTAATCCCGTCTATCCGCCGAACTGGTGCTTTCGGGCGATCGAATCCGCGTATAGGTAAGGTAGGTAGGTAGTACTTACAAATCACTTGTCCATAGTAGTCCCAAGTATTATACGTGTTGCCTAATTCGACCCTGAATGGAACGCGACAATCAATTTGAATAACCATCCCTCCGAGCCGGTTGGCCCCATAGACGCAATGGACGAAGCACAAAGAGGGCCAAAAAAAAAAAAAAAAAAAAAAAAAAAACAAGCCAGGGCTGTGAGCTAGCAGAATAGTATACTTGGTAGTAGCTGTAATTTGATTTTCGGGCTTGCGACTACTCGAGTCATGAAGGTGTTTCTAGTCCTATTTCTCTGAAAGGGTGCTGCCGGCTAGATCTGGGACCCAAATAAACGGGGTTCCGGCTTCACGGGCCCGGGGCACCATGATATGATCGCCGGGGCGAGGGGCCAACACGACATGTGTGTGTACAGCCATGCACTGTATCGTCAGCAGGTGTGCTCGTGGTATATTTTTGCGTCTTGTAGCTCTTTTGTGAGCGTCTGTGAGGTGGGCATTGGGCCATTTTCCCTTTTTTTCTGCAGCCTCCACGGCCCTTGATTGTCTCGGCGTTTAGGTGCTTGTAACCCGAACCCATGCCGGGCTCGTGTACGGAGGGCTGTCCAAAGGTCCCCCGAATATAGTTTCAATACTGTACTCCGTACCTATATTAATACATCAATGACAAAGCCTACGGCTTCTCCCTGCCAGGGTTGTATGTATTAGATAGTAGTAGTACTACTATGTATGTATACCGCAAGGACCGCTAAAGCCGCTTCGGCTTAGAAACACGTTGCCACGGCTAATGGCCATGACGAAGGCCGAGGGCGACGCCTCGTTTTGCTATTCCCTATCGAATCCGAGGGCTGCGGAAATCCGGGATTCCGAAAGGGTGCTGCACTTTCCTGTTTCCTGTTGCAGATCAGCTTGATGTGGTGGTCAGTTTTTTTTTTTTTTTTTTTTTTTTCTTCTTTTTTTTCTCACGCTCCCGTCTCTTTGCCCTGCCCTGCCCTGCCCAACTGGATCAACCCACTCTGGTTCATGAGGCGTCCCGGAAAATCGGTTGGGGGTGCTACCTCGACTTGCTGCTTGGGGACATGGGTCGGCTTATTTGCAGGTACTTTTTGACGTCGGGCGTAGGTGGGCGATACCTCGTGTTGTGGTACTCGACACCACTACGCAGGTACCACGCCCAAAGTAGAGCCGTGTACTCGCGACATCATCCGTAAGCACAGCCGCCACTGGCTGGGCGACTGGCTGCGGGCAGAACGCCGTTTTGCAACCGGTGAGGCGTACCCGGTACGAAGCAGTACCTTCGAAAACAATGGCCGGTGCCAAGATGCTCCCTGCAGTGTGCTGGACCCGAACTTTCATGTGGCCACTCTTGTTGTCGCTGGGCGGTGATTGGCTTCTGGCCAAAACACCAGCATCTCGCAGCAACTTGCAGCATCATTGGGCTCCTGCAACTGCCGCGGCCGGCAAGCTACGCCCCCCCCTTTGCCCGGCATTTTGCATGGCCTGGCATAGCCTGGCATGTCCTGGCTAAGAGGCCGGTTGAAGGCTATTGCACTGTACATAGTAGTATAGTACTACCTAGTACTACTCCATGCTCCGGACAGCATGGCCAGGCCAAGAGGCAGTTAGTACCAGTTCTGCTAGCCACTGCGACGCTGCGACGCCTGCAGGGGAACCACGGCAGAGCAAGCCGCTGGCGCTGGGACTAATCTGCTGGGGCTAATCTGCTGGCTGCAGGTGTGCCTGTCCGTGTGCGACGAGGTTGATGCCAGGCTAAGAATGATGCTAATGATGCTAGTGATGCCAATCCGCCAGGCCTCAGCCCAGCGAGAGCCGATGGGGCATGGTATGGCACATAGCATGGCATGGTATGGCATGGCATGGCATTGGCATGGCATCAAAGGCCACACCTGGTGGCTGATGGCCAGGCTTAGGCACGCCCCTCTTGTCGCCCGTCCCATTGCCTAGTCCAGCCAGACTCACAAGGCGCACGACTCGAATCATCTCATTCGCTCCGTTCCTCCTTTCGGTCTGAAGTGGCGACGTGCCTCCGTGACGAGCCGAAGGGGGCCAGCTCGAGTCGACAACTGCTAGAAAATAGAGTCCTATCCTTGTCCGCTTGTCCGCTCCGTTGCGAACCCCCAAGACTTAGTTCCTAGGGGGAAAAAAGAAAGAAAGCAAGAAAAAGTCCTTTCCCTGCTGCGCCTTTTCCCTGGCTCATTTCCATCACCCTCCTCCCAGTTTCTCCTTCTGCTTAGTGTGGCCAGGCTCCGCATTCCGGCCCGCCGGTCATTGAATCCCTGGACACCTTGGACTTGAGCGCGAGAGAGCGAGCCAGCGGGCGACAGGAGTGGGCTTGTGAAGCATTGGAAAGCCGTTGACAGCCCACTTGACTGTACAAGTATCTGCTGTCAGCATTTAATATTTGCTTGCGCTGGCTGCTTTCTTGCTCCCCGCCATTTTGGTCGTGAGAACACGTACGGGCCCCCCGTTTGACTGCTAAAACAAGGACACACACGCGGAGAAAAGGGAAAGAGAGGGGGGAAAAGGGAAAAAAAGGGAAAAAGGAAGCAAGGACACGGCATCCATCCTCGCTCGCTGGCTTGGGGCCAAAAGAGCTTCTCGTCTGGCTGTTCGCTCTAACGGGCCGTGTTGCGCTTCCTTCCCCCGTCTTGCGCCGACCTACTCGTACTCCAGCGCATCTCTTCTGTGCTGCGTTAGTGCTCGCCTTGCTGCTGGCGTCTCTTCCGTTGTCTATTCCATTTTCCATTTTCCATTTCCATCAGTTGCTTAGGGTGGTGTGGGATCTGCAACTCCGAGCCGTAACGCACCTCTTATTCCCAGCCAATGCATCGATCATGGTGCCCTCAAAACCCTCTCCCACGGCTCCCAAGATCGTCACTCCCATGACGCCTCCGCAGGAGTCGGAAGCACCCCCGGTCAAGGAAAAGCGAAGACGGGCCGGCAAGCCCAAGGTCCGGACGGGCTGTGTAACTTGGTATGTTGTGTAACCTTGCCTTGTGTGTGACGGCGAGTCCCCTCACACACCTCCTCCTCTCATTCGTTCTCCGCGACGACTTGAAGCTTTTGCGACTGACAATAATGGGACAGCAAGTGAGCTACATCCACATACACTCAACTGGGGATGAAGATGGAATTCTCCTCTTTCTTACCCCCTTCCCTTCCATTTTACATACTAACCTAGATGCTCGTTATTGCAGAATAAGGAGAATTAAATGCGACGAACAGAAGCCGGCATGCCAGAGATGCATCTCAACAGGGCGAACCTGCGATGGCTACAGAACCACCACCAAGCCAAAGGCGACGAGGAAGCCGGGGTTTTCTCAGCAGCTCTCGTCGTCTTCATCTGTTAATTCATCATCGTCATCTCTAACGCTACTGCGGCCCCTGGTGACCAACTTCAGCGGCGACACCGTGGAGAGCCAGTACATTTCCCAGTTTCTTCCCCTAGCCGAGGATTTGGTAGGCATCAGGCATATTCACAACACCTTCTTCTGGGGACACGTCGTGCCAGAGTATTGCTTCACCTCCAAGGCAGTGAGGCATGCCATCGTCGCCCTCAGCTCCGCATACCACGACTTTAGGCTCGCCGGGTCCAACACAACCGCCATCGGCCCGCCAACTAACACTGAGCGCTACATCATCAGACAGTACAACCTGTCCCTCAATAGGATGGCCGAAGAGCTGAACGGGCTGCCCATGAGGAAGCGCTATGGAATCATCATGATATGCTGCGTCTCGTTTTTCTATATCGAGATTCTGCGGGGGAACTGGCCGACTGCCATGATGCACCTTGCCAACGGCATCCGGCTAATGTCCAACCTCCCGGACGAAGTCGAGGATGTCTTTCGCCACCCAGAGATATTCAGCCACGATCATGACAATTCCCACGCCAGGGCCCTCTACATGGTGAAGCTGCTTCGCCGCTGGGAGGGGTCGGCTGCATTCATGAGGACCAACTCGCCACCGTCCTTGTCCCTCCAAGCTTACGAGACAAGGAAGAGCAACGCCGCCGGGCCCAAGCAGTTTACAACGTTGGAGAAGCTGCAAGAGGTTGTCGACGACCTGTTCCAAGACATCAATGCATTTTCCTGGATGTGCAGACAATACAACGGCGATGACAGCGCCTGGGACCATGCGGCCGCTCGGTTCCAGTTTGACGTGCTTCACCAGAGATGCTACCATATCAGGGAGCTGCTGAAGAAGGCAAATAGCACCTACGGAGACATGGAACGAGCACCGAACCCACGCGACTTTCTCAAGTATATGGGCTGCCTGCTCAGACATCGCGGCGCATCGATTGCTCTTAATTTCATGCCTCTGCCCCAAGGCATGGCATATACGCCCCCGGACGAAGAAGAGAACCAGTTTAGAGAAGTGGCCTCCATCGCAGAGACGATCAAGCAAGGCTTGCGAGCGTCGTTGGTACCTGGCGTCTCACCATGGTTCAACGTTGACTTTGGAGTCATCACAACGCTTTATATCGCGGCGTCGAACTGCTACACGGTCTCGATGAGCGAAAAGCTGTTTGACATGATGAAGAGCTGGCCATGGAGGGAGGATCTGTGGGATGGTCCACAGCTGAGACGGCAGTTGTATGAGCTCAGGAAGCCCATAGTCGAGATCCCCGTTGCAACGACGCCTGACTCGGAGACGCCTGTTCCCACGACGCCCCATCTGATGAAGCTCGCGCATCGCCCACCATCTCGGGTTGCAGTATCAACAGCAGATTTGGACGATTAATATTTTGTTTCTTTTTGGACATTGATATATACCCCTTTTTCTTTCCCCTTTCTTCTTCCCATTTTTTTTTCTTTCTTCTTCTTTTTTCCTTTGATTACTACACAAACGAGCGCTTTGGGTCCAGAAGCTGGCCTCGTGGCGCAATAGGCGAACGACTTGGGGAGAAAAGAAACCGTCATCACTGCAGAACTATTTGGTTTTGTGAGTTTTTAGACATGGGCAGCCAACTTTTAATTTCTTCATCTTTCCTCCTCTCTCTCTTCCCCCCCTTTTGTTTTATCTCCCTCACTCTTCTCTCCTTTCATTCATTGGGTTTTGGAGTTGCTTTCAGGCGCGGATGGGGGTCGTCCTTTGTTCATAGGGTCATGAATGTAACATGTGGGGGAGTTTTTTTTCTTTACCGGATAATATTATATACATTACCTCGGTGGACGCTGGTGATTTACTTGGCTTGGATATTTCCCCTCACGCATGCTCTCTTTTTTCTCTCTCTTCTCCCCTCTCCCTCCTGGGATGCTTGGAGGGTAGCGAGCTCAAAGAATGCTCTGCGATTCAAAGTCTATATATGGCAAATACATGATAACTTTGATCAAACCGGGTTTTGCAGTGCGCTTTCGTGATGTTGCTGAGACGATAAAGTCATTCAACAAGAATAAAAAGGAAAATGGGCAAAAAAAGGTTCCAGAGGGAGTCGAACCCTCGCTGGCGGAATCAGAATCCGCAGTCATAGCCGTTAGACCATGGAACCGGTTGAAGTGGTGATCCACTTCCCATGGTGAGGACATGTTGAGACGGAGCTCGAGTTGAAGATTTTGAAGCTTTCTGTTGGGCCACTGTGGCTGAGCAGGCCCAAGGCAAAGCCACAGATGGATACCTGGTGGGTACTAAAGCTGCCCCGCCAAGTGACCTCTGAGCTTTGAGTTCGACTTGCAGTTCCATATCACATGCAACCTCACCTTGAACCTCAACAAAACTCATGTAATTCGCAACGGCACTGGATACGGCATCGAGCGGCAATTCGACCCATTTGAGTAAAAGCAGCAACGGTATCAATTGAATAAAGACTCTCACAGGATCGCGCCAATTCCTAATCCCCAGTCCCCAATTCCCCCAGCTGGTTTCTGGAAGCAAAAGCTCGAGATCTCGCACACGAGACATGACAAGCTCGATCCCGCAGTCGCCCACCGACGACGACAACAAGTCGTTTGACCTCAACCTCCAGCACGGCCACAAGGACCTGGTGCAGGCGATTGCCTTCAACGGCTACGGCGACCGCTGCGCGACGGGGTCGGTGGATGGCAAGATTCGGGTGTTTAACAGGCATCGAGACGGGTCGTGGAGGCTGTGCGATACGTGGAGCGCGCATGGGGGGGAGGTTGTCGAGGTTTGTCTCTGTCTGCGATGCTATTCTTGTCCCGTTTTCTTTTTCTTTTTCTTTTTCTTCTTTTTCTTCTCTCTCTCGCGGAAGGCTGACTGACGGCTGAGGTTTTCTGCTGCCGCGACAGCTGCAATGGCTTCCGTCCACGATATACCCAAACCTCGTCGCCTCGCTCGGCATCGAGGGCTGGTTCCGCCTCTGGGCTGAGAATCCGTCCGCCGCGCCGGGCCGCCGCTTCTGCGCCGCGCGGTCGGTCAACGGCCGGCCTGCCTTTGACACGCGGTCGGGGCGGGCGCCGTACCGGTCCTTCTCCATGAAGTACGTCGAGGAGACGCGGCAGACGTACCTGGCGCTGCTGGCGACGGACGGGCGGCTGACGGTGTACGAAAACGACCAGCCCGAGAACCTGGCCGAGTACACGTCCATCGACGAGTTCAGCGTCTGCGCCCGGCCCAGCCGCGGCGACGAGGTGGCCTTCAAGGTGCGCTTCGACCCGAACCCGGAGCCGTGCTACGCGGCGCTCAGGGCCGGCGTGCCGTCGGACGCGCTGGGCCTGGTCGTGGCCGGCATGGGCTCCGTCAAGGTCTTCCGCACGCGCGAGATCGCCTCGTCCAACTTTGGCGCAAACACGCTGCAGAAGGAGTTCTACCTGGCCGTCGAGATCGAGGGCCACCGCGGGCTGGTGCGCGACGTCGCCTGGGCGCCCGGCAACATCAGGGGCTACGACATGGTCGCCACCGCCTGCCAGGACGGCTACGCCCGCGTCTTCCGCATCGACACGCCCTTCTCCGACGCCGACGGCAAGTCGTGGTCCGCCGTCCATCTGCTCAAGCCCGACGCCCGCGCCCACAGGGAGCCGCCGTCGCGGGACGAGGCCGCCGGCCCGAGCAGCAGCAGCAGCAGCCACCAGCAGGAGCCGCCGCAGCACCACCACCAGCCGTCGTCGACGCTCAGCGCCAGCCTCGCAAAGTCCAGCGCCGTCACCGAGCGCGCCTGGACCGGCCAGCCCGGCCAGATCAGGCACACGGCCACGGAGATTTCGCGCCTCGACAGCCACCGCACGCCCGTCTGGCGCGTCGGCTTCGACGGCGACGGCCAGATCCTGGGCAGCACCGGCGACGACGGCCGGCTGCTGTGCTATCGCCAGACGCCGGACGGCCAGTGGTCCAAGAGCTCGGAGCTGGTCATGATGAAGACGAGGATGGCGACGCCTTGAGGGGGGTTTATGAGTGAGTATGTACCAAGTATACGAGTTTGTGGATGGAATGGGATGGGATGGGATGGAATCTTTAATTGCTTTGCGGCGAATACAGGCATCAATGGGCTTTGATTTATAAACCACGACTACCACGCAATGAATGGTCTCTTTTTCACTTTTTTTTTGTTTTCAAGACGAGACATGTATATATGTAATATTGTGTATATTCATCATTGATTGTGTCTTTTCCCCACGCTCAGTGGAATGAATCTAGCCTTCCCTTCCTCTCTTCATTCTGTGTAAATACAAACGCCCCTATGTCCGGCCCATTCAGCAGGCCCCTTGCAAAGAAAAGAAAGAAAAAAAAAAATGATTCCCCCCCTTATGAAACGCCAATTCGTGATATTTTCTTTTTTCTGGTGTTCAAAAAAAAGGTCTCGATGGAAATCCGCCATCACATGCTAATTGGTCCATGAGCTTTTTTTCCCCAGAATCTACCCCACACCGCCCTTTCTGTTTCAACTACTTCTCTTTTTTTTTCAGCTGGGGGGGAAACTTCAATTCGTTTCCATTTAATACTCCAGAAAGAAAGAAAGAAAAATATGAAAACCAACGACAACTGCACATTTAGGCAGCATCAGCGCTGGCAACGGGCTGGGCGACCTTGGTGACCTGGGCGCCAGCACGGACGATGCGCTGACCGGCAGAGTCGTTGATGTAAGTGACGTCCTTGTTCTCAAACTGAGCACGCTTCCAGATCTCGACCTCGCAGCCACCGCGCAAAACACCGACACGCATCGTGGACAGCAGGTTATGGGCGGCGTTGGAGTGGTTGTAGACACCGCCGTTGAAGATGGCCGTGGCGTCCTTGCCGATGGCTGAAGTGATGAGGGCCTTGCCACCAGGGTGGTCGCGGATAAAGTCGCCGACGTCGTGGATGACGCCAGCAATGGCAACCAGGGCCTTTCCGTTCTTGGAGTCGGCGACAAAGTCATCCCAGTCGACAACGGGCAGCTGCTCAAGGGGAGTGCCCCAGTCGAGGGTGGCGCGCTTCTGGTCGAGCTTCTTCTGGAGCTGTTGGACACGGCCCTTTTCGATCTCGTTGGCGCGGAACTGCTTCAGGTCGTATGCAAGGCCAGTCCACTTCCACAGGATAATCATCCACTTGGTGGGATCGTACTGCCACCACTCAATGGCGTTTCGGTAGTCGGCCGGGAACTCGTGGTGGAAGTTGTGGTAGCCCTCGCCCAGGGTGACGAGCGCGGTGATGACGTGGTCTCGGGGTGAGTTGCGGTCGTCAAAGGGCTGGTCGCCGAGCCAGTGGGCCAGCGAGTTGACGCAAAAGGTGGCCTGCTGGACGAAGCAGATGCGCAGGATGCCGGCGTAGACGAAGCCGCCCAGCCAGTCGTTGAACATGAGGCCGCAGAAGAGGGTGGGGAAGACGAGGCCCATGAAGATGACGCACTTGAGGTAGTTGCGGTGCTGCCAGACAACGATGCTGTCCTCGTTGAGGTCGCTAATGTCGCAGCGGCCGATGCGCTTAGGGTTCTGCTTGAGCAGCATCCAGCCCATGTGGGAGTACAGAAGACCCTTGCGGACCGAGTAGGGGTCCTTGTCGGTGTCTGTGTATCGGTGGTGAGAGCGGTGGCCTCTTGACCACCAGCGGATGGAGCCCTCGACGGCACCAGCTCCAACGGCAGCGAGGTAGATTCTTAGGGGGAGGGTGGCCTTGTATGAGGAGTGAGCCCAGAGACGGTGGTAGCCTGGTTTCGAGAGAGATTTCATGTGAGTACAGCTGAGCTTGAATCGGATCTCGAATGATAACGCCCGATTACTTACCAGCTGTGATGCCCAGACCCGTGTTGAAGTAGTAGATGACGGAGAAGATGGCCGTGTACAGATGCAGAGGCACCCAGTAGGAGGAAACGAAGCCGGCCAGCGGGATGAAGACGATGAAGATGGCGTTGAGCCAGTTGATGTGCTTGTACCAGTTGCCCCAGGTCATGGGCAGGTCGGCGATGTGCACCTTCTTGGGGTCGTACTTTGCGGTAGACCGCAGAGGCACATAGTCGGTGGTGCCATCAGGGAAAGTGGCCGCCTGGGCCTTTGCGGCTGAGGCCGTGGGTTCGGACATGTTGACAATGTCCGTAGGACTCTCCCGTTGAGTGTTGAAGAGAGGGGAATACCGAGAGGAAGAGGGAAGTGGAGGTTGCAACGGAGAGAGAAGACGGGGGAGGAGAAGAAGAGAAGAGGCTTTGTTTTAAAATGAAGTCGAGTCTCGGAGGAAGGGAGGACAAGGGGAGCTATCGAGAGGGGCGGAGGGGGGGTGTGAGAATCAAAGGCTGAGAGACCAGCTTCTGATATCAAATTCGGAGGAGGAGAGAGGAGGATGGAGGAGGGGGGTGTTGATGATCCAGGATCAAGAGGGGGTCCGAGATCAAATCAGCCCAGATCAAGCCTGAAAGTCCCGGCTGTCCTAGGCAGAAAACAGCAGTGGCTAACACGCCGTGCAGAAACGCTTTTTTCGCCGTCGACTTTTTTTTTTTTTTTGCCCCTGGTGGAGAGCGAGAGAGAGGAAGCGAAGGCCCCAGCAGCTTCTGAGATCTACTATAGCGCAGCGATAGCCACTGTAGGCGGCACTGTAGGCGGCCAATGGCGGGCCGACCGCTGCCTGTGCCTGTTGCTCGTGCCTGTTATCTGTACCTGTGTCTGTACCTGCTACTTGCGGCCTGCGGCTGCCGAGGCTGCGAAACGCTCATCTCGCAGGCTTGCAGGCCACCCCGGGTTCAGGTACCAGGTACCGCATGACGACCAGGTGCCACGGTTGCACTGCAGGCCAAACTCGAACGAAACAGAAACAGTTGGGAAAAGAAAAATCGCCGCCCTCTGCATCAGCCCATGGATGCGTATCATTGGGGGGGGAAAAACAAAAAACCGCCCAACAGGGACAGAGACAGCACAACAAAGCAAAGCTCAATCGGCGTCTTTTTTTCCGTAATCTTGGCTGAGGGTTGCTGAACATCAGCAGATGTGCAATTCATTCTGGCCTGACACTCTCAACTCTATTCACACATACTATGTACGTATGTCCTGCTGCAGTAGCAAAAAAAAACTGGCCAATGTTTTCAACAAATCCAACATTTTTGAAAATCTGACGTTTCCTCTTGCACACACCCCCTCCCCCTGGTACCCGATACGTCCATCCCTCGTAAGTGGCTACAGTACGTACCTCTGGGCTAACGACCTGCCTCCGAAACGCCGCACCCAATCAGAGCTCTTCAAAACGGGGGTACCTCCTCAACCTTTTTTTTGCCTTCTTGCTGCTGTCTGTCTTGTCGTTCTCTTCCCCAACAACTTTTTTTGGGGGGTGGCCACTATACTAGTACGTACTTGTTTTAATCGCTTCCCGCCCCAGACGAGGCCACCCCCCCACTCGGCTGGGTTTTATATCGCTGCATATGGCAACTTGTTTTGGAACTTTCCCATGGTATCAGAGTACGTATATGGTGCGGTATTCATTATTTGAGTGCGTGGCGGTTTTTACGAGGATGAGCATGTTTTTTTTTTTTTTTAAATGGGAATACTGTCAGCAGTAGTAAACAACGCCCAATTGCGTGATAAAAAGATCAACAGTAATTCACCTCGCTCACGAAGCACAGAAATACAAATAGTAATGTAATACAGCATGCAGTGGCCCATAATCCAGATACATGCGACTCTCAGCTTGAATCAAGACCAATCAGCTCTCACTAGATTCAACAACAAAACCACAAAACCGTCGTACGTGTACGACTACAAAGTACTATGGACAGTCCCGCCCCAATCCCACCCCCGTATACTCCGTAGAAAACCCATCAAGAACAACAAAATCGCCCCCCCGCAGACAAAATCTACCGAATAGCCTATCCAGCTCTGCTCACATTCACATTCACATTCACATTCACATTCCAAGACACACCTTCAATCATCGTACCTCGGCTCCCGCCAGTTACCCAAAATTCAAACACATAATCTCATCATCCCATGTGCAACTTGCCTGCCCTTCTCCCGCCCACCCCCGACTAACAGGTAATCAGATCCATTTCCCCCCTCCCCATAATCCCCAACAGAAATTGGCAGAAACGAAGAAAAAAAATTGGCCCCGTCCCTCCCGGCTGCCGAGCTTCTTCCGCATTGCTCCATACCCAGGTAGCATTTTTGACCAGGATGGAAAGGTACGTACCTTTCTGTCTCTCCCCAAAAGATTGAATCCAACCGCCAAAGCTTGCGCCACTCATTTGGACTCTTGCGCACCGCCACATTCCCGTTGCGCTGATATGGATTTACCTTTTGGCATGCAGCCACGTGCGCCATTGATTTCCTACGGCGGTCTAGAATATTGCCGTATTAGGAAGTTTGCCGGTGATGATGACAGCTCGTCTTCCAAGTGACGCATGAGGTTCTCTGCTCTGCTCTGCTCTGTTCTACTACTCCGGCACTTCATCTTGAAAACAATAATCCAATCTCCACCAACTCTTAAAAGGCAAAACCAGTTATGACACAATCAGTTTAAAAAAAAAAAAAAAAAAATTCTTCGTATTCAATTGTCGCTCGCTCGCTGGTCTGTTTGTTTGTCTGTACCAAAAACTAGTCATATCTCATGTTCGTCAGGCTGGACGTTCTTTATATCTCGCCGCCATAGTCATTCCAGTGTCATGATCCCATACTCATATCCAAAGTCGTAAGAAAAAAACAAAAAAGACAACAAAAGAGCCAGGTCAGTTGCCTGTAGCCATATCTACTTTATAAAAAAGAAAATGATAACAGCGAGTCGCAAATAACAAAGAGTAAAAGAAGAGGTTCAAAAGGTTGTGCTTGTATGACAGTGAAAACTTTGTGCGTCGGTGTGCGTCTGTATGTGTATGTGTATGTGTATGTGTGTCTGGTGGTCTTCATGTCTGAGCATCTGTCGTAATCATGAGAGCGGCGCCGCCGCCTCGGGTCGTGTCATTAGCTGGAATTCGTCGTCAATAAGCCCCTTCTCTTGCAGCAGCTCTCCTTCAAGCCCCAAATGAGCTGCTCCGATGCCCGTCAACGAGACATGCATTGGCCCGTGGCGCGAATAGCCAAGTCCCGTTTCCGTCTGGCCACCTCCGTTGAGCAGCTGCCCAGCCCTTTGCGCGTCGCTGGCATTGTAGCCTTGCCTGGGGTCGGGTGACTTGAAGCCGGGCGACCGCGAGGCAATGTAGTCAGGTTCCGATTCCGTCTCCGGCGTCGTAACCCGGTATGCAACCCGATGTGCCGTCTCATCGCCTGGTCGGGACATTATTGAGGGTTCTGTCGAGACAGGTGTGTTGGGCACATCAGTCTGCTGCGGCGTTGCGTGAGATGAAGATGATCCATAGCCATCTTCGGCTCTCACGACTTTCCGGAGCCGTTTGACCTTGATGTTGGCGGCGTTCTTGGAAAGCTTCAGCCTTCCGCTCGACCTTGACCTTGGACCCTCAGCATCGGCCACCCGAGTGCTGTTCGTCCTTCGGGCGTCAACGCGCGCTTCCACGGCCGAGTCTTGCTTGCCGGCATCTCCTTCACGGTCAACTTTGCCTTGCTGTCTCTCTTGTCGGGTGTCAGAGCTCTCCAGCTGAGGAGACTCGGTAACAACAACAGCAGGGACAGGCACGGGTTCTTCGTCTGCAGCGACGTTGGCTGCTGATCCTCCCCAGCTAGACTCGGGGGCAACTGGAACGAGTCCATTTGCTGTCCTATCGGCCTGGTCATCTACCGCTGTGAAGTAGTCGGTGCTTTCGTACGAGCTGAGCTGCTCAATGGGCCGCGAGTGTCGGTCGCTGATATTCAGAAACCTCTCGGCCGCCGGCGTCGGAGGAGTTGGTTGCCGCCGGATGTCGTAGTCGTCCGGCAACACATAACTCTCCCCGCTGTCGCTGTATGACGGAGCAATGTTCCTGTTTGCCGCCCAGCCAGTCTTATACGCCGGGTCATTGATGTCCACGTCGCTGGGCAGCGGGCTTGGAGGCGACCGGCCTCGCGCAGAGTAGTGCTGGTCATACGGGAGGAGCCCGCTGTCGGCATATGCCGAGCCCGAGTAAGCCCAGTCGTTGCCGGGCCGGGCCGCCCTCATGGCAGGATGTGTGTCGACTTCGTAGCCGTCCGAGGAGTATTCGCGCGCAGCAGCACCGTTATCCATGCGGACCGGCTCCTGGTCCGAGTGCAAGGCATCGCTGTGCCCGTCGCCGGGGACGGTGCGGGGGAACATCCGCAGCAGCGATGCCGCCTGCAGCCTCATTCGCGGGTCGTCGCTGAGGCAAATCTCCGTCATCTGGCGATACCAGTCGGGCACGTTGATCTCGGGCCCCAGCATCAGCGGCCGGCCTTGCGTCTCAGGCTCGTCCTCCAGCATGGCAAGTCCCCAGAGCACCATGCCGAGCTGGTACAGGTCCGACTTGACTCCAATGTACATGGAGAGACGCTGGTTGGACTCGATCAGGGCCGTGGCTTCTGGAGGCTCCCAGCCGACGGGGCAGCCGCGCCTGTTGATGTCGATGATTTTGGCATCGCCGTCGTCGTCAATGACAATGTTGGATAGCGTAAAGTCTCCCTGAACAAAGCCCGACTCGTGGACATCGGCCAGACCCTGGACGATTTGTCTCGCCCACCTCTCCCTCATGTCCCAGGGGAGGCCAATGTTGTTTTCCTTGCAGTTCTCGAAAATGATGTCGATCAGGGCGCCCTGGCCAGCAAAGCTGATGAGGAGCCCCTTGACGTGCTCGTCACTGTCATCCACGACAACGCCGTAAAAGTCAATGACATGCCTTGAGAAGCGGAGGCCGTTGAGCGCATTGACCTCGTAGAGAAACTCCTCGACGGTGTCGGGGCTGGGAATCTCCTTCTTGATCAGCATGTTGCCATTGACGCTGACCTTGTAAACAAAGCCAGACATGTGAGAGTCGAAAACAATGTCTCGTTCCTTGACTCGCCTACACCCCAGGTGTCGAATCTGACTGACGGACGGGTAGTGTATGATTTCCTGTTTTCAAAGCGTAGCTTGTTAGTTTCCCGATGAGTACTATGAATGGATTAATGTGCAGCCACTTACATTGCCATCTTCAACTACATGAACATGTAGCCTGCCGTCCGTTGTTTCGAGCTTCAGATTGGTTACCGTGTCGTAGAACTGGATGTCTGGCAGGCTTTCGCGGATAGCCTCGTATATCTTGGCGCTCTTGTCTCTCTGGTATTTGGTGCGGTTGAGATCCCACTCGAGGGAGTTCTCGGGCGCATCGCGATAGTCGAGCGAAATGGTGACGCGGCGCCATATGTAGTCTTGCTCGCGGTATGTAACGAAGAACTTTTCCCGCTTCGACCGATCTCTAAAGTGCATGCTCAAGTTGAGAATCCATTCCCTCTCGAGCTCGTCGTGAATCATGGCTTCGTACTGCGACGCCGTCACGGAGCGGGAGTCGGCCACCGATGCCCCGTCCTGAGCGGTGTACTCGTCGTCAGCATCGTCAGCCTCGGTGCCGTCATTGTCGGTGGTGGTGGCATGCGGCCGATCTGAGTAATTCGAGACAGCGGCATCCAATTCTGCAAGGTCAATTGGAAGCGACTGGGCATAGTTTGAGTTGGTCTCGTGAAGCGGCTCGCCAAAGAAGCTGGGCGCACTGGAACGAGGATCGACTTGAGCTCTTGAGCTCCGCCGGCCTAGCTTCTGTGGAAAGTGAGAGCGTCTGTCGACCGACGCGGCTCTCCGCTCCTCGGCTGAAGGTTCCACGGGAGCAAGGTGCTCTCTGCTCTCCGACAGCTGGCGCTTGAACGTCTGTGATCGCGGCAAGCCGGGCACGACTCTCCTGGACAGGCGCTTGACAAGGCCGGAGCCGGGGGCGGGCGCGGAGGCTTGCTGGTCGGCGGAAACGGACGAGGCCGACGACTTTGAGCTGCGGGAGCTCCCCGAACGGGTCAGCAGCTTGCGCAGAAAGCTCTGCTTGGTGGGAGATGACGGCTGCGGTAGCAACTGAGGTTGCAGGAGAGACGGCGAGGTGCATGGCCGGCCATCTAACGGAGGCATGTTGGGCAACGCGAGCTGCAGGTGTGTATATGCGCTATGGAGCTGCGCAACGCCGGGCACCTACTCTCTATCTCCTTGCGTAGGGATAGCAGGATAGCAGGAATAAGGAATATGATGGCGCAGTTGACGTGAGCAGGTGTCTCTGTATTTCTCTTTCTCTTATTCTTTTTTTTTTTTTTTTTTTTTTTTTTAAGCCAGTGAGAAACGAGAGAATTCGGTTTGATTATCGTGTAATGGCAGCCAGTCGTGAGGCTGAGGAGAGGAGGGGTGCTGGGCCCGTGTATGGAGAGCAGCAGGCGCTCGAGATATAAATAGACGTCGTTATGTACTGATTCACCGTGCTTCAGCTTGGACAAAGCTACTAGTATGTAGTTGAGCCTCCCTGGAAACAACCTCAGATGTCGGGGGCTGACGCCTTCAACTGCCGCCTGAGTCAAGAACAAAGCCGGCTCTCTTTATGTTATGCTGGTCGTGGAGGAGGCTGAAGACAAGGGAGTCTCGGGGGCAAGCAGGCAGAAATGGCCAGCAGCGGCTGCTAGTGGCTGGCGAGCTGGCTTAACCAGTAAGAAGGGCAGTCTAGCCAACAGAAAAAAGGCGAGGTAGGTGAGTGTAGGTGAGGGTGAGGCGAGGCGAGGGGCAAGGCGGGATGGATGGATGTCCTAGAGAGAAGAGCCGCTTGAGCGGCGAGGCAGATGGGGGCGAAGAAGCACAAATAAAAGCTCGGCTGGAGATGCACGATGGGCTGGCGGGGAAGGGGGGGAAAAGGAGGCAACGAGACAAAGACGAGACCGGACTGGACTGGACAGAGACAAGGGCAGGCAGAGGATGTGGAGCGGCGTGGGAGAGACGAAGAGGCTGGAGTCGATGATCTCGTTGGTGTTGCTGGGCCGGATTCGAGTCGAGTCGAGTCGAGGCGAATCAAATCAAGGCAGATCAACCTTGCGCACATGTGTCTGTCTGTCTGGGTGTGCGTGCGTACTGTATCGTATCGTGCCGTACTGTGCGTGCCTGGTATAGTACATAGTATGGTGTCAATAGAAGAAGAGGCGTATATTACCGGAGCTGGTGCAGGTGCAGGTGCAGGTGCAGGTATTTCGACCGGGGTGGTGATGGTGTTTCTGGGGTCGTGACCAGGTTGAATGTACGGGTACATGCGCAGTACCCGGTTCACCGCGGCGTGCAGCACTACCCGGCAGGTACCATCTGGTGCCATACACGTACCTGCCCGTACCTCTTCATACCGGACTGGGCTCGACGGTGAGAGTCGGCAGAAGCGAGCGGACCCAAGGGATCAAATGGATTGATTGATGGATTTCCCCAGCCGTGCCAGTGCGGTTGGAGGCAGTGCAGTGGAGGTTGCCAGCTGCTCGTACTCGTACCAGCACCACGGAGCACAGCACAGCACAGCAGCAGTTGAGGCCCTCCATCAGCGCCCTGAAAAGCCACAGCCGGGCCCAAAGACGCCAAAGGGCTGCTAAGGCTTCATGCCGCTGGTCGTGCCCGAGGCCCGTCGAGCTACTGTGCTTTAGCGGTACTTAGCGGTACCGGCGCTGGCTGGACCCTGCTCGCCGCCGCTGGACCCTCCACTGCTAGGCCCTGTTGGGCCCTGCTAGGCGCTGGCTAGGCTCTGCTAGGTACCTACATTACATACAGTAGTACATGTCTGGTAGCATCCATCCATATTGAACCTCGCCGTCTCCCGCAACCGCGTCCAGTTGGGCTCTTGCGAGCTTTTCTGCCATTGACCGCTCCAGTCACTTGATGTCCATGGCTGCAAGAGGGAGCCTCGGGCTGCCAAAGTCCCCTAAAAAACAGGCGACTGACGGCCTGGATGGCACCCTACGGGTACTTTGCAGCACACCGGGCAGCGAGTTAGTGGCTTGCACGCCCAAAACGGGCAATTGGGCGGTGGCATGACGAGGACAGGGCCGCTGTCACAGTGGGGCGCCGTTGTGATGGTCACATACAGTAATCTCTTCGGCTTCAATGTTCCTTCATCTTCTCGAGCGCTTCCACAGCCCACAGTACGGGATCACAGTACAGGATCACAGTACGGGATCACAGTACAGGGTCACAGTACAGGATCACAGCACAGTGCAGGACGATTATATTGCTGCTCGCCCGTCTCCTTCATGCCCAACCCGGCACATCTTTTCAGAGCCAGACAGCGATACAGCACAGCACAGAGACGGCATCCGGTCCGAAAAAAGAAAAAAAGTCTCGGCACAACACCACCTTCAATCCTTGGTTGCCCCATCGACCACTCGCATCCATCCGGCTTCGTGACCGCCAATTCGACGACAGCTCCGCTCGCTTACCCATTTCGGGCCCAAGCCCTACAGGCGGAGAGTCAGGACAAGAGAGAAAACATCAACAGCCGTCATGGGATGCATCAGATTGCCATGGCAACTGCTGGTATGTATGTGATGTGGACTGTACAGCTCAGCACAGCTCAGCTCAGCACTTGGTCCCCAGATGCCGGCTCGAGCATGTAATACTAGTAGGTACATAGTACTATGTACTACAGTATGTACGTGTGTGCTTTCTCGCATGCTTTGCCTAGCCGGGGACACGGGCAATAGTTCCGAGGGCTCAGGCCGGGCACCCCTACGAGTCGAGTATACAGTACGGATACAGACTCTGAAGATGACAGCGAATGCCTGCATGGAGCAGAAAGATAGTCCGAGTACAGCATCATCCCAAGGTGAGTTGGCAATCAAACAGCAAATCTAGCCCCGGGCAATGCTGGCTAGTTCGTGGAACCTCCCCCGGCGTCGCACCGCCAGCTTATCACCACCGGGTTGGATTATGATGGTGGGATTGGGCAGCGAACTGCGGCTTCTGCTTCTGCCACTGCGTCTACTACTGCGTCTGCTACTGCGTCTGCTACTGCGTCTCATGCTTACTCGTACACGCACAGGTGCTGCGCTTACGTACAGCAGCTCCAATCCCGAGCCCGCCTGGAGACGGGCTAGATCGGACTATGCCGTATCGTACATGGAAGTTAATCAATCGAATCGGTACCTACTGTTGTGGTATGCCCATCTGCCAGGGCCTTGCTGCGTCTTTGCGCATTGCATGCCTGCTACTGCTGTATTGGACTGTACTCTATTACTGGACTCTATTGTATGTACGTGCGGAGTACAGATGCTCGTATCGTTGGATGGCTCTCGTCTCGCCACAAATGACCCCCTTTGCGAGCCCATTGACCAAGCAACAAGGCTATTGATCCCCATCTCCTCCCCGTCTCGACTCGGGCATTCCGGGCAGCCATTCCTTGATGCCCTAGGTAGCCATGTAAGCCGCTCAGGGAACAGCAAATCCAGTTCCCGGCCAGATGGTTTGGGCCATGCGCATCACACACATGGCATGGACGACGTTTGGGTCCATGAACTGATGCAAGGCCGGAGATGCAGTGGCTCCATGGTCATGGCTAGAGCCCGACCAACATGAACACGATGGGCCGGATGTC
Organism: Trichoderma sp. TW21990_1; assembly: GCA_010015515.1. Lineage (NCBI taxonomy): Eukaryota > Fungi > Ascomycota > Sordariomycetes > Hypocreales > Hypocreaceae > Trichoderma > Trichoderma sp. TW21990_1. The sequence continues at coordinate 1,387,538 of ML974118.1, forward strand.
CGATTTCACGCACGACTCATGATGGCAGCAATGCCTTATAGATGCTTGGTAGGTGCCTTCTACATACATAGTACTACAATGTATGTGGCAGCACTCCAGCAGCCATCGAATCATGACCCAACGACTCACTCACACATCCATACTTCGGGTAACCCCTTTTACAAGTCTGCATCCCTATTCAACAAATAAGATGGCCCAGGAACGGAAGACATCCGCAGACTCACATGTCAGCCCCAACCCCCGGACGCCTGTTCCGAGATGATCTTGGCTGCGCACGCACGTCATGGTTTATACATTGAAGCGTATTTCACGTACCGACTCTATTTACGAGTTACCGTGCTGTGTACAGCAACCAGCCTCTCGATTTCATGGGCGTTGGCATCAGCTCTTGTCCCCTGCAATGATTGACGCTTGATTTCTAATTACTATTCAGCACTGCAAACTGGCATTCTCATCAGCATGATACTAGTTGCATTGGAACACCCTCAGTCAACTCTACCATGTATACCATCCATGGCCCCCCCTTTGCATTGAGCCCATCCATGGCCTGTCCCTAGCGTCGGGATCAGGCACAGCTGCATCCCGCTAAGCCCAGCAGAATGAGGCTGTCAGAAAAGAAAACCCCCTCAAAAGAATCCTGGAAATAATTCCCTCGGGCTTCCGTATCGCAGCCACCACCACTTCCTCGTATTAGTAGCAGTAGTTTGGGCATTAAAAAAAAGACACCAAACGGGACCTTCATTGGGCAGAACCTCGCCAGCCCACCATCACCACATCACCACAGAGCTTCGAGTTCGAAATTACACGTCGCTTTTTATTTTTATTTTTTATTTTTTTTTTTGCGCAAGCCCAAGACGCCATTTGATGGGCATGGCTATGGGCCATTGATGCCAATCATCGCCCGCCCCTTGCATGTTCAGCTTCATCTTCATGTTCCTTGCTTTCTTTCTTTTTTACATTTTCCACCTGCAACCTACTGTAGACTACTGTGCATGTAAGCAGCAACCCAAACACGCAACGAGTTGCCTTTCAGGCAAAGTTGCGAGCAGCCACTTCTCGGCCTGACTGACTCTAGCATCACTCCATCCCCCTCTTTTTTTTTTCTTTTCCTTCTACGGAGTACTGTATATATACAGTAGCAGTACGATAGTCGCCTGGTACTGGTGCTTGTTCTAGGCCCGTCCCGCCGTTGCGATCCGCTCGCCGCTTCGGAGCTTCAACACCCCCGTTTTCGGCCGGTTGTCTTTTCTTTCAATACTCGTGTAAACTTACCGTAGTCCTGCTCCGTACCAACCAGGTATTTGGCCATACCTCAAGCTTCACATGTACATCATGCACGTAGTTGAAAATAATCTTCATCCACGAGCACTGCCCAGTCTAAAAAAAATTATAAGGGAAAAAAAAAAAAACCCCCCCGAACAATTCTACCAAGTATTAGTCTTCTCTTCACTCCACTAGTGCCAAAGCTTCCTTCATAGTACTACCTCTCAACAACTTCATCGCAAATACACACATCACATCCTAACGAGATCCCCTCTCAAGCCCGCAAAACATCAGTGCCATTTGCTATTCCTTACATGCCTTTTTTTCTTCCCGTCTCTATTGTGAATTGGAGATTTCGCTTTGCCGCTCTTCCCCCCCCCCCCCCCTTCTCCCGCTAATCTAAACCGCCCGTAATTCTACATTCTCGTCACCAACTGAACCGAGTTTAATCTAATATACATTGTTTGCATGCCCCGAGATTGTCTTTACCCATCTTGCACAATAAGAGAGATGGGCAAAAAAACAAACTGCAGGCCTTTTTTTTTTTTTTTTTTTTTTTTTTTTTTTTTTTCACCTTGGATGTCTTTTTTGTTTTTTTTTTTTACATGTTGAGTAGGAGTTATTCTGTTCCGCCGCATCCCCCCAAGTCCATAAACTCACACGGGAGAAGAAAGAGAAAAAAAAAAAAGAGAAAAAAAAAAAAGAGAAAAAAAACGCCCAGCTCATGCACACCCCCATGTCAGCATCAGAGGCCATTCGTTGCGTTGCGGTCCGGGAGGGAAACACTGGAAATGACGAGAGATATATGGAATTCGAGTTGCCCCCCCTGGGCTGATATGAAGAAAGCATCTTGCTTTCAAACAAAACAAGACAAAGCAAAAAAAAATTTGCTTTTCCAGGTTGAGAGGTCATTCACCCCTCCTCCTCTGCCTCGTGCTCGCGTAGTTTCCAAGATTCTGCTTCACCGCTCATCAGCTTTAGTCGTCGTCTTCCTTGCTTTCGGCTTCCTCCTTCTTCTTCTGCTTTTCGGCTTCCTCCTTCTTCTTCTGCTGAGCCTCCCATTCGCAAATCTTGCAGATGTTGGCCTTTTCGCGGTCGATTTCGGGGAAAACGAGATCAAACACTTCAGAGTACCAGCTTACGGCGTGACCCTCGATGCCTTCCTTGATTGTCTAAGAAAACGAGAAAGAAGAGAAAAGGTTAGCAAATATCCAAGGGGACAGAAGATAAATGATGAAAACGTACCTGTGGAAGCTCTAGCCAATCCGACATATTGTCCTTGGGGAAGATGATGGTCTTGCATCCCGCTCGCCTAGCAGCCACCGTCTTCTCTCGCAGCCCACCAATCCGGAGGACCTTGCCGGTGAGCGTAATCTCACCAGTCATGGCCACCGTCGGGTTAACCGGCGTATCCAGGGCAAGCGACAGCAGCGAGGTGGTCATGGTGATGCCAGCAGACGGCCCGTCCTTGGAAACAGCGCCATCGGGGACGTGCAGGTGCATCTTGGCCTTGTTGAAGAAGTGGTTGTCCGCAAACTGGCTCACCATGAACGCCTTGGCGTACGAGTAGGCGATTGTAGTCGACTCCTTCATCACGTTCTTGAGGTTGCCCGTAATCTCCAGGCCAGGCCGCGAGCTGGGCCGCAGCGGTGCCTGCAGGATCGACTCAATGTACATGGCCGCACCGCCCATCTGCGTCCAGGCCAAGCCCATGGAGACTCCGGGAGGGCTCACGTCGTACAACCGATCCGACGTAAAGACTGGCGGTCCAATGTAGTCCGTCAGGTTGTCCTTGCCGATGCTGACATGGACGCTCTCCGGCACCTTCAGGGGCTTCCGTGGCTTTTCTGCAGTTTCGCTTTCGCCGGCCTCAGTGGCGGCCTTCTTTCCGCTGCCGCCCTCGGCCTCTGTGGCCAGCTCCTTGGCCTTCTCCGCCGCGGCAGCTTTGCCTTCTTCTGTCAGAGCCTCCTCCTCGGGCAAGACATCCTCTCCTAGCTCCTGGACAATCTTTAGCGCTGATTTACGGTAGACCTTTTCAATCTGCTTCTTCAGATTTCGGACACCTGATTCTCTGCAGTATGACTTGATGAGCTCTTCGATGGCTTCGTCTGTCAGTTGAACATCTGCGTCCTTCAGGCCGGCCGCTTCTTTGGCAGCCGGGGCGAGGTACCGGTTCGCAATGGCCTTCTTCTCATCCGCGACATACCCAGACAGGGTGATGAGTTCCATACGGTCCAGGAGAGGTCTGGGGATGGTGTCGGTCATGTTGGCCGTGCAAACGAACAAGACCTTTGACAGATCAACCGGAACGTCCATGTAGTGGTCCAGGAAGGAGCTGTTCTGCTCAGGATCCAACAGCTCCAGCAGAGCCGACGATGGATCTCCCTGGTAGCCTCGCCCAATCTTGTCAATCTCGTCAATCAGAATGAGGGGATTCTCCGTCTGGCACTTCTTCAATGCCTGGATGATCCGACCTGGGAGAGCGCCGACATAGGTTCTCCGGTGGCCCTTGATCTCCGCCACGTCGGTCAGACCTCCAACACTGAATCGATAATACTCTCGGTTGAGCGCCCTGGCAATGGACTTTCCGATACTCGTCTTTCCGACACCGGGGGGGCCGACGAAGCAAAGGATTTTGCCCTCGACCGAACCCCGCAGCTTGCCCACGGCAATGAACTCCAAGATCCGGTCCTTGACGTCTTGCAATCCATAGTGGTCCTCATCAAGGACCTTGACAGCGTTCGGAATGCCAAAGTTCTCGGGGCTCCTCTGGCCCCAGGGAATCTGAGTGAGCCAGTCGAGGTAGTTCCTTGTGACGTTGAATTCCGAGGCGGCCGTCTCCAAGTGAGCCAGCTTGTTAATCTCTTCATCAAACACCTTGCGGACAGGGTCGGGCATGGCGAGCTTGGCGGCCTTTTCCTTAAACTTTTCCACAAGCTTATCCTTGCCATCCGACTCCAGGCCGAGCTCCCGGCGGATACCCTTCATCTGCTCCATGAGCCAATACTCCCGCTGGCGTTTGCTAATCTTACTCTCGACGTCCTTGGTGATCTTGGACTGCAGTTGCGCGTTCATGAGTTCCTTCTTGAGCACAATCAGGGCCTTTTGCATCCTCTCCTCAATGTTCATACAGGCCAGGACTTCCTGCAGCTCATTCTGCTCTCCGCTAGAGACAGCGGCGGCGAAGTCGGCCAGCTTGGCAGGCTCCGAGGTGACATTTCCGGTAGACTGGCTCATTGAGAAGGTGGAAATCTGGTCGCGGAAAAGATTGTTCATGGTAGCCACCTCCTTGAAGACGTTGACGATTTCGTTGGTCACGGCACGGATGACGGGGCTCTTGGGGTCGTAGGGCTCGTCTACCAGGTTCTCCACGTTGACCAGGCTGACGGGGTACCTCTTAAGGAACGAGGTGGGCTCGTACTTTTCTGTCACCTGGTCCGACTTCTTCTCGATGGCGCTCTCCTCGAAGCTTGCTACCACGTCACCCTTCTTCTCCTGCTGGCCATCGTCCTCGATTGCCTTTTGTGGTATCGGTTCGGGCTCGGCCTCTGTCTTGGACTCGGCCTTGTTCGCATCCTGTGCCCCAGGCGCAACAAGACTAGACAGCTTGATTCTCCGGTGGGGGTATAGAATTGCCGTCAAGGCCCCCTCCTGCCCATGAATGGGGAATGCGCTCGTGATCTGGGCAAAGACGCCGGTATCGTACACATCGTTCACGTTTCGAATAACGTCGTCATCCTCGTTTTCGTCCTTGAAGAGGAAGGCTCCCACATACGGCTGGCCGCGCTTAATAGACTCGGTAATAGCAGTCGCGACATTAGGATCCTTGATTGTAATAGCCTTGTAGAAGCCCGGGAACAGCGGCCGCCGGGCAATGGGGATGGCCAGGACTTGCGGATACACCTCTGGGATGACGGGCTTGGACAGCGCCCTCTCGGCAGATTTGCGACCCTCGCTTCCCGCCGTCGCCGCCGGAGCCCTCGCCGCCGGCGCCAGACCCAGCACCGGCACCGGCCGCGCTTCCTGCAGCGCCGCTGGGCTTTCCGTCCTGAGGCTGTCCACCCTCGCTCTTTGCAGACGAGGCTATTGAGTCGGCGGCGGTGGCGGCCTTGGGCTCCTCCTTGGCGTTGTTCTCGAGCTTGGCCTTGGCTTCGCCCTCCTCCTCCTCCTCCTTGGACTGCGGCTCAACGGCAGAATCGAAAAAGTTGTTGGCCTTGTCCTTTTCCCTGCCCAGCCTCGCGCTTGTGGAGAATGCTGCTCCCGGCACCCGGGGTCGTAATCCGGGATAGCGACGGCCGGCGATCTGCGTGGCCCGGAGAGCCGAACTCAGCGTCCAAGCCCGGGGAATCGAGTCGGACAGCACCCGAGCCGGATGTGCCGTCGAGCGCTCGAGAATCAAGCGCCCAGAGGCTCGCGATCGGGGCAGCATGGCGAAGAGGGATTCGGGATTTGGTGGTGTATCGGTCAAGGTTTCGAGTCGGGGGTCGTATTAGAAATCCGGAAACCTAGGAAATCCAGCTCAGGCGGAACACGGCAGCAGTTCTTCCTCTTAGCAAGCCCGCAATAATCTGCCCGTCGTGAGCATTTCCGGGTCGTAGGCGTGACTGAGCAATTCAGGTGCTTTGTAGCAGTAATTGCTTAGTAGGTACGAAATAGCAATCAGGTAGGAGATGCATGGATTTTAATATTGATGGAATACCGAGTACAGGCAGCTCTGCTCCGTAGGCGGCATCTGGCTACGACTGGCCGAAAATTCGAGGGGCCTAGTACCTTCCATCGGCTGAACTGCGGAGGATCGCGGGTGGTCCAGTGACGGCGCGCGGGGACCTGGGCGACGTAGCAGGTACATAGTACAAGCGGCGGGGTTCGGAGCAGTATGAGTGGCGGGGTACCTGCGACGAGGTTTGACGAATGCGACATGTGCATGTGCCATCTGATACCACCTGGATTCAATTCAGCCTCTTCAATGCCTTCACGTTCGCATATCAATGAAACAGCCCGCGAATCCATTACCTGCCGATTGCTCAGTCCTAGGTATAGGTAGGTATTGATTAGTACCTAGTACTACCTAGTAGTGCTCCGTGCTTCTTCGGAGACATTTCAACCAGGAATCGATTGCATCTACAAACCACCAAGTGGGGCACTCCATACTCATCTTAATAATCCGAGGCCCATTTCACAACGACATTAATAATTGGTGGCGGATTGGAGATCCCATGTTGCCAAACAGGTATCAATGGCATTGCGTAGACACCTAGGCAAGACACCAAAGAGCCCATTGGTTGGTTGGGTGGATGACCAAGCTGCTCATTGGACGCATCAATCCCTGTCAAAATCTACCTACCTGCTAGGCTACCGGGTAGCCATCTGCCGTATTCCGCAATATACAAGTGAAGCCATTTCACATACAACAAACAGCTCAAGAGCTCGGCAATGACAGCAGTGTATGCATTGCATCGATGGGGCATCTATGAGAAGGACTATACCTGGTAGACCTAGCCATGGAACACACAAATGTAGTGGCCGTGTAGCTATGTATCTAGTGCTTCTTTCTTTTTACGATCTTCAAAGTTTACAAAACAGATTTTATTACTACGCATATCTATATCCAGGCCCGGCTGTCTTGGATCAGTGTATTATTTGGGAGAGCATCCTCTACGGACGGGTCGCTATCGCGTCTCCAACCATACGTAGGGCCAGAACCTGGAGAAAACTGATTCAGGGTGTACTAGGACGGGTCGTTGTCCTGGGTCGAAGGGGGATAATAGAAAAAGGCCGACTCTGGATACGGATGCGCTTGGCTTGTATCGGTAGTGTCCGAATCTAGATCTGAAGGTGCCTGACTGCTTAATTCCCAGACGGCTGAGTCTGTTATTGGGTGAGGCGGGAAGAAGATATCCTGGGGATCGCTGATAATAGGGGGTTTCCCGTAAAAGTAGTGTGGGGGACCGCCGTTGAGCCATACACGAGCCTGAGCCTGGTTTTCAGCGCTGCATACCCTTTCTACATCATCCATATTGCTTGGCCCTTTCTGTTTCTCGGGTTCCATAGTCGACGGCGTGGGCTCTGTGGCTTTCCACGTGTCCTGCTGAGCAGCAAGCCTCTCCGCGTCATTATCCCCAGCGCTCTCGCTCATGGAGCGTCGCTTTTTCCATTCTGAGCCCTCTGCGTCTTCGCCATTCTTCCTCTTCCTTGCCGTCGAGCTCTCGGCCGTTTGAACGTTTGAAGAGGCGTTTCTGCGGCTTGTCGCTCGGGGTCATTGGATTTGTGAACGTTGACGAGTTGCAAGACGATTCCGGTTTGTTGTATTCTCTAGTGACAGATGAGCCTCTCACGAGACCATTTCTCTTGGGACGCAATCTATCTGGCCCTCCGCGCATTATATTCGTCCTCTTTCGTCTTCATTTCCTTGTGCTTATCTCGAATGAAGCCATCAAAGAAAGCAATCAGACAGTCAAACGATGCCTAGTTGCTCAAGTTCGCAAAAGCGTCCTTCCGCTCTTTTGGTGAGTCGTTAAACGAACCCGGCGGTATTCTCTCATTGTAATTGCCTTCTTTGTAACAGACCGGGCAGGCCAGATCTTCTAAGTTTATATTCGACCTGATATCACACCATACCTCTCTCGGCTTTGTTAAACGCTGGTTCTTGCGTTTTTCTAGTTCAGAATAGAACTCCTCCCGAGAATCCGATTTAAGCGCAAGTTCACAGACATCAGCGTGAAACGCCCCAGGTGAGAGCAAAGGTGGTGGGTGAGTATTAAAGCATTGTTAGCATTTTAGGTTTCGACGCCGGGTTGCTGACGCTCTATATGGAGCATATTGACGCGCCTAGTTTGCAGTCCTGCTGCCAATCGAGGTATAATACTTTGTGCCCACTGGACTTGAAAGACGCAAAACGATTGCTTTCTGACATGGTGGATGCCGTCAGCTTCATTCACAGTCACGGCGTCATCCATAATGATATCAAGCCAGCCAATATCCTCTACTCCAAGGAGAGAGACCCGGTTCTCATCGATTTTGGGCGTGCATCGCCCGAACCAGGTGAACACTGAGGCGGATCGCATTGGTATCTCCCGTCCGAACTCGCGAAATCTCACGGGGAACGCAAACGCTCTTATGATATCTTCTCACTTGGTGTTGTTTTGCTTTTTTTTTTTTCCAGAGTAGAGATGGCCGGCCTTGACGTGGGGATATTCGCCTGCTTCGAGGCGATCGCCCAGACAGCGGAAAAAACATAAACGAGATGGACAAATGGATAGGTGGTTATTGTTTGCTGACGCTGCCAAAATGCTTAGGTAGATGACGGGCGAGGAAATGGAATTTGATAGGCAGCTAACGGAGCTATTGCTAGGGATGGTGTCGATGACGGCTGGTGAGAGGGTTATAGGACCTGGGCTTGTAGATGCTTTGAAAGCTTGAATACACCATCAGAAATGCTTTTCTCTTTATCTGATGAGTATTGCTATTCGGGCTATATGTTTTTGCTATTTGGGCTATATCTTAAGTATTTTTAAAATTACTTTTAAATCTAGAGAGAGAGAGAGAGAGAAGAGGGGGGGGGGGGGGGACATACATCAAGAAATATATAAAATATGAAAAAATTAAGTTTAGAGAGAAGCCTTCATTTCTATCTATGCTCATCATTTCGTGCGTGCCATTTCTCCTACTGTACATGCAAACCTGCATCCATCCCGTCTCTAGATTACAACTAGATTACAAAAGCCCAACAGCCTTATGCCAACGTCCTCAAATCCAACGGGCCATATGCATTGCAGAGTCTCCTCCCCATAAACAACAACGTCTTCCTTTCATCCGCCCCTTTCCTCACTATACGGGGGCCACCGTCCTTTCTGCCTTGGCCTCGGGCTTCCGCACGCTACGAGCTCGACTCCTTAATACGCCGGATACAGTCCGCAGCGGGCTCTTCATACGCCTCCTCTGCTGCTTGCTCCGCTGTGACCGGAGCTGTCTTTCCAGAGTCTTCTTCATTCCCTTGAGCTCCGCATGCGAAAAGGGCCTGAGCATCTCCATGGCCCTCTGCTTTAGGCTTGCTCTCCGGTTAACGTCCCACCCGCCCGAGACATGTTCGAAATCCGTATTGGTAAAGGCATAATGCAGACGGGGATATTGCCTCTCAATCTCCCTCAACTTGGCAGAGACATCGGCCGACCAGGCCGCCAGCTTGCGCAGCTTCAGCCACTGACGCTGCAGGCTGAGGACGGCCGCATTGGAAGCCTGGAGCACGCGGGTGTTCCTTAGATGGCGGCGCTCCTGAAGGCTTCTCTTGCTCGGGTTCCAACCGCGCCAACGCGGCATGAGCATGGTTTCGCACCACCGCATGGCGGGCTCCCATTGTCCCATCTCGGCCAGATATCGAATCAGGAGATTCCAGTTGTTCCGCGTCAGTTTAAACCCAGATGAAGTGACCTGCTGAACGCATTCAAGGAGACCCCTCCCGTCGTTTTCTTCCCTAAATGTTTTTGCCACAACCGTCATCGGTCTAGAGACGTCGTACTCGTGGACGGGGTAGATACCCGCTGCTTGGCGGTGCTGAGCGCGGACAAGGACCCTCTTCCAGGTTTCGTCCCACATCTTGTGTATCTGGCGGAATTTCCTGTCTTTAAAGTAGCCTAGCATAAGCGCAGAAATCACCTCGGGGGGGAACGGCTCGCCTCCCCTATGCTTGGGGAACATGCTGCTGTATAGATTCATGACTTCTTCGGCCGTCGTGAAGTCTCGCAGCTCGACTAGAAGTTTTACAGCTCGGCCAATGCTCTTGGTTTGCTTCTTCAGGTGTCGAATGTCGCCCGGGAGCGTTGAGACGGCATTGGCATCTCGTCCTCTGGTCTCATGAATGAGCATAGAGCGCAGGTGGCTGACGAATTCTTTGCCAAGCTGGCGGGTCCGGCTTGAAGATGGAGTTTTTCTAAAGGAAGCTTCGGCGAGTGCTACCTTGGCGTTGAAATTCATCGCCTGGCCAGCCTTCAGCAAATGCGAAGCAAGTATCTCGACAAGCCCGAGGTCGCCGGTACGAACAGCGCCGGCCATGACAACGGCAAAGTGTTCCGGCCCGACCGGGAAGAGCTTCTCCTTGTAGGCAGCCCGCAAGAGGCGGTAGGCAGGTTGTACCTGGTCTACTCTAACGAGTGCCTGTAGAAGGAACTCGTGTGTCTGGTGATCCCACGCAAGGTCAAACGACTTCATAGCCTGAAGCAGCTCATAACACTTGCCAAGTCTTCCTTGCATGCCGTTGAAAAGAATGAGCTGGTTCCATATGGCCGTGCTCGTTGCATTTCGTTCCGCCAACTCCGTGCACACCTTCTCTGCCTCCAACAGGCGGTCGTTGCGGCAGTATACCATAACCAACGACATGGCCATCTCTCTCGATACGGGGACTCGGTCTTTCTGAGATCGGCTGAAAAAGCCCAGCGTTGTCTCCAAGTCGCCCTTTTTGGCAGACATGGCCATGATGTGGGCATATGTAAAGGAGTCGGGCCGGTACATGCTGCAAATCTCGTTGAAGCAGGCCACCGCTCTATTGTAATCCTGTGCTCTCATATAACACTTCAGCAGAGTGTTCCAAATATCAAGGTCAGGCTTGATGCCGTGGTGATCCGTCATGATTCGAAGCTCCTCTTCCGCTCTGGTGACATCACCAACCTGGGCGTAGGCATTCATGGTGCTCCTAAAAGCCCTGGGTTTTCTCAACACGCGTGGATACTTGGCCACATATCGCCGCCACAGCCGTTGAACGGCCTGGACATCGCCCACGCCAGCGTAAAACTTGAGAAACTTTTCATATCCCCACTGATCCAAATCTCCCCAGGCGCGATGCCAATCCTTGTAGATCTCTTCGAGTGCTGCAGCGCCGGTAGGATAATGCAGCTCAAACATGCGCTGAAGCAAAGAGACTGGTGGCTGTGCGCCAGGGAGTTTGCGATATGTCTCATATAGCTCTGACAACCAGGCGACGTTGGAACTCAGCTCGGGTTTGCCGCGCCAGGATTCCAGCACGCGAAGAAAATAGTCTTCGTATAGCTGGTGCTCGTTGAAGAGTTCTAGAATAGCAGCCGCTTGTCTTGGCTGACAGGGGCGGGCCAATGCTAGTTCTGCCATCTTACGCCTTAGAGCTTTGAGGCCCAACTTTGTCGTCTCATAGATGTTGATTGGGCGCATGGCTTTCATACCCTCGGCGGAGAGATACTGTTCAAAGGAGAAGACTAGCCTGTCCAAGCCGGGTAGGTTTTCGAGCCGCTGGAGGCGAATAGCATCTGGCCGGCTAGCTGGCTCAAACTTGAGGCGAGATGCGTAGAATTCCAACCATACCCCTATGAGCAGGGACCATTTTTCATTGGCGATGAGATCAGCCATGACGTATTCAAGGCCGCCGACCAGGCCCTTGAGTTCCATTCCAACCTTTAATCTACCGATAGCATACTCTAGGTCACCGGATCGCATAAACGCCAAGACACCCGCCGCGAGCAGATCGTCATCCCAGCTGGAAACGGAAACCTGGCGGAAGAGCGAAATAGCTCTCCCGACCTCGACTATGCCGTGGGATTTAGAGAGGTATATGACCATGTCGCGGCGGAATTCGACTTGATGCTGTTCATCCAGCCTGCAGTATAAGTCCCAAACATCGTGAAAGCGATCCTCGCCTTGGTGTGAGAGCATGTCCTGTAGCAGCGCGGCATTTGACTGCAGTCGAGGCAGGTGGTTTACGCGCGCGGGAGTCGAGCGCTGCGAAGCCTGATCTGAAGAGGAAGCTTTCGCGTGAGTGGTAAAATGATGATATGTATCTCTCGCCATAGGTGTTCCATTGTCCCTCTGAAGTGCTTGACTCCCCGCCGGAGAAAGACATTCCATGGATGGCGGGGTGGAGGCTTTGGGGTGGAACACAGACTCGGAGCTTTGCGAGCCATATTCGGCGGTGGCAGTGGAAGAAGTGTAATGCCTTGTTCTAGCAGCCCCGCCAGATTGGTTTCCAGCTTGAGGCCGTGGGAGGCGCGGATACAATCGCCGTAGAAGCGAGTATGTGGCACTTGGATATAGAAAATCTAGCAAAAAGGCCGAGGCAACCAATCCCGCCTGCAGCGGGCGGGTGGCATTTTCGGCAGGCTCCGTCTCGGGGATGCGACCCACGGCAGGCCAGATGCTGGAGAGCTCAATGGCGGATGCGCCGTGTTGCCAGAAGCCTGTATGAAGCTGGCGGGTGCGCTTCGTCGAGCGGGTCGGCTTCGGAATGATACGCTGGATGTTGCATGATTCCAGACTCGCGGCCGCGGTTCTTTCGAGCATTTGTCCTAGCAGGCGCCTCGAGTTGCAGACGGCCTGCTAGTATGCGATGGAGAAAACGGCAATGGCCAAATTGGCATGCCTCAAACGGCAGCCAGGCGGGAAAAGCGAGGTTTGATGCTTGTCGAGGGCAAATGGTGGATGCGGGCTGGTGGTTGGCGAGGCCAATGGTCTCTGGATGCTGATGGCTGTGGATTGGAGCTGCAAAGAAGACATAGCCTTCAATATCGCTTGAGATGCCGCCCAAAGCTTTGCAGGCCGAGGCGGAGGTGCGTGGAAAGGGCCTGGGTTAACGCATCTTCACACTTTTAACCATGGTCTGATCAAAAAAGATTGGATGGAGTCGGAGGAGCCACCAAAGGTCCGGGTGGGTCTCCGAAACGGGAGCAGTCGGCTGAGTCAGCTGCTGCGAGCTATTGCCGACTGAGACGGCGATAAGGCAACGATAAGGATAAGGTAACGATAAGGCGCCCCGCCTAAACTTGATGACCTGATGGAATGCAACAAGCTTGTACATAGCTAGATGTTCATGGACGACAGCCCGGAATCCAGTGTCCTTCAAGTGCAACACCAGGATGATGAAGATGCTGAGCTCTTGTCATGGGCTTGCAAGCAAGTGCGTAATCTTGAAACTTCTTTCTAGGGCATTCTTGGAACCTTTGTAGCTGGAAGGAATTGACATGGACAGCAGTTTGACCATAACTACCCAGTCCGTAGTAATTTGTTCAGGGGCTAGAAAAGAGTCACACAACGAGAACAGACGGACATTGAGTAAATCAAGTTTTGGATTGCACACTACCTATTAGTTACAAGCACACCGCTCATCCAGGTGGTTTTGTTTGCTCCTAGAGCATCATGAGCGGGCAATTACATGGCATGCTTCGCCAACGCCGAGATAGAGAAATGGGAATTAGAAAGCGAAAAAAGGAAAGAAAAAGAAAAGGGAGAAGAGCAAAGAAAACATGACATTAAAAATTAGAAAAAAAAAGGAAGAAGAAAAAAAAAAAAAAGAATCAACTCTCAAATCAGCAACCCCATTCCTGATTGTTCCAGAATTTCAGTCTCAAACCTAATATCCCATGCAATACCAACACCGAAACACCGAAAGCAAAAATAAAAAAGCAAGTGTATGTTTTCGTATCCCCCCCCCCCTCCAGGGTCATGGCATTCATATTACAGGTATCATTCCCCTCCATATCATATGCGGTAGTGGCACAGGCGCTCATCAAAACAAAACGTAACAGGTGGTGATGATAGTCCCATGTCAGCTGGCCTTGCCATGGTTGGTCTCCTCGTCCGACAGGAACACCTCGTTTCGCAGACTGGAGAGGTGATCGACCGGTCTGTGGAGTTCCTTTTCCACGCGAGGCCCGCGGCTCCGGCTCCTCATCCGTGGCTGCTGTTGAAAAGCCTCTTGGTTGGCGGGCGATGCATATCTGGAAGGGCAGTGCTCGCGACGCTTCTCCCTCATGCGGTTGTGCAGCATGAGTCTGTTTGCAGACGACTTGACCGTGGGAGATGAGGTTCGCGAGGTAAGGCTGAAGGGAGAGACTGATCGGCGACGAGACCGGCCCCGGAGCGTGCTTGATTCATCGGGACGCAGGTTCTTGGAGTTGGGCATGTTGCGGTCACGTGTGCGTCCTCGGGAGGCATCGTGGTCTGTTGGAGGGACGACGGTCATCTTGATATCGCGGAACGAGTCGCCGGTAGGTGCCATTGGAAGCTGATGGCGATTGCTGAGGCTCAAGGCGTTGCAGTGTAGCCGGATGACGAAAAGAGTTGGCGGAGGTGGAGGGTCTTTAGAAGGACACGGGTACAGTACAGTACGAAGTGGAAGCCGAGCAAGCAAGGGTTCAGTCAGGTCCCGTGCGTGTGTCGCTCGCTTGAGGTGAGAATATGGAGTCTGGAGCCTGGAGTCTGGAGTCTGGAGGACCTCGTACTCGTATGGCGGTAGAGCAGGCAGAGCAGGCAGAGGAGCAATTGCTCAGCCAGGAGGAGGCGAGGTGTGGGCAATATAAAGACGAGTAAGTACGGGGTGGTTCTGCCGGCAGAGCAAGGGCGGGTGGCATGAATGGGCGCGGCACTATTAGAAATGGTGTTTCAAGCCCCCGCCAGCGATGAATCTGGTAATACGGCGGAAGAGAAGACCAGAGAAGTCAGTTGAAGAAAAAAAAAAAAAAAAGCTGCCAGGGGTTTGGATTGGTGCTAGCCGTACAGAGATGGAGCACGAGAGAAGCAATTTATAGAGTTCCAAGGTTCAATCTAGCTGGTGCTCCATGCTCCAGGGTCTAACAGGGGGGTCGAGGTGCTGTGCATCATCCCGGCAAGAGGCCGCGGGAGTCACCTGAGCAGGCTGGCCAGCAGTAGTCTGGGGGGAGGGGGCCTGATTAGTGGTGCTAGCGCTGTGCTGCACAGTATAGCGGTGCAGTTTAGGGTCTTGGGCGCCAATCGGACGGGCTCAATGGCGCTGGGCTTCCGAGACGGCCGGTGCAGGCTTGCACTGAACGAAGCGCTGTGATTCACGACGGCAACGAGCTTCAATCAATGCTGGAAGCCAGTGTGAGGATCTCATTCCTACGTCCTACAGCACGCCTTTGGTGCAGTCACCGTCCATTTCGATTCATCTCGACGCCTGGGCTTGGTTCACCTGCGCCGCAAGCACTTGCATGCATGTGCATGTGCATACATGTAGTAGTATGTACTGCACAGTGCATGGCCAGGCCAGTGAGCAGCCAGTGAGCCAGCCAGTGAGCCAGCCAGTGACGGCCAGTGACGGCCAGTGAGCCGGCCAGCCAGCGACTGTGAATGCTTGCTTCGACTGCAGATCGTGACACAATTCGCAGCGTCAAGTCAGCCAACAGCATCCCCAACGCCGTCCGCCGGCCAGCGCCACTCATCATAGCGCGATGCCGACATGCGCTGCGACTTGATTCGATGCGCCTTGCAAACATTGCGGCTGTGGCTCGCCTGCTGGCCATCCAGCGGCCTCGACGAAAGCTGCGGGGGAAGCCTAGGACATGGAATTGGCTTTTTGCTGTTTTGTTTGCTCCTGTGCCACCGCTCGCTGGCGCTTCTTGCTTTATCCGCGAGGCATCGAATCGAAGCAAATCGAATCTCTCGTCGTCACCACCATCCACCGTGTCTGTGGGCGCCATCACAGCCCATCCTTTGGCCCATCAATGCATTGATTGCTACAACCGCGAGCACCAACCTTGATGTTGGCACAGGTGGCGACGCACTACTGCTTGGTCAGACTTTCACAACTGTGTATAGGCACAGTAGAGTACGGTGCTTTCGACGGAAGGGATCCAGGCGAGAGGCGGCAGAGCATCCCCGATCAAGCCCTCATAGCCGGAACCTTGACACCTCCGGACCCAAGCAACCGGATAGAGCGTCTTGAGTTTTGAGCATCTCAGCTCTACACTGTATCTATCATGGGTAACACTACCGTTTGAGCAGCCATCAATCGCCAAGCAGCCCAGCTAGACGGGAATCGGCCGCATCATCTCCACTTGGAGTGAACTTTGGAGCCTCTGATGCTGTGCTTCGGCCGTCAAGTTGCTTTGATAAGCTGATAACCAGATGACCCAGCCCGTTTTCTATTTTTTTCTCTCTGCAGCCATCAGCAACTGTTGCCAAAATGGTTTGCACGTTGTACTGTACTGTACAGCATCTCCGGAGGAGGCGGGCTTGGCCGTAATTCCAGGGAAATGGGCACTTACACAAGCCTCGACACACCATGTAGAGTCGTGCCGCGGCAGGGATGACACACAACAAACCACCCAGTACTGTGCTGTGCTGCTGGAGCGCAACGATTGTGGCCCAAGGACTCTACAGAAAATGAGCGAATCCTTCTGCCATGGGGATCGAGATGACCGGCGTTCCAAGACGTCAAGAGACAGGGACGATCAAACCGCAGTGCCCAGGATGCCATGATAGCTCGCTGAGCTAACGTTAGTGCAAGCTGGGGTTCACCGAGTTAGCTCCTTGGAACGCAGGCACCCTTCGGTTGGGTGTTGATGGCGCCACAGTGTAGCATTAGCCAAAAGTATGCATCACAGCGATGGTTGACTTGACACAAAGATGAGCCGGTTTGGCTGATTTTGCCTCCGCCAGCCCTGGTTATCGGCTGTTGAGCGACGCACCTACCAGCACGTGCATTGCATGACCTCGCCGGATGAGAATCAAGGCCCCCAATCGGCTTGGAGAGGAAGGGAGAGAGGGGAGCGAGGGGAGGATACAAACGGAGTGAGTGAAGCTGCTTCTTGCGCCCGGCCACGTAGCACCAAAGATTGGATATGGGCAAACGAGAGGGTTAGCGCCCGTCTGGTTGCGACGAGTGTGCCGAGTAAACAAGCATGGAACGATTTGTACTCATGGTCACGGCTTCCATTTGCCTTCTGTGTCAACGAAAGGAAAATGGGACTCCCTGGGGAGCAGGGGACAGGGGGAATCTAGCTCGACGACACGGAGTTGGCCGCTTAGAGATGTATCGAGCCGGCCCCCTTTTTTTTCTCTTTTCCCTGGCAATGTTCTCCGTATACATACCTAGTACTGTACGGTGTTGGGATTGCAAAGTAGTAGTACTGCAATTCCGCTGGCTCTAATACTCCGTACTCTTCTCGCAGAGGCTGTCCGTACTCGTATACTGTACTCAATGGAGCGCAATATGGAGTTCTTGGAACATGTGACGATGATGACTTACTGTACGAATGGATTTGGCTTCCAGGTCAGTAGCTGCTGAGCCTTTCCGTTTGCAGCAGGCCTCGATTACGGAGTGAGATCAATGGGCTTAGTGATGGTAATTCGCAGGCACATCTGTTGATGGCTGAGTTTGTATAAGCATCTCTCAGCAGCTTTTACATATAGAGTACTGTGCTGCATACAGAGGTATTCAGTTTATAACCCAGTGTTGCTCCCACTTGGTCAGCCAATCAAGCAGCTTATCCTCTGTGGCGCAATTGGCTAGCGCGTCTGACTGTTAATCAGGAGGTTGGAAGTTCGAGCCTTCCCGGAGGAGACATTGGTTAAAAGCTGGTTGATATTTTTGCCGGTTTGGTTTGTCTTTTTTTGGTTGTTTTGTCTTGTCTTCTTGCTTGATATGTTTTGCTGTCGATTGGCTGTTTGGCTCAACCAACTAACAAACCAACTGTCGTGGATGATGGACGACAACGCCATTGATTGAGAGCTTGTAGATGTTGACCTTCAACGAATTGAACATGTGCATAACTACCTAGTACCTAGTATCAGCAATCATGAGATGGTCTTTTCCATGTTGTTGCTCGTCTCGTTTAGCACCATCCTTCTGGAATGGTGGATGGCAATCATTGAAACTCTATCAACAAACTGGGCACTCATCCATCTATTTATGCATACCTACCTAGTAGTAGTAGCACCTTAGTATTTACAGCCACAGGCAATCAACCCTCCGCGGCTTCGGTGACTGCCACCGCCAGGCAACCATGGCATCCCGTCCCAGCAAGGCATTCATCCGTCCGGTTTTGCCATTGCCAAAATAGCCAAAAGCCTCGATACCTGCCAGCTACCTCCGCGATACCGGCCGGTACAAGCCCCCCCTCGTCCAATCCCGCCAGCCTTGGCCCATCGCCGCGCTTCCAGTGGCCACGAGATGCCTCCCTCACCCTTCCTCACCCTTCCTCACCCCACCGTCTCGCATCGCCAGCAGTCACGCGCGTCTGCAACTGTAGCTGCCGGCTATGCCCAAAGTAGCCCGCTGTAGATTCGCGGTATCGCCGCAGGCTGTGATTTGTCGTTTCCACGTTTCCAGGCTGTGCGCAGGCAGACGAGGCAACCAGTCAGCAGCCAAAACGAGGCCATGGAAGCCATCCGCGGTGACTAACAGCAGTTACGTGGACGGCCATCGACGGCTGTCTGGCGGCCTGTGTAGCCACCGGTAGGGCATGCATGGGAGCAGCTTAGCATTGATTGCCTTGCGTAGCAGGTGCTGTAGCAGGTGCTGTAGCTCTCTGACTTGTCATTGACACCTTCGTCATCTGGCCTCTTTTTTTTCTTTTCGCACCTCAGCCTTTTGTTTCCCTCGTTGTTGGCCTCCAACCAGCGCAGCTCCTCCATCGACTTGCCCGGCCATCAATCTCCTCGTCTTCCTCGTACGCAGCTGTCCGTCTTCGCTGAAGACTCATGTAGTCGAGCTTAGCTTGCTGAGCTTTGACGGAGCTTCCTCTCCCTTGCATGTGGGGGATTCATCGGGCCATCCGCAGCAGTTCGCGCAACCCAGAGCGGTTCGCTCTCTCTTCTTCATCCCGCCATGTGAGTGTGCGCTTTTCATATGATCACGATGCGACAAGCTATCCTTGGCTGCTTTGCTTTTGCTCTTCCTTTTTCTTTTCTTTCTTTTTTTTTCTTCTCCCGTGGCATGTAAACCATTGTGTAGCCTACGGCATAGACACTTCACCTTTGAACGCTACAACCAAAGCTTCCTCTCAACGTTCTCATGGACAATTGCTGATTGGCAAGATACAGAAAAATGGACCGCTACGTTAACGAATCGTGGCCGTCCACTTCTCAGAAGACGTCCAACATTATTGTACCTCAGGTGACGCAGCGCCAAGCCGGCGCCTCTGAAGATGCCTACATACCCTCTTCTTGGGACGATCCTGAACCCGGTGACAACCAAGGAGCGAGCGTCGAAAACAATACCTATCTTTCTGTCCCTAACCAAGCAGATCAGAGCCCTCGTCGCCACACGTCAAGTTCGATACATGTTGAGTGTGACCCTTCCGAGCTTGAGAAGCTATCTCAGTGGGCCTTGGTGATGAAAGGCGCCATGTCTGAGGGCTCTATCCCGTCGTCTCGCTTTGTCGAGGTCTGCAGGCTGCGATCCATCCAGCATGAGCTCAACAAGGGGGACACGCTTGTCTTCATCGACTTCCCCGATCTTTCACGCCGTCCTTCGAGGCAAACCGACTGCTACGGCGTGCCCTACTCATCTCAACAGTTCCGCGTGCACTCGAAGAAGCTGCTTGCAACCGGCTCTGCCAAGTTCGCCGAGATGCTAAGCCCGACGTACCAGTTTCGCATTCAAAGACGGAGAAAGCTGGTCAATAATCTCCCCGAAGGCATCCGGTACGTCCTCGACTTGACGCCGCCGTCCGAGGGCGATGAACTCGTCTTTCAAATGACTCAGCTGTCCCTCACTCCGGGCATCATCAAATGGTGGGCCGCCAATGCTCTTCACAAGGTCAGTAAGTGGCTGGTGTCTGGACATGACGACGTCTGCACATGTGGTCAGCCGCCCATCCCCGGCTGGGGGGTCCCCAAGGGAGAGGCAAGGGAACAGAAACAAGGTAAGAGCTCAAGTGAGGAAGCAGTGTCGGACAGCAATAATGCACCAGATGCCGTTGATGGAGAGGCATTCCTCCCGCCGTCACCGCAAAACTTGATTGCCAAACGGCTCCATGGCATCAACCGACCATATGAGACACCGGATTACCGCAACATCCCCGACTACTGTCCCATACGCCACTGCAATAGCATCATCCGTCTTCTGCTGATGATTGAGGGACAAGACGTCATGCTCGACTCGGCAAACCGCGTCTGGACTCTCGTTGCCCTGGCAAAGATATTCGACTGCACGTCTGTCGTTAGAGATCCGGTGACACAGTGGATCATGTACTTTGACAACACCAAGTTCATCGAAGTGCTCCCAGAAGAGGCGCTGCAGATTGGCTTTGCCTTGGAACTTGTGCAAGTCACGCAGTGCGCTTTTCGAATACTCGTCAACGAGCAGGCCATGAAGGACGCCAGCACCGACCCGAGCCGCGATTTGAGCCGCGTCACCATTTTCGGAAGAAGGCTGGGCAGCTTAGACGATGAGCTGCACAACATAGTCCAGCACGCTGCCCGGGCTCTTGTCGAAAGGGTGTCGTTGGTCCCCGATTCGTTCCGGAGTCAATATAGCCTCGACTGCTGGATGGTTGAAGAATGGGTCAAGCTTCGGAAAATGGAGGGCATCCTCCTCCAGCATCACTCGATAAATGGCAAGTTTGCCTTGGAATCCCTACGCGACTTGATGATGGCAATCCAGCTCTCCATCTCGACCGCCTTCGACAAGCTTGCAGGTGAGACCGATATCGAGGGACTGCAGGCGCTTGTTTCCATGGATGAAGACCGAGCTACCTATGTGCTGCCCAGCGACTATCGCATGCTCGAGGACATTTTGCCAGAACTGAATCTGACACAGAAGCTATTGTGTCCCTTCATCTACCAGCAGATGGCGGAGGTATGGGATGTCAACTACAGTCAGTCAAAGTGGCTGGCTGCAGCAAATTCGCTATCGACAGGGTCACTCTTGTTACAGATGGCCCACGCAAGAACCACTGTCCAGCAGATGGTCCATGCAGCCCCAGAATTGGCAACCCTAGCCCCTTGGGAGATGTTCATGAATCAGGCAACTGATCCTGACGAGGGGACTCTCCGCGTGAAGAATCCGCTCATCGACCTGGGCACCCTCAATAGGCAGATTAATGACGCCATCTTGCCGTACACCAGCTCGTGGGTGCGGTTTGATGTTGAGCCGGCGTTGAACATGACCCGCCACATGCTTCTCACGCTCGATAACAACGAGCTGAAATTCCTTCCGCTCTGGGCAGGGGGTTGCAATGACGGCACTGGAGGCGTGTTCGAGACAGAGCTCCCTCCCGCTCAATGGGGTCCCAACGGGCCTGGGCCAGCCTATCACACAGGAAATACGATTCCCTCCACATCGAGTGTCTCTGGATCTCTACTCGACGACTTCTCCACGATGAGAGTCAGGGGGAGCACCGTGGTTGGATCCCTTGACGCTCAGGACAGCGTATCAACTGTGTACGCCCCCGGCCACGTCATTGCCGACAATGTCTCCGTTGTGTCCGAATCCTTCGAGACGGATGGAGCCGAGTATTATCAAGAGGCGAGGTTCGTGATCCCGGCTGAGCATCAGGACACCGGTCGGGCGGTGGACATGATGGTCGAATCTTTGCACTCGGACACGGAGACGGCGTCGGTCATGACGGATCGAGTGACGATGACGGGAAGTCATCACGATAGCGGCGACGACGACGTTATGAGCATTGATGATCCGGCGGCTAGTGTGATTGCGCAGAGCGATGAGAGCGATAGCGATGCGAGCACATTGGAAGCGTGGGATGAAATATAATGAAGATATGAGGCTATGGGTATAAGATTTGGTTTGGTTTTCTGTTTGATTGGCTTTTTGTTTGAGGGAGGGGCAATATCTTGAGAATTTGGTCATTTGCTGCCTTTTCTTTTTTCTTTTCTTCTTCTTTTTTTTTTCTTCTCTTCTTTTTACGGGCTTACTGAATGAAGAGTTTAGGAAGATGGATAGATTGACAACAACTACTCACACGATGGGATTTAGCAGTGCAGACATTTGATGCAATCCGAATAGGTTTTTTTTTATAGATTTTTTTTTAAACCATTGTCTAAGTTTTCAGTCTATCATGCCAGGTATTATGTGTCTAATTTTTTTCGCGTCATATGCCACAAGTAATCAATCGCCCACGCACGCAGTGTGTTCTGCAAATCAGCCTTTGTCCGGTCCAATATTATCCCATCTCTCCATGCAAAGCAAAAACACGCAAATTGCCCTTTTTTCTTTTCTCCTTCTGAGATTTAAAAAAAAAAAAAAAAAGATAAACCTAAAACCACGTCTCAGTAAGAAATCATCGCTCACTGGCCAACCCATATTCAGCATCATACAACACTCCCCCTCCGTTCAACCCATGTTCAGCGTATTCCCCGACCCCTTCCTGTTGTCGTCCGTAAAGTCGTCCCACTGCCTGGCCTTGTACGTCGCCCGATCGACGGCCTCCATGTCGTCCTCGTCGACCTCCTGCTTCGGGGGCTCCGTGCCGCCGCCCTCGATGATGCCGCCGCGGCGCCGCTCCTCCTCGAGGTACTCGTCTATCGACATGGTGGGCAGGTTGTGGCCCGGCCGGAAGACGCCGCGGGCGAGGTCGGCGCGAGAGCCCACCAGCGTGAAGGGCTGCAGCGGCTTCCCCTTTGTCGAGAGCAAGGGTCCGCCGGCGCCGGGGCGGAGCTGGCTGAGCGGCTGGTCGAGGCGGAAGGACGTGTCTGCGGGATCGGACGATGCCGACGAGGAGGGGCCTTTCGGGCCGGATGTTGGCGACGGCGCGGACCGGAGCAGCGGCAGCTCGCGGTTGAGCGAGTCGAGCGCCTGGAACGTGTTGTGGACGGCGAACTGGATGCTGGTGAGATGCACCTCGCGCACCAGCTCCTCGTCGCCGTGCTCGAGATACCGCGGGTTGCGCTTCAGCACCTGCAGCTTCTCGCGCAGCGCCTTCTCCGCCCTAAAGTTCGCAATCTTGCCCTCCCGCCTCGCCGCCATATCGCCCGCCACCGCCGCGAACGCCTCCTCATCATCGCGGTACCGCTCCAGAAGCTTGCCGTACTGCCCCGTCACCAGGCCATAGCCATCCGCCACGCTCAGGAACTTCTCGTACGACGCCCTCGCTCGCGCAAGAACCTCCAGGCGCTCCCTCGGCGCCAGATGCGGCGTCCGCTGCACCAGCTCGGCGAGGTAAAAGTCCACCAGCAGGTACGGCAGCGACGACGTCGCCACGTCTTCCACGCCCTCGTTGGACGAGAAGAGCGACAGCGCCGAGATCTGGTCGAGCGCTTGTGCGTACAGCTTCAGCGCCGCGGCGAGGTCCTCTGCGTATTTGGGCGACGTGGCGCTGGGGGCTTCGTTGACTTGCTGACGCTTTTCTTCGGCGGCCTCGAAAACGGCGCGGAGCGATTGCGGCTCGTCGGACGAAGCCATGGTGGATGGAGCGCGGGGATCACGTTGGAGATTGTGTAGCAGCGATGGCAAAGGTCGATTCTTTGTCCTTGTGTGGCTTGGGCGATGTTGGATTATGTGAAGTTGTATGAAGCTGTTGTGAGGTTCGGTTTGTAATGTAGCGAGGGGTGAGTTTGCGAAGAGAGCTGTGGAGGGGCCGATTATTTGCCCCTCCAAAAAAGGATATCGATAACGGCATGCGCTGCTCACTTGCAAAGAACTTGGATCGCATATCTATACCAGCAACATCATGGACGGCAATACAAGCCAATACAACAAGATCTCCGTTTCTCAGAATAAGAAAAAGTAGAAACTATTCTGCGACAAAGAAAAAAAAATAGAAAAGGCCACTGAAATACTAGATAGACCTATCATTTAATGCAACCTTTAGCCAAGGGCCAATCCCGTCTACAACAGACATTCATGTCAAATAAAACCATGCACCGATAAATCCAGCCTCTAAAAGTAATACCATCAGCTCTCAACATATACCATCATTACCGCCTATTTCAATCGTCGTCGTCATCAACCACAAACGGGTCATCGCTCTCTTCCTCATCTTCCTCATCTTCATCCCCATCAACCGTCATGGACGATGAGTCCTCATCAATGATAATCTTTCTTTTCGCAGCCGCAGCCCGTCCGGGTCTCGCTCGCGCCGCTGGTCTTGGGGCAATCGACTCATCCGCCTCATCTTCGACGTCGGAATCGTCCTCCAATGCCCTCTTCTTCGCGGCATATCTCTTGGCAGCTGGTGACAGAGTCGAAGCAGTGGCCGCAGCCTTGAGGGCCACCTTGGCCTTGCCCACTGGTTTGCTACCGGTTGCGCTCTCTGCTTTGCTTTCCGCCTTATTCTTTGCCCCTGTCGGCCTGCCGCGTTTCTTGCTTGAAAGTAGACTTGATGATGCTGCAGCCTTGGCCTTGGCAGCCTTTGAAAGAAGCCCCAAGTCATCGTCCGACGCTTCATCATCATTGTTGGCAGGCTTAAAGGGCGATGGCTTGGCCAGCATCTCATAGTTGGTCTCGTCAGGGCTGTCAAAGTCAAACGCCTTGGCCGATTTGACCCTTGGTTTTGAAACGGCCCCAGAGTTCGTGTTGCCGTGGCTTGAGTCAGGCCGGCTCATAGTGTGCAGACTGAGTCGCCCACTTGCTTCTCCAGATGGCTTGTCGTCAATGCCCTTGACCAGCGCGCCAACGTCACCGAGCATCTTGTCGTCGTCGTCGTCACTATCCGAGTCGGCGTCGAACAAGGTTCTGGCTTTGGAGGCTGCTGCTCGCTTGTTGCGAACGGGGACCACCTCTGGTTCCTCTGATTGCGACAGCGAAATGGACCGCGACTCAGAGGCCTTTGGCTCGGGGGCCTTTGGCTCAGAGACCTTTGGCTCAGAGGCTTTCGATCCAGCGGCTTTAGTCCCAGCGGCTTTCGACCCAGAGGCTTTGGCAGCTGCCGGTGTGCTCCGGCTAAGGGCAGCGAAATCATCGTCAGAAAAGTCGTCAGACAGCTCCACGACATCTGGCTCCGATTCCTTCTTGACCTTGGGTTTAGCGCTAAACATCTCGGCAAACCTCTGCGCCGTCTTGGTCTCTGTCTTGACAGCGGGCGCTGCCTTCTTTCGACTCTTCTTCTCCGGCTCATAATCATCGTCTGCTTTGGACTTCTTGCCTCGACCCCCTCCAGCTCCTATCTTTTTGGATACTCGGCGGCCCATGCGACGAATGTTGGTCTGGATTTCTGCGCTGAGGGCAAGGGATCTCTCCCACTCGGCTTCGAAAGCAACGAGATCTTCGCACCAAAGATCTTTGTCACTCTTGGCCTCTAGCTCGTCATACTCAGCCTTCTTCCTCCGGATTGCATCCTTCAACTTCTCAAGACGTTCTGCGGTCAATGACCAAATTGGCATCTAGAAGAATGGCATTAGATATTATCCCGCTTGATAGGGGCAGTTGAGCGATTAAAGAGTACTTACCGACAGAAGATAGTCATAGTCACGGGCGCTCTCTTCGCCCTCGTCATCCTCGTCATCCTCCTCCTCCTCAGAAGTCTTCTTTGTGTTGTTATTCTTGGTCGGGGGGAATGCCTCGTATTTCCGCTCTCGAAGCTCTTTGACAAGTATGGCCTTCTTCTTCTTGCCAACGATCAAGTCACCATCGATAATCTCTTGGATGAAACGCGCCTGGTTCTTCAATTTCCGGTAGTCGGCATCGTAGACACTCAGCCAGTGGTTCTAGTATAACGGATTAGTCAGTGGGAGACACAGGAGTACACAGTAGTAACCCTTCTCATACCTTTCGCTTGAGATACATTTCTAGTCGATAAACGTAATACTCCTCCAATATGTCCTCGACTTTTTCATACTTGCGAATCTGGCCACGAGTATTGAAAGCCACCAGGTTCGACGTTGCCACCTGCTTAGTGAGCTTGAACCGCTCAAGCAGACCTTCTTCAAGGACCTTGGCCATGTGCTTCTCGTCCACTTGAATCTCAAAGTGGACCGTCTTGTGGTCATTGAATTCTTTGTAGTCCTTGATCCAGCTGGGGCCATCCACGCCGCTGATAATCTTCTCGAGACGAGCCTTGAAGTCATCAGTCCATATGCGGATCGGAAGTTCGGTAATGACCACCTCATTTGGGTGTTTTTCATCTTGGTAGGCAATACCGTTGAACTTGTATCGATCAGGGCCAGCAGCCTCTGGCGTACCTTTCCAGCCCCGGAACCAGGGAGTCATGGTCTCAAAAGGCTTCTCCTCAAGATCGCCTTCCTCGAGACGACCCATTCGTCGCCTCAAATTCTTCACCACCTCCAGTGGGTGGTAGTTGGGGATGGAGGTACTCCAACCTGTGCCGATACCATCGGCGCCGTTGATGAGCACCATAGGCAGGATTGGAGCATAAATCTCTGGCTCAATCTGCTTACCATCCTCAAACTGGTGGTTCAGGTTCGGGTCATCGAGGGCGGAGAAAATCGAGCGGGCAAACGGAGACAGGCGGGTAAATGTATAACGAGGACTGGCAGCATCAGAGCCACCAGCAAGACGAGAACCAAAGTTACCGCTGGGCTCCAGGACATTGATATTGTTAGATCCCACAAAATCTTGGGCCAATCCAATGATGGTTTGCTGCAGAGAGACTTCACCGTGGTGGTAGGCAGTCAGTCCAGAGACATAACCAGCCAACTCCACAACCTTTTCGTCCTTGACCACGTTTCTCTTGAAACATGCGTAGAGCACCTTTCGTTGACCGGGCTTCAACCCATCGATCATTGACGGAATGGATCTTATGTTATCCGCCATGCTGAACAAAATGAGCTCCTTGTTCACAAAGTCGCTATAACTGATAGTCTTGGAAGAGTGGTCCAGGTATGTACCGGGTACAAAGTTACCAAGCCACTCCTTTCTGGCGTCAGCCTTCTTCTTGGAGAAGGCCAAGTCAAACATGTCCGCCTCCTCTGGCTTCATGACATCGAATTCTTTCAAGTGTTCGTCCAGGTTTGTGAAATACACCTGGGCATCTTCGTTGCTGCTACTGCCCAGACCCTTCAAGTACTTGTAATGCCATCTGCTGATTTCACTGCCGCGTTCCTCCTTCCATTCTTCGTATTGAGGTTGTGTGAAGAAGGACTTGAGTCTCTGTGGCTTTTTAGGGTTGGGGCCCTGCCAGACTTTAACAATAGGCGTGATGAATTCTCGGAAGAAATCAGGAATCTGGAGCAGCGAAGGGAACTGCACTTGAAGGAAGTTGATCAAAAGACCCTTGATATGACTACCGTCGTGATCCTGATCGGCCATGATCATCAGGTGGCCATAACGAAGGCTTTTTGTGTCCGTGTAAACCTGCTTGTGCTTGAGACCCAGGAACTGCTTGATGTTCTGAATCTCCTGATTTTTGGTAATCTGGTCGATGGAGGCGTCTCGTACGTTGAGAAGCTTACCACGAAGAGGGAAAACACCAATACGGTCAGGGTCCAGGATGGCTCGTCCAGAGACGGCCAGACCTTTGGCAGAGTCACCTTCGGTCAAGATGAGCGTGCACTCATGACCGCGCTTGGTACCCGCCAAGTTGGCCTCGACAAGCTTGGCATTGCTCACTCGAGAGCGTTTGTTGCCATCGCTCTTGGCCATCATCTTGTCCGCTTTCCTTTCGGCAAAGTCCATGATGTTTTTGATTGCGTCGGATTTAGCCACCTTCTTCAAAAAGTCCTCTCCCAAAGCACACTTGCTACCAAACTGACTAGATTTGGTAGTCATCTGTTCCTTGGTCTGCGATGTGAATGCAGGGTTGTCGATTAAGCAGTTGACAAAGATGAAGATGTGGTTTCGGAGATGCGCTTGCTTCAAGCCGTGTCCTTTCCTCAGCTTTGTCACCGCTTTGAGAAGATATGCCGTGATCTGGTCAGCGACATAGTTGACATGAGTGCCTCCTGATGTCGTTGCGATCGAGTTGACAAATGAGACTTGCTGGAAAGTGCCATCTGATACAGTGAATCCAACTTCCCAGCGGGGATGGCCCTTGTCCTTGTCGATTTCGACAGTACAAGTTGGGCTGCCGCCCTCTTCCATGCTCCTCTCGCCAGCAATAGACTTTGCATAGAGATCGCAGTATGCCTTGAAGTCTTTAATTTTGATAAGCTCGCCGTTGAGTTGGACTTTGACACCTCGCATTGTGCCAGCCATGTCGTAAACTCTTCGGTAGAGCAGCGCCTCAAGGTCGTCTGTAATGCCCTCTTCCATTCCAAATCGAGCGTAGTCCGGCTTGAAGGTGACTCGAACGAAATCAGCCGACTTGCTAGAAGATATTTTGGCCTTGTGCATGGTCTGCATATTGTTGGTCCATAGCTGCTTGTATCGTTTCCCGTTCTCGCTGTCCTGGCACTCCAGGGTGAATTCTGTGCTGAATACGTTACACAGCTTCGCGCCATAACCGTTACGGCCACCCACGGTTTTCTTCTCGTTGTCATCAAAGTTGGAACCAGCAAGTAAATGGCCAAAGATGAGCTCGGGAATGTAAACTTTCTCCTTCTCGTGCATGACAATGGGGATTCCCTTGCCGTTGTTTTCAACACTAATCTCGCCAGTAGCGCGATCGATGTTGACCTTCATCATGTTCATGGAGCTGTCACGCTGTTTATTGTCAGCAGCATTGACGAGAATTTCGTCAAAGATCTTGTAGAAACCAGGAACATATGTGATGCTGCGGTACTCCATCTGCTTCGATTCCTTGTTGTAGACCCAGATTTGTTGGTCTGTCTTTTCCACGGAGCCGATATATGTATCGGGACGTTTGATGATGTGTTCGAGCTGGGTCAGCTTTTGGTAGGTTTCTGTTGCTGTCTTTTTCTTGGCGCCAGTCTTTGGCTCGTCCTTTGGCTCGTCGTCGATGATCATGCTGTCGTTTTCCAGCTCGGCTAGAGGCTTGCCGCCCGACTTCTTAGGCGGAGCCGCCGTCTTCTGCTTCTTAGCGGTTGGCGGAGTATTGGAGAAGCCGGACGAGGCACTCGGGTCGTCATCTTCATCACTTTCAATAATGGGGCGCTTCTTGGGCGCCGATTTGGGTTTTAATGTGGTTTGCACCATTTTTTTGGCAGCTGGCTTTGCGGCAGCCTTGGCCTTCTATAGTAAAGACGTTAGCCACTATGGGATAAGGACACGAGGTGAACCTGGCGTGGTTGTGGGAAGAAAGGATTATTCGCAGAGTTGGTGTGTTGATGTGTTGAATCGTGGTTGGAAGTGATGGGGTTAAGCGTGTGCAGTGGAAATGTGAAAGAGAGAGGCGAGAGTGAATCGGTGCTGAAGCTACACATGCGAAAGTGAATGGAGAGCGCAAAGTCACTTAATCGCAGTGCAGTGCAGTGCAGCATCGATGTGGCCGTTTTGAAAGCGACCAAGAGCAACTTACCGGCTTTTCGGGCACATATCCATCGGAATCATCCTCCACGTTGAAGACGGAGTCGTCGTCGGAATCCATGGTATCGGTATCTCTCAGCGGAGAGCTGACGGGAAATCGTAACGCTGCAGAAGATCGCGGGCGCACAAATAGGGTAGTCGATAGAGTCGTCGACAAGGGTGATGCAGGGCTTGAGACACGCGGGCTGCGACAAAGGAGAGATGAGCCAAGTGGCTGGAACAGCTCGCGAGCAGAGCCTCAAGTGAGAAATAAAGGGAGCGGTCGTGACCCGAATCAAACTGGACAGTGGCCGTAGTCACATGGAAAGGCCAGAATAAGGAGCGATGCTGGTAATGGCGGTGATAATTTTTTGTTGTTGAGCCCCGCGTAAACAAATATCGATCATTTGTTTGACGCGACCTGGCGATTGCCTGTCGCAGAATCCCTAATCGGGACTAGCGCTGAGCCGGTAGTGGATCGCGTTCTTGCGGCCTGAGGCATGAAGGGGGGTGGTCGACCTATCAAGGTACTTGGCGGTGAATCCTGCGTGAGATGCGGAAGAGGTACCACATGGCGGTCCAGAAGCGAGGCGGTACTTGCTGCGTAACCAACCGAAGTACCTGCCAGGGACTCATTCTTTGCTGGCTTCGAGTTCCGTACGATTGATTGCATGTACATTTAATCTTTATTTCGACTTTTAATGCTGCTCATCTAATGAAGAAGAAGAAAATATATCTGCAAGAGTCCATCGTGGATAACACGGAATTGTCTTTCAATATCAAGGCAGCCCGTTGTTGCCCACCGTTCACGTTGTGATTGAACGTGCAACATCCAATTTCCCAGCACCAGACGCAAACAGCACGAGCTTGTTTGCTGAGCTTTCATCCCAAAATGACATCCAAGATTTAATAATCAAGCGAACAAGCGATCAAGCGATCAAGAGCATTCCATCCTGATCTCCCAAGCATACCGAAATTTAATATTCACACGCTGGAGATGATGTGTTGCGGGATTCTGTGTTATTGGCCGTCTAGTTTCTCTTAACCTGGAATTTCCGCGGACTGTTTCAGCAAACATCAAAGCTAGCTTAGGTGACAGTGTTACTGTGGAACGAATCACGACAGCAATTATCCTGCCCTGCCGGTTGGATGAGTTTGGACCAAGAGAATCCCATTTCTGTAATGGTCAGCGCTTAAGGGACACTCTGCTTGCATGTTCTTCTGGTCCGATGGCCATTCATTTCCGGACTGGTCCTTTATGGAATGGATTCTCGACAAGTCTCATTGAATATATCAGATTCGGGCTAATCAACCAGCAGTTGTGAATGGAAATTACTCTCCGATTAAGGAATCCGTTCTCAGATACCTGGGAAAAGGGAACTAGGACCTCACGGCCTAGGCATGGAGGCGGTTCCGTGCAGAGCACAGGGGCGTTTACGTCCTGAAATATGCAAACATCCGTTACGGCTTCAGTTCTCTGAAAGAGAGTGAATACGGGATAGTACCTGTTGTTTCCTCCGATATCCCGTGTACTACTTGAATACTGTGCCATCATTTGAAACCCCCCCTCCGGAGTCTCTGTCGTGGCTGTAGATGGATTCTTGTCCTATGACAGCTACACTTCTACGCGACTATGAACATTCGACTGGCGTTCTACGGCCAATCTTTTCATCAGAATCTACCTGATCTTACACGGTCAAGAGGCACATTGAGAGATGGATCGTCCAACGCCCTCATCCGTTTGCCATAACATCCTTGCCCACCTTAAAATTGGTCACTAGCCTTTGCCGAGGCATGGCACTCCCGCTGGGCTTTCCGTCTTCCACGTTCCATTTCGTAATGACATGGGGACAAATAACCAGTACGAGGAGCTGATGGTTGCAAGCCGAGCTATCGGGCCGTGACAATCAGCCTGCTTATCCATGATACCAGGGTTTGGCAGATGCAATGGGAATACCGTCAGGCTTGACTCGAGCTCATTGAGCACATTACTGCTGGTACAGAATCTTACTGGAGAGCTGCATGAGTCTTCTGATACACCTGCTTGATGCCGAGACTTTGTGCAACAAACTTGACCTTCACCAGCTTGATCTGATGCGAGCCGTGCCTGGCAGAGCAAGACTTGGCAATGTTTAGGCCATAGATGTCGCTTTTTTATCTTCGACTGCGACTTTCATCACCGATGGATCAATTGAACCCCTAATATGAACTAAGGAAGATGTCTTTTCTCAACCTATTTTTCGCTCAAGCTCTTCGCCACCTAGAAGGATTCACGAGGTGATTAAACTTGTGCATCATCGGAGAATTTCCCCGAATCTGTACGCACACACTTCTTTACCTCGGCCTCATGTTGGAATTGGATCTAATATGTTGAATTGAAACTACCAATATCCTTCTGTTTGTGGAATTGGATCAGCGGTTGGTTGAGAAAAGAGATAAGCTTGACCGTGGCTACGGGGCCCGTGGGCTTCTTCTTTCCACAAGTCCGTACAGATTTGGTCAAAGCTCACTTGCCGTAGCCACCATCATGCTCTCGTTGCGGATCAGGTTCATCAGTGCAAGGAATAAGGTTACGGATAAGATTTCTTGCAAAATACATATCCGAAAAGGTAGACACTCGATCCATATGATGCCGTGTCCATAACACGTGGCTGATTCGAAGGTATCCTGTCATACTTGGAGACATGTCAACGGATAGCTGGAACACAGGCCAGGCTCTTGCTCTCTCCCGTGCTTCGAAAAGGCCGCAAAGGACTGGGGGGGAGCTGACTGGTGATGCCGCCAATGCAACCACCCGTACCGATAGCCGCTTCTGTCAACGGGCAAAATATGACATTCAAACAGGTGACTATTCTATTATGCGTGCGGCAGCCGGTATTTGCGTTCGTCGAACCCATTTGCTCTTCTAAGCGATTTCCCGGAATGCCTCATCTAGAGTAACGTCGTCTTTCACTAAGAATGACGGTTGTCTGCAGTGGTAGCGGCGCCCTTAGCTTGTGATGGCAGATTGGCATTGCCCTCGAGCATGCGTCTGAACTGAATGATGTCCAGGTGCCACCGCTGACTGGGTTTGGGGCACGGGGATGACGATTCCGTTACGCTTTCGCAGCCGGGGAACGTTGTAACGCATACTTTCTTAATTTGTCTGCTTGAATTATGAATCGAGAGCCAGCTCGATCTGGATCGGGGCCCAGGACGTCATCTTAAACTTCAAATACCCGGCTTCCAGGTGATGCTCATTAGCAGTATCAAGATGCGTCATGTTCATCGAGATTGGTGAGAATCCATCCTACGCAATTGAATCGGATCGAAGCTGCCTACAGTTACTGGAGGACTCCTAGAACCACTTTTTGCAATCTGTGGCGAGGTAAATTTGGAATCTCATTTCCTGGCCCGCCAACCTGCACCCGGATCCCGGGGGTCGATTGCGGAGTGCTTCGGCCGTTCAGGCCGCAGTGGAGATTTGCAAACGCAGGAACAAGAGGCTCATGCATCTTAGAGGCCAGAATCCGAGCGTCAGAATTCGGAAACCTCATTCCGGAAGCTTGGGACGCAAACCTCATCCAAGACGCACCTGATCGGTGGCCGCACCGCTGACTGTTCAACGTCTAGATCCCCCGCAGCTTCTCTGTGCCCCGGATTTGTGGCCCCCTATTGACGGACAACCAATCCCAGGGCCCTCTCCAGGGCAGACGATACATCAGAAGTGACTGTCATCTCATTGTTGTTTGCCAAGCTAGGGAGCCTGGGGTGCTGGTAGTCTCCATGCTGCCTTTGACGGCTCTTTTTGTCGCAGAAGACTTGGCTGGAGCTATATCAACCACACACTACATTCTCTGTCCTATTTCCAAGAAGAAGGCCATCATTTGTCCGACTTTTGTTTCATGCGCATAGGCTCTCGAATCGGTTAGTCGCGCTGGCCCTGCATCCCAAGCCATATCATATGACCCCTACAAACGCTGGGCACAAGATGTTGCCTCTGCATTCCATATTGAACCCTACCTTGTCTGGGCAGCCTGTGGTCAGCTCTCGACAGTCTGATCCAGCGTTGGCATTCCCATCAACACTATTGCCATCGAAAGCATTACCCGCGACGACATATGGATCGCCTCCTTCCCAAAACCCAAAATCACGGGGGAACGCCGACAGTATGCCGAAGCCGAAACCACAGGGGCCGGTCAATTTCGCCCCCTTTGAGGACGTCGACCAGGCATCGTATCGAGAGGTTCGACGGTTTCAAGTCAGTCCGTTTGGGCAGATACGGCAAAGTTGCGACCACATCCCTTACAGTAGCTCAAAGAAGGACTTTTACGAAAAGACGGGAAGAGAGAGCATCGAAGGTACGGGTCTTTCTTGAGAGCGTGATTGCATTCTTTTCTTTGCCTGAAAATGGGATTTAACGAAGCTTGATTGCAGTTTTTAAATATGAATTTTGTTACAACGGATCAAGGTACACCGTCATGTGGGACTATAATGTTGGTCTTGTTCGCATGACTCCATTCTTCAAGTGTTTGGGGTATGCAAAGGTATGGCAATGCATTTCCTATCCCATTGCAATCCGAGCTATTCATTTAGATGCTCTACTGATGGTAAATAGACTAAACCATCTCAGATGCTGGATAGAAATCCGGGATTAAGAGACATATCGCCCAGCATCACCGGAGGCGCCGTGACAGCTCAAGGTATGCCCCAAAAGAACCTGGTATCATTATGAAACGCTTATGTCTTGTTTCCCCTTTTAGGATATTGGATGCCATATCCTTGTGCAAGAGCTGTATGCGCGACCTTTTGCATTAGAATCGCGGGCGCCTTGATACCACTCTTTGGTCCATCTTTTCCTTCGCAGTGTACGCCTTCTGACTCACCCTACTACAATGAGATGGTGATCAGCCAACGAATCATCATGGAGGCTACTGAAGACGTTGCGCGATTTCGCTATCGACAAGGCCATCGGACCATAAAGACTGTCGGTGGAATAAGTGGCACTCTGGTGCTTGGAGACTACCTTTTGCGTGGCAAACGGGAAACCCAAACAACATCCTCATTTCGGCTACCGTCACGCCCCCAACCGTCGCGTTCCCAGCCGTTGTTCACCTCGATTCCGGAGGCTGGCTTCGATCAACATCCTATGGCAGCTTCGGCTCCGACTACAGCAGGCGAAGCCCGTGAAGCCAACCCCTTTTCTCGAGTAAGCCGGACCGTCGCCAATCGATCTATCCTCGACCCTAAGCTCTTCCAGTCACCGAGCCCTTTCGAAGCGTCACCGCAAACGGAGACGAGAGAATCCGAGAGCCCCCGAACTGAGAAATGGCGACCAAAGCGACGCAGACGAGTTCATAATGAAGCCGGAACGGCATATTCGCCCATCCCACTTGTGGAAGCATACGAGGAGAGACAACCGCAGCAAGAGCTGGAACACTTTAGAGCAGCCGCAGCACTGCTGAGTCTGCATCGAGAGTCTCGAGATGCAGAATACTCCTCTGCGATAGTCGTGGAATCTTCGGACGATGACTTCCCCGAGCGGAGTCACCAGAAGAAACGGCCAAAGGCACATTCCTTCTGACAGCTGGGTGATATTGGTCGGGTTGCCCATAAGAAATAGGGGGAAACAGGGTGTCACTGGGATTGGGGACATCTAGCTACGTAATGCTCGTTTTCAAGATACCCGCAGGGCTAGCGCTTGCAATCAGATTGTTTTGGGGTCATCTTTTTTGGAGAGGTTTCAGTTTTTTTTTTTGTTTATTGTGTTTACAGTTTTCGTCGAGATTGATAAAACGTAGTATTTTTGATGTACGCTGAATATTTTTGTTCTTTTTCCTTTTATCTCGAAGTTATTGTTCCCACGTATAAATTTTCCTTATCCCTTTCTCCATGATATCTTTCTACAAAATCCTTTCAGATGCCATGTCTCTACACCAGTTTCTTCGTTCAAACTACCATCACATCGCATCACTTCTTCTCTCCCCTCTCCGCCGCCCTCTTCCCCTTAAACTCCTTGGCCCATGCCTCCGCCTCCGCAGTCGGCAGCACATATATCGTCACCAATTCATCCACAACCTCGACCTTGCCTCCACTCAACGCCTGCAGCAACCGCACCTTCTTGCCCATCTTGATCAAGCCGCCCTCCTTCGTCTCGATGTAGCACGTCACGCCCGCAAGCGTATACCGTCCCTTCTGGTCCCACGGCAGGGGGAATATGTAACTCAGATGGTCCTCCAGCGAATGTGTCTCCTGAAAGGCCTTTATGAAATCCGACTCCAGCTCCAGCGGATACAGCAACACGGTGGGGAACGCCAACTCGGACGAGGGATCGTCTTCGTCCGGCACCAGCCGCACTTTTGCGTCCTCCATCTCCGGCGCCTTCTCCGTCGTCCGCATCCTGATCCCTCTCGCTGCAATGGCCGTCTTGAGGAGCAGTGCTCGGCGCTGCTTCTTCGCTTCTTGTTCCGCAGCCTTTCGCTTCAGCTCATTGAGCGTCGCGGCGCGCTTGATGATGCCGTCCGCAACGCTTCGCAGCGGCTTGTTCTCCGGGTCGATCGCCAGGCCCCTCGCACACACATCGTCGGCCTCCTCGATGCGGTCCACCGCCAGCAGGGCCTTTCCGCTGCGATAGTAGGCCTTGACGTTGCGCGGGTTCAGCCGCAGCGCCGCGGCGCAGTCAGTCCAGCAGCTGCGGTAGTTTTTCATCTCCAGGTGGCACGCCGCGCGGTTCACGTACAAGGCCTCGAGCATCTCCTTCTGCTGCCGGATCTCGTCCTCGGAATCCGGCTCCCCAGTATCGGGATGCTTGGTGACTTCGCCTTGCGCCCTTTTCCGCTCCTCGATGAAGAGGACCGAGATGCCCTTTCCGTAGAACGTGCTGGCGTCTTGGTAGCCCTTGGCCTTGAAGCACTCGTTGCCCTGCACCTTGAACTCGGCCGCATTTTCCAGCGCCGTGCCCTCGTATGCTAGGGCCTGCAGCGCGGCGATGTCGTCGTTCTCCTCCATCTCCGTCATGAACAGCGGCGACTTGTTCAGGTCTGCGAGCACCTCCTCGGCGGTCTTATTGCGGTTCAAGGCCAGCTGAGGTGGAAGCGCAGGTCCCGTTCCATCAGCCGGCATCTGGTCGGCGAGGCTCATGGCCTGCTCGATTTGATCTGCGAGCTGGTCGATGCTCATCGTTGAACCGGACACACGCTCTTTGTTTTAAATTTTTTTTTAAAATCTAGACGAGGATTTGCGATGAAGGGGATTACATGAGAATGTCTTTTCTTCCCTTCTTCTGTGGTGTTGAAAGCTGCACGTAAGATGTGTTTTTAATGAAGTTGGTGGTGCGTTGAGCTTGAAATTTTGAGAGTGACAAAATTTTGTGTGAAATCTCGGAGCCTTGATTTAGAGGTAGTGGCATCCAGACATTTGCATCTGCCAACAGAAGCAACGGTTTCTCAAAAGCAATGCGAAATTCCATAAAATCACCATCTCGCAATTGTATCAATAATATTTTACGTCGGAAGTCTCATTTGGAGTTCATTTGTGCATTTACTTGTTTTGCCCTGCCATTTTCAGTATATTTTCCCCCCCGCCCAAGCAGCGAGCCATAACTTTTAGCGGCAAAGTCTCTCACTCACATCACCACTCACAGCGAGAAAAAGAAACGGCGTAAATACTCGTACAAGCACCTCCATTACTATCTTTTCTAATCTCTAACACTACCTAGTCCCCTTCATTATATGGGGGTAAGAGGGAGAATAAAAAGTATCGGTATAAATATACACTTTTCCAAGCCCCAAAACGCCGACAAATGCGCACGCCCTGCACTGGTACAAATTGTACGAGCCTTTTTTTTTTTGTTTGTTTGACATCGTTTGTGCTCTCCCATCGCACCGTAACCAAATCCCTTACCGGACACGAAACATTGGGTATATAGCTACTCTGAACCTTGTCTGCGGAAAGAAAACGCCGATTGATTCGTGTGTAAACCTGTTAATCATAATTAACGTATTCACCACTGCTACTTGCAGATGGTGTCATAGAAATGTGACGGCTCCTACTAGGAGGATGCCGTTTAATCATTCTCATAATTATACTTTATTTTTCTTTTTTGCTTTGAAAATCAATTTATGATTGCTTTTTTTTTTTTTTTTTTTTTTTTTTCACTCCACAACCTCAACTGAAACTTCAGTAGGCGTGGCAGTGGCATTTTGTTCCTCCGCGTCCTCCTTAGATCGTTGACAACTACGATCTCGGGGAACGGAGAAGCATTGCGCAGCACCGATAATGGCAACCAGAGAGCTGCAATACCATGGCAAGGCGGTGCAGTCCATCTGGCTGCCCACTGTGTAGAGGTAGCCTGCGATTGGTGGCGCAATCATGCGGCAAGCAGCGCCAGCACTGGCAGCCAAGCCGTTGACTTTGCCCAGGGCACTCGCAGAAGGGGTGGCTCCTTTGATTAGGATAAGGAGAAGGGGATAGAGGGTTATGGAAAGGGCGTTGCGTATAGTAAGGCACAAGTAGATGGCGGGGAGGACAAGGGAATCAGGGACATAAAGTAGGAGAGGGACAATAGCGTATATGACCGGGTGCAAGACGGTGACAAGGAGAAAAAGTCGGTATACACCAAACTTCTCAGCTGCCAGGGGAAAGATGACAGCTTGAACAAACAAAGCAATGGCTCCGTTGACAGCCATAATCATCCCCACATCTCGAAGGGATAGGCCCAAGCCTCCGGGAGAATAGAAGGGTGAAAGGGCACCAAATTTGGAGAGGGTATTTACCGAAACTCGCTCGTCTTCAAAGAAGATTGGCATGAGGTGGTCGTATGTCATTGAGTGGTAGGTGAAGATGCATAAGGAGATGGTGAAGCCGACGATGCGCTTGTTCCAAATAGTAGCAGGCATCTTCTTTTCCATAGCCATCTCGTTCGAGCTGTGCTCTAGGCACTCCCCACTGCTGCTGCTGCTGCCTCGAACAGTTCCGTAGGTCTCGGCACGCAAATCGACTGCAGGTCGCTTTATGGCATCTGAAGTCTCCAACAGTGGCGTTTCTTCTGAGACGTAGGTGTCTGCTGGAAGGAGGATTCGAGGTTGCATGTCTGGGTGCGTTTCCTCCAAGAGGAAGAAGCCCATGATGATACTGATGAATAAGAGGGCAGCACAAAGAAGATTGGGCAGCAGATAGGGGTATCGCTCGAACAGAGAACCCTTGGGGAAAGCGTTGGGCCAGGACTCGTGAGGGTCGGCAAAGGTTCCGCCGATGCAAGGGCCAATGATGGTTCCAATGCTCCATACAAAGGGCATGACGGAGAAAGCGCGCGCTGGAAGACATGTGTTAGCCAAGTTTTGCTGGGAGATGCTTTGAAGACGGTGCAGCTTACGCTCATGCTCGGGTTTTGTGACGAGCTCACCGACCATGGTTTGAATGACGCCAATGTTGCCGTTGAGGAGCCCCCCTACCGCGCGTCCGGCTAACGCGATCCAGATGTTGGAGGCGAATCCTACCATGACCATGCTGAGCATGGTCCCCACACAGCCGAGTATCAGGACTGGCTTGCGGCCGATGCGGTCAGACAAACCGCCCCAGTACATACCCATGAGGGCCTCGGCGAGGGAGAAGGAGGAGATGAGGAGGCCCGAGTAAAAGGAGGCATCTTGTTCGTTTCCGATCTTGAATCTCTTCACGAGAGCCCAGGCATATGGAAAGATGGAAGTGAGAGCGATTGGTTCGGCAAGGCGAACAACGGCTGGGAGAGTGGGTTAGTTTCGGTTGCGAAGCTCATTGCTACCTGTATTATGCATTAGCAACAACAAACTTACCGAGGAGAAAGAGCTGGAGTGTCGGGAAGTCGTCCGGGTTGCGAAGACGTGCCTGCTTTGTTAGGGTCATGTCTTCTTTGCTTGGTGTGAGCTTACGACAACAGACACAGGCACAGGCGTAAAGAGTGCGTGTGTTGGTGTGCGTATAGAGAGGCCGAAAAGTCTCTAAAGATGGGTTGCGAGAGTTGAGAATCGAGAGTTGAGTCAAAGTCGGCTGTAGGAACCGCTTAGAGACAGGTAGAGACGCAGGACTTGCTGTGTTGCGCTCGAAGAGAGTTTGTTGCCAAGTCCTGCACACAGAGCGGCAAGAACAAAGCAACAGGTGCAAGCAAGAAGAGTGATGAGTGGATGGGATTGGAATTAAACGCTGTGATGGGGAGAATCGATGGAAGACAAGAAACGGTGGTGGGAGCAGGCCTATTTCTAGCAGCGTCTATCAAGGTGGGAGCGGCACAGTATCAGCCACAGTGCGTAGTAGAGGCCTGCAAGCATCGATAGTAGAGACATGCATGTAAAACATGTAGAGCCCTGTGGCTGCATATGGCATGTGGGGACTATTGAGGCAGCATGCGGCAGCATGCGGCAGTATGAGGCAGTATGCAGAAAGCGAGGTGGCACGAGCCACACGCTAGCGATTTAGCCTCTAGCAGTAGCCGCAAGCGTTGCACCCCTGGGGGTTTGACTAGGGCCGGAGCAGCTGGTGTCTCTCGTCGTTTATTGATGTCTTGCATTGTTTTGCAGCTGGGCTGCTTTCGACAGCGAGACTGTGAACTTCTTCCATAGAACGCCAGTGCTACTACTACCAGTAGTTCTACCAAGTTTCACAATGCATTGTTCCCGACTCGCCACATCCGGGGTGCCTGGTGTAAAGCAGTTCGTCTCTCATTTCCCGAATTGCGAATCCGTGCCAGCCGCCACTGCATGCGATGACGCCGGACGGCCGAGGAATAAAGGCCAAAAAAAAAAAAAAGAGAGATAAAAACCCTAAACCAGCAGCGATCAACCAACAACTCAGTATGGTCTCGTGTCGTTGCTCGGATCCAGATACGTATCACATGCCTACTAGGTAGTAGCCATTGGGCTGGCAATTTTTTTTTTAGGGATCCTCCGAACTAGGAGTTTGACATGGAGTGCGTGGACCTGCGCCATTGCAGTACGCAGTATATGCATATATCACACACGCGCATGCAATTGAGCGTGGCAATTGGCCAGTCATTTTGTTCTCTTTGTTTCGCGGACCCCACCAAAGACGGCAAGCTGTCGACAACTTTTGCATTTGCACGGGATTCGCAGTGGAGCGCCGACGACCCGATGCCCTCATCGACGATCTCCAGTTGCATCGACAGTACAGTATCTGCAAAGTCTTATCTGCTCGGTACGGGGTGGCACGGCTGTTTCGCTCTGAGAAACGGTCACAGCCGAGCCTCACATTCACACAAGATGCTCTACTTCTCTGTTATGACCTTGCGACGGATGATCGCCTGATGGTGCAATGGCGGTGATAGCGGCGACCGGATTTTATGGCAGGGCGGCGGGCAGCAAGTCAGTGGAAGCCATTTGCTGCGATGTAGTCATACACTTGAGGCTCTACGATACTCTGCTCTGCTGTCTACGAAGCACTATCCAATGCAGAGATGCCAAAACTCCGATCCTTGCAATTGCTTTTGCTTCTGGGATGCGAGCCAGTCAGTTTCCATTGCAACATAAAATTGACAGTCAAACCGATGATGGATCGGTTGCATGCTCGTACTTGCATGCAGATGAAACCTTCCAGGATATCCTCGTGCAAATAGCCCCAATTGTCATTACTTAATGTCACTTGGCTTTGGCCCATGGCGCCAGATTTGCACGGTCACGCTACACACTTTTTCTGCCACCAAGCCAATTCAATAACTTATGCAGCATCCCAGCGCTAAAGCTTGATCTGCAACTGCTGGCTGGCCAAAGGAACGAGATGAAATGAAAAGGGAATGCAGTCATATGGTCAAAGTCCAATGAGGTTTGCAGAGCATCGAACCTCGTTGAAGTCATGAGAACTGAGGCGATTAGATTCTGGCTGCAGACTGAGAGCATCCGGATCTGCGCGGCATGAGCCAACACATCACCTGGAGCGTCTGTTCGCCCTGTGCCCCTCTTCAGCATCTCACGCTCTCACCTTTCTCCCTTCGCTCCTCCCGGCCGCTTACCTTAGCTGGAATGTGTCTCGAGTCACAGCCGGAGCAAACTGGCGGTCTAGTTGACATCCACAGCCTCATGACCGTTTCCGCAAGGCACCCGACGGATATCACTCAGGCGGTCTCAATCCGAGTAGTATCCAAGTACAGGTACGAGGCAAACACACCGTTGAAAGCCCGAGCCGGAACGCCTCCTCCGCCGACGCGGATCTTTGGCGTCAAAGGACACCCACCAGCTGCAATGCCGGATCCTTACACCCCTCCTTACACTCCTCCTTGCATGGCCTCGAAGCCATTGGGAATAAGAGAATTGAGCAAGGATGGAGCACGAGCCATTCTTTATGCATCTATCGAGCGAGCACTAAACAGATAATTGCGCTAGCTCCCGAGGCCTGGGCCACACTGGGTGGAGCATCTTTTCGACATCAGATGGGCTGAGACAAAGAAAACGACACATTCATTACGTGTAGTCGTTGGGTGGATAAAGTCAAGGTCGGACCATATGAACGCCAAAAGGGATGATGACGCGGTGCTGCTACACCGTATGGTGCTGACAGAGGCAGCAGGAGACTTCAGCCATTTTTAACTGGTGACCTTTGTGTCTCTCCAACCTTCTTGATCGCCATGGCGTTGCTCACCGAGAGCCGCTTCGCCGGTCTCGGGGCGCCATCAGTGTCGGCTGTTCCGACGGCATGTTGAGTTATGTTGAATACAACGCAAATTGACTGCGACACGGAGAGAAATGAAAGA
Source organism: Trichoderma sp. TW21990_1 (assembly GCA_010015515.1). NCBI lineage: Eukaryota > Fungi > Ascomycota > Sordariomycetes > Hypocreales > Hypocreaceae > Trichoderma > Trichoderma sp. TW21990_1. The sequence goes on from ML974118.1 coordinate 1,429,531, forward strand.
AATTCCGCGGCAGCAGCACAAGATCTTCGCCTAAAGATGTCTTTTGCTTGTCCAATCACAAAAAACTCATATCTACATCTGGAAACTGATACGAATGCATGTCGATATTTTGATCAAAATGAACGACAGGATCCAGGCATTCAACAACCAGTCTAAGAGGGGGAGTATTGTGTTTCAACGATATTGACCAAACACTTCCAATATCTTCAGTCACCTGCTACCTGGCAATGTGACGATGGCACGAGTTTTTACTGATTCTTTCCCACTCATTGTTTCTGTCTAATTGTACCTCTATGGACCATGGATGCTGATCTACCTAGCAGAATCCATGGCATGTCGCAAATTCACCGCGAGTTTATGCATCGCCTCTATTCATAGCATCATTCTCCAAACATACGGGCTCTTACAGACGCTCACCCCCCCTGGCAGAGTTTGCGATGCCCAGCTCCCCTAACACGACCTTGTACTTCTCCGCCTCCTCAATCATCTGCTCCATTGTCTTCGCATTCCGCTCCGCATCCTCAATTCTTGGCATCTTTCCACTTGGTCGAGGCCTCTCCCGGTCCCACAGCGCTCCTCCCACATTGGCCTCCTCGCCAGAAAGGTGCACGTAAATCTCATCCATAGCCTCTCCCATGTCGCCTTTCACACGGGGAATTACATGGATATGGACATGGGGAATCGTCTGTCCCGCATCCGCGCCATCTTGCAGTGCGACGGTGAAGCTCCCCGAGTTGAGATCCGATGGGTTTGGGAAATAGAGCCGGGCGAGGAGCTTCTGGACCAGCTGGACTGTGGAGAAGAGATCTGCTGTTTCATCCGGGGAGAGATCCAAGAGGCGACGATGAGGTTTGAGTGGGCAGATGAGGATGTGTCCTGGGAGGAGGGGCTTAAGATTGACGAGGCCGTAAGAGTGAGGGGTTGTCAGGAAGACCTAGAGCGGTATTTATCAGCTGGGTTTATATCTGTCTATAATAGGGCTTTGGCGATGATGATGATGTCGGTGATGATTTGCGAGGAAGAACGGGGGCTGGAATCGTTTTCCATGCATACCTGCTTTGTGACCTCAAAGGGCCCAAACTTGATATTCATCCCGTCCGTGTTAGTCGAAGCCATGTCGCCCCTTACAACGGAAGGCTTCTCGAAACTCTTGAGACTAAACGCCCTAGCTGGACGATCTGACCAAGGCCGTGCAGCAAATCGGCTTGCTCGGAACAATAATACTAATCTTGAAGTCGATAAGCCTGAAGTCGCGGAAAAAAGCAATGATTCAAAACTCGCGCGTTAGCAATTCGAAGACTTTTTTAGTTCCGGCGTTGCGGGATTCCAGATGGGATGTTCCCGACTAACCTGAATGACGGTGCAGGCTTTGGAAAAACTGGCTCATCAGTGAGGGAGTATGGATATATATGAGATCCTGACTGGATCCTCCTTTTTCTTCTCGGCGGGTGATGGTGAGATGAGCGTGAGCGTGAGCGTGAGATGCGAGAGGTGAGATTTAAGACTAAGATGTGCGTGTTGGAGCGGGGCGGAGTTAACTTGGCCGCCCTTGGGGTTGATTGGGCCTCACGTGGAGTAAGTCTGTAGCTCAACTGCTGGTGTTAAGCTTGCTGAGAATGAGAGCTTCGTCTGCTGATACGGACTATAAACAGCCATGTCATTCTTCAGATGAGATTTGTCTGCTTCGTACAGTGTATTGGTATCTTCTAATGGTATTCTAGCATTACATGTCGCATCATAAAAACTCTCCCTCTCACAAAGAAAAAAAAAAAAAGAAAGAAAGAAAAAACCACTTGCCGCTTCTAACACTATCAGCACAAAAATATCCCCCGTCGAAAATGCCCAAATGTTTTTACATCCTCCTTCTGATAACGCTTGCCTGCTGTCGAAAGAAATACTCGCCGCCAACCGCTGCGCCGCCAACCGCTAAAGAACAGGCGCTCTCGAAAAGTGCATCGTCAGATTCGTCCGCTTGCTAAATGAAATCCGTCTCTTCGGCTGCAGCAAGGAGTTCGCCGGCGCTGGTGCCGAAGCTTCCCGGGGTTGGGTTTAACGGGTCTTGGCCTTCTTCGCTGACATCTTCCCAATGGACTGCGATTTTTATTTGTTAGCATGTGAATGACAGAACTGAGGGTCATGTTGTTGAAAATACATACTGTGCGGCTTTATGATGAAAGCACATATTAAACCGACGCAGAAAAACCCCCCTAGGAGCACGAAGATGGCCTGCGGGAATGTGCCAACCGTCACGGCGTATAGACCGTTGAACATGACGGGTCCGATAACTCGTGAGAGCGCCTGCAAAAAGCCAACGGCGCCGACGACCTGCCCGACGCGCGCCGCGGGAATATGCTTGGTGATGGTGGCCTGGACAGTGGCGCTTCCCAGGCCGCCGATAGAGGCGACCATTCCGCTGATGACGAAGAGGTGTTGATTCCGGGAGAGCGTGTAGCCGATACACCCAAGCACGTCTGATGTCAGGGCGAATCGGAGAATCCAGATATCCAGGTTATCTGCTCCCGCGTTCTTCTCTACCGCAGGGGCCCCGGACTCGCGCCGTCGACGAGCTGCTGGTCGGATGCGGAAGACGTAGTTGATGATGGGGAGGATGACCAAGAGGACAAAAACGCGGACCATGGACAGAGACGAGATGAAGCGAGACGTCTCAAAGTTGCCCCAGTCAAACATCAATTCGCTGTACAGGACCAAGACGCTGCCCACGGCCATCATGGATCCCATGATGATGGTGTCGGCAATGGCCAGTGAGACTAGGTTGATCCGCAGCCTTGATGAGGTTCCGGGACCAGTTGGCCACAGAATCTCAAAGGCCTCAAAGGGGTTGTGAGACAAGCGAGAAGGAAGCTCTCTTTGCTCGGCCTCGGATCGCGCCAGCTTCTCACGGGCCAGCATCTGTCTTCGCTCGGACAGAGACTCTGGCAAGACAAAACGAACGAAGACGATGAAGAATGCGTGGCAGCCAAGGGCAACATAGAAGATGGTGATGATGCTTCCGGACCACTTGACGATGTAGCCGGCTATAAGGGGGCCGATAGCAAGGCCGGTATAGAGGCAGGCATGGACATAGCCAATGGACACGGCTCTCCTGGATGGAGGTGTGCAGTCGCTGGTGTACGACTGGCTGAGAATGCTACCAGCAGTAAACGACCCCGTGATGCCATCAAAGACGGCGCCGAGCAGCATCCACCGGTAGTTGAAAACCTGCGGGTACTTTGCACAGAGAATGGTGACAACCTCGCTGACGAGGCCACCGCAGGACGCGAGAGCCATGAGCTTTCGTCGTCCGTAGCGATCCGAAAGCTTGCCCAGCTTGGGGGCGACGATGGCGCTTAGCACGCCGATGATGAAGTTCAGGCCCAGGATGAAGGTGGCGACATTCCGCTGGACTTCGGGGATGATGCACTGCGGGTTATCGGAACCTAGGACGATGGGCTTGTAGGTGAAATGAGGGTTGACGTGTTGCTGGTCAGCAAAGTACTGCTTGCAGACAAGATCAAGAATTCTGCAGCATCAAACCCGGTTTCGTCGTTAGCATGATTTTCAACTGGTTGAGAGAAGTTCATTCCTAGCTGCTGCTTACAGGTTGAGTTTAGGAACAACCAAGCCGCCGAAAGCGAGCGTGAAGACGGCGTATGGCCCGAGAAGCCAGAATACCTGCGGCGCTTGTTAGAAGTTGTGTCGCCATGAATCTTACATCTCTATGCTCAGATCTGGTGAAACATACAGACGGCCTGCGCCACCGGGGCAAATGCAGGAAATCGAGGTCGTTGTCCCAGATGACTTTTGGTGCTCCGTATCCATCGCGGTTGAGCAATTGCGACGTCTCACTGAAGAGCGAGTCGCTATCATCGTCGATTTCGCGAACCGTCGGACTCGGGCTCCGGTGGCCGCGTATCCGCTTCGGCCCAGCCATTCTGTGTGCGCGACGCGGCTAGTGCTGCGAAAATGTGTTGCTTGTGTTGATGCGACTCAAGGCGATATGAGTCCGAGGGCAGAACAAAAAAACAAATACGAGGAAACGCCAGAACGCGCTCGCTCAAGTTGGGAAGACTATAGAGGAGTCTCCGAAGTTGTGGTAGCGACAAATGCCTTGACTCTGTCCCATTTCTCGCCGGGACGGAATCTCGATCTATGGCTCTATGGGACAGGGGAATGATTATTTATACTTTTGATGCCTACGACGACGGGAAGGGGGTCAAGAAGCTTTGCAGATGGAGGAAGCGAGATGAGTGCTGGAAAGCTATTTTCTGGAGTACAGTAAGAGCTTACATGCAGAATTCCAGCAAACGGGGGCATGGGAGGAATGACAAGGGGATTGCCCGAGTGGAGCCGACGAACCAGCAAAGCAAGTCGATTCCCAAGCTGTCGTCAAACGTGTTCCTGCAATTGCGTGGACGGCCACCAGTGGATTCGGAAACGAAACCCGGGGGGGGCTTGGGAGGAGGGAAGATGGGACAAAGAAGACCTGAGTTTGGCGCCCATCAGGGATCCCGAGATTGGGATTGGTCTGACGGCTATCTTGGACCCCATGCGGAGTGCGAGTGGTGACGACGTTATCTGCACGAGCTCGTGCTCCCCTTTGGTTGTCTCGTCTGCAACGCAATGCTGTCTGTCTTTCTTTGTCTGGTCGTGATCGGAGCGAGACTCGGGGCACCACGTCGTCGAAGCTAGAGGACCAGCGCAGCAAATGGAATGCAGCCGTCGGCCAACCAGTCGAAGAATCGATGACGCTTTCGTGCCTGAATTGCGACGGCTTCGTCGCGATAGTCGCACACCACCAGAACGTTGCCGGTGGCCAAGAGTTGCGGCGGTCCGTTGCCTCCAGCCTATCCGGGTTGCGAAATCGCAGCGAGAAAAAGGGCGGGGCCAGGCGACACGCCTTCTGGGGATACGGTTGTGACTTGCTCTAAGAGGGCAAAGGATGGGCTTGCTTCTGGTTATCTCTTTGGGGGTGTTGGGCAGAGTAGAATCTTTGCTTGGTAATTCGGACTTTTGGGGGTGGTGGAGTCCGAAGTCCGCGTCTCCGCAAAGCTACTAAAGTGCTGGTGATGATGTCTGGAGGATTAGCTTTCGATGGACTAGTTTAAAGCTGCGATGAGACGTGTTTTGAGTTTTTGCGATGCAGACAATGAAACAAGCCGGGCAAAGCTATGATGTATGAATTTGCTCAGACCCGGCAATGAAGAGAGAGAGGCAGAAAGAGAGAGACAGAGACACACGCACACACAGAGAGAGACACACAGACGGAGAGATGGAATGGCTCCTTTCCTCCGGCTCTTCTTTTGGTCTCTCTCAATATTAGTTCGCCGATAGCGAGTGTTGGGCTTCAACCCACAGTCTGCTCCTACAGACTCCATATTATTTCCGTTGATAGGAAGTAGAAGCCTCTACGTGGCACATCATGCAGGTGTTGCAAGGGGAGATGAGCAGAGATTTCAGCGTCCTCGGGCCAATTGGGCCACCGGAGACATCCATTGGTGCCTCATGCGTATGTACCTGACAGTTTGCATGATCGGGGAATCCTAACAATGCATCCTCTTCTCCGTAACAAAGCCGATACCTGCAGCCATCGAAGTGATATTATGCCCAATCAGGACGGAGGTGAAGCTGTCGGTGTGCCGCTGAGCTGTCGGTAACCCACCAATCAGAACCCCAGGTGAAGATGACTCAGCAGATCCTAGCTAAGTGCAACGCGGTGCGATTTCGAGGCTTTGGATATTTTCTGGAGCAAAACCGGCCAGCGGACACGCTTTGCCATCGCCAATTCCATCGCCAAAATGCCCGTCGTCAAGGGAGGTGTCTGGACCAACATCGAGGATGAGATCCTTAAGGCGTCCGTCTCCAAATATGGCCTCAACCAATGGGCACGCGTGTCGTCGCTGCTGGCGCGCAAGACGCCCAAGCAGTGCAAGGCAAGATGGAACGAGTGGCTGGACCCCAGCATCAAGAAGATCGAGTGGAGCAAGGAAGAGGATGAGAAGCTGCTGCATCTGGCCAAGATTATGCCCACGCAGTGGCGCACCATCGCCCCGATCGTCGGCCGAACTGCGAACCAGTGTCTCGAGCGATACCAGAAGCTGCTTGATGAGGCCGAGGCCCGTGAATCGTCTGGCCTTGGTCTTACCGGGCCAGATGGTGGCGAGACGCAAGCCCCAAGCGCCGACGACGTGAGGAGGTTGCGGCCAGGCGAGCTTGACCCAGACCCGGAGACGAAACCTGCTCGACCCGATACCATCGACCTGGACGAAGATGAAAAGGAGATGCTTAGCGAAGCCCGTGCCCGTCTGGCCAACACGCAGGGTAAAAAGGCGAAGAGAAAGGCTCGAGAACGTCAGCAGGAGGAGTCTCGTCGCCTGGCGACTCTGCAGAAGCGGCGAGAGCTCAAGACGGCCGGCATCAACATCAAGGTGACTACGCGGAAGCAGGGTGAGATGGACTACAATGCGGATATTCCTTTTGAAAGGAAAGCTGCTCCTGGATTTTACGACACCTCGGAGGAGTTTGCGCGGAATGAGATGCAGCGGGCTGCCTTTGATCCCAGGAAGCAGCAGCTGGCGAGCAAGCGGAAAGGCGATGGCGATGAGGACAATGAGCGCAAGAGGAGGAAGAATGACAAGGATGGCATTTCGGAATCCCAAAAGGCGGCTATCAAGGCTGGCCAAATGCAAAAGATTCGAGAGGCCGAGCAGAGCAGCAAGCGCCGTCCTCTAAACTTGCCAGCACCGCAAGTCAGCGAAGGCGAGCTGGAGGAGATTGTCAAGATGGGCAAGATGGGCGAGGCCGCCAACATGTTGGCCAAGGAGAGCGACAACGATGCGACTCGAGGGTTTGTAAACACATATTCGACACTCAACACAAATGCGCCGATCCGAACGCCCAGAGCCCCTGCGCAGGAGGACCACATTGCCAACGAGATACGGAACATCCGGGCTCTGAACGATACCCAATCTGCGTTGCTGGGTGGCGAGAATACTCCTCTTTACCAGGGATCCGGCTCAACTGGGTTTGAGGGCATCACGCCTCGGAAGCAGGTCATGGCGACACCAAACCCCCTGGCTACACCTTTGAGAAATGGTGGCATAAACGGTGCTGTCCCTGGACAGACACCCATGCGGACTCCTCGAGACACTTTTGCTCTCAACAAAGAAGATGGCATATCGATGACAGGAGCAACCCCCAGGGATGTGAGAATGCGACAGGTGGCTATGCAGAACCAGCTACGCGCTGGACTGGCTGCGCTGCCCAAGCCGAAGGATACAGAGTGGGAGTTTGAGATACCCGAAGACCAGGTGGAGGCTGCGGCTGGCGATGAGGCCATGGAGGAGGATGCTGCTGAGCGGGACAGACGGGAACGCCAAAGACGAGAGGCCGAGGAGGCACTTGAACGACGACGACAGACTCAGGTAATACAGCGAGGGCTTCCACGACCCGTGGTTGTCGACTTGACAGAAATGCTCAAGAGAGCAGAGGAGATTACCGACCCTGCCGCGGCTCTGATTGCCGTAGAAACCGCCGTTCTGATGGCCAACGATGCTAAAAAATTCCCGCTTAATGGCTCTCAAGTCAAGGGAACTCCACGGCCTCTGGATCACATAGATGATGGACTCCTTGCTGACGCACGGCTCCGCATTCTCTCGGAAACCAAGCCCTTGCCAAGTTTTGAGGATATCCAAGCCGCCTTTGAGAGCCGGGCTGGAGGGGATGCTTTGCTTCTGGGTCTGGGATGTTATGACGATGACGAGGATGCGCAGGATGCAGCCATGCGAGCTGCTTTTGATGTAAGTCGCGACCCTATTCGACCGGAATCTTGTTTTACTGGATGCCCTTTATTCTGACCATCTGAAACAGGCTGTTCAAAACTCCATCATGACGTTGGCAGAAGAAGACGCAAAGCTTGAGAAGAAGCTCACGCTGCACCTAGGTGGGTATCAGAAGCGGCAAAAGGCGCTTAAAGACCAAGTGTCAAACGCGGCGGATGCCTTGGAAAAGGCGAGGGTGGCTCTCAGCGCATTCGAGACGCTGGCCATTTCCGAGGATGTGGCCATCAACAGACGACTAGAATCACTGAGGGATGAAGTAAACTTTATTAGTCGAAGAGAGAGAGAGGCACAGGAGGAATACCGAAAAGCCAAGGAAGAGCTTGAAGCTTTACGAGCGGGGGACGTCAACGGATACCATTAATCAGGAGACAAAAGCATTTTCAATATTGTTAGTATTATGAAGGGGTAATTTGAATGGATAGGCATCAAGGATCATGTACAAAGCAAATCATCATCAAGTCAGATGCATTCTATTCTTTGCGTGTTCTTCTAGCAGAGTATCTAAGCTCGCTGTCTTGTTCTTATTTAGCAAGTTCCTTATTATCAAGCTTGCGATGAATCACTTCATGACTTGCGATTTATCGGTGCCAAGCGCGGCAGCTTCATGGGCAGAACAATGAGCACCGAAGCTGCAGCGATCACGGTGCAGAGGATAAAGGTCAGCCTCAGAGACGCCTCGTAGCTCTGCACGACCTGCTCCCTGTACGGCTCTTCTAGCTTTGCAACGGCCTCAACAGACGCCCTGACACGCCTAATTATCTCGGCCTTGTCTTGGCCTTGGACGAAAGCATTGAGGTAGTACACCAAAGCGTTCTGCACGATGAGACTGCTCATGGCGATTCCGAGCACAAAACCCATACTCCGCCAGAGAATAAGCGTGCTCGTGACGACGGCCTGCTCAGCTTGGGAAGAAGACGCTAGGATAGCCATAAAGGTGCCCGGAAACTGAAAGCCCTGGCCAATGGACTGGGGAATGAGGACGAGGAGGTAGACGGCGGTGGACATACCGCGGTGCAGAAAGCAGAGGGTGATGCAGCCGGCGAGGTACCACAGCGTGCCGGACACGACGGGCCATTTGAGGCGGCGAGTCCAGGTGATTGCGAAACCGGTCGAGGCGCCGAATATGGAGGAGACGATGGAGGGGAGGGCGAGGCGCAGGCCGGAGGAGGTGGCGCTGGAGAGGAGGACGGCTTGGAAGTATAGGGGGCTAGTATTGTGTTGGCTGAGAGGAGCGAGATGAAAAGGGGGGGGTTTGCTTACATGTTGAAGATGATGGAGTTTGAGAGGAGGGCAGCGATGAAGTTGGAGAAGATGAGGTTTGCGCGGGGGGAGTGTCGGATTAGACGGAGAGGCATGATGGGCTTGTGGACGCGGGATTCGATCCAGAGGAAGGTCGGGAAGGAGATTGCAGCGATGGAGAGGGAGGCGATGACAAAGGGATGAGTCCCTGTGAGAGTGTTAGAAGAGATTGGTGTTGAAAAGGGGGATTTGGATGCTTACATGGATAGATGTTGCCGCCAAAGTTCTGAGGAGAGGATGGACATTGTCAGTTTCTCTTCGTGCGTAACACTAACTATAACCCAGAAGGAATGAAACTACAAGAAGAATAACTTACCAGCCCCAAGATGGCAGACGTTGTCGACACGGTCAGCAATAGAGACCCCTTAAAGTCGAACTCGCTTAACGCATCCCAGATTCCCTTACGCGGGCCCTTGAGCCCAATGTCATCCGGAATCACCGCCACGACGACGGCAATACAGAGCAGTATCGGCGGGACCTGGACTCCAAATTCCCACCGCCAGCCTAGTGCCTCTGCCATGGCACCGCCGAGGGCTGCTCCGAGGGCGGCTCCAGTGCCAAAGGTTACGTTGACGTATGACTGATAGTTTCCACGACGTCTAGAAACATGAAGGCATGAAGATTAGCCATCACTACAAGACGAGATTGATTCAGAGCACTAGAAGAACAGAAAACAAAAGGACAAAAAGACACAACATACTCAATCGGCACCAAATCACTCGTCAGAATACTCCCCAGCGTCATCGCCCCTCCCGCCCCAAGCCCACAAACCGCCCTCGCCGCAACAAAGCTCTCAATGCTCCCCGCGACCGCACACCACGCCGTAGCCAAGGCAAAGACAGCCAAGCTCGCCACGAACAGGGGCTTTCTGCCCACCGCGTCCGACAGCCTGCCCAGCAGCGGCTGGAAGGCCGTCGACGTGAGCAGGAACGCGGTCGAGAGCCAGGAGGCGGAGTTTGCGGCCTTGAAGTGGGAGGTGATGACGGGGTGGGACGAGGCCATGAGGGTGCTGTCGAAGCTGGCGAGGAATTGGGCGGCGAGGATTTGGCTGAAGATGAGCCAGAAACGGGTGGGAGATGTTTCGCCGAGAAAGAGGAGGGGTTCGATGGTGGAGGAGGAGGAGGAGGAGGAGGAGGAGGAGGATGAGGAGGATGAGGTGCGGCGGAGGAGGGGGGAGTGTTCGGTGGGAGATTCGTGGATGTGGACGTGGATATCGTCTTTGGTATCATCTTGGCGGTGGCGTTTGCCGGTGGTGATGATGTAGCTTGAAGAATGCTGTTGTTGTGCTGCTGGAATCGCTTCTTCGTGGCCATCGTCGATTCCGCGACTTATACCTCCGCCAACTTCAGTCTCCGGGTCCGGATCCGGCTGGAGGTGCGGCCCCACCCGTGACGTTCCGGAAGGCATTTTCGCTCTGACGCTTATTCTCGCAAGGGACGTTCGAAGAACGGATTGTAGCTACTGAATTTCGATCGAGGGAGAAGAATAAGAATAAGAAGAAAAGATTAGGGCAATTGGGAGACTGAGTGGCAAAAGTATAGCGAAGCAAGGGGGGACTGCAACAGCAGAGGAGGGGCCGTCGGGTGTGTATAAGTAGCCGCGGATCTTGTATCCGATGGATGGCATGCGAGCGGTGCCGCTACGGAGGAAAGCTTATCTGGGTGGGATTTGAGTGAATCTCGATTTGGATGGCGAGGAATTGGAGGGAAAGGTGTATTCACGGGGAACGGATCGAGTGGTGAGTTTGGACGTCTTTATAGCTCCGCAAAGATCGAGATTTGTTTAGTGTGCCTGCGAGCGTGAATCGGAACAAGCAGTAGTCTAGCTATAGTTAACAAGATCGAATACAACCCTGTTAATCTAACGTCAAGAAACTTTTTTTTTTTTTAAAAAAAAAAAAATCGGAGCACAGTCTAGATCAAATACTTTCCGTATAACAGTCATCACACCAACCTATAAGCATCCACCAAATCAAAGACTGGGGGGCATGTCGCACCCGAGGCCCCAGTTCCGGGGTACCCCTTACATGAGAAAATCCTCGATGCCGCTCCTTGTGTTCCCTTTTGTGGACGGCGTTTTAGAGAAAAGGTTGCGGACGCCGTTGTTCGGAGATTTGCGCGAGTTTGTTGCTGTGCGGGAATAAGAGCGTTAGCTGGATTAGGCGTGGGTGATGTGCTCTGTGTCACGGATGGCGTGAGACTTGGGACTCCACGACGAGAGACGGCATTTCTTTTTTTCTGGATATTTGCTGTTGAACAGTAAGGTTTACTCATAGGATATTACACAGCAACTTGATAGTAATCAAGGGAAGGCTACATAGCTCAACGGTGTGGACACAATGGATCATGCATCATGGCATATATAAGGGATATACGCCTCAACGTGTATATTTGTTACTACGAATTTCAACAACCTCGCAATATCGCGCTTCCTCATCCATAAAGCCCTGGATTCGCTCCACGCACTATTCTATCCCATCCTAAACGAGCCACAATCTCTAGCTCTCAGTAATCTAAGGCATCCATCTACGCTGCGCTTTCGCAACAAAAGACAAAGAAGGTTGAGAAACAACAAAGAAGGAAGAAGAAGAAAAAAAAAAAAAAAAAAAAAAAAAAGAAGCCATGCGGCTCACGCCTCCGACTTCTCCCTATTCGACGACGCCTCAGCATGAACTAAAATACCCGCTCCCATAACACCGCCGTCGTCGCAAGGACTCAAAACCACCCGCAGGCGCCCCTTGTCACCGAATCTGCGCGCCAGCAGCTCGTCCAAAAAGTGCTGGGTGTCTGCTTGGTAGTCCAGGAAGTGAACTATGCAGCTGCCGGTGTAACCCACGCCGAGCTCGCGAATGGGGGAGCTCGTGTCTGCGTCCGCGTTTTCGTTTTCGATTTCGTTTCGAGACTCAGGCAGCTCGTCTGCGAGCGTAAGCAGGGCGACGATGGCAGCGGCGATAATGCCAGACGCCCGGACTTCGATGGCCTTTGCAATATGGTACAGCGCTGTGGCTAACTCTTCCGTCCAGGAGAACGAGGAGCCGGCATCTTCGGGGATCTGCCGTCTCAGCATCGCCAGCAGGTCTAAAGAGGACTGCATCGGCTTGTAATCACTGAGAAACTTGGTTGGCAGGCTTTCTTTTTCCAGCAGCTTCTTGGGCAGCGCCTCGACAGCCACCTTGGACTCGTTGACCAGATAATCCACCAAGATGATTCGAGCCAGCTCGCCCAGGTATCTCCCTGCCGTCATGTACTCCAGCGGCTGAAACCCGGGCCTCTCGTTCTGCTGAGACAAGGCGTCGTCCCATTTAGTGACCAGATTTGCCTCCTTCATGGGCGGCAGCGTGCCGTTGATGCTCCACTCGGTGTTGACTACGATTTTGGCGTCGGCCACGTTCTCGCCCGGGAGAAGGCTTACTGTCTGGGGCCGTTTGCTGGGATGCAGAAGATCCAGCTTCAGGGGTACCGTAGCATTAGATCCCGTGCCCAGAATCAGCGCCATGGAAGGTCGGCGATGCTCTGTGCCGCCGTATTTGAAGATGCACGAGACCAGCGTCGACACGGCGTCGTTTGCGATGGCGGTGACTTTGACCGGCGGCAGCCCGTCCCGTCGAGAATGTGCGTAGCCCTGCTCAATGTAAGCTCCCAAGTCGATGCCAGACGGCAGGGCGAATCCTTTGCCCATGTCCATCAACAGGGCGTGAGAGACGGATCGCTGCTCCATGGGGAAGCTGAAGGTGACGCCCAAGGGCACGGTCTCATCGTCGGGGATGCCAAAGGCTCTGCAGCCCACGTCCACCATACCAGCGATGCATCCGCCAATCCATGTAAAGAGGCTGTTTGCGTTGTCGTTTTTGAGATGGTTGTCAATGGGCCATGATCTCTCCAGTAGCTGCACGACACGTGATGCCGGGTCATGGTCGTCGCCATGCAGCTCGATGAAGCCAACTCGGAGATTTGTCCCTCCTCTAGCAAGACGGGGTCAGTATATATGATTCACATAGCATTCGCATTACTGATGCTCTCCCGCTAAGGAATATTGGATGTCTTACATGTCTATTGCCATGTGCCTAGATGTCATGAAACTCGTTAGCCTTCTGCTGTTGACTCTCACCAGCACTGCACATCATCACATTTGCAATGCTCCTAAACTGCACCTGAGGGTATGAAAATACTCACCGTCCACCCCCTTGCTCAGCGATAGTCCGCAGGATAGACTCAGATATCGGTGTAGGCAAGAACTGATCCCTCGAATTCGCAGCCAAATCTCTGAAATTGTCCAGGAACTTCCGCGAAAGCCCCTCCGACCCCTCAACATCGATGCTCAGCGGCTCCAAGAACCGGTGGATATCCGTGTAAGCGGCCATGTCTTCGCAGCTTTTTTTTTTATTGACACCAGCGAAAATGAAGGAAAAGACGCTATCAAGGAAATCTCATGATCTCATGCGGACAGGGCAAAAAAAAAGAAGGAACAAGAAGCCAAACCTGGGTATAAATACAAAACAAAACGAAGAGACACACACGCATACGCACACAAGCCAGACAAAGGATCTCTGAGAGAGTGACGACTTTCCTCCAGGTTAAAAAAAAAACTCTCCGAAACAAAGGGCAGGCCGTCGAGACAAAGACCGTTTGCCCACCTCCCTGAATAGGATGATGGCAGATGGTGAATGTGACTGCAAGTTGAGCGTTATGGAGCAAATGTGAAGCCGGCCAGACGCAGCATTTTTAGTGGACTCTTTTGTGGCGGCACCTTATTGGGGGCTTCGATCCCTTCCAGGTTCCTTTTTTTTTTTTTTTTTTTGTTCCTCCTCCTCCTCCTCCGAAAAAAAAAACTGCTCTTAGGGCGGGAAAGCCGGCGGTTTTGCGGGCGAATCTCGTTTCGAACGGGGCTCTTCTGGAAGGCTTTCAGGACCGGCTCGCAGCTACTTTTTCTGGGTCTTTCAAAAAGGCAAAGACCCCCGGGCCGGGCCTCGTCTATTTAAACGCAAAAGTATATACGAAACCCTTTTTTTTTTTGTGATGCAGCCCGTTTCGAGCATATTGTGGCTGGTCGTGGTGCTACCAAGTACATCGCGTGTACTCTGTAGTGCTGATATTGGAGGCCGGCGAATGCTGTACAGCCGTTGTACTCCGCAGCACGGCTTATCTCATTGGGTTATAAATAGTAGCCCTCCGCCTTGGGAAACATACCAGACACGAAGTATTGCCGTACATTTGCACACCGTCGCAATTGAATTTCCTGGGGTAGCACTGAAGAGCTCTGTAAATAGCACTGATGGAATGATGTTGTCTCTTGCAAGGCTCTTTCACTGCTTGTCCCTCCAGCCGCGACTCAGCCACGGCGGTGCTAACTTCGCCATATCAGTGCATCGGTACATCGCTACCCGAGTACAGAGGTACTTCCGACAGCAATCGGACCCCTGCCGCGTCGCCCCTTTCAGCCTAGCGCCCTCGTCGCCAACGCAACCGCTCCTCTCCATGACGCTATGCGCTCCATCCAATCTCTTTGTAGCAACCTTCGCGTGAAGCTTCCACCAAGAGGCGTCGCCGTTATCGACTTTTTTTTTCCTACCACTTTAGATACCATATGATTATCTATCGAATTCCTTGATCTCATTCCAGTCATATACTACTTACTATACTGCTAAATCTCGGCGATACGTTTCTGCGTCCACAGATAATAATAAAAAAAACAACTCGCCGCCTCGTCCCATCACCGCCATCCCACGCGCCCTCACTATGGATGAGAAGCATCAGCATCAACCGACAATCATGGCTTCTCCTCGGCGTTACCGCGCCCGCGAGCTGCTTCTCGTCATCATGTTCGTCTTCGTGGGCTACCACCTCTGGAGCAACTCCGTCGCCGTGCCCTTTCTGCCGCAACAGGCCGTCGACCTTGTCGCGCCGACGCAAAACGAGGGCAGCGTCAATGGCCTCGTCCCTCTTGAAGCGCACATCATCAGCAAGTGCCCCGACACTAGGGTACGAGAAGAATCTATGCGAGCTCTCCAGGCGCTATCTTGTCTAATACCCTCTCTATAGGATGCTCTCCGCACCTTGATCCTACCCGTCATGCAGCAAGTCTACGACAAGGTCGACTTTAGGCTCTCGTACATTGGCAAGTATGTCAATCCAGCTCCCTCATCGTATCCATGCCATCTTGCAATCATGCAATCATATCCATCGCCCACGTCTGGTATCCATGTCTAACAAACTGACGCCACAGGCCCACTGCCAACGGCGGCGTGGAATGCAAGCACGGTCCCTCCGAGTGCATCGGCAACATCATCGAACTGTGCGCCCGCGAGCTGTATCCCGACCCCAAGATCAACCTCGGCTTCGTCATGTGCCTGACCAAGGACTACACCCACATCCCCGACCGCACCCTCATCGAAGACTGCGCCCTCGAGCATGCCATCGACTTCAACAAGCTCAACGAGTGCGCCGCCCGCGACGACACCGCCCACGGCCTTGAGCTGCTGCGAAACAGCGTCCAGCGATCTGCCGATGTAAGCCTCCCCTACAAGTCCCGAGATTAATGAAAAGCAAAAAAAAAAAAAAAAAAAAAGAGACGCCATGACAATGAATCTAACGAAATTCTTCTAGGCCAACGTGACGATTAGCTGCACCATCCGCCTCAACAACGAAATCTACTGCATCCGCGACGACGGTCAATGGAAGGACTGCCCGCACGGCCCTGGCGTCAACGACCTCGTGCTCGCTATCCAGAAGCTGTACCAGTCGTCTTAAGCGGCTCGTAGATATCCGTCCACAACTCGCTCGCCTCGCCCAATGTGTAGCTCATCGAGAGCGCATCCATGCCCGCCTCGTCGTCTCCCCCCATCACCTTTAATGTCTCTAGAATGCTGTCTAGGCCGACGGCCTTGCCCGTGGCTTGCGTGGCGCCGGCCTCGAGCGCAACATGAACGATGTGTATATGAAAGTGGTAGTAGGTCGGTTGGTAGTGAACATAGAGCTTGAGCTGGTTCTCCTCGATGCTCGGGTACGTCTCGGTCGTGGCGCTGATGACCTTGGACTTGATGTGCTGCAGCCAGGGAATATGCTTCTTCTTCAGATCCCGCAGCGACCAAATGTCCCGCCGCTCCACCAGCGCCAGCAGGTGCAAGGCCTCGAGCGTCTTGCGGTCCCAGTTGAGGTCCGGCAGCAGGAGGAAGCCTTCGTCGCCGGCCTCGCCGAGCTTGGTTCTGTATATAACGTCTTCCACTTCGGTCCTGCCCTCGATAATGTTGAATACCCAGTTCAGTCTCCCCTGCTCCCTCTTTTGCTGCATAAACGGCCGGATGTGGTTCCTGTAAATCTCGGGCGTCTCCGTGACGAACCGCACGCCCTGCTTGCTGTACTTTTTGACGTGCGCCTCCGTGCACGGGTAAATCAGGTTGATCTTCAGGTCGGCGAAGAAGTCGACGCCGTTTTCGTGTCCGTTGTCGCCGCCGGGCTTCACTTCGCGCTCCACGGGGCCCGTCCTGGCCATGCTCCACGCGTAAATGTCGTTGGCGCCGAGGTTCCGCAGCCGCGAGAGCGACGAGGGCAGCCCGCCGAGATAGGCCTCCGACGAGGGGAACGTGGCTCGCTCGACGACCATGACGGCGGGCTGGTCGTCGATTGTGCCGTGGAGGGAGACGCGACGGCCGGCCTGGTCTTTTTTTTATTATTATCATTTTCCCCCTCTGTTACTATTTCATTCAATTCGCTGAGGATGTATATATAGATGGCCCTTCAGAATTGGGGGGGACATACCTTGGTTGAGGACCTTGAGAAGCTTGAATTTGGGCACCGCTGCCTCGGCCCTAGCTCCAAGATCGGCCTCCATTGCGCGTGAAACAGACGATAATCGAGGATACGACAAAGGATATGTTATATTGGCGAAGAAGACGATCAAGCAATTCGCCACGAAAACAAAAGATTTCCGAGGCAAGTAGAAGTTACGTCAAAGAGTAGATAAATCGATGGTTAAGTTGGCTGGTAGTTTTGGTCTGGGTTGGTTGCACAGTCAGAGAAGCTCGAGTGCCCCTCCTTGACAAATTCAAGGCAGCTGATAAGATTGCAGGTCCTGTGTGCTCCGTACTGTGTACTTGCTCTTGGGGAGCCAACAACGCACTCCAAAGGTAAAAGGCACATCGACTTTCAATTAACAGGTACCTAACGTGATCCGCCCACTAGCACAGCACTCCAAAACTCCACATGTACGTTACAATCAATCTCGTAAACCAGCATCAACAAACAAACAAGCAACAGTAAACAAACCCTCCCAACATCGCATCATAACACAAAACTCGTCACTCACGCCTTCGCACTTCAAGTGTCCACACCAAAGAAAAGGCCATTTTTGCTATCGAAACTAAGTAGGCAAGTATATCTGAGACGACGCCCTGTGTATGCCAATGCCTGTACTGTAATACGCAACGCCTCGATATTTTATCAGAGGCAATATGCTGCTCCAACTCCTTCAACTTCGTCCTAACTCCCTGCTCAGGAAAATGTAGCCCAGCCCAGTGACAGGAATGAGTCCGCTTGCGCGCCATCCTGACATCTGGCCGGAAAAAAAAAAACATTAAGCTAGCTGTCTGTTTTCTTGCTTTCATCTCCAAATTAAGCATCAACTTCATCGCTCCTGAAATGGGGTATTGTAAAAATAAAACGTCTGCAAATGTATCAAAACACGGCGCCATCTCCGCCCCTCAGTCGGGACATTGTGAAAGCGCTTCTCATGTACTTCGTCAAAGGGGAATGTGTGCATCTGAAAAGGTAACCGAATGGTTGATATGCGTAACGATGCAACATTTGTCGAAGGGGATATATATCCTGTCGTTGAAAATCAGGAGAATGGGGTATATATATGTATATATATCATCTGGCGACAGCTGGGGGGTATATCAAACAGGTGTCACATGGAGACCACTGGCTCCAGCATCTGTCGAAGCGTCTCCCTCAATCGTCTTCCTCCAGTGCTCTGGCAGGCAGACGCACACCAAGGGGAATGCCTTGAGGTCGCCGTGACCCTGGGGCGAACTATCCCTGGGAGCGGACGAGCTCGATACGCCGCTATCTCTCTGCGCCTGTCTCCGCGCCTCCCATTCGTCTGCTCGCTGATCAACCATGAGACCCGTCGCCCAACCGTCATCCCAGATGCCCACGACCTTGAGCATATCTCCACGCTCTAGAGCAAACTCATCCGGAGCCCTTGGCTGGTAAGCCCACAAAACGGCAACCTTTTCGCCGGGGTGGATATCGTCCTGGGAGTAGTAATCTTTGAAGAAAGGCAACTGTTCCGACTGCTGACTTGTCAGGCCGCCAGGGGATGAAAATCCAACGGGGCTACCGGGCACGTCGCTTCCAAGCATAGAGTTGCTGGATAGAGAGCCTTGCCTCCTAGACGTCATCGGTGGGCCACGGAGTGTTGTGTAGGGAGTCTCGGGCTCAAGAGTGTCGCCAAACTCGGAGGAGGACATTCGATCTGAAGCCTTGGGGGCGTAAGGCACCGCGCGGCCCGAAGGTGAGCTGCCATGGCGGGAAGGCGAGTCGCCAGAGTGTCCCTCCAGGGCAGACATGCGCGCAATGCGGCCGCCGGGAAGGATTTCGTATCCTCGAGGAGGCGCTGCGCTACCTTGGCTCATGGGGGGTCCTTTGCGGGCGGGAGAAGGCTGGTTAAAGATGCTGCCCTGCGCGCTGCTCGGTCTGCGCCTCATCAACCTAATGCAGAAGAACAGGAGAGCAGCAAGAATGACCACTCCAGCAATAGACCCAATCACAATACCAGCGATGGCACCGCCGCTGAGGTGGTTGCCGCCACTGCCGGCAACTGCCTCTGGGGAGCTTGTCGGTGTGGAGGTAGACGTGGGCGCGGTAAAGGTCAGTGTGGCGGTGATGTCGGGCAGCTTAACCCCTTTGCACCGGGATTCCGCGCCGGCACTGTAGCAGCAGGTATCCGTGGAGTTGATGCCGCCAGCGCCGCAGTATGAACAGAGACCAATGGTGCTGTTACCAAATCCACAGTTATCCGGCTCGTTGTCCACGCCCACGATGCAGCCGCCGGAGAGGGCTTGCTCAGGGAGAGCACAGACGGTGAAATCGGCTCGAATCAGTTTATTCAGGTCACTGCTCGGGTTCGCGCATAGAGCCGTGTCGGCGGTGATGTAAGCTTCGCTCTGGGCGTACTCGGCGCAGGTCTCGGCACAAAGGGGTTGCGAGTCTTGTGCTGATATGCCGCAGCCGGCGGCAGATATCTGGACAATGGAGTTGCAAATGACTGTGGTGGTGTAGCGTGCGTACATGTCGCTGGGGCTTGTAAAATTAATGTTGTGGCAGCCAAAGGTTGACTGGAATCTAAAGGAATCACGGGTGAGTACATGACACGAGAGCTGTGCCTGGTGGAGCTGCCTACTTGTCTTTGAGGTAGGTGGTTTTGACAAAACTAGACAATTCATTGTCGAATGACTCTCTGTCAGAGACATATTGCAAGAATGAGCTGTAAATGGGGGCATTAGTGACATGGTCGCCCAGGTCTGAACAGGGGGCGAGAAGCTCACAAAGTATTGATTAACGACTGGTTGGTGGATATAGAAGCAGCTTGAAAGGCCGGGCATTGTGTCGATCCCTTCAAGGAAATGCAGCCTTGTGCTGAGGCGGAGCCAGAGAGTAGGGACAGCATGGCTACTGATGCATTCCTGAGCGTCCATTGTCTGTGTCTCGGCTGCGATCCTCCATGACGCCCACGAGCCCTTGCCAGGCTTGTCTCGCGGGCCATTTTGACGAATGGGAAACTAGCGGTGGCCAAGCAATGCCCAACAAGTCCCAAAATCTAAGCGCCGCGGAAAGCTGGAATTATGCCTCGAGGATATGCGAGAAGCCCGCAAAATTACTGCGGAGAGTCAAAATTAGGGTCGAGTCGAGGGAGTCGCGGCGCTGATGCGATGTCGAGAGGCGAGGGAAAGGCGAGTCTCGTAAGGTGCTGCTGTCAGAACCAGATGCTATTAACGCAAGTTGAAAACAAAAACGACCGTTGTAACCAAAAAGCCGAAAAAAAGGTACGCAGGTAAAACTCTAGGCAGCGATTGAATGAATGTCGTGCGAAGTCGAGCAAAATTAGATTAACGGGATGCCGGGAAAAGTCGTGGCGGGAGAAGAGCAGCAACCAGGATATGAGAAGCGAAGAAAAACAGAGCCCATCAACAAAACCAGGATTCCAGGAGAGGAAGCCGCGGTTGGAGGTCAAGGCGATGAATGAAAGCGAGCAATGGCGAGAAAAACAGGCAAAGAAGAAGAAATAAAGAAGGTAAGGCCCAATGGTGAAGCTTAACGCCCGGGAAGGGGTGACAGAAGGCCGGTGAGTCGAGCAGCGATTTGGCGGGATCTGCTGCTGGTCCAAGTCGCTCCGTGGTGCTCCGACCGCCTCGAGCCTGGCGAATCTCGGCCTATTTTTTTTTTTTCGTCTTGTTTCTTTTTTATTTTTCCCCCTCTCTCTTTTTTCCTCTTTGTGTGGCGCCCAGGGAGCTCCAAGGTCAGACGCGAGTCGACGCTGGGAGAAGCGACCCCGTGGGCAAGCTTGGCGAGAGATGCACGGACAAAGAGCGGCCTGCGGACGAAGAGAAGAGAGAGAAGAGAGATTCGAACTCAAGGCCTAGGCGAGGCGAGGAAACGGCTCTTTGGGGAAACGCGAACCTGCCAGGCGAAGCAGCCCAGAGCAGCTTAGGGCGTGGGATGGGATATTAGTAGGGAGGGGGTGGTGTTGGAGGTGGAGCAGCAAGCGAGGATGCGAGACAAGATGCTGGTCTAGCGCCAACGATTCAAAGGGACGAGGTGAAGGCGATTTGCAGGCGGCAGAGGATCAAGGAAGACCGAGACAGGCAGAAACGGGCAGAAGCAGACAGAGACAGACAGAGACAAAGGGAAGACTGGAGAGACAAAATAAACAGGGAAACCAAGCGGAGTGGATGCTGCATGCAAGGCTTGGGTAGCAAAAGGCCTCAAAATGAGAAGGCTGGTGATGGTGTTTCGGGCTCTTTTTTTTTTTTCTGCCTCCCGCTGCAATCTGCCTGTTGTTTTGATCCCCAGCCCAGCCCAACGAAGCCTGGAGCTCTGGAGCTGTAGCGCCTTTAGCACGAAGCAGCACCGGCTGCAGCGCTCGATAGTGCTGGACCGCCGCTAGTTGGCGGCATTAGGCAGGTCCTGAAGCCGTCTAGCGTCCACTAGGCGCAGGCACAGCGCTTCCATTGGCTGGCTGGAGGGGAGCCGAAAGGGGTCGAGCCGGGAAGCTTTCAATGGATGTCTAGTGCCTTAGTGTACAGGTACTGCACAGAGTACGGAGTAGGTACATGTACAAAGAAACTCGGTGCCGTCAACGGCTCAGGTGAGGTGCCACAGATGCACGCGCTTAAGGTACGGCTGCAGTGCATCTCGAGTTGCATCAGGAATCTTCACCGGCCTTTGCGGGAATTGGGCAGCGGCCAAGACACCCGCCGCGCTGTGCTGGACGCCGCTCGTATTATTGGCGGCCCAGCTCCACCATCGGGTCTTTCGACAGGTACCTTGCCTCTGCTGGAACATACGAGTCCAGTACAGCACATGCTAAGGTACTGTGCATGAAGCTTATGCTGCTCCCTGTCGATGCTGCATATTTCGCATTGATGACACAAGGTACATTAATTACTACTAAACCATAGGACAGTACGTATACGAGCAATAGGTACCTTAGGTACTGTACTGTATCTGTCTCGGTCTGGAAACGCAGCATGTACGACGACTACAAGTTATGAGCACAGGTATAGTAGTGGCGGTCGGTACTCCGTTGACTCGGTGTTACAGTAGTCAGGAACATCATCTTCACTTGAAACAGCCTTGTCTTGTCTTCTCCGGAGATCAGCATTGTCCAATCTCGCTCTCGTTAGCACGCAGGGAAAAAAAAAGAAAAGAAAATTCCCCCAACCGCCGCAAATTTGGCGAGCAGGGATGTAGCGGATGGCGTTGCCAGGGGGGTACGAAAGCCCGCACGATATACTACTTGCAGTACAGTGCAGGATTTGCTGCTCTGTGTCGAGCACGTCTGCAAGGGTCGTTGATCACAGAAAGACACCTCAGTTCAGTTGAATCGCCATGTCCATGTTGATAAGATGAGCGCATCGCGTCCAAGACTGGCCCTTGTTTGTTGTGTTTTGTTGTGTTTTGTTTCAGGGTCATTGTTGGGTAACAACATGCATGTGGCCTCAGTATCCCCAACCGCCTGTTGCTAGTTACGTGCTTGAAGAGCCTCGATATCGAGTCAATCCTGCCACTCAAAGGCTACACAAACCCTCCCGAAGCTCCTCTTTAGCATTCAGCTCTGGTACATGCTGTTACTACAGTACCGAACCTATACTAACATATTATTCGCAATTAGTACTTACTATCTACAGATAGGACTACATAGTACGTGCTGTGCCATCAACCCGGACATGGAGACAAGCATACCCTGCGTAATTTTGCTACCGCAATCGCCCGACATTCAGCTCTGCCACTTCTCCACGTGGGCTGGCGGAGCTTCAATCTCAAGGTCCACTCTCTCTTCGTCCTGCTGCTCCCTGACAAATCGCGTCGACAGATCAGCCCCAGTTGAGCTGCTTGTGCGCTGAACCGCCTACGATCTGTGGGTTTAACCTCCATGTACGCGGTATATACTGTAGGGTACTGTACGAATACGGATAACTTGATGGGCCAACCATCGATCTATCAGACTGTAGCTCCATATGTGTTTTGTCTGTTACATGTAAAACAATTTGAAGTCTGGCATTTTCCTATGTGATCCATGTCTTGCTTGATAGGCTAAGTGCACGTATTCCTGCGATTGCCTGGTAGCATACCCATACAAACAGAACTACACACGAGTTACGCGCCGTAAAATCGTGAGTAAAGAGACGATATGATAGAATCAGTAGTATTACATAAAAGCAATGCAGGTCAATCTACACGTAGTTAGCACAGGCAAGTAACCAGATTTCACAGGTTTATTAGTATCTTATGCTAGCAAGCCGGCCTCCATTCTTGTAGAAAAGCCTTAAGACAAGCAGCCGCCTATCTACACAGTCACATACACTTTTCATCATACCCGTCGGGAAGCTCTCTCAAACACCAGCGCTTTCCACCTCGAACGCAATGGCCCTCTCTCAGCAAGCAATTTCATCGCGGCGAGATCCGCGTTCCATGACCGAGTCCCCGGATACAGTGACGCCGAAATGGATCACAGGTCTCTGTGCTTCGCGCATTCTCGCGGCGGATGTATATTATCTATAATGCCTAACACCCCTTGTCTTGTTAAACGCGCCAATCTCAGCATTTAGGCGGCCGAGATTGTCCTGCAGGGTATCCTTTCTTACGGACTTATTCACATACTGCCGGCCAAAGTCAAGCTGCACCAGTGCCATGCATATGATAACATCACCAAGGAGAACCTCCTTTTCGTCATCTGTCCCAACCGGCACACCTCCGCAGATGCCTGCAACTATACCGAGACTGATTCCAGCAAAGCTGGCACGGAAGCCAGCTGCTACGCGTCGAGGTTACTTTGCCCATGGCCGGTATAAAGGCCAAGACAACATCGTGGCCACACATCTTTCAGTAGTATATGCGTTAGGATCACCCGGCGCTTTGCTGCATGAGAAATCCTGTTCGTAACAGTCGTCGAAAAGAGCTTTAGCAGCGTCAAACTCGACTATAAATGAGCAGATCAAGGCGATATAGAAGCCTTGGCGAGAGTTGGGCCGAGAGCTAGCAATAGAGGTTTCGGACTGTGGGATGTTGTAATCAAACCAATGTCGCAACTATCGTGCTATGCACCGAGTTTTAATAATGATTTGCAATATGGGTAGCGCACCTCGGCGTGTTTCCTCGAAAGAGCTAATGTCTACATACAAGGCTCCAAAACCACCCGGATCTTCGAGACCTTGTTGCTCGGTTATTAGATATCCTCCGTCGTAGCCTGCAACAATGTACGGACGACTTATCTGGCCAAGGGGAAGGAGATGCGGTTCTAACGGCAGCCCTGAAAATAATAGACGATACCCTCACTCGACTGAGTCGTCTAGGGGTCACCATTCGCTAGTCAAGCCGTGGCAAGTTCGACGCCAGAGCCAAAAAAAAAATTGCTGCAGGTCTCGATCTAAGCTCATTCGCATCTCAGAGTGCCAACGCCGTGCTGACTCTATACATGGATTGTGTTCATCGTAGCATTTCTGTTTAATTATTTATAGTCTCTCTTCCCGCGCTTTTGGCCAAGCCAGGCAAACCAAGCGACAAACACAAGAATAGTAAACGGCACTACGGTGACGGGGAATATCCACCACTTTCTATACACTTGCATCTCTCCATCAGCAAAGTTGAAAATGGTGGTGCTCATTATTGACTATCGTCAGACAATTAGCTGCTGTAGTATAATAAAGCTTGGGCGATACGGCGCTCTCACCGCAATGAATGTGCCGGGGAGGAATAATAGAGTCACTGCCGCAATTGTGAGCATCGCAGCGCTGTCCTGTCGTGCTAGTTCCGCGAGCTCGCGGGTCGATTGACTCTCTGCTTGGTTGGCAAGATGGTACAGCTAATTTCTCCGTCAGTACGTAGAATCAAGTATATCGCTTCTGGAATCCTTACCAAGTCGATCCGGGTTTTGGTTCGGCCGCTATAGTCGGATATCAAGTAGGTTAGTGATTGGCAGCTCGAGTCTAGATACTCGAGAGTCCCGTTCAGAATCTCAATGTGCTCCGCGGTTGGAATTGAACCGCAGCTTGCTATCGAAGAGTATTTCGACAAGGTCCTTTTGAAAAACTTTAGAAGGGCGGCGTAATCAGAAAGATTCCGTGCCAGTATATGCCATTCGCGAGCCAAGGCATGAAGCTCTTGGATAGATTGGTTGTTCACCTCTGAATGATCGACTGTTTTGTCCTAGAGCCTGTCAGTAGAGGTAATAAAAATAAAGCCACGTCACGATGCACTTACAAGGGATTTTAGTTCAGTGCGCTTTAGGGCAATGTCTCTCTGCCATGTCCTCATTGCCTCATCTGCAATCAACGTATCCATGTAAAAGAAGCGCCTGGAGAGCCAAGCATCTCTGGCCACATCTCCCATGAACCGCGCAAGCACCGATCCAGGAAGGTCGAGAAAGAAATAAGTAATTGAGTTGGCGTCTATTGAGAGTTGAGTGCATGAGTGTTTCTTCTCCTGAGGGATGTACTCGTAGAAAACCTCTAATTCCCATTAGTCAAGGCGTTGGAATTCTTATACTAAGAGTAGCACAGCACCAAACTTCTCTTTGTATATCGTGCTCTCGAAGTTGTTGTCATAGCACATATGCTTTGCTGAGTACCAGTGCCCAATGCCGCAAGTTGCCTCAATAAAAGTATTGAACAGCCCAGCGTGTTTTCGGAGGCATCTCAGCATTGCCGGATTGATAGCAGCGGAAATAACTTCGCCTTGCCAAGGGCCTTTATTACTAGGTGTGACTTGGCGAGTCTCCAGCAGACTGCGATCAATCCGCGTTACTACCGATTGCATTACATTACGACTTGGCAAAGAAAACTTACATGCATCGTAGCTGTGCCCGTGGTTTCTCTTTCTACATTTCCTGTTAGTGTAAGGCTTCTCAGCATGGGGCGACATACCAAGAAGTTCTCCAGCTCGGCAGCAAGTTCAAAAACATGATCAGTTGCTGAACTGGTTAATTTCGACCTTATCTTGAGAGCCAATTGTCATGTATTACTTATTTTGCCGGCATGGAAGTCAATGACGCGGACTGGAGGCCAGACCCCCTGCCATTGTTCCCTTTCCTGAAGCGCCGCTTCCAGTTCGCTGTAATTGATGACTTCGGGTTGATTCATGGCGGCGAGATCAAACAGAGGGTACGAGTTGCTGCTGTTGGTTTTCGAGAAATAGCTGCCTAAGCCTCTCGGCTCTGTACCCTCGTGACCCTAATGCATACATGCACGGGCTGATTGGCCAATCAAGAAGAGGCTGTACTATGTCAGCACGATTTCTCAAGACTAACAGAATATGGAGTCGTAGCGAAATTTCCTAGCTATCAAGCGATAAGCGACATAGCGAAGGGGCATTCTATATTAGATAGGAACTTTACAAAAATAAAATTTGAGGAAGAATTTCGGAATCAAATTCATGCAAGATTCAATATTTCAGTGGACTCTGGAGCTTTGGGCATCGAAATATTGGTCTCGACAGACACCTTTTGCATGCCCGCCTTCTTCTCCTCAAACTTTGCATATACCTTGTCTAGATCCTCTAGCTGAACTCTATGAGATACCATCTGCATAGGTTCGAGATCGCCTTTCTGGATCTTGGGAAGCAGCTCTTCCCAGTATTTGTGCACCGGTGCTTGGACGTTTCCGATAAGGCGAATGCCTCGCTGCATGAGTGAACCAACGTTGAAATGGTTCGTCCGAGTGTGTTAGTGTTCGGGATCTCAAGAGGATAATCGAGATGTATACTTGCGTATACAACATATATATTCGTGATATTACAGCGACTATAATTACGAACTCCTTCAATCATCTCATTGAGACTCGCTCGTGTCGGTCTCGGCCCCAATGGTTATTTCCAACCAATGCATCCAGCTATTGGTGTATTCCCCTACCGCAGACTCGATAGCAACACCAGGACCTCGGCCGCCGCGATTATCATTTAATTTGCTGACGACAGTTACCTTGGAAGTGATGCCGTGCGACAGCTTCCTATAGTCTACCAAGATAAGTTTGTCGTTGTGTTCAGAAGGGAACCGCTGCTTGATGAAAGTGAGCTGCGTCACAAGATGGTAAAATAAACACTCATATAACATAGTGGTCATTCAATAAGCTTCATTTTATTCAACATATTATAAAAGAAACCCGATTTCTTGTATAGGTAGCACTTGCATCGTGAGTTCGTGGCCATACAAGAGATGTAATCCACTGCCAACGCTGTAATAGCACTTAAAATCAGAAGCCTATGATTGTGGACGAAGCCAAGCTAACCAGGTCATGAGAGAGTACATGTACTAGCGAGCGTCTAAATCCCCATTTCTAATTGACGTCTGGTAGCGCTGGCTCTACCCTTGGCAGAGTTGCTGGTATCGTTCCTGAGCGGTATGCTGGATACGGTAACTTAGGATCCTATTGGCATACGATTGTCAGTATTGATCAAGCCGTTCAGGTGGGAAGCTCAGATATCAGGCTGAAAAGCAAACCTGGAATAGAAATAATCTCACTACCTGTTCTGCCGCCCTCCCGTTGACTACCTTGTACCCAGTCTCCCAATCCTCACGGTTATCCCTTGAACGCGTTCTTCCGCCCACGACTGTACTGCTTCCAGCCGTGGGATCATAACATAGTAGACGAACTCGGAAAACATCCCTGCGGAATTAATAGGTGTTCCTGTGGCGATTGCGACCTGACGATCAAAATCCTGGAAGGTAGAATACATGGTGTTTAAGATGGTCACCATGATGGCATGGACCGTCTACTCATTCAGATAGGAGAAAATGGCAGCTGCTAGACGAATGGTTGACAAGCCGCCCTCAGCTGCAAAGTAGCCGCTCCTCTCGCTCGTATCTAGTTTTGATCGTGACGGCCTGTTGCAAGACAATACAAGGCCGACAGTTTGTGGACCAGGTAGCTGTAAATTTAGCCAGCTCTTTGATAATCAAATGGGTCACTCATTAAACGATTTGTTTATCAAACTAAGGACAATGGAGGTATGGGCGCGAACCATGGCCTTCCGCATGTGAGCGAATGTGTTTCCGAGCACAACACAGAAGAGACACCAGCAAAGAACAAAACTCAACCCAAGACCGAAGGCTCTAGTTCAGCAACTACCAAAGTTTCCAGCTTCTCAACACCTCCATTGAGTGCTATCGGCGCACCAGTATCAAAGCTTTGTGCTCCTTCTAGTGCCAAGACGGATAATTAGGTTGAATTGGCTCTCGAGACCGAGAAGCCTCACGATGGTTCTGAGGCTAAAGATGCTGCTGAAACTTGCGGCACCGATGCAGATTTTGACCTGAATTGTGGCACTCGCAAGATAACTGAGGAAGACTTCGTTAATCTGGGTAATCTGGGTCTTCAAGACTTGTCTTGGGCGAAACTGAGAGCTGCGACCACGGGTCTTCCACCGATGAATACACAAGATTTGCGTAGTTTGGAGAATGCGCCGAAGGATAGCCCTTCAGAGGTTGGTGGTGCCATCGATGGGCATGGTTCTGAAGATAACGTGTCGGAGATCAAGATTAGAATCAATATAGGCGATTCAAAGCTAGTAGAGTCAGGCATGGATTCAACAGGGTTTTGATGGAATGAGCATTCTCCGGAGAAACAAGTGTACCAGTCGCCCGCAGGATGCCCTTTCACAGCGCTTCGACGACTACGATAACCGCACCAGCACTGAGGGTTACTTGTTGAGATGCCTAGAGTATCATCCCAAGTTATAAATACGTATTTGTGGCTTGAACAGCAAAAGTAGTAAGGCCGCCCAGCATTACCATTGCGGTTGGCCTTGGTAATCTAGCAGCTGCTTTGTGGCACAATGAACCGGTTGGAGGTGCACGAAGGGGAAACTGTCGATTCATTGTAAGAACCAGTACAAAAGTGCAAACGGGATGGTAATGAAGTACTAGGGCTGTATCGGCTGGCGGCAACGACTTGAGAATGAGTTTGACTCATAACACCGATTCGTAACGTAGGAACATGAGGTATATATACCTCGTTAAGTCTGAATGCTATCTTCAACTCTAGGTAACGGCCAAATTGCTCCATCATCCTCTCCGCCCGATTAATGTAGTAGAGACAACATGACGCTGCCAAAAGGGCAAGTCCAAAACCTTCAGCCTCCACATAGCCAGGTTACTGAGACGAAGCACTTGGATGTATTCACTCATGCACGCGATGAGACCGTATTAACTGACGCCCCTTATAACGGTTGAATGCCTAGATACTGGAAAGTCGGTTGGCGGTTAGCACAGATGGCCTGCGGCCGATACGATAAGACCCTTCAACTACACCTATTAACGTTCACAGGGCAAGTCTAGGCTAGTCAGCCTTGCGTGACAGCTTTCGCTTATTGTATACTCCGTGACGGTAGAGTGTCAACAAGTGGAATAAGTGGTTGGATGCTCTGTAGACATTGCAGTAGGTCCTGCACTATTGTCCCACACATGCCGTGACACCAGCATTCACTCCGACGAGCTCACTCCCGCGCCTTGCTGGAGTTGATCTTGCACGAAACGAAAATGCATCATGTGCCAGAGGATTAGCGAGCATGCAGACTATGTCCAGCTTTATCAAGTCGTACCGTTTAGGATAAGGGGCTGCTACATGGAAGTTGCGTATCAACTCCTCGTGCGTCCTCGACTCTTTAGCAGTAGGCTGACCGTAAAAATGTATAAACTATCGCT
Organism: Trichoderma sp. TW21990_1; assembly: GCA_010015515.1. Lineage (NCBI taxonomy): Eukaryota > Fungi > Ascomycota > Sordariomycetes > Hypocreales > Hypocreaceae > Trichoderma > Trichoderma sp. TW21990_1. The sequence goes on from ML974118.1 coordinate 1,459,080, forward strand.
ACCACTCAAGTTTGGTTTAGCGAGTGTTCAGGGCCTCCGTCAGACCCAAGCAACTATCTTTCTTGGCGATTCCATCTGCTACGAGAACACAAATCTGGACAAGGAAATGATAATATTCTACGCAAAGGAAGAAAAAAAAAAAAAACCTCTTCTTCCTCCACACTCTTCCGGAATTCGACTTATGTCAACATCGCTGTTGTCAACCAAAAGAACTATTTACCGCAATTCTTCACACTTGCAGGCCCAGCTGATATAGCGCTTCTCCAAAGTGCTGGCTCTAAGCTCGGATCTCTGAGGAAATACAATGTTCTCTAACCTTCTCCTGGCGAGAACTAGAATGTACGATACTTGGGCCGTTTATTCTATCTTTCAGGACCTACCTTAAAAACTGTAGGAGCTAGTGAAACTAATTTTTTTCCCCTGACAACTCCTGGGGGTTTTCAGAAAACGGGTTTGAGAGAATGCGTAAACCCCCAATATGCATTGCCTAGCTTGCCTTGAAGCAGAACCTTGTGTGAACAACCCAAGTGGTTCTACTAACATGGAGAAGGATCTTGACGAACCTTTGATTAACATGTATAGAGCTACTGCTTCTTCAAAGCATTTTAGTACTATAATTCGTACAGCGTTCGACAAGCACTAACTATAGAAAGAATTTAGTATAAACGTACTAGCTACAATTTTTAGCATTAGAATAAAGTATGTGAATAGAAAGAAAAGCTGCGTCCGGAAGAGCCAGAAAAAAAACTGCACACACGCAGCGTCATGGAGAAGACCATAGGAGAATTGGTATTCAGCATAATAAGATCATTTGGTCACGGATCATGTGTTACGAATTGTGAGTATGATATCGAGACAAGGACCTAGGAATGATCTTTCAGACCTCTTTTCTCAGTATGCATCTGGACGAGCAGCGCGCGCAGACGGTTGCTTCGTCCGTTGTGGGGCTGAAAGGTGATTTTTGATGGCCCTCGTGCGTGACTACTAGGTAAGGACTATCCTCTCCCGACTCTCGTTTCTAATTACTTGCTTGTTCGCAATTGTCTTGAGCGTTGACTCGAGTGGATGTAACTCTTCAGATGGCGTCTTGGCTGGCCAGCGTTGGTCAGTCCCCTGTCTCTCCGTCTGGTAACTGCTCTGTCTCCTGTGTCGACTGGACTTTTCACCTCAGTAAAGTCGACATGGGTTATCGCTCCAAACGCAATTGACAAGCTATAGCGAGATTATTGCCTTATCTAAGTATAGTTTGTAGGAGCAAGTGAGGACTTTGGACTTTGGTAATATCTGCGGATTCGCATAGTTTCTGCTTTAATAATTCTGCGAAGTCGTCGGACGGACATGTCTGACACAGGCGCCCAGAAAGGAGGAAACAAGGCTCAAACTTGTGACCTAACAAATGGGGTTATTGCATCATCATCTGGCCCACTTAACTTTGGTTCCTGACTAAAAGGCATTCCAGCCTTCAAATTGTGGGTCCTGGCGAAGGCCAGCATTTGTCCTGACCGGTCAGATGCTCGAGCTGGATCAGAGGAATACCGGCCTTGAACCGCATTGATGCTTGAAATGTTGCCAAAAAGAAGATGGAATTGCATCGCATGCCTTTCTAAGCTATGCATATTAACGATCAAATAAAAAGGCTGACACCGTCTATTCACACATGTGCAAAGTGTGCGCCGTATGCATGGAGGATCTCCCCCGCATCGATCTGCAGTTACACGGCTTCCAAGGACCTAAATAAGCGCCCAACCCGACGACGCTACCCAGTAGTATATCCTGCTGTCCGATTCCTGCTAGCAGCCCTGAAATCCTCCATGGCTACCTACTAGGTACCTAGCCCTACTCCGCTAGCATAGGCCGCCGGCTATCCCGAGGCAGGTACCTAGCACAATGGATATTTACCAGCCAGCAGATGCCAGCCACGCCCGCACGACTGGCCCATGTTGTCCACGGTTGGATACCGCCCGCATGCTACAGGGAATAATCCGCTGTCTAGTCAGCTGTTCTTACCCGGCAGGTACTTGATATGCTGACCCTGGCCTCTTACGTATGACCTAGGGTCTCACGCAAACTGGAGTACTACTAGGTACTAACTTGTCATAGGGTACCCTACATACGACCTCATGATCATCGCCAAACACGCTGCCCAAAATACTACTATTTAGTGCTCGCCCGGTTGCTAGAAAAAATCGTAAGGGGCACGGAGCGTATTCAGCCACAAGCGCACTTGGAAACCAACAAATTGATTGCATAGCAATGCAGAGACGAGAAACTGGAAGCTCTCGAGGAGCTGGCTACCCAGTTACATAGTCGATGCTCAGGAACGGGTTGTGAGACCTTCATTTGATGGCGTTATTACTATCGACATCAGCCGAGTGCTCATCTACGGCTTAGCCCGGTACAATAGCCAGCGGACTCCAGAGTTCGATCTAGTTTTGACTGCGGTATGTCTACTATGATTAGGGTCTACGAAGAAACTAGAATTGGATTTAAACCTGAACCATCTTGACTTGGGTGTACCAGATTTTTTTCATAGCTGAGGCACACCAGTCAAGTGGATCGAGGTCAAAGATCCATTTATAGCCTCTCCAGGAGACACCAATCACTTCTTCAAAGACCTAGTCAAGTTTGTGAGGGATCACGCGAGAGGGATCAGGAACAGACAGGCAAGGGGATGAAAAAAACAAGAATACCAAAGGCAGTAATCTCGATTGCGTGAAGCAGGCTACATCATTTGGGAAACTATATTATAATAATCGAGAAAAGACTAACTAGAACGTGAGCGAAGAGGAGAAGACGATAAATATAAGAGAGTCGGTTGCATGGGTGCGGGGTCACGTGATCACAAACACAAGTAGACCCCGGTATTATGGGCCAGTGTCAAGAATCCATTTCTGGCTTCTGCATAGACCCTAGTTAAGTAGACCCAGGTCAAAGGAAGACCCAGGTCAAAGGAAGACCCAGGTCAAAGGAAGACCCAGGTCAAAGGAAGACCCAGGTCAAAGGAAGACCCAGGTCAGAGAAAGACCCAGGTCAGAGAAAGACCCAGGTCAGAGAAAGACCCAGGTCAGAGAAAGACCCAGGTCAGAGAAAGACCCAGGTCAGAGAAAGACCCAGGTCAGAGAAAGACCCAGGTCAAAGGAAGACCCCAGTTAAGTAAACCCAGGTTAAAAAAAGACCCCAGTTAAATAGACCCCAGTTAAGCAGACCCAGGTTAAAGGAAGACCCAGGTTAAAGGAAGACCCAGGTCAGAGAAAGACCCAGGTCATGAATCCATTTTTGGTTTTTCCATAGACCCAATCAAGTAAATCCCAACCAACTAAACCCGAGGTAACTTAAACCCGGTCGAAAATCCATTTCTGACTTCGTAGACTCCAGTCAAGCCAACCCAAGGTCTGAAATCCGTCTCTTAGTTCTTGACCTGTCTCTACTTGTCTGTTGATCAAAAACCCAGATCTACTTAACCAGGGTCTAGAAGTGGAATACGCAAAGTATGATCACAAAGCAAGTAGGCGATGGGCTCTCAGTTTGGAGGGAAGAAATAATAGGAGACTTTAGCAAAATAGAGAATTGTAAGAACACAAGGATTAAGAAAAGAGACGGTTCTACATTAGGTTCTATACAACTTCAAACCTATATTACGGGTTAGCTGAATCTAATTGATGCAGTCTCCCCCCCAAAATAAATGAAGTAAGTACCTACTAGGTAGTACCTACCTAGTAGTAGAGGTAGTTACCCTCTATTCCTTTTTCACGAATCGCTCCCTACACTTGCTTAGCGTTCCATGTCCGCAGTAGTTATCTTGATGGGTGATGGAAAACTATTTTCCTGTCACTAAACATTAGCTTTGCCCTCGCACTAAGCACTTACACACCAAAATCAAATCTTATAGCTGCTATTTTATAGATGAATCTTTTTTGAATATCTAAATCAGCCTCTACATCTAGAGAAGAGATTAATGAGATCCCGTATTAGCCTATGGGTGTTGTTGTAAATGATCGATTGTTACCAAAATCAATGTATGGGTTTACCAGTGAAGCTGTAAAAAGTCATGCCTCTGTATTAAAAGCGTCATGCCGCTCTATCAATTCTCAATTCCAATTGGGTAGTCTACGTGCATTTTTATAGCTATGAAGTCACGTAGGGGCACATGCTATAAATAGGACCGAATAACCGTTCCATCTCAACCCTCAAACTTCTCGGCGTCGTGCCCGTTATTGTACCGAAATTTCTCACTCCACTCATACAGCTGTCCGAAATCCCTACACTGATGCACAGTTCCAAAGCCATCGACCCCATTACCTTTAGTACCCCCGTCGAACGGAGAGCGGAAGGGCTCAAGGGAACTGTCTGCGGCGCAAATAATGCTTTCTCGGAGATAATCAAAGCAGTGTAAAGAATGCGCGTCTTGCGATTTATGGGCTTCATCATGTGAGAGCTCACCGGCCACGGCGCGGCGAAAGTCGGCGTAGATGAGAAACTGACGGCGAAATCAGAAAAGAAGCTAGCGAGTTAAGATGATGGGAAGACTCACGAGGCAGTGAAGTTGATGGAATGCAGCAACACAGAAGCGCCCTGATCCATCCGTGCTCATATCTTGAACGATCTGAGGAATATCTCCCGCGGCTTTTATGCTGTCCATGGTAACATAGCCCATTCCCGCTGAGGCACAATTAGTATCAGCCATGGCGACTAAAGGACAAAGCAAACGTACGAGGAAACAACGACATCCAGGCCTCGCGGCTGGCGTTCATGTCTCGATCATAGTAAGCACCTCCGCCGACGTAGGTTCGAAGAAGGTTTCCGAGAGGCGGGACGTTCAAGGATGGAAGAAGTTCTTGTCGCGAAGGACCTCTACGTGAAGACATTGGAAGAAGATTGTGGGTAATAACGGTGCCAAGGACAGAAACAACGGCACTGACCAAGGCGACGGCGACGATGAAGCATCGAGTTGTTTTGCGGCTCTGGCCGTTGCGTCGTGTCGTCAACCCGGCTTCATCATCTTTGGTGAGAAACGGCACCTCGTTCTCTGGGACCGAGTCGAGCATTGCTCCGAGTTGCCAATTGAGTGTACAGAAAGATGGAGCAGAAGATGAGGCCAAGGTGAATTCTCTGGCAGAAGCGGGAAGCCGAGGGGTATTGGAAAACGGTGATCAACGTACATAGTACATAGTACTAGGTAGTGATTCTTGGCCTCTCCTCAATAGTACCTACCTAGTAGTAAGAAGTGGGCAATGTCTCGGCACTATTTCTCGTGTTCCCGTTCGTGTACATACTGTGTAGTACTAGTATAGTATGTAGTTGCTGCAGCTTACTTACATGATATGCGGCTTGTTGATGGAGACATTTATCGTGCATTTGGCTGCCACCTGCCTTTCCAGATCAACTGTACGTAGACGAGATGCATGGCCGAAGCTGTCAGCCGATCCACAGCCGATCCACAGCCGCCTCTCTCTCGTTACCGTTCGACTGGGGCGTGCAGGTAACAGGTATCTCATGGTAGGCTACCACATGGTTGAGGGGCAAACGGCATCCAGGGAACTTTTCTCACGGTGGGCGGTGCATGCAACAGCCAGAATGTGATGCAGTGGTGAGTGATGGAGAATGTGGGAGGGGCGGGAGGGGCGGGAGGGGCGGGAGGGGTCGAGAAGCCAAGTTAGTACTTATTCTGCAGAACAACCCGCCCCTATCTACCCGCCGTATCTACTACTATGTATACTATGTACATACACCCCGCACCTCGAGCCGTCGAGCCAAGGCCATAACAAGCCTAAAGGGACTTGACTGCCTCGTGTTACTCGAAAGCCTTTCCATGTTGATGTTCGTCCATTCTGCTTGACTCGCACTTACATCAGCCTCTGCAATGGCACTGCCAGCCCCGCTCCACACATGTCTTGTCGCATCCTTCTCCTCAGCGTTAACCATCATCATCCTTCTTCTCCTCATCCGCCCCGGTTATGATAACATAATCGCCACCGTCGTCGACCACGTACGGGCCCCGCCCTCCGCAGGCGCCGGCCATTGCCCTCGGCCGAAAGAGTGCCCCGCGCTCACGCCGTCGCAAGAGCTCTCCCCGACCAAGTTTGTCAAAGATCCGTGGATGCATCCGATATACAGCGGAAAGGGCATTTCCAACCAGACGGCGTTTTGGGATTCGCTGCTCACACCAAACGGAGGCTTCCTAATGGTCGACTTGGGCGACCATAGAAACCATAGCGTGGGGGTGTCCATGTTTCACCAGCTGCACTGCCTGAGCATAGTGTGAGTATTTCGCCATTTTGCCATTGCCGGTTTCCCTGTAAAGCATCTAACTTGATACTTCTACTACTAGTCGAAGCGTGGTCGTGGGCGGTAGCATGCACAAACATTCCAATGACGTCGGACGAAACAACACCACGGAAGAAGATGAACACTTTATGCACTGCTTCGACTACATCGTCCAGGTAATGTGTTTCAACCAATGTCTTGAATCTCATCCCACGATTCTAATGGACCACGTAGGCCATCCTGTGCTCAGCTGACGACGCTTTGGAAAACTCAGTCAACATAGTGGACGCTGACGGTGAGGAGGAGGATGGAATCAACGGAATGGGGCAGACACACAAGTGTCGTAATGCCACAATGCTGTATGATCATGTGCTGCAGTCCGTGCAGGTCCCCATTAAGCCGGCCTCGCTTGGGAGATATTCTGTATTCCCATGAGCGGTGAAACTTGCCAAGACGTTACGTAGCCAAAATGGACCTATGAAATACTATTCACATACGAGAATTTGTGAGCGAACAGGGCCATGGCTTGGCTCGACCTACATATAGTAGTAGTAGTATATACCTTAGTAGTAGTAATAGTAGTAGCCAAATCACAACGATTAAAAATGGCAGGGACCAGGATCCCGGATCCGCCCACGCGGCTGCTACTACTACACACATAGTAGTAGTAGTGCGACTATGTACCTAGTAGTGCCTGTAATCAGCAAAGACTGATCAGCAAAGGCTGATGCAAGCAAGGGCGCTACTGCAGATCCAGGGGCCAGTGGTCATCACAGGTTCCGCATCACCTCATTGGCTGCGGCGCGTAGGAATCCCGCCAAAGAGCATTATTACCCGACCCGAAGTGGAAGCTGACGGGCGTTTGTTCCAGCCCGGGCGTCACATCGAAAAACCGAAACGGCAAAGGGTTCAATCTACAGTGGCGACTTGCGCCTGCATCCTTGTCATTTGTTCTATACTGCAACGTACTCTGGCCGCCTTGGGGACCCTATGGATCCATGGATCCTTTGTACTACCAGATTGGCGGCGCCGAGGCTTCAGCCACCAACGGCCTGCTCAGCCTTATGCACATACGTAGTATTTCCCGTCTCCTTACGGCGCCTTTGGCCAAACCTTGGAACCTACTGGCATCGGATATCCGTCTTCTGGCGGAGGTGCTACCTCATGGTCCTCAATCCACTTGGCAACACTGTCGAGGTCGCGGCATTTATGCACAGTGTTGAAGTTGGCAAAGGGATCCGGGATGTCCTTTACCCAGTGATGCGGGATGACGCCGACGTCGGCGTTGCACATGATGTTCTGCCGGAGCATTTCAAAGCAGTGATCTATATATGTAGGTGATTAGCAAGCCATGCGTATTCATCCGTGACAGTAGCGTGTGTGGGTACTCACTGATGTGCACCTTTACGGTAATTGGCCTGTCATTCAGCCAGGTTGCCCATTTTTTGTTTTCTGGTCGTTCGTAATACTCTCGGTGATATGCTTGCCGGATTACATTGAGGCACTATCCGTCTGTCAGCTCGCTCGTAGAACGATAACAGTAGCTGCATGGGGAAAGAGGCGCTTACATGCATCTTGTGGCTGATCTCGAGGAAACCAATGTACCCTCCCCCGTACTCTTCAGTGAACCTGGCAGACCCTTCCAAGTCCATGCCCATTGCTGCAAATTCATCGCGGGAAAAACTGGCGTATTTGACTGAACCGCTGGTCAGTTGAGGAATTGGTGGGCGAGGACCGAATGATGGGTCAGGGCTTCCACGAACCGAACTTACCAAAACCCCATTTGTTCCATTCGCGGTCCATGGCTTCATTTGGGTCTCCCCAGTGGCCAGAAAACTGCGAATTCTTCCCCAGCGTGCCTGTTGAGCTGATTAGTTTGCCGTGCTGGCGAATGGACGATTTTGGGTGGGCTGGGAAATACCATTGAACTTGACATCATGTAGCTTATTGCTGACCTGGTTCATTACGGTTGCTAAACCCATGTGTTAGCATCATTTGCGAGATATTGGGAAGTCTTTGACAGAACTAACAGTAGGTTGAGCTGTGCCTCATGCATGTTTCGTCAAGGTGAGGCTGCCATGCCCTTCCAAATAGAAAGGCTCCAACTGCGGTAAGAGCCAAGGCGCTGACAGCAATGATGATGCTCAAGACACCGAAACGTCGGTGAGGGTGGTAGAGAGGGTAGGCCTCGTCTCCTAGGAGAGCACGCGCACCCTCTTGGTCGTCAAGACTATCTTCATCTGAAGTTCGTGATGACTTTTCCAAACTTGCGGATGGCACTGCAAAGTACATCCGCGGCCGACCAACCAGGTCCTTGACGACTTGTCTCCAAGGTCTCATATTGATGATTATAGTATTCAGGATCGCTGGGTAGTAGACATTGAAAGGCAGGTGAGTGAGTGATTGAAAGAGAGGAGTTGCGGGATGCAGAGAAGGGCGTAAGGTGACGGTTGTGTAGAAGGGGGCAATTGGAAGCTGGGTTGAGCAAAGAAGGATTGACGATTTCCCAATCCAAATAAGTGAACTGGTATATGAGTTTCTTGGGGGCATGTTGTTATCTCCCGGCGGAAGTCTTCCGACTATCGCCGCTGACAACATCCGGGGGGGGGGGGGGGGTAGGACAAACCAGGAGAGTCAACCAGTGGAGCCATGTGACCATCTGCCGCGGGTTCACTAACAGCGTCTTTTCTCTACGACTGTGTGATTACCCTTCCTACTGCGCACGGATGGGGCGATACAGCAGGGTGAGGGGAGTGCATTCCTCCGAGCTGGGGCAAAGTATAAGCTGCATACATACCTGCCTGCTGCCAATGATGGCGTCGTGCTAATCGCCTGCTTGCATATTGCGAAATAGCTTATACCCTATCCTTCCAACCCCCTCTCAGAAGTTCAACGGGTACTGTGTATTCCGGCAGTACTTTGCCATTTCAGGGAGGAGAAGTTTCGGACTTCTCTTCAATGTCTCGGCGATACTGCCCTGTTTTATCCCACGTCAGCCTGTGTGTGACAAGCGAAGGAACTTTTGAGTTGATTCATGACAACTCAGTACCTTGGGTAGGTCAACTTCACGGGTCACTAACCCACTTTGCAAGACAAATCATCGCACTAGGTCTTGTCACAAATGTAGATACATGTTGAGGGGGGAAACGGTACGAAGAGCAAGCGTGGTTTCATTTATACCCCAAAGCATCAAGGGCCCCCGTCTCTACTCACATAAAAGCACAGAGAATAGGCGTCCAGGTTTACCACAACACATCTCAAAGTTATCACCACCATATTGCAATTCACCCGTCAAACGGTAAGTTCATCACCACGCCTTTACCAAACACTCTTCCCAAGCTGAGATCGTTTAGCACATCAGCAACAACGACACCATGGTTAAGTTTACCTCCGCCATTGTCATTGCCTTTGCGGCTTTGGCCACCGCCGCACCCACCAATGACTACCCCAAGTACGGCAAAGCTGGGGAGTTTGAGGCTGTCAACGTTGAGAAGAGAACCAATGACTACCCCAAGTACGGCAAAGCCAAGGAGTTTGAGGCTGTCAACATTGAGAAGCGAACCAATGACTACCCCAAGTACGGCAAAGCCAAGGAGTTTGAGGCTGTTAATGAGAAGCGAACCAATGACTACCCCAAGTACGGCAAAGCCAAGGAGTTTGAGGCTGTCAACGAGAAGAGAACCAATGACTATCCCAAGTACGGCAAAGCCAAGGAGTTTGAGGCTGTCAACGAGAAGAGAACCAATGACTACCCCAAGTACGGCAAAGCCAAGGAGTTTGAGGCTGTCAACGAGAAGAGAACCAATGACTATCCCAAGTACGGCAAAGCCAAGGAGTTTGAGGCTGTCAACGAGAAGAGAACCAATGACTACCCTAAGTACGGCAAAGCTAAGGAGTTTGAGGCTGTCAACGAGAAGAGAACCAATGACTACCCCAAGTACGGCAAAGCCAAGGAGTTTGAGGCTGTTAATGAGAAGAGAACCAATGACTACCCCAAGTACGGGAAGGCTGGAGAGTTTGAGGCGGTGAACAATGAGAGGCGAACCAATGACTACCCCAAGTATGGGAAGGCTGGAGAGTTTGAAGCTGTCAACAACGAATAAATCATCATGGAGATGTATACGGAGATATTTTACTACGTATTCGTCAAATAGATGAGAGCTCAATCTATCGATAGCTAGTACAGCTGATGCAAATGGAAACAATGCAATAAAACTTTCTGCGACTGCATAAATACACCATCTAACAGCATTATAGCTTCTTAAAATGGCCATTACTGTAAGAGCCACTCTTTTCTAGATAGATTGAAGAATTGAGCATCGTGGGCAGTAGGAGATCCCGTAGTCGCCTCACCAAGTGCGGCACAACTGCTCCCTGTGTGTGACTGTATACTAGAGATGAATGTAGCAAAATTTGCCAAGCCGTATGCATCCCCTCAATGGAATTTTTTTTTCGGTAGATTAGTACACATGCAGTCAAATCTTAGACATCAGATAATCACCGAGATAAGCAAATGCCGGGAACTTTTGTTGACGGAGGACTGCAGACTTGGTGTAAGTCGGTTCCTCGAGTCGACCCCGCCTGCTGACCTTTTTAACCGCCCCGCCACAGCCATGAAGACCATGCGGTGCTCGCCGAACAAGAGGTCACTTCCATGGGTCGTCAGCCAAGTCCCCAAGACCAGCGGCCATCGTCTTTACGTTCTGCATCTCTCTTCTTTATTTTCGGTTTGTCTTGCTAGGAAGTTTGTACCCACACGGTAGCAGACATTTTTCCACAATGGCGGTGTCTTCGTATGTTTGACTTGCCCATCATCCGCAAGCAAAGGATATTATTCACTGACTATTACAGCTCGTCCTCTACTTCAGATTCATTCATATCCAATGCTGGAAAACATGAATATTCGGAAATCAAGACCAGTGATGATGAAGAGGCCGAGTTTTACATACCTCGTGCTCGGCCAAGTAGTCGTCTTCGCACCGTCTTGTCGTACGTGCTCAAGCTCGTCATAGTCGCAATGGCTGTGTATGGCCTCGTCACCATGGGAATATCTGCAGCAGCCCGAATCCGAAAGGCAGCATTGCCGCCATGCAATTGCGGCTCGTCCATCGCCGAGGCGCTCACTCTTGGTTGCAAATACGATTCGCTATCCACGTCCTGGCTTCCACCGCATTGCCGCGACGACGAAATGACTTCCCTCTTTGAAAAGTCCGGGCCTGGCCCAAATGGCGAGTGGAACTACTACGCCTCCAACTTGAACACGTCCAAGGTGTTCACGGTCGAGGACTTGGCGCTCATGGCGGAGAAGCCCGACTCGGAACGAGAGGCATGGGCGACGATAGAGTGGCATGACAAGCATTGCTTCTTTACGCTGCTGAAGCAAGTACGTGGCAGGGCCAAGATGCAATACACGGGGTTTCCGAGCGGAACGGCACACGCAGAGCATTGTGCCATGGGCATGGCCGAGCACACTCCAGGAAAAGAGATTGTTGTTTCAATGAACCCCGGATTTGGAGATGCAAAGCCCGGCGAGTTGAAGATGATGATGGGGCACATGGGGCACCAATGATGTTGGTAGCTTGGTAGGCACCAGGTTCCTCTCCTCCTCACAGATGTAGTATTAGATTGAGGCATAGGAGGCATCAGCTATCTTATTCTTAAGCCACTTGGCACTCGATCTATGATGAATGCCTCGCATGAATACTGTACAAGGACTGCTTGTGATTGGTAACCGGCAGAAATAAGTCAGTCTCAACAAACTGGTTTTAGGGGTGATATAATTTACCCCAGGTCCGGGGATGGGCAAAGCCTGTCTGAACTGGTACCACGATGATCTGTTCTTGTGTAATTAGCGTATAGAAATGATGGTACTTTCATTGATGCATGCATGCCCTTGGAACTAGACAAACGATTCCTCTTGTTCAATAGAGAGCGTCAGATAATCGAGCAATCTCCTCAGCCGAGCGGATGCGGAATGCAAAGAGGTTTGGTGTGAGTTAGGGCAAAAGTGAAGAGGGCCAGGAGACGATCCAGGCGCTGCAATGTTGGCTCAAAAAAACATGCGGATGGGGTAGCATTGAAAGGTCCCCTGCATCTGAGCCCCTCATGAGCCCTCCAAAAGACCAACCCGCGGCGTGTGCATGCGCATCCAACACGGCACAACAGTGTATGAAGGAATCCGCCCGTCATTTAGCAAATATTACGGAGTACTAAATGCGCACTTTTGGGAAGGTCAGCATTCATTCATTCACAGTCCAAGGCGTATAAATACCCCTCCAAGTCACTGCCACGAGTTGTAACACACCCAAAGCCTTATTTACTCTCAATCCTTCCGCCTCGCTGTTGCAACGGGTCATAACGAGTCATAACGGGTCACAACGAGTCACAACTTTCTCTCTCTATACCGCAACCATGTCTTCCGGCAACCGCCTCTCGGTTTCCGTCCAGCCCCTCAACTACGCAGATGTCCACGCCTGTGCGCAGATAACCTCTGACGCTTTCGCCGTCGACCCGCACACCATTGTCAAGGGCCTAGGCCGGAAGCCCTATGACATGTACGACATCATGCGGTCCATGCTCCTCGACGGCCTGGAACGAAAGAAGCAAATCTACGTCAAAGCCGTGGACGAGGAGACGGGCGAGATTGTGGGCCATGCAGGTTGGGCGTTCAAGGACGTGGATGAGACGGCCATTCCTTGGAGCGGGCCCAGCGATGACAAGTCGGCGGCCAAGGAAGAGCCGCGTCCGAAGAAGGATGAGCCTGAACAAGAGGACGCTGGAGACGCTCAAGAGAAGAAGGAAGAAGACTCGATTGATCGTCTCAAGGCCCTCGAGTCCCGTGACATGCAGCACTGGCAGACCAGCATCATTCCCCAGGACAAGCCCTGCATCTTCATCACCGGTCTGCACGTGTCGGTTTCGCACCAATCCCGCGGCGTAGGCACCGCCATGCTTCAATATGGCAATGCCATCGCCGACAAATTGGGTCTCACCATCTGGGTGCATTCGTCGCACCAGGCGTATGAAGCATACCAGAAAGCTGGGTTCGAGGCCGTCAAGGAGCTGGACCTGGATTTGGACGAGTGGGCGCCGAGAGGGCCAAGAGCGGGTGAGGCGGTTATGGGGGACAAGGGGAGCGAGAAATGGGGAAGATATATCATCAGGTACATGAAGAGGGATCCGAAGTAATAGGCTTGTGTAGGTAGTTTAAAAGTCGTGCCGATCTTGATGCGCCCTTTTGGGAGACTCAACACCAAGCCATGACGCCGCCTACAGTCTGTCTATCTAAACACAATGTGTCTTCCACTGGTGTACATGGTACCTGATGGCTACCCCGCCCCCGCTTCTCTAGAAAATATCCATACTATGGCCCGCGGGGTCGAAACTTGCCCCTCAGGTCGGCGTCAAAGACGCCCTAGAAGATGTTTGCGACTGCATCGCGTTCACCCGAACTGAGCTCGAAAAGCTCACAGGCGCCGATGTCTTGGATCCCGCCCGTCTAGCAGTACTATCTGGAAGCTCAGCGGGCAGCTACCCAGCCATTCTAGCGGGCTTATATGTTGATCCTAAACCACAGGCAATACTGTGCATATATCCAATTACAATATATCCAATTACAGATCCTCTAGGGCAGTTCTTCACTACGCCGCAACCAGAACTCATAGGCAAGACACGTACAGATGCCGCATTGATTACCGACTTTCTGGACCCTACAGCAGACGTCGTCACTGGGTGTAGTGTAAATAGCAACCGCAACAAAATGTACAATCACATGCTTGAGAAAGCCAATCTTGCGTCCCTCCTGCAGATTGAGTCAGGGAAATGGCACGTTTAGAGTTGCAAAGAGAATTCATCAGTGTGGACTGCCTACTACGTATATTGTGCATCCAGATGCAGATATTGGCGTCGACGTTGGTCAAAGCGATGAAGTTGTTGGTGTGATGGTCGGTTTAGGGATGGAGGTCACTTACAACAGGGCGCATAGGCTGCGTCACTCATTTGACGCTGATGAAAGGGTTGAGTTGGAAGATATGTATAACTTCTTGCGGAAGCATCTTTGAGGATGCTGGTGTGGGGATTCATCCATTTGCTAGATTTGGTATCTTGCCTTCAATGTTAGCACCTGTGCAAGTACTTTAGGATGGAGCACCATCGAATTGACTTGGCTCAAATTGCGACTAGATGAGGATTCATACTGCAGTAGCACATTAAGCCCGTACTTGGCAGATCCAGGTGCTCCAAATGGCAGGGCCGTTGCGAAGGTTCCCGAAATCTTTGTTCCATGGAAGCCAACCTTTAAATAGTGGTGTTATGATCGACGCCACATATTAGATTTACCCACCAAAGTCCAGGAACGCGGAGTTTCCGAGAATTATCTGGATTAAGCTAAGTGAAGCCATCTTTCGGAGTACTGAATTATGGTGCTGACTCTGCACGATATTTTGATACTGCTCTCCAAACCTTACTCCCACAACGGCAGGATTCGTGGTCTCGCACTATACCTAATCGTGAAGAAAGCGCTGTACTCATTGAAAATGCTCTCTTGCGTAAGATGGCTTATTATATCTCTGCAGTGTATGGCCAGTGAATGGACCCCTATGTGATTTGTGCCGCTTTGACAGCCCTTTTATGTATGGCGGCTCAGTAGGAAGTGGAATTAACCACTTAGTCAATAGATGCGGAGTTACCAAATACCTAATCTCCTCTCAACTTCCCTACTCTTTGAATCGGACGGCGACACGGACTACAAAAGGGAAGGCGACTACTACAACGGCTGCTGATTCTTGCAAGACAAAATACACAATTAAGCCAGGTGACAGTCGTCAGTCCGTCAGCGAATCCCACAAGGTGGCGACGTTTTTACCTTATGCAGGCAAATAATCTTGCCGGATATTGCTCAAAGTTCCCTGCACCCGGGTCGACGTTATGCATCCCCAAGAGTTGTGATCTCTACACAGTGGCGGTAAAGATACCTGCTATAGCATTAGGCAAGCTCACAACAGTACTTTCTCTGTCACACAATTGAAGTCTTGGAATCCCAACATTAACAAACAATGTTCAAACTTGGACCAGCTAGAGGGTTATCAGATTTGTATCAGGTATGTGACTGAGCATTTTATCCATATATCCCAAGCACCCCACTCAGATATTTTTTTCTTTGGTCGCCCTTCTTACTCACCAATTCCATTAACTGTGGCTTTAGTTTCCCTAGGCCAACAAGTGTTAATGCAACAGGAGCCGCATCTTTTAACCCTAACCCCGGTATTTTAAGTGAGATATAGTGTTCCGATGAGGACGTTGGCAAATTCCTACTCAGTACGCTCGCTGATTGTGATTTCAAGAACAACCCCTACCAACATAGCCTTGAATACAACAAGAAATTGTAAGCTCTGCCTCCGATATTCTGACCAAAGTAATACAACTAGCTAGCTAAACAATATCCCTATGTAGGTGGGAAATACTACAAGGTTGTTGAGGGTGATAGTTGCGCAAGCATATCCATGGCCTTGGGCATTTCCCCCCACGACCTCTATCTTCTCAACCCGATGATAAACAGCACCTGTGGTAGGCCTATGATCGGCACATATTACTGCGTTAAAGCTGTAGGAAATATTGCCACGTATTTTGGTTCCAAGCCGTAAGAATCCATTTCAAGCTCTCCTTATCCACGTCTCCTCTCCGCCCAATTCCCATTCCTACCATCTACAAGACCTCTGGCACCCGGTACCCCGGATTCCTGTAAGGGGTATACGCGGCGCTTCAATTCAAGTTCCAAGAAGAATGAGTGTGGTTAGTCTGCATGGATCCATTCGCGTAAGTGCCTACCCACTCCTTTCTCAACTTACTCCCCTTATTCCGGCATTTCCATACACCTATGCCTTTCGCCCAATTCACTACAAGTACTAGGAGCTAATGATTGCCTCAAACGCTAGTTAACATAAGCCAGCTTATCTCGCGGAATCCATCTCTCTTATATAATGAATCCAACCCATCCGCCTGCACGTTCTTGGCGGGCTACCGCTACTGCATTAGTGAATCAGCTACGGTAACGGGCAACTCCTCCAGCATCACCCCGGATGGTTTATGCGGCCCTTCGAATAACAATCACACGTGTGAGGGAGGATAATTCGGAAGCTACTGTTCTCATCACGGAAAATGTGGTTCGACAAGTGATTACTACGGTACAGGCTGTCAGCCTCGGTTTGGCAATTGTACCACCAGCTCTGCCACAAAGGCTTCTACAAAAATCGTGTCGTCAGCTTCACCAACAGTCATATACTCCCCTAATGGCTCTCGTGTGGTGGCAGAAAGAGTAAGTTCAATGCTTGCACCATGTTTCCGCTATCTATTTGTCGGACTTCCTACTTGTACATATTATACCTGCCCTTCCATAAGCCCTTGCCTTGTGAAATGCTTTCAAATGGCTATAACTGACTTTATATGGCACAGAATATTCTTACGAACCCCCAAACTGCTACAGAATGAACGGGTATTGTGGCAATACCACCGACTTCTGCGGCGCAGGATGCCAGCCCGCGTTTGGTAGTTGTGGCACTGCCTAACTATTTGTAATGTCTATCAGATGAGTGGCCTTACTTATCAGGTAGTTACAGATTCCATGGTGGTACGTCTGTTGTATACACAGTCTGCCAGATCCACAGAGACAGATCGGTCAGGGGGTCATCCTGTAGTTGATGGATTCTGGAAACGTTTATTACAAAGTTGATAATTCAGTTGATAATTCAACTTATATTGAGTTTATACCACCAAGCTACCTATCCCACGATCTATAAACTAACTTCCCTTATAGTAATCGGCAGGATGAAGCAGGATCGCGAGTAGGCAATGGTGAAGAGTGTCATATGGCTTCAGTGGTACGAGAATGTGGTGGATTACCAACGATTGATGCGCTGACTTTGCAGGTCGACGGGAAGATAGAGCAACTTTGCTTGTAGCAGGGGCTATGTCTACTTCATCCAGGTGTTCTTGTGAAAGGTGGCGGTGGTGGTGATTCCTCGAATGAACACTGCAGCACCTCCATGTGGCGATTGGTCCATATCAGGCGACAAATTGAAGGTTTACAATATCTTACTCGGGCCAAATGTAAACCAGCACGCATATACACAAGGAGGTAATCTCCAGCTATAGCATCAATCGATTAGGTCACATGCACCTATCTATATGCAACTCCGAGTTACTCGGCCATTCTAGATATAGCCGCATACTCAACCCCCCCCCCCCCCCCCTTTTTTCTTTGTTCTTCTACACACCCCCAAACACCAAAAGGCTCTGAATCCTGACTCTGCCAAAGCCCCGACGGCGCATCAGTTCTCGGCCACGGTGGACAGGAAACTCGGCCAAGGCCATGGCACTGACACGATCAGCACGAATCCCAGCTTCGCCCAACAGCTGCACAACCGCACAAAGCGTCTCCCCAGTGGCAAGAACATCGTCGACGATCAGCACAGACGCGCCGCTGCGGACCACGTCCCGCTCCATCTCGAACCTCTTCTCTCTTGTGCCGTTGGATGTCGAATGCGAGATGTGCGATGGCTTCTTGACGACGGAAATGACGGGCGGCGGGAGCTTGCCGCCTTCACGAACCAACACCAAGGGCAACTCCATCTGTCCAGCCAGCGCCGACGCATAGATGAACCCTCCGGACTCGCAACAAACCACCGCATCGACTTCGTTCCAGTCCCCATTGAAGTGGCGCCGCAGCAGAGACGTGCATAGGGCCAATCCTCCCGGCTGCTGGGAGATGTCGAGTACGTGTCGAAACTCGATGCCCGGCCGTGGGAAGTCGGGTACCGAACGCACCATGCTGGCCAGCTGTTGGAGGTCCTCGCGGAGGAAGGGAAGCAAAAGGCCTTGGCCGTACTCTTCTGCCATCTCACTTCCGGGCGTGTCGTTGTTGAAGATGAGGCTTGGACACCAGTCCTGATTATGATGAACAGCTCCAATGCTTTGATACCCTCCACGAGCCTGCCGCGTCTCCTCTCTGGTTTTGACACGAATCTCGAGCACTCTGCTGTCTGGCACTAGATGCGACAGGGCTGCAACTGGAGCCTCGTCTCGCATCCCGGTGATGAAGAGCACATCCACGTCCACGGCGCTATGGACGACATTCAGAAAATGCTCCTCTGGCAGCCGAGGTCGTTGCAGCACCTGGTCTTGGAAGAACGCCGTCAAGGCTGGCCGGTGTTGCTCTTTATAGGCACGGTCCCGGAGCAGGGCGTCCAAATCAGCACCTGTGGCCGCCGCATACTCTCGCTTGGTCACGTCGCTAATGCTAACTACTCGTGCTGTCGGGCTTTTAGGAACACCTTGATTGAATACAGAGGCCCAAACTTCGGCACAATAGTCCTTGCCGGCACCGTGTTCTCCCGTGACAAGGATGATGAGCTTCGGCTCCGTAGGCGCCCCTGGCAGCGGACAAGCATAACCCAGCACCTTGCGTGGGTCTGCGCCGTGTTTGAGACGGGCCAAGCGCGGCCGGTTTGGGCCGAAAGCCTTCTCCGCCAGTCCGGCATCTCTGGGGTCCGGTCCGAGATCCGCGCCGTAAGCTCCGCTGCTCAGGGGCAGCAGATTCCGGGCGACGTCGTAAACCCACTGAACGGCAGCCTGGGCAGCTTCACTTCCGTCTTGGTCGCGCGGCCAGACGCCGGTGACGACGCAGGCAAAGTCCCAGTCGCGACAGCCAAAAGCCGTAGCGTCGGTGGTCACATCGGCGACTGCTCCGCCGCCCTGCAGCAGATGGAGATAGCAGAGTGCCGTGGGACGGGACTCGACCGCTGCTACCAAGAGCTCGGCCACGTCTGCGGCCCCGATATCTTTCAAGAACAAACACCGCTTGAACGACGACGTCTTGCCGCCGCCATGGCCACCATGCATCCCGGACACGTACATCTCGGTCTCGAACAAGCCGATGCCGTCTACGACCTTGGAATTGCACTCTGGCCCCAGAATTGTAACTGCGGTTGTGAGCGCCCCGGAGGTGAACCCGTTTGTGCAAACTTCCATCATAGTCACGCCAAGATGCAGCCGGCCGGCGTCACAATACAGATAGCCATCTGCAGAACAATTCCAAGGGAGGTCACTAGCGACGAGCCTATCGAATTCGCCGAGTTTGCGCTGGGCTTCAATGTTGTCGCTCAGTGGGACAATCCAATTTCGAACTGTGTAAGTCGGCGCCGGGTAGGCCTTGAAGATGACGCTCATCACGATGCCAAAATTGGTCCCGGCGCCTTTTATTGCCCACAACAGCTCAGCTTCGTTTTCCGGGCGGACGCTACCGGTCGGCCGATATTGACTTGGTACATGACCGACACAGAGGATCTGGGCAGAGTCGACGCTTACCATGACGGCACCGACAATGCAATCACATGCGAGCCCATGAAGCCTGGCTAGATGCCCGAGGCCGCCTTGTAACCATAACCCGGCACCCACGCTGGGACGGGCTCCGAGAGGTACTGTTAAGCCCGCCACCATGGCAGTGCGAATGATGTCTCCCGCCTTGCAGCCTGCTTCGGCGATGACAAAGGAGCCAGAGTCAGAGTCGGGGGTTTTCTCATTCCCCGCGGGAGTTAGAACCTGTACTTGGTCAAAGGCGCCCATGTCAACTGCGACAACATTGGGCCAGAGACAGTAGCCGCCGTGCCCCCCGCCAATGACAGTCAAACCAATTCCATGCTTTAGAGCCCATCGAACGCACTGCTGGATGTGTTGGACTTTTGTCGGTCTGATAATTGAAGCTGGACGGCGGAGCCGAGCCTCCCAGTTCTTCACAATTCTCGGCTCCTTCACCAAAGGCACCTGCGCCGTCAGCTCTGGTAGCATTGTTGCATGATAGTTGAAGGCCACCATGATTTCGGGGGCGCTGAATAAGAGATGGCCTGGGTGTGTTTCCTGACGGCGACCCAAGTCACGGCACACCTTACGCCACTCGACGTTGACGGCTTTGTCTGCGTCTTCATCTTGCATCGCGAAACCTATAATGAAAGATGCAAAACTGTCCAGTATCTTATCATCATCTGCCACACAAACGGCTCCAGAAGGGAATGAAGCCGTTTTATGGCACGTCAAGCCGTCAAAGTCCAGGTCATCACGATGGAAAACCACCACTACCCCGCCTTCTGGTTGTACAACAAGCATCCCAAGTGCGCGTTCGATGTACTTGCGCTTGGGTTTCATCCCATACATGCTATGGCAGAAGAGGACGACGTCAAACTTTTCCTCATCATTTGCATCGCTGACGGTGCTGTCCAGCGCAAACGGCTTTCGATGGATGCCGGGTAGGCTTTCCAAACAGGGCAGCGGAGACTTTGTAGCCAGCCATTCTTGCAACTCTGTGGCGTGCGAGTCGTTTGGCTCGAACGCAACATATCTCTTAATCTTCTTTCTCTGGTCGTCTGGAAGATAGCCAAGCACGCTCTTGGGGCCGGGTCCTATTTCCAGCACCGAGATGCGAATGCGCGAGTTGAAAAGAGGGGTTAGAACTTGAGATAACTGAGGGATAATGAAGTCTTGGTACGTCGTCCATCCGCCTTGGAGTACGATGTCAAAGCCAGCGATATATTGCGCATCGGGGGCTTTCTTCGGGGACGTAGCTTTCTGTCGAAGTGCCCACTTGAGAGCGTTGAGAGAAGTCATTCTAGCTTGCTTTGAGAGAGTAATTTTTTTTTTTTCAACTGGTACGGATGGTGACAATGGTGATGGAGGCGTGCTGTACCGATTGTCACAAGAGGGGGAAGAAATACATGTACTTGTGCAACACCACGTGAATCCCGTGTCACTCGTTGGTAGCAGTCTTGTGTGCCGCGCAACCAAATATCCTCCCTCTCTAGGAGTTGTCCATTCTCTCTACCTTGCGTTTCTGGGAGATTAATTAACAACACATTCAATCAAGATTTACTAGGGCCGATTTCGCTTATCGACATTAACACTACAGCAATTACAGCCAAGACGCGACTGAGCGAGAGCTATGTACAAGCACGAATCGTGGATGTAACGGCAATCACTGTGATAGGTTGGAAGAATGTTGCAGTTATTTTACCAAGATGCTAATGACTTAAATTATCATACAGGTAATTAAAAAAAAAGTATAGTACAGGTTATTAGAGAAGCATCCCACAGGTTATAAGCTAATCAAAGAACGTCTGAAGGTCATAGTACAACTCCTTTAAGATCAAACCAAGCCACAATTTCCACGACCCAAAACCCATACAACATGACCTTTTTATTTCTTCAATGCGTGAGGCTTCACCTCGTGCTTCTGCTCGGGTGGCCTTTTCACAGCGATGAAGTAGTTTTGCCCAGTCTCGGAAACGGCATGAACTGCAACATCTTCGCCGAAAGGCCACTGCTCAATAAACTGCGCGTCACCCCGGCGATCAAACTCTGCAAATTCCGTGGGGTCGAGGGAGATGTGCGCGGCCTTCCAGGCATCTGCACGATGAATATATGTTCCCTCGATTTCCGTGCTCTGCGAGCTGCCGCTGCGGTCGGCGTTATAATCCACCGTGATCTGCAGGACGTAGTGCAGGAACTTTGCGCCCTCGGGCAGCGTCAGCTCTCCGTCTGCCGTCGCGGGCAAGGACTCGTTGTTTGGAGTGGTGTCGATTCCCACGAGGAACTCCTGCCCATCAAAGGAGCGAGCGAAAACCAGCACGCCGTCGCCGTGAGACCAGGGCGTGGATGGATCCTCATTGGCGCGGATGCGATAGACCTCAAAGTCTTCGGCGGTGAAGTTGACGGCCTCTAGGGCGTGGCTGGCGTACTTTTTCGCCGCGTCGAGGCTGCCATGCGTTTTGAGGACGAAGAGCGTGCGGTTGGCGCCGGATGGGTCGTGGGAGTAGTCGACCACTGTAAGGACAGTGTGGAAGAGCTGCTCTGGCACGAGCTTGGATGGACCATTGCTGGAAGCCATTGTGTTTGCGGTGTCGTTACTAAGTAAGTTTTGAATAGTAGAACAAATGTCAAAAATGTCAAAAATGTCAATTGATGGGAATGACAAGTAGCCGGATCGCAGTATTTATGCATCGCATTGGACATGGCTGTCACGCGTAGAGGATGCTATGATCGTCATACGATCACATCTGAAGCTAGTGATACTTTTCATCACCTGACTGTAACTGGAATGGCTTTGATGCTAAGGAAGCTCAGCATAGCTCATAAACTCTGTTTAGGGAGCTTCACGTATGGAGACGTAACCTCATGTGAAATCGGATCATCACGGCTCAAGCTTTGTGGCTGGGTGGCAATGACGCTGATGGGGCGTGATGGGGCGTGATGGGGCGTGATGGGCGGGGTTGGACATCGTACGTACGACTTATACTTCTACCATGGCGTCGTTGATGAGATGGACTGACAGAGCAGTTGCCGGAATGCTAGCCCAGTACGGACTGGTGGAATTGAAATGACGAGCTTGCGATGGCGTTTTTTTTTTTCTTTTCTTTTCTTTTCCGTGGGAACCCTAAAATTAGACGGATGTGGTTCATCTGCGGGGAGCTGACTTTGGCTTCGAAGCTTGCACTGCTATGACGCTTCAGCTCATACCTACGTAATCGCGACTCTCCGGAACAAGTACACGTCCTAGCCCAATTGTGGTATAGTTTTCGGTTCCGGTTTTTATCTTCCTCTTGCAACGTCATTTCGCAGATTATTGATGCTATTTCATAATGCATTGCAAGACCTACCTACATACATAGTACCGAGGTATTTATGGGGAAAAGTTTGTTAATCCGGCTGATTTTGTTATGCACATACATTATATTTTCATCAATTGATAATCTCTCATAAATTTAACCCGGCTCTGTGATTCTTCTCCTCTAGTATATCGTCTACTCAATTTATATTATCGCTTAATACAATTCAATTGCACGCGAGTGCAACCGCACTGGCTTGTCTTATCATAAGCTGCCATAAATATACATGTGGGTAGCTGTCTTCACATTTGCGTCTACAGACAATGACATCACACAACTTAGCCATTTGAGGCTCCCTTCTAGCTTATTCACCTCTTTCCTAACCCCTCTATGCTTTCTCAAGTTTCTTTTGACGATCTCGATTGGACATTTCTCTGCCAAGCAGGGCAATTGGGTCATTCCGATCATTCTGCTGCAATGGTGGGGTGGTACAAGACACCCCAGGAAAGCTTACCACAAACTAAGCTAAGTCCGTTTGGTAGAAAGAGATTCATATTGGCGTTCAGCAAGGCAGAAGACAGCTGAGATGCATGGCCGGCTACCGCGCCCAGTCCGACACCAATTTGGCCAACTATGAGACCGATTGAGGCAGCCCCGGGCCTGTAAACAATTCATGGGGAAGACTGTGAATACTTACAAGAATCAACCAGCGATGCTTGCGCCTTTCTGGAAGATCTGGTTCTCTGGACTGGGAATGATGGCAATATTGATTGAGTCCAACACTTGTATAAAGGCTTCCATTGTGATGTTATAGTGGTTTAGCTCCCCACGGAGAAAGGGTTGTCCATCTCCATAAGCAATCTGCGGCAGGGCTACTGGACGGAAATTGTCGACTCGCGACAACTCTCTGTCGTCGGCGTGATATGCATCAGTGTATGGCTGTCTGTCGTAAGGTTGCCATCGGTACCGCCAGCCATCGCCAATGTAAGTCTGATAAACGGGAGACAATTGTGTGAGCTAGCTGTCGTGACCATGACGAGTGAGTTGCGTGCGATTAGGAGTATATCTGTCTCTTGACGACCGGTACTGACGATCTGGATTCCGCTCAGTCCTATAATAGTGGCCGTCATTTTGGTCGAGGGACAGGCTGCCAGAATCGATTCCATCGGATGAGCGTGTACGAGTGTTTTTGCGGTGAGCGTTATCAGGACATCCTAGACTATGTGATGATGAGAGTCGACGGCCATTGCGACTATTACCATTCGTCAAGGGCAGTCTAGGCCCGCCAGAGATGCCAGTGTTGTTGTTGAGTCTCAGTAGGACTAACCTCTTGTTATTATCGCTATGGGATTAATACGCGATGCCATTGGCTTGGCCCTTGGAGGCAATCAACTCAATATGGGAGTATTCCTTAGAAAGATTGTCGCTTTATATAAGATGAACTTGAGAATATTTGAATGCATACGCGCTACTACATCTAGATTGGTTTCAATTTATTTGACTGCATTCCATCTCTGCTATTCTGTATCAGACTGGCATTCTCGGTGCTAATCATAGCCTCAGGGAGAGCTGCGCATTTGATCATTGGAAAATGGAGCAGACGGAAGACGACGACCGGATCGGATTCCGCGAAACTCAACGATTGCCTATTTCGGAA
This sequence comes from Trichoderma sp. TW21990_1, assembly GCA_010015515.1. NCBI lineage: Eukaryota > Fungi > Ascomycota > Sordariomycetes > Hypocreales > Hypocreaceae > Trichoderma > Trichoderma sp. TW21990_1. The sequence goes on from ML974118.1 coordinate 1,483,647, forward strand.
ACCTTCGTGTTACGGCCTTGTAGCGCCCACATGGGTACTTAAGTCATCCAGCTACTTGTATGATATGGGGTGTGTTTCTCTCGATGCTATGCGTTGATAAATGTTTGTCTTTCTTCATCAAACTACATACAACGGCAAATTCGCATCTCAATGGCTCATGCCACGCTCAATGACGGCTTGGCGCAGCAATGTGGTCTCATCACCACTGGATTCATACGGTACAATACCATCAGCAGTATAGCGCCAAGAAATTGGTGTGATGCGATGCATCCCCGCCTTGTTGCTTGTAATGTCCCATGGTACAGAGACATTGCCAAATCCGACCACTATCTCATGGGGATCCATATCGAAGTATCGATGTAAGAGAATTAGCCCCAACGTGTTCTCGACACCATATTTGATGAAGATTTCGCCGATGGAAGAAGCAAGCGTAGGACGATTCCTGTAGATGCAGGTGCATTAGCAGCATCCACGATGAATGGGAGGCTGTCGTAGTGCTTATAAGAGTAAGGTAATGCGGTCAAAGTCGCCATTTCACTGTAATTGAGAACGAGATCTGTGGGTGGGCAGTCACCAAGGAAGTGCTTGCTGATACAGATTGGGTTCTCCGGAGAAGCAGTTAATATATTTGCGGTTCAACCAGGCTCCGCAGGGATTGTTGTCGACTGATCTGACTGAAAATGCGAGGGAACTTTATTGCCTCGAGCTTGCACAGCCTGTGATTCATGCCGTCTATAAGTGCGCATCTGTAGATTATTGGACGCAGATCGCTTGTTGACGATATTATTATTGACGATGAATGGAACCTAATCCTTATTGACTGGGAGCAAAGCGGTGCACCAGCAACCACACTCGCCCCTAAGGCAGACGGGACCTGAGACGTGGAAGAACAGAACACGAAGGAGAACCGATCGACGAAGCTAGTCTACACCGAATATACGGGCCCAGAACGTCAGAATATGCCTAAAGGCAGTGGACAGGAGAGCTTCAATGTTTGGAATGTCTTCCCAGAGTGGCAAGTGAGTTGCCCTAAAGTTCTTGAGTTGGCATAGGTGTTTGCGTTAGGGAGGACCATGTGGATGCTTCTGAGCCAGATAGCCAACAACTTTGACGAGGTTAAACACCCCGATGATGTTCAGATCACCTGGACAGGTAAGAACGACCTTCCATATCATTGGGTCAAAATCGTGGAAAATTGCATGAAGGTCGATCCAAACGATAGTCCATTATTAGAGAACTTGACAGAGTTCTAGGAAGGTGAAGTATATTCCTTCAAATAGCAATCCATATATCTCTTTCTCTGCTTTATAGAGTCTCCTAGGTATCATTAAGCCGATAGAAAATAATACACAACGCTTAGTTGTACCATTTTCATAAATGCTAGTTGTGCTTGCCGGCTCGGGTCGCTCATAGGTAAGCTCAGGGCGGGCCTTGTTGAGGAACCGTAACCCAGCTAGAGCGAGGCTGAGCCGTGGTTGAGTCAATAACGGTTTGGCTGTAGTTCAAGGTGTTATAAGACTGCGTCGGTCGCGCGCCGTCTTTTCCGCTGGAGAGCATTGTTTCGATTGTTTCCTTTTCCGCCGAACTGTACGTCCATTGCAATCGGCCGCTTGAGCTATGACCTTGGTCTGCAAACCCCGGTTAATCATATCATCAATCACCATGGATAGAGTAGCAGGCCTCTTCTAGCTTTGAGGCAGCGCGAAGGGCATGATTCTGCCGAGTGGCTACCTACATGACTCAATCTAGACCAAGTTGGTGTTCATGCCTTAGAAAAAAGGTCGTAATGCCAGGTTCAGGCCCACGAATCGGCAAAATCCAATTCTGGATAATTGTTAGGTCTGGTTTGGAAATATATGTGGCATTTCGACGACCACACTGTGCCAGCCATATTACGCTACAGAAGTGGAAAGTGAGTCTCTATTATAAAAGCCCGGATACTTGATTCCGTTACTACTGTACTGACACCTGGCACGGGAGGGTCTAAAATTGGCTATCTAGGGTCTTGTAAGCCGAAGAAGTTCCATCTGTAAATCTGTTGGAATGGCAAGAATCGAGGGGATGATCGTCGTCCTCTTGTACTTGTACGCCGGCCTCACACAGAAAACCGTTCCAGAAAGAGAGAATAGCAAGCGAAGCAATAAGGAAAAGCTCGTGTATCGGGCTGCCAGGGGCGATTTTGGCCATGGCAAGTTGGGGATGGTCTCTCTGATAATCGCCGCTACCAGTGCGCGGTTTAGCAGAGAGAGTCATGAGCAGGATCAAAATGGGAATGCCTAAGCAGCACCCGAAGTCCACCATACAGCACCCCAGCGACTGCATGGAGTCCAAGTGCCGCAACGAGATGTAGATGAATTTTTTATTTATTTATTTATAACTACTTTGCGCTTATGTAGATACCCAGTTCCTTGAGTGTCTTTTCCTGTCGCTGCTTTCTTCTATTATTCGTCGCTACCGTCTCTACTTTCTTCTATTTTTTTGTTACCATCTCTACTTTCTTCTAATATTTGTTGCCATCGCTATATTTTTCTAGTGTCTGCTATTAGCATTACAGCGTCCTTTATATCACGAAGACCCTGAGATTCGATTAAGACAACAACATGCGGCTAAGATTTACGGTCAAAACACATTTTGTTTGACACTAGGTATCTTGACGTCTTAGAAGACAAGGGAATAGTTATCTACTTGTAGTCATATCGTGCAAGACTTCCTTTATGCAAAGCGGGTTTATATTAAATGTAAATTCACACAAAGATTACTTAGACGCTTCTTTTAGTCTAACAAAAGTAATAGAGAGTCTTTAGCAACAATTTTTAAGCCGATATTGGGTCCGGCGATATCTCTGGACAAGATTCGAATATCCTCCAGGGCATTTCTAGTTGGCCTCTTCCAGTGAGTTTCCACCGCTAATGGCTCAGGATACGCACATCGCCAGAGTGTAAATAGGAGATACGTCATAAGGCGACGTGTACCGACGTGTACCGACAGCGTCAGCTTCATCACTTCAGTTCTCATCGTTCAATGGATTTCTAAAATATGAGAGGGAAACATGGCATATGAGGCTTAGCAACTGGCGGTGACGCGGCTGAAGACATGAAATCCACCAATTGCAAGTATAGAGCACGGATATAACGGTAAAGTCTTCATTGGAACCCCATCTGCACTGTATAGCGTCGAGCTGGTTGCCCGAAACGGACATGCCTAAATAATAAGCGCTGCCGCCATCATCTTCATTCTCTTTATTCCAACTTATTTTCTCCATGTCCGCTCATTGTTAGTCGACGTATCTGCTTCTTCTTTTAGTAATAATTTCTTGGCAATGGTAGTCGTGAGCACTGGTCATGGTGTATCGTGGCAAGCCGAGTGCTGCGTGTGAGCGCTGCCGGCATCGCCGATTGAGGGTGCGTATAATCATGCAAGAAACCCGAAAACAGCATGCATTTGAGGCGGTAGAGACATTTCGGGTTAATAATTGGGGTTTCTTGTCACTTGTTAACAGAACAGTTGAGTCACCGTCGCGAAACTTCCTCCGCTAACTGGCAAGGTTTATAGTGCGATTATAGAACGCCGTCATGCACTCCCTGCGTGCGAGCCGAGGTCAGCTGTGCTGGATACCGAAATTTGCTGGATCTGAACTTTAAGGATCAGAGCAAAGAAGTCATTCGCAATTACCAACCTCCAGCGCGAAAGAAGCGCCGTCTCTCGACCAGGATTGTAGAACCTCAGATATCGACTTCAAGTAGAGTACAGGTACCTAGAAGCTCAAACGATCCCGGAGCATTGTGGAGCGACACGACGGCTTTAGCATTCCCAGGCGCTGCTCTTGTGTATCCTTTGCAAGAAATTGCAAGGAGCTATCTATATGTTAATTACATGACTGGAGGCCCTCGTTGCGGCTATATGTCATATCTATTGCCTCTCATGAAGAGCCCACAAAACTCAGCAGTCAATGCAGCAATCAATGCCGTCGCATTAGCGGCGCTATCGAATATTCGACTCTCTCCCAAAACCATGCTAAAAGCGCAGCAAGAATACACTACGGCCTTGTCCAAAACCAATTCGGCTCTGAAGGATCCAACCATGTGCAAGACGGATAGTATATTAGCAGCAGTGGTTATGCTTGGCATATTCGAAGTAAGTTGTTGATCCTAATGCCAACGCCATGTCAACTAATTCTGAGGGGGGACAAAAAAAGGTCATGACATGTACTGACGGCTCGTTTATCGACCGTTGGGTAAACCACATGGAGGGTGCAGCAAGGTTGATAGAGGTCCGTGGTTCAGAGCAGCTTTCCCGTCAAGAGGGCCTGGAGTTATTCACTCAGTTACGTGGTCAAGTGGTAAGGTCCAATAAGAGCCATTGGCACTTAAAAGACATACTCACCGAAATGAATCTAGAGCCTCAGTCGAATTTACCAGGAACGATACAGCTCACCAGTGTTTACCAAACTAACCGAGGAAGTCAAAAGGGATCAGCATCCCAACGATCAAATCCTAGACCAGCTTTCTGTTGTGGTCAATAAATTGACAGACTTTTCCGCCAACGTGACGAACAGACACATCGTCGAGCCTGCGGAGATCATCCGTACCGCCTTGAAAATCGACGCGGAACTGGTGTCACTGATGATCAGCGTGCCGCCTTTGTGGAGATACGATGTAGTCAGCGTTCCAATGTTCGATGGAAAGCCCATCACCCAGGCAGTGTGGGGTGACAACTATCACATATATCATAGCGTTCCCGCAAGCAGCCTATGGAATAACTACCGTTCAGTCCGCATCATTATCCAGGAGCTTATTATCACTACTATCAAAGATTTGGAGAATTTCGCAAATGATGATGCCATTGGCTCTCCGCAACGTAGCAGTTTGGCAAGCCAGGCTCGACAAACAGCGCTTCAGTTGGTGGAAGATATCTGTGCCAGTGTGCCTTACAACTTGGGTATAGGAATAGAAGAACACTGTGAGAATTCTGCTTCAAAACACACGGACTCATCTGCTGGTCGCGGGGCAAACATGGGAGGCACTCTACCATCCATTCAAGCTACAGGGGCAGGCGGCCTCACTATCATGTGGCCTCTCTTGGTTGCTGCGAACTCGGGATTTGCATGCAACGATCTTCGCAAATGGATTGCAAACTGCCTCGATAAGATTGGCCATTCGATGGGCATCAATCAAGCGCTGGCCATGTCAAAATTAATACAGGATGGGGTTCGGTCACGGGCATTCCTATCGCCAGAGTACCGATCTCACCCCTACAAACTATAGAATACTGCACGCAAATACAAATTTAAATTACCAGTTTGGGATGAGTTATATCTCTTCCACTTTCGCCATGTGTCCAAGATTACGAGGCGACTTATATTTATACGTTCAAGGCAGACAACGCTATTCATGTTCTTAATTAGGAAACCAGCTCGATGCCATGAATAGCCACCCATTCATGTATTGCGGCCTTGTTTTGTTCGGAACTCGGCATCTGGAATATGACTCCATTTGAAATGCAGATTTATACTCGAGGGAGCCAGCGCACTGGTACCTTACCCGGCATTACGCAACCTAGTCATGCCTTTGAGCTGGGTCTTCGGCTAGAGTTTAAAGCATCATCACAAATAAGGTCCAACGAAACAGTTACTGCAATTGGAATAGCATAGCCGTGGGGTTATGACCAAGCCACTGCCTTTGTCAAATTTGGGCGCTCCCCTGACGAGATTAACCAGCAAAAACGACAGCAATCGTAATCTAACAGGTCTCTGCGGTAAGAGCATGAAATTATTAGCGTCGAATTGCATCCGTGAATGAGCGATGGGAAGGGCTGACGTGTGTGGTTTGTATCGCTTCGGTTGAGAAGAAGGACAATATAGGGGATCCTTCGTCTGTCTTGTATATGTAGTGTTGAGGAACTTACATAGATCTGGCATTTACCGTCCCAGTTGTTATTAAATCATTATAAATATATCCTCATCCCATCGCCCATCCCATCGCCCATCTCACCTTGATATTTTAACCATTCATCAAGCCATTACGTCTTGGCCTCACAGAAACAACTCGAACCACGAAAACAACGACACAGACAACAATCTTCATCATGCTACTTAGTCCACCAGGCTACATCTCCATCGTAGAACTCATTGTCTACATACCGGCTCTCGTTGCCGCCATCATTGTTACTTCGCGCCACGGTTTCCACAGGGCGTCGGGATGGATCTATACAGTCATCCTTTGTACTCTGCGGATCGCTGGTGCAGTCTGCCAGCTCCTCACGTACACTGATCACTCGGAAGGCCTTCTCCAAGCGACTCTCATAATTGACTCCATCGGTCTTTCTCCTCTCTTGCTCGCTACTTTGGGAGTACTCTCACGATTGTACGTACGCACCCCGGTTATCACGCTCTAGAATCTGGTTCTAACAACTAGCTAGCGCCGATTTTGTCAACACCAAAGGAGTCCAAATCTTCAGCATAAAACAGTTTCGCCTTGTTCAGCTCCTTATTACCCTTGGCTTAATTCTCAGCATTGTTGGTGGTACTGGGGGATCGACTGACAGCGACGGCAACCTCACGGTTTCCGGCACAAGCAAAGCGGGAATCATTCTCTACATTGTCGGCTTCGCTGGCATCACCTACTTTCTCGTTCTTTCATCTAGCTACAGGAGCGCAGCGCCTCGTCAAGAGCGCCGCAGTCTGATTTCTGTTGCCATCGCCTGGCCTTTAATTCTCGTTCGCCTAGTCTACTCTGTGCTTGCAGTATTCGTCAATAACCACACCTTCTCCGTCGTTGGCGGCAGTGTCGCCGTACGTGCTGGCATGGCTGTCGTTGAAGAGTTTCTAGTTGTCATTGATTACCTGATTCTAGGATTCATGTTGCACAAGCTAGAGCCTGAGCAGCAGGGCGAGCTGGCCCACAGAGCCTGGAAGAATAAGAAAAGCACAAGAAATAACAGGCGGCAATAGCAAACATTCGACTCTCTATCAAGACCATGCTAAACGCGCAGCAATATATATAGCTTCAGCAGCTTGGATATTGGCAATACTTGTAGCATTTTCGCTTTAGACCATAAGAACTCTTGTTTTGAATAGGAACCAAGTTACATTGGCGAGCCGCGATTCTTCGGGGGCGCGAGCATACGTTTCATAGAAGAATGCAGTTCATACAGGCAACATCTGAAGCTATAATCGATCCTTTCACCGCACTTCTGATTGGTGTACGTTGCCTATGCTATCAATTTAGTTAGCTAGAAATTTTTCATTGCAAACACATAACTTACTATTGGGGCTGGGGCTGGGGCGGCTTCGGAAGTTCTGTTGTATCATAAGCACCGCGTCCTGTCGGCAAGTTTGTAAACAACGATTTAATCATTTCAAAATAGTTGAAGATTTGTCTTGGGTGGCGATAGCGTCCTGAAACCCTGTTTAGATATGGCTGAGACAAAAAACATAGCCTGTGGAAAATCTCATATTTATATAATATCTTCTTGCTCGTATTCCAAGAGTTGCAACGCCACTAATTCTAGTACACATTGCCTTTATTACTAGCTACTCTTCTGTCAATGCAGAGTTTGTTTGACAGATGCGTAAATCAAGAATTTGGACTAGAGGCATCTGACTTTCTGGCGGGGCTATTGAACGACAATATAGAATGGCGTTTAACGCGGCCTTTAGGTACATATTCATGAGCAGCCACTCTGGGTAAGCTAGGGTGCCATTGTGGGTGACTTGGGTGACTTGGGTGACTTGGGTGGTTTTGGCTTCCATCAGCTATCAAAATCTCGCTAGTATATAGGGGCTAGCATCTAGATTATACCAAAAAAGATTTCCAAGTTTCTTTTGTCAAGTAAGAGTTAGGGCTCTAGATAGTATGAATGGAATGGAATGGAGATCGCGCGATCCTCGCGCCAATACTAATGCAGCGTAACGTTTGATCATCCCTCACTCAGTGGAGTATTGACATCATGGTAAGTGTAGGCAGCCGACGCTTTCACCAAGCTGTCCGGACTTCCTTCCTTGGATGCTGCACCTTGACCCTCAGATGCATCAACTGCTCAAACCGTGAGATTACACTACGCATTCTGTCACTGCGCAGTTGTAAGTCTCATAGGGAAATCACTTGGAGGGCAAGGGAGACCGGGTACCAAGGGGTAAGGCGTCCACTACCTCACTCTGTTACATAACTTAGGTCCGCGACACCGGTGCAATACAGGCTCATCAGTTGCTTCATATCATCATAATAGCGACCAGAATATTAAATGCCTAACTTAACATAGCCTTAAGGACCTCAACCCGCTCTAGAACACAATCGATTAATACCACCTTTCGCTGGTCTTAGTTCGACGCTTATCTTATAGTTGAACATATTGATAATATTATCTGTAAATCTACCGTTAAGAGCCTTAAATTATTTAAGTAAAGAGTGTATTTATTAAAATACCCAGCACCTTACTTTTCGCGACCACTTGTCCCGAAATATAATATGTTTCGCGAAAAAGTATACCTTTTCTAACTAAAAAGTTAGCAAGGGCTGTAACGAGAACGGTTAGATCTACTGCAGCTAGCATCCGCTCCGGTAAAATAGGGAGGAAAGAGAAGATATTATTTGCGATCTGTATATTATCAGAGATAGTCTTAACATGATCTAGTATAGGCTCCTAGCTTTCTTAGAGATATTTATTATATATAGGTAGAAGGTAAAGCCTTATTTATCATCATAAAGCCAGCGAGTTGACCAAAACAGCGCCCTGATTTACCACGAAGTAATTTATAACCCAAATGCGAAAATTGCAAAAGAACCACATTTACCCAATGACAACTTCTTGCATTATAAAGATTACTGTGCCCGACGCCCATCCGAATATCAAGGTATTACCATTTCTAAACATTACTCCAACTCAATGGGCATATCTGCAGAAGAAACCTTAAGACAGCAATCCCTTAGAAAAAAGAGAAGGCGCAGGACCATACATTATCTATAAAAGAGGTATTAAAACCTTAAAGCTGGTTTACTCCAGCTGTGCGGAATTGTTGATACTACCCCTTGCTAACATTGCGCGGATGATGACTTTTATTGAACTAGCGATTACAGCCTTACTGACCCCCCTACCCCGATTTTAAATACAAACCATATATTGACAGCGGAATAGTTACCACTAATCTTAGTTTTTGCTTTCCTTGAATCAAAAGTAATCTATTGTGGTTGACTTGTATCTTCACGCTTCGAAAGCCACAGCAAATACAGCGGCCGGTTTCCCCGAACGTGAATTGTGCTCCGTTTTTCTTTCGCTGGCAGATGTAACTTTTTTCCATATCTCAATTCATGAGTATCCTTTCCATCAAAAACACTACCTCCATCAAATGGGAATAGTGGCAATAAGTCTCCAGTTTTAATAGTGGTCGTTGTTGAGTTAGGCAGCATCCGTATAATAATAGAAGTATGATACTATTGATTATTAGGGAGGGAAATGCACCCAGTGTCAAGAACTTACTTCATGCTGTATTGGTTTTGTATAGTCATATAAGGCAGGGGTTTTGCACAAACCAACAAGTGATGATGGTGCGTGGTCCCACTGTAAATCTGGACTCGTTGATAGCCAGATATATATAGAAGACAAAGTGTTGATTTCTGTATTGTTTGGATCTGTCTCTTACATTTGCTCTTCGCTTCTGTTGTCCATGGTTTCATATAAAGGCAGGGTTTGAGTTTTGACTGCAGAGAGGGGAGCTCTGGCTGTAACTTTTACTTTCTGATAGCTGGCGGGGCCATAATTAGGATTACCCAACCGATTATACGGTTCGAATACTGCATTATGGCTATATGATTGAGCTGCGTCTTGTTCCAAGATCTGCAGGTGTTCTTCATTATTCGATAAGCTGTTATTGTTTTCATGGCCCTCGTTTGGAGATATGATATAATCGATGCGTGTGCGTCTGTTCCTTTCAGTGTCATTTCTTGACAAAACTTCTTCTTCATGAGATGAGGCTGGTCGTTTCTGTTGAACTGTGACTTCCGTTCCAACGAGCTCCGAGAACCCTATATACTCTCGGCAAGAGCGAAAAATAGCTTCCGCTGTCGAATTAGCCCCGGATGTCTGAGCCCAAGCCCGTACACCTTGTGCCTTAAATACGGCAACATATTTATTAAACAAAGTCGTCTGATAATAAGACTTTTTATTATCGCAGCTAGAAATATTAGTCGCAAGAGTTATAGATAGGGCCAGAACCTTACATTCTATCATCAATGCCCAAAAGCAAGGGACCAAAGCCAACCGTCTTTTCTTTGGGGGTTTTTTCGGTGAGTTCGTCGGAGCGTTTTTCGGAGGAAACTTGTTCGCAAAACCTTATGCGATTTCGCCCACCCAAAAGAAGTTGCTCCATGGCCGGTTCATGCTCCGATGGAATATCAAATCGTTGGAGAAACAGTTGAACGAGATAGCTAAAGAGACTTCGCGTTTGGAAAGTCTGCTGAAAAATACCAAAGGCTATAACCGAGGCAAATCTGTATTGGAAGGTGTGTATTTCCAGTTCAGACTTCTTTTCCATGACGTAGTTTTGAAGAAAAGATTTTATCGTTCTACTGTATTTTAATTGCAAGCTTCCTGCCGAATATCCCCAGAATTTGTCCGGACATTCAGTCCATAATGGAAATAATTCGGACAGCTTCTTGATCTCCTCTCCGGCTGTGTAATTCGGATAACGTGTCAAATCAAGTTTTCGTAATGTAGTCTTTTTTGAACTTTTGGCGGTGTCTGAATTTATGCGATCTTGTTCAATCGCAATGTTTTGAGTTGGTGCTGAGGATATAGACTCTAAGGCTGGCCCTGGATGTAATGCATTTGCTGTAACTGATGTATTCTCTCTTGCTGTAAAGTCCAGCGTCGATTCCGGATGTAATGCATTTTCTGTATCTGAGGTATCCTTGCTTATGGTAAAATCTGAGGTTGGTCCGAGTTTTGATGTATCCCCTAAGATTGTAGAGTGCGGGGTTGGTAGTGTTTCGCGCAAGACTCGGGTGTCTTGCAACGCTGTAGCACTTAAGCTTGTAATATATGTTAAAGCTGCGATCAATTCTGTTGACTTGATGTGTTGGAGTTCTGGTGGCAGCCTGTCTGTCCACGCGGAAATCCTAGCATTCACCGTTGGAAGCATCAAGCTCCAAAAATACTCAAAAACAAGTTCCTGCGGGAAACGTTGTAAGGAGGCCGCAATTTCCGCCAAGGTAGGAGAATCTTCAACACTGATATTAGACATTATATCAGCAGTGTAATAATTTGCGTAGGTGTCGAAAGTTGACAGGCGATTAGCCAGTTCATATACACGCACTCGTGTAGGCAGTAATGGTTATAAGTATGTATCTTTCCCATAAAATCTTCTTGATTATGTCGAAGATTTTATGGAGAAAACGCGGGATTTTATGGGGAAATTATCCCGTCGTGTGTCTTTCGCCGTAAGATCTTTTTTATTTATAAAGAAGATTTTATAGAGAAAACAGAGAAATTGTTCTATCAGGAACATTAGCTCATCAGGTTCGTATGTGCATGGGTATGCGACATAAGCCTGTTGGTTCGTTACCTGTGTGTATAAGTTTAAGTTTACGCGCCATCCCTCTGCTCATTCACCCCCTCTGCTCTTACACCATCCCTCTACTCTTGCATTATCCATTGTCTGCTCTGACCTGCCCTTCATCATCTAGTTAACGAGCAATGAATGACCGGGTTGCTGCGTCCGTTTGGGGCGCTTTGCTGTACTTTACTTTCTCACAGTCATGGCGACATACTCGGTTTGGCGATCGGCACCAGGCTACAAGCCTCTACTCGTCGTCTACGGGCGATGAAAGACCCTGGGTGCCGGCCTCAGACATACTGGAGGTCGAGTTTTGCGTGGCCGCGTAGGTACGCAAAGGTACTCTATGGCTGTCGTAGACTGGATATTCTTTCTCTTGACTCTTATCTCAACATTCCGCTCATACTCCAACAGCCAAGGCTCCTCTTGCTATTGCATACAAGCCTGGGCGAGTGGGGTCCTTAGCTATATCTTAGGGGCTTTTCTTTCCTTCTTTCTGTCTCTATGATACCAATTTCACTACTATATATGCCGCTGTTTTTATCGATAACATGTCCAATTTACATTCTCCACCAGCTGCCTCAATAGAATGTGATATATTTAAAGGTTCGATTAGCATTGTCTTTTTAATGTATTCAACTTACTCAGGAGACACCAATCAACTTCTTCGTCTTTGGGTCCTGAAAGATTCTTTCAAAGACAGAATGAACCGACTCAGCATGTATGTCATGGAAAATAACACTATCAAAGGGCTCTGGCAAAAGAGTCCCGCCCCTTCCTTGAATCAGTTGATGGCTAGCTTTAAGTTCCAGATCGACATCGTTGAGACGTCATGCTCGAGCTTCTTTCTCCACAGCAGTTTCCACATCATGATAAGTGACTGCATACTTATGGCCAGTGATTGTCTCTAGCTCGTTGAGGATTTCATTCTAAGTGGGAGAGGAGTCATGGAAGCGATAGGCGCGTCGATAGCCATTGTTCATAGTTGAGAATGGGTGCTTAAGAGTTTCCATTGTGTACGCAATGGAGTCTTTTGTTGAAAGTAGCGATTGCCGTCCTTCAGAGGTTCCGTAAATGTTTGCCGCGTAGTTTGTGGTGTCGATTCCAAAAGGCTTCTTGATGCTCCAATCTATAAGGCGTCCCAGTTGGATGTATGTCCAACCAAGATCTGGGGTGTCTGTGTCGCGACCACGCTTCTCTAAGTGTTCCATTGTGATAACCTTATCTCTATAATAACGTTGTGTCCAATTTGATCCCACACTCAGGTCTGCTCCCCATTCAATTGTGTAAAAGTGTCGTACTCCAGCCGTGATGGTCGAATCGATGATGATGGGCTGGTACTTAATGGCGTGATTTCCCAATGGCATCAAAACGCAATCAAATCCAACGATTGGCATGATGTCTTTGTATTGACCAGAGACTTGCTCTATGCCCTAATTGCGGAATGTGTCGAAAAGCCCCATTTCTCTTCAGTCTCTGGCGTAGATGCATCGTTGAAGAAGGCATGCGTTTAAACTCAGACTTTCGCGAGATTAATACCTAGCATAAAGCCTTACTGATGGTACCGGTAGGGCCAATGACAAGCGCAGCGTCGAGAGTCTCCTGAGAAGCCATGGGGAAATAAATAGGATAGACGGGTGTTTTGATCTGTCTTGGATGGGAAGGGGATTTAAGACCGAATGATTGTCTGAGAAAAGAGAACCATTTGGAATATAAGCAGGTGTATTTATACCTATGAAAATCTTATTAAATTAGTATGTTTAAACTTGGACTTAGTCGGGTCCAGCTTACATGTGAGTTGGTGAGAATACAATTTCCAAGCAGCCTAATCGGGACAAGTGATTGGTAATTAGAGACTCTGCTCTTGGGTTTTACAGGAGATAGATTACGCAATTCATCACCATAAACAGCAGTGGGTCTTAGTTTGCGGCCCGGAGCTACCATTAGCCGAACTCTTTCAACCCCTTGAGTGTTTGTTCTCATGAAGTTATCAATGCTTGTCTCTATCCAATCAACAATGCCAGCCTCGAGATGGGATAAACTATGTTGTACGCTCTCATTCGTCTTTTATACACATTGTTGAGCCCATTGGCGCTATACCTGTCAGGACTATGGGATCGCCTTCTTCACTCTCAGCCGTAAACATCAATGCGCCAGAGACTGCAGACGTCAAGGGACTCACGGTCCCAGAGATTGATAAATCCGAGGCAGATACCCTTGACATTGAAGAATTCCCCGATGCTACCGAAGACCAAATCAATAAAGCCAAGCGAGACTTCATCGAATCACTGGATGTAAATGCAATCTGTGCTCTAGCATCTGGACACAACAATGGTAAACGTTGCAGAATTGTGAAAAAGGATAGTGGTAGTTTCAATGTTTGCTTCTTTATTGAGTTTGATCAAGATGAGACCCAGTGGACTGTCAGAATCCCAATTGAAACTGCTCTGGACAATGCTTGGGAGAAGTTGGTAAGCGAGGTGGCTACTATACAGTAAGTCCGACCTATCTGGTGCCTATGGCTACTGCTTATCAAGATTTAGATACCTCGAGCACAATACCAAGATCCCGGTTCCCCACGTTATTGCTTATGGGCGCGACGCAAAATTGACCGAAGGTGGCTTGGGAACGCAGATGTATCTCATCACGGACTTCATTCCCGGCGAGCCACTAAATAGGAAGCTTCTAATAGAGGCCGAAGTGGAGCATCGACTAAATTTCTACTCTCAGCTCATCGACATCTTAGTTGAGCTCAGAAGACTTGAGTTCTCTTCAATAGGCTCCTTTATTCCAGGCGCTACTGGCAGCCAGGATCCAACCATTGGTCCCGTAATCTCTATGTCTGCTACAACGCTTCGACTACCGCCTCTACCAGTCTTTACTTCGGCTAGAGAATACATCAAGCATCAATTCAGCCTTGTATCAGCTTTTTTCTTGCCGCCAGTAGCCGACCACACAATTGATGATATCCGAGCTGAGGTCTTCGCGCTAAACGGTATAGATGACCTTTTTAACCAAATCATTGATCCAGAGCAAGACCGTGGTCCTTTTGTGCTGAGCCATTTGGATCTGCGAAGCTGTAACATTATTACGGACAAGAGTCTCCGTATTCAGGGCGTGATTGATTGGGAATTTACCAGTACCATTCCATTACAATTCTTCACCCCGCCGTCTTGGATCACTGGACACGATTCAGTCGAGACGAATAAGCAGATGCATGTCGAGTTTCAAGGCGTTCTTAACGAGAAGAGCAAGGCCAATAGACATTGCGAGCAGCTCAGAAGCGAATGGTATGACAAAGTGAATAATGGCACATCGAAAATCAACAACCAAACGGACATAGCGTTTAGTCTTGCTCATGTACTGCGCCGCCCTACCGACGCCACGGACATTTTTTGCGACTTTTTTGCTCAGCTGGACGCCGACAAGGATCTTGACGACATCATATCCGAGTTCTTCGACTATCACCCAGCGCTGGCGTTGGAGGTGCAACTCCGGGCAGAACAGTGTGAACGCTATACCCAGTACTTGAAGAAGCATGGGCTGTATGAAACCGAGGTGGACAAGTTGCTCGCTCAATCCAAGGCTTTGAAAGAAAAATGGGGTTGGTCATAGGACTAACACTACATTTCACAGATTGAGCTGCGCATTTTCCAGCTCCCTCTCTTTTGCCTGCAGCTCATGAATCTTATCCCACAGACGTCCGATGCTCTGCTTCTAAGGAGAGTCTATGCCTGTGGTAAACTAGTTTGACCTTGTTGTTTTCGTCCCCTGGACGTAGTTGAGATCAAAACGTATCGAACTGAGGGTCAACGATGGGTTTTGTATCAAACACGGTATTTTTAGAGTCCAGAACTGGCGACAAGGATGACTCTTTGTCCAAGATTTAATTTCGTATTCCTCAACCCCAATCCAAGAGAGATGCGAGAAAGAGGGCTATACCTTTGTTATTATTTCGTCGATGCAGGCAACTTCGGCCAAATTACACGGCCTGGCACAGGACAAGCTCCAATGGGGAGCATCCAAACGCGATCATGGATACTCGCACTGTATCTCATCCAGGGAGCTGCTCTGTGAAAATTCTGGGGCATACTGAGTACTACCTAACAACGACCGAATGGCCATAGGATGTGGTTTGGGATATCTACAAAAGGCACATGTGATTCTGCGTTGGGAACGCTTGTGCTATAACACGTCCAAAGGTGCGATATAAAAAATACCGGCGCATCCATGAAGCAATTGCAAGATGCATTGCGCCCTGGATCCATGCATCGCACAAATTAACGGTGACTGCAAGCAAAACTCCCATAATGCTAAGGAAACAGAAGCTGGAAATGTGGGCAAATGGTTGATCAGACAGTGCCATTTACACCATCGTGCACTCTCGATTGAGTCAGCAGCAGTACTTTACTTATCGTGATGCCCCGCCAAAATTTGCATCGCGGGGCACAGATTTCTTAGCAAATCTCCAGCATCCCCAGACAAAAGCCCACGTGCTGGATGAAATTCTTGTGCGCAACCGCCTGGATTGTGCGCAAGAGCTTGTGCCGTCAAGATGGACGCGGGATTCCGTCTCCAGCTGGAGGCGATTGTTGCTGGTGAGTCTCTCGTCGGTCTTGTGCTGCAAGTTGAATCGCGTGCTGACGAAAAATGCACAAGACCTGGTCGAAGCCTGGCACATTCATCGCACGACGATCATCCTGGGCTCTCTCTTTCTGCTTGCTGGTCTGCGCATATTCCTTCATACGACAGAGAAACGAGAGCCTCTAGCTGCGCTTCCAAAGATTTACAACCAGGACCAGCCCAAAACAAGCGAGAAGCCCATTGTCAAGGCGCAACCCGTCGTCGAGACTGAGAAAAAGCCAGCTGGTCCTCGACGTATAAAGGGAGGCCTGACAAGAAAATCTTCGCAAGAGGGAAAGACGGAGACGGCCGATCACACGGACAGGCCTGCAAAGGTGCTGGTTTTCTTCTCTTCTGTTACTACAAAGACTGAAAAGATTGCCCACGATTATATCAAGACGCTGGAAATATTCCTTGACCAGAAAGCAAAGGAAGCAGCCGGCAAGTTTCTGACGCCAGAGCTACTCGATTTGGCAGAGATTGATTTCGAGGACTATTTTGTCAGCCCTCCCAAGTCTGCCGAAGGCGCTGCATACTTCTACCTGTTCCTCATCCCCAGCTACAATATTGATACTATCAACGATACCTTTTTGCAGCATCTTCAAGAAACTCATCACGACTTCAGAATTGATACCGCTCCGCTGTCCCCCTTGATTGGGTATTCGGTATTCGGTTTCGGAGATAGGGAGGGATGGCCAAATGAAGATGAGGGATTCTGTTTCCAAGCCAAAGATGTCGACAAATGGATGTCCAAGTTAACTAGCCGAAAACGAGCCTACCCCGTAGGAATGGGCGACATGAAGAGCGACCACGCGGAAAGATTTACTGAATGGACTTCGGGAGTCCAAGAGGTCATTGCTCAGGCTGCCCAAACTGGATTCCTCGGCGAAGGAGTGCCTGGCAGTGGTGATGCGGTAGAAAGCGACGACGACGAGGCCGAAGCTGACGATGGCGAAGTCGTTTTTGACGACGAGGAACCTAGTGACGGTAGAAAATCTGACGACTCCCGACCATTGGATGATGTCGAAGATCTTGGCAAAATGATTCGTCCCAATAAAGATGGAAACGAAGGCACCCGGAAGGCACCCCTGGCTGTGGACTTTACGACATATACTTCCGCCAACAAGAGAAAGGCTCAGGCGCCAATCATCAAGGAAATGGTGGCTAAGAACTCGCCCACTTATACCGCCCTCACCAAGCAAGGATACTCCATTGTAGGCTCCCATTCTGGCGTCAAGATCTGTCGCTGGACCAAGTCTGCTCTGCGTGGGCGAGGCAGCTGCTACAAATACTCTCTTTACGGCATCAACTCTCACCAGTGTATGGAAACCACCCCATCGCTGTCATGCTCCAATAAGTGTGTCTTCTGCTGGCGTCACGGAACGAACCCCGTCGGCACAACATGGCGATGGGTCGTTGACCCTCCCGAGATGATTTTCGACGGCGTCAAGGAGAACCACTACAAAAAGATCAAAATGATGCGCGGCGTGCCGGGCGTCCGAGCGGAGCGATATTCCGAGGCCCTGAGAATCCGGCACTGCGCTCTGTCCCTGGTTGGAGAGCCCATTTTCTATCCTTACATCAACGAATTCCTCGCCCTGTTGCACAATGAGCGGATTTCGTCTTTCTTGGTCTGCAACGCGCAACACCCCGACCAGCTCGCCGCTCTCAAGGCCGTGACACAGCTCTACGTGTCCATTGACGCCTCCAACAAAGACTCGCTACGAAAGATTGACCGGCCGCTGCACCGAGATTTCTGGGAGCGGTTCCTCCGCTGCCTAGACATCCTGCGCGAGAAGCGTTTCCGCCATCGCACAGTCTACCGCCTCACCCTCGTCAAGGGCTTCAATGTGGAAGACGAAGTCGAGGGCTACGCTCAGCTCATCGAGCGCGGGCTGCCGTGCTTCGTCGAAGTCAAGGGCGTGACGTACTGTGGCACGTCAACATCCTCCAACGCTGGCCTCAGCATGTCCAACGTGCCGTTCTACTGGGAAGTCTGCGAGTTTGTGAAGGCGTTGGACAAGCGGCTCCAGGAAAAGGGCCTCGGGTACGGCATTGCGGCCGAGCACGCGCACAGCTGCTGCGTGTTGCTGGCGAGCAACCGTTTCAACGTCGATGGTAAGTGGCATACGCATATCGATTACCAAAAGTTCTTTGAGCTTCTTGAGGAGAGGGGTCCTGATGGCGATTGGACGCCTGAGGATTACATGGGGCCGCCGACTCCTGAGTGGGCGCTGTGGGGGAATGGAGGGTTCGATCCTCGGGACGAGCGGGTGGACAGGAAGGGCCGCAAGATGGAGGCCATTGTTGCGCGTGAGGCGCCAGAGTAAGATTGCTTAACGGTCCAAAAATGTATAAATAAGATAAAAGCATAATTCATAGTGTTGTCAACCAAAAGACCAATCGATGGAATGACGTGCTCTGTCAGCATCACGGAGACCAAAAGACAAGCCATTAGAATTTCATATTGGATTATGGAAACGCTACCCGCATTGCCCTTCCCAAAGACCTCCCATGGCTGTATCATTTGACCGCGTACAACTAACTGTTTACACAAATGCCCCCCAGATGTTTTGAATCCCGGAGCGAGAAGAAAGAGCCCGTAAAGAAAGAGGGTCAGGATTGTATGGTACACTAAAGCGATCTTGCGTTTCCCCCCTCATGTTTTCTAGGTAAAGGTGGATGGAGATATATAACGAAAGAGGAGGGATCCGGAGCTTCGATTCAAAGGGATTGTTTTTTTTTTTTTTCTTGTCAGTTTTTTTCTTGGTTTGGGTTTGGATTTATCCTCTCTCCCTTATCATCAGCTCTTGCCAAAGTTCAAACCTTTCAATATTCGTCGTGGAAGGAAAGTCGATGAATTGACTTTTCCCTTCTTGTCATCAATTTTTGTCAGAAGCTGAATGGAGTGGAGAGGAACATCCTGCTATTTCACTGGTTCTTGGAGCGTCAACTTAGTCGAGACCAACGCTGGGGATGTCGGCCAGGTTGATGCCTGCGGATGAGGGACGAGTGCGAATGGTGATGTCGCCGTCGTATGCGATCATGTCGGCCAGGATGTCTAATATGGGCTGTGGGGGGCAAATCGTCAGCTGCAAATCCAGTCGATGCGGTGCATATGACATGACAAAATCTACCTTGGGAACGGTGCTGTCGTAGATCTTGATAAGGTCGCCAGGAGCAGGGTAAACCTTGAGGCCCTTGTAGAAAGCGAGCGCAGAATCGATCATCTTAGTAGCTGTATTGGTAGAGAGGTAGAGTCAGCCTTTGTGATTTTTTGTGTGCCTAGATGGGAGCATGGAGGGGTTCGTTTCGTACGATCCTGGCTCAGCATCTCGCCCGTCATGACCTGCTCGTTGAAGAAAGCTTCTCGCTCCTCCACGCCAACCGGGAAGCCCTCCTCCTTGGCCTCGTCCACCTTGGCCTTGATGAGGCTGCGCAGTCGCTGTGTCGAGGCCTCTGCCTCTTCCTTCTCGGCCCGAACCTGCTTGCGCTCGTTTCTTCTCAAGTTGCGGCGGAATTCGGAGTCTCTCCGTCGCTTGTAGTCAAAGTACACGGCGTACGCTGTTGCAAAGGGAAGAAAAAAAGAAGAAAAACCAGTTAGCAAAACCAAAAGACTGCCGGGGAAATGCGGCGCAGGTCATTGGAGCGGCGACGAACCAACGAGGCCTGTCGCAACGGTTGCGACTGATGCCGTCACCACGGTGCTTGTGTTGACCATTTTTCGGCGAATGGAGGGGAGCTTTTGGGCGAGGTTTCTAAGCTGCAGCTGCAGGTGAGAAAATAAAAAGACGGCGAGCTCCGGGGGATTCGGCCTGTGAGGCTGCTACTGAGAAGAGGCCCTGGCGTGTAGTAGCAGTGAATTGAGCCGTGTGGGAAGATGTCGTCGTAGGTTTTAGTTTTTTTTTTTTTTTCTGCCTTTGGAAAAGATATCACAAGGAATATGGAGTCCAACGGCGATACCTGCTAGTAGCTCGGAACATCGATTGAGCGCTGGAGGCGACCGGCACATTGTCGGGTAAATGGAGCGTCTGCAGCATGCTCCCTCCGCTTGGTACTTGTGGCTTCGTACCCCATACATTGGCTGTATCGAGTTCCATCTGCCACGCAACAGCTATCCTATCACATCTCTTCACTTCAGCCCGCAGCTGCTGGATGCTCTGTGCAGTAACTGTTGTGCGTAACACGACTGCGGGATTGAGCGATACCTGTGGATGTATTCGAATTTGCATAGACAGCTGTCGTTTCTTTCTCCTATGCTAAACTGAACTAATCGATATCCCCGTCATTCATTCAATGAGCAGGCAACATGTCTGAGGAACGCAGCAAGATAACCTTGTCCCTTCGAAGCGGAAAGCGACGAAAAGCCCGTCCTGTCATCAGCGCTCCGCGACAGATTTCCGCGCCAATCCCTCAAGATGATTCTTCGGGAGGAGCAGCTGCTGCTCCTGGGATGCTTCCCATACCTGAGGCGCCTCGCCCCCGACCCGTAGGAGCTGGTGGAAAGGTGAGATGTCGATGCCGTTAGGTGGAAGTCTCTTGGCTAATCTTGGATTTTGCAGACATCGGATCTGGTCAAGCGACGCTTTTCCTCACGGTTCAACAACTTGCCTCCCGAATTCGACGCGGCCGCCCCGCCTGTTCCAAGTCTGCCTCCTCTCGAGCGGTACAACACCGACTATCAGCCCCCTCCGCCGTCTCGGGCAGGTCCAGGAGCCGCTCCCGTTGTTGATCTCAAGGCGCTGCGAGACCCAAATCTTATCCCCGACCAATACGTAGCATCAGTGCTGAGTGAGGCGAGTGAGGACCAAATCCAGGAATATACAGAGTCACTGCAAGGCATAAAGACGCGCGCCGCGGCAGACTTGCAGCAGAATCTGCTACAAAATCGAACACAATTTATTAAAATCAGCAAAGAGGCGGAGAAGCTAAAGGGCGAGATGAGAGCGCTCCGCAACCTCATGTCTGAACTCAAGGCAAACACGACGGCCCTTAGACAAGCCTCGGGAAGAAACGAAGTGGACTCGTCTATAGGGGGGGCCGTCACCATGAGCAAACGTGACAAGCGCAGCTCTGTTGCAGACCGAAGCGTTCTCTGGACCTCGCAGATGCAATCCCTTTACAAGACGGTTGAGGGTTCGCAAAAGTTTCTACCAAACGCGATTGGGCGCCATGTGGTTCTCAATGCCGGACCCTGGATCGAACTAGACAATGCAACATACAAGAGCAGAAGGGCCATGCAAATCTTTCTGCTGAATGACCACCTCCTTATCGCCTCTCGAAAGAAACGCAAGGTCGACGCGCCCAACGCAGATAGCCGGGGGCCCATGGTGAAGCTCGTTGCGGACCGATGTTGGCCCCTGCTCGACATCGAGGTCATCGAAATGCCTGGGACGGGCGACTCCATTGGCGGCCGTACGAAGCTGGCCGACGCCATCATGGTTCGTGGCGGCGGCCAGGAGACGTTCATCTACCGCACGGAAAAGCCAGAAGCGAGCGAGAAGAAGGCACTGATGATGAATGTGCGCAAGGCAGTGGAAGAGCTACGCAAAGGGTTGCAGTCTGAGATGGAGGCCAATAACAAGGCCCGAGAGACGATCAACTACTTTGCATCAAGAGACCCGGGACTGCTCCAAAAGACGGAGTTGCTAGAGACGCTATCTGATATCAAAGACATGCTTATCGAGGTGGACGGCAAGCAGCAGAATCTCCGATGGGTCGAAGGACAAATGGACGAGCTTGACATTGACATTGCTCTCCAGGGATTCGAGCCCGCAGTGGCACGTGTGGAAAAGCTCAAGGGATTGGCACGAGGTCTCAAGGGCAATACAGTGGCTCAAGACTTCATCAACTTTGAGGTTGAAAAGAGATGCGCCAAGCTTGCGACGATTATTATCCACGGGATGGAGACGACGCATCACCAACAGGGCAAGACGAAGCGAAACCTCAGCTGGTTGGCGAGACTAGGCTATGAAGACCGGGCCAGAGAGGCGTATCTCGCAGCTCGAGCTGACACGATTCACAAAAGAGCCAGGTCTGTTCCCTTTCTTCTCTCGATATTATTACACTCTGCGTTACATGGGCTAACATTTTTGTGAGCAGACAATGTCTCTTCCAGGGTGACTTGCACCTGTACATTTGGCAGCTCTCCTTTGTGTACTTTACCCTCATCCACAACACGGTTCAGTGCTTTCAAAGCTGCTTCCCCCCACCCATGATGAGCACGTGCGTCAAGTGGGCAAAGGAGCAGGTGGAGGCATTCAACGTGATTCTTGCCAGGCAGCTGGCCAGCACGGAGCGCGGCGGGCAAGTCTGGACGCAGTGCATGGATCAGGCAAAAGAGCATGCGAAGAAGCTGTCCGACGTAGGCCTCGATTTCACGAGCTTGGTTGGCAAAGGCGTGGGCGGGCCATCAACCGGTATGGGGGCTGAGACCTCGGACCTTGTTGGACTAGGACTGGCCTGAAGAATAAATTGATGGGTAATGGAGAGCTGGTGTCAGCGGAGAACGGGCGTCAACCTTGGGTCGAGTTGAGAAGTTAATGGAGTATGTCGGTGGAAGAAGAATGCTAGGACGAGACAAGAGGAGGCAGCACGACGATATTTACTATTCCCTAGAATGCAGCAGGGCTTTACTAAGCATGGCTATGAGATATAAGGCTCCTACCATGTTGTTTGACTACCTAGATACGCGCATAGAGGCTACAGAGCCGGGCATCGGAGCTGAGCTGCGCTGCCCCCTATACATGCATGTAAGTGAGATTTCGGACTCAGCCGCATCAGGGTTGCCGCATAGGGCAATCGGCCAGCACTACAACATTAATACTACTAAGATATATATATATATAATTCAGTCAGCAGGAAGACATTTGAAGCTTCCGGATCTCAGTAATTGGTAGCATTGTCACGTCTATGTTTGTGTCGCATGAAGACGGTCTGATGGTGCCGATGCTTTGACCAGTTCTGGGATAAGCTTGGCGGGGCAGCTCCGGAGCTGCGGTCCAATGGCTTGGCGCCAAAGGGGAGCTTTTAATTTCGTTTCCCCTAGATACCAAGGTACTAATATACTGTAGCAATGGGCTGTGACACGGGAAAGACGAGTCTGTGTGCAAAGGAGAGAAGGGGGGATCGGTTTGAGGCATTCCAGGTATTTTTCGGCCCAATTTAGCAGTGTTGTGTACATGTATGGCAGGTAGATTAAGCTGCTATTAGTATACAGAGCAATGAAGAACATCTCTTTGATAGCTGGATGAATGAGGAGAACCCCTCATCAAATGGATTGATAGGCGCTTGGTACCTCGAGCATCAATCAGCACGCACAAAACACGTCCTGGTCCAGCAATTCCGAGACGAGACGCGAACGCTTGGACGGCGCAATGACGCTCGCCAGCGCGGAATTACAAAGAAGAAGAAGAAGCTGCTGTTCCGTTGATGCTGCTTTCATCCGAACTACATTCAAGCAGCATTCAAAGCTGTGTACAGTAGCTTCCAGCACAATATTGAATGGGAATAAACCTTGCCCCGTTATCGTCAATGCTTGATTTGAAACCCCCTCCCCTTGTAGCCTTTCGCAATCTCCTCACTTCATATTGACATTGACCAATATTGAAGCAGCCTCACTGGCTGATCACGACCGCTGTGTCGCGCCCCTCGCTATAGAGCCGCCTCCTTTAGCGCATCTGCCCCACTGCAACCGCTATATTTGCACAGCTGACGGCTGCTGTCGTGCTGCTCCAGTGCTTGTATTGCTTGTTGCCCTCAGAACCTGGAACCTCGACAGATCAATATACCCGAAGCGTGACCGCAACGTCATTCAAACCATCAGCCTTCTCCCCTCCTAACTTCACCTCAGATCCCCCCCCTCCTCCTCGCCTTCTGCCTCGCCTCCTAGCCGGCAAAAGCATCGCCAATCGACTCGCCTCGGCCGCAGCTGCGCACTTCGCCATGGACACAAATATGGAAGACGTCGGGAGGGTACCAGCCGACGTGTCGCCAGTGCAGACGGAGCCCGCGAGCAGATCCACGCTGGAACAGTGGATTGAGAATCTGATGAACTGCAAACAGCTGTCCGAGGCCGACGTCCAGAGGCTGTGCGACATGGTGAGCATCCCGATGCTGAAGCGTTGCGAGAGACGCTTTTTTTTTTTTTTTCTCTCGACGGCTCGGACCGGGGCTGTGGCCCCTTCGGTGCCGCCTCGTGACGCCGTCTTTGTTGGGCGCCAGTGAAGCTGACTTTTTGGCTGTCGTATAGGGTCGAGAGGTTGTTCAGGAGGAGTCAAACGTCCAGCCAGTGGTAGGTTTGGCCCTCGAGCGATGTGGTGCCCGGATGCGTCCGGCCCCCCCTGATGGAGGAGAAATGCTGATGCTGAGCGTCTTTGCAGAAATGCCCTGTCACCGTCTGTGGCGACATCCACGGCCAATTCCACGACCTGATGGAGCTGTTCAAGATTGGCGGCCCCAGTCCCGACACCAACTATCTCTTCATGGGTACGACAGACAGACGCGATCTGAATCTCCTAGTCCCTCCGCCCCTCTCTCCTGGAGCTCCGTTGCTGACGACAAATGTAAACTTGCTGCAGGTGACTACGTCGACAGAGGCTACTACTCGGTCGAGACCGTGTCGCTGCTCGTCGCCCTCAAGATCCGCTACCCCCAACGCATCACCATCCTGCGAGGCAACCACGAGTCGCGCCAGATCACACAAGTCTACGGCTTCTACGACGAGTGCCTGCGCAAATACGGCAACGCCAACGTGTGGAAGATTTTCACCGACTTCTTCGACTACCTCCCCCTGACCGCTCTGATTGAAAACCAGATCTTCTGCCTCCACGGCGGCCTGTCCCCCAGCATCGACACACTAGATAACATCAGAGCCCTCGATCGTGTCCAGGAAGTCCCCCACGAAGGTCCCATGTGCGATCTCCTATGGTCTGACCCAGACGACCGCTGCGGCTGGGGCATCTCTCCCCGTGGTGCGGGGTACACGTTTGGCCAGGACATTTCAGAGGCTTTCAATCACAACAACGGCTTGACGCTGGTGGCACGAGCGCATCAGCTTGTCATGGAGGGATACAACTGGTCGCAGGACCGGAACGTGGTTACCATCTTTTCAGGTGAGTCTTTTTTTTTTTTTTGGGTCCCCTCTTCTTTTCTTTGGGGATTATATCTGTCTCCCTGGCTTGCCAATGGCACGTCTTTGCTGTCCGCGTGCCACCTACCCTTTTTCAGCCGCCTGCATCACTTAACTTATTGCTTGAGCTTTTTTCTGACAATGCCGCTACCCGACAGCTCCTAATTACTGCTACCGATGTGGTAACCAAGCTGCCATAATGGAAATTGACGAGCATCTGAAATACACCTTGTAAGTACAGCATGCAATTCCGTCCCCAAGCCGCGGCCACAAGTGCTAACCCACTGCAGCTTGCAATTCGATCCGTGCCCGAGAGCCGGGGAGCCAATGGTCTCTAGACGTAAGTTTAACAATTCCCACCCAAATGCGCGAATCGCACTCCTGACTTTTTTTCTCTTCTTCCCTTGCAGGAACTCCCGACTACTTCCTCTAATCTAGCACCGACGTTCTTCATTCAACCGAGTTATTGCTGTAAAGGGCATTTTGCAAGAGGGTTTATAGCTGTTAGAGCCCAAGGAGCCGGGCATCTAAAAAAAAATAATGTACGATTAATCCTACTACCGGTCTACAGGCCCACGCCACCCAGCCGTGACAAGTCTCAATGTGAACACGAGTTGCCCGAGTGCCGCCGCTTCTCAATGGGATCAAGCTTTACTACAAGGGATGGCGATGTTGTGGTATTTATGAAGTCGGCATGTGCGTGTGCATCGCCGCGGTCGGAAATAGTGTTGTGATGGGGAAAGGGGTATAGGTTGCGAGTTTTGTTTTTTTTTGCGATTTCATTACTTTCCCCTGGTTTTTAATGCGTGGCTTGAATGCATTCATCAGATGGCAAAACTACTAACTGGTAGAATAGGTGATGTGACTCGTTTTCCATTAATCAAATGCAAGTACGCTTGTTTCTATATGGAGAGAAGATTCTTTCAAACTTTGCCCTACATATACAAAGGAGATTTCCTTTCCTAAGATTCCATGACTCGTATGATACGATATCCTGTCTACCACCCAACGCCATGTGATGCCCTTTGTCTAAAATACCCCGAGCACGCTGACCTATATACAGAACTTCAGGTGCCTCCGTACTGCGATTAGTTTACTTGTCGTCCTCTTTTCTTCTCTTCCCCTTTCATCATTTACCCGCCTCAAGCTTGGTTTCGAGCTGCGTGTCCCAGGTGGAATCGTGCATGGTCTGCGCAGAAGCGCTCGCGGGGAGCTCTTCATCAAACACCCGGCCATCCGAGCCGGGAACGCCGTTGACGTAGTGGCCGGGGGAGTTGCTTCCATTGGGAATGTGGAAGCGCTTGTCGAAGCGAGACAGCGCGTACGTGAAGATGACGATGAGCTCGATGGCGTAGTTGAAGCAGTAGAAACAGGCCTTGTGATGGAACCACCTGGGCTGGGTGACTGGGACGCGATAGTAGACCACTCCGGCGCGGAAGCTGGCGCCGAGCGTCAGCAAGCAGGCGCTGAAGATGATGAGGAAGAGCTTGTAGCGCATGCTTCCGGCGCCAAACTTCTCGATGCGCCGGCGGCGGGGGAGGACGAAGCAGAGGCCGACGACGGGCAGCGGCAGGAAGGCCAGGAAGGCGAAGTATGTGACGGCGAAGACCTGGACGTCGTGGACCTTGTCGATGGCGGCCTGGTCGAGCGTGTAGAGGCCGTAGACGACGGAGATGATGAGCATGAAGAGGCAGGCGACGACGGTGGCGTAGATTGTGCGGAAGAAGATGCGGACGGGCGTGCTCCAGCCGAGATGCGGGTGGTAGGCCCTGAGGATGCGCAGGACGAGGATCAGGTTGACGACGAAGATGAGGAGGACTCCGGCGCTGGCGAGGATCTGGGCGGCGATGCCGATGCGGCCGTTGTGCGGGTAGCAGGCCCAGACGATGCGCATGACGTTTGCGGCGATTCGCGCCATGGAGAAGCCGAAGAAGAGGCCGGACAGGACGAACTTATGGCCGCGGCGCCGGTTGCGCAGGAAGATTGTCATGTTGAGGGCGGCGGAGCAGATGAAGAGGGCGAGGATGACGGCGGAGATGGGGATGTCGACGCTGCGGGTTGGGAGGCCGCCGAGGCCTGCGTATTTGGAGGGGTAGGGGGGGCTCTGTGAGGTTTTTGATTAGTTTTGCTGGTGATGGTTTTGATTTTGTTGTTGTTTTGTTTTGTTATCAGGGGGGAGGATGAGGATTGTGGTGATGGTGTTGAAGAGGGATGGATGGATGGCACATACTAGATGAGGCGGCATTTCGCCGCTGGAGCCGTTGGATGCCATCTTTTCAGATTGAGATTTTTTGATGTTTTTTATTTGTTTTTTGATGAAATGGATTTTTTTAGAGGTGAATGTTGAGGGTGTTGTTGGATTCGGACGCGGTATAAGTGTGGTTGATGTGAGCAGATGCGTATAAGTCGTCGTGCCAGGTCACACCACCAAACACCAAAACACGCCAGATAAAAGAGCACAGCGCCCCGATGAATCGATTTATCTCGTTTTGCGGTAAGCCAATAAAGTCGAATTCCAAATATGGTCGAGAGAGCGAAGAGATGAATAATTATATCGGATTCGCAGTATCGAGAAAGCAAAGGGTGGTGCTGGATGAGTGACTGACTAATATAGAGATGAAGAGCAAAGATGGAACAAAATACTGCCTCCACGAGTGTATTAATACTAACTACCTAGGTACTCAGGTATAACAAACAAACTGATCGAAAGCGCGCGCCTCCGTCATTGTACGTCAGCTGTTCTGATGATCCCTCCCGCAGCTTCAGCTGGGCCGCTCGCGCAAAATCGCTGCGTCAATGACACCGACGACGTGAAATCGTTGCAAGGGCTAGACCGGTGAAGGTGATGATCGGGGCTCGCACTTTGAGCAAGATCCGGGGCAAAGATGGCTAGTTAGCACCCGGTAGTACCAGCAAAAGCGGGAGGTACGTACGGTAGCATTACACAAAACGTCCCCGGTCCGTTTATTTGTGCCTGGTTCCTTTTTTTTTTTTTTTCCTTTCAGTCTTTGTTAGAACGGTTCACGGGAAGGGCGAAAAACCGGGGCGAAAGGGGTGGACGCCGTAGGTTAAATTGATAGGCTATTTGCGTGAATACGGCGTATTATTACTAGTAGTACAAAGTACGTACCTAAGGTAGTATACAACGATGGGTGGTGTGTGTGTGTCTCTTGGCGATGAGTTTTTGCTTGGCAGACGGGCGGCCGGGTATTCAATCTTGAGATGTATAATAGATTGGCAGATGCAAGTCATCTGATGGCTGAAATCTCTCCCACTTTGCTGGTTTCTCTCTCACGCATTGAATTTCACTGTACTACGTACTTTCCCAGCTGTTGGATTCCGTCCAGCCTCACAGATGCAAATACACGCAAAAGTGCCCAAATACTAACAGTAATACTGTCCCTGCAAAAGCATCGGAGGTCGGCACATCGGAGCTTCGCCATCGGCGCGAACGCCACTCTTCCGGGCCGATGGGGGCTTAGGTAATCGGCGCGATGGAAAACACAAATCGCGGAGGAATGATAATCATGCGCCAACGGAGCGATGACGAAAAAGGAGGAAATTTTTTTTTTTTTTTTTTTTTTTTTTTTTTAAAAAAAAAAGGATTTGCGATGAATGATGCATCTCCGAGTTTGTCTTTGGCTAGGACTGGAAGTACGGGAGATTTTCACCGCAAAAGAGCATGTTTTGATGCAATACATGAAAGTTTGATATAGGTTGAGATTTGGCTCCGCTGAGTCAGCTGCTTGAGACGGTCATTTGCTATTACAGCTTACAGGCACGAGGAACGACATGCGTGTGCGTTTGTGTGTGTGACCACATTACCGGAGGCGACAAGTATCCGAGATTTGATACTTCTGGAGCGAGAGATTTGTCCGTCTTTGATTTTTGATGACGGCTTCTCCGATAAGGAGGTGTTTGTGGACGCAATATCGGATGGCGGCCTCCCTGAAATCAAAAACCTAGTTCTACTATAACTATACGATTTGTGGCATGATGCAAATTTGGAGGCGAGTCAAGAACAGGATACTTGGTGCCTGTGGCTTGTTTAAAACTGGATCAAAGAAGGCTCTGTTATCTGTTAACAAGGTTTCAGGTACCGGCGTTGAAGATGGACCCAAGATGGGGGTAGTCTTATACGTGGGAGATAGGAGCCATCGGCCTATTTGTCATTCATGACTCTCGTCTTTATGAATCAAATCCACATCTGGCACGAGAAAACTTGCTCTTCCAGGGAGAAAAACGTCAAACCAAAATAAGCTTGGCTGTTGATGTTCTCCATCTATCATTCCAACCCACGTGGTGTACACCAACACAGGCACTCGATTCTTTGCAAACTCGGCTACAATCTCCGCCACCACATCTGTCAACTCATCCGTCATCGACAAGAATGGGCTATGCGAAGACTCCAAAGACCGGATCATCCACTCAACTCCCGATTGAGCGAGCAGCACGTCCTGCGCTTGACAGGCAGAGTTCCGTCTTGAAGACAGCGAATGTACGCGCGACGGCCGTCATATATCGTGTCTAACCATTCTATACTCGCAGGCTTTGATTGTACTGATAGTGCAGACTGTGACGTCAAACTTGCCACAACACTTTTCGCTAATTCAGGTGAGACGTCGTGGTACAAGGTCTCTATTTGGTTTCGAGTGTATGTGACGCCCTCCGTTTCGACCTAGCAGACACTTCAGTACACAATCACGAGACACATCCAGTGCTTCAGTCAACACAACCGAAAGTAAGAGACAAGAAGCAAAAGGAGTCGTTACTCATCTTATGCGTGTCAACCCAAGGCGCCTACTTCCCATCCACCATCTCTGAAATCGACTGCTCTGGCGTGCTCATAAGAGCCGCCAGACAAGTTATTCCCACAGCCCCTCCCTTCAGACCACGAACTTCTCTACCCCTTTTGTCCAGACCGGTAATAACCCACGATCCAACCACACCGCCGTATGAATGCGCAACAACGACGACGTCCTTCCCCTCGTCGATCTGGGGGTTGAGCAGAGACTGCACGTGCGTCACGTCGTCTTGCACTGTGATGCCTGCGTTGCCGACACTCCGATTTGTAGTGGTTTCAGCGGAGAATCCTGCTGTTTCTAGTGATTTGATGAAGAGATTCATGACGGAACCTGGGTTATATGCTCCGGGGATGATGAAGATGTGTGGCTTGGGAGAAGGAATTACAGCCATGATTGCTAGATGGGGTTTGTTATGCCTTACACGTGCTACCGTATTATCGAGGAGGGAAAAAAGGAACAGTCTCGAGTGATGTGTGAATCCGGTTGTTTACCCTCTTTCTCTTTAGTCGTCAGCGAAACACAATGTGTTTATATACTGTTGCTGACTACTGTACGCTCCCCCTCCACCCCTAGTATGGGAGGATTAACCTGCTCATGAGACTTGCTGAAGGATGGAGGATTTAGCAAAAGACCGAGTCTTCTGCATCATTGCTCTTCATGTTCTCGGACCTTTATAATTTTAAGCATCTTAAACAGTAAGCTTTATACGTCTTACACCACCAGTCCAAAATATCAGTGTGTGTCTGTATTCTGCCTAGTTCCCGCCTCGTTGATTTGCCTGGTGGGGGCGGGGAGGATGAAGCAAATTGAGCTGTCAACACGAGGTCGATGCAACGCTACCTAAATGCATCCAAACAACGGAGACTTTATAAGCAGCGTGGTAAACTTCCTGTGTTGGAGTGGAAACATCCTCCATCGTTTCCGCCGAGGGAACCGAAATGGTATCTTTCGTTGGATCTAAATCGCTCTAGGTTATAACTAATCAACGCCATCTACATGTCATGAGACCTCCAAGTCTCTAGACACGCAACACTGCAATTAGTTTGTGGGTTACCCTAAATGAGGGTTTTCCTGTAATACCAAGTGTCACTTGGGATATTCTACCTAAATTGTTATGTATAATCTTAGTCGCCTCTAGTAAACTAATGGATGCCGAGAAATTGAACATCTATGGAATGGTGCAAACCTTGAACAGAGCATAATCTCCTTTCCATCTCCTAACATTTGTTTTGATAGATAGTTCCAAGCTGAACTACCACCCACAACGTTTTCCAATTTTTACCAACTCGCCGACTAGAGCCAGATTCTAAAGTCAATGGATCCTGGCCGGAGCCACACAAGTTCTCGAGAGTAATCCCACGACGCACTGACTAGAGACTCGTAACTTAACCGCTGCATCTCCGGCGGGCGATACGCTTTCTTTTCCTTCCTGGCTAGAGAAACAGCACCTTCTCGGAAGGCAGGACTATGCTCCCTATAGACGTCCAATTAATCGTTTAGGGAAACCCTTAACTCGATGAAGCTTAGACCGCTCAATGAACGCTCCCTTGAGAACACTAGTATCCTTGCCCAAATTAGCGACCAAGGTTGTGAACCTTTTCCATTCCATAATCGGGGTCTTGTTGAGTTTGCCTCCATGTTTTATGAGAAGGGCAGCCATTTCATAAATTTCCCCTCCTGACAGCTGGAAAAACTCGGGGCCAGTCTGTCGAAAAACGGAATCAAGTGGACTGAAGCCTCTATTGTCTAGCCCGTTGGCATCGGCCCCTCTTTCAAGTAGAAGTCGTGCCACGGCCGGGGTACATACGTGAAGCAACCTAAACATTCCAGTAATATCATTCCTTTTCAGTTCGATACTTTGGTTGATATCTAGGCCGTGATCCAGGAGGAATGATAACACGGTGCAAAGAGATGATTCACTTGGCTGCCCTAGCTTGTCAATGCCATATGAATTATTTATCGCCCACATAACATAAAGGAGATGTTGGAAAAGATAGTGATCGCTTTGCAGGGGATATCCATAATGGAGAATGGTGCCCATGGTCTCCAGAACATTGTTTTCCGAGGAGTTTTCTTCATAACTGAGTAGAGAGATGATCAGGGTGCTAAGAAGAGGTTCCATACTTGATGATAAGGGTTGCGTCTGGGCTTCATTCCTGAGATATAGCTGCAGTCTGCTATTTGCCGCAAAGACCAGGGCCGAAGGTTTCGCTGTGTCGTGAAGCAAAAGTGCATGTGATGGCCACTGTAGATACTCAGGAGGGATGCTCGAAATGAACGTATGTAAACTTCCTCCCGTAGTCTTCTCTGCTGCCCTAGCATAGTAGACTGCTAGAGATGGATTTGATGTTAAAAGATAGTATTTGGCCATAAAAGAATGACCGTTCTCATGAGTCTCCCTGGAATGATCTGCAAGGACAATCTGCTTGAGCTGTGGTCGCTTCACAAAGTCCTCCACTGTTTGATGCATGAACTGTATGGACGCTTGACCAGCGTATCCCACTACATCAAGAAGTCCTCCAGATATGACTCGGATCTGACTCTCAAAATCGGTATCAGACCACCTAGAAGACTTGTCGCGGAACTTGGATAATCTCTCAATACCATCTAGAAACTCTTCACTGCGTGAGCAGCTTATAGTTTCTAAGAGAGTTCTCATACTCAGCTGTTGTAGTGAGCGGGAGACAAGCTCTAGAGCGCAATAGGTTGCCCATCTGGAAGAAGGTGCAATTCGCTCCACAATCCTGGTGTAGTAGGTGTATAGATCATCCGGGAATGAGCTAAGAGTTTCCCTGAGCTGTTCTCCTGTCGCTCCTTTCGACGCGTCCCTTGTAAGGTCTTGAATAACCAACTTCACCCAAAGGAAAACCCCTTGCGCGCGCCTGGTGATTGCGGGAACCAAATCAAATAGCGCTTCAGATTTATGACTTGTCTCGATGTTACCGTTGCAATACCTCGTGATATCGTCCTCGGTGTGCTCATGAATTTTGAATCCAGGCACTTCTCTGAAGAGTTCAACGAACGCGTCCCAGGGTCTGCTCGAAAAGCAGATCCGGATCCGAGTTAGAGAGCTATGGTCTTGGTGCACAAGGTCTTGAATAAATCTGCTAATTACTTCTGGCTGGCCATCGTATTCATCAAGAGCATCCAGAAATAAGCAGATGTCCAACTCATCGCTCTTCTGATCTAGGATCTGACGTAGGCCTTCTTTTAGCGTACCTATACTCCAGGGATCTTGTTGAACTTGAGACCTCAGAGTTACTCTCTTTTTATGTTGGTTGACGAGATACGCGATGCCTTTTTTGTCATCGAGTCCATCGCCATACTCGTTCAATAAGATTTCAATCTGCTTTTCCAAATTGACAATGTTTAGCCAATGGATAATGAAGCTGTCAAGCCGTGATTCGTCTAGCGTGGGGAATTTACCCCTAAGATCCCTTAGGTATCGCTTGAGCCCGCTCTCAGAAGATATCTGAGACAACCGCTCAAACCAGCTGAGAAGCTCCGATTGGTGCATTTCGTAGCTCAGATTCGGAAAAGTTTCCAAGAATTCGAGCTTCATTGACTGCAAAACCGTATGGGGGCTTTGGTACTCTGCGATTTTCTTGATCCTGTTTTCAACATCCGGGTTCAACTTGAGGCCCCAATTTTCCCACGCCGTTCGAAGATCGTCAGTTAAGTTCGGATTTAGGTCTAGGCCATTTGCTTTGACAAGCTGGGCAAATCTCGCATCGAAGACCGGACGCAGATGCAGGTGTAGTTCAGGTTTCTCTTCGAGCATCTGTTCCAATATACTTCGAAGGAGTCCGGACAAGGATTTTTGAACTGTAGACCCTCGGTGGTGAAAGAAAAACTTGGCGGTTATCATGGTGGCCTTCGATGCCCAACGGTTATTAAGGAGCTCATCCGTTCGGGGATCGTTGACTATAAATTTCATAAGCGTGGACTTGCCAGATCCAGGCTTACCACTTATCCAAAAGAGGCCCTGGCCATCTTGCAGCCACCTTGACAAACCTACAGACTTGTCGGAAAAAGCCCAGTCAAAGGTGTGTCCGAATGATTTATCGATCTGTTCCAGTCGGCTATCACGCTCCGGCGCATGAAGTTGCGACACCAATTCTGTCGACATTGTTAGTATAGACGACGTAAAGGCATAGTTCATCCAACCTGTGTAATCCCACACGTCTGGATCCGCGAGCGATGCCGGACTCGCATGCTTGTGAGCTGCACGCCTCGAAGAGTCTAAACTGGGTGCGCTTGCGTTGGAGGGTGCAATATGGTCGTGCCGTTGACCACATATCTCCTTCAACTTGCTGAGTATAATGTCATAATTGTGACAGTTTTGTACAAATTTGACAATATCTGAGTGATTTGCGTCAATCTGTATTGTTGCAGAAGGATTTGAAAAAACCAATCCACTAGTAGCTGATTCAGGAGTGACCAAAACTGCTTCGGCATTTGACCTTGAAACAGACCCATCTGAATTTCTCTATTCCCAGGTCAGTTCTGCCACTTAGGAGTATATGCGCTGAGAAGGGGAATACACCATACAACGTAGAGTGGTGACGTTTTTGTTTCATAAGCCCAGAAGAGCTTCATTCGCCGAATAACAGATATTCCATCGAATCGCTTCTCGAGATTAACCAAATATTTTGAGTCACTGGACAAGTCTCTGATAAGATCCTGATTTGGCTGGCTACCCACCATGGCCAAGAAATGAGACACATGCATGCCACGGCTCGGGACGCCAAAAAGCATGGCTCCTTTAGTTAAAGAAAGAATCGAATTTTCTTTCTCTCCACTTCCAGCCATCAATACCAGTGCCTCCTTGAGTATGACTCCTCCAAGGCTATGCGCAAGGAACACAAGTTTCTTTGACCCTGGAGAGGCCCAACCGTTCGCCTTTAGTTGCTGAATTAGGGTCAAAGCGAGGTCATGAATGGTTTGGAAAGAAGTGCTAGCAATGAGAGCGGTATCATAGCCGTAGATGATGGTGCGTACACCAGGCAAGTCTCGGGGCAGGGAATCTCGAATCCACATGAAACTTTTGTCGCTTCCGTGGGGCTGCCATGAGCCGAATGGGTGACTCGACAAGCCAGATACAGCGATACAACTATAAATCTGCGTTTTAGTTTTTCATTTTGTAATGCAATTTAGGACGACATACTCGCACAAGTGTTGGGGACCCGACACGTCGTTCAAAGGAGTGAACCCAAGAAAATGACTGTCAAGTATCAGGGGGTTAGATAAGCCTGGGACCTCAAGCGTCCATTGGGACTTGTTAGGCTCGGCTTGGACAATATTTGGGACTTCGTTGAACGTTAGTGTCGCCGTTTTTGGTGGCGACCCGTCAAGGTGATCTAGGGACAAGGCCAGTGAGAATATCTGGATACTTTCGTATGAAACATCGCCGAGAGCATGGCCTAGGAGCCTTACGACGCTGTGTCGATCAGCATCGGTTGGGATGTTTCTCAGTCTGTAGACCTTTTGTTTTTCTGAGGGCATATTGAAGTCACTTTCACGATGTGGAAGTTGGGAACAATTCTAGTCAGGCATCAAGAAATGGGCAGAAATTTGATTTGATGGAAGCGACATCAGCCGCCACACGACGTAGTCATTGGCAGGAGGTGGACACGTGCTTTGGCTTCATTCTATTCGTTCGCTGTTGCTGCAGTCTCAAGTACTAATACCCAATTTGCTTTTTTATACGGTCTGAAATACAGCTTGACCCCAAATCTCCAAATCTTTAATCCCTGTACGCACTCACGCTGACGATTGGCTGCCTTCTGAGCTTACGCCAACGAAGCAACAATCCTAGTGCGGCGATACTACACTATATTTGAGCAAGGCACGGGGGCCCAGAGAGACTTCTGGGTAAAATACCCATTATTTCTCGATGGTCAAGTTCTTTAGGAGCTTTCAGTGTATGTTGATTCTAGCTAGGGTCCTGTTTAGATAGCCTCTATTCACTGTGTGTATATTAAGCAAAGAGATCCCAGTATCTTTGTCGTAAATTCCGAAACCCCAATGCGCCCACGCTCATGGCATCCCTACTAGGAGCCAATGCTCGCCGCCCAGGACATCCATCTAAGAAAGCAACTTCATCACATCCGCCATTCTCGTCTCGTTGGACTTCTTTCTCTTGTCCTTTTCCTGGAAAGCCTTGGTGACCAGGTCGCGCTTCTCCTGCTGAACATCCAGCACGCGCTCTTCAATGGTCTTCTCCATGATAAGCCGCCATATCTTGGTCTCTCGTTTTTGGCCGAGACGGTGTACGCGATCGACAGCCTGATCCTCAATCGCCGGTGCCCACCCTATAGATTCAAGTAAGTATGGATTGACAACAACATGTGAGCCGTAGGAAAATGTCAATAAAAGACAACTTACAGCTGTCAGATAAAATCACTGTATCCGCGGAAACGAGGTTGAGTCCAACGCTGCAAACCGCTAGACTGGCCAGCATGATGCGTGTCTCCTCATCATTGTCGAGAGCATTGATGGCCTGATCTCGTCTCTCTGTATTCATGCTTCCATCAATCCTACAATACTTTAGCCCTGCACCCTCAAGCTGCTTCTCCACAATGTCGAGGAACGACGTCCACTGCGAGAAGACGACAATTTTCGAGCCATGATTATTAAGCGTGGCTCGAATTATCTGCAGCATCGCCTCCGTCTTTGAACTCTGCTTCTCGGTATCAAAGTTTTTGTCAAAAGCACCCTCAGGAGCTGGCTCCAGCAGATTGTCCTCCGTCAGCGGGTTGCGGCACATGGGGCATTTGTGCTGGAGCTGAATTGCCCTGGAGATGCAGTGGCGACAGAACACATGCTGGCAGTTTGTAATCACTGGGTTAGTTGGCATGTCATAGCAGATTGCGCAATCTTCCTGACTGTCAATGTAGAGCCGAAGTGCTTCTTGCAACAGTGCGCGGTTCTTCTCGTTCAAGGGCACAACATCTTGGTCCTTGAGCATCTGCATAAGATCATCGATCCGTTCTCTGCACAGAGTCCAGTGGTTGCAGCTATAACAAGTCAGAATGGCAGGATCGTACAATGAGCTGGTGACTTACGATTGCCGGAGCCGAAGAAGGCGCTCCAAGACGTTTTGGAAGCGACCCTTTTGTCCGGTTTGCGATCTTGCTTGGTACTCCTCCAGCACACCCCTGGCTTCAGATCTGCAACCAAGTTAGCACCGGATCCTCAGGACAAGTGTGATATAAGTCAAAAATAGCGGAGGAGACATACAGTAGAGCATCGTATTTGGCCTTTTCTTCTGGGTGGAACGTGACTCGATGCAAGTACTCTGTCTTCTTGGGAAGTTTGAGGTCAACAAACTTCATATCTTTCTTACGCCGCAGGCAGATGTCTTGCATCAAAGATTGCAAAAGTGCCTCTCCACTGCGATCGCCCATCATCAATTTGCGCGAGATTGCATGGCCAAATATCTCGGGTTGCTCAATGCCTCCCGTGATATGCAGAAACTTGACTAGAGACTGGAGATCCTTGATGGAATTGACACTGATGACGGTTAGTATGTCGTGGCAATGAAGTCAACACAAGACCAATTGGGATACGGCACTTACATGGGGGTTCCGGTCAGCACCCAGCGAGACTGGGCCTGAAGTTCGCAGGCCGCCAGAGCCGCCTTGGTCTTTACGTTCCTTATCGTGTGCCCTTCATCGAGCACAACTCGCCGCCAGTTTTGCTTTTGACTCAACAGAGTCTTGCTGACGCCATCATCCAATTCCTTGGCAAGTGTGCCATAGCTAGTAATAACAACGTTGTATCCCTGGAGATCTTGGCTCGACACTTTCTTGGCACCATGATATATTAGGATACTTGGCTGATGTTCCTCTTTGACGTGTCGTCGAATTTGCTGCTCCCAGTTGCTCATCACGCTGACGGGAGCTACAATTAGTGTTGAACCCGGGCCACCAATAAGGATTAAGCTGATGATTTGGAGTGTCTTTCCCAAGCCCATATCGTCGGCAAGAATACCGCCCGAGAAGAGCGTTGGCGCTTTAGAGGTGACGAATTCAGAGGCGACGTTCCAGTACCGGCCCTTGCTGTCGCGTCGCCACAACTGGGTGATCGTGTCCGACCCAACTGCTGGCATTTGGGGATCCTCTTTCGATTGCATCCAGGCCAAGCCCTTTTAACACCATGTTAGCATCAGTTTTAATAGAGGGGTGAGGGAAGGGCAAGATTTTGTTCAGCCATACCTGTAGTTGATGTGGCAGAAGTGTAGATTTGAGCTGGCTGGGTTGTTCGGCCTGCGGCATCTTTGACAACTCCTCCTCACCCATTGCCAAGGTCTTGATGGCATCGCCGCCTGTACGGAACTGGACCGCATCGCTAGACTGCAGGATTTCTTCGAGAGATAATTGAGGAACTGTCTGTCTTGAGTCAAAGCCAGCGGTAGAGATGCTTTGAGACAGCCCAAGCACTACCCTACGTGCTTCGGCATCCTTCCTAGTCTCTTTCAGCTGAGTAGCCCTGACAAATTTATCTGCCTTTAGAGCAGTCTCGATTCTAGTCCGCTCTGCTGGGTCGCTTGGCCCATAAAACGACAACCGAATGGGACAGTCGTAGTAACCTTTTTCTCCTATGATTTGGCCTTCCACGGTGAGATCACCAGAGTCCTATTTCTGTATCAGCCACAGAGCTGAAGGGGTACCAAGCAACCCGTGGTGCCACACTCACGATGTAGTGAGCGAGCTTTATGACAACCGTGCGAGGCAGGTGGCCTATTTGCTGGTGAAGCACGTTGTCTATTCGAATGGCATTACTGTCATACTATCTCTGCATTAGTTTTGTTATTTGATGGTGCCAAACCGGCTGTTGTACTTTATGCATACCTGATTTCTCGGCTCTCTGTGGCACAAGACGGCTTCACCAGGCGAAGCATATCCATCATAGTACCTTACGCCTACTATCTTGGCATCTATATCTCAACTAATCAGCATTGCACTGGAATAATTGGTTTGTTGGAGAAAACGAACCAAACGTGCCATAAAGCTCCCTGTTCAACGAGTCGTCGTCTTGCGTCAAGTCCAGATAGTCGGGCTCTTGCGTAGAAGCCGGATAAGCAAACGACTGGTTTCTCTGGGATGCATTATTCACGCTAGAAGATGCTCTGGAAGACTGCGAAGAAGATACAGCAGGTCGTTTGCGCACCGGCTGGGGAGCATCATCCCCAGTAAGATCGATGAACTCGACAGCGGCGCGCTTGCGACGAGGAGGCATGGTGAAACGATTGCTTTTCTAATGGATACTGTAATAAATGTAATAAACAGGTGTCAATGCAAAGGGAAAGTCTTTTTGGTGCCTGATGCTGCTGAAAAGAGTCGAAATCCTGCAGCCGAGCATTTCTATCAATTCGCTTTTTCTCAACTGCTCATGTAATCTACAACTATACTCCGCCAGTTTGACTTCGCGTCCGATTTGCCGAGAGAGTACTAGGTCAGTAGGAGAGTGCAAAACGCGAAGTCATGTGACGTGTCAGAGCTACTAAGGTACCTCCTGATAGGTGCAGCAAAGAGCAAGCCACTCCGCCATTTCGACAGCCGTATCGGTGTACAAGCACTGAATACACGATAGCATTAAATTCGTACCTATAATCAAGCACGAATTCAGCAGATAAAATGTCAATACAGACTCCCCCTTAGACACTATCCTCCGTGTTATATTGCCTGTGCCTGTGTCTGTGCAGTATAAATGCCCCATCATACTGACTAAGCGTCTAGAATCCCGCGATACCTCCGTAGCCCCCAGAAAAAGGGCGCCGAGATCCGTCATCACCAAAAGCTCAACTATCCCTAATTAGATCTAGCCAAAATCACGCCATCGATGGCTCTCCAGGCCAAAGAGCCAGAATATCAACGACATGCGACCAACCTTCTTTCTCCTTCATCTACACTCTTCTTCTTGCAGCAGCAGGGCAGACGGGCTTGTATGAGATGCGGCGTTTCATTCAGTACCAAAAAATGCTATGCTTCGCTCCATATCCGCCGCTGAGGGCCGCTTCTTCTCCGCCGTGGAGGAACATGGCAGATGCTACCCAACAATACCCAGAACCATGAATTAACCCAATTCCTTCAACAAAGGCAATCACGAGAAAGGAAACAAGAAGATCCCAACGCCAATATCGCCGCTCCCAAAGTACGCGATGTACGCGCTGCCGTACTTGTTTCCTACTCCTTAAGCAGGCGGCCGTACGCCGAAAAGTACATGCAGCCAGGTATATGGCTTCTCTTGCCAGTCTTTTCGTCAAAGATGTGGCATCCCATCTTCGCTACGTTGGGAGGAGTATACACTGAGGAGGTTGTTTGGTCAGGTCCATCACAAGTGTCTTGAGACCGAGATGCAACTTACAGTGCAGCGAGACGGCGAAGTCGCTGCCACGGTTGGATACTCTATGGAGGCCGAGCTCGTCGGCCATGTACGTCACTTGGTTTTCCTTGTATGTCTTTTCGGAGATGACAGTCATCGGTCCTTCGGGCTCGTCCTTCTCTGGAAAGGCGTAGCGCGTCTCAGTGAGATCGCCGCGCAGAATCTTCATGACGCAGTGGGCGTTTCCGTGGTCGTGGATAGGGCTACCCTTTCCTGGGGTCCAGACGAGTACCAGCTGTTGTGACTTGTTGTCAATACACTGGATGCACCTGTGGATGATGCTTCAAGACACGACCTACCAGGTTGCTTTTGCCATTTCCCTCGTCGACAAGGTTACGAGTGTATCCTCTGCTGGCGTCGCCGAATGCATACTTGGACCACTGCTGGTCGCTGCCGTCGTAGGCTCGCATCAGGTCCATCAAGAAGCTGACGTCGACGTCGTCGGATGTCAAGCCCGACGACGGACCAAGAGCGTCCTTGAGCGCTAGCACGAGTGCTTCGAAGCGATCCTCGTGCGCTACCGGGCCGCTGATGCTACCGACGGGTTGGCTGCTAGAGATGACGTTGGCCATGATTGATGATGTCTTTTGATGGATGGCTTTAGAAAGGATGGGTTGTATGGGGTGGTATGCTATGAGGGATCTAATAAATAGGAGACAGGACGATACAACGAGCCCGTTTATCAAGGCCTCAGAGACACGCAACAAACAGATACGCAGCAAACAAACACGCAGCAGAAAGCGACACACCGACTGGGGGGCGGGGATGTCTCTCGTGTCTGGTCAGCTGAGCGAAACCCCCGACGGAGGGTAGTGCAACCGGTGTCGGCCTGCGAAAGCCCTCGCTCCCCTCAAGCCACACGAAAAGGGCAAACGTTGATCGCCTGTGCGAGGAGGCGGCCAGCAGCGAACGGGTACACCTGGCAACTATCGGTGGATTACGCCGCGCAAGTTTTGCACAATCTGGTTGGACCACCAGGCGCTAAGGAGCGCACAATGGCCGGCCAGAGTTTAGGCGGTGCGACGAACTGCTGACGCGCATCGTCCAAGATAACATGCGGTCCTACTGTACTGCATACGAAATAATGACGACCGGGCAATTGTCAGGTTATTGAAGCCCTGGGCTCTTGAATGGGCGCTCAGCACTTGGTTTTTGCGTAGTCTGGAATGCAACGTGTCTCACTAGAGGCTCTGCGATGGGAGATTGAGCATCAAGCGCTGAGACGGATGTCGACAGATTTCTGGTGACGCAGAATTGGAGAGTGTCCGCCAAGCGTGGGGCGTCGTGAAACCTGGTACGGACATGTTCGGAGCAGTAGCGTCGTGCTAAAAGAAAAAGTTCAAGGGAACCTGGGAGTATTTTTGTTTAGGTAACGTAGATACGGAGTACTGATTGCGATAGGCGATTGGAAAGGGGTTGAGAGAAGACCCAGAGCTTGTGCTCTCCTTTCTCGGCATCGCCTTATCGTCCCCTGGACCATGTGCAATTTATCTTAATTCATCACGTTTATTTTTTTATTTTTTTTTGTTGAAGAAAGAAGGTCAATCGTCTTTGGAGGAATATTTGACGCGCTGTCTCACCTAAGAGATAAGATCCGGGATGCACGGGGGTACGGCGAACGGAGGCCGGATCAGGTACAAGATACAAGGTACTAGCGGAAGGCAGACGGCCGGCCAAGTCCGACATCCGTGCCGACATCCGCGCTGTTGGTGGCACTTTGCAGCTCGATAGAAACAAGATTCAATAGGAGGCCGAGACGAATAGGTGACGAATAGGTGTCACGGCTGTGATATACTTTCAGTTCCACAATTCTATCCGGGCTTTTTATGTGTTGCCCAGTGCTGTCGATGCTCCACTGCGTAACTTGGTCGTAACTTGACGGAGCTTCCATGTGATATTGTGAGACAGCATGAGCTTCATTGCCTTGGTGATAGGGCCTTTTTTCTCTAGTCAGGTTAAGGAAGTAGTATGTTAGACTGTTAAAAGAAAAACCCTGAAAAAAAAAAAAAAAAAAAAAAAAAAATCGTGTAAGTTGCGAATCATGGTGGCTGCTGTAACAAGTCTTATACTGTAAGCTTCGAAGACTTGGTACCAGGTACTTTGCTAGGTGAACTGCTATATGAACGGAACTACCGGGTCAGGCTTATGTCCAAAATATATAATCAACACTGCTACGACACCAAGATGATTAGTTATATTCTCAAAATAGTCTTTAATCCCGTGATAAAGTCCATCTTATGGTATGTGTACCTTGATGGTGAGAGGGTCCTGCCCTTAGCCCTGTGCCTGAGATCTAGATGTTGTCAGTGACGGAAACAACTTGAAGTCATACATACATTAAGTGCACTGGTATTCCATTGATACTGAAATCAATGCTACATGTATTCATTAAAGCAAATAATTCATTCAACATCAATTCCAGGAACATCAAAGCCATGGTGAAGCTAATCGTCATCTCATCTCATCTCATGGATCTCATATCTCGGCCACAACAGCCGTGTCTTGACTCGCAACAGATGTGGAGAGCCGCAATACCTATTGTATAATGCCCCTTTACTTGCTACATTGTATCTTCAGCCTCATTCAGACTCTCCCGAAAATGATGAGAAATAAAAAATCGTTTCGCACGCAACAAACACCAAACCGTCGTCATCACCCCTACCATCACCGATCCCGCTCCCTTTCCACCCGATGCCGCCATAACCGTACAAGACAAACAAAAGAAAAAAAAAAAACTGCCGAAAGCATGTTACCATCTCGTTACTCCAACCCAGCAAAACCACACACAAACCCGCATCTCGGCCCGTCGCCCAAACGGAACAAACCAGAAAGCCCCCCTCGTCATTACACCAGAATCCCGCCGACATCCGCCCCGTCACGCCGATGCCGAGCTTTCCCCAGATTCAGCGCCGCCAAAAACAGCGAATAGCGGCCGTCCATGCGAATGTGTTTGCACATCACAGGGGGCTGAGCATCACACCTAGGAACAAAAAATGGATTACATCAAACTACTGCAGGTAAAATCTTCCAGAATTCGATATCGGTGGATACTATTCCCGAGGCTGGGGAAAAAAAAAAAAGGCTTCTGGCTTGGGATCGGTCGGCAGCCAGTTACATCATCTGACTAGGGGGCGGAAATGCGCGAAGCAAGGCAATTAGTCAAGAAAATTTCTTTTGCCTCGAATGACTCGAAGGGTTAAATACAGCAGGCCGGCAACTCGATTCTATACAAAGAAAAACAGGTCAATTCATTTTATATTCTCATTGCTTTTCCTTTTGCTAGATCTTTCCGGCTTTGATATTTTTCAATCATTCAGTTACCATCCACTTATACATTTTTGCTCTTTGGTGGCTCACACTCACTTGTAAGAGACGTCATAGCATTAATAGTGCCCGAATCCCGAGAAGGCTATTCGTAAAGCGATTGGCTCGAGACACATATAGCTCGACGACATCAAGGATAACTTCAATCTTTGATCAACACCAATTGAAGTTTTGGCCTTTCCATTTTGTTAATACAAATCTTGAATTGCTTTGCGGCCTCCTTGAGAGTGTCCTGTCATCATGGCGGCGACAACAGCCCAGCCTTCAGACGGCCAACTCGAAGCAATAACCGATAAACCACCACAACCTCTAGAAGACGACGCCAGCAATCAAAACGATACATCATGTCCACCAACATCAAGACCTTGCAAGAATAGCCGCGGCTGGCGCAAAATCGTCCGCAACTTTACTCCTTCGTAAGTCTCACTTACATCCATATCACTAACAACCCCCTAAAGAGGAAAGCAAAACCATCAACCATCTAAACTTCAGCTAACTCAATGCTTTCAACAGATGGTTCGCCATAAACATGGGCACCGGCATCGTATCCATCCTCCTCTTCAACCTCCCCTGGAACGGATACTGGCTACACATCATCTCGTACATCTTCTTCAGCTTGAACATCCTGCTCTTCACCATCTTCTTCATCATCTCGCTGTTGCGGTATACGCTCTATCCCGAGATTTGGTTTGCCATGATTGCCCATCCGGCGCAGTCCTTGTTCTTGGGATGCTTCCCCATGGGATTTGCAAGTATGTAGTCTCCATCCCCCCCCCTTCCCCCCCCTTCCCCCCTATATCTCATCCCATCTCATCAACACCAAAACTAACACAACAACCCCCAGCCATCATCAACATGATGATCTTCGCATGCTCCCACTGGGGCCCCTGGCTCATCTACCTCGCCTGGGCATTCTGGTGGATCGACGTCCTCGTCTCAATGGCAACCTGCATCTCCATGCCCTTCATCGTCATGCACCGTCACCGCCCCGGCCTCGACAAGACCACCGCCACCCTCCTCCTCCCCATCGTACCGGCCGTCGTCGCCGCCGCCACCGGCGGCATCGTCGCCGATGTTCTCCCCTCCGCCAGCCACGCCTACGCCACCCTCGTCGTCTCCTACGT
This sequence comes from Trichoderma sp. TW21990_1, assembly GCA_010015515.1. Classification (NCBI taxonomy): domain Eukaryota; kingdom Fungi; phylum Ascomycota; class Sordariomycetes; order Hypocreales; family Hypocreaceae; genus Trichoderma; species Trichoderma sp. TW21990_1. The sequence continues at coordinate 1,528,590 of ML974118.1, forward strand.
CCTCTGGGGCATCGGCCAGGCCCTCTCCGGCTGCGTCATGGCCCTCTACTTCCACCGCCTGACCATCCACTCCCTCCCTCCCCGCGAGGTCATCGTCTCCGTCTTCCTCCCCGTCGGACCCCTCGGCCAGGGCGGCTTCGGCATCCAGCAGCTCGGCAAGGTCGCCCTCAAGGTGATCCCCAAGACGGAAATGTTCCACGTTGCCGGCGTTGACCCCACGCGCGGCGCCGAGTTCCTCTACTTCCTCGGCGTCTTCTTCGGCATCGTCATGTGGGGGTTCGCCCTCGCCTGGGTCTGCTTCGCCCTTATCAGCCTGAGGACAACGCGCCAGTTCCCCTTCAATATGGGCTGGTGGGGATTCACTTTCCCGCTCGGCGTCTGGGGGACTTGCACCAATGCCCTGTGGCAGAATCTGGGCAGCGAGTTTTATAAATACGCAACCATGGTGAGTTGCCTCTCTCTATGTATTCTATCATGTCAAAACCCTCCATCTAACCCGGCGAATCTAGATCATATCTCTTTCTGTCGTCCTCCTCTGGATTCTCGTCAGTCTGAGGACTATACAGCTCGTCATCACTGGCGAAATGTTCTTTGCCCCGTGCCTCAAGGACCTCCGTGAGAAAGAAGAACCTCACACCGACAGTGAGGCTGCATGAGCAATGGTATAAAATTGGATTTTTTCTTCTTCTTCTTTTTTTCATCATAATTATTGAGGCGCGGTACAAAACATGCATCATCGGAGTACATAATCGGAGTGTTTTCAACAAAACCTTCTTTCTAGTATCATTATTGTTTTAATAAGCATTTAACATGGACAACGGCGCACGGGTTGCGGGTTATGAAAGATCATAATGGGTGGCTTAAAGAACATCAGGCGATATAGATTTTACAAACACCCTAGACTAAACAAGCAAGAATTAGACAATGATTACTGCATCACATGTACTGCTTCAAGACGAATGACTTTAATCAACATGCTTCTTACAATGCTCACACGGCTGTCTATCTCTTCTAGTCTAACAAGGGTTGTTTTGATGAGATTTTCTCTCCGTCATGTAAAATTACATCTTGTCCGGTTTACCTAAGCCATCTGGCATATGCCCAGCGAATCCTCTCCAGGGCCTTTGCTTGAATATGCACCCCCTTGATATTCGCCAGGTCGTCCAGATCCTCCAAAAACTCCTTCTGGATGTTATCCGGCATCAGCTTGTTAGCCAAGCTACGAAGCACGTGAACCTCGCATAGCAAAAGGCCGTGATCCTTGTAGGATAAGACGTTGTTCTCTGTCGGCCTCGCCTCGGATAGGATGCGGTCAATGTTTCGGAGGATGCGGATGGCCGTGCCAGAGACTTTGCTATGGCGCCGTCCAGATCGGCCACCAAAGATGCCGCGGAAGTATTGGAAGACACCAATGGAAACAAAGATGCCAGGCGTCAATCCAACAAAGCCAAAAACAAGCTCTTGGCTCTTGAGGAGCGAGTCAATGCCAGTCATGGCTACTTCGAGGTCAACCTTTGTCTTCTGGACCTGGATCAGGAGAGATCGCACGAGATCACCCCGAACAGCACCGACAAAGGGACTTCTCAACTCTTGTTCATACGCTCGCAGCACTGGGGTCACATCGCCTTCAGCCACTTTGGACCGGATGTCTGCGATTTGAGCCTCAGTGATGGACGAACTGCCAACAGCAAAATGGGGCTTGTCCGTGGCAAAGTCAACAACCATTCGCTCCAGGCTCTCACGATCGGCCTTGAGACTGTCTCTGCTCATAATGGCAATTTCACTCGTCTCGTCATGCCGAATCGTCTTGATGACCTTTTCGGTTGGCTCAACAACCCAGTTTAGCCAAAAATCCCGCAACGTGCTTCCAAAATCGGTGATCCATTCAATGATGTCTGCCTTGCGGTTGACCAAGATCTTGAGAATGGTGGTAGAAGAGGTGATGCCGATGACAGCAGGCAACCAGTATCGAATAATGGCTGGCGGTCGTCCGTTTTCAATGGCAAGGGTCTGCATGGCGTTGATATGTTGGGGTAGTGTCTTGTCAATTATCTGAAGCAGTCGGCGGGCCAGCGTGCTTGGGCGATAGGGAGTTGCCTCCTCTTCGATATGCACGGATAGCTCAGCATCTTCTTCGACACCGGCAAACACCTTTTCCTCAAAGTCATGAATGTTGACTTCCAGACTGCATGCCTCCTTGAGAACCATGTCCATCAATGCTACGCTACGCTCAACGACCCCCTTAAGGTCTTCATGATCCTGCGCGCCAGCGCTCTCGTCGTCATGACCCAGCTGAAGGCCTTCATCCATGAGCACTCCGAGACCGCTGGCCGTCATTTCCCTTAGCTTCTGCAAGTGCGCCAGTTTGCGCCTTGCTTCCGCTCGACATAGTGCAACGGGTGAGAGCACCTTGCGTTGTATATTGGCAAAAGAGTGCTCCCGAATACTGTCTCGAACAACGCCATAGAATCTGCTCCATGGCTGAGATATGGTAGATCGTGTAGACTCGACAATCTCAGCCGAAGCATCTGCCGCGGACAAGGAGCGTAACCGTGACCGGCTGGCTTGATATATGTCATGCGACCACGCCCACAGCCGCAAAGGAGAGGTCTGCACCGCGTATATACTGCTATGGCTGTAGGAGCTCAAGACGCCGTCCCAATACCACATATCATCGCTCAAGGGGATGATGCGATCAACCAGTGTGTTGAGGATAGCTCCATAGACCTGAACCGTCGCTTTGGAGACCAGGAGCCACTCGATTTCGTTTTCATACGGCGTCTTGGTTTGTGCATAGACCCCGCCTGCAGCGCCATCGACCTGATCCGCTATCGCAGGAATGCCTGATTCGTTGAGGAGAAGTTTCACACGTTCGATGGAGAGTAGCGGCTGCGAGGACGAGGTGGTGCTCAGCGAACGAATAATGTGTAGCAGACGGTCCAGGCGCGGAACGTCCAGCGCCTCGGTGACGGCAAAGGGGTGCCCAACTTCCGAAGCGCCATCTTCAGATCCCTCCTCGGACAGGACAGGGAGACGGTCGAGGTAAGCGTCCAACCGCCGCACTTGGCTATTGCAGAGATTAGCAAAGTCAGCAGTACAGCACAGTGGCTCGCTCTAGAGGCTATTGGAAGGGGGGGCTGCAAACTCACTCGGCGACCAGCGACATGGCTTAAAATTGTGTGAGCCGATGAAACAATCAGACAAGCGAACGGTCCGGCTGTCTCGACCAGGGCTAGGTTAACCTTGCTGAATCTGCATCGATCTGGGCTGGAGCTGGACAAGGTTGCGGGTGGAGTCGAATCCGGAGGTGCTTGGACGATAGTCAGACCATCACACCACAGGCAGCGTCCGGAAATCCAGCTGGCCGAGAGTAAACAGGTGGGCGCGGCCAGTATTATCGATCCATCCGGCTTTTGCAGCTCGGCGAGAGGAGGAGAGGAGGGGAGGAGGCGGTTTCTGCGTGGGGCAGTTTGTGCCCGATTTTTCCTGAGCTCCAGAATATATGGAATGCCGCGATTGATTGTCGGATGGCTCGTACTCGGAGCGGCAACGAACAGCTCACGTCATGCACAGGAATAGGGGGAGAGGATGAAGCTAAAGTTGGAGATTCCACGATAACGGAGCGTTGGGAGGAGAGAATGGCTGCGCAGTTTACAGTTGACAGTAGAAGCATTGATGTGCTGCAATTGGCTGTGATGTCACCTGCGTGACCTGGATGTTGGGAGTTGATAGGTGCTACAGCGTGCTAAACCACCGAGAGGCCGCTGTAAAGGGCCCTTGATGAGATCATAGACAGTGGCAACCCCAAAAACTCAATGCCTCAACAGAAAATTGGCATTGATATTAGGCATTTGATGACAATACCCAGCGTCAGGCTATTCTGCATGGAGCCCCCTTTGCAGATCCGCCCCATCCAATTACCAGGTATCCGATTAATAAAGAAGAAAAATAAATAAAGAATGCCCAAAGTGGTGCATGGCACTCGCGTACTGTAGCCCCTGTCTCTATCAAAAAGATACACGTACAACGTACCTAGTACTACAGGTACTACTGTACAGTATCCCAGCATTTTTTTTTTTTTTTTTTTAAAAAAAAAAATAAAAAAAAAAAAAAAAAATTAAAATTAAAACACTAAAAGTTGAGAATGCCGCAGGCCGTCTCGAAAGATGCCGAGCGGCGGCCGCTGCTGCACACACGTGGAAGCGGTCAGAGCAAAGACGCGCAAATGGGGTCAGCAAAGCATCAAGATCAGATCAGAAGGGCAGAAAACAGCTAGCGGGAGTTTGTAGAGATTGTGCGTGGTGTGGCAGAGTAATCGCGAGAACGAAGGATTAAGACACAAACATTGCCCAAAGTGCGCTGCCCGATGCGAATACGAATGCGGCCCATGCAGGAACAAACCTCCTCTCTTAGCCTCTCTCAGCCTATCACAGCCCTTTGCCACCCATCACCGCCCAGCTGCAGCCTATCACGCCGCCGCAATTGCGCGAGGCTGCGCGGGCCGTTGGTGGCTCCGATTCGATTCGCAATCCCCAGAGAACGGAAACTCTTGTTCCTTGTGGGCTCATTGCTCGGGTCCATTTTTTTCTCTTCTTTCTGGCCACCAAAATCCATCTCCTGACTAGCTGTTAGCACGGCCCAATGAAAGTCTTCAACTCTGCGAACCAGCGATAAAAATCTCCCTTCTCGCCCCCACTGACAGTCCCCTAATACACTTGTCCTTCAGCGAGCTCGTCTCCTTATCTACAACCACATCGCCTCTCCTGTGTTCCGGGAGTTCTTCCTTCTTCTCCATCCCCTCAGCAAAGCTTGCAAGGAATCTGAACAGCATCTCACCAATTGGGTCTCAACCATGGACGTGGCGTAAGTGAGCCGCGTTGAAAACTGGCCCGCCGATTTCTCTAACCCGCAATCTTCACAGGAGCGCGACTTTCACCGCGTTGAACCAGACGCAGGGCTACTTCAACGTCCTCGAAGAAGTTGGCAAATACAATGTCCACCTGAACTACTTTGAGCGCCTTTGGGCTGTACGTCTATCCTCCTCTGTCTTCTTTTTTTTTCTTTCTCGCCCACGCGAATCGAATCTACACAAAACCGAGAATCAAAGACTAACTCAAAATTTCCCAGGCTTGGTACCTTTACATGCAGAATGACACTCTGGCGACCGGCATCCTCAGCTTCGTCATGCACGAGGTCATCTACTTCGGCCGCTGCATTCCCTTCATGATCATGGACAAGATCCCCTACTTCCACAGATACAAGATTCAGGCGCAAAAGATCCCGACTCTCAAGGAGCAGTGGGACTGCGCCGCCATCGTCCTCATCAGCCACTTCACCGCCGAATTGCCTCAGATCTGGTTCTTCCACCCCGTCGCCACCTACTTCGGCATGGACTACGGCATTCCGTTCCCCTCGCTCTTCACCATGGCCTGGCAGATTGCTATCCTCTTCGTCATGGAGGACACCTGGCACTACTGGTTCCACCGCGCTCTTCACTACGGCCCTCTCTACAGGAGCATCCACAAGATGCACCACCTGTACTCTGCTCCCTTTGGCCTGGCTGCTGAGTATGCTTCGCCCATTGAGACCGGACTCCTCGGAATTGGCGTTGTCGGATCTCCCATCCTCCTCCTTGCTTTCACCGGCGAGCTTCACCTGCTCACCATGTACGTTTGGATCACCCTGCGTCTTCTCCAGGCCATCGATGCGCACAGCGGCTACGATTTCCCCTGGAGCTTGCGCCACTTCCTCCCCGTCTGGGCCGGTGCCGACCACCACGACATGCACCACGAGAAGTTCATTGGCAACTATGCTTCCAGCTTCCGCTGGTGGGACTACATGCTCGACACCGAGGCCGGTGCCGATGCCCACAAGAGGCGCCGTGAGAAGAAGTTGGCCCAGATCAAGGCCAAGAAGGCTCAGTAAACAGCTCAGCTTCGCCCGGCTTGTTTTGAACCAAAGTTGATGGAGGACGAGACAACTTCTCAAACCGACAACGAAAAATGGAGGCACGATTTGAGAAATATACGTACATGATAAGGAAAAAAAAAAGATGGATTAGATTAATAGTCAGCTATAGCCTAGCTGCGGCAGCCTCCGAGATGGCAATGGCATCAACCGGCGTTGGGGGGAGTGGCGTGAGCATGACCTTGTTTGATGTTTTGTATATATACGAACTTTGCGAGCACCCTAAACATATACTTAATACAGCTCAACGTCAGTTCCATGGTTAACACTATGATTTCTGCTGGCTTTGTGATCGTGGTGATGTTTGTCTGGCTATACAAAGGCTAGTAATTTACACGTACTTGGTATTTCATCATCATGCTGGGATAAGGTACTAAGTGACCCGCTCATTATGTAAGCGAATTGGAATATTTTCTTGCGATAAATTTCGCAGCCTTGGTTCCCTCTTATTTTTGCTTCCCCAATGCTACCAAGCTCCTTGATATTCATGCAGAGCAAGACACCATGGAGATGGCCATGGTAAAGCTATCAGTTGTCGAGGTTTCGAGTGACTCGACCATTGGCCTTTGATTCGAGGTCCTAGCCGTCGCATTTCACATCCCGGAACATCACCACGCAAAATTAGCTTCTTTCATGGATATACGACCAATTCGCTCTTCTTTCGCTCCTCTTCTGCAAAGGGGATGAATGAGTGCACAGCTAAAAACAACAGACAAATTTCGAACATAATGTTTTCGTATTATTCATGCTACCATTACTTGCCCTGACAGCCACCGCCATACTAGCTCTGGCAACTGAGACGTCTCTCCATACGTTTTTCGGTACTCGTTCAGGGCAAAGAGCAAGCTCGCGATTCCGATTAAGCCGGAGCGTCAATTGCCATCCTCTTGTCGAAAGGCGGGAGGTGCATAGTTGAGGCTTGACTTTGTGGATCCAACATTATTCCCCCCAGATGAAAGCCGGTGTAGTAAAATATAAAGAAACCCAGTGCGCCGTTGCGATAGATTCCAAGATGCCCTTCCTTTGTGTTTAGTGGGCTCCCCTGTTCTTTGAAAGACGAGAACAAAAAAAAAAAAAAAAAAAACTTGTAATATGCTATTCATATTCAAACTCGTATGCCCGTCCAGCGGCCATCACTTCAGCACCGTATGCGCGCCACGAGCAGCCAAGAACTGCTCCGCGGAGCTCTGGGGCAGTGTTCTGATCAACCCAAACACCTCCTTGTTGTGATACCGCAGTCGAGTCTTGGGATCCAAGTAAGGCGCCGGAAGGCCCGTGATGTCGCAGTAGTGCTTCGAGTGTGCTAATGAAGGCGCCGACTCGATATTTGTGTACGTCGCGTTCGGGGCCGCCACAGCGCCAGCGGCTCCCGCACCTCCCCCGGGCGGCTTCAGCGTCTTTTCCAGCACGAGCTTCGACAGACTGCGCGAGGCCTGCGCAAGATTCGGCGGCGGATTTCCGTTGTTGCTCGTGGCAGGTGTCGTGGTGCCGCTGGTGGAGAGACCATCGTCGGCCGCTGGGGTGGCATCGCCGCTGACGTCTTGCGGTGTGGCGAGGGCAGAGGCCTCTCGTTTCGACGCGTCGCCTACTATGGCTTTGAGGTTCTTGTTTCGTCGCTGGTTGGGCTTCCAATTGGGATTGCGGAAGTGCTTGTGGATGGAGTGGATGTCGAGCTGTTCGAGCAGCTGGATATGCGCGAGCTGCGCTTCTGTTGGAGCGGCCATGGCGGAAGGGGATGTGGTATATAGTCGATAGAGGAGGCGGTATATAAAGGGATTGAGAATGTAGAATTTGCGACGCTCGGTGGGAGAGACTTTATTGATGAGGCGTAATGATCAGGCACCTGATCGACTGGCCAAAGTCGGAGCCTCTTAGCCTTGGACCGCTGCTTAGTCATGGGCGTGATGCTCTCGCTGACCTCACCGAGATGTAGCGCCTGTGAAGTACAAAGTACAGGCCGCCCCTCCATCTTGCCTCCAGTCTGTAATTCCATCTCATCAACATTCAACCATCACACAGCTGCAGAACCATTCTTGATAATATGGTAAGATCTTGTACATATTTACGGCTATACATGCTAATTCGGGTGCAGGAGAGCCCTCACGAGCACCAGCAGAACCTGCTGCTCTCGCGTATCATCACAAACGTCGTATGGCCCACTAACAACACCGGCACCAGGCTTTGGCTAATGGCCGCAGGAAAAACTGAATGAGGCAATTGTAGTGATGAACAAGAGCCTCCAGGTAAGCAAGAATGCGATGCATCTTTTCTGTTGGTTACTCATACGGCGCAGGAGATTAATGTCCAAAACATGAACGTGGAGCTCGTCGCCCAGATGTTCAAGAACTACCAGTCCAACGTTCTCTTTCATCTTGAAGGTGGGTTGACATGATAGCATGATGATTGATATTTTTATTAAAATTCTGATTATCTTCAATAGCTACTGATAACCTCAAGCCTCCCTCATAAGGCGATGCAAGGGTCTTTGATGGTGATGGCGTTGAGACAGGTTGGTTGGGTGTATTCAAGAAGAGCCTGGTTGGGTCTAAGATATCAAAATGCGTGCACAAAGCATATAAACTCAAAACGAAATGAAAATTCCCTTTACATGGGAGAATATACATTTGCACAGTCCATCAAATAAATCGGCACCTTATTCAATTACGCCGATCCCCCCATTGTGCTGAATCCGCAGATCCTTATCTGACCATGTACTGCTACTTGTGCTGCCTGTCTCAAAGCCCGTGAGGCGGCCAAAAGAAACGTCGACGCGCTTGCGTTTAGCGGCATGGACCCGCGCCAATGCATTTGCCGTCATCAGCCTTGCAGCCTCGCGATTATCCATTGAACCTTTTTTCTTTCAAGCTCGGCAACTTCTTCAAACCCCCCAATTGGCCATCCTTTGACGGCCGCCATCCATCAAAATCCGCCCACGCCCATCAGAATCTCTCTCCCCAACATGGTCCCTGTCTGGACCTGGTGAGAGCTACATCCTGCACTGCTGCGACAACTCCCTTCCGACGAAACCATGTCTCCCTCTGCCATCGACGAGCGAGCGCCTCAGGCGCCGCAAGAAAAGACATATCCGCCGGCCAAGATATTCCCCGTCAAGGAAACCAAGTTTGAAAAGTTCATCGAGCCCCAGACCGACGGCCGCAAGAGAGCGCTGGAGCAGCCCGGCGGCGCTGCCATCGTGATAGATAATGGTGAGCTGTCGCACCGACTCGGAAGACCCAGGAAGGGAGGCTGACAGTCTGCAGGATCCTCCGCCATTCGAGCAGGATGGTCCTTTGATTCCGCGCCCCGGATAAACATACCGCCCATCATGGCCAAGTACCGCGACAGAAAGCTGGCAAAGACCTTCTCCTTTGCAGGGTCGGATTGCTACGCTGATACGACGGCGCGAGGCCATATCCGAAACGCATTCGAAGCCGGCACCGGCATCATAAGTAACTGGGACGTGACGGAGCACCTCTTGGATTACATCTTTCTCAAGCTAGGCATGAACGATGCCAACGGCGCCATCGATGTGCCGGTGGTCATGACGGAGGCTGTCGCAAACCTGCCTTATTCAAGGAAATGCAAGTCGAATCCGAGCTCAAACGGAAGACTGATTGCCCAGAGGACCCAATCGGCTAACATTCTGTCCACGTGTAGCGATGACCGAGATCATTTTCGAATGCTACGGCGCACCGTCCCTCGCCTACGGCATCGACTCGCTCTTCTCGTACAGGCATAACAAGGGGAAGACGGGGTTGGTCGTGTCTTCTTCTCATACATCTACTCACATAATACCAGTCTACAATTCGAAAGCGGTCCTTTCCCAAGCCACAAGACTGAACTGGGGCGGCTACCATAATGCCGAGTATCTGCTGAAGTTGATTAGGTTGAAGTACCCTGCCTTTACTGGTAAACTCAACTCCTCACAAGCAGAGCACATGATACAGGATCATTTCTATGTCTCCAAGGATTACGATAGCGAGGTCCGCAATTACCTTGACTGGAAAGGCCTAGAAGACCGAGATATCGTTATCCAATATCCTTTTACGGAGGAGGTGGTGGTTCAAAAGAGCCAGGAAGAGCTGGATCGTATCGCAGAGCGCAAAAAGGAGAGTGGAAGAAGATTACAGGAGCAGGCTGCCAAGATGAGACTAGAGAAGCTCATCAAGAAGGAGCAGGATTTAGAGTACTACAAGAATCTCCAGGGTCGGATAGTCGACGAGACGAAGAAGGAAACGCGGCGCCTGCTCGACAGCCACGACATCAAAGATGAGGGCCAGCTTGAGAAGATTATCAAGGAGCTGGAGAAGTCAATCAGAAAGGCCCGCACGAAGGATGTTGGGGGCGATCCTGAAGAAGAACAAGAACAACCGGATTTCGGTCTCTTGGACATTCCGGACGAGGACCTCGACGAAGCACAAATAAAGCAAAAGCGGCAGCAACGTCTTCTCAAATCCAATCACGAGGCTCGGGCTCGTGCCAAGGCTGAAAAGGAGGCCGAGAAGGCCCGCATCGCCCAGGCGGAGCGGCTTGACCAGGAGCGTCGTGAGAATGATCTAGACGCCTGGCTCGATCAGAAGCACCGGGCCTTGCAGGACACGCTCCAAAAGATCAAGGAGCGCGATAGGCTGAAGCAAGACCTGGGCAACCGCAAATCCCTCGCGTCCCAGATCCGCATGAAGAGCATCGCCAACCTCGCATCCGACACCCCGACCAAGAAGAGGCGGCGCGGCGGCGACGACGACAACTTTGGTGCCAACGACGACGACTGGGGCGTGTATCGCCAGATTGCCGTGGGAGACAACAGCGACGAAGAGCAGGAGGAGGAGGATCTCGCCTCGACCCTCAAGACGCTGGAGCAGGATCTGCTCAAGTACGACCCCAACTTCACCTACGAAAACACCCAGGAGGCGCAAACTGTATGGTCCAAGTCCCTGCTCCACGCCTTCACCCGCGGCCCGCGACCCATCGATCCGGCGTCCCAGGCAGAGCTGTACCAGATCCATCTCAACGTCGAGCGCATCCGCGTGCCCGAGGTCGTCTTCCGGCCGTCCATCGCCGGCATCGACCAGGCCGGCATCATCGAGATCGCGGGCGACGTGCTCACGCAGCGCCTCGGCGGGCTGCCCAACCGCGACGACTTCCTCAAGGACATCTTCCTCACGGGCGGAAACACCCTGTTCCGCAACTTTGACGACCGCGTGCGGGACGGCCTCAGGGCCCTGCTGCCGGCGGAGTCGCCGCTCGTGGTGCGCCGCGCCGAGGATGCGCTGCTGGATGCTTGGAAGGGCGCGGCTGGATGGGTCGGGTCGTCGGCGTGGAAGACGGCGGCGATATCGAGGGAGGAGTATCAGGAGAAGGGGGCGGAATATATCAAGGTGAGTTTTTCTTTTCTTTTTTTTTATGGTATGGTGTTTTGTACTAATCGCTGTGTGAATGTCTACAGGAACACGACATGGGCAACTCGTACGCGTGAAACTAATTATTTGGATCGGAGAGTCATTTCATAGGTAACTTCGCATTACTTATTTGTCTTGGTAGTCTTTTTTGTTTTCATTGTTCGGGTAATTTTCATCCCCAACATTTACACGCAATAAGTAGAAAAAAGAATCATGCGTTTCTCGAACTTCACTTTCCATCCTATATCTTATATAAGCCTCATTACACATCCATGCCAGAGCACCCACTTACATCTACTCTCACATTCTATACATGCCGCATTTCATAAACAACCATCCCCTGTTTTATTTTCTCTTTAAGTCTCTTCTACACTTGAACATTCCCTCCCACCACACTAAATCGCCCCACGGCCCATTGATATCACGATATAATCCTAAACGACAAAGCTCAAAAAACACAAGGAAAGGGGGCAGGATAAAAGGAAAGGGCGTTATCAGCTTGCTAAGCCATACCAAGTCACACAGCCCTTGAGGAGGACACACCCTCTATAGAGACGTTCAAGAGGATCGAGGGACTCACACACAAAGGAAAAAGAAAAAAAAAAATTGGGGTCCCCCCCCAAAAAGAAAAAAAAATAATAATTCATATTAGAAACACAACAGGTCTCTCCCGGAACGCCCACCCATCGATTTAGCCCCCCCTTCCTTAATTAGAAAAAAAAAAGAAAAGAAAAAAAGAAACCAAACAGAGAATCTCGAACCAAAGTAAAACAGAGCAGCGTCTGGATTATATCTGCACACGCAACGCATGGGAACCTTCAACGCCACCAACAAAACTAACCCTGGAAGGAAAGAGAGATAAGAGGGAGAAATAAAAGCGGGCAAACGCGGTCTTGCTTACCGAGAGAGCTTTCTAGCACGGTCTCGGTCATCTCTAGGGCTGGCCTGACCGTTCATCAGCGTTCAGCGGCCTATTCAAGTCTTCCGCCGATGGGCGAGAATTGTTATCCTGGTCGCCTGGCTGCTCAGTCTTGAAGGGCGGGCTGGGATAGGTCTGCGACCGCTCTACCATCTGCTCCTGAGCGGCTAGGCCCGCGACGGCCTGCGCAACCGCTTCGAGAGGAGTACCAACGCCGTTGTTGCTATTGGCACCCTGCGGCGGTGGAGGCGGCTGGTGGTGTTGCTGATGCTGGTGATGCTGCTCAGCAACACTGGGCGGAGGAGGCCCTGCAGATGATGGCTGCGACAGGTTGACATTGGGAGGGGGCGGCGGGAATTCGCCCTGGGTGTCAAGCAGCCGAGACTGGAGGTGAATCACATATTCGCGGAGCGCATAGTTTTCTGACTGCATCGCCTTGTACGAATGTTCCAAATCAGCCAGGTCGCGAACCTGCTGCTCCAGCTTCTTGATGTATCCCTCCTTACGCTGTCTGAAAGCTCGCTACAGACACACGAGACTAGTCAGCAATTGTAACGCCATTGACGCGAACGGGGCATGTTTCGAGCTCAATCTAGGCGCTTGCCGGTAGCTCATCATTGCTGAGACGCGATGGCGATGCGCAATGGCTTGCCGCAAGTCATGCGAATCAATCCGGGCGATGCCGGCGCCATCTACTTGGCTGACCAATGCGGCATTGCCAAGCAACAGCCGGACAGCACCAGCCATATCACCAGAGCATGAAAAGAGAACCAGGGCAGAAAACAGACAAACTCACCTGGGCAGCTCTGTTCTGGGCGGCGCGCTTGGACTGCGACAGCTCGCGCTTCGCCTTGCGGCCGTCAGCGGGATTGGCGTCGTCGACAGCCAGCTGCTGTGGCGGCGCGGGGGCCAGCGGCACGGCAGAAGGGCCGGGTCCGGCAGGGCCAGGGCTGTGGCCGGTAGGAGGCACCATAGGCATCATATTGGCAGCGGGCGCGTGGCCAACAGAAGCTCGAAGATCAGGATGGATATGCGCTTCAGCGTCTAGCTTGGGGTGAGGGCGGGAGATGTCTTGAGGCGCCAGGACGTCGTATCCATTCGGCGGCCGCGAGGAAACTCGGTGATCGCGTGCGCTCTGATTGTGAGGAGCGGATGAAGCAGCGGAATCGTGGTTCTGAAGTAGTTCGAGCTGTGCGCGCAAGTGCTGTTCTGTTGGGAAAGCTGCTGTTAGCTCAACGGCCATGAGGCGTCGTCCTAGGAGGGGGCGGTGGCGTTGAAGATGAGGGGGACGAAGGTAAAAGATGAAGGTTGAAGTTTGATCCCAATGGGGCGTCAATCGGAGCGATTCAGCAAGGGAGGTACAGCTGGGACATGTGATGATGTGGTGAAGCAAGTCGTGATGTCGTGTGGCTGCTTCCAGAGCCGCGGACGCTGGGGTAATGGTACAGGAGTATACGGACCGTCGGCGTCCGAGGCGCGCGCCAAACGGCGTTTATATGACGATATACGACTTATAAACTCCGGGTTAAAGTTGGCAGTCCAGCAGAAGGCTGTCGGCTGTTTTGCGGACGGCGTTGAGGGGACGAGGCCGAGCCAAGCAGCCGCGCAGGTGGCGATGCTGGCGATGCTCGAGGTCGAAGCCGATGCTGATGCTAGCGGGAACAGTGCCTATTCTGCAGCAACGCCGAGCAGAAGCGCAAGTACAGGCACAGGCACAGGCACAAGCTCCAGGACCAGAGGCAGAACCAGGCAGCCAGACAGCAGAGGCAGGATGGGAGGGAGGAGCAAGACGAGAGCAGAGGCAGCTCAGCTCGAGACGATGCGGAAATGGAGAGCAAAAGAGAAAAAAAGAACGGCCGACTAACCTTGCGTGTTTGCGCCGCTGGCGGGAGAGCTCTGCATTGCTCGAGGACTCTGACTCAGCATCCGGGACGAGTAGGCAAGCTTAAAGAGCGAGAGAAGGCAGATTGAGCTTCGCAGATTTTTGATGACTACTCAGAGGGGGGCAGAATTGCTGACGTGAAACATGGAAAAAAAACCAAAGTGCTTGAGTTTGAGCTGGATGCGACGGGATTATGTAACGGCGGCGTGGCGGGATTGCCTGGCAAAATGGCGTGGCTGGCGGGCTTGTGCGCCGAGCTCCGTACAGTACGAGCTTTTCTAGGAGGAGGGGGGGGGTTGTTTTTGCTTTCGTTTTTTCGCTGTTCTCCCGTCTTTTTTTTTTCTCTCTCTGCCTGCTGCTTCTCCAGTTTCGCCCTTTGTCGTTGCTTTTTCCCTGCTTTGGGTGGTGCACGAGTGAATGGGGCTTGATGATGACTGATCGGATTCCGGGACGCGGAAAGGTTGGGTAATAACTGAGGAGCAGCGCTAGCGGCACGAGTCCTGTGCTCTGTGCTGAGTGAAGCAAATCAAAATGCCCGGAGAACCGATGCAAGGGTTGGGGTGGTGCCGAAGCTGGAGCAGGTACCGGTACAAGGCGGCTGCCTGGGCTGCTGCTCGACTGTGCGTTGCACTACATCTGGCGATGGTGCAGTACCTGCCGCTACTTGGAGACGCCGAGTCGCGGCTCAACCACGAGGTACCGGGTACCTGTCTCTGCGAGGGGGTTGTACGCACGGGCCATGTACCACACCGTCCTTGCACTTTCCGATTGTTGACGGCGCCAAGTCGCTGGTTTGTACTCGGGCCGTATTGTGTTAGCACTGCCGCGGGTATCAGCCGCTGGCGTAGTACAAGTACCTGCGAAGCACTGGCTGTCGAGTGTGCTTGTACGCTTGTCCAAGGTGCTTAGTACCGGAGCTCCGTCTCGTGGCTGCTGCACTTCGTAATAATGATTGATGCGTCTGCCACACATACTCCGTACAGTAAGCCAAATAGTCAGTCGATGAGCCAGTGGTACGGTGTAGATGGGTGCAACTATCCGCTACCTCGGCCTTTTTCTGTGCCCATGACGTGAACTCGAAGCAAATACTTGCTCTCCCAACAAACCAACGCGTCTCCTCCTCTCCTCCGCCAAAAAAAAATAAAAAATATAAAAAAATATAAAATAAAAAACAGCGTCACATCAACATCAACATCAACATCAACAAAACCAGCACTGCCGTACTAGGCAGGCTGGCTGCTGCTAGTCAAATAGCCACGTCGGCAGCGTGTGTCCAGCCGTGTTCCGTCTCTACAGCACAAAGTCCTTTACAGGATTACCGTACAGCCCTTTCTCTTTGTTTTGTCAGGCCTGCGGGCGCCTCGGCCTTGACAGAACCCGGCATCGAAGCCGACGCCTGCGTCACGTCAAACCGCGGGTTTGTCAGCAGCGCAGCGGATTAGCCCCATCAGGACTAGCAGGATTAGTCATGTTTGATAAGAAGTGGGGTCTCTTCGCTGTCGGATAAATGGGGACTGGCTCGCATTGTGACTCCGGAAGCGGTAAACGCTCTGTTTACAGTAGTTGCTTTCGAGCACAGTATGTGCTGCCTGGTACTCTACCGCCGGAGTACGGAGTATCCCAGCACTAACTCCGCTACCAGAAATGTATCCGAAAGGTACGGCAAGTCGCGTGAACAGGGCAGAATACAGTGCCGATATTACGCCGCACACAATGCCGCACACACAGTGCCAGTTTCGTTCTCCTTGACACAGTCAGCAGCCTTCTCCCGTCTTCTTCTTCCTCCTCTTTGTCGCCGGCCTGGAGTCCAATAATACGAGTCACGTCCTCTCCTCAGGAAGGGGGGCTGTCTGGTTGGTGGTACTGATTCGTCCATGGCCCATGTCCCGTTTTTGCTTTTTTTACGTGATGACATGGCCCGCGACTGGCATGGCATGGGACACAAGCTGGAATGAGGAGCTTATTTCCGAGCCTGGGCGAGCACCAAAGAACAAAAGACAGGACAAACAGGTCAAAGCTGCTCGATGGGCCTCCGCGTCTCGCCTTCCTTCCGGCTTACCTGATTTCGACTACGGAGTACTGATGCTAACCCACGTAGTCAAAACAAACGCGGCCTTGATCACTAATACATAGTGCTATGTTCCATCCATCCTCTCGAGTCCCCCCGTACTCGTGAAAGGCCCCATGATTACTTGTCCAGACAGACACCAGACGAGAGCCAATAGCGTGGGCTGTCTGTCAGATCGAGAGCTTTTCCGTCTGTGGACGTATTCTTGGGCTTCCAACGACACCAGAGGTTGGCAGCTATACAGTACGGAGTACGCCAAGCATGCATTGACTGACTGGACAGAGCGCAATTCTTCTGTTGGCAAACTCACAGAGAGAGACCCGCCAGAGATCACTTCCCGAATCTACCTAGCACTGAGCAGGTTGCTTCGCGTCCCTCAGGCGAGGAACAAGGACCTCTCGGATGTTTTCAAATACTGTACGTACAGTATACGCCAGCACTTGTCCAACGTATTCGGTTATATCTACGCTGTCGACATGCGCTTGTATGTACGGAGTACAGTACAGTACTCCGTAGTAAGCTCGAAAACTGCCCCATCGGGCATTAGCTCTGTCTTTGATTACCCAGTGATATTCATTATGCTTGCGTGATCCAGCCAGTCCGCTGGCTGAAAGCTACGGATTGTTATCTGCGACCAAGGTCCCTCGGCAAGTCCCGTTTTGCCGAATCTCTCTCGGAAACCATGGTCTCGATATGGAATAGCCTTCTCGGCGGGTTTTGATTGTTGATAGATACTACTGTATGGGCTCTACGGAGTAGTTTCCCGTAACACGCGACTCGATCCATTGTGAGAGATAAACAATGGAGGTCGCCTTGTAGTTCGTACATAGTATAACACACCCAGCTCTCGGAGGCGGGTCCCATAGCAATCCGTGATTCCTAGATGAAAACCCCTGGCCCTTCATGAGCTGCAATCGTTTTGTATTCGTACAGAGCTTCCCAACCGTCTCCAGGACAAACCAGCATGTGGAATAGAGGTGAGCTTTGTATTTGGCCTACGACTCGACCTTGTTATCCTGCCAGTCTCATCTTCAAACGAATGAGCAACTTTTGGCGAGACTTGATATGAAACTCGGCTCTCCAACTGCATGACAGCAGGCCATTACAGGCCGGAAACGGCATAAATGGACAATTAAGCGTTGATTTAAATATCAAGTAAGAAATAGTCAACTCATGGCTTTTAGGACAACTGAGTGGGCGTCTGATTTGGTATCTTTGGCTGATACTTGGACAACTTGCCGCCCTTCCATACGTGTGTTATGTTGCTCGTGTCCGTCAAGACTCGGATATCATTGAGCGGGTTCGCAGCAACGGCGATTATATCAGCATCGTATCCCACCTTTAGCTGTCCGCTCAAGGGGGCCATTCCTCCCAGTGTCTCTGGTCCATTGGCTGTAGCGCACTCAATCGCTTGAAGCGGTGTCATGCCCAGCTCTACCGCGTATAGAAGCTCATGCGCATTGTTGCCGTGCGAGAGGGCAGATGTCCTAGCGCTGCTGGTCATGTCCGTTCCCAGCGCAACTTTGACTCCTTTCCTAATGGCTAACTTGTATGCGTCCTTTGACTTGTCGTAGATGCCAAGAAGCTTGCGTTTGACCGGAGGAGGGAGTAGGTCGCTGTAATCCCGCGCCAGAATACGGACAATGTGCTGCGTCGGGACGAAAATGGCATCCTTCTCGAGCATGAGGTCGGCCACCTCCTCGTCGAGATACATGCCGTGCTCGATGGACTTGACGCCAGCTCGGAGCGCGGCCAGAATACCTGCTTTGCCTATGGCGTGAGCAGCCACAGCGCGTCGACTTCGCGCTGCCTCTTCCACTATGGCCTTGAGCTCCTCATCCGAGAACTGACGGTCCTCCGGATCGTCGTTGAGACTTCCGACGCCTCCGCTGGAGCAGACCTTGATGCAGCGGGCGCCTCGCCGTATCATCTTCCGGACCGTCTTGACGCAGTCGTCAACGCCATCACAGACACCAATGGGACTGCCGCCGCGATTCATGGCATCCAGTACAGTGCCGATGGGCGTTGCATGGTCATCGCCATGGCCGCCCGTGATAGACAACGCAGCAATCGCCGAGTAGATATTGGGACCAACCAAGGGCCCGTTTTCCACAGCCGGCCACAAATCTCCTCCGTATCCTCCCAGCTCCCTCACCGACGTATAGCCCGCCATCAGCGTTGTCTTCAAGTCGTCGACCGTGACGGCACCAGCCAAGGCGTTATATCCGGGGAGATACATGCTAGCTCCCCCAAGGCTTCCAATGACATCCAGCCCGACGAAATGAACGTGGCAATCCCACAGGCCGGGCATCAGGACGGGAACATGTCTCGGAACGAGTTTCTGGTACTTGGGCGGGATGTTGAAATAGCTGCCGATCCAATCGATCTTGCTGCCTTTGATGGCGAGCGCGCCATTTTGGATGGGCTCTCCGCGGCCGGGGATGAGTAGCGACGCTAGGATGAGAGACACAGTCTCGCTGTCTTCAACGAGGGGAGGTTCCGAGGCAATATGTGATGAGGGGAGAGGCGGCTGGATAGGAACGCGCATATTGACGGCAGAGCTTGGAATAATTATAAGGCGCTTCGAGGATGGAGATTCGGGGGAGTGTTACTCCAAACCAATTCGACAAATCAGCAGCATACAGAACCGCAAAGGAAAGATGACTACATTCAATGCTGACGGCGGGTTAGAAGATTGTCCTTTTATAGCTTCTTTGCCTTTTATCACAACCACGTTCCACCGTGGCGGCTGGGAGAATCCTACGGGGAAAAAAAAAAAAGAAAAAAGAAAAGGAGCAATCAATGATACGGCGACAAGATTTAGGCTCATTCGCTTACCCAAACAGGATCTTGGCTAAATGCAATCCTACAAAAGATCTTTCCAGGCAACCGTTATCTGGAGGTTGTGGAGCGGGTTTTGCGTGTACATGGGGCCGAATACCGGGATGGGGTTTTTGATGCGGGGGATTCGGGGGGTCGTTCGATGTTTGTATATCTGCTATCCGTGGTGAAAGATTGGTGGGATGGTTACACAGAGGGATGAATATTAGTGAGTGGAAATTGAATGGAAGAATGAAGATAACCAGGACAACGCTCTTGGAATTGAAAAAAATAAATCGAAGCAACGTCTATCGCTATCCAATGTTGAACTCGCTAGCTCCGCTTGTGAGCATCCTACTCTTGCGCATAAGTATGGCTCTCGCCGGCTTCGCCTGATCCTGCTTGTCGCTGTCACTGTCACTGTCATCGTCCTTCTTGGCTCCCTTGACGCCCTTTGCTGTCTTCTTCCCTGCGTCTTTGCCTCCCTTTTGTGCCTTCCGGTCCAGACCGGCGCCAATTCCTCCTGGCGGATCGCGTAATCCATAAGCTTTCGCAACGTGTCCTAGATGCAGCTCAGTAATGTCGAAATGGACGCGCTCTTCTCGGGTATGCGTCGCATAGGCTCTGATGTGCGACTTGAACCCGTTCCTAGCTAGTTCGAGCCGTTTGCTATCGATGAGGAGGCGCTGCTCCAAGTGAAGTTGTAAAGTCTCGGCTTTGTCGTGATAGGATTGCCCATCTTCGGGCTTGGCTGTCGTTTCCACGGGAAATTCCAGTTTGGTCATGAGACCCTTTTGCAACACAGATTCGTATGATAGAGGGGACGGTGAGCCAGAAGCCTTGAGGAGCTCAATGTAGCCCTCCTCTGTGCCGGGGAGAAGGAATATGACTGCGTCACCCGAGCGTCCAGCTCGCGCCGTTCGTCCAATTCGATGGATGTGGTCGGCAAAGCTAAAGGCAGGGTCATATTCAATGACCAAATCAACCGACGGAATGTCTAGACCACGAGACGAGACATCTGTTGTGATGAGAAGAGAGGGGGACTTGCAAGCCGAGAATGATCGCAGTGTGGCCGTTCGAACTGGCTGTGAGAGGGAGCCGTGCATCCTGTGCAGCACCACTTCCGGGCTTGCGAGAGATGTGATATATGCTGCTTTTGAAACGGTCTTGGAGGTGTTTTCTGCATCTTTTGACGCCGGTTGAGGCACCTCGCCGTTTTCAGGAAGTTTGAGAAGTTCGTAGTGGAAGTCGACGGTATCAGCACAGGACATGAAAATGATGGCCTTCATTGTGTGACCGCGGCGAGAAAACACAGACTTAAGATAGGCTATAAGCGTTACCAGTCTCAGCTTCGCAGGTACAATGATGTGCGACTGGTGCAGTTGTGCTGGCGCCTTGTGAACGGCCTGTTCGTCTTTGTTTTCAGCCACCGTCTCAGCGCCCTTTTCAGCAGCCAGGAAGGCGGCATCAGCAAGACTCATCTCGCCGAGTTTCTGCACATTCATCTTCATTGTAGCAGAGCATAAAACCGTGACTCTCCGGTCCGGAAGCGGGTCGAGAGATACTCCAGAAGAAAGCGTTTTTGACAACTCAACCTGCTTAAGCGCATTTATAGCTTTCCTCAGATCCTCTTCGAATCCCAAATCCATCAGTCGATCGCCTTCGTCGAGAATAAGCCATCTTACAGTACCCAAGTTGAGAGCTTTGGTATTATCGATGTGATCGGCCAATCTTCCCGGCGTAGCCACCAAGAAGCTGATGCCCTTCCGAAGCCGGGCCTTCTCCGCCTTCTTAGACTCTCCTCCAGTGATTGCGGTAGAAACCAGCCATGGGAATGGTCTGATGAGCTGCTCCAGCACTGTATGTGTTTGTTTTGCAAGTTCGCGAGTTGGCGCAACAATGATGGCGAAAATGCCCGAGTCCCGATGAATCTGCTTCTCGCCGCGTCCGCTAAGAAGGAGAACTCGATGCAATATGGGGAGAAGATAGGCAAACGTCTTTCCCGAACCCGTCTCAGCCTGGACAAACGCATCGGAGCTGCTCGACAGCATGTGAGGAATGACCTTCTGTTGAATGGCTGTTGGGCGCTCAAGGTTCATCTTCGCAAGCGCCTCAACAAGTCGAGAGGATATCGTCAGGGATCCGAAATTGGCAACGGTCAGCAGCGGCGCATTTGTCGGTTCTGGTTCTTCCCACTCGGTCTCATCATCGAATGTTGTCTTCTGCTCTGGGTTGAAAGAGAACAGGCGAGAAACGACTTGGCGAGACCCTTTCCCGGGGCCCTTGTTCTGTCCCGGGCCGTGGCCGTGATCCGCCGTTTTCTTTCGTGGAAACTCCGTGCGGTGTTCCGAGTCGCCTTCCGTGCGTCTTCCGGGCCCGTGGCCATCTACCCTCTGCCTCTTTGCCGATCGCTGGTCGTCGTCAGGACCTGATCTCTCGACTGCTGGCCGTGAGCCGAGCTTTGCGCTCTTCTGCGCCCGCTTCCTGTCCCTCCAGCTGCCACCGGTGAATTTGACTTGCGGCTTGAGCGGCCCACTGCCCAGCTCAAAATTCATCAGCATTCCATCGTCAGCCATGGCGGGAGTGGCCTCTTCGTTCTGGCAGTTGTTCGGCAAGGCGTCGCCTTGGAAATGTTTGTCCTCCAAAACAAAGATGCAATTTGGGATTTTCGCTGTTGGAAAAAGCTTATCGATAACGTCTGATAAGCGGCTAGATATCTGTCTGTGATGGGATAGGTATGCCCCGCTGTCCATTATTCTTGACCAATGAGATTAGATTGAGCACCCGCAGATTCTGCTCCAATCATTGGTCAGATTCGGTGGATCTACCTAACACGTGTCACGACTACCGCGTCATCCGTGCTCTCACCGTATTTTAATCACCCCCTCTCCACTTCTCTTCTCCAGTTCTAGGCAGCAGTGAGGAGAAAGATATACTACTACTACTACTACTACAAGGTATGTATAAGTATGACATCTCCAGCCCACGATCTCTCCCCGGATTGCATTTTCCCCTCCAACGTATACACTTGTGATTTTCTGTCAGCCGCTGACGCTGCTCTCCATCGCATATTTGCTGACAATATCATGTCCCCAGACACCGAACCTCATGACGAAACCACGCAACCCTTCTCTTCACCCGGGTTAGTGAACCGGTTCTTATCCCTTTCAACTGGGCTTCCCGCCTAAGTGAATTGCTGTACCGCTCGACTCGATGACACATCCGGGAGCTGCTATTTGCTAGCAAGACCGGGAAATTCCGTCACATACTCAATATGCTTGTTTTGAATAACTTGTTATTTTAAATAACTCTGTTGAAATGGGCGGGGTCTTGTAGGCCGCGGATAGAGAGTCCTCGATCTGGATGTCCTAGTGAGGTCCGGAGACAGGGGGTTTATATACTCGCAGCTATACCAGCTGCCGGTTACGCCAGCTCCTATTGTCTTGCCTCCGGTAGCAATGCGCTGTCTTCCCGGACTGCCATCCGGTTAAGCGGTGGAACTGTCCACTACCCATCCGGATTTTCATCTTTTTTTTTTAAATCCCCTTTTATACATTGTCCTTCCCTATTGCTGAATGAGAGCACGCAACCCTTCTCTTCACCCGGGTTAGTGAACTGGTTCTTATCCCTTTCAACTGGGCTTCCCGCCTAAGTGAATTGCTGTACCGCTCGGCTCGATGACACATCCGGGAGCTGCTACATCTGCTTAGCAAGACCAGGAAATTCCGTCATATACTCAATATGCTTGTCTTAATTGAACAACTATATTGAAATGGGCGGGATCTTGTAGGCCGCGGATAGAGAGTCCTCGATCTGGATGTCCTAGTGAGGTCCGGAGACAGGGGGCTTATACTCGCAGCGATACCAGTTGCCAGTTACGCTAGCTCCTATTGTCTTGCCTCCGTTAGCAGCGCGCTGTTTTCCCGGACTGTCATCCAGTTGAGCGGTGGAACCGTCCAATATCCATCTGGATTTGCTTTGTCTCTTCTCAAATTCCTGCCCACGTTGTCCTTTTATCGCCGCGTTCCTCGAAGTGCTGACATATCATAGCGCCAGCTATGATCAACTCCATCCCATAGAGCGTGACGCTATGACTGCCAAGGACGCTGACGGCGATAATGACGACGGCGATGATGATCACATACTAACTCCAGGGAATCTCGATGAGAACCCCATAGATGCTTCTGAAATCAACATCTCCTGTCTGAGGAATACGGTGACTTGGAGCGATATTCACAACCGGGTCCAATGCATCGAAAATATCTGCCTTGATATTCACGTGGACACCTCGGCCAACGCCGCTTTTTTCCGGCTGTACTGCGACATCCATTTTAAACACAGCAAAAGCAAGAGAAAAAATATACATCCCATCTACATATACATATACCCTGAGTATATTCGGACTATTACATTCGACTCAAATGTTGATTCGTTTACATGCGGTCCCTCTCTTTCCTTCGCTCTGACGCGACAATCCCCTCTGATTGCCCCGGCAGAATGCATCCTAGGTTGCAAGTCGCGGAGTCAAGACCGGTTTAGCTTGATGAATTCCCTTGCTGAAGTCGTTGATTTCACCATAAATTTGAACGACTCCAACAAAACCACATCAATACTATCGTGCTTAGAGAAGGTCGCCCATGCCTTTTCTCATCCTCCGAATCACCTGCATACAAACCAGAGATATGCCAGCATCACCTCGTTATACTCTGGCAAAGGAGGCGAGATTGTCAATGTCAGCGTGGCAGCTGCAAGACCACCGGCCGAAGCAGATCTACCACCAACATATGATACACCAGCGCGTGGCCGAACTTCCCGTAAGTACATGCTACCTTGCTAGCCAACAAGTTCTCCTATAGAGGAGTAGGGCTACGTATATTTTTGAGGCCCAGCTAAAGGACCCCTAGGTAAACGCCGGCGCAGAGATTCAAATTGCAGCAGCAGCAGCGGCCGCTCTCCCGCAGCTCATGATCTCATACTTCATCTCCTCGGGTCTATCAATGCTAGCGTCAATAAAATCGAAAGCCAATTAGATGGCATGAAGAGCCAGCTTAATGGGATGGAACATCGCATCGGACAACTTGAAAGCAGCGTTTCGGCTTTAGATTCTGCCCGTAGCCCATGTCGCTTCGGCACAGAAGAGAAGACGGAGGTGTTTGAAGAGATACACGAACAGATTGACTATCGCACAATAGACATGAAGTTCGAGTGCGACGAGATGCTTAAAGATGTGGAAAAGGACGCTACTAGAGCAATAGTAGAAATTCAAGAGGAAGTGAGGGAGAAACTGGAGCAGCTGGAGGAAAGCATTGAGGAGAGCATCGAGGAAGCCACAGAGCGGCTGGTGGCAAAGAGTTTACGGAGCAAGCTTTCGAATGCAAGCTTGCGAATCGATGGGACTGTATTTCTCGACACTTAGCTACTACGTGGACAGTAATACAAGAGAGGGGAGGGAAGAGAGCTTGGTTGAGATTTTGTTTCGTCCCAGAGATCTGACATGTGCTGGCCTGAATGTTCTCTTGTACGAGCCCGGATATTAGCAGCACGAGTGCTCCGGGTTATTACCACCGCATTGTCGCAGAACTGACGGAAATAAGCAAAATGCCGTAATACACACAGGGACGGCTCGCCTATTGACGGAGACGCTACGGGTGCGGCAGCCGGGGCGCAGAAAATATGCCGACCAAGCTCGGAGATGCCAGGTCTTTGTCCGTAGCATCCGAGCCGTGTGGCAGTTCGAAATCCAAGTCATCTAATACGGTATGCGGGTGTAGACGGGTCATTTCGTCGAGGCAAGGCCATGTGACGGGCTGAATTTTGGCGCGCAGAAGGATCGCAAGAAAGCTCCACGTCTGAGCGGCGGATTGATTTTAGGGTTTGTGGCCGTCAAGAGGCTAGAGATGACACTGCCAGCTGTTGTTCTAGAAGTGTCTGGAGATGGGTTGAGGCGTTCACGCTGAAAAGTTGCCACCTGATGAAGATAGAGACAAGGGAGGACACAGATCGACGGCAGAGAGGCATCATCTTCCTGGGAGACGGCTCATTACCAGAGACGGGCGATGGTTGGTGCGCGTCTAATCCAGACGGACAGATTTATGAAGTAATACCAGATGCATGCGAGAGATGCGCTTCGTACTTTGAGGAATTAAACGCCATTGTCGCTAAACACCACACCCCCAAATCGCTGGTGTCGGGCTCTCCAAGTGTCCGACATTGCGTCTTCTACCATTCAGGCGTGCTCGAAATACGGAGACTAATACAGATTGATATGGGATGGCCCGT
Organism: Trichoderma sp. TW21990_1; assembly: GCA_010015515.1. Taxonomy (NCBI): domain Eukaryota; kingdom Fungi; phylum Ascomycota; class Sordariomycetes; order Hypocreales; family Hypocreaceae; genus Trichoderma; species Trichoderma sp. TW21990_1. Next base: position 1,553,924 of record ML974118.1, read on the forward strand.
CGAGGCGTCGCACCTTTGCATGTGGAGAGTCATCGCGGGTTGCCTATCACGGCTGATGCGTCTTGAAAGCGACGCGCATTATGATGCGCATTCCAGCGATTCGACACAACGTAATGCCGTTGGAGGGGAACTCGTCTGAGGGATTAAAAGATTTAGGCTTACTGCGCTCTGATAGAAGACCTTGATTTTTTGATGCAGCAAAGTTGGTGCAGAATGATATCAGATACCCGCCAGGCAGATGCAAATGCCGTCGGGCTTCATCCTTTTGGACAGGTAATGGTAATGGCACCCGTCATCTTCATACAGTAGCAAGTTCAAAAAACTGCCTCGGACGGGGTGTCTAGAATGCCGGCCCCAAGGGCTCTCAGCCTCTCGGTCAACTGGAGGCCCATCTCGCGCCTCTCACGGCGCATCTCCAGGCTCCGCCGACGGTTCCGGCTTCTCCCTTGAACCCCACGAGTCGGACAGGGAATCCCAGCGAATGGGAGCCGGTTTGTTCTCGCCGCGGCCAATCAGCGCCGCCAGCAGCCTTCGTCTACTCTGTAGATACTAGGTACTATGTAGTATTCTGTCGAACTGGGACTTGTGGGACGCGCATACCCATTGCCGCCTTGCCAGAGGAAAAATTGCTGCTTCGTTTCTTTGGAGAAAGAGTGGGCGGGATGGAGCAGTTTTGGGAAAGGTTCGGCTCCGGTGTCGTGTGTGAGTTTTTGCGAACCCCAGACTTGGAGATGCGGTATTAGCAGCGTAATTTTGGCTATGACGCAGACGATGGCGAACGTTGACCCGAAGGGGCGCGGATATACGTTGCTGTTTCTGGTGCTTTCTATGTGGTACAGTATTCTATATTTGCATACTATTTGCGCACGGCTCATTTTACTTGGGATTGATGAGATGAGACGGAAATGCGCACTTATTCTTTTCGCTCCATATCCAGTATAGAAGACGCAGCAGTAGCGGCATCTGCAAGCTATTGATGCATTGATTGATTGGATTGAAGGCACCTTGCATAATTACCAAGTGCAACTACTGGACTATAGCCACACGAAGGGAAAAAAAAAAAATCGAGCAACTGGAGCCAATATCTGCCTCTCCATTTCTCTTCAGCCTGAGTCATCTCCACATGCTCGTGCCTTTCCACCCCTTCCAATGCGCTAGCGCCAAGCTCCTGCACTGTAGCAGCCACTACACGCTGGAGCACTACTGGCATCTTCTAGGCTGTTTACGTAGCTGCTGTCGCTGGCCTTTAGCGGCCTCCTCCATCCGTCCACGGCACTTCAGCGCAGCCCTGGGCCGAGAGAATAAGGCCGGCACGGGCCCCCCGCCATTTTCTCCCGGCTTTATTTTCTCTCTTTTTTTTTTTTTTTCCCATCATCACAAGGCAGCGCACAGAAACCGACAAGGAAAAAAAAAGAAGATAGTCGAGGCTGGACCCTTTCCTTTTTCGTCCCGGCTCTTGACTTTCGATTGTCTTTTTTTCTTCCTTGATTCTCCTTTTTTCCCCCTCCAACCATTTTTTGTCAATTTACATAGCGCGTTTGTTTGACGGCTTTGACGGCTGTCAAATGAACCTGCAATCGCCCACTATCATTTTCTCCCCCGTAAGTTTTCGGCCCCGATTTTTGCCTCCCAACCTTGGATGCGTTGCTTGTGCGCCGTCACGGAGTCGCAACTATGACTGGCACAAGTAAAGCATGCATCGCCTTTTGTCTCATCTTGCTCTTGTTGTTTATCCAATTCTCTGCAGTATTGGAGAACCCTTGCGATATCTTGCATCTTGCTGTGAATCTGCCGCTAATCTACCCTGCCCCATAGTCTATACCTCCCGCCATCTAAATGCCCATCTACTCCTCGCTATACTCGAATTTTATCCGTCAAGGATCTACATTCGCCAAATCTGTTACCGCCCACGGCTACGCACAATCCGTCGTAGCTGCTACTCATCCTCACGTTCTCAACTCGCAGAACCGCCCTGTCTTTCGACGACAGCCGAACCGGTCCAGTCGTGCTTCGGCCTTTCCTCTCTATTCCGCCTTCCACAACGAGAAGCTCTCATCCGGACTCCCGGCCGAGCACCGTCACGTCTCCAACCATGGAGGTTTAGATGCCTACTTTGAGGCCCTGCAGAAGCAGCAGGCCGCCGGAGAGGAAGAAGACAAGGAGTGGACACAGTTCGATTTCCCCAAGCGCATCGAATGGAAGCCTAATGCGTCATCGGTTCTCGCCGGTGAGAATGGGGCCGAGGCCGGCGCAGAAGCTGCCGAGCAGAGCGCTGCGGCCGAAGTCACCAATGACGTTGCGGAATCCCAGCATCTGATGTCGGCGGCGGAGGAGGCAGCTCTTGCACACATCGATGCTGCTCTGGAAAAGGAAATCCAGGCGCGGACCCTCCAGGCGGCTGTCGAGAAGGCTGTCGCCGGAGGTCTCTCCGTGTCTGCCCCCCATTCTCGAGCGCGCACGCCTGCTCCTGCGGTCGAAACATCGCAAGGCTCGGCTCGAGTTCCCCGTACGGGCTCCCCGTCTATCCAAGATCAATCCCAGTCGTATGCCGAACATCTAGAGAAGCTGTCGGAGGCTGCCCGCTATGCTGAGATCCCGGCCGTGTTCGAGGCCATGCTGGCCACTGGCGTCCAGCCCGTCGCCAGTGCCTACAATGCTCTGCTGTTGGCCGCGATCCATCTCCCTAGCCAGCGAAGCGAAGTCGTTTCCAAGGCTCTGGATGTCTATGCCGACATGATGCGCCGGAGAGTGTCCCCCGATGGTCAAACTTTCAACATTCTGGTCAACATGCTTTCTTCACGCTCTCTGGAGGTCTCAGAAATGAAGTCACTTCTTGAAGACAAGCGCTTGCGATTTGGCGGAATGGACGAGCCCGGCAAATTCATGTTTACGTCGCACGAGCTGGAACACGCCATCTTGTGCGAGGATGAGCGTCTCGATCTGGCTGTGAAGCTGTTTGACATGTCCTTCGATGCCGGCAAGGTTTCTTACTCGGCAGAGACGTATCGACAGCTGATTTCGGCCTGCGCTCAGGTAGGCCGGGTATCGGACATGCTACGATTCTATGAGCATATGGAGCTCAGCGAGATTGTTCCTTCTGCCGATGTCTTCCCCACCATGATCACTGCATATGCCAAGTCTGGAAACCTCATCAGTGCTGTGGAATGCTACAATGAGTACCGCAGCCTGGCCATCTCTCACGATGCCGGAAGCTCTTCGCTCGGCGATCGATTGGACGCCCACGTGTACGCCTCGGTCATCAACGCCTATGTCATCTCCGACAAGATTGAGGGCGCAATGAAGTTTTTCAAGAAGATTGTGGACGAATATGGCGTCTCTGTCGCCGACATGAAGGATGCCTTAGTCGATCTTGGATTCATCAAGGGATTCATCTCACGGGGTATCTTTCAAGAGGCACTTCAGTGGGCCCAATCTCTTAATGCTAGCGCTCGTGACCAGGCTATGATGAAGATTGCCACGGTTGCTGCTGATGGTAACGATGCTACTACGGCGATCGAGGCTTATGGCAACATCCATGCGGCCAATCTCCAGGACCTCGCCGCCCCTTCGATTGCTCTTCTTGCCATGAGTGTGCGGCTCGGCGATGTTGCCTCGGCTTCCAAGTACTGGCACGTCCTCTCCAACCCGGAGATACACGCCACAGCTGCCTTCATTGAGCCCACTGCCATGTATGCGGTTTCCCTTATTGGTTCCGGTCAAGTTGCAGAGGGCTTGGCGCAGTCGGAGATGATGTTCCAGAGAATCCGAGCCTCCGAGTCCGAAGCGCGCCCCCAGCTTGGCGAAGAGATTGATGAGGGTTCCCATTTCATTGCTCACTACATGGAGTCTCGTGGTATCGTCGATCCCCGTGAGCTGGCCTCGCAGATGTCGACAATCCCCTCCCAGGCTCACAGCATTTCTCCCTATCTGTCCACCCCCACGGTCTCCAGCTACGAGGACAACTATGACCCTTATGCCCACAACACCGACTTCAAGGGCTCTTCTTTGATCGCCGATGACTTGGAAGGTAGCCATGGCCGCAAGGGTCCTCGTCTCAACGAAGCTCTCAACCGATTCCGAAACATGCGACGTGCTGGCAGACACCCCCGATACATTACGTATGCGAAGCTGATTTCTGCCGCTGCTCGCGAGAGCAAGATGGATCTTTGCCAAGATGTTCTCGCTATGGCTCGCACCGACGTTCCCCCGATTGCTCACAACGCTGTCGTCCGTTATGGCTGGTCTTCGATCCTGGATGCCATGGTTGGTGCTTGCCTGACGCTGGGCAATCGCGGACGGGCTGAGCAGTATCACCAAGAGCTGCTCGAGATGGGTGCCGCGCCTTCTGCCAACACCTTTGGACTGTACATCACCACGTTGAAGGACTCCACCAAGACATTTGACGAAGCCTCGGAAGCAGTTCGCATCTTCCTCCGTGCCAAGGCTGAGGGTGTCGAGCCTAGCTCTTTCTTGTACAACGCGCTGATCGGTAAGTTGGGCAAGGCTCGCCGCATTGATGACTGTCTCTTCTACTTTGCCGAGATGAGGGCGCTTGGCATCAAGCCGACCTCGGTGACATATGGCACCATTGTCAACGCTCTGTGCCGTGTCAGTGACGAGAAGTTTGCGGAAGAGCTCTTTGACGAGATGGAGGCCATGCCCAACTACAAGGCCAGACCAGCACCGTACAACAGCATGATGCAGTTCTTCCTGACGACAAAGCGAGACAAGTCCAAGGTCCTTGCCTACTACGACCGCATGATGTCCAAGGGCATTGCCCCCACCTCTCATACCTACAAGCTTCTCATCGATACGCACGCTACTCTAGAGACGGTGGACTTAGGAGCCGCTGAAAAGGTGCTGGAGGAGATGCGTGCGGCTGGCCAGCGACCCGAGTCGGTGCACTATGCGTCGCTCATCCACGCCAGAGGCTGCGTTCTGCACGACATGGAAGGCGCACGAAAGGTTTTTGATTCAGTCGTGGAGGAATACCTAGTCCCTGTCAACGCCAGCATCTACCAGGCTCTCTTCGAGGCCATGGTGGCGAATCACCGGGTTGCCGAGACGGAATCGGTTCTGGCTGAGATGCGTGGCAAGCATGTGGAGCTCACGCCCTACATTGCCAACACTTTGATCCATGGTTGGGCCGCAGAGAAGCAGATCGAAAAGGCTCAGGCCATCTACGATGCTGTGCCTCGTGAGAAGCGCGAGCCCAGCACGTATGAGGCCATGACAAGAGCCTTCCTTGCTGTTGAGCAGAGAGAAGAAGCAAAGGCAGTCGTGGGAGAGATGCTCACCCGCGGATATCCCAGCGCTGTCGTCAACAAGGTTCTTGAGCTGCTCGGCGGAGGCCAAGATGCCAGCTCGGAGTGATTTGGCGCGTGCTACATTTCACAGCCAGCATTCTCTTTTTCAGTTTTGATACAGCGACGCCTTGTCTCTTGATTCTTTTTGGATTTTCATTTGTTTCATTTGTTTTATTTTTCTTCTTTCCATTTGTCACATGTGCTTTAAGCCTCGACGTGTTTTGATACCCCTTTGGCATGCAGGTTGGACGGTGTTTGTATTGGGGTGTCGTCTTAATATCAGAGGCTCTGCGTGGTGCTTTTTTGACTTCCATTTCATCCTATTCCATTTTGTCACACAGCTTTCCTGTGTGGCTACAGGATGGGCACGGCGTTTTCCGGTGGAGGATGGGTACATGATTCTGCATATACAAAAAAAGAAGGCATTTTTTGGTTATTGGGTTTCTCGGGGATGCGAAAGAAAGGATGCAAGGAATTGCGGACTCTGGGAGCCGCTGATAGACAAATCTCCACTCGGCATAGGCCACGGCCACGGCCAACCACACAGCGGTAGTAGCAGAATATTTGGGTGTTTTTTTTTTTATTTGGGATTGTTTGGATGGTATATAAAGGGTTCAAGGGAATTGTGCCTTTAATACTACTGGACGGGACTGGATTTTTGGATTTTCTGCTACCGTGTATCATATCAAAGAAGATGGGAATGGGCATATAAAGGAGGAGGAAGCGCCAAAGGCAGCGAAATAAAGCGAATGCCTAGCTACTTTTATTAAAGTAAAAACGATGTTTCACTAGTGATGATGATACAGCGGTGATTGTGAATGCATCAATCTATCTTACATAGCATCAGAGTCATCATGATTGCTACTGAATGGGTGGCAGTGCGAATACGAATACGGTGCAGTGATGACACTGTGAGGCATTCCTCAACCCCCCCGCTCCACCTCCATTTCAGAATCCTCCAGACTCCCTCTTCCAACCGTCGACTTCAACGACACGAGCAAGCGAAGAGATTCAAGCCAGTACATCTCGGGCGTCTCCTTGGCACTTTCTTTTTTTTTTATCTGATATCCGCCGCTTTTTTCGTATTCCTTGCCGTTGAATTGGGCACTTTCTTCTTGTCAGCCTCGTTTCTGCCATATCCACCCACCGTTACATCGTGAGCGTCTTGTCAGATATATATACACATACACCCATACATTCATATATATCCTCTCCCGTTTCAAGACGCTCACTTTATATACACGCTCTAATTGCTTACAGCTCTCTCTCATCCACTCTCTCTTTCCCTTCACCCATCCACCAACATAAAAGAAAGAAAGAAAGAGAGAGAAATATAAGAAAAGAAGAACACCAAAATGCCCACCGCAAACGCCTCCGTCGCCGTCTCCGCCCCCGGCAAAGTCCTCCTCGCCGGCGGCTACCTGGTGCTGGACCGCCGCTACACGGGCCTGGTGCTGGGCCTGAGCGCGCGCATCAGCGTCGTCGCCGGCGAGATCCTGCCAGCCGAGGGCGGCGTCGAGCTCAGCGAGATTGTCGTCGACAGCCCGCAGTTCCGGGACGCGCAGTGGCGGTACGGATACCATCTTGCGCCGGAGGGGGGAGGCATCAAGGTGACCCAGCTGCAGGTGTGAGTGCTTATATTGCTATTATGTTGATGCTGTTTGGTGTTGGTGTTGCTGTTGTTGTTTTCACTCACCATCCCTACTACCGCTGTGAGATTAATCTTGTTTGCTTGAGAGACACATACGCAGAAAGAAAAGACACCCTTTTGTTTCTGTTTCCTGCTTCTGTTTCTGCTTCTGTTTCTCGGTAATGAAAAAAACATTGCTCCCAGAAGCGGAATCCCTCCCAAGGGAAGAAACAAGACACTACAAGACGGGGGCTATGAGACAAGGTCTCTCAATTCGATTAAAAGGGGGCAGCTTCCCGCTCTTCTGCCTGCTGCCCAAGACATGCAGATTCCTTCTTTCCCCTTGCTTCCAGAACGGCTTGTTTTACTTGTTTCACTTTGTACTGACATTTGCCGTGTCTCGGTTCCTCATCTCAGCGGCCCCTCCATCTCGGCCAATCCTTTTGTTGAGACGACGCTGAGCTACGCGCTCACCTACATCGACGCCGTTGTCTCGTCCAAAAAGACTCACGGCGTCATCAAGTCCTCACGCATCATCATCCTTGCCGACAACGACTACTACTCCCACTCCCACGCCTCCTCGTCCGGCCGCTTCGCCAAGTTCCCCGTCACCCTGAAGGAGGCCAACAAGACCGGCCTCGGCTCCTCCGCTGCTCTCGTCACCTCCCTAACCGCCTCCTTGCTCACTCACTACCTGCCCGCCAGCGTCTTTGACCTCTCCTCCAAGCAGGGCAAGCAGACGCTTCACAACCTCGCCCAGGCCGCGCACTGTGCCGCCCAGGGCAAGGTCGGCTCGGGCTTCGATGTTGCTGCCGCCGTGTACGGGTCCTGCACCTACCGCAGGTTTTCACCCGCCATCTTGAACGTGCTGCCTGAGCCCGGCGCCCCCGGATTCAGCGACAAGCTCCTCGCAGTCGTGGATGGCGAGCAGTGGGACGTCGAGGTGCAAGACGACGGCGTCACCCTGCCGCCAGGGCTGGTCCTGCGCATGTGCGACGTCGACTGCGGCAGCCAAACCGTCGGCATGGTGAAGAAGGTCCTCTCGTGGCGCAGCCAGGATAAACAGCACTCAACATCCCTCTGGGATGACCTCCAGTCCAAGAACGAGGACCTGGCTGCCACCCTCAAGGCCGGCGCCCTCGACCAGCTCCCCGCCAAGCTCGGCCAAGTCCGCGAGCTGATCCGCCAGATGGGCCGCGAGAGCGACGTGCCCATCGAGCCCGACACGCAGACCGAGCTTCTCGATGCCATCAGCGCCCTCGATGGTGTCTACGGCGGCGTCGTGCCCGGTGCCGGAGGCTACGATGCACTCGCCCTGCTGATGCGAGATGACGACCAGACGCTGGCCCGGGTGCAGGATTTCCTGGCCACCTGGAGCCGCGAAAAGGATGCAAAGGTGAAGCTCTTGGGGGTAAAGGGGGAGATGGAGGGGGTTCGCCAGGAGAGCTTGGACGCGTACGACGGGTGGCTGTAGCTTTTCCCTCGCCCCCTTTCCATCGGGCAATCGACTGTGCTCCTTTGACCGGCGCGGTTCCCTGGAAAGCTGTAGATGGATCACTTCATATCAAAAAGAAAAAGAGGAGGAAATGTTTTCTTTTCATTTATCACTATAGAATTTATCATGTGGAAAGATGGGAGAGAAACCCAAATCGACCACGTTACAGTCCGATCCAAAGTTTACATTAGGTGGCTACACACGGTGTCTGTGTCATGTTCCACAGGCGAACATCTCATTATTACGGCCGTGCCTTTCCGAGACAACGAGCATAGCGAAATGACGCTGACTCAAACGGGATCCTTCTATGGAGCACTGGAGTAGCACAAAGAAAGCAAAAAAAATGCACAAATCACTTGCGTTGAATAATCAATCTCTTTTTCCTGCATTGCATTATCCAAGTAACACATTCCCACGCCCATCTCGCCTTCCCCCCCCCCCTCCCTTTCCATCCCATTCATCATTACCATATTATCCCAGTTTCCGTTTGTTGCTCTCGTCTCGAGCAAACGCCATTGATTGCCTTTGTGAAATCTATTATTCCCGTCGCTTTACCCACCCCATTTCCCATTCCAAAATCTATCCTGTAATAACCCATAATTAAGTACCTGTCCGAATCCCAAACCCGATCCAATCTAGCCCAGTCCGTTTTTTTGTTCCGTGTTTTCCGTGCCCGCGAGAAAGAAAAGAGAAGATGAAAAAAGGAAATAATAAGAAAGCATCGCTATCCAAAGCAATAGCAATTAAAAAAAATAGTGATAGCAGTATGCGTAATGTCCTCAAATCATGGATATGATGTTGTGATTTTCGTTCATGAAATCCGCGTCCACTCGTTCAATCAGTTGGACTGCTGAGTAGCAGAGGCGACGGAAAACGGCGAAGTGCTTCGGAAGGGAGAGCGAGAGCGCATCGATCGGGGTAGGGTAGCCGTAGGATCGTACATGGAGTCTTCAGCAACGCCGATCTGGCTTGCGGCCGCCTTTTCCCGAAGAATGCAGAGTCTGAGTCAAACATGCATTAGCGAAAGGTTCAAATCGATGGGCGAGAGTTTGTCTCGGAGGGGGGGAGCCTTACTCTTCTTGCGAGATTCCGGGGAGCAGAACTGGCTCCTTTTTGAGATCAAACGGCTCAGACTGGGAGAAGAAGGAAAAAACGAGTGTTAGTCAGAAGAACGGTCGAGAGATGAAACATTTGAACATACGATTTCCAGCCCACGCTTCTGCTTCCGCCTGCCATTACGCAGAGCTACCTGCATACGCTCATACAGAGTCCTGACGTTGTTCTTGAGACGCAATTCCGAGGCGGCGTATGTCGTGTTGGAACAACCACCGATGCTCTCGGTCTCCATGTTGACGAGCGAAACATTTCTGGGGAGAGTCGCCATCGTTCGAGGTGAAGGCAAGTCGGTGACTTAGAAAAGAGAGAGGAAGAAAAAACTGATAAAAAAAATAGAGAGAAAGTCCCGAAAGATGAACGCAACGGACGGCGAGATTGAGATAGAAGAAGCAAAAAAAGAAGAGATGAAAATGCTAGTAGACGCCGATAACAATAGCTGCTCGTTCAAGTGCGCCAACAGAGATATGCTCTGAAGCCCAAAAAAAAAAAAAAAAAAAAAAAAAAAAAAAAAAAAAAAAAAGTAATAACGAAGGTCAAGATGATAAAAAGTACAGTAGCGTCTGCGCTATTTCCTTTTTTCTCACCCACACTTTTTTCACCTTTCAGAAGATGTTGGGTGATGATAAAAAATGTTGGTAGTGAACCGAATTAAGCGGATTTGGTGAAGATATGAAGTACGATCCGGTTGGGTCAAGGCGGCTGATGGCCCTTTTTTAAAAGGATACAAGACTAGCAAAGATGCAAAAACGGACAAACAATAAAAATCCGGGTATTGCTGCAAACTGCCGGAACCGAACCGCAAAAAGCCAGACAAGGGAGAGGGAGAGAGATGTTTTAAAAAAAGAAAAAGAAAGAAAAAAGAAAGAAAGAAAGAAAAAAGAAAAGAAAGAGAGCGAGCGCGGATTGCCGTCTGACAAGGGGGATGGATAAAAAGAGTGTGTGGGCTGGTGCTGGTGAAGCGCCGAGCTGGTGTGAAATGAATGGAGGCGTCCGGCTTGGGATTCACAGGCTCAGCACGTTTTCCGAACGGATGCGGTGCTGGGCGATATATATATATATAAACACACCACATCGGCAGCTACGCGTGGCTGGGCACCGTTCTTCGATAAAACATCCGACAACCCTTCGGTCGGTGCCGCCTTGGGGCCTCTGTCGAATGGGGGGGAAAGGGCTGGAGGGGGTTTCATTAAACACAGGCGCTCGCGCAGAGTGCGACAGAACTGGGCGAGGTGCAGACAGCCTGTCTCACATGCCGGCTTGGACCAAGACCTGTGCATTCGCCCAAGGCCCAATGTGGAATGTGCGTCAACTGAAATAGCATTCCAGATGCTACTGTCCTCGCGCAGGACCCCGGATGCCGTTGCATTCGTCAGGGCAATGAAGCTGCCGGTAGGCGAGAGGATCAACCACGACGAAACCGTCAGGCCACGGGGCGGAGCCTGGCGGAGCAGCAGACGGACGTGCACGGCCATTTGTTTGCTTCCTTTTTTTTTTGCAGAGAACCAATGGCATCAGCCGGCGGCCTCGCCGATTCGTTCGCAGCCTCCTTGCCTTGGCGACGATTTCTTGTTTCATCTCATCGCGGCTCCATCTGGAGCTGGAACCCCCCCCGTTCGTCTTTGACTTACATACCTTCTAGGTAGGGGCGGTACTTGCGTTTGCAGGCTCTATGTATACTACTAGGTATGTACTATAACGACAGTGTGAGACCCTGCCGTGTCCCTTCACGATAAAACAACCTGGAAACGATAAACCCCGGGGCCCTTGTCCGATAGCCCATCCTCGCATCGTTCGTTGCGGCCGAGCCAATCACAGCCTCCAGGCTCGACGCCCGAAGGAGCTCAAAGGCAGATCTCTCGCTAATCTTTGGGGTTGGTGCGGAGGCACAGCTGGCACTAGCATCATTGGGTCATAGTAACGCTCTCTTCTTTCTTTCATTATGTAGTAGTAGCTCTTTTTTTAAAATTGTTCAGTACCACAAGGCGCTGTCCGGCGCTTATTTCGGGTAGTCCTTGATGTGAAAGCTCTTTGACTTGACGAAAGCGTCAAAACCAAACCTGCCAAGCGTCTGGCCTCTACCCGAGTTCTTCCATCCCGTCCACGCGAGGTCCTATGTTGTTGGTCAGCATCCCGGTCGTTCATCAAAACATCTTTTCTTCTTGATTGCTCCTTTTGCTAGGGTTGTTACCCGGTCGGGTGCGGTGTGTATTCAGTGTAATCACCGGCCAACAAGGGAGAGGTTTTGGGGGGGAGGGCTGGTGTTTGTAGGGTGCACGCGTCGCAGACTTACCGGGCTGGGGAAATCACAGCGGTTGACAAAGACCGTGCCAGCGTCAACCTGCTCGGAAAGCGCGTAGCCTCGATCAACATCCTTGGTCCAAATGCTAGCCGTGAGACCAAACTCGCTATCGTTCATCAACTTAACGGCCTCCTCGTCGCCCTTTACCTTCATGACCGGAATCACAGGCCCGAATGTCTCTTCCGTCATGACAGTCATCGTGTGATCCACATCAGTCAATAGGGTCGGTTTCACAAAGTTGCCCTTGGGCGGGGGGTTTTGAAAACTTTCGTTTTCTGGCGTAGCATCCTTGGCTCCTTTGTTCAATGCGTCCTGAATGTGCGACTCTATTGTTTCCTTGGAACGCTTGGAGATGACGGGTCCTACGTGAGTCGATTTGTCGAATGGATCTCCAAGCTTGTATCCCTTGAGCACCTTTTGAACGGCCGCGACAAAAGCATCGTGCACATTTTCATGCACGTAGATTCGTTCAAGGGAGCAGCAGCTCTGGCCAGAGTTGAAGATGGCGCCGTCGACAATCTCCTCGGCAGCCCAATCGATATCTACATCATCTCTGATGTATGCGGGATCCTTACCACCCAGTTCGAGGCTCACGTTGACAATCCTGTCGGCCGCCGCCTTTTGCACGGCAAGACCGCCGGCAACGGAGCCGGTGAAACAAACCAATGCAATCTTAGGATCTCGCACAATAGTTTCCATGACACTAGGAGAACCGCAGTGGAAGTACTGCAAAACTCCCTCGGGCAAGCCGGCCTCTGAAAACAGCTTAGCCACATGTTCCACAATAGTTGGTGTTTGCGGTGATGGCTTCAAAATCACGCTGTTTCCGGCCAGAATTGCTGGAATCAACGCATTGATGAGAATCAAGTAAGGATACTTGAGACAATTATATGTTAATTTAAATAGACTGAAAAAAATCACGCCATTAACGGTGGCTGGTGCACGAGATGGGTTTGCTTACATTCCAGGCGAAGATGATGAGGACAGGACCAACGGGTGCTCTCCGGATGAAACGTTTGAACCCTTGCTCGGGTTCGCCCTCGACGTCCTGCAAGACTGTAGAGCTGATTTTGAGGAGATATTCTGCCCTCTTGATGGCCGTGGTGACTTCCTTTGCCGTATAAGCGATGGGCCGGCCCATCTGGGTGGTCAGTTCCAGGGCGAGCTCATCCTGGTGTTTGGCCAATGCGTCGAGGAATCTCCGGACAATGTCCTGCCTTTCCTGGAGCGTCGTATTGCGGAATTTCAGAAAGGCTTCAGTGGCGACCTTGGGGAGCAGCACCAGATCGGCAGGGGAGGCGCCATTGCGAGTGATGATCACCTCGTTGGTGTTTGGAGAGATGGTATTAATCACCTCGACAGACATGGTTTGCGTATTTCTTGGAGAGAGAGACACGGTTTTATCTGACGAAGCAGCAGTACAGGGGAATACTCGTGGAATCTAGGAGAAGTGAAGCCGGTATGGGGATGATTAAGAGAGGGGAAGTGGTGATACTGGTCTGGAGCACGGCTTGCCGTTCATTATTTTGCCCCACGTCACCGATATCGTTGCCCCGCCATACGGAGTACCTCAGACAGCATCACTTGACCCATACTAACGAAGGTACATAGAATTGCCTACCTAGGCAGTTCTTGGGTGGCTGATTGTACGTAAGAGAGCTCTGTCTGAGGATTGGAGTCAGAGCACCAGATTTGCAGTCACTTTGTCAAATTCTGAGTCCTTCTATTTGTAAACGATATCGAAAGAGGCTAGTGACTGCTGTGTTTTCTTTCCCACGTGAGAGAGAAATTCAACCCAAATGCTAATTATAGATTAGCAGCTGAAACACTAGTAACATGACATCGTTCGTTAATGCGCTGCGCCCCGATACTGCAATACGACAATTTCTTATCGCGATAAGGAACTTTTTTTTCCCGGTGCGACGACAACTACTAAGCTCTGAGCCGAGTTGCGCATCCGGTACGAAATAGTGCTCTGTAAATCACACATCATGGCTGCGACAAGGGCCAACGAATTTCTGGATGTATCCGATAGCGAAGACGAGCGCCTCAATGGATATGATTCGGATGACGAGGTAAAAAAGGGCGGGCGCGGTCCCAAACGTCGAAAGATTAGCAGCGACGACGAGGAAGACGACGATGCTGGAGCTAGCGACCAAGAACAAGATGCCAGTGATGGAGAGGACAAGAATCCAGATTCGAACAAACAAGACGGAGACGATGACAAAGGCGACGCTGATGGCGGCAAGAAGAAGGCTAAAAAGCTAAAGACCAAAGACTTGCCTGGTGTTGCTCGGCCCTTGACGAAGAAGAACCTTGTTGCGACAGATGAAGCCATCAAGAAATCCGGCGTGGTATACATTTCGCGCGTGCCGCCATTCATGAAGCCCAATAAACTACGTTCGCTTCTCGCCCCATACGGAGAAATCAACAGAATATTCCTCGCCCCCGAAGATCCAGTCGCACGAGCACGGCGCGTCAAAGGAGGCGGCAATAAGAAAAAGACGTTTACCGAGGGCTGGGTAGAGTTCATCAAGAAGAAGGACGCAAAGGCCGTGTGCGAGCTTCTAAACGCACGACCAATCGGCGGGAAGAAGGGGAGCTACTACCACGACGATATATGGAACCTGTTGTATCTCAATGGCTTCAAATGGCACAATCTGACGGAGCAGATTGCCGCCGAGGATGCTGAAAGGTCGAGTCGCATGAGGGCGGAAATCAGCAAGACGACACGGGAGAACAAGCTGTTTGTCCGCAATGTGGAGAGAGCCAAGATGCTGGACGGCATGGAGGCAAAGGCAAAGGCGAAGAAGAGGAAGGCGAGCGATGCAGCGGACGAGGAGGAGCCAAAGGAGAGCGTGCGGACGTTTAAGCAGATTTCCAAGATCAACAAGGGCCAAGATACCAGCGAGCAACCGGAGCGAGTGAGCAGAGTATTGAGCAAGATTTTCTAATAGATAGATTTTTTTTTGGGGGGGGGCCGTTTCTTTGTTTAATCTTGTTTAATCTTGTTATCACATGCGTCTGTCTATATCTGTTGATACCAAACATCAAGATTTCCACATCTGTTATCCTCTTACCGGTTTGGTGCATGTCCACGCGACTGACTCACTGTCGCCCGTATTTCCTTGCTGCTAGCCCAACCCACTATTACGGATAAGGCAATAAATTCTGCGACAGAAATCCAGCGATAAGCCCATGGAAGGTCGCTTATCAAGCAGCGGGGCAAAATATTTTTCGACTCTTCGTAGATAATTGCATCAGACGGACTCGATCCGATCAAACCATCCACCATAACACACACCACATCACCATCGACTACAGCAGGCAAAATGTCTATGGATCTCGATGATGCCATTTCTATTGCGCCCATGTCGCAGCAGGCGACGGCAGCAACGTAAGTGACTCTCTGCCATCTTCACAGCTTGATTTTGTGGAGGAAGAATATTATGTTTTTTCTTCTTTTTTTTGCGGCTGCCCCTCCATACTATTCGTAAAACGAATGCATAGACTCACAAATATCCAACACAGAATCCTCTGTCACAACTGCGGTGCCCCGATCGACGGAACAACAGCCACTGGCGCTGCCTGCTACGACTGCATCAAGTTGACCAACGACATTTCCCAGGGAATCCAGCGAGAGGCCACCATCCAGCAATGCAAAGACTGCGAGAGATGGCTGTTGCCACCCTCAAGTTGGATCGCCGCCATGCCCGAATCCCGCGAACTCCTAGCGCTCTGCCTCAAGAAGCTGAGGGGCCTAAATAAAGTGCGAATCGTCGATGCGAGCTTCATCTGGACCGAGCCTCACTCCCGAAGAGTAAAGGTCAAGTTGACCGTCCAAGATTCCGTCCAGCAGGGAATACTGCTGCAGCAGAGCTTCGAGGTCGTGTATGTGGTGGCGACTCAGCAGTGCCCCGAGTGCCAGAAGAGTTTCACCCCCAACCACTGGAGGGCTTGCGTCCAAGTCCGACAGAAGGTCCTGCACAAGAGGACGTTCCACTTCCTGGAGCAGCTCGTCTTGAAGCATGGCGCCCACAGAGAGACCATCAACATCAAGGAAGCCAAGGACGGCATCGATTTCTTCTTTTCCGTGCGAAATCAGGCAGAAAAGTTTGTCGACTTCCTCAACTCAGTCGTTCCCGTCAAAGTCAAGTCTTCACAAGAGCTCATCTCTATGGATACCCACACCTCTAAAAAGTCATACAAATTCACATTTTCCGCCGAACTTGTCCCCGTATGCAGAGATGATCTGGTTGCGCTGCCGATAAAGCTTGCGAAACAGAGTGGCAACATCTCACCCCTCGTCCTTTGCCACAAGATTGGCACGGCGGTCTACCTCATGGACCCCCAAACCCTTCAAACCGCAGAAGTAAGCGCGTCCCTCTACTGGCGTGCCCCATTCACAACCCTCGCCGACGCTATGGAGTTGGTCGAGTTCATCATCATGGACATTGAGCCCACTCCTACTCGAAAGGGCAAGTGGGTGCTGGCCGAGGCAACTGTTGCTCGTGCTTCCGATCTGGGTGTCAACGATAAGACATACTTCACCAGAACACATCTAGGAAACCTGTTGCAGCCGGGTGACTCAGCAATGGGTTACATGCTGAGCGGCACCAACTTCAACAACCCCGAATTTGATGCGATAGAGGAGTCCAACACATATTCATCAACCATCCCAGATGTGGTGCTGGTGAAGAAACACTACCCCAACCGCAGGAGGAACCGTCGCCGCAACTGGAAGCTCAAGCGCATGGATAAGGATGAGGGTGAGCTTCTGCCCAAGAAGGCAGACCAAGAGCGTATGGATAAGGAGTACGAGATGTTCTTGCGTGATGTCGAGGAAGATGAAGAGCTCCGTGCGGCCTTGGCGCTATACAAGAATCCCAAGAAGGCAAACGATGATGAGATGAGCATGGCGGAGACGGAAGATGATGAGGATGACGGCGTGCCAGGAGTGAACATGGATGAGCTGCTAGATGACTTTGATGAGCTCACGATGGAGGATTAATTAAGGCAGTATAGGGATTCATGAAACTTACCGCAATGGGATTAACGACGTCACGTTTCGTTCTCAAAATAAACTAACTGCACATGTGATTGAGGCATCAAGTCTAGGTCGTCGTGATCTCTCATGAATGCTCTTAAGTAAGCAAAACGACTTATCCAGTACTGTGAGTAGGGGTCTATAAGAATGAAGGAATAGAGCTCAAATCGATTGTATTCGATTCATCTTTGACCTCACTCTTGACGCCTGTTCGCTTCACCTGCTCTCGAGATTTCTTCCTGTTCATCCTACGCTCGTGCAAGCCAAAAGGATCATCGTCCAAGTCGTCATCCACACTGTAAGCGCTGGGCCCTCGATTGTCGGGGTTGACTTGGGACCTATCCGTACGAGGAATCCCCCTAGGAACTCCTGTGGCGGGTGACGACGTAGCATGGAGATTTGAACTGGAGGTGCGAGGATGCTGTGAAGTGTTTCCGCGCGGCGAAGTATCTGGCTCAAGCTTGATCTTTTTAGATGAAGACGCCAACGGTGATGGCGCACGGCCTAGATGATCCTGCTGTAATGACGACTTGCTTGAATATCCCGCCGCCGCCCTCGTCCTAGATGAAGATGACGACGCACTCGCCGCAGGCATGATTATCCTGCCCGCCCGTCTCGGCGCATCCATCAAGCCTCGCAGACCCGACGCCGCCCACGGTCCATCTCCTCTCGCATCGCCATCGCCATCGCCATCGCCGCCCTCAGCCTCCAGCGCCTTACGCTGCTTCATAATTCGCCGCGCCGATTCGCCGCTCTGCCGCGCCCTGGCCGTCGGCGCCGCGTTTGCCACGGTGGGCCGCTCAATCTCGCGGATGGCGGCCGCGTTCTGGGCCTTGGCCAGGGCTTTGAGGCGATCGTACTCTGCGCGGTGGAGGTGCGCGGTGAAGCGCTGGGCCATGTGCAGCAGCTCGTCGTCGACCATTCTGAATTTGTCGTCGTTGAGCGGCCCTGGGATCATGAACCTGAGATGAAGGGAGTTGTTAGTTGGATATTGGTGAGAGTATCATCATCGTGATGCAGGTGGTGGCGCATATGTACTCTTCATGAGGCCGTTCTGGCGGAGGCGAAGTAGATGGACTTCGGATAGGGTCTATGATCGTTTTTGTTAGTTTATTAAACCATCATCTCCAAAAATGCCTTTCTTTCTTTTCTTTTCTTTTTATTTTGATATTTTTTTATTTTTATTCTTTTTGGTGAGGAGGAATGAGATTCATCATCTTTCATACCCGAATCCAAAACGCGCCGGACGTGTCTGCGTGACAGTGGCGTTTGCAAAATGTCCTTCTCATCTTGCCGTGTAGTAGGTAACCCGGGGCTTTGCGCTTTCGTGCTTCTTGTGCCGCCTCTTGGTGAGGACTCAGATTCTCTTTTCCAGGGCAATTTCCTAGCCATGGCTGCTTGAGGGCTTGGTATTGATGTATAATTCAGAAAGTTGGAGACTGTCAGAGCTTTGAGTCTGTAAATGGATGCCCGTTTTTGGTGCCTGCAGTTAGTGCGCCAGCACCCCGCTGGTTAGACGTCCTCTATGGTTCGTTTCCTTCACCAGCGCATAACTAAACTCGCAAACACAGAACCCAATAACCATGGAATACTCATATATGTTTCGATGCTGCCAAGGCTGCTGAGTCATTTATGTGATGACGTCCATGTCATTTGAATCTGTGGTGGGGTGCACAACTCAATGACCTCTGAGCCAACATAAATATCTCCGACATGGCCATACTTTTTTTTGCCCTTCTAATCTAGACTATCACATAAAAGGTGATTTTGTCATTCTACGCGACCTTCCACCAGCTATATGACCTCGGAGCTGCGACCACCACACACTGGGATCCCCCGCGAGGAGAACATTGCTCTTCGGCAAATCCTAGGCTATCACCTTGAGACTCTCAAATCCTCATCATTCAAGCTACCCCAGATTGGAGCATACCTGCCAGGCACCTTCATCAAAGATATCTTGATTGCTTCTATAGATATCGATACAGGAGGAGGCTATGAATCCATCTCCTCTGACCAGAGTTTCCATATTGGCGTGTCAATTCTTGACACTCGATGCCTCGCAGAGAAGCTGGATGACCCTCGCAATGCCATCACATCCTACCAGTTTATCAACAGAGAGACTCAGCCCTGCAAGCGGGCTGCGAAGAACTTCCTCTTTGGAGAAACAGAGTTGATGACGCTCCCCGATATCGCGAAACAAATTTCCTTACTTACCAAGGACCGTGACTACATTCTAGTTGCGCATGGGGCTAGAGAAGACATCAAGGTTTTAAATAATATCGACCCAGAAATCGTGAACCGAGCCCACTACGTTTTGGATACCATCAAGGCCGCCCAATTCCCCTTACAGTTATCCTATCGATACAGTATAGAGAAGCTTCTCGACGAGTTCGGTATAAGTTATGCGAACCTCCACGTGGCAGGAAACGACGCTCATTTCGCGCTCAAAGTTTTGCTCATGATTGCTGTCTACGATAGTCGAAGGACGCCGGAGACTACCCCACCGGAAGATGAAGAGCTCTTCTGCGCTCTTGACGCTATTGCGCATGCCCCATGTGCTTTGCCAGTTTGGTCTGACGAGCCGCCAGTCACTTCAACGCCACCAAAAACGAAGCTGGGTATAAAAGCAAAGCGTCGACTGCGGTTGGAAAGAAGGGCCGCTATGTAGGCTGCCCAGAACTTGGCTGGCAACGATGAGTCGACAAAACAGCAGAGCAAGGATGAGCAAAAATCATGCATAGCCCTTCCAGGAGTAGAACAAGTGACATGTTGATGATTTCCTCATCAGGAGGTCTTGACGGACCGGATTATTGACGCTCTATTGGGCGCCTTCTTTCATTTGGATATCATACGGTGACATGGGTTCCATCCACAGTTTAGAAGATGCAAAGAGGTCTTCGTCAACTGCTTGGGATTGCAGGTTCATGCTCTTTATGCTGTTTAGAACATCAAGGTGCCGCAAGATCGTGAGAGTGGATTGTCTCCAAGAAGCCAGAGCTCCCCAATCCCTGGAGTCGTTACTGAATAATCAAGTACCTGCCGACGCTCGCGCAAACTCAATGCGTCAAGACATTTGCAAGGGATTTGTGATGGGATCGGGGACAGTTGAAGCCCAGAAAATCTGAGGGATTGCTGTTCCAAGAGATGTAATGTTTGGACGAGAAGACTTTCACGTACTTGGCAAATCAGCATACCAGCAAGCACGTATAGCCATGTAGATCATGTTTGTTACATGTAAAGGTACTACAGGTAAGTAGGTACCTCTACTAAGGTATTAGGCACTAAGTGCTGCTTTATATAGCCCTTTAAAATACCTAGTACTATAGTAGAAGCTGTAATTTGGAACTGCATGTGCTCCATGTATTGACGCGTCGTAGTTCAAAACTTTCTTGTATGAAGGTATGTCGATACATACCCGTTCTATTTGGCGTTTGGTACCTTTGACATCAAAGACAGTCTGGGTTGATGCCTCTAACCTAGAGCCGCCCTTCACCCACGCCTTAGTTGCGCACAGCTTCGCGTAACGCTTCCACGTTGAGATTTTCTATAGCACCTCAGTACCTACCAGTTATACACCTGTAAGAGGTAACTACTAAGATCCATAGAGGTACCTGGTAGTAGGCAGTCCTGCTTGTACTTATCTCTCGTAAAAATGCCAAATCTTTTAATACTCTAGCCGAATGAGACTCGATTTAAGCATACAGATTACCTTTTATATGCATAGGTACTAACCTACCTGGGAGTCCTCCATGCCCCGCTATGAATGAACTGATCCAAGGTTAGGACGTAATGCCTTCTAGTATTGGAATTGAGATACCTAGAATTTCAGGCCGAGCTTCGAGCTCACTCAAAGTTAAAATCGCCGTCCAAACAGCTTGTACGCTACTTCAATACTCACTCAATATCCGATTGCTGCGGGTGTAGTGCTAATGTTTGTGCAATCACTGCTGTTTCTTGTAGTGCCACATCGCGATATCGAATCGCCATGATTGCTGCGGTGCTCTGTCGTCAAGCCTCGGTGAGGCAATGCAGCCTCCTCACCAGATCTGTTTCTAGAGCCGCAACAGATTTGTCCCCTTTCAAGAAACCTTCCTATCGGGGCAGAAATGGCGCAAGAAGCATAAGCTCAATGCTTGAAAATACTCGAAATATCGGTATTATTGCTCACGTTGACGCTGTAAGGCTATATGGCTTTATGCACCCAAGTCATCTTGGCCTCGACGCTTACCCATCGTGCAGGGCAAAACAACAACCACCGAGCGCATGCTCTACTATAGTGGCGTGACACAGCGAGTAGGAGGTGTGCTGCATACATGTCTAGGTCCGAAGCAGCCCAGCTGACAATCTTAGATGTGGATTCTGGCAACACCGTGACCGATTTCCTCGAGCTTGAGCGGGAACGTGGAATCACCATTCAGTCAGCTGCAATTACGTTTCACTGGCCACTTCAACAGGATTGCCCTCCCGGAACAGCCCCAAAGACCATTAATCTCATTGATACTCCTGGTCACCAGGATTTCAGGTTTGAGGTTGATCGGTGTTTACCAATCCTTGATGGAGCCGTCTGTATTATCGATTCTGTCAAGGGCGTAGAAGCTCACACGGAACGGGTTTGGGCCTCTGCTCAGGAGTTCAAGATCCCCCGGATTGTTTACTGCAACAAGCTGGACCGTGAGGGCGCATCCTTCAGGAAATCCGTCTTGGAGATTGGCTCTCGACTCAAAGGATGGCCATTGGTCTGTCAAATTCCCTGGTGGGAGAAGGAGGACTTTGTCGGCGTAATAGATGTCATCGATGGTGTAGGGTACCGGTGGAAGACCGAAAGGCAAAAGATTCGATATGAACCCGCCGAGCTCAGAGATGTACTCTCAACTTCAAACCAACCGTTATTGGCGGAGATTGAAGTCGCACGACAGCGTCTGATCGAGGGTCTGGCGGACTTTGACGAGGCCGTGATGGATGAATTCTTGGCTGAAAAGGAAAATATTCCCGCCTCCTTACTCAAGCAGGCTATCAGAAGGAGCATTCAAAGCGGTGATGGCCGCGTCATACCTGTATTCGCGGGCTCGAGCTTTCGTCATATTGGAGTTGAACCGCTCATGGATGCCATTGCAGACTATCTTCCTAATCCAGCGGAACGGCCAGACGCGGAGGTCAGGGTCGGGAATACAAAGAGCGAGCTTCGAGAAGCACTGAAAGGAAAAGGCAAAAATTCTGTCGATGCGAATGTTAGCTCAGTGGCATCTGTCTTCAAAGTATTTGACCACCCAAAGGAAGGCGTCATCAGCTTTGTGAGAGTTTATCATGGAACTCTGACTCGCAATGCCCCAAGCTTCAATACCCATATGCTTATCCAGGAACGACCGATGGGTATCCTGCAAATATCTGCATCCAAGACTGAGGACATTCAAGAACTTTCCGTTGGTCAAATTGGAGCTCTCAGAGGACTTAAGAAAGCTCGTACCGGAGATACGTTGATCACCATGGCGAGTGGCAAAACTGTTCCCGAACATTTACGACACATTCAGATCAGACCTTCAGAGATCCCACCACCGGTTGCCTTTCTGCAAGTTGATCCATATGGGAATGTGGCAGCACAACAATTAGAAGTCGCTCTGGAGAGTGCGTCTCGAGAAGACCCAAGCCTTAGGTGGAGTAGAAACCCAAAGACTGACCAGTTTACCATCCAGGGTATGGGTAAGCTTCACCTGGATGTATCACTCTACAACATGAGGCAGAAGCACAAGATAGATGCCGAGTTTGGCCCTATCGAGGTCGACTACAAGGAATGCGTTACCACTGTGACCTCTCCTCAGCATGCAGTTTTTGACCGTCCAGTGGCAGGCAAATCAGGCAAGGTTACCTGCACGGTTACTCTCAGACCGATAGAAACAATGGAACAGGAAGATCTGATGGCGACTGGCCTTGAAAGGGACGGCAACGTTGTCCAGATAGATATTCCGATGGAGGGCGAAGCCACCGCCGTTCTTGTTGACGAGGATGAGGCACGCCAACAGCTTTTCAACGGAGCTGTAGCCGGGTTGGCTAGAGGGCCTCGCCGCGCGTCGCCGGTACACGGTTGCCATGTCCACATCACTCTTGATACATCTCGCGATGCGATAGAGACGCCAACTGGAGGCCATTTCAGCAGTGCGGCTAAAACTGCCGTCCAAGCAGCCCTCAGGGATGCGTTCGACAGAAGCCAGATTGGCATTTTAGAGCCCATCATGTTGACACACATTACCTGCCCGGAAGCAGCCGCTGGAACAGTCCAGCATGACATAACAGCCGGTGCTGGTGGCCACGTCCTCGAAGTCAACGATCGTTCTGCAGAGTCTGCCAGCGAGGAATTGATTGACATTTCCAAGATTTACGCGCCACCTGATCCCTATGACTCGGTCACTTCGCTTAGAGGCAAAAAATCCACAGCTCGGGTGGTCGAGATCATAGCAAAGGTCCCCTACAAGGAGATGCTGAACTATGACGAGCATCTACGAAGCAAAACAGCAGGCCGGCATTCTATGACTATGTCATTTGATTCTTTCGCAAGAGTCGTTGGCCATCGAGAAAAGGATATCTGAAGCGAGCACGCCATTGCGGCTAATGCGAACGCGGTAACACTGCCATATGCCAATGTAAATTAAAACCAAACCTGGAATTCCAGTTTTTATTCCGTTGAAAAGACCTGTACAAATCAACAGAGTGTGCAAACCAGGCTGAGGCTGAAGAGGTTAGTTTTCTTGGCTGGATGATTTGAGTATCTGGTTCAAAAGATCAATCCCGTTTCAGTGGATGAATCACCTCAATGCCAAGAAAGCAAGCAATTGAAACAGACCGCAATAGAAGAGACGAGCAGATGAAATCTCGCATGATGCCACTTTTATTGGAGACCGGGATGCTGCAAGTACGGAATGCCCAGAAGAAATCACATCTTATCACTATTCCCTGCCTGGACATAGCCATCGGTAGCCGCTGGCGGAGCTGATGATATCGCGACGATGAGCGAGATTTGGAGATTTTACAGAGAGCACAGGGCATGGAGATGGAGATGGAGCAATACTGTACTCCGTACTGTACTAGGTATGTACGTGGCTGTACTGTAAGACGGCATTCTCTTCCAGAACACGCCAGGCTCTCGCTGGATTACGAGCAAATGCTACCTTGCTAAACAGGCACTCCTTGCAGAGCACAGACATCTTCGCCAGGGTTGGCGCCAGGCAACATTTTGCTGCCCACGACTGGATTGAGCTTAGTATTGTCATGCTTGACTTTCTCTGGACAAGAGCGGAGGGCCTGATTCAACTTGTAATGACAGCTCGTGGGTGTTCATGCTCGTGTTAAGTGGAGCGCGTCGTTACACAAAATTTCTCTCCCTGCAACCCCGTGCGGGAAAAAGGAGTGACCCATGCCTAACCCCAACTAGCTTGTTTCTAGGGAGAGAAGCTCGACCGCCACATCCTCTGCGGCAACGGCAGCAGAGAAGAAGCGCAGAAGTACGTATGTAGTAGTACTACTACAGAGTATGTAAGACCTGTTTCACTAGATTCGGTTTTGAACCGTCCCAAGATTGAAATTTGGCGAGCGCCACCAACAAGCGACGGTTGATTTTGTGAGTCGTGTCGCAGCAAGGAGACGGTTTGGCCCCCCCTCAATTCTAATTCTATTACGGAGCACTAGGTACTAAGTTGTCGTGGGGTGACAATGTCAGCCTCAGCTGTCTTACAGGCAGTAACGGTGAAAGTTGGTCGGTGAAAGTTGGTCGGGGGAGGGGAGATCAGCAAGACGCAGCGATTCGGAGAGTTCCGCCAAATCTCGCCTTTGGCGTCGTCGATCAATTTCTTCTCCTTGCCCGTCGCCGTGATTCCGCTGCGGTGATGTGCTGGTAAGAGGCACGGTAGAATGATGGCAAATGGCCCCCTTGTGGTGCGACAGACGGCAGACATGTTGATGCAGGTACACACAAGTCGCGGCATCAGGGGCGCCGGGTTCCCTTCTCTCTTTTGAACGAGACGCCAACAAAGACAGCTAGGGGGTTCAAGACTGATGCTACTGCCGCTACGGCTACTTCGAGGACCTGCTCCGTACTATCGGCTATTAGCATGACAGTAGCACTTTTGTTGGCTCATGGATTTTGCTGTCTGGCTGTGAACCGGCTCGTCTGCGCTCTACTGTATACTACTAGTAGTATAGTATTACTACCATGTACACAGACACAGACACTGCTTCGACACCGAGAGACCCCCCGGTCAGGCGTCCCCGTTGCAGTTAATGCAGCGTTCGATACCCATCTCACACTAGGAGGGCCTTAATTTCCTTTGGCCCTGTCTGAGTGGCTGGATTGGTCGACGGTTTCCCAGGGGAGAAGCAAGCCGCACGCTGATTGGCTCATGTCTTGTTTAATTTCGACGCGCTCATCCCATGGATCCACAGAGCGAGGCCGGCATCACAGCCCATCTTCAGCAGAGCGGTCGAGGCATTATTAGCCATGAGCCTGTGCCTGTACTGTAATACTACTCGTCCTGTAGTAGTAGTAATTGTATTTTGAACTAACCACAGTCAATCCCTTCCTTTACTAACCCATTGTCGCCCTGCTCGCCGCGGGCCCATCTCACTCTTTTCATAGAACTTCTCGACCGTCACCGCCGTCTCTCTCTTTTTTTCCGTTTTGCGCTGTGTCGTTTCGTGTCGTGTCGTGTTGTATAGACGAGCCCTTCTTTTTTGCCGTCGCTTCTGTCGCTCTTTGGTTGATTGTTTGTGACACGACCCTCACTTGTTCTGTTTGTTCGAATCTCGAATCGAAGCGTCGCACTCGTCCTTGTCGAGCGACCTCAGCACACACACACTCTCTCGCTAATATCACTAATCGATTCACACTCTCGTTTTTTTTTCACGCGACGCCATGAAGGTTACAGACGTCCAGGCCGCCTTCGCGTCGGCCGTTGTGCTTCTCTCGTTGCCGGCCGGCACAGTCGCTTCGTCACACAGGAGGTTTCACCAGCTTCCCAACAAGAAGCACACCCATCTGCGCTCTCACACAGTAGAAGACGCCAACTCTCTTGTCAAGCGAGGAACATGCGCGTTCCCGACCGACGATCCCAACTTGGTTGCTGTCACTCCCGATGCTGATAATGCTGGCTGGGCTATGAGCCCGGATCAGCCTTGTAAGCCTGGCAACTACTGTCCGATTGCTTGCAAACCCGGCATGGTTATGGCGCAATGGGATCCCGATTCCTCATACTCCTACCCGTCTTCCATGGTAAGTTGATGAAGCGAAGCTTGAGAAGAGAGAAGGGGCCAATATCGCCGGTTTCAGCTGCTGACAGGATTAGAACGGAGGATTGTTCTGTGATGAGAGCGGCACGGTGCACAAGCCTTTCCCCAACAAGCCGTACTGTGTTGAAGGTACTGGCTCTGTCGTAGCTGTCAACGAATGCGGTGAACCCATGTCGTGGTGCCAGACTGTTTTGCCCGGTAACGAGGCAATGCTTATCCCAACTCTTGTCACAACCTCGGCGACGATTGCTGTTCCTGACACAAGCTACTGGTGCGGAACGGCTGCTCAGTAAGAGATCCCGCACAACTAGTCTCTTGCATTGCGCAATCCACGGTGTTGTTGTTGCTAACCTGATCTGTGTAGCTACTACATCAACCCTCCTGGGAGCTCCGTTGCTGATTGTGTCTGGGGTGTCTCGAGCAAGGACGTTGGCAACTGGAGCCCCTACGTTGCTGGAGCTAACACCGACAGCAACGGCAACACGTTTGTCAAGCTGGGCTGGAACCCCATCTGGCAAGATTCCCCCCTGAAGAGCACCCTGCCCACCTTTGGTGTCAAGATCGAGTGCCCCGACGGTAACTGCAACGGATTGCCCTGCGAAATTTCGCCCAACGCCAACGGCAGCGTCGAGAGCAACGAATCCTCCGTTGGTGCTGGTAACGCCGCGTTCTGCGTTGTCACTGTCCCCAAGGGCGGCGTTGCCAACATTGTGGCATACAACGTGGACGGCAGCTCTGGTTCCAGCAGCGGTGGCTCTGATTCCGGATCTTCCTCTTCGGCTCAGCCCAGCTCTACTCCCCACGGACTCAAGGCCGGTGGTTTTGCCGCCCAGGCTGAGAAGGCTACCTCAACGACCACCACCGCCCAGCCATCGTCTACGGAGGTTTCAACCACTGCGGCCGCTTCTTCGACCGAGGTCACATCCACCACTGCGGCTGCCTCGTCAACTACCACGGCCGCGGAGTCAACAACACAGACCACCGATGCTTCTTCCACCATGACCAAGGCTGGTACCACTGCCACCACCTCCACCAGCGGCAAGGTTTCGTCGACCACGTCCCAGTTTCGCGCGCACGCCTCTGTGAAGCCTGGCATGTTCCACGAGAACGGCACCTCGCCCGAGCAGACGACCTCGGCGCCCTCCGAGCCTTCCCAGACCCAGACCCAGACGGACTCTGCCCCGGTTACCACGACTACTAAGAAGGGTGAGGCTGGCCGCCAGCAAGGCAGCACCGCCTTTGCTGGCCTTATCGTTGCCTTTGTTGCCGCAGCTTGTTTCCTTTAAAGGGGAAAAAAACAAAAATAATGGCGAGTAGCCTCGTCGATTGTATCTCTGGCAGACCATGTATTCTCACGTCTACTTCAGTGTCCATGTCATCTTTTGTCAGCTGCAGCTTACATATTTTTTTTTGTTCATATGCTGCTCTAGACTTTATATCACTTGACGCGGGTTTCTCTCGCCTCTCTCTTTCGTTTCGCACCTTTTTTGGGCCGTCTGATTCCCCCCCTCCCCTTCTTCGCACCCTTCACCCCCCTGATATTTTCATGCCCGCCGTATCTGTATATGGCCCTATTTTTTTTTTATTTTACATAACGCTTTTCATATGCTTTACATATAAGCCAATATGCTCTGTCGGCGATAGTGTTTATTGTCTTTGGAGAATTGGAGAGGGATGTGTGTCCGCTCTAGGATGCAGTCCATTCCGAGATATCTTCTCCTCCCCCTTTTCTTTTTCTTCTCTTCTTGGAGTTTTCTCCTATTTTATTAGGATGCCAGAATACGGTGGCATTTTTTTTTATCTATTATCATTTTTTATTACTGTTTTCTTTTTTTTTCTCTTTTTTTGTTTTGATTTTGCCTTCTTTTGTCGTCGATACCCCTCTTCTGCGGTTAAAGAGAAAGCTTTTACGAAAAAATCGGGAGGAACAAGGACCAAAAAGAAAAGAAAGGGAGGGGTGAAAAGAAAAAGCGAGCGATTCCTTTTTTACAAATTTTTTCTTTTTTATATCTATCCAACATTTATGATGTATGTCCAGGAGTGGGGGGTTTTTGAAGTGGTTGCTTTTTTTGTCTGTTTTTTTTTTTTTTTTTGCTTTGTTTTATTAATGCTCGTGCCAAACAACCAGCTACTTTGGGAGGAGGTTGTGGAATTTACAATTCTTGTGACCCCATCAAGCAAAAGACCGAATCCAAAAAAAAAAAAGAGGGGGAGCTTAGGAGGGATTAGGATAAAGACAGAAATAGCGCGACTTATGAAGTTTACGTTTTCTTGGATGTAGCCTGTAGTGAAATTGACATGTGTAGATGAGCAAAGTATTGACTAGGACGAGACACCTTGAGCATGTGAGGTCTGTGTGCCTATATATGTACCTTATATATACTGTGGGTGTCTCGCTTTGCAAGTCTTGGACATGAATCACAGTTAGCGATATTTGAACGATTTTATAGGGGGGGTATCATTTCGTTTTCTTCTACGGAGTAATTTAGCTTTCTAATAAACGAATGACCGTGCTATGGAGTAGCGCCGGTAGTTGGCACCACTCTCATCCAGGATGCTTTGCGCTCTCCCATCCAAGCTTGTATTGCTCTAATTAACGGACACCATGCGCGCCCTGCACTCACAATGTAACCCAGCCGGGAACTTGGTCCAAGTCAAAGTCGTCTTCGTGCCTCCTCTCCTTAATGGTCTGCCAGACATTCGGCCAGCCGGCCAGCACAGGGCTGCCCTTTGCCTTTGCGCCGATGATGGCGAACCGGCCCTGGCTGTGGGCGACGAAGCCATGCATGAAGCCCTGCTGGACGAGAGTGGCAACCGTCATCTCGATGTCTTCGTAGGTGACTAGTGCGTTACCCCATATGAGACCCTCGTTGGGGCGGAGCTTCCGGGGCCCGCCTGGGGGAGGGGCAAGAATGGTCTCGGCGGAAGGCTGGACGGTGTTCTTGAGGGCCTGCATGAAGAGGGGGTTGGCCTGTGATGGCCGGCCGTGCGTGGTTGGGTTGCCGGGCAGCCAGCCTTCAAGGCGGTGCTGCACGTAGGTTGCCACGGTGAGGAGATGGGAGAGGTCGAGCGTTGCGGCCTTGCGGGAGGAGGCGTCTTGTGGGGGCACGTATGTCAGGAGGAATGTCTTTCGAGTGAGGCTCCTCCAGAGGAGTGGTCGGAGGCGATTGGAAAGCGGCAACAGGAGGCCCTTTTCAAAGAGCCACGGTTCGTGGGCGGCGAGGTGAGACTGGAACTGCATGAAGTTCCCGGACCGGATGGCCATGCACATTGGCAGAAAGATGGGTTTCAGCGATTGAGCCTCCGGCCGTGACAGGAGTGTGTTTGAGGGGAATCGCCCTAGGAGAAGGTTTGAGGGAATGAGATAGGTGAGAATGTTGGAGCGATGAGAGACTAGTTGGGGAGGGGTCTCCAAGTATGCCTCCTGGAGACATAGCGCAGCGCGGTGATAGTGTTGATTGGAGAAGTTGAAGCGGCCGAGATAGTAGAGGAATGTGACGCGCTGAGCAGCAGGATAGAGTGAGAGTGGTGGCGATATGGTTTCGATGTTAACAAATATCATTTTCGCTAGTTGGGTTCTTCGGCACTATTGGACGATGAATTCCGCGGTTAGAGAATGAGAGTGATGAGGCACGACATGGAATTACTGGAATAAAGGGAGATATACTGCAAAGAGAAGCTTTAGCACGAGGTTGGCAAACATGTAAATGCCAACTCGCTTTCCCTCCGGCTTACTCGTCCGGGTACCTGTCCGGTCGGTCAAGCAAGTCGTAAAGATCTTCTGGATGATCTCGGCAGAAGATTCGGCAACCGATTTGCGGTTGTCGTCGTCCATGACGCGAAGCCGACGGGTCAGATCTGGCCGGCGGTTGAGGTTCATGGTGAGGCGAGCAAGCGTCTCGGACAGAGACATGCTGGCCTGGAGCAGCATTGAGCCATAGGTAGGATGTGCGAATGCAGTAGAACAAGAGCTGCAAGACTTTTTGTTAGCACAAGGAGACGATTATTCAAACATCACATCCGCCGGCGTATGCGACTTCTAGTCATCAATGGCACCCAAATGCCCGGAAAACCCAAAACTCACTTGACCAGCCCACTGAGAAGCTGATGAGCCCCCAACAAATCCTCAAAATTGACATCCCGCCAATACGTCAAGTAGTCCTTCAAAAACGCCAGCAGTCCCTGCCAAGCCGTCGCCTGTCCCTCGGGCACATCGTCCAGCTGCGGCAGGCAATCCTCAACGACCTTGTCAATGGCATCCTGGAGGCTAAACCTGGCGCGTAGCTCGTCGGCTAGATCGTGATACTGTTTTGGTGATTCCGGCTCTACTTGGAGCCATGACCGGAGGAGGTCGCCTTGCTGGTTGCGGACTTGCTGCTGAATCTGGGTGAGGAATTGGGTGACCAGAGACATGATTTAGGTTGAGGGGATTAAAAAAAAATTATATCATTTTCGCCTTTGTGGCGGCGAATTGAGTTTTGGAATTGGTTGGAGTGAGAGAAAGAGGATGAGCGTGACGTCGCGTTGGATGTGAGGCTGGTGGCGTGGGCCTGGATGTGGCGGTGATGTGGTGTGGCGTACGATTGCTATCCTGGCAGAGCAGCGACAAGCTTATGATGAGGTCAGCGATTGAAGTGTTTTTCACTGCATGAAATTAATCCTTTATTCATCCTGGGGTGAGGCTGCTTTGAATATGTATTCCTGGGGGTTTGATCCAATGGCTGGGTGCAGCGATTCATAAACCACAGCTTATTGATACTATTCACAAGCAAAACTCAGATTAGCACACACGCACTTTGCATGATGGACTCGACAGTGTGTCATCATGTTGAAGATTGATTCATTACTCTAGAATTACATGGCCCATGCTACCTGAATATACATGCTAGCTACCCAATCCCTTTCTTTTTTCAATGTATATACGTGTTTGTCTTGGTTTTTTTTTTTTTTTCGCTTCACACTTTTTTTTCTCTTTCTCTTCTTTTAAACGGATTCAATCCGCTGCACAACCATGGCAGTGGCAGCACCTCCTCCGTTGCAGATGGCCGCAACACCATACTCGCCAGGCTTCAGCTGGTGCAGCAGCGTAGTAAGGATTCGTGCTCCGGAACTGCCCAGGGCATGGCCAAGGGAGATGCCGCCTCCGAGAGGGTTGACACGGGCGTTCTCGAGGCCGAGAATCTTCTTGTTGGCCAGAATAACGCCGGCAAAAGCCTCGTTGATCTCCCAAACGGCGACCTGGTCCTTGGTGATGCCGGCGCGCTCCAGGGCGATGGGGATGGCCTTGGCGGGAGCGACGGGGAAGTCAATGGGGTCCACCGCGGCGTCGGCGTGAGAGACGATCCGAGCCAGGACTCGAGAGCCGGATCCGTACTGCTGTGCGATGGCCTTGTTGCCCAGAACCAGGGCGCTGGCACCATCGTTCAGAGTCGACGAGTTGGCGGCGGTAACGGTGCCGGTTCCATCACGGACAAATGCGGGCTTCAGGGTCGGGACCTTCTCAATCTTGACGTCGAGGTAGCCCTCGTCCGCCTCAACGATGACGTCCCCCTTCTTGGTCTGGACGGTCACGGGGGTGATCTCGTCGGCAAACGCCTTCTCGGCCCAGGCCTTTTGAGCTTTCTTGTATGACTGGATGGCAAATTCATCCTGCTGCTCTCGTGTGATGCTGTGGACCTTGGCCGTGTTCTCGGCGCAGTTGCCCATGTGGAACTTGTTGTAGACATCGGTCAAACCATCCTTGATCAGACCGTCCTCAATCGTAACATTGCCGAATGCAGGCAGGCCGCTGGAGCGGGGAATATAGTACGGGACTCGGGTCATGCTCTCCATTCCACCGGCGATCTGGGCCTCGGCTAGACCCAGCTGGATGTTTTGCGCCGCGAAAGCGACAGCCTTGAGGCCGGAAGAGCACACCTTGTTGATGGTGATGGCATCGATGGACGTGGGAAGGCCGGCGAAGATGGCGGCCTGTCGGGCGGGAGCCTGGCCTATGCCTCCTCCAAGCACATTGCCCATGTACACATCCGAAATCTTTTCTATCGGGACCTTTGACTTTTCGAGAGCGGCCTTGATGGCGGTAGCGCCGAGTTGGGGAGCGGGCACGGTGGTGAATGCGCCGTTGAACTGGACAAAAGCCGTTGTCAGTATTTGAGTACTAATACAGGCAAAGGGGAGCATCTCAGCGACGCACCTTTCCGGTTGGTGTTCGCGCAGCACTGAGAATGTACGCCTCCTGGATTTCCTTCCTCATGATGGGGCCAGTTGAGAAGTGGCGAGCCGTCTTCATTTGGCTGGCCAACTGGCCGAGCCGCCTGGCAGTTCTCAGATGAGCCTCGGACATTATGAGATGGAGCTGTGAAGTTGTAGAGACAGAAGAGAAAGCGAACAAGGAAAACGATTATCCGCAGTCAGGGTATCACAATGAACAATCGACAGATGCTTTGGGAGATCAAAGGCAGCAGACAGGCTGAGTTTTGTTTTTTTATACAGAATGTCGGTAGAAGCGTCTGGGCCGTTTCGGTACGCTTCGGCTTAGGCCGGGGAGAGAATCAACCGAGCGTTTAAGCCGGTGCAGCTGAGGCTTGATGCGGGGGGAAGGATGGAGAAAGCCGGGGAAGGGAATTTTGTATTTTTCCGAGGCAGTTGTGTTAATGTAAGTACAGCGGTAAGGTGCCTATTCGATAATGGAGTACTCCGAAGGTACTCTGGCAATACAACATGATGGAGCAGATGGCTGTTTTAATTTCCAATCATCTCTTGAGTGCTGACGCCTTCTCTCATATTACTCTCAGCACCCCACGTCATCAGCCCGAGGCTATTACAACGACAGCATCAAAGCGGAATGGGAAACCACAATTAGGTTGAACGAATTGCATCGCCGCAGTCCAGACTGTGGCGTCGCTCCACTGTTGCCACATCCGTGTCTTCGCGATGCTGATGCGCTGTCACATGATAATGACTAATCGCCACTTTTCGACTCGCCATTGGCCCGAGCCCCGACGCCAATTCGCCTGAACCGGCGGGATGTCAAAAACGCCGCCAAAACGATGCCAAACGCTGCTAGTGCCGCCATCACTCTTTTGACTCGTGAGCAGGTTCCGATCTTGGCTCAGCTTCATCCACCACGGCGAGAAGGAAAAAAAAAAACCTTGTTGGTATTATACCAATTTCGTCTTTGCCTCCTTCAACTCTTCTGCTTCCAACAACCTATACATCGCCATCCTATAAAGAAAGTGCTTCAACTGCCGCACTGCCGCTTCTGCCGCCTCTGCCGCCTCTGCTGCTCCCACCTTGCTCTGCCCTCGATTCCTAATCAGACCCCTTGTTAATCGCCATGTCGACAGCTGCCCGACGCCGTTTGATGCGTGACTTCAAGGTGTGTTTGCACGTCTTCTGTCTCGCTTGCAGTTTCTGACGATGATTTCAGCGTATGCAAACCGATCCTCCCGCTGGGGTTTCAGCATCTCCCATTCCCGATAATGTCATGACCTGGTTCGTTTGCCCCTCACACCTCCACCCAAAAGAACTTGCAAGGTCCGGTTGCTAACCATGTCTCATCGCCCTCGCTTTACAGGAATGCTGTCATTATAGGGCCAGCCGACACACCGTTCGAGGACGGAACATTCCGACTCGTCATGCAGTTTGAAGAACAATACCCCAACAAACCTCCGCAGGTCAAGTTCATCAGCCAGATGTTCCACCCCAATGTCTACGCCACTGGCGAGCTGTGCTTGGACATTCTACAAAACCGATGGAGCCCAACGTATGATGTCGCTGCCGTCTTAACCAGTATTCAAAGGTATGTAATCATGTCAGGTGGGAGGCTGTCCCTGACCGCCTGCTCTTGGCTTGACGGCTCACTCGCTAACTCGGACGTTTTCTTCTTTTGCACAGTCTACTCAACGATCCCAATACCGGCTCGCCCGCGAACGTGGAAGCTTCGAACCTGTACAAGGATAATAGGAAGGAGTATACCAAGCGCGTACGGGAGACTGTTGAGAGAAGCTGGGAAGACTAAAGGGCTCATGATAACGGCGGAATGGCGAGGGCATGTGGTCAGGCCATGTCTACGGAGTAGGCAGCCACTTATCCGCTTCAGGTAGCGGAAGGGGGAACCTGGACCTAGCTGAAAGAAGGGGAGGATTCATTGCAGGCGTTTTGGTGTACGAGATTGAACTGGTTATACCAAGGAAGGGGGACGAGTGTTTCTCGTATCGTGTCTTGTTATTTTCTACCTAGGATTCAAGCGTTTGTTTTTGGCACCATGACCGCTCGGATTGGGAGGACTAATAATAGTGATTTACTGGCAGTGGAATGCCACATATTTGTGCTTGTCCATGTTGGGCTTTTCTGCGAGGGATGGTGACCCAAGCACTGGTCCACCCCCTATGTCGTCCCCTATCTGCCCCCTTTTGAGACTGTCGAGTTATGCGTGTTGACCGAGCTTCCATTGACCGAGCTGTGCTTTTGGCGAGGGCATCAAGGTACTATTATCGGGTATCAGGTATCAGGTTTCGGGTATCAATGGCAATTCCGTCATTTCACATGCCTGGTTGGGAGTCTGTTGGGCCAACATCCAACCAGCTGCCGACGTCAGCATCCATTGGCTGAGCACAAACGCATAGGCACTGGCTACATGCCATCGATGAGACGATGCTACTACTACTACTAGTAGTAGTAGTAGCAAATTGTCCATTCTGAAATGCCACCTGGAGCATCTGTGCCCATCAAGGCACGCTAAGGCGGAAAGGAGACCAGCTCGGTGAGCCTATGGAGTCGGTATGCAGCAATCCAGAGCAGCCCCTGGCGAGGGGACTCGGCGATTTTTTCTTTATTTTTTTTCTTTCTTGTTCCCACTGAGGCGCGAAACATTGAGTGTTCCAGCAGTGCCAAACCAAACAAGGCGAAATAAAGCAAATCGATCAATACATACATAGCACCGCCTACCTGTCAGCATCGAAAATAAAACACGCGGTATCAATGCATTGCACCGGTTTGCCTCCTCTAAGCTACATGTACTCTAGGTACATGTCAGCATTCATCTGCTCAATGTTGTTTGTGCCTGGCCTAAAACAGCCCCTCCGGGCACCAAGCTTTAGTGGCTCCCTGAAGATGTTTGGGGCGCGTCTCCAGTGCTCGCAGCGCTGTAAAAAGCCCTCCCAGCCGCCTAATCTCCAGCCCCTCCCCCTGTAGCCTTCAGCGCAACCCTCCAACCACCACGCGGCGGCAGCGTTTTAGCGCCTGGCGCTTGTCACCTCCAAACATTGCACCTGTGAACTTTTGGGTCCCTCCCCGCCAGTCCCTCCCAGACCGCTGCTTTTGCATCCTCCCTGGAACTTGGCCTCTTGTTCTGGTTCTTGGGGTTTTCTTTTTCTTTTCTTCTTTTCCTTCCTTTTCTCCCTTCCACCGATCCTGCGGCGGGGCCTCTGTTTCTCTTCATCTCTCGCAGCTTCGGTTCGGATCAGCCATCTGCTCTGTTTCTGTTTCTGTTTCTTTTCTCCTCTCCAGCCCCTCTCTCTCTTCTTTTGCCCTCCTGGTAGGGTGAAACACCGGAGCCCGCCATTTGGGTGAAGAGAGAGGAGAGACTCTGTCCGTCGCCTCTGCGTGGCTCAACCGACAACCAGACGGTCGCTTCTCTTCGCCCATGGTCGACATCGCTTCTTGAGATCGATATCCTAACGCCATCCGCCCATCATGTCCAACAACAGCATCAAGGTCGTCGCCCGATTCCGGCCTCAGAACCGGATAGAAATCGAATCGGGCGGCAAACCTATCGTCACATTCACCTCGGACGATACCTGCACTCTTGATGTATATCTCCTCTACCTCCTCTCCGCCCCTATGCTGTGCTCGCTGCAGAACTCGTGATGCGGGGACTTGTCGCTGACCGTTGCCGTGATTTATACAGTCCAAAGAGGCGCAGGGCTCCTTCACCTTTGACCGAATCTTTGACATGTCATGTAAACAACAAGACATTTTCGACTACTCCATTCGCCCCACCGTCGACGACATTCTCAATGGCTACAACGGTACTGTTTTTGCCTATGGCCAGACTGGTGCTGGTAAATCATACACCATGATGGGAAGCAACATTGATGATGCCGAGCAGAGGGGTGTGATTCCGCGCATTGTCGAGCAAATCTTTGCTAGCATCATGTCGAGCCCCAGCACCATCGAATACACCGTCCGAGTCAGCTACATGGAAATCTACATGGAGAAGATTCGTGATCTGCTGGCTCCGCAAAATGACAACCTCCCCATTCACGAGGAGAAGAACCGTGGTATCTACGTCAAGGGCCTCTTGGAAATCTACGTCTCCAGCGTCCAGGAGGTGTACGAGGTGATGAGAAGAGGAGGAAACGCTCGAATGGTCTCTGCCACCAACATGAACGCAGAGTCCTCACGATCCCACTCCATCTTCGTCATTACCATCACCCAGAAGAACGTCGAGTCTGGTTCGGCCAAGAGCGGTCAGCTGTTCTTGGTCGATTTGGCCGGTAGTGAAAAGGTTGGCAAGACTGGCGCCAGCGGCCAGACGCTTGAGGAAGCCAAAAAGATCAACAAGAGTTTGAGTGCCTTGGGCATGGTCATCAACGCCCTGACCGATGGCAAATCCCACTACGTCCCCTACCGAGACTCCAAATTGACCCGTATCCTGCAAGAATCCCTGGGTGGTAACAGTCGTACCACTCTCATCATCAACTGCTCCCCCAGCAGTTACAACGACGCCGAAACCCTGGGAACGCTAAGGTTCGGTACCAGAGCAAAATCCATTAAAAACAAGGCGAAGGTCAACGCCGAACTCAGTCCTGCCGAGCTCAAGGCCTTGCTCAAGAAGGCCCAGGGCCAAGTTACCAACTTCGAATCCTATATTTCGAACCTCGAGGGCGAAGTTCAGCTATGGCGAGCTGGTGAGGCCGTGCCCAAGGACAAATGGGTTCAGCCGATTATCGATGGAGTTTCCGCAGCCAAGGCCGAGGCAAGGGCACCGCGGCCCTCAACTCCCTCGCGGCTTACAGAGAGTCGCTCCGAGACTCCTATTGCCTCTGACCGCGCTGGCACTCCCAGCATAACACTGGAGAAGGACGAGCGGGAAGAGTTCCTACGCCGCGAAAATGAGCTGCAGGACCAGATTACAGAGAAGGAATCGCAGGCTGCGACGGCCGAGAAGCAGCTTCGCGAGACCAAGGAGGAGCTCTCCTACTTGAAAGAGCACGACAGCAAGATGGGCAAGGAGAACGAGAAGCTTACAACAGAAGTTAATGAATTCAAGATGCAGCTCGAGAGACTAAATTTCGAGGGCAAGGAGGCCCTCATCACCATGGACGCCCTCAAGGAAGCCAACTCAGAGCTCACCGCCGAATTGGACGACATTAAGCAGCAGCTGCTTGACGCTAAGATGAGCGCCAAGGAGACGGGCGCGGCCCTTGATGAAAAGGAAAAGAAGAAGGCAGAGAAGATGGCCAAGATGATGGCCGGCTTCGAGCTCGGAACTGATGTGTTCAGCGACAACGAGAAGTCCATTGCCGAGACCATCAAGCACATTGACGCTCTGCTCGAACAGAGCACAATTGGCGACCACATTGCGCCAGACGAGTTCAAGGCCCTCCGAGCCAAGATGGTCGAGACGCAGGGCATCGTGAGGCAGGCAGAACTGTCCATGTACAGCGGATCATCTAACGACTTGGATGCGCGACGGAGACAGGAGCTCGAAGCCAGACTCGAGGCTTTGCAGCAAGAGTACGAGGATGTGTTGGCGCGCGGCCTCAGCGAAGCCGATGTCGAGGAGGTCAAAGCGCGACTGGAGGCTACCTATGCTAAGCGCGAGAAGTCTCAGGCACAGCTCGTTGAGGAACTTAAGGCTGACCTCAACCAGAAGGCGTCGGAGAACGCAAGGATGAAGACGCTCATCGAGGAGCTCCAGCAGCGCGTCAAGACCGGCGGCACCGCTTCCATGGCTAACGGCAAGACGGTGCAACAGCAGATTGCAGAGTTTGACGTGATGAAGAAGAGCCTGATGCGAGACTTGCAGAACCGCTGCGAGCGCGTCGTCGAGCTGGAGATTTCCCTCGACGAGACCCGCGAGCAGTACAACAACGTGCTGCGGTCGTCCAACAACCGGGCCCAACAGAAAAAGATGGCCTTTTTGGAGCGGAACCTGGAGCAACTCACCCAGGTTCAGCGCCAGCTGGTTGAGCAGAATTCTTCTCTGAAGAAGGAGGTTGCCATTGCAGAGCGCAAGCTGATTGCGAGAAACGAGCGCATCCAGAGCCTGGAGAGTCTGCTGCAGGACAGCCAGGAGAAGATGGCGACGGCCAATCACAAGTATGTATCACCCAGCCCCCCTTCCCCCCTCCCCCCCTTTTCATTGCCCACGACAGGACATATCAACAACAACACGTTATCACGAGTGAAAATAAACTTGAAAAAGCTTGGTGCTGACCTAGATTCCTCTAACCTAGGTTCGAGGTCCAGCTTGCTTCCGTCAAGGAGCGCCTGGAGGCTGCCAAAGCTGGCAGCACCCGCGGCCTCGGCGGTGCCGGCGGCGGCTTCAGCTTCACCAATGCTGGCAGCCGCATCGCCAAGCCTCTCCGCGGCGGCGGCGGCGATGCCCCTGCGACTCCCACGATCCAAGGCGGTGACGGGACTCCCACCAGCAGCAAGCGCGGTAGTTGGTTCTTCAATAAGTCGTAGATTTTCCCTGCGTGCTTTTTGCTTTCTCCGGGCGGCGTTATGAGTACACACACTAGAGGCGGCTTTACAAACACTTTTGGAACCTTTTTTTCCAATACCCACCCCCCTCATTGCTCTCTCTCCCTCTCGCTTTCATCCCCTGCACCCCCTTTTTCTTCTTCTCCTCTTCTTCTCTTCTTCTTCTTCTTCTTCTTCTTCTTCTTCTTCTTCTTTCTTCCTTCCCACGCATATGCCCTGCTGACTTTGCTGGTTAAGGCTTTTTCCGCTTTTGGTTTCCTCCCTTGCCTTGTATCTTTTGATATGTCTTGCTGTTTCTTCTACCCCCTCTCCCCTGTCTGCATTTTAAAAAGAAAAAGAACTCGAAAAAAAAAAGAAAGAAAGAAAGAAAGTGAAACGAGGATGATGAAAGAGATGGGGAGGGGCCATGTGTGTCCGCGCTATATACATTGACGGCGAGATCAAGAGCGACGAATGACGACTGTTGGATTCTGGTTTTTTTTTTATGACTTTTTGATGGCTGCGTATTTGAATGAAAGAGAGAGAGAGAGAGAGACAGAGAGCCTGGCATAGATGCAATGAATGAGCAAACAAAAGACAGAGATGGAAATAAATCAAGAGCGAAGAGAGAAAACGGGCCGTGGGGGCTAGGTAGCGAGAGATTTCTATAGTTGGAGTTACGCGGTTGGGGAGGGATATATATGATAAAGACGTCACGCATGAAAGAGTAAAGAGTTAAAATACATGAGATACAAATCAGAACTTTATTTATGACGAGGAACCGTATAGATACTTGTAAGTGCCCCCTGTTGCCTGCTCCAAGGCAAAAACTCCATGCAATCTCTCGGCCTGGTGTGATTGTTCTTCACCTAGATTGGTGATGGCTGAATGGGGGGTTTCATCTGCCAGCTCGCAGCATGAATCTTCCAGTGGACATTAATCATTATTGATGAGAATGATTGTGCTGCAGAGCGAGCAATCATTTGCTCTTTGTGCCAGCCTTGATAATGGCAATGCAGGTGGGGAGAAGGATGGCCCACGACAAAAGAGAGACGAAGGCGAAAATGGCCACAATCTTGGCGTAGAGGATGACGACCCGTCGCCAGGCAGCCTTGGAAAAGGTAGACCAGGCGTCGGTAATGGTGGCGTAGCCAAGTCCACCGACAACGGCGGGCTCAACCTTGCCATCAAAGGATCGATCAAAGGGGATGATGGGGTCCTCGTCCTCGGGGAGGAGCGAGGCCTGAATGCGGACGACGACGACGCGGGCGGGGATGATGACGACGACGTACAAGATTGTGCTGAGGAGGACGTAGACGGTGGCCTTGATCAGATAGGCAACGTCGCCGTCGCGGAGAGCATCCGAGGCGCCGCCGGACTTGATGTTGTCGAGAGTCGGGGCACTGAAGCCGATGAGGGCGGCGAGCAAGAAGGGAACCCACTTGTGCACCTGGGTCGCGGCCCAGTAAATCACGATGGCCTTCCAGGTGGCATCAAAGGCGCGCTTGAACGGGGGCAGACGGCGCCAGAATCTCCGGGGGGAGGGCGGCGAGATGACGATATGGACCCAGGCAGCGGCAAACTGAACCATGACCAGGGAGGCCAGGAGCTCGGCAAAGGGCTTGACGGGTCCCCACGAGAAGATGGAGGCGACGATGCCGGTGAGGACGTTCTGGGTGAGGGCGCACATGAATCCACGCAGGTTGGCCCGGATGCCGCCATACGACGTAAGAAGGCGGTTGATGGAGCGAAGAGAAGAGGTCACCGTTCGGGGGGCGCCATCAGTAGGCTTGGTCATGGCAGAGCCGGCAGTGGCCTCTTCGTCGACGCCATTTCCGCTGATGGGAAGGGGTTCGTAGGCAGGAGGATTCTCGTCTTCAATGATGGTGAAGACGGGGTAGATGTGGAACAGGGTATAGTTGATCTATATAAATTGCCGTTAGTCGGGCTGATGAGCGATCTCAACGGCGGCGAAACTTACGAATAGTGAAATGGGCAGCAAGATGATGGCGTTGACGAGAATCAGCGGCCAGCCCCATACAGGCATATGGAACTCGACCTGATCGCCTCCCTCATAGATGGTCCAAGCCATTGTGTGATGATGGAAGATGGATGACGTCCAAACGGAACTCTCGGGATGTGGGTGAAACCAAGAACTTTTTCAAACCAGAGGCGGATGCGCCGACAAAGAAACGTGTCACGACACGATGGCCACAACGCGATGGACCTTTTTTTTCTTCTGCCTTGTTTGACAAGCTGCAACGAGCAGAAATGAGCGAGGCTAAAGAAAACTTGGATCCGAGCTGATGGTTTGGGGGGGGAGGAAAACAAGACGGTTTATAAGGCAATCAGGATTACTACTCGCTCGGTGGGCTGCCAGGCAAAAAGAGACCCCCCCAGCTCAAACGCTCTAGGCAGCACTGCCCTCCACCGCGGGAATGGCCCATCCTGTTTCGACAAGCTCGTGTTACGCCCATTAGTTTTTTTGGTAAGCCCCCCGGAATTGGTTTTTTTTTTTCGCTTGCTCATTGCTCTCTCGGCCATTTCTGCTTCGGGATAATGAGCTAAGTTTATCGCGAAGGGGGGGGGCGCGCGGGAAAAAAAAAAAACGGCCTTTACCCGAAGCAGCGCTGTCGAAATGTTTCTTGCCGGGCGGCGCGCGAATCAGATGGGCTTTGCACACGACGATGCTGGCGTGTACATAGTAGGAGCTTTGCATGAGGGTGTGGGTGAGGGTGAGGTACGTATGTACTTTGCATCGCGTTTGTCTCGTGAACGTTGCGAGGGGAAATCCTTTTGTCCAAGAGCTGCGTCGGCCTTTGCACATAGTAATACATTATTAGCTTGTGCATCGGCGCGGTTTTTTGTTTTGTGAATCGAGCCGTTGCGAGTCAGCGATTCTCGGGATCCGGTAGGATGCCTATGTAAGTGGATAAGCTGTGAAGGGAAGAACCCTGTGTCACGGAGTTGGCAGATGTACCCGAAAAGAGCA
Source organism: Trichoderma sp. TW21990_1 (assembly GCA_010015515.1). Lineage (NCBI taxonomy): Eukaryota > Fungi > Ascomycota > Sordariomycetes > Hypocreales > Hypocreaceae > Trichoderma > Trichoderma sp. TW21990_1. Next base: position 1,595,775 of record ML974118.1, read on the forward strand.
GTGATGCTAGAAGGAAGTAGGGATAATAGTAGTACATAGCAGGTTACTTGAAGAACCAAGTAAGTTGGTTCCAGGTATTCCGTAGCAGCCGCCGAGATGGTGCTGGCCAACATGAGAGCATTCGTCATTGCTGCTGCTAGCTGAGTTGATTAATACCTGCAAGTAAGTACAGTATTCAGAATCTACGTGAGATGAAATATCGGGGCTACAAGTTTAGTGTGGAAGAAGATGAAGAATGAGTGAGAAGAGGAATAGAGAAGGGCAAAAAAAAAAAAAAAAAGCCTCGCCTTCTCGTTCTTAGTTGAGAATGCCCTTCTTTTCTTGCTTGCTCCTATCGCGCTCGCAATCCACGCCGACGAAATGCCCCGCCGCTTTCCTCGCAAACAGTCCTCCAAGTGGGGCGGCATTTTCACCGTCACTCGGCATTTCGCATGTACTCTACACGAACCCGAGAGCGGGAAGCTACATGCACCTTTTTACAGCCGGAGGTGCTATGAATACTCTTCTCTCTCTCTCTCTCATCGTTTTATATCCGAATTCCCCCTTGGTTGAACATCGCGACTCTTTGAAACTTCAAAGCCTCCGACATACTCCAAAACCTTGATTCAAATGTCGGCGCCATCCATCCCCAATCTCCTCTCTCTCCGGGCCAGAGGTGGCCGGGGCCGGGGCCGAGGCCGGGGGCATGGACGCGGAGGCTTTGGCACCGGCTCCGAAGCCTCTCGAGGCCAGGCCCATGATTCCGTCATCCAGGGGACAGACAACGATGCGGCCGTGTCGAGGTTGAGTGCCGTCGATGTGGGCTATCTGAGCGACCCGTACGCGCGGTATTTTGTATCTGCTTTGGATGGTCCTCCGGCACGACGGTTTCCCATTATCAACAGAGGTTGGTGTTTCACATTATGGCGAGAAGCTATCATGTAGCTGTCTCTCGCTCTCTTCTCTTTATGTATTCCATTTCCCTTGGAAAAGTTTTGTAGCTCACATCCCGCTACAGGAACATACACACGCACAATATCTATAGATAACCTTGTCCAATCGTTCCTTGCAGGGGCTGACGAGGAAGGGCAAGACGGAGTCACGAGGCAGATAGTATCTCTGGGTGCCGGCACCGATACTAGGCCTTTCCGGCTCTTTGGCCAACAAGGTTATCCAAAACTGATCTACCATGAGATTGACTTCTCAGTAACAAGCGCCAAGAAGCTCAAGACCGTTGAGGCAGTGCCACCCTTGGCCAGTGTCTTGACGAATCGATCAACAGGAGACACAGGTGGCTGGTCAAGCAAACCGTTGAATGGAGAGTATTTTTGTCATGGGATAGATATCCGCCGCCTCTCACCTGCGGCTACCGAAATTCTACCTGGTCTTCGCACCGACGTCCCTACCCTCATCCTATCAGAATGCTGCCTCTGCTATCTCTCCCAGGAGGAATCAGAGGGCGTGCTCGAGTATTTCTCTTCCCGAATACCCAATATTTCCGTCGTCATCTACGAGCCGATTCACCTTGGAGATCCTTTCAGCGATACCATGGTATCAAACCTGGCAGCGAGGAACATTCACATGCCTAGCCTCGAACACCGCAGAGACGAAGGAGACCAAGTGGCTCGGCTTAAGCGAATAGGATTTGAGACAACCCGTCAATTGACCATTGATCGCTTGTGGAGCACGTGGGTGAATGCCGAAGAAAAGCAGAGAGTTGACAGGCTCGAAGGACTCGATGAGGTGGAGGAGTGGCAATTACTTGCCGGGCACTATGTCGTTGTATGGAGCTTTAGGGGAGACGGATTCGAGGGATGGAGAGGGATTGAATAATAATAATCGATGTGCAGTGGTGTAATACATTGCTGGTTCTTGGGCTTATTCCTCTTTGCATCGCCACGGAACCTCTGCTAATTGCATACCTAGGTGGCACAACAAGTCCCTCTGAGCCTTGCGAATTGGGCCTATGGATTGGCCTTGTTTGCTTGTTTGCTACCTACTAGGTAATGCGCCTTCTCGCTTATCGGGATCCTTACAGATATTGTGCATCCTAGTAGGCGGTTGAAGATTGATGTCATGCCGTGGGGATGGCTGTTATATTTATAACCCACAATTGGATTCAGCGGATGGGATCTTACCCAGCACATGGTTTTTCGAATCTTTTCGATGAATTTCCATACTGTTTCAAGTATCACCTTTACAACATCATCGCTGGTTTGGTACAACTGGCAGTCGTCGCTATACAATCAGTAGCTTCCATTTTTCGTACCACAACGCTCCATGGCAAGCACCCACCCGAATAGAGAGCATAAATGATGATTATTTCCTTGAAACACGCTGAAGCACTCTATAAACCAAATATTCGACATCGGTCCTACTCATTACTACTACTTCAGCAGCGACTCACTTCAAGCTCAAGGCTGGTGTCGCTCACGTGATCCCCCAAAATAAGCCGGGGTGCGCCTAGCATTCCACAGCGTTTCTCCAGGGGGGTGCAGTTAGCATACTCTCCTACCAACGACTCTGGCTCTGACTGTCGCGCTTCAGCCTTTCATTTCACTTCATCTTCTACCATCATCTTTTGACCCGTTTATTTTTCTTGAAATCTTTTTTTGCTCGAAACAACTCTGCAGTGATTGGATTCAATTCCTTATCCTTATTCTTATTTCCCTCTCCTCTATAATTTATTTTGGAGTCTTGGAATGAAGAACCCTTCTACCATATAACCGCCAGTCCAGCGACATCGGGACCAACTTTGGCAATATCGATCAGCCCCCCCCCTTGCGAAGTCGCGCATCTCCCGCGAGATCCTCCATCGAGCGTCCAGGTACATATGCTCAAACACACATTTTCTGGATAAATCGACATTCTGCGGCACTGGAAGGGCGCAAGGGGCCGCTACGGCGCAAGGCTGAGGGTCGCTTTGAAGGGAGGCCTGGCTTGGACGCGCTGACTTACAGGCTGCGGCCTGATCCTCACAGAAAGAGAAGGACACGGTTCGTTTGGGAGATTCTGCAAAGATGGCAGATTCAAGTGCCGCCAAGGCGTATAAATATCGCCAGGAGATTAGCCAGGTAAGATTCTGCTTTTCTTCCTTCTTCGCCCGGGGGGGAGTTTCCGAGAAGCAAAGAGTCGCAGAAGTCTGGGGGGCTCAACTATTAACACTTGCACTATCGCCGCTTTTTCTACCGTTTTGGTTAGACATGTCACTTCAATACTAGTTATACCTTTCTTCTTTCATGACTATACACCTCAGTGGAGTGTATTTGTTTGATGCTCTGAGTTATTGGCAACTGGTAGTCTAAAAGGGGAGGACTGGCACTGGATATATGCATCCCGTTACTACCCTTTTTAGAAAGCAACTCAGCCTGACCTTTAGCATTCGTTTATTTCCAATTCCCTCATGACAACCAGGTGCCGCGAGAATCTCCTCGCAAAGCACCTCATGCAATTCCCCCCAACACTCTTGACAGCTGGCGATTCTCGCCTTGCGACGTCATGGCAGTGCCGCCAAGTGGCAAGCTTAGCCGCCATCATTTGGCATAAATTGTGCCTCTCCTGCTGAAATTCTTAACCTACTCTTCACCTCCCTTCATCTATCTTTCCCTCCCGTCACCTCTCTTCACTTCCCGTCATATCCCCCCAAGGCACTTCGCCTTGCCCACTCCCGCGTCATGGGAAACAGCGAATACGCATACGTGGATGGGCGAAAGTTCCGAATGAAGTCCGGATACCTATCTCGCCTCTCCAAGCGCGCAATAACCATTAACATTTTCGACCAGATGATGTACGTCTCCGGCGAGACTGCAGAGCCCTCCGTTGAAACCACTGGCATCATCGAAGACATTGTCCGACAGCAGGTCATTGAACTGGTATGCTCTCTCCCCCCCTTCTTCCTCCAATGTCCAATCATCCAATAACCAACTCTCTCTCTCTCTTAGCTACGCAACTGCACTGAGCTTGCCGCCCGTCGCGGCTCAAAGTCTATCAGCACTAACGACCTCATCTTCCAGATCCGCCATGATCACGCCAAGGTATCCCGTCTCCGCACGTTTCTCTCCTGGAAGGACGTCCGCAAAAACGTCAAGGACTCCGATGACAAAGGCGCAGACGCAGACATCGCCGCTGGTGACGATGCCGTCGGCGGCGTAGTTCCCGGCGGCCCTGTCGACGAGGCAGCCAAGAAGAACAAGAAGGCCAAAGTCGGCCTCCCCTGGGATCCTTCCTCCTTCTACTCCGTCGAGGTCCCCGAGCGCGACGACGAAGAGGACGAAGAGGAAGAGGAAATGAACTACATCACGCTGCAGCGTCTGCGCAAGGCCGACGAGCGCACCAAGGCCATGACCCGCGAGGAATACGTCACCTGGTCGGAATACCGTCAGGCTTCCTTCACCTGGCGCAAGGGCAAGCGCTTCCGCGAATGGGCCGGCTTCGGAGTCGTGACGGATAGCAAGCCGTCGGACGATATTGTCGACATCCTCGGCTTCCTCACCTTCGAGATGGTCCAGACCCTGACCGAGGTCGCCCTCAAGGTCAAGGAGCAGGAGGACATCTCGCGCTCCCTCACCGGCACCTCCACCGGCGAGGCCGGCTCGTCCAAGAAGCGCAAGCACCAGCAGGGCCTCTTCGACCCCCCCAGCGAGGGCCGCTCGCCCATCGAGCCGCGACACGTCCAGGAGGCGTTCCGGCGCTTCCAGCAGAGGCCCAAGAAGTCGCGCGCAATGCTCAACGGCACACGGTTGGCGCAGCATACTTCGCTGAACATTATCTGAAGCTTTGGGAAATTCCCTTTCTGCGACTTCTCTCTTTTTCTTTTTCTTTTTTTTTCTCCTGGTGGTTTCTCTCCCCGATATATTTTGTCGACTTTTTTTTTTTTTTTTTCCCTTACCGCCCCAATATCTATCCGGCCTTGGTTGGTCTCCTCTTTTCTTTTTTCCTTTTGTTTCTGGTCAACACGGAGGTTTGAATTCCACATTCGATATTATATATATCTATATATACATCTTCAGCAAGGGATCGAAAACCGGCTTCACCATCAACAAGTTACGAAACCCGAGGATTGGTTACCACACGACCGAGACGAATGGATATCGACGATTTCAACCTTTTAGCTTAACGATGGAATGTTTCAGCTGTTTCATTGTTATCCACAGTTATAGTTTGCTCCTTGCTTGTCTCGTTTTTTTTTTTTTATTAGGGATTAGGAACGCCGGATTACTCGTACTAGTATTACATTGTTATTATAAAATGCATCGTATGCAAAACTAAAAGTTCGCTCGTGACGTGCCAAGATACATTACTTCGATGTGAAATTCCATCTAGACAACCAAAATATCGCTCCTTTCACCCAGGTAGAAACAAAAACTAGCAAAACGCCCTTCCTCCCTCTCTCCATTATTCGTCCCCAGCATCAACAGTGCACTCTCATCGCATGCCAGCAATTGTCGATCTCCTCCTGACAGTCTCATTACCATGCCAAAGCCGAGAGTTGACCCTCCACAAGCTAACAGGCACCTCCTCCACATCCCCCTCATACGTACTCGCTCTCCTACGGATCGGTCGTATCGCAGCATCCCCTCCTCGCGGCCCATGATTCGATGTCTCGGAGCAAACAGCAACGGAATGAGCCCGCTGCAGCGCGAAATCCTGCATCCCGCCCGCCTCTTCCTGCAGGGCAACGCTGCTTTGGTGCGCCATCGACGATCCGCTCAGCGCGTCCGAGTGAGCCATGGCCAGAGTGTCCTGGCGAGAATCCCTCATCTGCACGTAGTGCGTGTACTTTGGCTTCTCCAGCATTCCCGAGCGAAACGCATTGACTCCCACCAGCATCTTGACCAGCTCGACCAGTTCCTCCAGATACTCGATGATTTCCATGTGACCAGCAGCACTGGCGTTCCAAGCGAGAAAGTTGTGTTTGGTGATCAAACGAGCAATCTTTTCGTTTGCCTGGTCTTCGTACTCGCTCGCGCCTTTGCAGTTGCTGCCATGATTCACTGTCGGCGTTACTGGAACCGATGTCGATGCTTGCGCTGTGATAATCTCGCGGACCCGGTGTATCAGCCGCAGATGCGCTACACGAGCCGATGGAATGAACTGCGGGAGCGGGAGCCAAGTCGTCAATGCCTCGTTGACGGAAAAAAGCATCAGGATGCAGCTGGACGTCATGCTCCGTCGATATGTGTAAGCCTGCGGATTCATCGCCTCCAAAACAGACGATCCGTAAGCCCTTCGAAGCTGTACGACGTTATCCATCCGATCAATGATCTGATGAAGCACATATACAATCTCCATGTAGATAGGCGCAAGCTTCTTAAAGCTCCCCTTCAGGCGGGGCTCGGAAGAACAAAACGGGAGAAACGTCTCGGCCGCCGCGAGCGAGGCCTGCGCCTTTTCACGCCATCCGTCGAACCGACGATGCATTTTTGGAGAGCGGGGATCGAGGATTTCCGGCCCATCAACGCCCACGGACATGGCGCCCTGCATGTTTTCGATGTGTCGCACGCAGGCAGATAGAGATTCTACCAGACGATCTCTTGCTCGCACCGGGGAAACCGAGACTTCTATCAATGTAGCAGTAACGCCTCCGACTAAGAATGCAATCAGGCGCTTGTAGTAGACTTCTTGTGGCAGTTCCGTATTGCTATTCGCCGACGCTGGTAAAGATGGTCAGAAATGGAACTGAGAGTGCTCGGAGAGGATGGGAAAGCTTACCCAGGGCAACGACATTGATCGATATAATGGCTGCTGCGCCAGCTTTGACGTATTTTGTTGCAACATGAATATAGGTAAAAGGCAAAAACGTAAAGGCGAGAACCACAACAGTGATGGCCCTGCTTCCCCCCGCGATAATAAACGAGACGTATCCAGCCGTACAGCCAAGAACAAGCCCGATAAGCCGAACAGCAAAGGTGACCAAGGACGTGCCAATAGCCACTTCAAATATGAAGATCAATTGCAGAATGGCCCAAACACCGTGGACGTCCCCGAACCATGCGTTCCAGGACGGCACAAAGGCCGGCCAGCTGACTAGAAAGACGGCAAAGGACAGCTTCAGTGCGTAGGCCAGATCATCGGAATCTTGAGCCCACTCCAGCACATCTGCCGCTTTTCCTCGAAGCCATAAAGCCCAACTACCAGGGGCGTCTTCTTGTCTCTTGTCACTCTGTTTGAACCGTAGAGGCTTCGCTATTTTCTTCTCCTCTTTTTTGCGATTAGTCTTTCTACGTCGAAACATTTTCGAAATTCGAGAGGCGATTGTAGATCCTGCTTCCTCGTCAGGCGTCCTTCCCCTTGCTTGCGCTTCACCATCAAGAATATCGCCAGGACTTTTGTGTTCAGAAACTGGCGGGCCGTTGCCAACCAAGTCTCCGCGCCGTGCGGCTTGCCTCGCGCCTTCGGGGAGCACCGTTGAATCGCTCTCTCCGGCGGTACGCAGCCACTTCCGAAGACTCGAATAGTGAGGGATCCAGATGCGCGGCCTGTTGTGGCGGCGTTGTCTCTGCTCCACCAATTGACGAGCATGGCGGAGCATTTTCAGGATGTGAGTCGAGGATTGGCGAAAGGCCAGGAGAAACGACGAGATGAGAAACGTCTCCATGCGAGGCATGAAATCGAGCGACAGGCCCGTCTCTTGCATGGCGATGAGCTTGAGCTGTTCGGTGGATTGTTGATCAAATAGTTTCAGCGCATCCGTGAAGAGGTCGACGCGCAAGTCAACCTCCTCCAGGCGTATGCCTCGAGGGGTGGGAGCACCAGAGGGTAGAGTGGGAACGTCGTAGCAATACGCCAAGCAAGATATCAGCAGAGCCACTGCTTCGTTTGTGGAGGCCTGGAATTCTTGTACAGGGGCTCGCAATCGCATGACAATTGATTCGAGAAGCTTGGCGCTACTCAGTTCAATCTGCCTATTCAGCGTGATGTAGTCGACCCTCGAGGGAGAACTTGGGTTTCTCACTCTAAATTTGGATCTCGTACCAGGGTTGAGTCTGAGGTTCGCTTCCGGGATACTGGACGATGGCGTGGCAGATCCATCCAAAGCATTCAGACACCCAGGCGATGGAACGGTATCATCGTCAGTTGTTAAATCGCTCTCTTCCAGGCCATCGTCATCGAGGACAATGAACTTGTTTTCACAGGCGCCAATCAGGGTAACGATGCTTTGGGAAAGGTGGCTCATGAGATCAACACTGATGGGCTTCATGTCGCCTGGGGCAAGAGGTGAGATGGATATCTCAAAATTGACTTCGTTCTGAGCAGTTTTGCACGATGCCAGTTTGGATCGAATTATGGGCTTCCTCTCCATCAAGGACGCAAGGGTAGTCGCATGCAGCGGCGGTCTGGACGTTGTGGTCGCAGAGGTGGGCGATACAAAGGGGTTAGGGAATGGAGCAGAAAGCTTGCGCCAGTAGCGGACGGCGAGCTGCTTGATATGCCCCTTGTATTGCTGCTGCTGCTGCTGCTGCTGCTGCTGCTTGGTGCCGTTATGATGAGGCACGGGGATGCTGGGAAAGCTCGTCTGGTGTTGAGGCTCGACACGATCGCCCCCTGGAGTGACAAACCAATAGGTGGCTCGCTCCAATGTACCAACCATTTCAGAGAGTGCACTGATGGTAGAGGTACCCAGATAGCTGCTGGACAACTCCGGGAATATGGCGACATTTGTGAAAAAGATGACTCCGACGCCAATGAGAATTGGCACATAGACTGTTGTATACAGAGTGGGCGTGGCCACGGTTGGTGCTGTGAGCACCGTGATGGCGGGCAGGAAGATGAACAAGACAAATAAGAACAGTCGAGGAGTAGACGATCTGAAATAGCCGTGCAGCAACGTGCACGCAAGATAAAAGAGAGCCCGGATGGTAAAAGCAGCAGGCTTGTTAGTATCGTAGACCAGGCCCGCCAGATATAAGCCCAGTATACACCACGATAAGCCGAGGCCAAAACCAAAGATGATCATGACTGTGTTTTCAATGACGACGCCCATTCGCTGGCCCGGGTGTGCAAAAGCAATAACCAGCGGTATCAGAAAGGTTGACCAGCCCTCGAGCTGAGGCAGGATAGCAATAATGGTTGCAATCACACAGGCTATAAAGTCCTTGAGAATCCGCTGCCAAAGGGCCTTTGTGCTGCAGTCGCCCCAGAGCACGGTGACGGCCCCGCGGAGGAGCTTTGCCATTGCCATGACGAGTAGAGCTGCTTCCGTAACCACATTATCCCTGGTCCAAGGGTTCCGTGCTGATTTTGAGCTGCTGCTGCTGCTGAGTGCCTTGTCGCCTGGAAGCGCCGCGGGCAAGACCGGAGAGGTGACCGGAAGTCTTTCGGGAAGACGACCAAGGATTGCGAGGGTGTGTGCCTGATTAGGTGACGATGGCTGCAGGAGGTTGCCAGGGCCGGGGCTTCATGTGTCTGTTTTGCGATTGGTATGGAGCTTTCAATTGGACTCCGAGGCCGGTGGTGTTGAGAGGAAGAGAGAGAGAGGCGTGAAAGGGGGAGAAGCGGATGAGGATAAATCAGTTTATTTTATAGCAAAGAGGCATCCCATTAGTTGGGAGGTTGAGATTTCAAGGAGAAAAAAAATCCGGGTTGACGAGATTGGCAATCGGTGAGAGGCCATGCCCGTTTTTCCACAGCGGGAAGAAGCCGTCGATCAAGAGGCAGAAGGGGGAAAGATTCCGAAAAGCTGGATCAATCAGGCCACTGAGGTGACGGCGATTGGAATTTTAGACGTGCTATAAAATACCTGCGATGGACGCAAACACAGTGGAGTCTAGCGCTAGAGCATGGATTGACTGCTAGCCCTGGAGAGCGATTGATACTAGTAGGTGAGAATAATATGGGATGGATTGATGGGTTGATGGGTTGAGGTGGCTGGTGATAAGGAGCCCGCTAAGACGAGAAGAGCTGCGTATTTATCTAATACCAACCATGTGAGTGTTGCTCTCAAATGCGTGGACGGCGTAGGTAGACATCAATTATAATCAAAAGACTAAGCAGGCACTGTGTATGACTCTCTGGCGCGTCCATTATTGGAGAGCTGGAAATACAGCCACTCCCGTCATTCATAGTGCCAGGGCGAGTCGACGCTTGGAATCCGGCAAACAGTATCCGGACATGCTTAATGTTGTGGGGATATTTGACAGCAAGTGGTACGATTGATTTGGTTTATTTTTTTCTTTTTCACTCTTTTTTTCTCTCTCGATATAATGGACGTGTTTATATTACAAATGTCACCAAGATCTAATAGTAGACAAGGAGCATCTCTGTTAGCGCCTGGCTATTCTCTATGCCGAGCACCATCTCAACAAGCAGCATATACATACATCCCGAACCTCATAAACAATATCCAGAATCATCATCCTGTAGACAGGTAACAAAAACAAAAATAAGATAAAATTAATATAATATAGCCAACTCCAATTCCACCACCAAAATCCATCCCATCTTCTTCTCTACGTCCAACTGCCATTTTTTTCGGCCCGCGCCAACTCCCATCCGTGCGCTCCGGCCCCCCGCGATCCAACTACAGTAAGCGCTGCAACTCTCTATATTGCCCTGAAGCAACCTCCAAACCTGCCGTAAACACCAAACCGCCATCCATCACAGCCTCTCCCCTATACAACCCTCCATCGTCCCAATTCCCACTCCTTAACTCTCAATCATGCTCTCCTTTATCCTCATCCAAAACAGACAGTAAGTTCTCTCTCCATCCTCCCCACGCGCAGACCCACGCGCAAAACCCGCCCAAAAAAAACCCCCATCAAAACAAATCAAACTCACTCTCCAAGGGGCAAAACCCGCCTCGCCAAATGGTACGCCCCCTACAGCGACGACGAAAAGATCAAGCTCAAAGGCGAAGTCCACCGCCTCGTCGCCCCCCGCGACCAAAAGTACCAGTCCAACTTCGTCGAGTTCCGCAACAACAAGATCGTCTACCGCCGCTACGCCGGCCTCTTCTTCTGCGCCTGCGTCGACACAAACGACAACGAGCTCGCCTTCCTCGAGGCCATCCACTTCTTCGTCGAGGTCCTCGACGCCTTCTTCGGCAACGTCTGCGAGCTCGACCTCGTCTTCAACTTTTACAAGGTCTACGCCATCCTCGATGAGGTCTTTCTCGCGGGCGAGATAGAGGAGACGAGCAAGCAGGTCGTTTTGACGCGGTTGGAGCATTTGGATAAGCTGGAGTAGTGGGCGCGGGAGACGCGTCTCTTTTTCTTTCGCTGGCGTTGTAATATTTTTCCCTTCCTGTGGTTTCTTGTCTTGTGAAGAGAAAGCAGAAAGGAAGGGACCAATTGCCGATTGTACATATAATATCCATTTCGCGGCTCGGAGTTGTCAAGAAGGGGAAAGCATTGGTTAAACTTGAATCTTTTTGGTTTGTATCGCAATCTATCAGAGCGCGGCGGATTAAAGCATTGGCGTTTTGGGCGTCTGGGGGATTGCGAATTGGAGCAATAGGAATATAATTCGTAGGCATCGGCCTGGTTGCGTCTTCGTCTTCTTCAACATGCCCCCTAATCCCCTGGTAGAGGTACTCATCCATTCCTCAACCCCGTATACTCGTTCCCTAACCCTCAATGTATCTATACCACAAGCAGCACTGCCTGCTAAATGGTCAATGCCGTAAACAAGGTACTACCTAGTACTAATGTATAATCATCCCATCAAGGTGTCGTCATACAATCATGTGACAGGGTCAAAGCATCGTCGTTGGGTAGACTGTATATTCCGTCCTGCATAGCAAGGTTTATCATTTCCATATAACAAACAATCCGAGAGACCATCCTCATAAGACAACACGGAAATCCCGAGCAAATTATTGTCCTCCACCTGCATCGATTAAAAAACAGTAAACCTCAAACCAAGTTTCCATCAAACTCGAAGAAATAAACAACCACAAATAACAGCCATAACCCTGATGGCACTCGCAAACTGAGACGCATGCTGCATACCAAAGCTAGGCAGTCGTCAAACTTTCGAAACTGTGACAGCTACAATATCCCACATCTCAAGAGCCGTGGGACGCTTGATCTTCCAGATCCAAGGGTTTTCTCGAGAACGAAAAAACTCATGGACCACGGGACTGTACGAGGCATTGTCGTCGATCGGTTTGTTGCCAAAACTCAAAGGCATTTCTGTCATGACTCCTATAGCAGGGCATTGTCCGTCCGCCATCACCGCAGCACTGTCAAGTAGTGAGGTTTCCGTACGAAATCCTCCGTCCAGCTTCTGCCTTTTGCGAGCTTCGTCTTGGGCTGGCTGTGCCATGTCTGAGCCCTGCACTTTTTCCTCAGGAAGAACGTTGACATCTGAGACGGAATACTCAACTTCTCCCACGCCACCACTCTTGGCCGTAAACTCAACCAAATCGTACGAAATCACAGTTGTCGCATCCATAGGTTCCTTCCCCTTGTCGCCGTCACAATCCTTCACAAACAAACACCCACGGTAGTTAGCAGCCCTGTTGCTTCGCGAGAGCAAGAGAGATGAGTGCAAAACCTACAACTCCCTAAGATGACAGACGGCCTCCGGCATGGAGAGCTACATTGTCGCTAACCTGAGCAGGTACGACCTTGCCAGCTCGAGGACTGACGGAGGGGCTGCTGGAGAAACTCATGAGATCAGATCCCGAGGAATGGTCCTCCTCCGCCTCGGGTGAGACCTGCGGTTGTCGAACAGTCTTGCTGCCAGTGTCGTTTGATGCCGCCGGGGCGCAGGACTGAGCCGGCAAAGCAGCTTGTTGTTTGGGTTTCTTGGCAAATTTACCAAGAGCCTCAGCACACTTGGGCTCAAGTTCAGGAATGTCTATGTGATCCATGGTTAAGATGGATTTACCAGCAAGATGGGAAAGCCAACCTATAATGCTGCATTGCTTACACACACAGCCTTGCTGTCGAGCGACGTTTCTGTCAGACTGGTTGGGTTCAGAACCCCACGAGCTGGCCTGACCGAGATCAAAGGGCGCAGAGTATCCAGGGTGTCGCCCTTTTCGGAGTCCAGGCTTGGCGTCGTCATTGTCGCGCTGGAAATGATGGTTGTGGCCTTGGTGAAGCTGCTCAAGGCTTGCCACGAGTTGGGCGTCACGCTCGGCTGGCCTCAACTTGGCATGGTCGTGGTTGAAGGCAGGATAGGGCAACTTGACCTTGGTCTTCTTCTGGGGATTTTTTTCAATAATGACTTCCGCTGTTGGAGTTTCCGGCTCGGAAAGCCATCGATGCCAGTTATCATACATGTGGTCAACCACAGCGCGGAAGCTGGTCAGCATCACGTTTTCATCCATCAGCGCCACCTTGTCGGCATAGACGGGGGCAACCTTGCGGAAGGCGTCGAAGAATACTTGGCAGCACATGGCCTGCGAGCAGCCTCTTCGCTCGAGGAAGCGACAGAGACGCCCGAGCGATGGCAACGGTGCCGTGGTCTTGTAGGTGCGGCCGATCTTCTCGCGAAGCCAGACGGCACAGAGGGAGACGGTGCTTCTCAGATTGATGCGCGTGCCGGCGGCAGTGATTCGTCTCTCCAGAGTGTCCTGACGCATGAAGCCGAGGTGGTAGACGTCACGGAGGCCGTTGCAGCCCAGCGTCACTTGAGCGTGGTAGAGGACGTTTTTGTCCGACTCCATGGTGAATCCTGGCGGAGCCATGTCGAAAGACTTGTCGCAGTTATCGTGACTGTTTTGAACGCGTTGGAAGTGATGGTCTGACTGACTGGGATTTTGCTGCGAGAGATAACGGAAAATCTGCTCGTCATCCCCTTCTTTGTCTTCTTGAAGGTTCGCAAGGGGGAGGAGGAGAAACTTGACCAGCCTCCGCTTGTACGTCTCGAGGTGGCCGACAAGAAGTGAAGCAAGCGTGAAGAAAGTGAGGCAGATCACACAAAAGAGAAAAGAGGCCTGAAAATTCTCGTCCTCATGGTTTTCTGCTCGCACGAGCACGTGAGGTGACATGGAGACGGCTGGCAGCTGGCAAAGATCTGGCAAAGGCAAACGGGCAGATGTGCCAACTGGCAGACAATCAGAGCGAATGGCAGCAGACGGCAGCCTGGTAAATGCCAACAGCAAGACCACTTTACTGCAATTGACGGCCCAAGAAAAAAAAAGAAAAAAAGAAGGGGGAAAAAAAGGAAGAAGAGAGAGAGAGAGAGCAGCGTCTAAGTCTTAGGAGAGCGTCACCAATTGAAAGGGGAAGCCAAGCCAAAACACCAAAAGAATAATCATAAACAAGACTGGAACTGCGAGCGATAGATAAAAGATGAGCAGATAAAAAAGGAAGAAAAAAACCAAGAAGAGGAAAAAAAAGAGGAAGGAATGGAAACCCGACGGAATCATGCACCACAACGCGCTGGCACCTTAAAGGCCCAGCCGAATTGGCAATCTGCTGTGTAACAAAGAAGCCGTCCTCGTGACTGGTCCGAATCGCGCCGAAGCAGCATGTCGGCACAGGAGGAGGAGCAAAAAAAAGAGAAGAGGACACGGGAATAAAAAAAAATTGGAAAAAATAAATTAAATAAATTAAATAAAATAAAAAAAGTTAAATTCAAAACTGGATGACGCCTGCTTGTACATGTACCGCTTCTGTTCGAGGTACTACCTCTGGCTATACGGCCGAGAGCATGGCAAGCATTGTACAAATAGCCAACCAATGGGCACAGCAACATAAACACGACGTCGATACACCATGCGAGTACGAAATGTAACCCGGCAAGCTGGCAGTTGTACAGTACGGTACAGCAAAACTTGAGTTGGTACCGATGGCAGAGGAGACAGGTATTGGAGACATGCAAACACCAACACGCATACACACACATACTCACACACATACTCACACACTCACACTCGCACGCAAATGTTGCCTCTGCGTCTCTGTAATTCCCGGGCTCGTCAATTATCACATCACACCACACCACCACCACCACCAAAAAAAGAAACAAACGAAAAAAAGGAAAAAGCAAAATTAAAAAAAAAAAATCAAAAAATCAAAAAATCAAAAAAATCACCTCTTCTTCAGCGCCGCAAACCTCCTCTCCAAATCCCCAATGTCCGGTATTGACCCTTCCGGCTCCTTCTTCCGCGGCGCCGCCGCCTCGTCCTTCTTGCTCTTGAGCTCCACGGAGCCCATCATCACCTTGGGATGTACATTATCCGTCGTCATCCGCGGCGGCGTCACCATCAGCGGGCTCTTTGGCTCTCCCAGCCTCGCGCTCGGCGGCGTCGCCCGGTCCATCTGCTCCTCGCCCAGCGAAAGCTTCCTCTCCGTCGCCGTCAGGGGCTTGGCCAGCTCGTTCCTCTGCGCCTGGCCCCCTCCCGACGCAGCATCATCGCCACCGCCGTTGTCGTCGTCGTCGTCAAAGTCGTCCAGCAGGTTCGGCGGCGGCGGCGTCGCCACTCGCTCCCTCTTGGGCCAGTCCACGCCGTACGCCTTTGCAATCTCCTCCAGGTAGCCCGTCACCAGCTCCCGCCGCGGCGCCTCGACGCTCAGCTTCTTGACCACCTTCTCGTTGACCCTGCCGTCCGCGTTGTCCATGGCGGCGAGCACAAACTCCTTGCCGTACTTCTCCGCCAGCAGCGTGCGCACCGTCATCAGCTCCTTGATCTCCGTCTTGGGCGCCGCGTACAGAATGCTCTTGATGGCCTCCTCCAGCCCCGGGTCGCACGCCGGCCCCTCCATCAGCCCGGCCCGCGCAAGCAGCAGCTCGCAGTACAGCTCCAGCAGCTCGTGCAGCTCGCTCGTGATGTCGGCCCGGATGATGTTTTCGACGCGGATCGTCGCCGAGTCGACCTTGCCCGCCTCCAGCAGTTGCGCCATGGCCCGGCGCTGCGTCTTGCCCAGCTGCTCATCCCGCTGCTGCACCATGCGCAGCCGCGCAATCGCGAGCTTCAGCTGGACCTTGAGCTTGGTCTGTGGCCACGGCCATGGCAGCGCGTCAGCTCAGCTCTTTTTTTTTTGCGGGTTTGCCTCACTGGAAACCGGCGGGGGTTTGATAGGATCGGAATGACTGAAATCAAGACGGAACTTACCAGCCAAGTAGCTGCGGGGGACATCGCGGGGGGGGAAGTTGGGATTCCTGGGTTTTGGCCGAGCGGGAATTCAAGGAGGGAATCGTATTAGAGAGGAAGTAAAAGAAGACAATGACGATGACCAAGGAAAAAAAAAATTCAAAGCCGACGGTTTTATATCAGGAATTGGACAAACCCGAGGCAGCAGGATAAAAACCAAAGAGATGCCTGGAGGTGCAAAAGCAGGCAGACACGAGAAGCCGGAGCTGTTTTTTGGCGAGATGTTGAGACAAGACGTCACCGGTGGTCTGCCGCCCATGCCAATTCCAGGTACCGACTAACAGTCATCCGAGGAATAGCTTACCCGCTAAGCCTTGCAAGTTGGTAGTGCCCTTCATCTAAACTACTACTGCCCGCTTTGGTCGCTGTGGGGGGGAAATCTTTTAGAAGCTTCATCATCAGAGAGCTTCAGTTTTCAGCCGCAGAGACAACACACGGTCAACAATAAGCATCAAATACCAGAGTGAGGCACTGACGTGAATGACAGACACAGTAAAGCAGGTACCAAAGACAAAAGGAGCAGTGTCTCAGTACCCAGCACAGGTTAGCACCACCAAAACATTATGTGGCTGCTCATTGCTTTAGTATCCCCGCGCGACTCAAACAACTTCCCCTTTCTCACGAACCTGCATCCATCCCCAATGCCATTGGTAGCATCCGATAGGCGCAGTCTCTACGTGGTGAGCCGTGATAGGACTAGCCGGCAGCCTGCATCTGGTGCTGCATCTGGTGGTCTGAGATGATGATGCAATGCATGTCTCTCGTGTATGCCAATGTTATGTAGGGAGGGGGGGATGAACCCGACATGCCGTAGTTGGCTAATGGCAGCAGCTGGCAAACAAAAATCCTACTCGACGTGGTACTAGTATTCTACGGGTACAAAACAGCCTCTCTGTCTGTACATGCATTCCTGCTGTACACTCCCCCCCTTCGTCTCTACCAATGTGCCAAGTAAGTTGTACTGTAGTAACATATGCAGTGAGTTCCCACAGGACTGCTGCCGACTGCCGAATGTCGAGAGTAAAATCATTCCACCAAGCCCCCAGCCCCCCCAATCCTCAATCCTCAATCCTTCTAGTATGCAACAAATGCCGTATTTGTAATAAAGAAGAAGAGGAAGAAAAAAAAAAAAAGAAACAGCTCAAGAAAACTGCCGTGTGAAATCCTTCATAGCCGTTAAACGCCCATTATTGACCCGTTTGCCCAAGATTGTGTGTGTGTAGGTGTGTGTAGGTGTGTGTTTTACAGTTCCGTCATCATGCATGCCCTCGTCCAAACCGCCCTCTCATCAGCTTTGTTCCGTAGCCCGTCTGGAATTATTCCATCTCGGCATTGCCGGCAACCGTTGGGATTCCATCCGTCGCCTCTCCCTCAAAGACATTGTTGCCCTCGTACGTCACGCGACGCCAGCCGCAGGGCTCGTTGCTATCCTTGATCCATTCCATGGTCGGGAAATAATGATCATTCTTCTTCATGGTAATCACCCATGGCACCGAGTCAAATGTGACGGCCTTGAGACGGAAATCTGTAATACAAATTCATGTCAGCCCAGGATCTGTTTTAAACAAGATACCAAAAGTAAAAGGAAGAGGGGAATAAAAAAGGGGGGTTAGCTTACATGTGTTGTCGGGAATCTTCCGCGTCGCCGCAATGAACGAATCCAGATCCGGCGTCCGCTCGCCATTGACGTGAGTGATAAAGTTGGTCGGAGCCACTCCGTACTGGTAAGCCGGCGAGCCGCGGATTCGGCTCGACACATACACCTCGCTGTGAAGCTTGCTAATCTGCTGGCGGACGGCCAGGTGCGGGCGATGAAAAATGGCGCCGCAAAACGACACGGCGTGGTGCGTCTCCATGTCGTCGGCGGTAACCGTCTGCAGCTGGAGGTGCAGCTCCTTGCAGTTTCGCACAATGACGGCGTCCAGGACCTCGTTGGTATACATCACGTCAAAGTCGGAGATGGTGGTGCAGATTTTGCCGTTGAGCATCAGCACCACGTCGCCTTCCTGGAGGGATACCGGGTGGTTAACCCGCTCGAATGTCCTCTTGCTAACCATGAACAGCTGGTGATGAGACCGGTTCGCCTGTGTAACCTTGTTGATCCACTCGTCCGAGACGCCCATGACGCGCGCCTGCGACATGTGGATGGATCGGAACTCTACCGACAGCATCTGCAGCTTCGGCGTCTCCCCCTTCTGGATGGCCGAGATGACAGGCAGCAGAGTGGGCGTGCCTAGGCCTAGGTGATATTCCTCGTCCCTCTGAGTACTCGGAGAACGCTCTCCTAGGTACTGCAGCCACAGAGCCTGTACGGTCCCGTCCTGCGCAACCAGCACGCCGCTGCCACACGCCGCCCCAAGGTTGCTGTCGATGGTGATGGCGTCAACGTTGACGGCGCGATACCGCGGTGCTCCCGAGTTCGCCGGAATGGCAACTGCCGTGATCTCCGTCACGTTAGTAGATCCATGCACGACTCTTCCAATCCTATTGTAGCCCAGGAAGTACGTCTTGGCGCCCTGAGTGAGGTGCTGGTCGCTGAGGCGGGCGCTCATGACGGGCACATCCACCAAGGCCGGATCATACTTGATGATGGTGTAGTTCTGCAGCGGGTGCAGGAAAACGACCTTGCCCTCGACGATGACGGAGTCGGCAATCGTGACGGTGATGTCGCACAAATCATACGGCACCACGGCCCGAGAGATGAGCACGAGCCCCTTGTCTGCGTCAATCACAAGGCCCATCCCCCAGCGTCGATTCTTGGGGAAGCCGTCGAGCTTGATGGGCAAAGTGCAATTGATGTGCACAAAGCTGCGGATCAAGGCCGCGATGCCGGGGTGCGGCATGTGGTCCAGCTCAATGAACGAAGCGGACCGTCGAACAGGGGCCACGGGCGGCAGAGGATCGCCGAGGTCAGAAAAGTCCCACAGGCCAGTGACATCGTTGCGAACAGCCATCTTCATCTTGGCCGACCAGTGTCTGTCGACGTAGATGACGGTCGTGATGAGCGTGTGCAGGTCGCGCAAGTGTTTGTAAGTGACAACCACCCGCGCCTTGTCGGGAATCTGCTTCATAACCTCGATGAACGTGTCTAGGTCGGGCACCTTTTTCTGATCTACAGATTGCACGATGAACCCATTGTCAGTATTATCAAATCGGAAAGATCCTGCGGCCTCGCAGATGTAAACTCCCTTGACAGCAACGCCATAGAGCCTAGCTTGCTGGTATGAGATGTCGTGGAAGCTCGCCCCGGCAACAGTCACAAAGCGATCCGGCGTAATTTTGTGAAGATCGCCAACCACGATGTCAACCTCAATGTCCTGCCCTCCGCGTTGCAAGTGAAACTTGATGGTCTCGCCCACGCTCGAATCCAAGATCTCGTCGAGGCGGATGAACTGCGTAATCAGCTCGCCGTTCACTTTGATGAGGACGTCGCCCTCCTCGATCTTACCATCGGAAGGCCCAGAAGGCAGCACGATTTCGGCAACCAGCATGTTGGTCTCTTCTGGAAAAGCCTGTCGCATCGCCGACTCCCACTCGGGGCTCAGTCCAAGCCTGCGGCACTCGTCAAAGGGCTTGAGCAAAAACTGGCACTGGATGTCGCCGCGCGTAACGGGCTCGCCCTGCTGGATGCATTCAAGCGCGCGTAGAGGCCGGTCCAGGGGTAGGAAATAGTCGGTCGAGGCGCCATCAGATCGACCACCGGCCTGGAGCGCAACGGCGCAGCCATCCTTGTTCACGACGGGACTACCAGAACTTCCACCACTGGCAGCAGCATTGGCCTGGTAGTAGCACGTGTTGAAGTCGCTATAGCCATCGCCATATTCGGGCGCATTTCGATCCAGACGACTGATGACACCCGAAAGAATACTCAGCTTTTCGCCAGCATCGTTTCCTACGACGCGAATCTCGGTGCCAACTAGAGTCCATCACAGGTCAGCATTTCTCTTCCTTTTCCCCATATCCTCTTCTCACAAGATTTCGCCAGCTCAACGCACCTTTTGCCAGATCCGGGCTCAGGGTGAGTCCATCCACATGCATATACTTGATCGCCTTGGGGTCGTATCGCAGGATGCCGAAATCGTGAACGGGGTCGCGATACACGGGATAGCAGTCGACCTCCTCGTGGTTGTCAAACACACAGTGCCCCCAAAACGGACCAGATCCGACAACATGGCGATTCGTCAGGATGTAACTAGAAAACAAGATAAAAACAGGCAACGCGTCAGCATGATATTACTTTAACCCAATTTCCCCATTGGCAGAGATTCACTGCCCATCTAGCAGGTGGGTAGGCGAAACAAAAGAAACACAGCGCAGCAAAGCAGAGCAACATACCCTCTCTCTGAATCGACGACAAAGCCGGTGGCCTCGCTCGTCAAGGCAGGGTCCGTATCAAAAGAGCACGTCTGACAGAATCGGATGGCGACAACGTTGCGAACGACCTTTTGGATGGTGTCTTGCCACTCGCCGAAGCTGCCGGGGGTGCCGATGTACACGTGAGGATGCAAATCGCTGGCAGCATCGGAGCCTTCCTCGTAGCTCATATCGTCGACGGTGATGTCGGGAACGGCCATGTCCATGTCCATGTCGTGCTTGTTGCTGCCGTTGACCGGTCTCTTGGCGGGAGGGCTCGTCTGAGCTGACTCGGGAGCTTTCCTTTTGCCCCCAGTCGAGGTCGTCGCGCCGTTCATCTTAACTTTTTGATGGTGGTGTGTTCTTCGGTTTGCTTTCGTCTGTTTCTATCTTCTACCCCTGATGCTAAAACGGGGCCTGCCGTGCAGCTTTGGGGGGGGCGGAGAGAAGGGGGTTGTTCTCGACCCTTTATAGGTATACTGGTATATATGTCGTTTTTCAGCCTCTTGTCCCTCTATCTCAGTGCTCCGATGAATGGAGGAGCCGCGTCTCAACAGTAAAGTCGCAACAAGGAAGCCAGCAGAATCCGGGTCGAAACAAAACTCTCAAGCCGGCAGCCGTGTCGTCTTATACTCGGCGAGGCAGCGTCTCGCGCATTGACTGTCTGTCGGTGCTAGAGCGCGGGGTGGGAGCGATTGACGGGCGTGTCGCGTACAGTCGCAGGGTCGCAGCGCATCAAAGACGCAGGCAGAGGCTCCGGCGCGCGTGATGTCGAGCGCAGACGAGGCAGCGGCCGATGAGGCAGCGCGGCAGGGCAAAAGATGGTGGTGGATGGACAATTGGCAGCAAAGCAGCAGCCCATGTGATGCCGCGAGATGGGCAAAGACGGGCTTCTTCCTTGTCTAATCTGCAGCCTTTCGAGTTCGTGGAGAAAAAAAAAAGGTGGATCAGCAGGCAGGCTGTAGCGGGCACGTACATACAGGTAACCGCTGTGCTAACCCGTGCTGACCTGTACTTGCACCAGGTACCACAAGTACCTGCACTCGTACGTACCTCAGGTACCACCAGACTCCATGCATTAACCACAAAGAGAACTCCCGGGCCACTTGACCTGGCCTATCGTGTGAAAAGCCGCCTGGAAGACTGCCGCTAAACTTGGAGCCTTTTGCGATTTGATCCATTATTACGCAGTTCCATTCCATAGCAGCCCCTTGTCGAGTCTGTCGAGTCTGTATAAACTGAATCTGACACTCCAGGTTGGACTGGAGACGACTAGAGGCGGCTTAGTTCGTACCCAGGTACATGTCTGCACTATCAAGGTACATGGAGGTTAGTAATACAGGCGCTCTAATAGCTGACACAAGGGGCAAAAACAACCATAAAGTTAAGGGTGTGATTCAGTATCGTGACAAGACATAGGTGGAATGCTTTTTTATTATTCAAGGCCAATATTCAAGTAAATAACTACCGAGTCATCGAGTATCTACCACCATCACTGTATTTCTTTAGTATGCCATGCCACCTGTTACTCCGTATACTGATACTGAATAATCTCTCCCCAAAACCAGCCAACAAAGAATCTAGTTCCAGGGTAAATCCTCCACCGAAACTCTCCACCATGAATCAATGAAACCACCCTTCCATTATTGCTTGTGTTGCGCCAAACAACCAACCAAAAAGGGTACCTAACATTAATTAACAAATCCAACTCTCCATTCATTCACACCATCTTTTTGTTCTCTATCCCGCAGCCCCATCTCAACCCCATCGCTGCCTGTTGGGAGTCTTTGTCGTCTTTGTATGCTCATGCTGTTTGCCTTGTCCATTTCAAACTCCCTTTCATCACCGTGATACAGACAGATCACTCATACGTAACTAACTACCTATACTTGAATCACGCCTCATCTTGAAAAAGCCCCCAAACCCGGAGATTCCTACATCGGATTTCCACAAGTCCGTCACAGTCCCCCCCAGCAAACGCCCTCACACCACACCAAAACCCCCTGTCCGCCCTCGAAGACGGGTCACAACACCAGGCCTGCATATCGCCTAACAAGACCCAGCCGGGATATTCTTCTTGGGACACGGCCCAGTGCCTCAAAGCTCGTATGCACGCCATCGCAGTCTAATCACCAGTTCGACCTGCTGATCTGCGGGAAAAGGGTGGGAGATCTTTTACTTATTACATGCATCCAACTTGCGACAGATGACTAGTACTAGGTAATATACTGGAGGGATTTGTTAGCCGGCACCCGTAAGTTGGCTGTATTAGTATCCCATATTACGAATCTAGCAAAAACACTTGAAGTACTGCAGAACAAAAATACTAGAAGAATACAAATAGTGGTGGTAACAACAAGAGCGATATTAGTAGCAGATACTTGGAATAATGCAGGCAGCAGTCGCTGGAATGCTGGATATCAAATCCCCTCAAGCTACTCTGCTGTATGAGCCATGCGCATAGCCCCAGCAGCGTTACATTCACCAAGCGGCCGTGTGATGTTTCTCTCAAAGGCAACGTGGACTGTCAAAGTATAATATGTGTAGGCCATCGTATCTCCGTCAACAGAATGTTCCTATACCGCCCCCCTAACAACAAACATAACCACACGAAATCCACACCACGTCAACTTCAAAGTAACCTATTTATTTCCACAAACTCTGCCAAGCCACAATCCATCTCCATCGTCCATGACATGAAGGCGTAAAGCGGCATCCACTAAACACTTCATTTATCCTCTTTCTTCACCCGAATACCGCCCTCAGTCGCTGCCTCAGCCTTGATCTTAGCCCGCTTCTTGCCCGCTCCAAATTCCTCATCCTCAAGAGCTAGATAACGCCATCGTATCGTGTCAGCAGCATCCTTTCCCTCCCCACACTCGAACTCTTTGAGAAAAGCCATACCTTCAGCGGCACGCTTCTTCAGAAGCTTTTGCTTAACATCAAAACCCTCATCATCCACACCCTCATCGCCCAAGCCAACCGCCTTGGACAATCCCTTCTTGCGAGCTAGATACCCCAAACGCATCAGCATTCAACCCAAGCCATCCTCATTAAAATTCAATAAAAATATGCATCACTCACGAGGACCCCTCTTTCTCGGCGTCACAGGCGTAGCCACAACCCCGCCATTATTCTCCTGAGCCTCAAAGTCGCTAATCTGCTTGTTGATCTTCGTCCACATATTCTGCAGACTTTTGACGGTTCGGCCAGGGATGTTGATCTTCTCCCATTTGATGCCGCGGCCATCTCCCTTGAGCTGCGCAACGATTCGAAGCAGAAACTGGAACTGCGAACACTGTCAGTTATACTAGAATGCGCGTGATTTGAGAAGCACTCCGTACCTTTGCCTCCTCGGTCCATGCTAAGGTGCTTTTCTCCTGCGGACTGGGATCCATGTTTGGGGAGTTTCTTGTTTGTCGATTGGGGCCTTGAGAATAAGTCACGATCTTGTCTAGTTTAACCGCAGAAATGAGAAAAGTGAAAAGATGAAAGTAAAGGGTAGCACGAGTATTATAGGAGATTAGATATAAGCTGACCTAGAGCGAATATGAGCTGCCAAGATAACTGATTAGAGGCTGAAGTGAATGAAAAGCCACCCGGAGAATAAGCAGATCAGGATCAAGTCACTTCTCACTCACAGATCAAGTAAGAATCGGTTTTGACCTTGCTATAGAAGACAAGTCGAAATGAGAAAAGTGAAACCCATCTCAAAAGCAAGTTTCAAGACCCTTCTAGACGAAAGTCAGGAAGTAAACTCGATTGCACAAGACGGCAGTACGTAGTCACATTCACTCTGTTAAATCTGCGTGTTCCTATATACATCTCGAAGCAAAGCATTTCTACTGTACAGGTATACCTGGCAGACCCTAAGCGGCTCAAGTCCGCAGCTACCACGAAACTAAAGAGATCATCTGGTCATCTAGTATCGTATCAAGTAATAATCTCCCATGTCCTTGCCCCCCCTTATGAAAAACTAAGAGGATGCCCTGAAAGCTAAGGAGGGCGAATTAAGAAAAAAAAAAAAAAAAAAACTAAAAACCTGTGCTGAGCAATCCATATATGCTTCAGCCAACGATATGGGCTTCGAAATCGTTATCGGCAAACCCGAATCCGGCAGATATCATATCATCAACATTAAAGTTCTGGCCGTTGCGTGCTACTCGTTAGCATCTACCGGCCAAACGCCTACCTCTCAAAGTAAAGAACAAAAAACAAGCTCGTCGTATCATCCATGTCGTCACTTCATCTTCTCTCTGAACGTCATGAACTCTCTGAATCGCAACTCGTGCTCTTCGCAGGCTGCTTGCCACCTTTGGCGGACTTCGTTATCCTGCTCCAGCCAGTTGTGATACTCGACGATGTCGGCATCACTCCGGACACCCAGAAACGAATAGCCCTTTGCGGCTCTGGCATGCGAGATGTTGGATTTTCGCGTGGCAAAATGGTCAACTACCTGTGAGTTAAAGAGATCCCATCGCCGTTGATAGCTTTCGAACTCATCAAGATATTCGTTCCACGAAGCAACGTTCGGCTTGACGCTATCCATCTTAACCGTGAGAGGAAGCTTAGGTGCGATCGGGGGCTCGGGGAATACCAGCGGATGAGCATGAGGAACATTGAGGTGAATTTCGGATGATGCCCGGCTCTCAAAGGGCAGATTGTCCTTCAGTTCCGTAAATGATTTGAGGCCGGCCTTGGGCGCGGCGAATGGTGCCACATTCTGCAAGTCTTCAAATGTTGCTCGGAACTCTTCGCTATCTTCAGATCCTTTAAAGGTAACCGGAATCTCTTTCTTCTCTTCGGGCCCTTCGTGCATTTGGCCCAAGCCCGTGACATTTCCAGATCGCCATTCCGGTCGTGATGGTTCAACAAAGATGTTTCTGGCAGCTACGGGAGTGGGCTGAATCGGAGGTTGAGACTGGAATCGGGATTGTGGCGCAGGAGGATTCGCAGAAGCGGCCGTAGCAGAAGCCCCAGTTGACGCAGCAGTTGGTGCCGCAGCAGATGCCGCAGCAGATGCCGTAGCAGATGCCGCTGTAGGCGCAGTTGGGACACGAGGGGGTGGAGCAGGGATATGAGGGCCTGCTGGATAGGCAGCCGTTGGCGGATCAATATCCATCGCCTGGGGACTATCAAACCTCGCAGCCTTTGGATCGGTTTTGCGGCCGGTCCAGTTATAGCTATAGAGGTCATCTTCGCTGCTGTTATCCATCATGGCAGCATTACCAGCCAAGGGCCTTGTAGTTCTTGGCTTACGTGCGTTTGCTCGGCCTAGCCGCGTAGGAGAACCTGATGCGTTGGGAGTAACAGGCCGAGGAACAAACGTTTGGGGACCAAACCTGGTACTCCAACTTTCTGCGTCGAAACCTGTTGCGTTTTGAGGAGCTGGAGCTGGAGTGTTCCACTCGGGAGCGTTTGCGCTGGGAACCGGCCGACGTCTAAGGGGCGAACGGCGACTAGCCTTGTTGGTTGATTGGGAACGGCTCGGGGAACGGCTCCGATAAGAAGGATCGTTATCTGCATTTCTAGCATTGAAGTGCCACGTACCAGATGCTTCGCCCTTAACAAAAGTCGTATTGATACCTTCAGCACTATTGCTCTTTCTGAACGGAAATGGATCCGGAGAGCCGGTAGGAATTGTGTCATTGCCCAAGTTGAAGGTAAATCTAATTGGCGGTTTCTGGTCAGCACTCAAATTATCTGCATTCTGGGGTTCATGGCTGCGAGGGATGCTATGACGTGGCAAAGTTTTCGGCACTGAACCAGGAGCAATTTGATTTCGAAGCAGATATCTCAACATCTCATATTGTTCCTGCTCGAAAGGGGAGAGATTGGGAGGTGCACCATGTGTTCCACCTTGGACATATGGTCTATCATTTGTGCCAACTTCGGCAAAGTTGTTCTTGGTTGGTGATGTAGTCATTTGGGGGATACCGGCGGATTGATACCAGCGGTTTTCTTCCTGGGGCATGGCGTACATTGGAGGGTCGTTAACAAAACTCGGAGCTGTGTTGAACGCTGAAGTGGGAATGTCAGCGAAGGGGTTTGGGCCTGGTGGCCAAACAAAGTGCTCACGTGTTTGTTGGGAAGATGATTGGGTTGTATCGTGAGCAGCCGAAGGGTTGCCTGTCTGGTTGGTCGTAAAGGTATTGCTACTTGGTGCAGTAGCAGCCGTCGCCGCCGTTCCATCTCTGAATGATGCAGCAGGCCGTGAACTTGGGGCAACAGGCACGACCCGAGGTCTTCTATCCGCTCCCGTATCGTCTCGCTTTCGCTGGGCTCCGTCTCTAGTTTCTTTCGGAGGCGTACTAGAGCTGCGACGCTTGGGCGCTGACGAACCCGCTTGTTCAGATGGCTCCTTGGTGCTCTTTGCCCGACCCAATGGGACACTATCAAAAGGATCGGTCCTCTCGCCTCCACTCGTGGTGTATGGAGAACTCTGTCGAGCGTCTCGGGCACCCTCTTCACTGCGGTGCTTTTCTCTAAACCGGGCGAAGAGATCGGGCTCAGGCATGGGCTCAGGCATGGGCTCTGGCGCGGGATCTCGCCGCTCGGTGTTGACGCGAGAGGAATAGTTTTTGTTGGTGACTGGGGGTTCATCACCAGGAGTGCTTGACCGAGGATAGTAGCCAGCTTTCTTGGCCCCAAAAGATGCTTCAGCTCTCTTTTTTGCAGACTCAGTTCGGGGAGGGGGTGGTGGCGGAGGAGGAGGATCACGGTTATCTCTGGCACCGCCTTTTCGCATGCTTTCGAAAGCTCGAGCAGCCGTTGCCGCCGATGCCGCCGATGCCTGCTGTTTTGTTGGAGGCGCTCTGGCAGAGAACCTCTCGTTCCATCTCTGTGCCCCAGAGGCGGTTGTTCGCGGTGAGGTACGCTTTGGCGGCACGGGAAACTGCTGGCTAACATTCTGCCATGGATTTCCTCTCACTCCAGAAGCGGCAGGATATCGACTGGTAGACCGCATAAAAGCAGCATCGTACTTGGCCTTGGCATCAGGATCGCTGAGGATTTCGTGGGCGGCTTGGATGATCTGAAACTGTGAGTTGACTTCTTGTTCTCGGCCAGGGTTGCGATCAGGATGGTATATCATCGCTGTACTCGATAGTTAGCAACTGAGCCCATGAGAAAAGATATGTGTTTGAAGCAGGTTGGCCTCGTTACGCACCTAGTTTTCGGAACTGCTTTTTGATTTCCGAAATATCTGCCGTTGGAGTCAATTCTAAATCAGCGTAATAGTCTCGCTGGGGCGCCATCGTAACACTGAAGTTCCAGCGTGCCGCCGGCTGCCAGCTATGAAACGGGGTGTATTTCTATGTCGAGACCTAGTATCGCAATAACCATATCAAAGCGCTCTCGAGACTCGCCAAACAAATCTGCTTTGTAGACGGGGGATGGATCGAACCCAAGGCGTGGTATGACGAAGACGGCAGTACCAAATACTTTGACTTGATATATTTAGACAAAGATGTGGTGTCGGGAGCGACGCGGGTATGATTTGCAGATCTGTGGTTGCTTGAAAATTCGTGGGATGCTGGCGAATGAATAATTCCTATGAAGTCGGTTGTTGCTATCAGCGGGAGGAATTCCAGTGCATCAAGACAAAAACAGGCGAAGAAACAAGGCTGGTGCAACGCCCAGGCGCAGCACGAGACGGAGAGAAAAGTGAAAGAAAGAAAGAAAGAGAAGAGAGAGAGAAGTGAGAGAGAAATGAGAGACAGAGAGAGGGAGCGAGAGAGAGACTATTTATCGTGCCAAGGGCTGTAGGGCTGCCGGCCAGCTGTCAGCCTGATGCGCCTGTCAGTCAACAATGGACTATATGTAGTGGCACGTCAAGTCGGAAGCTCGCCGCGGTAGCAAAAAAAACCCAAAACAAAATGTGGCTGGAGAGTGTGAAGCATAAAAACAGAAAACACAATCCTGTCCAGTCCTCGATCTGCCAGACAAGATGGTGATGAGCTGGTGTAGCCCAAGGGAGAGTGAAGCTTACCCACCTAAAATGTCGCCAATGACGAGGGCGGGATTCGCGATCCAAGGGCCAAAAGCGCCTCCGAAACAACAAGTAGGGAAAAAAATAAAAATAAAAATAAAGAACGTGCTCCAAATATGCGATGAAATGTCCAGATGGCGTCTGACGCGCTTGGCCGCAGATTCTGGACGTCCACGTAAATGCTGTGCGTGCGGATGGAAGATTGAAAAAAAAAACAAGGATAACACGATGCGAGGCGAAGTAAAACAAACATAAACAAGACAGAGAAATCAGAACGCGGCGAAAAGGCCAGACGCAGGTTTTCCAGGTCGATTTTGTGTCAATGTAAAGTCTGTGCCTGATTTGGTCCCCGCGGTGACGCAGCAGTTGTTGGTGGGTGCGCTGTGGCTGAGCCGCCGCCTGAGCCTCGTTCAGGGCTCTGATCTGATGCCCCACTGGAGCTCCGAGCTGCTGATTGTCGCTAGCGCATGTGGCTCAGTAAGTAACCTCAGGTATTCATTCTAAGAACAATGCTGTAGGTGCCTATATTGCTGCATTGAGCTCATAAACAGCTTTGACGGCCAATTAATTCATACTTCTGATACACGTCTTGTCAAATGGTACAGCTCCAACTGGTAAAAATAAGCCCTTTGACGTCAAGCTGCTTACCCTTGCACCCACGTGAAGCCGAACGCGGGGCTCATTCACATGTGCTACGTAGATGCATCAGCAGTCGATCGTCGAGGCCTCCCGGCGAATCTTTCTAGACCGTGGCTAGCTTTTATATTCCCACTTTGGCTGCAGCTTTAAGAAGAAAAAAAGAAGAATAAGCCCCTACCTACTCTAGTCCTTATCCATCTACTAGTCCATGTACGCGTATTCCATATGTAAGTGATATAGGCTATTCTCCCATCGGATTGTTGGTGTCCGATACTATAAAGTGGCACAGACACGGCATTCCCTACACTCGATCAATGTACTACAAACAGAGTCAGCATATATCATACCTCAACCTCATCATAGCAATAACTACAGCTTCTCAAGATTTTGTCCTCCTCTCAATAGCATCCAACTTTTTGTGCTATACACACATAGGCACAAAGCGACTACGCACACAACATCATGCCTCTCGAAAGAATTCAATATCCTACACTACCTTCATCTACAGAATAAAAAAGAAAAAGAAAAAGAAAAAGAAAACGCCAATGCTTGCAAAAGCCTCACCATAACCATGCACCCCGTAAAAAAATTAGAAGGATTGCCTCCCGAAACCGCTATGCTCTTCAGTACACACCTTTCTCCGGTTACAACTCACTCCCTCAAGAAGATCCCTGAGCAGCCTTCTCCGCCGCGATTTTGGCTTCCATTTTCCGCCTCGCCGCTAGAATCATCTCGTCCCTTCGCCGCTGCAAGGTGCTCTGCCGTTCGTCACGGTTAGTGCTCCAGCCTTTGCCCTTCTTATCATCCTCGCCCTCCGTCTTCTCTTCCGCGGCCGCTCCCTCGCTAATCTTGCTCCTAAGGTTGTAGCGCGTAATCAGATCCGGCTGAGACGGCTTCTCGGGCTGCTTCATCGAGGGGCCGGCGACTCCGTTCGGGGGAGTTTGGTTTCGAGGCAGAGGAGGTTGAAACGTAACAGGAGGCTATCGTCAATTAATGCCCGCGTTAGTTTTTTTTCTACAAACGCATGCATCTATGAGACAAAAAGAGGGGGCACAAGTCATACCGTCTCCAGCCGGCCAGCCAGAATCCGCTCCGTAGTGCTTTGGATGTTGCCACCGTTCCGCTGGAGGTCCCACAGAATGCTCCGTCGCTCGACCTGCGGAAACATCTGCTGTATTCTCTGTACCGCCACCTCTCTGGATCGGAATATCTGCTCTGCTGTCCTCACTGGCGGCCGTTCGGGGCGTGGTCCCGAGAAGAAGAGGTACCTCACTATCAGGCCCGAGACGAGCAAGACAATGGCAAAGAATGGCAGCGAAATTTGTTCGTCCGACATGATGTCCGCTTGAGGCCGCAGCTGCGGTATCGCTCAGCTGATATCCCAAGCAAAAGTCGCAGGGTCGGGAGATGATGATGTGGTTGAGGTGGAACGAGAAGCCGTCGGTGAGACTTTGGAGCTGGGACCTGAGCCAGCAAAGTCGGGGAATCTTCAGAATGGCGCAAAATGAAGGCGGATAGAGGGTAAGAACCACCAATGCGTGTGTCGCCAGATAGACCGTGTGATCCTTAGCCCATTGTCGGGTAGGCACTAGAAGTCTTCATGTGAGTTCAAGGTAAGGTAGACACGCATAACCGTCCGTCAGGTTACTTGTACTCTCGACTCAAATGAGGTAATACGCCGTCGTTTATGGTGGAACCTCGGCTAATTCTCCCGGCCGCTGTCTTGAATTGCTGAGTAAGCAGGATACCAAAAGAGAGAGAGAGAGAGGAACCATCTCACGCGACAAGACAATTATAACTGCATCACCAGGGAAAAAGGAAATATTAGTACCTAAGGTAGTACTCTTCAATAGACCAAGGCAATTTACCAGCCTATACACCGGCCGGAAGCATTCTCGTTCTAGCCAGCCGTACCTCGTTTAATTCATAAATGCAACCCGTGTTAACCATCGCAAGCTAAGAGTTTCGGCGTGCCTATGAAAACCGACTCTGCATTCCAGGACCGTAACGATACCGAACCCATTCCTTTAAAAGCAACAATAATTCCTCGATCCATATCCTTGTGGCTGAAACGCCAAAACGATGAAGCAGCTCGACCCTCGACCAAGCTTCCATATCCCAGCTTCACTCTCATCATCTGCTCATGGCAAATTCGGCGGCGGCTGTCCTAGAGACGTATCCAAATCCCCGTAGTGCAAGGTGAACTCTCGCTATGTAGAGAGTTAGTCTTCGAGGCCGTTTATGATGCAATACGAAACACAATCTGTCCACTTACACGGTCCTTTCGCCAGGTGGCTGTATCCCATACAATATAGTATCCTCGCTCGTGGTTCGGGCTCAGGATTTGAGGAGTCATGTGCTCGTCCTTTGTTAGCCAAACTTGCAGCTTTTTATGCCATCGCCAGTTCCGAGAATGTCTTGCGCATGTTAGTTGTCTGCCTAGGAGAGTAAGGGAAGATATAGGATTCCTGTTCAACTTACAGTTCTACCGCGGCCATCTGCTGTTTGGCATCCAACGGGCAGCTGTAAAAGATCCAAAATAACGTTTCCTCGTTGAAACTTTGTATCTTGGTGTCTATCGGCTGCACATTCGTCACGCTGTAGCACTCGGGCAGCCGAAATTTGTTTGTAATCACCGTCGGCTTCGGAGGAGCGTCATCGAGTAGTGAGTACATTTGGGTTGAAATTAGTCTAGGCCAATATAGTTAGCAAACGCCTGCCTTCTTCACCAAAAGACAAGAGCCATATTCTGCTTGTTACTTACTCTGGAGAACTGAGATCGAGACCGATGGTGTTGGGATCGATTCCAATGATCATAGCATGGTAGTCAGGATAGTTGTTCATTAGCGTTCGTAGCCCTTTGATCCCCCATTTGTCGACTGCAGACATGCCAGCCAAAGGATCTACCACCTCTGCGGCCTGGACATCCTTACGCTCATTCGATCTTCCATTCGGACCTTCGCTTCCAATTACCCCAAGTGATCCTCGTCCCTCGGCAGCCGGCGACGTCACTTCTGATGCCTTGGTCGAATCGTCTTCTCGAAACACAGCCGCCTTCTGTTTCATATCGTGTTGCTGTTGCTGCGGTGGCTGCTGTCTCCCAGGGCCTGCGACGTGTTAGATGGCGGCTCTAACCTACATAGGAAAAAAAGAGAGAAAGGTAATATCAAATCCTTCGTACCGTTTAGTGTGCCAATAGCAGGCGGCGATCGCACTTCGTTTGCTCGGTTTGTCGCCGTGAGAGCGTTCAGTAAGCCATTTCCCCCATTGTTTGGCATCGGCCCTGAAGGATTAGGGTTCCCTGGGTTAAAGCCCAGCGAAGACATTATGTTAGCGCCACGCTCTGAGCCTATTTCGCCGTTGGATGTCCGATTTAGAGGAGGGAAGTCGTCGACGCTGTTCGGCTGGACTTGCGGTGGCTGAGCTCCGAATCGAAAGGGGCCCTGATTTGAGGGCATCCGCGAGGATTGAGGACCAAAGAGATCATCATGTCCGCCCTGCTGGGGAGGTCCCGGAGCAGGCTGACTCCGCTGGATAGGACCGCTGATGGTTCTGGAGCCGGCCGTAGACCACATCGATCCTTGGGTCGTGCTTGGAAGCTGGGAGTTGTTCGATAGAGACGGAAATTCCCTATACGCTTTGGTTAGTGACTTGTGCTCAAAGAGATCGATTCCGAACATCCTCTTTAGCATGTCCGAGGGGTATGGGAGGACGCGACGATAAATTTGCTGGGGTCAAGCTTGAGATTGAAGCGCCCTTGAGAACATCAGAGTAGGCCAGGCCAGGCATAGAATGCGAACCGGACCTCATGGTTGGCGGCGATTCGCTAGACTTATTGACTAGCTTTTGTTTCATCTGTGTACGGCGTATCATGATGGCATAGAACAGTTGGGTAGGTCGTAGTGACGATATATCGTGAGGAAAGAAGGGGGGGGTTGAGGGATGGGAAAAGAATCGACAAAGAAGAAGTGAATGGAAAGAACATACGACGGGTCAAGAGGTGTTGCAGGTTGTGACCCGCTCAAGCTCTGCGCAAAGCTGACATTTCCGCCCAGCTGGCGAGCCTGGCTTTGAAAGGCTGCGCTTCCCATGGGCACAGCTGTGTTGAACCCCCAGCCTGGAGCGGTGTTTGCTATGTCGACGGCATCGAGCCAGCTGTCAGCACTTGGCCACCTGATCACCAACAGAAACAAGAATATTCAAGCAAAACATGCTCCATCCCAGCACCAAGTCCGGCCCGCTGCATTACGCAAGTAAAGTATATTATTTACCATTTGGTATTCGAGTCGTCACCGATCGGCCTGGCTGTGGTGGCTGCGGGTTCCCAAAAGGGCCCGGCATCCCTCGCAGGGACGGCGGCACTGCGCCTGTGAGAGAGACATGAGGCCGTTAGCTTCTGGTTCCAAGAGATCCATCTGTGATACAAGTGGCATGGCAAGAATTCGAGCTCGCTCCTCAAGACTCCCATCTGGACAAGACCCCCCCAATCAGAGGCCAGACTCGGATCAGAGCCAGCTGTCGCATCCAACCTGACCGTTTGCACGTGGGGCATTGGCAATAACGACCGAGTCCATATCCGTTCTTCCCACGGTCAGACGAGACGAGCTGTGCGAAGCATCCTTCTCCCTCTTCTGATGTATCAGATCCCAGCTTCGCCAAATGTTCCCAATCCTCCATCGAACCGTCGTCGTACATCTGAGGCTGTTCTGGTACGACTCTTGCCAGCTGTCGAAGGGGGGCTTTCGGAACTTTTATTCCTACCTGGTCTATTCATGATTGAACGAAGCTGCCCACAGGCACCGGGTCGAGGCTCGGATGAGGTTGTCGCGAATACGTCTGGATCGCGTGCCGAGGCTCAATTCCGCCGTTTCTGGTCGTCTTGACTGTCTACTGACGTCTTGAATCTGTTTTGCCTGGAGTCGTCAAAGAAGGCTGGGCTCTGCGCGGAGCATGCTGGCCGGATTCAAGTGGGTCCGTGCCGAAATCTCATATGCCAGCCAATCAAACCTCGCAAGGCCGAGTACGAGGCTGGCTGGTGACAATTTGACTTCCCTTTTAAGGAAAGTTCTGGAATCTACTGAGTTAGAGCGCAACGTATATGTACAGTAAGAATTTACAAGAACCCGGCCCAAGGGAGCCGATTCAAAGGGAGGAAACTATGTAAACAGACTGGCGTATGATGGAAATAAGCTGTCAAGTAAATATTGACGTCGTAACTCGAATCTCGAGTCGCTCCTTGATCAATTCAACATTTGTCTAAAATTTGACCCAAAGTCCACGTCCTTCACCCCTCTACCAATCAAGATGATTTTGCCTTCTGCTAAAGAAACATCCGCGCCGGGGGCATCGATGAGCTCGAATATCTCTCTGACCCCCTGCAATAGCTTCACGTCGCCATTGCCAAAAACGAGGCGGCCTTTTGATCGATGAATTTCAAATTCCACGGCACTTTCCGCGCCCGGTAGCTTGTGGTCCCAGAGGACTGTCCGTAGCCATCGGTCGACATTCTCCAGCTGCTCAGGGCGAAGGCTTGGGACGGGAATGGAAACAGTTGATATAGTCTGCGGAATTAGTTAGCTGCATGTCCATGCTCATTTTGCGCCAAGCGTTCCATTTCCCCCAACGTCGGTTTTTTAATGGCGGTACTCACAGGATCCAGATGGCTATGGCCTTTGCTTTTGGCCTCGGCTACGTTGAACTGATCGTACGCATGAAGGTCCAGCAGGAATCCCTCTAGCTGAGGAACGACGCTCTTTTCCGTCACATGTATTCTGGCGGCCCCGTTGATAGACTCAATACGTTCCCTGACTCTCTTCAGATCATCCTCGCTAACTAAGTCAGCTTTGTTGAGGACAATAACATCAGCATGTGAAATTTGCACGTGAGCTGTCGTCATTAAAGGGCCATGGTGGTCGTGCTCGTTGTGATCCTCAATCTTGCCCTTGGGGTCGTCAAGGCTGTACAGAATGTTCTTTGCGTCCACCAGAGTCACCACGCCGTCGAGATAGATTGTGCTGCCAAGACCATCGTCGACCCAGAAGAGAGGGGCAATGTTGCCGGGATCCGCTAGCCCGGTTGTTTCGAGTAAGATGTAGTCAAAGGCTCCTTTCTTTTCCATTAGACTCTCGATGGCATTGACGCCGGTATCTCTAGTTGGTATTAGCATTTCAGACAACAGGAGGCTAATAACGGAGTTGCGTTACTTGACAGAACAGCATAGACAGCCATTTCCAACTTCAAGCCACTCTTCTACTCTATTATCGCCTTGGCTGACTGTGAGAGATTTCTCAATGTCCACGGCTACATAAATGACCGACTGTTAGAAATATTGCCCGAACATGAGGGTAAGTTGGGTAACTTCATACAATCGCCAAACTCTTTTCACCGGGAAAAAAAAAAAAAAAGATTAGTTAGGATACACATAATAGAGGCGACAGAGATCAAGCAGCATCACTCACCGTTCATGATGACGGCAATCTTTTTGCCATGCTGAGCCGTAAGGATGTAATTCAACAATGTCGTCTTTCCGGCGCCGAGATATCCTGGTTTATTCCATTAGACCAGACGACGCACGAGCCATATAACCGTCATCATCTATCATCTCACCTGTCACAATGGTAATCGGCACTTTTACACTGGCTCCCTCTTCTGAGTCCTGGATCCCATCGCTCACCTCGATCAGGTCTGGAGGGGCATCGTCGTCGAAATTCATAATGTATGGCTGAGGCAAGAACAGCAACGACGCGGGTGTGCAAATCAGAGGCAGGATCAAAGGACCAAGTTACAGGCTATCGTATGGATGTCTAAAACGAGAGATGAATAAGAAGAGTTGGATATTCTCAAAGTCAAGATTGCCAGTTCGGTTACACAAGGCACTACCAAGCGCAGTATGCACGATGATGTACTGTCCTGGGAAGGAAGCCACGCCCCGCTAGAGGTCTCCTTACCGGATTGAGCAAAGCCAACACGGATATGCATCTACAGAGCTCAAGAGGGGGGCCTATGCATCTAAGCCATATGACATCCATTGTTCGCAATTGGTTGCATAGCTCGCCAGCCTGTCAACAGCATCGCGACTCTACGAGATCAAGATCCCTCTCCCTCCCTCTGCTCGGCCTTTTTCTCTTCTTCTGGCCTCTGCTCCGGACCAAAGAGCCGCGCCACACCTCTGAACAATGTCTCTGGCGCCGAGCTCTCCTCGTCTGCCCAGCCCGCCGCCGCCAGCAGAGATCCAGATCGCACCAAATTCGCCTTCGGGAGGCCCTGCGGCGACTCTGGCGACTACCGAGATGGAACAATCGCATCTGGAGTCCAGTTCCTCTCGGAGGATACACCCCGGAACTAAGGCTGCAGATATGGCGGCTGGTCCTCCATTGGTGCCGCTGAGCGAGGTATGGCTCCCCCCTTCCCCGGTTCACGAGAGAGCTCGAGATAGAACCCCCAATGCTAACATGAGACGAAACTCTTGACATCCAATCAGCTAGATTCGCCATTCCAACTCCAAGAGCATCTCGCTGCTCTACACTACCACAGCACCGCCTCCGGCACGCAGCCGCTGACCCGCGCCTCGGCGGTCCATCTTGCCCAGCCTCCCCCGGGTATCGATCGCACCCTCTGGCTCTACGAGCTTTGCCGCTTCCTCATCTCGCAGTGCAACTCCCTCATCGTCGGCTTCCTCTTCGACACGCCGCCCTGCAGCGCCAGCACATGCCCCGAGATGCGCGCGTCGGAATGGCAGTTTCTCTGCGCTGTGCACGAGCAACCTAAGAGCTGCTGTGCCATTGACTACTGCTGCCATACCCTCGACTGGGCCGCCAACGTCGTCTCGGACCAGAAGATCTTCCCAAGCCGCTTCGTCGTGGTCAACGATGTTCATAGCAAGAATGTTGGCGTCAAGAGCTTGGTCAACGTCTTCCGTCGGCTGCACCGCATCTTTGCGCATGCTTGGTTCCAGCACCGCAGCGTCTTCTGGGCCGTCGAAGGCCAGACCGGGCTCTATGTCTTCTTCAAGACCGTGTGCGACTTGTACGACCTGTTGCCGGCCGAGAATTACAAACTGCCCCCCGAAGCAGAAGGTCTCGAGGCGCCACCAGAGTTCGACCTCACGGCCAGCCGAGCTCCTCCGCCTCAGATCCTGAAACCCGCGGCTGCGCAACCCAGCGGAGGCGAGCTCGAGGACGATGGCTCTCACGGGTCCGTCAACCGCACAAACACCCGCAGGCACATCAGGAGCAGCCCGTCCACCGGAAGCTCCGTAACAACCGTCATGGAGGCGGAGGAGGAAGACGCCGACGGAGTCTCTCGCAGATTGAGGAGCATGCACTTGGCAGGCCCCGACGTCTTGGAGGAGGAACCAGAAATCGCGGAAGTCCCCGTCATCGTCGAGCAATCAGTAATCTCCGGTCCACCGCCTCCCCTCTTTCTACCGGTCACCGACCCCGGGCACGACGAAGCAGGCACCGTATCTGACTTGTCAGATGCTGGCCAAACAGGGGTATCGGAAAGCGTTGTGGAGATTATAGACGATGACGTTACTAGCGTTATCGACACGTCTGATGCTCATACCGTTGAACACGCGGAAGAGACCCCAGCCGCAACAGCAGCAGCAGCAGACGGTAGCACACACGATACCAAGGAAACCACAGATGCAACCGAAGAATCCTCCACAGCTACGCACGCTACCGAACCCTCAGGGGAGCAAGAAGAAGCAGCATCACAACATCAAGAATCCACCGCCACCATCACCACAACAACAGAAGAGGTACCGCCCCCGGTGGAAGTGGCGGAAAAGGAAGGGGCTCAAGATGGTGAAAAGTAGATCTCTTCGACCGTTTCCCTTCTTTTGGATGAGCTGAGAGCACTTCGTAGCTCTCGATGAGGCGGTTTAATGTTTCGGCCTGGATAGCCGCTTTGGTTTCTATAGTGAATTTTTTTTTTCTTTATAATAAATAGTTGGTAAAGGGGGGGGGAGAGAAAGGAGAAAGGGGGTTTGGAGTAGACGAAGATGCACTTGTATAGCATCGAATCAGGAAACCAACATGACTACGAGTACGTGGCCAGCGCACAGAGAATAATGCGCCTAGCCAGCAAATAATATATATATAATAATATATATATGTAAAGGAAAAAAAAGGAGAGAGGAAAAAGGATTTGTATTATATGTTGTGTGAAAAAGTACACCGCAAATGTGTTTGTGTGTAACACATTGTCCATGTTGAACAAAAAAAGAAAAAGAAAAAGAAAAAGCAAAAAAAAAAAAATTCCTAACCCGCTCTTTCGCTATAGCACCCTAGTATTAACAAACACACTTTCCTCCTCAAAGCAATTTGTTTCCCAGCAACGCCCAGCCCTTTGATGCCTCCGTAAATTTCTTGTCGTGTGCTGTTTGTCCAGAGAAAAAAAAAAAAAAAAACTCCTCCTTTTTTTCCTCCATCCTCGGCGGGCCACTTGCTTTCGAGCTACGAAATTTCAAAAGCCCGCCTCCCCTTCCAAGTTCCTCCTCTCCTCCCAAGTGCCCGACGCACCGTCCCTTTAAGTGCCTCGGGAGAGCCTCTTGACTCCAGCATAGATAGTTCCCATAAATGGAAAACTCGAAATCGAAAATTATCTAGTCATCGGCCGTGACATATATCCTTGTTCCCTTTGCATTCTCGTCCCTGGAAAAAAAAAAAAAAGCGAATGATACAGCGGGCCCAATATCAACAGGCCTCGAGAGTTTAACGATCGGCATCGTAGTCTTGGGAACAAGGAGCATAAAAGTTGCCCTCGTCCAGTTGATTTTTCGACGTCCAAATTATTCGTATCAAACAATTCGCTAACCAATTTCAAAAGTTTGGCGGCGAGGCCGTGTTTCCAAATCTATAGTAATTATTTGTTTCTTTTTTTCGGTATTGATTTTTTCGTCGGCCGTTAAAGGATCAATTTGTCAAAGAGGTGCTTCACCTCACGGAGATTGACCTGTTGCGAGTTCATCGCCCTGGCGTTTCGCTCGTCCGCAAAGCTTCTTACGCTTTGGAGAATAGGCGTAAAGCCTTCGTCGTTAGGCAACCACCACTGGGCACATGAAGGGTCCCCAAAGATTTCTGCCATCTTTTCGCGGCGAGTCGCAGGGTTAATATGTCTATACACCCCATGAAGTTAGATTCATGTTGATGGCAATATAATGCAATTTTTTTTTTCCAAAGGAAGGGAAAAACAAAAGGAATAATGAGGAGAAATGCGAACAGATCCATGCCGCCAGCTAGTCATCCAGACAGAGATGGGGGGAAAGAGGAGAAGGGGGCGTGAATGGGAAAGGATGGATGACAAAAGGGCTAGCCAATGGACCACATGTACTCACCCCTGAGCTTCCAAAAGCGCAAATTTCCGTCGCAGCCACATGTTATTGCTCGGCTGATGAGGCAAGAAAAGTCCTGCAATCGCAAGACACGGCTGTACCGCGATCAAGGCTCCCGCCGGTAAATCTGGCCAATACTCCAAACACTCGAAAAGCTCGCAAACCGTATACGCATGACCTCCTAGTTCGGTGAATAGCTGCTCTGGAGAGACATTGGGTGACTGAGTTTTATGCATAATGACAATGCTATGCCATTCCATCGTGATAACGGTATTGTTGAATAGGGGATGATCGTAGAGTAAGCCTGGGCGGTATGGATTGACAATGTCGTCGGGGCTCAAGGGCCGTTGCCAGTTGAAATCGGTAATGAGATGCTTTGAATTGCATAAGACTGGGTCCCAGCTTCCCTTCCATTCCTCAAGCTGTGCAGTCAGAAAATTATGCTCAATGGTATAGTCTGCTGGTGCGATTTGTTTTCGGCTCCCACGCGCATACAAAGTAGACATGTCGTAAGAGATCAGGCGCAGCCGAGCAGACCGATCTTCAATCTTCCAGCGCAGTTCCGCGGGGTTTAACGCCATCTGAGCTTGATAATATGCAATCATGGTCGTGAACCATTCACGGGGAATCTCGGTGGGAAATCTACCCATCAGGGCAACAATATTATCAAATCGAGCATACCAGCTGAGACACATTCGGCCTACCGAGGTCTGCATCACCATTTCCGGGGTGAAGATGTGGGTAAGAATTTCAAATGCAGCCTTTTGATGCCCCATGAGATTGACCCAATCTCCTAGATACTCCTACAGAGAAGAACAAGAGGTTAGATAATTGGCATACTTCAACCTTGTTTTCCCCAACTCAACCCAAAGGCTTACCTCGATTGTAGCGAGCTGCAATATTGTGAGCAGCACATGGACACTGTGCGTCTCTTTTCTTTTCAGAAGACTCAGCAACTGAGTCACGCTTTTGTTATAATACTGGAGGAAGTCTTGAAGCTGTCCATGTGGATTTTGTAACGTAACGTGATACGCGGCAAACCCAACCAAAGCATTGAGCAGCGGCTCACACTGTATCGCAAG
The DNA here is from genome assembly GCA_010015515.1 of Trichoderma sp. TW21990_1. Classification (NCBI taxonomy): domain Eukaryota; kingdom Fungi; phylum Ascomycota; class Sordariomycetes; order Hypocreales; family Hypocreaceae; genus Trichoderma; species Trichoderma sp. TW21990_1. The sequence goes on from ML974118.1 coordinate 1,636,202, forward strand.
ACTCGGTAGCTCGGAATTAAAAAATTCGTCTTCGTCGACCGCTAGGCCATAGTGGTAGTGTGTCATGTTCTCCCTGTAATACCTAAGATAGCTTCGAAAATCTTGGGGCAGTTGCATCCGGTCCAAGCCTCCGCTCGCCGGTAGAATCGCTTCTGCCGTCGGATTACCAGCCGGTGTCCAGCTTCCCGTCGTTACGTTAGAAGTCGAGGGTGAAACGCTCTTATTACCATCCTGCGATGGTGTTTCGGAAGTCTGGCGGGCGCTCGTCAGGGCCATGTTAGGGGATGCTGCACTTGCTCTCCGGGGTTGCGAGAAGGCAGACACTGACTCTCGCCGGAGCGGCCCATCGGGTTCGTCATCGTCTGGAATAGTTCCGAGTCTCGCTTCCTGCTCTGCTTCGTCTTCTTCTCCCTCGTTAGAAGATGTGGGACTTATATAGTGGGCGGATGAACCGTCCTTGGTTTTGGCAGTAGATTGGCCCGAATTACCTTTGGATCCGAGTGGTTCAGGGTAAATACAGTCTCGGCTTCCTTTTCTGCATCCTGCCAGCCATTAGTTTGACGAAGGAAACAAAGTTTTCTGCATTGCGGTTCAAAGGCTTACGGTCACAGATGGGCCGGGTCTCGTCACACTGTATATCGCGTCAGTCACATTATTGAAATTAACTGTGCAGAGCTTGCGCTTTGCCCACCTTGACTCGGCGGCTCCGGCACGTATAACAGCCGGAGCGTGTCCTACGATGCTTCACCTGGTCTATATTCCCGCCTTGGCTTGCAGCCGACCGGCGCCGGCTCTTGCTTGACTTGGGGGGATTGATAATATTGGCCTCCGGATACCCGGCGAAGTAGCCCATATTTCCCATATTATTGGGATAGGGAGAGTGGATTGGAGGGGTCGACATTGGCAACGGAACTCCGGGCCCGAGGACCTGGTTGATCTCGTCGGGGCTTGTAGGTAGATAGCCTTCCGCCCCCGATATTGTAGAAAGGAACTGGCGGTAGTAGTCACCCATGATGGCAATTATGTAGGGAAATCGAGGTGTCCAAGAGTGTCCAGAGGGTATGCCGATAAGAGTTTGCTCAAGATGGTCGAAGGTTTTCCGGCTTTTCGCATGCTCAACGAATGATCCAAAGGGTGTAACAGTCGGGGTCGTCGCATCGAAAGTCAAGCAGCGCTAAGGTTACGAAGAGATGTATTGCCGTTGCCGTGTTGTTCTTTTTGGGATATCATTAAGCAAAGGGAGGGGTAAGAAAAGGGAAGTGGCTGTCGAGTTGTTGGGGATTAGCATGGAGGTATCGCTAGTTAGACCCTGTCGTGATTCGCTGGTCTTCTTCGTTGTAGCAACTTCAAAATGCTCAAGCACATCCGGCGATCCTGTCGATAGAGCTCCAGAAGAAAGGATTGAAACCGAAGATGGCGAAGTTTGATGGAGAATGTCGGTCCAAGTTGGAGGGGGAAACCGCGCAGAAAAGGGTTGACGAGTTAACAAAGGCGAGAGACGAAATGACACGAGTGTATGACTCAGGCTTCAAGACGAATCTAAGTGACGGTTGCTTCAATGGAAGCAAAGATCAGGCAGAATATGGCGATGGCAGTAGTACTCTGTAGATTCAACCCCCAAGGTTGGTTGATGGTAGTTGCTTGCTTGTTGCTCAGGAGGGGGATGAGACGAACGCCGAACCGGTAATAGTCGTAATGAGGAGTCTGTGGGTATACCCGCCATGGGGTACGCAAAGCTTCTCGGCCTCGAAATAGCTGCTTGTCCCCCCGTCTCACCAGATCGGTCTCTGGCTGCGGTGGTTAGGCAACGTACAAGTATGCAGAGACGGCCGGAAGGCAGCAGGAGCAGCAACCCGGCACAGTGTGAATGGCCCACGCTGCGGGGAGCTGTGCCGGTCCAATCTAGACGCGCAAGTCTTGCTTGGGGATAGATGATGGGTGGCAGCAACGTGAACGAGTATCATGTGCTTTAGTACGTAGATGGTAAAGTGCTGCGAGTGTAGCTGCGGCCCTCAAGGAAGAGCTGAGCAGTGAGAATGGAGAGACCTTGGGAACCAGCCGCCGTCGTGGACGAGAAATCGCGTTTGGGGTGAAAGCTCCAGAAGACGCTACCGTAATGATATTTCTTTGGCCATGGAGGCAGACTTATGGAGATGCTTGCTTGCGGATCTCGTCGTGGTAAATGGGACAACCGTTTGCAAGCTAACCCCCTTTTCTCTCTCTTCTTCTTCTCTGCCCCTCTCAAGGCAAAGCGATCCGTCGACGACAAGACACGCAAAAGGCAGTCAAGCCGGAGAATTTGGATTGACAAAGATTAGATCTTTGAGAGAGGATCAACCAGACGAATCACCTGCATCAATGCTCGGTCGATACTATTTGAGCGTGTAGCTTCCGAAAGGGAATCAATGCCTGGTCCACAGCGGAGACGGCTGGTGGGAACTGGCCCAGCGCATTCCCACAGTGCACTCCGTCGTTGATGGAGAATCCCGCAAGGGGAGGGAAAATTGGGAACTGAACAAGGAGAAGATGAAGCTCTAGTAACGGAGGAAAGGCGCGGGGCAGTAGAAGACGGTTAGAGGACCCCCTGGGCGGCAATACACATGGGTCCTGCCGGGCGTTTGGCTCCAGCTGGGACGCGAATCTATCGATGAGCACCGTCCATCAAGGTGATTCGACGGTCAACAAGCCTAGGAAAAGAGAAATCCTGCCAGGTTCACAGCTGGGGCGGCGTGTGCTCAGCACAGTAGTGATCGAGGGTGGTGGTGGGAGTGGTAGTGGTTGCGGGCTGGATCTGAAAGTGATAAGTTATGGGGTGACATTGAAGTAGCAGCCACCGCCGCGGCATTCTAGATCCAGGCCTGATGTATCTTTTTTTTTTTCTTAGCCCTTGACTTGAGCATATGCCTGTACGAGTCTTGGAACAAGCTCATATGCATCTAGGTGCCCTCTGACAAGGTACAGCAGCAAGAGGTTGTTTCCCTTCTGGTGACAAGCGTGCCACGGCGGTACTTGATAGGGAGAGCAGGCATTGTGCTCCGTGCTCCCCATTCTTTGGTACGAGTACAATACAGCTTCTGTGGCCGGCAAAGTGACCAGAGCAAGGGGAGCGTATTCAAAATGATGCTAGTGGTGCCACTTCGTCGAGGCATTATGGACGACGAGCAAGGCTTCCGGGGGTGTGGCAGCAGGCACCAAGGACCCAGCGAACAAAGCCAAGGCTGCACCTCGCCCTCCCTACCCCTCGTAAACCGCAGAAACAGAATCGTGCCTCTAAAAAAGGGCCTCCACAAGGTCTGAGCAGCCGGGTGGCGGCGACCAGCCTAACAAAAAAAATGACGGGGAGTGGTAGCCAGGGTTGCTGCAACGGGTTTGGGCACCCCACGCCAACCTCCGGTCTCCTCTTCTCTTTCTCACCGTGGAAGGCAAATGTCAATCTGGGCCGGGGCTGTGATTGAGGGATGAATGGCAAGGTGACGGCCGTAGTTCTGCGTTCAAGGCCAGAGATGGTGGTGGTGATGGTGGAGGAGGAGGAAGTGATTTGATGCAAGAAGGAATCCATTGCCTGCTTCCGCGGCCGGCAAAATGCGACTATCTTGGGGATGGCTCCGTCAGCCCGTATTACATAAGCCTGGACAGCACACACGTATTATGTATACTGCAGTGGTATTACTGTATTACTGTGCTCCGTGCCTGAGGTGGGAGGAGGTACCAACATGCTGGCAAATACAGTAATAATGCCTACCTTGGGACTAGGTTCGTAGGTACCACCTCCAGGAAAGTAACACACCACCGCCAGTACGGCGTAATATGGCCTAGTACTACAGAACAGCATGAGGTAGGGAGCAGTCCAATAATATCGTTTTCTGAGGAAAAGGAAGAAGCGGCTAAGCAAAGGTTGGCTGGCAGGTTGGCTGTACTAAGGCACGGGATGAAGTGCTAGGTACTCTGCGCTAGCTATACTGGCAGTGATGCGTACAGCACAGAGGTACCGCCCAGTGCTTTAGTACAGGCACCCAAGGTACGGAGTACAGTACAAACCTCCATGTTACTGTACTGTAGCTCCTTCAAGGATAAGTCAAGGTACCTTACCGGGTATAGTAAGTTGGTACAAAGTACATAGTACGGAGCCCAGCAGCCTGCTGGAAAGGATGCTCTGTAGGGCAGGCAGAGCCCTAGCAGGCAGTAGGGCCAGGCAGTACAGTAGGGCCAGGCAGTACAGTAGGGCCAGGCAGTACAGTAGGGCCAGGCAGTACAGTAGGGCCAGGCAGTACAGTAGGGCCAGGCAGTACAGTAGGGCCAGGCAGTAGGGCCAGGCATAGCTCCTGGTCGTGCAGACGTTAGTGCCGAGCGCCCCATGTTCAGGCCGCGAAACGCGGAATTGTCAAGCTTCGTGCTACTGTAGCAGCTCCAGCGGGCTAGCACTGGCACAGGTACTAGCAGCGACTCCATCCCTGGTGGCTCGCGGCACTCCATCGCGCGTACTGTGTCTGTACCTGTGCCAGCGCTGTACCTGCGCCTGTGGCCGTGCTAACCCGCTGGCCTCTGGCTCTGGCCTCTGGCTCTGGCCATCGCCAGCTCGCCGTTTCAACGCCATCGTGGCTTCATCTGCAACGGCGAGCATGGCCAAAAGAGACTTTCGCACCGTACGGAGCACATGGTCGGGCCGGAGACTATATCCTCAACCCCACGCTACGAGCCCGGTTCCAAGCCCCGACAGCTGCTGGACTCCGAAAGCTGGCTGCATGCCCTCGACACGGCTCGCCGTCCAGAGCGCTGCAGCTCCATGCACGGACGGACAGGCATGGATGTACCTGTCCAGATGGATCGCGATCGCCCAATGGCTTCTCCTATACCGCTGCTGCTGGGCCTGGGATTGGCATGTGCGGCACCAAGTGCGTAGTGGTACTGGTGCTGTGTGCCGTTGTTATCGCCGACTCATTTGCAAGGGCACCAGCACGGCAGCAACGGAGAGTGTCCGGTCGGCCAGCCTCGCTTGTCCCAACAATCTGCTGCCTAGGGAGGCAAAGAGGACGAGACAACAAGTCGAGAGGGACGGCAAGAGAGAGAATCTCGTGCTCTGGCCATTGGCGGCATGGAGCTGGAGCTGGAGCTGGAGCTGTGTGAAGGGCTCCCGACTGTTGATCAAACCACCGTGTTGCATTCTCCTCCTCCTCCCAAGCCAAGCCATGCCGTTCCTAGGTCCTAGGTCCTAGGTCCTACAGTAGGCCCATGAGCCTCTCCACCACCCCAAACATGTACTATGGTACAGGACTGCGACGTACCGACCAGTATGGATGCGCTGCTTGTCCGCTCAACTGGGCCAAGGCGGTGCTTAGGATTGCCAAAGCCACCACGGCATGGGTACGGAGTACAGTCTACGGTATTTGGTCCGTGAAATGACTCCTGTGTCAGTCTGCTACGATTCAGCATGTCTCGCCCCCCCTTACAGAAGGATGCCGCACACACACAACGGAGGCGCACAGTACAGTCAGGCCGATGAATATGCTAGTACAAGTACATGCTCTCGCTCTCGCCCTCTTTCCTGAGCATCACAGGAGCCTCCATCTCCTGAAAGAGCCACTACTAGTAGTACGACTAGTAGTACATAGGAAGAGAGCGTGTGGACCCCTGTTGGCTACAGGGTCCGGCGCCACCCAATTTGCAGCACACCACCAGGCCGCTGTGCACAGACCACGAATATCCCAGAAGAAGCCTCGCACATATATTGGCATGCAGCGAGAGGCATGAATCGCCAGGCCCGTGATGCAGCTAAAGGTGCACTGGCAACGTATCGAGCTAGCTGTGCGTGTGGGCTGGAGGCTGCGCGCTTGGTTGGGCTTTTCCCCGGCCTGTTGCAGGGGGCTGGCGTCAACCTGATCCGCAACGACCCAATTCTCCAGCGCTTTTTCGCCGATGCTGGATGCCATGGACTGCAACCTGCTGTGCAGCCGCGACCATCGGGCACTACCCTACCTGTGCTGTACAGACCGTACGGGATTGGGCCGTATACAGGGCGGCCGTGCTCTCTTGTGGTGCTTGTGCGACACCATGGCTTGTACGGGTGCTCCGTACCTCTCTCGAGAGCCACGATATATATCGGCAGCGCGGGAGCGGCACGACAGAGGCATGGGTATGGCCATTTACACTTGGCGCGAGCCAAGATCCAAGCCCTAGCATAATTCTCCATCTGGCATCCACGGTCACTCTTATTTAAATAATGCTCCGTAATGCACAGCTACAGTGCACAGGCACCCGGGGGTTATACTACAAGTACAGTGCACGCGGGCTTCGTCACCTCTTGGGGAGCGCAATTCGAGTCGCACATCATGGCCAAAACGCAATGGATACTTACTTGGTACGGAACCCCGAGGTCCTCGATCCGCCGGCAAAGTCAAGGGAACGGCTCTCGGTCCAGCAGGCATGGTGCCAAGCACTGCTATTGATTTCTTGGGATTTGCTAGCCAGCACCCCAACTGGTACTTTATTCTACCATCGCTACTTTCTACTATTTTGCGGATGCTGGACACCTAGCCAACTTGGGGTGCTGGCTAATGGCAAATCCCTATTTCTTGTATGCATCGTTTGCCAATGGAGGCACCACCACTGTCCTAACCAATCAAAGCCTTGGCCTTTTGATCAGTTCGCGCTGTACATACATAGTACGGTATTCCGGCCCTCATCGAAGAGCTAAGGCCCATTCAGTGAAAAGCCTCCGCACAGGACTCGGCCAAGGATACGGCACTTGCATGTACTGTACCTCGCGCGAAGTAACGGGTACCAGTCCATGTCTTTTAATATCAGTGACTGGAAATTTGCATGTGTTGCTAAATAATGCCTCACAGGCAAACCAGAGGCCATAACCCATGCCCTGCACCTGCAAATGTACACCAAAAGTCCTCATTTCGAACGACTCCGCCGTTACCGAGCATATGGCGCCAACCTCATGTTTTCGCTAGGCCTGTGGTCCATGGTCAGACGACACACTTGCAACGAGGCAGGTCCAACATGTCTTGGCTGAGGGGGTACAGTAAATACTATGTACAAACCAGAGCAAACATGACATGATTCAGAACTGACGCGTCTGTTATCAAAAACTGTCAGTCAGAGAGCACAGCTGCCGCCGAGCTCAACAAACCTGGCGCTTCGTGTGGCTGAAGATCAGGTTTAAGACTACCTAGCGTGGAGGGTCCAGAACTCGTGCTAGCATTAGACTTTGAACCCTCCAAGCTTGGTGGCCGGGGTTCTAGAAGGGACACACAAAAGACGGCCACGAACTGTGACGGGTCTCGACGTTGCTTGGACAAGACTGTGCTAGTTCGGCGCCATCTCTGTCCAATGGCACTAATGCTGCAGGCTTTGATTTCCGGGAGAGGATCCTCCAGCACCTCTTGAGACCAGCTGGAAGCCCACTTACGCAGTTTGGATCAACCTGCAGCAATACCAGGGACAGGGGTGGTGCAGCTGGCTGTTCGAATCCGGTCAACCAGAAACCATGAATGCTCTCCCTACAGCAGTCCACCATCTGAAGCTCTCCGGTCTCCAGCGAGGTTGCAGGACGGAGTACACCAGCCAGGGACTGCCAAGTATCGCCGTGGTCTGAGACAAGGCAGCAAAACAGACATACAGCACCGGAACATGAGCTGACGGTGGCGTCTCGGTTCAACTCGTTCGTGGAATAATAACTCTAAATGCTCGTACCATTCAAAGTTCATCGCGGCAGCTAGGAGGGAAACCCGACGTTGACTCTGCACGGACTTTCAGCATGTTGCACATGCTCCGTACTCCGACCGGGCAGATAAGCGCGCACATGGGGGGCATATTCTCCTTGTCGAGGGACGGCTGGACCAAGGCACGGGTTTCCATTCGCATATATCCGCCCTCCGTACAGTACGGAGCACACAAAAGCTTCTCACAAACCTTGCGCCCTGAGCTCAAGCGTGTTTGGCGCAACACGAGCCTGTCATTTGAAATCCGCATGGCAAATGTGAATCTAATCCCAACTGCCGGCACTTAAGGTTTCCGAGCACATGGCGTTGAAAAACGTGTTGACCACAGGCTTATACGCCTCTCTCCCGAAAAAGAAAAAAAAAAAAAAAAAAAAAAAAAAAAAAAAAAAAAAAATCCTGGCCCAACCAACACGCAATTTCCGTCCTGCATAAACTAACATCATGCTTCGAGCAAATAACGGAAAAGTGTCCGACCACAGGAAAACGCGAACCACCGAGGACTTTGGCGACGTTGGCGCCGTGTTGGCACGACTAATCCGCGCCTACTGTGTGCCACTTGGACAAACAAGTTGAAGCAGGTGTATTTAACCCTTATTTAACCCAACACTACTAGGTACTGTACTCTCACAGACTAGTTCGCCCAGACTTACTGTAAGGCTCTGTGAATTTGAAAGTTCTTCAAACTAGACCAACCACCATGATGGATCCCCTGATTAACACAGAGAAACAAACTGACAGAGAGTGTTCCCAAAACCAAGCTGAACTACTAGCTGGCTTGCGTGAGCGTTTTTGGTCGGCTTGACCCGGGAAGACTAACAAGGCCTGTCGTTTAATCCCCTGCAAGGGTAGGTGAGGCACGCCAACTCGATTTCCCGTGGCCTCATATTCAAGGGAAAGCATTGCTCATCTCATTACAGCAACAGCCAGCAGAAATTAAACTTATGCGTACAGTATGGCAAGGCAGCAAGCTCCCCCTCAGCCATGTCCAGGCCGAATATCTTGCCCTAGCACTGGCCCGTGCCTCGAGTTGAAGACGCTCCTACGTACTACTTACTATACTATACTATTACTACTCGCAATTTCCCCGCTACGACGGAGTATAAATTGCGACTCTGGTGCATACATGTACTTGTACAAGTGGTCACCGAAGCTCATCCACTTTTAATCTACACTATCCGCCGGGGCTCTGGGCGTCAAGTGGCCATTAGCGTCTGGTACCGGTGCAGAATTTGAAGAGACAAAGAGGCCAGACTGGCAGAGGACGGGGACAACCCTAGCAACATGGGGATGATGAGCCAACAAGATCTTCGGGTCATATGTCACAATGCCGGGGGTGAGAGGGGGAAGCCCGCACCACAACATCGGGTAGGCCTGGTTAATGCTCAACCGCTGGTGATGGTGAGCAGTCGTCTGTTGGTTGCGTCGGCGGCGCAGCCAGCAACGAATGTCTTGGGACTGGCCCATCGGAAACACGTTTGTGAAAGACCAGTGCCGGCCGCTCCAAACTCACCTCCCAGGTTCTCCATATGGCGCTACACTCACGCTATTCTCCGAACAACAGAAAAGCTTCAACGGCGCCCTGCTAGCAACGGACTAGTTTCCCCTATCAGCACCAAGCACTGAGCTAGCTGCGTGCTGCCGTGGCCTGGAGGTGCTGATGATTTCTTCCTCTCCAAAGCACGTGCTGGTGCTTATTGTCACCAAGCTGATTATACTATGTACGTACAGGTACTATGTAAGTGCGGAATATGCTCCGTGGGAAAGGTGTTCTTTTTTTAACCCTTTTTTCCCCCTCCCTTATTTGAAAAAGGCGCGAAGCCCGAGGTGGCGGCGGCTCATCTCAACAAGGCTGCATATGCAGTGAACACGGGATGTTGCCGTATTACTTTTTACTACTATTACAGCACAGTACACGGGTAGCGTCCGTTCTGTCGATGTTTCTACTTTTATTAGGCCTCTCCGAGACGGGCAAACTACTTCGTATCAAGATATTGGTAAAGTTTGGCGTTTATTCGTCTCTTGCTCGGGTTCCTTGCTCAGGTTCCTCGCTCAGGTTCCATTGCTCCAAGCCACATTGTCTTGTGTGCCGGGGACATGAGCCACAAAGTGCAATTACTACTACGTATCATCAAGAGAAAATAGAGCTTGCTGGTTCCCATAAAACGTTTGGTCCACTTACTCGTACGAGAACGCTCGTTTTCTACCATCTTCTAACCAAAAGCTGGCCCCCCCTCAAACCCCTTTCCACCCCACCTTGGTGCCTCAGTTTCCGGTGCCACTGGAACCATGCATCCGCGGCTGGCGGTTTATCATAAACCATCTCACTGGCGGCTACGAGTAATGCACCAAGTGTTGGAGATTTCTCCTGGCAGGGATTGGCTTCCCGTCACATGCAAGGCTGCCGCTTCAGATTCCAGCTCTGGTGCCGGCCAACCAGATCAAATAATTTTACGTATCACGAGGAGAGCTCAGTTGCAATCTGGTGCTAGATTATCTGCGCGATTTCATCCACGCGTCTCCGGCCTTTGCCCAACTCGGGCAGCTGTGATCTCTCATCGCGGCTGAGGCATGGCACAGCCAAACTTGGAACAGCAAACGGTGGCTTACCCTGGAGAATGCGCAATATCAGCCACTTTGCGAAACACTGCAGGCTTTTGATACACGTTATGCCGGGGCTCAGACGGCAACAGGGCGCCGTAAAACAAAACATGTGTGACACTGTCTGATTCACAGTTGCTGCTGCTAACCCTTCATGTGTCGTCCAACAGCACTAGAAAATGGGGCCGCGGGTTAGCAGATGGCCTATTACATACATCCGTATGAATTGCTCACGTAATATACCGTCTACCTCAACTCTGTGAACATCAATCTCGAGCAGCTCACAGATTCACGATTGAGCCAGCTCTCAACCGGGAACCGCCGACGCTGCTGCATTGAGGCTGAACGCTAGGACGCCGGCCTCTCGACTCCATTGTCATGTGCTGGGAACATCCGTGGCGATAACAGGAGCAATTTGGCCGTCAACGCCGTCATACGCGATATCGCTGGAAGACGCTTCACCACTCATCCATATTCAAGGCTGGCCCTTGATTCTTGCTTGACACAATGATGCCGTCCATCGCGGAGGTCGTGGCCTTGTTTGACCTCACCGCCATCATCCTCCTGGTCACAACTGTGGTCGTCTTTGTCATCCCCGTCTTCATCTTGTTCCCGCCGATACCAGTGGAGCGCAGTGATGCATTACGGCAAACTCACACCAAACTCGGCATCCCAGCATCTCAGAGCAACCTCCGGGCTCAGACATCGCCGGATCACAACTACCAGCCAGGCAAGCCAGGCAAGATACAAAGCTTGCACATATATCCTGTTAAGTCGTGCCGGGGTATAGAGGTTGGGCACAGCAAAGTGTTTCCCAAGGGTCTCGAGTTTGATCGCCTGTTTGCTTTTGCGAGACAGAAGCCGAGAGCGACAGATGCTCCCGTGCCATCTGAGGAAGAGGAAACCCAGCAGAAGAAGCATCCACTGTGGGAAGTCATCACTCTAAGGCAAGTGCCATTGCTCGCAAATGTCAAGGTTGACCTATGGCTTCCGGATGCGAGCAAGACAAGCCGTCAGCTTGGCAGAGTGGGCGGCCGATTCATCGTCATCAGATTCCCATGGAGAGACTCTGGTCTGAAGGGGATGATTCAGTGGATATCTGCCAAGCTGAGCCGTGGCCTCACCGGCATCCCAGAAAAGGAGTTTATGCTGTCAATTGATTTCCCCTCTCCCAATGAAATCAAAGCTGCAGGCTACCACTACGAGGATGCTCTATTTTTCACTAAGAGCATTCACGCCCTGAACATGAGAAACGAGGTGCCGCCAGAGTTGGGCCTGTATCTGGGGGTTGCTGTACCAATAACCATCTTCATGGTAGACCCAGCTCAGCGGAGGGAAGTCTTTAGGAATGCGCCGCGCAAAGATGATGTCGGATACCAGCCCGTCATTGACTTTCAAGATGCAGTAGGTTTTGACTGATCTTCCTTCCTCTTCCCCCATACGGGGCTCTTTGCATCTGACGACCTCTCAAAGTACCCACTGCATCTCCTCAGCCTGACGAGTGTTCGTGCGTTAGAGTCCAAGGTTCAAAAGGACGAAAACCTCAAGTTCCTGGACGCGCGCCGCTTTCGCCCGAATATTATTGGTATGTCCTTCAGGCTATATTCTCTCTCTCACCCCCATAGGTGAACCTACTTGAGAGCTCCCACACAAACACACACACCCCCAAACGCCTCGAGCGTGTACCCTCAACTAACTTGATGTGACTAGTTTCTGGTCTGAAAGCATACGATGAGGACGATTGGCGAAGTGTTGAATTCTCCCAGCCTCCCGAGAGCGCCACAGGCAAGGCGTCAGGGAGCAAGTTCGACGTCTCCTGTCGCACCGTTCGGTATGTGTCATTGAAACTTTCTTTAACTCTGCGTTTCTTGTTTTTTTTTTCTATCCCCGTTCTTCTTTTAAACTCTATCATTCTTTCTTGACTCATGCTCACCCGCCCGCGCCCCCCTCTCATTTTTACATGAGAGAAAAAACAAATAAAAATAAAAAAAAAACCTCCTCAAGCCACAAACATGTGGAGGCTTCCGCCCCCGTCTGAAAAGAGTTTTTGCCCCCCCTACCCTACCCCCTACTGTACAGAAAAAAATCGCGATTGCTACCGTATTAAATCGGCCGTGCTAAATGGAGAAACCCCCCCCATAACAGGTGCAAGTTGCCAAACGTCGATCCAGCTACGGGGATCAGACACAAGGTGGAGCCCGATAATTCGCTCAGGAAGTATCGAAACATTGATGAGGGGGCGCCCAAGAGTGGCTGCTTTGGAATGCAACTCTGTGCCATGTTTTCGAGGGCGGACGGCAACGACGACGGCCTGGGAGAGGACCAGGAATTGTCGCTAGAAGTGGGTATGGAGATTAAGGTTCTGCAACGGGGCCATCATTTCGCGTTGTAGGGTCAGTAAAAAAAAAAAAAAAATCAAGTAAAGTAAGTACGTAGTAATAGGATGGGATTGTGGTGGCGAAAATGGATCATAATTTGGACATAGAGACGGAAGTTTTGAGTAATGAAACCCCATGGCCGAGGTATATATGGAGCTTCTCGGAAATAGCGTCCCTTTTTCATTGTTGTTCATCCAAGTTATCAAGTACTAGTAGATATTTTCTCTCCCTTTTGCTGTAAAAAAAAAAAAAAAACATAACATAATGGAAGAGAGTACTGTAAAAAAGGTAAAAAAGGCTGTATTATATCTCCCTCTTTTATACCACATCCGTGTTAGATTATATTCCCACCCTGCTCGAGCATCCATCCAATTCATACTTCTCGTCACATCGTATCACATGGTCCTAGAGTTAGAATATACGAAAAGTTTTTTTATGTTTTTTTTTATATCCTTTTTTCTTTGCTTCGATTACTTCAAGTCCGCCGGCGTGAGCGCCTGAACCATGCTCGTTCCTTCACTAAAGCGTGTGCGGAAGATGCGGTTCGCGTTCTGGAACATGCCGTCCTTTAGACTCACGACGATGAACTGCGAGCCCTTGAAGCGCGTCTTGATGAGCCGTCCGATGTTTTGTGTGTGAGAAAGATCGAGGGCGGCATCGACCTCGTCGAGAATGTACATTGGCGCGGGCTTGAACTGCAATAGAGCCATGATGAGTGAGAGTGCGACCAGTGACCTGTGCCATCGAGTGTTAGCATTCACATATAGAGATTGTAGCAAGTTAAAGATGCCAAAAGAAAAGAAGAAGAAGAAAAAAAGAGTAGACACTTACCTCTGGCCACCACTCAGTTCTGTCAGACTTTGCTTCCACACCTTGCCCAGGCAGACTTTCACTTCAAGACCGTCGCTGATTGTCTTGTTCTCTGGGGGATCTAGCTTCGCGAAACTGCCTCCCGGGAGAAGCTCAGAGAATATTTGACCGAAATCGCCATTCACCTTCTCCCAAGTCTCATGCAGCGCCTTCTTCTTGTACTCGTCTAAGCTGACAATGGTCTCCTCAATCTTGCGCTTGTCTCGGATGACAGTCTTGATCATGTGCTTGAGAGAGACTTCCTTCTTCTCCACGCTGTCAATCATGTTCATCACCTTGGGATTGATCTTTTTCTTCATGCCTTGGAACCGCTCGGTCAGGTTCCGCAGCGTTGACTTGCACTCTCCTATGTTCTGGCGCTGGAAATCGTAGGGCGTGCCACTGCGGCCAAACTTGTCCTGCTCGTCGTGAATCCACTCGTACTCACCCTCGAGCCGAGCAACATTTTCCGCCGCGGATTGCTGTTCCTTGAGGAATTTTTCGATCTGGTGGCCAAGCTTCTGCATCTCTAGACCTTCTTCTGTGATTTGCGCATTCTTTGAGCGTGTGGCATCCTCCAATGCTCGAAGTTCGTCGTCAAACTGGTGCAGTTTTGCTCTCTCCTCATCAAGTTCGGCTTGCACAGTGTTGTGCGTCTCTGTCACCTTGGCTTGTTGCTTTATCAGGTCTTTGATGTCCTTCTGCTGGGCCTTGATGGCAACTTCTACTTCTTGGAGCTGCTCTCGAGCCGCTGACAGGTCGCCCCCAACTTGCTCCAGATCAAGTTGAGCACCCTGTAGCTCCTTTTGTAAGGTTTTAACTGCTGCTGCGTTCTTTTCAAGGTTCACTCTCAGCTTGTCTAGAGACTTCTGAAGTTCCACCAGCTTGGCGTCCTTGTTGTTGTCAAAGTCCTTCATATCCTTCTCAATACGCTTAATGTCCGCATTGGCTTCAACCTGGCGTGATTTGGCGTCGGAAATACTCTCTTGCAGCTCAGCAATGGTCGCCTTCATGTTTTCAATTTCATGGATGATTGAGGAAGATGAGTTTCCGCTAATCTGGTCTTCAGCCAACTTGATCTCGTGCTTCTTCAAGTCCAAATCTTGCTGGATCCGACGAGCTTGATCCAGCTTGGATTTCTCTCTGGCAATCCTGATTTGAATATCTTTCAATGATGTTTCAGCTTCATTCAGTTGCCGAGTCAGAGCGTTGAGCTTTTGCAATGTCACCAAAACACCACTGGAGTTTGGAGCACTGCCACCGGAAAGTGTTCCAGAAGGGTCATAGGAATCTCCTTCCAATGTGATGCTCCTCATTCTCACATTGGGATCAAACGTAACCCTTTTCGCCGTCTCGGCATCCGCACAGATGAGTGTATTGCCAAAGACATACTCCATTGCAGAGGCCACTTCCTCATCATAGCCAACCAAGGATAGTGCGAGGTCGACTTTACCAGGCGCAAGTCTCTGCGCGGTTGCGATGGTTTGTGCTGACGCCTTGAAAGCCGAAATCTTGTTCAGAGGAATAATTGTCACTCGCTTCCTTAGCCTACCCCTTTGAAGCAGCTGCGTGCCCGTGACTTCTGAGTCAACCACAACATTGTACAGTCGTCCACCGGCACATATTTCTAGTGCTGTTCCCGCTTGGGTTCGCTCCCCGTCAAGGGTGAACAGCTGCGCAACTAGGCCTTTGACCTTTGACCTATCAAAGTTGGGAACGGGATCGGAGTAGTTAAACTCGATATTGGCAACTTGTCGTTTCAGGGTATCGCAATCCTGCCGTAGGTTTCTGACAGTCTGCTGCAGGCTCGACTCTTGCTTGTACATTGCTTCTTCTTGGCCAGGCTCGAGCCCGAGTTTGCTCAATTCGTTTTCCAGCCTCTGTCCCTGCAACTTCAAACCGTCCAACTCACGTAACAGGTGAGCATTCTGGTCCTTGGCTTTCCGAGCCCGAGGCTCCTCCTCCCTAACTCGGCCTTGCAAATGGGCAATCTTGATCTTTGCCTGCTCCTGCGTGGTTGCGGCAGCAGTGGCGCGATTTTTCGCCTCTTGGAGTTGCCCTTGGTATCCATTTTCTTGTCCCTCTCTCGAAGCAACTCCTGTCTGCAACGTCTGCAGTAGCTCCTCTTTAGACTCGGCTTCTTTGCTCTGCTTTGCCAAGTCATCCTTGGCTTTCTCGTACTTTGCTTTGACATTATCGAATGTTGCAGTCTTTATCTTGAGAGTGGTTTCCAATTCTGATACCGTTTTCTCGACAGCAGCTTTCTTTTCCTCCTCCTCTTTTAAGCTCGAATGCTTCAGGTCCATGACCGTTGTGAGTCTCACCAACTCATTTGCATGCTTCTTCACCGTATCTTCGAGGCCTTGTGCCTTGCCACCTTTCCTGAGCTCCTTATCTCGCTGTGATCGTATCCTTTTGACGTCTTCTTCTAGATGAGAAATCTCGTTACGAAGACGAGTTGCTGAGCTTTCGAGGCCGTTATGGCGCTGCTTTTTAGCCTCGAGATCAGCAGCCGACTGTTTCAATTTCTCTTGACATTTGGTGTAGTCGTATGCCACCACAACGCGAGACAGCCGCTCTAAATCATTCTGGGTTTGTTGAAAATCCAAGAAGGCTCTCTTCTCTCCTCGAAGTTTCTCCAACTTGGGTTCGATTTCGTCTCTAAGAAGCTCACTGAGCTCTTGAAGCTTCATCTCCTTCTTTGCCATTGTCTTCAACGCTTTGTCTCTCCTGTCCTCGAACATTCTCGTACCCGCAGCTTCTTCGATCATGGCCAGAATTTCCACGGGCTTCATGTTGAGGACTTTGGTGATTCGTCCCTGCATGATGAGAAAGTTTGGGTTGTTGATGTTCAGCTGAACGGACTGGAAGAGGTTTTGAACTGTCTGTTGTTGTGCGCGGTGGCCGTTGATCAGATACTTGGACGTGCCACCAAGAACGATCTGGCGAGTCACGCTGATGGTGGCATACTCTTCGAATCCAATGGGAGACTTCTTCTTATCTCTGTTGTCAAAGACAATCGTGACGCTGGCCTTGGTGACGCCCGCCTGGCCTCGTTTATATATAAGATCCTGCATTCCATGTTACTACTCGATCGGTATGTCGCACGCAATTGAAGCATATGAGCTGGTATACCTGGAGGTTCTGCGCCCGAACCGTGGACATGTTTGTGATTCCGAGGACAAAGCATATTGAATCGAGAATGTTGGACTTTCCGCTGCCGTTGAGGCCGGTGATGGAGTTGAAGCTCTCGTCCCTATTAGGCTGGTTAACAATGCTGAACGCTTTCTTTCTCCGTGGGGTTGAAGCCTACCATCCCGATATCACAGTCCGCACGGCATAGGACTTGAAGCCCTATTGAAGGCGTTAGCGAGACAGGTCACCAGGCGGAAAAGAGCAAAAGAGCACTTACGTCAATGATCACTTCTATCACCCTCATTGTGGCAAGTCGCGATGCAATGCTGGAGCGTATAAACTTGTCTAAACTTGTCCAAACTTGTCCCTCTAATGCACAAACTCCACCGAACCAGGGACGCGACCCAAGTAAACAACCCCCCTCCGTGTTTGGTTTCTGATAAGCCGTATCTTCACGTGAGGGGATGACGTTATCACGTGCGGCTTAATCTTCGATCCTTAATCCGGCGTGAAGACGCGAAGGTACCCCGAGGCTAGTACCAGCAGGCGCACTAACCCGATCTGGAGCGCATCAAAACATTGCAACCTTGGAATGGTGAACAAGCCCAGCTTATTTACGCTGTACCTTCACCATCAACATTCTCCTACAGAAGACTTCCTCGACAACAGATTTCACGCCGAGCACCAACGTCACTCGCCGATGCGGTGACCAAATCCAGAGGCGATCCCCATCAGCCCGGCATTGCAAATACGGCATTGCAAATACAAGACTGCACCTGTTGCTGCGCGCGCGACATCATGACTGCAGTGCGAGGCCCGCGTCTCCAGGTCGGGTCCGCGGCGTGGGTTGGCGAAGAGCGAGCATCTGCGCTGGAGATTGTGCAATCAGAAGTAGAGGAGTTCTCTTATTCTGCCCACAATGAGATCGAATGGCTTAATGAGCACATGGCTGCAATCTTGAACGAGAACGAAGTGTATGTTTCCCCATTTCCCCCCCATTCCCCATCCATCATGATGGATGGCTATGCTGACACCAATTTCCAGCAATATCACAGAAGTATTTAAAACTCCCGGTAAACTTAGGGGCAAAACACCCCATACGATTCGGAAGGCGAATGCAGCAGAGACGCGAGTGGTGGGTTTACTTCAAACGTCCCTCGAGAAACATTGCTCTAATATACAACATCTAGCCTCTGTCCGATGTATTCGCAGCATCCGCTAGTGTTTCGAAGAACCAGCCCCCAGCCCCTACCACTCGTTTCCATCCTCAGCTACATCAGGTCGCGTCTAAGGCGATACCGCTAGTCACCAAGCCCGTTTCTCCTCAGCGACATGTTTTCTCTCCCCAGCGGCCGCTCCCCCCTCCGCGAGGCTTGCAAGATTCTGGTTATTATGGGAGCCAAGACTTCACTGCCACGGATCCTAGCGAAAATGCGGAGGCCGAAGACTTTGCAAATCCCTATAGTGATATTGTACTACCCCCTGGCGGATCTTCAATAAGGCGAAGCCCAACTCGAAAAATTGTTTCAGTGTCTCCTACAAAGAGCTTTCCGACGACGAAGGAGGATTCGACGGCACGGATTCTGCGAGATGTACCATCTGATGCTACACATGATGAGCCGGAGTCGTCAGCTAAAGAGTTCGATGCGGATGAGCTATCTTCTGAAGCACCTGTAACGTCACCAGTTCTATCTTCCAGGAACCCGCCTCTTTCTGCCGAGCAGTCTGATGAGCCTTCAGATGATGAGCAGTCTGCATCTGATGGCTCAAGCCCAATTAGACCCGTTGTTCGAAAAAGTAGCTTGAATTTTGCTTCGTTGCCAGCCAGGGAACCCCTGACCTCGGGCAAAAGTCTTGGTGCGCGACAGTCTCGGAACAGCCATTTCGATGCCGGCAACAATAGCAGGACAAGCTACTATCAAAGACAAACTGGTGGCAAAAGCCTCGGAAATCTCGCTAAGAACGACTCTTCACACGAGGGCAAAGCCAACGGTATGGAAGTGGATGCAGAGGATGCTTCCCCCGTCTACGAAGCCTCTGAGGCTGACCGACCTGGCGTGAATCATACCAAGACATATACACAGAGACTGCAAGATCAAATCAGCATGCTGAGCAAGCCACAAGGCAGCTTTGGACAAACCAAGCAGATATCGAATGCGGCGGCGGTACACCAAGATCCTGTCCAAGCACAAGCCATTACGAGCCCCAAGGCGGCCTCTTCCGAGAAGGAGCCGGTCTCTACAACGCCACGGAATTCTGCCGATGATGATGACGATGATTGGATCGAGTCGCCGAATACAGCCAAAAAGGCCAGGGAAGCCAGAGAAGCTAGAGACACGAGGCCGATTCTGACCAAGAGCTTCACAACCGACATCATGGAAGGCATTCAGGATAACGACCTACCTCAAGCCGATGAGCAAACATCTCAGAGTCTTTTCAACCCCTCAAAATCTTCATCTTCATCAACTATTCCTACTGATTCCTCTACCTCGGCGAGAGAAACTGCCCCTCTATCCAAGGCAATTTCCATATCGAATCCCAACTTGGCAGTTTCGCAAGATGACTTGGCTGACACCCCTTCTAAATCACCCACTCGGGGCTTCCGGGAT
The DNA here is from genome assembly GCA_010015515.1 of Trichoderma sp. TW21990_1. Taxonomy (NCBI): domain Eukaryota; kingdom Fungi; phylum Ascomycota; class Sordariomycetes; order Hypocreales; family Hypocreaceae; genus Trichoderma; species Trichoderma sp. TW21990_1. The sequence continues at coordinate 1,655,498 of ML974118.1, forward strand.
AGTCCTCTGAAGCAGGTCAAGAGCAAGCTGTCGTCTATTTTGAAAAGCTCTCGTGGTCTACTTGCTACCAATGCTGACGGCAAGTCCCTAATGTCGCCATCGTCCACGCGTCTGGCGTTACAGGCGGGGCCATCTTCAGAGTCTGTTGTTTTGAAGCCCCAAGAGATGGAACCTCAGCCCACCGAGCCTGGGAGCCCAACAAAGCCAATTGCACGTCGCACTAGGGCTTCTACAGAACGGGAGAAGGAGCAGAAGCGCCGAGAGAATGAAGTTAAGCGCATGGAAGAGCAGATGGATAAGCTTGACAAGGCACGAGAGAAGGAGCGAGAAAAGGCTCGAGCATTTACCCAAGAGCAAGAGAAAGTGGCCACTATGGAAAAGGAGATTGCAGCCAAGAGGCAAGACGAGAGATTGGCGATCAAGGCAACTCCTAATCCTGCCAAGGCTGGCCCTCTCAGTCCCCGCAAGATGAGAGCTGGAGAGATGTCTCAGTTCAGACAGGTTGATCAAGATACTGACATGTCTGACTCTCAGCCTCCCATGCCCCCTCCCTCTTCTACCAAGCCGACTCTGCCTGGCCGTGGCAAGGATAACAAGCGACCAGTGAAGCCGGTGAAAGATTCAGGCTCAAAGATAAAAGCTCCCCCTACCGTTATAAGGGTCAATACCGGCTCACAACACTCGCAGTTCCAGCCTGCTGGCAGCCGGGTATCTACGGCATCTCATGATACGTTGAACTCTACTCACTCGACAGCCTCATCAAGGACAAGCAAGTCATCTTACCAGGCCAAATCTTCAGTGCCCAAGGCTCCTGCCTCCGCTAGCCGATCCAAAGCTGCGGAATCAGCTGCCAGGAAAAAGGAGCAAGATGAAAGGGAGTCGCAACGCCGGCGTGAAGCAAAGGCAGAAATGGAGAGAAAGCGAATTGCAGCACAAGAGGAGCAGCGAAAACAAGACCAACAGCGGCGCCTTGAGCTAGAGCGGCAGAAACAGCAGGACGAGGAGAAGAAAAGGCAGGCTGCTATTGAAAAGGCCAAACAGACCAGAGCTCCGCCACCAGCAGTCCGATCACAGCCAAACGGTCCGCCAGATTCAGCCTTGGCTCAACAGAGGTCGGGATTTTCAAAAGCTGAGGGTCAACCTGCTCGACCGCCCTCCCGATTGGCCGGCATGCGCGAGGATTCAAGCAGACCTGTTAGTGCTCTTCTATCAAACGCCGCCAAAGTGGGTGCAAAGCGCACCTTGGGACCAGAGACGAGTGATGATATGTATTCAAGACCCCCGCCTTCTCGAGGAGGGCCGGCATACCAGACCAAGGATTCTAAGCGGCGCCGGACCAGTGAACATGGCGATGACGAGTCGGAGGTGGATAGCGCTCCTAAAATCAAGGGCCCACCAGTAAGACCGTCAACGGGATTCAAGAAGGTATGTCTTCACACCACTTGTATAACTCATGATGGACCGCCAAGGACTAATGACTTGCAGGACCTGCCAACAAAATCTGCCTTCCAGAATGGATATGCGGCTGCCCCTCACAGCGCCACTCGAGATTTGTTCAAGGCCGCCGTCACAGCCCAGCACAACAGCCATATGAAAGCAGCTCACCCTCTTGATATGGCCCAGATCTCTAAGGGTCCGATTCCCTTTGCGCCAAGCTCGACTGCCGCCGGGCCTTCTTCCAAGACACCAGCCCGTCCAGGACAGTTGGCTAGTGTCAAAGGAAGCGTGAGGAAGCCTTCGCCGCGGTTCCAGAATGGCGATTCGATCGAGCTTCCCGAGATCCAGACTGACGACGACGACGACGATGATGATGATGAAGCTCAAGGAATGACGGTGGCCGCGTGGGCTGACTCTCCAGACTTGCGCCGGGCACTCATGAGGCAAGAGACAATGGACCCATCGCAGATTTTTGGTCCACCGGCGCCCTTGATTATGGAAGAAGTTTTCAATAAGAGCAAAGACAAGTGGCACAAGTTCCGACAGAGGACTTCTAGCGCCAACTGGAGCGGTCTGGACCGTTTGACTGAGGACGACATTAGAAAGGATATGGCGGCTCGTGACAAGCTACGACGAGATGGAGGATGGTCGTATGAGATGAGCAAAGACATGTTATAAAATTGATTAGGGTTGTACATTACATTGCGGAGAAGGATCGGTCCGGTAACGGTTTTACATGCGTTGTGACTATTAAAGAATCAGAAGATTTGGAATATGGAGTTGGGAATCAGTCACTAAGCATGGGGGAACAATCATATTGCATACTCGGAAGACGGCGGCACCGTGGTTGGCGTTTAGGGAAAGAAATCGATTGTTTGACAAGGAAGAATTTGTTAGAAATTCTATTTAGTATTAAAGCTGCTTTAGAGGAATGACTAGTAGTAAATGTCAATTGCATTACTGTGGACATGACTTGCGATATTTGGATCGAGATTCCATGATGTACTATGTACGTACATACTAGTAGAGGTACCTAGGTACTTACCTGTAAGTATCAGAGAAGTTGATAGGCAGCTAGCCTATTTATGGTATAGTTGCACTTAAAGCCTTATCGATACTCTTTCCCAATTCGGAACAGCGGCTGGAGGGGTCGAACTTTTTTTTGCCATTAAGTGGGCTCAGGCTAGAAAAAAAAATAAAACATCCCAAACAGCTGCATCGGCACTTGGAGGAAACACGCGACATTCCCCGTCGATTCTTTCCGATATTTCTTCATCCGAAGGGCACTTGACTGTGTCATCGGCCTCTGATTGCCTATACTTGACCCTATAATTGATTGGAGTTTTTGTATAAGAAGCGGACATCACCATGTTTCGGAACGGAATTCGACGATGCGGCGGCTTGGCCCGCGCAGCGACTTCGAGCACGAAGCTGCTGAGTGCTCGCGCGGCCTTTCCAACGACTCTTTCTGCATCGGCATCATTATCCCGTCCAATTATGCCTTTGAAGAGCTTTACCCATTTCACCCGATTGTACAGCGCTGACGCTGCCGTCGCGGAGAACAAGGTTCCTGAGAATGCGGCGGCTGGCGAGATCTCGGAGTTCCGGGACTTGGAGACGCTCGGAGTTCATCGCAACTTGCTGGATGCAATCACTCAGGATATGCGCTACGATACCATGACTCCTGTTCAAGCGAAGGCGATCAACCCGGCCCTTAAGGGAACAGACATGTAAGCCAAACAGAGGAACCATCCGTCCAAGTAATCATGTTAACCATTTTCAAAGTGTTGCTCAAGCCAAGACCGGCACTGGAAAGACTATTGCTTTCCTTCTGCCTCTCCTACAGCGCATGATCGAAGAAGACCCGACATTGGCCACACGAAAGGCGTCTCGAAGTGCTAGGTCTGACGATATTCGCGGCATCGTGCTGTCGCCAACTCGTGAGCTCGCTGAGCAAATTGCCACCGAGGCGAAGCGGCTTTGCAGGCGCACCGGCTTAGTTGTGCAGTCTGCGGTTGGAGGTACTCAAAAGTCTGCCATGCTGCGTCAGACACAGCGGCAAGGATGCCACCTCCTGGTGGCCACCCCGGGTCGCTTGAATGACCTTCTTGAGGATCCCAACAGCGGAATTGATGCCCCCAAGCTGGCTGCGCTTGTGTTGGATGAGGCTGACCGTATGCTTGATGTCGGTTTCGAGAAGGAACTCAACTCAATCCAGAGCTACCTGCCCAAGGACAAGGTCAGACAGACGATTCTGGTCTCTGCGACCATCCCCGATAACGTCATTCAGCTCGCCCGTCAGATGGTTCGCCCCCACGACTTCGAGTTCGTCCAGACCATTCCTGAGCACGAAACCCTCACCCACGACAGGATTCCCCAGAACGTTGTCACCGTTTCGAGCTGGGCCAATGTTTTCCCTTCGTTATTTGAGCTGATCGACCGTGAGGTTGCGGCTGCGAAGCAGGATTCTACTGTGCCCCCGTTCAAGGCCATTGTCTACTTCAACACAACTTCCATGGTCGAGCTTGCCGGTGAACTTGGCTACCAGCGGAGGCAAAGCGGCCAACTGAGAATCCCCACCTTTGCCATCCAGTCTCAGCTTTCCCAATTCCAACGAACAAAGGCGGCCGACATGTTCAGAAACTCCAGAGCTGGCATTCTCTTCTCATCAGATGTCACCGCTCGTGGCATGGACTTCCCCAACGTTACTCACGTCATCCAGGTTGATGCTCCTAGGGAGCGCGAGTCTTATATCCACAGGCTGGGTCGTACCGGACGGCAGGACAAGGGTGGTGAAGGCTGGCTGTTTGTGCCCCCAATGTCGGCAAACCCTGCCAGGAAGCTGCTGCGCGGCCTTCCGCTGAAGCCAAACAAGACACTTGAAAGCGCCGAGATCGATATCAATGCACTGGAGGAATTGCCCTCCTATCACGAGGAGACAAAGACGCTCATTCAGGCACTTCCCAGGAAGATGATGGCCAGCGCGTACACTTCGCTATTCGGTGGTCAGCTCACGGACAGAGAAGACCTTGTTGACGACTTGAACGACTGGGCTGTCAAGGGTTGGGGCTGGGAAGAGCCTCCCGCCGTCTCACATAGCTGGGCGAAGAACCAAGGCCTTCTGAAATCTGGATTGAACATTCAAGACGGCCACCACGACCGAATGCATCGGGATGACAGGCACGGCGACAGGCACGGCGACCGACGCGGCGACCGTCGCAGTGGAGGTCGCTTCGAGCGTCGTGGACCTGCTGATCCATTCGCCGAGATGGGACAACGTGCGCGACGTGATGCGCCGCCGCACTCAAGGGGTGGCAGAGGTGGCAGGGGCCGACGTGGAGGAGGCCATGAGTCTTCGTGGTAAAAGTGGTTTTTTTTTTCTTCTTCTTTGAACCGATACTCGGTGGGACGATAAAAAGACTGCAACTTACATGAAACAGCGAAACTCTCACTATTCTACGTTTTCTGATGCTTGGTATCTACTCAGGGGAGAGGTGACTCTACTAGGTAAGGCGTAGCATTTTACGGCTACATGTTTCAAAACTCATCGATATAGACGGCTTGTACATTATCAATTCTACGGTGTTACTGGGATTCTACAATTTGGAAGACGTGGGACGGGACGAACAAAAAAAAGGGACAAATCTCCTCAATTTCTTGTAACAAAGCATCATGACGCATGTAATGATATATCTTGGTTTACTCTCTAGTATAGTCATGACTTGTATTTCACCCATGAAACAGGATCAGCTCTCACATGTGAAATCATATCTCGAAGATTGTTAGCATACTACTTAAACTACTCATACAAATTTTGATAAATTACCTAGTGCTTAAACCATAGCTATTTTATAAGATGTTTTATTTCCGACATGATGCTCTACCGTCAAGGATATCATTAATTCCCCCCGAGTGGCTCTTTTGATATATGCCCCTGGTATCAAAACCAAAAACCGCGTGCCTTGTTATACTTCCTCCTCGTTCAATCAATGTAAATCTCCCCCCCTTCTTCTTCCCTCTTTCTCACCGCGGACGCATCAAGAGGTTAGCATCCCACAGCAGAACCCTCTCATCCCAGCCAGCTGAAGCCACCCAGCCGCCAGCTCCAAACAGACACCAATCGACGCCCGTGACAAACTCCGTGTGCCTATTCATGATGCCCATCTGCGCGCCGGGCTGTGCCGTGGGGACCGGCGCCTGCGGCTGATTCGAGGCGTCGTTCCACAGCCGCACCGTCATGTCGTAGCTGGCGCTGATCAAGATGTCGCTCGCGTGGGGGCTCCATGACAGCCTCCGGACGGCGTATTCGTGGCCGTGCATGACGGAGAGCGGCCCGCCGTTGGGATTGCGGATGTCAAAGGTGCGAATCAGCCGGTCGACGCCGCCGGTGGCAATGACGGTGTCTCGGTACTTGTTCCAGTCGTGGGTGAGGACTTCGGAGGGCGGACCTCCGGTAGGCATGGCGCCGGGATGGCTGGGGGGGGCATGGACGGGGACAGTGGCGGCGAGGTGGTATTTTGCGGAGGAGGGCATTCGCAGGTCGAATATTCTGAGGTGGGAGTCGGAAGAGGCAGCGGAGATTAGGGATGGGTTGGAGGGACAAAACGAGGTGCTGTAGGTGCAGCTGCCGATGGGTAGAGTCTTGATGGAGAAGGGGCGAGTAGGCGACCACTAGAAGAGGCAAAGGCTTGTAAGTATGAAGAGAGCAGGGAAGGGGTGTAGATCCAGATATCTACGAATCTTCATGACGCACAATCTTGACGGTCCCGTCCCATGAACTGGAGATGAAGGTATCTTTGGTGACTGGATTCCAGGCCGCAGCAAAGGCCTCGCGGTTATGCTCGTGGAAGATCATGATGGGAAACTCCTTCATGCCAATGTCGAACAGCTTAAGGGATCCATCGCCGCAAGCCACCACGAGCTGGTTCTCGTTGATCTCGGACCAGGCAAGGTCATAGATGGCATCGTTGGTATCGAATCTGCCCCCCCTCTCGTCAGCCTCTATTTAATTCAATTCCACCGCATGGTTTTTTTCTTTCTTTAATATACATGAAAGAAAAACACACGTTTTCTCAACTTGGATGCCCTGCGCCGTCAGCGCAAGCGCAAACAGCCGGCCATTGCCGACGATGCCAAAGTTGGCGGCTGTTCCGACGGCGATGCGGGAGTCGTGGTAGGGCGAGTATTTGACGGCGTAGGGATTGAACCCTTGGGTGCGGAACTCGAGCATCGCCATTGTGATCGAATTCGATTTTGCTTTGTTTGATTTTATTTTATTCGGTGTCGTCTGATGGCGAGGAGAAGGGAGGGGAGAGAGAGGAGGGGAGAGCGCCTCAACGGCGCATCCGAGCTCGAGAGCAAGCTTCGGGATGGAAACAGGAGAATATGGCGGTATGTGGGTATATGGATATGGCCAAGTGAGGGCAAACAAGTGTTTTCAGCGCAATGTGCTGCCTGTCGTGAGCTCTTGTTTGGTTTTGGTCTGCATTGTGAGGTCCGCTTAATCTGACATGTGCCTCGGCCCTGGGATGAGCCGCCACCTTTTCCCCATATGCCGCTACCCTAGGCCTGAAGGAGAAACCAGGGTATGGTGATGTCAGGCTCGAGAAAATAAATATAAGTATGATATAAATCGATGGTTTATAAGTGCTTCAAAAAAAATTTTTTTTAAGAAAAAAAAAATCGTATTATGACCTGTCTGACTATGTTGTGTGTAGTTTATATGAAGCCTCATCATATAGCTATGTTAAAGCACAGGATGCCGCCAAGAATTCATCCCGTCTAGAGATGAAGCTGGCCAACGGTTGGTACCTCGTTACTTGCACTAATCTCCGCATCTTCACATTCCGGAGAGGAATCGACAGGCCCAATCAATTCTCCTTGCCGGATAGACTTGGATCATACCATCTTGTACGTACCTACACATCAACACCATGAATCAATGCGGTCCACGTCGATGTATAGAGGCTCTCAAATCTTTTTGCCACTTTTGGACAAGGTGCATCACGTGGCTTCGTGTTGCTCTCGATGTCACGCCTCGCGCCTGCCGTGAATTGTCGACGAGTGACGGCGCATGATTTTCGCCATTCCATGTACTTGATCCATCCTGATGACAATTTAAACAATTTTGTCTGGTTGCCAATTTCTTTCTTCTCCTTTTTTTTTTTTTTTTGTATAACATTTTCTCTCCATTCCGGTCGCTCTCAGCCATCCTCATGGAAGCCTTTCTCACGCGTCCAAAGCGAAAATCTACCCATGTTCACAGCGCTACACCGGAACCGGAAGCAGCCCTGGAAGATGTGGAAGACGGCGAAGAGTCGACCGAGATCAAGCTGGCCATGTTATCTTCGCTGCATCCCCTCATTGAACAGGAAACTCTCTTAGACGTCCTCCTAGCTTACGATGGTTCCGTCATCCAAGCGTCGGAATCTCTAAAATCCTCTCGCTCAAGTGTAAAGAAAAGCGCCGTCATAGGACACCAGCTGTCCCTAAGGCAATACGCAAAACCCAGCGATGGATCATCATCACCACCCAAGAAAAAACAAAAGGCCAAAAAGGGAAGCACCCTGCATCTATATGACCCACAAGATGTTGCAGAGCACACTCCCTGTACAATTATACATAATTTCCTCCCAGCTGAGCTTGCAGATGAACTGCTCAGAGAGCTGTTAGTCGAAGCCAAATCGTTTGAGCAAATCACCTTTAAGCTGTTTGAAAATATTGTGGCCAGCCCGCACACTTCGTGCTTGTTTCTCGAGTCGTTTGAAAAGATTCAGGAGCAGAAACATGAATACTTTTATAATGGAGGCATGCTAAACGTCAGTTCCCCCTCGTACACTCGTCAGGATAAGCACACGACTGACAGTCTTGTAGGATGTACGCAAACTCACGCCGACACTCGCCAAAGTAAAGCCAATCGTCCAAGAGACGGTCAATGAGCAAATCCAAACTCGTATTCAGACTCGATACCCTGGAGGCAAAAAACTGAGACATCAGCCATCAAAGCCGTGGGTGCCCAATGCTGCATTTGTCAATTGCTACGCCGGGGCCCAGCAGAGCGTGGGGTGGCACAGCGATCATCTTACATACCTTGGCCCCCGAGCTGTCATCGGATCAATCTCCCTGGGCGTTGCACGGGAGTTTCGTGTGCGCAAGATCCTGCCGCGAGATGCGGAAACGAAACGCCCAGATGATCCGGATGGCGAGGGCCAGATATCAATTCACCTACCACACAACTCTCTCCTTGTGATGCATGCCGAGATGCAGGAAGAGTGGAAGCACTCTATATCACCGGCCCTGTCAATTGATCCACATCCCATTGCGGGAAACAAACGGATCAATATCACGTATCGAGACTATCGGGCGGAGATGCATCCATCGCTCACGCCAAGATGCCACTGCAAAGTCCCCTGCGTGCTCCGTGTAGTGCAGCGAAAGAAGGAGAACCATGGGAAATACTTTTGGATGTGCTATGCAAGTGCCATCCCCGACAAAGAGGGATGTACGTTTTTCCAATGGGCCGAGTTTGATGAAGACGGAATCCCTATACGTAGCAGCAAGACAACGTCGAAGCCGCCTTGATACGATGAATGCAAGAGTCAACAGAGACTTTTATCCTGTCCCAACCTGCTTCTCGTTTCCAAGACATCGAGGTCTTTTCGAATCTGTCTGTTGGTTTGCTGGTGTGAAGTCTTCAGATCCTGGCCGGATTGCAGTATCGTATCTAAGGGTGGAAAAGACGTGTGAGATTTTAGGCCCCACTCTGCTCATACACCAAAAATCACACATTATTTTAGCTTGCAGTTCAGCACATGCAGCTGTCCCTCAGCATTTCAACCAATATTTCCGCTCTCTTCTTTTCTAGTCTGATACATTCCCCCCCAGCCTTGATATATATTATCGTATACACGGCAGCGTTCATCATCGGTTTCTTCACACCTCTCATCATGGCTGAGAAACTCACATTTCCAGCTGAATCAGCGGCGCTCCTCGAGCCTCGTCTGCCCCCAAAGCTGGACTCCAAGGACGCCTCAAGATCACGCCCCTTTGTCACATTAACCTTTGCAACCTCACTCGATTCTAGCCTATCACTGGCGCCGGGGGTCCGCACTCGCCTCTCCGGCCCAGGCTCAAAAGCCATGACCCATTACCTACGGACGCGGCACTCAGCTATTCTTGTCGGTGTCTCTACGGTATTGGCAGATGATCCGGCCCTCAACTGCCGGATTGAAGGGGCTCCTCAACAGCCACGTCCCATCATCATTGACGCCAATCTTCGATGGACGCCACGCCGTTCTGACAAAATCTTTGAGGTGTGCCGGAGCGGTGCCGGACTTGCTCCATTCGTCCTCACCGGCATAGACGCTTCAAACCTGCCTCCTGCGAGCGTTGAGTTGCTTCATGAGCACGGGGGCAAATACATCCATGTGCCCGCTACCCGCTCCGAGGCAACTGGCCGGCTCCGATTCAGCTGGGACGACATTCTCGCCGCCCTCCAAGCGGAGAATTTGCCCAGCGTCATGGTCGAGGGCGGCGGCCAGATTATCAATTCGCTGCTTGACCCTGCGTACCACAGCCTGATCGACTCGGTCATTGTGACGATTGCGCCGACGTGGCTGGGACAAGGCGGCGTAGTTGTGTCTCCAGACCGGGTCACCGACTCGGCGGGAGTTCCTTTTCCGGTTGCGAGGCTCTCGCATGTGTCGTGGCATCCATTCGGCGAAGATGTTGTCTTGTGCGGCACGCTCCGGGAGTAGACAAGGCTCCCATCACTTGTAAGTTGGTATTGGATACGAAATCCGGCGATTGGTATGCCATTCCAATGCTAGCTGCCTACGAAGAGATTGTCACATACGTACCGCTGTTTAATGCAAACTCGACGATTCAACAACCGACAGTTAAACAACCGTGGAGAAAAGAGTTTAAGCATGGAAAAAAGAGTTCAACGGTAAACAGCCATCAACCAACAGACAAACAACCATAAAAAAAAAAAAAAAGAGCTATACAGTTGCACCTAACACAAAACGCCCAAGCTCGGCTCCCTCCGGCCAAGCTTCCCCCCGGGCCTCCGTCCGTACTCGGACCCGGCCGTCGAAGAAGAAAAAAAATACGAGTATAGCTCAGCGGCTTATGCGGGGAACTTTGCTAGATCCCCAGACAAATTTGGATACCGTAACTCTTAGCAGATGGAAACCGGGGGGGGCCATTGCAGGAAAAAGCTGCATGACTCGGCACCGGCCGAAACAGTTCTAGAGAAACTGGGGCACTCTGCTCTGGAGGGGTGTGGAGGGGCAGCTTTCTGAATTACAGTACCTTATTTGCATGTTCGCAACCCCACCATTTTCGAACCTGAAGAATTCCTCTTGAATCAAGCAAAAGAGGGACCATCGCGGGGTTCCAGTTCGTCTTCTCATAACCTTAATTCGCGATATCCGTCAAAGACTCGAGAGAAGCAGCAGCATCTTGTCGTTTCCCCCTCCTCAGCAATCTCACAATCTCATCAAAAACATCAACCCCCTCCCAAAGCATCACCGCAAAACGCTTCCCCTCCTCGCAGCCATGGATCGCCCCAGAATCACCGTCCTCGGCTCGCTCAACATCGACCTCGTCTCCTATGTCCCCCACCATCCTCTCCCCGGCGAGACCCTCACGGCCAGCAACTTCAACACGTCGGCCGGCGGAAAAGGCGCCAACCAGGCCGTCGCCTGCGGAAAGCTCTCCCGCCGCTCCGACCTCTCGCACGCGACGGCCGACGTCTCCATGATCGGCGCCGTGGGCTCCGACACGTACGGCCTGCAGCTCATCTCCAGCCTGTCCGCGTACGGCGTCGACGCGTCGGGAGTCGCCGTCCGCCAGCACGGCAGGACCGGCGTCGCAATCATCATCGTCGACGAGCCGTCCGGCCAGAACCGCATCATCCTCTCCCCGGAGGCCAACCACACCCTCCTTTCGGAGCAGTTCACCGCCCTCCCCGGCCCGCGCCCGGACCTCCTCATCATGCAGCTCGAGATCCCCTTCGACACCGTCCTGCAAGCCCTCCGCACCGCCAGCCAGTCCGCCATCCCCGTCCTCCTCAACCCGGCGCCCGCAAAGCCGCTCCCCGACGAGGCCTACCGCAACCTCGCCCACCTCGTCGTCAACGAGACCGAGGCCGCCATCCTCTCCGGCTGCCAAGAGTCCGACCTCGACGACCTCGCCGGCCTCGAGCGCGTCGCCGCAATCTTCGTCCAGCGCGGCGTCGCCAACGTCATCATCACCCTCGGCGGCCGCGGCGTCTACTACGCCACCAAGGACGGCAAATCCGCCCTGGTGCCCGCCCTCGAGACCCCGGTCGTGGATACCACTGCCGCGGGCGATACCTTTGTTGGATCCTACGCATTGGCCGTCGTGGACGCCGAACCGGACGCCTTTGATATCGATGCTGCCGTCAGAGCGGCTAACAAGGCTGCATCCATCACCGTCTCTCGAAAGGGGGCACAGGTGTCTATCCCATGGAAAGATGAGCTGTTCTAAGTCCAGCTGTGTAAGAAGGTATAGAGAAAACAAAATATATACAGGGAGAAGAAAGAAAAAAACTAATAAAAGCTTGTACAACAAACAAAACCTCTGCCTATAAGCCTTTTGATACATGCTATTAATCGTACAAGACACTTTTCCCTATTGACAGCCAACAAACGCCCCCCCTCTGAATAGGACCAAGAAGGAAAGCTAAAACCATGTCGCCCAAGTCCAAAGACCGGTATTCTTCTTCCCATCATCTTCCACAGCCCTGCGTTTCTGGTCTTTTCCCTTATTACTCTTGTCACCTTCTCCAACCTCGCCGCGGTCACCACATGTGTTGCTTGCCAAACTGGACGTCAAGCTTCCAATAGCATCCGGCGTTTTTGACCATCTGTCACGCAAAGAGGCTTCTTTTCCTTCTTTCCCTCCATTAACTGGCTTCCCCGGTTTCCCAGCTCTTGAAACTCTACCATCGGATATTCCCCTCGTCCCAACACCCCACTCATATGAAACCCGTTTTACTGGCAGAGGGTGACTCGAAGGGCGCGGCTTGGCTTTCACCTGCTGCGTCCCTTGGATACTTGTTTGTCTCGGAGAAATCCTTGGAGAGCAAGGCCGATGCAGAAGCTCCCGTGTCGTGTTCTGCTCTTGTTCCTCTGTTTGAGCTCTTGTATGCTCTAGGGCCAAGGCAGAACGTTGCGCCACCATCTGTTGCATTGCTTCAGATGCTTTTCGGGGCCCCCAATGGCACTTAATCAGTGGCAACAATCGATCTTTAGCCAATATTGGATGAGGGGACCATGGAGAGAGCGCATTGTGTAGCTTTATAGTTGCCTCCGCGCTCGTGTTAAGTTTGGTATGGAACGAAGACACATCAACGGTTCCTGTCGAGGTAGATTTAGAGGGGAATGCAGAGTGGGAATAAGACACATGGATACTCATATAACTCATGAGAGAGTCTCCAAGTTGCAGCTGGAGATCTTCCATCAACTCTTCTGACCTTTGTCTAATGTGCTTGTGTTGTCTCGGGGAAGAGGACGCTGGGCTGGGCTGGAACAAGACATGTACGAGAAGAAGAATGCTTGATCCCACAAACATGGTGCTATATACAGAATCATTCATGTCAATTTACATCAGAATGACGCTCTTTGACGTAGTATATAAACTCACATTGGAAATTGCTGCTGGCATGTGATCTGAAGGAGAGATGACTTTGGTGTTGGTAATATATCTACTGTGAGATCATAGAGGTAGCCGAACCTCGAGCGGGTGTCTATACCAATCCATTAGAGCTTCAGACGCATGGTTCAGAAAATAAAGACGCAAAAGGTAGACGACATACCTTGATCCGAATACACCGTCATCTGAGGCTCAAGCACGGAGCTGTCGCCGGCCGAGAAAAGCCTACCACTTACTTCGACCGCAGCCCAGAGGTGCTGTTGTCCTGCAAACATGCCCGCCGTTTCCGATACCACGCGGATATACGGAGACAAGACAAGGGCCGAGTTCTCCGAGAGTGAGGGGGTTGATAATAAAGATGAGTCCATGGCGCAATAGCCTCCTTTCGAATCATAATTTGTACATCTAGAGCTTGTTCGGGATGAAGAATCGGGCCGTATACAGCGCTCCTCAGCGACTATACACGTCGACAAGTCACAGTCTCCATCACCGTTTTCAAAATTACTTTTAACGCTATGGCGCTTTCGTCGAAATGCATTGATTTTCCCGGTAGAGTATCGCAAAAATGATGGCGTTCGATACGTGTTGCCCTGTTTGGTGATGCCGCCGTTCTCGTCCCTACTCACCGACCTGTGGCTGAGGCTGGATCTCTGCGAAGATCGGCCTGAACCTGTTGCTGCGTCATTCCCATGCTTCTCTTCGGATATAGTCATTGGCCGCCGTCTCGGAATCTTCAAATTCCCATCAACAGCGCGTATCAATGCCCCCGGCGGGCTGCTAGTCGGGCTAACGTCGAGATATGCGGCTCTGCAGCTGCCTTTGGAATTCTCCCCATCATGTCTGTTTCTCTTGTGAGATCTTTTGATGATTCGAAGCGGGCTCGGTTTATCTTTCACGAATATTTGCTCTCTCGATGTCGAAGGCTCAGGGCAAGCGGATGGCTTGTTCTTGATGGATTCCATGCTGAAGAAAGAGGGAGGGATCGGTCAGCGCAGTGTTGAAGAAAAGTAACAAATCCTTGATTCTTCAAGCTCAAAAAAATCATGATACAATCTAAGCTTCTATAGGTCAAGATGGCAGATGCTGAATCCGCCCGTGTTATCCAACACTAGAACCGGACGGCTGGTTCCTCCCTTGGCGCGTAAAATGAAATTTCCAGTTGAATCCGTACGAATATACCGGCAGACATGCGTTGGAAATAAAGGCTCCGACGAGAATGACTATGGAAACGATGACGGCGAGAAAGGCAATGGCAGAGGCTGGATGCTGCCAGATGACCCAGGGGCTGACTTCGGGGCTGATAGCAGCTACAGTAGAATTGTTTTGCATAGTGAAAGATGATGGAGAATTTCGGAAGAATTTGAACAAGTTGAATTGGTTTGAACCTACAGGTAGCTTGAAAGAGAGGCGGGGAAGGCACCAAGTAGAAGAAGAAACCATGGATATGGGGAAAGAATAATGCGAGAAACCAGCAAAAACGGGTATCGTCATGGCTGCGTTTATAGAATAACGTGATTTGAGTGATATCGATACGTAGATACAAAGTAGTCGGCATGTAAGGTATTATATGACTTGATTAAGTAGATGAGTAGGTTCAGGTAACATATATATTCGCAGGCTCGAAAACAATACAACATCTCTTGATATAAACTATGCTGGGCCAGCCCCTTTCTCAAAGTTCAGACGCTATGGTGCGAATCATTAAAGCCTGTACGGAATACGACACGTTGGAAGAGAGTGGGAAAAGGAGCGACAAAGGCAAGCCCCAGAAGGACGAGGAAAGACGACACGAACAAGATGTTATGCAGATGCATCCAATGTCCGACGAAGATTGCCCTTGACGGCTTCAATGGTCCCCTCTTCCAGCGCCAAGAAATGAATCTAGATGAGTCCCATGATTAGCGTCAAATTCCCAGACAAGGGACATGAGTCGCAACAGTCGCACAACATACCATATCATCAGAGATTCCAGATGCGCCGTATAATACCGACTCGGTCAAGGTGGATGCCACGCCCTTCTTCACCCTGTCTTCCCACACGCCATCCCAATTCCACTCCCCAGGCTCCCGAGCCGTGGTGGACTGAGAGGCTATACTCCTGGCATCAGACGCTGCAGCATCGCCCTGATCGCTGGCATCCCCCTTGGGCTGCAGATCGCTCAATATGCTTAGCCTACTCAGCCTATTGCTCTTATTGCTCTCGTCAACCGCCTTTCTTTGTTTGCGTCTATGCGTGCGCCACGCATGCCAAGCCCCAGGATTCCCAGCCGCAGCCAGGGGTACCATATCAAGGACCTCAGCTTTGACAAACGTATTTCGAATATACTTTAGCAGAGAGTACGTCGATATAGTCCTGCGATCCGTCTGCATGTACCGTGGCACATCGTCTTTCGGGGGCACCGACGGTGGCTTGACGCTCGTGGATTTTGCTGACTTTGTAGACGATGCCGACGGCGATGCGCCCCTTCGCTCACGGCTGCCGCGGCGGCTTCCAGCTGCTAGTCGGTCGGAGCCGCCGAACCACTCTGGAAAGCCGTGCTCCAGGCTGAAACCCCCGGGGGGTAACCGTGGCCTCTCTGTAGTACTCCCGTCGCTTTCGGTAGTCGTGGGATACATGTGCGTTGTCAGAGGAGTGATGAGAGGGTGGAAGATGTCCGTCGAAAAGGTGACCAGAGGTGGCGCTCGAGGGTAGGCCTCGGGGAACAAGATTTGGAATCGAAGAACAGCCGGAGCATAGGGGCCTTTTTCAATAGATGGAAACAGACATTAGCCAGACAGAGCGAGAAGAGGACGCAATCGTCAACTTACCATGACGCACGAAGAGCACTGCCGACCAAAGCGACGGATCTCCAGGCGTCAAGCTTACAAACACTCCTTCAGGGCAGGCCTGCTTCAAACCGGCGCTGCGGTGGCTGGTTAGCTTGACGTCAAGCATGTTTACATTGCTGTCTCGGCCTCTTCCGCTCGATTCACGCACACGCGCCACTCACAATTCCGATAGCAGATGCTGTCGCCACAGCGAGGGCAGGTGCCCCAAGGCGAGAGAAGTCATATCGGCCAGCGAATAATTCTCTATTTACTATCGCATAGATGCAATCGGGAAGCATGCGCTCTTCACTGGATGACATTCGCGACACGGCCAAAGGACAGGGAGTTGGCATAATCCCGGGCAACCGGGGATGCGAGGGCGGTGAAGATGAGCGGTGAGGCATTCTGCCGCGCATATCCACCGAAATGTTGCGGAACCAACCGCGGGGTCGAGACGTCACTCGACATTGGAAATTCGCATTGGAAACTCGCATTAGAAACTCGCATCGCAGTGACGCCAAGGCAGCAAGAATCTCCAATGTTCAATGTTCAAAGATCCAGTGGCAGAAAAAACCTACAAGTGCAAATGGACACACAATTTGAAGTGTTTTCTTGCAGAATGCAGTCAATTGAGCTTGTTTCTCAAGCCATTTTCGCCTCCGACGTCCAATCACCTTTTTGCAAACCTATTCTATACAAGGCAGTATAACCAACCGGGTGAATGTCGTAAACTTTTCGTGGGCGCTCCAGTTACATCGGAACAATATTTAGTGCCCCAGTCTCTTCTCAATCTTGCCAAGTTCTTGAGCCTTGAGCTCCTTAATGTCGTCCCGGGTGGCGTTGTACGAAGCAGTGGCCTGGTTGAAAGGATTTTCGGGGCTCTTGTCGAATTCCTTTCTAATCCTCTGCTTGCGCTGCTCCAGTCGAAGCCCGGTGCCGCTGCCGTCCGCCTTCATCTCGGCGAGCCTCCGCTCCTCGTATCGGTGATATGCGGCGGCGAATCGCCTCTCCGGGTGTTGGTCAATCTTGGAATCATCCCCACCGGCCGTAAGGGACAGAGCGTCGAGGGCGTTGTCAATACCCGAGGCGCTGAGAGCCCCGAGTTTGTCGTCATCCAGCTGCGACAGGTCTAGACCGCGAGATTTCTTGACTGCCGCCTTGGCCTTCTTAGGCTCCGCACGGGCGTTCAGACTAGCCTCCTCCTCCTTCATCAATGCCTCCTTTTCAGCTTTCTTCTGCGCGGCCTCGGCCTTCTTGGCAGCCTCTGCTTCCCTGGAGAGAGCCAATGTCAGCTACTGCCGCAAAACCACCAGGGGCAGTGGGCATCGTATGGTAGAAAGGGAGAGAGGCACAGGGTGCGGATCGCAGCGGAAGAGGGAAATGGGAGCGGGAGTGGGAGCGGGAGCATGGGACACGTAGCCAGTCGAATGAGGCGAGCAGGCACAGACTAGGCGTGCGCAGCGAATGCCATGCTATGTCATGCTATGCGCCCTCGTGCCACGTACGTACGTACTTTTTCGAGTTGTTCTTGGCTCCCTGCTGCCACTTCTCGCCTTCGGCTACCTCACGCTCGGCTTCTGCAGCTGCGCTCTTCTTTGCAGCGCTTTCCGCCTTTCGCGCGTTACCCGCGACCTTTTTGCTGTTGTCCTGGCCCTTCTTGCCAGCCATGATGACGGTTCGCTGTTCTTGTGTTCCTATCCCGGGGGGAGGGGTCTCGCAGCTCCTGGCTGGCTACGTGATCGTGGATTCGCCTGCGTCTAACCGTATGAGCCAAAGCCGAAGCAGGAAAATCCAGGGAGGGAAATTAAAGGAAGAGGCAGAGGGAAGGGAGGGGGCGTGTGCGTTCGCCGTCGCCTCGCTCAACAGCTCTCTCGCCGTCTACTGGACCAGCTGTCCATTGAGACTTGCAAGGTATCACTGACCGATGGACAGGTGTGCGCCTGGCTGCAGTTTGTTTGCTGTACAAAGCGCTGTGCAAAGTGCTGTGCAAGGCACGCTTCGTCGTTCTCCGCGGCGCCACCTGCGTGGACTAGACCAAACCAGCTTGCGACGGCGGCGATCTCGTCCGATGCTTGTCCCGGAAGCCCTTTCTTTCTTTTTATTTTCTTTCCTCTTCTTTTCTTTTTCCGTTCCGATACCCGGTCTCGCTCTGGCTCCGTTGCCGGATGCGGTTCTCGCCCTGATGCTCGCCTAGGCGTCGTCTGGATGCCTTGTCCCGGCAGCTGGACTGCGAATTTTGCGTTGAAGTGCAGGTTGCAGGTTCACTGTGGATGCGGGTGCGGATAGGCCGACAAATGGGGACGCCTGGCCATCGGCTAAGGCAATCACCCGGACCGCCCACTTTTGCGGCCGCTGTGTTTCACTCAGCTGCTTCCTGCTCTTGTGCTTGTTCTTCCATTTTCTTTTCTTTTCCCGCCTTCCACCGCTCCGCCTTACTTTGCCTCGTCTCGCCTCGTCTCGCCTCACTATTGTCACGCTGTGCAACATTCCTAGCAGCCGCTGTCGAACCCCCCTCGGATATGCACCTCCAGTCTCCAAGTCTGGTCTGTTGGGCGGCTATCCAAGGCTCCAAGGGCTCCAAGGGCTCCAAGGGCTCCAAGGGCTCCAAGGGCTCCAAGGGCTCCAGTCCTCCCACGGGCCCAGATGCACTTGCGTGAATAGCTGCTCCGTACTGTACTGCAATGTACTGTACATGGAACATTCAGGTGGTGGTACGAAAGCAGCAGCTTGCTGACCTCCTGCTGCATAGCTACGTACTAATACTCCGTACTCGCGGTAGTAGCAACAAGCATCGGATGAGGTACCTAGATAATGAAATGGCATGGCCAGCAGCTCAGCTCGGCCCCTCGTCTAGCCCATGAGATGAGGGCAAAGCCAGACCCGACCCGCCCTGACTTGGGCCTGCGAGCTGGTTCGCAAAGATTCGAAAGGCAAAGAGAGGCAGAGAGGCAAGAGGCAGAGAAGCAAAGACCAGGCCCCAGGCCATGCCACGATCCTGCGCCCTCCGCGCCACGCTGGCGTCCCAGGCCTTGGACCTTTCTCGCGCTCAGCCGTCGCTTGCATCCAGACGTCGCTGCTTGATCGCCCATCCTGGACAGGGCTTCTTGGGGATCCTCGCCCGGGCCGCGTTGTGGATCCTCGGCAGCTCACAACAGCCCAGCCCTCGGAGTAGTCACGAATCATCAGCCCGGCTGCGACAACAGCCGCAAATAGATCCCCTGGACCGTTCCATCTTGTCCTGCCTCTCCAGTTGCTTGAATGAGCCCCCATGAAACAATAAGATCTGGTCGCCTGACGCCGCCTACGTCACGCCGGCGCCGCGGATAGCCAGCCGCCCACGGCCGAAATGGGCATCTTCAGATGGCGTGTAGAGCAAGCCCTAGACCCCAAATCGCACATCTCAAAATCTCACATGGCAGCATGGCCATGGGTCCGATTGGCTGTTTCACCCACTACGGAGCACCTACTGCGGTACTGTGCTGTATGCAGCATGAAGAAGCCACAATACTGTACTGTACATGGTATGTACAAGTGACCACCTAGCATCAAATGCGTGGGGAAGCTGTGCAAGGCTGTTGGTGAGAGCGAGAGAAGCGAGAGAGAGAGAGGCAGGCGCTTACGGGTACCTCGTGCGGACGCGATGCTGCCTTGACCGTATCATCTTGCCGTGTTACACGTCGGAGACTATTGGCAGCGAATGCGACTCTGCACTCTACCAACGCTGCTACCGTACACGGACTATACAGGGCCTGTGCCTGGGTTCGACACGAGCTCCCAGCTGTCCAGCTGTCCAGCTCTGGGCCATCACCGTCGTTATCACACCAGCCTGGCGGCCGCTGTGGCTCCCGGGGAGAGGGGGGGGGCGTATGCCTACGTCGACGAACGTTTGGCCAGGCCAGACGGGGTCAGCCCTGGGTTACTCGTGTAACCAGACACACGCGCGCGCACAACCCCCTCGCAACTACAGAGTGCTCCGCACATTGTGTCACTCTCCCTTCACGCGGCTTCGCTGTTTGCGACAGGTCCATCTCTAATCCCGGCTCAAGCGCTATGAGCACGGCCCGTTCCCACCAGGCGATGCCTACCGCGCTGTCGGGATCGGAGAGTGTGCCAGACCAAAAACAGCTTTCCCACGCTATCACGACTCATGCTCAATATTACATAGTACCAGTCGTTGACACTCTACTGTACGGTACAGAGGAGACGCCACCGTTCAAGTCCGTCGACGTCCGTAAACGAGACCGGTCAAAGTTGCGAAAACGGCTGCGTTCACGGTCGACACAAGCTGTCAATTGGCCATGAGGATGGTGCTCAAAATACCTCAAAACCGCCGTCTGCGATTGCTTCCCAACTTCATGTCGTGTGACACCAGCAGGTCTAGCGTCTTACACCCACAGCAAACTCGCGTAAAATTTGAAAGGGAATCTTGTTGCGCGCTGCAGTGATGATGGCTCTGCCACATCCTCCTCTCCCAAAAAAAGATGGGCCACAGAGAGAGAGAGAGAGGGAGAAGGCAGGAGAAGTACAAGAGCGAGTCCTGAGCGGGGATCTCACCCAGCGCCGCCCCCCTCCCTCATGGCGGTTTCTCATTGCAGCTCTGTACGTATATCAATGCGACATACTAGGGCTGCATCCATTGCCGTTGCAGTTTTCCCGGGGGCTATACAACGCGCCCGTCATCTCATGCAAGCGGCCAACTTGGACCTTTCCTCCGATGGTTATGGAGGCACTCAGCCTTTGGTTGCGCATGCTTGTACATTGGCCGTATGCAGTACAGCTGACGGCTATCAAACAGCAAGGCACCAAAAACGCTCGATATCCGCATCAGCCACAGGCTTGGCTCTGCATCTCGCTCTTCTGACTCACCCCCATTCGCCGGGTCCCCCCCTCCAAAGGTACTTGGCTGTACTTGGCTCCATGGGCAACTCGCCCGATGGAGCTAGTTGTCCAAGTATGTGATGGGTGATGGACGGGGTGCGCGTGCATCGGGGGGTAGTGTATGGCACATACTGTAGTACTACTATACGTACAGTAGTCTACCCCAACCGCCAGCTGAGCAGGGATGTACTGTACGAGACCAATCAATCCCACAGTCAATCTCATCGGGTAGAGACGTTCTCCATCTAGGGATCATGCGCCTGTGTTTCCGGCATGCTGAGTGAGGAAGCCTGTATGCCAGAAGCTCCGTTTCTGGGCATCCTGTACGGGCTCAGCACTCCTTGGCAGACGCATGATGAGGTCGATCATCACCAGACTCATTGCGCAAAACAGCCGCAGAGCCCCTCTTTGCCCATGCAAGAGGGGCAAATAGTACAAGGCCTTTGCGAACAAGGGCATCCAACTTGTCGACACCCATCTACCCACTTACCGGTGAAATGAGTGGTTGGCTTAGCGAGCCGCCTGAAGCTGCGAACAGCTGCAGGAGCTCCGGAGTATGCTCCGTATGAAGCCCATCATTGGATGACTTGGGGACAACATCCAACCACTCCCGGTGCCGTCAAATCCGCAAATGATGTGCGAAAGAAAAAAAAAAAAAAAGGGCCAACCTTGTACCATTACCCTCTTTGTGCGTATGCAGCGAACCAGCGAACACCACGCAATACACATTTGTCGACCTGCATGATCATGGGAGAAAGAAAAAGTGATGGGATGCGAGAGCAACTTTGTCCGTACCCCCATTTTGTCATGGCAAAGGTACCCTTGGGTATGCATATAACCTGCCTGCACTCCGTAAGGAGTACATGCAGCACTTGTATATCCGTACGGAAAACAAGGCGAAAAGAGGTTACTCGCCGGCACAACCGGGGGGGGGGGGGGGGGGGGGGGGGGAGACAAGAATGTCTGTCTGTCTGTCTGTCTCTGTCTGTCTGTGAAATTGCAGCACCACCGGTGAGAAGCAAAAAAAAAAGCGTCAAGCAGCAAAACCCAAAAGCGGCAATTGGTATGATACCAAGAGAAACCCTTTTACCGGGCATCCAATCTCACCCGGTCGGAAGCTGAGCTTGCAGTAAGGGCCCTTTTGCCAGGAGTTTTATTGAGGCAAAATTGTTGGAATTAATCCCAGTTGGCCGAAGAAAGGGAGGGGGGAGAAAAATCTCAAATCAGTTTTTTTTTTTTGGTCATCTACAGAGAACGGCGTAAATACCTTTCTGCTCGTACTTACAGTAAGAATTACAGTACCTACCTGTTTACGCCGTTTGAAGGGGGGGGACCGTCACTTATCGCCTTTTTTTTTCTTCTTTTCCCTGCGCAAAATGACACATCAGGCCCCCTTCCGTCTCACTCTACAAAATACTACCAAAAAGGTGTAATTTTGGTAGTAGTACCCCAAAACAAAAGCAAGGCTCGGCTGACAATCCTGCATGCATCGCAATTGGCCTGTCTGCCTGTGCCTGTCTGCCTGTGCCCTCAACAAAATCCGTTCGAGTAGGTACTGTACCTACAAGCTTACAAACGATTTTCGCCCGTAAGGAGTCGTCGTAATACGGCCCGGAGTATATGTCTGCTTCAATGCCTGTACGGAGTACAGTAGTAGTACTACTACTACCTGGTATGTACATGCATGCCCAGGAGCAGCAGCAGCAGCAGTCCCAGAAATGTGATCCTCGTCACAGATCCCGGGACTTTGCGCAGGCTGCAGCAGAAACCAGGAGCATAAAAGCATGTATAGCATATATGCTAGTACTACTGTACTGAACACAAAATACAGTACGGAGTAATACGTAGCATACTTGTCGGTATATGCTTTTGTACGGAAGCATTTTGCCTTCATGGGGAGCGGCTTAGACTCGATGCCCACGCAAACTTGTAGAACACCGTAAAGGCACCGCTCCGCCATATCATTATCGGTACCTGTAATTGGTAGTACCAAACACAAAGACAAAAAAAAAAAAAAAACTGATCAAATCTCCCGCAAGAATCGTGCAAATACAGAGTACCGTACCATACACGCCTCTATCTCTATACGGTTCGGGGTTTTCCCCCGTCGCAGCTATCGCCGTGCGGGCTGGACGCGTTCGCAGATCAATAGCGCCTTGATTAGGAACATGGCTCTTTTACGGGAGAGCAGTTCCCCCCTCCCCTCTCCGTCGCGTATCAGCCCATCTGGTTCAGGATAATCGAACTCGAGGGTTTCAATAAAAAAAAAAAAAAAGAAAGAAAGAAAAAAAGATTGCGCCCAGCCGAGGGATGGGATGACGACTCCCTCCCCAAAAATACCTGGATGCAATGCAATCCCAACCGGGTTACAATCCTGCGAAAAATGCGCAAGCGAGTTGTTACTCTGTGATTCCTCAGCCGATGGCAGATCCTCCCGGTCCTGCTGCTGCCGTTTCCATTTTGAAGCATGGCTCCCGCGTTCCATGGGAAATCAAAGAAAGAGAAAGAAAAAAAAGGGACAGGGAGAATTGACCAGCCTTGTGACCGCTTATGATCACGAGGCGATGAAGTTCAAACGCACTCCGTAATGCAAGCAGGCGCAAGGGCCAGGTTCGTATCAGTCTATTGCGCGGCCCCTGCCCCCGTCGACAAGGGCTTTGCTGTACCTCTACGCCCGCGCCGAGTCATAGAGTGCATTGGCGGTCGATCTTGAAGAACCCAAGTGCTGCTGAGAATGGCGTTACGAAGGGAAGGGGGGGGGGGGGGGGGGGGGGGGGGGGGGGGAGCCTTGCCGACTGTGCAGGTAGTATGCATGTATCTCGTCTCCGTTCAAAGCACCACCACAGGGTTCTGTTGGCAATCCTTCGTGACTTTTTTCGAGCAAGCCTGCAAGTACATACGTACGCACGCAGCGGCAGGACATGGGTCTTGAGCAGCCCCGAGAGTGGCTTGCCATGAGCAAGCTGGGCCTGGCTGACTGTGGGACCCCCAAATCCAAAGGATCAGAAGCGCGATCCCGTATGAAGCATCCGGGTTCACAATCCGTCTGGTGTAGATACCGACCGATGTTGGTGTTTATACATGCGGAATACCACGGAGTACCACCGTACTGTAATGGCAATGCTCGCCTGCGTGAGCAATATGAACAGTAGCCGAGCCCCGGCTGGGCATGGCATGGTGGTGTTATCCATTTCGCACACAGGCTCCAACACTTTGCATGCCAATGCATGGCCGTGCATTTCGCATTCCATTGCGCATCGTACTCATCATGCTGCAATGACACCGCGCGCAGATCACACCAGCAGCTGCGGCAAATGGACGTTCAATCGCCATGCGAGAATCAGCCCACCGGATGCACGAGCGTATTTTTTTCGAAATAGGATACAATTTTCCAGCCTGTCTGAAATGCAATTGCATCATCATTTTTTTCGCACCCCGCAGAACAGCTTTCGGGGAGGGGGATTTGCACCTGAGGCGTTTGCTGGCGAAATTCTGTGCTGCCATTGTGAACCATCGTTGTAACCGAGACTCGATCGACGGTAAGGCTGACCCTAGGCAGATGATTAGAAATACCGTGCTCCGTATCCGTCACAAATCTTGTATACGCTCATCGTTGGGTTTTGACGGGGACTAGCCGTTTAATCATCATCCCACCTTCTGCCGAGACTCTGTCGTGGACGTGTGTGTGTGTGTGTGTGCGTGTGCGTGTGCGTGTGTGTGTCGAGTGATATCTCCAACCCAGACCATTCGCCATCCAGAGTGTAACCACACACGGTTCGTGCCCAACATCGTCGTACCGATGCACTGCTCCCGTACAGACGACCATTGTCTTGGCCGGGCCATCCTTGCGGTTAATGAACGAATCGGGATATGGCTTCGCTACAGCTGCCACGGACCGCCAACGCAACCGCATCTCTTGGTACGAGAAAAAGGGCCATGTGACGCATGGGAGAAATGGAGCAACTCCTACACGATTCCGTTTGGGCATTCCAGCAGAGTACCTGTGCAGTACAGCAAGATGACCTCGCGATACCTCCCCAGGCTGGACGATCAATTTAAGCCCGCAGCTCGGGACACCAGCTGGTAAGTCTCTTTGCAGCTCATATCGGCCGACGCCTAGCGCCAATAATGGCAATTGTTGACACCAACTCTCATTTGCCCGGAGCTCGACGGCTTCGTTCCCCGGGGAGTGGACTCGCCGACTAGAGCGCTTCGAATCTTGTTAGCGTTTTCAGCCCAAATGGAAAACCCGGAGTTACTATGTACACCCTAGAACCAGTTCTAGTCAAGTGTGTCCACTCGAAAGTTTCGAGAACAAAATTTGAAAACGAGGTCGAAGCGCCAGGACCCACGTGCTTTCGCCTTAGGAGCAAGCTGCAAATGGAGCTTGGAGCTTTGGGAGCTGAAGAGGCGAAAAACTTGCCAAGTTCTGTACGGTAGTCCGGTGGCTACGGATGAAGGATCCGGGTCAACGCCAATCGTCCGAACACCTTGAAAGCCAGATCCTTGTAGGCCTGATACAGGTGGGAATCCGGGTTTTGCATCATGCGTCCCAGCAAAAGGATCGCGAAAAACGAAGGGCACCGCTCAGCCGCACCGCAGAATAGATTGTCGTCTTATCCGACTTAACCGCCTGGTAAAAGTACGAGTATCGAAAGGCCTTCCCCCTCTCCGTTGGCATCCGGGCCCCCCGCCTTGGGTAATATGGGCAATTTCGCATTCAGTGCGGAGTAGGTGCATGGACTGCTGATTGTACAGTAAGTACTATGTAGTATACCATCGGATGTAAAAAAAAGAGGGAAAATTTTTTCTAGTCTCCTTTGCCTAAACCCCCTTTACTGGTCGCTCGCTCGTTCGGCATTGCTCACTGTCCCTTAGGCCAGATGCCGGAATAGCGGTAATCAATCTGGGACTGAATAGCGCACTGCATGGGGGGGTGTAGTACATACATAGTATGTTGGCATCAACCATTTTTACGGAGTAATACCTTGGAAAGTAAAAAGTGCCAGGCCACGAGAGCCTTGGATCGGTGCCCAGGTGGTAGCGTGGCAACAAGGCCATGAGAACAACTGGAGAACTTGGAAGCTCTGACAACACGACTAGCCCTAAGGGGGGTCCGCGTCCCGACTTGCTGGGCAAGCGATTCTGAAACGGCGGATTTAAGTGACATGCTAGGCAAAAGATCAGGAATCCGGTTCGCCGGGTCGATAGATTCGTGGGCTGTTCCCCCTTTCTCACTCCTATACCCTTGACGGGCCCAATCAGAGCTCCCCGACCTCGAACCCACCGAGCTTTTGCCATCTCCCGCGGGAGGGGGCGCCATGCCATGCCACGCTACATACGGTTAATTGATGGCATGTGAGGAGTCTTTTCAGATTTCTGCCACCCATTCTGTCGAAGCCCTCTTTTCCGATGGGCGCTCGCCGTTTTGCAGCGCCAGCGGAGACGGATTGGCGCAACCGGACGTGTGGACTGAGCCCGGCAGAACGGGAGGGCTCCCCGAAACCGCGACCCCCTTGGCGTCGGTGTTATGCGTTGAATCATTGGGCAGCGGTCCCTGCACTAGTTTTGGGTCATGACGACACTGGCTGAGACAGACACGAGCAGAATCTGGCGGAAGGCGGGCCAGGGCAGGCTCAGGGCAGGCTCAGGGCCGACAAGATGGGATCTGCTCAATCAGTCGATGAGGATCACGAGGGGGGGAGTCAAGGCAAGGCAAAGCCATTTGGCGGTGAGCTCTCGGTGCCAAAAATCTCTCCCCCAAAAAAAAACCCGACTTGGAGGGGGTGAGCGTGAAAAAGAGGTATAGGCCATGCTTTGGCATGCTCGCCGCTGCCCAACGCTGGCGGCAAACAGTGAGCTTTGATCCTGGGCCGTGCAGTGCATCTTGGGTAACACAGAGGCTGTTGTGGTGATGGTCTCGCTCAAGTGTTTGCAGCAGTGCTGACATTCTCCCAGCATACGAGGACTCGCCGTCAGCCATGACCAGGGGTTTCGAGAGACACAAGATGTTGATCCTGCAGTCCATGCGGCCGCCCTTGCATGCGGCTGGTAATAATAATTAAAAACGGAAACGAAAAAGAAGAAGAAAAATCGAGAAAAACATTTGCCTACTGTCCCTGTGTCCCTTGAGATTTTGTGTCGTCACACGTTATCTGACAGACGCTCTGCTGCGCCGCGGCAAATGGGGTTGGGCTTCTGGCCTGCGTTTTGCTTCCCCAAGCTGCATGACATGCATGCCGCCACACGAATGTACTATGTATCTGGTAGGGTTGGCCCCCATACTCCGTGCTGTAAGTGGCTTTCATGCTACATACCTTGGTATCAGTGGGAAGTTTCCGCCCAAAGTGTTGCCCCGTATCTCAGGTCTCCAGCAAGGCAATAGGGGGTACGTATAATATTCTGCCCCTTACATTTTGAAGGTCCAAGCTTGCTCATGGCCATTTCGCGGAGGCCGTAAAACGACGTTGACAAAGGGCAGCCAAACACGGCTTAGGTGCTATCGGCGATGATGGCGGTCGCCGTCCAACGTTTGCTCGTATGGGCTGCCTGAAAAAAAAATTCAAATCAAGTATCGTTGACTGGTGACCCTTCCCCCCCGGCTGGCCATGGACGAATCTCCGCATCATCTTAGCCGCCACGTATACTACCAATACCGCCAACTCCGTGTGGTCCGTACAAACCATGTATGTGTACGCTGGCTGCTTGTTGTCTCTGCTCGGTGAGGACCATGACAATAGACATACATGGACCCAAGGTACTGTAGCACAGTAAGCGGGAAACCCCAAGGTGACCAATTATCATCAACAAGTATAGTATAGGGTATTAATTTGCCTGTATGCACCCCGTGCAGCCGGTGACCAAACCCTGCGGCGGGACATGGGATTTGAATTGAGCGCGCAATGCGCTCGAAACATATTGCTCCAACACGTCACCCTCGTCCTCTTATCTCGCCGCCAGTAAATCACTCCGTTGGCGGAGGCTTTGCCGCCGCGCAAAGACGTGTGATGGACTGGCCGCTACTGTGCTGAGGGCAACGGCGGCGAATACAACGCCATTCTCGGGCCTTACCCCCCCGAGTCCACCATTAGTCCTCGTAGGCTTCCGGACCACCTGTCCGGGTCAGTAGGAGGCGCCACGCAAGGTTGTTTGGGGCTAGGAAAGGGAAAAGCTTGGTGACAAGAACGTCTGGTGGGCCAAGGAGGAGCTTGAGGAAAAGATACCTACTACTAGGTAGTATACTCCAGAGGTACCTCTTGTTTGGAGCTTGTCCAACACTCTGGGTCAACGGCAGAGGTGCCGGAAGACGTACCGACTCCACACCCAGAGCCTCCTAAGCTCTGATACAGGGGTCCCGGTCCTGGACCAAGATGGACGCATCACACCCCCTCTGGCTATTGCAAGACCCTCGTTCCCTGCTGTGGCGTACATTGTTTGGAGCTCGTTGACCGGATTGATGGGTGGCATTAGCACTGATTCCCGGCATTGCTTTTTGCATGACGGCCTTTCGCCGATTGGGGCGCGCTCATTGTGGCGTTTGATTGTTTGGTGATCGATGTTCGTTATCCGTCGTCTTGCTGCCGCACTTGTTTACGCGCTCTGGTGAAATGTAATACATAGTAAAGACCCGCAAAACATGCTACTAATAGTAGAACTTGTAAGCATATCACCGCCATTTCTCTCTTTGTTTAGCTCCAGCCTCAGTACCAAGCAAGTACATACCATGAAATTAGTCACCGGCACCAGGTCCCCGGACTAGGGCCAAGGTGCTTAGCACTCTGGCGTGGTCAAGCAACCTGGTACGTCTGTCACCTCTACGGCTGCTGTCCTTGCAGTCCCTGGTTAACACACTTGTGCTCGGATGCAGGTGCCAGTTCCGTTGCCCAGGCTATCAGTTCAAATCTCATCTCGACCACTCAGGACAACCAACGTCTTCAGACTGAGCAAACGTGGCCAAATACCGTCGAGGAGAAACCCTTCCCCTATCCCCCATCCGCATTGATTTCCTGGCTGTTGTCTCTGACCAGCCGGCGCGAGCGTAGCGCTAGACACCGTCTGATGGAGCCGTGGCCCCCCCCCTCGTATAGGCAGTATTATAGGCTGTTCAGACTGGCAGTTTCAAGTTATCACCATTCGGAATAGCTGAGAAACGACTCAAGCAGGAATGTGCCGTAATGTATAGACAGAGCCTTGGCGGTCATGATGGGGTGTGGGGATGATGGACCTGTTCTGAGACTTGGGCACAAGTAGTTGGGCGATGCCAAACCGCTCCATCCTAATTTTTTTTTTTTCCCGGCTTCTGTCTGATACACAGGTGGTTTTTTTTTAGACATCCCCACGCATTCGGAATCTTCTCACCACGTGGCCTGCGCGTTTTTTGTAATGGCTGGCATATCGGGATATTGGTCATCGCTGATCTCGAGCTTTTTCCCTTCCCGCCGTTCTTCACCTCCTTCTTCGCCTCTTCACCGTTTGTTGTTGCTCAGCACCGGCGTCTTTATCCGGGACGGGAAACGTTGCATACCCTGAACTCGAAATGCCCGCAGAGTTGGCTCCCGAGGCGGAGGAAGCGCAGTTACACAAGCCGCCCCCTGGTAAGGTGGGTTGGACATTATGGCACCACTCTTATACGACAGTCTCAAACCTGCGCCTACATCACATTGCAGATTTGAGACCATCAGACCGTCAACGCAGGACGGAGTTGGGCACGAGCTCAGGCACGAAACGGAGGACACACCAGGCCGGCCGACGCAGCCTGTCGTAACCTGTCGCAGCCTTTCCATGGCCAGGCTCGTCGTCGGTTCAATGCTTGCTGCGCACGGCCATAGCAATAACCTAGTAAATTTCCACAATGACATCAACTCCCCAGTCAAATATGGCAAGCGGCATGACCGAACCGCCTTCTCTCGCCATGATGTCGTGGAACCAGTCCCCCTAGATAGGTTCCTACTCATGCAACTGGGCCGCACTGCGAGATGGCACGCGCCAATGAACAGAGCACTTCCCTTCTGTGCCCGTCTCTCTCTCACTCTCTTTTCCCGGAGTGGCTGTGAACCTTTGTCTGCATCCCGCTGGCTAGATGCAGCAGGTCTGTCAGCTGACCTCAGTCACTTTACTTGTCGCAGCAGGACAAGGACGCTGCGGCCTGGGATGGGTGACACCCCCAATGTGATTAATAAGACTGTAGGATATAATGAGGGAATATTGACGCCGTCCTGCCGCCGTCGGTCGTGCGCCTTGGCGTTTCTCCGTCCGATGCCACGATGCTGCAGCAACATTGTCAGATCATGAGGAGGATATGGGGCAGAATTGCCGTGTACGTACACTGTGCATGTACTTGAATGTATATAGTATTCGACCAACCGCAGCTGTGACTGTATCTGTAGAGCACGACACAAATGGGTCCACTGCAAGAGAGCCAGGGTGTGTCTGCTTAAGAGGGGAAAAAAGAAGGCTGACAAGAGTCCGTGACAAGCAGCTTGTTGCTTCTGCATATCTGTACGTACGAATATGCATCGTGGCATCATGTGCCCCGTCTGCGGCCGGGTGTCGCCTGTCGACCACTCAAGGCTGGCATCCACCCAAAGGTACGCGCGATATGCCCTCTCTAATGAGCAGGAGGCGCGGCTTTGGGAGAAGGGATACGGCCGGTTGGTGCTGTGAAGTGGCATGTATACCGTACAGTAGTCCTCTTTGGCTGCTGTCCAAGGCAGCTGGACCCATTCGGAAGTGCATCCTCTCCCAAGCGCGACGGCAACCCGCAGAGCAAACGGACCGCAGGCTGCACACGCTCTTCGGTGGCCTTTGCTGGGGGGATAGAATCCTCCGTGTCAGTTGAGGCGCAGTGCCATGCCTGATCTCGTCTACTGCCATCTGTCGGTGCCGATTCTTGCTTCTTCCCGTTTCTTACCATGTATTTCGCCGATTTCTGCTGCTCTCTGTCCCCTGTATTTGAACATGGAGAAGGCATTTTGTGACGAGACGTACAGCTTCACCGGCCCCACACAGCTGGCGTGTGCATGAATCTCGACCATGCTGCGATTCTGCGTTGTCGTACATTGTACTACTGGAGGCTGAAAGATTTTAGAAAAGCTGCACCTGTAGATACTTTAGCACATCTGCCTACCTACCTAGTAGTACTCTGTAGTACGTCACACACTGGATGTATCCATATATTTGGGTACTTTGTATGTCCATATAGGGCACACACGGAAATCGACTTATACATGCAGCTTGCCGTAGCACACCGGTTGCCTGTCACTTGGAGGTCAATAGAACGAGCTGCTACATAGTACAAGTACCTCCGTACAGAGGTAGTATTGCTTGGGACCGGGGGTGAGGGGGACCCTTGGCACCACCGCCATTCTCCAAGTTGGGCAAATATTTCGCTCGCAAGGCGTCCAAATAGTCGAGCCAACGCATAGCTGCCTTGGCCCCGTGCTCATCTGCCATTCGCGTGGCCGAGTGCTACAGCCGCGAGACAAATCATACACTTGTTAGCTACCTCTTGAGACTTCAGAGCGTCGACGACGGATCCTGCGGTGGACAGGGGGTGCGTTGTACTTGCTTGTTCGTCTCGCACTCAAGTACAGCAGGTGAGTTTAACATGGAAGCAAAAGGGAGTGCGGTGGTGGCTAGCTAACGCCCAACTGTCTGTTGGTGCAGAAGACGGTAGCCGAGCATAGAAATCTCTCGAGAAGAAAATTGCACTGCACTACGGTGCGACTGTTAGCTTGCAGGTCGAGGGTGCGCGCATTGGTACAGATTATGATGTTGCGCCTCCTGTACTTACATCGACCATGCAGGTGCTAGCTGGCACATCTCATACGGTACTTTGTAGATGCGGCTGGCAAAAAGAGGCGCTTCTGTAGCAGTCTGCACAATG
Source organism: Trichoderma sp. TW21990_1 (assembly GCA_010015515.1). NCBI lineage: Eukaryota > Fungi > Ascomycota > Sordariomycetes > Hypocreales > Hypocreaceae > Trichoderma > Trichoderma sp. TW21990_1. The sequence goes on from ML974118.1 coordinate 1,687,184, forward strand.
CTGGCACTGTCTGAGTCTCCCTGCCTTCGCCTCGTTTATTGCCTACCAACCACGGCTTTGCACAAGTAGCGAAAGAGGCAGATCGATCCACATGACGTCCAAGGTACGGCACAGCACTGATGTATCCGCACACAGGCACACAGACGAGCACCGGCTATTACGCCCACTCCCGGCCAGAGAGATCTTGGGTACCCGTATCGGAGCATGGTTCGAGCGATGAGAGTGTGTCTGCTCTGGTCTTCCCCAACTCAAATGACCTCGGGGCGATCAAGAATTTGTCCCCGAGAGATAACCCCAGGTTTTGGGGTGTCTCCCAAGCTCGGCATAATATAGTACATCACAACGCACACATCCAATAATGCAACGGCCGCCATCAGCGGCCCGTCCGAGCTCTGGCAGTATCCGCACGGTCTATCACGAGAGGCCGATGGCCATGTCGAACCACGGCAGCGCAGGCAAAATCACCCAACTGCGTTCTTCTGCCTGTGCCGGCGCCATGAAGAACTCGGCTGCTGTCTCGTCTTGAAGCGTCTCTCGTTGAAGCGTCTCTTGTCGAAGCAAGAAGCTACAGCAAACATCACGGCATAACTTCGAGGCTGCTAGTGCAGCTCTGACAGATAGTGGCAGCAAGATGAAGCGAAGTGACGTTGTTCGTTGGGCCAAGCGAACGCTCAACTGGCTAGCCTGCTGCTATTATTGTCAAGTCATCGAGCTCGTACCTGAGGAGGAAAATGCACTACTCTCTCACCTTGTTGTACTCCTGTCGTGCCGCTCCACTCCCCCCTATTGCTTAGCACTTGGTAGTTTTTACACCCCTCTTCCCTTTAGGGACTCCAAAGCGCTGAAAGAAGCCCAAGCGAAACCACCATCGCAACCGCGACCGAAACCACAGCTGGCGTGACCGGCCGGAGTTGGTCGTTGCACTTTTGGTTTTGGTGACGGGCTGCAAGCGACGGGTAGACGATACTTGGCCAGAGGATTGCCGCTGATCCGAGGATGGCCGTTGCGATGGCTTCAAGCTTCAATGCGTGAGGGATGAGGTGGATAGACGTTGTTTTTTTCGTTTTTTTTTCTTTGGGGTTGCACAAGCCATGCGCCGAAAAATACGGTGTACAGGTACACAGAAACGTGCGGCAGTTGCGCTCGCTGCACCTGCCCGGATGCCCTCATGCTGGGAAGAGGCGCCATTTCCAAGGCGGCGGTACCTTGGTACCTGTAGATGTACCTTCTGTACTAATGTAATCCCCCCTTCTTTTCTTCTTTGCCTCTTCACTCTTTTACTCACTCACTCACTCACTCACTCATTCACTCACTCTTCCTTGCCTTTTGCCTTTTTACCCCCTTCTTCCCACGCCATCATCCATCATCCATCATCCGTCACTGTCATCCATCACAGCCATTCTCCGCCTTGCTGTCCGGCTCTCTTTTCGTCGTCTTCCTTCGCATCCGGGCGATCCTTCCACCCCTCAAGGCGCTCCTCACACACACCTCTCTTTCTCAACGGATATCATCATCATCATCCTTTCTCTCCACCGCGACCCCTTGCTCGACTTCTTTTTTGGTTGGGCCTTGTACCTGTGCTACATACCAGATCCTGGCCCCTGCTGCAATGTTGCCCTGTCGGACGCACTAAAAGGCAATCCATGGAGGCCAAATCGCACGCCCCATCAACCCCCAAATCGCACCCCCCTGGACACCATGTACCTGGTGCGTACTCTGTCCTTGATGGTGCTTCGCTTTTCTCCCGCTATTTTGGCTGACTCGGGGAGCCTCAATTAAATCAATGCCCTGGGACCAGCCCGGAACTAAGGGCGGTGGCCCATGCTTTTTTTTTTCTTGCTCCTGCTCCAGGGTTGAGGACACCCCGAAGCTCCATGGGTCCAATTGGCCCTGTCGCTACTTCGCCGCCTTATTGCTTTGTACCACGTAAAAAAACGATCAACTCTGTTTAGGTTGTGTTTGCCCGTTCCTAGACTCACATCACAGCCCAACTCAAAAGTTGTGCTAGGGAGCAACGGGGGCTTGTGCCGCCATGCTTGTCATGCTTTCAGCTTTATATAAGGTACCCCGGGATCCTCGCCATGTTGTACTATCCTGGTACGTACTTCATGACTTCGTCTACCACTACATATATCATCACGCACTCCCACTCTCACCAAACGGCCTCTCCTTCTCTCTCACGTTCTTCAACAAGCCTGTCTCACCAGTACAGCCCTATCTACTTGCCTTGATCGGATTGTTTTGTTTTGTCTGTCCTACCTTGGATGACATATATACATTAGTACCCCATCTACGGAGTACACCCTTCCTCCATCGTTGTCACCTACCACGCTGGCTACCGTCTTGACTGGCCACAACGATTTGCTTTTCCAACACCAGCAACAATCAGCTTTACTCCGCTAGAAGCCTCAAAACTCGTCATCGATCCCCAATCGCGCTTTCTAGACCAGTGTGTTTAGATACGAGCTTGGTAAACCTTGTTGCTCGGCTGCTAGCTTTTTGCTGCTCATTCCGTTTGTCCCGTTTCAGCAACAATCTCACTCTCCAAACGCCTCTTAAGCCAAGAGTCAGCCAATATGCGGAGGTCAACTTCCGTCTCTCGCCCTCGGCGTCGCGGATCTGCCACTCGGCACAAAGAGCCTCTACCGCCTTTCCCCGTCCAGCAGATGTTTGTGCTGGGTAAGTCCCTTGTATCTCGCTGATTTGAATGTACATTGTGGCTAATGTGGTGGTGATATAGCTTGCTGCAGACTGTGTGAGCCCATTGCTTTCATGTCCATCTTCCCGTACATTTATTACATGATTGAGGACTTTAAAATCACCGAGGATCCGACTCAAATTTCCGTCTACGCTGGCATGGTAACCTCCGCATTCACCCTGGCCGAGTTCGCAACTGGCGTCATGTGGGGAAAGCTAAGTGACAAGATCGGACGAAAGCCTGTTCTTCTCAGTGGCCTCATCGGTACCGCCATCAGTGTTCTCATCTTTGGTTTCGCTCCTAGCTTGCCGGTCGCTCTCTTTGCGAGAGCCATGGGTGGCCTTCTCAATGGGTATGCCGTCGCTCTCCTGTGATGCATTGGCAGCTCTCGTCTCTAACCTCACTAGAAATATCGGTGTACTGCAGACAACTGTGGCTGAACTCGTGACTGTCAAGGAGCATCAACGTATGTTGCCATCCCAATGGACGATCCTCCCCTGGTGTTATGGGCCGGGCCATGCTAACAAGATTGGCCAACAGCTCGCGCGTATACTATTATGCCTATGGTTTGGTGCATTGGGTGAGTGATACTCTCGGCACTGTATATGGACGACCTTGTTCTAACCAGCTTTCACAGTTCCATCATTGGCCCCATGATCGGTGGTGCTCTTGCTCGTCCCTGCATTAGCTATCCCGCTTACTTTCCCCGTGGCTCAATCTGGGATCACTACCCATATCTCTTGCCTAACCTTTTCAGCGCCGCAACTGTTCTTTTTGGTGTGGTTGTTGGTATCCTCTTTTTGGAAGAGACCCATCTTGGCAAGAAGGGTGAGAAGGATCGCGGTCGTGAGATTGGTGACCGAATTACTGCCCTATTCAGCCGGGCCACTTACGGCCGAGCCGATAAGCCTGAGAAGCAAAGCCTTCTCGGCGACAGCCAACAACTTGGATACAACACTCTTTCCGACTCTAATGCGACGAGATCTCGCGGGCGAGAGGAGCAACTGCCCAATTACCGAAGCCGAGAGACATCACCTCGAGTGTCGTCTCAGGATAATGCAGAGCGCCAAGCCGTCGCTGTCACTGGCATCGAGTCCCCTGCGGTGCAACCCGATCAACCCACCAAGATTTTCACCAAGCCAGTCGTGATGAACATCATCTCTTATGGCATTCTTGCCTTGTAAGTCGGTTTCTTTGCTAGTGCCCATAGCTCGTTACTGTACTGACCAGTCTCTAGCCACACCATCACATATGACCAGCTCTTCCCCGTTTTCTTGAGCACCGCCCCTCCCAAGGAGCCAATTCTCGAGCTCCCCTTCAAGTTTGTAAACGGATTTGGCCTCGAAACAAAGGCCATTGGTGTGATCATCTCCGTTCAGGGCTTCTATTCCCTGCTTTCCAACTATCTGATTGTGACACCCATGACCCGCCGGCTGGGACCTCTCCGCCTATTCCGCCTCATTTCATTTTCCTACTTTGCTCTCTACCTCGTTACGCCTTACGTGGTACTGCTCCCAGAGAGCTTGAGGATGCCCGCCATTTACCTCTTGGTCATCTGGAAGTGCACCTTTTCGACAATGGCGTACCCCAGCAACGCAATCCTGTTGGCCAACTCGGCCCCGACGAAGCAAGTTCTCGGCACCATCAATGGCGTCGCAGCGTCCACAGCTAGCTTGTGCAGAGCTCTCGGCCCAACTCTTTCCGGCTTCCTGTACGCCATGGGCTTGCAATCTGGCTATTCAGGCCTCGCTTGGTGGTTCAGTGGCCTGGTCACCATTGTTGGCGCCTATCTCAGCTCTCAGATCACCGAGGGAGCTCAAGCCCCAGTTTCTGAATCCCCCATTCATGATTATGATGACGATACAAGCGTTTAAGTTTTTAAGTTTTATTTTTGGTTTTTGGTTTTCCCCGCTCCTCTCGACGCAAACATCATTTCCTGAGACGGCTCAGCACTTCGAGACGACGATGACAACGTTTTTATCTTCACCTTTATTATTATTACTATTATTATGTTATAACTGGTATAATCCTCGGCTTGAACAAGCCCAACGTTTTGAGCCGACAAAGGTGATGACTTTGGTCAGGCACCGCGGCGCCTTGAGAGGCTTTATCCCCCCCCTCTTACTCTTCACCCCCTACTTCTTCACCCTTTATTTTTCATTTTCATTTATTTTTATTTTCGGTTTTGGTTTTGGTTTCAGGTTTTTTTAAGGACTTGATGCAAGCGTGTTTGGGCCAACAATATTGGACGCTTAGAAAGGATATTGGAGCTCTGGGATAAACAAGGAATGGAGCTAATTTGGACTCTCTCACTACTTCGGATTTGACTTTTTTTTATTTTTTATTTTTTTTTTTAGTTTTATTTTTCTGGATTTCCCCCTTTCTCCTCCTCTTCCAAAGTGGGGGAGGCAAGGCACGGTCACTGGCCCTGCTCTGTGTGGTGGTAATGGTCCGAGGATCGATGAATCGGGAGACTCGGACCAGGCCGGTGTGGAAAATGGAGACCAAGGACATGGATTGGGCTTATGGGTTTAACATTGGGTATATGGCACAAGGCATAAGGCACCAGGATTGGATATTGGACACTAGGCATTAGGAACGGGATATCGGACACGGGGTACAAGACATGGAATGTCGGGTTCTGGAAACTGGAACTAGGGCACTTGAAGGCTGGGTTGGCTTACGGTTGGTTGGAGACGGCTTGGACTGGGACGAGACACGACGGGGCAGGGCAGGATGGGATGGAACAGGGTAGGACAAGGCAGGGCGGGATGGCATGGGATGGGACCGATGAATATTGCTGATTAGAGGTTTCTCCCCCATGATGGTGGGCTTTGGGACTTTCCTTTGGATGGGTATTGGGTGCCTAGTACTTGACGTGCATGAGTAGGTTTAGGTATGCATTGGGTTTAGCCATTGAGAGTTTTGACAAATACAAGGACTTTGCGTGGTGGCAATATACAAGTATGTACAGTAGCTCGCTGTGTGCTGTTGCGGTGAAGGTGAGCTTTTCGGCATCTGGCAAGCTGCCGGGCTGGGATATGGCATTACTACCCAGCAACGAGTCTGGGGGGAGTGTGAGTAGAAGTGGGGGAGAGAAGAAAGAAAAGAAAACAACTGGGACGGCCCCAATGGTTCTGCAGTAGTTCGGACAAGAAGCCTGATCCTGGTGCCTGACTAGGAGTGAGGACGCGAGATGGCGATTTAGCAAGGAGAGCGAGACACACCCAAGAAGACGGGGGAAACGGGATGGGAGGAAGGACGGGCCAATCGGGATGCGTGTGGGCAAGCCAGCAGATTGGGCTGCCATGGGCGTGGTCTCGTTTGGAGGGAGAGGTTTTTTTTTTTTGGAGAGAGAGTGTGTGGTGTGTAATACTCCGTATACTAGTATAGTAGAGTAGCAGAGAGCATCGTCGAGCGAGGTGCGCGCGCTAATGTAGAGTGGTGGTATGCAAGTGGCATGGCAAGGCATAAGTATGGGACCATTTTTCAGCGCGGTTAGACGGGCCAAGTTAGTTAATGTGACACTGGCTAGCATGGAGGAGAAGATAGTACAGAGAGAAGGGAGGGTAAGCGGCGGGTTTTTTTGTTGTTTTGCTAGCTAGCATGGGGGGGATTTTTGTGGTATGATATGATATTGGGGGGGAGAGACGGGTGGTGTTTTATTTTTTGTTTTAAAATTTTTTTTTTGCGGAAGCGAAGGAGGGGGGGTGAGGGTTTGGAGAAAGGGGGGGAGGTGAAGGAAAGGGTGGGAAGATGGAGGAGAGAGGAAGATAGAGAGAGAGATAGAGAGAGAGAGAGAGAGAGAGAGAGGTTTGGGTGTATGTACAGTATGAGGGCTTGGGGATAGTGTCCATCTTACCCCGGATTTGATGCTGCATGGTGTGGATTTGTGCGGATGGAGTTGTGGATAGTATTTGGTAGGATGTGATCGATTTTGAGGGTGTTTGCTTCGGATGTTTGCCGTTGCTGTGAAGGTGCTGAGGATGAGCGATGTAGAAGAATGACGATTCGCAATTGCAAGTATCTATCCATCAATTCGAGTATCCGTATTCGAATGCAGCAATGGCAGAGCTGCTCGGAGTAAAAGGCAGCACAGTACCCACGCAAAGCTTGAAAGCGGAGATGGCCCAACTTCCGCGGTCTTGGGAGCAAGCATAGTAGAGGTAGTAGCAGCAGCAGCAGTAATACTGTACCTCTAGCTACTGTAATAGAGTTGTGCCGGCTCTCATGTATCCGTCAAGACGACGCCGCGGGCTGTTCGGACGACTTCCAGACTAACACGGGGAGCCTGGGATGAGATGGATACCAGCTAATGTACTGGTAGCTCTGCCAACTGCCATGGTCTCTGCAAAGCTGACATGGCGTTTCCCCCCCTGCGAAAATCCCCGCAGTTGCCAATCGGAGATAAGTCTCCAGTAAAAGGGGAAAAAAGGAAAAGAAAAGAAAAGAAAAGAAATCGCCTGCTGCAGAGTAAGGTATACGAGTAGTAATACAGTAGTCGGGGGTGCTACAGTACCTTACCAAGTACTACCTTGCCTGTAAGAGATGGCTACTGTATGATGGCATCACGCAGAACAAGGCAGAGAGTCGCTGCTATCCACTTGCCTGCTCTAGGTAAGAGTCACGCTCCGTGGCAGAGGGACAGCAAATTATTAATATATTATACGGAGTAGGGAGTAGGGAGTACAGTAGTACAGGAGTAGTACGCATTCGCTGTGACTGCTGGTGGTGGAGACGAAGGTTACGGGGCATCTGCGCTCACATGCAGGCCGAGCGAGTGGCACCTCGAAATCTCTCAGAGCAAACAAAAGTCTGGATGGATGGATGGATGGATGGATGGAGGGTATGGATGGAGGGTATGGAGTACAGAGTATGGAGTACAGAGTATGGAGTACAGATACAGAGTATGATACGGAGCACGGAAGTACGGCGTCGGTATTATCGGTGACCCCAAGGCCAAGGTGCAGGTTGCAGGTGCAGCAGCTCCATCATCAGCTCCATCTCCAGCTCCATCTCCAGCTCCATCGCCAGCTCCATCGCCAGCTCCATCATCCCCATAATTCCGTCTCCCAGCAGATGCCTTATCGTGATGCTACTGTACCTTGTCGAGATGGAGGTATTGCTAGCAGTATTAGTCGCTCAACTACGGAGTGGCTATTACCTAAGGCTCGGCGTGGTGGTTAGGTACGCAAATGTGCAGCCAAGCCCGCCATACTTTGGCTAAAGTAAATGAACAATACTACCTTAGTAAGTAGATACTAGATACTACTAAAATGAATAAATAAAGAGTTTAATCAAGTAGTCTCGATTGATCGGTATATGATGGCGGTTTACTATTATCCAAATGCGGGGGATGGCGCACACCAGGCTGGCTGTTGGTTCAGCCGAGGAATCTGAATCGCCCATCAATCTCTCTCTCTTTTCCCTTCTCCCTCCCTCTCTGTGTCAATACCCCAATTCTTTTTGCCATGGAGTCTGTGCTCTTATCAACCATTACCTGATACAGGCAGTTCCAAGTGCTAAGATAGCGCCAACGTCTAAGGCGTAGCCGCTAATCGTGTCAAGTGTCGGTACCACAATGGGGCCGCCGCCACTTCCATGGCCGCCCTGTTAGCAGGTACATGCCAGCCAGGCGTTGCGCACCGCCAATCGCAGGTACCGCTCCATCCCGGGGCCCATCGTCAGCCCGAGCAGCGAGGCCCTGCTTCTACGTACCTTGTACTAAGCCGAGCCTCGCTCGTGGGGTTCACTTTTATCGCGGCTGCCCACCATCTTTTCCCTTTCGCAAACCAAAGGCCGATGGAGCTTTAACAACTGCATAACACACAATACATGCAATTTGATGCCACGGACGACACGGCCGACGGTACATTCACGCTGCATCATCACCGCATCACTGCATTGCTGCATCGCTGCATCGCATTTGGCTCCTCTTACTCGCGCGCTGCTGCTGCATCCCTACCCAAACCCCAAGGTGGTGGTTGTACAGTATTGCGCACTTGTCCTGATCCTGCAGCCTGCTGCGGCCGTGATACCGTCGCATCCCAACCGCCTGCCGCCGGCCTTGGGCGCTCGCACAGCTCTCGCTGCTTGATTGCGCATCGCATCAATCCCATCCGGGGAAGCAATCCGACCCGACCTGTGGCTCGGCGCGTCTGCGGCGGCTGCTCCGCACCTGTTATATCGCACGCTCGACGCCTTCGGTTATGCGCTGCGATCAAACAACTCGCCTTCTGGATGGTTGATGCCACACTTGCGGCCGCTCTCTGCCATTGCTCTGCCGACTTGTCGTCATACCTGTACCTGCCGACCATCAGTGTCTGCGACGGCTTGTGCTTCTGGACACCCCTCCGATCACCGCCGGTTTCTGGCCGATATTCGGCCTGCGACTGATTCTGGACGATGGGATAGCGGACCAAGGAAAGCCGCGCATAGGATTGGCCAGCTGTTGAAAAAAAATACATGCCTACGCACATACACACGAATATATATGAGAAAAGAAAGCAAGGCGCAGAAATTAGAGAGAGGAAAGGACCGGAAAGAGGAGGAGAGACCCGGGAGAGTAAAGGAAGCATCTCTTACATATAGACGGTGTGCTTGTGGAACGGGGCATCTTTTTGCAACCGAAAAACCACAGGGCAAACCCATTGGCAAGCCGGAGGTGAGTCGAGTCGAGTCGAATCGAATTGAATCCAGTCTCTGTGCTCTGCATGCATAGTGTCCCACATCATTCCCACATCCCCCGCTGGCTTAACTGCGATCTGACCTTGTAGGTGGCCGTCCGATTTATCCATCTAGACCGAGAACCGTTCCCCTTGTCCTTGTCATCATTGACGCCTGACTTTGTATGCGTGGCGTGTGTGCGTCTGCGTGAGAGAGAGCACGACAGCACCAACAGACGGAGAGAAGAGAGGCAAGGGATAACAGGGGACGGCCGACGAATAAAACCGGAGACAACGGGGGGAAAAGTGCACTGTCTTATACGGAGTACTGTACAGTATCTGTATCGGTGCATGCAGGCTGCCGTGCCGTGGCCCTCCTCTTCTCTCCCAGACTCTCTCCCTTGGGCTCTGTTTCTCCCCCAGAGGATCTAACGCCGGACCCCCCCCTCTTCCCGACCCCAACCTCTCAAAAGCTCTCCCTCGCTGGGGGACCGCCGGCCTAACACAAGCCAACCTTGCCTTATTTCTCCTAAACCATGCCCACGCATGGCCCGCCGTCCCCGATCCTCCAGAAGAGCGTCAAGCGTCAGCGGCAGGACTCGTACGACGGCACGTCATCGCGCAACGGCTTTTCGAGTCCTGAGCAGCCAGCCGGCGATGCGAATCTAGGAGGGGTTACGAGCAGCGCCAGCAGCAGCGGCCGCAGCGAGGCCGGTGCCTCGGCTGCCTACCCCGGCATCCCTGTCACCTCCTCTGTCTCTGCCTCAGCCTCAGGTCCTGGTCCTGGTCATGATTCCGGGGCCGGTGCCGGCGCAATTGATGCTGCCATTGTCGATGATGTCGCCGCAAACTCCAACACCAGCACCGCTACTGCGGCCGGCCCCGACAGTGTTGCGCCGACTGGTAAACCTGGGCAGAGCAGCAACTTTCGCAATGTGAGCGCGTGCAATCGCTGTCGCCTGCGCAAGAATCGGTGCGATCAGAAGCTCCCCAGCTGTGCGAGCTGCAACAAGGTTGGCGTTCCGTGTGTTGGCTATGACCCAATAACGAAGAAGGAGATTCCTAGAAGGTAAGCATGTTCGGAACAACACGCGATGCATGAGAGAGGGAGAGAGAGTTGGCGGAGAAAGGGCATTGTGTTGGATCGTCTCTGTACATCCCTGTTCTTCATCGCTCGTTCTAGTCGATGGTATGGCGTTGCTAATTGTTGGCTCTTAGTTATGTCTTCTATCTCGAAACACGTGTCGAGGTGTTGGAGAAGCTCCTGGCATCCAACAACATCCCATTCCCACCGGCTGAAGATCTAGACCTATGCTCTCGCCCTGGCGCCGACGGGAGCTTCCCGGCCATACGCGATGCGGGATACTCTGGACAAGCCGATGCTGCGGATGCTCGCAACTCACGGCCTCGCAGCCACCACAGCCAGGCACTGGATAATGCGCTGCTCCCACCGAAGAAGCAGGGCGACCAGAGTCCAGCCATGCTAAACATTGTCAGTCCGGCAAAGCCGCGATCGCTCGCGTCTGCATCGGGAGTCTCCTTTGCCCGCGTCGTGTTTGCTGCGGTGCAGTATTCAGTATCAGACCAAAACGGCGTGGTGGACAAGCCCGTCCCTTCGAGTCATTCAAACCCGGTTGGGGCTGGCACTTCGATGCGCGACTCCTTCTTCGGTTTGCATACTCGACCAACCATCCAGCCGGCCACATTCCCGACTAGAGACGTGGCCATGCGCCTGGTCACCCTCTACTTTGAGCATGCCAACCCGCAGATCCCCATCCTGCATCGCGGCGAGTTCATGCGCATGTTTGAACGGGCGTACGCAAACGACGGCCGGGGCCTCAGTGCGAGAGAGCTGTACATGCTCAACATGGTCTTCGCCATTGGCTGCGGCGTCATCGTGGGTGAACCCGTCAAGGCGGAGGCTTCTGGCGACGCAAGGTTACCGTTTCAACAGAGCCGGAACCAGAGCAGGCCGGAGGAGTATCACGCGAGTGCAATTGTCCACCTCGAGGAATGCCTTAGCAATAGCGGAGGTGGGCTCGAGGTGCTGCAAGCCGTTCTTTTGCTTGCCAACTTTGCGCTCCTTCGGCCCGTTCCACCGGGTCTCTGGTATATAACTGGCGTTGCCGTGCGTCTCGCGGTCGACCTTGGCCTCCACCACGAGGACGGCACGGATATAGAGGGCGGTGGACAAGATGCATCGGACAATGCCGAGTCACGAGATGCTAATGGCAGTAGCTCAGATCGAGGGAGGCGTCTCTGGATCCGCGACATGAGACGCCGATTGTGGTGGTGCACGTATTCGTTTGATAGGCTTGTAAGCACCTGCGTTGGTAGACCGTTTGGCATCAGCGACCAGGTCATCACAACCGAGTTCCCTTCAGTCCTGGATGATGCCTTCATCACGCCAAATGGCTTTATAGACCCGCCTCCTGGTGACGATCAACCGAGCTACAAACGCGTTGCTCACCACTACTTTAGGCTACGCATGCTACAGTCGGAGATTCTCCAGGTCTTGCAGTATAACCAAGCTCAAATCGCCAGGGCAACAGGGGCCCAGATGAGGTCACCGAATCTAGGAAGGAACAGAATACTGCCGTCTCCCTATCTTGTCCATTTTGACTCGTATCGGTCATGGCGGATGGATATCGACCGGAGGCTTCGCGAGTGGAAGGACAATGCGCCTACAAAGCAAGACACTGGCGTGGCCTTTTCGACCGAGTTCCTCTATCTCAACTACTGGCAGGCTATTGTTTTGCTGTATAAGCAGAGCTTGAGCATCCCCGCCATGTTCGAAGGAGAGTATAACCCTTCAAACGAGGTCAATAGCCCTACAGCATTCACTGCTGAATTACGCGAGGATGAGGAGCGCATATACCTCAAGGTCGCGGAGGCGGGACAAAAGATTCTGCGGATATATAGACAGCTGCATCTCAGCAGCCTCGTAAGCTATACATATTTGTCTACGCACCATTTGTTCATGGCCGGCATATCGTATCTTTACGCCATATGGCATTCTCCTGCCGTGAGAAGCCGCCTGGTAAGCGTCCTTGGGAGAATCCTCAGAGTGAGAAGAGTTGCTGACCAAATAACGTGTGATAGACAATGGACGAAGTAGACTTTACTGTGCTGGCGGCAAAGTCAGTATTCACCGACATGATTGACAAGTGCCCGCCGGCAGAGACATGCCGTGACGCTTTTGACCGAACGGCCAAGGCTACCATCCAGATGGCCACGTCGAAGGGAGGGTTTGGTTCGCCTGTCCAGCAGGCTCGCCGGCCGCCGACGAGAAGGGAGACAACTAACTGGGCTCCCACTCCTGCGGACATGGCTCCCAAGAAGCCAACGTCTCGACATCGCCATCATCACCCATCTGAACAGCAACAGCAGCAGCAACAACAACAGCAGCAGCAGCAGCAGTTCCAGTTTGACATGACAATGGGTGATAGCCTGTCATCGCCCAGCCTCTCAACAGCCGGGGATATGGCCACTCCGCCAGTAACAATGGCTCACTCTCACTCTCACTCTCACTCTCACAGCCATGGCGGGCCGAGTCCCACCCAGCGGACAGGCAGCTACGACGACGGCAGCTCAGTCATGGACCAGTCAATAATTGCCTCGCCGTCCGTGCCCCGGAGCCAAGCCACGCCCGGCAGCACCAGCGGCGCCGCGAACCCGTTCATGGCGTCACAGAACCAGCAGCAGTTCGGCATCCAGACGCACTTGGATTACCCGGACGCGCAGACGATGGAGCTTCTGCACACGTTCGGCACGGGGTCCAACGGCGGCTTCGGGGCCGTGGACCAGGGCCAGATTGACTTTGGGTTCGGCATGAGCTGGGAGAGCATGCACAACAACGACTATGCCGAGGCGGCACAGGCGATGAACCCCTTTGATTCGTTTTTCTTTGGAGGGCCGCAGGGAGGGAATCTTGGGTTTGGGGCGGCGAATGGCGCGGGCGGACATGTGGGAGGGGATGAGGATATGGGATAATGATGAGAGGAGCTTGGTGAAGAAAGGGGGGACTAGGATTTTTTTTTTCTTTCTTTCTTTTTTTTTTTTCTCTCTCTCTGAAACATACCCAATAGGTTCTTTTTTGGATTTTGCTGGTTCGTTTTGTTTGTAACTTTTGTTTGTTTGGATCTGCTTTGTTTTACTGTCCTGTGGAGGCTCTCTGTTTTGATGATACAACTGTGGACTATATATATTTACTTGGGTCCGCATGGAGTGCTGTGATAGGTATTGAGAAATGGATTCTTGGTCTTGAATCAAAATCTCCAATGAAAAGGGTATGCCTTAATTGAGCGACAACCTGCACATATATATATACATATGCATATACATACTACTCCCAGGTAGATAATAACTGTGTGTGCGAGAAAAATCATGTATGGGGAGTATGTTTTAGTTTCAAAAATGAAGTCGTGCTATCCATTATTCATTCATTCTTCGTCATGTACCGGGTAGTGTGTGAGTATGATTGTCTAGAAAGAAAAGAAGAGGGAAAAAGAAAAAGAAAAGGAGATTCCAACGCCAACATCGCTTCATTACACATTTGCTTGCTTGCTTGCTTGTCTCTCTTTTGCAATTCGGACGAAAAAGTGCGTTTTGGCTGCACTCTCATACAGGGGAGCCTTGTTCTTGGGTATCAAATCAATGTACTCGCAAACTTTGCAACAAGGATGGCTTTTCAACTGCAAAAAGAGTGAAGGGAGAGTCGATACCCAAATTGGAACAGAAATGGAAAAACGACAATATAACAAAAAAACAGGAAAAATAACATCCAAAAAAGAAAAAAGAAAAATAGGAACAAGTATGCATTCACAGCTCAGCGGCGGTATCTCCTGTCGTCGTACTCGCTATAGCTGGATCGTCGGCTGCTCGATCTCCTGGCACGACCCTCTGCGTCCCTCGACGGGCCGGCTTTCCGGCTATGCCGCCTTGAAGACGGAGTCGTCTCCTCAATGACAACCACCTCGTTCTCCTCGTCGTAGTCCGAGGGCAGAGGATCCCCTCTAGGTGCCGGCCCAGCCCCAGACGATGAAGAAATCGTCGTCAGCGGCGACGGCTCCCTCATCTTCCGCGCGGGCTCCACGATGACGGGCTCCTTGCCTCTCCTCTCGCTCCTCCGCTTGGACGTCCTCGTGGTGCGCTCGCGGCGGATGGAGAGCACCCTTGCGCCGTGCATGGAGGGAACCTTCTTCTTGGGCTTTTCGCTCTTCGTGCGGGAGCTCAGCATGCTGCGGGAGATGTACGACTTGGACTCGGTGACCTCTGCCGCGCGGACGCCGGAGGCGACGGGGACGCAGCCCAGGAGGGTGTATATGACGAGCAGCAGCAGGATGAAGCCGACGACGGAGGCGATGACGATACCGACGATGGCGCCTGGCACGAGGGAGTCGTGGAGGGAGCCGTACGACTCGGGGATGACGACGAGGGTTGTCGAGGCAGAGTCTCGCTGTCGAACCACGAGAGAGGCGGCATCGTCATGGATCGTCCTGGTTGCGAGCTCGTCTATCAGCTGCCGTGAGAGAAGCGGTAGAGCCGGCATGTTCTATGGTGTTTTTTTTTTTTTTTCTTCTTTGTTTTCGTCTCTTGCGTGCCCGTTTCTGGACCTCCCCTTGGATGGAGACGCTGATTGGACGGGGGATATGTTATGAATCCAGCTTGCTTTGCTGCTGAGATTTTCGAAAGAGGAGTAGAAAGAGCAAGAGGAAGGGGAAGAGAGAGAGAGAGAGAGAGAGAAAAGGCGGATGCGGACGCGCCTTTTTGGCTTGACAGCAAAGATCGGGGTACGGTGTAGAAGCTGGAGATTGGGTAGGCGAATAGACAGCGAGGAACGAAAGACCGCAATGCAATGCAACGAGGGCCCTCAGCAGGATGACGATGGCATGTGCGTCATGTCGCTTTCAGGGGGTTTGATGAAGCTTTTGTCAGACGGGGCATTTCTCTAGATCAGCGAGGGAGAAAGAAGTTGTTTTGTTCTTTATTTATTTAATTTTTTTTTGCGGTGACTCGTTCGTAATTGGGGGGGATTTGGCATATGATAAGCCAAGCTTCAGGCACAAGGTGGGCTGGATGGGCGGCAACGAACCCGAGCCTAGACTCAGCTGAGAGGGAAAAAAAAAAAAAAATCCCAGCCACCGAGGGAATGGGTTCCCCCCAGCCACATCATTTTTTTTTTTCAGGTGGAGGGATTTGGTGACGTATGACTTGGTCCAATGAGAGGAGCGGCCGGGATTGGGTTCTTACCTTGAGTGGTAATTTGACGAGTTTTGGAGTGTGACCCTTGAAAGAGGCGAGAATGGTGATGGAGCGGAGTCTGATGCGTTGTACTTTGTAGCTGGATGGTCAATGCTGGAGTTTTGAATGACCCCGCACTGGAGTATCGGTTTCTGGACTTTACGCTGGTGGAATACATGGAGAGAAAAGGGAGAATCAAGGATTCAGAGACTCGGTTGCCTGCCTCGGTGTAATCCCGCACAGAAACTGCTAGATTGCTCAGGCACTACGACCAAACTCACTTATTAGGTTCGTACTAAGTTGAACGAACGGGATCGTGGTGGAAACGTACCCATGAACCTATAAAGTGTAATCGAAGTCCGAAATAGTGCCCAGGAGACGCGAAATCTTCCGTAGCCTCGCCTCCAACTTTGGTGGAGACATGTAGCACATCTCACTCTCCAACTTTGTACTGCATCACAAAAGTAACCCCCAAGTCTGCTAAATGCGGCTACACTGCTGGAAGGCAGACATACAATATACCAACAAGTCCATCACTTTATACAAACAAGGCACGCATCAAGACTGCAAAAGTAAAATGCCAATCAATCAGCTATATTCAACCTGCTTTTAAATCCCAATCGCGCATCCAAGCACGATGCAGCAGCAACTACCTATACCTATTCCAATAACCCCCTCCACCAACCAGTAAACCCAATGCTATATTCCCAAGGCTCGATTTCATCACAGCCTTCATATGTTTCCCAGTCATCAAGAGTGTCCAATCAAGTACCATGCATGGATGCAGTTTCGTTATGCATCAAAATGCGCCCGGCGTAGCCACGCTTCCACTATTCCACCCAAACGCCCAACAATGAAGGTAAAGAGACAAAAGAAAAAAGGGGGGAAAAAAAAGAAGAAGAAGAAGAAAGAAAAGGAGATAAGAACAGGGCTTTTTTTTCAAGACGCAAAAGCATGTCTTTGAGACTCTGGAATCTGGAAGATTCTCAACGCCCATCGCCTGTGTAAATGATTAATGCCCAGTAATGCAGGAGATACTCGCATGAAAAAGCCCGATGGAGATACCCAAGCAGTAAAAAAAAAAATTAGCGAATATATATGCCACCTTGTATTTACACCCGAGCTGTTGGCTTCTGTGGGATTGGTGGCAGGGCACATGTAGGTGGTGGTGCAGGAGGAGGCATCGCCATCCGTGGGATACTCTTCTTGCGACTCATCATATGCGCTTGGTTGCTGCAAGAAGACGAGGGCCTCGAGGGGACCGCAGGAAGAGGCCCGCTGGAGGAGGAGAAAGAGGCCCCATTGAGGCAGGAGAACGAGGAAGCGTCTCTGCAATGGTCTCAATGGAGCGGACATCGCCCGCGGCCGACCATTCGGAAAAGGCAGACGCGATGCTGGTTCTCTTGGGCCTGGACGTCCACGAAAACCCCAGCGAAAAGCTCCGCATCGATTCGGCGTCGGCCTCAACTGAGATGCGATTCCTCTTCACCCTCTCAGCCCAACCGGCTGCGAGGTGAGACGGCATTGTATAGTACGGGCGATCAGGCCCGCTAGCATCCTCAAATGAAGATGACGACACCTTGTTCTCTTGCTGTCTTCTCAGGCTGGCAACCCGTTCGGGATAGGAATGTTGGGCGCCGTCTGCTTGTTGAAGACTAGTAGAAGCGACAAGGCCAGGACCAGGGCTGCGGCTTCGAGAGTCCTTTGTAGCCACGCTCAGACGCCGTCCCAGCATCTGGGGAACGTGGGGCACAGACATGAGTCGCCCCTGAGGCAGCTTGGGGAAATCGGGGATACTGGGGACGTCTTCGGCCGGTGCGTGCGGCCGAGTGTCCGCCTGATGGCTCGTCACAGGCCTCTCCGGCATGGTGCTCTCCTTTGGGGATGGTTGGTCCTCAACTGTAGACAGGGGACGGCCCGTGCGAATGTTCGACAGCTTGCGCACCGAGGCCCGAGGCCCTACAATGGGCGGTGACGGAGGATGTCCGCCTGGGTCTAGAGAGGAGAGCTTGAGGTGGGCATATCGGCGGCCTACCTGTTGCATTGAGGCGGTGGCAAAGCTGTGAGTGACACGAGGCTCAGAAGGAGATGGCGGCTCGGTGCTGATCCAGGGCGAGGAGGGTATTTGGCTGTGTTCGGACACGACATCGCTAACCTCTCCAACGAAGGGCGCCGCAGTCTGCAGCGACACTCGTCGAGTCATGATGACAGAGCCATTGGGCCTTGGCTGTGCAGTCTCTGGAATGGTGGTAATGTCTCCCAGTAGAGGAAATCTCTCGCGGATGGGGGAGTCGGCCGGCGAAGACGTGGTCGACGTCCGAATGGTTCGCTGGCCAGACGAGAGGAGCGACAGTCGATGAGCGCTGTCTCGGAGGTTGTCCAGTTGACGGCCGTCGTTGGAGATGACGCTGTTTGTTGTTGACTTGTCGTCACCGGTCACGTCATGGATCACCGAGTCGAAGTCGATGACGGGGATGGAATAATCACACACCCCAGATACGTGATCTTGTGGAGAGACAGGCGACGGGTTTGCAGGAATGGCTTGTGTCGACTGAATGATTTCTCTCTCGATGAGCGTTCCCTGGCTCTTCTTTCCGCGAAGGTAGATGCCGTCGAAGCTGTGCTTGGCATCAACCTCCTTGACATCAACCTCCTTGGTATCAACCTCCTTGGGCAGGCCAACCTCGGAGAGGCTCCTTCGGCCACCAAGCTGCTCAATCACGCCTCGTATAGTGGTCATCCAGGCGTCCATATCCTTGGCGTTGTCAAAGACCATGACCATATTAGACGTGTGGCGTTTCTCCGCTGTTCGAAAGGACAGCTTCGAGAGAAGGGAGCGAGATTCGGTTGTAGATACCTTGTCATCCTCCGTGGTGGCCGTAATCTGCAGCACCCAATGGCGACCCGGAATCAAGTCGGTGGCAAAGGCGGCCGACGTCTTGCCCAGCCGCAGCACCTTTTCGGGCAACCGGTCAATGGTTCCATCGCCGGTGTACTGAAGCAGATAGCCGGCTGACACAAGAATATAAATCTTGGTCGTCCATGGGAGGCTTGTGGACAGTGAATCTCCGCGGTTTCTCCTCTTGAATTTGTCACCAGCACTAGTGCCGGCGGCGCCACCGCTGACATTGTCTATTTGGGAAATAGATGGAAGCATGTCGGCAACGCTAGTCTTCTCACTTATCTTCATGAGATTCTCAAACGACGTAGCAACGGCGGCAAGAGTCTGTTGTTTTTGTGCTTGCTGGTATGCTCGGAACAGGGTTGGCGACGGCCAGGTGGCGAGAGTCGGACGATGCTGCTTGGAAACGCTCATGCCAGGCATGCGCTTCCCCGTGGGAGACGACAAAGCAGTAGCAGCAGCAGCAGCACTGACAGGACTGCAAGCTTGTGAATCTGGGCCATCTTCAGCCTTCTCCTGAGGCGAGTCCCAGGGGTAGTTCACCATGGGAAGGGCGAGCTCAGATTTGACTTGCTGCCCATAGGGCCAATAGTTCATCTCGGCGAGTGACGATCGAAAGCCTCCAGATCGAGGAGCTGCCTTGGCCGACTTGAGTGAGCTGAGTGAGCTGGGTGAACGCAGGCTTTCCTCGCCTTTGTGGAGTTTGCTACTGCGTCCGAAGAGGGTTCGAATGCCGATTCTCGATTCTCGACGTACTGGTTTCCCCAGCTTCGACAGAGAGATACCCCCACTGTCAACTGTGAGATCGGGGATTGGTGTATGTGGTCTTCGAGGAAGAGAAGAGTTGCCCTCGAGAGGTTCAGGTCTGCTGCTGGGGGCCATGGCGAAAAGCCAAGTCGGACAGCCGAGGCCGATTGGAGGGCTTGCCCAAGCTAAATCGATGATAAGTGGCGGATTGCGTGTGCGTATAAGTGATTGGGAGGTTGGTCCTTGCAGTCAATGCTTAGCGGACCCATGAAATGTTGCCCAGGCAGTCGTTTGCTGTGGAGAAGCAGCTGTTTCAGACGAGGGCGAGAAGAGAGGGAAAAGTGGAAATGAGTGTGTCTCGAAGGTGCAAAGTATACGAGTAATGCCGCAACACTGGCCAGCCTTGTGGGCAGATGGCCGTCCCGTTGGTGGAGGAAGCTGTACAGTTTGCGTAGCAAGACTCGAGGGAAATCAGGGCAACCCAAAGCACTGGGCGGAATCGATGTTATGTTCAAAGACGGGACTCCTAGATGGCCCTGGCGGGATACACTTGTTTCGGGAGCAAGAGGCAAAGCAAAGCTGAGAGATGAAGTGGAGTGAATGTGGTGGGATTTTTTTTTTTTTTTTTGCAAACAAGAGCAGGGCCGAGATGAGATGAGAAGATCAGGGATCAGACATCAGGCATCAGAGAGCAGAAAACGCACAAAGCACCAGGTAGCAAAAAAAGGATTGTGTAAGGCAAAGCAGGTACAGTAATTTGCTTCGATCAAGATCAAGAGGACATTGTGACGAGGGAGAGATGCCGGTTCATAAGAATAACATCCAGAGGGTGGGACTGGGGGCTCCTAAGTACCTACAGCTACGACGAGGTACTGGACATGGTACTGGACATGCACATGCAGCCTTGACAAATGCGATCGTAGCGTATCATTCCCAGCCCGGTCAAATCAGAGCTCAAGAGGAGCAAAACCAAATCTAAAAGAGAGAGTGCATGGGACCAATGAGTCTTGGACCGGATGTCAAAAAAAAAAAAAAAAAAAAGAGAGTATCCACCGCTGCACATCTCGTCAAGCTTTCGCGGGTGCCAGGGGTCAGGGGTTGGTTATTGAGAGAGCCTGGAGGTGTGAGGTTGAGGGGTGGGGCAGAGGAGGTGCTGGACAGTGCGTGACAGGCGGGGGGGGGGGGGGGGGAGCCACTGATTTTAGCGCCTGAGGGTGCTGTAAGGGAGACCATCCGGTGGCAGAGAAGGGCGGGTTATGGCCGGCTTAGGCGATGTGGGCTGCGATTGAGTGCCGGTACCGGTACGGGCGGTGGCCTCTGCGCTGCGTGTGGCCCTTGTCACGCAGGTGCTGCAGGTGCTGTAGCTGCTGTAGCTGCTGTAGCTGATGCACTGTAGCGGGATGAGGGGGGCCTGTAGCGACAGTGACAGCGACAGTGACAGCCTGCGAGCACAGGACAGGCGGCAAGTTCCAGTTGCCGGCACTGTATCTGTGCCTGTACCGGTACATGCTAGTAGTCGTAGTATGTAGAACCTGCACGCACCGTGGCGGGCTGGGCGTTTCTTTGTTCGTTGCAGTCAATCAAACCAAACGAGCCTCAATACAGCATCGAATGGCTGTTGGGTGCGCGTGGCTGATTGCCTCAATGCATTGAGTTCTTTGTGCCTTGAGTCCGAGGCGCGCTAAGGCTGAGCAAGAAAGCATCCACGAACCATTGAGCCAGCCGTCTTACTTGCTTGCTATTGCTGTTGCTATTGCTGACTATCCCGGGGCTATAATACAGAATGGCTGCGATTGATGCAAATGTTCGGCAGATGGATGAATCGCACATTGAGCACATGCAGCGCTGATCCATCCATCCATCCATCCATCCCACACGAGCATTCAGCTTAAGCACACACTCCAAGCCCCGATTTACACTTTGTGATAGGTAACGCGATCCATGGCAGCTGAGATGCCTAGCTAACAAAAATCCTTGCCCGCTAGGCTGCCCAGGCGAGCAAAGAGCGGCATCGTGAAATCTCGCCAAAACTGCAGCTCCTCTCACACACACACAACACCAAAAGGCAACGAGTGCGGGGCCCCAAGCCAACCACATGCGAGACCCAAAAGAAATTAATCATATTATAGATCACATTCTTTTGCCTTGCTTTTTATTTTACTTTTTTTTAGCCAAAAGTTGTCCCCTCGCGTCTTTCTTCTTTGGTGCAGCCCACCAGCAGCAGCGGGCAAACCACTTGCAACGATACGACGCCGTCTCGCCCGCGCTGCGTTATTCATTCCTGGTGGTGATATTCTGCGAGCGCCCTCACCAGCTACCACTGTACAGTGCGCCGAGCCCAAATCTAAAAAAACCTGCACGGCACAACCATGACGCTCTGCCTGACCCGAGCGTCGTGCCGAGCAGCGAATCATAGCCCAGAGATTCAGACGCCCTCGCAGAACAACCGCACTCTCCCCCCCCCCCCCGCCAGGGCGAGAAAAGGGAAGCAAAAAAAAAAAGAAAGAAAGAAAGCATGTCTTAGCAGGGGGGGGTGCAAAAAGGCGTTCTACTGTACAGTAAGAGACAGACGGCATTTACGAGAGCGGACCATCTTATCCCGAGATGAGGGAGGCCAAGGATCCCGGCATGAGCTGCACCCAGCCTGCAGGCAAATGCCAGAGATCACCATGCAGCGTCGTCAATCTCAATGCAATGGGCTCCGGCTCCCAACTACTCGGGCCCCCCCTATTGCTGTTTCTATTCTTACCACCAGATGCTGGACGAGGATGCCGGTCCTGTCCTGCACTGTACACGCACAGCACAGCTCCGGAGTTGCGGGCTTGCCATCTGTCTCCGATGCTTTGGGATGGCCCTGCTAGTGCTCGTGGCTCGGGTTGCAATCTGCTAAGCAGTATCACGCTGACCCACGAGATGCTTGGTAAAGGCCGACGGCGATCCGCGAGGACAAACCAGGACAATAGCCAGCTTTTTTTGCCCTCTCGTGCCTCCTCTCGTGCCTCCTCACAGATTGGCGTGGGGCTCTAACTAAGGTAAGTAAGCAGGGAGGAGAAGAAGGGCATCGCGGTAGGGCCGAGGCCTTGATTGGCAAAAAAATTAAGAGCCCTATCGCGGTAAGCGGCTGGATCCCGATTCGATGACGAGGAGCCCAAAACCTGTGAGGGCGCAGAGTTGCTGCAAGGCGGACGATAGTGCAAACCTTTTGTGCCGCTTCCAAGGCACGAACGAGCACGCGTTGCTTTGCAGGCGACCCATCGTATCACTTCATGAACCCAGAAAGCGGCGGACAAAGTTTTTTTTTTTTTTTGTTTTCTTTCTTTTTCTTGTCCGCCCCCCTTCCGTCGGATCGTCCACTCACAGGAGCTTGGCCCGAGGTGGATAATGGGTTGATACGGCAATCGTGGAGAGGCAGCATCCGAGAAATTCCTGGCTGCTTCTCCCTGCTTTTACTGTGCTGTCCTCATCCATTCCAAGCCTTTCCATCGCCAAGCTGCATAGCCTCGATAAAAACCGGACCCGGCGCCGCCAAGTTGGATATTGTTGGTCATGGTATCTGCTGCTCGGGGTAGTACTACTACTAAGGTAGTGACCAACAGATCTGCGCGCTGCACAGCCAGCACCTCACAGATACGAACAAACGTCTGTCTCTAAGCATGTGTTTGTGAGAGAGCTCGAGGGGCGTGGGCCATAAGCCGGTATGATTCGTCCGCAGCTTCGGCCGTGGGATGGGGTGCCCATCAGATGCTAGCAGATGCTAACAGATGCTATCCCAACCCTACGCCAACCTACGCCAACCTACGCGATCCTACAGGCAATCAACGGCCGCTTCGTTGATGTAGGTCTCACGCAAACTTTGCTCTCTCTGAGATCTTACGGATGCAAGGGAGGGGATTGATCCACTCAAGCACAGAGAGCCCGGCCCGCAACCGTGACCGCAACCGTGACCGCAACCGTGACCGCGACCGCGACGGCTTTGGCGCAAAGTTTGGACCAGCGACCGACGCGGCCGTTGTTTGTTATCAAGAGCCACAGAGTTCAATTACTACGGAGCACTCTACTCTATGCTCCATCCTGAGCACGAAATGCTGTGTGTGCTCGCACTCCGTACAGTATGTAGCAATGGGGCAACGTTCCTGCAGTAGCGTGTGGTGCAACTATGCAGAGCCTCTGTGCGTGCAGCTTGCATGATGCTAAGCTGCAGGAGTCGCTGCTCTCTGTTGGGGCAGAGCCCGGAAAATCCTGGCATCGCCGCTCGTATAAGCAACAGGCTCTCCAGTCCCTTGCGGCCCGTGTCGCGAAGCATTCGACACGAAGGAACTGGCAACACGAGGCGATTGGCTGTCTTTTCGCTTCTCGCACAGGAACGACGAGATAATGCAGCATTGCTGCTTCGTACGAATACGACGTACATGTCTGCGAGTCGTCATGTGGCCAACAGCAAGTGCCCAGTGGAGCATGGACTTGACAGTTAAAACAACCTCTTGATGTTTGTCTTTTTTTTCACCCCTTCAGCCGCAGCATAAGCTCCGGGAGAGCCGTTGAATGCGCAAACCACCACTGCAGATTGCGGATTTGACTCAAAGTGCCGATTTTATGTCGACGCGTAGCCCCGGATCGGACAAGTCCCGGCCACAAACCGAAGCGCTTTGGCCGCCGATTGACGAGGCAAAAGGCCGCGTGGAGTTCAGTTCGACTCTTTGACCCCAGCTGGCACAGCAAACCCCCTCATGAAACGCTTGCGATGGCTTTGTGCAGTTGCTAGAGGACGGTGCGAGGCAACGATCAGCAGCATTCCCATCGACTTGGCGCATGTTATTCCATTCGTGGATTTGGTAGAGCATGACAACTTAAGCGAGCGTCGATGGCATCTTACACATGAACATGGCCTATTACTCGTCCATGCGAATTCGCCACCAAAACCGCAGGTCCCAAACTGTTGGGCGCTTACCTGGATCATACGTACAGGCACAAGCACAGGGCCGGCTGCCTGGGTGCTTCGTGAACTGGATGCGGCCCAGGGCGCGGCCGTGAGCCATTGTCAGCAGAAACATTTTCCCATTCCGGCAGAGACATGTCCTGCACGGGCCGCGGGCAAAACAGAGCTCGGAGGGCCAAGGACCAAGGATCAAGGCATTGCCGTGCTGCTGGAATCCTAATGGCACTCTGTAATCATGGTAGGTCGTGGATATACTAGTAGTACTACTATCAGGCACATGGGGAGCTTGCAAGTGCGATTCGTGACGGGCTTACGCTGGCCGGCCTCCCTGGTGATACGCTGCGCATGACACGTGCTCTGTGAGGTCCGTTTTCTTTGTTTGGCTTTTGGCTTTTGTAAAACAAAGAATTGATTGCTTGGGTGAGGAGGGCATTCTAGCTAGCCATGTTTATGCTGCTTCGCCAATCTACCTTGTCTAGCTAGAGCGGTGTTTCAACCAGATCAACGGCATTTTAGTGTCTAACAACACAATGCTTACTAGAAAACGTAGAGGCTTGATGTTCCAGATGCTTACCGATGAATTGTGAAAATGAATTGTGTTGTTTGTTGAATGCTCCTAACTAATCCAATCTACCATCACCGGCGCACATCGGCAACAGCATCCCTTACTCACACTCCGTATAACCCCAGCCCAAGAACTCGGGCTCAACAACTACAGATATACTTCATTTTTGTTACTACTACAAACGACGATCAAATAAACATCATCCCGTCCCCCCGAAAATCTATTCTTCTCCAGATCCGCCGCAGAATTGTTGAGTTTATGGAGTGGCGTCAGGGAGTAGCCGGATAGCCTACTGACCAGCCCCGATCCGGCATCCCAAGGGATATTCGCCTTCCGGGCCGGCAGTTTCCCCCAATGTCCCGAGAATGAACCCAATGGGCAACCCTACAGGTTAAAGGCTGGCCAGCTGATTCATACATACTAGGTGGTAGTACTCGTCATGAGGCTTGCGGAGATGCAGAGTTCTCCCCACACTTTTTGATGGATGGCTCTGACAGCGGGTATCCGGCTGTTGTAGGTATTTTTTTTTTTGGGTTGCTGAAGAGGATGGCCGAGGAGAGGTGGTGGCCTTGAGATTTGGCATTGAGTTTATTGGGTTGGGGAGGCTGAATAAAGGAGGAGATAAGGTATATATAGCGTTGGGGTAGTGGTGATTTGGATTTGGGTTACTGGATTGTGTGACGCTTACAAGGACGACATTACTTCAAGCAAGTGTGACACTTGTAAAGACGACATTATTTCAAGCAACAGTTACATTTGCAAAGTCAGCAGTATTCCACGCAACAGTTACACTTGCAAAGTCAGCATTTCAAGCAACAGGAACACTTACAGAGTCATCAGTATTTCAAATACCCAGCCGTTTGAATACCGCAGCAATGTCCATCGTTCAGCCACAGGAGTATCAGGCCGTTGACGACGTGCCCTACCAGCGAGGGTAAGGCCATTTCCATCCCATCACCAACCTCACCATGGTGTTTCCGCATGTTCCATCCCATCCCACGCCTGTCATCCCATTACACTTACACACACACACACACTCACACACAATCCCGCAACTCATCCCATCACAAAAGAGCTAACAGAAACCGTGGGTAACCATCCAGCCGTCCCCTCCCAACCGTCACCCCCGTCTTCCAGAACAAGCTGCCCAACTCGCCCGGCAAGACGTCCATCGGGCTGCTGGTCGACTTCCCGCCCAACTCCTCTACGCCACCTCACACGCACGGCGGCGCGGCCATCTCCGTCTTCGTCATCAAGGGCACCGTGCTCAACAAGATGAATGACGGGCCGACGCGCGTGATTCCGGCGGGAGGCACGTGGTTCGAGGCCCCCGGTTGTCACCACCGGACGAGCGACAACTTTAGCACGACGGAGCCGGCGCAGATTCTGGCGACGATGGTGGTTGATACAAAGGTTGTTGAGGAAGGGGGGATGGCTGCTTTGGTGGTGCTGGATCCTGAGTATGCGGATATCAGACTGGGTTGAGTTTGAGTTGATTGGTGATGGAGGAGAGAGGATGAATGTTGAGTGTGTTGATATCAGACTAGGTTAGGTTGATGTGTGGCAATGGATGAAGAAGCCCAGACCAATGTCAGTAAACGGGGCATATGACCGGGAAAGAAAAATAAAATAAAAAGGAAACTACTATTAGTAGCTAATCATTTGGACGGATTCGAGTGTTCCCATGATACTATCATCAGAATGCTGTATCTCGATTCAATCCGCAAGTCCAGGGTATGGCGTCACAGCAACCCACTGCAGTAACAGGCAGAGCCGCCCTCGCAGCCCCCTGTAATTCCGCCGCCGACGGCCACCGAAGGCCCCCCGAAACCAGCGCCACAGCGGGCTTCATGCCCCCGCGATTAGCACCTATAGGCCACTCTACAGCGATCCAATGACGCCCCCCAAAGTCACTGGGCCAGAGCGAAGAAGTGGTACGAAACCTCGAACCACCGGCCCTCTTCGTCTTTTGCCTCCAACGCTGGATCAGCGGCACATCACGCTGGAGTCAAACCTTGTGCTCCCAACTGACTAAATACCCAGAATACGGAAAAAACGCAGCAAGCCTTTGATGCTCTTAATGCGGTACACGCGCCCCCCCTTTTCGCTTCGTTCATTCGCCATGGCAGCGTTTTTTTTTCCGGGCCACCGCGTCAACAACTCTTGATTCATCACGAGTAAAGCTTCATCGTCACCCGGCAAAGATAGACGGGATTGAACGCCTCACCAGCACTTTATCAAACCCAACAGCAACGCCTCTCCATCGATGCTCAGATACGGTATCCACAGTCGCCAGAAGCCACTCGATCTCGACCTGAGATACTTTTTCGTCACTACCAGCCCTACGTAGTAAACTCTGCGCTAGGCTATCTACAGTTTTCTTCTTCTTCTTCTTCGCTGCACATATCTTTTCCGTTTGATATAAAGGCTTGAGGCCACCACGGTAAACGGACCGGATCACTTCGTCCTCTTTACCGCTTGATATAAACAAAAAAAAAAAAAAAAAAAAAAAAAAAAAAAAAAAAAAAAAAATTGAACCGGCGACGGCAAACGGATCAGATCGCTTTCCTGCTCTTTCAATTCGTCCTCGGCAAAAACAGCAAAGAAATTCGCAGCTTTCACGCCTCATGACGCAGTTTCACGATCTCATGCTCTACTCCCACGATCCTCCAGCAGCAGCAGCTGGGAATCCAGTCGAAACTACCCACTGGAACATCAGAATGGCGGGTAACGGCAACGACTCTTCCGAGCCCCGCTCCGGGTCCCCCACCAGATCGCCTCGATCCGCGTCCATTTCTCTGCATGCCGCAGCCGCTATGAATGCCGGTCTCCAACGAGAACCTCCACGCAGTAAGTCGGGACCATTGCTTTTTGCTTCTCACCACCTGTTCCCGTTCCATCATCCGTCAGCATCCGTCATCATCTGCCATCATCTGCCATCATCTGCCAGTCCGTCAGCCGCTTCTGACTCGCCGCCCAGGATCATCCAACAGCCGTTTGCCTCGCTGCCTCGCGCCGCCCAGCCGGCGACGATCTGCCATCCTGATGAATCTCCAGCTCAACGACCCTGCCGTGCCAGCGCCGGGCGAGATGTCCAACGAGCGCAGAAGGAGGTCGAACCCGAGCACTTATGCCAATTTACCGTTCCCGCCAGAGTCGGGCTTCCAAGACAGGAGGCAGAGTCTGGGTGAACTCCATCAGCAGCTCGAGGCCGAACAGGAGGGCGTTGTCGTAAGCAACAAGCACCATCCCTTGCTGGAGACTGACAGCTAAAAAACTAACGGAGCATAAATTCGCAGAATCGCCTCTTGAACCTGATTCGAGAACAGCAGCTGGAGATTCAGCGCCATCAAGCAGCCGGAGAGAGTGCGCCGGCGTGCACTTCCTTTGAAAGGCCGCATCGGCCGCATTCGTCCTCTATCTCGACCCAGTCGTCCACTGGCAACCACGCTCCGTCCGCCTCTGGCTCTTCGTTGTCTCGACCGCCAAACTTTCCCCATCACCGGAACTCGACGGAGTCTGCTCGCGCAGACCTGCCCAGCCGCAACCCTTCGCCTCGACTGCGGCCGACTTCCACCGGCGCCGAGAGCGGGGTCTGGTGTCAGTTCCGCGACGAGAGCGTCTATTACCAGGCCGAGACGCAGATGCTGACGCGCGAGAACCAGATGCTCCGGCATCGGATTCGTGAGTTGGGTGAGTTTTGCCTGCTCCTTTTCTTCCGCCGCTGCCTAGATTTCACTCTAGAGAAATGAACCGTAGATGCAAAATGCTAACACACGTGAATAGAGAGGCAAGTCTCTGAGATTTCCACCACCTATACTGCACCAAACGAGCCATCGGTGCCGTCGAATCTTACTCGTCAGTCCACCTCAGCCGATGAGATCGAGGACGAGGACGATGAGATGGTGGAGGGGGAGATTGATGAGGTCTCCAGGGCGGCGTAGATGCACACTACTCATGCCGATTTTTTTTACCATGTGGCGATCAATGGTCACGATTGCCATGTGGAGGTTCTGCTGCTTTGAAAACTGGCTGGCTAATTTCACGGCCAACATGCTTTATTGTTATGTTTGTTATGCTTTTTGCTTTTTATGTGATGGTAAGGGTCACAGAGTGCCCTTTTGGCAGGCGTCTGGGTGATTTAAAAAAGAAAAGAAAAAAGAAAAAAAAAAAGGAAAAAAAGAAGAAGAAAAAAAAGCTTGGTGTTTTTTTGTTTTTGTTTTTGTTTTTGTTTTTGTTTTTATTTATTTATTTTTCTCGTACAAGGATCACACACAGGGTGCCTTTTGGCAGGCGTCTCGGTGATTTTCAAACAACCAAAAAAAAAATGAATATCGTTTTTTTAGTCAATTGGGTTTACCACCCCCCCTCTCTTACTAGATGGTGTTTCTCTTTTTCTTTTGTTTCTCATATAAGGGTCACATGGTGGGTGCCCTTTGGCAGGCGTCTCAGTGATTTTAAGAAAAACAAAAAAAAAACAATATTTCGGTTTTAATGTCAATGTATGGAACCCCCCCCCCCCCCTTTTTACTAAACAGTGGTTTCTTTTCCTTTTGTCCTTATTTGTCCTTTTCTTTTGTCCTTATTTTTCTTTTCCTTTTGTTCTGCTTTTCTGTAGTGATATTAAGATTAGTGTTGCTTGGTCTCAATTCTGGCGATGATGTCATGATGGATGCTCTATCGGGCCTCCTATGAGAAATGAAGCATCACCCCGGCGCTCTAAATAGTCACTTAGTAAAAACAATTGCCAAAATATGCATGCCCCAACGATTCGTTCTGATTTCTCATGACTATTTGGTAGAGTATGCTCATCTCGGTCAATGTGGGGCATCAACTTCTCCCCCGATGAAGCTCCTCTCAAGATACCCGCCTCATATAGCCGACTTACCATGAATTAAAACCCCAACTCAACCTCATCTCATTTTCACTCATCTACAATTCCAAAAAAAAAAAAAAAGAAAAAAAAAAAAGGTAAACAAAAATGCTATCAAGAAAAGCAACAAGATTAATTCGTCTGTCCAACCAGACGCCTCACATCCAAACCTCGAAATTCAGCTCCACAGCAGCTGTCCACGCTGATTTCACTCACGCAGCAAGTCATCTCATCACAACCACCCCCCTTCCCACAACAAATCTCAACCACTAACACAGAATCCAGATCATCGGCGGCGGCGTCATCGGCCTCTCCATCGCCCGCCGCCTCTCCCTCCAGCCAGGCACCTCCACCGTCCTCATCGAGCGCCACCCCGCCGTCGGCACCGAGACCAGCGCGCGCAACAGCGAAGTCGTCCACGCGGGCATCTACTACGGCCGCGACACCCTCAAGGCGAGGCTCTGCCTCCGCGGAAAGGACCTCCTGTACGAGCTCTGCGGGAGGCACGGCATCGCGCACAGGAGGACGGGGAAATGGCTCGTCGCGCAAAACCCCGCCCAGAGAGACGCCCTGGAGAAGATCCGCGCGCTGTGCGACGACGAGATTGGCGTTCCCGTGCGCTGGCTGTCCGACAGGGAAATCCGTGACCGCGGCGAGGGCGTCGTGGCAAAGGCCGGTGCGCTCGAGAGCCCGACGACGGGCATCGTCGACTCCCACGGCCTGATGCTCTGCCTCCAGGGCCTCTTCGAGGACGCCGGCGGCATCGTCGCCCTGAGCTCCCCCGTCGTCGACATCCGCCCGCTCTCGCCGGGGGGGTCCTCGCTGCCGGGCAGCACGGGCTGGGAAATCGACGTGACGGACGGGCCCGGCGGCGATACGTCCACCATGACGGCCGAGACGCTGGTCAACGCCGCGGGCCTCGGCTCCGTCGCCGTCCACAACATGATCGTGCCCCCCTCGCAGCGCAAGCAGCTCTTCTACGCAAAGGGGAACTACTTCTCCTACTCGGCGTCGCGACCCAAGATCTCGCGCCTCATATATCCGGCCCCTAAGCCTAGCGCGAGCGGACTCGGGACGCATCTCACCATCGACTTGGCCGGACGGATCCGCTTCGGCCCGGACGTCGAGTGGGTGGACGATCCGGACGATCTGGCCGTCAATGCCTCGCGGCTGCAGCAGGCCGTTGCCGAGATTCAAAAGTATCTCCCGGATGTAGATGCCAGTGCGCTGGTGCCCGACTACGCCGGCATGCGGCCCAAGCTGGCGCCAAAGGGGGCGGCGTCGGCAACGGACAAGGCCTTCCAGGACTTCATCGTCAGGAAGGAAGACGGCTACGAGGGCTGGGTCAATCTGCTGGGCATCGAGAGCCCTGGGCTGACAAGCAGTCTTGCCATCGCAGAAATGGTGCATCGGCTTCTCTACGGCCAGGCGAGTACATAGGAATCACTCACGTATCACAAGACTTAATGA
Organism: Trichoderma sp. TW21990_1; assembly: GCA_010015515.1. NCBI lineage: Eukaryota > Fungi > Ascomycota > Sordariomycetes > Hypocreales > Hypocreaceae > Trichoderma > Trichoderma sp. TW21990_1. Next base: position 1,718,283 of record ML974118.1, read on the forward strand.
ATTCGTGTGACCAACAATGCCATTAATGTAAATTCAAACAAAGAAAGAGGAAAGAAAAAAAGAAAGAAACCCTGCAAATTCCATATTGATACCGGATATCATACACAAACAATAAGCGAAACCCCGCAACAGGTCTGCAGCGACAGGTGGACTGGATCCATCCAGACTTTTGGCCCAAAGGCGTCAGAAAGCAAACGTCGCGTCGAAATGCGCACTCCCACCCTGTGCAGATCAAGTATTCCATGCCAAAGAGTTGAAAAGAAACGAGGAAAAGGAAAAAGGAAAGGGGAAAGAGAGAGAGAGAGAGAGAAAGAGAGAAAAGCGACAATATTAATGCCAAAACACCTAGCTCGATTCCATTTCGTAAACCATATCACTTCGGAGACCAATTAAAAAGGAGTGAGGTAAAAAGGAGGAAGAATGAAAATAAGGAGAAGAAAGACAAAAAGGAAACTTTGAGGGAAAAAAAAAAAAAAAAAAAAGCCAAACGCAGTGAAGGCGCACACAGAGGCGCACACAGAGGCGCAAAGAGGGTCCTGATAACTTTTCACTGGGTTGTCCAAATTTGGCAACCTTGTTGCGCCTGACACTGAATGCCTCAAGTGCCAACGCCGTCCAAACCCTGTTGTAGTTGCAAAAATGCATTATTCTGTGGAGATGTAGAATCCTTGTCAAAGGGCTCTCCTCTTTTTTCTCTTCTTCGGTGGAGGATGCTGCTGCTGCTGCTGCTTTAGCGCAGGGTTATGCTGTTGTAATACTGCCTGGCAGCGAGGTCAACGCGCAGTTGGTAGATGCCATTCTGAGCGCCGATAAAACTAAATGGAACATTGCGCGTTAGCATCCATCATCAATCCATCATCATGCCATCATCATGCCATTGATGAGTACTTACAGCACGCTGCCGTCCTGGCTCCAGGATAAGCCCGATGTATTGTCCGGCGAGGGGGGAACCTCAAAGACACCGTGGTCCGGCGCCAGGGTCCCTCGTACGCCGCTCTCCTCCGCCCAGCGGCTGGCCACTTGAGTCATGGCAGGCTGAGGAGGAATCGTACGCTCTAGAGATGTGCTGGCCTCTGCCGCGTATCGTTCGCGGGACTGAAGAATCTCGAGCACGGAAAGATACGATGAATCCTGCCGGTCTCGCTGATCTCGCAGGGCGGCCATGGTCTCGTTGATACGATCGATCCACCGCTGCTCAGCCCGGCCACCACCGCCTTGGCTAGTTTCACGCATAAGCTGGCGGGCGTTTCGAACACGCTCTTGGGCCCGTTCTCGATGTTCTCGGTAGATACTGATCAAGTCGTTGGGAATCGGGTTGGTCTGACGGGCCCGGGTAGGGAAGGAATCTGGTGCCGCTTCAATGGGCGGCGGTCCTGCTCCCAACACGCCCCTGGCCGCGGACCCTCCATAGCCATGCTCGTCAACAAGTGGAGCGACTGGCGGCGTCGGCGGCGTCGGCAGCCTCGGCAGCGTCGGCCTCTCCCGGCGCCGCCGTTCGCTCTGGATGGCTTCAAGAACTCTCGTCTCAGCTGGCGTCAGTGGCTGGTGCAGCATCTGGGCACTGAAGAAATTGGCCGCCGAGATGGGAGGGTTCGACGGCTCTCCCCTCGTCATGCGCGTTTCCAGCAGTCGGGGGTCAATGGTTTGGGTGTCAAATATGTTGATGTGCTCATACTCTGACTCTTTGTTGAGATCGATGATCTGCCGAACCATGAAGTTGTGTCTCACGTCGGCGATGCCGACACGGCCACGATCCTCAGTCCATGCCAAAAGATCATACGGTCCCGGGCAGAAGGCCATGTCTCGAATGGCTCCTGGTCCGCTGTTGGGACGGGAAGACTGGAACGTGGTGATGAGAGGATCAACCGTCTCGTCAGTCAACTGCGTCGCGTTGAATATCGAGATGGTGCCGTGCTGAGTTCCAACGGCAAGGTAGCTACCAGATGTAGAAAAGGACGCGGCAAAGCTTCCACGGCTATCCGTCTTGTCATCCTTTTTCTGGCTCTTGAGCAGAATCCTCTGCTTGAGCTGCCACTTGCCCGGGAAGGCCCCGACCCGACGATGGACGTATAGATACGGGTCGTCCAGAATGGCGACCAAGATTCGTCCGTCAGGTGAGATGATGGCCCTGTTGACAAAGTCCGGGTAGCGGACAATGTCCAGGGCTTCAGTCAACTCCTTTTGTTCAAAATCAATCAGGCTGACAATCGTCACGGTCCGGTCATTGTTGGCGAGAACTGCCACAGGCTCCGTGTACGCACGTCCATCAATGGGCAACCCTTCCCCACTGGGGGGAGGGAACCAGAGGGTGATGCAATTGACTCGCTCCTTAGCAAGCTTCATGCTCTTTGCGGTCACCTTGGCCGACTGTTGAGCAGCGGCTGTGAGCATATTGATGGCAGCTTCCTCGGGCGAGGTTGCGGGGCTCTCATTACCCAGAGAAGGCCCGGCTTCAGAATCCGAGCTCATGGCCGTGTCCTGAGGGTTTTCGATGGCACGGCCACCTTCACCTTCAAGCCTGATGGCCACAAACTCGCCCGTCTCGCTTCCGCAGCACAGCCATCCATTCTCGGCGACCAGACACCGAGGTGCAAATGTAAGGTGCTTGATCGTCTCGCAGCTTCGAGCAACGGTGTTGAGCCGCTGTATTTGGCGGCTCCCAATACCGCCGGGATAAAAGAGGTTGTCTTTGTTTTCCGCGCTTATAAGGGAGCGCAATTGCCAATGCCTAGATGGATGAAACGCTTTGGTTAGAACATGTAGATTGGATAGATTGCAGAGGAGGCTGGATGGATACAGCCATGTGGATACATACTGTGAGCGAACAGGGACCCGGAAGTGCGTTCGTTGGATCTTGGAGATGAGGCGATCCGAGGTATAGTATCTGCATAGTCACCCGACGTCGACATGGTCAGCAACAGCAACAGCAACGAAGCTCGGGCAGCATAACAGGGGGAACTACTCACGAGACATCGTCCTTGCGAGCCATAGTTCCGTTGGCGGCGGGTAATTCGTTTGCTGCAATGAGTTGGGGCTCAATGGCCAAGGGGGTTTAGCTGCGTCGCAGCACCCAAAGGGGGCAGCCAGGCAGAATCCGGCTGAAGCACGCCTTGAGTGGTGATGAAGTGGTGATGCCGTGTTGCGAGCGTCCAGATGGGCCGGAAAGCCAAGTCAGTGCTCCAAGCAAGGCGAGGGTCCTGTGATGGAAGCGCGAAGATGTTGGTGCGAAGATGCGAGTTAAAACGGGCACAAGGGAGGGCGGAGGGAGATGGTGTGAGGAGAGGGTTGTGATGGGATTGGGTTCAGAGGAAGAAGCAAAACAACCGGCGACGGGCTGGATGGAGGTGGCTGAAAGCCAGGCCGTGAAGCTGCAGGGAGGCGCTACAGTGCTGTACAGGGCAGCAGCACGCAGTCCAGCGCAGTCCAGCGCAGTACCGGGTACTTTCAGGCTGCATCGACGCCTTATCACCCCCCCGCAAGGCCGCTGGGAGCGCTGCGCATGTACCCTGTATTCTGTACCTGGAGCCGAGGCCGAGCGACAGCGCTGCTTGTACTTGTACAGTACACATACGTATATGCGTACATACGTAGTAATAGCGGCTCCCCGGATAAGACCACATGCAGTGCGATTTGGGGTGAGAAGTGGAGTGGATAGATGACGTCTGATCGGGTCCATGATTCACTGTCCGGAAAGCTTTCTGATGGGAATCAGAGTTCCATGCCCTACTAAGCATTTAAATCCCCATCAATGACATGATTCCCAGTGCCGCAGCGGGTACGAGTGACGAATGCTCGATGCTATGTAGCAGTACTATGTAGTACTGTGTCTGTCTCTGGAGTTGCGGTCTGAAGCTGCAGGCATGGCTGAGTGTGTGCGACATGAGATGGTACATACATAGTAGTAGCTGCATGTACAGCACAGACTTGGTGTATCCATAGGCTGGCTGGAGCGCCCAAAACTCTGAATTATATTGCATTGATTGCTTTTCCAACGCCCTGCATGCATAGACTGGATTCTGGGCCTCTCGAGCATCCTTGAGCATCCCTGCAAGGTATCAGATACCTCAGCTGCTCGGGTAGCAGAGCGTCAAACATGCATCGCCGAGAAATTACAAGTCATTATTGGGTAATAAGCGTGATTTAACACTACGAAGCACGCTCAGCAGGCAATAAAACATGCATCAATACAGTACAGCGTGGCAAGCATTTGATCCTGATTCACGCCACCAGGCGGCGTCGCCACGGTAATACGGAGTAGTGTTTGCTAGTAGTAGTAGTAGTACCTATTATTAGAGGAATACAGTAGCAATACAGTAGCAATACAAGGGCGAAGCATATGCAGGGAGGAGCTGGGAGGGAGGGAAAAGAAAAGAATAAGGGGAAAAGAAAAGAAAAGAAGGGCAAGCCAAGCGGGGGGCTTTGCTCTTGGCAGGATTTTTGTCTCATTCTCATTGATCGTCCCTCTCTGGTGGTTTGCGGCGCTGTCTTGGCTGAACCTTTTATGCAGCCAAATCCGCCTCTCAACCACAATGGAGCGCTCCAAGTTGCTTGGATCGAATCCAGAACCCCCTCATTTGAACCAGGAATTGGGCTACTAGGGCTGCTATACTCAATAGTAAGAAGATGGACAATACAGATCTTTGAGACAATACAAGCCACCGTGGACGTGAAAAACTCGCGCTCTGAGCCGATATTAGCCTGGACGGCCAGTTATTACCGATGCTGCGCTGCTCTTCTCGTCGTCCCGCGGTCCGTGATGGCCTCTGCAGCCTCTGCAGCCTCCGCCAACACGACTCAGGTCTCCCACCGAGTTCTATGCTGTGATTGTGATCCATCTCTGCTCTTCTTCTCTCCCTCCAGTATTGCTGAATACCAAGCATTCTCCGAACAACCTCTTCTCCGCATGTACCGCCCGGACTAACACTTGTTCCGTCCATGCCGGTGCGGCGGGTGGGACCGGGATTGCGGGCCTGTCTTGTTGCCTCTTTCTCTCGGCTTCTATGGCCGACCGTCGCAGCACAGAGCGGTTTTTCTAAGGCTAGAAGAAAAAAAATTCGCTTCTCTCCACCATTTTCCCTCTCCAGCCGTCCATCCATTCCTCTCCATATCTAGACACTTCTTCCCAGATCGCGTGTCTCCTCCTTTCTCTTTTCCTTTTCTTCCTGTATATCCATTGTATCCCCTCAATTCCATTCGTCATGTTGGCTGCGCGATTCTCCAGAGCTGTAAGTCACAATGCCGAGGAAACAGCGCTGTCTCAGAGTCTGAATACCTGCTAACCCGCATCGCCAAAACAGCTTCCCCGAGCTACTCCCTTTGCCGCTCGCTCGGCCGTCTTTGCCAGAACACCTGCAGTCTCCAAGTTTGCTCGCTATGAGTCAACAGCTGCTGACGGCGAGGGCAAGGTCCAGGGTGCCGTCATTGGTATCGATCTGGGAACCACCAACTCTGCCGTCGCCATCATGGAGGGCAAGACACCCCGCATCATTGAGAACTCAGAAGGTTAGTCAACGCCTGTTTACCTTTACAACTCCCTCCTCGCGTCTTCCATCTTGCTTACAAGATCGTCTCCAGGTGCCCGTACCACCCCTTCAGTAGTTGCCTTTGCCGAGGATGGCGAGCGACTGGTTGGTGTTGCTGCCAAGCGACAGGCCGTGGTTAACCCAGAAAACACCCTCTTCGCCACCAAGCGATTGATCGGTCGCAAGTTCAGCGACGCTGAGGTCCAGCGTGACATCAAGGAGGTCCCCTACAAGATCGTCCAGCACTCCAACGGCGATGCCTGGGTCTCTGCTCGTGACCAGAAGTACTCTCCCTCCCAGATTGGTGGCTTCGTCCTCAACAAGATGAAGGAGACTGCCGAGGCCTACCTGTCCAAGCCCGTCAAGAACGCCGTTGTCACCGTTCCCGCTTACTTCAACGACGCTCAGCGTCAGAGCACCAAGGACGCCGGTCAGATCGCCGGTCTCAACGTCCTCCGTGTCGTCAACGAGCCTACCGCTGCCGCCCTGGCCTATGGCCTGGAGAAGGAGGCTGACCGCGTTGTCGCCGTCTACGATCTCGGTGGTGGTACTTTCGATATCTCCATCCTGGAGATCCAGAACGGTGTCTTCGAGGTCAAGTCCACCAACGGTGACACCCACCTTGGTGGTGAGGATTTCGATATCCACCTGGTCCGCCACATGGTTAGCGAGTTCAAGAAGACTTCGGGTCTCGATCTTTCTGGCGATCGTATGGCTATCCAGCGTATCCGTGAGGCTGCTGAGAAGGCCAAGATTGAGCTTTCTTCCTCTCTCCAGACCGACATCAACCTGCCCTTCATCACTGCCGATGCTTCCGGCCCCAAGCACATCAACCTGAAGCTCACTCGTTCTCAGCTTGAGAAGATGGTTGAGCCTCTTATCAACCGAACCATCGAGCCCGTCCGCAAGGCCCTCAAGGATGCTGGTCTCCAGGCCAAGGATATCCAGGAGGTCATCCTGGTCGGTGGTATGACCCGTATGCCCAAGGTTGCCGAGTCCGTCAAGTCCATCTTTGGACGCGACCCCGCCAAGTCCGTCAACCCTGACGAGGCTGTCGCCATGGGTGCTGCTATCCAGGGTGCCGTTCTTTCTGGTGAAGTCAAGGACCTCCTTCTCCTCGACGTCACCCCCCTGTCCCTCGGTATCGAGACCCTGGGAGGTGTCTTCACCCGTCTGATCAACCGAAACACCACCATCCCCACCAAGAAGTCCCAGGTCTTCTCCACTGCCGCCGACTCCCAGACTGCTGTCGAGATCAAGGTCTTCCAGGGTGAGCGTGAGCTCGTCCGTGACAACAAGCTGCTTGGAAACTTCCAGCTTGTTGGCATCCCTCCTGCTCGCCGTGGTGTCCCCCAGATCGAGGTCACCTTTGACATTGACGCCGATTCCATTGTCCACGTCCACGCCAAGGACAAGTCCACCAACATGGACCAGTCCATCACCATTGCTTCCGGATCCGGTCTGTCTGACAACGAGATCCAGCAGATGGTTGAGGACTCTGAGAAGTACGCCGAGTCCGACAAGGAGCGCAAGGCCGCCATCGAGTCTAGCAACCGCGCCGACAGCGTCTTGAACGACACCGAGCGTGCCCTCGATGAGTACGCCGACAAGCTCGACAAGACTGAGGCCGATGGTCTCCGGGAGAAGATTGCCTCTCTCCGCGAGTTCGTCTCCAAGATCCAGTCTGGCGACAGCACTGCCACCGCCGCTGAGATCAAGGAGAAGACCGATGAGCTCCAGGTCGCTTCCCTGAACCTCTTCGACAAGATGCACAAGGCCCGCAACGAGAGCTCCGAGCAGTCTTCCAGCGAGCAGTCTACCGAGGGCGAGAAGAAGGATGAGAACAAGCCTTAAGGTGGTCTTGGGGAGATAAAAGCGAAGAGCAAAACAAACAAAAATCCCAAAAAAAACCACTTGTATCAAAACCATCTTTACTGTTCAAATATTCAAAAAGAAGCGTGGGGCGTGGCATAGATCCCTCTTCTTGTGTATTTATGATGTACTCATAAGCCGCCTAAGCTGCTATGCACTTGCCTCTTTTTTTACCAATGTCGTTAATACCTATGGCTGGCGGAACAGGCGTTGGAGCATCAAAAAAACCTCTAGGAGATGTTTTTTTTTCTTCCTTGATTCTATTTTTTTCTTTTTTTTTTTTTCGGTTATTTATGAATGATTGATTGGACGGTCGCAAAGGGATCAATGCGCCTTGGGGGGGGTTCTGGACAAGGACAAACGAACAAAAAAAAAAAAAAAAAAAAAAAAAAAAAAGAGAAAAAAGACACTTTTGGTAGTTAGATGATAATGATTTTCTCCCCTCTAAATTTATTGAAAATCTCCAATATTTTGTTGCCCTGCTATTATTGTGACTGAATTGCCGTGTGTGGATGCTTGGGATGTATTAGATGTTTGTCGTTGCATCATGGTTATCTTCTATTCTATGCCATCCACCCCCAAGATGTGTTCAACATGTTGGCCCCATACCAGTGAATTGAGTTCTTCATATGTACGCTGTCATCTCGCCGTGTTGCCATCTCAACATCCTCCTTTGGTGAACTGCTCTGTGTTTTCGGGAGTAGAGGTTGTCGCATATTGCCAATTCCACTCTCTTCCCGGAAAACCAAGTCGCGTATGTTGCTTCCTCTCCGAGGATCTTCGCCGGGACGCACATCAACGTCCTTTAGCATCGACGTCTTCTCTCGCACTGGTGTGGTGGTATCGTCTTCAAGGCGGAGGAGGTACTCATCACGGATGTTCCTTGGAGCGAAGCAGAAGATGAAGAGTGCGAGGCAAAGAATGATGGCCACGCAGAGGATGATGGCTATGATTGGAAGCATGCCATCTGTGTTGTGGACGATGAGCTTAGGCGAGGGAGCATGGTCGAATGGTGATCGGTAGCCTGGAGCCATGAGGTGCGGATGAATGAGATGGAGGGGACGAAGAGAAGTTTTTCTTTTTCCTTTTTGAGTTTACGGAAGAAGAGATGGAATTACGATTGGAGATTGGAGATATGCTTGAAAAGTGGTCACATTTGGAATGGAATTATTCACCTTGCCGCGTGCTTTATCCATGTTTGCTATGGGCGTAAGGGATTGATTGATTGCCCTCCGCCCCTGGTCTCCCTGAATTCCAGAGGCGAAACACGTACTTTGGTCAATGTGACTACCTGTGTTACACACGTCACCGATTCGTATGGCAAACTATTTATGAAAAGCAACCATCGGGTATACTATTTGCATTGAGGAGGATTAATAGTCATCGGAGTGTTTGTCACTAAGCGAGAAGAAATAGCAGAGCGATGCTGTCATGAGCGGGCCAAAAAAATCACCAAAAAGAGTCTTTTGTTGTTGTTGCTTACTTTTGAGTCCAAGATATACAACACCCGTGCACCAGCATCATCACCTTCCAAAGCCAAACCACCCCCTCCTGGTCGGCTGAGCAGCTTGTTCAGCCTCCTGGCCGCCTTCGACAGCCGGACTGCCCACCTGCGGCTCCTTTCCAGGATAGTGAATATAGTTCCATGCAACATCGAGGAAAATGGGCTTAACAGGGACCACCTCCTCTTTCGGCGGGAACCCGACAATGTGTACGAGATCAACCCCGCCGACGGGATATTCATGCAGCTTCTCCACGAGGGGAACGTGGCTTTCGTACTCGTCGACCTGGGGTTTCTTCTTCCGCAGGTTGTCGACGTGGACAATCGCGCGGTGGCGCTGCAGCTCGCCATCAACCACCTGCTCCAGGAACTTGACGGAAGCAGGGGAAATGTCGAGGCTGAGAGGAGCTTCGTCAGAGATGGGCTGTGAGTTTGGGAGCTTGGCCACGGCTTTTAGGCTGAATCCTAGAGCGCGATTGATGAGGGCCAGGGCGTTGGCAGAGCTGCCAATGAGGGCATGTGACCGGGCAACTACGAGGTGCCTATCCATCGTTGTTAGCCATTGCTCCGTCAAATATCGGTACAGGGGCAGTTGAATGAGGTACTTACTTGAGGGCGGTAAAGTAGTTCTCGTAAGCTTCAATCCGGGCGGCAAGTTCCTCGTCGGCGGCGACTCCGGGAAGCTCTCTGATTGACTCTAAGTTCTGAAGTATTCCGTCGTATAGAGCAGCCTTCTCCTTGAGCTTGCCCAGCTTCTTTCCAGCCGGCAACTCCCTTTCTTTCCTTGCCTCTGCCGATGCTACATCCTTCTTCTTACCTCTCCTTCGCGATTCATACTCTTCTGTGGCACCATCGTGAGGGCCTGTAAGAACCCGATTCCGGCCAATTCTCCAGCTAATCATCTCGTAGTTGACTGCTGTGCGGGTAATCTGCAGCCGCTGCATTCTGGGATCGCTTTGGCCGACGCCGTCTCCCTTGAGCTCATCGATGGCCTGCTTTGTGGCATCAACCGCATCCTGTGTAGATATTAAGATTTCATCATAGGCGGCAGCTACCTCGTGGAGTCCCTTGTCCTGAGACTTGGCAACAGTCTGTGAAAGCCTCTCTTTGGCCTCGTGAACAATTGACCAGTATGTAGCTATTTGAGCGTCTTCGATTTGGACCTGGTGGGCTCGCCAGGTCAACGTCTGGGGGGCCGTTTCGCTACCCACAACGCCGTCCTTGGACTCTGGGCTCGCCTCGGTAAGAAGAGTGGCATCAATGCGGCTGATTTCTTGGACCAGAGCGTCGTCTGATCGTGGAAAGGCATTCCTAGCTAGGGTAGCAACCGAGACCGTTCGAGGCGTCTTGAGCTGGTAGGCAGCAAACCGGATTGACGGCTCCACCGTCTCGGAGAGCAAGTCTTTGAAGATGTCGCTCTTGCTGGCGGTAGCCAATGCGTTGTAGATGATGTAGGTCGTTGCGTAGCTCCGCAAGCAGGGCTCCCAGCTTTGTTTTTCGAACTGCATGGCGCCGCGGATGAGCGATGCATATGCCCGAGCCTCGAGAACATCGGTCGGGGTGGCGCCGGTGATGTCGGTCTGTAATAGGATGCTGACGAGCTGCTCGGCGCTCCGAGCCGCCTTCTCGAGCCGCGAGACGATGTGAGTCCGGGCACGGCCGGCAACTCCCTTCTGATCGTTTGCATGTCCAGCCTTGATGCTCATTGCCTGAGCCCAGGCGCGTTCGCTGGTGAGGAGGAGGAGATGGACATTTCTGGCGGGTGTAACAGGCTCACGTTAGCCAATTGCTGCGTGTAAGACATGGAGAAGGAAGCGGACAAGGTTGATGACAACATACTCATTGTTTCCCTGAACGTGCTCGGCCGTGACTTGCTCCGGCTTGCGAAACTTGCCTCGATTCCTGGTCACGATGCCCAGCTTCTTGCGCGAGTTGAGCAGGCGCTTGGACAGCTGGCTATGATAGGTAGAGAAGTCGCCGTAGAGCAGAGCCTGGTCCCGGCCCCGGACAACGAAGCTGGTGATGTCCATTATCGGTGTCCTTGCCGGCGGAAGAGATGCTGAGTCTCTGATTTGTGCTCTGGCTGTGGCCAGGCTGTTCTGCAAATAGCTAGTCGACTAGGTATTGGGTATTGAGCAGTTTCGGGACTGGGATTGGCGGGGATGGCGGGGCATTTTTTTTTCTTCTTTCTGGCCAGAAGACACGAGATGATAGTACTCTAAAAATTGAGACTCGCGGGATCCCGCTTACATAATCTTGATTGAGCTGGTACATAGTACTATTGAGTTTGGGTTTAGATTAGCTTGTGGTAGCTTTTTATTGAGAGTAGTACTCGATGCATAACGAGCTGGATTGCTGCTTCTTCTGTACCGGTACAAGCAGGATATCTAAGGCTGAATGAAGAACCACTGGGCAGGGCGCCGGGGCAAAATCTTGGCTTGGTCTAAATCAGTGCGCGATTTGACAGCTCTGCTGGTACATCCTACTGTTTCATCAGCTTGAGGATGACTCGAATAGACAGATATCTAAGGTAGTAGCACATTTACTACCTAACGATTATCAGGCAGCAAACAACCAACAGTGAGACATGCATTTACGACATAGTGCCTAACAGCCCATCATTGCCGTTTGCAGCATCTTTCGGTGGAGCGGTGAATGAAACATTTCGTTCCAAATCAGCTCAGAATACGATTACAGTACATGCTGCTAAGAATATAGCTCCTGAAGCTCGGTTGCGCTGGTTATGACATGTAGAATTTCTACCGCTGCCAATAAGAGCCTGATTCACCGGTTTTACACGGACGCGGCACACGTGGGTGAGACATGTTCCAAGACATCAAATCCACTCACGTCCACTCACGGCGACGCTGCGGGCTGATAGGTAGTCATCACCACCTAGTCCATGCACTCCGTAATGGTCGCCCGATAAGTGCCCCGTTGAACTGGAGGGCTCGATCGATTGCGCATTTGCAATCTGTCTAGATCGGCCTCTCTGGGGACACAGCAGAGACGCCTTATCTCGCTGGCATTTTGGACAGCCGAAAGCCCGTCGATGCTGGTCCGGAACAGTTACGCCGGTGGTTGGCACCTTGACAAGCCTGAATACGACGCTGATATCGATTCTATCTTGGTATCGTTAGTCGTACCTATGTCCTTACTGCACTCCCGACCTTGAACTTGTAGATCTACATCAGCTCTCACTCACAGCACTGCTCCATGCTACTCCCAGCTTGGGCATTACTAGTGCTTGCTCTGCGTTCACACGGCTCAACTGCTTCGTCCGGGGTTGCTGCAGCTCCATCGCCCTCAGCTCGGATGGCCCGAAGCTAGCAGCCTTGTGATGGCCCTTGTTGCAGCAGCCTTTTGCTCGATATGATGCCGGCAGAGGATGCGGTTGCCATGAGTCATGGTGCTATTGGCCACGTCGTGTCTGGCAAGCTTTTGTCTCGCTCAATGGGATCAGCTCACTCGTGATAACGCGTCACTATCTCTGTTCCCCCTCCTCTCCTTGTTTCTCTTGGCTCTGGGCATAGCTATTGTACTAGCAGGCAGTAGTACCAGCACCTTGCAGTTGTGGCGTGAACAAAGCAAGGAAAGGGACTGCACATGTATCCCGTATCCCGCACTTACACGGCCCAGTCGTTCTACGAGTCTTATCCCTCATGCTCACGAGCGACGGCAATTGGCAGCAGGCCGTTTTGGTGGGTGTGGCCGTCACTGTTTGGCGCCAAAAGCCGGCGGCGACTTCGTGTCAGCCATGCATGAAGTGCGGGCACCGCTGAGAGGATCTGGGATGATTCGACCAGAGCAAAAAAAAAAAACGACGGCCAAAACTGACATGATACGTCGGCAATCGTCTGCTCGGGGATTTTGGAGCGCAGTCAGGGATCACGGACAAGAGCAGCAGGGTGGGTGACACCATGCATTTGGGTGCTGGGTTTTGTGGTCACGTGGCGGACTCTGGCCAGGGTCTGGGCCCCTTCCACAGCTCCAGGGCTGCAAAAACTGGAGGATTCCAGCGGTCACCCCCGGTGGGCTCCAGGCGGTCTCCAGATGGTCTCAGGGCATCCATGGATCTCCAGCGCCCTCTCCAGCGCTGTGCAGGGCCTTCAGGCGGCGTTCTGGCGGGCGGTTGCGGGTTATGATGGAGTCGGTGGCAGAGCAAATGCGGGCGAGATGCGCCACATCCTCCAAACGGGGCCCACGATCCCTGCTCGATGCAAATGTTGTGCGTGCAGCTGACCTTCATTTTGGGCTCGTTGCAGTAGCCGCAAGCAGTTTTCTGCGTGCATCTCATCTGGCGGTGGTGTGTGGGCACCAGTACGGAGTACATGCTGGTAACCTGGATTTTAGCACCGTCGGGTCTGGTGCTCTAACTAAAAGCTTGATTGAGGCCACCATGGATGGAATTGTGCTCGGGCCTTGGGGATTGACGCCAAGGAGGAAGAATCCTTTGTTACATTAGCATCGACCCTATTGATGCAATCCAGGTTCTGTATTCCACCTCAGCAAGTGCCGGGTACTGTTGGCTGTAACAAAGGGTACATGCAAGGCTCTTCACCGTCCAGAGAATATACTGTGCTGTACTGCACCGGTGACAAGGCTCAGCTGCATGGGAGGCGGCTCCTCCGAAGCGTTGCGTGTATAATACAGTAGCAGGATGCATCCGGCAATACTTGGATGGATGGATGGCCTTGTTTTTCGCAACGCCATTTCCCGTCCGGCTTGCCAGTCACATGCAATTTCTCATACATGCAATTCCTACTGTATCATATCATAATGCTGTACTGTAGCTGCAACGATGGGTACTATAGGTGCTCCGTATATATACAAGGACAGCGGCTGGCCATGTGACCAGACGTCGTCAGTTTAGTAGAGGCTTGCACAGGCCCATCTCGAGTACCTCCCGATGGCCGTCCATGTACCTCGCAGTACCGCAGCGCCAGCTCCAGGCCCTGTAGCGCCCCGCTCTGCCAGCTGTTGCCCTCGGCGCCAGCCACTCAGCTGTCGTCAATGCATGCCCAGCGCTTTAGTACCGCGCTGTACCCGCTGTGGCACTGTCCTTGTGCATACCTGTACTGTACATGCACTTGCAAGCGCGCTACCTGGCGCAGTACCTGCCAGTACCTCGCGCCCAAGGTATCCCGCTATTCCACTTATTCCCACTACCGCTGTGACCTGCCTGGCGACTCAACATGATTCTGTCAAGGTCTGCTGCATACTGCATAGAGACTCACTCACACATCTCCAGTCTCCAATAACAATCGCCAGACCGGCTGCTTTTCCTTCCGGCTGCCCTACCGCTGTTAGTCCGCAGCTTCTTGCTTTTGCTCCTCCACTTGGCCTCTGTCTGTGCTGCTGTTTCAAGTCGCCTCAAGAAAAAAAAAAAGCGCGTTGCTGCTCCGAGACAATACAGCTGCCTGCATCGCTATCGAACAGCTAGATTGTGGCCTCTCGCAGCCGCTTCTGCACTCGCCAGCTGGAGCCTCGTGCCCTCTCTCTCACTCTCTATCTATCCATCCATCTCTCGGCATCTCAGCACACCTGATTTTTTCTCTCTCCTTTTCCCCTTTTCTCTCTGCAGAGCCTCGCACCATCTCATGTTCTCTTCACTTTGATTCGCCTCCCGCCTTTTTCTCGCCCCATATCTAAGGAACGCAGCCTTTCTAGCCGCATATTCTCCCTCCTTCACCTTAACTTCTTCCTCCCAAACATTTCCCCCAAGCTACCTTGGCTTTTCCTGCAGCTGCTTCTTCGTGGGCTGCGCTTTGGCAACATCGCCTTGGCCATCTCTCCGCTGGCGGCATTCACATCGTGACCACACCAGATATCTTGTCGTCTATAAAACGGCAGTCTCGCTTACGCAGCCACGCAGAAAGAGAGAGAGAGAAGCACATAAATTAATAGAACGAGGCCCGTCCGCTTCCTTCGTTGTTACCCTTGCATGAGCCTGTGTGATGACGAATTAAGCTTCGTCATACATGCGGTAACACGCCTCCTCTCTTCCTCTTCCTCTCTCTCTCTCTCTTTTCCTCTTCCTCCTCCACTCTCTCCGGCTTTTGCCTTTGATCGCTGGAGGCGTCGCTTTGTGTAGCCTTGAGCGCCTCCTAATAGATTCCCGATGGCTACAAATGGTAAGATCCCCCAGTTCCCTTTGTCCTCTCCACCTTCGACTGGGCATTTTGCACCTGTCACTGCCATCAGCGTTCGAGATAGCTTCACTATGATACGTTGCTATGTTGCTTAGACGTTAATCCATTTCAATACTTGTCAACCTTTTTTCTTTCGGGAAAAAGCACGTCGAGCTCTGCTGATTCTTTGTCAGGTGGGCCGTCACAGCCTCCAGGCGCTGGCCCGAATATCCCAAACACCGCAACTATGCATTCTCTGCCAAAGCGCCCATACCAAGAATACAGTGATTTGAGTATTCAAGACAATGGGCCGGGCCAGCCCATAATCGCATGGCAGCAGATGCCTCGAGGAAGTCAAGATACAAACCTCACTTCTTTCACCGCAATGCTCAACAGCCCTCTTGACCCATCCATCACGGGCTCGCCAATGACAGAAGTACCAGTCACGAATCCGCCAGGCGGCCAAACAGCCGTACGAAATGATACTCAGTTTCAAGGCTTGCAGCCCCAGAAGGCTGATGTAGCCTTCACCCCACGTCGAGACGTCCCTTTTTACCAGCTACAACAACAGCTGCAGTCTCGTTCCCGTCCTCCTATTGAAATAGATCCTCCAGTCCCCAAACGTCAGCGAGTTCAAGGGTCCTATCGACCCACTCCCTTTATAAGGGAGGTTCAGGCTGACTGGAAGAGACAAGCCGAGCGTGCGGCAGCGGCAGAGGCCGCGGCGGCGGCTAATCCCGAGTCCACCGTTGATTTGACAGATGGTATGAGTGGCTTCCCATATCCCCAAGAACCTCGTCGTTATTTTATTCCCTTTTGCTTACTATGAACCGTGCAGTCAACGACGATGCTGCCCCGACGGAGCCCATTGACCCCAAGGATGAAGAGGTCTGCTATGGCATGATCAAAACCAGCGCCAACTGCACGCGAGCTCCTTCGCCCAAGCCGGGCCTACAGAGCATGTGGGGTCCCAATTATCAACCCAGCATCAAGGTTATCCTGAGGAGGATGGCCGGCGATACCAATTCCTATCGCGTTCCCGTTTGTGACCACACCAGAGAAATCATCGGCATGGTCGACCATTCCGCTAGCAAGGCTTTGGCGCCTCTCCTAGACTTTAACCTTCGCGTCAGGACCGACTGCCGTATCCCGCCGCAGCCTGTGGGACCCGGGGAAGTACCTGGTCAGGCCGTGTCACGCTCCTACATCCTCGATATTGTCATGTACGGGCCCTTAAAGTACGCCAAGAACGTTGGGATCCTTCTGGAGCGGTCCGGCGTGCAGCTTCAACAACCCTACATCATCCAGCGAGGCATCAGACTCTGCAACCCTCACACGGCGGATTACTTGCGCTCTCTTAAGAAGTCATCCTCTGGAGTCAATGCGAATTATTCCGCTTCAGCGCCCGGTCGTCCTACAAACGCCACTCCGAAAACCGTCGAGGAAGTCCGCTCAGAAGTCATGGGGGTGTTTGATTCTCTTACTAGGAGTGACGAACTACCCACCGAGGAAGCCCCAGCATGCATCACAACTCCCTTGCTCACCCACCAGAAACAAGGCCTCTACTTCATGATGACTAGGGAGCAGCCTCGCGAGATGCAGCTGGACGAGAAGGGCATGCTTTCCTTCTGGCAGACTAAGCTCGCTCCGACCGGGCAGCCCATCTTTCATAACGTCATCACCGACGAGAGTCAGGCATCCGTCCCTGTAGATACTCGCGGCGGCATACTGGCTGACATGATGGGCCTTGGAAAAACACTCAGCATCCTGGCGCTCATATGTAGCACCATGGACGAAGCACGGGAATTCAAGCGGCTCACGCCTGAGCAGCCTACTGCCCCGGAAACCAGGCAGACAAGAACCGAGATGGACCCGATACAGGCGCCGCTGGGTTTGACGCCCGTGTCTCAAAACACCAGGTCGACCTTGATTATATGCCCTCTCAGCACAATCGCCAATTGGGAGGAGCAAATCAAGCAGCACGTAGCCCCCGGTAAGCTCTCTTACCACATCTACCACGGGCCCAACCGGATCAAAGAATTGGCGCGACTCGCCCAGTTCGACATCGTGATTACAACGTACGGATCCGTTTCCACCGAGCTCGGCTCTCGACGCAAGGCCAAGACGGGCAGCTATCCCCTTGAAGAGCTTGGATGGTTCCGCATTGTTCTAGACGAGGCGCACATGATCCGCGAGCAGACTACAATGCAGTTCAAGGCCATAGTTCGTCTCCAAGCCCAACGGCGATGGGCTGTAACTGGAACGCCTGTCCAAAACAAATTGGATGATTTCGCAGCTCTCTTGTCGTTTCTTCGTCTGGAGCCTTTCCACCACAGAGCGAAATTCCTTCGTCACATTGTGGAACCCTTCAAGGCCTGTGACCCTGACATTGTGCCCAAGCTCCGCATTCTTGTTGACACAATCACCCTTCGCCGGCTCAAAGACAAGATTGACTTGCCGCCCCGAGAAGATCTCATCGTCAAACTTGATTTCACACCCGACGAGCGCGGCATCTACGATCTCTTTGCCCGGAATGCCCAGGACCGAGTCAAGGCCTTGGCTGGAAACCCTACCTCTGTGGCTCTTGGCGGAAACACCTACATCCACATCCTCAAGGCCATTCTTCGCCTTCGCTTGCTCTGCGCACATGGCAGAGACTTGCTTAATGACGGAGACTTGGCAGCCCTGCGAGGAATGTCGGCAGATATGGCAATCGATATCGACGACGACGATGAGAATGCAGACGGCACGCCGCTGTCTCACCAGAAAGCACATGAAATGTTTTTGTTGATGCAAGATACGAACAACGACCACTGCATAGAATGCAACAAGAAGATCTCCTCTCAGGAGCAAAGCCCGATAGATACCGAGAAGGAAGACGACACACTAGGATACATGACGCCTTGCTTTCATGTAATTTGCCGAGACTGCATAAGAGTCTTTAAGCAGCGAGCCAAGGCCGCTCTACAGCCCGGCCAGGTTGCCGGGCCGTGCATTGTTTGCAATGCCCATGTCCGATTCGGCTTCGTCAATATTCGCCGTTCGGATGCAGACGGTGAACACGACGGCATTCTCAAATCAAAATCGAAACAAACCAAGAAGCATTTGGACAATTACAACGGACCCCACACCAAGACTAAAGCTCTCATCGACGATCTTCTCAAATCCAAAGCCGCCAGCGACGCCAATCCTCAAGAACTACCTTTCAAGTCTGTTATTTTTTCGGGGTGGACGTCGCATTTGGACCTCATTGAGCTGGCGCTTAACAAGGCGAATATCAAGTTTACAAGATTAGATGGCAGCATGTCACGACAGGCACGCACAGTGGCCATGGACAGATTCCGCGAAGATCGCAGCATTCACGTCATTCTCGTTTCCATCACGGCCGGTGGACAGGGCCTCAACTTGGCTGCCGGCAACAACGTGTATGTGATGGAGCCGCAGTACAACCCGGCGGCCGAAGCTCAAGCGATTGATCGTGTGCACCGCTTGGGTCAGAAACGCCCTGTGCGTACGGTCCGATATATTATGCGCAATAGTTTTGAAGAAAAGATGGTTGAATTGCAAGAAAAGAAGAACAAATTGGCGAGCCTCAGTATGGACGGCCAGAATAAGGCACTGGACAAGGCAGAGGCTGCGAGACAGAAGCTCATGGACCTCCGCAGTCTTTTCAAATGATGACTGCTTGCTATGAAAGGTTATACAAAGCAGACTCTCAACGACGTTACGAATTTAATAACGGGCTTTTTCTACTTTTTCCCCTTTTTTCTTTTTCTTTTTTTTTCATTCTTCTACTATTCTTATACACGAAACATTTGAGCTTTTGTTTTCTTTTTCTTTTCTTATTTCACTTCATTATCCCCCTTGAATTCAGCCGCTGCGTTCAATGCAAGAAGCATCCTTCTTGACTATACACGGCACATGTGCTCGACACATTATTTCTCGTCTCTTTTTTCTTATTCATTATCAGCATCTCGCCCAACACGGGGAGAATTGGGACGGCACTGCAATGGCTGGAGGAGCAAAGTTGGCTTGGATTTCCTCCCCTCTTTTTTTTTTTTATATCTAAACTCAATCATACATCGCCTGCATCTCTGGTTCCGCGGCACACAGTGTGGCATTTACACTACTACTACTTTGAAGCTCTCACGAGCCACTCTTGATCTTAGCGGCGCCCGGGATCTGGTGGCATTTCTTTTGCTTCTCCTATTTCTCTCCTTTTTTTCTTTTTTTCTTTTTTTATTACTACTTAAATTCCCATTGGCTTGGGGATGGAATGAGTGCATGGATAGGAATACTGGGATTTCGATAGCGCTTGGGAGGGAAACTTATTTCTTTTTATGGAGGTTGATACATCGCTCTAAAAATATGAACGTTTTTTTTATTTTATTTGCTGGGTATGATGACTTTATGCTTAGATGGATGCCTTTCCGTGACCTTTATTCCCCCATTTCTCATCAGTTGTATTCGTCAACTAGAGACCGGATGACTTCCCTCCGCCCATTGTAATTACGTTCAAATCAGTGTGCCCATGCTTACTCTTGACTCTCTCTTGACTCTTGACATGTCCAACGCCGTTACACCCAAAAGATCAAACAACGGTTCAACATTACTCTTGACAAGTTCATAAAGCAGTCGTTATAACGGACGCAAAAAAAGAAAGAAAGAAAAAGAAAAAAGAAAGAAAAAAAAGAAAACATCTACGGCTGATCATCCTCCTCCGCTCCAATAGCAGCCCACTCCGTGCCCTGATTCACAGAGCTCAGCCTAGCGCAAAGGCTCAACAGCACGACCGTCTCCGTCGCAGCATAGTGATTCAGCGAATCCGACAGAATCTTCATGTGTCTCCCAAAGTTGCTCTCCCACTTGCGCACGATGTCGGAGAGGTGGTTCATGCGCGCCTCGGCGTCCTCCGCGGCCGACGCATCGTTCTGCGCTGACGCCGAGCGGGAGGCGGATGCGGCGGCGGCGGCGGCGGCGGAGGAAGAGGAGGCGGAGGAGGAGGAGGGAGCTTTGGTGGACTGGAAGCGTTGCCATTGATCGTGGGTCATGGTGGCGGGTTTGATGCCGCTGGAGAGGTCCGGGTCGATCCTTTCGATCTCGCGAGTGACAAAATTAGTGTACTGGGAGAAGATGGCGCAGGCTTGCATGAGTTTGGAGTTGACCTGGGGGAGTGGCAGAGTTAGAATGGAACAAGAAGAGGAAGAAGATATTAGAAGGAGAACGGCATGGGCGTTTTTCCAAGAGATGGTGTCGACATACCTTGAGTAGCTTGCTGTTTGTAAGCATGCATTCCTTGAGACACGTATCCAAAAAGTCTACGTGATCCTGCATCAACTCGTCCACCGTCCGGTTGGAGCCAGATTCCTTGTCCGACATGCCGTCCTTAGCCCTCAGCCGAGACATGAACTTGGTCCAGTTTGGCTCAATCACCTCCGCGGTGCAGAAATACAGCACTTGTTGAATGTAAACCAGCATCCTCCCCCGCAAGGTCCAGGTCCGCCGCTTCAAGGCCTCGAGTTCCTGATTCGGGCCCTTGTGAGACCACGTCACGGCTCTGGTGTGTGATTGCCAAGTCGCCGACAGCTGGGATTCTAGGTAGCGGAGGTGGAGCAGATACCGGAAGAGCGCCTGGTAACGCCAGACTGTCTTGCGGCTTATCACCAGAGAGACGGGAAACGGAACTGAGTAATCTAGCTGCAGCGACGTAAAGCCCGTTGCGTTCTTGTCTGGCTCAATGGGCTGCTGGTTGGTAACGGGTTGCATCACTTGGCCTGATTCTATCCCCGTGATGTTCACAACCCGCTGGAGGTTATTGATGAGCGTAATCTCGTTCATCTCCACCTTGACATCCTCCTTGAAGGGGTCTAGCGAGGCGACCGTTCCGGGCTGGCGCAGGACTAGATCCAGGAGAGACTGCAGCTTGCTTGTGTTGACGCTCTTGGCGGGTTTTCTCAATTCTGATGAGCCAAGCTCAAGGAAATACGAAAACGAGTCTGAAGGGTCGAGGAAGAAGTAGTGCTTGAGCGAACGCAGTCTCAGCGGCAGCTCATGCGTGGTAAGGAGGAGCTGCATGAGAGACTCGTTGGCATGGGCGTAGGCATTGTTGACGTTCTCGATGAACCGCTTATCGTCGAACGAGGTTGGTAGTTCTGTCACGATCTTGCTTACATCTACTCCTCCACATTCGCGAACGACGTTGAGATACTTGCCGGCCAGCAGCACTTTCTCTTTGACGCCTTCTAGCTGGGGCGGCACGTCTTGGTCTCGAATAGTGTACCTTCTCTCCCAGTACTCATCGATATAATCCCTCTCGAGCCTCTCTCGCCCGATACTCTTCTGTTCTCTAATCATAAACTCGGAATGAGGGTCATGGATACTGCCATGGTGCAGCCATTCATTCAACATCTTCATATACGGCCGACTGGCGTCCCGCAATAATGATGTTAACAGAGATCGGGCAGCCGGGTCACCACCCATCGATTCAAGCCTCGAGGCCAACAGACCCAAAACACCGCCGCCCTTGCAGACCTTTAAGGCTTTGGAGCTTCCAGGAACAAGCTCTCCTCCCTCAGCAAGCCTCTCGAGGACTTTGTCGTAATCGTCTATTTCCTCGTCATCTTCCTCGTCGCTTTCGTCATCCAACAGCGCGTTCTTCTTCAAGAGCTCTTGCGCCATTGCGTAGAGGTGAGACAGCATCTGGCACGTAGGCAGGGTGTGTATGTTGAGGACGTGGACGGTAAATGTCTCGCTCGTCAGAAACTGCGTCTCGAGCTGGGCAATCATGACCAGGTAGTCCTGCAGGCACTTTCTCACCGACGCACACAGCGCATGGTTGACGGCACCAAACTCTTCGCGGCTCTGCACGTCGACAAAGGCTTCCAGGGCCGAGTAGTAGGTGGCCATCTTCAACATCGACTTGGTCAGGTCGTGCAAGCTGGGATCAAGGCCGGGCAAGATCCGAAAAGGCGGCCCGGACAGCCGGTCCCTCTCTTCGTTGGGACTATACCCTCGAGCATATCGAATGTACTGGCCCTCGTACCCCATGAACACATACAACAAGTCTTCGACAATGGCGGCCTCTTGAGCCTCCAATGTCAGCTCGTTCAGGGGTTTCGGCTGTGGTGCAAACGGAATCGCAAACGCAATCGGCGGGATCGAGATTCGCGAGGCCAGGGCGGCCGAGGTATGGGGCAGCAACGACGCCTCGGGGTTCCAGGGGACTTTTGGCATGGCAATTGCACGTCAGCTCTCGATACGAAACCACAGACAGACTGGCGGACATGCAAGCAAGGAGGATGGAGAAGAGGGGGAGAGGGCAAGCGTACCTGGAGGCGTCTCTGCCCGCACGTCTCGCGGCCGCAGCTCGGTCGACGACTTTTGCCTGCGCATCTCGGCCGGCCTCATCTCTGCCTGCTGCTGCTGCTGCTGCTGCTGCTGAGCGCGCCGCTGCTGCTCTTGCTTGGCAGGACTGGCCGTCCGCGACGTGACTCGCTCGACATGAGCCTCAAAGGCGCGCTCGATGACTTTGCGCTCGTCGTAGCGGCGCTCCTTTCCCAGCCGCTCTCTGGCATGGCCCGGCGAGGACCGCTTATGTGATTCGTGGTCTCCCAATTGGGACTCTGCATTCTTCGCATCCGCCGTGCCACTCCGGAAGCTTCCATTGGCTCCAGAGACCCGGGCTCGCTCGTCAGCAAAGGCGTTGGCGCGGCTGGATGCCCTCGTTCTTACGCCGGACGACATGCTGGCGAAGCTACATCTGCTGGGAAAAGCCGTTGGAAAAAGCCGTTGGAAAAAGCCTTGTACAAGTACCAGTTCCAGTACCAGTCGCCTTGGGGGCCAAGCCGGAAAAAGAAAAAAAAAAAAAAAAAAAAAAGAACCGCTCGTCACCCTCGGATTATCATGGAGATTGTTTTCCTTTTCCCGCTTTTTGCTCCGGTTTGTGCTGTGAAAAGCTCGCTGCGAGGGCTGTGGTGGGTATAAGTGCAGTGCAGTGCAGTTCGTTTTATGGCGTGCATGTGCAGTCACAAGGCAGCCAAGCTCGACCAGCTACGACGGAGCAACCTGCTAAGCAAGTAGCAGTAGTATTGACCCAAACTGGTGCATGGTGGGGGTGAAACCGTGAAACCGTTGAAACACGGCCATCAGGCGCGTCGCGGGTTGCCATTCCATTTGAGCAACCGGATTAATCACGCTTCCGTCAACTGCTAGTATCTACAGTGTCTTAGCAATAACCTGTGGCGGCTGCTGTGGCGGTGCACCCGTCTGCCTCCCCCACCACAAGGTACGTACTACTCCGGAAGCTGGATGCGTAGGCCCAGTGTTTGCCTGATAGCAAGTTAGCAGTATAGCAGCAGCACCGTTGCAGCTTCGTCCTTCTCGCAGCCTCACCACTTCCCTCCTCTTGTCTCTCCCTCCCTCTCCACCACTCTTTTTTTTTTTTGCTCTACAAGGCATTCCCCCGGCATCTCCAGGCCAATCCACCCACACAATCAGCCAAGATGTTTATGGCAAGATCTGAATACGGCAAGCAGCTTCTCCCCTCCTCCGCTCCCCTCCTAACGAAGCTCTCTTGTGACGAGACAAGCACGAGACGATGACAGACGCACTCAAGCATACACATATTCACACACAGACAGACAGACAGACAACATAAAAAAGACTTGTACTAACCTCCAAATCCCACCCGCAGACCGGGGAATCAACACCTTCTCCCCCGAAGGCCGGCTCTTCCAGGTGGAATACTCGCTCGAGGCTATCAAACTCGGGTCGACCGCCATTGGTATCGCCACCTCCGAGGGCGTCATCCTCGGCGTCGAGAAGCGCGTCACCTCGTCCCTCCTCGAAACGTCGTCGGTCGAGAAGATCGTCGAGCTCGACCGCCACATCGGCTGCGCCATGTCGGGCCTCCAGGCCGACGCCCGGTCCATGATCGAGCACGCCCGCGTCGAGTGCCAGAGCCACGCCTTCAACTACAACGAGTCCCTCAGCGTCGAGAGCTGCACCCAGGCCATCTGCGACCTGGCCCTGCGCTTCGGCGAGGGCGCCGACGGCGAGGAGACCATCATGAGCCGTCCCTTTGGCGTCGCCCTCCTCATCGCCGGCTTCGACGAGAACGGCCCCCAGCTGTTCCATGCAGAGCCCAGTGGCACATTCTATCGGTTTGATGCCAAGGCTATCGGATCAGGATCGGAAGGAGCGCAGGCAGAGCTGCAAAACGAATATCACAAGGTGCGTTGCTTCCTCACCTTTGTGCTTGGGGCTGCACTGACAAGATTGGCAGTCCTTAGGAATGAAAGACGCAGAGACACTGGTTCTCAAGACTCTGAAACAAGTAATGGAGGAGAAGTTGGACTCCAAAAATGTCCAGCTGGCCAGTGTCACCAAAGAAAAGGGTTTCAGAATATACACAGACGACGAGATGGCCGCCGTTGTCGATCGACTACCATCAAACTAATCAATCACATGATACGCGCAACGAGAATAGAAATAACTGCATTGATTGCAATCCCGCCCTTTTTGATTCATGAGAGTGGCCAAATGAGTGCGTGCCAGGTCGCTCGGCCAGGTCGCTGACTGCATCAAGACTACTCCCATGTAGATAGGCAAGATACATGCTATTAGACTATCAGATACTATCTCAATGTCAAAAAGCAAACAAGATAATCGCGGTCGCAATCGATTCGCTTTTATTAGATCTCCCATGCCAGCAACCCCTTGTCATATTACTCCTTGTCATATTACTCCTTGTCACATTACTCCTTGTCTTTTGCCACCCCATCATCCGTCTCATAAACGCTGCATAAATCCTCCACACAAAAGCTCCCATAGATATCATGCCGTCTACCAAAAATCAAAAATCAATATGAATACGAGCTTATTCGCCTGCTAATCAATACTCGAGCTTTTTTTTTTTTTTTTTTTTTTGGTGACTTCTTTTCTTTTCTCTTCCCCCCCTTTCTCTTTTTTTTTTTTTTTCAAGACTTCTCTTCTTTTCTCTTCCCTCTCTCCTTTCTTTTTTCCACTTCTTCTTCTTTTCCTCTCTTCTTCATCTTTCGTTTCTTCGTTCGTGTCATCATTCTTTTTCCTCTGCTCTCTATTTCGTGCTTGCTTTTCTAAGACATCACGCATTCTATACCTGTCGTTAATTTAAATCGTCTCGAAGTTCGATTCTCGCGAGTTCTGTTTCGATTGCTAGTATCCCGATTGCGTAATGTGTTCTCTCGGCCTTGGCCAGTACTAACCGCCGTTCTTCGCCCGATTCAGATTCGTCGATTCTCTTATCGATCCGGCGAGGATTCTTCCATATTGTAGACGGAATATTGTTGATGATTGTCGGTCGTGTATATTCCGGTCCTCCCATCTGGCTAGACTTGATCCACGCCGATTCACAGCCACAGGCAATCTGCATCGCTGACTGCCATCCAGTGAGGCGCGCAATGTCATGCATTCTCTGGATGACCCATTTTCTCTGACTGGGTTCATTATACTAAAACAAAATACAAAATCAGCATCTTTCATCATGGGAAGACATGTATTCAACATAAAGGGGGTTATACGAACCTGTATACCTGCTACAAACACGCAAAATGAGCTCTCAATGAGGGCAGCACCGAGATATGTATTAATCACCGCATACTCTGAACAGTCGGCAGCAAGCCCAGAAGCAATCTGTCCAATCCTGAGAGCGTAACCCGCCGTCTTCTTAGCCATCAGCCCCGCCGCCCTCATTGCAACTGGTGGCATAGAGGGATGGCTTCGAAAAAGGTGGATGAATCCCATGTAATAGTTCATCCAGATGCCGGCGATGGAGTATGTTCGAAAATATATCGGAATCCCAAACGGTGTCTTTGGTCTTGGTTCGGCGTCATTCTCATCGGCGAGCGGCTGGAATTCGGGCCCAATACGAGTCTTGAATAGCTCAAAAGAGTGATAAATGGCATTCCATTCTTGCAGTGCGGCTTCGTAGCTGGCTTCTGGGTCTGGGTCATCCTGAGAATCACTGTTTGGCGAGCCATCTCGTGGAGGACTAAATCCCATAGGGGCCTGTACTTTCCCAAACGTCGGGAACATGCCTGGGAACATCGGGGGGGATCCGGCTGCAGCATTCCCTCCTTTGGCTTCTATAGCTCTCTGTTTTCGAGGTAAATCCCTCGACACAAAGTCTGAAAGGCGGCCAAGCAATAAAACCAAATAATCATAAGTGCCATATCTAACAAAGCGTCAGTTTAAGGGCCATAAAAGAAAAAGAAGGGGACGGGTTGAAACATACGCAGATGAATATGTTGAAAAGGGGGCCCGCGGAGGAATCTGCGTCCAATGGTCATATTCCATGCTTCATCTACTTTAGCGACACGTATTCAGCCAGTCATGAAAGGGGGGTGGTGACATACAATAACTTGGTTCCTCCCAAGATACTCTGATAGACGTCCATTTTGCAATACCACCAGAATAAATCGCAAATAATGTCATATTTCTCAATTTCCTTGTCGGTTACCGATGAGCATCTCTCGTCTGAAAATTGCCCGTCTACATCGCCATAAGCTTCTGGAGACACGACGAGCCCTGTGAGGGCATTCAAAAAGTCATAATCAAAAGGCTGCTGCAGACTCTGGGATGACGCTGGGTGACAATGCGCGCCATCCATGTAGGAGCTTGTGTGTCCTAGTTGGTATCCTCTCGCTTCCTGGCGTTGTCGCATGCGCTTCGCAGGAAAACAGGATCGAGTCATGTCTCCCAAGGACATCTCGCAGAATAGAATCCTAGCGCCAAACAAGTGATTGCACCACTTTGTATGATCAGACGACCAGACCTCAAAGTAGCCAAGCAAAAGGGTGGCAGCAAGAGTTGCCGGTTGTGTCCTCTTGGAAGGCGACTTGACGCTTTTCGCTATGCGGCGTATGGCACGATGATAATGTCTCAGGGCTGCCGTGGGAGGGCTGTCTCGAAGCTTCGCAAGTTGAAGGCTTGCCAGTGCGAGCATTGCATGAAATAGGCCTAGATGCTGAAGCGCCAGTGAGGGAATGGCATCTATTTGAAATGTCAGAAGGCTCCCTGCCATGCTTTTGATACATACGAATCAACTTACAGCTCCATAGGCTCTTCCCAGATCCAATTGTGGCCCTGTTTTTGGATCTCTCTATAGCACAAGAAATGTCTCCTTCGAAAATGGATATTCCCGGCCCAGTCACATTGATGAAATGCATGAAGATTGTGTTTAGGCCACTAGCCCAGAACTCGGCGGAATAAGGAGTCTCCATGTGTGCTTGAACCTCGTCGCTCTGGGCGAAGGCCGAAAAGACGCTGACGTCCGCAGGACTTAAAGTCCAACGTTCTGGAACCAAGGTTTTCATCGGCTGCAGGCTACCTCTAACGTCCGGCAAATCATCGTCAGAATCAGGCAAGGAGGCCTCATCATCCAACATGTCGAATTCCCATTGGTTACTCAGAGATCGGGCCACGACTGCCCCTGTGTGAACATTGAGCGGTTGGCCGCCATTTGGATTACCAAAGTTGCCAAGCATATCTCCAGAAGTGCCGCCATCTTGGAGAGGGAAAAATTGATCTTCGGGCACAGATCTAGCAAAATAACCAGGCCCTCCGTTGGCTTCTGCCGCAAGTAGAGGATTAGGGAACTGCGGATTGTAGGGGGCCTGAAGAAACTGGCCATGGCCTACATTGTAAGCTGCAGGGTCTTGCAACACTGGTCCCCGATGAAACTGCTGTTGGTATGGAACGGAGGCAGGTTGAAGTGTCAAGGCATGATGGTGCTGCTCAAAGGTGGGTGGTCTCGGGGCAATAGCCGGAAACAATCCTCTTCCGGGCTGTCGGTGTGCAGGCAAAGACTCATCAACGATGGTTGAGGGGCCAGAAAAGATTCCTTGGTTAAAGGGGGACGAAAACGAGCCAAGAGGTTCCTTAAATATCACTCTTTGGCTATATCCTTCGCAGTCTCGTCTCGATTTGATGCAGTTGTGGCAAATGGGCCTGCCTTCGTCGCATTTGATTCGCCTTCTACGACAAGCTAAAGAAGAAGAAAAAAGCTTTTGTCAGACTCGGGGGAAATGAAGAGGAGGCGGAGGCGAAAAGAGCGAGCGCAAGAGAAGGAGGAGAAAGGGGAGAGGAGAAAGAGACGGTTCAAAATCACAAAGTCCAGGCGTTACTCACTAAGACAGCCAGTCTTGGTCCGCTTCCTTGTGCCCGTCTTTTTACGATTGGCGTCGTCCTTGCCTCCGTCGTTCTGCTGCGAAGAGCTGCCCTGGGACTCGGCCAAGGTAGCCTTTGCCGTTGTAACAGATTGTTCCTCCATGATACAGTGCTTTGCTTCGAGGGGAGAGTTGGATATTACACGGTAATAGTCGCTCAGATTCCGTCGTGTCTTTCCGTGCGATGAAAAGCCAGACACCGGCTCATGAAACCGTTTCAACAGTGCTGAAGCGAGCTAAAGAGCTCCAAGACAGTATAAGTGTTTGGGGAGGAGCATATATTACTCGGGGGGGCACGCGGTGAGATAAATTTGCCGTAAATAAGGAGAGAAGATCAGCATGTGAGGGGACAGGACTGGGAGGACGGCGGCCTCGAAACCCGCAGGCGGTGCGGCGGAAGAGAAGAAAGATGGCACCACCTGCTGCTGTGCTCAGCCACTAAGGGGGAAGAGGATGGTATTAGCACAAGTGGCCGAAAGGGCAAAGGCATCAAGTAGCGGATGGACAAGAGGAGAATGATAGTAGCAAGTGGAACATGGCCGGTGTAACTCGAGGGCACAGCAGAGCCAGGATGAAGCCTCGAGCTGTACGAAGTCGAGAGCCAGGTGAAGTCATGCGATTGCGGACGATGGCGGTGGCGAGACAAGACGGGAATGGGGAGGAAAGCAAGAGTAGAGAGAATTTAATGGAGGAAAAGTAGCACATATAAAAGAAAAAAAAGCGAAGAGGGGAAGGCCGTACGGAGGAGGAGAGACCAAGAAGATGAACAAAAGGACGAAGGGCAGGAGATGAAGAAGAGAAGCCAGAGCAAGCGCACATGCAAGTGATGGGATGGAGGGCAGCAGATGGTATTTTCGCCGCAAGCTGCAGTGAAAGAATACCTGACAGAGTATGAGTAGCACTAAGGCATCTCAAGATCTGTGACAAGGAGTTGAGTTGAGGGTGTGGCGGAGAAGGGGGGGGGGGTGGAGCAACAAAAGATGAGAAAATGGAATGCTGGCGGTCACTCAGGCCAGGGCAAGCACTCCCCGCCAACTTGCCTCTATTTCCGTTTCTGGGGCCAACTACCATCTGCTACCTGCTGGTACCTGGACCTGGGGTAGCTGCTGAAAGCCTCGAGTTCGTGTTGAAGGTATTGTCGAGGCGGGGGACGCAGCGGAAGATACTTGCTCGGAACTACACGGGATACCCCTCAAAAACAGCGGCAGAACATACCGGATGTACTCGGCAGTAGGAGCACGGCTCAAGATTAGCAGTGACAATGAGAGAACCTCCTTGCAGATGGAAGCTTTGAACTGGAGCCGCAAGCAAGGGTGAGTCAGTCTCTATACTCCAATCGACGGCCTACCTCTTGTTACACCCACAGGTGGTGAGCTGCTGCGAATCAGGGCGGTTAGCTGAGGGAGACAGTTCGACATTCATCCGACAGAGTGTTCGGTATGTATCGATACATGATGCTTTGACATACCGCCGAGTGGCCAGGCAGTGGCACCGGTAGAGACGCAAAACTGACTTGTCCTGGTTTAGAGCAGCCGGAGCCAGACGGATAGCATATGACGAGACGATGCGCAGACGCAGGAGGAATCGGGTTGTACCTTGGAGTCGTACTCTGCAGTTGGTGCTTCAGACCGTCGGCAAGCCCCAGAGGAGGTACCTTTGCTTCCGATCGAGGCCCAACCGGGAGAGGCCAATCAATCACTCTGGTCGGGGCCGGACCGGCGACCATGCGCAGGCCTCTGGCTCTGTCTCGCCGCGGGAGTTTGCAGAAAGGTTGCGGCGCAGAGGGGAAAAGGTCAAAAAGGCGTGGATCGCAAAGAGAACACGAGCGTGCCGGGATGTCAAAGATGCCAAGCTGAGCGGATGGCACCGTGCTGTTGGTCGATACTGGTTTCAGGGAGACAGCCTGATGGGCCGGAATCAGCTATTGGCGACGCGCCCAGCCTGGAGCCTGGCTTTACGCGCAGATGTCGAGTCGAGGCAGACAATGAAAACAAGGTACCGGATAAGTAGAGGTATATGTTCTTGAGAGGTTGGGGCAGTTGCTCCTTTCCTTTCCCCCCCTCCTTTATCTCCTCACTTTATCTGCCCATGCGGGTGGTATCACCAACAGTATTGGTCATTCAACATGCAGGAGAGAGAAAGGGGAATTCAATGACTTTTTTTTTTCTAGGTTCCTCGGTCTAGGAGCGAGTGAGAAGGGTGGTCCTATATAAAACAAGGGGTGGCGTCTCTTTTGGCTTCTCGTCGCATTCGAATAGGACGGCTCTCCTGCTGGTCTTGCAACTCTGGCCGATGGTCAGGCTCGGCATTAGCCTAGATGGCTAGGTATGCATGTTAGACACCCAACCTTTTTTTTTTTATGCTGTGCCAGCTTGGTCTATTGGCAGCCGATTTCAGCTACTCCTCCGTGGTGTTGAAATCGTGGCGAGCACAGGCCAGCATGTGAACAAGCTTGGGATAAATGCTTCAGGGCTGATAGCGCCGTCATGGATATGCATCCATTGTCCGATGCTAGACTCTGTTGCTCCGAAGGCGACCCTAGGAAAACGAGGTTGCCGTCCTCTGTTGTTTTGGTAGCAATTTTTCTCAAAGGAAAGTAGACGGTGACTGGATCGGTTTTTCTCCAATTAAAAAAAATAACAATTTCTCGCACATGAATCGTCATGAAAATTCAACTCAGCTGCAGGGGGAAAGGCCCATACAAGGTTGGTTGGGACACATCAGAGAGGGTGGTAGTGAGGGTAGGGGTGGAAGTGAAGATGAGTGGCATACAAGGCAGAGAGCAAAAGAAAATCGCCGCCGCCGATCCTTTATCCTTTCATTTATGCGGATACAGCAGCCGATGCGATTTCTGAGCTTTCAGATATGGACTCTTCACTGGAAACCAGCATCGCGATCTCAACCCCAGGACTCCGAACCAGAGCACTCGGCACTGTATTCACCCATCCGGCTGTTGTTGCACCGTCCAAACAGCCTCTACACGGCCAAGCCAATAATGCTGGCCATGATCCTTGTGGTAGCTGACCCGAACTCCGGCGGCCAGCTCAGCGAACGAGGCGATCTACCAGGCCAGCTGCGGTGTTCCTGGCTGCCTTGCCCTTGCTCACCATCCATGGCTTGCATTTGCCAAACCTCTAAATCCCCCCCTAATGCGGCACGCTTCCCCTAGCACCCAGCTAAGCTTCTCACCGGTCCAACAAGCGCTGCCAAGGCATTCTCGAGGCTGACGGCGAAGCAGCGCGAGGCGCCATGGCAGCACGCTCCGTCGCACAGCAATTCGGCGGCGTCGGGTGTCGTTCGAGGGTGCGAAATGTTTGTCCGCGCCAGCCACCCAGGCCCGACAACAATTGCCGCTCAGACTGTCGACTATATTGTCGGCGGATATGGACAATTACCTAATAAGGCTCCCAACCGTGGCCTCACGGCTTGCGGGAGCGGCTGCTCCGTAAGATGTCGAAGCTGGGTGGAGACTCGGGATCGGGAGCGAGACGGACAGAACACGACGGATGGACAAGGACAGAACACGGCACATACCAGCGGTTTGTTTCATTCTCACGCAAAGGTTGTATGCCTAGGTACAGCTATCTATACGGAGTATACGCTGCATCTGTACTCTGTACAGTGATTTATTTGGGGGGTGGGTACGGGGAGAGCATCTTCTAACATACTACGGAGTACCAAGGCACCTTTGGGCATCACTTCATCATCACCAGCCTCATCTCTGGCGTGGTCCATTGGCCATCTGCCATCAGCCATCATGCAGTATAATTCACTCACCGCCATCTGTTCAGCTGCAGATTTGTTTATTGCTACCATCGAGCTTACGGAACACCGTCACTCTAGATCATGCACCTTGTAGTTGATCCGCCGCCGCCGCTTATGTTGATCGAATTATGTCTCTGTGGTACACAAACTGGTCGCCACGTGCTACCTACAAATTCTATTGACTCACATCTCCATGGCAAGACCCTTTACCGCTCTGCTCTCGTAAATGAGACCGGAGGCGGCGGCTGTGGGTACGACTGCATTCAAGCTCGTCGTCGTCGTCGTCGTGGATGGACAAGCTGCACCATGTCTCGTCACGGCTTCCTGCGTCATCTCCAGCGCCACAGACCTCACGTGGAAGGGATGCTCAATAGACGTGGAATGCACCAAGCTACAGGAGAATGAACCCAACGCACACAGACACACATTCACACATTCACACAAGATGGGTTTCCATGTCCACAGAGCCAACGTTGGGTGCGTTGGATAGACTCTCTGTTCCGCAGCAGCGGAGAATGATAGGGGCCACCAAGCAGTCTGAGCGTCCTCGACTTCAAGGGAGGGACGGGACCAGAGCTCAGGCAATCACGCAAGGCTCCTATTCCCTCCTCCTCTCCCGTTAGCTCCCCCCCCCCCCCCCTCCTTGTTTCTCCAATACGACCGGCCATCTACACTGAACCTCGGACATGTCTGAGACTGCCGCCTCCGCAGAGCCACTGTTCCCTGCCCATTGAACCAGAAGCCCTCCTTCGCTCCATCTTTGTGCGCGGCAGCACATGCAACGGCAGGGGACCGGGGGACCCGACCAGATCTGCTGTCGTGGACTAAATCTCTGTAGAACCTCGCCGCTGTGTCGGGAGCGGGTGAGAGATATTTCATGTCACCGTGCACGCCCAGAATAGTGTGCATTTATTGTTGTTCTGTGGATCTTGGGCCAAAAGGGCGCGGCACATGCATGTTACGCCGTGCCCTGACCTTCGCCTTGAGAGGCCGCGGCGAGCCATGCAAACACACACACACACCCCCCTTCGCAGCCTGTCTTTGTCCTGTGGCCGCCTCTCGACTTTGTCGTGTCATACCCAAGGGTGCGGGTGCAATGGATCCTCCCATCTCTGGCGGGGGAGGGGGGAGGGGGGTTGCGGGTGAATTGATGGCCCCATGGATGCTTTTTTTTTTTGTGTGTGTGGGATATAAGCTCTTGGCCTTGCTCTCTGGTTATCGGGTTCATTGTGTCTTGGAAAACTTGGCCTACGATGTTTTGTCGACACTGTGGCTGGCCTCTTTGTATTGAAGTCGGGTGCCTGAAGAGCCAGGGGGTTCGGACATTGGCTCAAGGCTATTACTCCACGATGGATGAGGCTGCATATTCACTCCCATGTGACCATCCAAGTTTGATTCTTAGTTTGAAATTTTGCCTTGTCCCTTCTTTGTTCTTTGCTATTGTCTCCCGGTCTACGGGTTGGGAAGCCGGATTCGGCTTGCCCAAAGCAGTGTAATAGTGAACAAAGTCCGTCCGTCCCGTCGGCGGCTAGCTAGCTAGCTGTGAGCACCTCGCATCTCGCATCATTTTCCCACAATAGCTTTGAGGATACGGCATATGCCGGGGAAAAGTTACGGTGAGCGGAGAGAGAGAGAGAGAGAGAGAGAGAGGTATGACAGATGGGCTAGATGTCTGCATGTGAAGGGTTCACTTTGAAGCAACCTGCCAATCTCCCCTTTCTTATCCCGCTCCCTTGGAGATGTCGATACGCTACGCCGGTTGCTATCTGCCCATCTAGATGGCTAGGCTATCGACCCATTCCAGCAATCTACGCAACTTGGTCGTGAGTGGGTTGAGCTTGGGAGGTGTTGAGAGAGCCGCTGGTGTTTTGCAGAGAAACTTTGGGGAGCTCCACAATATCCGGTGATGCCTTCTAGAAAGCTGACTTTTGTGAGGCTGGGCGAACAAGCTTAATGCCTGATGGAGCAGCTATGCCGCTTTTTGTCTAGAATTGCATCGTTTGACTCCGAGATTTACAGCGTGCCCTAGCATGTTTGGAGTATAACTCAATCTGCGATTAGGCAAACTACCTAGATGACATTTGCCACCACTAAATTCAGGAACATATAACCTATTCTCGAAAAGGACAGTGTATAAGGGGGGGGGGAATCAGGCCAAGACGAACTGTAGACGGCCAGCACTAGAAATTCTCATCACCGTTTTTTTTTTTTTTTTTTTGGGGGGGGGGGGGGGGGGTCGTGTTTCTATCTATCCGCTACGACTGCTCTATCTGCATCATTCTACACTCAGTTTGTCGACGTATATTGAAGTCTTCTTCATCTCTGACGTTTTGGATGTTGTCAGACGTCTCAGTAAAGGTCCAAGAAACCTATTGTTGTTATTTTTTTTCTCTCGTCAGCACAGTTCTCTCATCAATGATGACACACACTTTACTCGTTGCTGCGGCGGGAAGTATTTCACTCACATGCTTCGCCCAAGCAAGTTTGCAATAGACGATAAAGTCGCCAGTCTCATCGATATCGGCGCCCTCCTCCTCGTGATTTGCGGTATCGTCTTCAGGCGGAATGACTCTAGGGAGGATGTTCTCTACGAAACGGACAATGTCCGAGTGGCTAGCCTTGTTTCTTCCCTCTTTCAAGTAGAAGATGAGTCTGGTGAGTCTACCCTCGGACTCGTCGTAGATGACTTTGGCGGACCGGGTCTTGGATTCATCCCACGATCCAATCGTGTCGATGGATCCATCGCCATGGAGGATCCATAGCCCGCAGAAGCGGTGGACGACACGATTGTTAATGTCGCGAGCTTCCTTCTTAAGAATACGGAGCTGCTTGATGTCGTAAAGGTGCGCCCTGCTCACGACGGCAAATCTCTTAAAGGGCATTTGGCGCAAAACCGTTGGATTGTCCGCCATCACAAGGTGTTTTGCGGACCCAGAGGCCGGCGATTTGTGGTAGCCAGCGACGCCAACATTTGGCAAGCAGCGAGCTCCAAAGGTTCTGAAGCAGCCATAGAATACCGCCGCCTGATCAACAACCAGGCCCTGGACTGTGCATCTCCCGGCCAAGTGATCTGGTATCAATGACACCCACTCAGCGCTTGGATCTGCCAGCGCCGCTGGAGGGCCGAAAAATGCGGTGCGATTGAGATTTGTTTGCAGCTAATGCATCAAATCGAGCTCATCAGCCAATGGTCACTACGTCTTGGGAGGTTCCAATGAGGAGTTCTTACCAGGAGAAAGGGGCCATGCCGACGACCGCTAAAGCCGGTCGTCACCAGACCTAGCGTTTCAATTTTCTCTTCCTCTTTGAGATAGAAGCTCAATGCTATCCCCCTTTTTCCGGGGGTCGACACCTGGTGACAACTAGTTGCACCATGAACCGCAATGTAGCTCATGCCGAGCTCGAACAAGTACACTGTTATTGCCGCGGCCTGCTTCCCTTCGAAGCGTAGCGGCAGATACTTACACATCGGTAGCCCGGGGAAAGGAGTGAGCTGCATATAATACAGCTCTGTGTAATATTGAATAATAAAAGATATACCTTTGTGGGCTGTTTTCGAGGAATCATCCCACAAGACATTGAGTGGCGCGCCCTCGGAAGCCCGAGCAAGAAAGAAGCCAAGGGTACGGAGAATGCCCCTTTGTCCCTATTACATATATTAGTGGATCAGAAGACGGCAATTAAGATGAAGAAAGGAGTTGGTTTTCTCCTCTTCATGATTGACGAGATATCTTACGCTGTGCGGGAAGTGGATTTCATGGCCAGCAATACGAACTGGCTTACAATGCCATCCTCTTCTGGCATCTCCCAGCCAAGGAGAGACGGAATCATCGTGAAAATGAAACCTAATGGCCAAAACGCCATACAACCCGATGAGAAACTCCATTCGGCGAATAGTATCTAGCCTTACTTCGAGGCACTGGTGGCCCGGAGCATTACGATGATCTTGGTGGTGGAAGACCTCTATCTCCCTCACGTAGGAGCGTCCAAAGAGGGTGACGAGAGACACCGAAATGTGAGCCACCTCAATGTGTTCTCCGAGCTTGAATGTTCTGAACGTGGGGTGATTGGGAGCTTCTAATAAAGACTGGACACGCCCAACCTTGTGGGTCTGGATAGACGTCATGAGGGAGAATACGGCGCTGTGGCCATCCCCATTGAGATGGGTCAATATTTGGTTTTGCAACTCGATGGGCAGTTTGGAGCACTTGGAGAGACAAGCGCCTAAGCTTGTACTCTCGGGGTCAACGATGCCGCTATCAAGGGTGCCCGTAAACGAGGCGAGGCGGCCAGGGGGGCCATCGCCCCAGCAGTTCATGGGCATGATTCGGTGCGACTGGGTGGCCATCTCGAAAAGCTCAGAGGGGCACACTTTGCCGCGCACCGCTTGGAGGATTCCGCTGCAAAGCTGGTGGACAAAGAAGATGGGCCGATACCTGGCGCATGGGCGATCATTGACGACGGTGATCGTCTTCCTCACGCCTTGATGAATCACAGTGAATACCTGCTTGAAGATTGGGCGGTTTTCACGGATGGTGGTCTTTTCCATATGGACCGTGGGGCCTTCGGAGGGATCAGGCGCCACGTCAAAGACTGTGATGGCTTGTCAGCAGAGGCAGTCGTCGACGGGTGTCCAGTCTTGTTATTGATGACTTACAGCCCAGAACATCCTTCTCCCACTTGGCGACGTTGCCCCTCGGAGGCTGGATAGTCAAGCGATAGGGCAATGTCTTCTGGCAGAGAATGCAATACGGTTCCGGAACATAGAGAAGCAGCCCCAGCGCCATGGCTGAGAGCGCGAGCTGGGATGAAGCCACGAAAGCGACGGTGAGATGATGGGAGGATGGGAAGACGGGAAGATGGGATGGCGTGAGGGTTGAGATGAAGATGAAGCATTCGAGGCAAGGCGAGTCTGGGGGGAGCTGAAACAGCTCATCTTATATAGGGCCGGTAACTGGCGAGAGGGGTAGAGACAGCCAGACAGCCAGACAGCCAGACAGCCAGACAGCCAGACAGCCAGACAGCCAGACAGCCAGACAGCCAGAGCCAGAGCCAGAGCCAGAGCACATGAAATGCTTTCAAGTGTCCACGTACCCAAAAAAAACCCAAAATCCGCCACATCACAGCGCGGTTGGCTGGCTAAGGCTCCTGATTTGCCGGCTCCAGGTGCGTCTTGTTTATCAGTTGCCAACGCTGGGCGTCTCTGGCGCCTGCATGGTGCATGGCGGGCGTGTAAGTGAGAAGTGAGAGGCAATATTCGTGCCTTGCATGCTTTAGCCTTGGTGATACGTGGCTCTGCATATCTCCCTACCTGAGTCTCTCGAATCCTTCGGCCATGGCCAGATGCTTGGGATGCTCGGATGCTTGGATGCTTGCACGATGCTATACGACAACGGCCGGGGGGCTGGACACCCGACACCGAGATGGCTGCACTCTCGCTGCACTCTGGCTGCACTCTCTCGGCTACCATCACCAAGCCTGGTCTATCAAGCCCGGATGCATTAGGCGCCGGTTTAGCTGCCTGCGACGAGCCAGTAGCATTTCCTAGCGGTCCCTTAGCAGCCACTCTGGGGCCCTAGGGCCTGGGAGGGATGTGCAAAGTACCTCCCCTGGCAAATGAATCTCCTGCGTTTCTGGCTGGTAAAAAGGCAAGTGGCAATTAAATAAATTAAAATATTTGCTTTTTTTTTTTTTTTCAGCCATCCCAAGACTTTGCGGCTGAGACACTCCCTGTCGGCCTTTTTTCAAATACGCGAGCTTCCTTTGTCGGTCTACCTGCAATCCGCGGCCGACCAAGTACCGGTACCTGCGAGGTGGTGAGGCGCCCTAGTAGAGGGGAAGAGAGGAGAGGAGAGGGTGGAAAGGATGGGGAGGAGGAGACGGCCCAGGTTCTGGCGGTCGGTTGGTTGGCCGGGGTTTCGAGGCTTGTCCCTGTGAACTTCTGCAAAAGTTAGTTTCGCAGCGCAGAAGTCAAAAACACAGACAGGCTCCCGTATTGCGCGATTTCGTCTGTCTGGCGGCATCAACACTTTAATTACAGTTCCATTATGGTTACGGTTACAGCTACAGCTACCGCACAGCTACTGTACAGTTCCAGCTCCGTGCTGGGGTGAGCAGGTGGGGAACGCCATCACCGGGGATTTTAGAGGATCTCGTCCGATCCTTGGGCTGTGCTCGGAGCCAAATGGATGGAGTGCGGAGTGCGGAAGACGAGAGCGTGGAACTGCCCTCTGAAAGATGCTTTTTGACGCCATCAGACGCGTCTTCAATCGCTAGTCCATCATCCATCAGTGCAATTGTATGCAAATATACACTTCAATAGCAAATTACAACGTCAAAGAAATTGAATGTATGGAGCCCTGTCCATATTCCACAGAGAGAGCCCTGGAGCAGGCCGTTTTTTCCCACGCGATGGATCGCCCGACATCTTACTACAGCGCCGACCCACCCGCTGTGGCCAGTGCCTACAGTAGCGAACCCCAGAGTCCTGAACGGCTAGTCCATCCTTATCGATAAGCAAACATGACCCAGAACCAGAAAAAAAAAAAGTTCATGGCCGATAATCTCCAGCACCTGAAGCGCATATTTCATCTGCTCCAGCGCCAGCTCCTCACCATCTCATCCGCAGACCAGAGCAGTGCTCAATTGAGACGGCAAAAATGTTCGCCGTTCCCGGGTGGTCGGTATCTTCCGACGCCCTCAAGGCCGAGAAGCCAGCGGCTGGAAGCGGCGCCGCCTCTACCAGGAAGCGCAAGAGGACCACCACGAAAGACGAGCCGGTGACGGCCGCCAACGTCGCCGATCTGTGGGAGACTGTCGTCGAGGGGAAGAAGCCCAGCGGAGAGAAGCCCGCTCAGGAGTCGAAGCGCCAAAAGAAGGCATCTGACGAAAAGACCGACGGTGATGATGCAAAGACACAACCGGGAAGCGATAAGAAGAGCAAGAAGAGCAAGAAAGACAAGAAAGAGAATGCAAACCAACAGAGCCAGCCAAAGAACAACAAAGAAAAGGGCAACCGATCGAAATCCCAAGACGAAACCGCAGCGGTCGAACCCCCCAAATCCAAATCCAAATCCAAATCCACGTCCGAGCCTACTACGGCAGTCCTCCCCCCGGCACCCCCCAAACTGACGCCTCTACAAGCCTCCATGAGGGAGAAGCTCATCTCCGCCCGGTTCCGCCACCTCAACGAGACGCTCTACACGCGGCCCTCGGAAGAGGCCTTCAAGCTGTTCCAGGAGTCCCCCGAGATGTTCGACGAGTACCACGAGGGCTTCCGCCGGCAGGTCAAGGTGTGGCCCGAGAACCCCGTCGACAGCTTCCTGCGCGACATCCGCGCGCGTGCAAAGGTCCGGACGCCCTCCGGCAAAGGCCGGCCCAACGCCCCGCAGGTCCGGCTCGCCGACAGCCCTCTGCCCCGGACCGCCGGGACGTGCACCGTCGCCGACCTGGGCTGCGGCGACGCCCGGCTGGCCGAGTCGCTGCAGGCGGACAAGGACAGGCTCCGCCTCAGCGTCAGGAGCTTCGACCTCCAGAGCCCGAGCCCGCTCGTCACGAGGGCCGACATCGCCGACATCCCCATGGACGACGGCTCCGTCAACGTGGCCATCTTCTGCCTCGCCCTCATGGGCACCAACTGGCTCGCCTTCGTCGAGGAGGCCTACCGCCTGCTGCACTGGAAGGGCGAGCTCTGGGTCGCCGAGATCAAGAGCCGCTTCGGCCCCGTGCGCAACAAGCACGCGCCCGTCACCCACAGCGTCGGCAACCGCCGCAAGCCCTCCAAGAAGGAGGTCCAGGCCGAGGAGGCCGAGGCCGCCGGCCGCCTGGAGAAGGACCTCGCCGTCGAGGTCGACGGCCAGGACGACCTGCGCCGCGAGACGGACGTGTCGGCCTTTGTCGACGCCCTCAGGAGGCGCGGCTTCGTCCTGCAGGGCGACGGTCGTGAGGCCGTCGACTTGTCCAACCGGATGTTCGTCACGATGCGCTTCATCAAGGGTGCGACTCCTACAAAGGGCAAGGGCGCCAGGCCGGACGACGCCGCCGGCCCGAAGAAGAAGAAGATGTTTGGTCGCATGCAGGACGAGGATGCAGAGGATGAGGCCGGTGAAAACGAAGGGGCTATCCTCAAGCCCTGTGTTTACAAGATCCGATGATTGCTATCTGAAAATGCCGTATTATTAACGAATCAAGAGAGAACCGTCTTTGCCATTCTTCCTTTTACTTTTTCATTTTTATGTGGCATTTCATCACGTGGAGCAAAGTGTTGTGAGGCGGGCTTAGACAAGAGTGCAGAGATATCATAGTGATCCAGAGCAAATAATCGATATCAATTTATTGAGCAGCTTCTAATCGACATCCGTTCGTTTACTGTGCTTCTTGTTTTTCTCTATTACATCCATCGCAACGGGCATTCCAAACGCCTCTAGATGTTGCCTACTCTGCCAGCCATCATGTCCGTCCAATGACCTTGATAAATTCTCCACTTGTCGCCTTGTTGAAAAACAAGGATGAATTGTCTTTGGTAAAAGCAAAAGTAAAGTAAAAAAAAAAAACAAATCCATAAATTCCCACATGTCAGGCAGACCTCGCCTGAACGGACACCCTACCCCGGTCGTGGGGTAATGCTGATTGATTTAGTGCTCATGCTCTCATTAGGTATAGTAGTGATTTAGAAGAAGATCAAGCTAGCCGCCATATCCACGTTATCCTCGGAAGCCTGGAGAGCCTGAATCGCCTGTTCCCGGGTAGCCCCCATGGCCACGAGACTATCAATGTGGGCTGGTGTAACGCCGGCAGAGGATGCAGCCGGCTGATGCGGCCGCGCTTGTACCTGAACTGGTGGCGGCGATCTGGCAGCAGGAGGTGAAGGGGTTGGCGATGGGATGTCTTCAGCGGGAATCACAGCTCCGGATCTCTGGCCAATGGCAGTCCCTGCCGGCCCGGGGATCGTAGGCTCTTGGACAATGGCCTCCTCCTCCTTCGGAATCTCGGCTTCTCCAAGGAACGAGATTTCCTGGCCTTGGATGATGAGCTTGTCACTCGCGAGGTCGATGCGAGCCTGGTATCTCTTGAGCATATCCAGGCCGAGGAGCAGCTCGACCGACTTTCCCTCCATCACGGTGAAGCTGCAGGGCAGAAAGAGGTTCCCAATCTTGATTTGGGCAGAGTGAACCCTGCCAATGATAGTGGCCGTTCCGACACCGCGAGCAACACCGGCGAACCTCTTGTCGACCAAGCGCATGATGCCACAGGCCTCTGCGCACGACGGCGACATGATGGTTGCTTGCGCACCCGAGTCCACGAGAGCCTTGACCTTGTGGCCGTTGACCTCCACATTGGCGTACAGCAAGTGAACGCGGCCAAAGACTGGTACAAGCAGTTAGTATAAAGGTGGTAGAGTCAGCCCCCGCATCTCACAGGGGTCATGGGACGTCATCGTACATACCTTCGGGGTTGTGCTCCATGGCGTTTTGCAGATTCTCCATGACTCTCTCCTGGCGGATCATCTCCTCGATCCTCTTCTGGTTCTCCACATTGAAGGGGTCTTCGTTGAGTCTTTCGATCTCGCGCTGCCGCATCTCCCGCTCCCTCCGGTCTCTGTCTTGGCTCTCCAAGAAGAGTTGTCGAAACTGCGCGGGGTCCTCGATGGCTGCGGCGAGCTCTGGGTGTTGCCTGGACAGCTGCTGTCTCACAGTAGGGTCGCCCAGAATCTGGAGCCGAAGCATCTCCGTGTCGTTTGCAGCTCCAGCCGTGGCAGTGCTTGGCTGTGGGCGAGTCGGCGGCGGAGGTCGCACTGCTGCCTCCGGAGGCACCGTGCTGCCTCGCATATCCCGGACATGGACGGCCAGCATGTCGCCATCGACAATGTGCAGCTGCTCCATGGTTTTGGCATCGTCCGAGATGAGTCGTCCGTTGTGGTAAATGTGTTGCGACGTAGCGGGGATGCCAACCTCGGACAGGACGGAGTCGCGCAGGGTAGAGACGGTCATGTCGGGGAAGACTTCGAGGGTCACCAGGCTATCCTGGTCTCCTCCATGAGGATTGAAGACGTTGAGCGTGATGCGCCTGGCAAGCAAACAAACGTTAGCTTTTTTCTTTTTTTTTTTTTTTTCTTTTTCTTTTTTTTCTTTTTCTTTTTTTCCTTTTTTTTTC
Source organism: Trichoderma sp. TW21990_1 (assembly GCA_010015515.1). Lineage (NCBI taxonomy): Eukaryota > Fungi > Ascomycota > Sordariomycetes > Hypocreales > Hypocreaceae > Trichoderma > Trichoderma sp. TW21990_1. Next base: position 1,760,431 of record ML974118.1, read on the forward strand.
AGTCAGCTCCGGTTAAGACAAGAACATACATGTTGGGATCGATTTTGATGTTGGCGTTTGACACAAGGAGAAGAAGAAAAGGCGAGTGACGTCGAGAGTACAGTGCCGAGTCCGGGGTGAGATGGAATCTCAAAGAAGACGGGAGAAATATGAAAAATGCGTAGGTTTAGTAAGAGTAAGAAAGAGACGGCTGTCGATATCAGCTGGCGAAGTTGCTGCAGTGATGATGATGGGGCGACTGCCGGGCCCAGAGAAGGCAACGGGAGGTTTTTGGATCCTCACAGACAAACACGCGAGCACGGCCTGTATGCAACCCAACGTCCGGATAGACGGACTCGATCTTTGTTGGCAGCGGACAGATTCAATGGCGTCGAGGGAGGGGCTGTGAGATGATTGCTGTGTAGCCGGAGCTGGAGGGGCAAAAAAGAAAAAAGCTAGGTTGCATGTTTGCAAGCTCCTGTTTTGGGCGTCATGGCTCCTCAAAGCAGGCAAGCTTGGCGGTGACGACAGCGAATGGCGGTGTTTGGGGCCACCAAGTGGGCAGGTACATGGAGGCAGAAACGCTGTTTAGAGGGGCCCTTGCGTATGTTGGCGGTGCCTAGGCGCTGAAACGTGCGCAGTTTAGATGCCTGGGGTGCTGCTTTGGGTGCTGCTCAGGTGCTTGCTTCGGGTCCATGCTGCTTCGGGTGCTGCTCTGGGTGCTGCTTTAGGTGCTGCTCTAGGTGCTCCTTTCGGCTCTCTTTTGCTCTCTTTTGCTCTTCTAGCGCCGCGGCTAGGCGATCCCAGTTGCTGTTTTTGGCCATGATTCGATGTCAGCACTTTGAACGGCCAGCTCTTTGTTGCATCCATTCCTGGATGAAGCAGGTAGGTATTCCAGCGTAACGGCCACGCAGGCAGCGGTGCGAGATATTATTCAATCGATACTAGTATCTACACCGATAGGGTCTATTCAATGGCATTACACTCGGCATTCTAAGCATCAGCGAGTGGGGATGGCGAAGCTGGCTGGAATCCATCCGTCCAGTCAGGTTTATTGCTGGTACATGCTATGTCTGTTATGTAGTATAGTTCACCGCCATGGTGTTGACCTCCCTTCAAGATAGCCTCTGCACATAGTAAAGAGCACCCATTCGTAATCTATGACGAGTTAGGCATCAGTTGATATCATCCACGTCAACTGTAGCGACGGCAGTGTAATCCGCGCAAGATACACTCGACCATTTCAACACTGAAGATCCCTCCAAGGGCTTACATCTAGTTGCATTTACAACGCCTATCAGCCTTGAAACTTATGTCGTATGCTCTGCGTATCTACTTCTTTCATTAATAATACTGTATGCTCATACCGCCGGTGTCTTTAATGCTTATCTTCAATCCTTTTGAAACACATCTGTGTCGACCCCTACATTCAACCAACTGCGTAGTGCTAGGTAGGTAGGGAGCTACAGTAACGAGCTCACTCTAGCTCTTCTACCAAGTGTCCGCTCTTGCAGCCTTGACTGATTCATCCATCTCCATCTAGTATACAAGCAGCATCCCTTAATAATAGATGCACAGGAAATAGTCATCTGCTTTTATTTACAAAAGTACGTCGTGCTCATACAAAGCACAGACGGAAATGGTGTTGCAAATATGCCGAGTATAGGGTAAGGTATACCAACTCTCACGGAAAGCCTCCAGCTTACACGTCTGGAGATGGGCATCGACGAAACCCCCTTTCATCGGTGTATGCTGTGCCTCAATCTCCCTGCGAGTACTGCACTTGGAACCACCTTGCATTCCAGGAAATTAAAAGTCTCTCAACTGCGCGCGTACGAGCCCAGCTGAGGTGCTTGGTACGTACCTCTCTGGTGGTGGTGCCCATGTCCATGTACCGGTACTTGTGCCATGTACAGGAACCTCCCCCTTCCCACCTGACCATCTAGGCATCAAGTCCAGCTTCAAAAGCTGCCACCCACAACAAACCATCCTTCTGCCTCTCCCTGCTGCCATCTCTGCCGACGGACTTTCAGCTCTGCAGCCACTCGCACGCCAACAAGCCGCGCCTCCATCTGGCTTTGCCAATAACGACCAGACGAGCTTCACCGGTGCGGGGACTTGCATCATGTCTCGCTGGCTGCTGTCTCGCCCGTCGTGAACCGCCCTTGGAAAGCTGCACCTGACAACCCCGTCGAGAATCCTATCAAAGGCCAGTGAAACCCTTGGACACGTCTCTGGCCCACCAGCTGTGGGAGCACAGTATGCTTGCTGTCTCCGGGGATGGCAGAGCTTGCATGCCGCATCACTAGTTCGCCATCTGTGCGCAGAGGTGCATCAGGCTGGCCAGTCGCACGGCGGATGTGAGCCCCGGCTCTCGTCTTTGCCAGCGAGGACATGCCAAGCACACGCAAGAGTAGGCGTCTTTACCCCGTATGGAGTATGGAGTATGGAGTACTGCTGCTCGTATTGCCAAGGACTTGCAAGCGGTGATCCTGAAGCCTCCTTGCCGCCAGGACCATCTCCTCCGGACAAGGTATTCATCCTTCGAAGCATGCTAGACGGGCACCAGCCAAACCGCATCTCCCCCGAATCAGGACTACGTACAGTACTGCACAAAAGTTACTTCACCTGTGCTATAAGAGCTCTTTTTCTGCCTCTCCCCGATGCAAATGTATTCTGTCTGGGCTGGCCAGGTCCGTGGCGTGACTCTCCGCACTTCCAACAAGCGCCATCATGAACACGCGTGTGACTCGGAATGGGCCCCTTCCTGCAAACCTCATACGCAGCCTGCCTGTTATGCTTTTTCTCTTTTCTTTTTTTGTCAGCGCTATTGAGACCCCTGGCTAGTCGACCAATAACTACCGGGTCCGTTATATTAACATCCAGCCCTTACTTCCGTCGTTGAGTGGCATACCACACACGAGAGAGTTGGGACTTGAAATGTAAGACACAAAACCGCCCAATGTGGCATCAAGTCTGTCCCGCAGCTCCAGAATACGACGTGGGCTGCGTCTCCTTGCAACCTAGCCAGCGCAAGCCGATTGCATGACCAACGCCCTGTGTGGGACGCTGCAAGGAATCAAGTATGGGTTCCATGTCCAGTCTCCTCAGCCTCATCACGATCGGTACTTCGCAAGAGTCCAATGTGCCAACACCAACCTCTCTCTTTTTCCCGCCTCTTTCTCTTTTTTCAAGTTGTCTCCCAAATGGGGTGTGTCTTGTACCCGTGCTCGTACTCCATACTCCTCACTCTCATCAGCCAAGAGGCATTTGAGCAACAGGACCCCGGAGCACAATCTCCCTGCAGATATCACCAGTCACCATGCCGCCATGACACCAAAAACACTCCCTGCTTAAGAGCTGATGCATTGCAAGCCATAAATGGTTACCGCTTGTTTTCGTACGCAAATCGCTCACCCCCGTGTGTCTTCTCAACTGCTCGTCCGGAAAAAGATGTGATATGATTGGCAACTTGATGCATTTCCCCGCCCGGCAATGCTCCCCCTTACTCAAACTTTGAGTCGAATGAGCGGTCATGAAAGCCTCCCTCGCTTCATGCAGTATAGTAGTCGTCGTATGAGCAGACGGATGCAAAGGTGCGCGCCCAACTCATCTCGCTGAACACGTGTGTGAGTTGATATCCACTACAGTACTCCGTACGCTCCGTACGCAAAGCCGACATCTCTCCCACCACTCAGGCTGACGTGCCTCTTTTTTCCTTGGAGGACTGCTAGTAGTAGTAGGGCTGCTACTCTGTCCTTGGGTGGACTGAGCCCGATAGAGCATTTTTGTGACGAGAGATGTTGGATAGCAATGAACGAACTGACAGGTCACATTTGCCCTCGCCAGCTCAGCCTGACCACTCGCAGCCCAGGACCAGGGGGCTTTGCAATGCCTACCAACCGAAAACAAATGCTTGCCAATCCACTCAGCTGGAGGCGAAATATTCCTGGGGATCCATACTCCGAACTCTTGCTGCTGATAGTGCGCACACTAGATCGACCGGAACTCCAGGGGTGAAGGAGGTCGATGTGGCGGCTGTGGATTTGGCGGTTCTTCTCCCATTTGTCCATCTGTCTGCCTGTGTTGACTCCCCTGCCCAGCTGCAAGAACACCCAGGTAGGATACTGTGCTGTGCTGTGCTACCATGGGTACCTCATTGACGAGCACAAAGTACATACCGACGGCGCGGTAGACGACCTCAATAAGTTCTAGTTTTATTTCTGTCTCAGTCAAACTCAAGGGCAAAACTCTCATGATGGCGGATGTGGGAGTCTGATTATTTTTATCATTTGCAAATCCTGCCCTCATATGGCATCCGTGAAATATTGACCTGGTCAGTTGTGTCAAGCCACCTGCAGCTGCGGCTTATCAAGAACAAATTATTGTTTTGCATCTGAGACTTTACTTGCTTTTTCTTCCTACTTTTAGAGGGTACTTTGCTATGGTGAATTTCTATTCGTCTTTACACATGTATGTATTCAGCCGTGGCTGGCCGCCAAGGATAAAAATATCACGCCCTCGCATGGCCACCGGCCTTCATTTGCCGTTTCTATTTTGCCTTCCCGTTTCCTATTTAACTTGCATCTTTTCATCAGCCGTCACTAGTCTAGTCAGCCAACAATCACCCCTCTCAGTCTCAACAACACAAGGCAATCAATAGCAGTGAAAAAGGAAGGTGAGGAAGTGGGAGAAGAACAAAAGACAAAACATGATGCACAAGCATGGAGCCATGGTGGTTGCCAACCCTAGTGAGATGAACCTATCAACGACTTACATCATCCATACCGGGGATTGCATGTACATGATACCAATTATGCCAGTTGTCGACGACGAAAAGTTTGATATAGACGACGAGCTGATGGAAATTGGCACAATTGAGTTTGACAGGATCTCTCAATTCTATTTCTATAGCTTTTGTCACTCGGAGGAGTTTATGGAAGCCATCCCTTTTTGTTTCAACCCCAAGATTGCCTGTTTGAAACCCCAGCATGTTGCCACAACCATGGCACTGGAACAGTCTGCTTTTGAAGATTCCGTCAGGGGATTCTCCAAGTCATTGGTCAGTTTTATTTCCCTCCATACCCTTCTATACCCGGTTGTTGGATACAGAGACAAGGGCCGCTCTCAAATCAGAATACTAAACAGTGGGACAGGTCGAGTATCGCATCAGATTCTCTGGCAACATTTGTTACGGTCTCTTCAACATCTGCGACATGACCGAGCGCAAAGATTGGTGGGAGATGACAAAGATGCGAGGGTGGAACATTGACGGCTGCGCCGAACACGTCAGGCGACTCATGTTCGTCCACATCATCGCCACTCTGGGCCGCAGCCCAGTGGTGACGGACGAGGATATGGACTATCCCAAGAACTGGCCGGAGATGCTCAACGGCACGGAGAAATCGCCGAGCAAGCCCGTTGGCCACCGACCCGACGGTCGAACTGTGTGCCTTCACTCGATCGTCGTCTCCCCGTCTCTTCGGGGCTTGGGCCTGGGCGCTGCGACTTTGAAGTCATACGTTCAGCGCATGCACAGCTCGGGCATTGCCGACCGTGTCGCTACCATTTGCCGCGAATCTGAGATCAACTTCTTTTATAAATGCGGCTTCAAGAATATGGGTCGAAGCGAGACCACTACCTTCAAGGGCGAATTCTACAACATGGTAAGATGCTACTCCATCTCTATGCACATATCATATACCCATTTGACAATCTATTTTTGATACGTGCCTGATGCTAACCCAAACTTGCAGGTTTTCGAATTCCCGGGCCCTCATGATTTCATCAACTGGAATGAACTTGAGAAGGAGGTGAGGGAGGGGACGAGGTGCTAAGCTGCTCCGACATATATGCACCCTTTTCGCAGCGCGATATGATGTTCTTTATTTCTTTTCTCGTTTGGTTTATCTTGGGTAGGAAGGATATGGGATTTTGTGCTGGGATATAATAAAAGTACACGAGACGGGAATGGTTGGTTATTGAGATGGCTTGGAATAGAGGGAAGTTATGGTCAACGCTGGCCAGGATAAATAATAAAACAACAAAAAAAGGAGGATAAAACAAAAAATGAAAAAATAAGAAGAAATAAAACAAAAAGAGAAAAAAAATTGAAAAAAAAAAAGAAAAGAGTTTTAAAAAATAAAAGTATAAATAGAATATATATTAAAAAAAAAAAAAACTAAAAAAGAATAAAAAAAAAAGTTGGGAAAAAAAACCTGAAAAAGAAAATAAGTGAAGCAATATGAGAAGACATCGAAAAGAGAAGCCGAATGGGAAAGGGAAGCTGGATACAGAGGTATGAGCTGCAAAACGACATACAAAGCTCAATTAGATGGGCATTAGCCTCCACTGCGCAGGAATTGGATGCTGAGCCTTGACAGAAGCGCTGTTGTAAGTGCCGTGAAGCATCTAAGTGCTTCCTTATACTCGTGATGAGTTGCTAACTTTGCACTATAGAAGATGGATGAGATTGGAAAGCCTGATAACCAGCTGAGACGATAAAGACTAGAGAAGACTACCATGAGCACCTTGGGACAATAGAACCGAGAAGAAAATCCAGAATGAATAGACAGATAGGTACGGTATTAGTATTAAAAATTAAAATAAAATAACTGCCCCCCCAATACGGATACTGAATCCTACAAGTTCTACATAGACTAGCTAGCTACTGCTATTGTTTACGATGAATAACATAAGATATATGAGGGATATTATAATGAGGCATTTCCTTTTTCGCTCTTTTCACTCCATCTTCAACATCTACCTGGGCAGCGAAGAATCGGATTTACTACTACGTAAGTAACGTCTGCCCACCTACTTGCTCAACACCAATGAGCTAGCTTTAGTCAGTTGCCTTGTACTTGGCCCGGTACTCCTCCGTGTTCTTGATATCCTCGGGGGTAGCGAATCCCTTCATTCCGTCGATGATATCATCCAGGGTGAGGATGGCAAAGATGGGGATGCCAAACTCCTTCCTCAACTCGCCAATTGCACTCGGGCCAGGCTTGGAGTCGTCGCCGTCAGCGGCGGGGAGCTTCTCCATGCGGTCCAGAGCGACGACGATGCCGGCAACAATGCCGCCCTCCTTTGTGATCTTTTCAATGGCATCTCGCTTGGCGGTGCCAGCGGTGATGACATCGTCGACGATGAGAATTCTCTTGCCCTTTAGAGGAGCACCAACAATGTTACCGCCCTCACCGTGGTCCTTAGCCTCCTTGCGGTCGAACGAGTACGAGATGCGGTCGAGGTTCGGGGGCGCCAGCTCGCCGAGCTTGACGGTGATGGCCGAGCATAGGGGGATGCCCTTGTAAGCGGGGCCGAAGACGACGTCAAAGTCGAGGCCGGACTCGGCCTGGGCCTGGATAATGGTCTTTGCAAAGGCGGAGGAGATTGCGCCGGCGAGGCGCGCGGTGTGGAATTCGCCGGCGTTGAAGAAGTAGGGGGATATACGCTTCGATTTGAGCTCGAAGCTGCCGAACTTGAGGACGCCGCCGTCGATGGCGGCCTTCAGGAAGTCCTGCTTGTAGACAGGGAGCTGGGAGGAGGGAGAGGCCATCTTGCTGAAGGGCACGTGAGGTGTGGTATGGCAAGGCAAGAGGGAAAAAAGAAGAAAAGAGCAGAGATGGTTGTAATCTAGAGCTATATAAATAAGCTTTTGTCACTGACCAAAGGAGAGATATGACACTTCTCAGGAAGTACTTGATTCACCTACCTCTATCGGGATATGTGACCACGGGAAGTAGTAGATTGATTCAGTGATTTGCTGCTCTTGTTGAAAGAGGAGGAGGAGGAGGAGAGAGGAGGAGGATTTCGAAGAATTGGCGGGGCGAGATAAGATGAGGAAAAAAAAGTTTAGTCGAGGACAATCTGTCGCAATCCGCACTGTAAGCCACATCCAGCATGGCAGAGTAAAGAACGACAAGCTACTGATGGCCTGGTGTTGCTATTATTTGTGGAAAATAATACGAGGCTCTTATGTAGTAAAGGCAGTTTAGAATTATTGCTGAATATTCCAGTTGAATGTCAAGCGGTTGGGTTAATGGGCTCTGGTAGATGCCAGCTTGATTCTCGGGTCTTACTGACTGAAATCTGTCTTTGCCATAATCTAGGCACCGGTCGATAGCCCTTTTATGCTTTGTTCTTCTTCACCTGCGACACATAGTACAGAGAGATGTGTAGCGATCTACTTAATGATATAATAAGCTGGATCCCATGTCGAGTAGAAGCTGGACAGGTCTTGTAAAAGTGAAATGATCAGAGTTGTGAGCCCCTCTATGATACGTTCTTTTCCCTGACGATCCATAGTTTTCTCAAGCAAGATATGTGAGCAATAATAATGATATCCATTCAGTATAGTAGATTGACATCGTCTAGCCAGGTAGCAATCATCCTACACCATCAAATCTCTCGTAAAACGGCCATGTAAGAGAATCCACGACTTTTCTGCTGAAGTGATTCGCACTGTGCTTACTCTGCTCTTCTCCCCACAACTCGGCGGGGTCCCGTAACGCATGTATCTTCCCCCACAAATTTGTATGCTGCAGTACCTCCGACCCATCTTGCACATGGTTGCCCCTCCAAAAGAGCCTGCGCCGCCTATCGATAAGCCTTTTTTTCTGCAATGGCTCCGCCCACAGCGAAGAAAAAAAAAATTCACCGCCTAGCCTAGACCCGGCATTTTGCTAACCTCCAAGTTCTCGCCCATCTTGGGGGTATCCAGAAAAAAAAAAAAAATATAGCGACGAGGATAATCTCAAAGCTGTAGCCTCGCCACAAAACAGCGCTCCTCGACCAAGTTGCCCGCCATGAAGACCACGTGGAAGGACATTCCCCCGGTTCCTACTCAGCAGGAGTTCCTGGACATTGTGCTTAGCAGGACGCAGCGCAAGCTGCCAACCCAGATCCGCGCCGGCTTCAAAATCAGCAGAATCCGAGGTATGTCGCATAACCACAGCCATTAGGCATCGCCCCGAGACTCTATACGATGCCATGTATGGCGAATGGCTTGCTTACACACAATAGCGTTCTACACACGAAAGGTCAAGTTCACGCAGGAGACCTTTTCCGAAAAGTTCGCCTCCATCCTCGACAGCTTTCCTCGCCTCCAGGACATCCACCCGTTCCACAAGGACCTGCTCAACACCCTCTACGATGCGGACCACTTCAAGATTGCCCTTGGCCAGATGTCCACTGCCAAGCACCTGGTCGAGACCATCTCTCGAGACTATGTCCGTCTCTTGAAATACGCACAGTCGCTCTACCAGTGCAAGCAGCTCAAGAGGGCGGCTCTTGGTCGCATGGCCACGCTGATCAAGCGATTGAAGGACCCTCTTCTGTATCTGGACCAGGTCCGCCAGCATCTCGGCCGTCTTCCCGCCATCGATCCCAATACCAGGACCCTGCTCATCTGTGGTTACCCCAACGTTGGCAAGTCCAGCTTCCTCCGAAGCATCACCCGCGCCGACGTGGATGTCCAGCCCTACGCTTTCACCACCAAGAGTCTGTTTGTCGGCCACTTTGATTACAAGTACCTGCGATTCCAGGCCATCGATACCCCTGGTATTCTCGACCACCCGCTGGAGGAGATGAACACTATTGAAATGCAGAGGTATGCGATGCTGCCATTTGTCGTTATGAAAACGACCCAATGCTAACCAGAGACTTTCATTATAGTATCACGGCCATTGCTCACTTGAGATCCGCCATCATGTACTTTATGGATCTGTCCGAGCAGTGCGGTTACTCAGTCCAGGCTCAGATTCAGCTTTTCCGAAGCATCAAGCCCCTCTTCTCGAACAAGCTCGTTTTCCTTGTCATCAACAAGATTGATGTCGCCCGACCCGAAGATTTGTCGCCAGAGCTCCAGGCTGAATTGCAGACCATCCTCAAGGCCGGTGAGGTTGAGATGCTTCAGCTCTCCTGCAACACCCAAGAGGGTGTGCAAGAGGTCAAGAACGCTGCTTGCGAGCGTCTGCTTGCTGAGCGTGTGAACCAGAAGCTCAAGGCCGGTACGACGAGCAGCGGAGCCATTGGCGGCCGTCTGGCTGAGGTCATGGCCCGTATCCACGTTGCACAGCCTATGGGTGGTGCGGCTCCCGAGACTTTCATCCCCGAGGCCGCCAAGAGCAAGAAGAAGTATGACAAAGACGACCCTGAGCGACCCAGGCTGGCCAAGGATGTCGAGGTGGAGAACGGCGGCGCTGGCGTCTACAACGTCGACATGCGCGCCGACTGGATGCTCAAGAATCCCGAGTGGAAGTACGACAAGATGCCCGAAATCTTTGAAGGAAAGAATGTCTACGATTACGTCGATCCTGATATCGAAGCCAAGCTGGCCGCCTTGGAAGAGGAGGAGGAGAGGCTCGAGCAGGAAGGATTCTACGACTCGGACGAAGACATTGAGGACGACGAGGAGGCCGAGATCATGCGCAAGGCCGAGCTCATCCGGGAGAAGCAGCAGCTCATCAGAAACGAGGCCCGCATGAAGAAGAGGCTCAAGAACCAGGCCATCATCCCCCGCAAGTTCGTCAAGAAGCCGCTCTCGGAGATGGAAGACGCCCTGGACACCCTCGGCGTGGACACGACCGAGATCGCCGAGCGAGCCCGCGCCACTGCCATCCGCACCCGCGGCCGCTCATTATCGCGCCACGGCACTGCGGACGCCGACTCCATGGACGTCGACACGCCCAAGACGGATCGCGAGCGCCTGCGCTCTCTGAGCAGACCGGCCAGCAGAAACCCCGTCAGCCGCAGAGACGACGGCGTGCAGGACGTGGCCACGAGGTCAAAGGCCGAGCGGATCGCCAAGCTCAACCAGAAGAGGATGAACAGAATGGCCCGACAGGGAGAGGCCGACAGACATACCTCTGCCTCCCTGACAAAGCACTTGGTAAGTGTCGAGCCTCGAAAAGTACCTATCTCGTTTATATCTCTATGTACTAATCTTCTCTTCTGCAACAGGTTGCTGGAAAGCGCGGTATTGGCAAAACCAACCGACGATAAGCCATTTGAAAAGCCATTGGGGGGAGGGGAGCTATTTCTCACCCTCCCATATTCTTTCACATTATTGCTGGCATTTTTTTCTTCTTTTTCCCCCCTGCTTTTCGTTTTCTTTTTTCTTTTTTCTTTTGGTGTTTGTTTCATTTCCCAGTGTTTGCATCTTTCGCACCGTTACGAAGGGAGAACACTATTGCTCAGGAGTTGGGCGTTCTTGAAGGGTGTTTTCACAATCCAGAAAGAAAGTTGAGTGAGCTGAGAGGAGAGAGTGTGAGAGAATGATCGAGAGAGAGAGGGCATATACAGATTTCATTTCATTGTTTCGTTTTTCCACATCTGTAATGAAAAAAATGTTCAGAAAATGAGGAGTAGCACACGGTATTAATCGCCTACGACAAACGATTCATCATCATGAGACAGAGAGAGAAAAGTCAGATTAAAATGGCTTTCGAATTTGAATTAAAAGTACAATACACTGCTTTGATAAAAGTCCCTATTATGATGTGACGAGAAAGTCTTTACAACACAAGATTTCCCCCGTCTTTCTTTCTCTTTCTTTCTTTTCTCTTGTTTCTCGATACAATGTCCCTTGGCGCCTAATCTCGGCGCGCAAGATGATAATTCTCTTTTTATCATGATTGACATTTACCGAACCAAGAAACAGAAGCAGAAACAGAAGCAGAAAAAAACATGGTCGCTCTTCGCAAGTTTTAGAAGGGGAGAAGTATCAACTCCAAAGATCTCGATAGCATGATTTAACAGACAAAAAGATTTAGCAACCACTATTTCGCTTCTTACTCTTCCGCAACGGTAATGCCCTCCCTCAGACCTTCAACCTTGAGCTCCTCGCCAGTGGCGCGGCGGTAAATGTCTTTGACGTCATCCGTCGTTGTCTCAAAGTGGCTGGTGGCATCGTAGCTCTTGGAGATGAAGATGTTGTCCTTGGTGCCGTCCTCAAGGGGCTCATAGACGGGGATGGGGGGTCCCTGTGTTGAGAGCAAGTCAGCATTCCAGATACTCAAGTGAGGGTTTGATGAACTAGATGATTCTCGCCGCTGCGACAGAGCGAGAATGCAAGACTGAAGTAGCAACTTACCATGAACTGCTCCTCAATGGCGCCGAGACGCTCAAGACCGGGCTGGAGCTCGAGGTGGTGGTTCGCCTCAGTCTCAGCAATGGTGGAGACAATGGCGATCCAGTAGCCCTTGGGGCAGACGTTGTGGGCAGATGAAACGCAGGCCACGTAGATGTCTGCAAAGGGAAACCGTCAGCGTTGGTCTACATTTCACGAGTGTCGTGTTGCTTTGAAGGGGTCAATGCTTACCGTTCTTGCGGCCCACCTGGGACTGGGGAATGATGAGCTGGGCAGAGTCGCTGTCATTGGTTCCGGCCAGAGGGTGCTTGAGAATGCAGATGGCCCTCAGGACGTGGCCAACAACCTTGGTCTTGTTGGGGAAGTATGAGGGGTCACCAAGGATCAGCTTGGCCTTGGTCTCAAACTTCATCTCCTCGACTCCGGTCATGGTGGCCTTGATGCCAACAGCCTTGCCGCCGTCGTAGAGAAGCTCATCAATGTTGGTGTTGAGCATGTAAGTGCCGCCGTAGATGGCAGACAGACGAGCGAAGCCCTGGGGCAGCTCGCCAAGACCGTACAGGGGGTAGATGTATGGGGACTTGCCGTATCGAGCAACAGAGTTACCGTACAGGCGGATACGCTCAATGGCCTCAGGGGCCTGGCCAACGGCAGTGATGTAGTCATCGGTCAGGTACAGGGCCATGGAGTGGCCAATGAAGTCCTTGGTGGCGTCCTCGAGGCCGAACTTGTCGAAGACATCCTTCATGGTGCAGGTGTTCATGTCCAGACCTATCAAGGTGGCAGAAAGGCACGATTAGTCACCGATCAATGACATGCCAAAAATGGGGCGCCTTGCATCCAGAAATAGGGGAGGGGCGGGGCGGGCAAACCTTTGTGGGTGGCAGGGTCCTGGGCATCGAAGGTGCCAATCCACTCAATGAAGGACTTCATGCGGCGCTTCTCAAAGAGGCCCATAAGAGGCGACTTGAGGGCCTCGGCGGCGTCTGAGGGGACCTTGGCAACGGTGGCCTTGGAGGAAGCGCCCTGCTGGACGTAGCTGCCGGCAACCTGCTTGAACTCGAGGTACCGGGTGACGTCGGTGGAGACGAGGATGTTGGTCAGCTCGCCAGATGACATGAGGAACTTGGGGACAAGGTCGATGTTCCAGTCATTGAGGCGGCCGTACTTCTTCCAGGGCTCCTCGCCATCCTTGAAGTTGCCGTACTTCTTGAAGAGCTATGGGGGAGCGTTAGATCGCTGTACGGGTAGGTGCAAGGAAGATGCAACAGTATTGGAAATCGGGGATGTAGATTTACCGTCTCGATGTTCACGGAGGCAGCCTCTCTGTTGGAGCAAAGCGTTGTCAGTCATCCGTGCCCTCAATGGCGGTGATGCCACGTCAACGTAATCGGAGCCAGGGGGGGACAGGACAGAAAACTTACCCTCCGTAGTGGTCATTGCGGTCAATGTGGAGGACCTTGCGGCCCTTGACACTCAGGACACTTAACAGATGATGTCAGTACAGATGTTCATTGATGCCGTGTTTCTGGATTGCATCGACGTCGTCCGCTTACCCGGAAAGGATACACTCGGTCAGGCCTGATGAAAAGGGGGTCAAAGTCAGCAAGGAACATCAAACAGACTAGCTGGCAAGCAACAGAAGAGCTTCCCGGCGATGCCAGAGCCCATTCAGCGACGATGCAAAACGTCCAAAGCTGAAGCCAAAGCTGAACAACTCCCAGGCCCCAGCTGCCAGAACCCAAGGCAGCAAAAACACGTACCGGTGCCCAAGACGATGACATCGTACTCCTTTGCAATCTCCTCCATGGCGTGGGTATATAACAGAACGAGTTTTTGGTAATGGGGGAAGGGCGTAGATTTCGAACCGCAAAGATAGCCAGGCAGAGGCAGGAAGGAGGAGAAGAAAGGAGGAAGAAGACGTTGGGGGGAGAGGAGAAAGCTTTTTAGAGTTGCAAGAAGCTTCCGGGTCTAATACGGGCAGATGTAGATGGTAGATGTAGAGGGGTTGAAAGTGGCGGGGTTTTGGTTTGGCGCTGGTTTTGGGAGCAAATCAATCGGTGAGGTGCGGAGACGAGCGTCGAGCTGTTCTGGGCAAGGCGGCTCCACCGTTCCAAAATCATCAGCAGGATGGATTCCGACTAGGGGGTAGGAACAAGTTTGAATTCAATTTCTATTTATTTGTATTTCCTTTTTCTTTTTTTCATCTTGTCATCTTGTCATCTTTAATGTTAACCTGTTCATGCTGTTCCGTTAATCACACTCTCGAAATGACTCTCCGTTCGCCAAGTTTGCCCGTCTCTCATTACGAGCCGCCCTCTGCTCTGCTCTGCGGAAAAAAAAGAAATTGCCCCGCCGTCGTAATACCGTCTCCAAATCTCCAGCTCCCCTGATCTGATCCCGAAAAAATTGCTACTATGTACTTACTCCCACGTACTGCCGGTGATTAATCCCCGTGTGACTTAGCAGGTCTCACAAGGAGCAGCAGCAGCAGCAGCAGCAGCAGCAGTGCCGGATCTCGCGTTTAACGGTCACGGCAGGATGCAATTGGTCGAGTGGCGTGACAAACAAGAGACGGCGAAGGAGAGTGAAAAGTAGAAGAAGAAAAGAAGAGAAAAAGAAACAAGGCTGCTGCATCAACAACACCGTTTCATAAGGCGGTGTCTCTCTCTCTCTCTCTCTCTCTCTCTCTCTCTCCATACTGTGTCTCTGCTCTGCTCATTCACTCTCATATCCCCTGGGCCCCATCAGACGAGTACCATAGACCTCCACAATTCACACCAAGCTAACAGCTCTCCATCTCCGAGTACTTCCATTCACCGCTATCCCAAGCCATGCCCCATAGGTATCATCTCCAGACACCCAGTTAGCCCATCGCCCTGCTCGCATGTACCACTAACCTACCCTAATATACAATAACAACAGCCCCGGTCACCGGGCTGAATGAAACGGTCACGGACGGAGTAGCATCAGTACCAGCGCTGCAAAACGCCAAAATGAAAGAAGGGGTTAGCGAGAGAAGAGAAGAAAAATAGAAGGGGGGAAGGGAATAGGGGGGGCTTCTAATCAGGCGAGCCTCGTTTCTCATTTCGCCTTTTTCATCATAAACGGGCCCCCAAAATGACCAGCCCCGGAGCTGAATGAAGATGGAAATGAAATTGAGTCGACTCTAGCCTTGATGCGTTTTTCGTCAAGTCATCTCGATAGTCGGTATATACGAGTGTATCGTACCGGTGATAATATACATGCCAATTGCTTCGTCGGATACAGGTGCTCCGTATACAAAACCCCAATACTCTAGTAGTACTACACGCCGCGTGATATCATGCTGGCCGTCGTCGAACCGCCCGCCCCTTAACCTCGCTGACCTTTTCCCTTTCCTCTCTTCTTCTTCTCTTGTTTAGTTTTGATCATCCAATTCCTCGTCTCGTCTCGCCTCGCTTCTACCGCACAGGCGCAGACTCCTTGACCTCCTTGCCCGCCTCTTCCGTAGCAGTAACAACATCATCGTATCCCTCCTCGTAGGCAGACGGCGTGTACACCTGACCTTCTCCTCCCTCCAAGTTAATCTCGGGATCCGACTTGGCAACCTCGACGGCATCCTGCCATGTATAGAATCGTTCCGTAAGAGCATGTTTGATCGCCCTCATCGTCTTCGTAACCTGTCACACGACACAACAACGCATTAGTAAAAAAAAAAAAAAAGCCCAATTCAATATCCCCAAAGCTCTCGAGTTCTCTCTCACCTCCTCGTCCCGTGAATCAATCTCCCGCTCCCCAAACCCAAGCTTCCCCCTCAGCAGCTCCGCCCTCGCCGTAGCCAGCATGTTCCTCTCCTTGCAGCACTTCCACCACAGCGCATGCAAGTCCTCCCACGACTTCCGCCGCAGCTCCTCCACCTCCCACGCCCGCCCGTGCTCCTCCGTCTCCTTGGGCGTCAGCAGGAGCTGCCCCGGCGCGGGGAAGAACCCCCACAGCCCGTGGCTCTCGTCCACCTCGACCTTGGGCCGGAACTCGACCGGCTTCGGCAGCGGCATCTTGGACATGGACAGCGGCTCGCGCGGGCCCGATCCGTACAGGCTGCTCACGCCGCGCCGCTTGTTGCTGTCCTTCGTCTTGCGCTTGCATTGCGGCGCCGTTGTCGAGAAAGTCGCTGCTGCCCGCATCCGCATCGAAAGGTTTGATCGCGGGCCGTTTTGGAGAGACAGGCCCAGCCTTGGGGCGCAGCCTGACGAGGCCCGAAGCGCATTGGGCGCTGCTGCTGCAATTGACATGTTGGCGACGGGAGAAACTCAGAAAGAGAGGTAGAGAAGGAGAAAGACTCGACGCCAAATCATCAATCCATCAGCATCAGTCGGCTAGATCTTCAGACGAGGCACAAAATTTGGGAAATCGGCTGCCGCATCTCGCCATTTCATTGGTCAGCCTGATGCTCCTTCTGCCCCGCCTCGTGGTTGAATTTGCCTGCTTAGTCATCCGTAAAAATACGTAGTCACAATACTGTGATATGCGTAGAACAAACTCGCACGAATTCATGCCGTATAATTCTCGAAATGTGCTGATTCTCGTTCAATACTTCCCATTGTTGGCACTTCAATCTCTCAAAAACCATCACCACTCCTCAAAACTCACTCCAAGCTCCAAAGCAAAGACCCCAATGGCGCTGTAAACGGCCAAAAAAATAACGATATACCAACCCTTTAGTCTCACATTATGCAGGCACCTGTATGTACATGTAATATCAAGCATGAGCACCTACTATAGGCTCACAGCTCAGTTCAGCTCAGCTCTAACCTCCCTCAACTCTTCTTCTCAAATCCATCCAACCCCTCTACTCTCCCATCCCTCCCATCCCATCTCCCCAATAACACAATCCCACGACGCCCATCCAGCAGCCTAAAATAACCACCCTCCTCCAACTTACCCCGTACATAAACTAATGCTCACTTCATACATATCCTGCCGCCCGTGCTGCACCTCAAGACAAGCCAAAGGATTGGAACATGCATATTTCAGCTGCATGAGGAGGGGGAGGGGGGTGTGAGGGCATCAATACGTATAGGTACTGTAATCTCTCATATTCAGACTCACAGCTTAGAAGCTAATGCAGTTTAAGATTTTTAATTGCTTCTCAGCAGACAAAAAACAAACACGCAAACACGCAAGGTTCCGGTCCTTTTCGATAGTTTCTCTTTGAACTCAGCCCCCCAAGTGACCCCCCAACGCAGGGCAAACAACGCCACCAAAAAAAGAAGCAAAAAAACAAACACGGCACGAAAAAACTATTGCCTAACCCTGCATATTGTCTCACAACTCAAGGGAGAGAAGGCCCAGCCAGCCAAGCAAATAAAAAAAAAGGCATCCAGCCGCCGAGATATTCTCCGTCAGCCGCTCTCCCGTCCCTGCTGAACGCTAGCAAACGCAAGGGAGGTTAAAAAAAAGAGAGAGAAAGAAGCGCCTCCGTAACACCACCAAGCAATTTTGCAAACCGGCGACAGTACAGTACAGTACAGTAGCACGAGTGTTTTTACCCAGCATGTTCAAGTTCTGAACCCGCCCCCCCTTCTCTCGTCCAGCTCATCCCTTGACCGGGTGGCATCGTCCGAGTCTGCGATTGGTGATGCCTGCAGGGACATGCAGCAGTACCCCTCCCGAATCACTCAGAACACGCACGGAGTACAAGTGGTGTCGACTGGGCTTCCTCGAATCACATCCCATGCGCTCACCGACAGTGCCTTCTCGTGCAGGAAAACTAAATTCCGCGACAAGATATCGTACGGCTGAGAGACTTTCTCTCGTTCGTTCCACGCTCCGTGACATCACGGCCGGAAAGGCTTGCAGAAAAAAAGAAAGAAAGAAAAAAAAGTCACAGGGTGCCCTTTTCTGACCAACATGCAATGGAACCCGAACTCAGAGGGCAAGGTTGATAACGCCCCCTCTCACGCCACCAGACAAGGCCATCCGGACCAATGATCCCGTACCGAGCTTGTCTCATCCTGCGTCCCCAACACAGGTACAAGTCTGATTTTCTTTGTTCACAGACTTGCTCGTACTGGTACATGTGCCCAGTCGACCGGACACTCTGCCCCGTCCCTGACCACAAAGAAGTCTGGTCGTCTGGGAGACGACCGTCCTTGCATGGAAACGCGAGGGGTGAAAAAGGAAAAAAAAAAAAAAAAAAGGGCGCGGCAAGATCCAATAGCCAAGGCCCAACGATCACACGCCGCGCAAGCATTCAGCCCGTCTTACTGGCCACCGGGAGGCTGCGAGAGCGAGAGAGCGCGAGAGAGAGCAACTGAAAACGAAACAACAAAGAGAAAAGCTCCGAACAAAAGGCACCTTTGCCGGGTGTGTCCATCGAGACCACTCATAGGCAACCGACCCCCCGTGCACTGACATGACATGACGTGAACAGAGAGAGACATTGGCAGTGCCTCCGAACTGGCCAGGCGCTGACCGGCCGGTCCCCGCGTACGACATCCGCATTTCACCGGGCTCCACGTCGGGGCCGTCGCCTCGAATCCGACTGGTGCACGTAGCACCTGAGGCGTTTGCATATCAAACGCGGAAAGGGGACAGGGAGGCCCATGAACGAGGTACCGTACAGCAGCAGAGAGGGAGAGAGAAAAGAGAGAACATGAAAAGGCCCTGAAAGCGTTGGGTCTCTCTCCGGTGCAAGGAGCCAGGGAGCACAGCACGCACAAACCCTCCGTCACCCTCGGGGTTTTCTGCGCCAACACTTGTTGAATCCGCTGTTGTTTGCTCGTTCAGCCCCTCCCCAAGCCGGGACAATGAAGGAGTTGTTATACGGCGAGCTGCGTACTAGCAGGATGCAATGTAAAAAAGGACATTGCATGCGGGCGGTGGCATAGCACTGGCCTCCCTCGGCGCGTGGATCGATGGCGGCTATCGGGATTCACGTAGCATTGGGGCCCCGTGTCGGGGGGGAGCTCAGGCCCGGGAGGGAGAGTCTGGATACGGAATGCGGAATGCGGGTTGCGGAATGCGGAGTGTGCTTGTAACACTACAAGTAGTAATGTGGACATGCCCGCTACCACTTTTTGTTTGCATCTCCCCCATTTTTGTGTCTTTCCCGGGTCTGGACGACGATACGGATGCTGCTACTCCGTACTTACTCCAGTCCTTGTATGCCGGATAAGCTTGCATACCGGCCGCCTCCCCTTTCCTTTTTCTTTCTGTCTTGTTTCCCCTTTCACCCAAGTTCCCCCCCGTTCAGCCCTCACATATGGACCATATGGAGTACATGGCGCAAGGTCAGCGGACTGTCCCGCAACGAAGGAAGCTGATATTCGTACTAGCATCGGGAATCACCACCAACTGCCGGGGGTGGAGTAGCTCTCTATAAAGGCAATTCGTACGAGCTTCTTGTGGCAATATCCGTTCGACGGAGTCGATGATTGCCCCATCTCTCAGAGAT
This sequence comes from Trichoderma sp. TW21990_1, assembly GCA_010015515.1. Taxonomy (NCBI): domain Eukaryota; kingdom Fungi; phylum Ascomycota; class Sordariomycetes; order Hypocreales; family Hypocreaceae; genus Trichoderma; species Trichoderma sp. TW21990_1. The sequence goes on from ML974118.1 coordinate 1,779,939, forward strand.
ATAACGCCGCCTATTTTACGCCACAGGTACGGAGTACTACTACTACTATTATAAACTGTGCACCCAACAACGCCGAAAAAAAGAAAGCAAGTAGTACTAGGTATACAGGGGGTTGAGGTGTCGGAAGAAGGTCGACGTGGTAATGGCCCTAACAGGCGAGGATGAAAATCAAACTGTAGGGATGACGTGTCTCACATCATCTTTGTACTGATTTGACGCCAGCGTGACAGAATAATGAAAGTCTTGCAAAACTCAGATAGCTGACTCGACGTCTCCGGCCCCCAATCTGAAGTAGCGCTGGACAACGCGGCAGAGGAGGAGATTGGATTCAGACGATGCGGCTTTCGGCCCTTGGTCTTGGTGGCTATGAGTGGTGCTTTTGATTCATACTATGTACGGAGTACAGTAGGGATGCTTTCTTCCCTGCATGTGGCTGCCGGTGTCCGGGAATAGCTCCGCTTTTCATTGCGAGCAACGAAGTCGCAGGGAGATTGCTCCATACCGCTACTACATAGTAGGTCCTGTAGTTACAAAGTAACCAACTATACAAGAACTTTTGAACACCTTGTTAGTAGTACATAGTAAACCGGAATAAAAAGAAAAGGCATCACTTCTCGGCATCTGGCGAAAGCCTTGGGGTGAAGCCGAACTGCATCCCGAATCAAGAGGATTCATTCTTCGGGCAAATGACGCCCCGTTGGCTGGCGACGTGTCTCGGCAATGTACTGTCAATGCATAGGTACCTAGCGACTACAAGCAGAGCGTCCCATTTCGCCGCAGCTGCCGCTCCCATGAGGGTATCTTACCCAGCGTGGGGGTCTTGTCGTCGAGCGGCCACTTGGCGGTGCTGGAGGATTCCTGCAAACCCGACTGGTCAGCATGGGTGCTGTGAGGGGTCGGACAAGCTGGCCCCCCCCTTTCCCCCTCGTACTACAAGTCCTTCTCACGTAGGGAGAACCTGACGGTACCTTGGGTATGAAGCGGTCCGCTCCTGGGTGGCATGGCAGTAAGGTATGCATGTACCTGTTGGTACAGAGAGTCCTTCATCCATGGAGGTGTCAGGCTGGGGGCGTTTGAATGGTCTGAATAGTCTGAATGCCCAGCCATCCGTCTCCATCCAAGAAGAGCAACGCACCTAATACGAATGCAAGCCCTATCCTCTTCTTGGTGCCTGATTTGCATCACTGGATGCCAAGGGATTGACGTGACGTTTGGGCCCTACGTACTCGACGTACCAGTAATCCAGTGGTCATCCTGGCCAAGAGAAAGCTGCTCTTGTGACCCCACGGGAGTAGTGCTATACACAAGTACTAAGTACTGTACTGTGCAGTATAGCACCTGGTGAGATGACACGAGTGGTATTGGCTGCTCGATGCCATATCCCAGGCAGCAGGATTAAAACTTCCCCCTCTTCCCCTTCTTCGCTGAACATACTGGAACAGCGTTGCTCTCTGTTTGTACCAGCACCAGCATCGCTTTTAGTACTACTAGTATAGTAGTAGTACATAGTAATCCCACCACCAAACACTTGTATGTGTATTCCCGCTTTCACCGGCGCTAGTTGGCTCGTTGGCAAACACAACAAAGTCTTCTTTCCATCTCCATAACCAGGGGACCTTTTTTCACTTGAGAGTTAGGTAATCTGAATAGCCTGGCAATAGCCTGATGTGTCGGCTCCATTCGGCAAACTTCTGAGAGGCCCTAGTTCCACTCGGCGCTTGTGCTAGCAAACCAAAGCATGGATGCCGGAGCTAGATGGGACTGGGGTCCAGACGAAGACCTCGAGTGCTGAATCGGAGTTTAGGCCCGTCGGCAAAATGGGGAAGGTGTATTCGTAATGTGCCATTGTATCGTGTACATGGCCCAGGTTGGATGAGCATGCAGGTCAACACTGATCCTAACCACCACACCATTACATAGTACGTTTTGCGTGCGATGCAACATATTGGGATGGATGGCTAGCGGAGAACTTGTTTGGCGAGAAGGCTGTCCTGTAAATCCATCATCAGGTGACATACTCAACTCTTCAGCAGCAACCACCTTTGTTGATTCCTGACCTGTCTCGTCCAACCAGCGCCTAGTTGCTCACTATCACCGGTAGTATAATTGTGTGTTACTAGTGATCCTGTGGCTCTTTATCTCTAATTTTATTAATACTCTCCCTTTGCACACGAGAGTGCGGGCGCAGAGTTTCGACTGCGGCCAGCCACTCTCCCCCTTTGGGTTGCCTTCATCGTGGTCAGCATTGTTGCATGGCGTGAGGTTTTGAGACAGAAAGGTCACCCTTGAGTGAGAATACAGTACGGCACCTATGCCATCTTTGTCTTGCGCGTCGTCGTTTTCTTAGCACTATGCCTACCGTAAGACTAGGCTCCGTGACGAGCCTTTTTACCGTTCAGCACCCCCAAATGGTTGCATGGCGGAAGTTCTCATCCATTGCAATGCTCGCGAGGCCACTCCCACGTGGAAGCCCGCCACTGATGACCCGTTTGGGAGGCTTCTGCAGACACCAACCTGGTGCTTGAGAACTTTGGTCGTCTGCCCGCTAGCGGTACAGTAACACTTGTTGGACTTGGGAGGCATCGTGAGCTGGTGAGCGTCCTTTGTCTTTATTGTTGCTAGCCTCGACTAGCCTCTTGTCACCGCCCTTCGTCTATGCCTAGCCGCTGGCCGGATTTATCTTGTCGGGCAATGTAGGGAGTACAAGAAGATGATTCTCGTCACAGTGGCTGGGCTAGCAATATATTCCGTACGGAGCACATTTCGCATTAGGACGGGCCAAGCATCCAAGCTCTGGAAAAGTTCGCGCTAACAAGCCAGATACCCCTGCAATTTCGGGGTTATTTGGCGGGCCTCGAGGCCAGGAGTGACGTCGAAGCGACCAAGATGGACGCCTGCACGCCAAAAACTGCGAGGATCGAATGGCAGTGACTTGGTTGGGGCTAGTTCCATTCCGGACTCCGTCGCAGCCGGTGGGAAATTGGGGCGTGGACTTGTATATCGTGATGTGCGGTAAAGAAGTTCGGCAAGAATGGAGACGCCCTCTGGCCAGGGGGTATCGCACAAGGTAGACGGTACTTTATATCAATGGATGTGAAATCCGTCACCAACCCAACTGGATGTTGCTTTGAGAGGCACTCAAGGTACAGTGCTGTACTATACAGTAGCACTCGGATGTCTGCCGCTGTGCAAATGACCGCAATGGGAAATGAAGGTGAAATGAGATGGGATGGATGAGTCGTCGTGGACGAGTGCTTTGTTCGTCATGGCTCTTCCGCTGATCCGTTTCGGTCCTCATCGCGGCGATTCATGCTTGGCAGCAAGCCTAAGCCACCACGTATTCAGGTAGTAGTAGTTGGTTGGTATTTTCGACAAGACAGCATTGGCCTATCAAGGTGCCAAGAGGCGCACAAATACGAAGCTGCAGACGGCCAGTCTATGCGCAAGGTCTCGAACCATCCAAAGCAGCGGGCAGAATATCGGCACCGAGGAAACACGCTGGCAGTGCCATGCCTAAAATAAACTGCTCCTGGTGTCCGCCTGTTACACGGGAAGCACGAAGCACCACTACTACTCGGTCGCGGCCGAGTGGTGGCATATATCAGCCCAATCTTACTATGGAGTCCATCACTGTGCATACCCAGGCCGCATGTGCTGGTAGCATATCGTCAACGGAAAAAAAAAAAAAAAAAAAAATACGGAGTACGTCCGCTGTGGTTCTCCTCGGAAGCGGACGTTGGTAGGCCAGCAGTTGTCCTAAATCTTGATCCCAACGGATCTGGCAACGCAGTGGAAATGGGGCCGATGGAGAAGTTCGGAACGGGCAGCCAACATGTCAACTATCCACTCATGCCACCGGTCCCGCTGCATCGCCAGGAACGTTGGCCCAGTGCCGAAGTAAGTGTGCGGACAGAATGGATACCAGCGCGGCCACCGTGGTCCTTTCCAGCGTTACACAAAAGCCCTATTCGTGCGTTGAATTCTGCCACGATCGATCGGGTCCCAGAAGGTTGGAATCGAGGTTGGCGTGCTAGGCCACAAGAAAAAAAAAAAAGAGGCGAGGGAGAAAAAACCGAACAAAAAGAGCAGCCCACCCACCAAACGTTGGGCGAACAGCGCATTGCCGATTAGTTGATTTGTCAATGATGCGATTGATATGGACAATATGTCTCAAGTCTTTCAAAAGAACCGGCCGCGCGCACGGAGGGAAATGGGATATTATTCGGTTTTCCGCTTTGAGCAGTTCCGGGTTGGAACAAACACCAACGACAGGGGTTTCTGGTGCTTTGATGGCCGTTTGAATCGTAAAAGCTGCTTTGACCCCAAGTAGAGTACATAACAAGCACAGCACAGCACTGTACCTAATTGCACAGTAGAGGCGTGGCCGGTGCTCAGCTCGGGATACTCAGATGTGCGCGCGCAATGGAAATCTTCAGCACGAACAGGCGTAAGCGGTTGTCGTGTCGTGTCGTGTCGTGTCGAGCTGCGTGTCGCCCAACTCTGTAATAGCAGTAGTATGTACACTGTCGCTACCGGCTACCGAGCCACAGCTGTTCTGTTGGATTGGACTCGCTCGGGCCATGACATCGCCAGCTCTTACACCCGTCCTAATGCCTACAAGTAGCAGCTACCTCGGCCACAGACTTACTCGTATCCGGCGACTCATGCGTCGTGGTGAGGGGGGCCACATGGAACTTGGCCAGCCACCTGTCGCCGGTGATGGGAGGACTTCGCTCTCTGGTCGGCGGGCTTGCTGCCTGTTTGGGCCATGGCGCAGAGCAAGTGGTCTGGCAATTCTCCATTTGTCAGCCGACTGGGATGCTTCCATTGTCGAGATTCGAGCAGCGCTAGTGGTGAGAATTGACTCGCCGGGCTTTGCTGGACCGATAAGATGCCAAAGAGATGAGGCCAAAAAATCTGCACGTCAGGCGGTGAGGCGCAGTGGTGCCGTCACGGTTTGGCGCTAGGCGCTTTGGGGAAAACTCGGCAGCGGGCAAGGTCTCGCGGGCAGCGACAAGGGGGTGACGTAACGATGCGGCGACCCCCAATTAGCCGCGAGCTAGTCTCAAGAGAAACGGCCTCAGCGATTCCGACGGTGCTTGTACGTACATACATAGTATACGTACACACACCTTGGTAGCGCTGGGCTTGTTCGGAACGACAGACGCCACCAAGACGAGGAATTTTTCCACTCGATGTGTTTCTCTCGACGAAACGGTTTCAGATCAGGCAAAGACGTGAGCCAGGCTAGTTTGAGGCTTTCACAATACCCACTCGCCGAAAACAGTCCGCGTCCAATCTACAACGCTTGCCGAATCTCTCTCTTCGGTGAGTGTAAATACATAGTAGATGCACGGGAGAGCATTAGTACTGTACTGTACTGTACTGTATACTACACCCTACAGACTACCTATCTACCGAGGTAGTAGTAGTAGTAGTAGTAGTAGTAGTAGTAGTAGTATTATACAACCATGTTAGTCCCTGTAGTCCCTATACCCGTGCTTTTGGTTTAGATTCGTCCGTGATGAGCACTTTTGAGCAAGTGGCTGCAAAGCCGCGTGAGGGGTTTGACGATAGCCTGCCTGCACGGATGAGGAAGGGGAACGAGAGAGAAGAGAAAAGAAATAACGAGAGAGCTTCACGCCCCCTTGTTTGTTGGACTGGCACGGGCGTCAAGGTCAAAAGAGACAAAAGAGAAAAAGAAAAACAATAAAACAATAAAACGATAAAAGCGATAAAACAATAAATACAAAAAATGCCAAAGAAAAAAATTTACTTACTTGTACTAGCAAGTTAGGTTGATCTACCAGGATTGCTCCGGCGGACAATTTTCGCAAATGGCGAAGGCCGGCCTCTCCTGAGCTCCCCTTCGGCCGTTGTCCGACGAAAGCGTTGGTCATATTCGAGTCTGGGAGGGGAGCTAGGGGCGCATCGGCCATGGGCATCGAACTTGATGAGAAACCTGAGCCTTGATGATGCGGTCCGGTCGACCGTCGACAAGCGCCACGGCGACGGCGACGACTGGATGTACGTACTATGTATATTGCACAGTACTACTACTACATACTGCATCACACCTCGACGACGACGTTGAACCCTTGAGCGTGGATTCAAAATCGATAGAGCCGCAAAAAGCTAAAGCGAGGCGCTGACTCCCGGGCCAACGAAATCTACCTGGGGGCGAGGAAACGGGGTCCTCCAAATCTGCGTCCCTCAGCGGGAAGACTCCACTGCTCATGGGCTCCAGACCTTCTGGATTGTACGTCGAAGCTTTTTCGTGTGAATCACTGCCGCCCTCAGGAGGGGACGCAAGTAATCGAGCGAGCATGGGGCCCTGAGGTCTTCGCGAGAAGGAGGGTGGCCTGGGTCCACCACCAAGATCTCTGTCCATTGTGGGTTCGATGCCAATTGAGGCCATTGATAAACGCCATTGGCCGCCATGGTTTTTCTCATGGGGCAGGGGTGTTGTGGAAGGCGTCTGCACTTGTATAGTCGCGTAATGAAAACCATTGGCGGACGTTTCAAGGCCGATAAACTCGGCCTTTTCGTCTTTGATCTGTGACAAGCTGCGTTTTGTAATCGAGGAATGCTAAGAGAGATGCAAATAGAAACCGGAGAAAGCGGCCTTACACAGTATGAGCTTGAGGAACACCAGGATGACGTGATCTCAAACGGGTTGCAAGCCCAACGAGAGGGATGTCTGTCCTTTGTAACTCGGCCGACTGAGCATCTTGGCTAGCGTATAGTAGCATGTGTTGATCCTCTCTTTTTTTTCTTTCCGATTATTTTTTCTTACATACAATTGTGCTAAGCCGAACTGCTCTTGCGATTGCGGAACTTTTCCCCAAATAGTATCGGCGTGAAGAGTACGGAGTACATAGTACTAGTACTTGGCACCCTTTCCAATCCTCCGAAGCCGACATCCCAGTAGTATCGGACCGGAATCGAAAATGCTAGTCCATGGATTTAGCAGGCTCCTGCTTGACTCGTGCGCATAGCGGCCTGTACTGTACTTTGTAGGACCAAGAGCTCCGTGCGGTGTACGAGCCGTTGTGAAGGGGCATTGGCAACGTCGGAGAACGGCCTCGAGTTGGAAGAGACAAAAAAAGAAGAAAAGCAAAAAGAGCAAAATACGTAATTGACCGTTTGAAAGAAAGGGGGAAAAAAAAGAAGAAGAAAAAAAAAAAAAGACCTGAAGAAACCAAGCTTGCGCCAATACGGAGGAGCACCTAGGTATGGATGGTAGTATGTACTTGGTACTCTTTTTTTCTGTCCAAGTACTGTACATTTGGTATGGAGGTATTATTGCCTACCTGGGTACAGTACGGCTGTCATCACAGCGCATCTGGCCCGGTCCGGTTTTTTTTTTTCTCTTTTATTTTCTGGATGCTCAACGGCTGCCAATCAAACCCATGATGTGAATCTCATGTCGGGATAATCCTACATGACACATTTTTTCCCTCGATCCAAACTGGGCATTTTTGGCGGTCATGTGATGCAGAAAAGGCTGATGGCCCGTCCAGGCAGTACATTAGCGGTGATGCCCTGCGCATGTGTATTTTGACATCCCGCGTGATGCGGGAGTCGAGCGTTTCCAGCGACCTTTGGGCATTGATTGCTCCCGTCCTGATACAGTAGCATGGAGAGAGCTAGTACTTGCAGACGAAGGGCCACCGCGGCACTAGTACTTCGTGGTACAGTAGTAGTAGTAGCAGGATTGCATTGACGCCTCGACATGTAAGTAGGGTCTGCTCTGTTAATGCCATGCCATGCACGGCTAAGGTAGGCAGTTAATATCGGCTCAGCATTGACTGACTTGGTGACTTGGTGCACACGCTGGCATGTGCCATTGATTGACTGATTTGAGTGCCAAGTATGTACCTAACCTACATACTAACATGTACAGTGCAGTAGGAGCTGGCACTTGGTAGCATCGTATCAGACCGATGCTGACCAGGCTGGGTTTACCAACAAGTACGAGCACTCGACGACGAAAGGCAAGCAAGACAAGGGAATAAACTGGACTAGTGTCGTTGCTCAGCCATCCTGATGCTGCATTGTCACCGTACGAGCCCTTGAAGTCGCTACTGGGTGGTAAATCCTCGTACGAGGCAACAGGTGCTTTTGTGGTGGCAGCCGGAGATGAGCAAGACGCGAAAGTACCCAACACACAGTACGATACAGTAGTGTTACCTGTGATCAAATGACAATAGGAAAAGGTATTGGGGAATAATAAAATCCCCAAAAAAAATATAAATGATAAATACAATAATCCTCAAGCAGCAAAAGCCGAGCTTATACGACCGGGCTAGCGACGTCGGCGACTACGATTGACCGCCGGACCGTCTATGAGGTAATTAGGGAGCAGATGCGTCGCGGCCAAAGTGCTTCCTGAAGACGAAACGAGAACAGCATGCATACATGGCAGCAGAGGATGGCTCAACCCAGGTTGCAACACAGCTCGCCCGTCGAAAAGGATGCAGCCAGCACGGCCGCTTCTACTACGAGTACGCCTATGCCTACGCCTACCAGCTCTTGTCGAAAAGCGGGAGTCTCCCCGATGCAAAAATGGCACTCTAACCACACCAGAATGCCACATGTGCTGTCTGTAGTATGTACGATGATGAGGGCAGCGATGGATGATGCCTATTCGGCGTTAGCACCGCAGCGGAAGCGCCCTTGGGCTTTGGGTTCCCATGCCGCCGTGATGGGAAAAAGGCGAGGCATCGTGGCCAGATAGACGGACGGGATAGACGAGGCGTCAGGCGCCGGACAGGTAGCATCGGCATCAATGCCACTTGGCAGCACTCGTTGCTGGCAGCCCAGGAGCTAGACAAGATAGCGTCTGTAAGGAGGGCTAGGGGAGAAGCGACAAGGGCATTATTGCAGCGCAATCCGCGTTTAACTGGGAGTATTTCTGGCCGCCCAATGACGGGGGGCTTGGCCGCGAGCAGGGCCAGCGAGACCATCGCTTGTTTCGCTGAGACGGTTGGAGGCGAGCCGTCACAAAGAAACCTGAGCCTGCAGAAAGTACTGTACCATCACAGAGTAAGAGGCCAACCATGACACACACCCCCCGAGCATCGGCACCGTCTGCCGCCAGAGCCTTTTGGAAATCCCTGCCACTACGCGAAAGAGTAAAAGGTGCCGCCCCCTGGTCGCGGCGCTGGCATCATTCGAACCCTGAGGAGTCTTTTTTTATTTTATTTTATTTTATTTTTGCCATGGGCGAGACGCTCGTATACTTGGGATGTGCGTATGTACGTACTTTGGTACGGAGTAGATGCTAGCGGTGATGCTGTACGTACGTAGCGAGGTGAACTGAGGCGAATGAGTTAACGGTAAAATCATGCTGCGTCATTGAGGCTCGGCGCGAGCACGATTTGTTTGTTGGCTTTTTCTTGCCCTGCCTTTTGGCGGTTGGCGTGAAACTCTCTCGAAGCCTGTGTCAATAGGCCCGGATCAATCACAAAAGGGTCGGCCGAGGGATTGTGATTGATTAGGTGTTTCTTGGACAGAAAAGGTACATCCAACAACGCACGACGGGGGCTGGATGCGGCAGGTGATGGCCGCGGTGCAGCAAGTACCAGCCATGTAGCTTAATTGATCACCCGGTGGCGGGTGGCACTGTATCGCGCAGTTGAGTACGCGCACGGTACAGCACGGTACAGCGCAGCACAGCTCAGCACAGTTTAGCACACAGTTTAGCAGACTAATCACAAAAAAGGACGACGCAACAAAAGGGTGCGTGCGAGCAACCGACCAGCCCCGTGCGCTTCTTAGCCACTGCGCGGGCTTGGTCGGAACAGCGAGGGAAATAATACAACAGCAAGCACAGTGTAATTATGGTACAGTGAAACACGTAGGTTTGGGGCAAACAAAAAAAAGTTAATGGGTAAAAAAAGAAAAGCGAGAGAAAGCCGCGGCTGGGGCAGTTTTATGTAGTGGCCGGTGTTTTTGCTCCAGAGAGCGACGCTGTGGCTTGACATGGCACCACCGCTAGCGCTGCTGAGGGCATTTCCTGGTGGGTGCCAAAACAATGTGGTGTGGCAAGTTTGATGTGCGCCAGGGAAAGAAAAAAAAAATGAGGTAGAAAAAAAGAAAATAAAATTCTCCTTAGCGGCAAACTTTATACGCCGCGCCGCGGTCGAGATGCTCCCTTGTTTGGCCATGTATTGCTGCAAGCAGGCAAACCTAGCACTTGGGCATATTGCCGACTGAAACAAACTCGGTTCTGTTATCTGGACGACGCGTACGTACTGCACTGTACATTGCTAATAGGTAATAACTATTACGGTAAATGTCTTTCATCTTTTCTTTTCTTTTTTTAGTAGTACTAGTAATAGTCGGCATAGTTTTCACACAGTACCTGCACCAGGCAAAGTACAGCCAGTTTCTGGTCCCCGAATCTGTCCTCTCGTCCGACGCGTTCTGATGCCCGTACCTTGTACCTTGTACCTTGTACTGTGCCGGTGCTTCTCCTCTAGCGCCCTTGCGTTCGCCATAGTATTTTTCCGGATCACCTCCGTTGAAATGAGATAGAGAGCACAGTTCTTCCTGCCCTCGAATTGACTTTGCCAATTTTTTTTCTTCTTTCTTCTTCCTTCAACCTTTCCCAACCTCGCAACTCGTCAACTCGGTCGTCGCCCTCAGCCAGAGCCAGTCGTGCTCCCTCGCCCTTTGTCTACCGCGCTTCGTCCACTGCGAAGAGCCAGAGAAACGCTCGCCGTCTTCGCGCCCATCGGATATCTAGCCGCGGCATTGCCAAGGTAGGTGGACAAAAGAGGGCCCCTCGGTCGCCGTTCCGTCGTCTCTCTGCTTCTCCAAAAGAGACCACAAAAAAAGAAGAATGGACGAGAGAGCCTCCAGTCCTGATGCTGGATTTCCCCCCTCCCATCCCACTCGCACTTCCCACTTCCCATGCCCCAGCCAGAAACCTTGCCTGCAAGCCGCAAGCAGCTCCAACGCCAGCTCCAGCACCAGCACCAGCACCGGCTCCAGCTCCAGCAGCGCTGCCCGTACCCATCTACCCATTCTTCTGCTATCTGCTAGGCAGGATGCCGACCCAACTGCGTCTGTCTGCGTCTGTCTGCGGCGATTCTGCATTGCATCGCATCTCGCCGCATTACGCATCACGCTGCCGCCCAATGCGAGCTTCGCTTTCTGTTTGCGGCCTTCGCGATACCGCCTGATGGCGCTGCGGCGGCTCCACTCGCCACCGGCCAGGCCTCGCTCTCTCGCCATTGCGCTGCTGCACTTGCCAACGGGCACTACGAGCGCCTTGCTTTGCCTTGCACACTGCACTGCACACTGCACCGCACTGCACGGGAGGTACTTGGTACGGCACTGGGTACCTGGTACTTGGCCTTGTACCGGTACCTCCCTGCACTGCTGCACTGCTGCAGCTCTGCGCTGCGGTGGCCCACTTTTGTGTTCTCGGCACCCTGGCAAAGGCGCTTGTTGCCACTCCACCCCCTCCCCCTGCTAGTGCCTTTCGCACACCCACGCTTTCTGGCACTTATTTTTTTTTTTCTCTCATGGCTCGTCCACGGAAGTTACTTTTTTGCCTTTGTTACCCTACTGACAGGTTCTCTCTCCAGGATAAAATAGGAACGAGACCCAGTTCTCCACCCCACTCCAACTGTTCCCTACCTAACCAACTTTCTCGTGAGGGACCTGTTATACTCAGAGCCTCACCTCCACCTTCCCCAGAACGCCGCAGCCCTTTCGCAACATCGCGCGTGGGCCTCGTTGAACGATTGTGAAGCTGTCTTTGCACTTTTGCTCTCCAGTCACGAGTAGCTGCGTCCTTTTCGGTCTTGTCGGTTCTTGTCCCGCCAATTGTTCGGTTTCGACGTTGCTGCCCTTCTTTGCGGCCGCAGCCTGTTGAATCTGCTGTTTTTCTCTCCCTCGCGGTAGCAAGAAAAAAAAAAAAAACACACACAACACACGTCCTCTCTCGACGCGTCTTCGCGCAAAGCATCATGGACAACCCTCAGTACCCGAGCAATGGCGTCCCGACGTCTGCCGCCCAGACATACCCGTCGCCCACTGCCATCTCGCCTCACCAGCTCCAGACGGGCTCTCCTCTGCCGCAGACGCTCCCACCTCTGCAGCCCCATACCGTTGCGATGCAGCCGTTGTACGGAAGCCACCCGCATACACCGCGAACTCCCGGCACCCCAAACACGCCAACCCCAAACAACCTCCCCAGCTACCAGCAGACTTCGCAGCCTGGTCCTCGCCCGGGAGTCTACTCCATGGCACAAAACCCGTATCCCCATCAGGGCTACGCCACCTCCGCGGCCATGATGCCTCAAGCTACCGCCGCGGTCTCGCACCCGCAGCCCATTGCTCCTGCGCCCGTTGGTGGACGTGGTCCTCCCGTCCTCCGCCCCATGCCTCCGGGTGGCCTCATGGCCCAGCCCGGTGTTGCCTCGCCTTACGGCCCCGGTTCGCTGATGCAGCCCAACATCCTCCAGGACGGCGAGCAGCCGACTCACGTCGTAGGATCTCAGGGACGTCGTGGAATCTTGCCCAGCGCTCCTGGACGGCCTACTGCTCAGGCTGCGGGAACCGGCGCAAAGAACACCGTCATTCCTGTCAAGGATGCTGACGGAAAGTTCCCTTGCCCTCACTGCACCAAGACCTATCTTCATGCCAAGCACTTGAAGCGCCACCTGCTCCGCCGTTAGTAACTCCCCTCCTCCAAAACTCTTGCTTGGGCGCAATGCTCAAGGCGAGAAGAAACGCTAACCAAAAGCCTTGCTTTACCTAGACACCGGTGATCGCCCCTACATGTGTGTTCTCTGCCGGGACACCTTCTCTCGAAGCGACATTCTCAAGCGTCACTTCCAGAAGTGCTCCATCCGCCGTGGAAACCCCACCGGCGCCAGCCACCTGTCTCACCCCCAAGCTCATGTGAAGAAGAATGCTCAGGCCCAGCAAAAGGCCGCTCTTGAAAATGGAGGAGATCTTAACCACTTGAATGGACTTGGTAACATGGCAGGAAATAACATCGTCCACCCCTTTGGCATTGTCTCCGTTCAAGATGGAATGAACAGTATGGGAGGTGATCAGAATCAGCTCTCGAGATCGAGCAGCATGGGTAGAATTGATGGCGGTGCGGACCGGAGGGACTTGGCTGGACCTGTAATGGGTGCCTCGCAGCAGTATGGCGGCGACGTCTCTAGCTCCATGACCAATCAACAGATGCCAAACTACAGTATGCCTCCTGGTCAGAATGGTATCCCCATGTACGGCGGTTCCAACCCGAACCAACAACCGGGCCTTGACTGGTCTCAGGTCTTCCAGGCTGGTGCGCATCCATCTCCAATCCATCCATCTCTACTTCCAGCCCCTAATCACGGACAGACACAGACCGGAGCCAAGGCCGAGCCTAATCCCCAGGACTAAGCTGTTGCGCTTCCACATGGGTTTCCACGCCAGCCAATCGGAGTATATGAAATCTTTTGGCTCGTCCAGCGCAACTCACATCGCCATTTAGCCTATATGTTCTCGTGGCTGTATGACAGAACTCGAAGGGGGCGAAGCAAAAAATTCTCTTCTCTCTTGTTCTGGTAATTACAATTTCTGCCCGAAGAACCAAAAACCAATAACCTAGCGCCGGTTCCCAACCAGAAGCTGGCTCTGTATTACTACTGGCTAATACCACTGGTAGTACTTATTGGCCATAACAAGGAGATTCCAGAGTGTGCCGTTCGATGCTAAGAGATACGTATAGTCCTGCTGATTAGGCAGGGATTGTTGGAACCACCCCTGCTGCTTGTCTATTCATTGCAGTTGTTTTCGTTTTCATTGAGGGGGAGGGACAAATTTCGAGAAAAAAAAAAGGCTCAAGAAAATCCAAAGAAAAAAATCCGCAGGGGGTGGTTGCATCCAACGGCGTTCCGTGTTTGATTTCAATGTTTGTTCGGTTTGATTTCTTTTTTTATTCCGTTTTCGTTTTCCCTTTTTACTGTTTCCTTGATGTCTTGCATTTTTCTTTTCAACACAAACGACGGGATCGCGGATGGGGGCAACTTTATGCGCGACGATCCATTCGGCCTACCATGCATGCATGAGGGCTCGGTATCAGGGGCGTCTTTGTGGTCTTTGTGCTGCTATTTGCATTTCAGTACGGATAGAGGGAGGTGGAGTTGAGTTCTTTTAGACTTCGATCCGACATAGAGGGGGGGTTCCGGCCGGCTTTGGCAGTTTCCTGGTACGCCGTCATGATTTCGTGGCCTGGGCTACATAATGAGCATCGCTTTGTGCTGCGTGCCTGGGTGGTATGAAGAATGGCAGAGAAAAAAAACAAAAAGGGATGGAATGGATGGTGGGAGAGGAGGATGAAAGGGGGCAACACGCGAAAATGTACAGATTAGTAAAAGAATAGCCCAGTACTATCAGGTAGCTGAGAGACAGAAACGCAAGTGGTTTGCAATAAATTGATTGGGCTGTTCACAACTCTGGGTTCCGTGTTGCTGCTGTGTGTGTGATGTTTTCGATGTTTTTTGATGCTCGATAACGCAGACGTAAATATGTACAGGAGAGCCGGAACGTATCGTCATCTCTGGAGTGCTTACTCTCAAAAAACTGCAAGTTTTTCCATCCCTCTCATGTTCATCTCTGGTTCTTGTCCACGGTGGTGATTTTGGGTGCCATGTTGCGCAGCTCAGCCTTGTCTTCCTCGGTCGGCGTGAATCCGAGCGAGGCCTCAGCCTTGTCGCTAAAGTACAGTCCCACGCATCCCCAGGCGATGATGCCGACGCCGACGCCGAGCCGGGTTTTGGGCGCGAGATTGGTGTATGCTCTGTGGTTTGTGTGAGTATTTTGATTGTGGGATTTGGTTATTTCTTGGGTGGAGGGTGGATGGCGCTGACTTGAACATTTGATGATGAGGCTACTGCCCAGTGAGGTGAGCTTTGCTGGTTAGGTAGCTTGGGGTGAAGTGAAGATGAGGGTGTCGCTGGGCGTTTTGGGGGTGGCGATGGTTGTGTATTGGTGAGGTGACACTTGGATATTGATGGTATTGTGATGGAGGGTCTTTGCGATGTGATGTGTGGTTGTGTTTTGAGGTTGAGATGAAATGGAGATTGCTGTATTGATGACATGAGTTTTTTCACCCCACCAAGCATGGCGGATGGTGGGATGTAGTCTCTTAACAGTTAGGCATTTATATTTGCCTAAGATTTGTTAAGGATATACCTTGTAGTTTCGCCCGCGGTGGCGGTGGTCTGGATGATGATGCTGGAAGCTAACGAGTATCATTCGTGGGAGATGGCAAAAGGATATTCGGATACACTGTTTTCGGACGAGATTCGAGGTTGGATCTGAGAGAGGCTGTTTAATAGGCCGGCGACTTGGGGAGTTGACGTGTCGTGATCGAGATGGAGAGGAAATGCCTGTGGACTGCTGGAGTAAATGCCCGGTTTTTGGAGTATCGTTATATCCCTCTGGTAGCCACCGCTATTACTAGCTTTTTGCTTTGAATTTGGGACGCGAGATGCTCGATGGGCAATCCTTTGGGTTTGCGTGTTTCGAAAGAATCTATATTTCTGCTTTGTTGGGTTGGTGGAGAGTTGCACATGGGGTCTTTCATGATGAAGTAGTCGGAAGATCATAGGACGATGGGGATACATATATACAACATCGAGTCTAACTGAAATTCATGACCGTAGGAGGTCGATATTTGTCAATATTTCGTGTGTTTGCCGTATATACGCGAATGTGATGGCAGTGAGGGGAGATGTAAACAAGAAAGGATTGTCCAACTTCGGTCCGGATCAAGACGGCGTTCTATATATCCCTTTACAAAACAACGCAGTCGATAGCCGGTATCGCTGCGTGGCATATCTCTTGAGCCACCCGAAACTTTATTTGCATGTGTTGGTTGGATGTTGACGCTATTCGGCTGAAATACTCTTCAAGATCTGCCGTAGAGTTTGGAGCCATCGTCTCGATCTCTATCCACATGGATGAATCTAAACCGCGACAAGACAAGAGAATCGGCTTAGGTTATGATGGAGACCCGCAGCCAATGGGGGTTCTTTGTCTCTCTATGTATCTTTTCTTTATCGGGGTTCTTTCTTTCTTTCTAGTCTCTTAATCAAAAGATTGGGCGTTAGGCTATCGTTGGATCGGGTCTCATATATCATTGCAGCAGCATACACACGCAGTAGGTGTGTTGACTGAACATTTCCAAACCCATACGGATACCAATATCCATAGAATGGGGAGAGCTTGGTCAAAGCAACCCAGACTCGTATACCGGAACGCCGATGATTTCCGTCCTAAAAACTAGCTCGCGACTTTTTTTGATGTTGGATGCTCTTCCGCCATGTCACGCTGGTTTTCTCGTATTTCTAGCTGCTATCGCTGGCGAGTTTTGACATCGTCACATCGACTAACCGGAATAGTCATCAGCTAAGGAAAGTAAGGGAGAGGAACGTAAGGGAGAGGAATTAGACTATTGAGTAGCTGTGTTAAGGGCGAAAAAAAAAAAAAATAAGGCGAAGAGTAAAACTAGGTGTGAATACAACCAACCAACCAACCAACCAACCAAAGGAGAAAAAAAAAAGGACCAAGTCGGTCTAGCATCAGATCTAGCTGAAATGCTGCTTTGGGACAATCCCCCCTTTCATTTCTTCTGTCTTCAGACTTTTCTCCAATGGGAGAGTCTAGCTACGGAGCTACGACTAAGCTGACGAGAGCATCAACCTCCCCCGCAGATATGCTGTCGTTGTCCCATCTAAAACACATCCAGTTCCCGCAGTGAAATTGATCTATATAAGATGTAATCACATGTACGGAGTGCCCAAATTACAAACTCAAAGAAGAAGAAGAAGAAGAAGAAGAAGAAGAAGAAGAAGTGAGAGAGTGAGAGAATCGCCTGAGGGAAGGGCGCAGCCTCTCATTCAGCTGAACGTCTTGTTATGCTTACCGGACTTGCACGAAGGAAATTACCAACCCCTTCGCGTCACTATACTTGCGCTTGTAGCCGCATAGACAGGGATAAACGAAAATAAATAAGAATACATCATACAGGTTATTATCAATGACGGAACCCATCCGATCTAGTAGCACTGACTAGTAGTTGTTGGCAGTACCTTGCATGAGCAGAGATTTAACAGTACCTTCTCTTCATCCTGCGGGCGCGCGTCTCATCACCCCCTTCTTTTTTACATGAGCTAAGTGAAAAAAAAAAAAAAAAAGCACAGCAAAAGAAAACCGTGTAATCGTCGCACAGATTTGAAAGCTGGCCATTCTCGGTTGGTTGCTTGAAGCAATTGGGCGCCTGTGTGTAGCGTAACAATATGCGTGTGTTCAAAGGCAGCAACACATCCATCTATATTAGTGGTACGAATACACGTATCCGGCGTTTGTTCACGGCCAACAGGAGAGCTGTGAAGATTGAATTGAGTTTGGCCAGCCCGGCTTTATTGTCCTCCCCAATCGCAGACAATGGCAATAGAAGAGTAGCTTCTTCTGCGCCCCCGGGGATCCTGTTTTATTGACTTTGACGGGTCCCACAAAGCTCACAAGTTAGCAGCATCTCAGGAACATGGATCCAGGGCCATGCGTTTCCCGGCCTCTAGCAGCCCTATTTGCGCATCCATGTTACACTTTGATTCAGTTGCACGTCCCATAATTAATCCCAATTAGCACGCCTCCGTAGCAATCTTGGTGGGCGATCGGGTTTTAGAATGGACGGCTCTGGCCTGCAGTGCGACGTCAGTATCACCCGAATCGATGCGCTAATGGTTTGATTTGTATGCCAAGTAGGGGGAGGGGGGGAGGGGCCGGAAACGGGAGACGAGGAGAAGAGGCTGGTGCCTGTTGATGGCGTGGGAGAGAGAGTCGGAAGCGGGAATCGCTGAGGGCTTGTGGTTTGTTGTTGAGCGACGAGCGAATGAGGCGAGATGTGCGTATGTACTCCGTAGTACTGTGATGGAGATGTGACGATCAGATCTCTTTTGCCCTTTGAAGCGTGCGACACGTCTCACTTGAGTGGACATGCTTGCTTGTCTGTGAATTGTGAATTGTGAATCATCATCTTATACAAAAGACATGGTGAGTGGAGAATTGACGGTTACGAAGGATGGGCGCGATTCCCGTCGTTCCGTGTCTCTGTCTCAGTGACCAAATCTTATCTCCCCAGAACGAGGATGAATACGAGGCGTGTGACAGCCGTCGTCGTGCTTCGTAAGAAGAGGGGAAGCCCAGAGTCCCCCGCTCCGGACGAGTTGCTGGTCTGATCAGACAGAAAGTCCATGGTTCATGTGAACGGCGCTGGAGGCCGTGATTGGCCGCAGAGGTGCAGCACGGAGGGCATGTCATGTCAGGGAGGCTGGCAATCACCGTTGCACGGCATGAAATGAGCACAATGGCTGCGGCCGGTGGACAAGGTTGAAGAGGCAATGAGGCAATGAGGCAATGAGGCGACTGAGGCGACTGAGTGCGGAGGCGAGCTTCGAACGAGGCTGACGGTGCACGCACTTTGTCTCGGGCGCTGGCATGTTTCAGGCCCAAGTATGTGCCGCTCGTGCACGAAACAACAACAAACAACAACACGCTCGATGAATACGGGAACCGAAATGAAGCCATCAAGCATCGTCAGAGATGCATGAGCGAACAATGACGGGCTGCAAGAGCTGTTCCTGGCCATGGCGCTTGTCCAACCGTCCAGGCGGTCCAATCGCTGTGCTCGCCCGCCGAGAAGCTTCAGGTTCCCACCACCGTCGGTGCCGCTAAGCAGGATTTTCAGCGCTCCAGGTCGCTGTGGCGTCACGGCTAGTCCCCCCGTAAAGGCTGCTAGAGGGCTGCTAGAGTCTGGTAGACTGGGCAGCCATTTTGATGGTTGACAAGATCCGGAGACCCGCGAGGACAGGGGCTGGGATTGGGATGGGTTTACTGTAGGATCCATGGATTGATGGAGGTCATATCGCCCTGTGCTGCACTGTGATGCGCTGTGATGCGCTGGCCATCCGTTTAGTATTAGTGGTGTTAGCGGTCTTAGTGGAGGCTTCTCCCCCCCGGGCGGCGCTGAGCCCGTCTCTGCTTTAGCGATTGATCCCAGCCGGAAAAGCCTGCAGTGGAGCTCGGACCTGTAAGCATGCGCCTGGAAGGGCTGTGCCGTCGTCCTCGCCGACGAATTTGAACTCGGCTCAACTCTCCAAAACTCCAAACCTTGAACCCTCAACCTCCGCATCGTCGCCTTCATCAGCTCCTGGTGACAGCGTCGACTCCCGGACTGGCTGATGCTCTCCTCACCCTTTTCTCCTCTTCTCTCGCTGCTTTCCCTCTCCTCCTCTCCTCTACTCTCCTCCCCCCAGCCGCGGTGACGGTTCTGCCCTGAACGGCCGAGAGAGGCCCCTCCAACCCCCTTTCGACCGTAGCCATGCAGCGCGTTTCTGCTTTCCTGCCCTCGTGGGAAAAGAGGAACTCTGGCGGCTCCAGGACCGGCAGCGTCTTTGGCTGGCCCAACAGATCCTCGCAGCCGCCGCCGCCCAATGGCCTGTCCAAGATCAACACCGACGCCGCCAATATGCAGGTCAAGCGGGTTCAGCGAGAAGCCTTTTGGCCCGCGACGCTGGACCTTGAGAGCGACAAGGCAGCGCGCATTCTCAAGTCCTTTTGCGGTATGTCGGCGCATCTTTGTTTTTGCAAAATACCCCATCCATTGCTGTAGAAGGGAGTAAAGTGAGAACTCAATGCTAATTCGGGGACTTACAGTGGACGGCTACTTCGCCCCTATCGACGACGTCCCGGCGTCTCCGTCATCCACCTCGACGGGCGTCCGGACGCTGGATCAAATCCCCAAGAAAATCCCCAAGCGAATAATACAGAATGCCGCTGGCATTGCCGTCTTCACATGCATGCGGAGTGGCTTGTGGATGACGGGTTCAGGCGGCTCGGGCATTCTCATTGCCAGAAAGTCGGACGGCACTTGGTCTCCGCCTTCGGGCATCATGCTTCACACCCCGACCCTCAGCTTCATCATCGGAGTGGATGTCTACGACTGCGTCCTGGTTATTAGCAGTCTTTCTGCGCTTGAATCCGTCTCCAGACCGCGAGTGACGCTTGGCGAAGATGTCGAGCTTCGCACCGGAGAGACCGTCTCTCTTGGCTCTGATGAATCGGACGTCAATTGGAGGGACCTGGGCAACACCGTGCTGACATACATGAAAGCTCGAGGCCAGCAGCAGACGGTCAACCTGTATGGGTGCATGCTGTCCGAGCGCAGCAACGAAAACGACCGCTTCTATGGTTCCACCGAGCTCACTCATATGGACATCCTTGCTGGAAATGTCGCTCACGGTGTCGAAGAGACGGCTGCTTTGAACGAAGTCCTCAAAATGGCCGAGGGAAGGACTGATTACGATAGCGCCATCATCACCAAGGTCGCCGCAGAGCCGGCGCCGAGTGACGCCTTGATCACCTCAAGCCCTCCCAAGTCGGCGTCGATGCCTGCGTCTCCTCTCTCTTCGTTTGGCATCCCCCAAGCGGATGACCCCGATCCTTTTGGTGTCCTGGCGCTGGAAATGGCTGGTCTTGAGATCCGTGAGGCCGGCTCTCGCATTCGACCGACAAGTAGCTTGTTCGACATGAACCAGGCTCCCATGAGCCCCGTTATCGCGTCCAAGTTCAGCCGGCAGAGCATGGATACCTTTGTCTCAAGGAGCAACAGGGGCAGCTACGTCTCAATGCGTACCATCCGGAGCCAGGTGACTGATGCCGGTACCCAGACCGATACAGGCAACACGCCGGCGACGTCTCCCAGCCCGGGTCCTAGCGACAGCAACGGGCGGGCTTCTCCATCTTACATTGCGTCTGTAAAAGAAGAAGATGAGGAGGAGGAAGAGGAGAGGGCAAGAATGGTGGAAGAAGATGACGATGAGGAGGAGGAGGAGGAGGAGGAAGAGGAGGAAGAGGAGGAAGAGGAGGAAGAGGATGAAGAGGAGGTGGAGGTGGCAAACGCCATCGTCCGCGATGCCGGACACAGATTTTCCCGAGACGTGGCCGTCGGCGCCGACTCTGCGGATGAAGCGGAGCTCAGTGACAGCGATGCCGTGTCCATCTCAGAAAGCCTCCGCCGTGAAGAAGACGAGATGAGCCACGACGAGTCAAGCGACGCAGAAGGGATCTACGAGGATGAGGATGACGATAGCGAAGACGACATGCATGATGACGATGACATTGAAGAGGAAGAGCCCGTGGTTTTTGAAGTCGCCGCGGTGCAGCGAACCAGCACTCAGGCCCTCTCCTCGCGCATGATCCAAGCTCGGGGCAATGTGGTGACAATCGCCAAGAGAGTGCCCCCACCTCTGCCAACGCGCAGCCCTGCCAGGATGTCTCGCATTGCCAACAAGGCTGCTGCCGGCGAGGAGCTTAGCCTGCAGAGCCCCCTTAGCCAGACATTCAGCAGCGATGGCGATGTGGACGGCCAAGAAGCCGTTGCCGGCAAGATTGACGCCGTGGCGGCGACGGAGCAAAAGGGGCACGAAGCCGAGCACTCCGAGAGCGAAGAGAGCGATGCGGCAGAAGAGCCCCGGCGCAAATCCCTGGCTTCGGAGGACGATGCGTCCAACGCCGCCGAGTCCAGTGCCGATGAGGCTGACTTGGAAGCACGTAAGCAGGACGATGTTCTGCCGAACGACCCCCACCACGAACAGATGGACAACTCGGATGCAGCATCGAACAAGAAGAAGCACACTTCATCCATCTACACTGGCGTGACCGAGGACCACTGGAGCGACAACGGATCCTCAGTCACCACGCCCACTTCCGAGCGGAGATTCTCTCTGCTGGAGGACAAGATTGTCGACGAGACACCCAAGAAGACGATTCAAGAAGCAAAGGAAGTTGGTGATTCTCCCTCTGCACCCCCAGCGGTGACAGTAACAAACTAAACGACGAGACAACTCGAACACGCGACACGACGACATACAGACAACATTCATTACCCAGCAGCCAACAGGACGGTTACACGACATTATTATATTCCCTTCGCGCTCTCATTTGACCATTTTCTTTGCTCGTTTTGTTCTTTCTCATTTATGGATATCGACTAATAATTGGCGTGCGGATCTTTACTGGGATAAAGCTCTTTATATCGCATCGAGATATATGAGCGGCGCTGTCGGCTTCGAGAATGAAGCGTTTGCTTGGGACTACATTTGACGAAGAAAAAACAGTGGCGTTTAGAGACTTGGGCATTATGCTTTTTTTTTTTTTTTTTTTTTTTCCATAGATATAGGGTGCTCTTCTTGCGATTGCAATTGCATGGAGCGATGACGGGGGTGCCGCGGTTGCAGACGTTGTGACGGGGAAACATTCTTGGTGTATGATACTATAGCTGGGGGACCATTGATAATGAGGTGAATGATGTCGCAAACAGGATACTGCGTACGCGAAGGATATTTCTTCTTCTCTCTTTGGTTTAGGGGTCCGTATTTGTGCTCTTTTAGTAATTCTAATTGAGAGAAGGGAGAGGCTTCCATGCTTTGTCCTTTCAAAAACGCCGGGTTCTATTCACATGATGTGACAGTGAGCCTTTTGACTCTTTTGACTCTTTTGACTCTTGAATGCTCGTGCATGGCCATGAGGCTGTGGATACGTATGTACCTTGTCAAAATCACAAGGAAACCGTTAGAAATAGAGAGAATGTTGTGCAGCTGTCGCCGGCCTGCCAGAGCATGGCAATGTCAAAGATGCCGGCTGGCGATGGGTCTGGCAGCTGGCAGCGACAAATACAAAGAAATTGATTTTTTTTTTTTTCATTTTTTTTTTTTTTTTCATCTCAACTCTTTTCCTTCTTCCTTCATCTTCAAATTTTCTTCCTTTTCACTTCACTTTTTCCTTTTCACTTCTCGGTTGCTTCGCGATCACCTTGCCATCCGTGCATGCTCCGAGTATCACCATCACCAGACAGCGACTTCACTAGCACAGACTTCACCATCACAGACAACGACAGCACAGACAATGGATATTCCATACCGCCCACGCGATGGCAATGCCAGTGCAACAAGCGTGAATGATTCCGCCCTCGAATCTGCCGTCGCAGCACCTCTAACTCCTAGAAAACAGCAGATACGCGCCGAATCCGCACAACAATCGCCGGCTTCTCGCCCAAGCGGCTCTCTCCCTATCCGAAGTGCCAGCAGCACCGCCACCCGCCCGGACAGCGCCCGCGCCACACCCACGTCGGCGCCACACCGCTACGGTTTGCGCGAGCGAAGAGCATCGCGAGGCTCGTTTTCGACTCCATCGCGTGGCCGTCGTCGCACAGCTTCTCAGCAGCAGCCCCAGCACTTCTCGACGCCCAGCAGGACGAGCCGCAGCGGCGCAGCGGCAATTGACACGGGCTCTCCGATCAGCTACAGCATCAGCCACTAGGGGTGGAATTCTTTGCAGCAGCAGTTGCGGGACTCCTCCGGCGGCTCGAGGAGCAACATCGGCAGCATCTTCCGCACTCACAGCCTCAACTACAGCAACGACCTGTTCGCAATGGCCAGCGGGGGGAAATGGCGCGAGGAGCAGATCCTCATCATCTGCCCCGGTAGCAGAACCACCATGGCCCAGCTGGGCTGCGGCGACCTGTCGCCTCCGGCTCATCGCATCCCCACGAGGATGTTTAGGGACGAGGAGGATCCGCACCAGTGGCGGCCGTATTACACATACAGGCGCATCAAGCTGATTGACGGCGTGGAGCAGGAAGAGTGGGTGGAGGATGTAGACGAGGATAAGGATGCCGTGTGGCCAATTGAGGGTATGTCTGTCGCGAGGAGCAAGTTTTGAGAGAGAACTCTGAAGAGAACTCTGAAGAGAAGTCTGAAGAGAGGGCTGACGGGCTAATGCTTTTTTTTTTTTTTTGTTGCAGGCGGTCGCATCGTCCATATGGACGCCTTCCTGGCCTTCCTCGACCACGTCCACGGCCTGCTCACCACGACGTACCACAACACTCCCATCATGCTCATGGCGTCTCCCCAGTGGACGCGGCCCGACTGCGAGATCATTGCGCGCTACATCTTTGAGAAGACCAAGACGCCCGCGCTCTGCCTGATTCACAGCGGCATCGCCACCCAGTACGGACTCAAGTGGCCCAACATGACCGTCGTCGACATTGGCTACGAAAAGGTCGACGTCACCGCCATCCACGACGGGCGCGTCATCAACCACATGGACCTGGGCAGCCAGCAGCCCGACCGACGCATTAGCGGAGGAGAGGTCTTTACGCAGAATCTACAGAAGCTGCTGGGGAGCAAGGGCTTCAACCACGACATGGCTGAGCAGCTGAAGAAGAGCAGCATCTGCGAGGTGCTGCCCTACGCCCCGACTCGGAAGGGTCTCGTCGAGCTGCCTGTCGAGAATGCATCACAGCCCCAGTCGCGATCAGCAGCTCAAGGTAGCGCAACAGCAGAACAGGGTGCTGCGGCGGCGGATTCAGTGGCGGTAGATATACCACGGATTAACGAGCCCTCTGATCTCACCGTGGAGGAGAACGATGGTCTCGACGCCAACGTTGATGAAGACGGCGTCCTAGATGTCGCCACCATCGTCACTAGCGGCCAGACCAAGGAGTTCCTCGCCAAGAAGGAGAAGGAGAGGGAAAAGGGCAAGCCGGGCCGGAAGTCTAATAAGGAAAAGGAGGCCGAGGCGGCAGCTCTATTAAGGCCCGTGCGGCAGCCCAACTCGAAGAAAATGCGCAACACGTTCGCGTACGAGGAGATTGTCATGGAGGTCGTCCCCAGAGTGGTGCTGGCGCCTGCGCCCACATCCATGCCTGTTCACATGCAGGGCGTGGAGAACATCGCCGGCGGAGCGGCTCCGGTCCCAGTCTCGGCACCGGAGCCGGCAGCAGCGCAGGGATCGGAGGCTAATGCGGATTCCAAGCCCCCCGTTCCCGTAGGAGCCGACGCCGCACCACCTTCGGAACCCTTTATTAAGATTGAGGAGCCAAAGGAAAACGTCAACGGCAATGAAAACGGCGCGGTCTTGGCCTCCATACCGACCGAGGCCCCCAACGGGCACCAAGCCATCGTCGACACCCACAACAACGAACCCCCTGAGCTCCGGCCCAGGCGAATCCGGCGTGACATCGAGGTCGGCCTGGAGCGCTTCCTCTTCGCAGACCGCGACGAAATCGACCGCATCGCAACCACCATCTACCGCACGATCCAGGGCGTCGAGGACATGTACATGCGGCCGGCGTGCTGGGACAACCTCGTCTTCGTCGGCAACGGCTCTCGGCTGCGCGGCCTCAAGGACAACATTCTGCAGACGCTCCACGCGCGCCACCTCATCTCGCCGTCCACGGCCACCATGTTCACGTCGGAGCTGCCGTCCAACGTCGCCACGCCCGCCGGCACCGGCTCGCAGACGCCCATCGGCTCCTTCAACGGCGCGCCGCACCAGCTGTCCAGCGGCGGCGGCGGCGGCGGCGGCGTCAACCCGCTGCTCCAGGCGGCCACGACGGCGGCCACGTTTGGCGTCCCCGGCAGAGACACGATCCAGGTCGCCACGGGATCGACGCCGATGGTTGGGTCTGAGGCCGCCGGTCCCGCCAGCGGTCATCACTTCCACAGCCAGACACCCACCAGCATCAAGACCATCGCGCTGCCCACGTATCTGAGCGAGTGGAGCAAGAATGGCTTCGAGGAGGCCATGTTCCTGGGCGCCCAGGTGGCCGCGAGAATAGCCTTTTGTCTGCACTCCAACATGGATGCTCAGGCCATTGAGGCGCAGAAGTCTATGAGCCTGAGCAGAGTCGACTACAAGTGAGTTTTGTCCGGTTAACAACCACACCACCCCCCCTTTGTTTTGTGTTTTTCATGTAATACTAACCATGTCTCTTTCTGATAGTGAGCACGGCCCCAAGGGCATTCGAACACATTCTATGCTTAATTGAACGAAAAAAAAAAAAATCACTAGCTCTCACTTGGAGTAAGGGACTTTAAATGGGTATTTTTTTTTTTTTTTAGTATGTAATTTTGCTTTTGCGTTTGTTGTTGTTTGAGTAGGTTACTTTTTACTGAGTTTTCTTTCTCTCTCTAAAAAAAAATTTCATCCATTGTATTTGGAGTTTTAACGGACGGCACGGAGGGCGTGTCAGATGAAAAAAAAAAAAAAAAAAAAAAAGTGAACTATTAAAAAAAAAGGAATACTTAAGAGGGATATGGAGGACAACTTCCCGCGATTTTTCTTGGGGGGTTAGAATAAAAACGCCCAGTGAATATCATATAGGAGAATGAGAGATACCATGAATACTCAAATCGTTTAAAAAAATCATTTTTTTAATTTCGTAACCAACTAATCTAACATGCCTGAAAAGTCATGCAGCAATTCTTCCCTCTTTATATATCCGGAACCATCTCGATGTTCTTTCCCATGAACTTCCCGCAGCTACTCATGTTGTGTTTCCCTACCTAGTCTGCAGAAGGCCACTCGACTCTTTATTCGACTCATCATTCACACGCTTCCTTTCCTCTACTTCCCAAGCTCTATGTATAGTGAAGCAAAAAGCTCTGCTCGCACAATAAATCACAGCCTTGCTGCTTCTTCTAAGTCGTCAACCCGGCAAACACACCGCCGTCTTCTCCCCTCTCAGACATCTCAAACACCGCCTGTAGTTCCATAAATAAAGGACCCGGGACGAATAAACGCACGCCTCTGCGCGGCCTCTAGCCCGCTGCGTTTCTGGCGGCAGCTTCTCGGGCTGCTTGGTGCCAGTCCGTCTTCAGAAGATACGTATACTCGATCGAGGAGACCCTACCCATCAAGAATTAGCAATTTCATCGTTTTGAAGAAGAGGAAAGGAGAGGAAAGGGGGATTTCAAAACATACAGTATCAATCCCACGCTGACGCCAGCCCACAAACCCTGCAGCTTCCATTCAAGCCCAAACGCCAACGCAAGCGAAATAGGCAGCGACACGACGTAGTACGATATCAAGTTGACCGGCCCGCCGATGCTCTGCTTACCGATGCCGCGGAGCAGTCCGTGTGCGCCGGCGCTCATGCAGTCAAACACCTGCATGACGGCGACGACGGGCAGGATGCTGGCGACGATGGAGATGACGGCCTCGTCGTCGGTGAAGAGCAGCGGCAGGTGGAATCGGAGAGTGCTGTAGAGGGTGAAGTTGAGGAGTCCAAGGATACAGTGCGTGACAAACGTCTGGAGAAGAAGAAGAAGAAGAAGCAAATGTTAGTAAAAAAAAAAAAAACTTGCCCCTTTGTTTTTTGCTCTGCCTTTGCTCATTCTTATATATAGGGGGGGGGGGGGGGGGGGGGGGAACATACCACTTTGCCCGTTATCCTGGCCGCATCGACAAGCCCAGCCCCTATCAAATTAGCAACCCGCGTCGACGCAGCAATCGACATGGGAAACGGAATCTGGTACGAGATGGACGCAATCGTCGACACGACGCTCTGGGCAGCCAGATACTCGGACCCGAAGCGGCTGGCCAATAGCGTCAATATCTCGAACGCGAGCCACTCGGCCTCGACCATGATCATCCCCGGCAGGGCCAGCCGGATCATGACCCACCAGTTGTTGAGCGCCCTCCGGCTGAAGCCGCCCCAGCACTCGCGGCCGTTGACGAAGCGCACGTAGCAGAACAGCAGGACCGGCAGGATGTTCTCCGTGATGGCCACGGCGATGGGCGCGCCCACGAAGCCGTACTCGAGCTTCCACACCAGCAGCCACGTGAGGAAGACGTTGAAGGGCGCGGCCAGCAGCAGCACGTACGTCGTCGCCTGGAAGAGGCCCTGCGACTGCGTGAAGCGCTTGCCGCACTCGAACAGGATCACGCCGGGGATCGCAAAGATCATGACGCGGAGGTACAGCGCCGCCAGCCGAGCCGACTCCGGGTCGGGCACCATCCGCTGCAGGATCGGCTCCGCGCCGAACAGCCACAGGAAGATGACGGGCACCGACAGCGTCAGCAGGAAGCATGCCATGCGCTGGCACTGCAGGCCGACGAGATGCTTGTGGCCGGACCCGTAAGCCTGGGCGCAGAGCGTGTCCAGACTCGTGGCCAGGCCTTGGAAGGGCGCCAAGCAGGAGATGGCTTGCGACATGTTGGCCACTAACAAGACGAGTTGATCAAGTTTTCACGCGTCAGTTTTCATTTTTTTCTTCTGCTGGTGTGTCTTTTTCGTCTTTTTTTTTTTTTTTTATGATGATTCGCCCCGAGGATATGTTAGGTTTTGGACGACTTACATGATATCGCCCCCAGCTCTATCGTGCCGATGCGGCCAACGGCAAAGATGCCGGCCACATTGATCGAGTATTGGAGGAAAAACGTCACAATCAGCGGTCCGCAATATGACAAGACCGTCTTGGCCTCGCGCTGCCACGTCGTGCGAATCCGTCCCGCCGTGATCGCCTCCTCCCACTGCTCGTCCACCTCCTCGTCGTCCGCAGTGGCGGGCAGCTGTCGGCGTGCCCGTGTGCCGTAGTCGCTGTCGAGGTCCCGGGAGAGCAGCGGCGCCTCCTCCTCGGACTCTTCCTCGTACTCGTCCACGGGGATTTTGGTGCTAAACATCTTTCGGTATATTCGAGCGGGCAGCGATTGGCTCTTGTGGGCGTGTTTCGGCGCCAGGACGTGGTTGTCCCGCAGGAGGCTGCGCTCGGCATCGCGGGATTGCTTCCGCTCTAGGGGCGTCAGGATGGGCTCGTCCAAGGCGCTGGGGTTGAAGGCCGGCCGGGATGCTCCGTAGGCAACGCCGCTGGGCCGGCGATACATGAAGTGGTGGCCGTGCTCGGCGTCAATCTGGTCGTCGGCAGGGTCGAAGTCGTCGTCGGTGCACTCTGCAATGTCTGAGGCCAGAACCTGCTCCGCGAGAGGAGATCCGGAACGGAACGAGGACGAAAAGGCCGGGTGGTCATGGCCAGGCGGCCCGGAGTTTCCAGCGACAGCGGGACTCATGGTCGTAGAGTGGTCTCTCTCGCGCGGAGAGAGGGAGCTCGAGATATTGGATCTACTCGCTCAGGTGTTGGGGTTCGAGAGGCTGGCGGGATACCACCATTAAAAACCCCCCCGATGTATCGGCTCGGCTTTCGACTTATAACAACTCTCTTGTTTTCTGTCCAGGTCCCTCACCTCGATCTGAACAGCGTCCGTGGATGGTGCGACTGAGGGGGGCAATCAAGCGAGAGAATGCAGAAGCGGTGTGTTATTCAAGAAGAAGAAAAGAAAAATCGTGTTGAAATCTCGTCAAGGCTTCGTGTTGAACGGAAGAGCAAGTCAATTGCTCCAAGGAGTCATAGGAAGAAAAGCTTTCTTTCGATTGCGCTCCACTGTTCCAATTCGGCGTGCGCCAACTAGCAGCACAACACACCAACGAACAGAGAGGAGAGACAATCGCCACCGCTGAAAATGCTGTTGGGCGAAGCAGCCGGCGGAAAAGCTAGTCGACAGAGCGAGAGGCGGCGCGACGGAGCGGGAGAGAAGAGAATGAAGCTGAAAGATGAAGATGAAGATGGGCAACGGAAGATGCTGTAACTGCATCAGGTGCTAGACTCTTAGTAGAGCGTATTGGTACCATGTACTGTACTAGGGGGTTGCTCCGGACAGCTTCAACAGGCAAGGTATAAAAAACTAGCAGCAGATAAAGGTGGCACAAGGAGGATACAAGTCGTGTGTACCTTGCTTTTGCTCCATCCAAAGTACTACCTGGTACTAAGGTAGGGTGCTCCATACGACCCATCAGGTAGCATCGCCATGATGCTAAAAAGCAGACGACAGACGGGTGCCCCCATCCAGTTTCCAGGTGAGGTAGCACATATACTACTAGGTATGTACTACGTAAGTATGTGCATCCGTTGGTTATGAGTACAGGCATCAATTACTGTACTTTAATATTAATACCCGTGTGGCTGTACGACTAACGTATATTAGACGGTGATACGGAGTAACGTCCCGCACTTGCTCCGATGCCTCTCCGTCTTTCTGTCCGGGCCGCCGAGCAAAAGACGAGTATATCCTGTTTCTTGAATACAGTACCGGTACACGATACAGCAGTACTTTCATACGAAATCACAGCCCTACCTGCCTGGATATCGTGCAATCTACCACGCCATCCCCATCCCAATTCCGCAATCCAAACCAGAGGGAGAAAAAAAAAAAAAAAAAGACCGGCCGACATTGACCCGCGCGGCTGAACCGAGAGGGACGAGAACAAGGGAAAACAATTGAATGGAAAAAAATCTCGTAGCACGCGCGCCAAGCAAGAACCGCCCCCCCTCCACCCTCCACTGTGGCCACTGGTTTCCCCCCCTGTCTCGGCCCGGTTTAGCGGACGTACGTAGCGGCGTCGAGACCACTGCTCAACCCACTGAAACTTCCATGCGCTGAGGTGGTTCTACTATAGTGCAGTACAGTACCTACAATAACAGGTACTAGGTACTAATAGTATGGACCAGTCCAGTACTAATGGACGCCATATCTCTGAGAGTACTCCTAAAGATCCAGCCATCCATCCATTGGAGCCAAGTCTCCCCTCCACCATCTTCATCTTCTGTCTGATGCCGCTTTGGGTACGCCGATGAAAATGAGGGGAATCCCCCCGCCTGTACTCCGTACTGTGCTGTAGCTTCATCTTTTTTGGCTTCGCTGCCAGTTCTCCAGTTTCTACGGGCCACGCTTCCGTCCTCGTTTCTCCAGCCAACCGGCGCCGTCTTGGCACAGAAATGTGCGCTTCAGCGGTGACCAGATGCAACCCGAGAGCCATCTCCGAACGTCCCAAAACAGACATTCCCTGGAGGACCGGGAGCGAGACGAATCAAGAATCGAGCCAGGCGTTGGGCAGGCGTGCGCCAGAATCCACACGTCACGCTGTCTTGTCTTACAAGGATTGCGTCCGTATATGCAGACTTCTACGGAGTACAGTACGGTAGCAAAGGCGCGCCAGACTTGATACAATTAGGTACCTACAGTAGTAGTAGTAATAGTGAGGTTTCCATATCATTCATGATGCTTGCTGGGTTATATGTACTGTACATACTATGTACGGGATTGCATGGCCATCAGCCCATGTCCATCCACCATGGATTTAGCCAGACGCCCTGCCGGCAACATCTCCCCGACCATCCATCTGCTGTACGGAGCATGCCCCTTGTATTCCTCCGTACGTACACAGATGCTACTACTAGTACTACTACCTCTAATGTAATAGCCAGCCTCGTGGGAAACTCGAATCCCTGT
Source organism: Trichoderma sp. TW21990_1 (assembly GCA_010015515.1). NCBI lineage: Eukaryota > Fungi > Ascomycota > Sordariomycetes > Hypocreales > Hypocreaceae > Trichoderma > Trichoderma sp. TW21990_1. The sequence continues at coordinate 1,811,148 of ML974118.1, forward strand.
CGGCACATCACATCCTTCGCTCAAATGGCCACACCACCTTGGCGTCTGTGCGGCATCGTCCAGCCAAAAAATACAACCCCATCCCCCATCCCACTGGTTGACGGCAGAGTCCTGACCTGATAATAACGAGGTGTGGCCATTTCGCGCAATAATATTGGCCATCTTTGCCGCCTCACCGGCAAGCCATTGTGCTATCGCCGGCCACGCCCATGCTTTGTGCTACCTACTGCACATACGCGAGGTAACATCGGAATCCAGCACGTCCAGCAAAAAAAGATTAAAAGAAAAAAAGAAAAGAAAAAAAAGTGTGGCAGAAGGGCCTGGATCGCTCGTCACAAAGCAAACAGCCTCTCCGTATTCGCCGCATACTGTATACATCCCATCCCGCGTCTGCGTCGGCCTCCGAAATTGCCGCCCGCGTCTGTGTCACGTTTGATCGGATGGGCCAAAACGTCAAAATCTCTCTCGTCTCGTCAACTATTAGGCAGTGTCGCTGGGAGAGTCTGTCCACAGGAAGCCTTTCCAGTCAGGCTCGAAGTGGGCCACGGTCGCAGCCCAAGGTACCTCGCCCTTCCCGTAGGCCTGCAGCGGCATGCTGTATGGCATGCGAAGGCCAATGAGAGGCCTCTGTACGTCTGTGAATGGCGATGTGTCCAGGGTGTCCGACTGGAACGAGCTCACCATGACCCCATTTTCGCAGAGCAGCCCCGGCCACACCAGCACGCCCGCCTCCCAGGAAGCGATTCGAACATCCCCGGTGGAACTGGGTGCCTCGCCCCACGCCTGTTTTGACATGTTTGCCGACGTTAGCAGCGCCCAGTCAATCGATTTGTTCTGGTTGAAGCGGATATATGTCTTGATGTGCGGGGCCGCTCGGTTTCGCCCGCTATCGCCGCTAATGGGCGCCTCTCCAAGGAGCTCTGTGTGCAAGGCTGCTTGTTAGTCCAAGGCACGCTTCTCTCTGAATCCCATTGTCTCATCATCAAGAGCAAACGAAACAAGAGGCTAGCACAAAGTAACTCACCCTCTCCACCGGCACTGTCGTTGGCCCAGTGATGCAGCATTGGTTGGAGATAGTGTAGCTGGCGGATATGCTGCGACGACTTGATCTTGGCGTGAATCGATTGCCCCGAGGCATATCCATCCAACGAGTTCCGGATCTCGTCCGCCGTGGGGAAGACGACCTTGAAGCTTGGCCTATTCATATTCTGGTTCCGAGATGCGGCTAACGAATCAAACAGAATCTTTTGCAGCCAATCGTCCTTGGCACCCAGGGTCGCAATGGAAGATATCTGAACCACAATTTCCGACTGTCCGGGCTGAACGGGTACATTTTCTAAACAGCTCTTCAGCGCAGCGTAGCCCCAGAGAGGGCCACTTGCATCATTCACGTTGTACCTGCCCGGGACACTGGCAATGAAGGATGCCCGTATGCTGGAGAAGTCGAAATGGACGAGACGATCTACAAGCTGCCTGCACGTAACGCTCTGTGAGTCATATTGCACCAAGTAGGTCAAGAAATCCATCTTGAACTTGAGCCCGCTGCCAATAGAGCGTTGATGTGCCTCCTGAAGTCTAGCATCTGAACCCCACATCCATGGCAGCTTTGGAGATTGCCAGACGGCGTTGGTCATGTTGGTCCAGTCTTTTGGAATCATATTTGCCGTGTGAATCACAATTTGTGCCGTGTTGTCAGCGCGAAAGATTACCATTATCTTGGAATGGTGTGTCCCAAACATCTCGGGCATCGGCGCGCAGTGCAGATGCACGTTGGGGTTTGCCAATGCATGCTCCTAAATCAAACCAAGGACGCGGGATAATCTCAGCCTCGTTTCAACCATGTTGGTTTCCATACAAAGACCGGCAGAAAGAGAGAGCGAAATAACAAGGCTAGAAGAGGACAGCCAGTCAATGGCCACTTACCGAAAGTACGACGCGATTCAAATCATTTCGTTTCCAGAATCCGTGAACCACGTGCAACTGAACCAAATACCTGATGTTCAGATCAAAGGCATTCAGCATGAAGGGAATGTCGTAGAGAAAGTTGAACTGCCAGCACTCGGTAATGGTAGGGTCGCCCAGGATATCTTGCAGCGTGACGGCATCCTGATTCAATTCAGCCGGGACATCTCGAATGCGAGTGAGCTGCCACGGCGACTTCTGTACAACCTGACGAAATCTTTTGCGTGGAGGACTGATGGGTCGCGAGAGAGATGCCAGAGATGCCAGAGCTCCCACAGCATCGCTCTCGTCGGCGTCGAGCTGGCGCTTGCGCGAGTCCATGATCCTAGGGTAAGGGTGCCGAATCGCACATTGGTGAACCAAGCTTGAAGCTTACTTTCCTTGGTGGCCGAGGCAGAGGATCGAATCAAGCATGCGAGTGCGGGGGTGATGATGCATGAAAAGGAAGAGAGAGATGCATGAGGAAAAAAGGAAGAAAAGGAAAAAGAGAAAGAAAAAGAGAAAAAGAGAAAAAGGGCTGTCCTATGCCGCTGCTGTGGTGGCAGTTTCAATCTCATGTCTCCTTCACTTTTGCCCTCCCTTGATAGGTATACATGCCGCTTGTACCACCGTACCTTGTACCAGGCAACCGTGCGCCTGCAGCTGGCAAGGGCCAATCACCAGCCGCCGTCAAGCCACACCATGCGCCTCACTGTGGCGCTCATTTCTGGCAAACGCAACCACTTCGTTTCATGCTCCGTGTTTCCAAATCTCCCTTTGTCTGCTCCTCCAGTATTGCTACTACTATCAGTAGTCTATGCTGTTGCTGCTGCGTCGATCATTGTCTACGTCGGGGGCCCGCGCTTGAGCCTCTGCCTGGCCTTTCATCGCCGATCTACGAGCTCTCCAGGCATCGCCGGGGCTGCGCTGTCACCACCAACACTGACAGACAGCATCCGATCTCGCGAATGGATCAGCTCTGAATATCGTCTCAGCACTCGCAATTCGATCCCTTTTGCTCGTGGAGCCACCAGAGACTACGCAGCAGCCCTAATTCGTTGATTCTAGACCTGTCTCTGCTCTCATCCCGACTATATTCACCCTCCATCTAATACCTTGAAAGCTGCTCAGAAGTCAGCCCACCATGCGGCTGACGTCCTTTACTCTGCTTTCCGGCCTCGCCGCCTTTGGCCTGTTTGGATCTTCAGCAGCGGCAGACGATGAAGAGCCGACCGATTCCACAACCACATATTTCGACTCTGTTGCGGTGCCTCCCTTGATAGATCTGACGCCAGACAACTTTGATAAGGAGGTCGCCAAAAGCAAATGGCTTCTCGTGAAGCATTACAGGTACAGTAGCCTTCCCCCTGCTCATATCACTGTCGCAGGGTTTCGGCTGACGTATAACCCGCAACTAGTCCTTACTGCCATCACTGCATTGCCTACGCTCCGTCCTTCCAGACAACCTACGAATTCTACTATACGTCCAAGACTGAGGGGGCTGGTGAAGCGACCTTTACCGACTTGTACGATTTCAGATTTGGCGCAGTCAATTGCATTGCCTTTAGCGATCTTTGCGTCGAGCATGGTGTCAAGCTATACCCCACCACGGTTCTATATGAGGATGGCAAGGAGGCCAAAAGTGTGACGGGTGGTCAAAACATCACCTTCCTCTCGGGCCTTATCGAAGAGGCTCTGGAGAAGACAAAGCCTGGATCTCGACCCAAGACTCTCGCATTGCCCAAGGCAGGCGACAAAGAGCGCCCAAAGTCTGAGCCGAAGCGGGAGGAAGAGGAAGAGGAAGCGACAGCACTCAAGGGCGAAGCCAAGAGCGAAGCCAAGAGCGAAACCGACGAGAAGAAGCTTGAGACGGCACCCAAGAGCGACGCCGGAGTGAAGAAGCCGGAGAAGAAGCCCAAGAAGCCGGTTGCCACGCCAAATGAAGATGGCGTGTCAGTGGCACTGACGGCTGAAAACTTCCAGCGCCTGGTGACAATGACTCAGGATCCCTGGTTTATCAAGTTCTACGCACCTTGGTGCCCTCATTGCCAGGATATGGCACCAACGTGGGAGCAGCTAGCCAAGACCATGAAGGGCAAACTCAACATTGGAGAAGTCAACTGCGACAAGGAGTCGCGATTGTGCAAAGACGTTGGTGCTCGAGCATTCCCCACTATCCTATTCTTCAAGGGTGGCGAGCGCTCTGAATACGAGGGCCTCCGAGGACTGGGCGACTTTATCCAGTATGCCGAAAAGGCTGTCGATCTTGCCAGCGGTGTTCCCGACGTGGATCTGGCATCATTCAAAGCCATCGAGCAGAAAGAGGATGTCATTTTTGTCTACTTCTATGACCACGCCACTACAACGGAAGACTTCAAGGCCCTTGAGAGGCTTCCCCTTAGCCTCATCGGACATGCCAAGCTTGTCAAGACCAAGGATCCCGCCATGTATGATCGCTTCAAGATTACGACCTGGCCGAGGTTTATGGTCTCGAGAGAGGGCCGTCCTACCTACTTCCCTCCCCTCACCCCCAACGCCATGAGAGATACCAACCAGGTTCTGGACTGGATGAGATCGGTCTGGCTCCCCCTGGTCCCTGAATTGTTGGTTACAAACGCACGCCAGATCATGGACAACAAGGTTGTCGTGCTCGGCGTCTTGAACCGAGACGATCAGGAATCTTTCCAGGGTGCTCTCCGAGAGATGAAGAGCGCAGCAAACGAGTGGATGGACAGACAGATTCAAGAATTCCAACTAGAGAGAAAGAAGCTGCGAGATGCGAAGCAGATGAGAATTGAAGAAGCCGAGGACCGGGACGACCAGCGGGCTCTGCGAGCTGCCAAGGCTATCCATGTCGACATGACCAACTCTGGACGGAGGGAAGTGGCCTTTGCGTGGGTTGACGGCGTCGCTTGGCAGCGCTGGATCCGGACCACCTATGGCATTGATGTCAAGGATGGAGAGAGAGTCATTATCAACGATCAAGATGTAAGCCCCAAACCCCTTCTTTATGTAGCCTTTCCATGCAAGCTTTTGACAACCGATAACTAACCAATAAACGCGAGCAGAACCGCAAATACTGGGACACCACCGTGACCGGCAACTACATCCTCGTCAGCCGCACATCCATCCTGGAGACGCTCGACAAGGTCGTCTACACCCCGCAGGCCCTCAAGCCCAAGCTGACCATCTCCTCCTTTGAGAAGATCTTCTTCGACATCCGCCTCTCCTTCACAGAGCACCCGTACCTGTCCCTTGGCTGCATCGTCAGCATCGCATTCGGCGTCTTCTCCTGGCTGCGTGGCCGCTCCCGTCGCGGACGCGGCCACTTCCGGCTGGAGGATTCGATTAGCATTAGGGACTTTAAGGAGGGCTTCCTCGGTGGTTCTAACGGCAACACCAAGGCCGACTGAGCGTACCCTATGTAGGTACCTATGTATGCATGCATGTATGTATATATGTACGGAAGCAAGCACGGTCGATATCAGAGATCCATCTTTTTTCTAATCTGGAGTTATTGGGAGGTGGAGGGTTTAACATGGGTTTTGGCAAAAGGGTCAAGGAGGAGAGGGAGGGCACACACGGAGGGAGCTTTTTGATGCATCACTGGGCGGCGAGCTAGTTATTTCCCAAGAGGAAGCCGCTTTTTTTTTTTTTCATCGAGGAAATCGTGCACCAGCTCAAATGGCTCTGACGGGTTGAAGACTGTGGTAACGAGGGGAGATGCCAACACACCCGTCGTGGCTCTGGTGGACGGGCTTCCCATCTCTCCCCCTCCGTTCTGTGTGTGTGTGGGCATGTCTTGTGGTTTTTGGAAGTGTGCTTTTCATATGCTCTTGTTTGTCATACATGTCATTTTTTAAACTAATGGCTCTTTGATTGAATTTATCGTTACTACCTTAATAATGTTAAATAGCCCCATGAGATGTTCACGCAGCTGCTAATCGAGTCTGTGTGTATAATTCATTTTCCAAACCAGTGTCTTTTATTTAAATTCATCGTTACTACCTTGATAATGTTAAATAGCCCATGAAATATTCACGTAGCTGCTAATCGAGTCTATGTGTATACTTTTTTCCTCCCCTTTTCTTCCTTTCTTTTTTCCTTTTGTCCTTTTGTCCTTTTTTTTTGTCTTTTTAAAATAAGTGTCTCTCGTTCGAAATCATCGTTACTACTAACCATAATAATATAAATATCCCACGCCATGTCCACGCAGCCGCCAACCGAGTCTACGTGTACAATTCATTCGTCAGTCCATTCAGCGTCAATCCCTCCTCAGCGATATCCTTGACGTTGATGAGGAACTGAAGAGGCATGTTGACCAGGTTGCCACGAATGCGGCCCAGCCACTCCTTCAGCTCCTCCACGCCGCCGGGGAACTCCTCGGGAACAGCGTGTCCGTAAGGGACCTTGCCTTCCTCCCCGTCCTTGGGCTTCTTGTCGTCGCCCTTGGCGCTGGGGATGATGAAGTGCTTGGAGAAGAACTCGTCGTAGTCGTCCCAGGTGAGCACGCGGTCGTCGGGGACGGGGTGGAACGCCCGGCTAAACACTTCAGTGTTTGTGTTGGCGACATCTTCCCACAGACGCAAAAAGTCAGGGCTCAGGGGATCTTCCACGAGTCGGTCGGCATTTGAGCCCCAGTCGTACTCGTTGGGCGAGTCGGTTACCGGCAGCCAGTTGCGGGTTGGCTGGTCCCATCGCTGGTCAGGAATCAGGCCGAGGTGCTTGCGGAAGATTTGCCTTCGCAGAGAAGTGGCAAATTCGCTGACCGCATATCGCCGGCCGTCCATGTAGGAATCAACAGTGGCTGGGCCCTCAATCACCACCGCAATCTCGGAGTCGTGGGTCCCCAGCTGCGAGCGGTCGTTTAGATTGGCAGAGCCGCAGATGACGAGGCGGTCGTCGGCGATGAGGAGCTTTGTGTGGATGTAGAGCTGCTCGCTAACAAAGGCGTTGAACTCATCGGCCGGCGCGCCGTTCCACGGGATGTCGGCAATGTTGGGGCCGTGCTTCATGTATGCGGAACTCACTGTATCTAGAGTGTCATCCGGGACGGATTGGGCTTCGTGTTGATATCTATCGTAGCTGGAACGGCCCTCATCGCCCCGACCATAGCGACTGTCCTCATCACCCCGACCATAGCGACTGTCCTCATCGCCCCGGCCGTAGCGACTGTCCTCATGGCCTCGGCCGTAGCGGCGGTCCTCATAGGTTTTGCCGTAGCGGAGGTCCTCGTCGTCCTCATCACTCCGGCTGTAGCGACTGTCATCATAGTGTTTGCCGTAGCGGAGGTGCTCATCGTCTTCATCACTCCGGCCGTAGCGACTGTCCTTATAGCCTCTGCCGTAGCGGAGGCCCTCATCATCCTCATCACTCCGGCCGTAGCGTTCCTCGTTGACATAATCGTCGTGATATCTTCGCGCATCTTCATACGAGACACCGGAGCGGCCTTCCGCCTGCCGCAGGGTGCTGGACGTGTTGATACGATCATAGTTTCGAAGATTATAGAAGCCAATGTACTCCCTAGGGTTTTGAATGCCGGCCTCGACAAGTTTCTGAATGATGCTGTGTCCGCCCCTGCTGATGGAGTTGTATTGGAATTCCATAATGGCTCGTGTTCCGAGGGCATCCTTGGACTTCAAGTCTCCAGCGAAAGCCGGGACGGAGGGCATCACCACCCACACCTTGAACGGCTGATCCTCCTGGTATGCTCGAACGATGCGGTCAACGATGGCAGCTCCAATCTTGTTGGAGACGGGGCGCTGCTCGTCACTCGTAGCCGTGATGAAAAACTTTGATGGGAACCGTCAGCAGTGCGTCACATTTTGCCAAGTCCATCTAGCAGCCTGGAATTTTGCGTACCTGGTTTTCAATGTAGACAAAGTGCTCGGCGTCTGTTATAGCACTGACATATGCATTTGCGATGGAATGCTCCGTGGCGTGACCGGATGACCACTTGGTGCAGCTAAGATGAAATTTAGCAAGTGTGAGTGAATATATGTAAATGCTGGTATATTCTCCCTTACCTGCGGGTTAGCTGAATGCGAGTATCTCCTCGGCCAGAGCGCCGTCCGTAGGTGCGTCCGTCATCATGTTCTGAATAATGGGAATGATGGGAACGATGGGAACGATTGGATTGAGGGCGTTCCGAAAAGCCCAGATTTCCAATTTCCTTAGTAAGAGTTTGGGCGATGCGACCAAACATGCCGCTGCCTCCGCTTCGCTCTTCGTCTTCTCGCTCTTCGTCTGCTCGCTCTTCGTATTCTCGATCTTCGGGTCTCTCCCGTTCATATTCTCGCTGCGATGAACGGTAGCTTTCGGGCATACTGAGTCGAACGTACTTTCCAGGGTCCTTTTCATTATACTTTGCGTCGAACATGAAGTTCCTTGTTCTATACGTTAGGAGAGATTTACTAAAGTTTGGGGGGGACCACTCTCTCATACCATCTATCAACGAAGTGAGCAACGAGGTCGGACACGATCGGGCCGTTCATGGACAAGGCAACATCCGACCAGCCCATTCTCGAGCTCTTGGTACGATCCACTGTGCATATATTGTTAGCCACCTCAGACTCTGGCTCTAGAAAAAGATGGCAATCTCACGTTGATTCTGGCTCCAGTTGCCAACATCAGCAAAGTCAAAAATTCGAGCATTGTTGTAGTCCTGCCCGGGGAAGATGATGTTGTCCACATTTCCAGGATGAGCGTCTGCAATTGGATGGGCTGTGTGTTTATGTTAGCTAGACACTCTAACCATATCACAGCACAAATACCGACAATTTGTATCCCATCGTCCAAAGCCTAATTGAAATGGTTAGCCAATCAGATGTTCTTTGGAAAAAAAAAAAAAAAAAAGAATCAGAGAGAAACCATACACATATCAAGACCACCCATGAAAACGAGATTGTGGTCGACAACAAGGAGCTTTTCGTGATGAGCCCAATAGAGTACAACATCGTCGGCCGCACCATAAACGGCTTTAAGAGTGTCTTTGGACAGGGTCGCCAAGTCAAAGTTTGTTAGATTCTTGAACGAATTGTTGATTCCCGAAGCAATGTCGTATCCTGCAGGAGCGTGATCGGGATGGCGGAATACGCTGATGTTGGGGTGCAGCTTCTCAAGGGCATGCTTTGTGTGCTATACATATCGCGAATGAGTTCAGCGAGGTCCTTTGGCGTAACGCGGGAAAACGCATGACATACCGCGGAGTTGAGGGTCAGAGCTGCCTCAACTTCCTTGTACACAATGACATGGACCTTGACTCCGCGCTGGGCAGCATCCTGAAGCATAGCATCAAGGCGATACCGCTCGTTGCCGGAAGGAGGCCGGCGTAGATAGAGCTCAGGGCTCAGCCACCAATCGAGAATATAGATGCTCTCCTGCGCCCCTGTGCAGAGAAGGTGTTAATCAATTTGCACTCATTGCACTCACTCAGAGGAGACCCTTGGCCAAAAGCAGGCCAAAAGCAGGCCAAACTTACTTTGAAGGGCCTCGGACACCGCCCAAAAGTACGAGCAGCCGTCGACATACCACTTGATGTTGCCCGAAGAAGGGGCCGCAAAGGACTGGTATCTGTTGGCAACGTGCTCTGCAGGGTGATGCTCATCGCATTCATAACCCGAGTGCGAATGAGAGTGCTTTTCGACATTCTTCCTGCCCGCCAAAAAGGCGTCGACCTTGCCCAAGAGACTCATTGATGCGGCTTTACGGACTACGACAGTCCGGGCGAATCGGGCACCAATAGAGGCAGCACTGCCTAGCGGAGGAAAAGTGAGTAGAAGACACGAAATGAGCGACGAGGCATGAGCAGTACAGGTAGCTTTAATAGAAGCCGAGATCACGAGCGACGGCCGAGCGTTTCTGGGTGACGGCACACAGTTGACAAAGGGGATGAGGGGAGGAATTCAAGGCGTGTCGCGTGTCCGTCTGAGGACTGCATTGATCGTATCACAAGCAGCCGCCGGCCAGAGCCCCTCAGTGGATCGAAGCTCACTCTCACTCAATGCACGGCACAGCCACCGACCGTCTGTTTGTGGTGCCGATTGATTGCTGCTTTGTCCAGATGGAGACGAAACAGCAGCAAAGGGCATTGGCGGGCTGATTGGCCAGGAGCCTCGAGGGAGCTTCCAATGCTTCTCATCGGATTCTCATCAGAGCCATTCATTTCAAACCGCTCTTTCACTCGTTCACTCTTCCAAGACGCTTCCAAGACGCCGGGGAATGTGATACCCCTGCTATACTAAGACCAGCTGGAGCTTATGCGGGGTCAGATGATGGACCGAGGCCGTGGCCTTGGCCGTCAGCTTGCTTCAGGTTACTTTTCAACTACAAGAGACTGTCAGCATCGAACCAGCTTGTGTGTGCCTGTACGAGGGAATGACGAAGCAGAACCAAACCTGCGTAACAGTCTTTTGAAACGAAGCAGCACGGCGGAATCTGTATTTGCATCGATCCCGTCGGCTTTTGCTCTACGCTCTGCGAGCTTTGGCCAAGGGTTCTGGGATGACCCCTGTTCAGTGGCTCTCGATGACTCGCCATCTTTGTTCGAGACGTCAACAGCAGAGTAGAAGAAGGCAGCGATGGACAAAGAAGATGTCGATGTCAGAAGCAAATTACAGGTATTACCAAGGTACCAAGGTATGAATAGTAGAAAAAGGTGCCTCTACCTATAGTACCGATGCTGGAAGGAAAAAGTCGCGCCTAGGGCTTGGAGCTGTTAGAAATCCAAGGTGTAGCGCAACCTGATGGCTGTCGTGCGTTTTTTTCTGAGGACTGATACTGCATTTTATTACAAGTCGCTACAGTACCTTTCCCCACTATCGGTACTGAGCATCTTCTTCTACTATTATCGCCCACCCGGTCCTCTTCGATAGACTCTATAAAGCTCATGATGGCATCCAGCCGGCGCAAACTGGGAATAGATGAGGGTATTCCATGAGGCCCACATGTACCCATCCCACTGCAAGACCTGCAAGTTTAGGACCTACCTGTACCTACCCTAAGCTCATCAATGCTCTAATAGTCGCAGATTAATAGCAACAATCAGCACCACAAACTGACTGTCAATGGTTGTCCTTGTGCTTGCGTCAATTTTTTGCTTCGGTCTACTGAGGAGCTCTGGCAGTAGAAACGATAGCTGTACCTGCCTGCAGCAAAAAGTACCTACCAGCTGGGGGCCGTAGCTTGAGCAACGAGGCAGCCATCTCTGTCTCTAATCCGCAAATGTAAACAAATTCATCGCGGCAAAATCATCAACAACAAAGGCCATCAATATAATATTCAAGCGTCAATATGGCTGGCCAGAGAACCGTGGAAGAGCTAGAAAAGTTCCTTAAAGAGGCTCTCCAGCGCGCCCAAGAGGCCGAAAAGACTCTCCAGAGTATCGAAGACGCCGAAAGGAGGCAAAAGGCGGCGCAACAACAAACGCAACCCACGATACTCGACGAATACCTCACCGCCTGTCATACCTCCATCTTCACCAAGCTTGTCTTCAAGGCAGATCAAGAAACGTCCTCGAGCGGCGTCTCCATCACCAATCCGCGCGACAAGTGGTGTCCCAAAAATCTGCGGCCTTGGCCCAACTTCATCCATCAGCAGAGGCTCACTTTCGGCTTGCTCTATGACAAATATCCGACCGAGAGCCGCGTTTTCGAGCATCGAGCTTTTCTGGACGGCTGGGGGAATAGAATCGCTGATCGGCGGATATCAGACGAGAAGTGGCTCTAGTATTTCATGCGGAATAGCGTCGAGGAGCCTGTCTGGATCATCATACGGAAGCTCAAGGACGCGGAAGCTGTTCGGACAGTCTTTGACATTGGAGATGGTGTCGCCTTCAAGAATCACCCGAATATTCTCGGCGACACCGCCGATGAAGTGGTTGAAAGGGAGGGGGATCCACAAACGCTAAACCACCAGATTTGCGTTTCTCTGTCCGACAACATACCCTTCGAACAGAGTACCCTGGTATATATCTCCGAGTACCAATCGCCCTGCAAGCTGACCCTTCAGCATCTACGCGTCGGTCTTCGTCCCATGGATGTCTGCGAGGAAGTTGTCAACCGAAAGACTACCCCAACTTCTGCGGACGAGGACGTAAGGTTTCGGTACAGTGCAGATAAGCTGACGGCGTCTGCTCTTACGCAGACATATCATTACATGATCGAAAGTGGCCTTGAATATGGCAACTTGGCTATTGGCGAGGCCACCGTGTTTCTCAAGATTGACTGGAACGAGCCTGAAACGCTCTATTACCATCTGGCCGAGCCTGGCCCTGAAGCGTTAACCCATCCGGATAACTTTTCTATCTGCAAGGCTGTCCGTTAACATCTTGCGTTTACGCTCATGGCGCTTGGATCGCCCGGAGAACGACGTGTGCATAGGCAGGAAGAGCGTTACAGGGCTACGGATACGCTGAATACGTGTGCTGTAAACTTTGAGACGACATTGCGTTCTATTCCGGAAAACGGACGAGGGACACCATCGGATGACTCACCTTGGTATAAACCTACCACGTACGAAGGTGTCATACGGTTGTCGTACTTCAGCCGCAAAAAGGGACGCCGAGCCAGCGAGGAGCACATCAGCGAGAGGCTCGAGAAGGACGATAGGCCGGAATCATCTGATGATGAGTCGGCACCCAGACCACCTGATACCCCTACGCCAACTGGACGAAGCACGAGACAGGGTAGTCGGCGCAGCGCTCGCCTGGCCCGTCGACCCGGTGGAGATGGTAGCGAACAAGGGCGCCAGTACTGCACACAGAAATGCCTTATCGGACTGCGAAAAGGAGAGTTTCTAGATTCAAAGTGCCCGAACGTGACGCTTCACCGCAGGAACTGTTCTCACACCCGCCAGTGCCACCCGGTCGATCACGCTCAATGGCTTGAGCTTCTCCAGAAGCAGCTGAAACACTCCTTGGATGATGGAATTACGCCGCTGAACAAGAGCGGTGCTTGTGGTGTCCTTTTCAGGGCTACCCTCTTAGCTTATGGCTATACCTTCGTCGCCAAAGGCAAGGTGCGGGCTTTTATCGAAGATCTCGAGCACGGGGCTGCGGTGTACGACCGTCTCGAACCAATACAAGGCCTCTACATACCTGTGGTCTTAGGCACTATGGACCTCCGACTGATGAATAAGATTTACTACTATCACCACCGAGTCTATGTGGTGCATTTGACCTTTTGGTCCTGGGGCGGTGACACCCTTGCCGATGTGTTGCGCGTCGGCGAAGAGGCAGCGCATCTGGAAAATAAGGCTGTCCTATCCTTGCAGGCCGTACATAACCTGGGAGTGGTCCACAAGGATGTTCGATTCGAAAACATGCTGTTTAGCAGCGAGATTAACGGAGTCATGATTATCGATTTCGAACGGGCATTGCTTCTCGAGCCACCGAGAGCGGCCTTGGCCCAAGAAGTGTCAAATAATGGCAAACGCAGGCGGGGGCCAGAGAAAACTAATAAGGGTAAGAAGGCGGCTGACTCGAATACTGATAAAAGCCAAAGCCAGAGCCGGGGGTTTGTATTGGACATTCAAGACGTTGAGATGAAATTTTTCTTGAGCGGGTACGGGATCATCGCAAAAGAGTTGAACGTCATGGAGACGTTATCTTCTGGCATGGCTACTTTCTTCTATTATGGCTACTGACTTTCTTTTAGCATGGCTACTTTCTTCTATTATGGCTATTTCTTCTAATATGGCTATTTACTTTCTTCTAGCATGGCTATTTACTTTCTTCTAGCATGGCTACTTTCTTCTAGCATGGCTACCATCTTCTAGCATGGCTACCATCTTCTAGTATTGATACCATCTTCTAGTATCTCTACTCTCTTCTACTGTTTGCTATCACTATGAAAGTTAGGACACGATATGCTGATAAAACATCCCTGAAACAGAGGCAAGTTCCGAAAGCGCTCTAGTATGGCGTCCATGTCCAGGAGTTAATCGCAACATCTGCAAACTTTTATCAAGGCGGAAATCTCAAAGACCTGGTAAATGATGAGACCCCAAGCTCTAAATCAGCCCGGAGGGCATGGGAGATAGCAAGCCGGACATATCGGGTAACTGGTCGACAGCAGAACATATCTTCCTGAAGTGCAACGGCATCCACAAATCATACAGGCTCTTCGTGAACTTGTATGCCACCCACTTGTCCCTACCATCCAAGTCTGTAAAGTCAATCGAACAGATTCTATGACGATAGTACTTGGCATCCCTGGTATCATCGTCGATTATTGGATAGTGGCCATAAATTTGTACAGACTGATTATCGTGCGAGATTGAGAAGGCCAGGATCCGCCGGTGAACCTCGCTTTCCCGTCTCACAGCACGAAAGAGCTCAACAACGCCCCGTACCGCAAGAGTCATGCTGTGGGCGTTTTGGCGATCTGCCACGATTAGATCTACATTGCCGCACTTTACCTCGCAGGTGAGGAACGGGAAATACATGTAGGCCGTAGCCATGAAGAAGGAGTGCTCGTTGGCGATAATGTCACCGATGAATGGCGATAGCTTGGCTAACTGCTCGTTGCTAAACGCTCTCCGGGCAAAGCCAACAGAATAATCCGGCTTGGGTTGAATCCCTGTTAAAGAGATGGAGTTGCTCCAGCTCTCGTTTACGCCCTCTGCCAAAATGTCTAGATGCTTGGCGCCGAACGTGGCGAGACTCTCAGCCGATGGAACAATAAGCCGAGTGATGTCTAGCATCACTCGCTGCTCGTTTCTATAGCGCATTTTTTGACAGGTTGATTTGAAAATATCGTCGCGAAAAAGCGTGTCATTTGGGACCGTCTGCTCTTCGTTGAGCAGGCGTTGCACCAAAGCGCTGTCCTCGGCGGTGATGCCAGGGCCAGGCTCGACCATGAAGCTGCCTTTTCTTTCAAGGCAGGTTACGTAGAGCGGATGCTGACAAGTCGCGTTCTTCTCTACTCTTGAACACTGATCACTGGGTGTTTCGGAGGTTCCGGCTTGCGGTAGGGTGCTATTGCGAGAGGTAGTGCCCTTCCCTCGGGCGAGTATTTGGTTCATTTCGGGCTTGAGCAATGTGGCATTTCGTGGTGGCCACGTCCCTTGTGTCGCCCAAAAATCAATCGGATTGATAGCTGGCTTGTTGGCGTCATTGTCGCCACCGTCGTTTGCGGTGAGCTGACTAAGAGCATCCGAGAGCTGACTGGGAGCACCCGGGAGCTGATCAGGAGCATCCGGGAGCAGACCAGAAGCATCTGAGAGCAGACCAGAAGCATCTGAGAGCTGATCAGAAGCATCCGGGAGCTGATCAGAAACGTCCGGGAGCTGATCAGAAACGTCCGGGAGCTGGACAGAAGAGTCCGGGAGCTGGACATGTGAATCCGGGAGTTTCCGCCGCTTATGAGTCGCGTCTGAGCCGGAGCCGGCCGTATCGTGGGGCCGTTTCGGTTCACGGCTGGTCGGCGTGTGGATGCCCCGAGACGACTCTCCTGCTTCTCATCAGCACGAATCCCGCAAAGGCGCTTCATAGAATAACCCACCCTGATTGCTGACCACCGACTGTGCTTGAGTCTGGACCATGGCGACGAATTTTGTTTCTGCTTAAAGGATGTTGGAAGGGGGCTTCAGCTGCTCTGGGGAACAATAACATCCCTTTATAGGCACCCATGCAGGGCTGAAATGCCAAGCCTTGGCCAAAACTCTATCTCGCATGTACTCCGTACGTACTCCGTATAACACTGGCATGGCACGTCATTATGAAGGCAATCTTCAGCCCTTCCAACACCCAAAATTTTTGCATTATTATGTGATGGATTTGGATGGATACAGGTCAGCCAACTTGGAGGAATTCTGGAGTGAGGGCATGATTCACTCAAGAGACCGTTCTGAAGTTGCAAATTTGGAGTCGGACGGCTACACTAAGTAGAACCCGTCGAGTGCAAATACCTAACTAAATTAGTACTAAAATGATTACTAGGTAGGTAATCAAAATGATTACTACTAGGTAATTAAAATGATTATCAGCAAACTACCTAGTACTGCTACTATTAACTCGCAAGTAAATCCATGGAAGTCAACCAAAACAGCTGCCTACTCACTTGGATGTTCCTACTGCAACGACCTTCTCTTCCGAGTCCTCTCACTCCCGGTGTGTCGTCCAGATGCTCGTCTCGCCGGCTTCTTCGCCTTGCGATGGCTTTTTTCTCGCCGGTGCTTATTTTTCGAGGACAACTCTGCCTTGGCACATCTCTCTCTCGCAGTCCTGAACTAGATTGGTTGGGTCGAGCTTTTTGAATGACTTGTACTCGTCGCCGAGTGTTTGTTTCAGCTTGTCTTTTGGTAGACCCAAGATATCCTCTTTTGCCCTTTTGACCTTCGACTCCCAGCTGCGATGTTGGCATTTCCAATGTCTCGACGTCTTTGATACAGGGATCTTGGTCTTTTTACCGTTGTGGTTCTCTTTCCCAGCCTTAAGAAAAGGGAAGCACGAGTCCAGATGTTCGATGAGTTTGGCGCTCTGGGTTACTTTTTTTCCCTTCACTTTGGAATCCGCCAAGAAGGCGTTGAGCTTCGCACATATCCTACACTCATCTAGAGGGCACCGGTGGACTTCCGCTGGTCGAGCCCAGTCTTTTGGTTTCAGTGGCTCTCTGTTCGTGCTCTTGATAATGTAGATTTTCATGAGCAATTTGAAGCAACGCTGTGCTTTCTCAGAACCTGTATCTACTGATAGAAGCAATTCTCTCATAAGAGGCAACAGAAACTCTTTCGCCACCACGGGATTGATGTTGAGAACCCGGTCCGGAAGCTTGCGTAAAAGACGGGAAGCTGCGTGCTCGCTGTGCCCTAGTGCCCGGTCGTAGAACTCTCGGAGGAGTCCGGCATCGATCTCGCGGTTTGTCTCCTTGTTTATCTCCCGGTTGTAGTCGTACCAGGAGTCGAGGTCCAGCGCCAAGGTTGCGTCTTTCAGAACGGCAACAAAGAGCTGGCAAAGAAATGGTTGCCCGACTTTGTCCTGTTGCGGTCGTTCGTAGAGGATCTCGAAAGCTAGTGCGTTGACGAACCCTTCGTTTTCTTTGAACTTGTCGACATAGCTCTCGACTGCTTCCTCGACTCTTCCTCTGGATTAGGGGTTAGTCATGGACGGTAATTCGATCAGGGCCTTGAATGGCTTGGTTGGCAAAGAGCGACAAAACACAAACACAGAGACTTGATTTCTCTTACCGCTGTTCTGGTGTATATTGGATTTCATGGTCCAAATCAATTTCCACTAGGGTTGCAGCGTCTTCTTCTCCTCCGCACTGAGTGACAGAACCGAGTAAATCAATCAGTCGGTCGACGAACCACTGCATCCAGTACGCCACCGTCTCTTGATCTTCTCTGCCAGTGCCGCTTCCAAGAAACCCGTCGTAGAAATCAGTTAGAGACTGGTAAAAACCGGGGAGCGTGAGACGTTTCCACAACTCTGTGAGGATGCTAAAAATGGGCAAATTAGTGATGCTGTCTGGTAAGTAGTTTAGTGGCATCGGGGGCAAGTCTCACTCGCTTTGGCCAACCGAGAGACATTGGAGATCAACGACTCCACCGAGGTCAAACCAAGAATCATCGTCCCAGGAATGGCGAGTTTACATGTAGGCTTCCTGAAAGAGAGACCAGTCCCCGAGAAACGCAGCGGTGACTGCGACATGGCCGAGGTACACATCGCCTCCTCCGTCGTCGTTCCCATTATCCAAGATCAAGCGGCAAACGCGAGCAAGAACCTTCCGTAGAAGCGGAATGGAGTCGCCGCCGATACGCGTCTGTAGATGCCTCATAATTCCGCCTACAACTTGAGGATTGCTTGTTGTCACTTTTGCGCCAAAGAAGGGGACGTGCAGGGAGGCGTCTGGGACAATGATCATCACCTATCATTAAAAGAAAAACCTTTAGTACCGCTTGGTTATAATTCTGCGCCAGTTCGACTTCAGCGTGCTTACTGTATTCGAGTAGATTTCCTCGACATCTCCATCTTGATTTCCCAAATCTTCTCTACTGGCACCAGTGCCCGGGTTTCGTTCATCACAGAGAATGGGTTTCAACACATTTCCCTTTGGTATGGATATGTCCCGCTGGCATAGCTCGAAGCCATCGAGGTTGCAGATGTAACGTGTATGCCATTCGTGAGTGAGATCGGACTCGTCTTCACCATCCTCGTCGCAATCCTCGTCGCTTCGCCGGCTCTTGCGTCTTTTGAGTTGGGCAAAAAATGCATGGAAATCGCCGTCCCGGGCACAGCCGTCGGCAAGGTAACGAGCGTGTTGATGATCGTCGCCTTTCAAGCTGGAAAGACGCAAGTCTCTTGTATATGGACAATTGAGAGGATAGACAAAAAAATCTGGCGAGGGGCGTAAGTTTCCCCAAAATGACAGGAGGTACAGCAGCGAGGCCGATGGGCGACAGCTCTCGGAATCATTGATGAGGTTATACATAAGAACCCATCGGTATCCTGTCAGGATCTCCTCGATCTTTATACATATGAGTATCTATGTGGTTTTATAGCCAAAGGGTACATGACTTACTTCGTAGGTAACGTCTTCGTACCAAGCAATGCAGAAGCCCTTGGACGCCGACGACTCAGCGGGAGATAGTGTCATCACATCCTCCACATGCTTCAAACGTACATTGCCGCCCGTATACTCTGAATGAAGGCAGATGACTAGGGTCCCAAACTTGCCCGGAACCTTCTTGGTACTGCCCTAGGGTGTTAGCCATCCGTTATAGTGTCATGTGTCGAGATTTGTCTTGACATACTCTTTTTCTGGATATAACGTGGCCCCTGGTTTGTAGAGAAGGCTGTTGCATAGCTCAGCATGAATATTAGACTCGTCAGGAGCAGGTGATACTCCAAGCTTACGAGCCACATGGTTGACAAGGCCGTTAACAAAATCGTTCCATATTGGGTGAGGGAAGCTAATTCTCTCTACGCTAGTCTCCAGCGTCTTTTCCGTCGTCTTGTCTTCGCTGGCGAGGTACAGGACCGCTTCATGCCACGTCATGGTCGTAGATTTGCCATCCACGCAGATGCCGGGGTCCGGGAGATCATCAATAACACTACCGGTTGCGAAAGGCCCAGTCGCATTGATGCATTTGAGCAGATCTTCTTTCAAGTAGTCCACATTATCTTTGATGCCAGTCTGTTCGTCTTCGCTCCCCGTCTGTTCTTCGGCCGCATCCTCTCCCGTATCACGCCTCATCCTAGCACACCAGTTTGAGTTGTAGTCTTGTCTGGGTTTCTGAGGATGCTGCTTAGCGGTAGAAATGCCAGTGTATTGGAAGGAGAAGAACAAGAATAGGAAAAGGAAGGGGAAAGCCCGTCAACGCAATCTGCAGAGTGGAAGAGAGTGACAAGGTTTTGGGGATGTGACCTAGTGAGAGAAGAGCTAGTCGTACTTGAGCGTGTGAGGAGATCAAATTATGAGCATAGTGAGAAGAACAGTTCAGGTTTATTTGTTGCGTTTAGCTATTTGGGAGTGGGAAATCTATTTTCGCAGACTGCTGTAGCCTTGTATACCTAGGTAGCTTGCATTGGTTGAGTAATTGAATGATATCACGTATTTCTGGCCGGCCTTTTCGTATATTTTGATGTTTAAGTTTAGTGTTGAACTTTATTCATGGTTATATCGTAGCGATTTTACTGTTTCAAGCAAAAAGTAGGTAGCTATGGTTCCTGATATATGATTACATGTATATTATAAGGACGAGTCTACACGGTACTAAGTTCCAACTGATCAGACATTATATCTCGACAACGGGACAAGACAAAGAGACATTACAAAGAGACATGACAAAGAGACATGACAAAGGGACACGAGATCCGAGATAGAGACACGACAAAAGAGACACGACAAAAGAGACACGGCATAATATCTTATCCCTTTGACTTGTCACTTTGCATTGTCCCTTTGTCTTGTTCAGCGACGCAAAGTCTTAAAGCACTATTAAGTAGACGTGCTGTTAAAGTCATCCCAGCCTCCCCAAGCACCGTCTACTATAGCACCATATCAACTACCAACTTCGTGTGCGACCAAGATCCCCAGGCTCTCATCACTGTCTATTCACGAGATGCTTCCTTATCTCCCACCTGAAGTTCTCTTAAAAATCGTAGAGCAGCTCGAAACCGTGGGCGACACAAACTCCTTTGCCGCCGCCAATCGCTTTTTTCGACATATTGTTCTTACCGGGCTGTACGGCCATGCAGAGTACGGCCCGCCTCCGGCGCTTAGACACAATATAACTAAGAAGAGGAATACCCAATTTGTTAATCGACCGGATGTAATGCAATGGCTGCATCATGGGCCCTCGGGCGGTACTTGCTTGGCGCTGACTGGGATGAGCGGCATTGGGTATGTTGTCGTGAACATCTCTACATGTACCTAGTTTCGGTTGGAAGAGCTAACCGAGCAAGCAAAACCGAAATGGCACTTGAATATGCTTATAAAGTTCTTGAGTCATCTTCAAAACGTGTCTTCTGGGTACCGGTTACTGACTCCTGCAAGCCCTATGCGTTAATCAACGAATACTTCAACATACCACCTTATCGAAATCGCTGTATAGTACGCCTTATTTACAACTGGTTAATGGATCCAGCGAACGGGCCATGGGCGATGATTCTCGACGGGGTAGACACCTTGCACAAGCTACAACGTCTACAGCCATTCTTGCCACGATGCAGCCATGGTTCCGTTCTTGTTACAACAAGCAATCCGAGCTTAGTAACAATGCTAGTTGGCCCAAACAACTTGTATTTGCTGCGAGAGATGACTAAAAGCGAGGCCTATGAACTTTTTAGAAAACATGTTCATCAACGTTTCGATTGTGGACGCAAGAAGACGATAGAGCTTGAGGAGCTTTTTAGAGCTTACAACAACATACCGCAGTTAATTATGTATACTGCCCAGGAGATTACGGCTACATACTTGATTAATTACAGTAACGCCGAAGGAATGGATCAGGGCGACGAGAAAGCTAACAAAGCCATGAGCAAGGATGCTGTTGATCAGTATAAGCGTTCCAGTTCACCCCAAAGATTTTGGATGAGCCTCTTCCAGCGCATCTATGATGAGGAAAGAAAAGCTGTTACATTATTAAGCATTATTGGGCAGGACAGCTCCATGAATATGTCAAAGAAGTCGTTGAACGACGTTGTGGACAATCCGGATGAGTGCATCCAAATCTTGCGGCACTATACGCTGATAACAGAAGAGCCCGAAACGATCACGATGCCCCCAATACTGAAACTATATATCATTCAGTTGTTATAAATGAAGCTATCACGCCTCAATAGTGCATAGCTGGAAGGCTACCTATCAAATCAGGGATATGCATAAGGTCTTGGAATTAGATTAATATTCTAGGGACATGGGCATTAATAAAAGAAAGTAATTTACTATATATTCTCTATATATTCTCTATATGTATAATATAAATATTAAATAATTTTTATAAATATATATTATTAATAATTAGAGAGCGTGAGCTGTTGGAGTTGACAAAAGAGCGCAAGGTTTGGGGCGTCATCAAGGCTCTCGGCTGGCAGGACCTCGGCAGCATCAGTGGTCTACGAGAAGGTCTCAAATTCGATAAACCACACGGTCTTATGCCCTCCACTATGGCTGAAGATGGACATCGCACGTTCTCTTGCATCGCAGCCTCCCCCCCTTGGACGATCAGTTAACCGGTTTGAGACCATTCCAGAGTTTCTCGAGGCATGTCGCGACCTTGCCAAAGCCCTGAGATCTCTCCATCGAGATGGAAACATTCTCCATCGCGATATCTGCGTCAAGAATCTCATCATTTCCGTCCAACAGACTGGGGGTGATGCAAAAGGGGTTCTCATCCATCTCGATCTCGCACTAGATCTGGAAAAAGGGCCGGCGAGGAGAGGAGAGTTGGTCGGGTCAGAAGGATTCATGGCCATTGGCATACTGACTGGGGATCCTCACACATATCGACACGACCTGGAGTCCTTGTTCTACGTCTTCCTCTGGGCTGTTATTTGCCACGACCACGAACTCGACGACGAAAGATCGTTGAGGCGTCAACCGGAGACGAGCCGACTTTTGGGGGTGGTGCTCCACGAATTTTAGGGCCGTATCGCAGAACAAGTTGGTCGACATGAGTCCAGAGGGGTTCTCCAATATTCTCGCCAAATTCTCGACCGAGTTTGAGCATCTCAAAGGCTTGGCTAGAGAACTCCACTAGCTAATGTTCCCAATACGGCACGGGGCTATTTTTACAGGAACCGAGATGGATGACGCTGGCAATAATAGACTGTATAATGGAGTGATTGGGGCATTTAATGAGGCGATTGATTTTCATACTGGAATTTGTTCAAGTATATTAGACGTCCCATCTGAATTTCCATATCATTGCTTCGCCTACAACTCGACTTGGAGTTGACTGACCAACTCCGACGCACACCACAGCCCTGTCGCTATCGCTTGTGCCACAACCTTGCTCACAGTATCACAATCTCCCACGGCGAAAACTCCGGCAACGTTGGTGGTCTCATAGAAGGGCACTTTGACACTAATATCACCATCAGCGGTGAGCTCCAGCGAAAGCTGCTGGGCAAAGGGCCTATTCAGTTCCCTCTTGGGCTTATGAACCTACAGTTTGCTGTTTAATAACCGTACAAGTTAAGGATCAGAATAAGGAAAGGGAGGTCTATGCGGTATATGCGTACTAGCAACCCTTCAGTTCGGGTAGTTCCATCATCAAACTCGATTTTCGCCTCGCTATGGCTAGGCCCCTTGGAGACCCGAACAATGTGACGGGAATCCGGTTCGAACCCGGCAGCTCGAAGTGGTGCCTCCATTGCCCGGGGCAGCTTAACAACTCCGTCCGCGTAAACTGTGGCCTTGCCAGCGAGGCGGCGAGTCATGCTGGCCAAATGCATGGCCAGACCTAGACTGGTGCAATCGCCCACTGCAAGGACGCCTGCAGAAGAGCATGCAATGCAATAGGAAGACAGAACAGAACGATAGGTGGGAATGTCCATTTCGAAGGCTTTCATGGGATTTAGAGTACGCGTAGCTACGCGGAATTCCCGATAACAAGCTGTACCTAACCTGCTAAGTTATGTAGTTATATAAGACAGCAATGTTTTCCGCTTTCTCTCTCTCTTTTTCTCTTTTATTTTAATAATTATGATTAATTTTATTATAACTATTATCTGCTAGTGCGTAAATAGCTTAGATGGACCTATCCATATGATCGAGCCTTTAGTGGTGATAGTGATTCGCTCCAACATTAGGCCCGTATTCAGCACCCCAACGTGAGGTGCTGGTTACACAGCAATGCTCTACATCATAAGGAGGCCTTATCTCTAGGACTGGGTAGGTAGAACCTGTTCAAAGAAACAAACTTACGTAATCACACCGATGACAAGTATATAAGAGATCCTCTACCGTCTCGACACCTTGACAGATTGTCCACAACACAAACAATCGCATCATGGCGATGACCCCGTTATCTCTGAAGCCACGCCGGCAGCCATTTGGCACCACCAACCGCAAGGAGATTTCCTTTCTGCACCCCGGGTATCTTGACAGCTTCAACATCCTTTTCACCCTCCCCGCGCTCGACGGCGGTGGAGTCCATCACGAGACGGCGCGCATCGCCTGCGCCATTTTGGCCAACTGTCGGTGGGATGGATATCTATCTCTGACCCGAGAGGGAGATCCCATATCTGAAGGGAGAGACGACATTATTTTTGGCAAGAAGTACTACTTTTTGATCAAAGACAGTCAGTCTTCCTCTACTCCGCACTCCTTGAAAGAATGATACTCAAGCAGTTTGCAGACGTCAAATACCCTGTTGTACCGTCTTTCGAGAACTTCACCTGCCCTGTGATTCTCCCTGCCTCATGGGCCACCAATATCCCCCTTATCTTGAAACCCAAAACGGATGATGTTGAGATACGCGACCAGACCTGCCGCGTAACCGCATCTCTGCTTCCCAATGAAGTTGCCTATATCCTCCCCCAGGCACATATCAAGTGGTGGCAACGCAACAACATGTCCGACTACACAACCAAGCGGGAACTTTCCTCCGATATGTACACTGCCGATAACGCGATCCTGCTGCGGCGTGACTTGCATAAACTGTGGGATGATCATCGTTTCGCTATTGTTCCCAAGGCCGGCAAATGGGTGGTTCATGGGCTTTGGAAAACTCCATCTGATGAACTGGAGACTCAATATCACAATCTGGAGCTGCAGCAGCTGAGTGGTGTGGCAAGGCACTTCCTCTTTTGCAGATTTGCGATGGCGATTTTGTCAAAGAGCATCTTCCTCAACGAAGTTCTCCCGCGGAACTTGATCATCCTTAATAGTAAAGGGGTGCCTCGGGCGCGCCTGATTCCGGATTATGAATTCCGGATCATGTTTCCTTTCGTGGGATCGCCTCCTCCGGGAAGTGTGAGCATCTGGAGTCAGAGTCCTACGAAACGGCGGCGGTCGCAGCAGGGTAATGTCAAGGCAGAAGTAGATGAGGACAAGTTGGACCGAGGACACTAGCGGAAAAGGGGTCGTATGTAGAGTTCGTAGATTGCCACCCTCTGCTACAAGAGTGTCGAGATAAGACAAAGCCTGAAGATGGAAGGCGGGCGAAGACTGCACACGCCACTGTGATCGGCTACTCCAGCGGCTGCTTCATGTTTACGATACTGTCAAATAATGCCCTTTACGATATGTGAGTTTTGGGGTTCTATAGAGCCCAAGCAATATATTCTACCATCTTTATTTTCTGCGGACTAGTAGTGTTCTATTCTAATATTACCGTTTATTTCGAACATCTGTGACGGTAATGATTGACTTGTAGCCAATGTGCTGGGTGACAGTGTTTGGCTACGACGACGAAAATAAACGACCGAATTGCTGCGCTTTCCTCTTTCCTCTTTCCTCTTTTCTCTTTTCTCTCTCCTTTTCTAGTAGAGCAGACACCGAGATGTTCTGTCCTGCCATAAGATACTACCTAATACTAGAAGGTAGTAGCCGACAAATCTGTACCAACACCAGCTTCGAGCTCCAGAATTTTGGCTTCTGATCCACGACGCTACTACAAGGTACTCCCTGTATTGTTCGCTGTTGGTACAGTAAGCAGCTGAGCTGGACATTAAAGTTTGCGCCTGCCTTTAAAATTGCCCCATGATGACTCGGCTCCTGGTGGCTCGGGTAAGGGTCGTAGGTCGTTTGTGCTAGCTTCAGCGAATCGCATCGAAAGCCGGTTGGCCGGCGGGGGCTGCTCCCTTCCTGTTTGGGACTAGGACGGCAGAAGGAGTCAGAGCGAAATTGCGTGGCTGCATGAAAAGAGTCACGATGGGCATCAATACATACAGTACAGTAATAGTAGCGGTGTCTGATGCACAGAATAATGAATAATAATGATTAATCAGTTGCAAAGAATTCGACTCTTTTGGGGGGCTTGTTGCGGATCATCTCGAATGCGCGTAGCAAATCGCGTGCATGTAGCTTCTCATATCAAGTTGGCCGCAGAGGTACGCGGTGCTGACGAGAGTTGTACGTAACGCGCACACGTACCAGCGGGCACACAGTGGTTTGTCGTCACCAGTCACCAGCGGCTTTCCCGTTAGCATCACCACTAGCGCATCCAATCTTGAGATTAGTATTCATGTTTTCACACAGTACGTTTTACAGTACGGAGGACGACACAATTTCTCGGGAGGGGAAACCGTGGCTGGTGATCGTGATGGTGTTTCGGTGGTGACTCAGCCGGGCACTGCAAGACAACCCCTGACCCTCTCTCAAGGAGCGATTTACTGTACATGGATCTTGATTGGCAGAACAGCATTCGGAGTCATGATGGAGAGGAGCTGATGTGCTAATGTTGCTTTGCTTGTGGATGTTTGATGTTCTGGTAATTGTGGGATCAACTGGTGAGGCGGAGCGTGCATGTGCCCAGGCTGACAATCCATTTAGAAGCCATCGTCTAATACTAGTATTCCAAGGCTGAAGCTGGAGAAGAAGCGGACGAGGAAGACGACGAAGCTGCTGCCTCGGGACAGGCCAAATCAGCCAAGGCTCACAAGCGCCTGTTGCGTGTCGTCACATTCACGGACGCTGCTGTTGGTCGTGCGTGTCCAATCAACATCAACGTGTCCAATCAACGTTCCAATCAACATGTCCAATCAACGCGTCCAATCAACGCGTGTCATCATCGCTGCCGTGAATCCTGTTTTTCAGGCAGAACTCGTCATCACCTGGGAATCCTTTCGTTGGCTCGTCTCCACCCCCGTCCCTCCCCCACAAGGCTGGCTCAGGGGACAAACAAGCTTCTCTTGGCTTTGTGATCCATCACAGTATATGGAGTAATACGCGCAACTTGTACCCGCAACGACGGCTGGCCCGCGCAATGAGTCAATTGGGCAGGCTGTGCGCGGCCAGGAAGGCTAGCGGTGACTGTATTATACGGGTATCACGGAGTCCGGCACGCATGGACACCATCCCAGACTTATGGGATGGGTGCAATTTGCAGGAAATCTTTTATTAAAAAAAATTTTTTTTTGTTGCTGTCGGCAATCTGCTGACGCTAGCATCGTGGCCATGATGTGGACTGTGGGCCGGACACGCGCAGCTAGGCTCTTTCAACGATTCGAGATGTTGCCGAACTGGATGAGAAGAATGTTTCGTGGGAGCCTGTTTGTGTATATATAGACTGGCTGATGCCTGGCTATTATGGCCATCTCAGGCAGACATCAATCAGACCAACAGCAGCAAAACAAAAAGCTTCATTCCAGCTCTGGAAGACAAAACAAAGCTTTTGTTTCAACCACTCTTCAAAATTCAACCAATTCACTCCAACCTGTATGCACATCAGCTCAAACTCACAACCAATATAAGCATCAGCCAGCTAACAGCAATCAACAGCAGCATCAACCAATCTTCCATAAAAATGTCTCTCATCGGACACCACGGCGGCCTTCAAATCGGCAAGGCTGAACGCCCCGGCCCCTCATTGGGCAAGAAGATCAACAAAGATCACCAGTCAAAGTCGGACAAGTCCTCATCATCTCTCGGCCAGGTGATTGGCAGTATGCTCCGCAGCGAGCGCCGAGACGAGGATCGAAGCGACGCTGCTTCGCTCTCTTCGGTCGCCACAGAGAAGAGAGCCCTGTTGGGAGAGAAGAGCAAGAACAGCTCATCCAGGCAAACAC
Source organism: Trichoderma sp. TW21990_1 (assembly GCA_010015515.1). Classification (NCBI taxonomy): domain Eukaryota; kingdom Fungi; phylum Ascomycota; class Sordariomycetes; order Hypocreales; family Hypocreaceae; genus Trichoderma; species Trichoderma sp. TW21990_1. Next base: position 1,838,266 of record ML974118.1, read on the forward strand.
CAAAGCTTCCCAACCCTAACGAAGCTCTGATGCCTCGCACGAGATTTTGGTCATAGTGCCAGGACAATGGGGCGGGCGCTGGCCTGCTACATTTGGCTTTGTCTTCTTCTTGTTCTTTTTCATCATTCCATTATGACGGGCGAGATGCCGTCGAGGGTTTTAATATCGAAGCGTTCAAGGGGTGTGGCATGGAGTTGGGATTAGACGATGATTTTGCGCGGCATGCTATGTATTTGAGCGGACGAAGGCCTCTGCTTTTTCGACTTTTTGTTCTTTGCTATGATGATTTCTCTAGATGTTTACTATAAACCTTTTACCATGACTTTTGCTGAGCGCATCATGAGCCGTGACTGCTTGACTTTGGAAGTGCGCACAAGATACCTGGGAGGGAATATAATATTGGAAGGGATTTGCTAGCCAGCACCCCAACCAGCATCCCGTATCACCAGAAAGTAGCGATAACAGCAATAGTAGCAATAGTAAAAGAATGGAAGTAATAATAGAAGAAAGTAGCAGATGATGATATTACCTCTTTATAGTACCAGGTACCTATTGGGGCGCTGGCTAGCAAATCGCTAAATGAGTAGGTACGACCGTTGGCGATTATATAATCGACATTCAACCTGCCTTGTCGCTGTCAACATCAACTTCATCCAGCTTCCTCTCCATCATGATCCTGTAAAGAAAGACGCAATCGCATCGAACTCGCCAACATGACGGACCGGGCCAAGATTATCCGCGACAATCCAATCGGAAATGGTCTCGACACCTTTCGAGCCTCGTTTGTTGCTCTCTGTGAACAAAGGGATATCGCATATGCATCAGACGCGATACAATTGGCTCTCGATCAGCTTGGCCCAGAAGATTTTGACACCATCGCTACCGACATTGTTTTAGCACTGTTGAGTCTTTGTGCCTCTAGCCTGCTCGGTTATTGCGGATGGAGAAAGAACCTACGTCTCGATATACAGAGTTGAGTGCCACAAACCATGGAGGAGACCTTTGACGCCGATTGCATTGCGTCTCTATTAGACATTGTCCTCGCTGGCAATTTAGATGATGATACCGTTTGGGAGGAACTCTACGTCGCCGTCACCGAAGCAACACCTCCATCTTGTTCACTTCCCAGCAAACGCCATGGATTCGCAACACTAGCAGCTTCGTGAACTCTAGAGATCTTCGAGCGGAACTAGGTGCTATGCACGTCGGTCTCCCTCGATTCCACCAAGTTTTCTTTGGTGATGTGGTCGGCCTTTAGGCTGCGTCCGAGGCTGTCTTCGACAAGTGCCGGGAGGGTGACAGCCCACTCTTTACACCTGGCAAATGGAGGGCGCGGGTGGCTAAAGGACGCAAATCAGTATGATGTTTTGGCCTGGTTCGCCAAGCTTGGCGACGATCTAACAGCCCTTGCGAAGGATCACAATTCGAACTCTTCTTTTCAACGCAGACCTTTGGCGAAGCCCAACAAACCACTCAGGAATTCTGCCACACCGCGCAAGCTAGATGTTGGGTTTGTGAATGGCTCAGGTGCTGCGAATAACACTCAATACAGCTGGTTTCATATCCTTGTGCCTGGGGAGCTAAAGAGTAATCCGTTGGAAGACAAGCCAGGCAGGGCATGAGCTGACCTGGGAAGATACGCAAGAGAGGTTCTTGCTTCTCAATATTCTCGTCGGTTTGTGTTAGGCTTCACATTATGCGGGCCGTTGATGAGGACCTGGATATTTGACCGCCTTGGAGCGATCGCGTCAGATGAATTTGACATTAACAAAGACGGAGAGACTGGGCTGCACTTTGTTTCTACAATTCTTGGGTTTCTCTGGATGGAGCCAGAACAAATAGGACTCGATCCTACCATCACATTAGAGGATGATCAAAAGATCATCACGATCTAGCGGAATGACAAGACGGAGCGGCTCATCCTCTACGGGCTAACAAGGCGAGCTCCTTGTGTTTCCGGTCGGGTGACCACTTGCTGGAAAGCACATCCCGAAGAGGACCCCCGGATGCCGCTGGTGACCAAGGATTCGTGGCAGTATACTATACCGAACGCGACGAAGAGGGGGAGCTGCTTAAAGAAACGACAGATCAGGGCGTTGCCAATGCCGCCCGGTACCACCACCACGAGACCGTCCACATTCGGTCGCAAGTCGATGACAATCACGGAAACATTCACCGCGGCCTGATCACTAGAGACGCAATAACTTATCAGCTGAAGCCATCGTCTCAGTCGTTTGATGGCAAAAGCAAGAGTAGTAAGACTGCTGGTGTTAAGGGGTCTCATCCCGGTCAAGCCGACGGCCGCTCCGGTAAACGATCACGGTCCAGTCTGGAAACCAGCAGCGTTAGAAAAGAGGCGTTGGCGAATCGGGTACACAGGCGTGTTATTGTTCGAGACTACGGAATGCCTATTTACATGGCCAGCAGCCTGTCAGATTTACTAAAGGCGTTTGAGGACTGCATTCGGGGACACGAATCGCTATATAAAATTGGAATCTTGCACAGAGATCTATCTTTCAGTAACCTCGTGCTGAACAAGGACAGTGATAACCCCTCTTGGTCTGCGTTCCTCATCGATTGCGATTATGCAATTAAAGAACAACGCTCGAGCACCTCGGGAGTGAAGGGAAGATTGGCATATGGGTTTTCATGGCCGTTAGTACGCTACTTAATCGGCAGCATTCGTTCATGCATGATCTGGAGTCCTTCTTCTGGGTCTTGTTCTGGTTGTGCATTCATACCTCTGGACCAGGAAAAGCAACGAAATCTATTGCCCGATTTGACAAGTGGAATTATCTCAGCGCCTCGGAGCTGGCCGCGACAAAATTGGGACACATTAACACAGTCGTGTTTATGAAGACAGCCAATGATCACTTCACATCCTACTACCGACCATTGATCCCATCGCTCAACGAGCTGAGGCAGATTGTTTTCCCGGATGGTCAAATCTGGCTCCAGGAGGATGAAGGGCTCTACTGTCGCATGATGGAAGTGCTTCGGAGGGGGCAAGAGAGGCTTGATTCTGACGAGGGCACGGCTGACGATGGCACGGTGGATGAAGGCACGGTGGATGAAGGCACGGTGAATGAAGGCACCGTTGATGAAGGCACGGCTGACCGGGGCACGGCTGACGAGGTCCACGGCTGAAAGACCCCTTCCTCTCTATACTAAATTGAATCCTGACATCTGTTGAAGTGGGATTACCGAATCGGCGGGACTAAACCAAGGGAGTAACTGGCCAGCTACTCTCTGCTAGTATCGCTACTTTCTTCTAATATCACTGCTTTCTTCCAGTATCACTGCCTTCTTTTAATATTGCTATTTTCTTCCAGTATCGCTACTCTCTTCTAGTATCACTACTTTCCTCCAGTATCGCTGCTTTCTTCTAGTATCGCTGCTTTCTTCTAGTATCGCTGCTTTCTTTTAATATCGCTGCTTTCTTTTAATATCGCTGCTTTCTTTTAATATCGCTGCTTTCTTCTAGTATCGCTACTACTCCCTTCGGGGTACGGAGTAGCATCTGCTAAATCAGCGACACCGAATTGCTGCTGGCCAGCACATCCCCCATGACTACGACAGACTAATCTTTCCATTAGGCAGGGAAGAGATCGGCGGCTTGGACATCCAATGGCGTCGAGCCTTGTTCAAGGGAGATGATGGCTTGCAGGCGCCTCCGCACTATTGGTTCCGACGGTTCCCGCGTTATGCTCATGTGGTGCAAAAGCTGAGGTCTCCCTTGCATATTTGGCTTACTATTGGGACGTGTCCAAGGGTTGTTTCATCTTTTGGGACGGGGGATGTTCGATTACGCGAAAAGTTGATATATGATGGATCAGATGTGAACGTGCATAACATTAATACTGAGTGTGTGATGGGGGAAGCGGTCGCTTGGCGGTCTCGAGATGGAGCAGGCCGTTGTTGTTGTTGTTGTTGTTGTTGTTGTTGTTGTTGCTGTTGCTGTTGCTGTTGCTGTTGCTGTTGCTGTTGGTCTATATGACTTTCTTGACAACTCGACAATGAGCGTCGTCAAGTATTGTATAAATGAGTGGATTCAATTCAAGAAAAATCATCAAAACTATCCATATGCGTTGGCGAGTGCTGTTACTATCACAATCTGGGTGCACCGCCATATCGCTTTTCCCGAGTAATCCCAAAACCTATTCCCTTGCATGACCTGACCCATTACATCCCGACGGCCCATTTTAAAGCATACGGACCATCCCAAACGCGCTCATTGACGCACACACACTGTTGATAGAACCAATAATATCCATCGAGATGATCACAAAAAAAGAAAGAAAAAAAGATCTAGAGAGGATCGGGGTGAATGTAGCTCATCCAGTCACTCTACTTGCTCAAGATGTGGTCGATATTCCGCTTCATGTAATCCTCCTCCTCCCAGCCATATCCGCGAATGTGGACAATCTCGGAGTGGTCGACCAGGATGCTGCTCTTCCAGCTCCTCTCGTCGGGCCGGGTCGGGAAGGAGAAGCCGGCGTGCCAGAGGAAGTCGTCCACGGCCTCGACGGTGGCGTCGTCGTTGTCGCCGTCCTCGATCAGCTCGTAGACGATGGCGATGCAGCTCAGGTTGGTGGCGGCCAGCTGCAGCAACTTGGTGAGCTCCTCGCCCGTGGCCTGCGCGCCGGCGGGGATGTCCTCGTAGACCTGGCTGCAGAGGCTCAGCCAGCCGTAGCACCTCGCCATGCGCGGCATCTCCGAGACGAGCTTCGTGCCCGGCGGCGGCATCACCACGTCCGGGGCGATGCCCAGGTTGCTGATGCGGTTCTCCTCGCAGAAGGAGTAGAAGTTCTCGGCCGCGTCGATGGCGCCCACGGGCTGCTTGTACAGAAGCACCGGCTCGGCCGCCATGGCCGTCTCCATCATCTGGAGGATGGCGCCGTTCTGGCACTCCCGCTGCATGGCGTAGTATTTCCCGGCCTCGCGGGGGGGGATTTGGTCCCAGAACTGTCGGTGGAAGCAAGACATTGTCAGCGAGATGGTTGGTGTGTATAGCAGCGGGATGCAGGTTTTGTTTCATCTGTGGTCAACTCACAACTTTCAGGGCAAAGGGCCCTTCTTCACCAAACTTGACCTTCCAGACGTAGCCATCGGCTCCGCCCCCGATTCGAGACTCAAAGACAAGAGTCTCCGGATCAAAAGTGCAGCGACGGAGCCGCGGGTTATCCAAGTCTTCGCCGTTGAATTGGGGTGGCCCCTTCATGGGGTCCTGGCTGAGGAAGGGTTCGGAGGTTGATCGTATGCGGCGGCGTTCAGAGATGTAGCGGCTGGTGGGAGACATGGTGCTGTTGTAACTTGTAAGGGTAATGTTTTATTTTATTTTTATTTCTATTTTTGGGCTGAAAAGCGAACAGTGAAGAAGAGGAGATGAGAGATGAGAAGAAAAGAGGGTGAGGAAAGGGATTAAGGAAAAGAGCGGCGACAGGAGCAAGATATAGGGAACAGAAATGCTGGGGGGGGACGGGGAGGGGGAGATGGATGAGACACGGCACGAATGACTGAAGCGGTGGCTTGTCAAGCGGATGCCCTCCTCACCAATAGCCACCACACATTTGCTCACGACGGCCTCGAGATTTCAGTTCTTACATCATGGATGGACAAGTGGCAGCTGGTAATTAGACACTGTCCAGCTGAAAGAGGAAAAAAGGAAAGAAAAAGAAAAGAAAAAAAAAAACGAGTTGTCAGGTTTTTTTTTTTCACCCCTTGCATAACTTCTTGCCAGCCCCCTCCTCTAGCGGCGGGGGATGTTGGTATCGGAATCTCAGCTTGCTGTTAGTCGGGGGTTTTTTTTTTCTCTTCTTCTTTCGAATTCCGCACTTTTCTAAACGGTATGGGTTTTATGCAGAGGACCTGGTCTTTGTCAAATCTAGTGCTTGAGCTCTGGATGGTCTTTGGGGGGAGCTTTGGTAGGACAACTCACGTGTGGTGTTGACGCACGGTTGGGGTCTCATGATGCTGTTGGACGATGCCACACGGCTGAAGGGACTCGCCAGAGTCTAAAAAAGCCTCGAGCCCCGTGCGGAAGAGGGGGACTAAGAAGTATGTTATTGGTTATTGCAAGGCTTCCGAGCACATCGAGCTCGCCCTTAGCCCCGGTCCTTAGAGGCGGCCGAGAAATGTAGCTGACTTGGCAGGCTCCTAGTTTGTTTCCCCAAGGCTCTGCCTCGCGGTGACCAGCGTGGCGATTGGGGAGGGGACCAGTTATAGCTGCATGTTATGCTATGTAGCTGCATGTTATGCAATGTAGCTGCATTCACAATTGGTTCAGCTCTCCATCGAAACACGGCTTGTTGATTGCTCTAGTGGTATCTCTTTTCTATCTCCCCCCCCTCCCGGGTCTAGAAGGTATCGTTGAGAATGTCTTCGTTCATCTTGACCATTGATGGGCTGTACTCGGACGAATCCGCCCCCGCCCCAGCATCAAGAAGGATATCATCGACAATCCTCCTGCTAGCTTCTCGTGCTGCATACAAGAGGAGGGACCAATGGGTTAGCCGCTTTCACATAGCCACAGTCCGTAGGGGTTCGGATGTCTCAGAGGGCAACTCACCTGGCGTCTGAAGTAATTTCGAGGGCGGCAGGGCAAACTGGATTGTCTTGGGCGGGCTCATGCCGAGATTGTCATCGTCGTCGCTGTCCCAGTCAATTTCGTAAGTCTTCCCACCAGAGGCTGCTGCTGCCTTGTCCGCGGCAAACACGTCCTTCGTCTTTCGCCCGGCGGCAGCAGGCGTCTGCACGCTGACCCCGGGCGTTCTGGGAGCTTGGCTTGCTGCTGCTGCTGCTGCCAGGCGCTGTCGGACGGTGCTCTTGTAGGGAGACATGAAGGCTTCGCTTCGCAGTGTTGGAATAGCAATCTCGGGAGACGACATGGGATCGTCCTCCCACATCGGCACATCCCTCTGCTGCGGCGGCGGCAGCTCCGGCTGCTTGCCTTTGATGGGAGAGATCCGGATGCTCGACTTGTGAGGCGTAGCCTGCAGCCGGTAAGTTTTGTCGAGGACGCGGTGCAATAGCGGATCCTTATGGCGCTGGCCCGTCCCATCTCTGCTTTGCAGGTTGGGAAGACCCCTTGGCGTCGTCAATATATCCGTCAGTCGGGCCGTGTGTTGCGCAAACAAGACGGAAGAATCCTGCTCTTCATCAGATTCATGCGCCGCCATCGTAGCTCCCTCTTCATCATCCATCTCCCGCCGCATGGCCTCGTAAGACGATTCAAGCTGGGATCCGTTTTCCTTCTTGATCCGACTCGCTGGGGGACGAGGCGTGCTCCCCGCCAGCTCGGCGTCGTCCAGCATTGACTCGTCGCCATGCAGTGCCGAGTGGTGTCCAGCAGCTGCGCTGGCCTTTGTTGCTTCTTCGTCCAGGTCGGCCGTCACGTCAATTGTCATCTCGTCTTGCATCGCGCTGCTTTCTTCCACCGCGCTCGTCTCATCTTGGTTCTCGTTCGCTTGGTCTTCGTAGCCGGAGAGAGACACGTTTGCAGACGATTCGAAGAATTGCTTCCAGAACTGGGGAAAGTTGGCAGTTAGTTTACAATTTCCCGAAACGGGTCGCTGAAGCTGTCGCCGCACCTTGGATGCCTCCCAGACAGCCCGCGAGTGTTCTCCATACTGTTCCACCAGCGGCAAGATGCCCGTGGTGACGATTCTATGGGCCTTGCTGAAGTTGTGGTCAATCTCTGGAACGCAATCAGCTTCAAGGCCTCTCGCAGCGAAACGTTGCGCCTAACCTTGCAGCGTCAGAGTGATGGATTGCTCCAGCTTCTCCAGCTCTTCCGTCAAGCTCAGACTGCGCTGCGGGGCGACGCTTTGCTGCGACATTGTGCAACGGGTTTCTCGGGGAGAAAAAGATGAAGTGACGAGAATTCCTGCGCCGTTATGCTTGGACGTCTCGTCAATTGTTTAGTCTCTCGGTCGCGTGGAGACGCGATGAGGGGCAAACCGGCACTTTTTGGTGGGCGGTCAATTGGGAGGGGCAGCTTGAGGCAACGTCGATGGTTTCACTAAATCTGACTACAGAACGGAGGAGAGCACATAGAACGAAGCATTTTATGTACAGACACTCGCCAGTTAATTCATTCAAACGATGCGGTTTATTTATTTATTTATTTATATTTTTCTTTCTTTCTTTATTTTGTTCCTCACACACACACTCTCTCATTTTCTTTCTTTCCTCTACCACCATGTCCCCTCCGTCACACTAATCCCCAACTATCGCTTGAGATAGTAATCAAACATGTCCAGCTTTACTAGGAGCTGGGCAACCATGCTATCGTCGCCGGTCCCGTACTGCTCCTTGAATATCCTATCTTCTCTCCCTCTCTTGCCATCTGTGCGCCGAGCCTTCTCCGAGAGGCTGCGACAGACTGTGATGAAAATCTGCACCTTCTTCTTGAATTCTGCATACAAAGTCGAGGGGTCGATATCATCCTCTACCCCCAACCGCTGTAGCCTTATGTGCTTGGCAAATCGCAAAATAGTATTGAAGATATCCTCCAATAGCTTCAGCACCGGCTGCTGCTTCTTTCGCAGAAACAGAGCAAGCATGATTCGATCCAGCACCAGGGAATGAAGCTCCTGCAACTTGTCGGGGCTCTGGACCTCTTCCGATGAGCTGTTCGTGCTTGGTCGGTGGAGATCTGCCTCAATCTTTTCCAGTTTCTTCTCGAATACCCTCCAGGGAACAGCGATGCCCGTATCGAGAAAATACGTCGACACGGTGGACACGAAATGCTGTGCTTCTCTTACAAACCGGAGCGTCGCGTCGCCGGCATCTTCCCAATCGCGCGCTAAGCAGTTGGCGTCGCGGAAAAGCTGGTTGACAACAAATACCATCCGCAAGACTCGTAATAGGAGTTTGAAGATGTAATCGTACTGCATCAAGTTCATCGGCGTGATGATGGGACTCAGCTGCGGCGGCGCCGTGTAGGAAAGGCGAAGAAAGTCCAGTGCTTCCAGGGAGTCGGGGTTCATGCATTTTTCGATTTCCTCATCAGACAAGTCTCTCACAGCAAAACTCATGTCGCCTGGCAAGCCGGACACCTCCTTGTCGAAAATGCGCTCATTCCTCGCGACTTTCTTCCCGTCCTGATCACCACTATAGCATTCAGAAAGTATGCCCATCAGTGCTAATCGCAGCTCTGAAGTTGCTGGGGGCCAGTTGTCGCGTCCCCCGAGTCGCAAGCCCATGACATTGCTCCTCCTCGCGACACCTGATCGCCTCTTCGCCGACTCCATATCGGGGTCAAACAGAGCATGAGAGAGGCGGCTGCAGAGAATACCGTTTCCAAGAAGCTGAAACTCCTGCTGTAACTGTAAATGGTCTCGTAGATTATGCGCCGTAAATAGGAGCTTGAGAGTCTCCTTGTTGACTACTTGGGCCTGCGCCGAGGCTATAACGCCAAACGAAAGAACAGGAAGCAGTGTCCAGTGGGGGGTAGAGTTCGAGAGCTCAATGGCCGATGCATGTGTTCCGCAAAGTCTGTCGCGCACAATCCTGCTGAGAGGATCCTCTGCGTCGTGCGTGGCAACTGGCTGAGCAAACTGCTCAATGGACGCGGCAATGCGCTCTTCCATGCCAATCTGATCCAGTCCGAAGAATGTGAGGATAGAACCGGGCTTCTCAGCCAACGAGTGAACGGAAATATCCATGGGGTCGAAAAAATAGCCGGAACGGCTCGATTGAATGGCTTCCACCAGACAGTCGCGGTACGCAACAGCGCGACTCTCGAGGCGCAGAATGGCGTCCCAATCGTAAAGCCACTTGGCTTGGGGAGGATCGCTAGACGCAATGACATCTTGCTGAGCGAGTGGGTGGTCTTCGTGGAACGTGCGGATAAATCGCAGGTTGCGTCCAGTCTCAAAGATCGTCTCCGTCACGTCGTCGGGCATAAAGCCCGGCATCTTACTCGCGTCCAAGACATAGTCGACCTCTGCGAGTTCCCGGCCAAAATCATCGCGAAAGACTCGCGCCTCGACCTTGACGAATCCTTTACTCTCTCCGAGATTGGCCTTGGTAAAGGGCAACCCTTGTTCACGTCTTGTTCCTATCCACTCTTCGAGAAACTCGATCCAAGGCCCAGAGACTCTCCGTAGCACTTCTCGCATAATCTGACGTAGATACTCCTCGTTGTTATCGACCGAGTACGCTTGATGGAACACGAGGTTCAAAATATCCTCGTCCGTGAGGCCGTTCCGCAGCTGTGATGTGAGCGCCTTGAAGGGTCGCAGAATAGCCACCACCGAGTTGACGGTGGATTGAAGCTGAAGAAGCGATCGTGGATTTCGCCCGTTAAAAGCCACCCATTCCTGTACTACCTGAAGGACTTGGGTGACGGTGCTGGCAAGGGCCACGCCGCATCGGCTCGGATGTTCCGAAAATGCAGATTGCACAAAGGAGCGCAGACCTATCAAGGTGCTTCCGCATCTCAGGCACTTATTCTCGAGCGCCTGGAGGACATTGCTAGAGTACCCAGAGACCCTCATTTTAGGAAGCGAAGGTTTGAGGCTCAGAGAGCCGTCTTTTCTGGTAAAGAGAACGGACTCTCCACCAAGCGCCAAAGCCAGTAGTGAAGACAGGTATGTCTTCGTATCAACCACAGGGACGCCGGCATTCCTGAGCTTAAGGGGGTCCCTTGAAGAGAATAGTAGAGCATCGTACACAGCCGGACCAGCCTCGGTAACCATCATGGGTTGGTATGTCGCGGCCGTCTCGCCGGAGAAGAAACCATCCCACGCTCTATATGGAGGCTTCGGTTTGACGGGTATCCTTGGCTCTAGCCATATATCGGGCATTTCTTCATCGTCATCGCTATCGAGGGCCGCAGGGAGATCTTCAGATGGCTTTCCGGGCTCATCTATAGGCTTTTGAGGCGTAGGCGATTCCTCCTCGTCGATTGCCTCAGCAGAACCTGTGGGGATATCGCAGACTATTTGTAGCTTGAAGAAGCCATCGTGGGTTGGCGTTGTGGGATCGAGCGCGAAGGGATCCGAGTCGGTAGTTGACAGAGCACCTGGTCACGGAGAGAAGACGGGATGTAAGCGTCTGAGGTGCAACACCACTCAAGGGAAGACCAGGCCCAGAGCCAATTGCTTACTTGCGAGATCATTCGAAAAGAAGCTGGCCGGTGCCTCTGCCTCCAGGTCCAGCAGCAGCTTCGAAGGCCGCCAGAAGTTGGGAATGGCAAAGACATATTCGTCGGAGCCATCGCTGGCCATGGCTCACAGCAGGTTCAGCGATGGACGCATAGAGGACAAGATACGGCAGACGCGCCAGCGGAGGCCATCCACGGGGTTGATGAAGAGGAACAATCGAGATTTCCAGTCTCTCAATCAATGGACGTCATGTGGTTACACAGGAGCACGCGCCGTATAATTTACGGCGCCTGAAGCACGAATATTACTACTAGTACTACTAGTACTACTACTAGGTGGGCGAGCTCCAGGGCTGCTAAGGCTGTGGCCCCCGCGCTGAAGATTAGTGGCTGCAGCTCCCCTGTAGCAGCCATCAATGATCTCATGGATGCTCCAATCAACCAATCCACTGCTTTTTGCTCTTTCATTTTTTGCAACCGCGACTTCAATCCTTTCAAGCCATCGTCAACTCTATTTTTCCTATCCATCTTCAACATTAATCCCATGTGCTTCTTTGGAATTAATCCCATCCATCTCTTTATTTAACATTTCTTCTTCAACCTCATCGCTCTTCACCTCTCTGCACCTCGATCCTGCGTCGCAATGCCTCCGAAGAAGCGATCGCGCCTCCAAATGTCTTCGACGCCATCCACCATCCGAGAAGACAGCGCCATGGACGTTGACACGCCTCGGATAAGCACCACGCCAGGCTTCCTCTCTTCGGCATTCAGGCCCATAATACCAGTCACCCCGTACGATAATCTCTGGACGGACGACCAGATCTCCTCACTATTCAAGGGCGTCATTCGCTGGAAGCCCGCTGGTTCGCTGCGCCCCGTCGTGCTTAAGGTCGAAGCGCTCCAATGCTGATGAAAAAACAATCTGCTCTCGTCCTAGGAATGCACAAGCACTTTCGCATGATTGCGATATCCGAACACCTGCGCAACCACGGCATCGACCCTGACATCCATCGCCATACGCGCATCCCCCGCATCTGGGAGAAGCTGCGCACATACTACGACCTCGACCTGATTGACGACCGGGAATACTTTGACGACGACGAATCGGAGGATAGATATATCGAGTTTTCTCTCCCCTTTCACGAATTCGGCGAGATGATGCTGCAGCGCGCCATTGCAGACCCGAGCGAAGCGCCCTCGTCTCCTCCCCAGCTGGAGCTCTCCCCTCCGCCCCCGAAGCGTTCGCAAAGCAGCGCCGCGCCAAAGACGAGGGGACCCTCTGTTGAAGCCGCCGAGCGCAGTGCCGCTGCCGCTGCCGCTACCACTACCGCTGCTTCTGCCTCTGCCTCTGCCTCTGTCGCATCGCCAGCTTTGAAGCCGATGAAGGGCGCAAGGGGCCGCAAACGAGCAGCTAGTCAGTCTGGAGCTGGAAAAGAAAGGGTTGTGGAAAATTCTGAGGATGAGGAAGACGAGTCAGAAGAAGAGGATGAATCTGGCTCAGATGAGAGTGAAAGCGATAGCGGAGAGAGCGGATCTCCTGCACCGAAACCTGCTAGGGGAGGACCGGGCAGAGGCCGTGGAAGAGGACGCGGACGGGGTAGGAGAGGCAGAGCCAGAGGAAGCTGATAGCGTGTTGGATCAACGGTCAAGATACCCGAGTTCTAACATGTTCTTGTAGGTAGCATTGTAAGAATATTATTTCGCCCCCTCTCTTTCTTGGCCATGTGCTTATCATTGTTCTAGCTGTTCCCGTCATGCATCACTTTCCTCCTCCTCCGCCTCCTCCTCCTCCTCCTCCTCCTCCTCCTCATCCTGCTCTTCTTCGCCTTCGTCTTCGTCTCCCCCCTGGCCGCCTCCCTCCTCTGCCTCGTCTCCGCCTTCATCCCCGGCCTCTTCCTCGACCACCATGTCTTCCTCCTTCGGCCCTAATTCTAGCTCCAGCTCAGGCTGCGGCAGCGTTTCCCATTCGCTATAGTACAACAACTTGCGCGCCCAATCTCGTCCGCTCGGATAAAAGTTATCGAGGCTCTGGTTCGATCGTCGCGGCGGACCCGGATCGTGCTTTTTAGGTAGCTCCATAGGTGGTTTCTTCTGCAGCACGTTCCACATTTCGACTTCCGCTTTGTAACTTGCGTATTGGTCAATCTCCTCAGCTTGCCGCTCTTTTTGTCGGTCTATGGCTATGAATGCTTTCAGGGCCTTCTTTGTAGCTTTATCGGGCCGGATGCTCGTAACTGAATACTCCAACACTTCCATTGTTTCAATGTCGACTTGTCGCTCTTCCTCGTTAGTAGGAGAAGGTGACCTACTTGAAACGGAATCATCATCTGAGGTGCCATCTTCCTCGTCCTCGCCACTTTGTTGAGTCGAAAAGGGGGAATTTGGCTGCATCTGCTGTCGTGGCCCGGACGCTCCCTCGCGAGACAAAGCCTGCTCCACTTCCTCATAAGTCATGCGCTCTTCATCGAGTTCCTCATCTTCTTCGGGAGGATCTTCGTACACGTCGAGACGTAGCCTACGAGCACTAGTGATCCAGGCTTCAGTCGACTTGCCAGCCATATTCAGAGACGAAACGGCTGCTTCGACATCTTGCAGTTGTACCATGTCTCTGACTTTACTTCCCATGGCATTCTTTGCTCTAATCCTAGACATGGCGACGAAGAGCGTCGTCTGGACAAGTCTCCGAGTAACTGATACGGCTAACGAGTGGAAATCATCAAACGTAGTAGCCCACATGGACGGAGGTTCTTCATCCACCGAGTTCCAGTTGTTGCCGGGAACAGAAGAGTTCATAAACATGCGCGCCGAAAGCTCCAGCCATCTGGACACATGAAAGAGCTGAGCAAACTGGGGCACATTGGTCAAGTTTTCCTCCTGGCCGTGAACCTCCCTGCCAAGTCTCTTAGCAACCTTTGGGGTGATGTCCCACACATCCCCCCACCGATTCTGCTCCCGCAGCTGCTCGCGCGCCTCCTGCTTGAGCGAAATCTCATCGGCGGCCTCCTCTTGAGCATGGGAGCACTGCTGGCTGATCTCCACAGCGGCGGGATGCTCTGCAAATTCCAAAATCGAGCGAGACCCCGGCTGCCGTCTCAGGTCGGAGGCTTCCTGCAGACGGTGCAGGTAGTGGCTGACTTCTGCGACGCTTTTGCTCCCGATCCTGGCGGCGATGCCGGGCAAGTCGTGTTTCCCGAGGCGTGCTACCGCCTCGAAAAAGCTCAGCTTCTCTGGAGCAGACCAGGACGTGAGACCGATTGCGCCGGCGGTGGGCAACTCTAGGTCGCTAAATGAGCTCTGCTGCGCAGCATCCTGAATGTCCTTATTAAGTAGCTCCAGGTAGCCAAAGTTGAGTTCGGCCCTCTGTCGTTTGAACGGTCTATATATCGCTGCCGTATCATCCAAGGGTCTCTTTAGAGGCGAACGCAGAAGATACTGGCTTTCTGCTGCCGACGAAGCACTGGCGTCGTCTTCTTCAACGTAATCGCTTTCTTCACCGTCCGGCTCTCCGTGCTCTTCATATCCGGTGCTCAAGTCAGCTTCCGCAATCTCTTTGGAAGCCCCTTCCGTCTTGATCGGTGGCGATGAGATGACGGCAGCATCGTGTTCTTCATATGAGTAGTCGGAATCTTGGTCCATGGTTCGGTCACTGGGGCGTCGAAGGTTGCACTGAGAGGAGAGAACATTGTAGCAGCGACCGAATCGGGACCACAGATTGAGTCTAGGGAGTAGTTGGCGTCGAATCTGTTATCATTTCTGAAATACCTTGAAAGACATGAAAAAGACGGAAAGCTGTGAGGGGGCTGCTGAAGTGTGTAAAATTGGGTGCGCATCTTTCAGCAGCTGACTCAGCCACATGCACAAGGTCCCCAGCATTAGATTAGCGCGCATTTTTATTTTTGTCGACGCCACAGTGGCTAAGAGTTTACATAAGACAACTTACACCAAATCTTTGCACCTTTTTCGCTGCGATTTTCATCCGCCGCAGAACTTTTAAAGAGCGAAATCCATCTTCAACGGCATTACCATGTGCAATGCTACAAACCGTCGTGAGACGTCTCTTCCGGCCTGATGCTGGGACTGGCGTCCCCTCAGGTTGGAACAAGGCCAACCAGCTCAGGAAATATGCCGCCGCCGCTCTCACCAAGAAGCTGAAGCTCAGAGACTATCAAGAGGAATGCATCAAATCCGTAGTCTTGTCCCTAAAGCGAGGACACAAGCGAGTAGGCATATCTTTAGCTACCGGGAGTGGCAAAACAGTAAACAATTCCCGTCTACATTCTATACCCCCTATAACAACTTGAGCTAATTCATTGACAAAAAAAAAAGGTCATCTTCACCCAGCTCATAGACAAGGTCCATGACCGCGTCAAAAATGCAAACCAGACTCTCATCCTGGCCCATCGCCGGGAGCTGGTTGAACAGGCTGCCAAGCACTGCCAGCTTGCGTATCCGGATAAGAGGATCGAGATTGAAATGGGCTCTCTTCATGCGTCTGGCACGGCGGACATTACCATTGCCAGCGTCCAAAGCATCACCTCCAGGGATCGACTGGACAAATACGATTCCTCAAAGTTCAAGCTCGTCCTCGTTGACGAGGCCCATCACATCGTCGCGCCGGGCTACCTCAGGACTCTGAAGCACTTTGGGCTTGATGAGAAGAGATACAGCTCGCCCATCCTGATAGGAGTATCGGCCACGTTCTCCCGATTCGACGGTGTCAAACTCGGCGCCGCCATCGACGAGATCGTCTACCACAAGGACTACGTGGACATGATCTCGGACAAGTGGCTCTCAGACGTCGTCTTCACGACGGTAGAGTCATCCGCCAACTTATCCAAGGTCAAGAGCGGCGCGTTCGGCGACTTCCAGACCGGAGAGCTCTCCAAAGTCGTCAACACCGACATCATCAACGACATCACCGTCCGCAGCTGGATGGCCAAGGCGCCGGACCGCAGATCCACCCTGGTCTTCTGCGTCGACCTGGCGCACGTCTCGGGCCTGACGCGCAAGTTCCGCGAGCACGGCTTCGACGCCCGATTCGTCACCGGCGACACGCCAAAGGTCGACCGGAGCGCCATCCTTGAGGCCTTCAAGCGCCGCGAGTTCCCCGTGCTCGTCAACTGCGGCGTCTTCACCGAGGGCACCGACATCCCCAACATCGACTGCATCGTGCTGGGCCGGCCTACGAGGTCGCGCAATCTGCTAGTCCAGATGATTGGGAGGGGCATGAGGCTACACCCGGACAAGAAGGACTGCCACATCATCGACATGGTCTCCAGCCTCGAGACCGGCATCGTCACCACGCCCACGCTATTCGGCCTTGATCCCAAAGAGCTGGTTGAAAAGGCCTCTGTCGACGACATGAGGAAGATCAAGGACCAAAAAGCAGCAGAGGCGGAACAACAGCAGCAGCAGCAAGACAACTCCTCCGGCGCCAATCCGGCCTCCTCTCCGGCAGTGACCTTCACCGACTACTCCTCCGTCCTAGATCTCATCGCCGACACCTCCGGAGAGCGACACATCCGCGCCATCAGCCAGTACGCCTGGGTCCAGGTCGGCCCGGAGCGCTTCGTCCTCTCCGCCCCGAGCGGCTCCTACATCCGCATCGAGCGTCTCGCCGCTGAGCAAAAGGGCACCTCCTCCTCCTCCTTCTTCTCTTCCTCCTCCTCCACCGCCGCCGCTTCAACCGCTTCAGCCTCAGAGCCCACCTACCACGCGCTCGAGATCCGCGCCCTGCCCGCCGGCATCGCGAAATCGCCCTACGCCGCGCCGCGCGAGATCCTCAAGGCCGCGACCTTCAACGACGCCGTCCACGGGGCCGACAGCTACGCCGCGACCGCGTTCCCCCACACCTTCATCCACCGCCACCAGTCCTGGCGCAGGCTGCCCCCGACGCAGGGCCAGGTCGACTACATCAACAAGCTCCGCGGCGGCAAGAGCCGGCCCCTGGCCCCCGGCGAGCTGACAAAGGGGAAAGCCGCCGACATGATCACCAAGCTCAAGCACGGGGCGCGCGGGCAGTTTGCCAGGATGGAGGCCGAGCAGCGGAGGCGCGACAGGACGAGATATGCCCTTGAGGCGAGGCAGGACAGGGAGTATGTCAGGGTTGGGCCGCTGTCTGCTTGAGCGTTGCGCTTGGTCGAACTTGAAATCGGTTTTTTTTTCTTCTTGCATTTTCTGGAGTTTTCAACGGGATGGTTTGGGAGGAGATTCTGGGATGTGTATGATTTTGCATAGTGTATGACTTTTGGATGGTCTGTACAATAGGTATGAAGGGGTTGCTTACGGAAAGGCAAAGATACTCTCAAAATGTATAAAAAAGCAAAATACTAAACGATTTTACATCTACGCGCCACCCTCAACATCGTCCCCTCCAGCATTTGAACATGATTCATCACAGGGCACGCCATAGTAGCAGTAGGCAAAGGGAGACACATCAGCAAAAGTAACCTTGTTTTCATGAGATCAATAAGACACCAAACTTTCTTCAGTCAGATACTGCGTCAAGATGACCATATGTGAGATTGGGGCATAACCGCTTTTTGTGCCATGGGTATCATGCGTCTTTCCAGTCGACAGATCATAACCGTACATGTTAGAAAAAACAACATTTTTCTTTTTGTGACCCCCCCGGTCACCCCTTTCCACAACCAAAAAAAAAAAGAGAGAGAGAAAAAGCAAATATCAAAATAGAGGACCGCCAAGATTCCCCCGTCTTGCAGAAGAAGAAGGGATATCTGGCGGTCCCCTCCAAGTGAAAGTAAATGTGCACACGCACACGCACAACCCAGGCTCACCACTCTCCATCCCACCGCGTGTGTAGACTGACACCTCACCTCTCCAACGACATCGACTCCTTTCCATCTCATCAATGTAGCCACTTGGCACAACTCCACCATGAAACCAGAAAAAAAAAATCATCAATCTTGTAAACTAAATTTCTTCGGCTCCAGCGCATATGGGTATTTTTCTTCGCGATTTTTATCTTTCAACGTCTTGGACGTTCAAATGGGTATAAAAAGATGAATGCCACTCATCAAGATTGACATTTTTTTTGTGAAATTCAACGAGTGAGAAACGACTCGTAAACAGACGGCGATCAACGGCAAAAAGAAGGAGAGAGAGAAGAAATGGCAAAAAGACACAAGGACGGAAAAGATCAAAGGCACAAAACGAAAAGAAAACAGAACTCAGTACATCAAACAAAAAAATGAGGAACGAGCCAACATCTCCGGCGAATCAAAGCCTGGATATGATGCAATTTTTGGACGCTCCGGGGTATATCCAGCCGGGGGGTATTCGCATGTAAGGGGTCTAATTCGGCAAAGTCTAACGGAAAGGCCCAATAGGGGCGGGGTATCCTGAATTCATAGAGTGTGAAGTAGAAGGTCTCCCGCTATCACCAGACGCGCGGGTAGTGTGACGTGAAGCGATGATGTCTTTGGGAAGGGGGATGGTTAACTTGCTGTCGAAGTGGTGGTTGCTGATGGGACGGGCCCAGGGGTTTTCGTCGTCAGCAAGGTTCACGCCACTGTCGTTCCAAGGGTTTCGGTCAGCGTTGAAGCTGCGGGTGGACTCGATGGAGATGAGTGACGATTTGGAGACGTTGGCCGAGCCCTTGAAGAAGCTGCCGGCGGCAGAGTGCGAGCTGTTCTTTCTGCGGTCCAGGAACGAGGAGATGGACGTCATGCTCCCGGGCTTCCTGAGTCGATCAAGAATGCTGCTGCGCTCTCGGGCAATGTCGGCATTGAAGGCATTCTTGATGGGGGAGTCGGCAGCGGCCGAGGCGGGCGCGTGCTGAAGCAGCTTCGAATCAAAGTACTGAAGCGTGTCCTCAAACGAATCAGACTTGGGACGGGGAATGGATCCCTTGACGATGTCAGCCTCGACATTTGCGGTGGCAAACTGCGCAAGCAAAAAGTCAATCGCGTCTCGGAGACCTCCAGCATTGTTGCGCGTGAAGCCCCAGACGAGAGTAGCAGTGGGAGAGCCGTCTTCGGTAGTCTCATCAGGGTTCTGATGAACGGTCACCTCCACCTCATACTGACTCTTCAGCTTGGGGACGAGATCATGGGCAAACTCGGGAGACTCCAGAAACTTGACCAGCTTCGGGCTACGAGCAAGCACCAGCTCATGTCTATCTGGGACCATGCCAAGAAATTCGTCAACGCAGTGAGGCACCTGCCACTGTGGACCAGTGACGGTGACTTCATCGCTCGCTTGCTCAGTGCTAGGAAAGTTAATTTTGCAGTTGTACTTTTGCTCGAGCTCGTCAATTTCCGAAAGACGAGCAATCAATTCACGATGGTACAACCGGTCAACGCTAACAATCTGAGAAGTATACTCGGAATCCTTTTGAAGGGTTCGTGTTAGTCCCAAAAAAAGAGTTTTTTTGTCCCGCTGAAAATTCTCAGGGCTACTTACAGCTCGGTCGACCATTTCAAGAATCTCGTTCTTGACAGCGTCAAGATTTTGAGCATTGCGCGCCGGGGTGCGGCAAATGACGTTGTCAACCTTGATGTCGTCATCTTCACGCCCCATGCCTCCTAGAATTGTATTGTCAGCAACTTCTTGGTAGAAGAAGGTAGTCATGTGATTTATTCTGCTCACCTCGGTCCATAGCATTGGAAAATTTGACAAAAACGGAATGCTTCTTCATGATACGCTGGATGTGCTGGCCGCCAATGCCGATGATGCGCTTGTGATACTGATCGGGGACATGGAAAGAGATGGATGCCGGCATCTCCTGTTCAACCAAGGTCAGACCTTGCTTCATCGAATCATACGTCGCGGCCATAACGTCGATGTTGAAGTTGTATTCGTTGAAGCCGTCAAAGATGATTTGAACATTGCCTGACGCAAGTGTTAGCTTCAAACAGACAGACGACTCCGCAACAAGAGAGAGAAAGGGGTGGTGGCGTACTCTGTCCCATGATTTTGTTGATTTTGCCGTTCTTTTTACCACTGACAAACTCCTTGTGCTCATTTGCGAGCTCAATCTTGACACGAATCTGATACTGAGTGAGAGTGGCAAGCTTTAGCTCAGAGATGACTGCCAAGGCAGACTTTACGGAGTCATCGGCACCAGTCACGGTGAAAGATGCCTTATCAAAGGACACCTCGGCATCCGAGTGGGCGCAAATCTCGGCAAGCATATTGTTGATTTCTACGGGGGAAGGAAGATTTCTGGCATCTAGCTGCTGAATGTACCATCCGGCGCCATAAAACTGGCCAGCCAGCGACATGAGCTCCCGGACGGTTCGTTCAACAGGCAGGCCTTCACTTCCGTGGACTCGGACGGTTGTACGCTGGCACGCCAAGGGGGGGAGCATGATGTAAGTTCCGTTGGCTTCGAGGATCTTACGAACCTTGTCCAGGCGGCCCAGGAGGATGTTGTCCAGTTTTGCGGCTGGAATGGTCACATCCTTGACGAAGAGGCGAATGCGAGAGACTGTCTCGTGAAGCTTCTGCTTGGCCACCTCGATGGCGTGGGGAGACTCTCCTGTGATGTAGATTTCTGCAGGGTCGCGTCGGTGCGCACCCTGTGGGCAGTATCGGTACATTGCCGAGAACATGGGAGGGAAATAGATGGCCGTCCCGGTCGACGATTCGATCAACTTAATATTTTTGCGATGTCGTCCGCAGACAAGCTGATGAAGAGACAACTCGATCCTGGCGACATCCACCATTCGACCAAGCTAAGTCATGTTAGAACACATGCAAGATTCACAGAATTCACATGGGAACGGCGGGGAATACGAACCCACGAGTCGATTTGAATGAGGACTCGGGCCTTGGCATGTTCGGACGACAGAATATCGCCGTAGATGGCAACTCTCCATCTTTGATCCATTCGCATCTCGGAATCGCCCAGCATTCCGTCCACCATGGGAGTCAGCTTGGGGCCCAAGAGAAAAATGTCAACACCGCAGTAGGCAGAAAGAGAATCCAGCGACTCGAGGACGGGCTTTTTGAGCACACCAGCGCTCAGGTCACAGACCAAGCTTCCCTCGATGTCAATGGTGGTGCATCGCTGCATTCGGTCAAAAGTTAGCGCATTGCAGCAAAATCAAGACGGCACTCCGAGGCTGGCGTCTGAGCATACCATGGATATGGGGATCTCGTTCAAAATGGTCTCTCGGCTCTTGTTGACGAGGTCCGGGGATCCCGTAAGACAGACAGTGGTAATCTGCTGGTCCTTGCCATTATTGGGAGTGGTGGTGATGACTTGAGCCTCAATAGGCAGAGGTCCGGTGGACAAGTCCTTGCAGAGCTTGTGCAGATTTGCCAGGTTCTGGGCATGCGCACGGAGCTCGTAGACGTGGACATCGTCCGGGGCGTCCTCGGGGTGCGTCCATCTTAGGACGGCATCGTTGGTAGCGTGCAGAATGTCCTCGGTGTTGGGACCAGCCAGATCGGAGGCGAACGGGACGTTGAACGAGTAGTGTATCGTGGCATCGGGAGCGGGAGAAGTCAGAGGGAGGCCGGGCTGGGACACGTTTTTGCTCAGGTTGTTCATGGGCACGCTGGGTCGACCCATGCCGAAGTTTGGGCTCATCCTCTCGGACCAGTGGCGCATATTGGCCAGCTTATTCATGGTGGTTGAGGGAAGAGAAAGGCCGGAAGGGTTCGAGTCGAGACGGATCGCGGATTTGGGACTGCACTCGAGGAAGCGGCGGCCGGATGTGATGAGGAATCAGAAAAACAAGGGGGTATCGATCTGGATGAGAGAAGAAAAGAAATAAGAAAAAGAAAAAGAAGCTGAAGTGAAGAAGAAGAAAGGAAAGGGAACAAGAGCTGGTGATGGAGGCCCTTTTTTCCTGGTATCTCGAGAGGTTGACAGAGTCAGAGGGGGAGGGAAGGGTAGATTTGGAGAATTGGGTGGAGGAAAAAGGTCCAGAGGGAACATGGAACGGAAAAGAGTACGGAGCCCTGGGCCGTTAAGAGAGACCGGGCGGTGGTGATTTGCCGGCTGGGAGTTTTAGTCAGGCGAGCCGTATTAGTGGTTGAGTACAGCGCCTTAGTCACTTGAGGTAGTCACTTCAGGTAGTGCGGGTGGGATGGATCAATTGATTTTCGGGGGGGGCTGGGCCGGCCGGAGGAGAAGTACCGACGTCAGGACTGAGGTACCAGCGTGGTATTACTGTGCTTTGCCTTTGCACGGCCGCCCTGGAATTTGAGTAACAGAATGGAACCACAGAGGCGATGATGGGCTTTGGGTTTGAACGAGTTGAATTCAGGCCGCAGATGGGAGACATGGCCGGCATCAAGCATCGAAGCCAAAAGAAGGGCCAGTGAGATTCCCCTACTGCACACCACTGCACACCACTGCGGCGACAGGGTCCCAGCACAGCCAGGCTGCGTGCCGTACTGTAGGGATTTGATCCCGTACCAGGTCACTAGCCAGAGTAGAGGCCTTTTTGCCAACCCCCTTCCTGGTCCCAGCCGAGTCCCATGTCTGCGGCCGAAAAAAAAAAAAAAAAAAAAAAAAAAAAAAAGGCAAGGAACCGAATGGCACCGCATGGAGGGAGCACAAGACGAGACGAGGAATCCAATGGAAACCGGGCATTTGCACACATTACGGAGTACACACAGGAGCAACGCCGGGAGATCATGACCGAGCCTGTACGTCCGCTATTACACTAATGTACGTGGACGCTGCACTGGCACCACACGGACGGTTTGATGCAGCACATCGCGCAGCACAGCGCAACACAGTACCTACTGCTAAGGTGGTAATACGGCAGCGCAGCTGTTGCAGTCAAAGGACCTAACTGTACTGTACATGATACAACACCGTACACGCACTGAGTAAGTACTACCTAGGTAAGCGCATAATACATACCTACAGGTACTTGGCTGCAGTAGTAGTAATATCCAAGTATTACTGTACGCAGCGATGCCGTGAGAACTGCAGCTGCAGCTGCACTCGGCCATCCAAAGGTACATGGACGTTACAGTACGCCTGGCTGACTGTACTCCGTCCATGTGTTTTCGGCTGCGAACCGGACAGCCCCAGCACAATGACAGGCGCCATGGCCGCTGTGACCGCCATGCCAGAACCAGCCCCGTGTACCGGTACAGGCCACCAGCACCGCAAAGCCTGTTGCTGGCCTAGCGCATCCACGATGCAAAAGTCTCAGCGCCGAGCGGTACTTGGGTGCTTGCTGCGTGCCCCACCAGGGCAGCCAATCAGCCACAGGTCGGTGGGACTTGGTGCCAGGTACGAGTACGCCAGCAGCGGCCGGGGTCTGCACTCGCGCACAAGTACCGGAACTGCGGACGGGCGCACTCGCAGGTACATGTACATGTGCTCTTGTGCCTGCAGCTCCGCCCACGCGCAACTGACGTTGGTGGTGAGACTGTAAGGTTATCGCTTGAGCCTCTACCACGCCGTACCGGTACATCCAGCCAGAGGACACGCATGGACACGCAAGGATACGCAGGGACACCCAGGGACACCCAGGGACACGCGGGTGCGTACCGTACAGGCCACGGATGAACGCCTCCTGCGCCTCCGGGTCGGAACTGATGGGAAGCTTGGACGACAACAAATAATCGCATCGGTGGATGATATTCCGTCACCTTGGCGCTGGATCCCCCCCCCCCCCAAACAGAAGAGCAACTCCCGAGCCAAGTCGGCGGCATCTGGTGGCCCAAAGACGCCCGAATCTCGCATGCAATGAACCGCAAACTGCTGTGTGTCCAAGCGGTTCGCGGCAGCACCAGCACTAACTTCCATGCTCTACTGTATTGGATGGATGCTTTACTGCGCTGTAGCCTCTGTAAAATAGCCCTCTGCAGCCCTCTGCAGCCTAGCAGCCACCATTGTGTTTGGTGCTAGGTTAGAAGCGTCGTAGCACCGGCCATCTCTGCTGCAGAACTGGCCACAACTTTGGCCACGGCCAATCTCGAGATGGCCAACGAGATGCCGCCGTCAGCAGCATGGCTTCGCTGCGAAACTTTACCTGGCTAGCTGTAATGCTAGGTCAATAGCTGTACTGTATGCACCCTCATCCGGTTGGCTCTTCTGTTTGCTGCTGCTAACTAATCGTCCCATGGTTCTTGGTTGTAAGAGCCTCGGCTGTGTCTGCCTCGTGGGGATGCTCTCTTACATACTGGAATTGGGTCAAGATGTGCTGATAATGAGCTCTCTCTCTGTCTCTCTATCTCTCTATCTCTCTATCTATCTTCTTCTGTGGCTTCGTCTTCGTCGTCTTCGTCTTTCTTTCCGTCTTCTTCTCCGCCAACTCCTATCATCTCGTTGCCGTGGCTTGGAAAGATCAGATGCTCAGCTCCCTAGCCCCGACGCCCACAAACCCACCCACTCACATCACATCGAACGCTTCATCTTTCCACTCAACTGCCTTGTGCTCGCCCTCAAACAAGGCACCAAGGCCCTCGACCCGGGACTCCACCGCCGTGTCCACTCCTAGCCTTTGCTACAACGCAAGCTTCTGCAGCCGTCACCGACCGGTAGCCACTTTGGATCAACCCAGATCATCCATCGCAAGCAGGGGCCATCATCGGCATGTACAGTATCATTGGAGTACAGTATCAACCTCATGCCTACTGTTTTTCATTCTCTTTTTCCAAGCCTCCCCCCCCCCCCTTTTTTTTCCCCCCCCAGGTCACCGAGTCCCTTATTCGTCCTCCCTTGCCGAGACATCCAAAAGGGCTGTTGGGTGGTTGGTATTTGGTCTCTGCCACACAAGCCGTGGGATCGACGGCGAGATCTTCAGGTTCGGCGACAATGGCCCCACTCGACGGAAGAGCAAATCATGACGAGTACAGTACGACGAGCCTGTGAGACAGAGGGGCGCCCACCAGCCAAGCCTTTTCTTTTTTTTTTTTTTCTTGTTTTGTCTCCCTTTGTGGAGGGAGAATACGAGGGTTCATTCATTCATTCATTCATTCATTCATCCATCCATCCATCCATCCATGCGAATCACCGGGCCAGGCGAGGCTCCGGATGCTCTGTTTGCGATCCCATCCTCGTATTGTTTATATCCATCATACGACACATACCAGTATCAGCCATCTCGGCACCCCGGGATTTTACCCGTTCCGTTTGGTCTTGGATTAGATGAATGAGCCCCTGGGACCAAAAGGACAAAGTCAAAGTAACAATGCTCGAGTGTGGCATCCAGTCTCGTCGTCGAATCACACCCGTGAGGCTCGCCCGGCTTCCGGAGGACAGGGTCCTTGGCTTTGTGTCCGTCCCCCATACAACTGCCAATCACCGTCCTGGATTGGCCAAGACGATTCGCCACTGTGCTCCCTACCAGCATTCTCTGTGTATTATTACTGTACGCCGTGATTTGTGCGAGTACCCATCTTGCTAATACTCTAGCATGTACTACTAATACTACCACTAACACTGTACACCACCTATCCATTTGCAAACACTCCTTGCCCTTCGTTGTCTCGAACCCTCGCTGCATCTGGCCTAGCCCATCGGGTTGTGTGCCGTGTCTCATAAATCACCGCCGCCACTGTGAGAAAAAGGCCGCCGTGAAATGCGTTATCTGCCCTCAAGCTTGAATTGATTGTTCCACGACAGTGCAAGCCCCGTGGCCCAATCGCAGCCTCTTGGCTGGGCTTGGGCGGCTACTACCACCACCTTTGGCCTTGATTCTAATCAAGCCATTGACGGGCCGGTCAAAAAAAAGATGATGGTCGTATGGGCTACGTCAACGCCTTGCGATAGGTATTCCTCGAGTTGTGACGGTCCGAGATAAGGCGGCTTGCGTTTTGGAAAGGCTGCGTGCGTGCTTACCGGGTGCGTTTCGTACGTTTCATCAGGTCCCAATGCTGCTGCTTGGCCTCGCCCACACTCACTGACGCACTCACTCACACTCACACTCACTCACGCACCAGGTACTACTACTTACTGCTACTTTTACTCTTCCTGGCTTCATGAAACATGAGATCCGTCGGCGTTTTCCCTCATTCTGGTGTCCCCCCTCCAACTCCGCCCTCAGTTCAGCTCACTACTGTAAGCTCTACGGCAACA
The DNA here is from genome assembly GCA_010015515.1 of Trichoderma sp. TW21990_1. Taxonomy (NCBI): domain Eukaryota; kingdom Fungi; phylum Ascomycota; class Sordariomycetes; order Hypocreales; family Hypocreaceae; genus Trichoderma; species Trichoderma sp. TW21990_1. The sequence continues at coordinate 1,864,392 of ML974118.1, forward strand.
AGCCTCTCCATTCCATTCCGCGACTCCGGCACATATCAGCGCTCTATCGTCGACCAGCCACCGAGGAATGACGCGAAAACTACTAATACTAGTCCCGAGACTACATACTATGTACTAGCAGTAGTAATAATAAACATCAAGCCAAAAAATGTCAAATGTTATTTTGTTTCCCCCCCCCCCCCCGTTAGATGAACGCCTCCCCCAAAAAGAAAAAAGAAAATTCCCGCTGTCAATACGCCAGAAAACTTGTTCCTCCGCCCGTGCCGTTTCTGCGATGGAAATACCCAATGGATCCCAAATCCATTTCCCCCGTCCCATCCGGTGCCCTTTTTGCAACTAAGACGAGAAGAAAAAAATGAAACCAACCACCACCACCCCATATTCTAGCGCAAAAATCCATCTTCCGAAAAAAAAAAAAAAAAAAAAAAAAAAAAAAAAAAAAAAAAAAGCAGGGGAAGCTCTCTCTCTCTCGTTTTGTGTGTGTGTGTTCGTATCCCCCACAGCACGGCCGCCAGCCACGGCGGAGGGGTGGAGAGATTGAGGGAAAGGGGGGGGGGGGGGAGAACTGAGTTTGAGTCTTGGCTAAAGTACGCAGCCACGAACGATTCGATGCCGATGCGGGCCGAAGGAGGAAAGGGGGCTTTTCCTTTTCTCTACTTTTACACTACTGCTTTTGATGTCATGATCGTTGGGGCCTGGCTGTGAAAATCACTCAGTTGGCGATGAGATCTTTTTCCTGGCATCTCCTTGGCTGCCGGGGTTTATGGATCCTCAGATGGAGGCAGCGTGGCGATGTGTACTATGTAGGTAGCTCGTAGTAGTATTACCGTTATACAGTGTATTGCGCAAGCATTAATTCCGTAAAGCAATCGTAAGTTCAAGCCTCCTCCAAGAGGCGGTTTGTACGTTGCCATCAAGTAACATACCTGTCAACTGAACTCGATCATGTCCAGAAGTTAGTTCCTTCTATCTTGCTTTTAGCCATTGGCCGTACATCTCTCACACGCATTCAAGACCTTTTGGCCTATTACTTCCGACCAACGACAACTGCGAACCAAACTCTTACATTTCCATAAACCGCAATATCTACCTTTTAGGTACCATTGCCAGATTGATTTCCATATGCCTCAATATCTCATTGTACAATGCAGGAGTAAATACCCCGTACTCACGACCTAGATCGATAGACTTTCCCATTCGCCTTGAACGAAAACAAATATCGCAAATATTAACCCCCCCGCATGCTATGCCGGTTGCCTATCGAGCCAATCGCCCGATTCCTGATCACTATAATCCATTATTCCTTATCCGTGGTCCCTTGTGCCGTTTGTGAAATGTAATCATACAAGAACTTATACAAATGCGGATAGAGTGGTCAATGTTGCCACTCCTTGCCGATCGACTTCTCTCTCAGACTCTTCTCTCTCGTAGACACTTCTCTCCCGTAGATACTCGTCTCTCGTAGCCACTCCTCTGTGGTAGCCACTCCTCTCTGTTAGTCACCTCTCTCTCATAGACACTCCTTTCTGATTGACCTCTCTCGTGGCCACTCCTTAACGATAAACCTCTCGCCAGATGCCGTACAAAAACTTATACAAATGCAGATAGAGCAGTCAAATGTCGCCGCTCCTTTCCGATCGACTCCTCTCTCGTAATCACTCCTCTCCTGTAGCCACTCCTCAACGATAAACCTCTCTCCTGGCGTTATACAAGAACTTAAACATTTGCAAACATAGCGGTCAAATATCGCCGCTCCTTTCCGATCCACTTCTCTCTCGTAGCCACTCAACGATAAACGTCTCGCCTGACGTCATCCAAGAACATCGTATCCCGCGGTGCTCCACGAGGTCGCTCAACAAAGGTGAGTTCTTCCAATGCCCCTGTTGCTTCTCTTTCAGACTGATGGTATCTCTCAGAGGGTCGCATGCTGTACTCTCGACGAATAGTTGGGGCTCGCTGGATGGGGCTACCGGCATACTCTCGGGCATACGGCTGTTGACCTTCTGGGTGACGACGATCTATATGGATACTTCCATTGTACTCTCTGCCGGCAGCGTCAGGATGTGTACTGTGCATACGAATGTATGGTGAAAGAGGCTCGAACCGTGATGATCGGTAGCCTGCCGGGCGTGAGATGTATTCAGGCCGCTCCTCAATGAGTCTACCATCACGAGACCTGACAAATTGCATATATCCTCGTTGCTGTACCTGAGGTTCACGATACTGGCCATCGCCATGGTCGTAAGGATACTCGGGCTCTGATACATACACTCTCCTCGGTTGATCGTAGATCGCCAATGGCCTGGCGTATACCACATTGCCTTCGTTGTATGGCTCAGTCCTGACATTGCTTGATGAAAGTCGAGGTGTCAGTCGCTCATATATCACATCCTGCTCTCCCGATCGGGGCAGGGGAGCAACGGATTGCCGGGCCGAGGGGATCACAGGCTCGACAAACTCCCGCCCATACGATTCGACCAAGAGCCGTGTTGGTGGTCGCGGGGGGGCTATGAAAGACTCACCCTCCGAGCGCACGCTCGGGCGGGGTTGCTCAAGGGGCTCCCGGTAGAGGCGAACGGGCTCCCGATATGAGTCGTATGTAACGACTTCCGGCACTGCGGCAGGGCCTCGAATATCTCGGGGGGGTGGACGGTGATATGATACTACATCCCGTGGCTGAGGCTGAGGCTGACGCACGTAGTTCTCACTCGAGGGAGGAGGGTGGGCATAGCTCTCACCCGAGGGAGGATGGCGGGCATAACCCTCACCCGAGGGAGGATGGCGGGCATAACCCTCACCCGAGGGAGGATGGCGGGCATAACCCTCACCAGACGAACGGTGCTCACGGCGATCACGAAAGAATTGCCTGCTGGGATTCGGTTCTCCAACTGGCTCACCATGAGCGCTAGAGCTCGAAGCAGATGGACGCAGGTTTGGCGCGGAGCCGCGTTCTTGGTCAGAAGCATTGCGTGGAGGCGGAGCATATCTCGACTCAGATGGTCTAGGTGAAGACTGTCTCTGGCGCTTGTTGGGTCTGACGTAGGCTGGCGCAGTCATTGGTGACGTTGAATGAGGCTCAATTTTAATACGCGGCCCGGTCTCAGCCTCTGACGCTTGCCAATTGGCCTTTCTCTTCCCTCTCGCCCCCCGTCTTCTGCCTGTGTCCCTTGCACCAAGAGAAGAGCGGTCGGGACTAGCGACCACAGTGGGGGCTCTGCGTGCCGCCGCCTGTGCTGACGTACCAGAAGATGCATGGAAGGCTGAGCCGAAGATGGGAGTCTGCACGTTGACTCCAGTCAGAGGTGCTACCTTTGATGGGGAGGGAGCAAAAGGTGTCAAGTCATGATTGCGGACGACGGGGCGGGGTGGCAGCAGAGGTAGGCGGGGTGGCAGCAGAGGCTGATTTGGGTTATAGTACTGGGAATCGGCGTGCTCAGATCGTCGAGACTCCGTTTGCAATACCCGATCTGGTTGTGTACGAGCAGGGCCTTGGGTGACTGGAGGGCCTTGGGTAGCTGGAGGGCCTTGGGTAGCTGGAGGGCCTTGGGTGACTGTAGGGCCTTGGGTGACTGGAGGGTCTTGGGTGACTGGAGGGTTTCCAACCTCAGCGTTGATGTGAAGCCCAGGAACCCGCGCACTCTGGGGTCTACTCGAGACAGCATTGCCCATCGAACCGTGGTCTTGGGACGACGACTTCTGAGAGGTGGGCCTTGTGGCCTGGTGACTATTCGTAGAAGTCACCATGCTATTATCGTAGCGTGCGGTATTATAAAGGGATGGCCGGGGTGGCATGAAGGCATCCAGCCTCATGGAACCATCCAATGAGCGGCGCACGCGTGAAGTCAGGTTGGACTCGGGCGTGTTATGCTTTGAGGAGTAAAAGGTTTTGTCGTCAGAAAATTCACTTGAAGCTTCACTATTAGCAACTGAGCTTCCACTGGTGGAACAGGGCACAGCAGTGGCCTGAACTAGAGTCATCGCCTTTTCGAGGACATCGGAGACATCTAACTCAATGACGGGATCTGATTGCACTTGCTTTGAGACACGATGCTGCTCGCCGAATTCGTCTCTCAGAGACCGCTCTATTCTTTGTCTGCGCAGCTGAATTTCAGCTTTACGGAGCTCGTCAGATTTCTCAAGAAGAACAGGATTGATCTCTATCGCCCCGGTTGCGACTGGCTTTGGGTGCTGAGAATCAGTTGCGGCAGCGGAAGCAGCAGCTCGAGACTGAAGGAAGCCAGCATTTTGTCTCTGGATGCTTTCAGTGAGCCGCTGCAGGGCTTCAGGTCTTGTATCTACTTCGCCAGGCTCTGATGGCGGTCTCGCATAGTTGAGGCTGGGGTTGGACGACGGCTTGTAGCCGGCTGGAAGCTTGATGATGGGGTGGGTTCCCGCGAGAATGGAATCGTGAAACTGCAGAATCTTTCTGTATTCTGTAATCTCTTTTTTTTCTTTCTCTTTCATCTTCGCCGATTCCGATGCTTTCTCACGGGTAGGGGCAGGCGGGCCGCTGTCTCCCGGACCCATAGCGAACGTTTGCTTCCTATCAAGTCAGCAAAAGTCTGGGCAGCCGCGTCAACGAAAGTCAATGGGAAACGCGAGGGCGCTGCGCGTGGCGTTCAAGGGCGGATGCTGGCGGGGGCTACAAGGGCGCTTTTTCAGGATACACAATCAGCCGTGCAGGTCTCCTATTGCTTCGATCAAAGTGGGTGATCGAGAGGTGCTGATGTCTGGAGTGACGGCGATGGAACGAAAGTTGAGATAGGGAGGATATTTGGGGTTCGTTTTGGCCAAAATAATTTCGGCGGTGACAGGGTTCGTTGGGCAGAATTCGAGAAGTGGGGCAATCCAGGCACTAGGCAGCTACCAGCACTAAACTTCAAGGTTTAGCTCCCTGAAGCCGCTGTATTTTTTTACTTTGATATGGAGGGCTTCATCTCGCTTTAATGGCATTGATTGGTCACTTAGGTCATTACCGTGTTTGCAGGCTTTATACCACTTGATGCAGGTTCCAGGTTGTCATGGTGACGGACGCGTTGTTATGCGATTGAATTCATTGATCGGGCGTTTGCTAGTCGTTACCCATCAGTTTTCTCGTGCAGGACCGTTGCGATGCTGCTAGCTGTGACGTACTCCGTACCTACCTAGTACCTATAGTAGTACAGTACCTATAGTATGTACATAGTAGAATTAGCAGCCGAACCAGGGGTTGCCGCGAATTTACCCCAAAAGAAGAACTAGAATTATTCCTTGCGCGTATCAATCCTGCATATTCCATCACAGTAAGAATTCGGCATCTTTTGCAGTCTCCAAGCGGCGAATTATTCAGCGGCCTCAAACCTAATGTAGCCAACCTAGTATCTACTTGGCTCAAAATGGCCAAGGTGGCCGCTGAATTTAGCATTGTGCTAGTCAGGTTTTGGTTACCGGCGAAGAGTCATCAAGCCTCGATTAGCATTCCGGATAATAGATTATTTCCTTTTCATCACCTTCTGAGCCGGATGCGTTTATACAGTCTCCCCATCTCCCTTGCAGTTTGTTCCGCCATTGATACTCGCCTCTCATTCAGTAAGAAGAATACCGGCCTCCTTTCTCAACCGGTTCCTGTTACCGCCCCGCGAGCATTTCACTAGTCTCCGGCTGCTTCGTTTCTCACTAAGATGACTGTTCCCAATGGCATCAGCCCCGGGAAACCGGTTCTGTTCTTGTTAGTGAATCGCCATTACCACCCGAAAGTATTGATAAGTACTAGTAGCAAGAATTCTAACCATGCTCCAGCGACATTGACAACTGCCTCTACCCAAGGAGTAAGAAGCAATATGACTCATGACTTAACCCACGTCTAACTGAGCGGCAGGCAGCAAAGTACAAGATCTCATGGCAGAGTTGATCGACAAGTACTTTTCGGAGCATCTCAACTTACCCTGGGAGGATGCTGTCAAACTGCACAAGGAATACTACACCAACTACGGCCTGGCCATCGAAGGACTAGTCCGTCACCACCAGATTGACCCTCTGGAATACAACACCAAGGTCGACGACGCTCTACCCCTAGAGGGAATCATTAAGCCCAATCCAGAGCTGCGCCAGTTGCTCGAGGATATCGACAGGAGCAAGGTGACAGTGTGGCTTCTCACCAATGCGTATGTCACTCACGGCAAACGAGTCGTCAAGTTGCTCGGCATTGACGACCTTTTTGAGGGTCTTACATTCTGCGACTACGCCGAAATCCCCTTGATCTGCAAGCCTCACGAGAACATGTATAGGAAAGCCATGAGACAAGCCGGAGTGGACCGGATGGAAGACTGTTATTTTGTTGGTAAGGCTGTCTTCTTTTCGCTCCTTGACTGCGCCTAATCCCTAACATCCGAATATAGATGATAGCTTCGCAAACTGTGCCGCTGCAAAGAAGCTGGGCTGGACGGCAGCGCACTTGGTGGAAGAGGATGTCCCCCAACCAGCAGTCCAAGCATCGCAGTACCAGATCCGTCACTTGCGAGAACTGCGACAAGTCTATCCCCAATTTTTCAAGAGCTCCTAAAGAGTGCAAAGCCATTTGTTTAACCGAACGATACTTTGGATATAGATACAGGCGGCGCCGCAATCACTAGAGGAGGAGACATCGTTGCAGGTCACATAGACGAATTTAAACATATAGATACCATGCGAATTAGTCGAGTATCATCCTTTCTGCACTATTATACTAATAAACGACTACCGTTGTAATCCTAACCATTGACCGATCGTAACCGAATAGGTATCCTTAACGCCTCGCTACTAAGCAAACGACTACGAGAAACATTCGTGCTTCATGGCCGCCGTATAGTGCGGACGATGGAGTCCAGCTGTTTCAATATGTGGTCTCTCTCTCTCAGAGCTTCCACCCGCTGTGCCTCGGCCGTTTTCAAATCTTCCTCAAGATCTTTAATGTGTCGTTCCTGATCTTGCTCGCTGTTGTCGAGTCCGGGAAGCGTGGAGATGAGCACCTCAATGTGCTGCTCCTTGACAATCAGGTCTCTCGCCAGCTCGACCAGGCCGGCTTTGAAATCTTGCGGAGGAAGTGCGTCCACTATGGAGACCATCAGCGCGTGCTCGCATGAATCAACCACCGAGCAGCTCCCCGCAGCTATTCGTACCTTCTTTAGGCGCTTGCTCCTTAGGCTCGCGGATCTTATCCTTGGGACCCAGGGTCTCGAGGTCGTGGCGCATATGGACAAAGTGCACGGCAGCAACGAGCTGCTGCGCCAGCTAGAGATTGATATCCATCAGCAAAAAAAGGGCGCAATAGAAAGTCTGAGTGCCATCATGTAGAGCAACACACTTGATCTACTGCATCTTGCAGCTGCGTGAGTCGGTCTCCCATCCTGTTATGCCTCGACAATAGACCTGGATGTAGAGACAACCAATCACTGCGAGGCTGATGCACGATGCAAGAGGTGCCAGCAAGGCTGTCGCATAAGTGGGTGCGAGAGCCAATCACACCGTGTGTGCACAGTGCCGAGACACGGAGTTTGCTTGCCAGATAGCGCGGAAACCGGGGAATAAACGATCCGGTCCACCAGTCAGGGAAAAGTGAACACATTGCTATCTGTCCAGTTGCGCAGTGACCTCAAGATGTGAGACGCCCACAGGAAGTTTCTCGTTCGCTTTATAACACCTGTAAGCCGGCACTTTCGCAGTCGTGCTTCTCTCAAGCTCATTTCTTGACATTTCTTGACATTTCCTGTGCCGTTCAGCTTCGACCCCAACTTATCAATCGTTCATCCTAATATTCACCAGCGCATCAGTCGCCATGGCCACGCCGCCGCAGCCGCCTCCGGGCGCAATGCCGATGGGCATGCCGATGCCTGGACCTGGCTTCATGGGACAGCAGCCCACGCCCGAGCAGATCCAGCAGATCCAGCGCAAGATTGCTGAAGACGCTGCAAAGGCCGGCATGACTGTGCCCGAGTTCATCGAGCACATCAAGCAGCAGCAGTTTGCGCGGATGCGCGCGATGCAACAGGCTGCGGCCCAGCAGCAGCAGCAGGGAGGACACGAGGGCCACAACCATCCTCATCCTCACCAGCATCCGCATCCGCATCCTCACCCGCAGCAGGGCCAGCCTCAGCCCATTACTCCGGGCCCGCCAAACCCCAAGGGACTTGCTGTTGCCAAGTTTCTGCGCAGCCAGGACTTGAAGCCACGTACTTCGATTCTGAATGGCGAGCGCAAAGACATGTTCAAGGGTAATTGTCACATTGTGCCCTGCCAGATACCAATTTATTGACGAATGCTTACCGAACCAACAGTCAAGCGTGCTCTGCGAGCGCTGCAGTCTCCGGCATATGAAAAGGCTCGTAAGAAGAACCCCCTGCTGCCAGAAATCACCGACCGAGCGTCCTTGGAGAACACCTTTAAGCTGCTGCCCCTCAGCATGCTTGCGCTTCGAGTCACCAAGCTCGAGCCCCAGGCCGGCCCCAACGGGAAGAAGCCCAAGCGTGTCAAGGGCCAGTGGAATGTCAGGATAGAGCAGCAGCAAGAGGCCAGAGACGACATGTACTACGTATGGCTTTGGGAGGGTAGCCAGGTCAAGCGTCAGCTGTATGCCGCTCTCGCCCTCGTCATCATCTTCATCGTTGTCCTGTACCCTCTGTGGCCGTTGAAGCTTCGACAGGGAGTGTACTACTTGAGCTGGGGCATGCTGGGTCTTCTCGGTCTCTTCTTCGCCATGGCCATTTTCCGTGTCATTCTATTCTGCGTCACGTACTTTGCCGTGCCTCCTGGACTTTGGCTCTACCCCAACCTCTGGGAAGACGTCTCTTTCATGGACAGTTTCCGACCGGTTTGGGCCTGGCATGAGGTAAGAACCTTCATTTTGTCCTTCCCCCTCCCCGCTCATCTATGCAAAGCGCTAACCAAACTCTTTTACTTGTTAGACCGAGAAGCCAAAGAAAAAGAAGAAGGCCAAGGCCGTGGCGGCAAACTCTGTCATGGCTGCAGCCACTGGACAGGTCGCGCCGACTACTGCAACGACTACGGGTACGGATACAAAGGTTGACGTGGCGCCTCAACAGCCAAAGGCTTATGAAGCCCCCAAGGTGGAGGAGCTGGCGGAGTGAAGGGGGAAGGAAAATGTACTTGTACGAAAATAGCTGCATGGGCCACTTCTATCTGAGCATAATCAGAGCCCTCGGCAGTTTGCACAGCTGCTTGTGATGTTTGATGGACAGTGGACGAGGGAAAAGGCGAAGGGGGGTTTAATGGGTAAATTAGAATTATTTATGATGCTCCATTACGGAGCCGGCGTTATGTATGACCTATGAAGAGGGTTGTTTGTTTGTTTTTTTTTTCATTCCACATTTGACACATTATAATTTTCATCCATGCTTTACGTTGATTCAAGCAGTCTCGCTACCAGCGGCACGCTCATAGTACCAGATGGCACCGGGCGCCTTTGCGCAAGACGACAGAGAACCGCCGGCAATGTCAGCAGGGACTCGCAGGCCCTGGTTGCGCTGGGAGGAGCCATAGACGTGGTAGTAGTACCAGACCTCGTTGAGCTGAGTGCCGCCGTTGTCGAGAGATCCCTTGCCGGCCTCGGTCTGGTTGTACTTTGGGCCGCCGCAGCCGACGAAGGGGACTGCGCCGAAGCCGTGGGTGAGGGCACTCTGGACGTCGGCGAGGGAGTAGGAGGTTGTGTTCGAAGGGCGGATGTTTGCGGCGGAGAGCCAGCCCCAGGTGGGGAGGACCTTGTAGTAGGCGATGACGGTCTCGAAGAACTGGAAGAGGTCGTCGTACTGGTTGGCCTTGGGGCCGTAGCACTCCTTGTCAAAGGTCGAGAAGCAGGTGGCGTGCTTGGAGAACTCGTGGGCCCAGAGCTCCCAGTTGGGGGCGTACTGGTTGATCCAGTACTTCTTCATGTAGGCGAGGAGATCCGTCTTTCCGTACGGCTCGAACAGCGTCTCGATCGATGGGCCGGTGTACGGGGGGACCGGGGTTCCGTCGGGCTTGCCGGTGGTGGTGTTGGGAGCAGGCTTGGGGTCATATTGACGGCTGTAAGACGAGAATTAAGAGGCTGCCTGGTGGAAAGCCGGTGGGGGGCAGGATGAACATACCTGAGATCGCAGTACTGAGTGTAGCTGCCGTTGCAGAAATCTATGTAACAGCGTCAGATTCCGGGATTTGCATGGTAAGACAGTAGGAAACGGCCGGGCTTATACATACCAGGCCAGAGACCGTGGATGGTCCAGGTGTAGGGAGGCAGCAGCTGTCCTTGAGCCTCGAGACCGGTGTTTGTGTCCCAGAACTGGGTTTGGAGCTGCAACGTCGACCCGAGTCAGCAATTGGGCTCGAAACTGTCGTCGTCGTCGGAGTTTTGTGCAGGGCCATCAATACATACCACGAGGCCTCCAAAGGTCTCGGCGCAGCAAGAATCGACCTTTTCGGGGACAGCGCCGACGGAGCAGGACAAGACGGGGTCAGCTTTTTGGAAAAAGTCAGCATAATTGCTCAATTGATGATATATTATAGGGCGACGTACTCAAGATGCAGGTGTGGTTATCGGGCGTCATGTTGGGATACAGCCCAGCAGCGGCGAGCTGGGCGCTCGCAAGCACAGCCAAAGCGTTGCGATACATGGCTCTCAGATGGCGATTGATTCCTGGAACTGCAGACAGACGAGCAAGCAAGCTGAGGAAAGGGAAGGAGAAGGCAGGAAAAGATCGTCGTCCACATCACAGTCGCGCCCATGGCTTTATAGACGCAAAAACAGCTTCACCCCCTCCCCGGCCCATCTTGGCCTACATGGACTTACACCAAATCCTCCACTGCCATGGTACCTTGGAACGGGTCTTGGGACTTGCAGAAAGCGGGATGCTATACCGACACTCTCCGGCCCAACCGCCATACATGGACCTGCACGGGGCCCTTGTCAAGCAAAGACAGTTAAAGAGAGAGATAAAAAAAAATGATAGTCGAGATGGCCGTTTTGACATGCCACATCGAGCAAAGTCCCGAGCCCCCCAGTCTAGGAAGGACGGCCGGGGACGCGATACAGCATCATCAGCTTTTTCAGCTTTTGTTTCTTCGGCACCAGATTAGGATTGGTACCCCGGAGGGGGTTCGTCATTCCACTATACTGTGCTCCGGTAAAGCAAACGTGCGTGGGAGTAATACGACGTTGGATTTCTTTTCTTGCGATTTGATGTCATGGGGGGGGGGGGGGGGGGGGTCGGTGCAAAGTTGCGTTTTTTACGTGGACAGGGATCCCAAACTGAACTTGCGGCGTCCTCCGAAGGCTCGCATGTGGGCGTTTTTTTTTTTTTCCGGAACTTTTGATAGCTCGCCGCCAGAGGAAAAAAGAAGCATGTTGTACGGAGCACGAATAAAGTAAGCTTGTTTTTTTCTTCTCCGTCGTGCTGCGAGAATTTTGTTAGTTACTGTATTGTATGAAGAATGTGCTTGGAATGGTAGGAGAAAATGGGAAGCCATTCATCCGTTCTATTCATCATTGTTCAAGGTAAGTACATAAGGAGCATATGTATTTCTGTAATTCTGTAAGCACATCACTAGAGGTTGGTGTACTTAATTAAGCATACAAACAAACAGCACCCAAGGCAACATTTCAAGCTTAAAAAGAGAATTTCCAATTCTATCTCCTCATAAAAATCCCCATCTTTCTCGTTTCTCTCACCGAGACCCCCCCAAGCAGGACCAAAATCTCAGCCGTTGCCAAGTCAATATCTCACCAGCTACGCAATAATCTCGCATTAGCCTGTATGCAGTTACAGAGATCCCAAACGCACGTGGCATCAGAAATGCGACCTTGGACACTCGCCATTTGCTGGTTTGCCTTTGCCCTTTTTGCTTTTGCTCTTCCAACTGCGTCTGCGGCCAACACCGCCAGTTCCAGGCTCCGAGCATTGAGAGATGTATTACCATTACTCAGTAGCACACACACACGCCGTGATTCGCTACACCTTGAACACTTCATGTCACAGATTGAGAGTCTTGTAGAAAAACGTGCCGTCCTTCAGGCCCCCCGCAGGACTCATGCCATATCCCGGAACCTTTCCAAGCTCAGTGTACCCGAGTCTTCTAAAGACTGCTTCTGCCTGGTTGCCGCTCTCCGTATCCAACAACTGAGAGAAGGAATTGTTAGCACCAAGGCTGGCCCTTTTCACTTCAGCAGGGCCGAAACTCATCAATGCAACTTACCAGCAGTGTCCGGCCTCGATGCCGGGCCTGTGCTTCCAAGGCGTTCATCAGCGCCCTCGCGCCGCCTTTTCCCCGGTGATGCTTGTGGATGAGCAGCTTCTCTACATAGCCTCGAAACGACCCCGTCTCCGAGTATGGCATCCATAACATGACGACTCCTATGAGCTCTGGTCCTTTGATTCGGCCGCTTGGATCCAGCTCGCTCACAAGGAGCAGCATCAATCGCCTCCCATCGTTTGTCTCCGCGATACGCTCCTTCCACCAAGATAACAGCTTCTCATGTGACAGTGGCAGCAGAAACGTGGCTATTGTGTGGTCGTGAGTGATGCAAGAGGCGTGAATCGCCGCCAGGTAAGGAGTGAGATGCGCGTGCAGCGAGGTGTCAAACGGGATGATAATACCAGGGGCAGGCATCTTTTTTGAAAGGTAGAATTGGAAGCAATGGCTGATGATGAAGAAGAATGGAAGGATCAAGGCAAACAGGATCAGTGTTTTTGTTGTTTTTGTTGTTGGGGAGAAAATATGATGACTGATAGTGTGGCACGAATCCGTCCTGTGTTGCTGCTTGGCTGACGGAAGAGAAGCGACGCCCTGTAAATGATGGGCGTTGAGGATGCAGAAAGTTTGCTAGCAGTGGCGTCAGCTGTAAAATTCAATGCGGCGGAAATGGTCATTTTCTGTATGCATATCTCCTCTAAGGAATTGACATGTAACAAGATTGGAGAAATGAGTTTGAAGCTGAGAAACTCAGCCCATCTCAATGAGGCCGTGAAAGACTCACCCTGTTGTCTGATGTCACAGCGTCGTATCGCTCTCGTCCAACGGTGGAATTGGCACGCCTGGCAGCAGCGAAAAGGCAATTGAAACCGTTGGGCTCTTCCAATGGCTCGAGTCGCTATCGACGGTATATGTTATATGTCTCAGACTCTCAGACTCTCGGACTGGAATTGGCCTATGAGCGATTTGACGCGTCCCTCCCCGTTATCGGTTGACGGAGGCAATGATTTTGGACATGCAGAGAATGAGTGGCGTCGTGGGAATTTTCGTACCTGCATGAGATGGTCAGTTGACTAGCCGATTGCGTGCAGCGCTGCGGCCGCTGAAGGTGAAGCGCTAGAAGCTGCGAACCATCGAATGGGATGCAAGGTTGAGTGTCATGATTGAAGCAGCCTGTATCTTTCATCTTTTCATCTTCTGTCCAGCATTGGAATGCTCACGCTTCCGGAACCAATTTATCTGTTCGGCTACAAGGTCATGGGGAGAATTTACAGTGACATGCATGTACCTACAACGTCGACGAAGTAGTTCATCCTAGTAATCCGTCGTTCTACTCCTCTGCTGGAGGCATCACGAAACCCACAAAGAGGCTCATCGTCTTTTGCCCTAACGCTTTGGATGTCAAATTTGCATGGCTATGCCCATCGTAGATCCGAAATATACTGGAAGTTGGCAACGGAAGGAATACACCTGCTTTCAAGCGCCTACTTTGGCACATACATCAAGTTTCTCGCGCAGATTCTGCCTTCCAGGCTTGCAGTCTCACTTGCCGACTTACATGTGTTTACATGTGTCTCGGCAGATGGACAAAATGCACATGCACAGCCTTCCTCCCTCAGTACTTTCAACACAACAACAACTTTCAACACGACAACAACAACTACTACTACTACTTTCAACACACCAACAGCTTTGAGACCACATCGTCTGGGGAATTTCCAGTCAAGGCCACATCCAGGGACAATGCACGTCCAGAGGCAATGCACATCGAGAGACAACGCACATCCAGGGACAATGCAGACAACGCACATCCAGGGACAATGCAGACAACGCACATCCAGGGACAATGCATGCTCACGCGGTAAGTATCAAATGCTGATGCCTTCTGGGATGAAGCCTGCTTTTATCCTGCTCTAAACGAAGGAGCTGTTGAGGAGACACAAAAGGGTTATGAGAGGGGTGCCTCTCATCTTTGATCCTGATCCATTGTCCATATTGGTCACGACGGAGTCTCGCCGATCTTTTCTTGCTGCTTTCGCCTTCGTCCTCTTCTTCCATCTCCCCCTCCTCACTCTGTTGGTCGCCTTCTTTCATTTGGATATCATGCGGTGACATGGGCTCCATCCACAATTTACAAGATGCAAAGAGGTGATCTGAGCATATCGACGCTGAGGATATATTTGGTCTGGTGATAGCTTTGAGGAGATGGCGCCATCAGCCAAGCATGTGAGTAAAACACAACCCATCTCTAGACAATGGGTTGACTAATTTGTTTCGTAATAACGAAAGAGCTCTGTTCTGGAAACCGAAACCGATTACCTACTTCCTCAAGGAAAGATACACAAGTGAAAAGAGCTAAGACACTAGACGACGGATATCGGAAAGACATTTAAACATTTCGAATTAAGCTGTCAGATCGGAATGCTTTGTCGTCTTAACCGAGATCTCGAGGAGGATGCAGTCACTCCTAGTTCAGCAACTTCTGAGCGTCTACCTGGCGCGACTCGACATCACCCCAAGTTCGAGACACCAACGGCAGCTTAAGCGGCAAAGATGGCGATTGGACTCGGCCATCGTCCTGGAGGAGAGATATCTGGGAGATTTGAGAGAAGATGTCGCTTGACCCAGCTATAAGGTACATGCTCTTCTCATGCTATTCGCATACAAGTACTCCCAATCAAAGAACCCAAATAGGACACAAATCGAGATCTGGGATACCATATCTCAACTACGCGCGGCTTTTAGTTATATCTTGATGAAAGTGTCGCCCGTTGTTTTGCTGTTGGTACAACACATGTCAAGACATTCGACACATGTCTACGTGAAGACTAGAGCACCAGCCTCACTAAAGTACCGATTCATATGCCCCAAGTTGTTCGACATGAAGCATTTTTTTTTTTTCTACACGGCGTTTAAGGACAATACATTTTACATCCAGCAAATGATGCGCCTCTAGAATGGACCGGCCAAAGACGCGTTCCCCGAACCTCAACCAACAGCGACCACGCGTCTAGGAGATTCCAAGCACGCAGGCACAGCTAGAAACATTCCAGCATCCTTTGGCAGCCAGCCTGGTCAAACGTCGTCTCCAGGAGAAATCTTTTGACAACTCAAAGCAGCAGCCCGGGACCTTCAAGCCCCAACCAAAATCGAAGAAGAGCTTCGACTTTATCGCTACGGGGCTTCCTATCCTTACCCCAAGACCCATTGAACGCTCATCCACATATAACACACAGAGAGAGAGAAAACATGTATTCAAAAAAGCTTTGCTTGGTTTGAAAGACAACCCCGATTCTGAATCGGCTATGGAGAAACATGGAATCTTTGCTCACGGTCTAGATCTTAATAGCAGTCAGCCAGGCTGATTGGTTATTATATGTCTTTATAAGTAATAATCTGTAATTTTATATAGGCATAAAGGATATTGTTAGTAAAGACGTTAATGATCTACTACTATCGCTATTTTCTCTACTACCGCTACTTTCTTCTACTATCGCTACTCTCTTCTACTTTCGCTATGGCAAAATCTCATTTATGGTCATCTAATCATCAAATAGCTCCGTTGTCGCGCTAAGTTCGGTGATGCTGCACTTTCTTCTACTATCGCTAAATTAGACTTACTTCCGGAGGGTTCATTCCTCATCAATATCGCAAAAACCGAAATCCGAAGAATTCTATCGTACCGAGTAGCTCAGGAGGCGGAGGAGCGCCTACGGGAGGCGAAGAAGAATGAAGATGCCAAGAATGAGCAGAGGGATGAGGAGGCCAAGAACGAGAAGGAGGCCAAGAATGAGGGGGGCTAAGGAGGATGGAGAGGCCAAGAAATCGAAGAGGCCAAGAAAGAAATCGAAGAGGCTAAGAAGGAAATCGAAGAGGCTAAGAAGGAACGTGACGAGGCTAAGAAGGAACGTGACGAGGCCGAGAAAGAATGCGAAGAGGCCAAGAAAGAAGGCAAGCGGGCGCAGCCAACGCGCGGCGGTCAAAAATCCACTCTTAACCAATACCTTTAGTACTACCATCGTCTTCTTTTTCTAAACCTCGAGGTAGAGGCCCGACCTGTCTCTGTCTTCTGGTGGTGGTAATTCGAAAGTGGATGGCAAATTCTGCCCTTCCGTCCTGCGTCAGTGGAAGGACTTCCCTGCAACACAACAACGACACTTTGGTGTATTATAATGGACGCCCTGGGACGATGAAGTCCTTCCTTCGTATTTAGAAGTTTATCGGGGGCGGCCTTAGGTCTTTCGAGCATCTCTTGGTAGATTCAACAGCTGTCATTGGTGAAACCTCGATCGTCGTAGTATCCGCGATGGTCATGCTGGTTATAATATATATTATAATGTTTTTAAAAAGATTTTTTTTTTTTTTTTGAAAAAAAAATTAATCATTGTATCTATTAAATATTTGATTGAAATTATCACAAAATATCACAACCTCACGCCACGTCGAGTGGACTTGATGAACTCGACCATCGAGTCTATCGAGTACACCCAGCTAGCAAAATATATAAGTTCTATTCATGACACTGATTGCTAATACCACCATAGCAATTAGATTAGATTCAGAGAGCACCCTACCAAGCTACGTGACATTGCACTGCCCGTTGCTGTCTCCACTGCTCCGCCAACATTAACCTAGAGCCTAGTGAAATCGGCTCTCTTCTACGCCGTCGACGAGCGTTTGGCCCTACCTTGGAAAGCCTTCAGTCCTGTTTGGTTTATTCCTTCGATGACGATGTAATCCAATCATAGTTGGATTTATTTTATTTGGCTGGTTTCGTATGCGTACCAGTTAAGAAGGATAACTCGCGGGGTTCTGGCATTTTGGTGGAGTTCTCCGATTTAGTTGCACCACATATGCCAGAACAGGAACAACTTAGATACGGTAGAATAGTAAAAATAAGACTTAGATTCTACGATTAGAAGTATTCAACAGGATATTCAACAGGAAGAAAAAGAAAACTAAGAGGTAGGGCAATGTGAATACATCTCCCTTCTTTCTGCGCTGGTAAAAAATGGCATGTTTTGTCGGCTCCCCAACACGCTCAGTCACAAAGCTAGCTTCCTCGGACACCTTGTGTGGGAAGACTCCGAGATGCCGCGTAGCTGCCTGAATCCCCAGTTGCGTGGGTGTACTGGTATTTGTATATTGTTTCCATCCTGACCATGCATCTAGCTACGGTTGTACTCTATCTGGTCAATGACTGCGATAACATTCCTCTCAGTTATTACTACCTTAGTAGGTTGGGCTAGACTCGGCTAACTTATCCACCAAGCCTAAATACCAATTGATCAAAAGGCCAGTCAAAAGCCTCGTCAGAATATATAAAGTTTAAGATATAAATAACGCATCAAGTTATGCTAGTAAGGAATAAACTTTTTTTTTAAACTTACTGCTGTCGTTTATTATTTAGAACTTTACTGGGTTGTGTATCACATGGGGACGGAGTATGCAAAGGATAGACTACATGGGATTATGGAGTTGGTAAACTTACCAGAATCTTTTTTGGAGGCCTCCTTGGCAAAACATTCGGCGCCACCAGCAATTGCCTCCATACATAATATAGGTAGTACCCAGTGGTGACATTTTGTGAAGGTGAGTAATAAGAAGATGAGGAACACAAAAAAGAGCACACAATATCGAGAGTACTTATACAGAAAATAAACAGCAAGAGAACAAATCACGGCCCCCTTTTTCCGCACAAGCACAAAACCCCGAAAGATGGGAAGAACGAGAAGAAGGAGAAAGGTTCGTCGAATATTCTGCCGTGTGGATGGGAAACTTTTTCTTCTTCTTCTGGCTATTGGATATCTTTTGACGCTTCCGGTTTGCCGATGAGGAAACCTTGGGGACCGGTTTGTATGTAGGTCTAAGTATAGCAGCAAAGTGATGCGTCTTGCTATTCGGTATGAAGAAGGTAATACCTACTAGATACCTGGTGGCAATAATAAAAAATTAAGGACAGGTCCAGTATTAGTACGTTGGCGAAAAGATGACCACGTCGACATCAGCACAAGACGACATACGGGAAGATACCACCGAGGTTGTCCCAGACGGCAACGATGACAGCAGGTAGATACACATATACCAGAAGTCTGCGAAGACCATAGTGCATTGCATTTGTTTGCTCTGGCAGGCTTTTGAGCCATGACTGTGTTGCTCTATAATATGTAGCTGATCAAATATATTTCCAAAATGGTCGCGGCTAACTCCAAAATCGCCCTGAAGGCTCTATTCTAGTGGTACGGCGCCTACCAACTTGCTACAGTCATGGCCCAAAAGTCTGCGAATGCGATACTGAATGAAGACTTACGGTTCATTAATCGGTAATTATTGTACAAGTTGCGGGTTAATAGTTGTATCCAAAGACAAATAAGAAACATTTCATATTCTAGAAATATTTTATAATTTTCTTTCATTCTGGAGAACTTGGCATAGATTCAAGTTGAGACATACTTTCTCCTTTTCAGTTTGGTGTAGGTATTATTATTTCCTTTGTGTTCGCAGATTTTTGGCACGCAGACTGTAGTTGGTACGAGAGAAAAGAGGAACGTTGTTGTTTGTCCAACTTGTCTTTCCTTCTTCTTCTCCTCCTTCTTAGTTATCCAACATTTCCGGACTTTTTCTTTTTCTTATTTGCCCAGCTTCTCTGGATTTCTTCTTCTTCTTCTCTCTTCCTACCTCGGCCTCTTTTTGCTTCGCTTCTCTTGCTTCTTCTCTTTTTTAGTTGTCCAGCTTCTCTTAACTTCTTCTTCTCCTTTATCTCCTCTGGACGTCTTGGGGCAACGGGTCCTCGGATATCAGGGAGTCGAGATCCCAGCATCATCCATCGCCAGATAGTCACTCTATCCTTTACGGATACCCCTTTCACCTTGGAGGTCACATCCTCCAACAGAT
The DNA here is from genome assembly GCA_010015515.1 of Trichoderma sp. TW21990_1. Classification (NCBI taxonomy): domain Eukaryota; kingdom Fungi; phylum Ascomycota; class Sordariomycetes; order Hypocreales; family Hypocreaceae; genus Trichoderma; species Trichoderma sp. TW21990_1. Next base: position 1,883,481 of record ML974118.1, read on the forward strand.
AGTACACTGCTTCCTCGTCAAGTGCTTCCGGGTCTGAGCCTATGGCGGCACACAGAAAACCAGTCTCGGCCCCTTGGGAGCAAAAACGAAATGGATGAGGGTATTCCTCCAGACCCATCCACTCTGTCCACTTCAACACTGAGACGACATGAGGTCGCCCAGGCCTTGGAAGCCGCTCATGACCGAGCGGGACACTTCGGTAACTTCTCTAGACTTTTTTTTCTTCTTCTTTCTTTTTCTTCCTCCTTCTGCCTTGTTTCGCTTGGCTTCTCTTACTTCTTCTTCTTTTTCTTATTTCTCCAACTTCTCCGGACTTCTCCTTCTCCTTCTTCTTCTCCTTCTTCCTCCCTCTGCCTCTTTTCGCTTCGCTTCTCTTACTTCTTCTCCCCACGACATTCTTTATCAACTGCATCCTTCCATAACATCGGCTGCTCATTCGCCGGTCTACCACCGTCGCAACGAAGCCGCGACCTGCAGCTCTCATCCGTATTCATCCTGGCCCTTGAACAACTCAGCCCTACCCATGTTATGGAACCAATGGCGGATAATAACTCTATTCTCCAGGGGCGATGAAGCCGTGAAGTAACTGGGTTTTGGAGAGAAGCTGGATGTCCAGCTGAAGCAGGAAGATGGCGCAGAGAAATTGGCGCAGACATCTTAACCTCCGCGAGACTGGCGGTTCTGGATCGTTTTCCCAACTCTCTGCCTGAGCGGGGTGGCCGTGACGATGGAGGGCTCAACACAACCGAGTATGCCTGGGTCATCAATGCCTACACGTTCTCTTCTGCCGTGTTTCAGCCTCTTGCTGGCTGGCTTGCCGAGGTCTTTGTCCTTCTGGTGGCTGAGCTGATTACCAGCGACACGGTTGGTCCCCCTGCCCAAACGCCCCAAGATGCTGGGAATCGTCATGGCGACATCCTGCCTGGGCTTGCTTCTAGGCCCGGTTATCGGCGGTGTCATGGTTGGCCATGCCACCTTAAAGTGGAGGAAGTGTATTTTCTGGATCAATTGTCCCCTGGCCGTTGCCTCGGCCGTCTGTTTGTTTCCCATTCTCGGTCGACGGACCCAGCAACAGCGCGATGCTGCTGCGAATCTAGCCTCCATCGCCCGCCGCTTTGATTAGACCGGAAGCTTTTTATTGCCGGTCAGCACGATGTACATGGGTGGGAAGATCTGGGAGGCGTGGGGATGATCGTGTTTGGCATGAACGCGAAGCTCATTGTGCCCACCTCGTGCAGAATGTCTCCGCCGTCTCGATCAAGCTCCAGAACTTCATCCAGAGCATGCTTCTCATGTGGGTCATATGCTACCCAACCGTCTACTTCCAGAGCTGTGCTGGAGCTCTCGGTAAGGGTTTACTACTGCTCAGCAGTCCATATGGTTTTTGCAGATTGTTACAGCTGCCGGCAACGGACTTCTCCTAGCAACCCTTCTACCCGCCCTGCAAGGCTGTTTCTCCGCTGGTGACATTTGGTCCGTGACAGCTTTGTTTAACTGTCCTGCGTAGTTTTTCCATGGTCTGGGGTATGACGATTTCGTCCACCATCTTTGATCTCACTGTCGACAACCAGATCAACCAGGTTCCGGCGGATGCTCGCAGTCTCCTTGTACACGGAGGGGCTTATGTCCATGCCTACCAAGACAAGCCATGAGCTTTGCCTTGCTCGGGCTTGTCTTGGTAGTGTCACTGCACTGGAACCGACAGACCAAGGCTGACAAGCATGAGAAGGCAGAAAACGTCTCGCCGACAAATCCATGAAATCCCAATCGTGCAATTGGCTACCATGTACAATTGAATAAGACGCTCGCCGAACCAATGTTGCACGGCACGGGGTGATGCTGTAACGTAAGAATATATAGCGTGTATAACTAAATAATGGAACTGCTCTGCTCATGAAGACTCCTTTTCCCGAACTCGGTTGCCGATGGTGTGAATGGTGAAGTGATGGTTGGCGATGCTGGATAGCCAACTTGGGGTGCTGGCTAGCAAACCCCTCCCTGAATACTCGGCAGCTGCTATTTCTTGCCTCGCTTTTGTTCCTTGACCGTGCTTGGCCTCCCTGCAAACGACGCATCTAGAGTTAGCTCTTACTGACCATCCTCCTCTCTCGTGAATTCGAGGCTATCACCCGACTGCGATAGAGAATGGCTTTCGAGTCCTTGGGAAAGCCCGATTTCCGCCAGAGATGGAACGTCAAAATCCAAGTGAGAGCAGTTGGTCAATGACGGAACAAATCTTGTTGAGATGCGTCGGCATCCACAAATTGTAAATATTTTTGGTGACACGATACGCCGTCCATTTTTCCTTTCCGCCCAAAACCACAAAGTTACATACGTGTATCAGGTGCCGGTAATATTCCGTAGTCTTGCCTTTTATTACTGGGTAATGACCATAGATTCGCACCCACCAATGGTCGTGCGAAATCGAAAATGCTAGGATCTGACGATGCAGTTCGTGCTCGCGCTTAACCAGGCGGAAAAGCTCGACAATGCCTCGCACAGCGAGATGCATACTGTGGGCATTCTGACGATCTGCGATATCAAGATTTCCATCAGCGAATTGTACTTCGCAAGTCAGAAACGGGAAATGCATATCGAAAGTAGCCATGAACAGAGACTTGTCCCCAGCTAATAAGTCACCGATAAATGGCGACAACTTCTCGAGCTGTTCTTTTGTAAACGCCTTGCGCTTAAATCCCACGGCATAATCAGGTTGCGGGCGAGGGACTGATATTGGAATGGAACTGTTCCATCCCTCATTAATACTTTCGATTAAGCACTCCAGCTCGGCTGCATGAAACGCGAGTATTTCCGCAGATGGTACCAGCAACGGCATGATGTCGCGTATCACTGTCGCTGCGTTCCTGCTTGCTACCCTGCGCCATGTCTTATCGAAAATGCCATCATCAAATAGAGAGTCTCGAGGAAGATCCTGTTCCGTCTCGAGCAGACGCGTGCAAAGAGCTTTGCTTACACTAGGCCAGTCTCACCTAGAAACTCTTGCGCAGCTCTCTTTCCTCTCGAGTTAATCACGCCTCCCGACTCCCTTCGTCGATACCTCATCATTGGGTGCAACCCACTCAGGATCAAATCGTTATTATTAGCCGTGGGCGATTAGACCAATCCGGGGTTTCTTGTTTCGACTGTTGCAGTGTAGTATGCTGTATTATCAGTTTGCAGGGACAAGTATCGTTCATATGCTGCTGATGTCGTGGGGGGCCATCAGGCGGTCATGGTGGTCGATATCGAACGAGCCTACATTGTTCCCATGGCCAAGCACAAGCAGCTTGAGAGACTTTCTGGCAAAAAGAGAAAGCGGGAAGGGAACCTTTTTGATACTCATAATTGACCAACTTGAGAAACTTGGCAACCCCCGGATCAGCCATTAGGAACAACTACTGTATCTGGTTTGAATCAGCCAGTCTCTTCAACCCCTAGTCAAATCTTCCATTGATAGCACATACAATGGACCTCCTTTTCAAGGATGCCAGGTCTAATCGCGGCTACCGGCGGCGGATACGTGTCGTTGTTCAAACCTAAAAGGAGAGTTTGCTGATTTTATCACATTACAGACTCAGAATCTGGCGAGCATGCCTCTCTGATGCCATTCGCATCACACAAGACGAAATCATCGTCAAGATTGGACATCTCATGAAAAGGACACGAGGTAAAGAACTACCGGTCTAGTTTAATTTAATGATTGTAGCCTACCTCTTTCTTGTACAATGTCGACCGTGGCAGGTAATCGCACATCATCACGTCGAGAAGGTTTAGAGAGAAGTCGGAGTCTTTCTTAAACTTACTGTGGGCTACCTAGCCAATACCGACACCTACAAGTGACTCTACCAAAGGATCTTCAAGTCCAAGTCGAAGGAGATTCTGGAAACTTTGGAAGTGAAGATAGCAGAGTTACTTGCTCCTCACCAGAAAGGCCAATTACCTACATTACCAAGACTCTGGAAAAGGTTCGCGCCGAGCGGAAGAAAACTCGGATCAACAACTGCAGCGAAAAAGGTGTTTAAACCCCCAAATATGGAGGACCGACTAGCACTACTCTTATGGAGCATACGGAGCCGTATTTTGCTGCTTCCAAAGCTTTAGACTGTTTAAATGCATATTACGAGGTATGTACGTAGGTTCCTCAGAAACTCTGTGACGTTACTTGATCAGGAGAGTTCGCTGGAGGACGAGATTCTTTTCATTTGACATAATAACTACCTTGGCCTTATTAACTAGGCAATCGCTACATCAGCATCGCACATTCCAGACCCGCCGAGCAGGATTTATATTAAAACCATGTAGAAAATAAGGCGCGGTCACCTCCCTCCGAAACGTAATCTTCTAGCCACCAAGGATAGGCTTCAGCGGCTAGAACGTGGAAGAGCCCTGGACTTCGACTCCTGGAATTTGTTAGAACTCGTGCTCGCGCGGGCCATGGCTCATATCAACCAGCTGTTTGGAGAGGCACCTGTCCAATGTGGTATTATGCTCCAGGAAGTCTGTTACGAATCACTTCAAGTTACACTGGAGCGTGCATGGATCCAGCCAAATTTCATTCTCTCAAACGTGGAAGCCCCCAACGTCTCAGTATATTTCAAATAAAGCCGCCGTCAAAATGCAAGATGAGGGCGTTCTGAGCGGATCGAGATTGAACCGCAGGAGATATGATCCCTTAGTTGGCAACCGTTTCGGGATCACGGTCGGGATCCGGGGGTTGTGATGATTCCTGACAGTCATGTGTATATATAATTTCTTCACCTAAAATCGGTCCCCAGATCCGTCACAATATCGCATTCGTGGAAGCCACTTGACACCACATGGACGGAATTAGCGACCTGCTTATGGCTGTGACATAACTGTATTCGCCAACGGCTCCAACATGTTCCTCTATACGCCCTGAGTGGTTTTACGATTTGAGTTCTGATTTCTCTCTTCTAAAAATGCCAATAGACCCTGTATTCCAGCCTTTTACGCCTCTGAATAGATCGGAGCGAATATGGGATATGTACGAGCCACCGCCCTGTCCAAACATTACACAGGCCAAAGGCAGAAGAGAAGTGCAATCCCGGCTATCGAGAACAGCAAGCTGGAGAAGCGAGAGTTATTGGCGATGGGATTTTTTGATCGTGACCCAGCAAAACATGATTAATGGGGCTAATGCCATGATGGCTTGTAGACCGTGCTCGACTATTGGGGATGAACGGTATACACCAAGTGGATGAATCGCAATCAGGTTATTGACATGTTTCTTTCGATCGTGGATGTAGATGAAACGTGGAAAACTAAGGGGGCTTGAAAGACACTGTCCAAAGACCGGAGAGAGTTCCCAGGTCGAAATGCTGAGCAATTCAATACTCACCATCGGGAATTTATTTACATGCTCCCTGGCGGCCGTGAATCCCCCCCACTCCTTCCAGACAATTGTATTGCAAGGAGCGTACCTACACCTGTGCCATCAAACTCACCGATTGCCACAATGTCTAAAAAAGGATGGATGCTACGAAGCAGCCTACAAAGAGGCAGAGAAATGAAACCCGATCAGATGGAGTGGCCCCCCCACCTCCAGGAGGGAAGTCTTGTCGTATGATGCAATTGGCCCCGGATTCTAGAGGGCCGCCGGGTTTGATGGCGCATTTCGTCATGGAGAAGGGGAGACAAAAGCCGTTGAAATCTCGGTGAGACTGAGGCGTAGTGAGGCGCAGCTGAGGGGCGGAAGCAGGGGATCAAGGAGCGGCGCCCCGATCTTTGAACGCGACGGCGTGGCCGGTCCGGGGTTTGGCTCCACACGCGTCCGGTTCAGACAACCTCCATATCAGAGGCATCCGCCGGCATTGAGGCTGGTTATTGATTCAATCATTCCGAGATATAAAGCCATTGAGTTGCCGTCGTTTGTCTGGACTGGTTTGCCAAACTGCAACTCTGGTCCGCATCCAAGATTGCTCGTGTCGGTGCCGGTATCAGTCAGTGTCAGTTCTGGTGCAATTTCGATTTCGCAGTGAGGTCGAATTGTCAGTCTATCAAGAAACGACAAGATGGCAGCCGAAAATGACGTCTACACTCTTCACTACTTTCCGTTTTCTCTTTATTCACTCATGGTACGGTTCGGTCTCGTGCTAGGGAGACGGCTGAACCCGGAGACGGCGCCAAAAGTTGATATCAAGCTGGTGAACCTCCACAGAGAAGAGAACTACTCGGAACTCTATCTCACATCAGTGAATTCAAGAGGCCAGGTTAGTCTCCATACGATATACTATGTCCAATTGTGTTGGATCAGAGACTCGGAGAGAGTGGGCATGATATACTGACGCTAGAAAAAAAAAAAAGGTGCCCGCACTGACATCGCCTGCGCTTGCATCACCACTCACAGATAGTTATGACATTTCTAAATGGCTGTGTGAGAAACAACCGGAACTTGTTCCTGAGAGTCATCGCGAAATGATACACAACATGATGGAAAAGCTGTATAGCTTTCATGCCATGACTCTGACAATCGGGCCTGACGAGAGGAAGCACGGCATTCCGAACCAAGCCGCCGAGCTGCTGGAGAGGAAGGATTTGACCGAGCGTCATCGCAGAGCGTTGGAAATGAAGAGCGTCTTGTAAGTTTTATTTAATGTGAAAGCAAAGCGTAATTTCTCACGAGGGAAAGTGTTGACAAGCTTTTGTTAGCCACGACCTCTTCCACAACACAATGTTCACGCCTGCCAGCATCGCGGAGGTTGAAGTCAAGGCCCGCGACTTTGTACAAGAACTCGACGCAATCCTTGGTGAGCAGAACCGGGGCCAGCTTTGGATCTTTGGAGAAGAGCCAACCATACTGGACGCACATGCCGCGGCACTAGTGGCGCGGCTGATGGACGTGAAGCGGCAGGACTTGCTGACGGAGAGAGTGCAAGAGTACGCAAGAGGCATCTTTGCATCAGAAGAGTGGGACGAGGTTACACACGGAAGGACAACGCTTTGGAATGTCTCGCTGGGCCACGTCGCCGACTTGAATCCACTGTAGTTGGTGTCCTGTTGGGGCGTTTTCCACACATTCTCCTTCTTGGCCCTTCTTGTTTTTTTTATATCCCTTGTCCAGTGTGCTAGAAGCAGCTGCTTATATGTATTCCATAGTATAATACTCGGGTAGAGTTTTTGAAGAAAAAGAAACCGCCTCCCTCATTTAAGAGTGCTCGATAGGAATCATGAAAGACAGGGCAATTGGCCCTCATATGTCGTCTTCTACAATTGGCTGCTCACGGCTATGCTCGTATCGTAAGTGGCCAGTCCTCCGGTAGCATTGCAGCTCTCCACTCTGCCATCTTACTGTCTAGGAATGCAGTTCCGGGCAAGCACTTTGTTTGCTTGGAACTTGTGCAGGTGATACAGGCGCTCTGTACGGAGCAAAAGTGCGAAAGTAAGAGGATCGTTTGCGGCAGCGGGGTGTGTGTACGAAGTACGTACAGAGTATGTTGTGTCTCATATGCCTGGTGGTAGGTTTCCGGGTATCAATGAATGCTACACGTTGGATTTTTTGACAATTTCTGTTTTTGGGGTTGAGCAGGATGAAAAAGGTTTTGGGGATGAGATGAGTTAATCGACGGTAGGCACTATGCACGGAGCATATTTAAGATGATCCTCGGCGATCATCGCATCTGTGACACACTTCCGGTGAATATAGGTAAGAATAAGCATGGACGATAAAAAAGGGACGAGAGGATTCGAACTTTCGGCTCTCGCAGCCTCGTTGTGGGGGATCGGCAACGAATGGAGCCTCTGGGCGAACAAACTAATAGAATGTAACTACTAGGTACTAGTAATAGGCCATCCCGCTCTATGGCAAATTAAGAAGAAAAAAAAAAAAACAAGGCCCCAGCAAATAAAGGTTTCCCACACAAACCAAAAAGGAAAACTCAAAAACTCGAAACAAAAGTGCCCTTTGAATCAAAGGATCGCCAGCGACGGCCTTTTATGTACCCAAAAGTACATGTAAGAAAGGAAGTGAAATCGGTGCCGGAAAAGAGAGGGAACTTCTGTTTGCCTTGGCCCGGACCGCAGTCAAAAGTTCCACACTGTCGGGGTGGCGGGAGCGGAGCACAAAAAAAAAAAACACCTGGATGGTCAGCAAAATCGGGGGGGCCATTTGTCTTTGGGATCTTTTAGGTTGAAGCTGTCGCGGGTTTTTGAGAGAAGATGAGTAGATGAGGATTTGGGGGGGGGGGATGGCGGTGCACGGCGGTGGACTTTGACGGCACGGGGAAAAAGGCAGTGGAGGATGATATCCATTGGTTATCGTTCTAATATTGCAGCACACTGCGATTCGGAGATAGAAGGGGGGGGGGGCCAGAACTCCAGTTTACAGGGGGGCGGGATGCGCAGCTGAGGATTTTTGAGTCGTTTTGTGGCGTCTGCACACTGTCGGGGCTGCGTGTTTGTGCCTGGTTAGTGCGTACAGCACAGTACAGTATACGTACGAGGACGGGACATGGGAAATGGGTGAGACGAAACAGAGAAGAAGAAAAAGCGAGGCGAAGTGCCGCTACCGTGTCGTTGCAGGATTGGCACTGTCGGCGTAAAGAGCTGCAGGGAGAGAGATTCGGTTGCCCAAACAGGCTGTCGAGAAGAAAGAACAATTCGGCTTCGGCTTCGTCTTTGCTCTGCGGAGAATTACAGTTTCAGGCTACAAAAATCTCTCAAAGAATCCGAGCGCTCAAGACGTGCTTGTGCTGGGTGCTTGTAAATCCACGCAATCTGGGGTCCCGAGATCGGATTCAGAGACACGTACAGTACAGTACTGCACTGCACTTTTCGGCTCTGGGCTAACTCTAGTACTTATCTATCTAGTAGTACAGTAGTATAGTAGCAGCAACATTTTCTTAGGTTCCCGTTCAGCTTGTCGCGATTGCAAGTCAGAAATAACGCCATGCGACGGAGGAAGAGATAAGGGCCGCTGACCCTGGACAGCCCTGGGGAGGCGTTGAGGCTAAGAGGCCGCTTGGCTGCAATCCATTGGCTGGCGACAAGACAGACTATTTTGCGCCTCGCAGCTAAGACACGGCAAGGAAGCGTAAGAAAGCACATGCTACAGTGACTACAGTGACTACAGTGACTTGGGGGCTCGGATAGAGTGCAGCGCTGCACTGTACTGTACTGTGTCGCCGCAGATGCAGAGTACAGATTACAGAGTACAGACAAGCACTGCACTTGCACACAGCACCACCAGCGGTCTCAAGAGGTACTAATGTTCTGTCACCGAAGCCGAGTCCAGTCCACTATACTGGGTCGATACCGAGTCGATAAACTCGCTGTTCCGACTCGGCTTTGCATCCTGCATCCATGGATTCTGCAAACATTCGATTGATTGTCTGCTCCTCCGTGCTCCCGTCTTTTCTCGGACTGTCTACTCCGGCGTCCAGCCACAGAGGCGACGCTACCGTGCATTAGGAAGGTCTTGGCCTCGCACACCTGGTGATCCCCCCCGGAACAGCAGGTTATCGCTGGATTGGCACCGGCTCCAGCGCAGCCAACAGGGGCCTCGGCCTAAGCCTCTTGAAGCCTCTTTTTCGCTTTGGCACATGGTGGATGACAGGAACCGACAGGGGCTGCACCGGCTAGTCGCGCACTGTGCCGCGCCGTCTCTTCTGTCTCGGTCTGGTCTCGAGCCACAGCTGCCCATGATTTGGCGGGGAATTGGATCAAGATGGAGCCGTCGCGAGAGCTGCGAGAATGGCGCTCAACAGCGGGCCTTTTGATTGGCAGGCCGCACTTGTTGCTGTATACTGCAGCCCATGGGGTTTAGCGCCTCAGCGGACTATCTGCTGGTTGTTTTGCAAGGCCGCCGCACTCGTCCTTCTCTTCCCACCTCTTACTGTACAAATCCTTCCTCACCGAGAGAAAAGACAGAGAGAGAGAGAGAGAGAAGAGAGCGAGCGAGCGAGCGAGAGCGTGCGAGTCACACAGACAGACCTCGCCCGATTTCGATTCGATTCGGCTCGTTCGATCTGTTCGACCAGACGGGCGACGGCGATAAAAGCGACAACAGGCCGACAGCTAACAAAACACAGCAAAAAAGCAGCTGACGATAAGCCCGTCTTTTTTTCTTCATTCACAAAAGTCGACAATGTTGCCGTCCATCTTCCGCCGGCGCCATGAGCCGGAGGAGATCACCCCGATCCCCGGGCCTCTAGAACAAGACCTTCCCGGCATGCAGCATCTCCAGCACCTCCAGCAGTTTGAAAAGGCACACAAGCTCGACCCCAACCTGCCCCTCGACGACCTCAACGATGTCGACGCCGCTATTGCGACGGGCAATGCCGAAAAGGGCATCGAGATTGAGCATGCTCTCATGGAAGATAACAGCCCTTATCCCGAGGTATGACTAGTTTCAACGATGAGATGAAGGAGAGGTCAAGATGAAATAGATGGATGATCGTTTGCATGAGTTGAAGCATCGTGTAAGCTGATGGATGAATCTTTTTTTTTTCTTCTCGTATAGGTCCGAGCCGTTGTTCGAAACTACGATGTCGACGTCCCTGCCAACACCATCCGCGCCTGGGTCATCGGCTTGATTCTCTGCACCATCGGCTCTGGAGTCAACATGCTCTTCTCGCTCCGCAACCCAAGCGTCGCCATCACCACGTATGTCATTCAGCTGATTGCCTATCCCATCGGTCGCGGCTGGGACTTGATCATGCCCGACAGGGAGTGGAATCTCCTTGGCCTAAAGTTCAACCTCAAGCCCGGCAAGTTCAACCACAAGGAGCACGTCATCATCGTTGCCATGTCCAACGTGAGTATCTCATTGCGAATCCATGTCCGTTCAGCATAAACTGATGTCCCCGATCTCAGGCTGCCTACGGCGGTGGTGTGCTGTATGCGACCGACGTCTTGCTCGCCCAGCGCCTCTTTTACAAGCAGGATTTCGGCTGGGCTTTCCAGCTTCTCTTCGGCATCACCACGCTGTGTACTGGATACGGCCTCGCTGGCCTGGCCCGCCGCTTCTTGGTCTGGCCTGCTGCCATGATCTGGCCCGCCGACCTGGTCAATGTCGCCCTCTTCTACAGCTTGCATGATCACTCGCCATCGGATCCATCAAAGACCAACGGCTGGTCCATCGGACGCTACAAGCTCTTCCTCATCGTCGGCTTCGGCGCCTTCATCTGGTACTGGTTCCCCGGCTGGATCTTCAAGGGCCTGTCTTCCTTTGCCTGGGTCTGCTGGATCGCCCCCAACAATGTCGTCGTCCAAAAGATCTTTGGTCCCTCTCACGGATACGGACTGATGCCCACCTCCTTCGACTGGTCCGTCTACAGCGGCTTCATGGGCTCGCCCCTGATCCCCCCCTTCCATGCCATCGCCAACGTGCTCGGTGGCATCATCATCTTCTTCGTCATCATCTCCATGGGCATTCACTTTAGCGGCACCTGGTATTCTGATTACTTCCCCGTTCAATCTTCCGAGTCCTACGACAACCTTGGCCAGGTCTACAACGTTTCGCGAATCCTTGGAAACGACTTGAATTTCAACGAGACCGCGTATAAAGAGTACTCGCCTTTGTTCTTGTCGACGCAGTTTGCTCTTGCTTATGCTTTGTCGTTTGCTGCCGTTTCTGCCGTGCTCATTCACGTTGCTCTTTACCATGGCAAGGAGATTTGGGGCCAGTTCAAGCTCGCCCGTCATCAGGAGGACGATGTTCACATGCGGTTAATGAAGAAGTACCGAGACGCCGAGGATTGGTGGTACGCAGGTATGTCTTATCTTTGGTCTTTTAAGTGCTTTCATTTACTTTTTTTTTCCCTTCCATCTACTCCTTTTACTTCCATTTACTCCCTTTGCCTCTATTCACTCTTTTTCCTTTATTTACTTTCTTTGCCTCTATCCACTGTTTTTGCTTCCATTCACTGTCTTTGCTTCTATTTACTGTTTGGAGTGCTTCTATTTACCGATTTTGCTTCTATTTACTGTTCCGGTTCTCTTTGCTCGTTTGAGTGCTTCCCTTTCCTCTTTCGAGTGCTCTTCTTTCATCACAATGTGGAAATATGATGCTAACAAAAAGAATCTGTAGCCCTCTTCATTGGCATGGTTGGCATCTCCTTTGGTATCGTCGCTGGCTGGGATACCGGCTTCCCGGTCTGGGCCTACGTCGTTTGCTTGCTGCTTCCCATCATATGGCTCATTCCCATCGGCATCGTCCAAGCCATCACCAACATCCAGCTCGGTCTCAACGTGCTCACCGAGTTCATCATAGGCTACATGGTTCCCGGCCGGCCTCTTGCCATGATGATGTTCAAGAACTACGGCTACATCTCCATGTCTCAGGCCTTGTACTTTGCCCAAGACCTCAAACTTGGCCACTACATGAAGGTGCCGCCTCGTGTCATGTTCACATCCCAGCTTTTGGCCTCCATCTGGTCCGCCATTGTGCAGATTGCCGTCATGAACTGGGCTCTAGGCCACATCCCCAACGTCTGCGCCGTGGACCAGGAGAACAACTATACATGCCCGGGTGGCCGCGTCTTCTACACGGCCTCCATCATCTGGGGTGCCATTGGTCCCGCTCGCATCTTTAGCCATGGAGCTCTTTATGCCTCCTTGCAGTGGTTCTGGCTCGTTGGAGCAATCACCCCCATTGCCACTTGGCTGCTGGCTCGCCGCTGGCCCAAGTCCTTCTGGCGCTATGTCAGCTCCCCCGTCATCTTCGGAGGCACTGGCTTGCTCCCTCCCGCGACTGTCAACATCTATCTCTGCTGGGGAATGGCCGGTCTCGTTTTCAACTACTACATCCGGCGACGATACACCGGCTGGTGGTTGCAGTACAACTATATTCTCTCGGCAGCGCTGGATTGTGGTCTCATCATCTCCACCTTGCTCATCTTCTTCACCCTGTACTTGACCAACATGAACGGTCCCAAATGGTGGGGCAACGACGGCGCCGTGGAAACCATGGATTTCCGAGGTACTGCAATCTCCAAGCACGTTCTTCCGGGTGAGTTCATTGGACCGGCGCAATGGCCTTAGAGAAGAAGATTAAGAGACACGACGACGATGCTATGAAGGCAACAAAAGACGGGGGGTATCGCTGGACGTATGGCGTTGAGATGGAAGCAATGATGGATCTGGAATTTTGGTTATGGCATTCGTATATTTTGCATATTTCATATATGTGTGCCTCTCTGTCGCGCTGCTGGGGGATTTCTTTTGGACATTGATGACCTGGGCTGGATTTTAGGACGGCGTTTAACGGAGCCTTTTGAGTCTTGCTGTTGGTTTTTTTTGTTTCTGGTTCTGTTTTCATTTTCATTTTTTCTTTTATATGGGATTGACTTTTGGCATCAGAGATACCTAATGACGGAATCGTGTCGATCTTTAGACGATGTCGCTTTCCATAGCCATGAGCGATATTTTCATATCGAGTTGCCGAGAAGAGCAGATGAAATGATTTCTAGCGAGTCTGGCCACATGTATATTAGCCTTTTTGTTCTGCTCATCCAGTCGTTATCAAATGTGAAGATTACCACGGGTATTCAAGACGGACATGGTGCAATTGCTGAATGCTGGTTATTTCGTGACTTCTAATGATGAAACAGAAACGGACGAGGGAGGTGAAGTACTGTTAGAGGGAGTAGACGAATCTATGCTTGCGAACATGATATCTTGGAAATTAGATAAAGCGGTGCTTTAACTCGCTGCTAAAACAAGATTGACATGATTCAAGTGCTGGATGCTGGTGATTTCAGTTGATTCGAATGAAGAAATTGGGTTATGTCGCCTTGCAATATAAAGGGAAACGCAGGGCCATGGATTTCATACCCATATCAAAGACATAGCCTACCTAATTATATACAATAAAAAAAATCCTCCATATCCACAAAAATAAATATATATATATTCAATCCATCTACTTCTTATAAACAAAAGTAGCGTCTTCCCTGGAATTCAACATGGAGATGGTACCGTACCCCACGATTACTTCGGACCCAGCATCAGAAAAGCGGCGTCGTATACAGGTTGCAGGGGCGGGCATTTCACCACCGGTGAATCGGTGCAACAACAGCCTCCCATGCGACTATCAAGAAGGCCAATGCTTTGCAAAGCACAGCCACTAGATAGGCATTCGGCATGGCCATCGACCAATACGCAGGACCAGATCTAACACGAGCCAGCGTACAATTTGACAGATGACAGAAAGGCGGCTTGGGATCCTGGGAGATCGACAGGGGGGGAGCCGCTTTTTCTCCCTTGGAGTCTTTTTCAAGGGGGGTTTGCGTACAGTACAGTTAGCCAAGTTGCCAAGATATTGCAGGCCTTGTCCACACAAGCGGTGCAACACCTTTCCCATGGATCTTCATAGGGAGTATTAGTAGTAGTAGTAGTAGTAGTAGTAGTAGTATTTGGTACTCTGTGGAAGCGGCCATTTGTGGCTCTGTGTGTTTTGCCAGCGGCCAACGGCAGAGGCTTGACGAGGCTGAACGGGGATTTATGGTGGCAGATCTCATTCGGAAACGAGAACAATCTCCGATCAAATATTTGTGGCACTTTTTTGAACTACTAGCTATTACAGTGGAATGCCTGCCAATCAGTCTCTCAATATTATTTCTTATCGAGTTTCACGGCGCAGAGTTGCGGAGCGTATATAATGGCGAGTCCATTGCTCCTCTGTACAGTATGTAAGCGTGCATCGTTACGGGGAGTCGCCGATTACATGTGCCGTTCGGCGGTGCAGTATAATACTCCGTTTTCCGCACGTATAGACTCATACGGGCACTGTACTGTACTGTACTCTACGTGGACAACATTAAATCGTATTCTGACCAAGGATGATGATGGCGAATACGCCCCTGACCCAGACTGACTCGGGCCGGCGAATGGAGATGGAGACGGGTAAGGCAGGCAGTGTTTTTCTCCGTATCGAATTTCCGTACCTGCATGTGGTGGCCTCCGATAGCGCGAGCCAGCAATAGCACTGCCGGGCCCATTGAGAAAGCTGTCGTCATCAAGGAGCAAAAAAAAAAAAAAAAAAAAGAGGCAGCCAGCCCGGCTGGTGAGTTTTCTCCCGTAGCATGTGTCATGTAGAGTGGGCGACTCCATCATACGCAAGAACTAAAGTGTTCCAACAGAAAGGGCTCCAGGGCTGTCAAAAAAAGGGCGGACTCGAGAATTTTCAGGGCCCGCCTTGCCTGTTTTTGCATGGTCGCTGGATCGAAATCGATCTAAGGCAAGCACCGGGGCGTATTGAACAGCGCATCGAACTTTTTGACCTGAGTTGTTGCGACGGCTTTTTTTTTTTTTTTTCTCTCTTGTGGTTCCCGTTGGGCGAAGAGAGTTTTTGACAGCCTTGCCTCGGTATCTTGGTGATTATACACTACCAAGTAGTATTTTCAATATTTTGTTTCTGTGTGCCGTGATAGCGTTGCTACGTTGCACGATATGCAATTTCACGGGTGCTTAAACAAAGAGGCTACTGTGCTGTGCAACACTTCAATAGCACAAGCACAAGCAGCTGCAAATTGAACCTTTCAATCCTGTGTGATACCCATGGACGGCTGACGACTCCCCGAGCTAATGCACGTTTGTTGAAACGGCAATTTCCTCTTCCCATTTTTTTTTCATGCGGGGGCCGCGTTGGACTGCAGCGATCGGGGTGTTGAGGATTGCCGACTGCGTTGCGCTGGCAAAAGGTACTTGTGGCTGAGAGTGCTTCTCACCAAAGATGCGTGTACCTCTGTAAGACGACGATGGCATTACGAGTTGTCCTTGCATCACTTGTTGATGCTGTCATTGTCCCTTTCATATATACCTTGGTAGTAGGTAGCTTCCAACTCAGCTTTGTGATGCTACAGCTGCTGCCTTGGAGGAGCTCGCACATGAATTTTTAATTTTTTTTCTCCTTCTTCTTCTTCTTTAGTAGCCAAACACGGCATGTGAATGGAGATGCTGCTGTGCCTTCTTTTCCGGCCGCTCCGTGCAAAGCTCCACCCTGGAGGCAAGGCTGCGGAGTTTTGGTTGGCGTGAAAAGAGGGAACAAGGCAAAAAGCCAGTGAGCGCCCCAGGCAGCCAAACTGGCTTTTGGAGACTTTTAAACCGGGCCTCAAACGTCTCTTCCACCTCGAAGAGCAGGGGCTTGAGAATTGGGTCAAGGGGTGGACAAGGCTCCAATTCGTCGAGAATCTGACTGGAATACGTACTACGTATGTACGTAGAATGCAATCTTGGAAAGCTTATCCCGGCTTACGGACAGGCCTGCGTCAATAAGAAGGTGTTTTAAACTCCCAAGCGGCACTGAAAGGGATTACTACTAATCAACCTAGTGTAATAGCTACTGTACAGCTGACGAATTCAATGTGAGGGCGCAGATTGCTGATTGGTCCAGCGCAGACTCTCGAGACCCCGTGAATGCGAATGCTGTTGGTACTCGCGCTTGTACTCGCGCTTGAACGTAACACTTGTCAACTGTACATAGTACTACTAGTAGCACCTCGTAAGGTATGCAGATGCTGTTAGAAAATGCAAATGCAAATGCACCATTAAAGTTGATGGGACAATGGCCTGATTGATTGATTTCTTCTCGGCCTGGTGCCTGGTGCCTGTACAGTGTTCCGTGCAGTGACTGCTTGTGCCACTGCCTTGTGCCACTGCCTTTGTGGTGACCAATCTGGGGCTTGATTTTGAGTGAGCGGGCCGTCGCTAGAATGTCACCAAAGACGCGGTGCAACCGACCATTGTCGCGGCGGTGGGTTTAGTGCCCGCCATGGTGACGCTGAACAAAAAAGTCAATTCGTAAAATTGCTGCATGTGGCACAGCATACTAACGTACGTGCTGCTCTAGTACAGTACAGTACAGTACAGTAGTTTGACGTCGAGGGATTGGGTGCGAATGGACAGGTATGTCGGTGCAAATATCGAATGTCATGACAATTGAATGATGGAAGCATGCATTCCATCAATGCCTTGGCGGCTGCAAAGCATTGATTCAAGGATGGATGGATTACATAGTAGGCACATGCACATGCACATGCACATGCATTCTGCTGGCTGCGCATCAATCATATCATTGCTGCTGCAGACGTGACATTGCAGAATGGGATGGATGGATTAATGATCGATATCCAACCCGACTTCAAAAAAAAAAATTAGTGTTATGATAACGAAACATGAAAAACGGTGCACCAGCCGTTGGGCGTTTGGCACCCAGCTGGCGCAGCTGTTGGCAACAAAAGTCGTGCCGCCCAGCGCTTGGACATGATAAGCTCATGACCTCGTATCTGTTTAGCAGGACTCGTATTCTACAGAGTCCCAGCTCAGTTCCCTTTGCCTCGTTTCTCATTTCCCCCGCCATCTTGTTCATTTCATTCCGCAGCCTCCAACTCGAGCCTCTCCCTTCTAGCGCCCTGCTGCCCGTCCGCATTTCCGAGGCCGGCTGGGAGTCGCGAGACTTCCACTTGCGGCAGCTCTGGGTGAAGCGCGAGCTGACAGGACAGGACAGGCTCCAGGCCTCGATTCACGGCTGCAGCTGTGCGTTGCCGGCGCCCCACGCCTTAGATTGAGGGCATCCATCCATCTCGAGTGCTTTTTTGCAGTGCTTTTGTTTGCAGTGCTATTTTTGCAGTGCTATTTTTGCAGTGCTTTTTTTTGCATCACACACAGGTAGCGGTACTTGGTGCAGCGTGGCAGATTACTTTAGGTAGCCAATACTAACCCTTGCGGCAGTGTTTGAGCGACACGCAGTGATTCAGCACCTAGTCTGCGGATACATTAACTCGTGGTCGCGGCCGGCAAAAAACCCTCCGATGCTGTTGGGCATGAACCAGGTACCAACTGGAAGTCCCCATGACGATCAGAGGCACCAGCACTTTACGCCTTGACGACTTGACGGCTCCAGTGCTCTACTGTACTGCTGCTGCATACCTTAGTAGAGGTAGTAGTACTGTGCTACATCCTGTACTCGTCCCTTGGCTTGAGCGATACAGTACAAGCACAAGCACATCAATACAACTGCCAGCAGCGCAACATTGACATTTGATCAATAAAATAGGGGCGCCACCCGTTTAGGGCCCCCCCTGAAGCCGCAGCTCCCGAGGCATCCATTGCTGCAAATCCTGCTGCTTGCTTGTGCTGGGATTGATGCAATTCCGCGCGGCCGACGGCTCCGCAACACGCAAGCGTCCGAGTACAGGCACTTGCACTGCATGCATGCCTGGCCTTGCAATTGCACATGCTGCAGCACACGACGATTGGCCTCGTTGCTCGCCCAGACTCTACGGAGTATTCGACTCCCCTTTGCCGGTGCTCAAAGGCTGCTGTAAGTATCGGTACCGTGCAGTACATGTGCAGCAATGCATGCAACCAGTACCCGGCCCTAACGTATGCGCTTCTAGTGGTACCTGTACCTGTACCTGTACTCCGTACCTGTACCTGTATACGCAGTGTCGTACCATCATCGCATTCGTGCGTTTTCCCTCGCCCTCCAAGTTGCTACTAGTAGGTTGGCAATCTTGACGAGCATTGCCGTTTCGTTTCTTCCTCCTTCCTCTCCCTTTTGCTCTACTTTGCTTTTGCTCTACGTTGCTTTGCTTTGCTTTACTTTGCTTTTAGGTACTTTGCTCTCCCCTTCACCCCCTTTTTTTTCTGCTCCGTGTCGTGTCCAGTCCAGGAGGGCACAAAGAAGAAACATTCTTCTCCGTCTGCGCCACATCCTTCCCAAGTATTATCGGTATCACAATCCAATCCAGGCCGCCTTTTAGGGCTCCATTGTTGGGCCGCAGGGAGCTCCGGGAGCACGGAACGGCGGGCCTCTGTAGCAGGCCAGGCTGCTGAATTGCTGCGAGTCCAGTGAGTGATGATCAAATATGTTCCGAGTCAATTGCAATTGCGCCCCCTTCCAATCTTTCCCATCGGCCTCCATGCCAAAAAGTACAAGTCCAGTACTTACTCTGTCCCTTAGCCACCGAGGTTCCCATCTTTGCTAACCCAACTTGACCTAAGCAGCCAAGTCCGGTTTCTCCGCCACCTTCAGCTCCAGTTGCTACACTATTGCGACTACCTGGACTTCCCACCGCGAACTAAATCCATCCACCTCCTACCGACTGAATCCATCTCCTTGCTCTCTCAGCTGGCCTGGGGTCGGACGTGCTTGACTGTTGCTGCACTCGCTTTTTCCCTAGGCGCGCCCCCATTCGATCCGGCAACGTCCATTCGCTCGCTCATCCACCCTGTCGGTCGTCTCGCGTATCCGTGCAGACTCACAACCTTGGAATCAACCGTCCACGCCTTCGCGCCAGTCTCTTTTACCTGTCCGCATCACATAATTCCGATCGGCTATCCGAATACTACACGCCCCCCCTAGGGCTATTTTTTTTTTTTTTTTTCCTTTTTTTTGGAGTTCATATTTCGAGAAGCAAATCAGCGCGTGGGCTTTCCGTGTATTGCTTGTTCCTATTCGACTCGACTCCGCCCACACGTCCTGTCCTACGGAAACCCCAGATAATTTCCCATCCGTCCACTCATCAACCTTCAGCCCTCTCGTCCCACCATCCCCGGGTCTTGAGTCGCTTCGAACCCAGGCTTCTGAGTCGTTGGCTGTCCTTCGTTATCTACCGCCGTTGCTGTAAGCAACCCCCCCTCCACCCCTTTCTCGAACCCCCCCCCCAAAAAGCCAACCAACCAGGCCCGCATGCTGGTTTAAAGCTTGGAGAGAAATTTCCTAACAGTTGGCGGTCTTGAAGCTTCGCTTTGCCGCCATCGCTATTTCGAAATATCGTCTTGATCGTCAACATTCGGCTACCGCTATCCCTCATTTGGTGCTCTCGAATCGAACTTGGGCTGGCGCGATACCCTCCGATCCACTTCATCCTCGACCCGGCCAGCTCTACCCGCAGCCGACCTCGATATAACGTTGCTTGCGTAGTCCCGGCCCTTTGCTGTATGCACACCGCGCTGACCGGCCCACGCTGGTGACCGTCGCGCCTCTCTGCCGTCCGTCCATCCACAGACACTTGCGGGTATCCTGTAGCTGCTCTGGTCTGCCGACAAGGATCAACCCTTCCCGCCTGCTCGCGCGCCGTGGGACTTCGGCCACAACGGCCATCGTCAGAGGCCGCTGTCCTCTTACTTCTCAGATCTTAGCCATCCTGCTAATCCCCATTGGGTTCTCGACGAAACAATGGCACCCAAGACGCCCCGTTTGAAGATTCTATCAGGTTTGTCATCCCACCACATCCCGTCCTCTATACCACGCCCCCCCTCCCTCGCCTCGCTCAGCACCCAACCAACAAGCCCATATCCCATATACCCACCCTGGCATTTCGCCCGTCCCAAACTTTTTAGTGTCCTTTCTCCAAGTTATTCTTTTTCCTTCCTAAGCCTCGCTTGGCCAAAACGATTCCTTTCCATTGATTCCAACTTTTTGTCCCTCTTTTTTTCTTGTTTGTTTGGTTTTCCCAAAGCGCGTCACCCCCGAGTCTTCGTCACAGACAGAGCGGCTGTTGGATACGGCGCTCTGTATCCCACCATTCGTTATGAGTGATCAGCTAATGCGCATTTGCTCAGTTGGCGGCAATCCCGTCTCGGCTTTCTTGTCGTGGAGGCTCCAGGCCACAAACGCATGCGACGTCACGCTGGTATGGAAATCAGGTTTCGAGCACGTCGCCCAGTACGGCATATCGTTCAAGTACGTCGTCGCCAGCGGGCAGCCCCCTTCAGCATCCGTCGTATGGTATCCTAACATTCGAATCTCAGGTCATCTACATTTGGCAATGAGCGTTTTAAGCCGCGGCATGGTAAGTAAACAACAATGGATCCCGTCGCTTGTCACATGGGGAAAACTGTCGCTCACACCTCCACCTCCCCGTACAGTTGTCCGAAATCCAGAAGATGCTGCGGGAAACCGAGATGGTCCCTTCGATTACATCATCCTTTGTGTAAAGGCTCTCCCCGATGTGTACGATCTCGCCGCCGTCATCGAATCTGTTGTTACTCCTCAGCATACTTGTATTCTTGTCAACACTACACACACTCTCGGCATCGAGGCCGCAATTGAGGAACGCTTCCCCACCAATGTCGTTCTGTCGCTCGTCTCTGGCGCCGAGCTTACGCAGCTTGGCCAGAGCGAGTTTGAGCACAAGGGATCAACCGATATCTGGGTCGGCCCTGCCAGCCGAAACGCCAATATCCCACAGTCCATCCAAGAGGACATGGCTCAGGCCATCTCCATGACGCTTAGCTCCGGGCAGGTCAACAGTCAAGTATCGTCCAACATCCGACAACAACAATACGAGAGAGTGATTGGGTAAGTGCCAGCCTCCTGGCGTGACTCTCTTTATTGGTTGGCTAACGGAAGAACGCGTGCGCAGACCGATTGCCTTTCATCCCATCAGTGTGATATTCGAAACAGCTAACCATGTAGCGCTCCTGGAGAAGATGGGTGTGAAAGACATGGTGTCCGAGGTCATTGACGAACTATTGCGCCTCGCCGATGCCAATGGCTGCAAATTCGTGCCCAACTTTAAGCAGTCAATCATGGACGAAATGACGAGACCAAATCAAACCGAAAGCATCATGTGGCAAGACTATGTCGCCAGGCGACCAATGGAGGTCGAGACATACCTTGGCTCACCCATCAGGCTCGCTCGAGATGCCAAGGTTTCCGTACCCCGAATTGAGACTCTCTATGCCATTCTCCATAATCTCAACATTGTCAACCGCAACCGGCCGAAACAGGATGCGGTGTCGCTCGGCAACGGATCTCCTAGCTCACCGAACAACCCATCGCCGTATCCCCCTCGAGGCCAATCGCAGGCCGGATTCCGTCCAATGATGCCTAACGGCAACGGGATGCCACCTCGCCAGCCACGGCCTAGAACATCGTCCAACTTCAGCAATGCGGGAGGCATGCGTAGGCCTCCGCCCAACGCAAACGGCGGGCCCAACGGCTACCCAAGGCCACCACAGATGAACGGCGGGGGTTCTCGCGCTGCGTCTCGACGTGGCTCAATGGAAGGCAATGATTTGGAGGAGTTCTCCCACCTTGTGCTGTACGATGACATCCCAGAGGGCCAAGAACAGTCCTTTGGGACCGAAAACTCGGATATTGCTCTCAGGGAGAGAGAATTGCAGCTACGCCAGCGCGAGCTGGCTTTGAGGGAGCAGGAGCTGCGCATGAGGCGTGGCCCTCCTCCTCAGCAATCTGCGCCTCCCTCTCGCCGAGGACCGCCACCATCCAGGGGGGGATTCGACGACGACGATGACGACGATGATTATTTCGATCCATCCATGGCCACAAACATTCCCGTGATAGACCCAGACAATTTCGACATGATGAGTGTCACCTCAAGGAAAAACCGCAAGGTACCCGGGCCGCCTCAATCCCAAATTCGACGAAATCCCGAAGGAGACGCGCCGCCGTCCAAGAGTAGCAGGTTCCGACCCTTTGGTCGCAATCGTTCCAGCCAAATGAGCCAAATAAACCAAATGCCCACCATGACTGACAACATCCTCGACGACCCGCTGCTGAGCTTCACCTCGAACCGCTATGGGGCAGTAGACCGCGGCGTAATGAACGCGGGTTCTCGTGCCAACTCCTTGACTGCCTCCCGGTTGGACGAGATGCAATTTGGTCCTGGCGGCGGCGGCGGCGGCGGCCAGAGCATGACCATGACCAATGGCTACCCTCGGCGAACTAGCCATTCGCCAGGAAATCAGTACAGCCCGTCGATGCGAGGCGGCAACGGCAGACCTTCGCCGCCAAACGGATTCGGGCCTGCAAACGGCCAGCCCTCACCACCCAATGGCATGAGACAACCTGTCCCCCGTTACCCCCCGGGGCAAGGCAATGTGGTCGCGCCTCAGCAAGTTGAACAACAGATCGGGGTGAGCCCTCTCAATCCCCCCAAGTCTAGGAATGGTCGTAGTCTGACCGGCAGTGCGAG
Organism: Trichoderma sp. TW21990_1; assembly: GCA_010015515.1. Lineage (NCBI taxonomy): Eukaryota > Fungi > Ascomycota > Sordariomycetes > Hypocreales > Hypocreaceae > Trichoderma > Trichoderma sp. TW21990_1. Next base: position 1,906,385 of record ML974118.1, read on the forward strand.
TGCTAGCGCGAACAGTGGTGAATTCGGCTCTGAACGATCTGCATACAGCAGTCAAGGTAGTCTTCAACAGCAGCAACAGTACTAAGGACAGCGAAACCCTTTGAGTCGACCTTTGATAAACGCACATCGTCGTGCTGTGCTCCTTCGGCCATTCTCATCAAACGCTTCCACGAATTCGTCCATGTCCCATTAACTCCTTCTTTCGCCACTCTTCTTCTTCTTCTCCATCATTCTCTCTCTCCCCTCCAACTCCCTCCTAACGCACGACGTCGATGAAGAAACGCTATTCTGCCTCTCTGGACGATATTTGTTCTGTTGCATGCATTCACCAACCAACTCAGGGATTAAAAGAAGCAATAATCGACAGGTTGCTCGGCAGGCGATATTCCCCCTGTGAGAAGCAACCCTCTTATTTCATGCGTCAACATATCAAACATCGTAGTGGGACTACCATAAACCAACGGCTTTGGATGACTTTGGACTATTGTTCGATACTGGCGCCTTTTATACTTGGGTTGGACTGTCGAGTCTCGTATATACATGTGGAACGAAACGAGAAGCAAAGCATTCGCCACATCGGATAAATGTGGCATTGTTCATGTCTCCAGTGGACTGGCTATCGATCCATCCCAAAAGAAAAGGAGATGAATGGCACGGACGGTCCAGGCGCATTTTTGATGACCCTGGAATATATACCTTTTTTTAATCAGCCCTCGCCTGAGTTTTGGAAAAGGCCTCTCAGAGAAGGGGGTTGAGCTGCAACGGCATTGTTTCTTTGTTTTGTTCTTGTTGTTTTTTGTTTTTTTTTTCTCCTGCGAATCGACACAGCATTCTAGATTCCTTAGGTGTGGATTTCCTTTTTCTGTTTTCTTTTCATATCCCCTTTCTTCATGTTCTTTTTACTTCTTTTCTTTTTCTTTGTTCTATTTTTACTTTGGCAACCCGCCACCGTTTTTCTTGATCCTTGTTGGGGCAACAAATCGGCCATGGTCTGTCTGGAGCTTTGGTCGCGATGAAATGGATATCGCCAGGGGGATTGGCGCCGCGATGTCATGCCAGCAACCAACGATTGCCGTGGGGCCCAATTGCGATGCAGAAGCGGGCAGAAAAGAAAACGGCATGCCGGAGTGGCGGCAGAAATGCTTGAATAATTGATAGTTGAACACACAAATAAAGATATAGAATGGCAGGGCAAATAGCGTTAATGACGGGAAGATTGGGGAAAAAATATGGGCGGCATTGTTGTCAAGGTAGTCCAAATATAATATGGCATGTTGATTCTGAGGCTGACCTTTTTTTTCCCCCGTTTTATGATTCGTGAAGTAATGATATAATAAATAGTAAAGTAGCCGATGGTTGCTTTTATTTCGTGATGCTAGATTTGGTGTTTTGAGTGTTAAATGTACTTTATATTTTAACAAAATAATTATATACCTAGTGTATTTACACGCAGAGCACTCTGTATATACCATTCTAATTTTTATAATTTATATTATATTTCATTCAAGTAATATTTAGAATTTAATATTATGATGAATTTATTCAACATAATACTATTATTATTACTAGCCATGCTACAACAAAGCCACACTAATAATAACCAGTACTCCAACACCAATCGATTCCCTGCGGTCAAGCAACCTACTAATGTACATACCGCACATTCACACACATTCACCCTTAACTGGCAGAACAATCCGCGAGCGAGAATACCTACCCGACGTGCTCCCCTCCAATGACCGTCTCGGCGCATAATGAGTTGTTTAGGCAATTGCTCGAGCCAACCTATACGTCGTGTGAGTCTGCTTTCCCAGCGTCTTTCAGACAGCACACCTGGCTCATATCACACAGTTTAGTCCTCCACAATGCTCGCCCATGATGCGGCCGGAGAAAGAGGAAAGGCCGCCATCAGAAACCTTTTATCAGAAGAAATCCCATTCAAGAATCCGAAATCGAGCGGTCTATAGCCTGGAGGTTCGAGAGAACGGAATGGAAAGACACGAGCAGCAGAAAACCCTCCGCACGACCAAGTCCCGACGACGGTGAATGCAAAGCCTAGTGGTGGTGTATTTCCCGGGCCTTTAGGACGGCAGAACTGCAGGACGCGGGTGAACAACTGCCCACGAGATCAAATCCCGTCTAAGGAGGAGAAGGCGGGCTTTTCTCCCGAATTCTGAGACTACCCATCCAAGGTTTGGCTCACGACCCGGGCCTTGCGGGAATTCGATCGGAGGAACGAGAGCCTCTCTCTCTCTCTCCTTCTCTGCTAAGGCGGACAGTTGACTGGATATATATTGAAGATTTGGGCCTGGCCGCAAGGAAAGGAGGGTAAGATCCTGCCTCATTTGCGAGGAATGGTGGTCCGGATCTTGGTGGTTTTCAAGGGGTATGTTATGTATGCGTGTATCCCTCAATTCGGCAGTTTGCGCGTCGAGGGTCCCAAGGGGGGCTTGAGCCGTCTCTGATTCCCGAGGGAGCTTTTGAAGACTTTTAGCGTAGGAATAACACCATGTACAAGGGTGCTATTATGCGAAACGTGGCTTCCATCCTCACCGGCAATGCCAATATTCCGAATGAAGGACGTCTTCCGCTTACAAACTTGGACTCGCTGACTATTAACAATACTGCTGTTCATCCAGCGCCTGATTTTTTCGACGGAGCTCGCGCCGACGATCTGGACAGGAAAATGCGAGAAGATCTCGATAGGATAACCATACCGTCGAAAAGGGCAGGGCTCCTATAGCACGCAACTTTTCCCTGGAAGCCAAAGGTCTTAGGGGAACGATGATGTCGCACTGGGACAGGCGGTTTTAGATGGCGCACATGGGGCTCTTATGATGCATACGTTGCAGAACTACCTTGTGGATGAGCCTGTCTACGATGGCAATGCCTATGCATTCTCTTCAACCTTGCTTGATGGGACCCTCAACCTGTATGCTCAGCATCTGACTGCTCCTAATCAGCCAGGAATGAGACCGGAATATCACACTACGCAACTCAAAGTCTATGCTCTAACAGGCGACGAAGATGTTTGGCTGGAGGTTACAGGAGCTCCCAGGAATCTGCGGCTATTTGCGAAAGATTAGCGTGACCGATTTATTAAGGATGCCAATGAGAGAGTGCGTAGGCAAAATGCAGGGACTAAAGATACCTTTGCAAAGTTAGTTGAGGAGCAGCAAGCTGGAGGGTCGAGTCCTCTCGACTTTTATGATTGCCAGGTGTTTGCCGGGCTAGAGGACGATAACTCTGAGACACAGGAGACACAGGAGACACAGGAGACACAGGAGACACAGGAGACCTTTCTAGACTAACAAGACGGCATTAGCTGAGGAACCGCAAGCTGGAGGGTCGGGTCCTTCCGAGTTTTCTAATTTATCAAGCTAGGAGACAACCATAAGACACAGGAGACACGGGTGACCTTCTAGACTAACCAAACGACAGCAGCAATACTAAGCCAGAAAATAACAACCACAAAACACAGGAGATACAGAAGACACAGGAAATATAAGAGAACTAGACTAACTAAACGGCGGCGGCGATGCTGAGCCAGAAGATAATAATCATAAGATACAGGAGACACGGGTAACCTTCTGGGCTAACCAGACAACTTTAGTTGAGGAACAGCAAACTAGAGGGTCGAGTCCTCTCGACTTTTATGATTGCTAGATGTTTACCGGGCTATATGACGACAACCATAAGATGCAAGAGACACGGGTGACCTGTGTTGGAGTCACCATTCTTACTAACCAAACGACGGCGGCGATGCTGAGCCAGAAGATGACAACCACGAGACACGGGAGACACGAGGGACCTATATTGGACTCGCGATTCTAGACTAACCGGACGACAAATAGACGCCAAGATCACAAACAGGTTTTGCGACGAGCTTTACTTCTAGTTTCACATCGATCAGCCATCAAAGATCCTCTACATTTGCCAGCGTCCATCCGAAGGTGCCCCGCACCTCTCCCTCTGCTTCATTTGCTCGGGCCAGGAAGCGTTAAATTCCGTGGCGTTGACCCTTATCCGTGGCTGTATTCACAGTGCCGGCGAGCCGAGTTGTTGCGGCTATGAACGCCAACAACTACTGAATGGCCGGCGTTTCGGAAAAGACGGTTTATTGTGCTTTCAATGCGTCTTTAATGCTGCAAATGACGTGTGGTGGCCGTGGGCACAATACAAAAATCGCTGGATGAAGGCTTAAGCCTCCTGTATTGGCCATTGTCCACCATGCGTATGGCAAGGACGGTGCGGATAATACTGAGATCTCAACTGGCGTTGCAACGGGCTTCGCATCAAGTTTCGCAGCGGTCAGCCGCGGAGATGACTTGAACTCGTGGCGTCGGCCCCAGCTGCCATTCTTTGTCTCTGTTGAATGTCGTCTAGTCTGCTTGACGTGCTGCTGGTATGTCCACTCGGATGAAGAATATCGGTCCATTATAATACCCTCTCCATCTACCCGACAAGCCAAGAAGCGTGGGCCAGCCTGGCATATGCCGGTCGAAGTTGGGAGAGAATACCATGCCTGGTGGCGCGGGATTCTGAAATCGTGACGACCCTTGTGCTATGAACAAGTGGCGGAAAATTCCATCTGGTGATTGATATCGCATGTGCATCACGAAACTACGCCACTGTCTCAAAATTTCTAAGGTATCCCTCCCTACTGACGGCTTCGAGCGTGTGAGATGGTATCGATATGTTCGCCTTCATCATTTCCATCATTATCGTTTATTGAATCGCAAGCCTTGGACTTCCAATGCTAGCTTATCCCTCGCTCTTCATCAATCGTTCCATCGCCGCTTGATTGGCAGCCAACCAGCATTTGCTCGAATGTCGACAGCCATGTGAGACGCATACCAGAGCAGACAGCCTCCGTCCACCTCCTTTTGTTCACTTGTTTCTGTCTCCTGGACCCAACGGCCTCTGCCACAGCCTCGCTGCCAGGTGCTCCGAACTTGAGCCACTGAATCAGCACTTATTCTACCACTATAACAAAAATATGGCTGTTTTGCAAGCTACCAATCTAGACATCTGGGAGGGCTGCTGGCCGTTCTAAGCTCGGATGGCATATGCGATTACAAAGATGTCTTCTGGAACATCTACATGAATATATTTGTGAAGAGAAATGCAACATTGCGAGGCTTCGAGGATCTTCAGGCCTTTTTAACAACTCACTGCCTTTGGAGTCCCTACCTAATAGACATTCACGCAAAGAACATTTGGGACAAAACGCCACTAGTTGGGGGGAATCGGAATGCTGGCTCGTCAGAATAATACTGGCTCACCAGAACCGTCGTCACTCTGTGTGCATGTGGCGATATTAACTGACCGAGAAGTTTTCGGCTTTTTGGGAGGCGGGTTTACCAAGGTATTCTACTTCCAATTCCTTTTTTAAGTAGCTTGGAACCTGTGAGTGAATCTACAGGCTTGAAGGGAGCTCAACTTCAAATAGCGGAGAGTCGCAGAGCTTCAAGTAATCACGTGAGTTGGCGTGGAGGGGCGCATTGGTATCAACTCGTATCAAATCAATTCTAGAATCTACGCGTTACACAACCTCTGAACAACATAAAGATTTCCATCTCCTTTTCCACTGGGCCCTTTGTTTTCTCTCTCTTCTATCAATAATATTAATTGATTACCGCGTCAAACAAGCAATGGCATCCCGAAACGTGGGCGGATCGCAGGGTCTCGGAAGACAGAGCATGATGACGAGCGGAAATGTGATGAAGGCGAGACAGTTGGTGAGTGAAGCTGAGTTGGCTTTTTTTTTTTTTTTTTTTTGGCCCTTGTTTCGACCTCGTTTTGCTTCCCATATCGGTGCTACTGCGACCAAAGGACATTGACTGATTTTTGTGTGGGGATAGGCGCATCTTCATTCTCAACTGGAGCAATTGGCGGCCAACCTTGCAGATACCGAGAATCTGTTGAGAATGACAAGCGTGCAAGCTGAGGCAATGAGAGGGCTGGGAAGCTGGCATGGCGGCTTGTGAGTTTGAGCGACCGGACGTTTTCCCCCTCCTGGTGGTGATACGCCGTGAGTGAGTGAATGAGCGAATGAGTGCTAACTGGATTGAACTCAGATTCATGGCCGTAAGTAAAGTGCTTGGCGAGGAGAGCGTAAAGGAAGCCGGGAAGTGATGATGAAATGTGTTTGCGGAAGGATTTTTGTGAATCGCCGCGGAGCGGGTTACAGGTTTACGGGACATACGCGATGACGTTATGAATTAATGCGTTGAATTATCAAGTTTTCTTTTTTCTTACGAAGATTTCAGCTTTCGCCGGGCTATATATAGATTGAGCGACAGATGCCATACAACATGCCTAAATCTGTCCTCCCAATGGTTCAATCGACTTGACATTGAGGCACTTATACATGGGGAGAGTCATCCCCTGTTCTGAAAGCGCTTCTGCTCCTTGATGGATACAATTGATGGTGATTCCTCTCACAGAAAAATGTGCTTGTTCATATTGAACTGGTCACATGTGTGATTTTGGCATCCGTTTGAACGAGGCAGTGACTCATTGAGACGACGATTCAATATTCGCAGGACACGGCAAGCGAGAATTGGGGTATCCTGCAACCAGGTGTCATACTTGGCACCGAGTAGTGGTCCTCGGTATGTCAAGAGTAAGCTCCTGGGGTTTCAGAGATATGCCCCCTTGAGCACAAACTTCAGGTCATAAGATCCAATGAGTTCCGTCTTGGTTTTCATCCCAATCGGCTTGATCTCGTTGCGGCGATACCAGCGCATCCTCCAAAACTGAGTCCACGTCCTTCGGAATGAAATGCATGGCAGGCTGAGTGATTAAGCGGCAGGCCAAAGCCTCTGTGAAACGTTCATTTCGGCTTGCGCACGGAGAGCTCCATGGTCGCAACCTCGATTCCCAGCATTGTGCCACATCACCCTGCCATCTCATCGCATGCAGGCAGCCCGTGCCCCGGCGCGGACGGGATGCTCTCCTTCTTCATCTTCGGAGCCTCAAGAGCCCGAAGCGGCTTCCTCTTCTGCCTCGGGGAGCTGACAGGGTATCGCTTCACGTTCCCGCACGTGTTACACCGGATGACGAGGACATCGGCCCACGGCTTTCTTCCGCCTTTGCTGGGATTCTCCACGGTTGAGAGGCATGTCTTGCCTTCGATCAGGACAGCGTCGCAGTACTTGCAGATTGTTTGCTTGATTGAGGGGCTCTGTCGGATCTGAGCTTTGAGAGACACCGATCTCATGTCCGCCACGACCTGATGAGACAAGTTCATCAACGCCTTGCGCTCTTGGACGCCATGGGCAAACTCGGGGTTCCTCGGGGGAGATGAATGATTGCCGTCATGATGGGGATTCTCTGGGTCCGTCTGTGGCTTGGTTTGCTGAGCGCAGTTTGCTAGATAGCTGGCTGCTTGGTAGAGATAGGAGGCCCGGGTGTAAATGTGCCTGTTTTGGATGCCGGGATGGCCCTTTGCCTTGCCCATTTTTGGGAGTTCTTTTTCCCCCTTGTGTATGAGATGCCTCGAAAGCAAAGTTTGGAGAAAGAAGGAATGAATATGTCAGGCCATGGCCATGAAGCTTGGAAGAAACGCTGTAGAGCAACGCAGCATGTAAGGGTTTATTAGTAATAGTTGAAAAGCCAAAAGCAGACTCGGAGTAATACAGTGCATCCGTCTGCGTGCGCAATCTACTTCGCACGTGTCATCGCTTACCTAAAACGTGGAACAAAGAGAAGAGCCAAGTAACTTCGCCTTGCGCACGACACGTGACAGCGCTTGTTTTGCGTGCACGGGCCACGGCTTACTCAATCGCGCCTCGTCTTTCTCTTTCTCCCCTTCCTGCGCCCTCTTCGACAGCCTTAGCTTTCCTTGTTCACATCCACCGCATCGGAAACAACTTCTTCGATACGTGGCATTGCGACCCAATTTCCATCGTCTGGGTCTTTCCTCTGTCCCGGCATCTTACTTGCCTGGTATTTTGGGGTTTCTCCCTCGTCTTACTCGTCTTCTCTCTTCTGTTTTTTTTTATTTTCTTTCCGAACGCCTTTCTTCGCCTTTATCCTTTCTGACGCGCCCAACTCGGTCGCAACTCAACAAAACCGCTTTACCACCTCTCAAACCCATTCTATCACCCAATTCCAACATGTCCCACGAGGAAGATCTCATTGACTACTCCGATGAGGAGATTGGCGCCAACGAGGCCGCCGCCGCCGCCGCCTCCAACGGGAAGAAGGGAGAGGGTGCCCCCGGTAACAATGTCGACAAGAAGGGCAGTTACGTCGGCATCCACTCCACCGGATTCCGTGATTTCTTGCTGAAGCCCGAGCTTCTGCGCGCTATCGGCGACTGCGGTTTCGAGCATCCTTCGGAGGGTCAGTCCTGAATTCTAACACCGTCCTAAGTCATCTATACAAACATATATTGCTTCCCTTTTTTCCTTGAAAGCAAGCGTCCGTCCATCTCGCAAGCAAGACAAACAAAGAGTTTTGAGGAAGAACAAAGAGGAAGCATACATCGATCCAAACACTTGTTGGCTCTTTAGCCGACTACCATGGCCATCATCGTTGCATACGTAATGGCTGCAGTGGCATGACAAAGACTCTCCAAAGACTGAAATTTTGTGGCATCCACAAACAAAGGCAGATGCCGCACTCGAGTCTGTCGGTATGGGCTGCATGGACAGGTGCCACTTGTCCCTTGCATTCACTCGGGGAACGGTGGCTGCAAAAAAAAAGGCTTTGGAGATAGTCAAGCCAAGCTGGGGTGGAAGAGAGGAGAAAAGATGTCTTGTCCTTGCGCGTCTTGGACGTGTGCGGACGATCACTGGCTGGGATCATAATGGCTTCAAGAACTCTTCTCACCTTGTTGGCTTGAGAGCGAAAGTCGACCACAGTTTGAAATGCAATTCTACACACTTTGGGGAGGGGGCGAATCATGTTTATGCTGCGACGATGGACGGACCTTGACGCACACTACCCATCGTTCGTTGCTACTTGATTACATTTAAAGTCTAACATCATCGCGATCGACAGTCCAACAAACATGCATCCCTCAAGCTCTTCTCGGAGGAGACATCATCTGCCAGGCCAAGTCTGGACTGGGAAAGACTGCCGTCTTTGTCTTGGCCACGCTTCAGCAAGTCGAGCCCGTTAACGGCGAGGTCTCGGTTGTCGTCATGTGCCACACTCGTGAGCTGGCTTACCAGATTCGAGACGAGTACAACCGATTCAGCAAGTACATGCCTGATATCAAGACCGGTGTCTTTTATGGCGGCACTCCTATTAAGAATGACGTCGAGACCATCAAAGGCAAAGATACGTGCCCTCACATCATTGTCGGCACCCCAGGTCGTCTCAAGGCCCTTGTCCGTGATAAGGCCCTCCGTCTCGGAAGCGTGCGGATCTTCGTCCTCGACGAGTGCGATAAGATGCTCGATCAACCCGGTGAGTGCAACCCACTATTCTACCTACTTTTGGGGTGACTCTTCTTTTTCTAACACTACACAAGACATGCGTACCGACGTGCAGGATGTGTTCCGCGCTACTCCCCAGCAGAAGCAGGTCATGATGTTCTCGGCCACTCTCTCCGATGCCATCAAGCCCATCTGCCGCAAGTTCATGCAAAACCCCACCGAGCACTATGTCGATGAGGACACCAAGCTCACTCTGCACGGCTTGCAGCAATACTACATCAAGCTGGAGGAGCGCGAGAAGAACCGAAAGTTGAATGAGCTTCTTGATGATCTTCAGTTCAACCAGGTCATCATCTTCGTTAAGAGCACCGTCCGCGCCACCGAACTTGACAAGCTCCTTCGGGAGTGCAACTTCCCCTCCATCGCCGTGCACTCCGGAGTCAGCCAGGAGGAGCGGTAAGTTGATTTCCATGCCCCAGCAGGCTCTGGTTGAGAATACAGTTGCTGATTGTACGATGACAGCATCCGCCGCTACAAGGAGTTCAAGGAATTCAAGAAGCGCATCTGTGTTGCCACTGACGTCTTTGGACGTGGTATCGACATTGAGCGAATTAACCTGGCAATCAACTACGACTTGCCCAGCGATGCCAGCTCCTACCTCCATCGTGTTGGTCGCGCCGGTCGTTTCGGTACCAAGGGTCTTGCCATCTCCTTTGTGAGCAGCGAGCAGGACCAGGAAGTTCTTAAGGAGATCGAGAAACGATTCGAAGTGGCCCTTCCGTAAGCAACCCTCCTCACACGATAGCATAGAGAATGACCAAACTAACCATTGTGGCCTTGTAGCGAGTTCCCCAAGGAGGGTGTTGATGCCAGCACCTACATGGCGTCTTAGAGGATGGATGACGATGTTACTCTAACGCCTCCTGTACGTTCTTGTGCGTGTCAAGACTGGTAGCAACTAGGAGAGGTTTTTATCCGCTTATGTCGTCGGATACCAGAAAATTTGGGGAATAATCGAACTTGCTTATACTATTACGTAGCTTATTTTATCGGGAGCCAAAGGAAATGGTAGGCTGAAACGCCGTGGTTTTACAAGGTCAATCAAATGAATTTGCACAAAACGAGATGTGACCACAGGGCAGTTGTGAATTATGTGTGGGAACTATGTGTGGTGAATTATGCGTTACGACACTCTGTTCTCCGTAGCCAGCTGTTGAATCCAATGTGGATTTCGGGGTAACACGCAAAAGATGCTGGAATGTTCCTTTGTTTCCAGGGAGGGAGTCATTCTCGGTCAGCTCTCCCTCACGATCCTTGTTGACCGTGAGCTTTTTGGCGGGCATCGGGTCACATGGCCACGGCTGCCTACGATAGCGCCAGGCAAGGCAATACATGGAGTATACGCAGAGCAGAAGATTTTGGCTCCACAGTTTTGCCACCTCTGGTTTAATGTTTTTTTTTCTATGCTACTCTAGGATTCCAATATACCACTTCTGGTGTCATGTTTTTATTTCATCCATTCTAGGGATTCTGAGACTCTAATTTACCATTTTCGGGTTCTAATTTGCTACTTCTGGTATAAAACTTTTATTAATATTTTTTGTTTTATTTTGGGGTTTTAATTACTACCTCTGGTATAAACCTTTTAATTATTGGTCCAATTGCCGCGCCTGGTACGCTGTCTATAGTTTTTATTTATTCTATTTCGGGGTGCTCGTGATTAATCTTGGCTTCGTTGGGGGGGTTGGACACATCTTTGTTGGTTCCAAAATCAAATTATACAAAATTCTAGACATGGCCAACAAAGCAAAAACGACAAAGTTGACAGATGGCATCAGAAAGCTGTAGCCAAGTCAGCGGTACAACAAGGTAGGCAGCCCATCGAGGACGGATCCCAGTGATGGCGGAGATAACACCCCCTGCCTTAGCTGGTTGGTTCTCTCCCCAACTCAGCCTCACTCTTTGACCTACCCTGGACGGAAGACCGAAGAGCAGCATGATTCAACCCGAAGCACGAATATCGATGAAAAATCTCGGAGCGCCCTTTTTTTCTTGACACGCCCTCTATTTTTCGTATATCAACGTCACATGGGGGCCCTTTTTGATGATTATCAAGATGCGGTGAAGTGTCGCATTCTACGTGCGTTTACGTGGTTTGCTGCCATTGAGCGGGCTGGCGGGGGGAGCTTCATCGCCAATACCCGATGTCCACCCGCGATTACGGCTCCGGCTCTCTATTGGGTCTGGCGAGGCAAAACCACCGGCGGCTATTCTGCATGCGCCCCAAAGCGAAAAGGCAAGAAAACATGAGGTGTGGTTTTCCGGCGAAATCGTGGTTGGGCCACAAACAAACTGCAACAGAAGTAAACTATTGGTAACATGCGGCGCTCTGCGTCTGCGTCCACGTCCAGTAGCTCCCAAGCGCTGTCACCGACCGACACGTCCCTTTGATGCCTTACCAGCCGGGATCCACTGCTCTGGCCAGACAAGCTTGGCCTAGACAGCATTCATACGCACGCATCATGGGCACATGGGTTTCGTCTGGGACAACACGTCTAGGACAACATCACGAGAAAGTGCCCACGCGGCTCCCTCCGTGCCACCAGAGCAACGGCCCGAGCTGAATCACGAAAGGGGGCATTATTTGCTTCCGACGTCGGGCATCCAGAGCGTACAGTCCGTCCCGCGTGGCGCAACGAGGCATACAGCTGAAGTTGCCCAAAATCGAACACGAACAAATACGCATGCTGAGTCATGGCGATTGGGCTCGCAATGCCAGGATTTGCTTCGGAGATCCAACGAAATTGGGCTGCGACCGGAAATCTTGGGCAGATCCGCCCGCTCGGAAGAGCCCTGGCGCCTTGACTGGAGTATTTTTTTGCTACGTGGGTAGACCTTTTTGCGCCAGCATGCTTTACTTTGTATGGGCTAATTGTTTTGCCAGCCAGCAAATGCTGTCCCTTCACCGCTAAGACGAGGGCGACGGATGGAGATCCGGAGATGATGATAGGCCCATGTCTCGGGGATCTCTTGTCCACGCCACGACAGTATGGGCATCGCCGAGGGAATAGAACGAATGTTTTTGTCACAGACAGCGTGTACAGCAGCATTGCTCCAGCAGCGTAGAGCAACAAGTGGGAGCCTCCAGCGGCCAGGTTTTCGGATCTGCTTGATGCTGTACCTACACCCATGGCTTCATCCCTCGGGTCATCATCTCGCCGCCCATTCGCTGTCTCAACTCGGAGGAATCCAAGCTTTCCCGACGCGCCGTCTTATTGACATGACTACCAGCACCAGAGACATGATGATTATGCTCGCCGTTGGGGGGCAATCGGCCCTACGAGTCCAATAGCACCGCTGGGAGAGTGCGGGAGAGAGTACGGAGTACAGTACTGTATGCTTCTCGACGAGACCCGCAGCTGTGTGCACCAGCGCTCGTGCTCTGTACTCCGTAGACAAGAGCCCCCTCTCTGGTAAATCATCTCATCAGACATCAGAGTGAGCAATGCTGTAGAAGGGAGTTTGTGCCTGACGAGATCAATAACCCGGTGAGCCGAGTCACTCCACTTCCAAGTTGGCTAACTTTGCTCACTGGCTGGATGATTTGACTCACTACTCCGTAGCGTCATCTCTTGTCTTATTAGACTACGGATAGCTACTATTAGCAAGAGCAGCTTTGGATGTTTGTGTCTTAGTCACTTGCGTCCAATCAATATGCCCTCGTACCCCGAGAACGGACATCATCACCGCCAAAATTCAGGCGAGCCGGCCAGAGAGACGCGGCATGACCTTGCATCGGGAGGGAGAGACGTGTCTGAGCATGATTGAAAGAGAGCGGCAGCCATCCCGGGGAGCACAGCAGTTTGCGCGAGAAGCTAACGGCGACCTTTCCAGAGAGCCGTGAGATAGCTGTTCCCCCCCCCTTTGGTTGATTCGCCAGGCCAGGCTGCTGTGGATGCAAAATGCAAGCATGCAAGACAAAGCCGTGCAGTGCAGTGCAGTTATCGTTGTCGTGGCAAAGTCCTCCATGGCTTTTTGCCCCCCTAAAGCAAGGCGCGCAATTTTGCATGTGCGGAACTGGATACGATACGCAGTATACAGGATTCTTACAGGCCCTCTCTCTCCCTCTCTTTTCTCCGCCTTATTTGCCTTCGCCCTTCCCCTCACGCAACTTCATGCAAGGCGCATGCAAGCAGAGAATGGATACTATCAACAAGCAGACAACATTGTGGGGGAAAAAGACCCGCATGACGTGAAACTAGGTGGAAATTATGACGCTCGCAGCGTGTCGCATGCAAAACCGCGTACCTTTTCCGTCGCTGCCGCTGCTTTTGCTTACTACTACTGTACCTACTAGGCAGTACCTAGTAGGCCACCAAGGTACACGGCTTTTGCAACGAATAGGATCAATGCCAGTACTATCTGGCAATTTTCATCCGTCAGACCGGGGGTCGAGTTTGAACCCCTCATATTTGGTGGCTGGGCCTAGCCATGCGGGTTGTACATGGCAGCCTTTGCAGCTTTTGGCACAGTAGCTTGAGCCTGGGAACGATTAGCATACCTCCGAGATGAGGAGAACTACCAAGGCAGAGTGAGTGCTGCATGTAGGTTCGTTGGTTGTTGGCCCCAAACTGAAATTCCACCATCAATCAAGTTGCGATTCCTGCATGAGCAGACTTTGACATCCCCCAGAGAGATTAGCTTTTTTTTTTTTTTTTTTTTTTTTTTGGCAAATCTGTTGGTCACGCCGTGACGTTGGGCTGATGGACGAAAAAAAAAGCAAAAATAAGGTGATTACAGCAGTGCACAGACTCCGAGGCGCAAAGCATCAGATTGAATACCAGGTGACAGAAGAAAAAAAGGCGTCAAGCATCAGAATGAATATCAGGTGGCAGAAGAACAAGGCGTCGAGATCAATTTGCCGCCTCGCCCGGGGGGGGGGGGGGCTTGAAAGCGCGGAGGCGTAGATCCTTCGAGACCTGGCCACAGTTACTCTACAGTACGGTGATCATTGCAGCCGGCATCCTCACAACATTACATTACAGCACTGTACTGCAAATGCAGTAATACTCCGTATCTGGGTTGGTCTCTGCAGATGGGCGTTTGTGGACTCCGATGCCTGCCCCCAATAGAGCTCATTCTCAACTAACCAGCCACGCAATCTCGGGCGAAGCTCTGTCGTGATTTCATCCTTGCGGTGCAACACCAAGCTGCAGGTCTGAAATTGGTCCATCATGAGAGTGTACACAGAGAGATAGGACACTGGACTGTGCAGGGGAAGAAAAAAGGGGGGGGGGGGGGGGGGGGAAGCAACAGCAGTTTGGCGTTTCTGGCCCGCTTGGAATGGCTCTCATTTCTCATTTCTCATTTCTCACGTCTTTCCTTTCTTTTTTGTGTATCCTGTCAAGCTAACTACATGGTATGTACATTTGGGTTGTATGAGAAGGGCCTGGCAAACACCACAGAAAAGCGACTAAGAACGAGGCGGCGCCGACGGCGGCTTTCGGGTGGATGATTGCCAGGCAGTACTGCTAGGTAGGGGGCCAGGGAGGGCAACTTTTCGTGGTGCGTATATGCATAGCAGCCTGGCGCAAGCGAATTGTTTGTTCCTTTTGCTTCTTCTCCTCACCCCTTCTTTCTGTAAGACGGCATCACTACCTAGTACTAACCTACCTAGTAGTAGGCAGGGCAATGGACCGAGTACACACACCTACCGGGTACCTAGCAGTATTATTGCAGAGAAAGGGAGTACAGTACAGTCAGAACAAGACATTTGTCTCTCATTGTGCAACTAGACAAAGGTATGGTGGCTTGTCACATGCCACGGGGGGGCGGGAAAAGGGAGCTTCTGCATCCTTTGTTGGCGGCAGGTGTTCCAAGTGGTCTGGAATGGCTTGTTTCAGGAGTGGGATGGAAAAAAAAAATGACACAGCCAGAGAAGGGTTCCAAGTTTAGAGGAGATGGGCATCCGACGGTGCTCCGTAATACTATCGCAGCCCGTAGGTGAGAAGCCGGATGCTGTGCAAGGGAAACGCCGCGTGTTGCTGTACGCTATACAGTACAGTATCCATCGTCTTTCGGCCAGAGAGTGGCTGATGAGCAGCAGCAGCGGTCCTCCCATCACGAACCATGCACGACATTTTTCTTTGGGGTGCCGGAACAGGCCCCGTCTGAAAGGACGATCAGCACACAAATCAAGACAGGCAGTGCGATGCAATCAGATCAAGTGCGTATCCTCCCTCGTAAGGATTCGACGGGAATCCCTTACAAAAATCCTAGTTTCGCTAGCACAAGGTTGTACTAGCACGCTCTCCGCAGCGAAAAAAAAGGCAGCCTGGCGCAAAAAAATGAACCCACAATCCCTTTGAAGCCCATTGCCAATCCAACCTTCGCACCCACTGTTTTTGGAGGGTTATCAAAAATAGAATGGCCGGAAAGAGGCTCATCGCCCCTCGGCGCTTTTCGATCGCTGGGGCGATGATGAGCTCAGCGGCAGTGCTCTTTTTTCTTTCTGCTTGTTGGTTCGCATTCTATCCAGCCCGCCGGGATTCTCTCTCGTTTCTCTCGCAAAAGGGCCATTTTGGAGTGTGGCGGAGGAGTCCGCAAATGACCGAGCTGAGACCTGCTGCTACTGTTGCTGTTAATAGGAGAAGGGGGGGGCATTGCTTATTGGCAAACTAGCACAAACACAAACACAAAGCAAATCTCATGTTTGTCGCAGTTCTGAGACCTTTTTTGGCCGGGGCCTCAGTTGGGTGGTGTGACTGACAAGCCAGACGAGACTGAGAGCCTTGCAAAGCATTCCTGCTGCCACCACATTGCTTCCCTTATGCGGACCAGGGTTTGGAGATGTAGCACTAATTACTGCTAGATAGAGTACGGAGTAGCGCTGGATGGATGCCTTGAGGTCCCCCTTGACAGCGGCCAGACCGCCTTTGCCCCAGCGGCCAGAAACAGACTCGGCCGCTGCAACCCTGGACGAGGCAAAAAAAAAAGAGCGCTGGAGGCCAGAAGCTGCCGCTATTCTGATTTTCGGTGGAGGCTTTTGCACGAGAGGGAAAAAAAATGGAGCGACCGGAGCGGACGGAGCGGTGCAAAGTACTAGGTACGTACAGGGTAGTACAGGTTTTTGCTACAGCAGCCTGTGCGTACGTATGTACGGAGTACTGGACAGCGCAAGTTACCTGGGCCATTACGAATCGCGGTGCTATGGAGCAAATTACCAGGTAGTACGGAGCACTATGGGCCTTATTACTACGGGCCTTCACGGTCAGATCAGGCACCTACCGAATAAACGCGCGGCGCGGACGACCTGTAACAAGGTACTAACTGTAAGGTAAGGCATCTGGACTGGGGGGGCGGGGTACCTCTGGTTGCGCCCCCGAGTACCAGCGGCCGTGCCCGTCTGTACCTCGGCCGCAGCGCAGGCAACAGCCACTCGCTCCCGTACCACGCGCCATCGGGCACCGTACCGCCACGAACCCTTACAGGTACCGCCCGCTAGCCCCGAGCGCTCGCTGAACACGGCCGGCAGCCCTTCGTGCCGATGAGCGCTGGGATTGCTGCTGCGCTGTTGCTGGCCTCATGTGATCCCACAGGGACATCCATGACTAAGTCCTGACGTACGTGCAGCCGGTTTGTCATACAGTCATACTCCGTAGAGTCGAGGGGGAGTTATTACGGTATCAGCCAAGGCTTGGGATGCGACGCGATGGCTTGGTATTGATCGGGGGGCGGGGGGACAACAATACGAAAGAGGCAAAATCGACAAGCATCGGAGAGGCATCGACAGCCGATGGGGGAACCCCGAGTTTTCCGTCCATCAGGCGAGATGCAGCGGCATGGCGTTGCGTATCGCATCGAATCTTCAAAAAAAAAAAGGCCGACCCAGTGGCTGCGAATCCCCCTCCCCCTCCTCCTCCCCTCGTTCTTTTCTAGAAAGTGCCAAGTACTGCGTCTGCACGTACTCCGTACACCCCGAGTTTTTTCTTTTTTTCTTTTTTTCTTTTTTTCTTTTTTTCTTTTTTTCTTTTTTTCTTTTTTTCTTTTTTTCTTTTTTTCTTTTTTTCTTTTTTTCTTTTTTTCTTTTTTTCTTTTTTTCTTTTCTTTTTTTCTTTTTTTTTTTTTTTTGGTACCTTTTTTTTTTTTTTTTTTTTTTGCATCCATCTCAGCGTAATGTACTTCTGTCAATACGATTCCATTCGCCCTGCGCTCATTGTTCTGGGTACCCGGGAGTGATACAGTAGGGATGGCACACGGAGGAGCAAAATACTAGCAAATACAGCACGCACTGAGTCAAACAAATCTCGCCTCGCCACCACGATTTCTTTTTTAGTAGCAGCAATTCAGATGCCACCACCACGTATATTCAGCCGTCCTGTAGTTTGCTATTGTTCCTTGACAGGCCCCATGAAAAAAAAAAAGGCAACACAGCACCAAGGAGCGGCTGAGACCGGGGGACGGGGATACGGGGAGACCTTTCATTTCTCGCCCGTGTTCTCTTTTTTGCCTTTTTTTTTTTGTCTCACTTCGAGTTGTACGGAGGTACCGCCGAGCCTACTGTACACGTAATACAGCTGGGAAGTACATGCGCATGTCCAGAAGGGAGAGCGGCACGAGTGGCTGCCTGTCGCTCATTACCTCATATCCGTGATCACCACTTTGATAAGTTTTTTTCGAGGCCCGTGCGTGGGCCTTGGCAGCGGTTGGAACAAGACAAGCAGCATGTTAGTCGTACGCAAGAAAAAAGAAAAAAGGGAACTTTGAAAGGGATGGAAGGGAGAGGAAAAGAAAAGAGGCAGCACTGCAGCAGCACTGCAGCAGCCTGGCACGAAAACAGAAACAAACAGGAGCTGCGGCCCAGGGATAAGCCGCCGCAAGGCCTGGCGCTAGGCCCAAGGCGATGAGGCCCCCCAAGCCACCAAAGGTGCACACACGCAGGCATTTTTTTTATTTGGTAATGGGGAGGATGGGAAATGGGGAAATGGGCAGTGGAACAATACCTGTAGGTAGTAGTACTACCTGGTAGTAATACTGTAGAGGTATTGAATCAACAGCATGTTCTGGCGTTTGCGTGCAAGCCTCGGTGTAGGTGGAGGCAAACAATGGACTTTGCAGTACGGGCAGAGTTCAGCCGCTGACAGAGACACACTTCAGCTGCCCTTGGGATACATCCTACTGGGTATGTATGCACTAGGTATGTACAGTAGCCCTTCAATACGACCTGCACGGACGAGACAGACTTGGACTGATAAGAAACACACTGGAGCAAAAAAATTACTACTACTACTACTATTACAAGAGTCTGGAGCACCGCAAAGTTGACCTCTTGCGGATGCTGTGGAGGCGCGGAATCTGCGCCATGTGTGCTGGCCGGGCCACTGGAGCGTCCGAGCCTTGCGGCCATTCGCCAGCCACACGAGGGGGACGCTCGGAGGGGCGGGGCAAGGCCTGGAGAAAGGGCGCTGCGGACCAATCAGGGCGCACCAGACAGGTTTTTGAAGAAGAAGCAGATGGATGTTGCCCTCCAAGCCGAGGGAGGTTTTGTTATTGTGTTTGCGGTGGTGGTACGGTTAGAGGTGCTAAGGCACAGCTGGTCTTGTCGCAGCGCATCATCACAGCTACGCGTAGGTGCTAACTGGAGGGACTCGAGGTGCAGTTCACGTCGCGATGATATGGACGGGCTGTGTTGACGAGAGGTATCCAGCAGCGCTGTACTGTAAAGCTGCCGCCTGCAACGATATCATACAGTGCTAGGCTTGAACCTTTCCTAGTGCCGGAGCCCAGGCTAAACTCTAGTGAGAAAAAAAATGGAAATCCCAGCAACCACCGTGTAATGCCACGAAAACGCATCTGAATGCAATGAATGCGTGCCACAATTTGGAAAGTAGACATGGATACCTGGGTACTTCCACTGGTACTCGAATCCATCCATCCCCTTGTACTCTCGTACTCTCGTACTCTTGTACTCCCGCACTTTTTTGGTGTCTCGCCGTCCCGCCGCCCCCGGCCGCCTTTCCTGACTGGCTGGGCGCTGCTTCGAGTTCTGGCGCTGTGCATTCTGCTGCCATTCAAAACTATGCCACGACCCCCAATGGCCGTCATCGATTCTGATCTTCTCTCCCCCATCGAACGTCGCCATGAAGTTCGCCATCGCCCTGTAAAGCTCACCAGCGACTCTCGAAGTCTGCTCCGGTAACTCTCTACTCCCAACGGCGCAATCATACTTTTTTCTTTTTTTTTTGTTACTTTAATATTGGAAATCTTCCTTTTTTCCCTCTCTTTCCCCCCCCCTCTCCCACTTATCGTCTTTAGCCTCTTGCTCTATCTTTGCCTCTATCAAACCTTGTCCTGGTGCACTGCTCATCTCATCGCCTGGTGTACCTGGACAACGCCGATTTACTCACACCAACGACGCCTCCCCATCACATCTTCTGACTCTTTTGTCTCTCGACTTGGCCCAACACACGGCCCAGCAAAAGAGAAAGATACGCAACAGAAATCAAAGAGGACAGCTGTTCATTGCTGCCTGTTCTTTTTTTTTAACCGCTCCCTCCTTGTTCTCGTGTGTTAATCACTCGACCTCCTTTGTCCTCTTTTTTTTTTTGTGTTTAACCAGGTTTTTTTTTCTGGTGGGCGAATCGACTCACTCGGCCTCGCCACCGCTCTGCTCAGTTGGACGAGCGCTGTGGCCCCAGCACTCCAGGCGCTGTCTCACTCACTGTCCACTCACTGTCGGCTCACTGTCACTGCCTAGCCTTAGCTCCCCGGGCGCTGCGCTGTGCTCCGAAATCGCCAGTTGGCGGCCACCTGCCCAGTCAAGTCGCCACCGCAGCGCGAAAGAGTCACACAGCCGACGCTGTGATCCACGCTGTGATCCACTCTCTGCCTCACCCTCACCTCACCATTACTATTCCTATTCCTACCTATTCCTACCTATTCCACCCTATTACTATTGCCGCTGCGCTGTCACCAGGCTGTCACCTCGCCGCCTTGCATCAGCCCCCCGAACGCTTCAGGCCACGCTGCAAAGAGTCACCTCTCGCTCGCCGCGATAAATACGCTGCCGCCGCCCTGACAGCCTCCTCAGCCCGTACCTGCATATCTGCACATCTGCGCAGCTGCACATCCCATCTCGATGATCCCTGGCCTCGACTCATCCCTGTAGCTGCTGCCCGTCGCGTCGCCAACCCGGAATCCCGTCTTCGCACGCACCCGCAGCCCGCAATCCGCAACCCGCAATCCGCAATCCTCACCCTCACCTCGCCTTCACCTTCACCCTCCGCCCTCACAGCCACAACGCCTTCGTCATAGCCAGCAACTACCGACGCCAGCCGCCCTCGCCGCTCGATGATAGACTTGCTCTAAAGAGTCTCATCAACTCCCTCCCTCAAACCCACCCGCCAGAGCATTGGTTTCGCGATGCCTCTTGCAGCCTACAAACTCTCTCCAGTCGCCGTCTCAGCTTCGTCCACCGGTCTGCTTGTTCGCCTTGAAAAGTCGACTCCCCTTCTCTAAAAGAAGGCCCTCTTCTCTTCATCTTGAACTCGGTTCTACCTGCGCCTGCATCCATCATCGTCGGGTGCTATTGCTGGAGAGCCGAAAGCAACACGACTCGGTTAACGCTCGAAACTGTCACAATCCTCCGGTTGACTTTGCCCTTGACGGCGACTGGAAAAAAAACATTCACGCTGGCTTGAACACCCAAGCACCATAACTGCTCTATAACACTCTCCTCTCTTCACTCTCCACCAACTCGCCAAAATGAAGCGCGAAAATACAATCAAGCGCGAAACCACAATCTCTCCCGCCTATGACTCCTTGAGCCAATACGCCCCCTACAACGCCGCAATCTCCTCCTCAGCCTCGGCCTCAGCCTCCTCTGTGTGGTCTGGATCCGACACTGCCTCCCAGCTCATGGACGACATCTCCAGCTCCATCTCTTCCGAAATCGAATCATGCAACTCCTTCTTCTCCCAGGCATCGACTGCAACCCGTCGACCTGGCCAACGGCGACAGACTGCGCAGGTCTCTACCCTCCCTGCTGAGTTGCGACAAAACCCTAGACGTACGGCTGCGGCTGCTGGTGGCGCTGGATGCCCCCCGCCATCGCTCGTTCGCCAGTCGGACCGCAAAGAAAACTTTGTCGATAACCTTGTTGGTACGTGCCTCTTACTGACACACCTCACCAAGCCAATACCCCCGTGCTTAGCCTTTACCTTTGCAGACTCGTCGACCCAGATTGTCGAGGCCATCTGGCCTCTCTCCTCCGTCCCGTGCCGCCCCGAGCCTGGCAACAAGACCGTGCTGCCGCTGCGCACCTTCATCCAGGAGACGCTTCGCCGCTCGCGCACCAGCTACTCTACCCTGCAGGTCGCGCTGTATTATCTCATCCTCATCAAGCCTCACATTCCCAAGCGCGGCTTTACCCTGGAGCAGTATGAGGACCGGTTCGCTGACCGAGCTCTTCACTGCGGCCGCCGCATGTTCCTGTCCGCCCTGATCCTCGCCTCCAAGTATCTCCAGGACCGAAACTACTCTGCGCGTGCCTGGA
The DNA here is from genome assembly GCA_010015515.1 of Trichoderma sp. TW21990_1. Lineage (NCBI taxonomy): Eukaryota > Fungi > Ascomycota > Sordariomycetes > Hypocreales > Hypocreaceae > Trichoderma > Trichoderma sp. TW21990_1. The sequence goes on from ML974118.1 coordinate 1,928,330, forward strand.
GTAAGATTTCCGGGCTCCCCATCCAAGAGATCAACGCGAACGAGGTTTCCTTTCTCCTTGCCGTCAACTGGAAGCTGCACATCACCGATGAGGTTTTCCGCAGATGGACCGAGATTGTTCTCAAGCACACTCCGCCGCCGCCGCCGCCGTCGCCTGGTGCTGTCTCTCTCTCCGTCGCCCAGCAGACGTTGGAGTGGAAGCAGATCATCCTGAGACTGAACCCGGACCTCACTAACATCGAGGGCCTCCTCATGCCGCCTGCCCTCCGCCTACCTGCGAAAACTAGTGATCTCTGCGGCTTGTGGCCTCATAGCATTCTCAACTTCCCTACGGAGCAGAACCGGCGCTTGCCCACCCTGGCTCCCATGCCCGAGGAGGCGGCAACATGCAATCCCAAGCTTCTCTCAAAGTACCCGCCTGCGCCCTTGGAGCCAGCCACGACCACGTCCTTGTCAGCCACGGCCACGTCCTTGGCGGCCACTCCCAGCAGACTTGGCCCTTCCTATGGTCTTCTTCCGACGCCGCGTCTGACGCCGCAGTCAAGTGGAATCTGCACTCCTGCAGTGAGTGCTGCATCCCACCTCCTCGGAAAAGGCAGCGCAATGTGCATGGCCATGGCCCAAGCCGGCAGCGTCAGCTCGGCTCAGCACCTGGACCGCTTTCCCACGACTCTGTCGACATCCCCCCAGAACTACTTCCCCGCTCGTCGTTCTTCTCTTGCCAATTCAATCTCGACCATGTCCTCCCCCGAGTCGATGGTTTCGGATCTTTCGCACACCTCTCGCTCGTCCTCGATTTCGTCTGCCTCATCTTTTGTTAGCGCGACCCTCAACCCAGCGTTGACGGCTCAGTCGCGATTCCGATCGATTAAGGCGATGAATGAGCGGTCGTTTCTGAGGTCGACGATCCCCACCGTTTCGGAGGAGAGCTACGAAGAGTATGGTTTCACGTCGTCCCCTGAATCGTACGCCGGCTCGGTTACGAAGATGGGCAGCCTCGCTCTCGAAACCCCCCTGGCACAGCAGCAGAAGCAGCGCGAGCTGGAGGAAATGTCCCGGGATGCCGACTCGGATGCCGCGCGTGCGCTCCAGCATCTACGCAGCCAGACCATTGGCGGCTTTGATTTCAAGCCCGCCGCACCCATCGCCACTAAGGCTGGCGTCAAGCGCAGCAGAACCGCCTCGGTGGACCAGCCTCTGCAGGATCACGTCCGCGACTTGCTTCACCACCCCCACGGCGCTGAGAGCTCTCCTTGGCCCCTGACTCGCTCGCGAGCACTCGATGGAACGGACCCGTACTTGCAGGTGCCTGTTCGACCCAGCCCAGGAGAAACCAGAAAGAGGCTTTGTTGCTCCGCCCAGGCAGCCAACGGCTACCAATCGGAAACGAGCCCATTTCGCCCACGAGAGCAAAGCTTTTGGGGCATCCTTAACTGAGATTTACCCGGGGCGTTTGTTCATCATGTCAGACTTTTTTCTTTTCTTCTTTTACTGGCGAACTACTATCGCCACCAATCTAATATTGCTCTACCACGGATCGGTCTGGCTCTAATATATCGACCCCGTCCTTCGTTTCTATCTTTGCTGCGATTTACTTGTGTTTTTTTTTTTCTTCTTTCCCTTTGTCAGAAGACTTTTTACGGTTCTTTATGGATGGCGCTCGAGGGGGGAGGCCAGGGGAGGCGTCCCGTTGACAACAGAGCTTTTGACAGCACGCACACAACACACAACAAACACACACACCTTGGGCAGACGGCACGGTTTCTGCAAGTGATTATAAACCACCGGACATGGTATTCAAGGCATCGGTTTTCGCCTTGACAAAAGAAAAAAAAGTGCGTTTAATCTATTTACTGTTTTCATCCAGGAACAAGGGAAATTACACATAACGGATGGTTACAACGACGGTGATGAGAAAGATATCCTGTAAAGTGGGGAAGAAAGCAATTTAAAGGGTTTTGCCCAGCAGTGGAAAGGGCCGGTGGCTGTTTTCTGTGTTTTTCTGCTTTAACTTGTACGACTAGAAGGTTTTTGCTTTTTCCTTTGCGACTTTAGGCTTTCTTTGCTCTGTTGTATGTCGACGATAGCAGAACCTCGTTTTGCTTGGATCCGCCCCGTCTTTTGTGATGGAGGATGGGGAAGGGTGAAATGGGGGAGAATCAACATGATGACGAGCAGTTTTAGGCTTTGCATTGCTTGATACGTGACGATGATTGAGCGACCAAGTGACGATGATTCCATTCCGTAATACGTGATGTGATGATTGAGTGACCATGATGATTAGATGTCGTGTGCTTTATGTACTTGGACCAGAAAGGGCACCTAATATTGCACATCCAACCTCAGCGATACAAAGCTATAGATTACCATGTTGCTTGGATTCCGTCGTCTGTAGTACAGGATGGAGGAGTTAAGCAAGAGTAGTTTCTGGCTCTGCATTCCTTGATACGTGATGTGATGAGTTAGTGAGTGACCAAGTGATCCTAATCACGATTACATAGTAGATATTACATGCTTTATACTTGGACCGGAAAAGCACCCAACACTGCACGTCCAATCTCGCCGGTACCAGATTACCGTTTCGCTTGGATTCTGTCTTTTGTGATGGAGGATGGAGGGTTTGAACGAATAAGGGGAAGAATTAAACACGAGGACGAGCAGTTTCCGGGCTTTCCATTCCTTTATACGTGACTTTGATTTGAGTGACCAAGTGATCATGTTCATAATTAGATATTGTTTTGTACTTGGACCGGAAAAAGCACCTAATACTACAACGTCCAATCTCTGCTAGAGACCTGTATGGAGGATGGATAAGGGCGAATGGGGAAGAATTAGACATGATGACGAGTACTCTGTAGTTTTCTGGGCTTTCCGTTCTTCCATATGTAACGTAATGAAATTGAGTGACCCATATAATGATGATGATGGTGATTATATTAGTATTACGTGCTTCACGCTGGAAGATATTACGTGCTTCACTCTGGAAGATGTTACGTGCTTCAAGCTGGAACCATGACAGCAACACGACCAACAGGCACAAAACTACAAAGCACACAATCCTTCGTGGTACCCAAGTAGACAAAATGTATCGCCGTGATTCTCTGCTTGGTTCCCTCTACCTACTAATGCATGTACAAAAAGCCCTACGATCAGATCCCAGAACCCCTTCACCTCGTCACCCGTCACCCTTCAGCCGCAGCACCGTGTGAAACAGCCCCCCCCCCCCCCCCCCCCCCCCCCTAGCGAATGATATTCCCCTCTGCTGACGAGTCCCCGCGCCACAGCCACACATTGGTTGAACTCCCAGTTTGCGCGATAATCGTGCTTTGGGTTGCTTGTCGTGCGCGAAAACCGCCCGCCGAGTGAGTCATGGACCCCAAAATTCGATCCCCCCTCCAGGCCAAATTTTTTTTTTGTTCCCCTCGACGCCGGGGGGGGGGGCTTGTCTGGTTGGGTAAGCGGTGGCGACTGATGGGAGTTTCAATTTACATGTTGCACTGTGGCTTTGTTACCAAGTAATGGGGATCATCTGTGCTCAGGATAGGGATGATTGCAGTATAGTTTCCAAGCAACAGGCTCTACCAATGTACAATAGATAGATTAGTAGTTGTAAGTAAAGTTGGTGGGGCTGCTGTGGTTGTCCATCGCCGGTGGGGTGAGGATTCCTCCTACTGCAAGATGTATGTACTACATAGTATGTACACGAAGAGAGAGAGAGAGAGAGCCTGGCCGGCGGGAGATGGATCATGGATCATGGCCCTGCTGGTTGACGCCGACACGCAGCCAGATGGTGCACAGGACAGCTGCCGGTGCGCGTCAGAGTGTTTGGGCGTGTTGTGTGTGCGGGCAGAGTTGGGTTGCACCTTTCGTTATGCCCCAGGTGCTGTGGTGTAATATGGCCTGGGAATGCTTGTGAACTTGCTCGTGAACTTGCTTGTGAACTTGCTCGTGAACTTGCTTGTGAACGTGCCCCTCGACATCCAGCACATCCAGCATCCAGAGCATCGATGCCATCGTCGTCATCGTCGTCGTCGTGGCTCTGGCTCTCGCATCGGCCTCGTCCGCGGCTGGGCTGCTCAACAGGTACAGGTACAGTACACATCTCCAGTGCACATCTCCAGTAATACACATCCCCCCCTCATACCTGCAGCTGTACTACCATTAAACTATCATCAATCAATCACCCGGAGCTTGTTTACTGAGAGAGGAGAGACTGTTAAACATAGGTTGCATTAAAAGCCATACATCAACATGATGAAATACCCTCGAGTGTTTTGATAGTCATTCTGGTAAACACTTTTTTTTTTCTTTCGTTTTTTTTTTTTCCCTTCCTTGTCCAATTTCATACCCAAACCTAAAGAACCCAAACAAATGCCGCACAATCCCAAATCCCAAATCCCAAATCCTAGAAAAGAGGTATTCAAAAGAAAGACAGTATGATGCTGAAGCGGCATGACCGCAGAAAAAGGGGGGGGGGCTGCATGATTCAGCCTTTCCAGGAATTGACTGTGTGGACTTGGACCAGCCATCCCGTGGTTGGTTCACCCGTTTTGTGTGTCAATCTTATTCAATCCCAAGAGAGAGTGTCCTGTTCTCAATCCGACAAAACACGAGCAACAAAAAACCCTGGCGACCAGCAGAATTACTGGGCCAGTGAGTGGGCGTGACCAGGCATATGATTGCCTGCATTGCTGAGGGGCCTTGCTCCCCAGCCGCTGCGTGCACAGTTGTGCTTTTATTGATATTTGATGGGAGGCGACGCTGTGTAACCACCCTTCAAGCTCACCTGACCGTGACCGTGGCTTGATATTGAGACATTGGATGTTGAAGCCCCAAGTTGCAGTTGGAGACCCTCACGTCTCCCAAAACACTTTTCCCAGCCGTTTTTTCCCATTTCCCCGCAAAACATCGACCCTCTCAGCAAGAGAGGAAGGGGGTCAAGAGACAGCCTAGATATCGGACCGCCTATACCAAAGTTCCTGTGGTGTATGCACCGACAGGAAAAAGGCGCTCCGCACTCGTCGCAACAGGTCTGTGGTCTCGAGCGGATAGCCTCCCTGTCTGATTCGACGCTCCAGCCCGACAATCTCCTTCCTCACCTCCTCTGCCGGCAGCCCGTCAAAGACCCAGGTGCGATAGAGGCAATTGATGGCCAGCAGGTTCGGCACCTCGGCATTCAGCAGCGAGTTGCGGATCAGCTCCATCTTAATCTCCCACGGATACTCGTACACGAGCTTTCCGCAAGTCATGTAGCCGCCGCGACAGAGCCAAAAGAGCTGCCGACGCATCTCATCGTCCCACGGGCCAGTAGCCAGCCTGTTGGGGATACGCGTCAAAGGATGGATATCCTGTGAGAACCAATGAACGCCTCGGGCGGCAAAGGCTTTCCACTTGAGCGCTTGCTGGTAGTCTATCTCGAAGCACTCTTGCGCATTAAAGTGGGAGCAACCGCCGTCATGGTCATGGCCAACCTCGTTCGGTTTATCAACCCAGAGGGAGCTGTGTCGATAGTGGCGCCCTCGGCCATGGCTCTCATACCAAGTCTGCTGCGCTTGCACCATCAAGTCACTGGTGATCCATGGCTGGTTGAGTATTAGAGTCTGTTATATATGCGCGGGGCTGAGTTAGCATCATGATATCATATGTCCAGGCCCGCTCTACGACATAACACGAAACCAGGGCTCCGGAGAAGAAAGGACATGACGAACCTGGAATTTATGGTCCCCAGCGCAAGGGACATGCTGTTGATTCTCCAACCAAGGCCCATGGACGATTGCAGGGTCGGTCGGGATGCCAAACCACTGGTCCCACGTCTCATGAAACGCTTGGATGAAGAGACGCACCAGAGTGGCCCGCCCCGAGAGCTTCATGCCAATGTAGTTGCTCACCTGGGGCAGGCTGAGGTTGTCGCTGTACAGGAGAATGTCCTCGAGGATCTCCCCCGGAAGGGAGTCGAGGTTGGTATTCTTCTGCTTCATCTTTCGTTTGGCTAGGACGGACGACAATGGCTTTCTTCTAGTGCGCGGCGTCTTTGCCGGCGGCTGCTCTTTTAAAGCTTGAGATGAGCTCGTAGCTGGCGTCTTGCGCTTGCCTCTGACGTGAACCCTGGTGCGCTCCATCGGAAGAGAGGAGCGGCTGCTTGAGAGAGCAGAGAGTATTTGACGATGGCGATGCCGGCCGTCAAAAACTATGGCAATCGCTGGCAATCGCCGGGCAATCAATCGATGAAGAGACAAACGGGGTTTGGGGGGATCGGTCGGGAGTCTGGGGGAGGCCAGGCAATTTAAGGTGGGGCCAGAGGTTCACTTGCGGGCTTGGACTACCGACAGCTTCTTTGACTTGTTTGCGGTAAAGTCGAGGCCAAGGCGGCGGTGAATAAACTTCAGCCGGAACGATGGCCCCAAGGTTCAGGCCGAGGGTTTTATTGTTGCAGAAGAGCAGAAGAGAAGAAGAGCAGAAGAGCAGAAAAAAGCAGAAGAACAGAAAAAGCAGAAAAGCAGAAAAGGATGGCGACACTGGCGACAACTTTGAGCGAGCCACTTTCAGCTAACCGAGTTGCATCGGCTGGATTAAATAGTTTCGCTGGGGGTGAGCAAGCCGGCCGCGCTTTCGCCTGGGAGGGGGGGAGAAGCTTCTTAGCTCCGTGAAATCCATGGCCTTGGACTGGCTGGCCTGGCTTTCGGTCATCCTTCAAGCCTCTTTTCTGCCTCCCCCTTCCTTATGCAGCGCAGTGCATGTGAATGGCCTTGTCTCAGACAGAATGACGTCGTGGAGTGGTGCGATTGGGGGAGAAGCCGGAGCAGTAGGACCGCTGGGCATTGATTGGAATGAAACGAAAAAAGAAACAATCAAAAAACAGAAAGAAAAAAAGAAGAAGAAGAAGAAGAAAATAGAAAGAAAACAAAAAAAGAAGAAGAAAAAGGGAAAAAATGAAAAGGGTTTTTGAATCAACCAGAAAAGAAAAGCGATTTTGAATCAGACAGAAAAAGAGAGAACATAATGCCGAGATGGAGCTGAAGACCAAGCGAGAGCCGACAATGCAAAATGGCCCCTATTGTTCACAACTGTGGCTTCTATTGTTATTTTTTGAGGCGTTCCCCTTTCACTCTGAGAGGCCGAAATCGCGAATCCATTCGCTATCAATCCTGGCAGATGGCGTAAAGCATACTAGGTTCTGCATGTCTGTACTACATAGTGTGTATCAAGCCTTTCTTCTACTGGGGACTGACACAGTACAGGTAGCAAGACAATTTACGGAGTACTGTAGTACTACCAGGCTAGTAAGGTACTGAGGAACTGGATCGTGCCATGGTGGGTGGTCCGTGCGCACTGATTGCGATAGCGAGGTAAATTTTGGAAAAACAACCTCATGCATGGCTTTTGATGCCATCATAGGCTGCCGGCGTAACAAAAAGTCAACACAACCTGAGGGCATCGTCGGTTTTGTTTTGTCTTTGCGATACACCGTTTGATTTTTCTCTCCTTTTTTAATATCGATTCGTCTTTTTTTTCCGCTGCCAAGCTAAGCCATTAGACGCAGCAGCTCTGTTGATACACACGCATCGGCCGATATCAACACACCAAAAAATCCAGCATCAACACACCACAAAGTCCAGCATCGACACACCAAAACGCCCAGCAGCTAAAAAAAAGTGTCCATGTTGATGCTCGTCCGTCCCCGCGCCATTCCATAGCGATGCAGTCAGCCGCATTGCGATCGCCAGTGCCCTCGCGAACCCTCTTGCGATTCTTGCGCTCCCAGACCGACGTCCCCCTCTTCCGCTACAGCAGCTGCGCTCATGCATGCCCCAGTCGAGTGACGACGAGCACGGCGTCCGGCCAGCGAGTCGCCAGAGCGCATTCCACCAAGATCAACAACCCCAGTGCGCCGCCCGCCGTCTTCACCGACCTCGAAGCCTCGATCTTCAGCTTGGAATCGCTGCAAGTTGGCAAAATACTCAAAAGGGCTTGCGCGCGCACTCTGAAGAAGAGGTTCTTCAGCACCTCGCCGCTTGCCTACGGCAAAGCGCCTGATGCAAACGCCGATCCCACTCCCACTTGGCAAGAGAGACTATGGGGGATTGGCGCACGCGGAGGTGCCAAGGCCCTCAAGCCGGACGATTTGCCTTCTCGCGACGACATGGAGCACGGCTCGTCCATGTTTAACAACCGCCGTATCCTGTCGGCCAAGGCGGCGCTGGAGCCGCGCTTACGGTGCACAGAGGTCGACGAGAATGGCAGGGTGATTCTCATGGACGGCGAGTTCAAGAAATCGGAGCTCATTGCAAAGGTATGACAGCTTTTCTCTGGGTTGGCAGGGGCAGTGGCAACGCAAAATCGTGGCGACGACGACGACGGCTAACCATAACCATGGGGGATGTTCCATATGTAGTACGGTTTACTGCCCCGCGATCTGCGCAAAATCGACTCGTCCAATCTCCCACACATCCTCGTCCGTCCTTCGGCCATCCTACTCAATCTACTGCATCTCAGAGTCCTGATCAAGCGCGACCGCGTGCTCCTCTTTGACGTCTACGGCTCCAAAACCTCTTATCCGCAGTCTGCCTTCATGTACGATCTCCAGGGCAAGCTGCAACAGAAGCCCCCTCCTGGCGTGCCGGGGCTGCCCTACGAGTTTCGAGCTCTGGAAGCCGTGCTGACGTCGGTCACGTCGGAGCTCGAAGCCGATTTCGAGTCGGTGCGAGAGCCCGTCATGCACGTCCTCAGCGAGCTCGAGGACGACATTGACCGCCAGAAGCTGCGCCAGCTGCTGATCCTGTCCAAGCGAGTCAGCACGTTTGAGCAAAAGGCCAAGCTGGTGCGCGACGCCATTGAGGAGCTGCTGGAGGCGGACGACGACCTGGCGGCCATGTACCTGACGGAAAAGGTGCACGACTTGTATAGAGGCACCGACGACCACACCGAGGTTGAGATGCTGCTCGAGTCGTATCACAAGCTTGCGGACGAAATTGTGCAGGAGGCTAGCAACTTGGTGTCTGGCATCCGGAATACAGAGGACCTGTGAGTCTTTTTCGTTTTTTTTCTCTTCATGCTTGTTACCTCAATTCATTTGCTGTGCATCATTGCCATCATTTGCTATGCATCACTGCCGTCGTCGTTGGACATTCATTTCCTGTGCATCACTGCCATCGTCGTTGGACATTCATTTCCTGTGCATCACTCCCATTCTCATTAAACATTCTAACCCATCCAACAGCGTACGAGCTATCCTCGATGCCAACCGCAACGCCCTCATGCTTCTCGAACTCAAATTCAGCATCGGCACCCTGGGACTCGCAATGGGCACCTTCATCGCTGGCCTCTACGGCGCCAATCTGGAAAACTTCATCGAAGAAACAAACTGGGGCTTCGGCGCCGTTACCGCTGCATCCGTAGTCTTCTCTCTGCTTGTCTGCTGGTATGGACTGGTCCGGCTGCGCAGGATCCAGCGCATCAAGATGGCGGGCGATGAGCGGCCCCGACTCTCTCGCGGCCACCCGTACTACGACGACGGCGCTGCCCTCGGCATTCTGGATTCGAGGAACAGGGAGCTGCTGTTACGAGCACACATGCAACGGGCACTCAACAACAAGAAGAGGTGGTGGTTCTCACGATGAAGCACCAACGTGTATGATACGCAACAAAAGAGAAGAAAACAAAGGACGATCCGGCGGTTGCTTACTAACATTTATCCCCCCCTCCCCCCTTTATCCCCCCCCGGATATGGCATATAGATGGCGTTGCAGGCGGACAGGATTGAATTTTGCATGTAAACTTTTTGGCTCGCCCTCTTGCTCTTTTCTCACCCGTTATTGAGAAGATGAATCATGATGTTTTAGGGCGGACTGGTCTTTGGCCATCTCATCTCTGTTTCTGTTTCTTTTCTTTTTTCTTCTTCTTTTTCCCTCTTTTTTTGGGAAACGGCGGGCTGATGGTGGCAATACAAAAGGGTGCCACCCATGTACGATAGACGCATGCAGCAAGCAACGCATACAGCATACTACTGTACTGTGCAGGTTGCAGCAAGCATGCAGCACTCACCGCCCAGACACTCGTGTGCTCTGCTCCAGCGGACGAATTGCCGGCAAATGCACTCGATTAAAATACGACACCGCCTCTGCAGGCATCAGGCAACCTGCTGGTCGTGGGCCAATCCCCGGCGGTATGCGGGTGCAGGCACAGAAGACGGTGAGCAGCATGTGCCTGAGAGACGGTGACCGAAGCTGCGGGCGGCAGGTAATCCGTCCAGACGATGGAATTGGCGGAGAGAAGGGCTTGGGTTGGGACATGTGAGAGAGAGAGAGGGAAAAAAAAAGGGGAGCACTGGAGGGATTACTTGCAGAGAATGTGAAGCATGTAGAAGGAAAGCTGGCAGAGAAGCCTTGTACTGGGCTGAGAGTATACGTACCTGCTTCTGCAGACAGAAGGTACCCGACTGCAAGACCAGAGAGGTTGACGTCATGGAAACGACTCTTTTAGGCAATGCAGCCCTTTTAGGCAACCCGGAGCTGAGTACTGTCCTGCGCACTGCAGCGTGACCCAAAGCACCGGGAAATGCAAATCTAGATACAGCACAAAGGAATCATTCCTTGGAACACGAACATGCTTCGCTCCCACGAGGCGGTACGGATGGGAAAAAAATCAAGATTTCCCAAGGACCAGGGTTGATGCATACGTCAAGGGGGTCCCACCGGGGAACCAGTAGTAGCTGTAACCCTTGCAAAAAAGGTGATGAGGCGGACGGGACGCCTTACCGCAACAAGAGGCGAGAGCGCTATTGGATGGGATATGGATACCGTACGGTTACATGTGCTGGTGCAGCTTCCGGGGGGGAAGAAGAGGACGGGAAGGGAGAATGATTTCAGGGATTTTTGGGAATGTTGTGTTTTGTGTAGATGCTGTGAAACAAAGAAGGTGGATTGTTAAGAAGCAAATCGTGATGGATGATGGCAATGATGATGTTCGTGAGAAGAGCAAGAAATCATCTTGACGTCATGAAAGACTGGTTTTCCTTGTCTTTCTCCCAGATGATGGACTTCTCGAGAGAGTCCCGAAGAGACTGGAGCTAAAACCACAGGCATTCCATTCCGTTTTGGCGTTTTCCCGCGTCCATGGATTTTTTTATACTGGTTTTTACCGTATATTGTAACAAGAGCTACTGTACCAGAAAGACGAGGTTGATATGACGAAAAAGAACAAAAGGTGATCATCCAGAACCCCCCCAATGCGGAAAAGGACTGACTGGCCCTCCCCCTCCGTCCCCTACCTCACTAGAGGGGGGGGCAAAGAGCGGACAAGCAAGAAAGTGGGGGGTTTTGGACCGAGTTTGAGTGAAGTTTGAGAACCGGTGAGCGGCAGGACGCTCGCTGCAGGAAGACGTTCAGGGATGGGATGACATGGGATGGGATGGGGTGTGTGCGTCCCAGAAGCTGTCATTTCGAAGGTACTACTAGTACTAGTACTACTACTAGTACTACTGTACTCTGTAGCCCTTCCATGTTCATGTGCATGTGCATGTTGTGGATTGGGGCTTACACATACGTACATACGTACATAGTACAGCAAACAAAACAAGCAAGGTGGTGGAAAAAAAGACGACGACGGGGGGGAGGGGGGGTCCATTCTGTGTGTGGATGCGTGCTAATGCGAGTACCGATGCGGTTGCTTTTGTACAGTAACGTACAGTAGGTACCTTTTTCTTTTTAGTAGCATCTCTTTTCGCTTTTTTATGTGTGTGAGAGGCGCGAGATGGAGTTCCAGTTTTTAAGTTTTTTATTTTTTTTTGTGTAAATCGGTCTGGGAAGCTGGGCACACACAGGGATTGTTTGGGCTGGGTTTCTTGGTTTCTTGGTTTCGTGGTTTCGTGATTTCGTGTATAAGAAGAAGGGGCAGTCGCCACATCTTTTTTCGTCCTTCTTTCTTTCTTATTCTTCTTCATTCTCGTTCTGTACTATTTATCAATCTATTTCTCTGATGATAATAATAATAATAATACTTTGACGACGATACAAAAGTTGAAGCTTTTTTATGAGAATACCCTTTTAATACTGCTGTTTGGGCTTTTCGACCTTGGATCTCGGAGTGCTGCTCTGTTATTACAAACATCGCACCCATCATACTAAACTCCGACTCGCTCGCTCGCTCTCTATCTACCTATATCCACATCTATATCACGAACATACAAAAACAAAACAACCATCCACAATGGGCGCCGTCGTATCATGTGTAAGCATATCCCTCCATCTCTCCATCCCCCCCTTCATCCATTTTCACCCCCCAAAAACAAAAAGAAAAAGAAGAAAAAAGAAAAAAGGGGAAAAAAAAAACCAGAAATCTAACAATTCTACCAAAAAATTCCAGTTCGAGGCCATCTTTAGGACGATTGGCAGCGTCATCATGGCCATCGTCAGCGGCATCGGCAACATGCTCACCGCCATCATTAATGGAATAGTTGCGTTTTTCGGAATCATCATCTCCTGCCTGACGTGTGGCTACTCCGGCGGCAACCGCCGCTACAGACATCGCGGCATGAGGACTGCTAGAAAGCGGAGCCGCGTGTAGATGTTTTTTTTCTTCTTCTTCTTTCTTTCTTTCTTTTTTTCTTTCGGAGCCTTGGGTTAAGAGAGAAGAAAAAGAAGAAGAAGAAGAGGGAGCATGAAAAAAAAAAAAAAAAAAAAAAAAAAAAAAAGCCCGCATCGTCAAGAAAAAAATCATGATGACGCCGGCTACTGCTACTGGTGCTGTTTCCCTCACGAACCGGTTTATGAATCACGAAACATGACAACACACAAAACCACATTCCCACAAGGAGCAAAGCAGAGAGGTCTCTTTGCAAGCGTGGACGACAAAATCACCATTTTCCTTGCTTTGTATGTACGATTATTGTTGGACTCTTCGAGATAGATACCTGGACCTCTAGCCCGCCCTCGAGCGATACACATTTCTTCTTTCCTTTGTCTTTGTACTATTATTAGACATCATACCTAAAGTCTGAATAATTGACTCCGTCACCGACATTCCCAATGTACAGTAGTAGTTTATCGTGAATCAAATTATACGCGCCATGTCGTTTAATGTCAAGGCATTGGCTCCCCGAGAAGAGACCCCTAGTCATCCTCTTCCATCACATTTCTGTTAAAGAAGCCATAAATCTGTCTGGCCGACGCCCTGCCCACGATTGGCTCCAGCTCCCTCTCCGTCATGTTGGCCACCTCCCGTATGTTCTCCGTGTCCAGCACAAGGCTCTTGATGTTTTGCGGCGTCACCCCCGGCGCAATGGACAGCATCTCCTGAGGCTCCTGGTTGAACACCTGGTCCTCCACCCTGGAATCCTTGTCCAGGCCGGCCTGCACCGCCGCAATCGGGTCGGGCTCATGCTCCAGCGTCTTCAGCGAGGCGAAGATCTCGGCCGTCTCGTACGGCGACGACGACCAGATGATGCGCAGCTTGGGAAACGCCAGCGTCAGCAGCACCAGCTTGGACTGCACATCCGACGACACGTTGGTGGGCGCAACGCTGTTGAGGCTGCCGGAGAGGTCGGCGAACGGCTCCAGCGTGAAGGACTTGTTCTGGTCGAACTCGATCAGCAGCATCGGGTTCTTGTAGTGCTGGAACATGCTCTCGGCCTGGCTGTACAGCCTGCCGTTCTTGAGCGACGAGATCAGATCGCCGATGGACTTTCGCTCCACGCAAATGTTGGGCGACAGGATGTAATCGCCCACGGTCAGCATGCACGGCACCACTACCATCGACCGCCCGTGCAGCAGCGACGGCAGCGAGGATCTAAACTCTCGCACGTCTACCACCACCCGCGGCGGCTCAGCCGTGGCCGCCAGCTTGCCTCCTCCGGCGATGCGCGTGTTGACGGTGCGCAGAAAGGCTTCCTGCGGATCCTCGATGCCGTGCGGGTCGACCGTCATGACCAGCGACATGCTCGCCCGCTCCTTGATCAGCTTGGTGAAGGCGTCCTTTTCTCGCCTGACCGACGACAGGTACCGCTGCTCCTCCACCGAGCCGCCGTAGTACAGAAAGTACACCCTGACGTTGCGATCGTTGTGAGAGGACCGGTATACTTCCACGCGGCGGATGAAGGCGGCGTCGGGCTCGTACATGATGATGTACCGCGGCTTGACCTCCTCCAGCACATGCTCGTCCTGGTCGCCCTCGTAGGCGTGGACAACAACCAAGTCCTGCATCTCGTACAGCTGGTAGTAGTCCTCCATGTCCTCCAGCGGGTCGGCGGCAATGTCATCCTTCTGCTGCAGCGATTCTTCCTCCGTGATCTGGACCTCCGCCATCAGATCCGCCACCTCTCCTGGCTTCTCGAAGTATTGCGCAATGCTTCCATTGTCGGCACGCCCGGACATGACCATGGATCCTCCCACATTCCCCCCGCCTCGCATTCTCCGCCTTTTGTTTGCCGGTGCCTTGCCCCCCCTGATGCTGCCGCCGTGTCCGGGCCGCGAGTCCGTGGCGCCGTTGAGAGCCTTTTGGTTCTCGGCGAACAGGCTGGCGCTGACCTGCGCAAACTGCCTCTTCCATCTCAAGTAGTTTCGAAGCTTCCGCCTCATCATGAAGTTGGCCGACGGTTTGTGGGCTTCCTCGGCACGTTCGCGCTCAAACTCGGGGTCGTCCACCACGGAAAACTTATCCTTGTCTGCCTTTGGCTTCACATGCATGGTCTGAAGAAAGTCGCGGAGCTGTCGGCACGTATCCGTGTTTGAGCACATGATGAGTATGCCTCCGTTAGAGTCATCCCGGACCTTAGGCTCAAAGAAGAGATCCCGATCGATTTCTTCCAAAACCTCTGCCAGTATGCCCCATTTCGGAAGCTCTTCCAGAACAGGACGCAGGGAATCAATGTTTTCGCCGCCCTGAGATACGCTCTTGGGACTGGCAGAGTAGACTCGCCTCCGCGCAGTGTCGAATATGGTTTGGGCAGCATCCAGGAACAGCCACGGGGATTGAGATTGCCGGGTCGATCCGGGAGGAGGGGAGTGCGCGGCGTGTATAGTATCGAGGTGCTGAAGAAAGGATACGGCATCGTACGTAAGAATGTTGCTGAGAAGCCCACGGAGAACGGTCAGATCGTTGACAATCTGGCGTGTCTTCCAACTGACGCGGTGCCAGTTTGGTTCCAACTGGCGACGAACCAGAACGTCAAAGTTCTTGAGCAGGGCGCTGTCTAGGTTCCAGTCGTCCATTTCCAAGCCGGAATTACCTTTTTTGAGCTCGTGAATGCTAACCTCGACGCATTCCATGACGGCATTCTGAATGTCTCTCATCGAGTCCGTCATGGGGACCTCGAGCTCAATGACCTCGGCCTTCTTCTTGCCTTCGAGCGACTGAGCCACTGTGACGTGAAACCTGGGCCAAAGGGAAGCCTTTTTGAGAAACAGGTTTCTCATCATGGTGGTCAACGGTGAGAAGCCCGTCGTGAATGGATCTGGGTTGTCTGAAAAGGCCTTGAGAAAACCAACCTTGTTCTTCTGCCTGTACACTCGGAGGATGAACGCCTCTAGAGAAGTAGCAATGACGCGATCTGCGTGAAGCACAACAAGGCCGGTGATGAGCTCCGGATTCAGCAGTCCCGTTAGGAGATCGACGACGAGGATTTGAGAGGTGATGCTAAAGATGCCCCCGTTGGCATACATCTTTTCCCTGGCACCGACGGTCTGCGAGTCGGTGTTGACGAGAGTCAAGCCCCGTGCTTTGGGCGAGGCACTGATGGCGGCATGCTCGGCCAGGGCCTCGCCAATCCAGTTATTTTCGCGCTCGCCCGAGCCAACGAGCACGATGAGGTTGCTCCCGGCAGCATCGTACGAGTGGAGGAGGTTTGTGACCAGGCGCATCTGGCCCAGGCCGCGGGCGAGAATCACGAGCTCATCCTCAGCTCGGAGCTCTTGGAACAGCTGCTGCTGGTATTCCTACCGGGACTTTGATTAGCTACGAGGCCCAAGGAGAGTTACGGCAGAAGAACCAACCAGGGGCAGCGAGAGTTTGACTGGCTGCGGCGCATTGCTGGTCGACATGCGGGGCGCCGGGACGATGCTTCATGGCCGAAGCGTGAAGTTTCACGGACAACTGACAGTTGAAGTTCCGTTATTGTGTTATTGTGAGGGTGTGATAGGTACGGACACCGAAGTACCTCCCCGCAGACGGAGCCGTTTTAGGTAGTTGACCGTTTTAGGTAGGTCGATCGTTTGGCAGTCTGGGCGACCGTTTTTTTTTGTTGCTTTCCCCGTTGAGATCACGTGAGTTTGGTGATTGGTACCTATGTAAACCATTTTCTACCTGAAATGACGGTGCCTGATGCAACAATGACCAATTCCATCCTGTTACAGTAACTCCATGCAGATTGAGGATACGGATATCTGACTGCTGCTTGCATTAAACAGCATTAAGCAGCATCTCATGTAGACGATACAGCAGAATGTCAGCCCACAAGCCCATTGATACCCAAATGCCTTGCATTGTGGCACGTTGCACCGTTGCAAAAGCTCGTTTTTTACAGAGGTACCCAACTTTGACGAATGCTAATGACGTCTCCGTCAACGTCATCCAATCGACGCCACCAGCAGACAGAACGCCTTTGACGTGAAACTTTGCGCGGCTCCAGCTTAGGCGTTTAGGCATATATATACAGCAGTAGCTTGTGGTTTGCTGTCAACTCAGATCTTCAATCTTTCCCTTTATTTTTTTTCGTCTTGAATAATTGCATGATTCTGCTTCGTAACACTGCTATTTTACATTTACGGCGCTGCCACACACACAAGAAGATACTGCCCACCACCAAAATTCCCATCATGGACTCGGGCAACAATCAGCAGCAACAGAAGAAGGAGGTTAGTGCTCATCCATCCATTTGACTCACAACCTGTCTTGCTGACACCGAATCAAAAGGGCGAGAAGCAGCAGTTTTCTTTCCAGCCCATCAATGAGTCGAGTGCCCTCAACCCAAAGTTTGCCGCGCATCAAGCTCAGCCCGGCCCTGCCATTGCCCAGCAGATGCCGCCTCAGGAGGGCAGCAAGGAGGAGCGCCAGGCTAGAAAGGAGGAATTGAATAAATAAACACCAGCGCTAGAGATGTAATAAATCAGTTTTGAGTTTTTCTTTTCATCTTGACTTGTATTTCATTGTTATATCTCAGTACTAGTAGGCTTCACTCGAGGCACATGTACCCGTGTACCTACCGGCGGGGTGTATGTAAAAGGGTTCATGATGATGCAACAAATGCCAAAACTCCCATCAAATCAAGTGTCTCGCATGTATTGTCTGCCTTGGCGCTTGTCTCCTCGGCGCCGCATCTCCTATGAAAACAGCCAATGCAGCCAAAAGTGCGATCCATAGCTTCTGACCCGTTCTGGAATCATCAATCGGTTCGTCAGCCTGGAAGAAATGGAATGGTCTCGTGCTGTTCTGCGTGATGACGACAGGGCCAGCGCGGTTTTGTCGCAAGAGTCACTACTACTAGGAGGTAATAGTACTAAGGTAACTAACTGGGAGCCTGGGAGCCTGTGAATCAATCAATCACTATGTACTACTGCGTAATAAGGCTCAGCGCTGGAGCCCTTTGTTCTGGCGGATTCTAGCGCCTCGCCCTCTGATTACAGGGGAGCCAGTGCGTGCGTATCCTCGCGTTTAGTGCCCATTCCTGCCTCGTCCTTGCCTCGTCTTTGCCTCGTACAGCCGCTGCGGATTCCACAAACCCCCCCAAAGCGGAGCCCCCAGAAACCGCTGCCAGCGCTGGTTCCACTGCTTTCAGGCATGTTGCCGTGCGGATTCCCGGTTCCTGTCCTTTGTCCCCCCGAACCCATTTGCTGGCTCAACCTCACTTTCGCTCAGCCTCCTGGATTCTCCTTCTGTCTTGTCCTCGATGCAAAAACTCTCGCCGAGTCTCCCTTGATGCCGCCGCCGCCGCCGCCGAAGACGCTCGTCCGCCTCGATCGCCGTCAGAAGCAGCCTTCATTCTTAG
The DNA here is from genome assembly GCA_010015515.1 of Trichoderma sp. TW21990_1. NCBI lineage: Eukaryota > Fungi > Ascomycota > Sordariomycetes > Hypocreales > Hypocreaceae > Trichoderma > Trichoderma sp. TW21990_1. The sequence continues at coordinate 1,946,303 of ML974118.1, forward strand.
CGTTTCGGCGCCCTTGCAACGGTCGTTAATTAAGACGCAAGCTGCTGGGCTGCCTTTTCGCACAGCGGGCGCCAACCTTGGCCAGACGAAAAAGAGGAGACGGTCAAGCTATAGTACCATCTCATCTAGGCCCTCCCCCTCTTTCCCGCCGCCAAACCGACAACTCCAAATAGTCGCTCCTCGAACGGGCTCTTTTGCCTCTTTTGCCTCTGCTTCCTCTGCTTTTCCGCCATCTCCCAGCCCCTTGACCTCGCCGCTCGTCTTCGTCCCAGTCCCAGTCCCAGCGACCGCCCTGCAGCGGCTCCACCGCCAACATGCCCTCCATCCTCAGCGACGACGACAAAGATACCGTCAAGCGCTTCGTGCCCAAGCAGTCCAACAAAATCCAGGCCGTCGCCGTCGCCAAGCTCTACGTTGCATATCCCAATCGCTCCAAATGGACCTACTCGGGACTTCAGGGCGCCGTTGTTTTGGCCAACGACCTGGTGGGAAACACCTACTGGCTCAAGATGGTGGATATTTCGGTATGACTCCCCCCCAAACCCGTCCGTCATTGATCTCTCCCACGCACAAAAGAATGGGCGGGTGAATGCAGGTGATGGAACAAAGAGAAAGAGAGAGAGAGAAAGCATCATCATATTAACAGCTTTGGCAACTTGAAACAGCCCTCCAACCGCGGGGTCATCTGGGACCAGGAAATCTTCGATTCGTGGCACTACAACCAAGACCGAACCTTTTTTCATACCTTTGAATTGGAGGAATGCCTTGCCGGGCTCAGCTTCGTCGACGAGAAGGAGGCCAAGCAGTTCAAAAAGAAAATGGACGAGCGGGAAAAGAATGCCAGTCGAGCCACGAAAGCGACGCCCTTTGGCGGATCCCACCATCCATCGACAGGAGGTCAGAAACACAGTCTTCTGGGAAACATCTTCCATCGGCATTCCACCGTCTCCATGATGCCGGATACCACAACCTCCAACCTGTCGGGCTTTTCTCACAACTCCGGCTCGTCGGTTAGCTTGAACGACGGCCGAGGTGGTTCCGAGTTTGCCCTCCTGGACGCCTTCGATCCCATGTGGCGAGAGCATTACGGCCACGATCTCAGCGAGAAGGGGTTGACGGACGACTTTATTAAGGAAAACCAGGAGTTTATTGTCGACTTCCTTAGAGAAGAGCAGGCCAGGCTGAATAGAGAAGCAGCAGCAGCAGCAGCGCCGCCTCCCGCGCCGCCCGCTCCCCATGCTCCCCCAGCTCCTCCGGCTCCTCCTGCGCTGCCTTCGCCTTCGGCCAATGGCCACGCTGTGAGGGCGCCGCCTCCGCCTCCGCCTGCGTCTGCTCCCGCGGCCGCTTCTGCCATCAACAGCTCGCCAACTGCCAAGAGGACCGGGCCGCCTCCTCCTCCGGCTCCTCGGCGGTCGGGCGGCAAAGTGGACGGCGATCCCAGCCCGCCGAGAGCACCATCTCCTCCTCGGCCGCGATTCAACGCTCCACCACCCCTGCCCGACGCAGGCAAGTTTGCGCACCCGGTCGTCGAGAGGAAGAAGCCTGTGCCTGCCGCTGCTGCTCCGTCCATCCCCGGGCCTCCGCCTCCTCCGCGACCTGCCAAGACTCCTCTCGAGTCTGAGGACCACCACAGGTTCAGTGTTCCACCTCCTTTCGGCGGCCAGCGCGCCCCTGCGCCTCCAAACCGCGGGCCCGTCCCTCCACCGCCTCCTCCCCGAGGCAGCGATGCCGGCGCACAAGCTCCCGTGGCCTTCCCTCCACCTCTGCCTCCAAAGGTGCCGACTTCGAGCGCTCCTCCATTGCCACCGCCGAGTGCCCGGCCTATCCCTCCTCCGCCGGTAGCAATCCACGTACCGCCGCCTCCCCCTCCCCCTCCTATGCCGGTAGCGAGCAGCGTTCCAGCTCCGCCTCTGCCTCCACCAATGCCGTCACCAAGATTGCCTCCTCCGCTGCCCTCGGTCAGCGCTCCTCCTGCGGTGCCGCCGCCGCCGCCGTTGCCTTCACCTGGGCCTGCAAGCGCTCCTCCTCCTCCACCACCACCTCCTCCTATGCCTGCCCCCAGCGTTGCGCATGCACCGCCGCCTCCGCCTCCACCCGGCCCTCCCCCGATCCCGGGAGCTGGCAGTGCGCCTCCAGCACCGCCGCCTCCTCCTCCACCCGGTCCCCCACCGGTTCCAGGAGCCGGAAGCGCTCCTCCTCCCCCGCCCCCTCCGCCATTCCCGTCGGCAGCAATGCCTCCTCCACCTCCGCCCCCGGCAATGCCAGATCGAGATTCCGGTTATTCATCAGGACCTACGGCACCTCTTCCTCAAGCCGATGGCGGGCGTGTCTCCCTGCTCGGAGACATTCAAAAGGCTGGAGGTATCGGATCACTCAAGAAGGTGGACAGAAGCAAGATCAACGATCGCAGTGCCGCGGCTGTTGGAGGATCTTCTGGCCCGGGCGCGGGAGCTAGTCCCAGCCCTGCAGCTGGTGGTGGCATGGCAAATGCCCTGGCAGCAGCTTTACAAAAGAGAAAGGACAAAGTCAGCAAGAGTGGTAAGTTTCTCTGTTTACATATACAGGCATCTACGTGGGAAGAATGCTCGAGTACTGATTTATTTTGTGCTTAGATGACGAAGAGGAAGACGATGACTGGTAAAGAAGAAGCCTGGTGTATTAGGAGAAGAAAAGACATTCACGCCTCGGGCGTCGTGATTCCTGCAATGGCCGGAATAAAAGAGGAACAGGGAAACCCATATTCCCTATTTACCATTCCTTGGCCATGCGAGGGGATCACGATGGCTAAATGCCAAGCTGTCCAAACTCACGGCAGTTCCAGCGTGGAGATTTTTTTGGTTACAATCAGTTACTGCCGCAAAAAGCATGGACAGCCAAAAGTCGCAGGCCACAAGAGAGAGAGACGAAGTGTGTGTGAAAGTGTGTGAAAGTGGCTTGTGTTATTTTTTGGGAGTGGCAAGCCCATACGGGAGTTTGGAGTTGTTTTTTTGGAAGGGGGAGGGCTTTTTGATGAACATTGCTCGATAGATTGATTGGCTTCACGTGTTTGTAGCATGGAGTGCGATTTTGAGAAGAGGCGGAGAGTGGGAGAATTATCACCAGAGATTGCACAACAGAGAATTGGGAAGCATGCAACTATTACAAGATGACGCACAATGTAGGGAAATCGTTGCTTACCACGGGGGATGTACATGTGGCAGCAAAAAGAAAAAAAAAAAAAAGTTCGTCGTGGCCATAAGTAAAAAAAAAATGTAGTATCAACAGTCCTAGTAACTAAGGGTTGGAAAACATGAACGTGGGAAAAGACAAAAAGACACCATTGTGACGAGCCGCGCCGTCTCTCCCACCGCGGCCATCGAAAAAAACCTCCACTCCGGATAAAACTGTCGTGGGACCCAGCGAGCAGCAGCAGCAGGGAAGGGGGAGGGGGACAAGGGAAAACACTGAAATATGTTTCTCTTTTTTTCCCTTGTCCCCCCCCCTTTCCCCTCAAACTACGTCTAGAAAGGTCTGAGAGAGAAGACAGCTGTGCCAAAATCCCCAAGGGCGCAGGCTAGCCCCCCTTTTCCTGTTTTCATTCGAGTTTCTCTTTCCCCCCCTTCTTTCTTCCCTAGAGCGCACAGATATAAGGGGGAGGTTGTTGGGAGAGAAAAAAAAACGGGTAAAAAGAGGCGTTTTTGTCGAGTATTGATGTGAGAGGTTAGGAGGAAAGGCGGGGAAAACGAGAAAGATTGGTAATAATGGATCCTTTTCCCCTCGCAAGTTGTTTCCCCCCGGGGGGGAGGCGGGAGCTGCGCCTTTTAAATGTCGTCAATGTCGAGCTCCTTCTTGTCGCCGTTGACGGACTCCTCGGACTCGGACTCGTCAGCGCCGAACTCGAAGCCAGCGTTGTCGTCGCCGTCCTGGCCGTAGGTGTCGGTCTCGTTGATCTTTGCGTTCTCGGGCAGCTCGCCGAGGTTCTTGAGGTTGCGGGCCTCGTCGGCGGTGTACTTGAGGATGACGTCGCCTTTGCCGTCCTGGAAGTCTCGGAGCGAGAGGAGGATGATGTCGCCCTGGTTGATCCAGACCTTCTTGCGCATCTTGCCGCGGATCTAGACGAGGGGAGCGTGGTGGTTAGCTTGATGTTATTTTTTGGGGGGGTTATTTGTCATTTTTTTGGGGTTATTTTTTGTTATTTTTTTGGTGCAGAATGATTGTGGAGCGACGTAAGCCGCGTCATGCATGTGATGTGTTGTCTTTTTTCTTTTTGGTGTTGTTTTTTTTTTTCAGGGGGAAAGTTTCAACGTACGTTGGCGAGACGCTTGCTGCCGTCAAAGCACATAGCCTCGAGGCGGCCGTTGCCCAGCATCTTGACGACCTGGGCATACTCCTGGCCGTCCTCCTTGAAGGTCAGCTCTCGGCGCTGGTCATCGTTCTCCTTGGTTCCTCGTCTGCGGTTCTTGCCGCCCTGTTGTGCGCAAAAAAAAAAGAGCGGTTAGCCGTTGGATCTAAACCATTCGGTAGGATTCAAAAAAAATTTTCCCTGGGAGGAAAAAAAAAAAAAAAACCACACAAAATTTGGCGGGGGAGGGGTTGATTTTTGGAATTAATTAATTTATTAATTCCTCTGGCCTTTTCCCCGTGGTTTTATTTTTCCTTGCGTCTCAAGGTGGTAGGAAAAAAGCTGGAAAAGACGTACCTTTCCCTTGTTCTTGGGCATCTTGACTGTTGGCTCGAGAAATCTGGAGTGTCGGTGACCGGGAGATGCAGGAGGTCAAAAAGTCGGCGACTCGCAGATTTCTTATGTAGGGGCGAATAGTATTAGCATTTGGCGCAGTCGAAAGTATGCGGCTGGTGACTCAGGGATCACGTGACTGGCGTCATCAGTCAGCGCCCCTTGCGGTTATGATTCATCCCATGACGGGTTCCCCCTGGAGGGCTGATATAGGACAGAGATTTTGGGTAATGGAGGGAGATTTTGACTCATTACGGCGGCGAAAGTGCTTATCTCATGTGTGTAGGAGTTACCTGGATTGTGTACCTCTTGTGTACCTCGGGAGTAATTATATGGCTGGAGTCGAGGGTGAAAGATTTGATAGCCAGGACGTATAACAGGGAACGAACTACTAGGTATGACGAGAGATTCGTCAAAATTCACTTTCAATGAATACATGATTTGCTTGATTTAAACCTTAGTAGCTGGGAACCTTTTTTATTTTCTCCAGCATTTACTTTATGAAAAGTCTGATCCAGTATAAAATTCTCAGTGGCGTTGAGGTGCTGCATTTGGGTTTCCCATGTGCTACTGCTCAGGAACCAAACTGTGGCGACATGCACCAACCTTGCGCCACACCTCGATTATATAAGCAGCATCAAGCTCTGCAGCCTCTCAAGTGAAGCCGAAGCTCTCATCATGAGGTTCATCAAGACTGGACTGTTTCTGTACTTTAGCATCACAACTCAATACCACAAAGTTTCAGCAAAACCAAGTCATACCCATTTCACTTAATTCACCCAAATCGGCCCCGAAATAGGAAAAAAACAAGGAAGGGAAAAAAAAAAAAACTTCACGACATCTCAAATCACAAACACACCCACCATCATGAAAGCAGCACCTCAACTCCCCCTCCCCCTTCGGCACCTCATCGCCAACAAACTCAGCCAACCTTCATCTCCCTCTCTGTCCCCATTACAACTCCGCTTCTCCTCCGCCGCCAGAAAAAACCCCTTCCTCCAGCGAAAACCAATTCTCAGAGACACCATCCGCCGCTTCATCCCCGAAGAAGCCAAGAAATTCGTCAAACCAGACGGCAAACTCCAAACAACCCGCGAAACCTGCGATTTCTTTCTCGCTCACAACCTAGAACCCGATAACGGCGCCGCTCGAAGACTCACCACGGGCCCCAGTATGCAGAACCTCGCAAAGGCGTACCACGCAACCATTGCTTTCAGCACCAGGCATATCATCCACCCGCACGACCTCCGCTTCTTCGATCCCAGAGGCCACCCGCTCGCAGCGGCCCGGCGAGCAAAGTACCTCCGGAAATCCCTGCAGGAACCCCTCTGGATCATGGTCACCGGCGCGGGGGGCGCGTCGTCCGTGGTGCGCATCTTGACGCAGCGGCGCTTGAAGGGCGCGATTTACCGGAGCTTGGAGGACCTCGGGTTTGTGAATGGCGTGGGGAGTGGTGGGAGCGTTATTCGGGGCACGCTGTGGATTACGCTTCATGATACTGTTAAGGCATCGAAGTTGGCGCCGGAGCCGTTTGGGGAGGCAGTTGCGAGGGCGCTGAGGAGTAAGTGTAGCCAGACTTTGAGATGATGGGCGATGAAGTTGCGAGGAGGGAGGGTTTCTTGTGCTTTTTTATGTTGAGTTGGCTGGATATACCAATGGTCAATGCTGGCGACTTTTGAATTTGCGCCTTGGACGGTCTCGATGCAGGGGACGTGAGGTTTCTTGTGCTTTTCATGTTGAATGGATGGTGTGTACCGGTGATTAACGCTGGCAACTTTTGGATCTACACTTTGGACGGTCTGAATGCAGAGGATATGATATGATATCAAGTGAGGTATTCATATCTGTGGTACAGATGACGGGCCATCTACTCAGTCCGTCAAAGTTTGCAACCTTGACCCGGCTTCGCAGGGCATCAAGACATGCCTAAAGGAACACACCAGCTCACTTGCATGCTTCAAGCTTGGGTTAAATGCGTTGGATGCAGCCATCAAACTTTCCTCCCAGGCCCGGCCCTTTTGAGAGATTATCTGAATGATGAACAATATCGCAATATTTGGCAGGGCAGGGCACCTTTTACACGCCATTGGGCTTATTAGGCTGATCTACCCCGAATTTAGAAGCGGAGCGAAGATCAGGGCGATTGCGCTATGTACGTACCTTGCACATAAGATCGACGGATGTGGGCCACAGTCACAGAGTCACAGAGGTACCTTGTGCGCCATAGCAATTCACTGGCGGCTCAAGTCACTCTGGTGCAACTTGTAGTGGCTTAATAAGCACAATCATCCCCACCCTCCCTCCTCATCCTCCGTCGTCCTCCCTCTTGATCCTTTTCTCTTTCATCATCCCTCATCGTTTCACCATCTTCCATCATTTTTCCATCCTTCATTATTTCACATCAACACTCAACGGGGTGTTGGCAGCGGTTAGTGTTTTTGTTGTATTCGTTCAAGGCCACGGCGGCGGCGGACAGCTTGGCGACCAGCACCGGTGCTATAGGCCCCAGGTGTCGGCTTCATGGCAACCTGGAGATCGTTTCTGCTGCGTGGCTGGGCAGGCACACGAAGGCACTCAACTACTGCCATGCCTTGATTTCGTGTTTCTCCCATCTACTACTCAGTTGTTTGTGCTTTTGTTGTACTCGTCCAGGCCACGGCGGCGGCGGACAGCTTGGCGGACAGCTTGGCGACCAGCACTGGTGCTATAGGCCCCAGGTGTCGGCTTCATCACAATCTGGAGATCGTTTCTGTTGCGTGGCCGGGCAGGCACACGAAGGCACTCGACTCCTGCAATATCTTAATTTTTTGTCTACATGTTTTATTCATTTCGACTTTGGTCGCAATTTTTTGTCAAACTTGGAGTCAAGGCTGCTCAGGCTATTGCATACAAGCCTGGGTGGGCGGGAATCTCAAGTTTTCTATCTTGGGGGCTTTTACATACTGTTGTCTCTGTCCTGACAATACTAACAATACTATTTAGGTGATTTTCATCGACAATATGGCGGATTCGTCTCTCTCCCCATCTCCCTCAACAGCTGAGGGAACTACAACAAACCCGAATACTCCGCTTCGAGATGATGTGCAATCGGATGACAACATTCATCCAATATGGCCTAGCAACATTGACCGAACAAAAATACGTGCGCTTGTCTGTTGGCAGCCTAACCAGCAAATGGATAATATCCTGCTGGATATACACTGGGCTGGGCAGCATAATCGTGCATTCGTCAAACTTCACACAGGCTTGCGTCTTGAGGGCGCACCTGAGGCCTCCCGGCGTGGCCTCATTAACGCCTACATCTTCATCCACCCGGAGCGTATACGTCAGCTCTCATTCACTGCACAACCTCACTTTACACCCTTTGGCCCCCCCACAATCGCCCTCAGCTTTAAACTTGACAGACGGTCTGCCCTTGTTCTTCCCAAAACGTATACTACTCTTGAACAAGGAGCAGAAGATACTATGCGCTCTCTTCGTAACCTTGTCCAACAGTTGGATTTCACCATCTATGCGTCGCTTCCAAGCAGAGGACTGTCGCCAACCTGGCTGTCTCAATTGTGCAATGACGTGACGGAGCATAGGCTCACGACTATTGCGTCACTCAACAACTTGAAAACTTTGTATCAAGGCCATGACGCGCAGGTGATTGAAGGGGACAGTCTGCTTGAGCCCGCTGTTACTCGGGACTCTGTTGCTGCTGCCCTAGAACTGCCGATCTATCAAGAGACTAATGCAAGTGGTTCTCTTGCACCCCCTAGTAAGCATATCTGCAATGTGCCCGACTCTCCCAAGATGTCCTTGAGTGAGCGTGCTAATGGTGCATGTGCGTATGTAGCAAAGAGACAAAGAAGCTGTGATGAGATGCCTGCAACTGGACATGCTACGGAATCAACGGGCATGGAAGCCATACAGGCTCTCGTTGAAAACATGTTAGAGACTAAACTCACTGCTCATGAGGGCAGGTTGGAAGAAATGCTCTCGGCTCATGAGCGTGGGATGCAAGAGATGCTCTCGGCTCATGAGCGCAGGATGCAAGAGATGCTCTTCGCCCTTCAGAGGGATATCGCAGGTAAGATTGGGAGTATGGAGCAGCGGGTGCTTGATAATGCTGTGGGCCAGTTGATGGATACGATGAATGAAAGAATCCGCGAAGAGTTGGATGAAGTGCGAGAATATGTGATGACGCAAATTACGTCGATGCCGGTGCAGGCTCATTTGACGTTTTCGGAGCACATGTCCCGCTGAGGTGGAACATGTCATGATGTCGGTTGATGTTTGGTCTATATCAAGCTACATACTATGTAGTACTACATATTGCCATATAGAAGCACGAGTCAGTTGTCCGAGTCGAGCAGCGGCGGCGCTATTGCAAATAAAGATGCTTGGATAATAAACATTTGGAGCTAATGGATGGCCTCATTCCACCGTCGCCTCAGCCCGCACCGGCTTATCGCACCAGGTGCTTCTAACTGCAAGAAACCTAGTCTCTGGAGCGTAGAGGCCGTCTGGCAGCCCGGAGGCGGCGATCAGTTGCGGGCACAGCGCACATTGCGGGGGTCACGACACCTGTTGACACCATTTTGACACCTTTTAGCACTTGTTTTCCTGTATATTATTATTGCTGCTGCACTTTAATCCCGTGCAGCCATTTTGACTTGGGTTTGTTTTGTTTTGTTTTGAATTTGCATGGTTGCCCGCAGAGAACAAGACGGAAACAGAGCGAGACCCAATCCAATGAGCGGCACTTGTCTGGCATGTGGGAAACCTCTGCTGTGGGATCGCCGGCCATAGGTTGTCATGCGTCTCCCGCGCTGCATCGCCGTTGGCTGGATGCAACAAGCAACGAGCAGCATGTGGCCAGACAGAAGATGATTTATGCGGACATACATGCCTAGTACTGTATACCGTATACTGTGCATCAATCAATCAACCAATGCAGGGACTGTTTCGGTGCAACCCCAGACAAGACGGGCAAATCGGCTGCTCCCATCTCTTGGTTTCCCTTGCATCCAAGCGACGACGCTCGCAAAAGCACAGGGAAACAAGACGTGAGACACGAGGTAACACACATCGGCAACCCAAAAAGGAACTGATGCGCTACATAGTATATGCCGGTGCGGGTCTGGATGGGAAAGCAGAGAAAACCCGGCAAACAATTTAAAAAAAAAAAAAAAAAAAAAAAAAAAAAGGGCCGTGACCGATAAAAACGGATGGAGGTGCGCTTGCAACTAGCACTGCAACACAACCAAAGTCCGAAAGGGGGGGCTGGACGGGCCACGAGGCCAAGCGGCGTTTTTGATGTCATCAGTTCCATGAGCTACAGTCTCGAGTTGGGGGGGCTCCAGGGATCCGCACAGACCTGCAGCTGTATGTTAGCCCAGTGCTGTAGCGCTGTAGCGCTGTAGCGTAGTGCAGTTGCAGTGCAGTTGCAGTGCGGTTGCAGTGCGGTTGCAGTGCAGTTGGGCGTCCATGTTTCGCTTCCATCGCTTCCAGGTTCTGCGTCTTCTCGCTTCTGGCGTTCTAGATTCCCGATTCTGGATGCTGGATTCTGCATCGATTTGTCTTGGACCATTTCGTCATTGGCGTCGCGGCTAGCAGCGCAATTCGACATCAATCCCTAGAAAAAAAAAAAAAAAAAAAAAAAAAAAAAAAGCAGTCATGCAGCATTCATGAATAGCTTCGACAGCTCTTTTTCTTTTTTTTCCCACAACACCGACCGCTTCAAAAAGCTCACTGCTATAATAATACTATGTACTCCGTACAACATCGCAAACTGGGGAAAAAACACACACCTGGACCCCTGCGCGTGGCCTCCAAACTAGATCCATAATCCATTACAGGGCCCGCCAACGGCCGTCTTGGAGTGGCTCTCGCCAGCTAGTCTAGATTGCAAGGACCGCTGCTTCTTCTCCTCGTCCTGCTCTTCGCCATCCGCGATTCTTCTTCCACCTCGTTTCTCTTGTTTCTTTTTGCCTTTTCCTTTTCCTTTTCCTGTTTCTATCCCTCTCCACTCCCAGCTGCCGGAGCGGCTCATTGTCTCTTTTCACCTTATTTCAACCTCCTACAAAAAAAAAAAAAAAAACCTCCCCCCTCATGGCGCTCCCGGCTGAGTGCTGAGACAAGAGACGGGCCTCGCTCGACCTGCCATCGCCGCTTCGTGTCCAAACACCGGGCAAAACTATGCCGTCCATAGCGCTGCGTCGCCCTCGACCGGCTCCTCGTCGCGGTTCTGCTCGACGCGAGAGCATCTCGCCGTCCACCGCCATGCCGCTTCGGCAATTCGCCGTCCATCGAACCCACGCCACCGCCGACTTTACAGAGGCCGACGAGGACGACGAGGACGACGACGGCTTCGGGAATGGCAATAGTAACAATAACAACAGCAACAACAACAACAAGACGGATCCCGGCCCCCTAGACGACTCCAACGGCAGCAACAACACCCGCCGCCGCCTTGGCCACGGCTATGGAACCGACAATGCTGCCGGACGAGATCAGGGGGGCCGCGAAGATGACGGAGACGAAGAAGGCCATCGCCGGCGACGCAATACGCTGCCCGTGCTCCCGCTCTTCTCCTCGACGCACCTTGGTATGATACTCAACCTCTTTTCAGGCTCGCCTCAACCCTCCGAATCCATGAGCCTTCAAGCGTGCCCAAAGCCTGCTAGCTGACTTGTGCGCCACTCTTGTTGTTTCGCTCCTTTTCTAGACACGCTCCCGGTCTACAGCTTGACTCACGCAATCCGAATCATTGTGAGTTCCCGCACGGAGACGACGCTCACCTGGGACCAGCTGCGGTCCCCCCAGGTCTCGCAGTTCCTCGTCAAGCCCATGCAGCAGCAGATTCGCAACCAGCACTTCTCGCGAGCCACTCTCTACGCCCTCATGGCAAACTGCCTCCAGTTCACAAAGGAAGGCCAGCTGTATGCCGCCAATGCTGGCACCAGCAACACGAGGGCCAAGGTATGTGAGCTGCTGGCCCTGAAGCTGCTCAAGGAGTATTCCACCCGCGAGCTGATCGATGCCCTGGCCTACGACTTCTACCCTCTCCAAGGCATGCCCGGAGCACAACCGCCTCCCACCGCCGGCAGCTCGAGCAGCAAGTCCAAAAACAGCCCCCTTGTAGCGTCGCGGACGTCAACCCTCGAGGTTGCCATCCGTGCCTCGGCCAAGCACTTCCTCGCCCACCCGGTCGTGGTCCAGCAGCTCGAGGCCATCTGGAACGGTGCCATTTCCTTCTATTCTTCTGCCGATAGCCTGCACCGGGAGTCGCCCTCGAGCCCCTTTTCGCGCTTCAATAGCCAGCCCAAAGCGGATGATAGGACTCCTCTCCTGGGCGCCCTGCCTCCCAAGCAGAGCCGCATTGCCGTTCCCCCGGGCAGAAGAACCGTGATGTTGTACGACCCTAGGCAGGCTTCCCTACTGAAGCTGTCCCGCCTCAGGGTGCCGCGATATAGATCCTTCCTGTCTACGCTGTCCCTTGCCGTGCTGATTGGGCTCTTCCTGGCCGTCCTCTCTAGACGATCTACGCAAATCACCGGCCTGGAACTGGTCTTTTGGTTCTGGAGCGCCGGCTTTATGCTTGACGAGCTCGTGGGCTTCAATGAACAAGGCTTTGCCCTCTACATCATGAGCTTTTGGAACATCTTTGACTTGGGTATCCTGGTGCTGCTCATTGCCTATTACTGTATGCGTGTCTACGGCGTCTTCCTCGCCGACCCTCACCACTGGAATGCCATGGCCTACGATGTGCTGGCCGCCAATGCCATCCTGCTGCTGCCTCGCATCTTCAGCATCCTCGACCACTACCAGTACTTTTCTCAGCTGCTCATTGCCTTTCGCCTCATGGCCGCAGACCTGGCTGCCGTCTGCGTCCTGATTCTCATAATGTGTAGCGGCTTCTATGTCTTCTTCACCTCCTCCACTACCTCTAGTGATGGCGGCGAGGTTGCCTATAAGATATTCCAGATCCTCATGGGCTTCACGCCCGCCGCTTGGGATGTGTACGGCCCCTCCCAACCCCCCTTTTGCTCTTTTTATTTTTCACGCTCCAAGCTGAATGGTGCCTATAACTAACACGACCACAGATGGCCATCGTACAACTGGCTTGCGCGAGCGCTGCTGTGCTTGTTTCTCATCATCTGCCACTTCTTGATTGTGTATGTGCTTCCACCGAATCATCACCGTGTTGGCGTCCTTTTTTGTATTTACTAACTTTACAAACCAGGACAATACTCATCACTGTCCTGACCAATTCTTTCATGGCCATTGCCTCCAATGCTACCGAAGAGCATCAGTATGAATTACTCTCATCCTTGCTGTTTGTGTCTATCCGGCAAGGCCATCCATCACTAACCCATCACGTAGGTTTCTCTTCGCCATCAACACAATCTCCATGGTGAAAAACGATGCTCTCTTCTCTTACATCGCACCTACCAATATCTTTGCATGGCTACTCATGCCTCTGCGTTACTGCATGCCACTCCGTCATTTCGTCTTGCTCAATCGTATCATTATCAAGGTGACTCACGCCCCCATCTTGTTCTGTATATACCTGTACGAAAGGTTCTGGTTGGCGCCCTCCATTTTTGAGCCTACAGATCTGGTAGAGAACCCGGGAAGGAGTCAGGGTCGGGCGATTTCTTATGGAGACATGGCCAACAGGACCTCCATTTTCAGTCCCAGCATGCGCGTACGCGAAGAATCAGTGGCGGGTTATCAAAAGGACAGGGCTCTCGACGAGCTGTTCCTGCGCATGCCCGACGCCACCAGGACGCAAAGGAGGCACGAGAGACGCAAGACCCAGACGGCGATTCGAAACTGGATGGATCGAAATGACCAGGACGGAGTCGGCAACACCAACTGGCCGCCAACGGACAATAGAGCCGTGCCGGACTGGCAAAGGAGGATGAGCATGGGCTGGGATCTGCGTTCCAACTCAAGGCAGGTGTCTGATCTCAGGTCCATCGTCAGTGACCCGGCAGACTTGGCATCCAATGTTGGGGGGGCTTCATATCGAGCGTTCCCCATGATGGACCCTCGATTCATGGACCCTCGGTTTGCCCACCTGATGCCCGAGTATAAAGATCATACCGATGCGGATGGGGATGACGAACTGGTCACAAACGATGAAGACGAAGACGACCTCGGAACCAGCGCCGACCCTCGCGGTCCGATGGAAGGCACTGCCGCCGCGAGCGAAACTGATGACTACTTTACAACAACTCCTACAGGGGCGCGGTCAGCCGTCATTGCTTCCTCGCACAGCTCGGACGAAAAGGAAAAGCCCCTGAGCAAGCCCAGACGAACGGGGGTGCACAATCGCACACTGTCTACAAACACGATACTCTACAATCCAGGGGAAATGGACCTGCCTCCCGAGAGCTCCGCCTCAGCCTCGCCTCCTAAGGAACCCGTGCCTGGAAGCCGAAGCGGTCACGCCGCAGGAATGGTGGCGAGCGAGTCATTTATTCCCTCTGGCATGCGCAGTCCCCCTCGACGATCGCTCTTCTCTCCGCCGAGCCTCAATACTCGTTCCACCATGCCTCCTCATGGGCTGGCAGGCATGAGCAACCTCAACAGATCGGCCATGTTGGGCATGGATCAGAGAAGCCGAGACCGTGCTGCCCGGAGGTTGTCCTCGGCCGACCTCAGCATTCTATCCGACAACACGAATCTTCCCTTTGTTGGAGACATTAACGCTGGCTTGGCGGGCAGTTTCCAGACGCAGATGGCCATGGCCACGATGAAGGACAATCGACTGCGAAGTGCAGGGGGAGCGGACTCGGCGGATCGCGATAGGATGGGAAGGCTGGTTCTCGCTCGCATGAAGAACCTGGAAGAAAGCTTTGCAGACGTTATCAAGGGATTGCGAGACATGAAGAGCTCTACGGCCCCGACGACGAGACGGAATTCATCTGGCGAAGACCTGAGAATGGCATCTCCTCTCGAAATGGGGAGGTCAGACCGGCCGAAGAGCCGCAAGGGGACGGCAGCAACGCCCAAAAAGACGACCAACAAGAGACCCGGCAGTCGACGGAGCATGAAGGAGAGCAAACTTGGCTTGACAATGACGGCAGATGTCAAGGGCAAGGGGAAATACGTTGCCTACTCGACAGAGGAAGAAGGCGAAGCGGCTGGCGACGCAATATCTTCAAAACGGAGCTCCTTGTAAAACGCCCACCCCCCTTTTTTTTTTACTTTTTTCTTTTTCTTTTCTTTTTCCTTTCTTTCCTTTCCTTTTCTCATGGCCCTCGTTTTCTCAAACTCCTTTGTCTATAGGAGGATTCCAGGGACTACTAAGAGCATGTACCGGCGTTGGAGGGAAGCGTTTGATGGCTTTTGTGTCGAGTTATGTGTATGTGGTTTTGAGATATCTATTTGTTTCGGCGGATGGACATTTGGGGGGGGGGGGGGGGGGGGGGGGGGGAGGTTTTTGGCTTTTGTGTTGGCCAAGATGAGGAGGCCATGTACAAATCGATGGGAGCTCCATGCGTTGGCAAGGTCTATGTCGGTTCCTTTTGTTCTTTTTCCTTTTTTTCCCATATCACTTTTGCATGAAGTTTTTTTTGCATGAAGTGCATTGTACCATGCGGCTATAGCTCGAGTATATCATTTTTGTAGGATGGCTGACACGTCGGAGATGGGGTTTCACTTAGATGAATATCAAAAACAAAACAGCACACAGCTGGCTGATCTGATTTTCGAAACTTTGTTGAAGCAATTACCGATGCGTGAATGGATCAATGGACAGACTTGAAGAGATTTGTCGCTCATCTTGACAGTTATCTGAAGCTAGTGATTCCTGTGTTGTGAATGCTAAATTTCTACGATTTACATCTTCGCTGAAGACTCCAACATCAAGGAAAGACTGGAAAATCTCATGATACAATACTGTAATATAAAGAAAGTATCAGGAAAATAGGCGACTTAAAGAGAAGAGTAAAGAAGTCAAAGAAAATAACTCTCTTTTCTTGCCGACTAGCTACGGCTCTGCAGCTATGTGTATGAGAATAACCTATTTCCAGCTCTGCTTCTTCCTTGTTCTCGACATAATAAGAGAATTCTCCTTTTGTGCAAGCCACAACAACTTATTTCCAACTCTGCTTCTTCTTTGTTGCGAGAAAGCTCCGAGGTCCCTGATACCAAGTTGGCTATACATCCTGCGCCGCTAAAGCTGTCATAAAGAGAGACATGGTGTGTGCGTGATATGTCGTGCTTCGGAAAGGAGGGTGATCGATAAGCTGGCAACGGTCCAGGCTCTTGTCGACATCGAGTGGCAACTAGCCAAAGAATTGCGACGCCATCTTTTCGATGCCAATGTTGTCGCACGTGTGACGAGAATTGGACAAGACTTGTTGAACCGCTGACAAATGATGTCCCTGTTGCTTCGGAAGCCTTTGGGAAGAGATTTGAGAGAAGACATGCGAGGGGAAATGGATTGAAAGAAGAGATTCTTAAGCAAGAAGTTCGCAAGGAGCAGAGCCGCAAGCAGCAGAGCTTCAAGCACGATAGATATAAACAGGAGAGCCTTAAGCAAGAGAGTCTCACGTAAAAGATCCTCAAGGAGCAGAGAGTTAAGTAAGAGAGCCTTACGGAGCAGAGCCTCAGGCAGCAGAGCCTCAAGGAGCAGAGCAGCGAGGAGGAGATGCCCCAGGAATAAATCCTTCAAGAGCAGAGCAGCAAAAAAAAAAAAAAAAAAAAAAAAAAAGAATAAATCCTCTAAGAGCAGAGCAGCAACATGCTTAGCAACGTGCTTAAAGCGCTCCAGGCATGAATCCTCCAGGAGCAGAGCAGCGAAACGCTATAGGTACTCAGTAAGATGCTCCAGGAATAAATCCTCTTGGAGCAGAGTAGTAAGATGCTCCAGGTGCTCAGTAAAGTGTTCCAGGAATGAATTCTCTTAGAGCAGAGCAGTATGCTCCAGGAATGAATCCTCTAGGAGCAGAGCAGCAAAATACTTATCGCAGTGCTCAGCCAAGTACTCCAGGAATAGATCCTCTTAGAGCGGGCAGCGAGATGCTCTAGGAATAAATCCTCTAGGAGCAGAGAAGCAAGGTGCTCAGTAAGGTGCTCAGTAACATGCTCCAGGAATAAATCCTCTTAGAGCAGAGCAGCGAGATGCTCCAGGAATGAATCCTCTTAGAGCAGAGCAGTAAGGAGGAAGAGCTCCTCCAGGAGCAGATCCTCGCGGAGGAAGCTTTCGTGGAGGAGGGTTTCGAGAAAGAGAAGGTATTATTAGGGACCCAGTACACTACAGAAGGTAGTTACTGCCTGGTATATACAGGAATCCTTCCTTCCCAGTTGGTCAGTATTTGCCGTTAGTACCTATTACACCTTTATCAGGTACTATTTATACCTTATCTACCATTTCTATACATCAATCTCTCGTCGCTATTCACCTTCAGAAGCTCAAAATCCCTCCTAGCCTTGGCCTAATAGCTTTACCATCGCTATGCTACTTTGCGAAAAAGCTGAGCCATGGTAGTGAAGTTAATGCTAGACAGAGTGTCATCCTATTGATTAGGAGGTACAATCTGGGAGATTAAATCCATATATCGTTTGAGAGAGGATGGTTGTATAGACCGTTGAGGGCCGAGGGCTCGCTCCAGCCTGGAACCCATTGTGGCGTAAAGTTATTGTCAGTGTACAGTTCGCCAAGTAGAGGAAGGATGAAATTCAAATAAAAAGAAACTTTTCATAACGCTTTTACGAAAGAAAGGGAGAAAGGGAGAAAAAAACAGGTGTAAGGCATATAATATAAAGGCGAATGAATGCCGGGAATTTTTGCGGTCACGTACCCAGCAATGAGAGGCTGGTTCATCATTATCACCGGGTAAATGGATCTACACATATTGTGTCAGACTTGAGCTTGGACATCCCTGGGTGAGTACGACGACTCTTGACAGAGTTGTAGTAGAGAAGCTGGTTAATCTCCCTCTTCGTCAAGCCGGCAGCGTGGCGCCGTGCTCTCGAAACATTACGATATTGGCATTCGTTCCAGGCTTCTCTCGGACTACACACTTCCATAAGATTAGTTTGTAATGCTCTTATCTGTTTGTTTTGTACTAAATTAATTCTTGGAAGTTGGGGTTCGGCATTTTGCCTTGTGCTCCTTGTAATGGGCAACCTGACACGTCCGTCCGCAATACATGACCCCTTTACACCTCCCGCATAGCATCAATGGCACATGCTCCTTTCCGCAATTTGCGCACCGAGCCGGTGGCGATGATGAACCGCTCCCGCTCCCGCTCTCCAGCGCCGTTATCAAATCCTCGGCCCTCTTTCTCGCCAGCCTCAACACCCGCTGTTCGCCCAGGCTAACGTGTGCTGCCGCCCATGCGTTCCCCCCGGGAGGATAGACGTCCTTCGCGAGTTGTTCCTGTAGCTTTTCTAATTGGATCCCAAAGCCATCCAGAAGACTGCCAATCGATTCTACTAAAAACTGTAAGATTTCCACTTCCTTCGAAACACTGATTTTCTCATTTGTATCGATTTTCTGAAGCACTACGGCAGCGAGATCCGACTCATCCAACCTCTGAATACGGAGGTATCGGAGGACATTTTTCGGTAGAGGATCGGTGAGAGTAAGGGGGATGGTAGAGGTCGAATCGAGTCCGGCCGATACCCAGAGCTTTTGCTTTTGCTCATAAAGGGGGGCCATAGGGTGTGTTGAAAGAACGAGATCATAGCTGTCGTTGGGGTTATCGGGCATGACAAAGCCATAGAGACGTAAAAGTCGATTATTTGGAATAGACCCGTAGAAGATAGAAACCTAAAAGAATACCAGGTAAGTGTATGGGTTCGTATCATCAGGGAGCAAGATGAACAAACCTGATCTCCAATTTCGTAGTCCTTCCCCGCAAGGACAGAGAGGTTTCCAGTCGATGGATCGTAGGCATGGCACTGATTAACCTCGGGCGAGTGGTTCAACATATCTGCAAAGGGCGCCAAAAGTCGAAGCGACTTTCCGTCGGGTAGCACAAAGTCCATCGCACGACTCCAGAAGCTGCAGAGCGCCCATTTGTACTAAAAAGGATGCAAATCAGCGTTAGTTGCTAATTCGCATCATCCATCACACACATATAACACCTACATCCTCGATGGTAAACCTGTCAAGTGGGAAAAGATCTGGGTGCAGTCCAAGCACTCGTATAACTAATCCCCTGTGATCTTCCTCGATCCTTTGCTCTAGTTGCTTCGTGATGGTGTACAGTGAAGTCCCGGCGCAGACTTCCAACTCATCCTCCTCAAAGAAGATGCTCGACGAGTAGCTCGCGGGTAACGCCGCCACATGGC
Source organism: Trichoderma sp. TW21990_1 (assembly GCA_010015515.1). NCBI lineage: Eukaryota > Fungi > Ascomycota > Sordariomycetes > Hypocreales > Hypocreaceae > Trichoderma > Trichoderma sp. TW21990_1. The sequence goes on from ML974118.1 coordinate 1,965,318, forward strand.
TCCGCGGGCCATCGTATCCCGACTCGCGCGACCGCACAAAGAGAAGATATATAGCTAAGGTGTCTTCGACGGATAAGGGTGGCTGTGTAGATCGAAGGACTGGCCCAAGAAGGGAATCGGCATATGCGTGTTCAACTGTCCAGAGGCAATCACTTGGAATGGTGAGAATCCTCTCTCCTTGCTTGAAGCGCCGCAGCGTTCTAGCGCCGCGCCCCGTGATCGGGAAATCGGCGAGCTCCAGGTCATCCAAGCCTGTCGCCCCAGATGCCTTCAGCCAGCTTTCCATGGCATCAGATCAAAGAGCGTGTGGGTGAAGAAACAAGAGGGAAAGATTGTGATTTGTATCCGTCATCCGCAGCTACTACTATGGAGTTCTAGATGACGTCTTGTGCCTTGGATTTTTTGTGGTGGGATGAAGATTACATAACCACGATTCTTTCACGCCGAAACAGGCACTATATCCGCAACCTTGCCAAATAGAGTATCTATAGGTAGGTGGGGTGATGATACTCCAGTCCCTGTACCAACCACATCTTGAATGCTTGTAAGTGGTTGTATAACCGCCGTACCTCATGAATCAGTCAACTTCTCCGCAGATGAAGCGCTTCCCAGCGCTATATAAACGAGCCAGAATGTGTAACTGGTCAAACTCCAGAACCAGAACTGAGAAGCTTCTTGCTGTTGAGTTACACCACAGTACGACTCTTCTGCCTCCTACCTCACAATCATGTCGGTGGATATTCTCTCCACGCTGAGTTACCTCATCCAGGTGGGGATAGAGATCAAGACAAGGCTCGACTCGCTCGACCAAGCTGCCGAAGACCTTGGGCTATTGACCGCCAACCTTAAGCTTCTGCAGGGGGTCTTTGAGAATCCCGTGAACGGGGACATCATCAAGACCAATTTATCAGAATTCGTGAACATCCTGGATGTTCTGCAGAGCATTGCACGTTCGTGCACAGAGTGCGCAAAGGCTCTGGACACCGACCTTGCTGGCGCGAAAACCGCATCTGAGAAGACCAAGAGGATTTTCAAGAAAATATGGACTTTTGGCAGGATCCCTGACCTTCTCGCTGAAATCCAGCGCAAGGCCGAACAGCTTCAAAAGATATACAGCGCAGTGCAAGCCGTGCTTCTCCAAGATATCAGGACGCAACAGGAACGGGCGACTGGCAAGGAGATTATTAAATCACCCTCCTCTGCAGATTCAGCTATACACGAACAATTGCTCAACCTAGACCTCAGTACGGATTTTGCTAGCATCGACCAGATGGTGGGTAGCCTCATGAAAGAATGCAAACACCTTCAGCAACGACTCCAGGAGGCTATTCTATTTCCCGATACGTCGGCTGTTCAACAGTATCAGGAACAGAACCCAGAAGGAGCGTCATTCTGGAAAGATCGGTTCCAAAAAGATCAACTCAATGCCTCAGCTCTCCGTTACGAGGTAAGGATGACCAACGCTTCTCCCATTTACAATATTGACGCATCATGCCAACGTATCGCTCTCTTGACAGACATTATACGTTTCTTGGGCACGCTTCATTCATGAGGTAGAAACGTCTTTTGTTCTCAAAAAGATACCCACTGGAACTGCTGAATCTGGTGACATCGACGTCCTTCACAAGCAAGGATCTAGCTACCGCATCGACCAAAGCGGTACTCGTCACCTTTCCACCATCCGACCTCTCTGGCTTCCGGCTCTTCAGTCTGCTCTAGATCCGCTACACAAAGGTTACGTTAAGCCTCTGGACTATTTTAATCTCCTTCACGACTCCTCCTTGTCTGAAACGCTTAGAAGATTGGCCCTCGAAAATGCGGGTTACGGTATACTTGTCGAATGTGAAAGGGCAGCCGGTGATCTTGCTTTCCCTGCGGCAATTGAGTCCCCTTCTGACCACGTTGGTTGGATCTCTGCCCAAATTGTGGCTGTTCCAACACCGAAGGAACTTGGAATAGTTAGTGAGCGAGATGTCATGAAATCAAGCAGCGATGCTCTCTTCGCTTCCTTGAATAATGCTACTCAAGATGTTCATGTGTACGTACGCTACCTTCAAACTGGTCAAATTGAGAGGAAGAGTCTCTCGAAGCAAATTCGTCCGGTCGGGGGCATTTCTATCGGCGCTGCATTGTCTATCCGGTATGAGCTGGAATCAGGTGGTCATGTCTGGAGCAGCGACCTTCACATCACCGAATTTCAGGCATGTTACGGAGGGAAGTACGTTATTACGGCCGGTGCAGATTCGAGTGCCACTGTGTTTTCCACCCGGCCTCTCAAAAATTCCTTCGACAAGATGTTGTGTGATGACGACGACTCTTCGAATTCCGCCATACCAGAGCTCGACTGTACGCTTCTGGGGCCGTCGAAAGTATTCACAAACCCACCGAAAGTTGGCGAAAAAGTTCAGGTATGTATTATTTCTGCTCCAACACCGACATAACATATACCAACGCGCGATTCTCATTCTGTGATTTCGGTCAGATCGAGTACGATGGATTTTGGTACGATGCGAGAGTCACGGCAGTGGACGGCGACGAGATAGAGTATGTCGACTGGGACGATTTACCGACACAAGATGCGAATACCATTCCAGAAACTCAAGACGCCGGTCAAGAGGATGAGACTGATAGCGGTGGATTTTTCTTTCCCGAAGAACAGCTGACACAGCTCGGAAAGGGCACGCGGCGGCTATGGCAACCATGGCGAAGAAACATAATAAGGTACGACATCCGGCCTTATCGTTGCTTTCATATCGGCGACACTGTAGAGGCACCTGTCATGTATCCGGATTTCCGATTCCATTACCATGTTACCGACAACTCTCAGCTCTACTTTCCTGCTCGAATCATTGACGTCCAAGGTGACCAGTATGTGGTCGAATTCAGCCCGGCGCTTTCGGTTCATGGATGGTGGCCTGGGAGAATGCCCAAGGGCAAACAAGTAGACCTAATGCCAGGATCAGGCATCAAGGTAGAAAACCCGTTTGACTTTAACCACGTGACATTGAGCATGGATCGAGTACGTCCGTTCTCAGGGGGGCCACGGCCGGTTCTAGGTGTTCAGTCAGCGAAGCCACCTGGATGGAGTTCATTCCAAGGCGTCCATCTCTCCAATCTTGAGCAGCTTTTGGAGCAGAGTCTTTGGAACAATGACCACAATGGTCAGCGAACAGTTAGTCAGTGAGGCTGGAGCCCATTCGTTGCGAGGGAGGATTAGATATAGATGTAGAATGAGATTGGTTAAATTCCCTGATCATTATAAAAAGGTTTATTAAAATAACCAAGTATATTTATATAAATTCAAGTCTATATTTGCAAACTCTGTGATAGCCTTTGTTTTGCAAGTTAGTACCTGTCTGCCGCTCTCTATTAGCGGGCTATTAGCTTAAATTAGGACACTGCTGTACTAACGATACATAGGGGAGAAGCAGAGTTAAAGGTGCGAAAGCTCGCGGTGTTACCTAAACTTGGTTATATCTAAAGTCTTTTCACTTAATAGTGTTTTCTAAACGAAAGGCAAAGGCAAAGGTGAAAACAAACTAGATCATCGAAAGCACTGAGCTCAACTGTGAGAAGAAAGACAAGCTAGACCGACGGAGCAGTGTAGAATAGTGATCGATGCTCTGTGCCCGTTTCACCTAAACGGAAACTCAGCATCTGTTTATTTGTTGTCAATGACGCTCTGAAGCTTGTCTCTTAAACCCGTGGGGAGATTGAAGCTGAATTCGTGTAAAAGGCTGCGAAAGCCTGGACAAGGCGTTGCATCAGGGACCAAGATTTGGTGTAACCTCGCTATTAGTTGTTGGGTTTCCCAGGGGGGTTGATATTAGGTTGCCCTGGTCGTTGGCCCTCCTACGTACAGCTAGCTACTCTTGAGGACTGCAGAGGATTGCTCGCCGTATGCTTTGTATTTGCTTTTTTTGGCCGCTTTGGGAGATGGCGGAAGAGGAGGGGGGGGGGCTGGGGGGTTGGGGATTGGGGGTTGGGGGGTGACAGCTCAGCGTGCTCGGGGCGACAGCTGGTCCAAGCAAAGATTCCTTCATCCATGGCCTATAAGAACCCCCGTCAATGGAATGAAGCAGATGGATGGGCGGCAGTTGACAAACAAATCAGTTGGCTTTGACACCAACATGCACGTACAAACAACCCGCTGGCCTTAGCACCAACCTCCGAGCACTCCGCTGGCCAGGCGGCATTTCGACCTTGCCTGTTTGTTTTTGTTTGTTCACGCAATGTTACAGGTATATCACACTCCAGTGCCATCTTGATACATCAAAAGCACATTCCCGGAACCCCAATCTGTTGTCATCGCCATGGTCCGCACGCGAGCCCAGGCAGCAGCCCAGGCAACTCAGGCAACTCAGGCAACCCAAGCAACCAAAGCAACCAAAGCAACCAAAGCAACCAAAGCAACCAAAACATCCAAAACATCCAAAACATCCAAAACATCCAAAACATCCAAAACATCCAAAACATCCAAAACATCCAAAACATCCAAAACATCCAAAACATCCAAAACATCCAAAACATCCAAAACATCCAAAACATCCAAAACATCCAAAGCATCCCAGGAGGCCCAAGAAGTCCAGGATCAGTCCCTTTCATATCAAGGTATTCACCATTCGCGACACCAAACGACATCTTTTCACTAAGAGTTGGCAGAGAATCAGCGTCAGGGCAAACGCGCGCGAAAGCGTGGTCGCCAGCAAGAGCAACCGGCAAACGAAAACACCGAAAGCAATGAATTCCATCCTTCCTTCGAAGAGAGCAATCTGAGCCGAGCGAAGCGAGCTCGTCAAGCAGAGGATGCAGCACAGGACTCAGCACAGGATCCAGAAGAGGATCTAGAAGCGGATCCAGAAGACGGGTTTCGACAGCCAATCGAATGGTATTACCGAATCGACTTCTGGAGAAGAACAGGGTCCTGGCCCAAGAGATTGTTCGAACCGGTAAAATGTCCCGACGAGGAGTTCGACACAGAGATAGACAGCATGCTCAAGGAAATGGACCGCCTCGACCCGACCGCAATCAACGTTCCGGGTAAGACCACCCTCAAGCAAAGACGGCTCATGGCACCGAACCAGGATGACGTTCCATCGAGTTTTGTGCCCGATACGTCCCTTGAAAGGAAAGGCGTGTACATGGAGGACGAGTCCGAGTTGGGCCCGACGGATGCGAGCAAGCGGCTTTGCCAGGTTCTCATGGATTCCCACCAGCAAGTTCCTGCTAATACCCTCTTTGCGAATAAGACGTTTAGGTATACCTATAGAAACCTCAGAGGCAGGAATAAGGACAAGGTCATCCAGGACATCTCTCGACTGCTGGTTCCTTCAGCAGAAGCATTCGCCGCGTTTGGCGCACAGCACCTCAAGCGCACCATCGAGAGCGTTAACGAGGGCTGGTACGGCTGCCTTCCTCTCACTAGCAGTTCTCCCCGGCCTGATTATTCGGTTGGCTTCAGACAGGAGGCATTCTCATATAACCAGCTCGTCAAGCTGTCTCCATACGTTGGGAACCCGTGTGCCGGAGACCAGTCCCTTTACATGGCCACGTTTTACATGTATTTCCCCTTCCTGACCTGCCAGATAAAGTGCGGCATGGGCCTCGAGCATGCAGATCGGCAGAACGCACACAGCACCGCCCTTGCGGTCAGGGCCGTCGTCGAGCTTTTTCGTCTCGTCAAGCGCGAGGACGAGGTTAACCGGCAAATCCTTGCCTTCTCCATCATCCACGACGACAGAGCGGTGGGCATTTACGGCCACTACCCGGTCATACACGAGACGGTGACAAAATACTATCGCCACCCGATACGGATTTTCGAATTTACTGAGTCGAACGGGAGGAGCAGATGGGTGGCATATCGATTTACCAAGAACCTGTATGATGTATGGATGCCCGCTCACTTTAATAACATCTGCTCCGCTATCGATCAGATGCCGTTCCCATCACGGAGGTGGAAGGGAGGATAGAGGTCAGGCCAAGAAAGAAACAGGGGTAAATTAGCTTTATTCAAGTCATCGAGATGGTAATTTGTGGTCATCAGGCTTCTTTATATAACGCTATTAGGGGGGGAGATGAGAGGGCCTATTATATCTTGTTGTACGTCGTACAAGCATCACAAGGAGCCGATTTTTATTACTTTGGACTTTCCATCAGTACAACATACTATACGCAAGAAGATAAACCGGAAGACCTGCCGTAGGTAACCTGCATGTGACACATCCAATACCTTGGTAGGTATAACCGCGAACGCACTTCAACCTTCTCTGACCCAACGCAAAGCCAATTCATGGCCAGAGAGATTCCGACAAGTGCCCACGCCTTCTCACCCCTTACAGACGCGAATGCAAAAGAAGCCGTCCCCTCTGATTGGGCGGTGGCGCGCAAAGGGATAAAAAAAAAAAAAAACACAAATAAGAGAAAGTTTGCTGCAGCATCCTACCAACACGAGTTTCATGCAGCTTGGCAGGCTGTGCCCTCATAACTGTGCTTTCCATCGCCCACAGACTGCCAGCACCTGCCGGGAATTCCATAGCTCAGGTTCCTAGCCACTCCCTTTCACGAACAACTGCCCAAAAGAAAAAGAAGGAAAAAAAAAAAAAAAAAAAAAAAAAACATCGCCGTATCCTCAAATACACACTGCCAACGATGCCTCTATGGATCTGCGACTTTGAAGAATGCTGCCGACCGGCCATCCGCAAATCGGGCAGCTGCCTGCTCTGCAACCGCCATCTATGCTCGGTTCATCTGCAGCCCGGCCATCACGCTTGCCCCCCGTGGGAGGTTTGTCTTTTTTTTTCGATCTTGAATCTTGAAATCCAGTGTATATCCGTGTATATACCGATTAACCAAACGAACCGGAACAGGATGAAGATGCCTATGACCCTGTGGCCGAAGTGGCCCAAGAGAGCGAACTCACGGCGCTCATTGCTCGGATCAACACCCGTGCGCTCCAAGAGAGAGCCAGTCATCTGCGGCAGGGCATATCCTGCTCCATCGCCCCTCCTCCCGGCGATGACGGGGACTCCCTGATGGGAGAGACCAACTATCACATCGAAATCCGCTTCAGTGACGGAACCGTCTGGATCGCTCGCATCCGGAGGTCCAACAGCAAATCCCCTCCACCAGCAGTCAGAGACTACATTATTCAAAGCGAGTTCGCCACGCTCAGATTCCTCAATCAAACGAATGTGCCGGCCCCCAAAGTCTTCGATTTCGCGCTCGAGCGGCCAGACAACCCCGTCGGCGTCGGCTTCATCCTCATGGAGAAGCTCCCAGGCAAAGCCCTCCAGTGGCCCACCGCAACTCCGGAGCAAAAGAGAAAGGTCATGGAGCAGATGGCAGACATCTTCATCGAGCTTCACAAATACCCCTTCAAGCTCCTTGGCTCCCTCAGCAGCGGCACCACCAGTCATTCTCGAATGCGTATTGGCCCGCCCGCCGACGAGCTGCTCATGGACCTGAAGCAATCCAAGATCCGCACCCCTGGACCCTTTCTGTCTGCGGAGCAGTACCACTATTCCTGGATCCAGCGAATCCTGGATCTGATCGTGCAGGAGGAGATGTATCCCCAAGCGTCCGTCGACGCCTACCTAATCCATAGGTTCCTCCTTGACATGGTTCCCTTGATGATGCCCTCTTTCCCCTTGCATGGCATCGCAAAGCTCTTCTATCTCAAGCACGCAGACGACAAGGGAGACCACATACTCGTCGACGAGGACTTCAAAATCACCGGCATCATCGACTGGGAATGCGCCCAAACCGCCCCGGCCTGCCAAGCCTTCAGATCCCCGACGGCATTCCTACCCGTCCAGGACTTTTACTACGGCAGCAACGACCTCGGCGACGACGAGATCGCCTTCGCCAGCATCTTCGAGGACAAGCGCCGGTGGGACCTCGCCGACTGCGTGCTGGAGAGCCGGCTCCAGCACAGGTTCGCGTTCTGCTGCGGATACGACCCCGAAGACTGGGACGGCTTCCTGCGCCTGTTCCAGGGATTCCGGGATGCGGTGAAGATTGACCAGGGGTTGGATTGGGGGCAGTGGAAGGCCGTGGCGTTGGAGCGCTACAAGGAGGACGCCGGGCTTCAGCAGCTATTATCCAGGTAGTTGGGACATTGCTCGAATGCGTGTGCGAGCAACTCGAGGCCCTGGGGTGTCTATAGTACAGACCATCTCGGGGCGATTCTCGGTTGTGCAAATTGAATGCAGAGAAACGTGTGCCGTGCCGTGCGATGCCTGACTGGGTGCAGTAAAAGTTGAATCCAAACAGTTGTTCCCGACAAAATCAACCACCATGCCGTCGAATTCGGAGCCATTACCTCCCCAGGAGCCACCTAGTAAGTCCTACCTAATATAGCCAAGTTTCACTGCATCTCCCGCCAATGCCAAGGCCTTCTATGCCAAGTACTCTAAAGACAAATATTGGTCGTTGGCAGCACAAAACGTACAGCTGGATGTCGCCAGTGCCTTCTGCATGGAATTCTTGAAGCTTCAGTCTCCAGAGTCCTTCAGTCCACTTCTCTGGCCAGTACCAAAAAGGGTCGTACGCGATGGTTACGTCTGACAGTGGTGTCGCCGTTGTGTGTCACCCCGCGGGTACGACAAGGTCGGCATCAACATCTACAAGATGACCAACACTTACACGAACCCCCCCCCCCCCCCCCCCCCCCCCCCCCCCCCCCCCCGGGGGTGCGATCCTCTTTTCGGCGCCCCTCAATGGTCGCATGCCATCGCCGCGAATCCAATGATAAACAAGATTACATATACATGAGCCTTTGATTGTTCTACCTGTAAGGAGCGGACGGCCATCCGAGATGTATTGAAGATATCACGGTCGTGCCATTGCGTGACATGGACTACGACCATGGCACCGTTAGGAAAAGCCGTAGATATAATCATAACAAAGCATGCAATTTAGGTACACCCAGACAGAGACAGAGGGAGAGGAAAGAGGGGACAGTTATGCAACCCAACCTGCAAAAGCAATTTGCATGCTACTTAAAACTAGACGGGATTCCACAAACAGCTCTCTGCTTAGGGCAATAATCCATACGGGGAAAAAAAAAAAAAAAAAGACTCTCAACATAGGGCAAGGGTAAGAAGAATGGGGAAATAGGAAACCATCCCAAACTAATGACAAAAAAAGAAAAGCAAACAGTTTGCAAAAACAAACCTACCGGCCTTGTAGCAAACGCCGTTATCCTCCACACTCCTCCCCGGTGAATGTGCCTCTCTTAGCGTAAAAGGGCTGCTCTCCTCTACCAAACGTGTTCCCTTTGCGCCAACAGGGCGGATATCATGATGCTCTGATCGGCGGTACACCGTCGGTCCTCCCCAAATCATGTGTCCTGCCTGTTCTGATTTCAATCTCGAAAATATCCATCACCCCAGGGGGAATTATGATCTGCAGTATAAAGAATGTGAAAAGCGCTATTGAATAGATAGCCCAGCCTTGAGTTTATCGCGTCTTTAACCGTATACACTCGTGCGCGTCAATGAATCCATCTAGGCATGGATGGGCTCCTGGGGGGCAGCTGGTTCGGCAGCTGGTTCGGCAGCTGGTTCGGCAGCCTTGGGCTCCTCAGTAGGAGGGGAAGGGAAATCGACAGGAGCCTTCTTGGCGGCCGCGGGAGCAAGGTGGTGGCTGCGCAGAATCTCGTGGACCTTTTCAGTGTAGTCTCCAGCATACTGCTTGCCGACGGCAGCGAGATGGTCGGCCTGCTTCTGAGCAGCATCTCGAACCTGGGCAGTCTGGGCGTTGATGGCGTCGGCAGCAGTCTTGAGCTGCTCGTCAATAAACTCCTGGTTTTTGGAGTAGATGAGGGGAGCGAAGAAGGCAATGGAGGTCGCGATGATGGCAAGGACCCAGTAGGGCAGCACCTTGATCAGGAAGCCTGAGATGAAGGCACCGACGCAAGCCTGTGGTACGAAATAGTGAGCTCCCAGTCCATCAAAAGCACAGGGCTCGCATGCGACTTACAGCAGCCGAAACGCCGACATTCTCAACAAAGATGATGCGCTGGGTTTCGATCAAGAAAAAGTTGATGAGTCCGTGGGCGTCGCTAACCAGCCTCTCAAAGCTCTCGCGGGAAAGCGTGTAGTACTGGCGGGGGCGGAACTGAGAGGCCAGGCCATTGTTAAGGACCAGTTTGCCTGCAACCTCGGCAGCAACGGTGGTGGCCAAAATCATCCAGGACAAAGAGAGAGCCCAGCCAAAGAGGTTGAGGTACCTGACGGCGACAATGGTAGCAACGAGGGAAACATAGGCGATGGCCGAGTTGCCTGCGGCGAAACAGTCAAAAGTCAGCATGAGGCCACGATTCGCCGTATCCAGTGGTCAAAGGCGATGCCACCCACACACCACCACAAAGGCGTGCATTCGCAGCACCAAAGTGGGCATGTGTTTGCAGCGGGCATTACGGAGCACTCACGAGGGTTTTTCCAGGACAAGAGCTGGGAGAAGAACGAAGAGTAGGGCGTCAGAGACTGTCCAGTGCTGCCGTTGGCGGCTTCTAGAGCTCATCGTCAGCTATACAGGAGGGGCAGGTGGCGGCTGGCGGCCTTGTCTGTCACATGCAAAACTGCCCAAGCCAAGCGTCAGCATCCGTCATCCATGATATTACTGGACAGACGCCGTATCCCTGTATGTAGGTACGGGATCGATCGAGCGGTAGAACTTGTGGGAAAGGGAAGCAGAAGCGTAGCAGTGCGCCCACATACCTTACTGGAGTGGCCGTTTGCCGCGCCAGCTGTATCGGCCATGATGCTTGCTTTTGGAGTTTTTTTGGCTTGTCGTCGGGATCTGGCTGGAGAGCGCCGTTTCTTTTTCTTCTTCTTTAGCGACGTCTGTCGGTCGCACTACTGCGGCGAGTTTCTGTGATGCGGGCGGCGAAGAGAGGTCGGAAGCTCTGGTTTTCTAGGGGCTAGCTAGACAGCTGTCGTCTCAGCATCAGACCAGAAAAAGACACGGAGACACGAAAGAGAAAGGGGCAGAAGAAAAAAGAAAGAAAAAAGCCTGCGCAGAGCCAGAGACAGCGAAAGCAGCAGAGTATCTCCCTTGGACCTCAGGGCAGCAGGCGGTGGGCGAAATCAGGGAGCGTACCAACCTTTTTTTTGTTTTTGCGATGTTCTGATGGAGGAAGAGAAGAGTCGCAAAGCTCGGAGGAGGGGGAAAGGCGCTGTAAAGTAATGGAGTATAGCGGCAGGTGGGATGCTTTTTTTCTGTGCTGCGAGCCCTGAGCCCTGTAACAGGTGCGAGGAGCAAGAGGGAAGTTGATGGAAGGACCCGGGCCCGGGGCTTTTTTTTCCAGGTGATGGGATGGCCTGGAAGCTGCGGGTATAGGCTTGCGCTGTTCTTTGTTAGCGGCCGGTGTCGACGTGGTTGTGACGCTGCTGCGATGCTGTGCGCCCCTCTTCGCCTTTTGGTGCTGTTTATTGGTATTGGATCGTTATTTTTACTTTTGCCAGTCATCTACCCATTGGACAACACAGTCTGGGGTCGTTTCCTCTTTCGTATCCTGTGGCTTCTGCCAAATATGCCTCCCCATGCCTTTTGGGTCGTCTTCTCCCTTTTTTTGTCCTCCCTGATCCTCGCTACAAGTGCTGTGCTGTACTTGGGTACCTAATGCTTGCTGCATGTATGTACCTCCACCAGAAAACAGCACCTTGCCGCTCTGAGAAATGAGACAAAATGCAAAAATCACATCCAAATCGAAATTAACATGTGCTGGTGGGGACCCGGTCTCCTGCTCTCTACAGTACATGCGCTGCTCTGGTACCTGTTTTGCATGCGCAAAGTACCCCAGCTCCGCCGGTGGAGTCTCTCCGCGGCAGACCAGCGCGGAGCGGGTACAAGCTCGACCTCGTAAAGCTACAAGCCTGGGAACGTGATGCAACAAACGATGGCGCTAAAGAGCAACGAGCTGCAGCGGTACAGCGGTACGGTGGTACCAGCAATCGTCACCTGCCCAGCCAATGACGCAGCTCCGTCACCAGCTCCATGCATCACGTTTTCACTTCTGTCCAATTTACTGCGCTGTATGTAGCACTCCCTTGCCTTTGATACGAGTCCAACTCCTTGCGTCTACAGCACAAGCATCCAGACGACCAATACTAATACTGTCCTAACCTACCAGACCCGAGCATCTATCCATTCCATCGGGGGGGCAGTAGCCGACGCCCGCTGATGTGCCCCAAACCCCCCCCAAAAGCCGTCATGGATGCCGCCGATAAGCAAACCCGAGAGACCCTTTTGCAGCCAACCAGGACCAAAGCCGCCCCCGAGCACCAAAAAGCCGGCATCCTGCACTGCTGCATGCACTGCATCAGACGTGCCCAGAATTAGATAGTACCTGTGCTGTACCGCATACTGTACATACCTCATGTACATGTACTCCGTAGAAATCAAAATTGATGCCTGTCCCGGCAGAGCCAATAGTTGCTCCATTAGAGAGATTAGTACCAAGGCTGGTTTAGATAGATGCCCCTCCTCCGTAATGCGAAACCCTTTTCCCCCATTCGCTCCCATGCAATCTGCTGTACTGTACAGTACTGTATCGGCACATGCAAACATCACTCTACCACCGCGCGCCGAATACAGTATCGGCACCCACTGTAAATCCATACTGTAGGTGATGATTGCAGGCCCTCCACAGCTTCCAAGCCTTCTACAAGTGAGACAGTACAAACTCCAAATGGTCCAGATGGCATCATGCCTCCATTCTAGTCCCCACCCAACCCAAAGCCGCCCTTCTCACCCATCTCGATCCGATGCCAAACAAATCAAATCAGCAGCACGAAATATCATTTATTCGCTTCACCTCAAACAAAGCCTCTCGTTTTCCCTTCCAAACAAAAAGAAAAAAAGACGAGGCTCTGCGCACAAAAAAAAAAAAAAAAAAAAAAAAAGTATAAAAGCATCAGCTGTCCCGTTTGGTCCGGAGGCACGTGCTCCATTGCCGCCATTGGTTTCATTGGCTCATTGGTCGGGTTTTCTGTCGCGATACCAAGGTTGATGCCGAGGCTAGAAGATGATATCACTACTACATGCTGTGATGCAAGGGAGATGTAGAGACCATATTCGTAAAAATTAGTATAGTAACACTCATTTCCCATAGAAACAGGGAGAAGAAAAGAGAAGCCAACAAAATAAGAGACAAAGAACAAATTTGGCCACTCTACAAAAAACTTCACATGTGCAACCATGCCGTGTCTCATGATGCATCAACCCGTGTGCTAGTATTTGCGTCCGCTGTGTCTGTCTGTCTGTCTGTCTGTCTGCTCAAACTGCCCTGCAAGCTCTCAGCTCGCATGAATATCCTCCGTCCCTCCATCCCATACCATCAAAAAAACTCCATGCTAAGTTCAAACAAGAACGAACAAAAAAAGAAGAGAAAAAGCAAAAACTCGCCTCGCTCCATGGAACATGAGCTGACCCCTAATGCATAGATGAACAAGAAAAGACCGAAAAGAAAACAAAAGCAATCAACCCGGGCTCGTCTATCCCAGAGACAACACCCTCTCGTCTACCGTGGCCGTTCCTCCCAAGAAGTCAAAACGTCCTCGTAAGTACTGCGCGCCCCCCTACTCCCCAACAAATGCAGCCTTGATGAATAGCAGGCCAAAGGGGCTCATTTCCACAAAGTCGTGCATTGTAATCAAAGGCTTGATGCATATGTGTGTATTCTCCCAATCCAACTTGCCCCCCTGGGCCGGCCTGCCCACCTTCTCCCATCTCTTCATCTCGACCTATCCTCCTCCCTCATACACTCCTGATTCTCACTCCCTCACCTGCGCCAAGCCCAGAAGCCACCAGTTCCGGGAGATGCCGTCGTGGCTGCAGGTTGCACGACCTTGACAGTCACCGTTCCCGGCGGTATAGGAGCGTTGGGAGAGTCGTTCGGCAGCCCGTACGCCTTTCTCAACGCCTCCAGCTTCTGTTTCGCCTCCTCCGCCTCCTGCTTCGCAATGGCCTGCGCCGTCTTGGCCTGCACGAGATCCAGGAGCAGCGTGTCGAGGTCATTCGTCGATGACCTGCTGTCGTTTGACACCATCGGCGTCGCGGGCACCGACGCCGGCGGCGGGACAAGATCGTTGCTCTGCAGCAGCGACGACTTTCGTCTGTTATACGTAGCGCCCTGAGCAGCCACCGACTTGCTACGCCCGAGCTTAAACTCTCTCAAGCCACCGCCGTTCGCCTTTCCATTTGCGTTCCCATTCCCATTCCCATTCCCATTCCAATCCACTCCCGATTCACGGCTGGCAAGGGGATCTCCAGAGATCGGCCTCGCCCTCAAAACTTGAATCTGCTTTTCCAGCCGCTGCTTGTCCTGGTGGAGAGTCCTGACGTGGCTATGGCTTTCCCGGAGCTGTTCCTTGAGAGATGACATTTCCTGATCCAAATCATGGATCCGTCGGTTGAAATCCTGGTTCTGCGACATGGCACTGGCAAGCTGATCTTTGGCTTGATCTAATTCGACCTGCAATTCCGACTTCTGACCGGACGAGGGCGATTGAGGCTTGTCCTTCTTTTTGCTGTCTTCATTTGCATCTTCATTCCCAAAGCGGCTCTCCACACGATCGAGCAGCTCAGATAGGTCCTCGGTAGATGGCGCATCCTTTAACTCAGTCGAGCTGTCATCAGACTTCTTCTCGGCTCCATCCTCCTCCTCCCCTTGTTCGGCATTTTCAGTCGCTTCTCCAATAGTCGAGCTGTCGGCTGCTCCGTCCTCGTCCTCACTTGCTGTCGCCTCGCCCCCGCGGCTCGCCCGCTTCTTGAGCCCATCTAAAAGGGATCGCACAGCCTTGCGGTCCTCTTCTCTCTCCTCTCGCTCACGCTTCAGCTCACTCGACAACAGCGCATGATTACGCTGCAGCTCGCTCAGCGCCGTGAGGAGATCTTCAATCTGACTATGCAGATACCTATCTTCCGTATTTTTGCTGGTGCTGGGAGCGGCCTTGGGGCCTACTGGGGTCGATTCACGGCTTCCGGAATCGTCCTCGTTAGTGTTTGAAGAGTCTCGCGACATGGTGGTGGCATCCGTCGAGGATGAACTCGTGACGCTCATGGAGCTTGCCTCAACCGAGTTTAGAGTCGAGGCAAGGCTCTGTTTGGAGGTGCTCCGACGCAGCATGCTCAGCGGCCTCGACGGCGCGCTCAAGCCTGGAACCAACCCTGAGCCTCTGGGGAACGCACCGGACGACGCCCAGATGCGACCGAGGAATCGAGCTGCGGCTGTTGCGATATCAGATGCACGGGCAGTATTGGAGGTCGCGACTAGAGATTCGCGGTATCCCTGTTCCAGCTGGGCGAGCTTCTCCCGGGTGACTGTGCTTGTGAGGCTTCCGAAATCTTGGACAAACTCGTCGGCGTTGTAGTGGTAGCAGTCCCACAGGCCCCTGGATAAAAGGAGCTGCATCACGTCTTCCAGCTCAGTGCAGGAAAGCAATCTAGTCTCATTCCTCCGCATCAGCGATAGTGCGACACGCATTAGTGTCTCAGGGGCGCCCTCGGCGAATATAACGTCGTATATCCGAAACAGCATCGGCAAGGGGCATGTGGTCGCGAAGAAACTGAGGAACCACTGCGAAACATATGCCGTTTCTACCTGTAGATCTTCCAGATGACTCCACAGCATGGGGAGATTGGCTCGCAGGAGTTCTCGGAACTGGTATATTCGTACGTGAAGTCCCGAAAGATCTGGCAGGAAACAACTTCTCAAGTCATAACGCTCCATGAGTCTATAAAAAGCAAGAATGCGAAGAGTCCCGCGTTAGCACCATCACTTATATCTCATCGACCCAAGGGCAGCTCTACCACCACCGTTGACACTGGATGTGAGAGACAAAAAGGTAGGGAGACGAAGAGAGACACAAAACAAAAACAAGGGAAGAAGCCGCTTACCGAACCAGAACACAAAATGCCTGCTTGTCGGGCATGTGCATCAACAGAGGCCCGACGAGAAACGCGAGCCCCTGGCAGTAGCCAATCTTGGTGTCGTACAGACTAAACGTCTTGAGCACCCGGCCGAGCATGCGCTGCCCATCGCCGTCGGGATCGCGAAACATTTCAACACCAGGGAAGCTCCGGCCGAGATCCTTGCCTATGAGACCCTCGTAAGGGCTGGATTCGCCATTGAGTCGTTCGTACTGCTCCTCCAGGCTGGCGTCGCGGGCGCCAGACATGCTCTGCCACACAACGCCTCGCAGCGGCGGCGGGATGCCCTTGCGGATCTTGTTGGACAGCAGCGTCGGCAGCCGGGCCGCGGTCTGCTGGTAGTCCTTGACGAGGGCTGCGTAGAATTCGAGGTCCGTCATCGGCGGCGGCGGCAGCATCGAGTATCGCAACGCGGCCGGCGTGGGCCCGCGGACCATCTTGCGGAGCTTAGCCATCGACGGCGGTCGCGGCCTGCTCGGCTGGGGCTTCTCGACCAGCTGGACCTTGACCGTCTTTGGATTTGTCGCCAGCTTGGCGTTTTCCTGCTCCAAACGGGCCAGAAGCAAAGCGGTGGACTGCAATCGCGGGTCAGCAACGACTTTTGGGAGGGGGAAACCGGAACGGAACGACATTGGCCTGCGTGTCTGTCATTGTGTCATGGCCAAGGTGTGTGCGCACGTACATTATCAGTCTCTTCGTCCTTGGTCTGTTCATCTTCCGTCTTCTCCAGCTCTGCCCAGTTCACCTCCTCCGGGTCCGAGCAATCGCTATCGACATCGTCAAACTCTCCAAGCTCGTCCTGAAGGGTGCGACTGGCCTCTGCCGAGGCAGACAACGTGGCAGTCGAGTTTCGAGAAGCGCTTGTCGCATCGAGGGCGCTCTCGTCGACCGGCTGGCTGGTCGTCGGCAGCGTGGGCGAGTCGGGCAGCTTGCTCTCGCGGGAGCCGCTGGTGTCCAGCGACAGCGCCGGCGGCTCGGAGAGTCTCACGGTAACCATGGAATCGCGGGTCGTCTTTGGCGTCACGGCTTCGGCATCGTCGACGGGCTGCTTCGGGGCTGCTTCGGCGGCCAAGGTGGGCGTGGACGGCTCGTGGCCGTGCTTTTCGCCGGCGTCCATTGCCATCAGGGCCGGCCCAGCTGGTCGGCGGAAAGGGAAAGGGGGGGGTTTGGTGTTGAACTCGCTCTCGGCGGATGGCGAGGACTCGCAGTGAGGCAGATTGTATGCTGTAGAGCCTTGTCTCTGGGAATTGTCCGGGGGGCGACTCAGATACCGCCTTCCTCCTTTCCGCCGCGAAAGACGGCAGAGCGACAGGTACTATGTAGCGCAAAAGTGGCTCGACTCGACTGCTGGCGCAGTCTGTGCTCGGGACCTCGTACCCAGTACCCAGTATCTACCAGGTTATGCCTTGGGGGGGAGCACAACAGGAAGATCGGATGTAAGAAGCGGCCCTGTATTGATACCCCGAGCCTGCGCCGGTGTGAGAAAGAACTGCCTTGGCTAGTGGTGTTCGGTGAGCGGAGAACGGCAAAGGCACTGGTGTTTCATCGAGGGGGTTCAGGAGTTGTTAGTGAACGCCGGGGTTCGCCGCGCCGTTGGGCTTTGCCGGGTCCGTGAAACAAAGATTGAGCTCAAGGGAGAGAGGGGAAAAAAAGAAAAACGAAGGGGAAAAAAAAATCCTCAAGGGCAGAATTGTCCCCGGGACAGGCCTAGGCTGTGGGGAAGAGGCGGCGTGCTGGAGGTGAGCAAGTGTATGGAGTCAGTCGAGCCCAGATGCTATGGAGAGCAGTCCAGTAGAATAGCACAATGGCACAATAGATATTGGACGAACGAGCTACTGTAGTTTGCCCGCCAAATGAAGACCCCCCCCGGAAGCGCCGTCGATGAAGTTGGCAGCTCAATTGGCGTGGACGAGAAATTACACCGGCTGGATGCAGCGACGGGCTCATCATCGAGTTTCGACTCTTGCGCGTGCCAATGCGTATGGGGTAGCATCAGGTAAACCCATCCGCATTATTGGGTGCTAAATGTCCGTCCTCCCACCATCAGACAAGTCACCAGTACTCGATCGTGCGCCGGCATCCACGCGCTGCTCCAGGTATCTTCAACACGCAGGTGGTGCCATGGTGGGACGGCCCCTGGAGCCCTGGGTACCTGAGGTAGACTTCTGAGATTGTGTGTGTGTGAGTGGGCTCGTCAATGCATCATCACGACAGGCCCGTCTGTGCTGCGCTGGAATATTTTGGCGTCATGCAGCAAACTAACGTGAGGTTACAAACGTCAGTCATGTCTTACTGTCTTTCGGGGAATTTTCAGTTTCCTCTCTGTTTTCCTTCTTTTTTTTCCTTCCTTTTTCCTTTTTTTCCTTTTTTGTCATTGTTGTTTCCTTTTCCTTTCTTTTTTTTTTTTGTGGCGTCTGCAAGCGCCCGTCATTCTCATCTCTACCCGTTCTCCGCCATCCCCTGATTTCCCGCTCTGCCCTATTGCCACATTTCCTGCTTCATCTCATCTGTCAACACCATCCAGAAACAACCATCCCCACAATTTTAAAGCGCAACAGCGAAAGCAAAGCATGCAAGAGGCCGTGGAGAATCCGGCCTTGCCCTCACTTTTGCGATCAGCGCGCCATTGTCCCCCCGTTTGAATCAAAAATATAACCGCCCGACAACTCGCCACAAAACGTTGCCAACGCCAAGGAAGATCCACCCGGCGCGGGAGGACCGGGGTGGATCCTTGCCACCTCCTGTGGCGCGAGCTGGTGGGAAGAGAAGCTCCAGCCACCTCTTAAACCCATCTCACCTCTGACAGTAAACCCATCTTGACCTACTAACTTCTAGGGTACGCACTATGTACCAAGCCAGAGATTTTAGACGCCAGCCACCAAATTGCCAATCGACGCAGCGCAGCAAATCAGAGAATCACTCTGCCCTTTTTCTGGTCTGGTCAATGGCGCGTTTGAGCACTGCAGCATTCCATTGTGTTGAATGCATTTTAAAGCGCCTATTCGTTTGCTAGATGGTTCTGGACTGTACTGTAATCCTGCTGTTGCTGAGTTGTACAAGATGCCATTCCACTTCGAGACGGCCTCAATAGTTCTACAGTAGTGTACTGTACTCGAACATGGGTTCGGTGAAGATCTCATCGGAGTAACACTGTGTATATGTGTGTACGTATACTGTACAACATGATACGATCACTGCCTGTCCACCGTTCTGTGTGCTTTCTCGAGGAGATACCAACACTTTTACAAGGTGTTGCCTGCTCGTCACCAAAGATGACCTCAACATAGCATGATTCGTTCATCAAATCCGGCATTGAAGCAAGGCAGCCCAACGCCCGGAATCGACGGTGTACTAGCATAATGTTACAACTCACAAATCGACAGCAGCCAACGGAAATAAGTCTTGCCACCAAAATGCTCATCACAGAGCTGAGTGAGGAGATTTTTTTTCCCATCGTACAGTAGTAATACACCACACTTCATCACACCGCTGTTCTTCTCATCGACGAAGCGACCTTAGTCTCACTGGCATAGCGCTGCAAAACAGGGATCATACTCCAACTCAGCATCTAATACAGGACTAAATGCCTAGTTTGCAGCAATAATCCAAGTAAGCCAACGCTGCGTCGAGCTAAGACAGGCGGTTACTGCATCGCTCTTCTTCTGGTAAGAGTGACAGGGCCATGAACTCTTCGTTCCCACAGGACCCATCCATGGTCTCTGGTCTCCATCCGGTCTCCGTCCCGTCTCCATCCGGTCTCCATCTATCCGACAACTGACGTAGAGAGAGAGAGAGAGAGAGAGATCTTATCGGCTGGGCATCAAGTCTATACTTGCCCGGCAAGGCTGCAGACCTCGAGGTGTACGAGCTTTACAGTATGACGAACAATCACGGAGTACTTGAGACACTTGGCGCGATTAGCTGAAACAAGTAGTAGTTGAATTCCATTGCACATAGTCCTATTGATCCCTATCTTCTCTATGCAGTGGGTTACAAAAAGAGTGAATCCCCCCTGTCGGCGTTATACTCTTGATCAATCTATGGCTTCCAAACGCCATGAAGTATATGTCGATGCCACATTCCAAAACCAATGAAATAACCATTACCCTTTTGTTTTTTAAAAAAAAAAAAAAAAAAAAAAAAAGCCCCACCAGAGGCTGCTCAACGTCAAAAGGGACGCTGCCCATCTTTGACCAGGACGAACGACGCTCAAAGAGGTACAACCTCAGAGCTAACCTAAAAACCCAATCTGTGGAGGGGCGCAGATATCCTCACGCCAATCGGGGCCGCATTCAGCCTCCCAAATCGTGGCAATCTCACTTGCCACCTCCTCGCTCACATCCGTCCACTCTGCCTTGTTCGTCTCGGCTCTGTGCCTCGCCAAAGTGGTAATGTCAAACTTGTGCCCAGCCCAAACTCCCCGGTGGATGGGCGTGGTGTTGCTCATGCAGACCGGGGCATGTGATGACCAAAGGGTGCGCGCCATGACAACTTCGCCAAAGCCCAAGTAATCAATGTGAGGACCATGGATATATTCGGGTCTCAGCGCAATGGCTTCCGAGCGGACAAACTGCTTTGAGGTCAAGTCTCGAAGAATCCACGGCTGGTCTTCCGGGAAATAGTCTTTTTGCTTGGGGTGGAGAGCTGCCATGGTCCTCGAATTGAATGCAGGGTCATCCTCCTCACAACGATCCTTGCAGTTATAATAGATCATGATCCACTCTGTCGATATACGAAAGTCTTGTCGCAATCTGGAGACGGTGGGAAGGGTGAAGTGGTTAAGCGTGAATGGATCGCTAGGGTACTCCACCTCGTCTGGATTAATTTCGTCCATGATGTCGACGGTTGTGTTGTTCAGCTGCTCCTCCTCCTCGGCCGAGAACAGGCCGGGAGGATAGTCGCCGGCGTGAACGCATTCTCCTACAAAGACGATGTTCACGCCTGCCCACTGTCCCATGAAAGAAATGTAGCGGTCGTGGACATATTCTAGTGCAATGTCCCAAAGCTGTTTGTTCGTGAGGCCGAGGCAAATGATGTCTTCGACGTGTTCGACGTGACCAAAGATTTGTCGGTACAATTCGATGGGAAGGTCAGAGAAGGTGACGGGATGTCTGGAGCCGCGGCGCCCTGTTTTTGCCAGCTTCTGGAGTCGAGGGCGGCCGACAAGCAGTTCGCAGCCAGCCTTGCGTTTCAGTTGCTTGTGCGCTGCCATCTCCGCGGGCACCTGCTTGGGCATCAGGTTGGGCATCTCCTCGGGCGAGTCGTCCGAGGCCACTTCAGCGACACAGCATTCGTTCTGGTATAGCTCTTGCGGCAATGATGTCGATGCCAATGCAGACACAGACACAGATGCCGATGCCGATGCAAATGCTGATGCCAATGCCGATGCAACCGAGTTGGGAGCTGGCAAGACTCTCCGCCGCGGCGGTCGAACCGGGACGGCGAGGAGGTGCACAAGTTCGTCTCCTCCGCCTTCAAAGAGCATCTCGCCAGGCTTGCCGCGCCAGTCCGTGTACACCCGGGCTCGAGGAGCCACAAGCTGAAAGGACTGTCCCATGTTGGCTCGCGCTTGGATGCAGCGTTGGCGTGATGATGGATGGACGAGGAAAGATGACCTCGAGATGGACGCAGGGCTCAAAATATATAGGCAGAATACAAGTACAGCAGTTACAGCAGTTACAGCAGTAGCAGCTAACTAAAGCTGCCACCAGGTGCTACTATGTAGGTTAGTAGGTACCGGTAGGTAAGGTAGGTAATGCCTACATAGTACGTCGTATGGAGCGCTGTTAGGGAATCGGACCTTCTGTAAACCCACTGATGCTGTTAGGCCCTCGGCAGTTGTGAAACACTAACCGCATCAGCCACAGCGCCTGTATTAGCGCATCGTACCGTCAGTGGCTAAGGTACACACTGTACAGGTAGTATTACCTCTCTCTGTGTTGATATTGGGCTTCAAGACCATTGACATCTGACAAGGAACACGCAGATTCTCCATCCAGTCTGCTGCTGTGGTCCAGTGCAGCCAGCATATTCGTGGCACACATTATCCTCCTGCTCTGAGATGGAAATTCTGGCCTTGTAGCTATAGAGATCTTACTGGTAACCCAGTACTTGTATGCATGCAGTTTCCAGCGTGCCAGTCGTCAGTTGGGTCACGTAGCAATTCGGAAAGTGTGTTCGGAAAAGAATGGGGCTGTAATTTTTGATAACAATGCTAATAGCTAAGAAACTAAAATAGGAGACTACCTTATTTAACCTTTATTTGAACCTTACGCCCAAACCATAAACATAACTTTCCTACGGCCCATTCTGCAAATCCTCAAGCGCCGATGCAATGCTGCCAGGCTCGATTCGCAACGAATCCTTGGTTTCGAGCATGTTGAACACTAGGTATTTAATTTTTTCTCTTGGGTTCTCGCTGTCCACTTGGTTCAGTTCAGCCCTCCGAGAGGCAATGAACTCTAACCATTGATTCAGCCGATCCTGCGGGTCCCCCGGCTCGGCCAAGCTCTGAATTGGCCATGGTTTCTCACTTAGTTCGGGGAATTTGATCCTGCCGAGTACGTAGAGCATTGTAACCCCAAGAGCCCATACATCACCAGCCGGGCTGCGTACTAGGCTGTCCTTGATCTCAGGGGGGACATACCAAGGCGTTCCGCCAGCTCCTTTGTTCACCAGAGGTGTAGCCGTTCCAAAATCAATAAGAACGGCTCCCCGAGAAGGAGAATAGGTGATGTTGAGTGGCTTAATGTCATTGTGAATAATCTGTTTGGAGTGCAAGTATTCAAGGGCGGATGAAGTGTTATGAAGTATGGACACGGCATCGGATGTCGGCAGTCTCGACCAAAGTCCTTGGAAAAGTGTAAATGGGAGAGGTTCCAGATATATTGCAAGCATGCGGCCATCAAAACCCTGCAGCGATACAATGTATTTCTATGCTAGGTTAGGGGAATATAATAGCAATGTAGTAAGCAGACTTAAGAAGAAGACTTACATGGTTTAGCTTCTCAAGCACCAGCTTTTCTCGCTTCCATGATTCTGCAAATTCAACAAGCTTAGTCGTCGAGGTCCCTTTATATCGGAGAACTTTTGCCACCGCAGGCTTAGGGAGAGCAGAGTGCCGGCACATAAAGACACTTGTATTGGTAGTGCTCGCCAAGCGTCTTATTCGCTCTAGTTGGTAGGCGGCTGTTGTATTTGCTGCAGATATCCGAGCAGATGTGGTAGTACTTTCTACTTGCATAACTTGGATAATGGCCGTCTCTTTGTCTGTGAGGTCTAAAATGGGAACAGCCGCTTTGTCGACAATCTCTCTGGCGGGTAACAATGATAACATGTGGTGACTGTCAGTATGATTGGTACCAGTCGAAGTTGTGCTCAACTGTGCCCCTGATTTCTTTGTTGGCGGGGTGACGTCAATGTGCGCCGAACCATAATGAAGCTTCACTCTCTTAGTCGACTGTTCTCCATCACTGTCGTTGGCAGCTCGCTTGACCTGGGGCGGATACTGTGGCTCGTGAATTGAGACAGTGTATTGCCTCGCAAGTAGATATAGCTCAGCAAGATGACGCTCATTAGCATCATCTGCATCACCGTCAACAGAAATTCTCCATATGCCAGGCCTGATTATAACGCCTCTTTCTCGTTTCAGAAATGTCTGGGTAGGTTGGCATGTGCTGAACCCTGTAACACATATAATACCCGCCGTACGGTTCATCAGAATACAGCGATCGCTGCCTGGGTCATAGACAATTTGACACTCTACTTGAGTCGGTGTCGAGCATCTGTTGAATGGTAGTTTGATGACAAAGTCCACATCCTGAGTCTTTTGCAAAACGCCATATGTCACCCGCCCTTCGATTTCCGGAGCAAGACGAATGATGGAACGATCTGATGCCGTGCCATCGGGAAACTTGGGCGAAGCAATGATGAGTCTACCGCCTGGTAGAGACTCACAGGCGGCTGCAAGAAGTGTCTTTATTTCGTCAAGCCTTGGCGCCACTGGACGTATCGACTTAGCTTTGGGCTTTTTTTCTTCTGGTTCTTTTTTGGAAGCCACCGCTTTTGATTGGAACAACGAAGTTTTCGTAAATGGCCGAGTTGATTCTTCATCTCCAACCGTTGTGATAACTGATTCTATCCGTGGCTTTACAGGCTGCAGGCAATCATGCTGTGAGGGCGCCCGAGAGAATGGCCGAATTGATTTGAGTTTCTCTTGAGCCTCCAGTACAGGTGGTTTCCCTGTCACTGGAACGCGTTGCTCCGTCTTTGACTTGCTGGAGTATTCGGTCCGTGAAGAAGAAGATGGTGGTTGGCTTGGAAGAGGCATGCTGCATCGGCATCTAGCAGTAGAGGAGGGTTCACGGGCACCCGTACTCAGGTGGGAACCCATCAACTCAGAACACGAGGGACAGTAAGAAGGCAGTTATGGGTAGAGGTAGGTGATTTTGCCAACGAGACCGTGAATTGGAGAGTTGTAGTCTTATATGCCCGGTGCCTACCTGGAGGTAGCATAGATAGCCGACGTGTGCTCCGTACCTACTCTGTGCCTGATTAAATAAATCCTGGGCAGCACCGACCTACCTGGTATCTCTGTCTCATTTCTCACAGGCTTTTATATGGCATAGCACCTGTATCAATGCCCCGTGGTTAATGTAAGGTAGTCCTCTGATTTTCTTGAGTATAGGTAAGGACGGGTGGGATGTAATTTAGCACCATCTATAAAGTCCAGGCACGAGCGGCAAGTGGATTGTTCCTTGAGCGGGCCGCTACTCGGTACCTGAGCGGCAGGTGCCAATCTCTCCCCTAGTGCCCCGTAGGTACATGTACATTGCCGATTCGCAAACGCGCAGTTGTTTCTGGTTGTAAAGTGCGGGGCTGCGAGATGGCACAAGTACCAGATACTCATCTCAAACTTGTACTCGCTGCCTTTTACACGCACAGCGCGCGTACTGTACTCCGTACCTGAGTGCAGATTTAGAGTGCAGATTTAGAGTGCAGATTTATTGGTCAGCAAGAGGTACCCATGTAGCCATCATCATTATCCTTACCTTAGTACTACCTATAGTACCTAGTATACTACAGATTTCCCCAACATTACTAACCTACTAAGAGGTAGTACTCAACATCAAGAATCGCAGTATCACTTAGACGCCCTCACCGACCAGTTACGACTGCAAAACAAAACAATCGCCAACGGCGGAACCATTGTGCGACAGCAGGCTGATCCCGGCATCTTGGTCATCTCGGAAATGTCTGCATTTGAGGCGCCGTCGCCGCATTTCCAGAGGAGTCGGAACGAAGCATGGATCGATTCCGCGCCTGAAGGAGCGGAAGATCCAGATTATCTCTGGGGAGAATGTTGGCATCGCTTCAATACTATAAAAATCCCGATATTTGACGAAAAAGCTTACTTCGACACTGCAATCGCCCTGGCGAAAGCCTCCAAAGATCTGCAAGATTTCGAAAAGAAGTTCGAGATTTTCAAGAGGCAGCACTGCAAAGTCGTCTTGGGCCTTATCCGCGACGCTTCGCTCAGGACAATTTATCACAGAAAGCTGTTTACATGCAAAGCTGCTCGAAATGCCACAAGTGCCGTCTGCCGGTCCGGATGTCTCGAGCATTTCATGCGGTTATTGAAGGGAACTGCCTTTGGCTGGGAAGCAGACGAAGCAGAAGAGGAGACGCAACCACCTGTTGAAGAAGAGGAGATAGAGCATCCCCTGGGTCATTACGACGGTAGCTATCCACTGGATATCCCCCCAGAGTGGGAGACTCAAACCCACCCTGAGTATGACTGGGGTTATCACAGTCCTCGCGAACGCGAGACTAGAATCAAAAGCTGCCAAGACGATGTGATTTCCTTAGGTACTTATGCCCAACTCATGGTGCCTACACCTGATGATGGCGCTCCGAGAGCTCTTGGCTCCAACGATCCAGTTTCTTCAGAACGGCAATGCCTGTCACTTGCCTCGAACGACACACCCACCTCAGGGATAGAGGAGGGGGGTAAGATACAAGATGTATCCGGAATTCATTTAGGTGGTCCGTCTGCCTATCGGAGCTCGACTTTGACGAAGAAGAGAGTCCGATTCGCTGAGGATGACGATGTCAGCGATCATGAGCCTAGGAGGCAGAAATTGGATGACTCTCCTCCGCATACCCCATCAAAGTCAACCTCCCCTGCAAGCCAACGACAAACAGATGGCAGGCCTTCCAAAAAGAGATCCAGGGTGGATGATGACGACGATGACGACGAGGACAGAAACGGCTTGCTCTCGCCCCCAGCGCCTTATCCGCCAGCCAATAAAGTCACATCAACAGATGATCCACCCCAGAACAATCCGGCCCCATCACCGGAAGCACAAGACACAAACGCCGTCAAGGGTGAAGGCAAGCGTTGAAAATCCGATTCGTCTATGCACACGCCACCCCACACGCAATGTCTTCTTGAAGCACGCCCAACTCCAGGTCAGTACGGAAACCTAAATCATCCCGCGTTTTTGGGAGCTAGATTCTTCAGGCAAAGCCACATTATATCTTTCGCAAGGCTAACATCTAGCAGTCTGGCAGTTCAAGGACAGGACAAGGCCCAAGGGCTACTGGGGTTTTCTAACAACATGACTGACTATAATAATATGGCATTATCGACTGAAGAGAGAGTGGTGTGACGCAGAACTATTATGAATGACTTTTTATTCATCAAACCAGCCAGAATTGAGTCGGGGGCTCCTTTGGGTCAGGGTGATGTCAGGTTTCCTTTCTTGTCAACAATGGGTGAAGGTTAGTTTGCTGGAGGCGTAACGGCGGGCTTTTTGCGTCGCCGGGGCTTGGGTTTTCCCTGATGGAATGACCTTTGAAGTCTCTCGGCACCGGTATTGTCTTCCTTTTTTCGGAGTACTGTGCGGAACTATGGGGTGTGGTTGTGGTTGATTGGTTGCACTATTTCTAGTATGTAAGTGTATACCCCTTTCATTATATTTCACAAGATTTCGTGCCCATTGAAAGTGTGTGTGTATATGAAAAGTGGTATACCCTCCGTATCCAAGCCTACATGGCTTGTGATGATTATAACTGCCACATATTGAAAGTTGCGGACGTTGATTAAGCCATCATACATGCTACCACCAATGCAGTGCCTGACCGGATTACGTCCAGCGAGACGCTGTCCATCTCCTCGACCATACTCTTACTCATGCACGCCCTTCATGATCATGTCCCTGAGAGAGAAGTTCTTCAGCAACGACGACATGTTTTGTTGTGATATATGCATTGGTAATGCGCGCAATATGAATACTAATATGAATATCTAAGTGAGTACAGCGCAGTAGCCAGTATAAATCTATCCCTGATGCCGAAACTTGCATTGCTAAATGCGCAACTCGCGCCATCATGTCCGTCTCCCCCCCTCCCCCCAAGCTCTTCCTTACCTTCTCCTCTTGCCACCGCCGCCGCCGCCGCCCTCGTCGTCTCCGGCGCTCCTCTTGCGGCCGTTCTTGCGCCAGTACTCCTTGCTCTCCCTCTTCTCCCTGGCCTCCCTCTTCTCGTCGCCCTCGGCGAGCTTCTTCTTGAAGGCGGCGCGGTTCTCATCCTTTTTGGCGCGGCGCTTGGCCACCTGGTCGTTGTGGACGGTCAGCACCTTTTGCATAAAGGCGCGCGTCTGCCGCTCCTCGGCGCCCAGGACGACGGCGCGCTTCTGCATGTACGTCTTGTTCTTCTGGGGCTTCATGGCGACGAGCTGCGAGCGGAAGGGCAGGCTGGCGGCGAGGGCGCGCGGCACCTGCAGGCCGTTGAAGTGGCGGGCCTGGCGGTCGACCTTGCGGTACTGCGAGTTCTTGAGCTGCGGCGTGGCGACGCCCTCGGCGCGGCGGACCTCGCCGGTGAGCCGCATGGGCTGCCAGCCGACGAGGTTGCTCGCCGGGTTGTAGAAGCGGTGCGGCCGGATCGGGTACCAGGCGCGCAGGAAGACGATGTCGCTGGCCAGGATCTTGTCCTCAAACGTGGCGCGGAAGTGGCCCTCGGGCTTGGACAGCGCGCGCTTGATCTGGCCGCGCACGCCCGAGACGGTCTTGATGGAGGCGCCCTCGAACTTTGCGATTTCCAGGGCCGAGTTGAACATGCCCTTGATGAAGGCCGTGTTCTTGAAGATCTTGTAGGGGCTGCCCGTCAGCTTGAGCTTCTTGACGATCTCGGTCGACTCGTCGACGGACAGGACGGTGCCGGTGGCGGCGATGCGGAAGCCCGGCGCCGCGTTGGAGAAGGAGTTGAAGCAGACGAAGCCCGTGTTGGGCGCGATCAGCGGCGCGTAGACGGTGCCGAAGCAGTGCATGTGCTCGGGCGTGTACTTGAGCATGCGGTTGCGCGTGCGCGAGTCCGAGATGCTGTAGATGGGCAGCGTCTGGAAGCGGCGCCAGCCCAGCGAGAAGATGAGCGGATCGTTCGTCTTGAGGATCTTCTTGTGCCAGCGATGCCGCTTGATGCGCACCTGGACGAAGCCCCAGCGGTCCTCCGTGGCCGACAGACCGCCGACGATGATGGGCAGCCGGGCGTCGAAGCGCGACACGAACTCGGCCGGGACGCCCTCCAGCACCAGCTTGGCGTATTTGCCGGCGCGGAAGCCCTCGACGGCGACCCGCTGGCGCTCGTCCAGGTTCTCAAACTCTTCCTTGTTGATGTCCAGCTGCTTCTTGATCATGGCCTTTTGCGCGTCGTACCAGTCGTCCTCGCCAAACTCTTGCTCGTCGTCGCCTCCTTCCCGGCGGGCTTTTGCCTTGTCGTTCATGAAGCCATCTCGGTCTTCCTCCTCGAACCGCGCCTTGAGTTCCTCTTTTCTCTTGGCATTCTTTTCTCGCTCCGACTGTATCTCTTCTGCCGTCTGCTGCTTGGGGGCGCTTTGCGGATCGGCTTCCAGGTCTTCGAATTCACCGTCGCCTTCGCTGCCCTCGTCGCCCTCGTCTCCATCACCATCTTCGTCATCGTCAAAGCCGCCAAATTCACCATCTTCATCTTCATCATCTCCGCCTCCGTTTCTTCTTCCTGATGTAAACTTCTTCTTCAGGGCTTCAATGTTCTCCTGGGAAGCCCACTTGGCGGCTAGATCCTCGTAGTCGTACTCTGGTATTGACCGGTCCTCTACTAAATCTTCGCTCTCGTGTGATGTCTTCTTGAAAAACTCTTCATCCTCCGAGTCTTGCTCAATGTCCCCCTCTTCTGACTCGTCTTCTTCGCCCTTCCATCTCTTGATAACCTCGCTAGCAGTCATGGAGCCATCGTAAAGATAGCGAGCCAAATCTGCAGTGTGGTACGAACGCTTCCGGCTGTGGAGTTTCATGGCTCTGTCGGCCATTCCTTCTTTCCACCTGAGAGCTGCAGTCTCCTCGTCGGAGTCGTATTCTTCATCTTCCGCATCCTCATCCAGGTCTGTAATAGAGCCAAGATCCGAGTCGCTGTCGGCAAAGGCAATATCATCCTCCCCGTTGGCCTCCTTGTCAGCATCTTTGTTGCGGAACATTTTCCCCAGCTTTCCTTCGTTGAATTCTTCGTCCTCGTCTGGATCTTCTTCGTCGCTTCCGCTGACGAAGCCTTCATCGTCCTCGTCCTCGCCATCATCCTCTTCTTCTCGTTGGGCAATTCTTGCTTTTCGTGGCTCTTTTCTGCCAGTATCTTCTGCCTCATCCAGTGCTTTGACCTCTTGGCCTCCCCTGAACAGCTGCACTCCATCCTCTGTCTGGCCGAGCAACCTTCGCTCGGCTTGGAGTCCAATGATCATCTCTTCGCCCTCGCCACGCTCAGTATTATCAGCGTCCTTGTCAAAAGTGAAACCCTTGTCTCTGGTGATCCAGATGGCATCGCCATCGATTTTGAGACCGCTCCGATCGGACATGGGCGCGTAAAGCTTCTTTTCTTTTTCGTCCAGCCTCCTCCGCCCCGTCTTTCCAGTGATTTTCGCCAAGGCCTGCTCCATCGCCGGGGTAGGGCAAGGATCTGGCAACACTTCCATGGCCGCCACTGTAAAGTCCCCTAGACCGGCAACATGCACTCGCTGGCCCTGAGTTGAGAAGTTTGTTCCTCGCAGATATCCTGACAGAACGATGGATCGATCGCACTTGGGGTCTTCTTCAATCTTTGTCGGGTGAGTAATATCGCGGAAGCTATCGATGATGGTGTAAGGGTGGGAGTTTCTCCAGACAAGAGGTCTCGGGCTCTTCATGACAGACAGAAAGCGAGATAGGTTGTGAATCTCACGATCGGGATATCTGCCGTTCATGACACCAGAGAGATAGAAGAGATGGGCACCCTGGTACAGCTCAGTCCACAACCTTCTCTTCAGGTGCTTCTTGGCATCCTTCAAAGCGGCAGGTTTGCGAAACAGATCGAGGTGGGTCAAGACGCCGAACACATTGCCCGGCATACCCGTGGCGGCCAGGATGTTGAGGAACTCCATAGTCTCCATTTCAAAGCCATAGTTGCCGTCAATCATGAGCAGGATGATGTCGGCCACCTTGGCGATGTCCACCATTGCCTCCAATTCGTTGGGGCATTCCACAAAGGTTAACCGCTGTTTCTTCGAGGTGACGACGGTGACAGGGCCTTGGGGGTCTGAAATCGTCTCTTTGGCATATCTTCGAATGAGCGACTTTAGCAGAGTCGTTTTGCCAACGCCGGGGGGGCCAACGATGGCGACGAGACGCGGCGGCGCCTCGTCCGGGAGCCTGTCGACAAGGGGAACATGGAGACGCTTTTCTTTGATCTTCAGAGGCAATTAGTATATCGCTGAAGATTGAAATGTCCCAATGGCGATATTGATCAATCGTCAGGTATTTGGAAAGGATGTCGGGACAGAAAACATACATCAGAGGATCTGGCAGCCTGTTTCTGAAGCTTGCCAGGCTTGGAGAAGGCAAACGCCTTGGGATTGCGATCTGCCACAAGTCAGCATCGGGCATATATGGCAATTGCCAGGGACGCTCAATTCTCAATTCCAAAGTCCACTTACCCCCGGTGTGCTTCTTCTTCTCCTTGCTCTTGCGATGCGGCTTATGCGCTTGATCCTCCATGATGGGCTTGTCGTGGCAGCAGTCTGCGCTCGCCGCTCAGTGGCAGAAAGTTGAGAAGCAACTGGGAAATTTTTCTAGCTGATAGCGATAAGCTGGTCGGTATCGATAATGCGTGATAAGTAGCCCCGCAAATTACTATAGTAGGCAGTAGCTTAATGCAAGCGCAGAATAATAAGCTACGTACTACGGAGCATCAGCGCCTTCATCGTGTGGTGCAACGGCAAACCACCGTGTTAACGCAAAACTGGAACTGAATGTATACCCCCTGCCCAAGCAAGACGATATTCTCGCATCATCAGAGGGCAGTACAGTATTCTCAATAATGGACCTTACAAAAGAATTTTTCCAGCAGCCCATAATAGAACAAGATCGGTAGAAGACATCCTTTGTCACATCGCATCGAGGGCATAAATGCTTTACTGTTGGTATAATAGGTCTCATGACAGTCCAGCGTTCTTTTAATATTGCATGGAAACTCTGCTGAGACAGGGCCTATAGAGATCCGTCCTGGTATATATTAGTGACGTGATTATTTACTCACGGACTCTGGACGAACACCTGGAACATCTACCCGTTGGTCTGACTTTCAGTAGCTAATTCAGAGACAAAGTCATACCAACATCTAGACGCAATTCTGGGAACACTAGCGGACGTAGGCTGCACAATGTCGCTGAGTAAATGCCATTTGCCCACCCAGGACTTGAACGCTCTGGGGCACTACGTCTCCCATCTGGGGCCGAGAAGACAGATACTTGAAGCACTCTATGATACTACCTCTAACCTACTAGTACCTACTAAACTGTTGCATCCGTGAGCAACAAAAGATGCTATACAGTGCGAAGACGCATAACTGTATGTGCACGCGCACAGTCCCCGCCCCCACCACTGGCTTAACCCGTCAACCTCCTTCCTCTTGAGTTGGTGAAATGGTCAACCTCTGACATAAACCTAGAGAACGCGCGACTGCCAAATCCAAACCTCCAAACCCAACTTGGGTCACTGCCTCAATTGAAAACCCAGTTAGAATCACTGCCCCAATCGAAACCTAGATAACGAGAACGCCGTTCTCATCTAACCCCAGAGTACCAAAGAACTTGCATCGCCCGCTAAACCTGAATTCCAGAAAGCGCAAAAGCCAGCCGTACAACAACGCGTGCGCATGCGCCCACGTTTGCAGATTAGCCACTCGCCCTTTTTTTTCTCTCTCAGGAAAGATTCTCAGGAAAGATGTCAAGCAAGATTCCCGCTCTCCTGGAGCCGTATCTCGGGCTGCCCGACGAAGCATCGCTGATGGTCGTGACAAGCGTCATGGGAGCGACGTCGAACTGGCTGGTCCTACGATACCTCTGCTCTGTGTTACAAGCGCGAGGCGCTGGCGCGGATGATGCAGAGGCGGCTTTTGGAGTCGTGCTTGTGAGCTTCATGCGAGATTTTGCGTTTTGGAAAGAGGGCGCGGGCAAACTGGTGCGTTTCTGAGATAATGCACCTCCCCCCCTTTCTTAGCTGAATGCTCACTGTTTTCTGCTAGGGTTTGGACCTGGACGGTCTGAGCAAAGCGGGCAAGTTCAGATTTGTGGACGGCCTGACGGGGTTGCTCTCAGAAGGTCAAGGCTCAGAGTCTACCGCAGACAAAGGACGGATTCTCATGAGCAGCAAGCTGGACGATGTGAAGAATGGCATTGAGGTAGCGATTGGAGATGTGAAGCTGGGTTCCAAGATCCTAATTATCGATCAACTAGACGAGCTGTTGGCGATATCCGGAGAGGAAAACGTGACTGGGCTGGCGCTGGAGGCGATGCTGCTTTCTCTCAGAGAGGTGAGGCCTGAACACCGCTGCCGACCCTTTGTTGCTGCAGGCAGACTCCGGGCGGAATCGAGGTATTGTGAAGCACACTGACACTGACATGACATGACCAGCGAGTGCACTCAACCGTTCTCACCTTTTCAGCGGACGACGCTCTTATACATGCGCAAAACACGCCGTTGGAGCGCTCGCACGTGGCGCTGGTACTCGGCCAGGCACATGTCGCAGACCGAATCCTTGGCCTTCGGATGCTGGACACTGGGGCAGCCAAGGATGTCAGCGGCGTGGTTAGAGTTGCGGTGCGTAAGGAAGTGTTGGAGATTGCCGAGTACTTGTACCACGTTGGGGCAGATGGGAGTGTCAAGGTATTTCAGAAGGGGGCTTGATGGTATGTTATGGGAGTTGGGAAGTGAAATGCGATGCGATCTTTGCCGAACTGGGTTTGAGGCCGCGGCTGTGCGATGTGACGGCAGATAAGAGGCAGATAGATGGGCAGATGAATAGATGAGTGAGCGCAAGCTCCATGGAAGCCATCAACACCATCCTTCAAGGCTGCGTAGAGACATTCATCACATGCAAGAGGATCACAACGCTTGCAAAGTAAAAGAGCAACGCGCAAGAGACACATGAAGAATCAAGATGCCATTTCAGACTTTCGTCGCCCGAATCCATATAGAACCACCGGCGCGAAAATAAAAGCAATTGGGGTCCAGTTTTAAAAAAACACCATTTGTCCCATGCTCCAGCCCCTTCCTTGATCAATCGCCCAAATTTACATCCACCGCCACCCCAACTCGAATCCATGCAGCAAGAGAAAAAAAGATGAAGAAGAAAAAAAGAATGATCCGGCAGGAACGTCGCTCATCACTAGAGAAGAGAAGAGGACAGGATGCAAAAGGATTCGCCAGGATTCATTGACCTCATGGACGGATTATTTTTTGGGTTCTTCTAATTTTTTTTCTCTCTCGTTTCTCTCTCTCCCTCTTCTACCCTTTTGTGCATAATCCGGCGTAGTGACGAAGAAAAAAAAAACCAGCAGCAGCAGAAAGAGAGCTCGAAACGCCCCATGTCACTTAAGATTCCTGCTCAGCGGCCTTCTTGCCAACCTTGCTCTTGGGAGCGCCAGTCTGGAAGCCGTTCTTGAATCGTCGGGAAACGTCCTTGAGGTAGCGGGTGCGGCCAGTGCCGACGGTCCTTCTCCGCTTGGCCTTCTCGCTCCAGTTGTCTGTGAGGAAGGAAAAATTGTTAGATTGCCATTTCTCGCGACTTGGCTGGGAGGAAGACCACAGAGACGGCGCGTCTCCTGTGTCGGACGTAGGGCGAGCCCGAGGAGGGGGAGTACATACACTTTCGCATCTTGGCGGCGGGATATCCGCAAGAGGCACACTCATG
Organism: Trichoderma sp. TW21990_1; assembly: GCA_010015515.1. NCBI lineage: Eukaryota > Fungi > Ascomycota > Sordariomycetes > Hypocreales > Hypocreaceae > Trichoderma > Trichoderma sp. TW21990_1. The sequence continues at coordinate 1,999,506 of ML974118.1, forward strand.
CTTCTGGACGTGCAGGGAACGGCGGCCTATTCCAACCACAATCAGCATTCCAATTCATTGATCGACCCGTTCAATCCAATCCGCCGTCCGTCGCAATCCACCCCTTCTGGTCAATTCGTCGAGACAAGAGCCACATCCCCGAACCCAGTAGCATTTCCCTTCCCTCCATCTGGCACAGTCTCGATCGAATCTCCATCCAGGGCCTTGGGTCGCGCAGAGGCTTCTTGATTGCCGTGTGTTTCCGGTGGCAGAGGAAAAACTAACCGCATCGTCGGCAGAGAGTGTGCGTCTTGTTGTGACGCTTACCAAAGCTGGAGGTACCCTTCGCTACACGCAGGAACAACAGTCAGCCTCATCTCGAAACATCACCTGCAAAAGTCTCGTCGTATCCCATCCTCTTCCCCTTATTTCTCGCGCAGCATCTTTCGAAAAAATTGCGAGCCGGGTCGTAGCATGGGATCTCGAGACGGCGATCAGGAACAGCAGACGTACTCATCTTGGCGGTCGGTGATGGTTAGGCGTGAAGTTGGGGATGACGATTCACAGATTGTTAATTTGGGGGGAGAGCAACGCCTTTTTCGCGGTGGAGTGTCGAATTGCCAGCCCTAATTTTTGCGTGGGAGTGTCGTGGGCCCGGCGCCCGTCTAAAGCACGTGATGATACCCTCTCGCCTGTGCACGTGACGCTTCTCTTTTCCTTATCTTAATCGCATGCTTAGTAAGCACTCTCTACTGCGGATCAGAACCTGTACACACTCTGATGTCTGGGTCTTTACTACAGTCCTCTGTACAATTTGGCTGATGCTCTAACCTCGCAAGTCGTCTAATGGTTTATCGATCTTCAGTTTGTTTGTGTGGAAATAGCTACATTGTTGTTCCCGCCGGATGCTCCTAAGGGATTGAGTAGATGTAATCTCTCCGTCATGAGTGTGCTCGTGTTGCCTGATCTTATAGCGGCTGTGATTTGCCTAGATACTATTGGAACTGCTACAGCCTCAGCCTTAGCATCTTGGCCATATATTTCTCACTAAACAATAGGGCTCATGCTGCTGTATTATCTATATCCGAACGATTTCTATGGCCGAAGTTGACAGCCTCTATCGTGTGACTATCAGCGCAACAAGTTTTTCATGCCATCCATGCTATTTCATATACCTCTCAACAGTCCCGTTTCCCGCTGCCTTTCTCAACAAATTTTGTTTCTTTTTCATCTACAAGATGAGCACAAACGACTCCAACTCGGCCAAAGCTTGGATCTCACAGCCAATCGTCGTCTTTGCAATTGCGAGGCAGACCCGGGAAAATAGAGAGGCTACGGCTAGTATTGTGACCAGGCGCTATGATCTCCGTACTACAGTTAACCCAGCCTCTGCGTATGTCAGCAACTGGTGCAGCCAAACAGTGCTGTAAGTGCTGTACAATCCCAGCCCTCTGCTGGAAACAAATAAAATCCCAATGCACTGTAAAATTGAAGCGAATCAAGAAATGAATGACACTCTTCTTTACGCACCCTGCACGCAGCAATCTTTATTGTACAATCCCGGCTGCATACATGCTCATATACATGCTCCCTCTTCTGCGTGCGGCTGCGCTCACTAAGGCCCGGCCCGGCGGGGACTGGCCAAGTGCTGTAAATTTCCGCTGCACGCTGAATGAGGGCATCCTCCAACAGCGCTCGGCTAAACAGAAAATCCGCTGTGCGAAAAAAGTCTTGGCACGCACAAAACCTACTCTTGCTTGAATCATCTCACAATAGAACGTAAGCCGACGGCGACGAAAAATCCCAGACAGTTTCCTGTTCGACGCCAGAACCTTCGAATCCTCGGTACGTTGCCCACGTCTCCATTTTTCTGCCAGCAAGAGACGAAGCGCTTTTCCTTTCTTCCTTTTTTTCTTCTCTCTTCGCCCTGAGTGCAGACAAGACAATGAATGATGCGCCTGGGCAAATCCAGAAACTGACAATCCAGGCGATTTTCTAGCTCTCGATTCCAACCCCCCCGCATTTCCCACCCTTAGCCGCCTTCGCACGCACACATCATGTCCGACGTCCAGGAGCGCCTTAAGAAGCTTGGCCAGGCCGGCCGAATTGGTACGTCTTTTGCTGGCATTGTTCTCTTTGGGTTTGACGGCGGAGTAATCTGGCTGTTGCGATTGTGTAGAATTTGTCATCTAACGCTCTTTCTCCGCAGGGTATGTCGCCATTACAACACCATGCCACCCCGCCCGGAAGCTTTTCGAAATCAGAATCAACTGACATTTTGCGCTGTGCAGTGGAAAGGGAACTCCCCGAAGACCCGTCAAGCGTGCGCCTGCTCGATCCAACAACGATGACAAGAAGCTCCAGGCCAACCTGAAGAAGCTCAACACTCAGCCCATCCAGGCCATCGAGGAGGTCAACATGTTCAAGTCTGATGGCAACGTCATCCACTTCGCCGCTCCCAAGGGTATGCCTACCTTGCCTCGATTCAAACAATAGTCTCGGCTGGAGCACAAATTACAAATCAAAACGTGCTACAACCAGATACTGACATGAATGCTTTTGCAGTCCACGCCGCCGTCCAGTCCAACACCTTCGCCATCTACGGCAACGGTGAAGACAAGGAGCTCACCGAGCTCGTCCCCGGTATCCTGAACCAGCTCGGCCCCGACTCTCTGGCTTCTCTCCGCAAGCTCGCCGAGAGCTACCAGAACATGCAGAAGAAGGGCGAGGAGGACGAAGAGATCCCTGACCTGATTGATGGCGAGAACTTTGAGAGTAAGGTCGAGTAAGGTTCCCAACTGAATGTCAGGGAAAAAAAAAAAAAAAAAAAAAACAAAGGCATGTGTTTTGTAATCGGATACAAAAGGATCTGAAAGGAATTTCTTTGGCGGGGGCATGTCTGGTTTTTTTTTTTTTTTTTAGGTTGTCGGTACGCTTCCGAGCGGCTGGACAACAAATTGGTTTTTCACGAGCCGAGAGACTGCCTCGGGACAGAGAGGATAATAATGGACACTCTCTTACCCCCCTCGGCAGAAATTCTGCAAGTTGCCAATGATGTTTTTTTTTTTTTTTTTCCGATTATGGGTACGCCTACACCCTGCCTGTTGGCGTGGGAAAAGCAATGCGGCAGCGTCAATTTGTGGTGAAGAATGCAACATGTTGGATGAAGGATGCGGGTTCGTACAAAGACGCGAGTTGCCTGGAAGCAAAAGAAAGAAAGAAAGAAAATTACCAAGTCTCAAAGGATGTGACACCCTACTGTCTACGTTGTTGCAAAACAGATGAAGGCTTCCATCTGCAACCCTGCAGTTTGCATTGTTGCTCAAGAGATGGAGGCTTTCGTCTGCAACTAGGCCTCTATCCCAAACCCGCTGTCTACGTTGATTGCTGTCTGCATTGTTTGTTGCCCAACAGATGAACGCTTTGTCTACAGCACTGTCTACTTTATTGTCTCTGGGATGAACACTTCATATTGTTGTCTATGGGATGAACACTTCTGCAACTTGGCCTCTATCCTAACCCTGTTGTAAACATCGTTTGCTATCTACATTGTTCCCACATTGACATTAGATCGCTATCTCATTGCCTATGGAGAGGAGCCTCAAGATTTACGTGTGGTGGCTAATGTTCAACGAACAGACTACAAAATCTTGCCTGACATAAATTGTGCATTTCACAACTGACAATCGCACAGAGTTATTCATCGAAAAGATTGGGTATATTCAGATGCAGCACATCACATCGACATGCCAACAGCGTATTAACTCGATAAAAGAGAGCGTTTCGTCATCTCATAAGTCTTCTTCGCTTCCCACAATCGCAATCAACAAAATTCCAGCATTACATACACAAAAGTAATCTACATCTCCCCCCCCTTTTTTTTACCAGTGTGTAGGTCCAATGCCAGGACCAGAGGTTGGCGCAACCCGCAGAATGGCGGCGGCATTGGCATCCAGGTTGTTGTTGATGACGGTGTTTCCCCACCAGTCGGGGAAGCTGGCGTTGCCCAGACCCAGGCCCAGACCGATAATGACAGTGCAGAGAGCAGTGCCGATATCGAGAGCACCGGACAGGACGTAGTTGTATTGAGCTAAAAAAGGGCAATACTGTCAGTGAAACTGGCTCCCAACGAGAGAAAACAAGTGCTTGGACAAAGAGACTTACTCCACCAGCCGAGCCAGCGTCGTCGGATCCACCAGTTGAAGATGAGACCAACAATGCACCACTGGGCAAGGTACCAGGTAGTCGCAGGGGGAATCATTCCAGCGGCTCCAAAGAGGGCGGGGAAGACAATGTAGCGGACAATGGAGCGAGGATAGCGGCGGGCAATGAGCCACTGGATAAAGGGACAGGCAAAGCCAATCAGCCAGAACCAGTTGATCCAAGAGTACCTATAAACAGAAACAGGTTAGTAAAATGAGCCGACTTTCTAGAAATCCCCAATCACAAGATAACAACTCACAGTTGGCCGGCACCAAAGACCAGCTTGGGGCCAATGACACCCCAGATGACACTGGCATTGTAGAATGTGCGAGCGTTGGGGCAGGTAAGACCCTGTGCCTGCGTAGGAGTGCAAATGCCCTCAATGTTGCCACGAAGGAAGTTGTAGGCAGCAATCTGCACAATGGACAGCCAGATGACGGCAAACGCCTGGGCGCCAAACATGCTGCGGGGGGGGATCTTCATGTAGTGGCCGACCTTCATGTCGGACACGTACGTGAGGCCGTTGTAGGTCATCATGTAACCCCAAGACTTGAACAGCATCATGGCGACGGGGCGGCCGGGGAGCATGTAACCGAAGATCATCTCGGTGATGATGTTGAGACCGGTCTGCTGGTTGGTGATGGCCTGGACCATGCCGACGGGGATGAAGAAGAAGAGACCGATGAGGATACAGATGATGAAGGCCCAAGCGGGAAGATGCGTTGGCCAGGCCAAAGACGCAGCCATACCGAGTCCAAAGGACACAATAAAGATGCTGAGAAACCACCATTCAGGGGCTTCCTTGTACTTCCGCATGAGCTTCATGTGAATATCCGGCTCCTCGGATCGGGAGTCGATTGATCGGCGCCAGACGTCGGGGCCGTAGAACAGGACGATGTGGGTAATGGTCGAGATGAGACCGGCAAAGCCCATGCCGTACGACAGAGAGAAGGCAGGTCCCAACAGGATGGGAGAGTACTCCCTGTAGGCGGTCAGGTTGACGGTAAAGTCCGGGTTGAGGATACGGCTCGTGTTGTAGGGCTGGGCGTAGTGGTCAAAGTTCTGGTTGGCGCTCAGGGGGAGGTAGCGGTAGAACTCGGGGCCGGCGTAGGCAAGGCCGATGATTCCGAGAAGCATGACGAAGATGCCGGCCGAAACGTTGGCAATGGCAAAGGCCGGCGTCTGGAGAGGGGAGAGCAGGAAACCAGAGATGATGGACCAGTCGAAGGAGATGGGCAGGAGACCCAATCCGGTGTTTCCACCAAAGATCTGGTTGACAACCACGTTGTTGGGCGCGATCCAGCAGGGGAACATGAACAGCTGTAGGAACTGGGCGATGACCTGAGGAACCCACTCCCAGCAAAAGGTGCCGGCCGCGACGATGAGGAAGAAGCTGTATCGGCCCATCTTCCAGCCGTTGGTCAAGGCAGGGTCGGCGGGCGAGTGGTCATGCAGCGAGTACATGACGGTGGTGGTGATGAGCACGGCGGGCCAGACCATGGACGATGGCCAGACGAGGTATCGTCGAGCAACACCGGCGGCACCGAAGCCCATGGCCTGAGTGGAGAGGATGAGGAGGATCTGGAAGCCCCAGCCCAGGTGCTGCTTGTAGAAGATCTCCTGGGCCAGCAAGATGTCAATGGCGTAGGAAGCAGCAGTTCCGGCAGCCGTCATCATGGTGATGATGGTGTGCTCCTTGACGTTGAAGGGACCGGGGTTGAGCTCGAAGGTGTGTCCGAAGACAGAAAACTGCCAGTTGGGAACAACGCGGGCCCAGAAGCAACCGATGCTGCAGCACAGCCTTGGTTAGCCATTTGCACGCTTTCACGTTCCGGGAGCAGCAAACTTACGGATAAGAAACCAACTGCACGACGGTAGACGTAATGGTGATGGGAGCACGACGGAGGGTGAGCAAGATGTTGCAAGCGGCAACGATGGTGCACATGACGGCACCAATGACCCAGGCGCGAATAGTATCGACGGGTACCTCATGGTCTGTAGGGGGCACCTAAGAGTGAATCAATGTTAGACAACAATAACAACAAGATTGAATCATCAAAAAAAAAAAAAAAAAAAAAAAAAATGTTGATAGACTTACTGAAGCGCGGACTTCAGGATAAGGAGAATCCTCCTGAATCAGAGACTCATCGATGGCCGCCTCCTTCTCGGCATTGCCCGAAGCCAAAGCCTCGTCAATGTTGTCGAGCTTGTCAATGTCGAGGAAGGGATCCCATCGATGCTGCTTCCTGAAGTTGCGGAGCTCAGACTCGACAGTCTCACCCCCGGGGAGGACTTCGACGCCCGAGGTCACGGCCTCGGTCTCGACGCGAGCGTCACTCTTGCCAAATCGAAAGCTCACCATCTTGGATGCTATCCGTGCTGCCACTACAGTCAAGGAGTGGTGATGATTACGCAATTGAATGCGAGAGAAGAGCAGATGGGCCTATCTGGAGAGAAGAGAAAGCCCGTGGACAACGAAGGGGGGGAGACCCGGGGTGTTTATACTACTGCTGTATCACTCTGGCCATGATCGCCTCCAGGACCACTCACTGCACAGCACCTGCAGCACTGCAACATGGCAACGCCTTTTTCCGTGTGTGTACGGAGTAGTACTGCTACTGAGTATTACTGGGATGGTGCTATCTGGTTGCGGGGGCCGGCTGATGGGTTGAACCGGTTCGCAATTTAGTCCGGGCCTGGCTTGTGATGCTCTGTCCGTCCCCTTGCTACATAACATGCCGTATTGTTGTAAGTGTTGGACTCGGTACTCCGTGTATACTCTGACCACCTGCGCCGATCTACCACTCATCATCAGCCGTCGTCTCTCTGCAGGGACCCTTTGCAACGAGGATGCGCCTGACAAAGATGGTGGCGGCCTATCTATGACTAGGGCCACGGGGGCTAGTCCGTCCGTGGACTGGGATGCCGTGATAGAGTCTGGAGAATTGGGGCGGCAAGCCTGGGCTAAGCAAGGATTCGGGCAAGATTGCTGGGAATCCCCCTGGCCAGACCGGGGCCAATGTGAAGGGAGATACACTGGCTTGGATGGGCTTTACAGTAGTGCTTGGGCTAGTCCCGGCCAGAAAGCGTGGTGAGCAGACAAGAGGCCCATTGCCAAGACGAGCTCTCTCCAAAAGGTCCCTTTGCTGTGGCGATTGTCCCCTCCCCTCCCTTGCTGGACGTACATAGTACAGTAGTATAGTACTGTAGTAGTAGAAGCAGCAGAAATGCCCCGACTGCTGGGCAGCCTGGGCTGTGATACTACTATACTAATACTGTACTGTACATACAGTAGTACGTACTTGGACCTGGACAGCATGTGAGGTGCCCACCTGCCTGAAGCGGCCGTGCTCTCCCGTGTCCGGAAAACGCCCTCAAACACTCCTGGTGCCGCGCCATGCGACCGGGGGTTTGCGTCAATAGCAGCCAGTGGTCCGTTGCTTGTGGATGGCCATTGGCCGATCCGGCTGCTTTGTCAAAAGGACCCCCTTCCAAAGGCCCTTTTGAGAGGCGGGCTACTGTACCTGCCCAGGTATGCCTCACCTTTGGTGTCTTTGGGTCCCTCTGCTGTCTTTGGGTCTCTTCGGGGCTCTTTGGGTTTTCATTTGGTACCTTTGGCATGGACCTTTGTAATGGACGTTGGGTCCCCTCGGCTAGTGGATAGGCTCATCGTCGTTCCTAGTGGCGAGCGACGGCTTCTTCTACCGTACTAGTAGTAGTCGTCTGTCTGTGCTGGATTACACTTGACGACCAATCCGGCTGGTCGGGAAACTCCGTGCGCAGCGGCTTCGGGGCCAAACAAGGTAAAGAAGAACGAAATGAAAGCACCCGAAGCCAAAGGTGAGAAAATTGAAGCCTCTAAACGGTGGCCCGAGTGGCAATTTTACCCCAGAGCGTGGCCCAGAGCGTGGCCCAGAGCGTGGCCCAGAGCGTGTCTCAGAGCATGGCCCAGCAGGTCGGGAATGGGTGGTTGCGTCTTTGCCAGGTCGTTCGTTTCACGTCGTACTTTTGTTTGCGCTGTGATAGGTACTGTGTTCTGTCCACACGGTGCGGTGCGGTGCCTTATCGTTCCCCATGAGGCAATCCTTCGAGGTGAGCACAGAATCCATCACCTGCAGCAGGGCCTTGTGCAACCACAATCTGGCGGTTCTTTGCAAGTAGGTACTATACGAAGAAACAGCAGGCCCCATACCACCTCTACGTACGTACTGACAGTACAGTACAGTGCAGTACAGTACAGAGGTGCCCTCGATGCTTGAATGGGAAATTAATGTATACATAGTAATAATCGGCCGCATTGCTGATGCTGCACTGTGCATTCTTATCATCACGCCAGTAATAAGTGCTTGACGTCCATCGCTGTATTTGGGAAAGCCTCGTTTGCATTTGGCAGCAACATCCAGAAGAGGAGAGTGAATAGTAGTAATTGCGCCGAGCCCTTTTCCCGCAATCTTACTCATGACAATCTCATCTCCTTTCCAGAAGTAACAAAAACAATGTCGTCACGCCACCCATTGTTCTCTCTTCCCTTCACGGCCATGTGCTCGTACCTGTGCTGCCAAGAGATGATATGGAGCAGCTGTCATGAATCGCATCTGGTACAGTAAGCGAGCAGTCTCGGCCGATACCGCTGCAGGTAAGTAGTAGCAGTATATTGTTTAGTCGTATGCTGTAGCACCAGCGCCGACAAGCCGTATCCATCCATATCTGCGACCAGGTGCCAGGAGTCGATCCATACTCACCCGATGCCCTGCCTTGTTGGTAACGAATAGCGCTTGGGCTTCGTACCAAGTCCTGTACGTAAGAAATGGGAAAATAGCCAAACATTGCCCCAGGACAATCCAGGCACAAGTCCTGTACGTACTGTACGGCGGAATCGTTCTATCGTCCAGGGCCTGATCAAAGGTGCGCGATCCCAAAGCAAATAGTTTCGCCTGTCGTCGCTGATAGCACCGGGCGGGCGGCCATGCTCACCCTCCTTCGGAGTCCCTCCCCTCTCTCCCTCGCTCAAAAGGTCCTCACCTCCGCATGTTCTGGCGGTTGATATGGTATAGCCGTCGAATCATTTTCTGCCGTTATCTTGACTGACGACATCCTCTCGTACTCCCCCTCCCCGACAGGCCGCTTTTTATCTCACAGGCCAAGAACACGAAGCAACACTTTCCTGCTTCGTCCTTGCTGCAGGATCTTATGGTTAGGCGGTGTCAGAAGAAGCATACTATGACACTCTTTTACATATAGTACCTTCTTCTTGCTGCTGCTGTCCTGCCGTCCCGCATCATGTTACATGTACAAGTGGTATTTTGGATGATGCAAGGGCGTTGTCTCGCAAAATGTGGCTCAACATCGCCGAGCCGCCATTTCTCCGTCTGGGCATCCGTCTGGGCAACGGCAGTGCCTTTCGTGTCGACGTATATTTTCGTCCAAATCTTCCGGCACCCAGCTGCCCCCGCATGGCCTGCATGGTGGGAGGGCTAGGTTAGGGCCGGGGTGGCTGGAACTAGACCAGGGCAACCCCCCTTGTCTGGCAACTGTTTTTAGATGCACTTTTGCTCGGTCAGATTGCGCTACTATGTCCAGAGCACATGTTGAAATCGCGCCTCGTCTGGTCCCCAGTTGTCGCGTGCAGTCGATTAATATACATACATAGCAGCAGAGCTGACTGGATATTACTGCTGCATGGTTGCACGGAGCAGAGTAGACAGTACAGCAGCAGAGTGCTCTGTCAAGCAACCTCTCTTGGGTCGCTCCGTAAACCGGCTCTGGAATGACGAGACACGCCGAGCGAGGGCCAGTGATGTGCCAGAGAAACAACTGTGACCATGACAAACAACATGTTGTCTCCCCCAAGATGTTATCCGCTCTCATTGTCCGATGCAACCATCTTCGGCATGCCATCCTCCTATGCCTGGGAGGGGAGAGTAGTATTCCGTACGACAGTAATAACTGTAAACACACAGTCGGGCCTCAGTCGCGCTTCTCAGCTCGCCCCCTGTGCTCCGTAAATCGTCTGCTGCTAGCAAAAAATAACCTTAAGCTGCTTTTCTTGACGATTGTCGACTCCAGCAGGGTGAAATAATCCGGAATGACTCGCTCCTTGCCACTCACTAGTAGGCCATTTTCAAGGCCAAAAGTCCATGAATAGTCATTGAGCTAGCAGCTCAGTATGCACGATAGCATCTCAGCTTGATTGGCAGCACGAGGTCCTTTTGTGTGACCTAGCTGACGCCTCCGGCTTGCAGTCAAGCCTTGTGGAGGCGCGTTTCCAACCCGACATTACTCTATTCCGTAGCCTCTCCGTATTGTCCTGAGCCTTGAGGTAGCAGTACTAGTAAAACTGCTTAAGCGTCGTCCTGTGGCTGGATGCTCATCTCAAATCGTCCGGCGCCTTGATTCTAGCCGCCTGGCGACAAGTCTGTCAAGCTTGGGCCACAAGATGCCAGGCGCCCAGCCCCATATCAAATACCGCACACAAATCGCCAAGTGATCTGGGGCATCCCTCTCAGGAAGTACGCCGAGACGCGGCGGCCGGCGGCTGATACCTGCCAAATGCTTCTACATAATCCGAGGCATGTTGAAAGCACATGTTGACTAATTGATTCAAGGGCGTAGGCAAAAAAACATGGCAAAGCATGGCAAATTCGTCAAAGCGGCCTGGTCCATGGAACTTATGCGTGTTACGTACTCCACGAAGCTGTTGGTTCCGCCATCTGCACCTTTCGCCTTGTGATCATTATGGTTACTCCAGCTGAAATGATGCGAGCGCTCAGGCCCTGGTGTGGCAGGTGTTGTGTAGGACGGCTAAAAAGTCCCAGGCCGGTGCATCTCTGGCCATACCTGAGCCTTCGGTAGCTTTAGATTTGTAGTCATGGGCAGGGCGCGCGCAGTGCGTTCTACCAAAGCACCATTGTTGGCTGATGGCAAACCGGTGGCAGGCATTAGGTTGTGGTTCGACTGACAACTTGTAGCCAGAGGTGGAGAGAGTATCCATCGCGGCGCTGATACGATGTGATGCGAGATGTCAATAGTCTCGCCCTGTTCTCTGGCGCTTCTGATCAATTGACCGGCGTGCTCAGCCATTGTAGTCGTGTACACAGAGGGAAGAGAAATACTATCGTCATGAGGAGCTTGTTGGACCAACGCTGGTGCACAGTAGCTGGGTATCCTTAGCATGACCAATTGGAGGCGCGGTACAACGACAAACTCCAGAGATAACTGAGAAGCTGGTGGCCCAAAACGAACGGACTTTTGCTGATGCCAAGAACGGTGGTTGGTGCGCACTCACTTGGCCACGGATATTCGGCCAGGCCGGTTCTTTACCGCGCACACTTCTGCATGGGGTGTAATAAGTGAGTGTTGGTTGTGAGTTGGGAAATGGTTCACCGGAAGCAAAGATCAGTGGCTGTCCTTATCGCCGTGACTCTGTTGGTGTGCATCTCAATACGGCTCTCATTGTTGCATCGATGCTCGCATCAAGGTTACTGCCCATACCTTGAGCAATCTCTCGGGTATAGCCTATCATTGCGAACATGATGCATCGAATGGCAAGCAATGGCAAGCAAGCAATGGCGGACAAGTTGGTCGCAACCAACCCTTGACACAACGGGATCAGATAAGCGAAAGGGTGTTGTTGCTCAACCCTCCTCCAGTCTTTTCAGTCTTTCATGTCACTCGAAGACCTCACGCGCTCGTGATGAACCATCACACCCCTCTCGACACCACTTCAGGGATAGGCGATGTTGCAAATAGTGTTGAAATTGATTGCTGGGGTTGCAGCCAACAACCTCAGCCCAAGCTAATCGGGAACGAGGGTGAAATCCGGTTCTCTGGACCGGTTCTATTTTGCCACTATCCCCATATTCTCCAGGGCCTAAAGTCCTGGAATGTTAGTTTATCGCCACGTGCGAGTCCCAGCTCGGAATAACCCGATGAGATGCCTATCTCTCTCCCCATGTGGCGGCATATCTTTTCTTGTTTTCAACCCTCAAACGGACCATCGGGGCCACACAATCCATGTCCCCTTATCGTAGCGGTCTTTCCCGCTCAGGTTGAACTTATCAGTTGTTTGTTCACATTGAAGATCGGTAAAAATCGGCGGCAATCAATCAAATCTTACAGGTTCCCTCCTCATAATGTACACGGTAGGTGCTCGAAGCTCTGGTGAGATGCGATTCATCCAACCTTCGATTTGCCACACATGACTCTCCTATTTCCCAAGGCCAGCTTCTCGCCGCATTTCGTCTCTCTGGGCTGCGGCCTCCTGCTTTTGTAGCCTTGCAGCTTCCAAGTCTGCTTTCTTCTTTCTCTCTTCTTCTTCTTTGATGACGGCCCAGACTAGTTTACGGTGTTAGTCTCAGTATGCCTGGTATCAACGAAGATCGATGAATGCGTGATGAACCTACTTGGCTTATCTGATTTGGAGTACTCCTTTAGCCGCGTGACAAACTGGTCAAACTCTTGCTGCCTTTCCTCTCTGCCCTCCAAGCTCCTCTTGAGGAGCTCGGGATTGTACCTGGACCTCAGTTCTTCCTCGGTTGGGACCAGCCAGAATGTAAGCGCCGGTCCGCCGACACTGATGAGGGTTCCTCTTTTGTGAAAAGACGATTATCAGCATCATGCGTTGTCTTGTGCCCAGAACGATCAGGGGTGACTCGCAAGTCGGAGAGCTCGTGTCTACTCACCCCACCAGGACCTTAATCCACAGCCCCCAATTAAAGGACTTCTTGGGAGGCATTGTACGATGGATTCAATTGGTATATGAGGTTAGATGGAAGAGAAATCAACGAGGGCCGCGATATGTGGCTCTGTTTCGGTTCCTGGTTCGACAGCTCATGCCTGAGGAGAGAAGCTCCCACACAATCGAAACGGCGTCATGGAATTTGATATTGCCTTGCTAGAGCTCCCTGAATGGGAAGGCGGTCAAAGGATGTTTATGTAAGAGAACTATAATCCAACACACCAAAATACTACTTGTCTACATTACGGAATATAGCAAGCCCATATAGAACGCAATACTATTAAAAGTAATTTTACCAAAAATATAAGAATTTTTCAATAGTTTTTAATACAAAGTTGGGTGCAGGATAATAAACTTGGGGCGCTGGATAACGGTTCCGTTGAAGCACCCATGTACCTCAGTAGCAGCGGGTGGTTTTTAGGTTTTGGCGCTGCGGGCCATGCGGTCAAACAGCGCCGACAAGTTTCTCCCCGCCGTGGATCACACATATGGGTACTTGATGGATATTTTCTCTCTTTAAAATGTCGATTCTGGGTGTGATATACTGGTACTATTGTGCGGTACTCGATGATGGATGCTCTGTGCTATACTGTAGCATAACCTGTTGAGTAAAGCTGTGCCGACCGATGAATGGTCTTGTGCGCTGATAATGTGCATAACCTGCAGCCCTGCATGCAAAATGCTCCAGTTGCGAGGCTGAATGCTGCTATACACTGTACGCATCTAGGCTGGGGCTATCAATTGCTTGTTCCACGCCTGCTCGATTGGTTGAAAGGACATTTTGGAGACAACGATGGATTAGACAGCGGTAAACTGCTCTGTTGTGAGAGCTGCGAAGAGCCTGCCCCTGGAGAGTCCCATATTGATATGTTGGAAATAATTCTAGGGAACACGACTGTTCCCAGTTTGTAGCAGCAGCATTTATACCTGTATACCTGTATATCTGTTTGCTAACGCTTCTCCAATTAATTGGCAATTTGATAGTGTACAAAGTCATCGAATGGACTTTGCCTCTGCGGAGGAAAGGAGCCCTAGAGTGTGTGCCGGGATTCGAGCCTCGATATCATTTCTCCTCGTGGCCGATCAGAAACCAGGAGATGCTCGACATTTATGCTGCCTCCAGAGGCCTTCTCTATGAGCATTCTTAAATGTCAAATTAGCCCTATCGTATCGCTTCTAAGTCCATTGGGGGCAACATGTTGCGATAATCAAGCTTATATCCCAACCTTACTATCTGCAGTTTTATCTATGAGCTGAATGCTTCTGCAACTTGACCTCTATCCCAACCCTTCTGTCTGCACAGTTACCAGAAGATGGACACTTTCATCTACAACCCCACTGTCTACATTGTTGCCCATGAGGTAAACTCTCCCGTCTGTAACCTGGGCTATATCCCAACCCTGCTGTCTATATTGCTGCTCAGAGATAAACACTTCTATCCCAACCCTACTGTCTACATTGTTACCCAACAGATAAACACTCCATCTACAACCTTGTTATCCCAAGAGATGGATGCTCCCGTCTTCAACTTCGCCTATATCCCAAAGTTCGAACCTCCTTCGTTCTGAACCCAGCCCCTGAGAGCAAGTTGCCGGACTTGCGCTTTGATCTGCCTCCGCTCAGCCAACAGTGTTCCATCCTTCATGTTCTGGTAGCTGCCGGCCGATGAGAAATGCTCCCGAACCGCTCTGTGACGTCCAGCATTCGAAGCAGAGAGTTGGTCGGACAGCTCCTGTGCCTTGATCCACATCTGTCGCCTGGACGTTTTGCTGGCCCCCCTGACGTCAAACTGCTTCCTCCCCTGAAGCACACCCCCCAAGATCGTCTCTTCAAAGCCAGAGGCCGACCACGTAGCAGCAAGATTGCTTGCCGAGATGGCACTGGAGCGTGCCTGAACCGCCCTTTTCGAAAACTCAAACTCCACAGTCGTGGCTTCGACATTGAACGGTCTAAAGGCGTAACCCTCAGCCCACTGCCTGCTGGCAACGGGCTTCATTCTGCCAGCGGCGGAAAAGGCCCGCTCACAGGCAACTGCAGAGTACTGAGACTCCGGGAGAACAAGCGTGTCGATGTAAGCATCGGTCGGACTGACCAGCAGCGAGACCAACGAAGAAAGCAAAGAAGTACACTGCTTCAGAGCGATCTTGTCCGAGCACGATTTTGACAGCGTCGGCGGAGCGTCCCCACGGGCAGGCTTGCGACGAACAATTCCTAGCTGGGAGAAATAAGCGCGTCCAGGAAGAGCTGTTTCGGATTCTGCGATTGCAGATTGTGTGCTGGCTGGGGTGGAAGCAGGGAGTTCCCACGGTGACGCATCTTCCTGGGCAGCCATGATGAGCTCCATGCTGGCATCTCCACCTGGATCGACGGACGACAGTCAGCAACATGGCTTGTCAAAGTAAGCATCGGAATGATGGTGGACTTACATGGTGCCTCCGAGCAGTACATGTGAAGCTTCACGCCGTGTTTCACTCCAAAGGGTCTCACGTATGGATATGGATCCCTTTGTGCATCGACATCTAAAGATTCGGTCTGCTGGAGAATATCTCGAGAATGATGACTGCCACCGTCAATGAGACTCTGGCACTCGTCCAGCAGAAACCGATTAAACGTCCGAATAGCCAAAACCTCCGCATGCCAGTCATGAATGGCCACACCCTTTGCGTCGCCCAGCTTCGAAGCCGGAAGACACTTCATGCCTGTCCTGTGCTTTCGCCAGCTTAGAAAAGGTGCTTCACAAAACAAACATGCAGATGTAAAAAGAAGACATGGATTTGCAGCTTACGCTAGTGCTAGGCAAGTCAAGACGCCATCCTTTTCGGCGACGATGCCGCTCAAGGGCACCCATTCGTGGAGGCCATTGTCACGAACACAGGGCTTCCGTTTAGAGGGGAGCTTATCGAACTGGTTTATGACGGCGCGGGCGATGAGATTGGCTCGAGACGTCATTTATTTTGAACTGCTGTGCCCGCTGATGATGGTGCTGGCTATAAAATCATGATTGCGTACTACGACGTATGTTGTTGAGACAACAAAGATGTGTCCGAGTTTGGAAGTATGGAACTGTGCCGAAACAGGCAATTTTGCTACCCCACCAACGAACCCGAACCCAAATCAAGAAGCGCATGTGAAAAGTCACGTGCACAGCCCACTGCCGAGATTTTGGCGCGCACAATCGCCTGCCCTAGGCCCGGCTTAGTCATTTCGAACACACAGCGACCAATTCGTGAAATTGAACCTATCCACGGAACGGCTGCTCAACTTTTTGTCAACGCCAAACTCACGGGTCCCCCATCCAAATTACACCTTGTCGCCAATAACCCACACAACGCGGCAAGATGCGTACCTACGAAGACAGCTTTTCCGGCCAGAGGATCTACCCTGGAAAGGTACGCTGCTATTCTCGTGCTTTTGCGTTGTGTTTTTTGTGATTTCGGGATTCGCGACGTCATGGGACGGGGAAGGTTTCAGAGGACGACTACGACGGGAGGAGATGGGGGAGAGGGCATGGATCGAGAAGCGCGAGGGGGCGGAGGAATGGACAGGATGTTGGCATGAATTGGGGTCGTCAACAAAGGCCCTGGTCGCATTTGGGAGGAATCTGAACAACAAAACGTCACTGTCCACGTTACGGATGCTAACTGCGCTCTCTTCTCACAGGGTAAGATCTATGTCCGCGGCGACAGCAAGGTGTTCCGATTCATGAACGGCAAGTCGGAGTCACTTTTCCTGCAGCGAAAGAACCCCCGACGCATTGCCTGGACGGTTCTGTACCGACGACAGCACCGCAAGGGTATCTCTGAGGTACGCAAACGACGAATGATGGGAGAACGAGTCCCCCCGACCCGCCGCGATGATGGATAGAGAGGAAGAAGGAGATCAAAGGACGGGTGTTGGCATTGGCGTTGTCCATGTCTACAATCTACGTCCGTTTCGTATCTCTGTCTCTATATCATCACCGAGGTGGAAAGGGGAGCTGGTAAAGGCAGACAGAATCGCTGACACCCTGTGCAGGAGGTTGCCAAGAAGCGCACTCGCCGTGCCGTCAAGTCCCAGCGTGCCATCGTTGGTGCTTCCCTCGAGGTGATCAAGGAGCGCCGGGCTATGAGACCCGAGGCCCGATCTGCCGCCCGCGCCGAGGCCATCCGACAGGACAAGGAGAAGAAGGCTGCTGCTCAGGCCGCCAAGAAGGCTGAGAAGGCCAAGAGCGCTGCCGGCGCCGCCAAGGGCCAGACCCAGCGAAATGTCAGCAAGCAGGGCGCAAAGGGCGCGCAGGTTAAGGTCGCCGCCCGAACCCGCTAAGCATGATACATGGGAATAGAGGGGGGTGAACGGGGAGGAAAGATGTTGTGTGCAGTGCAGCGGATGAGCAAAATGAAACAAAGTATGGAGTCTGTGGTTCTTGTCTCTTTCCGGCCGGTTCTTCTACAATATCGGGTGTGCATGGAATGCCATAGGGTGCATTGGTAGTTGAGCAAAATGACATACCGGTGCAATGGTTTACATAAATGGGAACTGTTGCTGCGACACAAAACCCCGTTCGAACCAATGCAGTGCCGAGTCTTGGGAGTCTTTTTGTGGGCTCAACCGTGTGAAATCTTGTTTCTTCTTACGTGATATTTCCTTTGAGCTCCACGGAGTACATGTCATTCTCGTCTTTGCACACAGTACACCACGCACGCTACGTCATTCATGGATCTTAGGCGAGTTCCCAAGCAATTTTATCGATTTTCATTTACTCTGAGGCGCTATCTAGCTTCTGATGCCCGTGATCCCAAACCAAACACGTTTCTTTCTCTAAGAAGTGCCCTTTTTTTTGTTTTTTTTTTTTAAATTTCCCCACCCTTTGTGCGCAGAATCTACCAGCCAGAACAAGCCGAGAGAAAGAAAGAGAGAGAAGGAGGAAAAGAAAAAAAAAAAGAGGGAGAAGGCCAGAAGCGGGCTTAAAGCCTGGCCAGGACGGCTTCAGCTCCAGAGACGTCGACGCCGCGCTCCGTCTCCTTGGCAGCGTAAATCACGG
The DNA here is from genome assembly GCA_010015515.1 of Trichoderma sp. TW21990_1. NCBI lineage: Eukaryota > Fungi > Ascomycota > Sordariomycetes > Hypocreales > Hypocreaceae > Trichoderma > Trichoderma sp. TW21990_1. The sequence goes on from ML974118.1 coordinate 2,017,445, forward strand.
TGCCGTGGTCAACGGCAATGGCATAACGGGCAGTTCGGTCGCCCTGGGTCCAGCCAATAGCCTTGCTGAACGCAAGATCCGAGTCCGAAGCGAAGATCTATTTTTTTTTTTTTTTTTTAACCCATGGATTAGCTAATTTTTCGTCCCACAGACCACCCCCCCAGCAGCAGCAGCAGCAGGCGGGTGGAATGTTGTACGTGTGAGGGGGAGGGGCAGAACGAAGATGAAAGAATGCAAAAGAAAGGGGAAGGGTTTAAAAAAAAAAAAAAAAAACTCACGATGAAGTCATCTTTAGTGTAGTTGGCCTTGCCCCAGGCGGACATGACATAAGGGTCGTTGGAAGCGATCACAACGATACGCTCGATGCCCTTCGCCTTGAGGGCTTCGGCGTTCTGGATGAAGCCGGGAAGGTGGCTGGCCTGGCAGGTAGGCGTGAAGGCGCCGGGGACGGCGACGACGATGGCCTTCTTGGTCTTGAACTCTATTGTAACGGGTATTAGTATGGCCTTTGGAGAGGCAGAGAGTGGGTTTGTGGGTGTTACCGGTGCTGGCATCGAACTTGGTGGGGATGCCACAGGTGGTGATCTCCTTGGTCTCCGGGGTGTAGGGGATGTACCCAAAGGACACGTTGCCAGGGAAAACGTCGCCGACTTCGAGAACAGACATTTTGATTTGGTTGTTGTTGTTGATGATGTACAAGTGTTTTGCAGACGTTGGGTTTGGAAAGGCTGGAAGAAAGATGAAGAAGCCGAGGTTAGTATTGCGTGATGGAGAAGACAAAAAGACGGGTGGAGAGGGGGCGAAAGAAAATAAATAGAGAGTATGGAAGATAGTGAGCGAGGCAGACGTACCGGACCTTTTTTTTTTTTTTTTTTAAGTTTCCCAAGTAGAAAGGAGGACAGAGGCTGGCGAATGTATGAGAAAGCGAGTTGTATCTGGAGAAGAAAAAAAAGAATCCGGGGCAGGATGCTTCCCGGCAAGGCAATATATATATTCCCAGGTCAGGTATGTGTGTATCTCGATGGATTACTACCTAGACGGAGCGTGCAGGTACCTGTGTGCAGTACTCGGATACCTCACCTATTTGCCTGACCTCAGCTAGCCCTTGCCTACCTGCTTTGGTATTACTACCTGTACTAAAGCTCCCTACATAGCCTCATAGCAGAGTACCTGTGATATCACCGTCGCGTGCAGTCCAGGCGTGCGTACAGGCGTATTGCGCCAGCCTCGGAGCTCAGGTTGCACCGTATTTGGAATTTGGCACTTGGACGGCATGGCGCGATGCGGACCACGGCCCGGGGGGAAGGGGGGGGGGGTCCTCGATTGAGTAATTTGACGCAGGGAGAGGCCTTGCCCCTTACATAGAGTTAGTAGTAATATCGTAATATATGGTAATATCGCGGGGGCTGAACCTGTGCCGTCGTGGGCCGCGATAATGGGAGATTATTACTCTATTCTATTATCCTGCTTGCCGCTGCGGCTGAGGTTGTGTCTGAGACGTATGATATCACCAGAAAACCTAAAAAAACAGCAACCTAGAAGCAAATGACAAGATTGGCGGGCCAAAGTTGCTAGCAGGCAATGCCCTGTCATCTTTTTTCTCTCTTTTTCTGAGCTTGCTTTTTCCCCTTCCTGCTCTCTTGTTTCTTTCTTGTTTTCCAGGTTATGTGATCCAAGTAGGGCATAGTATCCAGCCACCCAGAGGACTAAGGTGCTTACTGCAGTGGCCAATGCCAGAACGGCCAAAACTAGAGCCAACAACACGAGTACAAGGCAAGCAGGTGTTACTGCTGTAACCTGTGGTCGTATAAACTCATTGATGGATGTCGTCGTGTACAGCACAATACTACACAATACTACACAATACTGCACAAATACTGCAAAATACTGCACCATACAGTACAGTACAGTCTTACAAGGCTGCACTGGGACGGGTAAAAAAAAGGGCGGGTCCTCTGAGACTCGGCTGGAGGCGTGATGACCTGGCAGTTTTACTTTCAGTCTCCCTTACATGACCGGTGGACGGCCCTAGAATCCGAAAGATTCTGAGCACGGGAGCATGGGAGCATGGAAGTGCAGCAATGCTGTATACCGGGGGGGAGGGGCGTGCGGAGGAAATGTTGGCACTTTACGCAGGTATTACCTGCATTGGTCCTGTATCTGGCGCGGAAAATGGCAGCACGAGGGGGTTCTGGCCAGGTACCTGCCAGGTACCGCCGCAACGAGGTGCCCTACTACCTCAGCAGAAGGTGCTATGATTGGATTGGAATCTATCACTGCACCATCTAGTCGAATTCGAGCCACTAAAGCGCGGGCTGCAGTAGAGGCAATAGATAGATTGGCAGCTGACCGCTAAGCTGGTGATGTGCCAGCGAAGGGCGACAGTCGAGCATCCAGGCCTCGAGGCTGTGGCTGGCCTTGGCTGGCCTGGCCTTGGCTGGACTGGGCTGGACTGGGCTGGGCCGCTGCGTGGGTGCCTGCCGCGCTGTGCCGTTTCTGCCCAAGGCGACGGACCTGACCTATCGCATCGAGCTGTGGGAGGGATTGACGCATGGAGGATTGAGGCAGTAATAGCGCCTCCAGCCGCCTCTCAGCGCCTCCCTCAGCGCCTCCCTCACCGTAAGTTAGCGCCTCCAGCGCCGCTCCGCACTGCGGTGTGCACCGAAGCTGTGCTGCGCTGCGCTGTGCTCGTCCAACTCCCAGATGATGGCCGCCCAGGTGCTGCTACTGACGGCTACAAGTCATTTCAACCCCGCGAGGCTGAGAGCTTGCCCGCATCGGCAATTAGTCATCCCGAAAGACCTCATCCAACACACAAACACACGGCATCACCACATTTGCCCCGAGTTTTGGGGGATTGCCTGACTCTCTGCCTGCTCTACTCTTCCCCTCCATTCCAATCAAGAACCAAAAACATGGCCCGTAAACTGTCCCGGCTTGCGTCCACGGTGTAACACCTCTCTAGATCTCGGCAACCCGGGCCAATCCCTAGGATGATGTTGTGCTACAGGAAGCGGCACCCACACACACCCGACAGCTCTGTTTTTTTTTTTTTTTTTTTTTTTTCGCCTGCACTTGATTTGCTCATGGGATAGGCTGCATCCCTCACTCGAGCCAGTAATCTGAGATGGCATTGCATTAGCACCTACATTAGCATCTTTGACACATCAGGGAGTTGACGCGGCAGAGCCTACCAAGGGTTACGAAGCAGGCAGACATATTACTACTACAAGACAAGGATGCTCTCCCTGCCGGGCCAATATACTACTAAGATTCTGGATCAAGGGTACATGCTAAGATTCTGGATCATCACCAAGACACGGGATCAAATGTCTCGCCATGCTCTTACCGGCCGCAAGAACATTGCCCGAGCAAGACTGTAAGAAAGCCGGTGCTTGTCGCCGATGGCGGGCATCACCACGGCGGCCATTCGTTCTCGTGCACTACCCACTACCCACTACCCACTACCCACTACCCACTACCCATTACCCATTCCCCGGGAAAATATACAGACGCATCAAGCATAACTTGTATTACTTTGTAATTTACGGAGTAGTATTGCCTTAGCACTACTAATGTAGGTAGCACTTTGTAGGACAAGCACACAACACTTGGCATGGTACGACTCACAGCGGGGTTGCCATGTACCGGCCAGTAAAGTCCGAATCCGTGCATGCGTCGTTACCGCTTGATTGACATCTCATTGCCCTCTGCCTGACTGGTGCGATTCCCCGTTTGAACTGCTCCTTGCTGTTGCTGCCACATCCAGTCCCTAGACCGGCACCGCTGCATCCCGCCCGTTTGATCCAAAATGCCTGCGCGACCTCTGCTCCAGGCACGGGCCTTGTTGCGGTACACCACGCCCAACCGCGGCGCCTCCAAAGTCCATGTATCTGTACTTGCACCGCTCACAACTGCTTACCATTGCCGAGGGTATCGCGTCTCCTCCAGACTGCTCGCCTCGTCGTCTTCTTCGTCGTCTTCTTCGTCTTCTTCGTCGTCTTCTTCGTCTTCTTCGTCTTCGTCTTCGTCTGCTTCTGGGGCAAATGCCGCTTCCGCTTCCGACTCGGGGCCATCCCGACAAGCATCACAGGGCTGGTCTAGCGGCAGTGTCTTGGCCGTTGCTGCAGCTGCAGCTGTAAGTGGCTGGGGCATCTCAAGCCTCGTTTCTGGCCCCCAAACCAAGAACAAGACCAAGAGTAAGACCAAGAGTAAGACCAAGGACGACGATGACGACAGTAATGGCAACGCACCAGACCAGCAAACCTATGTAGCTATTCCCCAAGTGGCCAGTGACGATGAGGAAATTGGCTTTGCCAACCGTGCTGAGATGAAGGAAGTGAGTTAAACACATTGAACTGCATTGAACCACTGTTAGCATACCGATTTCTAATCATCTCGATACCCTCTTGCTAGGCCATCTCAGACATCGTATGGGAGCTTGGAAATGAAAAGGACATCATATCTACAGACCCTGACGATTTGCATGCTCACGGCTACTCCAGCTGGTCTACCGTCAACCCAGATGAGCTCCCCGTAGCTGTAGCATATCCCCGAAACACTGAGCAGGTTGCCACCATCGTTAGAGTCTGTCACCGTCACCGTGTGCCCGTCGTCGCCTACTCGGGAGGCACTAGTCTCGAGGGTAACTTCTCTGCCCCCTATGGAGGCGTCAGCATCGACTTTGCCTACATGAACAACATCATCCAAGTCAACAAAGATGACATGGATGTCGTTGTGCAGCCCAGTGTTGGATGGCAAGATCTGAACACTGAGCTGGCAAAGCAGGGCACAGGTCTCTTTTTCCCAGTTGATCCCGGTATGTCTCAGCGAACATCGTCCATGCTGCCCACATTAGATATCGCTGACTTGCTGCTACCGTCGAACCGTAGGCCCAACCGCAAAGATTGGCGGCATGATTGGCACCAATTGCTCCGGAACAAACGCAGTCAGATACGGCACCATGAAGGATTGGGTCATCAACTTAACTGTGGTTTTGTCTGATGGACAAGTCATCAAGACACGCCGACGTCCTCGCAAATCGTCTGCGGGATACAATCTCAACAGTCTGTTCGTCGGATCTGAAGGCACACTGGGAATAGTCACTGAGGGTAAGCAAACTCAAAACAAGAAAACTCACATTAGTGCTAAATTAACGTCTCTCATCGTAGCAACACTAAAGCTCGCCGTCGTTCCAGAAGAGACATCTGTAGCCGTTGTCAACTTTCCCAGCATCCGTCACGCTGCATCCGCGGCCGCGAGCGTCATGCAAGCCGCCATTCCCGTCCAGTGTCTCGAGATTATGGATGAGGTGCAGATGCGAGTCGTCAATCTGAGCGGCTTCACCGCGCCCCGCGTCTGGGTCGAGAAGCCAACGCTCTTCTTCAAATTCGCAGGCACCAAAGCCAGCGTTCAGGAGCACATCAAGCTGGTGGAAAAGATTACCGAAGCCAACAAGGGCGGCGACTTTGAGTTTGCCAAGGACGAGCAGGAGCAAAAACTGCTGTGGTCCGCTAGAAAAGAGTCGCTGTGGTCGATGCTGGCGTTGCGAAAGGAAGGCGATGATGTCTGTGAGTTTTCCCCTTTGCTTCTTCTTCCCCTTCTCTTTTCTCTTTTCCTCCTTCGCTCCATTGCTCCATTGTTCCATTGATCCTGACGTCGTAATATGTAGGGAGTACCGACGTAGCCGTGCCATTTAGCCGACTAGCGGACATCATCGAAATCAGCAAGAAGGAGATGGACGAGCTCGGCCTGTTCGCCAGTATCCTCGGCCACATTGGCGATGGCAATTTTCACGAGAGCATCATGTACAACAAGGAGAACGAGGGCGAGCGCGCCAAGGTCGAGACCTGCGTCAAGAACATGGTCCGACTGGCCATTGAGATGGAGGGCACCTGCACGGGAGAACATGGCGTTGGATGGGGAAAAAAGGAGAGTCTGCTCTGGGAAGTTGGCTCTGAGACGGTTGGAGTCATGGCAGCTATCAAAAAGTCGCTTGATCCACGGTGGATTCTGAATCCGGGCAAGATTATGGATGTGCCGTGGGAAAAGCGAGACAACCACCACGATGGTTGAGATGAGTGACGCTCGGTAGATAGAGCAGATATTACCATCTGATATCGGTTGATCATTCAGAACCAGACCATCTAGACTAGAGTAGATAAATCCCATATACATAGCAAGATCTAGTAGACATTGTTATATAGATCTAGTAAATACAGATGGATCTATCGCATCTTACACCTGCTAATATCTCTAGAGAACCACCCCGACCTCATTGGCCCTCTTGATCTTCTTGATCGCTGCGTCAAGCAGGTCAATTGCAAACCTGATCCAATGTACTCTTCCGTTGCGCAGCCTGCCACACTACACTGCACTTTATTGCACTGCATCGCGCTTCCAATGACATGATTGCCTTGCTTACCCCCCTCCTGCCCCCTATCCACTGCGCAGCTGCAAGAAGCCTTCCCACCTGGCCGCCTGCAGCTGCCAGCTCCGTCAACCCCCCTCCTAGCACTATAAAGTTGTGACGCTCTCCTGTTCTCTTCTCTTCTCTTTTCTCTCTTCCACAAGTCCACAGCAACGAAGTGAGTTCGCCCCCCCTTCCTAACCCTCCCTCCCCCTCTGCCCTCTACCCTCTACCCTCTGCCCTCTTCACTCCTCTTCGCCCTCTTTTCCTCTCTTCGCAATAAGACCGTTGATTCATTCACGTGCTTGGAAGAGGTCCTTCTGCCCAAAGCGGTGGGGAAACAACTATATAATCCCTCTCTTCATCTCGATCCTTTCTAACCTCGAATCTTCATCAAGCAAGATGGGGACCGCCAAGAGGTGGTTTGACAGCCGGGCCCACCCCGGCTCGCAATACCCAACGGTCATAACGACAAACCTCTTGTCGTTGGACTTTTGCAGCATGATTGGCCCCGAGGCCATCAACGTCAACAAGTCGATATCCGCTCCCGGTGACGCCAACACCATCAGCATCGAGGTCGATGTGTTGTCCAAGCGCGTCATCATTTTTTTCCCGCTTCGCATCAAAGTAACCGAGAATGATTTCATCACACGAGAATTCAAAATAGTTACTCAGGTGTCTCAACTCAAGACTATGTTCCAAGTCGGCAAAGAGGCCGACAAAGAGATGTTCGTCCTTCCATTCCCCACACCTCCCCAGTATCACTGGAAGACTCGGGAACCCCCACCAAACTCTCAATTCACCCGCAACCAGTCCGACTTCTGGAGGAGAGCAACCGACATTACTGAGGACGCCACAGTCCCAAAGAATTATCCAGTGTCCCTAATCAACACCCAATCAGACCCTTCCAAGTTGGAAGTTGGTCGTTGGACAACCTTTCGCATTGCTTTCAGCGCCGCAGATGATCCCTCGAAGCAGACTATAGAATATTTCAAACTTGCATTGGAAGACTTCAACGTCAAGCTTCGGGTCTGCGAGACCTTTCGAGTTGAGACTTCCACAACTACCATGTGGGATTTCCTCGACCATCCCCACGCTGACAACCAGGGAGATGCCCTCGCTCTTCTTCAACCAGCAAAGTTTCCCTTCGTGCACTTGGACTTTAGTGTCCGATATCAGCTCGAAGCATGTGTCGGCCGCGGGGTGCTCAATGAGCACACCGTATCCTTTGAATTCCTCCGGGAGCTGGCTGCACTGGATCCTCTTGATGCCAAACGCAGGCTCGAATTCCTCTTGGACCAGGGCGAGGTCATGTATGACCCAAAAGAACTTCTCACTTGGACTGCTGCTGCATCCTTCGTGCCCAATACAAGAATCCCATATTACTGCGTCTTGGCACGGAAAGCCACCATCACCCCAACGACCATCCTGTTGAGCTCTCCCGCCATCGAGACGTCGAACAGAGTTCTCCGCTACTTCAACCACATTCAGGACCGCTTCTTGAGAGTGCAGTTTGTGGAAGAGTCGGAAAGCGGTCGCATAGCCATGTCATCTCGCGATAAAGAAGATGTATGGGCAAAGATACGCAGGACCTTGTATCAAGGCATCCAAATCGGTGATCGTCGCTACGAATTTCTGGCCTTTGGCAGTTCGCAACTCAGACAGTGTGGAGCTTACTTCTTCTGTCCTACCGATCATATTTCTTGCGACGACATTCGCCGGTGGATGGGTCAAGTCAGCCACATCAGAATCGTGGCCAAGCACGCAGCTAGGCTCGGCCAATGCTTCTCTACTACGCGAGAGATGAGAGGCCTTCCTCTCCCCGATATCCGACGCATTCCTGACGTTGAGAGAAATGACTACTGCTTCACTGATGGGGTCGGCATCATATCAGATTTCATGGCCCACATGGTCATTGAAGAAATGACCTTGGACGTTTACACCGAACCGTCTGCGTTCCAGTTTCGCATGGGTGGATGCAAAGGCGTGCTGGTAGTCTGGCCGCAGGCCAAGAGAGGAGAAATCTATATCCGCGAGTCTCAGGAAAAGTTCAAAGCCGACGTCAAGAGTCTTGAGATCATCAAGTGTGCCCATTATTCTTCTGCCACTCTCAATCGACAGACAATCACCATCTTGGAGTGCCTTGGAGTTACCACAGAGGCCTTCATGGACATCTTGGAGAAACAAATTCGCCTCTATGATGAAGCAATGAAGAGCAACAATGTGGCAGTTGATATTCTAACACAATTCGTCGACGAGAACCAATCTACGCTGGTCCTATCTGAGCTTTTGCGGGCCGGCTTCAAGTCGGACACGGTTCAAGAACCGTTTGTGATGAATCTACTAAGCCTTTGGCGGTCATGGTCCTTGAAACTTCTGCGGGACAAGGCTAGGATTTCCATTGAAAAGAGCGCCTTTGTCTTGGGCTGTGTTGATGAGACTGGCACCTTGAGAGGCCACTCAAATGCGACAGAAGGCAGCAAGGAGAAAGACATCAACAAACTCCCCCAAATCTTCTTGCAGGTGTCAGACTCGAAGATATACGACAAGACCAATGTGATCAAGGGAGTTTGCATTGTTGGGCGGAATCCATCGCTGCATCCAGGCGATATCCGAGTAGTTGAAGCGGTCGACGTACCTGAGCTTCGCCATCTTAAAGACGTCGTTGTCTTTCCTTCCACTGGAGATCGACCAGTTCCTAACATGCTCTCTGGAGGAGACCTTGATGGAGATGATTTTTTTATCATTTGGGAGCCCACTTTGATTCCCAAAGAATGGAACCATCCACCCATGGACTATTCCAGCCCCTTACCGGAGACACTTGATCGCGACGTGAATGCAGATGACCTACGAGACTTTTTTGTCAAGTACATGAGAAATGATGTGCTGCCGCTCATTGCAACGGCTCACTTGGCATTTTCAGATACCCATGGACCAAAGGCGCCCCTCTGTAAGTAGAGCAACGTGCCGGTTTTATTCTCTCCAGCTGTTGGCGATTGTCCGTCTACTAATGAGTCTTAACACTAGGTCTACATCTTGCTGAGCTTCACTCTCAGGCAGTCGACTATCCAAAGACTGGCGAGCCCGCGGAATGGAACTCAGCTCTGAACAATCCGACAAAGTGGCCACACTTCATGGAGAAAGGTTCCACTTACAAGTCGGAAAAGGCCCTCGGAAAGATATATGACAAGGTGGTTAAGCAGTCCATTGAGTTCCGGCCCGACTGGGAAAATACCTTTGATCAGCGAATCATTAAGCGATTCCAGCTGGATAACGACATGCTCAAAGACGCCCGGAGAATTAAATCTCAGTACGACATTGCAGTGCGTCGTATTCTGGTGCAGCACAACCTTGCAACCGAGTTTGAGCTGTATACCTCTTGGGCCATGTCAAAGCCCCCGGTCGGCAGCGACTACAAGCGACAGGAGGAGCTCGGAAGAGAGTTCGAGGCACTAAAGCAGAGATTCCGCGACGCATGCTTTGAGGCTGCAGGCGGCCACGATGAGGACAAGATTGACAGATTTGTGGCAGCCATGTACAAGGTTACAGAGGAGGAGATTAAAATTGCGCTCTTTGAACATCACCGCGGACCAACAAACGAGGCAGGCATCATGGTTCCAGCCCGAAAACTCGAAGCCAAGTCAATGCCGTTCATGAGCTTTCCCTGGATCTTCCCATGGGTCATGGTTCGTATTGCTTGTGCAGGAAAGTTTAACCCCAAACACTCGGTTCTCGCCGCCGCTCATGGGATTCATGAAAGAGTGCCGCCGGTCTCTTTGCCCTCCATCTACCACATAGCCCAGGAGGAAATCGCCAAACTTTATGGAGATCCTGTTCCTGAGAATATGGCGGCCGCTGCAGAGGAGCCCTAGGAGGGTGCTACGAGTGGTGGGAAGGAGGATGAGTCGGAGGATGAGTCGGAGGAAGAAAATGGAGCAGCCCTGGAACTTTTGATCGACTTTAATAACTTGAGCCTCTAAGGCTATTCATCAATAGGGAATTTTGGGCCTTTTGATCAACTTTAATAACTTGAGCCTTAAGGCTATTCATTAATAGGGAATTTTGCTAGGTACTGATGCTGCTCTAAGAATCAAAATCATTGCGCGTAACTACTAAGTCTGCTTCTGCTATCTTTTTCTATTCTGTCCGCTTGAAGATGCAGGTCCTGCTTGTGCCATATTGTGGTATATTTCGAATCACTTCGAAGACGAGAATCGTAACGGATGCATTCTTAGAGTCTCCATAATCCAATGGTATCGCTATTCTGTTATGTTGCCCACACACATAGTTGATCATATCTCAACCCCGGCAGTGCTCTACCAAAGACACAGTTTGGTGAGTCCCTGACTTTCCGTGCCCCAATGTAATCGCTTCATCCCCGACGCACGCATAAATCGGTCCTCAACACCCATTTTTCACCCTCCTGGACTTGTCGTCCCTCGTGCTACCGTGATTTTCCCCCGGTTTAGCATCGGAACAAAAGCAACAAGGAAGAAAGACGGAGCAAGCATTGGTTCGACTTACCAGCAGACAATCATCACCGTGCTTGTGCAGCAGCAACATACCCGTCTCGAGCGACACGGCGATTTCCTCGGCGGCAGACTTGCGGTCGTGGGGGTAAAAGACGGTCTCGCCGCCGATGCAGCCCTCGGCGGAGGAGGTTAGGTACAGAAGGAGCGTCCAGGTGGTTTTGACGGGGACGGAGTTGAGGATCAGGTTGTTGGAGTCGTCGTCTGGCGGGGGGGACGACGGGTTAGTTGTCAGTTGGCTTTTGGCTTTGATGAGGGGGGGCCGGGTGGTGGAATTGCGGGAAACACGTATTACAGTGGCAGTCAAAGTATTGGCCTTTTGAGTAGCGGTATATGCGGATGTTTGGGTTGAGACCGATGGGTTGGCCGCCCCTGCGGAGGTTTGAAGAGGAGGGGGAGTTAGTTAGTGATGCGGTGGATTGTGTGTTAGGTTGCGTTGGATGGATGGATGGATGTCTTGACGTACCATAGATCCTTGACGGTTTCGTTCTCTAGGATGACCTGCTTTAGTCCGGTAGTTTCCCAGAGTCTTGCTGCGAATGCCGGATCATCAATCTGGAACCTGTCATTGACGCGGACGGCTTCCCCCTTCTTTGGCCGTGAGGGGGTCGTCTGCAGCGGTAAAGTCTTTAAAAAGGCGACGTAGTCGCGACACAGAGAGCGAGGGAAAAAGGAAGGGAGGAGAACGATGTTGGGCGTCGCGGGATGGAGCTCCGGATACAGCTCGACGACTGGCAGGGGCGGTTTAAAGGCTGGCCAGGATGGCGGGGGTTGGGGTGCGGCTTGGGGTGCTGCGGATGATTTGGAGGATTTGGATTTTGCCATTGGGGGTAGAGTGAGAGTGAGGCTTTTGGACGGGAATGTGTTGTAGTTAACTGTATGTGGTTGGAGAATGACGATGCTTCTTCTTCTGTGTAGAATGTGTAATGAGGCTCAGTTGATTATGGGTTAGGCTCGTGATAGTCTGGAGCAGCTGATTAGCGAAAAGCTATGTACCATGCATGATAAAAAGAATTCGAGTCTCAAAATACACACTTAAAATCCAAAAAATGTGAATCAATAGAATGATTGCAGAAATAATGACAATTGGTGTGCGGATTATAAATGAGGATTGCTGTCAAAGTCGAGCAACACGTTTGTTGTGGGCAAGTCCTGGGGAAGTATTAGTGTGCAGTTATCCGAACTAGATCGGTGACGTCTATAGTGATGCGGCCGACGGATATGCACTAAGATGCGAAAATTGCTTGTATCAAAATCAACCCCGAGCACCTTCCCATTGAACATATTTCCAGTATCAGCAACAGGAGAAGAAGAAAAAAGTCAATCCTGCGGGAAGCATACTCACAATTCAATTATGCTCTACTGAGCCAGAGAAAAACCCCCCCCCCCCCCAAATCCACCATGTCTCCTCAAGTCGCACAAGCCGTGCCTCAAGAGGCATCATCACCGGCTCCATCAATCCGTCGCCAGCCAGACATCAATGCATACTCAGCCTCGTGGACTCGCCCCCTCAAGCAGTTCAGCCTCTTCTTCCTCGGCGCCGCCTTCACCGCCGCCTCAATCGGCGTGTCCCGCCGCTCAGTGATCCGTCGCCAGCGCGATTCCTTCCCAAAGTTCTACTCGTCCAACGGCGTCGGCCCCCAGCAAGGCCCCAACTCCGACGGCGCCATCCTGGGCATCCACGCTCTCGGCCTGGCCACGCTCAACGTGTCGAGCTTCGCCGTGCTGCTCACGGGCGGCCTGTCGTGGGCCTTTGACTTGAGTTCCGTCGACGAGCTGAGGGCCAAGACGAAAGCCGCGCTGCAGAGACCCGGGGGGGAGGTTAGTGCGGAAGACGAGAAGGAGTTTGAACAGATGATGGACAACTTGATGGCCAAGCTGGGGATGGACAAGGCTTCGGCCCAGAGCGGAGGCGATGGAGACAAGAAAGGCCAAGCTGAGAAGTGAGGATTCCGACCTTCTTTCAACATTTCACGACTTTTTCTTCTTCTTTTCATCTGCCGTGATATTACTAAAGCGGAGTACCGTGGGAAACCCCCTTTTTCGTGTCATGGCGGCGTTTGATGCTTGGAAGAGACACGGATATGGGGCGATTGGGTGCTTTCAGACTTATGAAACTCTGGATATCGAAGATTGCGGCATTTGATATCCCGCATGTAACAATTTACCACCTCACACGACTTTTGTTGCATGGGTTCACACTTGCGTTGTAGAGTGCTTTGGACATTACTTGTACGATATGGGGACATGTACGGGGAAAATATTCAATCGATGCCACATCTTATCACCAAGCCTAAACCGCAATTACTTTTTTTCTCTTCTTATCCTATTTTTCGGCATTAATGGGATGCGAATACGATGCGAATACAACTTCTTTCCCTTTGCGGCAGCACAGCCTTTTGTCACACGGTACACGATCAATTGGACGACATCGCCACGTTCAACGGGGTCCAACGGGGTTCAACGGGGTTCAACGGGGTTCATGGGTAGCAATCTTGAAGTCATCCAAGTGTATGGGCTATCTGAAGCATTCTTTCGCCTTGCTGCTATAATATCGTGTTGATCAGCGACGCCCTTAAGACTACTTACTGTACCATCATTCGGTCTCTTTTTGCTGGGATGATGCAACCAGCCATCACGAATTCATGAGTTCGCCCACTACATCCACCAGGTTGAAAAGGCCTCCGTGCCAGCCTATCATATGGTCATAGACCTGCTCGGTGCTTGCATAGGTCTTCATGCAAACCCAGCAAATGTGGATGTGGCATACCGTGCACACCATATGATTGCACCCCGAGATCTTTTCCAATGGGGTTTTACACGCCGGGCAGTCTTTTATGCCCAGGTCTTCCTTCAGCTTCGTGAACTTCTGGAAGCCTTCCGACGTGACGTAGCGGTGTTCTGTGCACGACATGCCGATGTGAGGCTCGTGGCAAGCAGAGCAGGTCGGCATGAGACAGTTGGAGCAGTTCTGGATATTCGACTCCGATGTCACTCTATAGATGTAGCCGCAGTCCGGGGTGGGACAGTAGCGGAACTCGTTGGGGCTGCGCTTGATACGCGCCGCAAAGGATCGCTCGAGCAACTCCTCGAGCGCGGCCGAGGAGAGATGCTCCTGGAGATCTTCGATTCCTATGACACTCTTGCAGTCGCCTTGATCACCGTGGCAAACGACGGCAAACTCTGCGCTGGTCGTGTCTCCCACCATGCAGCTGTTTTCGAAACATTCTTGACAGTATACATGGCCACAGCGTGTCTTGATGGGAGATTCGGCTTCTGTCCAACAAACAGAGCACTCCTGTGCGCCCTCTGCGGGCTCAAGCTGCTCACTTGGGTCGGTGACTTCATCTCTGCCTTCCACAATTGCCACAGCAATGTCATAGTCTTCCAACGGACCGGAGATGACAATCTTCTTGGGCGTGGAGATGATGTCGAATGAGGCCCTATCTGGACCCAGCCGTGCAGCAATCTTTTTGAACCCCCCATGGCAGGCCCAGATGAACTTGTGGGGTTCGAGATCAATAGCTCGCGTGGACGTCGAGAGCGATTCAACGCGTATCATCTCAGCCAGCCGAAGCTGCGCTTCTTCGCAACGATCATGAGATCCAAAGAGACGCAGCTCGGATTTGCTCTTGTCTCGGAGGATGACCATGGAACACTCCTTTTCCAACATCTTTATCTCTTGGTAAAGTTTGCCGTTCGCCTTGAGGGAGGGGTCCCAGAGGGTGATGCCGCCCTCCTTGGCAACGACGCCAGCGAGAATCGATTCGAGATCAGCCTTGGCGACGGCGATATCACTTGCCGACTCGCCTTCGATCTTCAAGACCCTGAATCTACGCATGGGGTCGGTGCTGTTGTACGCCCTAAAGGTGATATTCTTGCTTCTCCAAACTTTTTGCTGGGGCAAGATCCTGGGGCTGACGGCGTCATAGATGTTGGTTCCAGCTTTAAACTTGGCTGAGTACACCATCTGGACAGTCAATCGCGCCTTGGGGTGGAAAGGGAGCTCCTTTCTGTCAAGCTCCTCGGTAGCTCTGCGAGCGTCGGCAGTATCCAAGAAACGCGTAGTTGCTTTGATGCGCCGAGCGTTCGTCTCGAGGTTAACCTCGAAATACTCCAAGGGTCCGATATTCGTCAGAAGCGAGCGGATCAGAGTTGTGGCCTGCCCAATATCGGCCGAGTATGAAGGAAGGGCAACTTCGACGTGGCGCGGCCTGTTCCGTTCTGGTGTAATGGCCTCCAGGATGTCGCTCCTCTCTGCATTCGCAGGGACATCGGTCAGCATAACAGTCCATGCTACGCGGTTGTTGGACGGTGGCCACGGATAAATGGCCGGTCTACCCGCCTGAATAGCTTCCCCGGCGGTGACTTTCTGGTTCAAGATCCGATAGGCACCCCTGGAGAACAAGTCGCTCACTCGACGGGCGACATCTCCGTTGCCAAAGTTCAGCCAGACATTCCTGACTGCCTTGTGCCAGGAAACGTGAACCTTCTTGCAGTCTACGCGTCGAGCGTTATGGCCAGACGGCATAGGCGCGGCAATGGGCGTTGCGTATATGTTGAAGCCATCCCAAGTAAAGCCGGGTTGGATGATGGCGCAGACTTTCTTGGAAAACATTGCATCGTCCGATCTCACGGACGCTCCACAACTGCCGTCCATCTGCAGCATGTGAACATCGTCGAGGCTGACATACACCCCCCTTTCAGCGAGCATATCCTGAACCGATTCCTCCGAGGTGTTGAACGGCAGCCCAGTGATGCGGACGGCAGAGAAGTCGCTGGGCAGACGGATCTTGCACACGCGGGCACCCGCTTCGAACTGGACGAACGCGCCGCCAAGGGTTCTCGTAAAGTCGTCTGACTTTGGCTCATCCTGCAACAGCTCGCTTTTAGTATTCATCCCTCAATGCACGCGTCCACTCTATATACTACTACTACGACTATGGCAAGGATAGGTTGGTGCAGTGGTGGACGACGACTAACCTCGAACGTGGTATCGGCCCCATCTTGGGCCGTCAGCTCTTCTTCGGCATGTCGAAATATGCACTTTTCTCCATAAATACAGCTCCCAGTCTTAAAGAATCTGCAAGCAGGCATTGGATTTGCATCACTCACGGCGGGCGGATTGGCCGCCCTGGCTCTTTCGAGCTGCATGCCTCGCTACAACACAGAGTCAGCAGACGCTTCAATTGTAATTTTGTCTCGAGAATATCATTTTTTTTTTTTCTTTTCTTTTTCTTTTTTTTTTTTACCTCGTAAGATGCCACAAGGGGCCGGTTCAACAAGCTATGCGAATATGGACACGCCGCTCCCTTGATGCAAGAGCCCGTTTGGAAGAACCGGCAGGGCGTGACCGCTCGCCAGTCCGGGGCGGAGGTGTGGTGCCCTCTCGTCATCGATGACGAGGAGAGACGATTCGCTCTGGAACTCATCATCATAAGCTACCAAGTAGTATATCGAGAAAGCCTGGAAAATGATCAGGTAGAGGGCGAGAACAGATGTTTTGCAGATACTCTCGCTCCAGGCAAGCACTTGTTTGTTGGCAGAGAAAAAGATTGGGCAGCGTGGGAAAACAAAAGAAGGCAGCGGGCAGCAGCAGCCATGCAGCAGCTTGTGTCACTCCATGTTAGTGCGTGTTTATGATGCTCACACTGTACCAGCAACCTGCTCGTTATCATTGGAAGTTTGATTCTGCATGTTCCAATCGGGCCTTGTTGCCTTGTTGGGTACCATGCAAGGATCCTGCTAATTTTGTCCCTTTTTTACCGCCAGTCACAGCCTGATTTCGCCAAAGGATGCTGCACTGCGCAGTACCTGAGCAGTACAAACTCGCATCATACACGCCGTACAAGTGACATGACACTAATACAGGTAGGTACTCTGTTGCCTTGGCACCATCTAACCACACATCCTGCAGACGCCACTCACGGGATTTACACGAGGCGTGTGCATATGTACTAATATATGTATTCATAGATATGTACGGGTATTCATGCTAGTGTACTGGTGAGTCAAGATCAAAATTCCTCCAGGTCAACGCCTTCATCAACGCCATCCATCATCAACGCCCTCATGATTAACGCCCTCCATGATCAACGATCTCCATGATTGACACCCTCCACGATGGACGCCCTCCATGAGCGACGTCTTGCGCTTTGTAGCCATTGTCGCCGCCGAAAACTGATTCGTCACAGGCATCTTTGAAAAAAAAAGAAAAAAAGAAAAAAAGAAAAAGACAAAGAGAGAGGAACCCAACAGATCCAGCTCACGCAGAGCTATAAAATATATACACGATGCAGAACAACGCCGTTGTAAATGCGACCTGTAGAAAACGGGATCGAGCGCCGCAATGCTCTCAACGAAGACTGAACAGTTGTAAATCAATCATCTAAAACTTTTCCATGAGGTTCATGCGTGCTGTCCACATGCGTGCCCTCTTGCCAAAGACGTACATGGGAATGGAGAAAAGACAAAAGATGAGCTGAATGATGCCCAGGTAGATGTAAACGGTCTTGGAGCCGTCTGCTGCCAGCCACTGGGAAATGAACAGACTAAACAGCAAACCATGGAGCACATTCTTGGAGAAATTGAGAGTCACCAAGGCTTCGCCGGCGTACTGACGGTAGCTGTCGACGCAAAAGGTGATGGACGTCGTTGAGCCCAGAGAGCAGCCAAACGACGTGATGCCAAAGAAGACGGTGGGGACAATCCAGTTGTCCTTTTCCTCCGCCGACCATCCAAATCCCATGAGCCCTATGCACGTGGCAAGGAGAATGGGTATGGCCATGACGAGGCGGAACTCTGGCTCATACATGCCACCGTTGCGACGAGCCATGGCCTTAACGATGACGTCGCTAATCTTGCCCGCCACACCGGTGCCTAAGATGCCGCCTATAAAAGGCGAGATGTAGACTAATCCGGCCTGGAGAGCTGTGAAGTTGTATCCTTCTGGATTCCGGTAGATGACGGCTAAGTTTTCTGAAATGACGATCAACCAGCCAATGGAGCACGCATAGATGACGGCAGACCAAAGGACGGCAGGATAGGCAAAGAGGATGAAAGGTCTCAGCATGACCTTGAACCAGTTGTCGTTGTTGAGCCGTCCATGATAGGGCTTGAGCTGTTGGACAAAGGTTTGGGCCGGCTGGTTGCGGAGGTTGTGGGTATATGCTTTAATCTTGGAAGGCGTCCACAATTTGCAACAGGAAAACTTTTCATGGTCGAGGCTTGGTGCAGTCGAGTAATACTCGGTAATGACCATGCTCTCGCCTGTGCCGTAGAGGGGAGGGAATGGCCGGTCGCGGTCAGGAGCGAGAAAGGGAACAAAACTGGGTCCAGGGGACCTGGGCCTCATGGAGCCTTGGGCGGTACGAGCGCTATGAATCGATGGCCCACGCGAGGATTCTCGGCGGGAGAGATCTTCTTCTTGACTACTCCCCTCTTCGAAGTGGGTTTCTAGTCTTGGAACAGCGAATCCCACTTGAGGATTCACTGGGCGTGGTGGCGGTACGTCCATCCCTAAGGTTGAATGAACGTTATCTGATGAAGTCAGGGCCATTGGGTTTGGCGTAAATTCGACATGTATGTCTCTGCGACGTTCAATCACTCCAGGAGAGGGTGGACGAGCCGGCGATTTGCCTCGAGGAGAAGGAGGGCTGCCAGATGCTTCAGCTGCGTCAGCGTGGTGTGATGAGAGTCTACGAAGGAGGCTAGGTCGTTTTGACAACCTGTGAGTTGGCGTTCTGTCCCAGAAGGTCTCTGGGACGAAGAGAAACAGCAGGACAAAGCCAAGTCCCACAACCATGGCCACGATAAAGAAGACCCACCGCCAGCCAAAGCGGCCGATGATGGCAGCGCTGACAAGGGGAACGAGATTCTTGCCTCCCAGGAGCAAGAGAGTATAGATACCGATGCGGTACGCACGCTCGTGGAGGAAGAAGATTTCAGCAATGGTGGCAGAGGGCAGACACTCTACCGGGGAAACGGCAATGCCCTGAAAGACTCTGGCGGCAATGAGCGAAGAGAAGCTTGGCGAATATCCAGACCAGATGCAGGTCCCGATGAGGGCAATGGCACCAGCGAGGTATACCGGTCGTTTGCCAAACAAGATGGCTGTGGGAGAGAGCAAGACAGAGCCTATTCCCAGGCCCAGCATGTAAATACCCGTGGTCAGGGCCACGCGTTCGACTGAGACATTGAAATCTGCTGCCACGTTTGTAAATCCTGCAGCAATTATGGGCGTCATGCCGCCTCCAATCATGCAGTAAAAGCCGAGCGACAGGAGAGCGAAATCGCGCCGCCAGGTGGGCCAGTTGAGGGGGTCGTTGACGGAATCTTCTGGCTGCGGCTCAAGGATGATCTTACCATCCCCGGTCTTCTTCTTGTCTGCGGCTTCATCGACTGGCTTCTCGGGGGCTGATGACGGTGACCGCGGCGACGGCTGAGTGCCGCCGGGAGTTGTGGGAGTCTGGACTGGAAAACCTGCTGGAATGGAGGAATGCGAGGTTCGAGCATGAACATTGCGCAAGCCCAGTGGTTCGTTGCGGTTACTAGCCAGCAACAGAACCGAGCCTGCCAGACGAGGAGGTTGCGTTAGAGAAATGCTCAATAGCGATGAGGTTCAAGGACTGGACAGTCGTTTACTCACCTGGGACCTCGACGGTCCTTGGGTCGTTCAACATTCCCATGCTCCATCTAGCCGGCCCAGTGCTTTCATCTTCATCGCTATCAGATTTGCCACCAAAGAGGCGGTCGAGACGCCACCAGCCTTGCTGGGATGCCCCTTGAGCCGCCATGACCATGGATATGAGCAAAATCAATGGGTCGATACTTGAGCAACTTTGGTGGAATTCAAACTTGGTAAGGTTATCAAGATTGGGTTCCAAAAAGAGAAGTGGGTTTATAGGGTTTGGGGGAGTGGTGTTTGGTCCCAAAAATAACTCTGAGACGCAAAGGAAAAGTCTGATTCAGGAATTAGACGAAAGACTAAAATCTTTCGGGGGAACGATCAAAAACGAGTCTGGAACGATTCCGTGAGTTGAGAAGCACCGGCATAAGACAGACAGCACTGCCAGATTTGTCAAGGACCGAGGTCCTTTTTGTTTGCAGCCTTTCTTCTGTATCGAGTCTGGACGGGATATCGTGCAGGGGACAAGAAGCAAAATTCAAAATGGAGTTTGATTAGCAGGAGACGTGACGAATTAGAGGAGCTTGGAGAGTAAACAAAAAAGGGTTGGGAAAAGGAAGAGGAAGAGGAAGAAAAGAGAGAGAGGAAGAAGGGAAGAAGACAGATGGCGGGTGGAGGAGGAATGAATGCTGGCGCCTCGTCCGTGCTTGCTCCGGTCTAGACTGACGACTGCCCCGAGCTGCCCAAAAGCCACCGCGATCTTGCAATTATCGGTCAGGTGTTGGCGCGAGATCTGGCGCCAAAGGGTGGCCCACATGATGGGCAGTTGTATCTGATGCTTTTCCATCGTTGCTTTTTGCATGGAAGGGAAAGTACCTAGCAGATATAGATGGTTGCTGATGTTACGGTCATCGACCTTGACGATCGACTAATAGCCCGAGCAGCTAACGCGCAGCAGCCCCAACGGGAACTTGGCGGGGGACTTTGCGGCCAACCGCGTGCTGCGGCGAGTCAGGTGCAACGCCTTGGATGCTGCACATTGGATGCCACCGCCTGCGAACCCCCCGCTATGACGGCAGCGGACAGGGAGCGAGCGCGCGCTGGAGACCTGGAGCTGTGGATTTCCAGCGCTTTGATCGCCTACGAGCAGTAAATCGGAACCTCCACTGGAACACGATAAGTACGGAGTATGGAGTACTACTACTCTAGGGAATTACCTTATTATTCAGCACCCCAAATCTGGTATGCAGCACCGCGAGTTTATTATCCAGCATCCCAAGGCACATGTGCTATAGCAGGCTTATATTAAAAAAAATTTGATGGAAAAAATCGGGATTTTTTTAGGATTTTTTACCGAAAGTTGAGGTGTTGGACAACGAATCCCGTACATATAATCTGGGCTGTCCCGGCATAAAGTGGACTTTTGGTAGGGGAGCTCGATGGTTGTAGAGACAAGCTCAAGGCGACCTGACGGGATGGTTTGACACATGCATTAGGAGTAAAGCGGTCGTTTATACGCTAATGGAGCGGTGCAGTTTCTTTTGGACTATTTGACGTCTGATGATGCTCCCAGCTTGACGACGGCAAGAAATCCCGCAGGTCAAGTATACATACTAACATGTTACCTACCCTGCAATTCGCAGAAAGCATGGAGAGCACACTTGTGACTGGGGAAATAAGAATTGTGTCGCTATTTCAGTATTCCGGTTTGCTTTACCATTGCTCTGATGTTGTCAAGTTTATTGGTGGGAGATCCATTGTGGTTCATCATTCTGTGCGTCGCAGTATAGACTGGTTGAAGCTCTGCTGCGGTGGACGTCATATAACAAACATGCACTTGCGACAATAGCAAAAAGGGACTTTTTTAAAAAAAAAAAAAGTGAAAAAAAAAAAAAGTGAAAAAAAGAAGGAAAAAAAAAAGAGAAGCAAAAAAAGAGAAGAGAAAAGGAGAAGAAAAGAGAAGAGAAGAGAAAAGAAAAGTAGCAGATGAATGCTTTCCATGCTAAGTCATGCACGCAGCCTCGTGCTCGCTGCTGTCTGGTGGGCATGCGGATCGGGCAGCGCTGAAAAGCTCTCCCACGGCCCAACCTGGTTCTGAGGTACGGCGCAGTGCAACAGACAGACACTGCGGCATCGAATAGACATCGAACATACTTCCACATCAACAAGATCCATCAGCGAAATTGAGAAAAAAAAAAAAAATACAACTGCGATCTGTGTGGCTTGAACACACGACCTTCAGATAATTGGATGACCAAGTTGAAACTTCAGTCTGACGCTCTCCCAGCTGAGCTAAGACCGCCGCATGTGATCCACCCGAGAGCTAATCGCCTCATATTGCAGCCGCTGGAGCGGGCAGATGCCATGTCGTGATTCGATTCAACTTCGTGTACAAGCCATCGGATTGAGCTATTGGCCAAACACACCGAGCCGGTCTTACAACATCATGTTGGTGTGGCGTTGCAGACTCTTGTGATCCAGGAACTGCAGGGGCTCCGAGCTTCAAGGTGTGCTTCCCCCTCTCTTAGGCCCGAACAGGCCGTCTCGGGCTTACCTACCAGTAGTAGCTGGGGAAATAAGAATACAAGAGGTAAGCCGGGTCAACGTCTACTAGGCACATAGTATATAGACAGAGAACGAGGGGGGATCGGCGTTGTGCATAACGGGTAGGACAACGGCTTTTACGGAGAACATTTTGTAGCACGTTACTAGTTCGAGCAAGTTAGCAACCAACAGCATGGTAATACAGTATATAATAGTACATAGGTGTAATATAGATGGTGGATATGGCAAAGGGGAGGAGGTTTTGTAAGCTGTCCTCGGGCTGCGGAGTCCCGTGTCGAATTTAGCACCTAATAATCCCAAGGGCTAAAGCATTGAGCTGTTTCCAAGCTGCAGCGGATCCTTGCAAGACACCACGACAAGATTAGGATAAGCCAAATGGCGAAAACAACTGCACGACTCGAGCATCTTCCATTATCTTTTGGCCACGGCGGTTGGAATGCGAGACACAAAAAGCCCCCCCCTCGGCCAGTTATGAGCCTTTCATCGAGCCAAGGTGACGCCACGGCAATTTTGAGCAAAGTTACGAGAGGCCTCACCTCAGCCACCCAGAACAATGGCTGCTTCTCATACCCCGGTCGGATTCGGCCTGTCAGGCGACGTCTCCAGACCTAATAATAAGCCAGGGTCCGTGATACCAGTTAGCAGTATTGAGCAGGAGGAGCAAGTAATATATGCTACTGCTCTGCATGAGTATAGTATATCCTTGAACGTGGAAAAAACAACCCTGGACAAGGACCAAGTGGCTGCAATACTACTAGCACTTCCATCACCCTCGCTGCAAGGACTAGGCATCAACAGGCACAACACACACTACGGCTGGTAGTAAAACACTTCTCCGGGCGTCGTGCTGTGGCCGGGATTATTTTGGCCGGTGTGACCCAACTCCGCTCGGGGTCGTCCCTCCCAAACCACGTTCTTGTTTCTCACCCAGCGCTGTCTTTTTTTTCTTTCGAATCCGCATACAACACTCGAGCCGGAGAAAAAACACACCAAAAGAAGGTGTTGACGCTCCTTTCCACCAGTCGCTCTCTTTTTTTCTTCTTTTTCTTTTTGCGCTTGTACTTGCGCTTATCCCTGTGCGGCGATCAACGCAGGGCTGCCCGCAAAGTGCAGCACCACCAGCGGCAGGGATTCTTTCTTTGATCTTGTTGACTTTTTGGCTTTTTTGGTTCTTGTTGCGTCTCAGATGCATGCCCGTCGAGCCCATTCATTCATTCCTTGACGGCTCGGCGGCTAATCAATTGGTTTGTCGCGACGATCTAGCCACCCCTCCCTCCCCCTCGCACACGCAGAGACAACATAAACAGAGCCAGTTCGAGACAACTCGCGCGCCCTCCGAAGCCTCGAGTCAGAGGGTTCTTCTGCTTGTCACGCCGCTTGCCGTGAAACCGTCGCGGTTCCCATCGCATAGCTGGCAAGATTTCTGTGTCCCGCTGGCTATAGCATCAACACATTCGCTTCCCTCTTTCCTTTGTCGTGCTGACGGGAAGCCGGCTCTCGGGGAAAGAGCTTGACACTGCTTCAGGCGAAACCGAATTCACCAGTTTTCGATACGAACCCCGAGAACGAAAAAAGCAAAAAAAAAAAAAAAGTAATCATAATGGCATACGAGGGTGGATACGGGGGCCAACAGCGGCCGCATGCTGGTTCAGCGGCGCATGCTCCGTTAGCCAGAGGCTACGGAGGGCCCGATGAGTATCAGAACGACGGATATGGCGGTGGCGTAGGAGGAGGAGGAAAAGGAGGAGGAGGATACGGACCAGAGTACGGAAACCAGTATCAAGATGCCGGCTATGGCCAAGGTCGGCCCGGCCCGGCGAGGGGAGGCCGACCTCCGCAAGATGCCGGCCGAGGAGGCCCTCATGCTATGCCTCCAGAGGGGCAGCGAGGGGCCAATTACCCTCCGAGAGGCGGCATGGGTCCTGGGAATAGGGGCAGGCCGAACATGGCTCGAGGAGGTGGACCGCCGGGTCCAGGCATAGGTAAGCCTTTCCCAATCCTGCCATTACAATCAAATGCGAAATCCGCAAAGTCCGGCTCGATCAGAAAAGCCAGTTCCGCAACACCCGGCTTGATCGCGAGGGCACGTGTATATACGGGCATACTGAAACTCGGCTCTAACGTGTCTCCTCGTGTCTCCTCTAGGTGGTCGCCAACCGATGAACAACGCTCACGCGAACCCCCAAGGCTCGGGGTATGCCGATGGCAACTACCAGCTCGCAGACCAGATGTCGCAGATGGACTTGAACGGACAAGGCGCCAGGAGTCCGCCCAACTACCGACCGCCGCCGACTCGAAACGGCTCTCAGAACTACGCAGACCCGAGACAAGGACAGGCTGGACGGGGACCTGGCGATTACGGTGACTACGCAGACTCAAGGCAAGGACCTGGCGGCGGCGGCTACGGGGGCTACGCAGAGGGTGGCTACGCAGACGGCGGCTACGCAGACGACGGCTACGGGGCTCGGCCGCCTTTGAACCAATACGGAGCTCAGCGAAGCATGACGATGCCGAACAACAGTGCGGGTGGGCTGCCAGTCACCGGCGGTGGGCGTGGAGTGCCTCAGAGACCGGCCACGACTACGGGGAATCGACCTCCGCCTCAGAGAACATATCCTCAAGACACACAGGGGCCACCGCAACAGCAGTATGGCAATGGCGGTTATGGTATGGGCAGTGACGACGGATATGGCGGTGCGTACAACAACAATGCGATCAACGACGTGTACGACTCTTACTACGACGAGCCGAGAGCGAGCATGTTGAGCAACAGTTCACAACCGCAGACACATGGACACGGGCGGCGGGAGAGCCGTTCAAGCATGCCGGACTTTGACGCCATCCCGGTGCACAGCAAACGAGACTCATTTGAGCAGTCTATGCGGCCGGCCGAGCAGCCGCAGCAGGGAAACCACCAGCCCAAGCTGAATCACGCTCGATCCATGGTGGAGATGCGCGGGTCACAGTCTGGGGTGTATGAGATGGCTGGGGACGTTCCCCAGGTGCCGGCAATTCCTCAGTCACACGGCTATCAGCAAGGATACGATCAAGGATACGGCCAAGGATACGATCAGGGACAGGACCAAGGATACAACGGGCCCGGGGGGTACTCGCAGCCGCCGATCCTACGGGGACCGAGTGCGCCTCCGGGTCAGGCTGGCCAGCATGGCGGGTTCGGGAACCGGCCGCCCATTGTACGGCCGGGCACGGCCGCGCCGGCGAATCCAGATGGCCTGCCTGCGCATCCGACGCCGGTGCGGCCGGGCCTGATGGAGAACTCACCGGTGAACCCGAATGCTAAGCCGCCGCCGGTCCGAAACTACGGAGGTGGTCCTCAGATGGGACAGCAGCCGGTGTCGCAGTATCAGCAACAGCAGGCGCCAATGCAGCAGCAGCAGCAGCAGATGCGATATTCACAGCAATCACAGCAATCACAGCAGCAGCAGCCGTATCCCCAACAGCCACCGCTGGCGGTGCAAGAAAAGGAGAGGGAGCCGCCAGTCACTCCCGGCGAGCTGGAGCACCTGAGGATGGTCATCAAGGGCAACCCCAACGACCAGGCATCTGCGCTGAAGCTGGCCAAGCGACTGATTGAAGCGTCCGACGTGCTGATACCCAACATCCCGGACGCCCGCGGCAGAGCCAAGGCGCGTGAGCGATACCTGATGGATGCGCACAAGATCCTCAAGAAGCTGGTGGCGTCGCAGAACCAGGACGCCATGTTTGTCATGGCCGACGGCGCGGGCAGGGGCCTGTTCGGGCCCGAGGCAGACGCAAAGGAGGCCTTTTCGCTGTACCAGTCGGCGGCGAAGCTGGGCCACGCAGCGGCGGCGTATCGCACGGCCGTGTGCTGCGAGATTGGGCACGAGGAGGGCGGCGGCACTCGCAAGGACCCGATGAAGGCGATCCAGTGGTACAAGCGCGCGGCGACGCTGGGCGATCCGCCGGCCATGTATAAGATGGGCATGATCTTGCTCAAGGGCCTGCTGGGCCAGCCAAAGAACCCGCGCGAGGCTGTTGGCTGGCTGAAGCGCGCGGCCGAGCGAGCAGACGCCGAGAACCCGCATGCGCTGCACGAGCTAGGCCTTTTATACGAGTCGGCACAGGGCAACGACGTGATCATCCGCGACGAGCAGTACGCGCTGGCGCTGTTCCAGCAGGCCGCCGAGATTGGCTACAAGTTCTCGCAGTTCCGGCTGGGCTGCGCGTACGAGTACGGGCTGCTCGGGTGTCCCATCGACCCGCGGCTGTCGATTGTGTGGTACTCGCGCGCGGCTCAGCAGGAGGAGCACCAGTCGGAACTTGCGCTGAGCGGCTGGTATCTGACGGGCAGCGAGGGCGTGCTGGGCCAGAGCGACACGGAGGCGTATCTGTGGGCGAGGAAGGCCGCGGTTGCTGGGCTGGCCAAGGCCGAGTACGCCATGGGATACTTTACGGAGGTGGGCATTGGCGTACCGGCGAATCTGGAGGATGCGAAGCGGTGGTACTGGCGAGCGGCGGGTGAGTTCTTGATCTTTTCACTTTCTTTCTGAGCATGTCTACATGGTGTTTCCATTCTGAGTCTATATCTTCTATCTGTATCTATGGACTGATTGCTGACGTTTAATGTGCTCGCAGCCCAGGATTTCCCCAAGGCGCGAGAACGGCTGGAGGACCTGAAGCGGTCGGGCAGGGAAAAGGCGCGGCCGAGGGAGCGCATCTCGCGGAGCTCGAAGCAGCAGGAGGGAGACTGCGTGGTGATGTAGAGGTCGGTTTCTTTCTGCTCTGTTCTTTTTTTGTCTGCTTCTCTTGGATCTTGATGTTTTTTTTTTGGGCTACAAGGGTATGTATATAGATGTTTGGGGCGATGCAGATACTCTTTTCCTCTTCTTGTGCTGTTTTGGATTAATGAGAATGAGACAAGCCCATCAGAAAGGATATCATTTGGGTAAGAGGGTTTTTTTTTTTTTTTTTGGATGGAAAGCTCTTTATGGTGGTTCAATTCTGTTTCCTTTCCCTTCTTCTTCTGTTTGATGTATTAATACAGGTAGAACATGTCACGTCAATATCCTTTGCTGTCCCGGAAATCGTCTGCCCGTGCGCGCATCGCATCGCACCGGGAAATGTCATATATCATCGAGCTCGCCTACGGGTAGCCTTGGGGGACTGAGCGGCGGCCGTCCAGACGAGCTGCAGTAGTGACGACGTCGTGGATGGGCTGGGCTGGACTGGCTCACATCATCATCGACTCGCAGCTCCCTCGCCGTACTGTTAGTTGGTCTTCTTGTGGGCCGGCCCATGTCTGTCTGGGCCAAACATGCCGGAGAGATATGCAATACGCGTCAAGGCGAGAAACAACTGCAGCATCAACGACACATGATTAGCCAGCTGCAATGCCAACGAATGCTGCAAATGTAAATGCAAATGCAAATGCAGATGCAGATGCAGATGCAGATGCAGCAGCACTGCTACTCAAGCTGCAGTTGAAATCTGCCCTGGTCTCAATCTGCCCGGTTTCATTTGCCCGGTCTCAATTGCCCGGTCTCATTTGCCCAGTCTCAAATGCCAAGTCTCAACTTGCCCGGTCTCAAATGCCCGGTTTCGTGTCGAATGCCTGAACATTGGTGGATAAGATGTGGGAAAGCAGTGGAGGCGAGGCCGGCAGATGCAGACGACAAAGAGAGGGCATTGGACAGGGGGAGTGAAAGCCAAGAGAGGGGGAACTGTGCGTACGTACCGTGGCCCCGAGATTCCCCCAGGCCATGGCGTTCCACCCAGAGACGTCCATGAACCTGTCCGAACCCATGCCATACCATGTGAAGCCAACGTGGCCTGCATCGGCAATCAAGAGGGCGACGAGGTAATTCCGAATGACTCTGGCCTCGGACGTCGTCCAGAACAGGGACAAGCCCACGAGGCACATTCCAAGATACATGTTGCCCAGCTGATGGGCCATGACGATGCTATTCTCCGAAGCGACCAGAGGCCTGTCCTGGGGGATCTGCTGTGCAACGAACCAGGCTGGGTCGTATACGGCGCCGGCGAAGCCTGCTACGCTGTGATTTGCTCAGGCCAGGTTAGCGGTAATATTACTGTACTGTACAGTGACCAAGTGATACAGAGTCTCTTTCTCTCTCTCTCTCTCTCTCTCTCTCTCTTGCCGCCCTCGCTGCAGTCAGCCCTTTGCAGTTTGGGGTGGCGCACTTTGGGTAGAGGGGGGATTGAGCGATTGAGCGATTGGGCTTTGATGCCACACTCCCCAACCTCGTTGACCCCATATTTTATGCAGCGCAGAAGCACCTGGAGAAGGAGAGAGAAAGAGGGAGAGGGATAGGAGAGGGACAAGACTGAGAAACTGAATGGTGGGCTGTCTCGAATGCCGCGATTGGACAAGCGATACACACACTCATACTGTACAGTCATGCAGTGCTCCGGTAGGTGGGCTTGGCTTGGGCTGGGCTTACAGCGACAAGGGCTCGAGGACAGTGAAGACGAGGCGGGGAAACGTCGGCAACGACGCGGCCATCATGTGCGTTGTGCGTTGCGCGCTGTGTGTCTGGAATGAGGGGAATGAGGGGAATAACAGCAAAGCAAGGCGAGACGGAGAGATGGAGAGATGGAGACAAAGGGATGGAAATGAAGATGGGATGGAGATGGGAGATGGGATGACGAGTGGTGTGAGTTGGACTGAACTGGAACCAGGCGGGAGGCGGGTGCGACGCAGGTGAGTGAAGAAAAAAAAAGAGGAGGCGTGGAGACGCTGAATTTGCAGCAACTGCCTGGTGATGGTGATGCTGGGCTGTTTTTTTTTTGTGACCAGAGGATTGCGTGTTTTGGTCCGTCCAACCCAAGCACCTGCGAGAGTCTTTTGCTGCGCTTCTGCTGCGCTCCTTTGCTGCGCTTTGTTCCTCTTTGGGCTGGACGTGCAGCTTTGATGCAATACTCGGTAGCACAGTATGGTTAGTGTGTACGCCGTACTGTGCTCATCCAATCAGACACCCGCACAGTAAAATTCGGCTGAGACTCAGGTTTGGCCCGAGTTCCAATCGCAATTCCAACCGCAATTCCAATTCCAGCCGTTGCCGTGGCGCAACAGCCACTTGACTGCGCCGGTCTCGTGCCTGGGCGCTATTTTCGTATTGAATGCCTCCCGAGGTCTGTTTTTGCTTATTCATTTGTTCTTAGTGCCGCCCGCGCATCAGTCGGCTGCAAACGCCGCAAACGTGCGAACCAGCGAGAGGCTGCTAGAAAGACGGTCGGCACACGTCAGTGCACTGCGCTGCGTTGCTTTCGGGGGGGGGGGGGGGTCACCGGCAGCGCAGTGCTGCAGCAGAATACGGGACAGCAGAGCAGCCTGCATGCGCCCAAGCTTTGCCGCACTGCATGTAAAATTCCTTTGCACCGGTTTTTTTTTTAAAAAAAGATTTTTTATTTTTTTTATTTTTTATTTTATTTTTAAACTCTGATTCGTTGTCGCAACGTTCCACGCGTACGTACTGTACGTGCCTCTTGGATCTCGGGGCTACGGAGTGGCGTGCAAGGTACCAATCAAGGTACTGGACATGGCAATGCCGAGATGAGGTACACAATACAGCGGCTCTCCATCAAGGACACCGCATCTGCCCTGTTCCGAGAACTACCTGACCTACCCGGACTATCCCTCTCCCTCTCTAAATCACCATGTTGCCGGCTGACGCCCAAAGGCTAGCAGAGCCACTAAAAGCCGCCTGGAATTGTCTGTACTGTGCTCTGCCCCCGGAGTGGCGCGCCGCCAAAAAAACTCCCAGAAGCCAAAAGCCAAAGAACCAAACGCTCAGTGTCTTGTCGGATTGCCATTGTCTTGATTGTTGACATTCTTTTTTTTCGATGGCCATCTATGGATCCCTTTTCCCCCTTGTACTACTACTGCTACTGCTGTACTGCTACCACTAATCAGTACTCCCCTCCCTGTGGCGTTCGTTGTTCTGGCGCGGCTTCGTTCTCCCCCAAACCAAGCACTAACTACCCCCTCCCCCCCGATTTGCCAGTTCCTAAAGCTGCCAAACGTGAGCGCTTCACGTGCTGACACCACTCCCATCCAAGCCCTCTCCCTCACTCCAGCTCCCTCTCCCTTCTGCCTATCCTATCCTGCAGAGATTCTACTCCTGCCAATCCCCCTTTGAAGAATCCCGCCCGCCTCCCTCTCCCTCCTAATTCGTCTCCAGCCGCAGCACTATAAGTAACATCGCATTAGCAGCGCTGCAGGCCGAAAAGCCAAAAAAAAAAAAAAAAAAAAAAAAAAAAAAAAAAAAAAGCGGAATTCCAGCTGCTCGCTCGCCAAGCAAGACAAGGAGGAGGGACATGTCGAGGCCTCACTGTGCGAAAGTGCGGCATAGCATAACATAGCATAGGCACATGCCGTCCATTTTCTCTCTCTACTCTACTCTACTCTACTCTCCATCATTACTCTACTCTCTTTCTCTCTCTCTCTTCCTCTCTCTCGCCATCTCCCTCTCTCACCATCTCTCTCTCTCTCTTTTAACTAACTCGCACACTCTTTCTCATCCTCTCCCTCTCCTTCGTTTCCCCTCCATCCATCTTCCATCACGTCTCGTTCTCTCTCCGTGGTCGCTCTTTGATCCGTTCTATATCCAAATCTCGGATGCACTCGCTCACGTGCACTTCTCCGTCGTCCCGGCTGTTGAATACTAGTACTACTTCAATTGCTTCAGCTTCCTTATATCGTCCGTTTGCTCAGATCCACCACCGCTGCGGATAATTCGCCATGGCTACCATCGAGCCGCGTCTGATCCACCTCTTGAATGACGATCCGATAACCCCGGAGCTCCCCAACATAGACCTGCTCCCCAACATAGACCTGCTTCCGCTGCCGTCGCTCTCCACGCTACAGTTGCCGCCCCTGTCCGGGAATCGCGATGGGCCTCTGCCGCCGCTGCAGTTTGAAGGTCTTCGAGCAGACAGGTTCTTCGGCAGTGCTGGCCGGAATACTCTGCCCGTCCCCAGCAGTGGATTGCCGCTGGCGTCACCATTCATCGGAGACCAGTCGAATGCCTATTCGGACTACAGGAGAGACAACGACTTCTCCAGAGAAGGCAAATATGCCGGGAGCTCGGCCCTGTTTCCGCTGAGATTGCTCTTGAGCGAGGTCAACATGCCGCCGTTGCCTCCAACCACAGCTCCAGCATTCTCCAGCATTTTGAACGAGGGGCCAGACTTTCAAGACGATGCTCCATCGTCTACATCTACGTCTACATCTACGTCTACGTCTACGTCTACGTCTACGTCTACATCTACGTTTTCGTGTACGTCTACGTCTGCGTCTACGTCCATGTCCACGGCTTTCGCTTCCTCCTCTCTCAATACCACAACCTCAAGCACAGAGGACTTGGCTCCTCCTACTACCAACAGAAAGCGACCAGCCATCCATATCAAGGATGATTTTGTGCAGCTACCACAGCCCGCAAAGAAGCCAAAGGCACACCAGGCTCCCTTCATGCCACCCATCATCAACGGACTCCTTGAGCCGCCGCCCCATGTGGCTCTCTTCCCACCAATCGAGTCCAGTGCCTTTGACGACACCGACGCTGGCCAAAGCAAGCTCCTCCATGAGCTCAGCTACAGCCCCCCAGGCCCCCGCCTATCTCCGGAGCCTGACCAACCCGTACCCAAACCAAGGGCAACAAGAAAGCGTGCAAGCAAGCCCAGGCGGAAATGGACAGAAGAGGAGACGAATCATCTGCTCAAGGGTGTTGATCGCCACGGCATGGGCAAATGGACCAGCATCTTGGATGACCCTGATTACGTCTTCAATTCGCGCACTGCCGGCGATCTCAAGGACCGCTTCCGTACTTGCTGTCCCGAAGAGATGCGCGCAACCGACGTTGACGAGGTCAATGTTCGTGCCCGACGACGCCAGCTCAGGATCAAGCCGAGGTCTAGGCCGCCCACGCCAAAGAAAAGGTCAGAGGTGACGTCTCCTGAGACCCAAGAGACTCACCTAGCCCAAGGCGAGACTCCATCGAGCAAGGATCCGGCCGACTCTACTCCAGGCCAGTTTGACGATGTGCCTATCAAGAGGAGTCGTGCTCACCGGATGAAAGTGTCGGATCTCGCAGGGCTCGGCATCACCGGACCATTTAGAAGGGCTCGTCGACGGGAGAGAACCGCCTTTTCCAATCGAGACGACCAAGAAATTCTGCAAGGCCTTGAGAAGTATGGCGCGTCTTGGTCCAAGATCCAGCGCGACGAGGGTTTTCATCTTAGCAACCGGCAGCCTACGGACCTCCGAGACCGGGTGCGGAACAAGTTCCCCTACATTTTCCAGCGCATCGAAAAGGGTGTCTTCCAACCCAAAGATGTCAGTGTCACAAACATTCTCGAGCCAATGGTCAACACGACGATTGTCGGCTCCTTCACGAATGCTCCGGCTCCGACACTTACACTCAAGTCCAACTCTGCAAGGGCCTCACAGGAAGAGTTGCCCAGGTGGCCTTTCCTGAATTCTGACCCGCCAGATCAGCCTCAGCTGCCGACTCGTGACACTGAAGAGTCTGCACCGTCATCGTCAGCAACAGGTGGCGAGATGGACATTTCCAGGCTTTTGCTGGACGATGCTCAGTTGACACCTACGCTCTCTTGAAGAAAAGAATGAGAATGAGAATGAGAAAAAAATAAAAAAAGAAGAAGAAGAAGAACCTCACAACTCAGATTACTAGATCGGATTACTGAGACCATACACCAGTACTAGAACTGCTAGATCATCTCGCATACTACGGCTCTCAGGGTCATGTACACTCAGCGTCGCCCGACTACATCTCTTTTCTCCCCTCCTTTCACAGGCAAGATCTACATACTCTCCTCTTTCACGAATTTGCTGCGATACGTTCACTGTATTGCCCATGATATCCCATCGTCTTTCCTTTATTCCAAGCCTTGGTGCTTGATATTTTTTTTTGTTTTGTTTTTTTGTTTTCAAGGCGCTACCATTTGAGGCGCTGCCATTTGAGGTTGCATATGGAAGAGGACTGGCAAGGATAATAATACCCCCCTACATTCAGGTTACCCATGATGGGATGAGATTAATAGCAAGCAAAAGTTGACTCATTTGACTTTTTTTTTTTATATCTTCACTTGACTGCACTGATGCCTTTTTTCTTTTCCTTATCATTCGCCAAAAGCCATTCATTTCTTCTTACTTCCAGGAGGAAGACACTTCATGTATGTGTTCAGACTGCATCTCTGGCTCCCTTCGAATTATCTTGGTATTTTTAAAGAATTTTATAATAGCAAAGGCGTCCCTTTACAGTCTTGATTCCAGTTTTTTTTTTGTTCTGCGGCATTTACATCTCTCTCCCTCAATGCCTCCAAGTATCGTTACAAAACATCATACCAATGCAGAAAACGGCCAATTCGAGATGCTTTGCCTCTATAATCATGTCTCTCTGCCTCTAGTACTGCCATAAATGGGCGTTGCCATCTTCGCCAAGAACTTGCACAGAGGACAGCACGGGAATCGACTTAATACTAACTTTCCTGTTGTTTTGCATCTCCGATTGCGATCCTGGCGCAATCCCCGCCAGTTTCTATCAAAATGCACTACCTGAATATGGAATTACAACAATTTTATGCAGGCTGTGTGAGCTTAACCCGATTTTCCCTTTCTCAGACACCAATATGCATATTCGCCGCAGCATTCGGCCGTTGCAACTCGACAGAAACAAAAAATAAATAAATAAAAATTAGAAGAGAAGAGAAAGAAAAAGAGGAGAAAAAAGAGTAGAAACCGATAGAGTAAGGAAACAGGAAACCCTAGTCAATAATGCAAATGTTCCAAAGAATTCTATCCCATAAAACGCCTGAAAAAAAAAAAGTGACGAGCCGAATGTCCAGGTAAACCCCATTATTACACTTGATCATGTTTTCGTCTCCGCCTCCGTCTTCAGCAAGTTCTTCCGCCATTCTTGAATGTCGTCGATGCCCTCGAGACTCGCTCTGCGGCCCCAGTTGGCCGGCTGTCTCTTGAGGAAAGCGCCGACGGCGCCGAGGTAGCCTTCGTGTCGCAAAAAGTAGGCCTGCTTCTCGCCCTTGCTCCAGAACTTGATGGCGTAGCTGAGCGTGTTCATCGTCTGGCGGTGGCCTCTGATGAAGGAGCCGCCAAAGTAAATGTCGGAGAGGTTGTGGATCTGTGACTGCAGGTAGGCTATTTGACCGATGTTATTGGACACCGCATACAGCAGCGACCTTGATACGTCGGCCGAGGTGAAGGAGGAGCTGGATTGGGAATCATCATGAGCATCGGGGTGAGCATCGGGATGCGCATCACCGTTGCCGTCGTGGTGCTCCGACTTGTCGGCGCCCTCTTCGGCTTCCTGTTGCAACTTCATGCGGAACACTTTTCCAAACGAGGACGCGATGGCGGTGCTCTTAAGGCCAATCCTGCCATAGTCGGCGCCGTAAATGTCTCCGATCATCATGTCCACTTTGGTGTTATCGCCATGTTCAGCCTCGGCCAGCATCTCGTCAAACGATCGAGCGCCGGTCAAGAGAGAGAGGAGACCCCAGAGGGTGCCGCCGCCGAGCGAAGTGCCGCCGACTCGCTCAAACGACCGGGGACCCGTGACCTTGAGCATTGAAACGCCGGAGCCAATGTTTACAAGAAGGTACGGGTAGATGATCTCGCGAGGGCTGACAAAGTTCATGGGGTCTGCTTCGGAGTAGGTGAAGACCTCGCGGGGAATCTCTTGGATGAAGAAGTCGAGTCCTGTTGGTCCCATGGTTAGCCCTCAGTATTAATAATACCCTTTTCTTCATTTTAGGAGCTGTCTCGTCTTACCAACTATTAGACACTCCATCTCATCCTCCCGCAGAACTTCAACTCCCAATGCGTCGCGGATAATGTCATAGAACTTGTATGCGCCGCCGCCGGTGGCCATGACGCACAGCTCTTGCGACCGCGACCCATTAAGCGCATTGTGCTTGTCGCGCAGCAGCTTCATGAACTCGATGCATTCGTCAATGCGATCCGTCTCGAAGTATTGGAAGTTGAGGCGACCGCCGGGGTCTGTGGAATCGACCTCGCGAGAAAAGTAGACGAGCTTGACGAGAGAGCCGCCAATCTACAACCAGGTCAGACAAGGTAAAGAACAGGCGCAATTGCAGAGCAGCAACAAAAGAATAACCCTTTGAAGCAGGGGGGGGAGAGGCGCTAGGTGAAACAAGGGCTGCTACTACTTACATCTACTGCGATGTGGCTGACCACAGCCGTGTGATTCGGCAATCGGATGTCGCTTGTCTCGTGATGCGACGGACTGACTCTTCCATTGTCGCTGCCGTTCTGCGCAGGCGTCGCGGCATCAGGATCGACAATGAAGGCACCCGTGACATTGATCTTGACGCTCCCGGGGTGTGTGAT
Organism: Trichoderma sp. TW21990_1; assembly: GCA_010015515.1. Classification (NCBI taxonomy): domain Eukaryota; kingdom Fungi; phylum Ascomycota; class Sordariomycetes; order Hypocreales; family Hypocreaceae; genus Trichoderma; species Trichoderma sp. TW21990_1. The sequence continues at coordinate 2,052,964 of ML974118.1, forward strand.
GGTGTTGTCGATTTCTTCAGTCGACGTCATGGTCCGCGGCCGCTTGGCTGTGCGCTTCTGCTCGTCGTCGTCGACCTCGTGCTCGTCATGCCGCTGCCGCTGAAACGGAAGCTGGTGATTGCTTGGCGGGGCTGCCGAGGCTTCCTCAGTCGCAACGAAGGGCGTCATTGTCGGTTGCTCTTTTCTCTTTCCTATCCGCGATTGAGAGATGAAGAATCTGCGCGAAGAGGTAAAGACGGCCAGAGAAAGATGGCGGTTGCGCCGTTGCTTTAGGGAAATCCCTGATGCTCAAAAGGACTGAATCTACGCCGCACAAACTGGTACGCCGCAAGCAGTTGATGTGGCCGGACAAGCCTCGAGTTGCCTCCGGATTATGCTCATGGGTCCAACAAGCTCTAGAAAATGCGGTGCACAAGCGCCTAGCCGTGCTACGGCGTACCGAGTGCCGCCTTGCCTTGCCTTGTCTACTAGGTAGCTACTGGTTATTTGCGGTTACGATTGTTGCTGCTTTGGTAACTATACCCGAGCGATCCTAAGCTGGTAGTATTCGTACTCGGGCTGTCGGTTTTGATGTCAAAGGCGCGGAGGCCCCTGTTTTTTTTTTTTTTTCAAGGCTGCTTTTCCCGCATCTTCTCAGCGCTAACACTCGCTAAAGATGGGGGATGGGAGACCTGGGGTAGCTTATCGATACAGCGTTGCATTGCAGTATCTGCATCCATGGATCTCCTCTGTGGTAACCGCCGTTCGACCCGCCACTGACCGAGGCAGCTCGGGCCGCCGGCGAACTGCCCGCTTTGGATCTTCTCCTTTGCCCCGGCTGATGACATTCTGTGCTCCGTTCTTTGCAATGGATCTTTTTTTGTTGTTAGGCGAATTGGATTGGCAAAAAGCGAGGCAGGAGCAGGCTTGAGCAGGCTTTGAACGGGCATGAACGGGTTTGAACGGCCTTGAGGATGACGTCTCTATCTGGCTTACTTCCTTGCACACATGACTGCATTGGTGCACGCCAAGAATCTGCACGAAACAATGCATGCAGCACGAGAAAAAAAAAATCGAAAAAATCCATGGATTTCGTATTACGCGCAGTTCCTTCGCACAACATCATCATTCAATCGCATCGGCCAGAGTACGAATTATTCCATTTCCATGTTAGTCGGCATTGAGGGAATTGCATTGAGAGCATTGCATTGAGAGCATTGCATCGTGTTCGTTCTCCTCCGTCATAGTGATGGGGTCTTGATCACCAAACGAGATGGATCACGACTGAGCAGGGCGACCAATTGATGCGCTTGTGGTGCCCGTTCTAGGTTCAAGGCTGTTCAAGGCTGTTCAAGGCTCTGCCGGCTCCCTTTACATGATGCCGGACGACTCCACTAAGCGCCATCTCAGGTTTACCGCCTCAGCAGAGAAAAGAGGAACAGCGCAATAGAAGAAGAAAGGCACACACGCAAGGCTGATGCAACCTCTTTATCGCCATCGACAAGCAAACTTCATCGGACGGACCGAACCTGTCAGCCATGTCCGATTGGAACCGGAAAAGCGGAGCTCCGATATGGAGCCATCCGACAATGTCCTTCGATTTCCCCCTCACCGACCGAATTCTAGATTTGGAGAGTTGATCTGGCCATTGGTCTATTTGGCAGAACCCCGCGTTCGATGCTAGCCCATCGTGAAGCCGATTCTGCTTTTCTTTTGCCGCTTCCTGGTCATGTGCCGAATCCAGCTCGCATCCATCCATCCTATTGGCAATCAGGCTTGGCGCCTTGGAGTTGTGTCTGTGTGCTCCTCCGTGGTCTGGCGTTTGAAACACACTCGGAGGGCCTTATCATTGCTCCACCATTCGCACATGCCGTCCTTGGCATCAGTGACGGGAACATGACAAAACCCAATCTTCAACGTACGGCCGTACACAGGTCCGATCTCGTATTGGGGTCGTGTATCTGTGTATTCGTCAATATCTCGTTGAAACATGAGACCCGCCTTCACACATGACGGGCGACAATACGGAGTAGATGCTGTTCTATTGCATGGTGCCCGATTTAACATTGACACGAGGTAACGGACGCGACATCTCTACGTTCAGCAACTTCATACTACCTACTTGACAGCCAAAGCAAGCCCATCCCAGTGACAATAGGAGATGACCCGCAAGACTGCTAAGATATTCCCAATGTCCTGGGCCCCCGTCTCCAGCAGCCGGGCGTACAAGGAGTGCCCGAGATATAAAAGCATGCCCAAGAGTAAGCACGAGGGCTCACCGGCACTTCGTTCCGGAATCGGGGCAGACATGGTTGCGGACGACGGACAAAAGTGGATGTTTCACACGGATCGCTCACGGAAGAGCATTTACACATTTCAAGCCATTGCCTCGCCGCCCCCTTGCGCTCCCAAGCCACGAAAGAAATGAGATACCACAACGGCCAACAGAGGTCATCCCCCCAGTGATCACAAGCTCAGCTTCCCCGGCTAATTTCTTGTGTTCCAATCTCCAGCGACCTCCTCATGCATGTTCGCTTCAAGGTCTGCATGGTGGCTTTCCAAAGTCGCGAGCTAGCACGCCTCCAGCAAGCTACCAACGAGGACGCTATACAACGTCGCCAATCGGCTCCGTCCGCTTAGCAGCGCCGTCTCATGAACCTGTGAGGCATCGAGCGAGGCCAACGTTGGCCATTCAAGTTTAGCAACCTCGCGGTGCGGCACGAGAGAGCCATGACTACGCCTGTGAGAGGGCACGAGGTTTGAGACCAGCTTCTAGACCACGAAAAGCAAAGCAGAGGGGTTAGAATGTCATTTGGGCCTTTATTGTGATTCCCTCCGCCACACGGCACGGCGACGGCGTGTCTACTATGACAAACCAGTGCCACCGGCATGCTCTACGCGGAATTTGTGTCGACGTATCAACGTGCAAGAATGGGTAGTTGAACATCACTCCCTACACCCATTTTCCGACAACACCAAGAAAATGAACGAGACTATTCGACTCGAGGCATCATGGCGCAAAAAAATTTCGTCAGGCTGTTCATCTCGCCAAAGCTTAGTTCTACACGAGCGTCTCTTTTGATGGATGGCATCAAGGCTACAGTCGGTTCACGGCATCCAAAAATGATGCTTTACGAGATAGCCAAGCGAGCCAGGCTAACTCAACCTTGTCTTCGTCCCTCACACGGGTCATTGAGTTTATACGTTCTTGGCACCAGGCACTCACACGCAAGCTTTCTGATGTTTGCACGCAATACCCCTCACTCCGCCGCGCCGAGCTGCTTCCCGCCTCACTGCCTCACTGCCTCACCGAGTCTGTTTCGCTTCGCCGGCGCACGTCGTGTGAGGGGTCGCGGCTTCTTTCGCCTGGCACAAGTACGAGTACAAGATACGTGGCTTCTCAACTCCTCGTTGCACGCCTTTTTCTTCTTCGTCTCCCATCTTCTCCCTCGATCCAATCCGGAGCTGCATCCTTCATGTGTGTTGACGCTACGTAAAGACCAATACAGGCCCTCCCTCCCCACTGCACTACTGTACCACAGCGTGCTAAAAGCAAAACCAACTCCACCAATTACTGGCCTGGACATGTGCCGACCCCTGTCGACTGCGGCCTCGCTTTCCAAGTTCCCCTCGATCAAGGATCTCCCATGGAGTCCAGCTCTTCCGTAGCTGGGAGTTTGCCCACTTGGAGAGGGACAGAAGGTTTTAGGCCGTCTTATCGCCCTCAAGGGATTGGACCAGATTGCTCCCCCAGCGCCACAATCAGCATGATGTAAACCTGTGCAAGCATACGGACAATCGTTCCTTCATCTAGCTGCTCAACACCACACGCTATCGCACACAGACTAAAAGACAATCGACAACAAGAAGGCTGCTTCATATATCTACCTTTTTCTCCCCGTGATCCACCTGCCCAGCTTCTTGACCAGGGCAGCCCGGGCGAGCCGCCGCCCCTCGTCAGCGACAGATGCAGCTTCGTCCCCTCTCTGAGCGGACATCCAGGTAAGAAGACGCCTTGCATATCAATACACGAAGCTAATACTAACTTGGCTTGGAGCGATAGGGCTGTGATGATGCGAGAGCGACGTTGGCTGCACGGCAGAATCGGTATATTAGCCATGGGTCTCGTCGCCTGTCCTGAACCATTTCCAGGAGGCGTCCCAGGCGTCCCTTAAATCAGCCTCCACGAGCTTTCTTCCCCTGTGGCACACCTCCGTTACAGTACCGATGGCCGCCCAAGTGTTGCTATCTACGTTGCCTACCATGGATCGCATAAGAGACATCATCTTCACGCCAGCACCGGCCGACAACAAACCCAAGACCAGGAGGGCGGCGCTCATGTCAAGATGCCTCTGCTCTACTATTGCTGCATTCTGGGCTCATGTCAGTCTTATTTGCACCTCTACACGGCCTTCTATCATGTCCCTAGAAGCTCTCTTACCTTTCCAGCATGCTAAGATATGCACTACAGGCTCATCTTCTTGCTCAGACAGACAAGGCATGGATCTATGTTGCTAGCATGCCACCATTCCGCGTTACCAAGATGTCGAGGGACACAAAGAGGATATTAAGAGAGTACAGAGTTCACTCCAATGTTGATGCAACATTCAAGGCAATGTCCAAACATTTGACCATGCATGGCTTCGACATTGATCTTCCATTTGTGCCCGAGTGCTCAGGCTTCTATCCCAACATCTCATCCTCACCGTGCTCTGAGACGTTCAAGCATTTGAATGGCTTTCCCGCGGACGCAAGCGGATATTTCATGGAGTACATTCGCCCATTGAATGAACACCATACCAAGTATCTCATCAAGCGATATTTGACCCGTAGCGCCCAGGGCCAAGCTCTCAGCACCTGCCAATCCAAGCACTTCCTGGCAAAGGTCTACCTAGGAGATACCAAACCGCTGTCTGATCCATGGAATACTGATATGCATGACAGGCCAGCCTATTTGGATCACCTGCTTGCAGAGCGCGTCGAAGTATCCTACCTGGCTGCCTCCATGGGTGCGACGCTCGCGATACTTCACTGGAGCTGCGGCGTCGATGCCCGAGGCGTTGAATTCGTCCTAGGGAGAGACACCCGAGGCCACGTCCAGTTCTGGTTGATCGACTTTGCCGATTGTGCGCCTTTCCCCAAGACCCCCGAGGCAGTCGTCACGCAACTTGTAGATGCGGTAATGGAGAATGAGCCGTTCTGGCCACGCTTTATAAACATCCAAGCCCTGAGGAAGCTCTGGGCATGCTTCAGAGATGCTTACCTGGAAATGAGCGATTTTATCATGACGGACGCAATGATTGATTACGATGATGATGCCGTAAGAGCATTGCCATACTTGTTCATGATGGAGTTGGAAAAAATAAGGGGTTCAGGTCAACTTCTGGCATAAGAATTTGCACCTTTGAGATTCATTGCGGTTTTCTCTTTCCTTTCTCTTTGCTTTTGCTTCCTCTCACACAGCGCTCGCAATAACACAACAAAATATATCACCACACACAAAAGCAAAGAAAAAAAAATCGAGAAGAATAATGACGTGGCACAGCTTTATCAACAAACATGATTTCACAACAACGACAATGAATGGGCAGGCGGCGGCGTACGAGTTGAATTGAAAACTAATTGACAGGCGTTCATTCTTTTTTACGGAGCATTGGCTCCTATAACAGACAGACAAGACGGACAGAAAGACAGTCAGAAAAGACAGTCAGTCAGACAAGACAGTCAGACAGACAGACAAACAGTCAGACAGACAAGACAGACAAACAAGTCGCAATCCAAGCTATTACAGTTTGCTTTTCGTTGATATCATGTGGCACGTTCCTAGAAAAAGTGGCCCCCTGGAACAGCAAGAAAAACTCCCATGAAGAAGAGACTAAGACCAGAGCCAATGAGCAGCGATTGGTAGAAGATGGTGTCCTGGATTTGCCTCATGGCAGGCTCCTGGATCCATATCTCGCGGTCAAAAATCTTGCGAACAATGTTCCGTTCTCGATATTTGACTACCCATGGCTCATCCTCGTAGCTATTGTCAGAGCCAAATGATTGCATGCTACGCGCGCCGAATTCCTCTCCGTCATCCTGGGCGAAGAGCTCCCATGGGCGGACATGACGATGATGCAAGCCGTGCAAGACAACACACATGCCCTTGTAGGCAGCTAGCAATGTGCTCATTCCTAAAATCCAGGGAATCAGCGGTAAAACTCGGTAACCGCGTCCCGCCTTGCTCAGGGTGAGGAGGGTAGCGATTACGAATCCAATGGAGATGAGAGCGCTGCCAAGAAAACGAGCGAACCAGACGCGAGGGACATTGCCATTGCAGATGGACCAGCGAATGAAGTTTGGGTGTGACTGGAGTCGAAGGGCCGAGTCAACGCTTCTGAAGAGAATTCGAAAGGCTGACGGATGCGTCGTAAAAGCAATCGCCTGAACAGTCGCTCTCTTCTCCCACGCAGCCAGGTTAAGCTGCCGTGGACCATCTTTTATGAGGTAGCTTGTTATGATGCGATTGACCTCCTGATGAAAGGGCTGGACGGAGACTGCGATGACAAGAGGTGGTTAGCGGATTTTTTTCCTTCTCGTATGCAGAGGGCCTTGTCTCTCATGGCTTACAAGGAAGGCTAACACCAGCTGAATGGAAAGCTCGTGCAAGTTGTTCACGCACAAGTTCCTGAGGGTTGAGCTGATCGTCTGGGGTAGCGACATCAATTTGTGCACACACAATGTCCTGAGAGTCAGGCTGATCGTCTGAGGTCTCGTCATCGTTCATAACATCCCACGTTGCCGCGAGCGCCTCATGATAAGACGCACCATTTGCAGATTGAGGGGGGGTTCTGAATGGGTTGGCCATCATATCGGCGGCCTGGTTCTCAAAATCGGTGCCCTTGAAGATGGCTGCCGTGTCTTCAGGGTCTCGCTTCATCATCTCGACCTGGTCCTTTCGAACCCTGGCAATAGCATCGTCTTCCATGGCCTGGGTCCATTCAGGAGCCAGGTTAATATCACTGGCCTTGAGCTTGGCGAAGCGTTTTTCGTAGTCCTTGAACCAGAGATAGAATTGGAGGTTTTCGGCAGCGTGCTCGACATAAATGAGGTAATTCATGAAGTCGCGGAGAGCCAAGGGCTACAAAAACGTTAGAGACAGACAAGACTGGAGAGAGAGGGACCAAACACCCTTACCGGACAGGTACCGCCATTGACGATTCTATCAAAGCTCAAGGCATCTGGGATGCCAGATGAAGCGCCAGAAATCTCCGACTTGACCGATCCTTCACCAGCTTCCAGCGCTTCTCGGCGCCGACGATAGGTTGCATCGTCGACCTTCTTGGGCCGCCGATATTTGAGAGAGAAAAGGGCCATGGCGAAGGGTTGTTGGTTTGGTTCGCTTTTGGAAGAAAAGTTGGAAAACAAAGATGAGTTAGTGCAAGGTGTTGGAGGGAGATTCAGTCGAATATTTATACTGCTCGATCAAGGACCAGAAAGACATGCATAGGCGACCACCTACGTATGGACTGAATATCCCGGGAGTACTCGAACCAAAGAGGCAAGCAACTAATCGGGAGCAGATGCTACCAAATACTGCTTCACGCCCGGCTGTGTTTTCGCAGCTCAGAGGAGGCTTATGCAAGGAAGCAATCCCTGGTCTCCCAACCCTGCCAGGATAGTGACAACAGAAAGCCAGCTTCCTCTCCACCCGAGAAAATTACAGAATGAGACCTGCATCGAGACGGCGGGGGAAAAAAAAAAAGGCGGCTGGCTTAGCAGGACGCAAAGATTTGCCTGCTGGAAAATTCAATGGAGCCAGCCGCCACGACATCCCATGAAGCGTCCTGGTTCGAGAGCTTGGACAGGGACAATGGGCTGGGGCTAGCTCGCCAGGCACAAGATGGGCGCCGATAGCATGCCTGCATGGTCGATGCAGTGGGTAGAAAGGATTGGAAAGGATTGGCTGAGCAGCGCCGATGGCAAGGCTAAGTGGTTGAGCGCTGAGATCGCCGGCACATCTCGAGATCAGTGATTCGACCCAACCAAACTCGGCCGAAGGCTGGCGCCGCAATTCACTGAACAAGGTCGAACCTTGACGCTGCCATCCTTCCCCAGCCTATTTTTCAGCGGGTCACAGCACGTGTGATGCATCAACCCTTCCATCTGTCCCATCATTTCTGGTCATTTCTGGCTGAGACTCGGTTGGGTCACGTCAAGCACCGTGCGCCACCGTGTTGAGCCTGCTCGCTTTCTAGACCAACTCACACCTTGGAGGTCCGTATACAGTATACAGTATACAGTACAGTGACACCGCAAGAGAAGCCCAGGTTTCAGCTGCGCCACCGGGCGACTTTTTTTTCAGAAACTATTCCCTCTAGCAGGGGAGTAAAGTGAGAGAAAAAAAGCAAAGAAAGAAGCAAAGAAAACAAAGCAGACAAGTCGGGGTGGTCGGGGCTTCGTCACCCAAGAGAAACCCCCCTCATGAAGCTTCGCGCAGCAGGGAAGCAGTCACTGATCACATTCTGCAACATGATTACTGGGTCCGACATTTTCGCGTTGCTCTGCTTGGACCAACGGCAATTTCTCAGACAGCAAGACATGGCTTGTGTCTCAGCCTCGCATTTCAGGGCGGCTTTCTTTGACCGATCTTCTTTTTCGTTGTCATATCCCGACGTCTCGATTATGTCCGACGCTGCGGCGATCAGCACGGTACAATGCCATCTGAGAATTCGTTCGAGGATCTAGCGTCTCCAGGTGTGTTTAGCGGACACGCCAAACTGAGCGAATCGGATACACTGGCTGAGAATGCGCCCTGTCTCTGCCTGAACGCTATTTCAACCGCTATCCTATTGAGGGAGATCTTGGGATGCCAATCAGAGGCCGGGCTTGACCCCCCTCTTGCAAACGGGCCACCCAGAACTTCAGCGCAAGAACTGGCTAGAGGTGCCTTGGTGCTTTCGGCGCAGCTCCTGACGCTCTACTGTCCTGTTAGCTCGATCACTTGTAAGAAGCTAGAGTCAGCTAATCTTGGCCTTTCTATTGTCGTCACAAGATGAGCCGTGAAACCGCCAGCTCGACGCGGCTCGCACAGTATCACTTGACGGCCGAGTTCTCTCCCTTGCGTCCGCCACAGCGCGCTAAACAGAGACACCGGCAGGCAAGGGACGGCGATGGGAGTTTGCTCTCCGTCCAGTCACCCGCCACCGGAACTGCTTGTCCGTAGTTGAAATGACTGATCCTACAGTGCTCCGTATTTTGTCTCTGGTCTGGCGCTTGGAAGAAGCAGGAGATAGGGGCAGAGACATTTATTCCGCACGAGTGAGTAGCGGGCATTACTCTACAGAAAAAAAAGAAGAAAAAAAAAGAAAAAAAAAAGCCAGCTATGCCAAACGATCACATCGAGCAGTTCGGTAAGATGTCCATGGGAGGCCCATACAATACAACGTGTATGTGTGAAAACAATTGGCTAATGGATGGCCTTTGTCCAGCTTATCATGCTAGTCACCACATCTGGGCAACCCCCGGCCAAGCGGCATGGGTAGGGGTATCGCTTGCTGAGCCTCGAGCCCTGACATTTTCAGCTGAGACCATACAAGTGCGGAGTACTCTGTACAGTACGAGCAGTTTTGGTCCGCGGCTCATCGTCTCGACAGAACCCGGCCAATGCTTATGTCGACCTCCTGCATACATACTGTGGCTCTGCTCTATTGTCCATTTCGCATACTGTAAACGCGAACAAGTACAGGTTCAGCCAAGCCCCTGTATCATCACATCATCCTTTTCCGGAAGCAGCTGCAGCTAATTTCTGTATCTTCTCACATTTTCAGTATCCGGCTTTCAGCTACTAACGCGTCAGCCAACTGCATGGATACAGAGTATGCCCTGCCCCCCCCCCCCCCCCCCCCCCCCCAGCAAGTCCCGGAAGATCATCTGCTCAACTTCCGATGCTTTGTCGCCTCTGGCTTGCAGCTGATCACATTTTTTGGGCCCCACAGAGAGCCCCAAGGCTCTGGCTCGGCTCAGCAGTCTTGCGAGGGCAGGATGGAAAGTCGGACATGTCTTTGTGAATTTTGATTGCTCTGCGACAAAACTCAGGAGGCGGGCGTCTTGGCTAGAGCGAGCCGCCGTCTAGTTCTACAGTATGTCGCCGTCACATTTTCGCCAGCCAATGACTTCGTCTGCGGGCAAGACATTATGAGAGGGGGCCGCCGACATCCTCTCATGAAAGAGCACTAAGAGATACCGTAAAACTCTGAGCCTTTCAATAGTTGTATGCAAGGGGGAAATGTGACAAGAGGCTCGAGCGCACCCTGCCAGCCATAGCACGGTTGGTCGTGCTCACGGCCCGTTCGTACCCTTGATATCAAAAGCAGACGGAAACGGCGATTCGGTTGCTCCCACCTGCCATGGGTAACTAGGTGAGGCGTCCAGAATTGGTCATAACTCGGAAATAGAGTGGCTTCTGTCATATTCGACAGACGCAAAATGGACTATTGACCAGCTTACCGAGACTACTACAGCACTGCTGGAGAAGATGTCTTTCTTTTCTTTTTTTCCTGCCCTGCCCTGCTCCAATCACGACTTTGCGCTCTGGCGCTTGCAAGGAGGGCGATGCTACTCCCAAGCCATCGCCTTTGGGGCTCATCTCGTCAAAAAAACAATTGGGCACCGAATGTCTTGCCAGTTCCAGTATGTGGCCAAGCCCCCTCCCCTTGATCCAACTCAATTTCGCCCTTGCTTTTTTTTTTTTTTTTTCTCTTTCCCGAATTCTCTCGGCAGAGAGACCTAGTGGCGCTCACAAGAAGAGGCCATTGGACCACCGAAATCCCCCTGTCTAGGCAACGGTGAGGAAGAGACCGGGCTTCCAATCACAGGCATAGGACAACGAAGCTGAACTTTTTCAGAAGGATGGGGAGCTGCTGACGCGGATGGAGACGATGCTGCAAGGGCGGCGCTGGGCTTTCTTGATTGTCCATGTGCAGTCCTACGTTGCTCCCGCGCAAGGTACGGGATGCGAGTTGGTGTTGACCTGGTCGGTACTGTGGGCAAAACGTGAAGGAGAGGAAGAAGAGGAAGCGGTTTCGTGTTTATCTTGGGTGAAGTAAAAGCTCTCAAGGTGGACTTGATATTATGAACATAATTCAAGTAGAACATCTGATATGGTGTATGTAGTGGCGGCTAACATCACTCGCTCCAATTATGTTTCATCTTTGGTGAAGCAAAAGCTTTTAAGGTAGACTTGATGATGTGAGTATAACTCAAGTAGAACATCCGATATGGTGTAGTGGCTAACATCGCTCGCTCTCATTAAGTGTGCCGAGCAGCCCTGGGTTCGATTCCCAGTATCGGAGAGCTTTCTTTTTTGTCTTTTTTTTTTTCCTCTTTTATTCTTTTCTTTTCTTTTTTCATTGTTCACCCTCCTTTCCATGAGAGCAACTTATTGCAATAGATCTAGATGGTGATGCTTGACGATTCTAACTTTTGTTTCTAGGCGTATCTAAATACATGTAGTCTTTCAGCAAACCCCGCAGCTGTTGTACAGGAGAAAACATGAAACTAGGGTAGAGAAAAGGGAAAAAGAAGGAAAATATCCTTAAAGTGCCCCATCGCTGTAAAATGTTCAGGTGAGTAGCCAACACGAAATAATTCTAAATAAAAAAAAAAGAAAAGAAAAAGAAAAAGGAAAGGAAAAGAAAAAAAAAACTCGCGCTGAAAGAGATGTCCGCCACCAGTCTATATAAAAAAAATTCCCCTCATCTGTCCTCCCGTATGTTAGGGCCCCGCTGCCCGTATAGTCTGTATAATCCGTCATGTCGCGTTACGAAATATTGTATTCTTCATTCATTTTCTTCTTTCGCCCTCTTACTTCCCCCCTCTTACTTTCTTCTAAAAACTCTTCCCCCATCCATGTTACACCTTATGGTGCCGCATATACAACATACAGTTAGTTATTCACATAATCTCGAGCCATGACTTACTGGCTCTTGATACCATTGGGTTTCACCACGGCCGCCTCGACGTGGGGATGCTTGATCGTCAAGCACCAAATGTCAAGATAGTCGCAGATGGTAACAATGACATCCACAACAAAGCTTCCATACACGCCAACCGCGGTGCCGAGCATGAGGAATACAAAGGCAGTTTGGTATATGTCGTCGCCCAGGGAGCTAGGCCAGCCCATGCCGTATTTGCTCAGCAGGACTGGGCCAATGGAGTCGACAACGCCAAAGCCGATGAGCACGCCGAGGATGTTCCAGTAGGGGAAAGGCATCTTGGTGAGGTGGGCGGTAATCATCTGCCCGACGCTGTAGGAATTGACGAGGCCGGCGAAGAGGGAAAAGGGAATCAGGTGGTGGTGGAGGATGTTTGGTTGCAGATAGAGATAGGTGACGATGAGAGCCCAGACAGCGAAGAAAGGCAAAAGACCAAGCAGCGCGCCTCGAGAACGGTCACCGCGGGCACGGCGAGCACGGATGACATTGGCGGACGACTCGAAAGTGTTCAAGCTGGTCACGATGGTGCCCTGAACCATGTACAGCTCGGTAAAGGTGAGCTCGTAGATGAACTCGGGAATGCCCAGAGATGCGGGGACGCCAAGGGCACGCAGGGCACTCTGCTGCCAGATGTGCGCGCCTCCCATGAAGCCGGTCAGGGCGAAGACGGAGGCAACGATGAGCACACCTTCAACAGGCCCATTGACGATGCCGAGAGTAAGGGTCTTGGTGTGGTACTCGTCCCAGGTCTGGACGTAAAAGGTAAGGAGAGCTGGTCGCCTCGATTAGCATGTGACCGGAGGGGAAGCGGAAGAGGGGCAGAGAGCAAAGGGGCCTTACAAGCAAAAAGAGTGGCCACCGTCTTCCAGCCCTGTCCCATATTCTGGGACGCGGCAAAGATGAGGACTTCCAGAGTCGTGTTGAGAGCGTCGACACCGTGGTCAAAGAGCTCGCCGAGGGGTCCGGATTGCTTCGTTCGTCGTCTACATAGATTCGTTCCCACATGTTAGTCTTCGGGCATTGCTAGACTCCCCGGATACGGTAGGAAATTCAGAAAGACTCACGCTTGCGCACCGTCCACAGCGTCAAACGTCTGATAGAGCAGCAAACCAATGGCCCAGCTGTAATAGACCCAGCTCGGGCAGTCCTGGTCCAGGGTGGGGTTGTACCACAGCATGGTCAAGAAGTTGACGACGACGAACATGAACCCAGTCAGGGTGATGAGGTTCGGCGCCATGTTCATTGGGAAGCATTTGATGACAAAGTTGGTGTAGAAGGGCTTGAGAATGTACTTCGAAACCAGAGACCGGTCCACGGCAGAGTACTTGTACTCCTTCAGCGCCGGGAGGTTGTGCTGCCGCACGTAGACCATCTTGATCCAATGCTTGTTATTCTTGTGCTTTCCCTTTTCTGCCTCCTCTTTTTTTGCTCCTATTGATTTGATATCGGTGTTGTTGCAATTGCCAACACCCCGTTCGGCTCGTTTTTTTTTTTCGTTTCTGTCTCGACCGGTTGGGTATTAAGATCGCATCGGCTTGGCAAAAAAGAGAGCTTGGCTTTGGTACTCTGGAACGACGCAAAAGACCAATTAACTCCAAAACAGTCTGTCGCTGCGGCAAAGGGAATCAACGCGAGAGGGAAAGATGGTCCTCGCGAGAAAAACAAGGTTGGGCTAGGAAACGTCTCCTTGGCCTACTTAGTCGCGTGTCTTGTTGTTTAGTAGTCAATGAATGGCTGCCAGAAAAGCAGAAACAGCTGTCACGAGGATTTTTTCGGCGCACAAAGTCCGGCATCCATTTTACAGCGCTTGCGCCCTAGTCCGTTCTCGGCCGGCCCAAAGAGGACTAGCGGAGCAGATGGCCGAGGGGGTTTCTCTGTTGGGCAGAAGCTTCCGAGGGCCATTAATTAGTGCGTGCTTCTTACGGAGCGCGCCGTCCAAGGAACCTGAAGCATTTTTTGTCAGCATCTTATTGTATCTCGTATCTCGCAGCACATGTACATCTCTCCGTAGACTGAGCGCGTCCATGTTGACCTGCTCCCTGCTTCCAGCTCTGGCAAATCCATGTCGGGTAATCTCAGCCTCACGCTCGCTTGTTCCCAATCCTTGGAGCCCAATCAGCAGGTGGCTTCGCCCTTACGTCATAAGTGCGTATTGTTGTTATTACTGCTCGTACAAGTACCTGTTCAAGTCCCCCCAAAGCGTAGACCGCCATGTGGCCTGGATACTGCAACTACCGTGATTCACTACTAGGTACCTACTAGTAGTGGTAGTTTGAGCCAAAACCATGGAGTCACGCAACGACTCCAGTGACCCGCCCAAGCGGCCGCGAAAGCCTCTCCCGACAGATACCACGAAAATCCGGTTGGCCAGAGTCGCCGCCAGGGCTGAAGCCAGGGCATTAATCAGGGCAGAGGCCAGAAGGGCAGCCAGAGCAGCCAGAGCAGCCAGAGCCAATATCCCAGGTTTCGACCCAACCCAGCATCCCATGGCTTGCTTATCCTGCCGTGAGGACAATGTCCCGGTATGGTCTGCCCCGTTGGCTGCGCCCCCACTATTTGCCGTCGACTTACACCCAGATCTAGTGCGATTCGATGAGACCGTTCAAGTGCTCTCGATGCATCGACAGAGGCATTCGGTGCCAATGGCTTGAGTCCAAGAGGGCCAAGAGAAGGAAGCTCGGGGAAGAAGAAAATGCTCGAATATACAAGAGGCTCTTTCGAATGATACAATCAAAGACTGAGGAAGATTGCCAAAACTTGATTCAACGCTTCAGGGATAACGAAGGCGTTATGTCTCTTCTTCGGTTCATGAAAGAAGGTGATCTTCTTCCACAAGGCCCACCCGCTCTGGAAACCTGGCATCCATATAGCTTCCCCTGTGGCAGCGAGATGCCGAGTTTTCTTCTCCAGCAGATCAATCCATATCTCGGCTCGCTCATCTATCAGAGAGTCATGAACTCTCCAGAGACGCAGCAGCCGCGATTGGAGAATGCCAGGCATCTTTCAGGCGATGAGGCCCGATACCAGATGCCCTACCATGCAGCCGAACTTGCTGAGCCTCTTATAGACGCGACAAACCTTCGTCAATGGACAAAAGTGCCAGTGTCTGACAATGTGCTCAAGACACTGTTGAAGGCATACTTTTTATACGTGTATCCCACACTCCCCTTTTTCCATAAGGTTTTGTTCCTGCAAGACATGCATGGAGGCAAAAATGAGTTCTGCTCGGCACTATTAGTAAATGCCGTCCTTGCAGCAGCCTGTGTGAGTCCAGAGTCAGAGGGGATTCGCGGAAGCTTTAGTGTTAACCTTGATACTTTAGCATGCATGCAATAGGGTGCCGGACCGTTCCGAGTACTGGATTCCGCATACACTGCAAACCAGGTTCACAGCCGAAGCGACAAGGCTCAGAGAGTCCGAAAGCCGCGATGACTCCTTGACAACTGTCCAGGCCGTGCTCGTCATGTCCGCAACCTATAACATGAACGCCCTCGACAACGTTGGGTGGTCTCTCCAGCTAGAAGCCGTTGCCATGGCAGATAGGATGAAGCTGTTCGAAACGTCATCTTCCTGTGAAAGGGGACTGCGAGCATCCCGTATTTTTACAGCATGGGCCATATTTAGCTACCAGGCGTAGGCATTACCCCTCCTCCTCTGTGAGCGATGAGGCCTTCGGCCTTCTTTGGAAGCATTAAGCTAACCCTTGTCGGACGTGTATTAGTTCAATTTCCTTCCACTTCTTTCGCCCGTCGCTGCTTAGAGAGGCCCCTCGTGACCGCTTGCCCGACTCAGAGGTAGCATCGGGCTGGTACCCGGAAACCTGGGTACTCTATCCGCTGACCAAGGACCCTATTCGTGTTCATCACGCCGACTTTATCAAAGCAACTGCCGAGTTTTGTGTCATTGTGAACGACATTGGGGCCTCTGTCTTCCCAAACCTAGAGACTCAGAACAAGCTGTCACTACAACAAACCATGTCGTTCTATTCGAGACTCAAACAGTGGTATCAGAATTTGCCGCCGTCATTGTCCGTCAAAGAAGCTGTTCTGCCCTTTCAACTCTCCGTTCAGTATGCCTCATTCCTTTGCCCTTGTATACCTATCCTTCCGAAAGCTAACAATAGCAAAAAGCTTGCACTACTTTAATGTCGTCCTCCGTCTGTTTGCCCCGTTTGCGGATACCCTGAACTCGGCCGTCCGCCCAGGCGAGGCAAAAGACCAACCTGGAGAAGACACTCCAGAGGCAATTATGCTAGAGTCGAGGGTTGGGCTCGAGACCGTCTGGCGATTGTACTATCTGCGACATGGATTCGAATTGTACGATCCGTGCTTGATCCACACCCAAATTCTGCTAGGTTTCATGAGTTCCAGGGCTCTGTCCCAATCATCAGAAGATTCGGAACTCACGCCTCAGCATGCTCAGCTCCTGCGATCCACCATGGTGCTCGCAGGCAAGGGCTTGCACGGTCAATCGAAAAATAGCCACCTTGGCCAGACGGCGTTTCGTCTATTCAGAGACACGTTGGACGCAGAAACTGCTCAGCTTTTGGAGAACTATGCTGATATTAGCGAAACTCAGGATGAAGAGGAAAGGAGTCCCATTGCCAAACATGTTCATTCAGACTACCCCATCGGCGCTGTGAGCATTGCCGAAAATCCTGAAAAATACAGAGTGGGTAATTTGATCGCTGCCTACAACGGCATGAGCCTTTCGGTTAAAGAGGAAGGGCGCAAGGGTTCGGATGAAACATGGACATTACGCGTGACTAGCCAAGCGAAGAGTCGTCAATACTCTTGTCAACGTATCTAAATATCAATATATAGGTACTAGGTTTATTTGGGAAAGGAATGATGGGCGTCGCTCTGGGTTAGATTGTAATTATGGCGACTGGATGGGATCATGGCGGCCGGATGGGATCATGGCGACTGGATGGAATTTTGGCGACTGGATGGAATTTTGGCAACTGGATGGAATTTTTGCAAATGGATGGAATTATAGCGGCTGGTTGGAATTATAGCGACTAGATGGGATCATGGCAACTGGATGGAATTTGGGCAACTGGATGGAATTTTAGCGGCTGGGTGGAATTATAGCGACTGGGTGGAATTTTGGCAACTGGATGGAATTATAGCGACTGGATGGGATTAAGCGACTGGATGGGATTATGGCAACTGGATGGGATCATGGCAACTGGATGGAATTTTAGCGATTGGATAAAATTATAGCGACTGGATGGGATTATAGCGACTGGATGGGATCATAGCGACTGGATGGTGGAATATAGCGGCGAGTTTGGGAGACTGTGTTGGCCTTTTTGTCTGTCCTGTCCAGGACATGTATAGGTATCTGGCTGTCAATTCAAATTTGTCTTCTTAAACGAATCGTCAGGTGAAGATGGTGATTGTGCGGTTATGACTTGCTTCCGATTACTTGTATGTATCTGAGGCATAGAAATGAACATTGGAAGTCGTGACTGCCGCACGTTCGGGACTCTCAGTACAAGGCACGTGAGCGAACATACCGACTCTGGATCACTACGTAAAGCGACTCAAGTCTTTTCTCCCCGTTTATCTAGTTTATCTATTGCGCATTATTCTCGCATTATGTTTCCCTCAAGGCGAAGTTTGGTCAGGCTCATATTGATACGTATTTCTGCGCTCTTTATCTTTGCACTCTTCGTGCAACAGCGCTTCGCTAAAAATCCTTCATCTTCCGAGAGAGGCCCAACGGTGGCAATCAGAATTCTAACGCCTCGGGCCCGTATCCAAAGATGCAGAATAGCTTCGAAGGTGGCTTTTTTTTCGTAGCCTCGGGCATCAAGATCATCACCAGAGGTCCTATCAAGCCCTAGCTCAGTCCCCGGACAGAAAGGGCGAAATGGCGGGGGGGCGCCGAACAATCGAGGTCATTCAACCGTTGCGACTCCAGAGAAAGTATCCTCCCTCAGATTTTTTCGAATCTGTCCCGCCATCGTGCCCTTGCGTTAATCTTTTTTTTTCTTCTTTCCTTCTCTTTGAGGTACCGAAACAAGCCCCCTTTCATCTCTTCCCCCTCTTTGTACTAACATTTCCTCGCAACATGGAAATAATCCTTCTGCTCCACAATCAAGCCGTCTCTCCAGCTCAGCAACGACACTCCCCTCATGACCACGGCGTCTCCCCTCACGATCCCCAAGGCGGGCGAGCTGCGCCGAGCTGTGCACCGCACATCGCACTCCCAGATGACCAAGTCGGGCGTCCCGCTGACACACCGCGTCACAAACTCAATGTCGCCATTCGCGTCGAATAAATCGGCGTAAAATGCCCGGATCTGCCTCTTATCGGCACCCACCAACTCGAACACTTGAAGCAAGCAACGGGAAAAAAAAAAAAAGTCAGCTGAAACCGCTTCCCAACAAGCCGAAAAACAAATTTCTTGAGCAACCCCCCCCCCCCCCCAAAAAAAAAATAGGAAAGAAAACTCACAGTGGGCCGTCAACTTGGCGTCGTCCGCATACAGGCTCAGAATAGTATCCAGATCCAGGCTGTTATACGTCGACTCCAGAATCGCAATGACGCCATGCGCGGCAGTCATGATGCCTCAAACGCCCTACCGTCTGGGAAAGAAAAAAAGAAGAGGAAAAGAATAATTAAACAACGGTTCGCTTTTCTTTTCCCTCCCCTCTTGTGAAAATGACAAGCACCGAAAAGAAAACCCAAAAAAGAAAAGGTCCCCAGCTAGCTTCAGCCCGTGTCGCAGCCACAAAGCGGGAAATCGTCTTTTCTTTATATCGTCATTCCGTCCTACAAATACTAATTCACGGTAACCCCTCGAAAGCCAGTCGCTCCACTTCCTCGCTGCCCATTTTTTATCTCCAGGAAGAGATAAAGGTCCTGGCCGGAGGTTTAAACAGCCACCAACCTTCCGGCCCCATCCTCATCGCCCCAGTTTGATGCGCCAAATCGGTCGTGCCTTTGGAATCAATGTGCCTCAAATGGCCCTCATTGGCCCGTCCCTTAATGCCTGTAACCCTTCCCCCTCGGGAGTTGCGTTCGCCCCATATTAGCTTTTTCGTAGTGCGACTCTACGGCCATTGTCGTCCCGATTTTTCGGAAAGACCGCCATAGAATGTACGTATATACTAAGTACTATAGTTCGCAAACAACCTGAGAGCCACTGGAATAACATCACGATATAATTAATTGACCTAACAAACTAATACTCTGGAGTTTTCATGGTATGGGCTCAGCCTACCTAGATAGCTTCACCCTCCCACAAATCGGCGCTCCAGCAGCGCTCCAGCCTCAATCCTGTTCATCCAACCAACCCTCCCAGAAAAAGAAATTAAAAGACGTCGTCCCATCCCGAAAACGGGCCACTATAACCATAACCATAAACATTGTAATTAATCCGCACCTAATACCTGGTAATCTTTCCCCCAAACTCCCCATCACATTTCCCTCTTGATAACAATCACTTGGCCCTGCTTAGAACCTCGTCCAAAAGCGCGAGGCTGCTCGAAATGGACATGTCAGCAGAGCTATCCCCTGCAGCCCGGCTGGGACGTCCCTCGCCAACTGCTCCGTAAATGTTCTTTGCCACTGGTCGGTTGACATTGTGCTTGACAGGCCGAGAGAGCACTTGGTCCACATCAATGTCTCCCAGTAAACCGGTTCCTGCATACCACGTTACGTTGAGTCGCCAATTGTGTGCCACAATCTCCTTTGCCGTCAAGCGTCCCGGATGCCCCATGCATTGGGGAAACATTGGGCCTGTGGGCTCTTCCTGTCGATTCCGGGTACTGTACATTCCCGACAGCGAGGGCGTGGGAAAGTTCTGCGAAGCACCCGAGCCGACAGAACCGAAGTAGCCTTGCCTCTGAGTGCCGGAGTTTGCTGCGCTGGTTCCCCCTGACTCATAGGCTGGGCAGGTACAACCGTACACATCCTTAGCGCTGCACCTTTGATCTTCTGGCCATTCGGGGTCAGAGTTGATGGTCAAGTACAGCAGAGTGTCGGGTTCAATCGTTGGGCTATCTTCACGTTCAGAGTATGGGCTCTGAAGAATAGTTGGCGTCGTCGCGTTGGACACGTTGATTGACATCTCGGGAGCTGACATGTACTCTTCGTCCTCTGCAGAGGAGCCTATGGGAGTCGACGGCATGGTGTTGAACGCCTTGGAAGCAAGTGAAGCACGATCATCTTCAACGTCGGTGGGAAAGCCTTGAGAGGCTATCGATCGGGTGTGCCCGAGCGATTTGAATGGCGAACCAAATGTTGAAGGACGATACTGGCGTTGACCAGGAGGCCCGGCCGTCAAGGGCTTGGGCGCACCTGGGCCTGTGGCGAGATTCATAGATGCCAAAGAATTGCGATGCAGGTTGTCGTTGTTTGTGGAGGGGGTCGAAGGCTGGGATTCAACGCCAGCGAAACCAACAGCATTACGATCCACTGCCTTGTCTCGAGCCCTGAATATGCGCCTTCGGACTCGATAGAAAGTGGCATCCGACGGAATACGTCCGTATGCAGGTAGAGGACCTTGGCTTGAGCCAATGCTTGCTACACCAGGACTGACGTTGCGATAGCTGCCGTATAGGCCTCTCGGTCTAGATCGGCCAGCACCAAGGTCGGCACCAAGGCCGGCACCAAGGCCGGTACTAAGGTTGTTGCTAAGCTTTGGTCTTGTACCCCGAAGGAGCGCCTTCTGAGCGCTCTTTTGGTTCGGGTTCGGGTACGAAGCCAGGTTTTGGAGAGATTTGACAGTCATGTTCAGTAGGGCACTGTTAACCATGTCGTCCTCATCGTCGCTAGAAAGCTCGTTGTCTGCTGCGACCCGCCTTCCCTTTGCCCTTATTGAGAGAGAGTGGTGGTGAGTCAACTCTAGCAGGGAGGGGCCCGTTGTGCAATTTGAGGCCCTGAGACGACATTTCGGTTTCGTGATCAGGACTGGCAACGGGGCTCACTGCACGATCATAGTTTTGCTGCAGAGGGCTATACTGCTGAATGGTTGCTGCAGCCGCCGTATTGACACCGATATCAGGTCGGAACAGTACTTCAGGCGGCGTTGGGCGGGGGATGTGGTTGCCAAATTTCGCGGTATCAAAAGGGAATGCGGCGGCTTCGGCATTCAACTTGAGCAAGCGACCACGGCGAGCGGGAGGCTGAAGCCGCTGCGAAGAGCTGGGGTTGTAGATGGTCCCGGCAGTTGTATAGGTTGGCTGAGACAAGACGGAGGCTGACACCACAGGCGTGGAAGGGGTGAGAGTCGGGGAAGAAGGTTCACCGTCCGTCTCTGATCCAGGCAACTCCATATCCCGCTCCATACTGAACGACTATTACCCTGGCGAAGAAAAATAAATGAAGAGGTAAAGTGCGATAGAAATCGAAAACTAAGGGAAGGTCCATGTTAGATACGAAGCGAGTCAAGCGAGAGACAAAAGAATCATAGTTTCGTGAAAACCCTCTTAGGGGAGAGAGGGGGAGAGCACCAAAATTGTGCTCAAGAATCAGCAAAGATGGGGGTGAAGAGACAAGGGAACGGGTTGATATTACAATTCCAAGGCCAAGGAGGACAATCCAAGTCCAAGCTACGACCACTATACTGATGGAATCAAGCAGGCGATCGAATGCCCAAGGCCTGCTTTCTCTCCAAGATCTTGTCCCTGCACCGACTGGTTTCCAACGAAACGACCGTGGGGCGGAAGGGCCTAAGGAGAAACGATGCAAGAAATCCTGGCAATGCAGCAAGTCTGCAGAGAAGGGCGAAGAAGAGAAGGCGAAGAAGAGAAGATGGCGAAGGAGTGAGGAAGAGGGAAGAGGGAAAAACGAGGGAAGAAAAAAGTGAGGGAGGGTGTGGCGGAAGGAAAGCCAAGCGATAAGCCAAGTGAGATGAGAAGTCCCGAGCAGCTCCTTCCGTCTGCGATCATTGGCCAGCAACCGGAGAACGACAGAAGGCAAACGAATCAGTCGACGTACCTGTAGTGTTCCAAGAGAGAATACTTTTGATATGGAAGAATGAGAGTTGTCTGCGGATTTCCAAGAAGAAGGAAGATACTCGGGAGCAGCGGGAAATATAAGAAAGAAATGCGGCGCAGCAAGTGATAGCGAAACCGGGGGGTCCATCCAGGTGAGGCCAAAGTGAGGCCAAAGAAAGTGAGGCCAGAGTGAGGCCGAGTGAGGCCAAAAGTTAAACTCAGCGGCAGAAGAAAAGCAGAGCGCCGGCGGAATTGATAACCTGCAACCAAAACCTAACAGTCGACCCGACAGTCGGCCGGAGCACAGGCACGCAGCTGCTGAGGTCGATCGATCGATCGATGGAGGCCCGGCGTCTTCCTCGCTCCAAGGCATCGTCAGTGAATGGGGCGCGTTTAACCTCCAGGCCAGAAGCCCCAGTCAAGGGCTGCAGACCCTCCACAGCGTTCTTCACAAGCTACCTTGGTATGGAGCTTGGTACTTGTATTCCTGTGATGGCTCTCTACATGTCCATAGTAGATCTCTACCTTTACTAGTGTCCATCTAAAGGAGACATAGCTTCCTCTATCCCTACAAAGCACAACGCACAATAGCAGTACAACACGCAAGATACATAGGCGTTCAACCAAAGTGACAAGTCATGCATACGTATTGTTCTTAATTTGCTCACTACCTAGTACTCATCGTATCCTAATGGCGCCGCGGGCCTACGTAACATGTCCAATGCCAACAGAGAAAACCAAGCCTCAGAGGTCTTGATATTTTTATTTCATTCCTGGTAAATCCTCCCCGGGGTATGATCAAGGCACGCCTTTCCGAATTATCAAACTTGAAAAGAAAAAGAGAGAAAAAGAAAAGCAGAGAAAAGACAAGAAAGGAAAGAAAATGAAAATGAAGCATGCGGCAAAGATAGCCAAATCTCCCAACATAAACGTCATCTTCTAATCTCAGGATTAAGGCCTTTCCACATCCCATAGAGTGGGGTCGTCCGTCGCATTATCGTAATAAAGAAGGATAGTGATTTACTCCATTCTCTGGCGGAGTAGAGCGTCGCAATGTACAGTGTAAAGATAGCCCAGAGCCGGAAATACCGTGTCGGGTCGAAGATAAGGAGCATCGACATTAAAGATCAAGTTGGAGTCAAAGAGTACAATCACTGTGTGAGAAGAAAGAAGGCAATATAGAAGATGAGAAGGAGGAGAAAAGAAGAGGGAATGCGACAGTTGCGAGCCCATCACCAGGTCCAACCAATCTAATCTCTCATAAAAAAAAAAAAAAAAAAAAAAAAAAGTCCTCAGAAGCAGAGCTGTCGTCGAGTGAGAGGGGCTGGTATCATGCGCCACGCTACTACATTGGGCGGTTCGGATACGCGCTCTCGGGAATCATCCCCGGCGCTCTTCGCTTGCTCGCAGCTATTGACCGACCCCCGGGAAGTTTAAAATCGGGATTGTCTAGAATCATATCATGGCGCTGCTGTACCGGCCGGCGTTGAGGCATTGGAGGCTGTGGGCTCCACTGAGGGTTGATGCCACGTTGCGAGATGGATGTAAAGTTGGAGTGCTCCGACTCAGCAGGGCTACGGGTCCCATCAGCACCACCTCGCATATCTTCATAACTGACTTCCTGGAGATGTAGGGGAGGCGGCGGCGTCTGCCGTCGCGGGGGCGTATGAGGTGTCTGGTCAAAGCGAGGGTCGACATCCTCGTAATAGCTGCCCCTGTCCGTGGCACCGGCTGCTGGTGCAGGGCTCCTAGAGTGATCAGGCGTCGGGTTACGCTGCGCGTTCGTTAGAGGCGCTACGAGGGGCGAATTTCTTCCAGTCTCCTGGCCCCACTGAGCTCGAGATGGGACATATTGTCTGTGTTTCCAACTTGGTTAGTAAAGCGTGGCGTAGAAGATGCGGCAAAGGGCGATACATACTCTTCATCAGAATACTTGCTCCCGTCACTGGCAAACGTCTCTCTCCGCGCGGAAGAAGGCTGGTGGCCCTGCTGAAGATGGACCATCCCAGCGACATCCGTATCGCTATCCCTGAGGTCGCCATACTGGCCACCGTTGTTGCCTGCTCCGGCAGCCGGCGTTGCGTCCATCTCGATGGCCTGCCCAACTGACGAAACAGCGGACTCCGTGGCCTCTGGCAGCGGTGGGGGGGATTCTGCCCTGGGCAGGTCAAGTTCTGGACGATAGGGCACATATCTGTTACCATCGCCGTTGCTTCCGCTGTTGCTTTCGCTGTTGCTGGCAGTGCGAATCGGTGCCCCATAGTTTATGGCAGCGTCTGATTGCGGTGGTTGCTGCGCGCCGGCATAAGGCCCTCGGCCATCTACGAATCCTTGCCTCGGGGGAGGCTGGCGTCTGCTGTACTGGCCACCCATTTCATCAGAAGAATAATTCATCGGCGGCGGGCTGCGTCCTCCTCCGTTGTAATAAGGGCCACCACCATAGCCGGCTCGAAATGACGGTCCATACCCTCCGCGTCCACCGCGTGGGCCGTATCCACCTCGGCCGGGAGGGCCATAGCCGCCTCGTCCTCTTATGGGAGCTCCGTAGCCCCCGCGGCCACCACCGTAGCCATTCACGGGGTCTGTTTCTCGTCTGATGGGGGCCCGGCGACCATCATACGGCTGGCCAGCCGCTCCGTAGGCATTGCTATAATTATTGTACGGGTCCTGCGTTGCTGACCTCTGTGGCCCGCTATAAACGCTGCCAATTTCGCTGCCCGTAACGGCGGCGATGTCGGCGACCGCAGGTTGCCTTCCGTTGGATGATTTTTCAGACGTGGTTCGCTGTGTCAGGGGAATGCGCTCCTCGCTCCGTTGGTCATCTCTCGGAGTCTCATATGTGGCAAATGCAGGCAAGGTGTCTTGGGTACCGCTTCCGCCACTAACGACTGGCATCGTGGGCTGGGTTGTCAGGGTGAAGCTGGTCTTGGGCACCAGGTTCTCTCGGTTGTAGTAGTTTTCACCACTCATCTCTGCATTCTCTGCGATTCTCCTCTTTCGGTCTTTTCTGCTTACCAAAGTGCGTCGCATGGCGCAAGAGACCAGAGCGCTCAGGAACACTAAGACAGTGCCAGCGAGGACAATGTAGGTACCCCATGCCATGTGAGGAATGAAAACTAAGATATCGATGACGAAAGCGGCAATGCAGACGAGAAGGGTGATGAAGTTGAACATGAAAAAGAAGAGCAGATACCTCGACGAGTGAGAGGCGGCGCGGAAGTGAGCAGCAATGGCCATGAAAAGCAGGACCAGGGTAAGGAATGCAGCAATGGGGTGAAGAATCAAGATGGAGGTAAGTGTATGGCGAACACTACTGGGCAGGTCAAAGGCCTGATTCTTCCTGTTGGGAATCACGCTACCTATGCGCACATTTCTCGTCAGCAACTGTATCATTGTTTTGATGCATGTAACCAAATGCTCACGCCCGCCGGTAAGGGAGCCGGAGGAGGAGCCGGGGCAAATAGGGGAGCAGGCAATCGTGGATAGTCTCACCAATGTCATAACCAATGCCAACGCTGCTGCAGCCCGAGGGCCGGCAGAAACCAAAGACGCCAAACTGAACATCTTCGAAGCTACCGAGAGGAATGGCTGAGATGATGGGGGCCGACAGCACCGAGAGAAGCAGCAAAGCAAAGGCGAGGCCAAGCAGGACTGTCAACGGCGTCGCCGGTCGCAGCATGCTGGCGGTGGACAGAAACGGTCCAGCAACAGCAACGGTCGACTAGGCGACGCGAGGCGAGGCGAGGGAGAGAAGCAAGACTCGAGAGCGGCAAGACTCGAGAGTGGCGCAAAGACCACAATATAGGGCTGACTCGGGTACCCAAAAAAAAAAGATCAAAAAAAAAATCGAAGGAGTGAAGATAGGTAGAGAGAAGAAGAGAATCGATGTCGTCGTCGTCGTGTCTGGTGCGCGAATTGGCCGAACGAATGAATGGCCCCCCAAAAAGGCGTCACTGGGCTATTGTTGCTGTCCTTCACATGTTCCAGAACAACCTTCGACCGGTACCGTAGAAATACCAATGTAGTGATTGGTAACTGGCGATTTGGCGACGGCAAAGGAAGAGCAGCAAGAAAAAAAACCGGCCGTCGATTCGCTCAACCAGAGCCAAGGACCTAAAGGACGAGAAAAAAAGAGCGAGGTTTCGCGGTGTGCGGCGCCCGAATTGGGGGTTTGCTCCAGGTGGACCCGCCGTCTGGGTTGATACGTAAATTGAGATTTGCGAGTTTTTGCAACAGGCAAACAAGGAGAGTTGAGAAGGGGGAGAGATCAAAATTGGTGATGATGCCGGAAGGGGGTGGAGAGAGCGAGAGAGAGCCTGTCCTTGTTCAGTCCACATGCATGCAGAGAGCTGCAACCGCCGTGAGGAGCGTCGAAGCGTTGAGAGTCAGAGCCAGAGCCAGCCCCAGAGCCAGCCCCAGAGTCAGAGCCAGCGCCAAAGCCAAAGCCAGACAGCGCCCACAGGCTAAACGTTGATGGCTGCAGCGCTACCTAGGTACAGTACTGTAATGTGCAAGTCTCGTAGTGCATTTAGCGCATCACAGCCAACCGAATGCCCCCCACAGGGTGAATCCACAGGCCGTTCGCGGCTGCTAGGCCCCAGATAAGCATAGCGCTGACCGCTGGCGCACTCGAGAGTCTTGTACCGCTCCACGCAATTTAGCGGATGGGGGTACATGTGCCTGAGGGTACCTGTTGAGACGAACTCGACGCAACCTCCGTGCAAAGTGAAATTGAGTTGGAGGCACAAATCTTAATGCAGAGCTGGACGGCAATACGAGATGCGCAAGCCATGGCGTTGGGAAACGAGCACCGCAGTGCCCCATTAATCGAAATCTAATTATAAGCTGCAAGCCGTCCAATTGGAGGGTTATTCTAATACGGCGCACAGAGCAAAAGGACGAGGACGAGCATGATCAATATACAGCACCAAGCAATATATCCAGAGTCCCACGCATTGACCACCGCCGTTGTTGTGTTACGCGTTCCTGGTTTTCCACTCCCCCGTAATTTAGCGGTGCTGCCCGCTATTTGCCCGCTGTTACCATCTTGTGCTCGGCTTCCAAAACTCCACTAGGCCACCGGCTCCAGTGATTTTCCCTCCAGTGTCTCGCCCGGCCCGCAATTTTTGCTGCAGGTCCCATGAGGCGCCACGCAGATTTTCCCCGTGCCTGAGTCTCTGCTAAGACACAGAATCCATCCCGTCAAATGGCCTTTGGGGGCCGCGCTATCGAAAATGTTGCGCAGCATGTCATCCCGCCGAAAAAGCCCCCCAGCTAGCAGCAAGATACTTTTTGGCATCGATTCATTGACGGAGCACGAGCACATTAGCACAACACTTGGCTATCCTTCACTCGCACTTGTAGGGGAGAGTGACCATCAAGCTGGATTTGTGTGGTGCATGCAAAGGGGGCCTTTGATAAGGACAGAGACAGCTTGGCCGTTTCGAGCAGGTCGGCTCCAGTAATACCTGACCAATTGCTAAGATTGGGGGGCAGGGGATTGTCACTGCGAGATAATTCCTCGATTCTGTGCCATCACGACAGACCGGGCGTTTGCCGCGACATCGAAAACAAGGATACCGACCATCCCGCACAATAGCAACGTCAGCTTGGGCCTTCATTCAGCGACTTGCGACCAGCAAACCATGGGAATTCTCCAGAGGTCAAGCAATCAGAGTTTCGCCACTGCCCCAAATCGCGTTGCGCCTCGAAACAGAGCCCCTGTTGTGCGGGTAATGGATTTGATGGGTCTGCTCCGTGTTGCTTGCTTGGTGCTAGTCGTAGTCGTAGTGGAATGGGCGAGGCCAAATACTGCGAATGTACTCCTAGTGGCCCAGTTACATAGTAGAAATCCAGAGCAATAACTCGCTGTGCGCTCTCACAAAGGACCTCGTGGGCGCCAAAATCAGGTTCGAGTCCGAATCTCCATATTGCAGCATGAGAAGCAAACAAATCCGCAGGAATGTGACGTTGACTCTGCGCCAAAATACTCCCATGCAGTATGTACCTCGTGACTCCTCCCCGCATGCTTTTGGCTCGTACTCGTATACAGTACTCCGTACAGTATAGCACTCCATACGAAACAGGGGCCCATCTTATCGCCTTATCAGGTGTGCGGAATTTCGTCATCGCATCATGGAGATCACATACCCTAGATTACACAGCACCTTGGCAAGGTCGGAAAATGAAGTAGGACAGCTTCGTAGAACAACATTAATTGTTTTTGTGTAGATACTGCATTTGCTATTCCGTAATTTGGTCTTCTCATCCAGCCTTGTTTGGTTGATCTGGCATCTTCTGTGATGTGTAGACCTCTAATGCCCCACTGGCAATTATAACCTCCGGCTGCCTGAGCAAACATAATGTAGACGGCACCCCTTCATACTCCAGGCATCATGCCAATATTGAGATAGCAAGAACACACAACTAGACACACAGCAATGCTATTCCAGGAGGAATTAAAGATCAAAGACAAGAAAACAACAAAAACCATCCACACAAGCCCAACCATTCGCTTTCCACCCCCGCCTCAACTAAGTATGCATCGTCAGTTCGAATAAGTAATCTCAAACTGGCCAAACCTCGGACCAACTCCCAAGTCGGCACCGATCGGACATCCGGGGAGCCACAATATGCCGGGGGAAATTGTTCAAGCTGCCGCCACCAACCCACCAACCCACGAATTCCTGCCGACAGCTTCATCCTCCCTTGTCCGAGCCCTTTTCTTCTTCTCTCCGAATGACGCTGCGGTAGAGCTCTCCATCCTCGACAATGCTCGGCATGCTCCGTTGCAGCGGCCTGGGTTTCCCCGGACAAGCTCTGCTGCGAAGTCGCGTGCCTTCGCGGCATGACGTCTTCGTCCGGCGCATCCAGACCTCCGGGCCATTCCAACCTCTGCGGCCGCCGTCTCCTGCGTCCCTGGGGGCTCCGCGCGCGGCAAAGCAGTACAAAGGGAGCCGCAAATGGGGACGCCGACTCCTCATCACGGCCGCGGTCGGCGGCACCGTCTATGTCGTAGATTCACGGGTCTACGCCTCCAGCATTGGGCGATCGCTTCGGACGTTTGGCACGGCGCTGGTCGCTGCCCTCGACTACAAGATCAACTTCCGGCCGGAGCCGTGGGTTGGAGGAACTGTGCCCGATCTCCACATGCGCAATGCGGAACGGCTCTTCCACCTGCTGCGGGCAAACGGCGGGCTGTACCTCAAGATCGGCCAGGCAATTGCCATGCAGAGCGCGGTCCTGCCGCCCGAGTTCCAGAAGATGTTTGGCAGAATGTTTGACGATGCGCCGCAGGATGATTGGAAAGCCGTGGAGGCGGTAATCCGACAAGACTTTGGCAAGAGTGTCGAAGAAGTGTTTGGCGTCAGCTTCAGCGGGAAAGAAGGCTATGGAGTCATGGAGAGAAAAGCTCGTGCGAGCGCAAGTGTTGCGCAGGTTCACTGGGCGAGGCTTCCGGATGGCAGAGAAGTGGCCGTGAAGATTCAGAAGCCTGAAATTTCCACGCAGATTTCGTGGGATCTGTGGACCTTCAAGTGAGTTATTCCTCGCCCCTTGGGCGGCTTCTGTTCGATTGCAAGATTCTAGTATTGACTGCGTGATCCGCAAAGGACCGTGACTTGGATATTTTCCAGGTGGTTCGACCTTCCCCTCTACACTCTGGTGCCATTCATCTCCGAGCGCCTAGAGCTAGAGACCGATTTTCTGAGCGAGGCGAGAAATTCACAGGCGATGCGCGAGCTGGTGAATTCCGAGAGCAGCCTGAAAGGGCGTGTCTACATTCCCACGGTGTATTCCGACCTCACCACGAAACGAGTTTTGACGACCGAATGGATAGAGGGCATTCGACTGTGGGACAAACAGGCCATGACGTCGAGATGGCTGGGCGGACACGGGAAAGGCAGTCCGGGAGCGGGCATTCCCTTGCCACCGCTTGACATGGATCTTGCCCGCCGCGAGCTTCGCACAAAGCCCTACCAGGAGAAGATCAAGCCGGAGCGCCAAGAGTGGAAGGGCATTCGCGGAAGAGGAGGCCTTGGCCTGACTACCAAGGAGGTCATGACCACCATGGTGGACCTCTTTTCCGCCCAGATCTTCAAATGGGGCGTTGTCCACTGCGATCCTCACCCGGGAAACATCTTCATCCGACGTCTTCCCAGCGGTCGCGCAGAGCTGGTCTTGATCGACCATGGTCTCTATGTGTACATGTCGCCCAAGTTCCGTCACGAGTACGACAGGTTCTGGAAAGCCCTCATGACGTTTGACAACCAGACCGTTGTCGAGGTCACGGAAGAATGGGGCATCAAGGCAGCGGACATGTTTGCGAGTGCGACGCTGATGAAGCCGTACGAAGGCGGCGAGTCGTCCATGCAAAATGACATCAAGGAGATGGAAGGTCTCAGCCCAGCGGAACGGCATTACTATTTCCAGCAGAAGATGAAGCAAGGTATTCGCGACATTCTTGCTGACGAAGACAAGTGGCCCAAGGAGCTCATCTTCATCGGCCGGAACATGCGCATCGTCCAGGGCAACAACCAGTATCTGGGCTCGCCTGTCAATCGGATCAAGATGATGGGCGAGTGGGCAAGCCGCAGTCTCTACGAGGATCCAAACCTCCCCTGGATGCAGCGGCTGACCAATGCCTGGCGGCACATTCTATTCAAGTCTGTCCTGTCATTGACCGACGTTGCCTTTTATTTCTTCAAGCTGCGACAGCTACTTGGCATTGGCGGCGGGATGGAAGACGAGATGGAGCGTCGCATGAAGAATATGGCGCACGACTACGGCATCGAGCTGCAGCACGAGGTGTTCGAAGGGTGAAACGGGCGACTGTAAAGGATTGATGGGCTGTTGTTTGTTTTTCATGTTCGGTGCTCCCAGACATTTTGGTAGAGGCGTTGGACTGCATTGGATCTTATAGAGGAAAAAAGAGGGCACAAAGAGCGTTTTGGCATTCGGAATCCCCAGTCAGCCTGATGTATGTATTTATACATGTACGAGTATAGACGATATACCACTCATTGAGACGACGGCCTGTACTCCGTATTCATACTGCGTGGTGGGCAGCACATAGGCAGATGGATGGATTGGCGTTACCAACCTGTAGAAGCTATCGCCATAGCATCTTGATTTTGCTCGTTCAAGAGCTTAGCACAATACGCGCAAAGAGTTCAAACGTTGAGCACGAGTAATTCAAGACATTCCTTGCTCCGTACAGTACTTGTAGAAATGCTTTCTTGTCTCCATCGTTCTATTGGATCTAGTGCCAGCCTCGTCTCGCGGCTAGCTGACGGGCTTTGTGGCGCCCTGTTGAAGCCGGTTTCACCTTTCCCACGCAAGAAGACGACTACGGAACCCATGGCGCTGCGTGATTGGTGCTCGAGTAGCGTGACGAGTTGAATAGCGAATCGTAGCGGACCTGCAATTTTAAAGGCTTGCAGGGATCGCAAGGGGACGAGCTGGAGTCGGTGCCAAGAATTGGGCAAAGCTCCGTGATGGGAATGGGCGAGTTTGTTCCAGTTCCTCTGGATCGACAGCTCATACTACCTATGTACAAACATGGCTGGTTTTTGGGTGGCTCATCAGGCCCAAGACAGATTCGACATGGGAATGAAATCGCCGCCGAGTAGCCGCCGCTATCGAGAAGATTCCTTTTCTACTCTGTACTCCATTCCATCCTCTTTTCGGGGGCCACTCTTGTATCGTTAATTAGCTTGTTCCTTGCTGGTTTCAAGGAAATCTCATTTGAGGGGCGCATGTGAGGTGCGGAGGATGCAAGTGTGTCGCAAGCCGAAGACCCCCCGTCTGGTGTGTATGCGAGCAAGCAAGGCATATACAGTACAGTACATTCTGGGGCCAAGCCCAAGCCAGCAAAAGAAAATGGTAGTACTACTACCTAGTGCTCGGCACTACCAATATAAGCACGAGCAGCATTTCGTGTTCGGTACTGCATTGATTACTTCGTACTTGGTGGATGCTTTATGCTTCATATGTGCCTTGTAAAATTCCCCGTGCCCCGTGAGCAAACCAAGCTGTGTGAGTACAGTAATGGCGTGCGGCCAAATCTGCAGCCAACAAACCCATGATGCCAGATGCCGCCTTTTGGGAGTCTCTTCGCCCGCGTGCCGTGGCTAAGATCTCCAGGCACCGCCTTGAATCAAGAATCTGCTAGGAGCTTTAGATGCCGTGTTTCATCCTCGCCAGGGGTCGCAGCTTTGGCCAGCAGGAGACTTCCAATCGCCATGACATGATGCCTGACCAGGGCTGGTTAGATGGGCTTGTGGAGAGGCGAATGGGGCCGGGGTCACCTAGCATCACGAATTTGCGACCTCGATTGGCGCTTCTACAAGCACTTGTGTGGCTCCCCTGAAGCCCAAGAGCTGGTTGCAAGCCAAAGACGAACGAGGACAAACGCGCAAGCTGCCCAGAGGCCGATGCGCGCTCCCTCTCCTCTCCTCTCTCGCAACTCTCTTCTCCCAGAGTGTCGAATCCTCGCTCGCTCGCTCGCTTTCCTTTCCTTGCTGCCATCGCCATCGCCACGACCTCTTCCTTCTCCCCTGGCTTCCTCGGCGCTTGACGCTGCCGACAGTCCTTGTTATCTTTCGCTCGTTACCGCTGTGACATCCGTCCGAAAAGGCTGTAAGCCGTGACCCTGGCCCTGGTGATACCTGTGCAAGCACCGCAAAAGCTTTGGGCAAGTTCACGAGCTGAGTCAAAGCGGTGTCGAAGCTCCAGCAAAACCCCCGGCTCTGTTACCTCTCCTTCCATTTTCCTTTCTCAATCCGAGTCAAGGCAGGAGCACCACCATCTGCGATTTGCCACGATCGACTTGACCATTTCCCCCGCGTCTCGGCTGGACCAAGAAAAAAAAAGATACAATCGCAAAATCGCCAAAAAACAAAAAAAAAAAAAAAAAAAAAGATTCCTCAATCACGAATCCCTCAATAGCGCAATTGTGAGTAACGAGAATGGCTCTTGTTTGTCTTTCCTTCTTGGTTCCCTCTGCCGCCAGCCTTCATCACCACCATCTTGTGCAAAATCGAGGCCAAAGCAATGCTGCCACAAGGTTGAAGCAGGGTCCAGTGACCAGGTTCTTGTTTTGCTTTCCTTTTTGCTCTTGCAGTGCGATCGTGGAGCGACGTTGCGCTGGAGATGGCATTGGCTGGCTGCAAGTTGCGACGAGCTCAGTCTTGCGTCAATAACAATCTCTGGCGATGCGATGAGGACAGATACAGAATCAGACATGGAAGCATGGTCGGCTGCTTGAGCGACGATGCCCCGGTTGTCCAAACTGGAGCCCGGAGACAATCGCAAGAGAGGCGGCCATGGATGGGCTGTTCCAGTTACCCGCAGCTCCCGGTCGCATGTTTTTGCAGCTGTTGAGACTCTTTTGACACCCCAAACGCGTCGGCCGGTGACCAGAACCCTGACAATGTGCTTCTGAATGGATGCTAATCGCCTCCTTTTACCATCTAGTGACGAATTGGAATCGAATTGGAATCGCCTCCGCTGCAGAAGCCCCGCCTCCCCGCCTCTCTGCCTACGTAGCTGGTGCATAAGACCTGCATCGGCATCTTGTGTATTTGGGTATGATCCTTTCTTTTTTTGTGCCGACAACGCTCTAGCGTCTCGTGTTTGCTCTTGAATTGCGCCTTTGCGACTTTCTTAGTGCGTCTCTGGCGCAACGGAAGCCAACAGCAAACAACCGTCAAAGTCACTTGCGGATTTTCTTCGTTTTCTGACACTTGAGTTGAGCAGGAATCTCCTAGATCTTACCTCATCCAATCCGGCGTTTCAGAAGTTGATTCTATCCGACCAAACTTCTGTCGTCATCATCTTTGCGACGCCAATACCCGATCCCTATTCATTGCAACAACAGATCGACAGATCGGCCAGCCAACGGCGCTCTCCGATTTTTGGACGAGCCTTTTCCTGCAACCTGTCGCCGGCTAAACAATGAGTTCGCCTCGTCGCTCTTCTAGTTTCGGAATGCTTCTCAAGCGGACAAAGAGTGGTGATTTGGGCAAGGGCAATAGAAAGGCCCAACCCGAACCCGAACGCCAGCATCAGCCCACTTCGCGAGCTGCTCCCAAGCTGCCCGAGTTTTTCAGCGGCGCCGAACAGCTTTCGAAATCTTTTGCGCCCGAACTGCAGTCCAATGCCGTCGCCCCAAGCAGCCGTTCTGGTCGCGAATCGTCCAGCCGCTCTTCTGCAGAGCCTGCTCGTGCCGTTCCCGCCAACATCCCAATCCCTCCCATTCCCAGCAACGCCTTTGATCCCTATGCCAGATCAGAGAGCATGACGAACCGTGGTCGTTACAGCTATGCCAGCAGCAGTGCTATGAGCACGATTAACAACCCAAGGAGGATTCGCAGACGAAAGGATCCGACTCCATTCAAGTAAGCCGCTACCCAATTGTTACCTTTGTCCCCGTCGCCCCCTTTACCCGACTGAACCTTGAACGACGAGGAGACTAACGCTTTCATTAGCATCCTCATCCTAGGAGGCCAAAATGCCGGCAAGACCTCCTTTCTCGAGTTCCTCAAGACTGCCCTGGCACTGCCGCCAAAGAAGCAGGCCAAGAAACAGGACGATGATGTTTTCCAAATACCCATTCCACCCGTTGGAAACTTCATCCCGCACTACCTGGAGACGGAAATCGACGGCGAGCGGATTGGCCTTACCCTTTGGGATTCTGAGGGCTTGGAGAAGAATGTCGTCGACCTTCAGTTGAGAGAAATGTCTTCTTTCCTGGAGAGCAAATTCGAAGAGACCTTTGCCGAAGAAATGAAGGTCGTGCGCTCCCCGGGTGCCAAGGATACCCATATCCACGCGGCTTTCTATGTTATGGACCCTTCTCGCCTTGATCGTAACATTGCGGCGGCGAAAAACGCAGCTTCGCGCAATGGCTTTTCCAACGGTAGCCAAGCTCGAACGCTTGGTGCTCTCGACGAGGACATCGACCTCCAAGTTCTCCGGACTCTTCAGCACAAGACAACCGTCATCCCCGTCATTTCCAAAGCAGACACCATCACCACAAAGCACATGAGTGTCCTCAGGAAGGCAGTCTGGGACAGCATTAAGACGGCAAATTTGGATCCTCTGGAGGCCCTGGGCCTGGATGAGGACAGCAGCGTTATCGAAGAGGAGGCTGAGGAATCAGAGGAAGATGAATCAGCTGGAAAGCCATCCGCGTCACCGGGCCATTCGAAGAGGCTCTCTACAAACTCCATCCGCAGACACAAAGCTGACGAGAACAAAGAAGAAGAAGCGCCATTCCTCCCTCTTTCCATCATCAGCCCCGATCTTTATGAGCCTAGTGTCGTTGGCCGGCAGTTCCCTTGGGGTTTTGCTGACCCTTACGACGAGGAACACTGCGACTTTGTGCGCTTGAAGGAGGCCGTCTTTACCGAATGGCGTGCTGAGCTGCGTGAGGCTAGCAGGGAGCAGTGGTACGAGGGCTGGCGAACAAACAGACTCAAGCACCGTGATCTTCCCCATGCGCGATAGAGCTTTGCACATAGCCTTAGCCTTGCACGGTCGGAACACAACTTCTCTGTCATGATCCGTTGAGCGATTCAGCAGAGAATATGTGTGGACCTTGTCGCCATGGCCCTGGTTTTTGTTTCAACTTTCAACTTTCCTCATATCCTACTCGCCTAGGCCCCATTTACCTTAATTTCCACTACCGATTTGGCTCGTGGGTTCTTTTTCAGCGAGACAGGCTTTTTCTGTTTGTGTATGGGGCGCCGATATCAGACTGTTTCCTTGCATTGCCGAAAAAAAATAGCATCATTTGAGAAGCGTTGGTTCGGAGATGTTATAATTGAGGCTCTGTGCATAAGTGATGGGAAGGTTACATTTCCCTACACATTTCCAGGGCTGTTGTCTGTCTCTACTGCATCTTTCCTCCGCGGCTCTTGGCAGAGAAAATCGGTTGCTGGCGTGATGGATTTTTTTTTCTCTCTTCTTTTCCTTTTTCTCGATACGCAAATGACTTTTGATTCCCCCATCATTCCTTTTGATGTCTTTTCCCCCTATACCACGTCTCCTAAGATTGTGCCTTTGGAGACCAATTTGGAACCGCGGAAACGGCGACGACGAATGGTATTTTCTTCTCTTTTATCCCGCAGCCTGGTGCGAAGCAGTATGATCGATACCCGATGATGGGAAACCTATTCTGGCGGCTCAATCCTCTTTTCTTTTTTGTATCTTTAGCTTTTCCCCCGTTCCCCTGTCGAGGAAAGAAATAGCAATTGGTCCGAAAAAAGAGTACGCAATGCCCCTTGATAGGTATCTATGAGTATGCGCGGAAAATTGCTTGGACAGATGGTAGAATAGGATGAAAGAGAGGGTTTTCTTCTTTTGCAGAGTCCTTTTTAAAATTTGAACTTGACCACCCTTTTCTTTTCTTTCCTTTTGAACGCCTTTTGGCCCTCTGAACATGTAGAATTTCGTCTAAAAGCTGCCTTCTGATAAAGCCTCGATGGCTGGAATCGAAGCTCGGATGATGATCAAGGATCGCAGAATCAAGGAGATCTGCGCCATCTCGTGGCTCCATAGGCTTTGCCATTGGGAACGACTGACATGCCGTACGCCGCTGTTAACCCATTGTCTCCCATTGTGACCTCTTCGAGAATCTGACTACTTACTGTCCCGCACTGTAGGGGGCCTAGATAGTAGTAGTTGGCCAACCAAGCATTTCGAAGAGCAGCTTCTTTACCCAGTTCAACCGGCATTCATCTCGCGGTGGAGTTGCCGTGCGCTATCGTACCATACAGTACCTGGCGAGGTCCTCCGCACGAGTACTGTATACTACGTGGCTCTCGTCTACAGCAGCACACAGGGGGCTAGAAAAAGCGAGGCTGCTAAATCGATGGGTGCATACAGTCAGCAATACAGGCACACTTTCGGTGCTTTATCGTTGGTGCTTTTGTATGTGTATATTTCGAAGAGCGGGTGTGTTCCAAATCGCCTCACCTCTCGCGCTTTCGCATCCCCTGTAGGCCAATTGAAACGGGAAAACGCCGAGTCCCTTCCGAGAGAACCGCGTGACTTCAATTATTATGGGCTCGGCGCGCGCTCCGCAAGTACTAAAAGCCGCGCAGCTGGACGCTCTCAAGAGCCCCTCGACAGCCTTCGAAACATCCATTAACAATCCACTGCGAGTTCTTGTTGACCATAGATTAGTACCTTACAGCCACATCTTTTGCAATGTCGAGTAGTACTGCATCACACACTCAAGACACCAATGCCAACACGGATTTTGGTGGACTGTCGCCTGGGTTAGTGTAATTAGTTCTTGTGCGATTCCACTAAGGAAACTTGACTACGTGAATAGGCACAAACGTTCTCCTCGATGCCGTCGTCAGTTGACTGTGTCTGCTGCAAGATCTTTAGGGTCTAATTCCTGTGTCAGGCAGGTCTGATGAAAAGGGTCGGGGTCTTTGTGAATGCAATACTCTCTCTGATCTGTTGTCTTGCTGCGCGGGTGACTTTTCATATAGTCAAACTTGACTATGTGAAAAGGATAGACCGTTCTCCTTGATAGCAGTCAGTTGACTGTGTCCGCTGCGGGACCTGCGTAAAATTCCGATTCCAGCATCAACCGGGTCTGATGCGGTCTTGTGGGCAATACTCTCTCTGCGACGTATCTTGCTGCGCGGGCGACTCTTCACTAATCAAACTTGCCTATGTGGATAGACATGCCGCTCTCTTCGATAGCAGTCAGTGGACTGTTCTATGCAGGCAAGGCTTGTGTAAAATTCCGATTCCTGCGTCAGGCAGGTCTGATGCGGTCTTGTCCATGCAATACCCTCTCTGTTCTGTTATCTTGCCGAGTGGGTGGCTCTTCATATGGTCAATTTTGACTGCGTGAATGGAAGAGACCGTTCCCCTTGATAGCAGTCAGTTGACCGTTCTCTGCTGCAAGACCTGTAGGGTTCAAGTTCCTGCATCAGACAGGTCGGGCGAAAGGGTCGGGGCCTTTCGTAATGCGATACCCTCACTGCAACGTATCTTGCCGAGCTGGGGATCTGTTCGTCAAGCAAATTTGACCACGTGGATAGACACATGCTCTCGATATCTGCCATCAGTTGACTGTTTCTGCATCGGATAGGTCTGAAAGTGTCGGGGTCTTGTAAACAGCAGTACTGTGCGCCATATCTTGCTGAGAGGACATTTCACCACCCCAGTGCAACTCTATCCTCAGTTTCCTCTCCGTCCGATCCAATACGCTGATGCGTGTAGGTCTAGAACTCAACCCGAAAATGCGGATCAATACGACTTTGATATCAAGAATGACGGTTACAAAGAACAAGTCAGATCCAATAGACTTGCGAAAGGCGCTGAGATCCAAATGTTGTGTGCAAATACAGTAACTTGGATAGACGTTGACAATAACGAGCAGCAAACCGATCGCCTGTTTCTCAGCGTACATATCGACACCTCAGAAAATACTGCTCTTTTGAAGCTACAAGGCGACATTTTCGTTCGGTGCGGCAATAATCGCGAGCGACAGACTGTGTTTTTGCTTCTCGACCCTGCCATTATTGGAAGCGTTAACTTTCAGAGTGAAATGCGATCACTGCATTTCATATTGAATCGGAAGCCTAGTCTTATTGGACCAAAAGGCTGCGAGGTGAACGAAGACCAACCAACTTCAATTCTGGCCCTCATCAATGTAGTTGACTTTACTGTCAAACTGAACAAGGATGACAAAACCCCATTCAAACATTTGAGAAAGATCGCCTCTATTTTCTCGCCCCGTCCGTGTTTAGATACCAGGCGCGCCGACCACAGTGGATTTTATGCTGATAAGGGGGGCGCACCTCTTGACATAAGAACCGCTGCTATGGATACATGTGCTGAAGCACGGCCACCCCCGTCATACAGTCCTGAGCTCGGACAAGCAGAGCCTACCTGTCAAGCAACTTCAAGCGCGGAGTTTTCCAGTAAGCACTTATCATCTTATTACAATATAAGGGCCCCCAAACTGATCCAAACGTAGAGAAATGCAAATACGAGGATATCGGCACTGCTGATGATTCTCCCAACCCCAATACTCCAACCTTGATGATTTGGCATGTTGTATCAAAATGTTCCTGGAAAAGTCGGAAAAAAACATCATGTCCGCCCTTGCCGCCCGCAGCGCATGCCGCTACGACACGGAAGAGCAGCAGGAAATTTACGACATGATGGAGGTGAAACTGGATAACCACGAGATAAACTGCAGGTCCACATTGGAGGATGCGATTGAATCCAACGAAAAGGAAATTGATGGCTTTATCGAAGTCGCGAAAGGTGTCAATAAGGAGAGATTCGAGCACTTTCAAAACGGGGTCGACGAGGTGCTTGAGGAAATCCAGAACGAGTTTGAGCAGTTTCAGCGCCGGGTTGAGGGGCAGCTGGAGCAGTTTCAATACCGGGCTGATGAGCGGTTTGGGCAGATGCAGAACAAGCTTGAGCAGATGCAAAAGCAGCTTGAGCAGTTCCAAGGCGGGATTGAGGAGATTGTCAAAGGCATAGCGGAAAATTACTTGAAGAAAGCCAAATTGCATGTGAATGGCACTGTATCCTTGCATCATTAGGTAGACTTGGGCGTCAAATATACCACCTCGCATCATGTCGCGTACGAAATACAAGTCTCCATCCCTCAGCCTTACCAACACTCTCGGACACTTG
Source organism: Trichoderma sp. TW21990_1 (assembly GCA_010015515.1). Lineage (NCBI taxonomy): Eukaryota > Fungi > Ascomycota > Sordariomycetes > Hypocreales > Hypocreaceae > Trichoderma > Trichoderma sp. TW21990_1. The sequence goes on from ML974118.1 coordinate 2,092,555, forward strand.
TCGTTGCCGCTCCCATTTGCCAAACACGAATAATATTGATCAAATATGCTACAATCCATTGACAGATAGCATACATAGTATGTAAACCCTCCCCTGAAGGGGGAAAAAAAAACAGCAAAATTTCTTCCCCAAACTCACGATCCTTCCATTTCTTGATTCAGGTGATGTCAAGTGATCATCGCAAGCAAACTCCAAAGCCCCCTAATAAAACAGGTAGCCAAGTACTAGACACCCTCCCCTGAAGGTGAAAAGCAAAAAACAGCAAAAATTTCTTTCCCAAGCTCACGATCCTTCCATTTTCCTGATTCAAGTGATCAATCACAAGCAAATTCCCAAGCCCCCCTTGATAAAACAGGTAGCCAGGTATTAGACATTGTCAAAAAAAAAAAAAACATATCAACCGAAATGGCGCGCCGCACCTCAACTTTTCCAATCAGAATCCATCCGCCTCGGTATTCGTAGGCCTGCCATTCCTGTCCACATCGCTCTCCAGTCTGGCATGATTCTTGCCCAACTTCTGCAACCGATCGATTTCCTTCCCGCTCAGCGCGACTAGATCGAAACCCCGCGGCAGCACCGCGTCGGAGATGAGAAAGTCGACTTTCATATTGCGCGCTCTGTCGCGATAGGCCTGCGCGTTCCGCGGAAGCTCGAAAAGGTGTCTGTCTTCCTTGTAGATGGTGGCCCAAGAGGCAGCGCGGCGGGCAATCAGGTCAACCAACGTGGCCGAGTCTTGATCGCTCCAGACATATCGTCTTTTAAGAGCGTGGGGCTGGCTCAATCGTGCATTGATGCGAGCCAGATCCTTGATTCGTTGGATAGCGGCGAAGTCTAGGGTGGAGGACCGAGTGGCGGAGGACCGAGTGGTGGAGGATTGAGTGGTGGAGGATTGAGTGGCGGAGGACCGAGGGCCAGATCGAAGCGACCGCACAGTGGACGAGGTATTAGTAGCAGGACGACGAGATTCTCTTTGCTCTTCTTGACGACGAGATACCCTCCGCTCCTCTTGACACTGGTATACAGGGGCGGGCGAGGAAGTTGTCCTTCTCCTTTTGATAGGTCTTCGTGTCTCTTGGTAGCCGTCGTTATCGCCGTCGCCACGTTCCCTCTGCCGTTCCCGCCGGCGGTGCACAGCAACGGATGAGGTAGTTGTGTTGCGCCGTCTGATAGGCCTAGTATCCCTTTCAAAATCGTCGCCTTCGTCGTCGTCGTACTCTTCTTCCCCTTCTTGCTCGTGCTCTTCTTCCTCTTGTTGATCATCATAGTAGTCGCTCTCACTCTGATATTCACTCTGTTGATATGACCGCCTGCGTGAGGACCCTGAAGCAGGTAGTTGGGAAAGAGATACGCTACCGAGTAGACCGGCTAGTGGTCTGCTCATGAATAAAGAATCGCTAGAAGCAGAAGTTAGCAAACGAAAGAGGGAAGGGTGGAATAAAAGCTGTCTTACTCTATATCTCGGTTTTGAAGCCGTCGTGGCGGCTCCGGTTGGGAGCTAAGCAGTTCTTGAGAAGATCCTTCAAGGGCATCGTAATAGGAATAACTGTTCTCATCGCCGCGAGGTGGCAGCTCTAGATGTCTTGCTTCGTGGGCCAGTCTCTCTTCTTCCTGTCGAGCCCTCTCTTGTCGGGCTTGCCGCTCCTTGCGGGCTCTCTCCTGCTCTTGGACTAGCCTCTCTCTCTCTTTTCCTTGCTGTGCGGCTTCCCGAGCTTGCTGTGCTTCTTCTCGAGCTTGCTGTGCTGCTTCTCGAGCTCCAAGCTCCTCTTCTCGAGCTCTAACCTCTGCCTCCCTGGCTCGTTGCTGCTCCTCTCGAGCTCTGTGTTCTTCTCGAGCTTGCTGTGCTTCTCGAGCTCTAAGTTCCTCTTCTCTAGCCCGTTGCTGCTCCTCTCGAGCTCTGTATTCTTCTACAAGAGTTTGTTGTTCCTTGTTTTGGGCTATTCGTTGCTCTCGGAACAGCCGTGACTCCTCGGCGAGCCATTGCTCGCGTAGCCTCTCTTCCTCCCTGGCTATCTTTTCTTCCACTGCCCTGTTTAGCAAAAACGAAATTGTTGAATATGTGGTAAAGAGCCATTGCTTGAGATGGCTAAGCACCTCTTTGAGAGGATACTGAGCTCTGATGTTGGGCAAATTCACGGGAGTCCTAATCCCTCTCTTGCCTGAATCGGACATTATCTTCCACATGTTGGAGACTCTGTTCGAACAAACATCTACCAGTGCTTGTTGATCAAGGCCCGCTAGGGGTCTGTAAGGGCCCCTGATAAAGAGAGTGCCATAATCGTTCGGAACGTCTGGGGCTTTCAGGTCACAGAACGCGTGACCTAGCACGCCGCGTTGGTCTATAGCCTGGGGCGATGTTGCAATTTTCTCAATGGCTCTCTGCGTGCGAATTTCTAGGGAAATTGCCTGGTACTGCGTTTCTTCGGCGGCGAAATACAGGGGAAAGAGAGTGTCCACAGCCTCGAGAAAAGGCACTGGATCATTTCCACCAGACTCGATGCCTTCTATTTGCATGAGAGCAGTGGCAATGTTTGCCAACTTGATGGAGAGCGGGATGGTTACACGCGCCGTCTCCGAGATGTGCTCTCCCGCCTTGTCCATCCAATCCCACTTGAGGAAAGATGTTGCGTGCCCGGGAGCCAGGAAAATGCCGCGAGATGTCTTGAAAGACTGCATCTTCATGCGGAGAACCTGTCGGTACGATGGCCGTGATTTATTCTGATACTGGCTGATGAGATTCTTGGCGTCCCTGGCTAAGGAAGAAACGGCCTCGAGCTTTATCGCATGCTCGGCCTCCTGGATGTCGCGCTGGACCATCTCTTCTTCCTGTAGCTGGGCTGCCGATTTGGGCTCTGGTACGTTCGTTTCTTCGTCGTCAGTGTTGTCCCTCTTAGGGCTGGTCGGTATACTGCTGACGATGAGATGACGAGGAGCGCCACGACGTGGCCTTGGATCAAACAAAATGGATCCTTTGCGTGGCACAGATGTCAGGCCTTTTGGAATGTTGAGGTTTTGCAGCACAGCAGATGAATGTGATGGCGTTGCTGGCGTTGCTGGCGGAGGTGGAAGAGCTGGGGGAGCAGAAGGAGGCGGAGCAGGAAGAGGAAGCCGAGATCTCGTTGTTCTTCTCGGGGGCGGGCTAGGCGAAGAGCTAGAGTCCCTGATGGCAGCCTCGCTTTCACGTCGCTTAGATGCTCGAGGTGGGTTTCTCCTAATAGTAGTAGTAGTTGTCGGCTGTAGAGGTGGAGGAGACGAGGATGGCGCAGGCTCAATGGCCTTCTTTGACCGCCTGGTCTGCATCTCGGGCTAGCTGCAATGAGAGCTGACAGAACGATATAAAGCGGGACAACTGCAGAGTTGCGGAGCTGCAGAGAAGAAGATGAAACAGAAGCAAAAGCAAAAGTCGAGGCAAAAGTAGCCAGAGCCGTGAATTAAAGGCGAAGAGAGAATGGAAACTAATAAAAGCAAAATAAAGGATACAAAGAAACCGGATTTTGTGATGGATTGAAGATCTCGGGTGCTCGAGGAGAAGGGCGGCACGCCTAGATGCTTTGTTTGTTTTCTGAGGCAACGCCTGTTTCGTTTGTTCAAAAACAGCGCGATTGTCCAAAGCCTAACCCAACCCTATGCCTCCAAAAAAAAAAGTCGGGCGTTGTGCCTGTGGTGCAGAGTGCGCTAAGCCTGTTCCGGCATCTGCCAGCCGGCTGGGGGTGGCCGTTTGAAAGGAGAGAAATGAATGGAGAATCAATGGAGAATCAATGGAGATCGAACGGATCCTGTTCAAACGGACGTAGTACGTACTGACCTATGAAGAGCAGCAAACGCGGCTTGTTGGAACCTTGGAAGGGATTTTTTTTTTTTTTTTTTTTTTAAACGGATTGGGGCGTCAAGATTTGACATTGGACAACACACAATCACCGCGAAAAGTTGTTGGGCCTAGATGACTGTGCAGAGTCAGATTGAGGACTGTGCTTTGGAGCCAGCACATGGGCTGGATGAAGTTGAGATGTGATGAGAGCGGAGGAGTAGTTGCACGATGGAAAACCATTCAGAAATGCCCAAGGCAGATGTGTATTTAAATCTACAGTTGGCCCAAGGTGTGTATCAAGAGCGGGATTGGGAACGTGGCCGGCGATTGAAGCTCGCATTATGGAGTACAGCAAAAATTGCCCATGTCAAACTGCTATAAGTATCCAAGACAGTGATATCAACCTACCCAGAACCAACGCCGATTGTGAGGATAAAAGGAAGAAAAAGCCACCTATCGAGTGAGCTACCGAGACTTCACCGCTGCACCCAACCCTGTCAGATTAACGACCATGCCAAAAGCCCGATGCGCCTGTATCACGAAACGCCAGCAACATGGCCATATCGAAGGGCTACCCGTTGCCGCCAGCCCTGCCGGGTTTACGGTTATGCCTTCCGGTTTGATTAGCACCCCAGCCCTACCTCACACTCGCTCCAATTTACCTAATGGTATCTGAACTTTGTTGATTTTGTGATTGATGCTTGTGTGTCTGCCGTTGAGGTTGTTTTCGCAGGGTCGAAGCTGCGTGTTTGTCGTCGGAAGAATCTGGGCTGGGCAGAGGGTTTCTGCTTTCGAGTGGTGGTGGCGACTCGCTTTCGCGCATCTTCAATCTTTCTACCCAGTTACAAGAAGCATGGAATTTCTATACTAACGCGTCTCTCTCTAGGGTTTTGTCTCTTGTATGCCTATTTTTGAGTATGCTTGGCTACCTAGTAGTATCTTATAGGGTCTATCGAATCGCCGTCTTTTCCAGCCACTTTGATTTTGGTCTCTCTCAACTCGTCAATTCGAACATGTTCTGTTGGGGATCACGTGACCCAATGCGCACGCGACCCGGGCGCATTGCTAGTATCTTCTCCTCTCTGCTCGCCTTCTAGTTAGTCTTTCTTAGATCATCATAATACAGTTTCCCAAGACATACAGCTTGTTTCTTGCAATCGAGCCTAGTGCCTTTGGTATTCTCGTTTGTTTTCACCCCTTTGCCCGCTTTTTGCTCGTGATCCCCTTTTCGTGATCCCTCTCATGTTCTGTCTTACCTTTATCTCAACCAAGGGCCGTCGTTGAGAAGGAGCTTGCTGTGTGAACGCGCCATTGTTGGACATGAAGCCTATTCGTACTCTAGCTTGACTTTCTTGCGCGGCCTCATCGGGCCTTGGTCGCAGTTTCCTTCGTGCATGGTTCTTGGCTTGTGAATCTGGAATCTGGAAGGTCCTCTTTCCATTCTTGAAGCTGATGGCAGGCGCTGCCGGGGAAAGCTCGCCAGATGGGTGAGGTCTACCCATCGTTATTGCCCCGTTTACATTCTCACACGTCACATTACAGTCATGAGAAGAGGGGTAGACATTGATATATATAAATGCGCTGCCATTTCCTTGTGATTTCGAGATTTCTTCACTTCCAACGTTCTTCATGGTCTCGGTCTTCTTCCTTTTGCACGATTGCGAATGCGGGACCATTTACGGCTCATTTAGCGTCTCTCACCCTCCGTTCCCACCATACCGCCCACCATGGCGGAATTAGCAGCTGTCGGTCTCGGTAATACACCCAGCAGCATAGGCTATGCCTTCTTCTCTGCCGCCAACACGGCTGCTACTCATCTACTGGAGGTTATTCGGCTTAGCAATTCCCCACCACCTAATCTCTTGAATAACGGGAAGACAATCGGCTATCGACTGGCGATACCTACAATAGTTAATGCTACCGGTGATATGTTTGACCACTTCCTATGGCGCATTGGCACTGGCAAAACCCCCCAGTTGGCTGCCGTGGATCGTCAGTCTAGTGGCACTGAACCCGTCCAACCGGAGATTTTTCTAGGCCCACCCTTGGGATTACCTAGTGGTACCAGGACCCGCGAGGTTATTCGAGATCTACATGCCGCTATTTCCCTTCATAGGCGCTCGGGTTTACCGATACTTATGACGCGCGCGAAATCGGAGGTTACTTACGAGAACGGAGATGTGAACGGCAAAGATTTAGTACTGGGCAAACGCAAGAATGTGACCGTATTACGACGAAAGCAGAATTTTCTTCGTTTTGGAGAGTACCGATTTGTTGTCAATATCGACATCAACTATGACGATATAAGCAAACTCAAACAACTACTCGACAGGTGTATCGTGAGTCGTTATTATGGCGTGCGTCCCTCCAAGGTACTCAACTTCATACCTGGGCAGTACTCTGGAGTGGGCGGGAGCATATGGATTCAGCGTGAAATTCCGGGAAAGGGCATAATAGCCGGTGTTGGCGTTCGCACGGGACAGCCGGTGGGCGTTTACAGATCGGAGAATGGACCCGAGATGCGAGCGTACCTCATTGATCAGCTCAAACGGAATGTTGGAAATGGATTAAACGCAGGCGTCCTCAACGTTCTTGAGGTCTGGTGCAAGCCTTCGACATCTCACCATTGTCTTCCTGACGCGCAGACTGGACTATGCATAATGTGTCCGCACCTTTACTATGCCTTGCCAATGGCTGAGGATGATTTTACGACTATGCCTTGGTCGTCCCTGTGGGAACCCGCATTCTTTCTCTTGTATTTCCAGCAGACCTTATTAGGGCTCGATGCACTACATCAAAAGAATATTACTCATCAGCGCATTTCGCCCGAATTACTGCTCATCATACCAAACCCACGGAGCGGATCGGCGACTGCGACTGTGACGCGCGACCCTCTGGCCGACAAGGTGGTTTTAACCCCTCCCGCTCTGCGCCAACCGCCGGCCAAAAGCTTTTGTATCGCGCCCGAGATCCACAATGGGGAAAACGTGGACGAAAGCAAAGCTGATATCTGGGCACTTGCTGCCTCGTGGATGTTTGCTTTTGTAAAGCCATCAGAAAATGTCGTGATTAAAACAGAAGCCCGCCATGCTCAACTTTTCGCCCACTTGGCCCGGCAGGGTATGATGGGCCATATGGACAGCTCACTTCTGGATCTCCTCCGGAAGATGCTCGCGTGGGATCCGGATGCACGACCAAGTACAGAGGAGGCCCTCCAGCATCCAATCTGGAAACCATTGGCGGCTGATAAGAAGGCATTGCAGCATATCAGAAAGCGCCTGCGAAGGGAGCAGCAGGCGGCCGACAACCACGCGGCTGGGCGCAAGCGAGTCAGGATTTACTCGCCTGACAGGGATGACTAGATAGTAATAGTAATATAATCAATATTAAGTTGTGTTTTCTACGGTTGTTTGAAATCAGGTGAATCAGCACAGGAAATGATACTTGGTCATGTTAATCTAGATAAAGCCTAGACAACCTCGTCCGTCATTGCACTGCCGTTGGACAAGTCGTGAGCCCCACTAGACGAGGAGGTACAGCAAAGGACGGAGTACAGTGGAATGCAAAAAGTGTTGACACCCAGTTAGGTCAACGAATAGACGGCCTAACTGATTTTGATATTAGGGCTTATACTGCTTTTGGGCGGCTCTTAAAGCTAAGCTAATGGCATTATTCCTTTATCTTCGAGATGTTCTCAAAAAAAAAAAAAAAAAAAAAAAAAAAAGGCTTTCTACTAATAAATAAAAAAAAAAACCTAGTAATTTAGATAAAGAAATTATAGCCACCCGTTAGTTCTACTTTTAGTAACTAACTTAAGAGTTTTTAATTTTAAGTTAGCCCTAAAACCCCTAAAATACCCCAAAAATTAAAAAATCTTTGATTTATAGTTGAATTATAGTTACATTTAAAATTAATTTTTTATTATTAATTTATTAAACCTTTTTTACATGTCTACGTTATGTAGTTTTTTATTTCAATATTATTTGTGGTAGAATATTGCCAGGCTGGCGACCTCCCATTAACTTGACTAAAATCCCGATAGCCTCCCCAGGTCGACTACCTGTGTTGTGCCCTCAAGACTCCCGTATCAACCAACACATTTTTCAACACACGCGTTAAAACAATGAGCGTGGTCTTCGCCCACGACTTTCTTCATTGCCGACGTTGCTGCAATGGCAACAACCCTTTTTAAAATAAGAATAGCGGGCGTCTTATAAAACCAGATTAGTCGCCTTATTTAATATCAGGCAAGTTGTATCAGAGCCAAAGGCAGCCGTGCAGTGCAACGTAGTGTAGTTGAGGGTTTTGCTGGCCAGCACCCCAATAGGTACCTGCTACTACAAAGAGGTAATTACAGGTATCACTACCTGGGCATCTTTCTACTATTGCTACTTTCTTCTACTATCTCTACTTTCTGCTGCTATCGCTGCTATTACTTGACATTTTAGATCTGCTAAATTAGTATGGAAGTAATACGGGATGCTGCACTATCCATGGCTGCATCGGCGCGCAAGACCAAGCTGCGTTGTTGCGTTGCTGCATAGTACCTTGGTACAGACCAGTGGAGGTTTTGCTCGCTGTGGTGCTGCTGTAGCAAGGCGCTGCACGTGCATGGGGTGCTGGACTCTCTTCTGCACTTGTTAAGGTAGACCGCTCGCAGTCCGTCACCCACGAGAGCTTGCAGTCCTGGTGCGCTTCAGCGTTGCATGGGCACGGGTTAACCCACAAGTCACGAGCCTGGGGGTGCCGAGGGCACTTTGTCCGTCAGGCAGATGAAGCATCGGTTGGCAAACACCATGTCTGCACTGCTTGACGCTGCACAGTCAGGCTCTGCACGGTCAGGTACTGACTGCATGGCACATACAGCTGGTGCTCGACCATAAGGTTAGGTTTGCGCTGCACGGGACACACACAGTGGGCGAGCACGTCGCACACTGTGAGCACGTCGCATGCTGTACCCGTCGTCCATCACCCTCAAATCTCGATAGTGTGCTTCTCGATAGACCAGCGACTCGGCCATGGATAAGATGTCGTTGCTTATCTCGGATTCGCTAGAGTGCCATGCTATGACTATTGTATGCCTCATCGTACCCTTTCATGAAGCGGTAGTTGTGAGGTTAGCCCGAAATCTTCTGTCCTAAGGGGTTACATTTGCTTAGCTGGATATCTTCTAATAAACTCGAGCAGGCTGTTGTCAACTTCTTGTTCCAGTTACGCCCCTCACATTTAAATCGCCGCCCTTCCATCTCCCTTGATGATGTCAGCAGACCTCAAGCCGGATGGAAACAACAGACTTGGCTTTGACAAACGACTTCCCTGGCGTTCTCTAGACTATCACCCTTACCTGTGGGATACGAGCGCCATTAGCCTTGAACATGTCTCCAAAGGGAGACGTACGGATAAGCATTTCCACAAACTGGACATGGAATGCCGAGATTTCTAGATCCAACGGATTCGAGTTGAATTTGGAATCCCAAATAGGAAGCTGGTCAATATCGGCACTGGTGATGTGAATGCTACGCCGAGATATATGCGATGCCAATGTTAGACTGGCCTGGACAGCCCTTGCCGCTGTCTTGGTATTTCTGCATAAGAGCGTTGAGGACGTTGAGATCCCGGAGCACATCTCTCAAAGGAACCCCAGGATGGACTTGAAACGACTGGCATGTAATGGGATGGTCTTGCAAATTCTCCCCGACATGGGGGTTGTCGACGATGACAGGAATGTCTAGACGCTCAAGGAGTGACCTGTTGCCAACACCAGACAGCTTGAGGATTTGAGGCGACATGAGAGCTCCCACAGCTAGGATCACCTCTCCACCATTCACCGTCTTTTTAGTGCCATCTTTTGATCGGACTATCACACCGACGGCGACAGGCTCTCCTTTTGAAGTGTCGAAAACGGTCTTCTTGACCGTCGTCTCCGTGATGACTGTTAAGTTTGGTCTGCTCGCAATTTCGCGAGTATAATGCGCGCTGGCGGCATGGCTCCGACTGTTGGTGCCGGGATCAATGCTGCCTCCTTGCTGGAACACTCCCAGACCCTTTGCAGCTCGCGGGTCTGTCTTCATCTCCAATTCAAGCTCGGCAAAAGACTCTATCCAGACTGCATTTGGCTTGCTGTAGCCTTCGCTAAAAGAAACCTGAATGGGCCCATTGCTGGCCATGGAATCGTCATGATAAGCGAGGCCAAGCACATCTTTGGAAGCTTGAGGAGGGGGTGGACCGTCGCAAACTTGCGCAAGTACGGCGAGAGCGAACCATAGTCCCAGCCCTTATTCCCCATGGAGGCCTAAGCGTCAAGGCTGCCCCTGGGAGGAAACAAAGGCATCATGAAATTGATGGCAGATGACCCTCCCAGTTGCTTGCCCTGAGCTTGGTTGACAATACGATTGTTTAACTCCGACTAGTGTTTGGATGTTAGTCCAAGGCTGGACGAACGGTCGTCCCCGATACACGAACCACTCACCCGAGGCATTGAGCTGAAATTCCAATCGTGTTCAGGCTTGCCATACATTTCAATTACAAGCCCTGGGATCTGAACGAGAGCATCACTGGAGCGATCTTGCCACGCCTCGACCACCAAGACCTTGACACCTGCGTCTTCGCTCAAGCGATTGGCAACTGTCAAGCAGGGCGTGCCACCTCCTACGATGATTTAGTCGAAGAAATTTACAATGGAGCCCATGATTGGTTTATAAATGGCGAGTGCCAGCTACAAAACGAAGACTACTGCAGGCACCGAGTACCAACTCTGTGGTTGTTCGGAAGTAACCGTCAAAGTCGCTTTCGCACGGGTACACTATGGCGGAGAACCCGAGTACTATTGAGATCAAGCTGGACATGTCTCGCTTTTTACTACCTGTGTGCATTCGCCAAGGACTTTCATTGTACCTTTGCCAAGGAACTCTTATCAAACGTGGACGTTCCCTCGCATTACCGCCGTCAGCTTTTGTGGAGATGAACGTATACGGGAAACGCGAAACGCGAACTCCTCGTAGAAACCTGCGGTTTCTTTGGAACAAAGAATTACAGCGGCGGCCGATTTTCATGAGGGCTACATTGCGCTTTTTTTGCGTGTACAAATTACTCATACAGCATGGCTCGTTATGCTGCCCAAGTGTTGGTTGTTGGTTGTGTTGCTTTCAAATGGGCCCCTGATTTTTCACACAATCAATTGGCTCGTGGCGCAAGCTACCCTTCGAAAGCTTTTATTCAACGTCAATTACCCGGTGAAAAGAAATGTATCTACGGGATCAACATCAGAATTAAGCACGGGTTGTCGTGTAATGATTTTATTTCGTCTTCACCATTGGAGTGTCAATATCACAGTCGTCAGTGGCACTTTTGACTTGTCTGTTGGGTGCAAAACGACTCCACCTCGGATTTGGCTCAGAACAATTTGAACAAACCAACAATGGCTGAAGTATGCACCGGAGCAAAAACTGCGTTCAATTGATTGCGCGCCGGCTTTGTTGGTGTGTCAAGCTATTTTGGGCACTGTGGTCTAACCCCTAGTTCGAAGGGAGGGCAGATTCGCCAATAATTGTCCATGATTTCCCACTCCTTGAACGTCCTTTTTTTTTTTTAATTTGCAATTACTCCTTGCAGAGATAGAACCCAGTCAACTGCTGATCATCCACCCTGCTAAACAGGGTCGTGGATCCCTTGGCGGCGTCCAAACCAACTCTGGATGCAATATATTCTTATGGGGTCAACACTTGGGTGCTCTACGGTGCCACACACTCAGATTTGCTTGTCCGACCCTGCAGATTGTATGGCGATGGGATGGGTGTGGTGAAACAGAAGCAACGGCAAATACAACAGCAGCATGGCACTGGAGGTGGTAACATTTCCGATTGACCCAATGGTCAAGATACACCTCATCATCAACTCCGTCCTCATCTTCATCGCCATTTCCACGGTTGGCCTCCGGCTCTTTGCACGCTGCGCGACTGGAGAATTACTTGGATGGGATGATGTTTTGATCCTCTTGTCAGTGCCTCAGGGTATTTGCATGCTTGTCATCCAGGGACTTTGTAGGCTTCTTCCCGGCCGCGAGATTCATGGTTCGGTTCGGCGAGACGGTTATTGACTGGTATAACTAGATGCGCCGATGGGGGTCGGGCGGCCCATGAGTGAAACGCTTCCAAATCAGGTCGCCCTCCTGAAGTTGACAATCGCGAACGCGCTGATATTCACAGCATGTATCAGCACCGTAAAGCTCAGCGTCCTCTTCTTCTATCTCCGAGTATTTCCCAACAAAGGATTGCGGACTGCAACAAAAGCCGTGATTGGATTCATCAGCATATGGGCGACGGCCAATATCCTCATGTTCTTCTTTGTTTGCCGGCCCTTTGCGAAGAGTTATAATCCAGCTGTGCCGGGCACTTGTGGAAACGAAGTCTCGGCACTTATCGCCTGTGGAGTGTATAACATTGTCAGCGACATCATTATTATCGCGCTTCCATTAAACACCATTTGGGCGCTGCAAACGAACAAGGAAAAGAAGATTGTACTGACAGCAATCTTCTTGGGTGGCCTGCTGTAAGTTCCCCCCTAAGAATCTTGACTTTTTTTTGTCTTCGCCTTTGTCCTCCTTGGATGATGGCAATCTAACGACGATGTGACAGAGTTTCTGCGGTTGCCATCTGTCGTGTCGTCGGTTTGACACACTTGGAATTTGCAAACTTGACAGGCACCATGGTGTGGGTTGACTTTCTCTCGACGCTTGAGGCCAATCTGGGCATCATCTGCGTGTCACTGCCGATGTTGGGTCCCCTTGTCACGAAATACTATAAAACCAAAAGAGTGAGCAAGCTGGCAAAGTACAATCAATCCAAACAAGGCGGTCCATCCAGCAGGAAGAAACGCCTGGGCCTTGACGCCTTCGAACTGCAATCGATGTACTACCGTAGCACGGAATCGAACCACACCACAACCGTGTTGGCAACCGAGGCATCAAGCACCGATGGAAGCGAGACACATCTTAGTCCACCCCAGCGCGAGCCCTTTGCGCTGGAACGCGCCGGAAGATATGGCATTATTGTCGAAAGCAAATGGGAGATCCATCGCTCTTGAGAATGGTGTTTTCTCTGGCTTCGCCTAATATGCTATTGCCACAAAAGTCTTATGGCAACATCCGTCATCTCATCAGCCCCCCCCCAAAATCTCGGTATGATCGGAGTAATGGGCTAACATAAACTTTGTGCGTCGCTGGCGACAGATGTTTCATGATACTTCGATGGAGTAGGAAGGAAAAAGATGGCAGGCTCAAAGATGAACGAGAAGCATACACGCCGGCTGTATTCGACGAAGAATTTCTACTTTCTGGGAGCGCAAGAAGATTCTGCTGAATCTACCAACCTCCGTAGGGAGCATGGCCATGTGTAAGAAAGCCACCGTGCTACTCAAGCCTCGATATTTCTCTTCTTAGATTCGTCTTCATTCCGTCAACTGGGTTCCATTACGAAACACTTTTCTGGGTCGCGTCCAGAGCAGGCGCTGTTATTCTCATTTCGCAAACATGTGTGTCCCTTTGTGACGACTCATGTGTTTAGAAACGCGGAGAGGACGCGAGCCATGCGACCAAGTTCCCAATTAGCAACGGGGAGATTGAGTTGGAGGGAACCTGATTTACTTCTCTGGCTAAGGGATGAGAAATGTAAATTGAAGGAAGAGATTTCACTGACCCGCGTATCTTGAGTAATCGAACCGCTGCCGCTTAATTCGGGCTCACAACGTTCCCTTGGATGAAATCATGGGCGGCTCTACAACTGTACAATTTGACAGCCTTGGTGGTTATCCAGTTGGAGACGTTGAGATTCGATCCGCCTTAAATCAGGGCGTTTGTAAAGGTGCTTTAGGGGGCGCAGCTCCATTAACTAAGATCCGGGATTAGCTGACAAGAGCAATGTCGGATTCGTGGGATCACGTTCAGCAAATATAATCTTTTAACTCATTCGCTAGTGTTGGAATTATTAAAAGAACGCCACCTCCACTCCTTCAGTAGAGCTTGAATCGGCTGTAGAAAACGTTTCCATTATCTTCACAGCAGATTCTAGCAGGTGTTGAATAACTATTAAATAATGCAGCATTAGCCAAAGCCAAAGGATAATGAAATCATGTCATCTAGTCGGCATAGAAGAAGAATGTCCTTCTTTTGCAGACCACTGGGTTCAAGAAGAAGTGAAAATTACCTTTAGTTTGTCATTAAATAAACAAAGTCACGTATCTTCTTTGCTGGCGATTCCTTCATACACGTTCGCAGCATCTTGTAAAGATCTGCCCGCGCTTGGTGACCGTGCCGATCTCTCTCTCGACCGTTCTTGTTCACTTGTTTCTCTCACGGTCGGACGAATGTTCTTCTTGGGTCCTTCCTTCGATGGGGATTATTTCTATCAGCATCCTCAACCACGTTTTCGTCTGTCGTATGCTCTCACACTTACATGGTGTTCATTCTTGTTCACTCAAGCCCATTCCTTTCCCAGTATATATCTCGACCGGTTGTTCGTAGCCTATTTTTGGCATCTTTCATGCTTCAACGGAAGTCGCGTCGATTAAGGCTCGTTCGTTGGTCATCTTCACCCGTGATAATTGACTGAGATTTGTCTATCATATGGTATTGTTGGCTTTTTCGGCCATCTTTTCTTTGCTCGCTTTTTGCCCGGTCCATATATCCCCTGTAGCTTTCTATACCACTCGTCCGATCGTTGCATCACTAGATGCTCGTTCGCTTGTTCCTTGCCCCTTTGAGGTGCTCTTAGCTCAATACGTATCGGTCGATCTCGATAGGATTCTTTCACGCGGTTGATCTCGGTCTTGATAGGACTCTCTTTTGTAGTAGATTGCGATCGGATTCTCTCTCACGGTCTGTCTTGATACGGTTCTCTCTTGCGATCGATTATAATAGGATTCACGCTTACGGTCGGTCTCAGATTCTTTCTTGCGGTCGGTCGTTCAATTTCGTCAAGGTCGGCCGTTAAGTTGGTCATATAGTATAGCTTTATCAGTCTTCTTGTTTATTCTCTCCACTGTCCAATTTATATCCCCTGTATCCCTTATAAATCGCTCGTCCGATCGCCGTTGCATCACTAGGTGCCCGTTCGCTCGTTCGTTGCCCCTTCGAGGTGCTCATTTGCTCGTGCTTATCTGGTCGATTTCGATAGGATTCTCTCTCGCGACCGATCGTTCGTTGGTATAATGCCTTCACTCTTATGCTATTCGGTAGCAGCGATGAGATATTAGGCTCGCTGTCCGAGATTCGTTCACGGTATCTGGCCTTGGAAGCAGAGAGAAGCATTAGCTCATGAAAGGAAGTTGAACAGAGAAACCGGATGATATACTCATGATAGCCTGTATCGAGATGACCATCACGAGAGGTTTGGGGCATACTAACCAAGATCTACATCCATCCAATACCCAACAGCTATCTTGTGCAGGTAGTTGTCATCATCAGGTATCCCGAGCGAGGTCGCGGCGTTCGTCTCTCGTGAATTTCTATCATCTTGAGACAATTGCGACTTGAAAAGCGTTAGGTCAGAGAGCAGCACAGTGGAGTAGATGGTAAACCAACATCGACATCAAATCTGCTTGAGCATAACAAAAAATGTCCTCTCAATCGAACCGAATCTACTTCGCAGGCTCTTCAGCGAATGTAATGACACTGAACATGATGGAACACCAACCTTGGCTGAAATAAACCTGAAACTGTCGGGAAATAGTTTCCCTAGAGAGCGATTGAAAGAATGGCGGCTCAAGAGATACCACTCCGGGCGATGTCGGCAGTACTATTTGGAGTATACGAGTGTGGATAGGCAACAGATCTCGTCAAGCATTTCGATTTCAACCAAGAAAAATATCCGTAGTCTCTCGAAAATCTGGGGGCCATCGGCAGCCAGAATTCTAACCGCGTCAGAACAGCCGCGAAGACCCGTCCATTGTTAGAGAGCTTACCTTGACAAAAAAGTAATTCTGGTGTTAACGGGATGGTAATTTCCAATCTTGACAACTAATTGATGGTTCGTACAGCTCCAGGGATCTGGAAATCCTCTGTTATAGCACAGACAGGTGGGGAGAGCTATGCTGAGTGCTCGAAATCGGCTCTTGACTCTCATACCTGTGGTGCGATCATATTGCCAAGGAAAATGGTTATCCAGAGAGGATGAGGAGAGAGGAACAGGTCACACTCAAGACTACTGTATGGCCTTACCAGAGACCGAAGCGGCATCGCAATATTGCACACAGGCACCTGCTTAGCGAAACGGCACATACTGGTCAACGCAGTAATGTGCGGCAGAACTTCCTTTGCTTCAGACCCACAGACCGCATTACTGAGCGGACGATTCTAGGATACCGGTTAGCATCAGAAATTCCGAATTTAGATCCAGTGAGCGACCTTACCATGATTTTCGAGTCACAAGCCGACGATATTTGACAACTCTCGACATGGCGAGTAGGCATGTTTGGAAGCGGAGTACTGGAGATGGAAAGACGAAAGAAACCAAACTGATATACTTTCCCAGAGAAATCTCGTATCGCTATGGGGTGGGCTATATTTTGTTAGTCTGGCTATTCCAAGTATCGCCAGCAGAGTTGTTTGCCTACCTCGCCACCAAACTTGTTGCCTGGATGAAGGCAGTCGTCTTTGTAGGACCGTAAGCTGCGCTTCTTAATAGTCATCGGCATCGGCTGATGAAAATCACAAATGGATACCATCCGAAGCAGAGGAATGGGTGAGTGGCGTTTGAGTGTCTTCTCGCGCTCAGAGGTGCCTTGTTATTCGGCTTCGATGGATTGTAGAGATGCTGGCTTCAGAATGCTCATTTGCATAGCGATAAATCACGTGCGGGCATGGATACTGACTGCCCCTCTCCTTATCGAGGATGCCGAAGCATCTTTGGGCTGCACTCGTGAAGAAATCTCGTCTATGGCCCTTGGAAGGAATTGAGCATATCTATAGTGTGTCAGTAACACCTCGCTGTCTTTATTTGGTCTGAGAATCATTGTTTGAAGAGCTGCAAAGGATATGTATGAAGTGAATCGTCGCGTTTCCAGGCAAGGCATGGCAACTGAGTACAGCCGCACAGCAACAACGGGCTTCAGCGGGGTGCAAAGCCAATATACGATGGCTATATTTTACAGCGCTATGTGCTTAGAATGAATAGATAAATATATGGAGTTGCTATTCAGTCCCAAGCATAAGATCAACTGCCCCCGGAGTAAAAGCAAATTGTATTGTCAATTATAGTACAGGAGATCAACACCACCATCTGCGGTATAACGATAACCAAGTAGAGAGATTTACGCAGGCAAATTACACCACTGTGTAGTCAACATATATAGTGGCAGTAGTCTAAGTCCGTCAGCAGTTGCCCAAGCTGATGCGCAACGGAATTAAAGCAATCTAGCAATCCAGCAATCGTGTTGTACATCTATGTTGTACATCTTGTTATATATCAAACGTCTCTTCGAACGTCTCTTCGAACGCCTCTCTAAGTTCGTCTCTGCAGTTCGTCTCTGCAGTTCGTCTCTGCAGTTCGTCTCTGCAGTCCGACTCTGCAGTCCGACTCTGCAGTCCGACTCTGCAGTCCGACTCTGCTGGTCGACTCTGCTGGTCGACGTGCTGGTCGTCGACCAGCAGACTCGTCAAATATATACACCAAGACAGGACGTTCTTGCCTTTATACCAGCGACACTGATCGTTCCAGAATACTCTGTGGGGCGCTTCTCTTGCCTCTATATCCCCTAGGGGCAGACTTTGGCTGTGAAGAAGAAAGAGCTGGTCTATGTGGTCTTGAATTAGACGTGGATAATGACTGGGCTCTTGCCCAGAGGAGTAGCCGCAAAGATACGTAGAGCTTGGCATTTGAATTGGAAACGTGGCTCTCGTAGATTGGATTGGAGTCCTCGTTTCCCCATGACGAGATGTGTCGGTGCCTGTTCTGGCTGTCTATGATGGGGCTTATTGAATGATGAAAGCACATGCACCTCATTGGATGTGAAAAGAGATGAAACCTCGCTATTTCCATATTTAAACAAACCACTAGAGTGCATTTCAATGTTCATTGCAGCAGTAACCTCTAAAACCCAATTAAGGCTTCCATCATAGCCTAAGAAATAGCTCCTATCAAGTCCTGAAAATGGCACCGCGCGACCAACTCTTTCCGCCGCCCGAACCTGGCCTTCGAACCAAAGAGAGAGAGCGATAAGAAGGGAGACAGAGAAGGAAAAAAAGGAACAAGGAAACGGGGGTTGGGGGGGGGGGGGGGGGGGGGGGTGAACGAAAAATAATCTAACCATCCCCCATGATGCCCCCTACCACCCGCCCGCTTGTAACATGGAAGTCCTGATGCGCTTATGCTACTTGAGTAATGCTAGTATACTATGAACGGCAGAAACCCGGGGGGGTTGGGGAGGAAGGAATCTGGTTTGCCTCGTTCACGTACTTGAAAGGCCGCGCCAAATCAAATGCTTATCCCTATCAGCCACCGGCGATGCCCGGTTGTATCCTATGTTTTGTGGTCGATGACCATCTCATCCGGAACCCACTCGTGAGGCTTGAAGTCCTTGGACTTGAAGGTTTGATCAAAGACCTCGGGCTGGGGTGGATCGCGTTCGTGGTATGGCAAGAGGGCGTCATTCTTGTGGTGCATTTCAACCACAACGGGCACACCGTCGATGTTCCAGTCAAGGGAGGTCTCGTAGCTGAGCTTCGAGAGGTAGGGGCCGTGGGTCTCAAACCAAATGAGGCGGAACCACAAGGAGTCGAGGGGGTGGTTGCCGGCCCTGTGCTGGACAAAGTCGTAGAGCTGTCCCATGCAGAGGCCGTGGTCGTCGTCTTCGGCCGTGATGATGGCCTTTTCCATCTGCTGGGGTAGAGGCATGGTGGGGTTGACAGGTTGGAAGATCATGACACCAAAGTCGTAGATTGGAGGCTGGCACACCAGCATCTTGCGCCAGCTTGCGCCGGATCGAGTGAATCGGTCTCTCTCCTGAAAATCCTGAAGAGCTTCCACGTCATTGAGCTGGGGACTTATTGGCCCCTGAAGCTGTTGGCGGCCGAATATCATATCGATCTTCTGCAACAGCTGGTGGCGATGAGTCCATCTATTCTTGTAGAAAGACGTCGCTCGGCGATGCCAGCCGTAGAGGCCACCAAAGTCGAAGAAGCAGGTTCCGAAATGCTTGATCAGGAGATGGTTGATGATTGGGAATTCCATGCGGGTATCTTCGATATAGCTCGTCGTCGCCTGTGGATGCTGGCCGGTCTCGGCATTTGGATCAGGCTTGAAGTGTAGCTTCCGCTGCAGGGCGAGAGATCCATCGACGACCTGTTTAAAGATCTTGCTGACCCGTTTAATACATGTGAGAAGCGTGACCGAGTCGAGCTTCTTGAAGATGTTGTCCAGGAGCTCTGGGGTACTGAAGACCCGCTGAGCGGCAGGACCACACGTGACTTTGGGGAGATCGACGTGGATATTGACAATAGAATGATCATGAGTAAGGGAAACATAGAAGTTTTTGCGACGGTCCGTAAATGGCAAGACAAACTCGGAAGGAAGAGGCTTAGTGGCAAGGAAAAAAAAGACAGCAGGACCCGATCTAGCGGCCGGGTCCTCGGCAAAGGGATCCTCTTTGGCAATGCCTCTCTTTATCCACATAGGAATTGGCTCCAGGTAAGGAATAAAAAATTCCTCAGTGATTTTGAAAGAACGGACATAGACACCCGGGCGTTCAGGAGACTCGACATAGAAAAGTGGAGGGATGTCGGGATCAGGCGGAGGAGGGACCGCACCCTCAGCTTCCTCTTCGAAAATGGTTTCCATAATTTTCATAATAGAGGTGCGATTACAACGAAACAAAAAGATGGTATCCAAGAGGGAACGTTGATTGACTCGAACGAAAGGGTATATGGGGGCGGGGGGGCGGAGGGGGTAGAAGAAGAAAGAAGAGGATATCTTATTGGGAAGAGTTCGACGGCAGCTTGGGGAAGCTCTCTTATACCCATTCCATTGCCAGCCAGCCATGTTCCCACCTCTCTTCTTCCTGCCGTCCTTCTCCTCTTTCTAGAGTATTACTGTCCACTACTCCGAGTATTACTACTGGTATTACTACTACAAGTATTACCACCCACCACGGCTAGCCGCGCCGTGCCAAAGATGATTGTGGTGTTGCTTTTTTCTTTTCCCTGCTTCTGCCCTGGTTCTGAGACAAGGTAAGCAAACGGACGGGATGAGGGCGGGGGTGATAAATGTCAATAACGTGTCTCCATTGGAGCCTCAAGACGAGGCTGTATAAACGACCGGGGCAGAACTGGTCTAGGCAAGGCAGCAAACATATTGGTGGCTTTTCCACCCCCTCTTTGTCGGTCTGTGCGAAGCGATAGCTCAGGATTCATTGGTTCTATCAAGGGAGACAAGAACGCGCCAATTTTGGAGGAAGATCCGGTAGACAAGGTCTCGTAATAGGCCGCAGGACAAACAGGCCACTGGGAAGACGCGGCACTGCACTGCTGCCACACCAGTGCTTCCTTCGCTCCCCGTGCTCGATACAGCCTGGCGACTTGTTTTCCCTTTGCTATTGGATCATGACCTGATGCGAGTCTACCGGAATAAGGCCATTCTAGCATGCATGGTCATGTTGGCTGCTCTCCATACTGATCGACTTGCATTTGTCTAGACGAGGGATGAACACACGTGTCACCCATAAATAGTCGCCGTCTACGTACAGAGAGGCGTGCTGAGAGGATTGGAAGCAAGGGATTTTGATTAACTGTAATGCAAATGCAACAAATGCAATCAGATACAGGACATGGGGGTGGAAAAAGAAAAACAATACCAAACACAACACCAAACCAAAACCATAACCCACCAGAATCCGATCCTACCCAATACCCATCTATGCAAACGCACAAAGCCCCAGAAGTCGGCGATTTGCCGTATATCGGCCGATTTTAACGCGTCTTGTTCGTGTTCACCTGTGTTCACTTGCTCGCACTCCTATGGTGGCTCTCCCGATGGGTAGTACCGCCAGGTACAGTTGTGTTCAGGTAGTGATCAAACGTGCTCAGCCCGCTGGTAAGTTGCATGTACTGTAGTAATTTGGCCAATGCCGGCAACGCCTAAGCCAAACTCGTAATCCTTGGACTGAAATCGAAAAGTGGGCACCCGGTGCGGCTGAAATGTCTTGTCTTACATGTCCATCTCTTTGTCATTCTGTCCTTTTTTTTTCTTTTTTTTTTTTTCTTTTTCCTTGTTCCGCGGCTGAAACAACAAGCATCCTTCGACGAGGGGAATATCCAAGGCAGACGCAAGGATTTGGACGCCTTTTTTTCCCTTTTCTTTTTGGTGCTCGTGTGATGGTGGATGGTTGTGTGCGAAAAAAGTCCCAAGCATGGATGGCAGCAGTACATGCTGCATCCTGTGCTCCCTACATACATGGGCGTGATTCGTGCCATGCAATAAGAAATAGAACGCCCCTTGCGTGGAGTAGTGGCACTGCGCGCCTAAGTATCGTAACCGGATTGGAGCAGATCGTCCGTTGCAAAGTGCCCTGGAACATGCTCCAAGTCGCCGAATGGCTTGACCGCATCCATGCGAAAAAGAGAGTCAAGAGGTTGGGAAAATCAAATCAAATCAAATCAGTTCTGTGTAGTGCAGTGCATAGAGATCCAAAAAGCAACCCCCACAGATATACGCCAAGTCGTAATGCGAACATATGAAAATCATGATACAATCCGCTCTCGCTTTTTCTGGCCCAAAGGAGGCCAAGAATATCAGGCTCCTGTAATTTCCTCCACATCCCGCTCTCAACAATTGCCCCCATTTCCTCGTCTTCCTGCGTGTCTCACTTGCCTACAAGAGATCGTCGGAGCCACTAGCGACGCTCTGCTCAATGGCATAATTGATATCGCCCTCTGAAAAGACGGGTCCCTGTCCGTCACATTTGGCCATTCGCCTCATGTGCTCGGCCACCTTGCTGACGTCCACCAGGCCTCGCTTGTACAGCGGGTGCTCCAGGAGGAAATCCCAGGCGGCACCAGCGGCAAGCAGCCTGTGGCCATCGTCAGAGGTGACTATACGGTGCGAGGGAAACTTGTTCTTGTGGCCCTCGAGCACATTGGTGTAGAAATCGGTAGGAGTGTATGTCATGGGCCCCGTTGTCAGAGGCTCGGGAGTGTGTGAACCATTCTGGTTCTGGTTCATGGCAGACGTGGCACGGAGAATCTCGTTCTCGGTGGACATTCTCTGCAGGTCTCGTCGGAGGCGCTCATTTTCGTTGGCGGCTTCTTTCTGGGCAGCTTCGAGGCTTGCAAGTTTGGACTCGAGGTCCTTGACGTGCTTTTCTTTGCGTTCGCGGAATGCTCTTTGACTGTAGGCAGAAAACAAGGTCAATCAAATGCTAGAATGGAAAGAAAAGAAGAAGAAACGAGTGTTTAGGTCCCCAACAAAGGGCCTAGCCGTGATCCGTGGGCCATTGATTGATTTAAATTGATTTTTTTTCTCCTTTTCTTTTAAATTCAACCTTGTTTTGCTTAGTGGAAGCAAGGGGAGTCGAGATGGGATCGGATTAGACTACGGAGCACAATGCGAGGAATGCATCCATGAGCAGATCGATCCACAGCTCCGTGGCTTCGATACGACTCTAGGAGCTGCCGGGGCACCGAAACGGGAGCAAGGGCCGGGTAAGGAAATAATAAAAGAGAGAGGGAGAGGGAGCGGGAGAGAGAAAGAGAAAGTACCTACGCAGCTCGGTTCTGGGCCTTTCTTCGCGACTGGGCCGGGGTCATGCTATCATCATCGTCGCTGCCGCGAATCTCGTCGGGATTGGCCTCCGTCTTGGCCGCGGAGCCGGATCCGCCATCGCCTCGAGTGCTGCTGCTGCTGCCATTGACGCTGCCATTTGTGGACGGCGAATGCGGCTGGTGGCCGGAGCCGTGCTGCTGCTGCTCTTGGTGATGTTGCTGGTGTTGCGGCACGGGGCTCGGGTGCTGGCCAAAGGCAGGCTGATGATGGCCGAATGTCTGAGCGTAGTCGAATGCGCTGAAGTGGTCGGCGAAGTTATCCTGTAGATGGAGCACAAGGTGATTGGGTCAGCATCAGTCAATCTCAGTTACTCAAGCATATATGGCTTGATTGTGGTGATTAGTCTTCTCTCGTAATGCTCAAGTAAGGAGCGCTAAGGCACGAGAATCTGCGCTTCGGGGGAGTGGGGGACCACAAACTGACAGGCGGGGAGGTATTGCTGAAGTCCGAGCCAGCTGATTGGGAGTGCGAAGGCGTCAAAGGCATAAAAGCCCCCGGAAAGGCCTGGTGAGTGCCAAAGGTATACTGGGCTGCGAAGTCCATGGTGGTTGTTGTGTCGGATTTGCTGAGAGCTGCGATATCCCAATCTGCAAAAGGTGTGTACGGAGTTATGTACAGGACTATGGCCGCCACCCGAAAAGGGAAACGGGGGTTAGGGGAGTTTTGATGGGTTTCTGCTGTTTTCAAAAGTACTCTGGCACTGCAAATCGTGTACCTTGTATGTAGGTACGCAGTAATATGGTAGGAATAATAGGTAAGAGGTAGGACTCCGGGGTGAAGAAAAGGGAGGGCCTGGTTTGGGGTTTGGGGTTTTTTTCCTGGCTCGTAATGTCTGTACAAGTACTCGATGTCCTGCTCTCCTCAATATTAATATCGAGACGACATTAAAAAGCGAACATCAAGTAATAGAATTAGTCAAGTGTGTAGTGTAAGTGTAGTGTAATTCCGACACAGAAGAAGAGAGAAACAAGACGGAAACGGGAACCAAGAAACGAAGAGAAATGGAAGAACACGAGACAAGCCGCGGTGCCCGACATGGAAAAAACGGGCGAATGACAGCGATACTTGGCAGCCTCTTGAGGCCTGAGGGGGCTGCTCCGGTACCAAGATGATGCTAGCACGCAAAGGAAGCATCTTGTTGCTTAGGGATTACCGCGCGGGTAGCAGCCACATGCGTGTTTTGCTCCGTAGCTGGGGGCTAGGCCAACGTGGTGCTGGCTAGAGGCAAAAGAACTTGGATATGTGGATTTTTGCAACGCCCGGTTATGCCTGTGGCGCCACACACAGTGCTGGTTCTTGTCCCACGAAGAACCAGACCGCCATTACCAGTTCTCGTCTCTTTTCTCTCTTGTCTCTCTGGTCGGGCTCACTCGCCAATGTCCGCTCTCTGATCCTGACCCTACCGCTAATGCCGCTAAGAATACGGCGAACCGCTCTTAGTGGCTGGACGTCCTCACGAGCTTGACGAAGCGCGCAGGGGTAGCAGGCCTTTTGAAATGCGGTAGTAGTAGTTGAATCCGGTCTGACTGATTTGAGATTTGGAGCGGCCCCAGCCCGCTTTACTTGCTGACCTGATCCTTTGAGTCTCGGGTTTCGCTCCTTTCTCCAACCGGCCTGTCGCGAGCGGGAGATGGGCGGCAGGGACCGCTTTTGAAAATTTTCCTGTCGTCTGTAATGGGTCAGCCAGAATAATAAACCGTACCTGCATCCATACCAGAAGACAAGCAGACAGGGAGCCGCAATAGACGCGGCCAAAGAGACAATTCCAGAAGGGTTGAAGGACACACCTGGGAGAGAAGGGGGGGGAAGAAACCATCCCCCCTCATCCCCGTCATCGCCGACCTCGAATCCTTCCCAAAAGTCATAACCCAGGCTTGCAGGTTAAAATCCACAGCGCAGGCTTATTTTCTTCCGGAAGCCCAAATTTCCGTACCCAAGAACGGAGCGCATAGTTGCGTGCGGGGATATTATTTTCATCAAATCAAGGGCCAACCCACGCCCCGTAGCATCGCCAGGCGCAGAGGCCACAAAACGTTGAACAGCCAGGGCAATCTATTTGAGGAGAGGGGCGCAAGACTCTGACATATCAATACAAGTCACGGGGAGCGTACGGCTTCTTCTGGGGAGAAGGACGAGCACCTGGAGGATTCTGCACCTCGACCTCGCCCTGTGTAACCGTGACTCATGCTCCATGATCCATCGTCCCGGACTCGGGAGGTCGTAGGGCTGAATAAAGCTTTTACAGAGGGGCCATTGCGACTCTCTGTTATCTCAGGTTTGATTGAAGAGGTTGAGTTGGATCGAACAGACAGCCACCACATGGTCAGACCTGACTAACAACGTTTATTCTGAGCCGAATCCTTTCAGAGCGGGGGCTGAGCTACAGTATCAACTGCTAACACGGCGATCATCGTGGCATGGCATGGGTCAGATTGCATTTGTACCTGAGTCGTAGGAACAAGCTGGAGATCTTTGGTAGGTCTGGATCGAAATCCTTCCTGCTGACTCGGCTGCTTTGATTCCCACAGCCTATTGATGGTCGTCTCCAACGATGATGTGCATTGACCAAGGACGTGCCCGAAAGGAAGAGAATCCATGTCGCGGTGGCTACGTATACGAATTTGGGCATGGCAGAGGTACTACCTAGTATGTAAGAGATTGGTAGGTTGCATCACATCCGAGGACAGTATCAAGCACCTACTGTAATGTGCTATACAGTGCTTAACCATGCAGCATTTTACCGGGCAACCAACAAAAGCAAAATCTGGTTAGTATTAAAAGTATTTATTGCATTGCCGTGAATTAAAGCTGTGTTGATAAATAGTCATGCGCGCTGACGTAGAGCAAAACCTCTTATGGTTGGTACGTATTGAGCATCCATCGCATTGCCGTGCTGATTAAAGCTGTGCCGGCCGATGAATGGCTTAGTAGTACCACTGGTAGTTACCCCCAACTATTGGAATGGTTCAGTTCGTCGAGTTAAAGCACCAAGCAATCGATGCGATAGAGACCAAAACCAGTTGCACATTGATCCTCCATAGAATTGATCCATCACATCAAGAGACAGAGACATAGCCTCCAGTGCTTGCACCCGCCAAGATGAATCCTTTGCTAAGCCGTACACGCAGCCTCGTGCTCGCTGCTGTCTGGTAGTATCTACGTTGCATATTAAGACTTCCGTTGACGAATGGTATCCAGTTAGTGTGCTTCACAAGGTTTGTTAATTAGTATCATCACTGTCTCACTGTATTTGTCTGGTTGAGCGTACTAACATGTAGGCGTAAGATAAATTCGTCGTTAGGCGTGAGCGCCGATACAGAGTTGAGCATCCGTGCAGTGCCATATGGTGCAGTGCCCGACTGTGCAGCGTCGAGCACCTAATGCCGGACCGTGCAGTGCTAGACTGACTGTACGGCGCGGCACTACGCAACAGTGTTACCTGGTAGTAATTGCGCCGACGTAGAGCAAAACCTGGTCGGTACCAAGGGACCGCGCGCGACGAAGCATGGTCCCGCCAACAAATGTACGTACTGCGCAGCAACGCAGCAATGCAGCTTCGTTTTATCCGCCGATGTAAGCATGGATGGGGACTCTATACAATAATGCTGCAGTACGGCATAACGAAGCATGGTCTTGCACGCCGATGGAGTGTGAAATGGATGGTGCTGAGGTACTCCGTGCTGCACGGCGCAATATAGAGGTTAGTATCTATAACTTGGTACCAGTCTTGCGCGCCGATACAGAGCGAAACCTGGCTGCAACAGGCTGCAACAAGCTGCAACAAGCTGCGACAAAGTGCGACGAGGTGCAATAAAGTTCAATAAATCGTTCTTTTCTTCATCATTCGCAAAAAGCCATTAATGTCTACTTCTTTGCCTTGCTTTATCCGTAAAAGCCACTGATGTCTTTTTTCTTTTCCCCATCTCATTCGAAAAAAGCCACTGGCGACATCCTTCTTTTCACATCACCCTGCCTCTTTTTCTTCACCTCGTTCGCAAAAAGCCGCCAATGTCTTCCTTGCTTCTTCTCCTTATCTTATCTGTCGAAAGCGGGAGAATCGGTAAAGCCGCGGCACTGTGGGTAAATGGTATCACGTGATGGTCGCCTACTTCATACCAGTCCAGGCCAGCCTTAGGGCAAGAAAGCCCCCACAATTGGCGCGCTCACGAAGCAAAGGTGAAAAAAAAGTGTGCACGTCAATTTACTTTTTTGCTTCTCGATCCACGCCCAACCCTTCCGTCGTTTTCATCACCGTCGAGAAAACAGCCAGTCGTCACCATGGCCCGAGGAATGTGAGTACAGTCAATGCTGAAAAGCATCATCATCTATTGTCCAGCGCAAGAGAAGGAGGATTGGTCGTGCGGCTTCAATCAATTTCTTTCCTCTTCGTTCCCGGATGGTGTTGAAGATGGCTTCAATCGCAAAAACAAAATTATGAAGCAAAACAGCTGACTTTTCCCTCACAGCAAGAAGCACCAGAAGCGCCTTAGCGCCCCCTCCCACTGGCTGCTGGACAAGCTGTCCGGTCTCTATGCCCCCAAGCCTTCTCCCGGTCCTCACAAGCTCCGCGACTGCATGCCTCTGATCGTCTTCATCCGCAACCGTCTCAAGTATGCCCTCAACTACCGTGAGACAAAGGCCATCATGATGCAGCGCCTGGTCAAGGTCGACGCCAAGGTCCGCACCGACATCACCTACCCCGCCGGCTTCATGGACGTCATCACCATTGAAAAGACTGGCGAGAACTTCCGCCTTATCTACGACACCAAGGGCCGCTTCACCGTCCACCGAATCCAGGCCGAGGAGGCCGAGTACAAGCTGGGCAAGGTCAAGCGCGTTCAGCTCGGCCGTGGTGGAATCCCATTCTTGGTCACGCACGATGCGAGAACGTGAGTTCTGTCAGACATCATTCAGCCGTTGGATCAAGCTTTGGTCGATTCGGGAAAAAAAGGCAGGAGAAGAAATTGAAAAAATTTCGCCTCTCCCTCGATTTGTTCCTTTTTTTTTCTACCTCTTAACCCCTTACTACTGGGGGGAAAAGAGGAGAAGAAAAAAAGCAAAAACGCCGACGATGGAAGCTTTATTCAACGGCTGTATGTTCCCCGTTTTCCCCATGCGAGTGCTAACGATTCTTCTTTCAACAGCATCCGCTACCCTGATCCCCTGATCAAGGTCAACGACACCGTCAAGATTGACCTCGCCACTGGCAAGATCACCGACTTCATCAAGTTCGATACTGGTGCCGTCGCCATGGTCACTGGTGGTCGTAACATGGGTCGTGTCGGTGTCATCACCCACCGTGAGCGTCACGATGGAGGCTTTAACATCGTCCACATCAAGGACGCCATTGACAACACCTTTGCCACCCGTGAGAGCAACGTTTTCGTCATTGGCCAGGAGAAGCCCTGGATCTCCCTGCCCAAGGGCAAGGGTGTCAAGCTCACCATCGCTGAGGAGCGTGACCGCCGACGTGCTCTGGCTCACTAAACGAAGAAAAATCGGTAGTACTTTTCTTCTTTTAGTTGTCGGTATCAATCAACGGTAAAAAAAAATGGCATATATGTGGACTGGAGTCCCGGATTTGATGTTTGCTTTAATAGGAGGGGGTTCTCCTTATGTGACCCCTCTTTCCCTCTCCTCTGGAGATAGCGTGCCCTGAGGCTTACGACGGAAAAGACTTTTAACATATTGAGCCCAAGATGCTCTCTGTTCACAGTGTTACGTGTGCCTCGATCCCTTTTAATCTTTTCCTAGTGCCTCGATCCTCTTTTCCTCCTTGCTCAGTGTGAATGATGTCGTCTCTTATGAAGCTGCCTATTTAGTATTGATACGATCATGTTGACGCAATTACAGTTCCGCCGTCTGTCTTGACGTAACAGCCTTTGTGCGGCCACATCAGGTACATACAGCTATAATCACATCCCACATTATTTATCTCCACTGCGGCATAACCAACATCAGTCATGCGGTTCGAAATAGTGTACCGCCTTAGGATGGTGCGTGGCGGCCACATCACCAAGTACATGCAGCTATAATCACATGCCGCATTGTCTAACATCTCCACTGCATTATAACCAACGTCAGTTTTAACATCCCCACTACATTATAGCCAACATCAGTCATGCGGCTTGAAATAATGTACCGCCTCAGGATGGTGCGTGGCATTCCCGTTCACGCTCCCGCCATACTCCAAGTATCCCGTCACATCTGGGTATTCAACATTGAGGATATCTCCCGCGTCGCCAAACACCCAGACCGTCTGCATGCCCATAATCATGTGCTGCAGCGTATGGCAATGGATCATCCACACGCCGGGATCCCGCACACGAACCCGCCACGCCCGCCACCCCCACGGCTGGTCCGGCTGCACGCTCGCCGTGTACCGGAACAGCATCGTCGTGTCTCGCCGGACCGGGTGCGTGCCGTGGAGCCGCTGCTGGGCCACCTCGGGATCGTACACGCCGGGGCCGCCGCCAACGTCGTAGATGTGGTCGCCGTGGGCGTGCCAGGGATGGGTGTCTAGGCCACCTCCCGGCCCGCCGTCGTGAGCGTGGGCGCCGACCTGCTGGAAGACGATTTCGATGACTTCGCCGAGCTTGGCAGGATATGTCTTGGTCTCTGGATCAAGGCCATAGTTGGCGACGGAGGCCTCGTAGCTGGGTAAGTACTTTGAGGTGTTCTTGTATAGAGAGACGAGATAGGGCTGTGATGGGCTGGTGGTGAAGGGCGACCTGTCGACATGGTCGTCGGTCCAGGACACGCCGTTATCGGTCCAGAGGACATATTTGTCTATCTGCTGCTGGGCATAAACAAAGACTCGGCGATTCACCTCGGCGGACGAAGGCACGTCGTTTGGAATCAGCGGCTCCAGCTTGTAGTCCAGAAAGCCCTCGATCGTGGGGGGCAGATCCACAGGTCTCCGTCCGGGCAGTGCCCTCGTCGAGACGTGGAGACTGTGTAAGTGGCGATGCAGCAGCATATCGCAAACATTACGATACCGCAACACGGCGTAGCTGGCGACCACTGTCGGCCTGTCGCGAGACTCTACCTGTAAGTAAAAGTCCAGCTTCCCAAACGACGCCAGCTCGGCGCACGTCTTCGTCTTGAAGAGCGAACTGAAGCGCTGACCCGACCCGATCTGCAGCAGCGGCGTCGAACACGGCTTGGTGTATCCTCCATCGGCCTCGATGATGTCGAGGCTCGTGTGGTTCTCAAAGGCGAGTGCCGCGTATGACAGGGCCGTGGCACCGATATAGCGGAATCGATACGTCTTGCCTGGATCGACCTCGATGACGGCCAGTCTGGCGGAGGCGGCATCGGCAACGGGATAGTTTGCTATCGTGTCGCCGTTGATGAGGAAACCTCCCGTCTCGCCGGTCCAGACAAACGGCAACGCCTGCAGGCCATCGACGATTGTTTTGTCCGTCTTGTCGAACAGCTCCTGGATGTGAATGACGCGGTCGCCGTCAACTTCATACGGCGGCGGGCCTTCATCGTCGACAATCAGGGGGCCACTCGCGGTGCTGGTCTGGAAGCCGACGTGCGAGTGGTAAAAGTACGTGCCGGCCGTCCCCCGCGGCGTCTTGAGCTCGTAGTCAAAGTAATGCTGGGGCGGAATCGGCCACTGGCTGGCCATGGGGGAGCCGTCGGAGAAGGGGGCGGCTGCCTGGGCGAGGCCGTGCCAGTGCTTTTGCGCGGGAACAAGGGAACCGGTGTGAGTTGTCTTGTTAACTTGCCAGCACGTCTGTTTTGTGCTTGGCGGGTTCTTGTTCTCACCATGGTTAAGTTGGCGTCTGTCATGTCGTTGTAGACTCTGATCCAGACGACTTGGTCTTCGGGGATATGGAGCTCGGGGCCGGGGATCGTGTCGTTGACGAGGGTTGTGTATCGCATGATGCCTCCTACGCTTATGTCTCTTCTGGTGATTCGGAGGACTCGATCAGGGTGAAGGAGTCGTCGTGGACTTGAGCGCCGGCAGCTCTCGCAGGGCCAAGCAAAGAGATGATGAGGAGTACGCCATTGGATAGCAACCAGGACATGTTGGTCAACGAAACTATTACAATGCTCAGCTTTTGTCTTAATTTTCTCCTTGTCACTTACTTAAGGGCTCTTGTTAACTAATTTGCAGAGAAGAAAAGTGAGACGTTTCTCCTTGTTACTTACTCAAGGACTCTTAACTAATTCGGAGAGAAGATAAGTGAGGTGTTTCTCCTTGTTACTTACTCAAAGATTCTTGTTAACTAATTTGGAGAGAAGAAAAGCGAGATATTTTATCTTATTTGGAGGGAAGATAAGAGAGACGTTTCTCCCCATTGAAGCTGTCTATTGATACGCCGCCAAAACATTCTGTGTTACAAGTGCCGAGTATCTACATATATCTGCCTCGCGATGGCCCCTCTCTCCATATATCTGCCTCGAGATGCCCCCCTCTCCCCATGGAGATACACATCCTCCCACCCGATGCTGTGCCATATTGTTTGGGCTTCACAATGGGCCATCGTATAAACGGCTGATTGTGGTGGTGAAAGAAAGGACTCATGCCAAAACAGGGGTAAAAGGCCCACGGCCATGGCTGGTCTACGAAATTACCTTTTTGCTAGAGCACGTCCATCGTGGTCTGGCCCGGTCTTAGTTTGGCAGTTGGTGGCACGACTCGTGGGTTTGACGCGCAAAATACATCACGGATCTCGAGCTTCTTTTGCCATAGACCGTGTTTAGAGCCGTCTCCGTACCGTCGCATTCGGCAATGACAGCCGTGATAGTCGATCAAACGGCATGTGCTTTGTGCCTTTTACCTTGGGAGTACGCTCTACCGTGTACGTCTTAGCAGGCATGTGGCCCAAAGTCAATTCTTTGGCGGCTCTGTTGGTGCCGAGAAAAGACCGCTCGGGATCATGTCCTCGCCAGTCTAGCATCGATCAGCATCGATCAAAGACGGGAGCTAAATTCGACGATTATATCATTTGCACGACATGGACGGAATGCTATTCCTTCTTCTTTACTGATGGATTTACATTTACAATGTGTACTAGGCTGGTACTTGGCCAGTGGCTGTAGTGTAAGTGACTTAATCGGAGAGGGGGGCCAGAGGGATCGTGGAGATTCCCCTCCCCCCCAGAAGGCAGAATGCCCAGATCAACCACCCCAGGCAGAAAAGACGAGAAAGCAAGAGACGAGAGGAACCGGAAAACTGCCAAAATTCGGGGGCATCGCTCCTACACCCATAGAATGCTCGCAGCCCATCCCGCCCCTGTCCAAGAAGAGCTGGCCCGATCTCCCAGACAAACAGTTCCACTTCTGCCTTGCCCCCTCTCCTCCCCCCTCTCCGCCACCTCTTCCTCTCAGACAGAATTGGGGGAGGGGCATATGCATCTCCAAGTACCAATCACTGCGGTGCTTCGTACCGAAAAGCTCGCCGCACTCTCGTCACGGTCTAGAGCCATCCCGTGTCTAAAACGCCCGTCGTAAGCCGATGCCCTTGAGAGGGACACGAGGCGGAGTCAATCGTCCGGGGGGGCACTGATGTCACTATTCGTCTGGTAATTTGGTGGCGTTTTGTCCTTTTTTCTCACGCGGACTCATCTAGATCCATCATCCTCCGGGGAGGGCAGCGAGCTTCCGGGGGGGAGGGCAGGCATACTTGGATAACCTCTAATGCAAGTTGGCAAGCCACAACTGACTCGGTGAGCTCAAGTTATGACGAGAGGGACGCGGAGACTTTTCTGTTGCTGCCTGATGTAGCCGAGATGACTGGGGAGAAGGGAGAAGTGGTATGCTGTCCGAGAGGGACATGGAAAGCGAAAGAAGCTGGATGAATCCTGGTTAGAAAGAGGAGAGACGTGCATAGACGTGCATACATAACATGACACCCACAACAGAGAGGTGTAATATGCAGTAGGAGGGGGATGCATACTGTAACTTATATCGAAGGCAGTGTATCCTGCCCGCATTCACCTACTGTACCGAGTACGGAGAGAGGTTGGCCGACGTGTACGACCTACTTGGCCGACACATGCGCAAGGCTATCACACCCATTGAAGCCTGTCTTGGGTATCCATCTCTGCCACGCCCCCTTGCGTGGAGGATGAATACGAACAGACGAATAGGAAGATACAGGAGCCCTCATCCATCGCGTCGGCACTCCTGGCTTCGATGTGAGTATTGATCCTGGACAAGATGCCGGGGGCCATGGAAAGCTGAATGTACGTACTCTGTCGTCAGCCTCCGAAATCACGTCAGTCCCAAGAGACGGGGGAATAAGGGTGTCGTATCATACGCTGCCTCTCCTGCACCAATGCCCAAGCAAGCCCGACATAGCTACTATTCGAAGCAGCACGCACAGACGCAACCGGATCCATGGTGCCGTACAGTAACAAGCATCCGGTACTGCTTCCTGGTATCTGTACCTGCTGACTCGTTTCTCCGAAGCCTTACGGGAGAGCCTGACGGGGGAATTGTGCTGGGGCAGATCATGGGCCGGGGGGTTCGGGCTAGTACTCAGCCTCGTGGGTGCAACATTTCGTGGAGACGAGGGGAGGGGAATAACACGAGCAAATCTTGTTTTGTAAAGGTTGCCTTGTAATCGGGCGATTGTACATTGAACCGGGGTTTTGCGCAAACACGGGGGCGATTTGGTGGTGTGGCAGCCCGATGGACGGAGACACAAGATGCTGCTACCTTGCAATTATTCCGTTGTGATACAGGCAGAGACACGGCAGCGAATTGGGACGAGAAGCAGCGACAAATAAAAAAAGAAATAAAAAAAGAAAAGGGAGTCACCTGGTGCCGTATCGCAGGCCAGGCATTGGCTGGTTATAAAAAAAGAACCAGACCAGGGGCTGGAAGGAGTACGTAAGGCCCGAAATTCTTCGGGATTTTTTTTTTCTTTTTTCGCTCCCTTGTCTCGCTGCTTGGGATGGATGGGGGGGGGGGGGGGGAACCAGGGTAAGAAGGCAGACCAGGCAGAAAAAGAGCCCGATAAAAAAATGTCTCATAGAGATTTTTGTGTGTCGGAAGCGTCTGGATCCGACGTTTACTGCATATAGTGCAGTAGTTGGTAATATTGCAATACGACAATATTACATGCAGTCGTTTTGAAGTTCAATCACCGAGTGCACCAGCGCCGAAGTGGAGGATCGGGAGCGGGTACCTCGATCAATGCTAGAAGGGCTAGCGGGGCTGGAGGGGCCAGATACAGTGATGACCAGTGGGGAGAGCGGCTCGTTCCACTTGGGCACCCGACGGCTCAAGTCGAAATGATTCTGGCGCCGACGGTCGCGCAGCAGAAGGAAAACGTTGGGAAGGCTGGAACGTTGGGCGAGAGAGAGTGTGATGGCGAATGTGATGGAACATGGGATGCGTGCATTATCTCGAGAGAGTGTAAGGCAGAGAGAGATGCTATTGGAGCACGAAGGCAAATGCTTGGACAACTCACAATGCAGTGCAGTGCAGCGCAGCGCAGCACACATGGACTCGCAGCAGCTCAACGTTACCTGTAACCCGACACCACAGCGCAGCATGCCAGGACCGGCGACGAGTGCAGCACCGCACACTGCATCGACTCGCAGCAGAGCACAGTGCAACACGGCACGAGGCAACACGGCACATCACACCGCAGCTCAACGCATCACAGCGCAACACGATACAGCACCCCGCGCAGCACCAACCCAGACGGCTGTACTCTGTACATGCTGTAGTACATAGTACGAGTGCAGCACCGCACCGCACAACACACCACAGCAGAACCTTACACTGCACACTGTACACTGCACCACAGCACAGCACACAGCATGGACAGCACTGCACACTATGGACGGGCACTACAACACAACGCACTACAGCACCACACAGCACTGCACTGCACACTACAATACAACACACTACAACCCACCACACTACAGCTTCACCACTCGCAGCTCTGACCCCCGCACCGTCTAGCCCCACCACCAGCCCCGCTCCTCTCTCTCACAGCCACTCACACTCACGCACACTCTCCCACACCCCGACTAAACCCCCCCCCCCCCCCCCCCCCCAAAATAGACGCTGCCTCGACTCTCTGCCTCGATTCTCTGCCTCGACTTTGCGTGTGTGCGCGCATCCAGCGCTTGTGTGCGCGCCTCCGACTCCGTGCCCCAACCCCCCAACCCTCACACGCCCCCGCTGCGAGACAACAAATGAGACAACAAGGCCTGCACAAAACAGGAAAAACCACTGAGAAAAAAAGACACGCGACAAGGAGCCCGGACGAGGCTGCGCACACCGCTGTTTCGCATGCAAAACCCCAAGAGTCCAATCAAGCAGCAGGAATTGCCTCAATACGCACACGCCCCTTTGTTTTCTCAGTTGCTGGGTGTGCGATTCCCAAATCCATCCGCAACCAACCGGATCGTCTGCCCGAGACCAAAATATGGAGAGGCAAACCCAGGGAGCGTGTAGGTACATGAACCCCCAGCCAGAAATAGCACCGCAGCAAGGTACCGCCCGTCTTCGTGAGCTGAGGATCCGGGCTCCGGCCTTTTGTCTCACACAGACGGTTCTCCCTTTGGGCTCAATGCACCCGGTATCCGTACGGCTACTCTCCCCATATATTACGTGGGTTGCTTTACTTGAGTAGGCAAGGGTGTTCATCTCATAGCGGGCATATCTGTAATTCTCCGTGTGCGAGCTGAGCAAGATTTGCGGGCAGATCGTGAGATTAACGAATCCCAGTCCAGACGGCCGATCCCCCAGGTTTCCACCTCTATACGACCTCAAAATCTGGGGAGCAGAAAGAGAGAATAAAAAGACAAAAAACGCCAGCATCAGCTGTGTGCCAGATCGAGTGACGGCAGAAGTAATCAGGTCATCCGGCCACATGTAAACCCATGCTAAGCAGGTCTTGGAAGATAGTACAGTAAGATAACCTCGCGTAGATGCAAGGGGGTTTGCGAGCACGGCTGGCTGCTCCAAATTTACCATCAGCTAGCCCACTTAGCATGGCTTCCTGCATACCCCGAGTCTCGATGGCTTCTTGTTCGCTTCCATCTGGCCTGTGAGCTGCCATTGCCCCCCCAAACAATCATCACAGCCTCATTGCATCGAGATGGCCGTTGTTCAAATGGATGGAAACGCTTAGAAACCGCGTGGAAACCGCGCACAGTTACTGCTTGGAAACTGCAGACTGCCTATACTGCCCAGTACTGCCCGTCACCTGCTCGTTCTATTGCTGCCACCTGCTCGTTCTATCGCCACCACCTGCTCGTTCTATTGCAGAGCTCCCTTTTGTGCGGCAGGTGCATGATTCACAAGTCAGGAGTGGCCATTGCAAGTCCACTATAAAGAGATTGCCGCGCCTATTCCTCGTGGCTTTCAGACCTTTTCCCTCCACCCTTTTCCTACTTTCAACCTCTTTGTATTTTTCCACACCCACCCCCCGCGGCGACTTTTTTTCAATCTCTGCCGCCTACCCAAATCTTGTCAACTTTTTTTTTTTTTCGAGCTTCGGCATCTCTCTTCAATCCCTTGCCGGCTTCGGATTTTCAAGCTCTGCCAACTTCCCAGGCCTTTGCCAGCTTCACTTCTTCAAGCGCTGCCAGCTTCACATCTCCAAGCTCTGCCAACTTGACCCGGCCAACTTGATCCAGTCAACTAGCTACGCTCAAGGTCTTCCTCCTACCAGCATCATGTCATCAGTCGTAAGCGATCCCTCCCCCTCATAACCTCTTCTCAACGCACTCTAACCTATTCCACCACCAAAAGGGCCAGCCTTACATGGAACGTGGCTTGTTCATTCCCCGTCTCATCAGGGACAGCGGATTCTGCCTCACTTGTCGTCGCTTGGGAAAACAATGTGACACCGCCATTCCCATCTGCGGTACTTGTCAAAGGGATGACATCGTGTGCATTCAACCAATCAGTGCATTTCCAGAAGCACGGAGCAATACTAGAAACCGCCAAAACAATGGCTTCGAATCGCCCCAGCCTGAGACCGGATACCCATCGTCCCAGGCTTTCCCCGGACCCGATTCTGGGGACGAACAAGGCTCTAGAGATGAACAAGAGCCTGCCGACAAACAATACTCTACCGATGAGCAAGAGTCTACCGATGAGCAAGAGTCTGTCGACAAACAAGAGTCTACCGATGAGCAAGAGTCTGCCAATGAGCAAGAGTCTGCCGATGAGCAAGACTCTGGGGACGAACAAGACTCTGGGGACGAACAAGAAGACTCTGATGCCGAGTCCGACGCTGCAACGGTCATCATAACCCGTCCATCCAATGGATCTAGAACCTGGCCCAACATATTCCGCGAAATGATGGCGGATAGCATGTATCAAGCTCAACGGACCCTACTACAAGAGACTCCAGGCCAGATTCTATACCCCAAAAGCCCCCGGTTTAACCCAGCTATAGACCAAGATCATGACTATGCCGCCTATTATGATTACAAATACGACCGCGAGGAGGATGACACCGCAATCTATGGCTCGGACAACACTGCAAGGCGAAGGCGAGGGCGACCTCATACCCCCTACACCTTGGAAATGACTTCTCGCACCACAACCATCTACCAGGTCACGAACACTTGGGCTGGATCGGGTCCGCCCACATTGCGAAGCTCCCTCAACGACTTCATGGATTACATGTTGCTATGCCACAATTCCCATGCCCCATGCGATGCTCTGCCACTTAACCTGCTGCCGGCGAGTGAAGTCTCTACAGCCGAGACGCTCAAATACTACATTCAGCGCCCGGACAAGCGCAACACCCGTATTATCCCAGATATCAACCCACCCAACCCCAGACTCGTTGATCTGGCATATTCCAATTCGCTCGTGTTGCAGCTCATCATTGCCCAGAAAGCTGATCATCACGAGGTATCTTCTGCCAAGCTACCGACAGGCCAAGAAGCCGAGCGTTTCTACCGTACCATCATTGCCTCCTTTGAAACAAAGATTCAAAACTACCTGGCTGGCGATGAACGCGAGATGCTGCCACTGACCATAGGAAGCATCATCATAGGTCTTACAGAGGTTAGTTTTTGTCCTGCCACCTCCTTTCCCCCTCTCCTCGCAGTTAGACTACAGTGCTGACACAAGATTCTCTTGTTTTTTTGTTAACATCAGAAAGCCCGACTAGACAAGCGTGGCCAAGGTCACAATTATCCCACCGCAGCCAACAACATTATTGCCATGCTCCATGCCATGGACCACGACGAGATTTGTAGAAATCTTCCAGACATCTTTGTCGAGTACTACGCCTACACTTCCATGTTTGCTTGCCTCGCCACCGACGCTACAACCGCGCACAGAATCCCGTTCGTGAGCGCCCCGTTTCGAGATGTCCTCGATGACTTGGACGCTAGGGAATATCAGGGTAGGCTCTGCGGTAGCGCCTTGCCCATCATGGTGTGCGTACACAACATCTTTGATCTCGGCACCGGCATGAGAGCTTATGCAACCAACGCGTTGGCCACACTCGGCAGCCCGTCATTCGGCAATCTAGCTGATCATTTCCTTATTTTTGGTCGGATTCAAGAGTGGCTCTATACTTTCCCACACCAGGCACCCCCCTATATCAATCTTCAGGCAAGCTTGTTGTGGAGAGATGCGGCAATGCTGTATCTCTGGTGCCTCGTCGACTGGGAGCACAACCCGCCATCAACTACTGAGTCTATTGCTAGAGTCATGAGCCTGTATTACAGCAGCGCGATGAGAACTCTGGGCCAAATCCCTCACAATAGCATCATGAACAAGACAATCTGCTGGCCTTTGATCATCCTTGGGTGCTTTGCAACGGATAAACTTGACCGCCACATAATAATCCACCGCCTCATGCATATCTGGCGCTATTTCAAGGTTGGCAACGCACTCGAGACCATTACGCTATTGCGACATGTCTGGACCAAGCCTCGCGACGAGCGCAGCCCCTGGGTGTTGTACCAATCTATCCGTGCGACTAACTGCTGGGGGACTATTCCCGCCAATACCAGCTGGCTCTAATCATTGGTAGAGCTTCTCCTGCCCTCCTATGTCTCCTTTTCTTCACTGCTGTCTCTCTTTAATCTTCTCTTCTTTCTTTCCTTTATCCATTTTCGTCATTTTTCTTCATTTCCCCTTTTCCCCTTTTCCCCTTTTTTTTTCAATCTCAAAGTCATTGCTTGGGGGACTAGACGATCAACGCGTACGAGAACAGCGCGTGTTGCATCGGATAGGCAAATCACGGTCTCCATGTCTCTGTCTCGAGATTAAAAAACAAAAGTTGTGTTTTTATTTGTATTGAATCACTTTACGCTTCCCTATCCTTCCATTTACCGCTGTCGAGAAAGAACTCAATGATCCTGCTAGATAAACGCACTCCATCATGCGGACGGTCAACACGCTTGATGGCGTCCTGGAACGCTGCGTCGTCAAACGCCTTGCCATGCTCGTGCTCCACGTTGAGGATTTCGTCATTGATGGACTCGTCGAATTCTGGGTGTCCCTGGAAAGAAAGCAATCGGCAGGGCTTGTGAAGGATCTGTATGGGGCATTTTGTGCTGGATCCGAGGTTCGTGAGTCCAGGCGGGACGGTGAGGACTGCATCGCGATGCATCTGGTGTAGTTCCTATAAAAGTAGCTTTAGTTTCCGAAAAAAAAAATAGGGGGTGTTTCCCACACCAATCGGGCTCAGTCTTACAAGTGATGGAAGCCCGAGAAATTTCTGGCCCTGCTCGTTCAGAACAATGCTCTCGACGGAGAGCTCCCATCCGCCTGGATTGTGGTTGACGTCGGCCCCGAGTGCACGGCCGATGATTTGGTGGCCGAAGCAGATGCCGACGACTTTCCTGTCTGTAGATTCTAGCACATGCTTGACGTAGTCGGCCAGATCCACGATCCACGGAGTATTCTCAAAGGCCGTGCTATAGCTCCCCGTCAAGACGATTGCGTCTACGTCCTCTATCCGGGGGTATTTCCCGTTGATCACGTCCCACTTGATCACCTGGAGCTGCACGTCGGCCGCCTCATCGCCCAGGTTTTTCAGTCC
This sequence comes from Trichoderma sp. TW21990_1, assembly GCA_010015515.1. Taxonomy (NCBI): domain Eukaryota; kingdom Fungi; phylum Ascomycota; class Sordariomycetes; order Hypocreales; family Hypocreaceae; genus Trichoderma; species Trichoderma sp. TW21990_1. The sequence goes on from ML974118.1 coordinate 2,132,168, forward strand.
AAGCGTAAAGAGGTCTTGGAAGATGTCGCCGTATGAGCCGCGGGAGGCTTTGGCCTTGGGTAACGTCGTTTCGCATTCTAAAATGGCCAACCGCAGTACTCGCGACATTTTTCTGGTTCCGGTTTTCTTTTAATTTCCTTAGTGCTGGTCTTACGCCCAATCACGGTAAATTTCCTGTACGGCGTCTGGGGGAATATATAGATGGATGGATGACTATAAAAATACAATCCCCCTGTGCTCGATTTATAGCGGGAAAAATCCCCAGCTTCAATTAGATAATAAATAAAACGTAACAGCATCCAGATTCACGAGTCTTTTTAATCATTAGAGCCGTCATGTGGTTGTCGCTACTAGTTCGCTGCCCTTCGTGGATCTTTGGGCCGCTATCATCATACGGAGCCCACGGGCGACGATAGGGGCCGCTATTCCAGGTTATCATGCAGCTCACTGGCAATGATGGGGCCGCTATTTCATACAGCCCACTGGCAACGATGGGGCCGCTACCAATCAACCGCGCCCTGTTATTCTCAAAGCGGAAGTTTAAATGCTTGTTTCGCATAAACTTGGCGATAAGCAAAGGGCGCGGGCTCTTCCAAATCTTTTTGCGATAATTATAAATCTGGGCGATGGATGAAGGGATAAAACCCGATATTGGTTCAACGACTCTGCCGCGCGGATTGGGTAGGACCAGGCACGGATTGTTGGGTATGTACGTATGTAGGCACTGAGATAATTAGCACGTGGTGATTAGCACAAGCAACATAGCAACCACATCAGGGAGCAGCGCAATCCATAAGGAGCCATCAATTTCGTTTCTCGTTATTTTCAACCCGAGGTGCTCTCAACACCCTAACCGCTCCATATCGACGAGCAAAACTCGGAAGAACAAGTCAAACCTCAGCCTGGACACCACCAGACGCAATCTAGTGGGCAGAGACGGCGACGGCGAAAGCAGCAAAGTTGCCGTTGACGAGAATGGCGGCAGTGTCGCGGTCGTAAGCGGCGTAGGGGATGTCGCAGTTGGCAGTGCTGAGAGAGACATACTGTCAGCAACTTTTTCTTTTCTGCTTCTTCTTCCTCTTTGTTCCTATCGGCGAGGGAGAGGTGTGCGTTGACTTACTTGTAGAGAACAACCGCGTGGCCCTTGCTCACCTTGATAGACTGAACGAGAGGGCTAGGCGAAGAGATGCCCGTTAGCTGCGCGTATCATCAACAAACATTGGCGAAACACCAGACGAAAGCTTACAAGTCGCTGACAGGGGTGCACGTTCCAAGAATATCGTCAGGGCCGCTGATGGTGTAGGTGGCGCCCTCGAAGTTGGTGTTGGAGAAGAGGGTGGCCTGATGCGTTGGTCAGTGTCTTGAGATTGCAAAAGGCCAGTCAATGCTCACCACATCCTGGGCGGCGACAATGCCGGCAAAGACCAGAGAGATAATGCTAGAGAACTGCATGTTGGTGGCGGGGGGGTTATTTCTGTTTGTTTGGAAGAATGTTGAGTAAAGTTCTGCGTTCTGTTGATGCTGGTGGTTGTTGTGAGGAAATGTGTCAGGTGAGCGGGTTCTTTCCAGCCTTAATATACTTGCAAGTTACGCCCCGGAGCTACTGCCCAAGTTACCTTTACGACAGATGGGCACTTTGAGAAAGTCCGACCCATCGACTTGTACGAAGATCACTTCCAGCTTCGTATACACGGATTACATGGTGACAACTACAGATGAGGTCCAACCGCGGAGACAAATCAGCCAGTGTGGTGCTGGAATACGACGACGACCTCCTTATTCCAACCTAGAGCGAGAATAATATTCACGCCGAATGAAACGGCGAAGTCCAAACAGGAAGGCTGAAGAATCATCACGAAAGAGGACATTAGATTCGTACATATATTGCTGTGGTTATGGTCTTGGCTTTCACGCAACTCGTACCTAATGGATATTAGCACGCAAGCAATTGCTAAGAGGATACTGCTCCTCAGCAATGCATAAACAATCAGCCAACTAATTCTTCTGCATGTCTAATGATCGGCATCCCCATACTACCAATATATCCAAAACCATGTGCCGCCGCGTAAGGGATATGGAATGACGGCAGGGATGCAGGCTACTAGTGACCTACCAAAATAAGCTTGATCTTGGTGCGATCCATGACTTGGACCAATGCCGCTTTGGGTTATGTTATCAACAGGCAGCAATTAGGAGCCTCCGGTTAGCATTTACGTGAGGCTGCAATGAAGCGTCGGATGCATCTCAGGCTTATTCCCGATAGCAGGGCTATACAGTAGTCAGTGGGGGGGAAGCCCATCATCAGGCCTGGTTCCGAGGCTGGCAGTCGGAGAGCGGGACTACGAGTTGTCATGGATGGAAGAGAGCGGAGAAGTGGAACTGTAAGCTGCGATGAATGAAAGAGAGTGGTTCAAGCACGGGGTTATACGGGGAAACAAGGGAAGATTTTAAAACTTGTTTTGATGCCGAGGTGAGCTTCACGTGAACACCGCCATGTTTGTGTTGATCATTCGATGAGGACAGGAAGCTTCATGAGCTACAGCTCTCCTGGATTTGCCACATACAAATCAAGACTACCAGAGTCTTCATCTGTTTAATTGACTTTAATAGATTTTCAAAACGGAAAATATCCTCGTACGATTGCCTACTGTTGGAGGGTCGCATCAAGCTTGGTTCGGGATAATCCCTTGCGGGTCGGGATATTTTGCCTCCTACTAGAACCAGACGTGTAAGAAAATAGTACGTATGCATGCTGAAACCACCGAGGCCACGATGGACTGATTGTTGCTGTACAGTATGCGCTGGAGATTTTATTCATGTCGGGACAGCTCGAGGAAGAATCCTGTACTGAGATGAGGAATTGATGGGGATGGTCTACTAACTCAAGTTTACAGTACGAGATGCCCCACTATTAGAAACAACCCAGCTGACGTTGTAAAATATCGCCACTCTATGCCCTCTAACCAACTCAAAGTCGAGTTATTGAACTTCCCCAGAGTCTGCGCCATGGGGTCACCAGGTACGACTACTGTTAGTCGCCAGCCAAAGGATGATCTATGAGCCAATGCGTCCTTCCAACCATCAATCTAAATAAAGGATCTTTAGTAGCGGATGAATCACTGAATGCTAGTTGATCAATGCGCACAGAAATCCGCCCATTCTGGAGTATTGTCAATGACAAGATCGAGGATCATCCTCCTTTCTCAATGAACTAGCGGGGTGACTACACGGCGTCTAGCACCAAGATGAGAAAGAAATCAAATATCGGGAAACTAAAATGCGCCTTCATCACACGCATTAGCGAGGCGTTGTTGGAGGGAAAACGGTATATATAGCTACCTATGTCTTGACCTTGCCGCTCAATATCGGCCCCAAGTTCTGACCAAGTCAAGTCAATTGTTTATACTCATCCGCATCAAAATGCGTCAGTCACTCGCCGCTTCTCTCTTTTCTCTTCTTGTGGGCGCAAACGTCGTCTCTGCCGGTTGCGAAACCTACAGCTTCATGGCCTGCGACGGCCGCATTGTCCGCTGGTTCGACGTGAAAGGCAGCCAGGTCTGTGACATATTAGAATGCGGAGCGGGCCGACCTCCCAAGGTCGACGCCGGCACGGTCTTCAACGAACCGAGCTCCGTCGAAACGCTCTCAATCTTTTCGTGCTGGAAGCCTTCGAGTGCTGTCCCGACTCCCACCAGCGCGCCTGAAGCAACCGGAGTTATCGCGCCCCCCGGGCTCGTACAGGGAACCTCGGTCGGCTTGGGAGCGGGACTTGTGAGACCGCCGGTTGCGACAGGACTAAATGGAATTGTTTCGCCGGGCCGCTTCAAAGTCAATCCTTGAACCTCGTAAATCGAGATCACACTTGTGGTTTCAGCTTCACTATCCACCAAGAGCCAATCTACCCATACTCCTTCGAATAGAACAATCCCCACTGCTTCGGTACCGCTAGCGCCGCTTTCTAACGCTGGCATTGTCATGGGAAGCTCATCGATGGCTATTGCTGGAACCGCGATTGGGGCTGTCGCCATGTTGTAGACGTGGGAAGGCTATCATACTGTGTAACGGGGGACTATTAGTATCTTTAGTATCTTTAGTATCTTTAGTATCTTTAGTATCTTTAGTATCTTTAGTATCTTTAGTATCTTTAGTATCTTTAGTATCTTTATTATCTTTAGTATCTTTAGTATCTTTATAATGCAATGAAATACCATGCTGTTGGACTCGCACTTGGGATCACATGGTGCCTACCTAGTATGCATGTAGACAGCGTTGCGAGGCAAATGATTGCTGTAAAAACCATGAATAGTATGTGACCAACACCCCAGATCAAAAGAGACAATGTTGCCCCACCCAGGCATAGACAAGCAAGAGAAATTTTCCACTCCACCCCCAAGAAAAATTTTCACAAGCCAATTCACAAGAAATTCTACCGTTCAGTTCTTCTTTACACCCAGGGCAAGCCCCAATCTGCAATGAAAAAAAAAAGGAAAGCCTGTCAGACGTCCATCAACACCCACCCTGTCCACGCGCCCAAAGGCAGACCACGAACAGGGTCGAGATCATCAAGAAACAACTCTCTATACAGCAATTGCACAAAGGCAACCACCGCCATTCTTGCGAACAGAGCGAGAGGACCAGAGAAAATTTTCACTCTTGGGTGCTGAGGATATACAATCATCAACCAGGGTGGATTCGATGGCTCTTTTGGGAACCAAAGCAAGAGACGAATACTATAGAAATGATTCTCCTGTAGAAAGAAACACAGAGGTTAGAAACCATTGGCAGTCACACTTGGGGGGGTACACATACTGAAGTATTGTCGACGTAAAGAAGAAAAGAAGAAAAAAAAAACAAAACAAACGGCGAGTTGTGAAGAGCTTTATAGGAAGCAGGCCGGAGCTCGACGGGCGGTGAGCCAACTTTTTTTTTGACCGCCCAGATTTGGCCGGCAGAACTGGCAGTTAGTGGGGCAGCACAGCATCTGCTGCGAGACACAAGTTTACGAGATGCGCCACTAATGAATATCGCTGCTTCATGTCCTCCAATTAAGTCGAGTCGAGTGTGTGTCCGACAGCAAGCGCCGGGTGTAGCAAGGCCTCATTGACTTGGTAACTCCGAACACGGTGTTCGACAAGAAGTCGACATACTCGCAATCAGGTGCTAAAAGTCTGTGAACGCCAAAAAAAAAAAAAAAAAAAAAAAAAAAAAAAAAAAAAATTATTTATTTAAAAATTAATTTTTTTTTTAAAAAATACGTATCGCAGTTTCAATCCACGTCAAGGTCTATAAAATAGATAAAATAATGAAATACTACTAAAAAAAAAAAAAAAAAAAAAAAAAAAACGCCTGTTATTTGTATTTAGATGCAGCATCAATATGTAGCTTACATATTTGTAGATTTATTAATTTTTAAATACCGAAACGTTGGGTGGTATTCAGCATAGCGTTCGCAGACTTTTGGCCTAGGCGACCGTGATTCTAACCCTCCTTTTTTTCTGTTACGGGATGGGGTCATTGCAAAGTCCTATTCAACAACATGGATGAATATCGCTTAACTGCGATCAAGTTGAATCCTTTTGGCAATGGTTTGGATGGATTTTACGCGCATTTCTCCTCTGTCTGTCGCGACAAGGAAATTCCCAGCGACCCGAGTGCGGTTGCCCGGCAGGATGAAGATGATAACGAATTGTGTCCCCACAGATGCGTCGATATGGTCTGCCAACGCCGTGGAAGCTCTACAAGATCTGACGCTCGAACTTCTCCACGTGCTTCAACGGCTTCCCGCATCCCGCATGTCTCCCTCTGCTGGGAGAAGTAAAAAGCTATATGCGGATATCTGGAAGCTTGATGCTGTTATGGCCGATAATTTTGACACCACATATAAATCTCTTCTCGCTGCCACCCTCGAACGCAAGAGCGACATCGACATCTGGATCAAACTTTACGAAGCCGTCGCTGTCGCCGCCGATCGTACTCCACCTCAACGAGAGACAGCCTCCTCTGTTATTGACACGCCTATATACTTTTCATCTGGTGCAATCAATTCCTCTGAACATCGCGAGTCCATGGAAATAGTGCTTCAACAGGAGCTTGGTCCTCTCTGGGTTGATCTCGATTTATACAAGACCTTTTTCGGGTCGATGGTTGGTCTAGAAAAGGTAGCTGAGGCTGTTTTTAAAGAATGCTGCGAAGGTAATGAGCCGCTCTTTTATTAGGGATGGAGGGACTGGGCAGATGTTACAAATCAAGAGATAAATCAAGAAACTCTTCTGGCTTGGCCTAAAAAAATGGTCGAGTATTTAGCTGAAGCAGCTCAGCGTCACACGTCAATGCCTATTCGATAACAGCTTGTGGGATTGCCACATAAGCCATTAAAAGGCTCCGCCTTGAGCCACAAGATGGATGTAGGATTCATCGACATTGGTACACCTACAACGGGCGTAGTACATAACTAGTCACATATCCTCATGCTCGGCGAGCTCAAGAAGAACGCGAAAGATGATGGCCTAGGATCTTGGTTTGATCTGGTAAGGTACGCGCGCGAGGTTTTTACCACCCAAGATACCCGCCGCTTTGTTCTTGGGTTTACTCTTTGCGGGCCAATCATGCGCATATGGAACTTTGATCCTGCTGGTGCGATCGGATCGGCGCAATTGGACATTAATCAAAATGCATTACAATTTGTGTCAGCGATTCTTGCATTTTTATTGGCGGATGCAAAGAGTATTGGCTTTGATCCTACCATACAACTAGTATCTGCGGATGGGCGGTATATCGAGGTTGACCAGAGTGGGCAAAGAGACGCCTAATTCTAGACAGCATGATGGTTCGATCTTCCGGTATCGTCACACGAGGAACGACGTGTTGGAAAGTACGTTTCGAAGGAGAATCAAAGTTCATGGTGCTCAAGGAGTCCTGGCAGCCCATGGAACGCGATGAAGGCGCGCTACTCCGACTTGCGACTGAAAAAAGAGTCACCAATGTGGCACGATATGTCCTTGATTGGACCGTTCAAGTCGATGATCGCGCAGATGACGTGCAGGAGAATAAAATGTGATGCCCGCTAAAGGCGTTCATAAGGGCAAGCAAAGCAGCTGCGCCGATCAAGGTCTTCCAGGTCGATCAAGGTCTTCCAGGTCGATCAAGGTCTTCCAGGTCGATCAAGGTCTTCCAGGTCGATCAAGGTCTTCCAGGTCGATCAAGGTCATCCCGTTCGATCAAGGTCATCCCGTTCGATCAAGGTCGATCAAGGTCTTCTTCGTCTTCCGGGTCGTTATTGCCTTAGGCATCTAGATAACTGGAATTTAGTTATTACCCTCCGGGGGCCCTGCCGGGGTCTATACCTGCGGTGCTTTTTTCTGCGGCATTTCTTGTGCCTGCAGCAGGCTTTCGTATATAATAAATTTTATATTATTTAAAAGCTAGGAAGACGCTCTTTTTTCTTATATAAAGTGTATGAAATTCGGCCAGAGCGTTGTGTAGTAATTGGTGATTGTTATGAGAGAGTAATATCGAGGAGGTATATATATCTTTTTCTATATATACTAACGCCATAAAATTAACATCGCGATATATCTTACGGATATAGAAAAACACTAAAAAAAACGTATAGCTATATCACAGGGCGGTAAACCCGGGTAAGAAGAGCTAATTACTAGTAGAGATTTATTTTAATTTTTTTTAGCGTTGGCATTTTCTCCTATTAAAGAAGCAAAGCAGGAAGCTACACTTTACTCCGGCTATCACCTTCGCAAAGCAGCTCCGCTGCTTTGCTTGATTAGGCGGGGATTAGATATTCGGATGGGCAATAAGTTTTCTCGATCGCCGAAGCCTCGTTTGGCTCAAGCTCGCTTTCCTCCTGTTACGCAAGGCATGTAAGTCAACAGCGCGGGTACAAAACGGTCCTCTAACCAGACTGGCGCCGTCGATTCTGCAAGCAAACGCCAACGCTCCGAATCTCTGATGAAGCCAAAAGACATGGCACTTCAGAACGGCGACTAGCATGATATTTAATGTTCGTGTCCCATTCTCTTTCTTCTTGCTGTTAATGGACCAAGCATCATCAGGAGCGCAACTTGCGAATCACACAGACCAGTCGATTCGATATAGTTTGCCAAGTTAAAGTATTTCTGCCGATATTTCCCTTTTGTATCCGATGCAGTGTTTGTAGAAGTCAAGTCAATGATTTCATTATGTTTGACGTGTTTGGAGTACTCCCACATGAAGCCTGAGAAGATATGTTGTGCTAGCAGTGAGGTGATGTCATCAGAAGACATATAAACTGCTGGGTGATATTCCTGCAGAGAGTGAGCTCCCCTCCAATGAGCGGGAACGACTAATTTAATATTATCATTGACATCGAATTGGGACTGCAGGGAAAGCCCTTCTTGGAATCCAAAAATGTGATTTCGCAGCTCTGTTTCGACGGCTCTGTTTCGACGGCTTCAGTCTCGTCCTTCGGTTCTGCTTTTCGAAGGTATCGCAGTCTTCTGAAGTACCGACCCGATGATAACCAAAAGTTTTCCAATTCTCTGCCGATGCTCCTTGGTCCAAGGAAAAGCACCGTCCATCCAAACATTGGCGTCTCCCTTTGTTTCAAATAGAAAAGCCACAGACTCAACACACGTTCAAACTTCTTGAAAATCCTCTCTTTTCCTGCCTTTGAGACTTTTCTTGACACTGAAAATGTCAAGGTCTCTGTTTCGTCCTTCCATCCTTGCCTGTCTTTCCCATTTCGTCTTAGATCAATGGGTAAAGACCATTCAATCTTATCGTCTTGGATCTGCCACCCTTCTGTGAGGACGTGGTGTATTGAGTCGCATAGAGAACGCGCCATAGCAGTTGCTGGGCAACGCCACCCACATATATCATCAATACCCTATCTTTGCTTAAGTAAAACCTCGGTGTATTTTGACTTGCCTGGCGTCACTTGCCAGCTTTCACCTGCGCGAATGGTTCATGGTGGAGGAAACTTGGGAGTCTGATATAGCCTTCCGGATCCAATGCTCGCATGAGAGCCAGCCAGTCCATTTCATGGCCGGATTTCGTTTGCCTGTAACTCGTTGGCTCTGGCACTTTTCGAGAAAGTATTCTGAGCGAGAGCATAAGCAGCGTTAGACCAAATATCGCAATTTGTGTCGGATAGTGCATGCCCGCAACCCCGAAGACTTGGCTTGCGTAACCACCTCCTACGCAGACGAAAGCAACAGTACCGACCAACTGGGTTAGGAGACTTCTTGAAGGCAAATTTGATCTGCCGTCTTCTATATCAATTATTCCTGCATTCTCATCATTGTCTGTATCCTCATAATTTCCTATATCCTTGTGAGATTCCCGAATTTCGTTGCGAACCTCCTGCACAAGAACATAGGAAGTGAATATGTGGTCCCTTTCGTCCAGTTCGTCCAGTTCGTCCAGGCCACGTTGGAGCCACAATATGTAAGCTTTCCGTGGGCATTTGTCGGTCAGCTCCCATATGATTTGCCTGGGTAAGTTGCATATTTGGTACGCGGTTAATATCAAACCGATAAATAAGACCACCGTTCCAGCCATGGCACAGATAAAAGTGTAAGTGAATATTTTGAATTAGCTCTGCAGAAACTTGTCGTATTTCATTGTGGCGAGCAGGGTGATGAGTCTGAGTTCGAATAAGAGGGCAGCGAACCCTATTACCCGAGAGGTAAATTTTCTGCGAAATTACCCCATATTAAGAGACAGGTTTGGTGGTTTGGGTAAGGGTTGGCTATTGTAGCAGCCTTTCTTATAGGTCGGTTTCAGGCGTAACATATCTCTTAGAACAAGGTATCGTTCCAGTGTCTTAGATTTCTTTATGTGCCCATCAGCTGTGTGCCCATCCGCTATATCCTTTAGCTGTGTTTATCCATACTTGACGTCCTCAGGACGGTAAAGACCCTGGCCAAAGAGAAAAAATTCACGAATAAGGGCATGGCCGATCAGGCGTTCAACTCCTCGACCATTCCACAGCTCACAAACTTGTGAAGACGTCGAGGACAACAAATTCTTCTCAATGACCACATCTTCTTCTCTGTTCTGGATATGCTTCTTTAAACATTCTGGTCCAACAGTTTTTAATATCACTGTCAGAATCCAAATGATACCCAAAGGACCAACAGCAAAGGTAATGAAGTCAGAAAATTGGACTGACTCGCGGAGGAAATTATTCGTAAGATCTTGCCCAAATATACCAACAATCCTAGAAGGCTATCAGCAGACCTTCATAAACTAAATTTCGAATTATGCATACTCACGGCAAGACTTGTGCTAGGACCCCAACAGATACGTTATCCAATATTGTTACATCCATGGCCCAAGGATAATTTTCGGAAGCTGGATGTATACCAATAAAGTGCTGAATCAAGTCAATTTATGCCAAATTGTCAAACATTCAACAATACGGCACTTATGCCTCAATGAAAATAAATGTGAACTGGTTATTTGAAATAGGACTACTGGGTACCACCCTAGGTGCTCTAGCGAAGCTCAAGCAGGCTGGACATTGAGGGCAGGAATTATTCCCATTTATATAGGCACCAGAGTGCTGCAGTATAAATCGTGCCACGCCATCATGCGGCGGACATATCATGAGGCACTTATCTAAGACACTGCGGATTTCATGAAAAAGGGCCCGTTGCTCTGCCATTCTACTATGCGATCAAGCAGCAGCCAGAGATATTCTCTGAGTAATCAACAAGTACCTAACTATCATTGGACCAGTTACTAGAGTGCTACGCTGGAATGTTACCTTCAACCATGTGATAGTCATGGAAAGCTTATTGTGGCTCACACGGGCGTGCTTGAAGGATAGAAGAGAGTTTGATGACGAAAGCTGGAGATAATAACGGTATTGTGACGATTCCATCAAACCATTAGCCAAACAGGGCAAAAGATTAGGCCAATAATCGCATTTGTAGCAATTACTGTGATGGAACCAGCTGCTTATAAGGGATCTAACTGTTACGTAGCCCAGACCGTAACAGGTATATAGAAAAAAAATTTTTTAGTAAAACTGGTCGATACCTATTTACACTAGAATGCAATTAAAGTAAAAATCAGATTAGTTTACTAGAATGTGACTAAAGTAAAAATCAGATCAGTTCACTGGAAGGCAAATTTCTACAGCAACAGGATAAGAGGCAAAGCTCCACAGCAACAAGACAAGAGGCAGAGTTCTACTGTAATATACAGCTTGTCGAAGTACCGAGATCAGTGAACAAGGATCAGCGTGCCGTGCCTCACATATTAGCTCCAGAGTACTCAGACAGAGGTCGCAGCTCACATGGCAATTCCCTGGAGAAACCAGCAGACCACTACGACCTCACGCTCTTCCTTTTCATTACGTGGCCTCCCTATACACGAATCACCCGGTTACTCCTCTTGACGACCGGGCCCAGCGTCCTCCTCATTACCTCCGACTTCGACCTTGGCTGTATCATAGTTGCTCGGCGGGTTGTCGGCGGGTCGAGTTTCGTTGAGTGCTTGTTCGATTTGGTACTGGGGCAAACGTGGTTTGCTTTCTTCTGATGAGAGCAAGGCTTTAAAGTTCTTCTCTGCGTTGCGCCACATATTTCTTGCCTGCTCGTCCTCTATCTGCTCAAGTCCAGCCATTAACGCATAAGAACGCTGAGGTTTTCCCCCCAAAGCCCGAGTCATGATGGTCGGTAGAGCGTATGGCCGAACGTCCGAGTCCCAGCGCTGCAGAATCTTCAAATCCTGCATTCCTCCACCCTCATCAAATGCAGGCCGATACCTGGTCTTTACTTCACTCCAAATCTGTGCAATCATTTCTGCGCCACGTCTTATTCCCCGCGTGAGCATCTTAGCAATTCCAGACCTTGGCCGTTGAAGAAGGCTCAGGAGGATCAAGAACTTGAAAGCATCGTTCTTCAGAGCTGTTAGATAGGCTAGACTATTGTCAAGACTCTTCTTATTGCAGGGCCACATTAATCGTCGATAGCAGGAGATTTTAAGGTCTGCGGTGATCTTGGTCTCTTTTGGCATATTGCATGCTTTGAGCAACGCTCTCCAGAGGGCTTCCAAATGCTTATCACATTGGTTGAAAAAACCAAGAATAGACATGTGAACTTCGCTTGTAGAGTCCGACGTTTGATATTCCCAAAGCTCACTCAAAGCCGCACTATTCGTATTAGTATTTCCATATTAGGACTGTTGTGGATTACGACACATGAACACTTACAAAGTAATGGAGATATTTTCTATCTGTTCCTTTATCAGTTCTGCTTTCTTTGATGCCCCGTAGACTTCTTTGCCATATTGTACGGTATGACTAGCTAGTTGCAATCCAAAGTTGGTAATAGCTATGGCTGCGGCTATATCGCCAACCACTGCCATAGCGATCGATCTGAAATCTGACAAAAGAGTGCAAGGGGATAGATAATTAGGAAAGGGAGTTGTGACTGTCCCGACTCAGAAAATCGGTACTAGTTGCTTGGGGTGTTCCAATTATATAACAAGCGTAGATGTACCCGGGGGCAATTTCACATCATGTTAAAGCTAGACTTAAGGTTCCGTGGCATGTGGCGCCAGACCGCCATGCTCTGAGGTTGACGGAAACGAGATTCCACAAGGGCGGTAAACCTGTCAGAGAGCGGGGACACAAAGAGAAGAGTGAAGAAGTCAAGGATGGTATTGCGCACTGAACTAGCTACGATCTCGCAGCTAGCACTATGATCAGGACTATGTTCATCTCTGACCCTTCCAAACAAAGGGAGGGAAAGCAGCTCCTTTTTATAGGTCTTCTCTCAGCCACTTTCGTAGTCTAAACTTAGACGCTTTGTCTCGGCTAGCTAGCTTCGAGGCTTCTAACAAAACCTGGACGTAAGTTCCCATCTGACCCGTGAGGGCAGGGAATGTTAGATCGCTACTATAGAAAGTAAAGATGCTTGTTTTAATTTATTTGCCATTAGTTATTTTGTCAAAGCCCTGTGCTATATATTAATAATTATATCATATCGTCAATGGCTGTAATAGTAACATACGTGTGGATTTGAACCCCGCTCCTCTGGTATGGTGGCATATTTATTATAAGTTACCCTATATGCCTTATAGAAAGTAAAAATGCTTGTTTTAGTTTATTTGCCATTGGTTGTTTTATTAAAGCCCTGTGCTATAGTATGTATATGGAATGCAAGCTGATTGTTACGACCTGATCTAAGAAAGATACGTACCTCGGATAAAGTACGGACCTAGGAGCCAATCAGGAGTAAGAGAGCAAGTTCTCACCAAGGTACGTACCCACGAAGAGTGAGAATAGCTTTATTCTTCCTCGTACCTGGATATAAGATGGGTGAGAATACCAGGAACGACTGGATATATAAAATTTCATTCCCCACGCTCTTTAGATAGTTTATTTTAGCCAGTTGTCACGACCCGGCTCTTATGGTCGCGACAATGGGCCCACACGGTAGCCGGTCACGGATAAACGACGGACCGACTAACCAATCAGGAACGGATCGTTGGATCATTGAAATGATCCAACGATCCAAGGACGGATCATCAGAAATTCGAAATGATCCACGACCGGATCATCAAGTCTTGGCAATGATCCAACCCAACCAACTGGGTATATAAGTTCACTTCACGGCACTCATTCAGATAGTTTAGATAGCCAGTTAGTATCACACAGCATTCACAATACAATAAGATTGGAATACAGAGATCCCTCTTACTGCTATCACATACATGACAACGCCCGTATCCGACCTGACCTATCCGCCAACATAAACCCGGAACTTGGTTTATCCCTTGGGAACCCAGTAGGTTTGTTACACCAGTCGTTAATAAAGCATCAAGATTGAATACAGACTGAATCTTTATTATATCTTACTCGCTTCGTGATTACATCTGCCGGCAGCCTGCAGGAAAGCTTGGTAGCGCTGGGTCGACGAGCGAATCCACACCACCAAGTTGTGAGCATGCCGAGTGCGCCATATTGCCGCCAAGCAGTCGCCGTCTCCGCCCTTCCAACGACTCCTTCTTGTTCCTTGCACGACAGCTGTGCTACTTGACGTATGGCCTCATCAGAAGCATCCTTGTTCTTGCCAAACAGAAACGCTGGCACCGCTAGATTGATGATGTGGCCGTTGCAGCGGAGTCGACGATGGGCGGCATTGAAGTGGCAGGTCTCTGCAACAGTTCGCATCATTGTGTCATTGTTGTAAGCGTTATCAAGGGTAAAGTATCCGATCGTGTCGCGGACACCGTAGGAATCTACGACCTGGAGGAATGTCTCCGCAATGGCTTCATCGCTGTGGGCACCTTTAAGCTCCCGGAGAGCAAGCAAGGCTTTTCGTAGTTGCCAGCTGCCGCAATCAATAAAGTAAGCCGCGATTGCAAGAAAGCTATGGTGGTTTGGGGAGGACCAGATATCAATGCTAAAGTGGATTTGCGTAGGCGAGGCCTGAAGCCTCGACGTTCAGTTCTCGCGATGCGTAAAGAAGCTCGCCTCCAACAGCTTTGGAACTTGCCCACGGCTCTGTGTGACGACTCTTGGAGCCATGTGGTTCACCGTGTGAAGTAGGGCATACCATTCTGGCCACTCGACTAGGCTATGGGGAAGGCTATGCGCCGTGATAAGGTTCACCAGCGCTTGATTGTACGCGTCTTCATCAACAGAGGCGCGAAGATATCTCTCCCGCTACAGAGAAAGGCATAACGAATGTGGCGCGGCACTATTGCCACCAAACTGTGTTTGCCCGTAATCGAGTTGACGACGTCCAGAGTAACGTTCGAGGTGGCCTGGATATCACTACTGCGGAAAACTACTGACCTGGACGTTTTGTGCTGCCACTGAGCACAGTCGTAGCTAGCACTCCATGGAAAGACAACAGCACAGTTGCAGCTAGCATTCCATCGAAAGACGACAACACCACCAGTCAGAAACGGTCATGTAGCCAGGCCGATGCCTCGTTGCCAGTCAGCAAACGACTATGTGGTTCAGCATCCCTGCCAAAGACTGAGATGGCTGGAATACCAAACCGAATACACCGACGCGTCATTGTTCGTGATTTTGGCAAACCCATCTATATGGCAAGCTCCCGAGCAGCTTTGCTCGCAGCGCTGAAAGGTTGTATTGAAGGTCATGAGTCCTTACGGAACGCTGGCTTCCTCCACAGAGACATCTCTATCAACAATCTAATAATCAACGAGAAAAGAAATGACCGCTCATGGCCTTCTTTTTTAATAGATCTCGATCACTCGATCAAAGAAACAAATACTGGAGTGTCAGGCACCCATGGTAAGGTTCGCACAAAGGCTTTTATAGCCCTTGGTATACTATTAGGCCAACAACACTCCTTTATGCACGATCTTGAGTCGTTTTTCTGGGTGCTGTTCTGGATCTGTGTTCATTACAAAGGGCCAGGCAGCGATACCAGAACGACCCGATTTGCGCTCTGGAATTTCGAGGGCAATAATACGATGGCTACATATAAAAAGGGATTGATCTCTGATGAAGATTTTCTCGAGATTGTCAAAGCCGAGTTTACGGCCTACTACAGACCGCTGATCCCATTGTCAACAGTTTGAGGAAGCTCATTTTTCCGAATGGTATGAGGTGGAAAGAGGAAGACTTAGACCTCTATTCGAAGATGAAGGAGGTTTTGCAACTTGCGTGGGAGACGGAGGAACTGGGTAGGAGCTTGGCAAGCTCGAAACAAGGGATGGAAACTGTCAAGGCGCACGGTGTTGCGGAAGATACAGCATCCCACTAACGCCGATGAGGGAAAAAGGTTGTTCGGAGCTGCAACCTCGATCATCAATAGAGAGAATGTCGGAAAGGCTCGAGGCGCTGTTGTCCATGGCGAAAGCCACCTCGCAGTATAATCGTGGAGACAAAAGGTGGTTGAGACTGAAGTATTCGGTATCGTCCTTTGCTATGGAGAATGGAGCAGCAGAAGTTGAACTTTATACAGTAATACCATCCCCTATTGCTTTCTATTGTCATATGACTTGTGTGAGCCGATGAAGGGCTCCTGTCGCCGGGGTCTGTATCAAAATACGCGCCTAAACATGATTAACGGTGATTCCACAGGCGGCAGCTCTGCTACATTTTTTTTTTTTGGGGGGAGGTTCAGATTCGATTGTAATCTCTTGCCAATTCGCATTTCTTCTTCTTCTTCTTTCCTCATGCCACGATGCGGTAAATCGGGTCTCCCTTGAAGGCGGCCATCAAACTCCAATCTCGTGTAATTCAAGAACGTTTGGCCATCATTGTTAGAAATCATGTGACCCCAATGCGCTTTGTGTCTCTGCCCAGAGATGCTTTTACTAATGCGAAAGCCGACCAAAAGAGCATCCGCATCCTCTACGATATACTGCCTCGCCATTAGGCCATCTTCCACGGTTGGATCGGACCGTATCTGCCCAGTCAGCTCCCCCCGCGATGCTTGGCAGTGGCGATCTAATCCCGATACCTCGCTATGAGCACTCCATACAGCAAGTGTGCGTATCTTGGCCATTCACAACTTGCTTCGGTGAGCTGAGAGTGGAGGCTGAGAGTGGGCTGAACTTTTGATCCGCCTTTCGGCAACAATTCTATGCCATTACAGGCGATTATCTTCCTTCGTTGGCTTTTTTGGGCGCGAAAGAGGGGTAGAATATAATGCCTGTCTCACCCGCGTTGGCAGTGTTCTTATTTGGCTCCAATGGGCAGGGGTCAGGGCCGTGATAACGCTCAGCCGCGGCCTATGGCATCACTTGGCCCTACACCACTTCTCATGCACTTTGGATGATACAGCCAGCCGCAAATTCATCCATTCTGTACAGAGCCGCATCTCGATATGTTGCAAAAATACCATGATGGCTAAAGAAGTACAGGTCCTGCTTATCACAGCCCAGTTCAAACTATGCTCATCTATACACATTGTATCTTCATCTTCTTTACTGCAATTGAGTATTGGTCTCTACTATCCCAGCTTCTTTATTGAACACCATGTCATCAAAAAAAAGACCTGCTCTCCTACAGAGAACCGAGACCGAGCTGAAAAAAAGAGCCTTTCGCGACTTCGCCGAGTCAAAATTCGATGATCGCGATAAACGCAGGCCCGACTTGCGTCACCTCAGCGTGATACAGGGCGAAGAAAAACGAATTAGCAAAATTAAAGAGCAGTTTAAAAATAAGAACGAAAAGCTGAGACTACTTCGAAATGTCGCAGAATCACGAAAAAAATTGATCCAATATTTGTCCAACAAGACCAAGAAAGAGGGTTACACAGGTAGTCTCCAGGATGATCAAGAGGTTCGACCTGGTGACGGGCAGGTCTCGCCATTGGATGAGTCGAGAAACCCACTGGGTGACCAAAAAATGTCTATAGATAAGTCAATGGAGCCTGTGGATGAGTTCAAGGCTGGCGTCATGTATTTCGAGAAAGAGGGTGAGAGGAAATGGCGAGGTGCGCAGTGTGAGGACATTGACGACGCCAACTCATCAGGAGAATTTCCCAATCAGAAGTTGAAGATGAGTTGTGTATTATTCGACAATCCTGAGAATGCCGACCTCTTTAAAAGAGAGGAAAATAAGATTAAATACTTTCATTTCCCAGCGAACCACATGGAATGGATAGAAGTAAGTGCCGTGGGTCCGTTAGACGGAAGGTAGCTTGCTAACATGTGTATAATAGATGGCATTAGAAAGATACCATGCTGTGAATGGGGAAGATGTGGAATCACAGGACGAAGATGACCAGTCATTGGAACGAAGCACTTTCAAGAGCCAACTGCTGTCTCGTGAATACTGGCGAGGGCAGTTGCATGGCGCGGGAATAGAGAAAGATTTAATTCATCTGCGGCATATGAGGCCTCGGTGCGCTCATATTTCAGGTTGGTCGTTTCAGCGAGTTTTTATATCTGCAAAATATTAATGAAAGCAACACAGAAGACCACACTGATAACAACACTCCGTCAAATATTGCCCTCTTTGTGAGTTCTTCTCCAATTGCCTGCCTAGTATACATGCTGACGCTCATTGGCGCACCACAGCTCCCATACCTCCACTGGGAAACCAACCGAAGGCGGGCCAAGATGGCACAAATAGTCCAGGAAGTTGTTGAAGGCAACAAGGTTCCCGCAGATGCCCGTTTTATGGAGGTCGCGAGAGTTCCATGTCTCAGCCCAAAGTTTAAACGTGAGAGCATGACGAACAAAGTCGCACAGTACCTCTACGACATAGCACAAGTGTGGGATGCCATGGATTATGAAGCGGACGAGCGGCTACTTCGACAGAGCTTTTCCGAACCGCAGCAGAGAAACAACACGGCTACGTCACGGAACAAATGGGAACCTCCATTGCACATTCGCCGAACGTTGGACCAGTCGTATTTCTCAACGGTTGAAGACACAACAGCTAGAGATACAGACCAGGTAGTGTATCGACAAACTAGAGCGAGGAAACAAAAACATGAAGGAGATGGACCGAGCTCCACTGGCAGTACTACTACACCCCGCCAGAGTCAACTGGGTAGTGAGTCTGGACTGAGCACCATCAATTCGCCCACTCGTGGAACAACATGCAGAAGTACTGGTACCTTAGATACTACTTGTACTTCAGCTACAGCTACGAAGAGGAAGATGATAAAATTAGTCGGAGTCACTCGGGTAGTCATGGTCGACCAATTGTGGATGTGGATCCTTGGAGAAGGTGAGGCCTCAGTTACACGATAGCTTGGAAGACTTGACAGTCTAACAGGGTGCCAGACACGATTATTACATCTTTTCCTCGGCGCTGGGGAAGAAACAAGCCCGATTCTTCCGGCGTCCATAAGAGCCTCCGACAGATAATGGGAAAGAGGAAGCGCATTCGATCCATCTATCATCTTGGTGAGTAACACGACTTTAATCTGAAATTCCGTTTATAACAGAAATCAAGCCATTCTCATCATCGACCAATGCTCAAAAGTATTCTTTGACCGGACACAGCCAACAGATGATCGACCAGAGGTGATGGACCTTTTTGCTCAAGCTATTGGTACAGTGGTGAGTTTCAAGAGGGGAAAAAATGATGCAAGATGCGCTAAATCGGGCCACAATAGGCTAATAGTACAACGCTGGCTTATAACCTTTTCTGGGCCAACGTCAGTCTCCATTCGTCGATTGAGAGGAAGGCTGATAAGGTAAAGAAGAAGAAGGAGGAAGAGAAGAATGGCGCCAAGAAATGGCTCGAATGGCTGCATCTCAACCCAGAGAAGCACAAGACCCGAGCCGGGGAATCGCTCAAATATCTGAACATTAACCCAGAGGGAATCTTGCTGAAAGAATCGCAGGATATTACCGAAGAATTAAACATTAGTAAGTGCACCATCGAATCGAGATTTGCTTCAAACCGGAGTGCCTCGACTGACGGTATATGACATAGTGGAGCGTATCTATAAGCAACAATCGACGGTTGTGACTGAGCTGAGCAAACACATGAAGAGCCGACTCAGTAAGGCTAATCCTGAAAAGAAGTCCAATATTACCGAAATAGACTTGGAAGAAGTAGGCGACTTGGTCGAGATAATAGCAAATCGAGCCGCCGAAATACACGATCTTCAGAAGGCTGTGACTCGCACAAATGATCAGGTATGGACAATCGCCATGACTCCGCCGTCCAATACTTGGCAATGCTCATGATTCTTTCAGCTCCAAGCACTGCTATCGCTTAAACAGCAGGAGGCTAGTATTGTTGAAGCCAGGACTGCGCTTGAACGGGCCGACGAAACCATTAAACAAGGCCGAGCCATCATGGCATTCACCATTGTCACCATTTTCTTTGTAAGTGGCAGCATTCAACGTCCTTGAAACAACAGCAGCTGAATTCCGCCATCTTTTCTAGCTCCCGCTTGGATTTTTCACTTCTTTCTTCGGAATGAATAACAGCGTGACGACCGGCAATGAGTGGATGTCTCTCGGGGAGCAGGTTATGTACATGTGTAAGTTTGTTCACCTTAGCCCTTGGAACTGAACCCATGGTGGAATGCTAATGGAATCTAACCAGTCGTGATTTCGGCCGTGATAATCTCCACCGTCCTCTTTATTGCAATCTATTGGGGTTCCGGAAACCATGGGAAGCTGATTTCTCTTGAGAAGGCGATAGAGAGACACCTCAAGAAAGAGGGGCGGAAGGAGGAGAGAAGTATGGTTGAAAGTGAAAGTGGTGTTGCTGGATGGTCGAGCAACGCGATTGAAAGGCTGCGCAGGCGGAAAACTAAGATTGCTCCATCTGAGGTGTAATAACTAGCCGCCATGCTATATAGACTGTGTGCATTTTGCTCTTGATCAAATTCTTTTGTACGGAGTATTTGCCATGCCCAGAATGTCGGACTAGCGACGGAATGGCTGCAAGGGATCGCGGTGGGATTACGAACACATGAGCGGGGGCAAGGGTGAAAACAAACTAGATTACCAAAGGCACTGAGCCCAACTGCGAGAAGCAAATAAAGTGATTAAAATCTAGAACACGACGATTAAGATTTACGACTAACTACAGCGACGGAGCAGGAAAGAGAAATAAACGCGTCGTGCTGTGTTGTTGCATTGAGTCAGCGGGGGAAACGCGCATCATCAGGTTTGGTTACAGGACCTTCAGCCGGGGAGTGGAGCTGCGAGCTGCGAGCTGCGAGCTGCGATGAATAAAAGAGGGTGTTTAAAACACGGGTTATGCGAGGAAACAAAAACTTTGAACTTGTCCGATGGGCAACGGGGTTGGAATCTGTGCTATACAAAGGACTTCAAGCAGCATTGCTAGTTGGCTGAAGATGACACTTTGTGCAAATGTGCTGCGTGTGCTGCTGAACCGATCGCTGCTGAACCGATCGCTGCTGAACCGGGCGCTGCACTTAA
The DNA here is from genome assembly GCA_010015515.1 of Trichoderma sp. TW21990_1. Lineage (NCBI taxonomy): Eukaryota > Fungi > Ascomycota > Sordariomycetes > Hypocreales > Hypocreaceae > Trichoderma > Trichoderma sp. TW21990_1. The sequence continues at coordinate 2,153,021 of ML974118.1, forward strand.
CGGTCGATAGGTGTGTAGTAGAGCGTAGTGCGCCGCGGGGTAGATGGGGCTTGGCAGAGCGCCGTGTGTAGGTGGCATTGAAGCCCTGGAGGTCAGTAGGTATCGGGTTGCGCGCGGCGGGGTGCCAGATGGGAGATGGCAGTCTTGACGTCTTGGCCAGCGGAGACAACATTGGACTTTGCTGCCAGTTCTGGTTGAGCGACTTCTTGTGAGAGAATCAAAGCCCGGATTTCGGGTAGCTGGTAGCCTTCAGCCCTCAGCGCTCCCGTCATAACCCAGGTTTCATGAACAAAAATGCCCAAAGACTCGGGCTCTGGCACATCGGCATGCTAATACAGAAGCATACTGAGATTTTTATTTACATGCAAAGCCGGATAAGAGGATTGTGGTCAATTATCTTCAGAGACTGGCTAGGGCGAAGGGGAACAGCTCTCTCCGTTCTGTGGGGCAAATACAGAGATGCTCTGGATATGAAATCCACGATAGAATCACAAAAAAAGTAAAAGTAAAAAAGAAATATAAAAATAAAAATAAAAATCAAATAATGTTGCCAAGTAACTCTTACGACTACATAGATGGAATGAATTATTTTCTACTACATTTGCCTGCTTTATAAAGGTGTGCTTGAGTGGTGGTGGTGCACTTTGAAAAAAAATTTCGATGAAAGAATGGTTTATAAGGCAAATAAGATCAGCATTGTTCAACAACCAAGGACGTCTCGTACGCCCGGTTAGCTCAATCGGTAGAGCGTGAGACTCTTATGAGGCACACGTTTCTGAAACAATCTCAAGGTTGCGGGTTCGACCCCCGCATCGGGCTCTTCCTATTAAAAAATTGAGAAAACGAGCGTTCATTTTTTGGCCTTTTTGCACAATTTTTTTTTAGGCGTTTTTTTTTTAAACTTTAGGTTTTTACTTCGGCCGAGGTTTCTGGCTTGCGTCGAGTCATGCGCTAACTGAACTTCGAAACCAATCAAACGCCCTGTGTACCACTGCTAGGCCAGATTTCTCAGCCAATCATCTTGCACCGCCGTGGACGAAAAAGGCCATTGCGTCTTTTAACGAGATGGATCACCTGCATGTGAAATGAGCTTCCATTCCATGCAACGCACTTTGTTTTTGGTCTGTTGATTGCATCTGGAAAATTGAGGCAAATCGATTTCGTGCCCGCATAGGTCGTTCTCTCTACAATTGCACGCTGATTGGGTCATGGACACAAGGTAAAGATTGTACCAGCACGCAAATCCCCGCTTCCTGCTGACTTGGACGCCCAAGGTCAGAGCAATTCCGCCCGCAATCTCACATCGATTCTTCTTCTTTACTTCGGCTTGCGATTCCATTTTCTTCGAATAGAATCTTACACATCTTGCATATGTGCACTTGCATGCATGTAGAATCCAGCGCCTTGTTGCTTTGTTGTAAATCACGTGTAGTCACCTGACGCACAGACACAGATATCGTGTCCTGTCTTATTATTTCCCTCCTCCCCTTCGGCATTATTCCTTTTCCCTTGACCAACCTGTCCTCGTGTTATACCTGATCGCACCCAATTTCTCACAATCCAGAAGCGCTTTGATTGTTGCGGTGTGTGACATAGCAAAGTGTGATCCTGCATCACTTCCCCGTTAGCGTTCCACCATCAAATGTTGCTTTTACGAACTCTAACAGAGTTGTGGAAGGCTGCCATCCTTGGATCGTTGTCGCCTTTCCAAGGACAAACAGAGATTCTTAGTCCTTCCACACTTGTGAATCTAGTTGTTCGCCGTGCGTCTTTCCCGACAGCGTCTAACAGTAGACCTCCCAGATCAGCCGGCCTATACCATCTTGTGCTCAGAATCATTGAGCGGGAACTAATTTCCTCTCAGCCTTGTCATCCCTCTCTCAACACGTGACATTATGGCAAGGCTGAATCTGCCCCGAAGATTTGTTGACTCGCACAAACACCAAAATATGCTGTGCTACAGGACCATTCGTGGTTCCTTCCCTCTTTGCCTTACAGCGTGAGAGCAAACCGTTCTCTTGTCCCATCCCTACTCCTTTCACGCAAACGGTAATTTTAATCCTATTGATTGGCTACAACATCGGCGGCAGAGATCTCTCTCATTGCCAAAGGGAAGACCTCTTCAGCAACGTCATTTAGGTGCCTCTTTCTCAAGGAATTCTCTTCTTCGCTTGACAACAACCGCTAGCATGGCAAGAGCGTCACATATAGCAACACATATCAACGGGTGATTACCTCATGGTGATTGACACAGTGCATGTAAAATCAATTCCTATCATCTACCTAGATGAATATGTTGAATTTTCAATTCTGGTACATGATATGGGAACACGCTTGTACCAGCGATTTCCCAAGCCCCATTTGCATTTTCCATTAACCGACAAACGAAAGAGAAAACTGACAAACGAAGTAGAACCCCGACAAACGAAGGAGAAACCCAACAATCGAAGGAGAAACCCGACAAACAAAGCAGGGGAAAAAATGTGTTTTTCATTGGGATGCATAACCTTGATGAAATGAGCCTACACTATCAATGAATGATGTTGAGATCATTGAAATGCGTCAAAATGTTGAAGAACCGCTCAGAGACTGCCCAGTTGCCAGGAGTGTGAAATACTCGAAACGCCTCTTCAACAATGTTGTCAGTTGGACGTCCAACCTGAATAAGAGTGCCAGGGCCAATCTTGGCAGGGCCGCCATATCGAAGCCAACGCTCGACGTCTTCGTCCTTGTAATCCCACCTATCTACCGAAAATGGTGTGGCTCCTCCAACATCTCTTGGAGACCGGGGGCCATATTTTGCAAACGCAAGAAGGGTGAGATATGCCGTAAAAATGCGCAGAGTGTCGCACGGCATAAAGGGTTGATAAATTATTGTTGTTTTGACCATCTGACCGGCGTGCCAAACACACTCCCGAGCTGTGTAGGGACGCACCGAGAACTGCTTAATGAGCTTTTGCTGCGCCAAGCGCAAGTTTCTGTGAAAGCGGGGTACATTGTACGAAGCAGCTTCACGAGCAATATAGGCCATCGTGTCCATCATATCCGAGGGTACTAAGAGGTGGGTGTAATGGCGAACCAACTCTGTTGAGCTACGCATCAAATTAACGAGCTGCTAGGGAAGTCATTTCGGGTTTCGACCTACGCGTGGTTGAGCAGGCTCATGATTGACAGAGGCTTTACAGCATCATCGTCATAGATCGATAAGCCCGAAAAGCTGATAGAATCAAGCAATGAGTCCGTCCTCTTCTTGATGACAAGACCTTGCTCCATACCATGACGGGGGGCAGCCTTAAAAGAGCTGTTTGGCTTAGTGTGCTCTAGATACCCTTTGAAAATTCTCTCCAAGACCTGGGTGCACAAACGTTTGCTCCAGGGCGAGATATGCTCCGAGAGCTCTGCATTTGTTGCTGTGGCAGCCACGACAGTGGACAGCAGCGGTCCCAGATGACCGAATGGTGTCCGACGCTGGAGCTCAGCCCAGGCGCGAGCATTTGGAGCCTCATAAAACTCATCGGAGCACGGGAGCCTTGGCGGTAGATCTCTCATATCAACGTCGCATTCGCTGTTGTTGAAGAGAGCAAAGCTGCAATCAAAGTCGAATACAGCCCACGCCATTCTGAGTTCAAACTCATAGATTGTCCAGGCAGCCCATTCATCCTGCTTTGACCAAGCCGGCCCATCAAGCAGTTGATGTAGTGCATTCAGACTGCGCGTAGAGGTACCCAATATCCCCAAGCTCTTCATGCTGCCAATCAGATATTTGCGGGCTCCGTCCATCTGGCGATGAATGTTTTCATCGCCGGATCCGAGCAAATATGTCAGGTGAAGAGACATTGCAGCTAGATACATGATATCTGGGTCATCTCCAGAACGATCAGTGGCCTATCGATAGTTAGCGCCTATACTTCAAGACAAAGTTCAACGGCGGAGGCTTACCATGATGTTGAGCTCCGAGACACATTGTGCGCTGATGTGATGCGCCTGGTAGGCAATCGTATCACTGTCATCAAACATCGCGCCAATACAGGCCATTGCTCCAAGCATTGGCATTGGGCATTTTTCAATCTCCCAGGTGGCAACATGGAGAAAAGGCTGGACCTTTTGCCACTTGAGAAAGTAGCTGTCGACAAGTTGCCTCAGCAGCACAGTTCCAGGTACCAGTGTAGGATGAGCCAATTCAGCTATTTGGGAAATATGCGGTGCTTTGAAAACAAGCCGCAGGCTGTCAAGTGCCACTGCCACGTAAGCATCGAGAGGAATTTCATCAGTTGGTTCACGTCGATGATCGATAAACCTCCGGATGTAGTCCTTCTGCGTTGGCGAGATGGCAATTTGAAAGTCCAGCCAGCTAAGGCTGCCTGCTCGAACATTGACTTCCCCAGCAGGGGTTGTTTTAGGAGGGAGGCTGCCTGCCTTGTCATCAACGGCACCAATATGGATAGTAGGGAATGGCCTGAGAGGCAGAGAGAGAATGCCATCAGTTGGACTATTCGGGCGTGGAGTGCTCCAGCCAATAGAAGCATGGTCAGATGCTGAACCCGGCTCTTGCTGTTGGATCATCATCTCTTCTGGCGGCTGTTGTGCTGCCCTCTGCGCCAGATGCTGCGGAGGTTCAGCAACCTCATATACCGCCTCAGCAGCATAGGGATCCAAGAGGACACATGATGCAGTTTTATGATCAATTCTGCACCATCTACACGGAGCAGGGTCAACGCACGGGAGCTTGTAATTGAGGCAGCGCTGACAAGCGAGCCGGTTATCAGTCTCCTTGAAATGGTAATCATTGAGGTGCTTTTGGAGACTCGCGTCGGTCGTATACTTTTTCGGACAATGACGGCACTTGTAGCAGCGTCGTTTGTTCCTGACTCGCTGTTTTTCCCGGTCGTGTATCTTGCGGTGTCTCCTCAGCCGGTGTGGGCTGTCGAATGCCACCGGGCACTCGTCACATTGGTACATGACGTTGTTGCTTTGTCGAGTCGGTGCCATCTTGTCGAATCCACGTTATTCCGGGTTTGCTCTGTTTTTTCTCGCCAACATTAGCAGAGTCCATACGAAATGCAATCTGGAGATGGTCCACAAGCACCGACACTCAAAGTGAGGTTTCAGGAGCTCCTTGCGTTCACTGGGGTGGTAAGGCAGGAGGAGCAAGCGGTGGCAGAGACGGAACGGGCGAAGACGCAATGATGGTATTGCTTTCAGTTGGTGTCCAGCACGGAGTGTGAGAACAATATTGAGATCAACAGCGTGAAGGAAGAACACAACACAAACTTGGGATTGGAGGCGGAGCAGGTGCTGAGAAGGGGCACCTCACTGCCACCGCCTGACTTTTATACGGGCAAGCTCTGCCCACTGGGTACTAGGTATCTCCCTAGCACTCTGGCTTTGTGAGAGCTGAAGCAGGGCACCGGTCTGGTCAATGGAAAGCCGCCATGGTAATACCTTAGCCGGCTCTCCTCTGCTCTACTCGACGCCGCACACGCCTTATCCCTGACCTTGGCCCTGCATGTCTTATTGGCTTGCCATCTACTGCTACGTCTCTGTCCAAATCGGGTCACAAGATTGGCTGCTGCAATCGCCCGGCAGTGTTTGTGTGTGCTAAGCGAAAGTGAGTGGCGGCTTGCACTTACGCTATCAAAAAAAAAAAAAAAAAACTGCCCCCCAACATTCTCACTCCAGCAGAACAAGGGCATGGTCTCATGCACCTTGACAGTTCCTAGGCATCAACTGCAGTGTACAGGTGCTGGCGTTGCATCGAGCCCCATTATCACGCCTGAGTTCCACTGCCATGCGCTGACCGGTCTGCGAGGCCCGGAAAGAATAGGAATGCCTAAACAAGAACAGAGAGAGAGAGAGATACAGTAATATGCTGCCGATCAATAAGGAAGCGGCCGCCTCCTAATCTTTCAGAGCCCGGCCACCCTTTGTTTGCTTTTCGTCTCACACCAGAGGCGCAACCCCCCTGGCTCATCCTTTCTTTTCTTTTCTTTTTTGATCCATGGTCAGCTGGAAGCTGAAAACTGAACCACGGAATGACAGCCCCCCCTCAGACAGCAACCTTCGCAGCTGCTGAATGTTAAGCGTGGCGTCTGGCTGCATAGTCATAGGATTATTGGACCGGCAGCTAGAGTGGTATCGATCCCAAGTTGCACCGCTCATCTCTTGGATCACTGATCATACAGAGTAGCAGTGATTACAGTAGGATGGCCCGCACCCCCAATCTGACTGGGGCTGTTCCGGAACGGCTGTGGGATATCTTCTTGTTATTTTGAACCTTTCTCAATGAAACCCCCCCTTCGCTGGTGCTGCTACCGCCGCTGCTGATCCCCCCACCGCTTCTTCTTATTAGGCACTACGAAGTACAGTATCCTCTTTTACTGCAGCCCTGCCTTGGGCCCTACCACAAGGACAGCCCAGGCGACCTCACTGCAAGCCACGGCTCAAGCCATAAACAAAATCAGCCAGTCATATTTCAGCAACCAGGTCGGCCCCATAATCCGGTGGCTCCTTGGCCCCGTTGGGCTGTGATATTCGAGCCTAGAAATTACGAGTACAGTAATATCGCAAGCATGTACTCAGAGAGCTGCAGCAAAGGGTCAACAACGCTATTTTGTGCCCGGAGCAACTTCTCCTCATCCAGTGAGAAGCGCAGTCTGCCGTCGCAGCATGCGAAACAGCACTGGCCAGCAGCAGAAGAAGCAGGAGGAGTAAGAGTAAACACTCCCCAAGCGATACCCAATTCAAGGTGGCCTGGATCTCACTCCCCTCTGAGTGGTTCGGAGGCTGGGAGAGCGGCAAATCAAAGTCAAGCCTCGGACTCGGATGCTGGGCACTACGAAACTACTGTTCCACGCGACAGTAGATACGTGCCTCTTGATTTACTTTGCGTCGGCTGCAGCTCCTGCCACCAGATTTTCTTCCTAAGAGGGACCAGAGAGGCGTCGCCATTTCTTGACACAGATGCTTTGTCGTTGAAACGAGGCGATTTGGCTTTGGTAATCCACAACTTACTCATAATCTTACGACAATGACTGATGCAATGATCCGCTCGAGATCTCTCCAGATTAGCTCTCTTCTGCCCCGAGGGGGGACTCCACAGAGCATGCTGTGTGGGCACAGTTCGCTGATATCCATGACCCCAGGCTTACATGGGGGTGCACGTACCTTCATGAGGTGCAAGCTGCAGTTTTACTGTACCCCTCAGCTAGACAAATTTGGGACACTTGCTTGAGCCATGTTCTCCCTTTGGACGGCTTCATTTGGTATGCAAGCACGAACAGCCTTTGACTTTGTCATAAGCAAGCTTTTTTTTCTAGCAAACCGGTCCAGGACGACCTGCCCCGATTCTAATCAATTTATAGCCGATACTGCATAATGCATCAAACAGTGGTGTGGTACCGCTGTACAAGTGGTGAGCCACGCAGCATGCTACCTCCCTGTACGGAGTACAGCATCAATGATCCATCTTACCGCCTCATGCGACTCGAATAGGTTACAGCTAGGAGAATTTGCCCAGCTGAATGGTGCTCTACGGTGCATTTACTGTGTTGTAAGGATGCATGGCTGTAGGTCGGCCAATTGAGCGGAACAGCCTTCTGCTCTAAGTCCTACGCCTTGTACCGTCTAAAAAAATTGGGAATTGCAGCCATGGCGGTAATACTATCAGACTGGAGCATTATGCATCAATAACTAATACTACCAGCAGCATGTCTTACACATTCGGAAACAACCCCTGGACACGCAAATTGCTCGGCGATTATCGGGCACAAAGAGCACCACGGCACTCTTGGCTGGATATCGTCTAATGGCAGCTTTGTCGTTGTTATTCTGTTGAGGAGCTGGGGAAGCCTTTCTTCACCTTTCACGAGGCTAACTATGGGTGTGATTTTGACACCTTTTCTGAGGGGACCTCTAAGAAAACTGAGTTGATAGGCAATGATTCTACCGAGCCGTATGGTCTAGATCACTGAACCAGCGAGCCCAAGACAAAAATGGTGGCAATCTAAACGACAGTGTCATGCAACCGGGCCCCTCTCTGAGAGAAGAAAGAAAAACAAGGTGAAACATTATGGCATTACGACCTGCCTGTAAGCCTGACCGGGGATGCTTCCACCCACAGGCAGATGCAGCCATTATTGATTCCAGACTCTCAAGTCAGGTTGCCTAGAGCATGTGAATGGACTTTGTATTTGGCCCTGCAGCTTCGTGCGTGGTTAGGAGGCAGTCTAGAGACCCATCGGAAGAGCAGACGACGAATGAACGAGAGACGAGAAACGAGGGGAACGATAAGGAAGCGACGCGTTTTGCGAGCTCGGATTAGCCACATCAACCCTGCATCTCGTCCGGCATCTCTCAGCCATTCATTTCCTTTGGGCTTTGACAATGTCTCGGATATTGGTGTGCAGCGGGCTTGGATACGAAGGCTTGGGCACCAGAGTTGGGCACCAGTGTACTCCGTACATGCAGCTGGAACCTCGTCCGTTGATTTGCTCGAGCAGCTTGTTACCTTCGTCCTTTCTTTTTCTTGAAAGCAAGGATGTACGCCACAGCTGAAAGCTATTCCTGGTCTCAAAGAGATGGGTGGAGACGGGTCTCGGGGAGTGCTCGCCCGTCGTCCTTTGTCTTGCTGTGTTCCCAGCATTTCTGTTGGAGGCATTCGGATTGTGTGAACTCGAGCAATGATGGTTCAACTCTGCTCGTACGAAGACTGTGAAATACATGGCATAGGTGACTTTGATACTCGGAGAAAAGCTTATATCAGAAGCTACGGGCCACCTCCGGGCTGTTGGTGTTGCGACTTACGAGAGAGTACTGGCACCACCACCAGGATCCCGGTCAACAAAATATCATTGGATAAGAATAGGAACACGGAAGGAGTTTTTTGTGGCTTCATCTCGGAAGGCGTTGCCCCAACGTTACCCAGTCATGTTGGCAGATGACACTGCGTGCCCGTACTGTACAATGATGTGCGAAGTAGGGGCAGTCTACTCCGCACCAAGCGGGCCAAGGACGCACAAAAGATCGGTGAACGGATGAGACACGCATCTGCGAGGGGGAACTGACAGATGACAGAGCGGCAAATGATATCCGGGAGACGAGAGCGAATGCCCAAGGGACTCCAGCGGCGGACTACTCTATACATGCTACTGTGAACAAGACGGCGTGGGACTGGATGGTGTCCAAATGAGGAAATGTCCTGCAGCGTATGCTATTGGCGCACTGGCAAATACCTGTGGTAAGTGATTATATCCCCACGGGGAAGGTTTGGAAGGGTCATGATGAGGGGGCTCTGACAACTAGGTCTAACCAAGTCCAACATCCGGCAGTGAGAAGATGGCGCCGATGCTCCTGACATGCCGATGTCACAGACATGACTTTGATCCATTCATTTCCGCTGCCTAATGTTCCGGCGAGTGCTGTGTGCTAGTTGCATCGAGAAATCGAACTGGCCATGCTTACAGGAGAGTAAGCATATCTCTAAGCTACTGCATACCGGCAGATCTACAAAGTATATTGAGCATATACCGACTTCCCTTGATGGCAGGGCCATGTATACGCCTGTCAGGCTTTGGGAGAGGCGCGCGGAACTTTGAACGGGTGCTAAGATGGTTGATTCCCCCCCGACAAGCATCCGATGGCACCGATCTCTGAAGCAAGCTCCACTCAGGGCCATCGGGATTATGGGTGGCCATCGATCATGGCCGGGTAATGATACTCCAAGGTGTCCCATGGCGATGGTACTCTGGACGAAACAGAAGCAGCAAGACACTAGCTGTCCCATGTCCTCTATCCATGCATAGTACGAAGGGCTGGTGCTTGGTGGATTGGAGCGCATTGCCGCTACGACTATTACGACCTAGGATCTACGACCTGTCATTTTTTCAGGTTCTTGGAGCGGAGGCTAAGCGCTGCGGCTGGCTAAAACCGACTACAGGTGTACAAGTGCGCACGTCAGGTCAAGACAGTCCATGGATTGCGCTCTCAGCCCGGGAAATGATGTTTCGCAGCCATCAGATATCACATCAAGGGGGTTGGCTGAGGTCTCGGGGCGCAGTGCAAATTGCTCGCAGGCCTGGGCAGTCGACCGGACTGGACTAGCTCGGCAATCTATTGCTGCAAGCGTGCATCGGTCGTGGCCACTCACTGGTAGTTGAATGAATGGGAACGAGAGGGAGAGCCTGGTGCTAGATAGGCCACCGCAGCTGAACCATGGACTGCACTTGTGAAGCAAGGGAGATATTACCACTACTACTACTACTGTACTACTACTACTACTAGGTCGGCAATGGATTTGGTCCGAGATCTCTGGCTGGGGAAGCCCGCCAAGTCTGTCCCTGGTGCCAGCCAGCGACCACGACAAGCGCCACCGTCCATAGCTCGATGCTCGATGGCTGCTACGACCACCCACCTGGACCTGGTAGCCATCCATACATTCTGGCGGGCTGCAGGCAGTCATCTGGGCTGCGTACTGCGCTGTCACTGCATGGGGACATGTACCTTGGTACCTGGCATCGAATGGTACTGATCAGAGGCGACGTGGCCACAAGGCAAGGCAGACAGATGCTTTTTTTTTTTTTTGCGTTGGTTTTCGGGGCGCCGACAGAAGGTCCGCGAAAGTTTGCTATTACACGCCGTCACAGGCGCCAGCATTACACTTGACAACGGCCCGGCACAAAACAGGACAGTGAGAGCAAAACAGGCGGGCAGGGCTGAGAGCGGGCAACCGGTCAAGCCAGCTGAACAGCAGCAAACGGATGGTACGCCAAGCAGCGTCATGGTCACTAAAGCAATCCGGGCTACTGCAGTCATGAGCATTTTGGGGGTTGGGATTTTTTTGCTTCGACCACGGCTGGCGACTTGGACGGACGGACCATGTGCACACAGCCTCAGGGAGTGCAAAGAGTGCACAGTGGGAGTGAACGGGAGTACACAGTGTGGGTGCAAAGTCGAGCGTGCAGGCAGCGTCGGCCGTTCATTGTCCAAAGTGTCTGCCGTGCCGTGCCTGGCGGTGCGGTACATCGGTACGGTACATCGCACAAGTCCAAGCGTAGGCGGGGCGCGGGCCGAAGTACAAAGTACGGACCATCGAGGCTGAACCCCTGGTCGGCCAGTTGTAGTAGGCTTTGGAGGGGCAACGCAAAAAAAAAAAAAAAAAAAAAAAAAAAACCTGGAAGAGTTGAAGCTACGTACAGGCGCGAGGAGGTCAGCTGCGTCACTCGGCGATACTGTCGCGCCATTCCGCCCGCACGCTCCAGGTCGCAATGGCAGGAAAGCAACGGACAGGCAGAAAAAAAGGCGGACGAGATGGCACGATAGCACGGAATGCTGCAGCAAGGAGTCACGGAGCAAACAGCAATGTTTTTGCCCCCCCGAATCCCCTGACAGCGCGCAGACCTCGAGTGTCGCTCTCTTACAGCTCGGCGGACAAGCTGTCATGTGTCAAGTTCCCGACAAGTCCCGCCGCTGCCATCTCAGCGCTGTGCGGTACCCCGGCGCTACATACCCCGTTGCAAAAACCTTTTAGCTTCCTCTTCGCTCATTCTACGCACTGCTCACTTTTCCCCTCAACTCAGATGTCAGAATTCGCCTGGGATCACTAGCCGCACTCCTCTGCGACGCCGAGACGCTGGCCCAACAGCTCTCTTTTCTTTCCCCCCCCCCCCTTATCCTTGCTGTATCGCCGACCAAATCCCTTTCGCAGCACCTCACTCGTCCGTCAGGCCGGCATGCTAAAACAAGTCACTCACTCGGTGTACCGCGTATAGCCTCCCGGGTCGAGTCCAAAGGTGCTCCCTGCATTACTAGCATCTCCTTAGGCGCACCGCCTTGCGCTGCACCATCCCGTCTCATGGAGCCATCTAGCCTCATCTTGTACCTCTCCCGGTGACATTTTGGTGCTCGGACTCTCATCTTGATGCTCCATTAGCAAGCGGGCCAAGTGTGTCTCGGATTGTAATACTTGTTATTTTGCCCACTGGTCCGTGAGGTTTGTGCTGTTCAGACGGCACAGGGAGTCGCCGCCTCGTCACGGAGGACGCAGAACTATATAAGAGGCCCTTGTCTGCCAGCATCGATTGGGGGAAATCTTTCCCGTCCAAGGTGCTTCACATACGGTTCGGCGTGCCTTTGCTCGCGTTACTTTGCATCCCCCAATTGTTCAGCTCTTTTTTGTCTTGCCATCTATCTACGAAAGAAAGCGTCATCATCGAGTCCCCCGTTCCCACCTACCATCTATTACCTATCAGGTACTGGGTGTACTGGGTAGGTAGGTAGCCAACACCAAACTCTACCTACGACCTATTATCGATTAAAGGTCATCAAGACCAACCTCTCTACCTTCTGGTTATCGATTATCTAGAATTGGTAGTCAACCCCAAACACGCTTGGCCTATTACCGACAATAGGTAAACCAAGACTAAACTCTATCTACAAACTATTACCGATAAGAGGTCACCAAGCCCAAACTCTACCTACTCCACGGAGTAATTCTGCTCGAGAAACACCGAGTAAGTACAAACAAACAACCTGCGGCCCTGTCGACCAAAGACTAATTCGTCTCGAGGCGCGTCCGCCTTGCTCTAGTCGACCTTTATTTCCGCCTCTTTTGCTTGTACTTGAGCTTCTGTGCCTTGATCCTGTACCATCGTTGTTTCTACATATCGGCCTATATATCAGCTGCATATCAGCTACACCTTAGCCCTGCATCTCAGCCTTCCATCTTTTTTGCATCACATCATATCACTTCTCCTCTCGATTTCTCTGCAAGTCTCATTGCATAGATACTTGTACGGTGGCCCCGGCATTTGAGAGATTGAAAGCCTCGAGAATCACATCGCAAGAATCACATTACGAGAATCACATTACACTGCAGCATATACCTTGCAGCATCTACACTGCAACATTTACATTACACATTACACGATCCCCAGATCCTACACTCCCATACCCGACAAGTCCCCCATTACATTCCAAGCGAGAAGCATTTCACTGTGACCCACTGTCATCTCCCCTACTCGGACTACCAGGTTCAAACACTCAACAGCAAGAACCACTTGCCGTGTTCAGAACAAACACGGAAACAAAACATCGTCACTGCAGCACTGCGAGTCTCTCCAGCAGAGTTGTTGTGACATACCGAGAGTATACGCTGTTGTTTCCTGACGGCGTTTCTTATCCCGGAGTGCTAAGCTAAGCTTCGCTCCAATTACTACTTAACAAACTTTCCATCTTCCAACTTCCTATCCTCGGGCTATTTTCAAGCCACACCAGTCCGGAAGATATTCGTCAAAAGCATCTTCACGGGAGATACTTCCTTGATCAGAAAACTTCGTCGTCATCTTTGTCATCATTTGTTCATCTATATCTATCCTCATCCCTTCCGCCTTCAGCGTCACATTCTCTTCCCCTTCATCGCATTCTCCCTGTCCGATACAGCAGACCTCCAGTTTTCACCCTTCTTGCTCCCAATGGCTGGCAGAATTCGTTTTCCTCTTTGGGAAGTGTCGGACATGGACCGGAATCCCGGCATGAATGACCCAAACCAGAACAACACGGGCATCTTCCCGATGCCTTCCGGAGGAATCGAGTTTCGTTCGGGTCTAATTCCCATCTGGACTGCAAGCAATCACAGCATTGTGAATGACAACAGCCACGGCAGCAGCCACGGCACTGGTACTGACACTGGCAACGGCAACGGCAACGGCACTGACACTGACACTGGCAATGGCAAAGGCAAAGCCAACAGCTATGGCAATAGCAGTGGCAGCGGCAGTGGCAGCGGCAATGGTAAAGGCAAAGGCAAGGCCAATAGCTATGATAATGGCAATGGCAGCGGCAGTGGCAGCGGCTACGGCAATGCCAATGGCAGTGGCTATGGCAGCGGCGGCGGCTACGGCGGCGGCTACGGCAATGCCAATGGCAACAATAATGATGGATATAGGGGTGAAACTATTTCTTCCTGGTCTGCTACAATGCGTCCAATCAACGGCAATGCCAATAGCTATGGCAATGGCAATGGCAGCGGCTACGGCAGCGGCTACGGCAATGCCAATGGCAACAACAATGATGGATATAGGACCACGCCTATTTCTTCCTGGACTGCAAGCAATCACGGCATCGTGAATGACAACAGCCGCGGCAGCAGCCGCGGCACTGTCACTGGCAATGACAATGGCAATGGCAAAGGCAAAGGCAAAGCCAACAGCTATGGCAATGACAATAGCAGCGGCAGTGGCAGCGGCTATGGCAGCGGCTACGGCAATGCCAATAGCAATGGCTATGGCAGCGGCTACGCGAATGCCAATGGCAACAATAATGATGGATATAGGGGTGAAACTATTCCTTCCTGGCCTGCTGTAGTAACTGCCTACGCCGACCTCCTTGATACTGCCAGAGATCCACCAAGACGACGTGGCTTGCTCAGCCCCATTGCCCCTTTTTATCCCACATCACTTATTACTCCCCCTGAGCACGCTGCCGGAGTGCATCTCTCGGCACCGCCGCGACGCCTATCTGCAAATGTTGTTCAAGATTGCAACTGTCCCTCTTGCTCCAATGGCCAACCGGGTTCGTGCTTAAAGGTTATAATGACTCAGCATTACAAGTTGATGTCCGAAGCCTGGAACGAGGAGCGCTCTCGATTTGATGGCGTGCGGGTGCGCATAGAGGGTTTGCTTAATCAGACACATAATACGATACTGAACCACCACCAAACTGCGTGGGAAGAGGTTAAGATGCGTCTACACAACGAAATCGACTATCTCAATGACAAAATCATGACACTAGAAGAAGAAAAAGCGGAGCTCAATGCGAGGATCGCGGAGCTGATCCAACGTTGTGAGCCAGTCATTCATCACGGCAGCTTTCGAGGCAATACGCCTGTAGTTGATGGAAACCCTCCTCCGCCTCTGGCTAGCCGGCAAAGCGCCAGCGTCCGGGACCACCGCTGGCCAACTGGGCCGGCGGGCTGCTACCCTGGTCTCTTCGGCGTTGGACCCATGGCGCCTCCTCAGGAGCCGACTCTTCGAAACCAGTCGCTTCCGGAGACGGCCGTGTCAGTGCCTCTGGCCGCCATGTCTTCAGCCTCAGCGCCTCTGGCTACCATGTCTCCGGCTCCAGTGCCTCTGGGCGTCTCCACGTCTCTTCCGGCTTCAGCGCCTCCAAGTCTTGCATCTCCGCGCTTCTCTTTGTCTTCTCCTCGTGAGCCTGGATATGGGAGCACCCCAATCAGCCCGACATTCTCTCTTCATTGGCCTACGCCCATTCCACAAACGGAGTCGCCAAGTGCTGGTCTCTCGGCGCCGGCGAGAAGCCCCAAGAGGCCAATTTCTTCTGTTGATGCCAATGAGAGTGATCCGCAACTTGAGGGTGTTGCTCTCAGGGGAGACGCCGCCCGAAGCACCAGCTTTGAAGGAGCTCCTTTAGATGGGTCTCCTCCTAGCAAAAGGCAGCGTAACTTGTCCAACGACTATTATATCCTCAGCAACCTAGAGAGAGAAAATGAAGAAATGGATGTGGAGAAGACTGGTGAGGTTGAGGATGAGGAGCGACGGCTTACTTTGCATGCCGGATGTACTCCAAACCTCTCGCCCTCTCTCCCGGCTACTGCTACGTCGGGACCTAGCCAAGGCAGCATAACACCGACTGCTTCTTCCGGTCATGTGGGAAGCAGCGGTAGCATTAATAGAGAAGACTGCCGTGAGACTGCGGCCGTGACAATGGAAGAGGGAGAGAGCAATGCAGTCTCGCACTCGTCTGGTTCTTATTCTCCCCGCGCTCTCCCAGCGCCTTCGGGCGATGCGCCCCTCAAGTCTCCCCTAATGTTGACGAACACTGCCGCTAAGGACGAGCTCTTTCTTTCTGCCTTGAACAAAAAGCTTGGGTCAATTAGCCAGGGGCGAGACGCCCTTCCTAGGGCCGTGCGGACTCCCGTCCCAATGCCAGCGCCATTGTCGGCTGTGCGCGGCAGTGCATCCCCTGAGAATATGGATGGAGCTCCTCATAACACGGATGTATCCGGGAATCAGTCGGATGCCGGCCAGGAACAGGGCAGTGTCCGTGTTGAACCTGAGCACCGCAGATCTCTCACCAGGTTGCCTGGCGATTCTATTCATGGCCATGACGGAACCTCTATCAAGACGGAGCCTGGCAACTCGGAAGTTTACTACATCTCGGATGATGAGGATGTGCCTGTTAAAACTGAGGCATCTCCCCCGGCTCCTGTCCGAACTGCAGCACCTCCCCGGGCTTTTATCAAAGCTGAAGCATCCCCTCAGACTCTTTTCCGAACTGAAGCATCCCCCCGGACTCCTGTGAGAACTCCAGCACCTCCCCGGGCTCCTGTTAGAACTCCAGCACCTCCCCGGGCTCCTGCCCGAACTGTAACACCTGTCCGGGCTCCTGTCCGAACTGCAGCGCCTCCCCGGGCTCCTGCCCGAACTGTAACACCTCTCCGGGCTCCTGCCCGAACTGCAGCGCCTCCCCGGGCTCCTGCCCGAACTGTAACACCTCTCCGGGCTCCTGTCCGAACTGCAGCATCTCCCCGGGTTCCTATCAAAAAGGAGGATTCCGACGACGATAGTGACGATAGTGACTACAACGACTCCGGCGACTCCAGCGACTCCAGCGGCTCGGATTCTGACGAGCCCATCAGGTTTAGATCGTCGTTCAACTTTGGAGCCCCCCTTGGGAGAATATAGAGCACCGCCCGAGGGAAATACGAGAGCTGTGCAGGTAATGCTGCTTCTGGCATCATGTTTGGCCTTATAAGTGGCCACGGCGGTTTTTTGTTTCGCTAGCATCAGCGTGTTGGATGGTGGTCTGGAGGTAGGGTTTTTTTTTCACTGGTAATAGGTTGAGCTTGGACGACCGATGGAAATGATTGGGCTTGGAATACTTTGTATTTATGGATCAATTGGGCTTGGACTATTGATGGAAATGATTGGGCTTGGACTATTGCTGGAAATGACTGGGTGGACTACTGATGGAAATACTTGGGCATGGGTTATTGATGGAACAATTGGGCTTGGACTATTTACGGAACAACTTGGCTCGGGGGGATATGGTGGAGGATATATTTCCTTTGTGGAGTGTTTTTATCTTTGCTTTGTACTTGCTTTTGTTTTTGGATTTACTTGTACTTGGTTGATACTTTTCGATTCGCCTTGTACTTGGCTGATCCTTTTTGGATTCGCCTCGTATTTGGTTCACTTTTTTTTTTTTGGATTTACCCTTTTGTACTTGGTTGACAGTTTTGGATTTTTTGTACTCGGTTATAGTTTTTGGAATTGATGTTTAACTTGCACAAATCATTGACCAATGTTAAAGGTGGCGGCGACTCCGTGCTGCGGGTTCGCTTCTTTTCTTCGAGTATCCCCTCGGCCGTCTCGGACGGATAAGTTGGCCGTGCTGAATATCACGACGGTAAAGTTTGGATGACCCGGCCGACTAAACATCACCTCCCTGTGTCTGCCGTGTAACCAACGAATACTCATCGGCGTTGGCCGCATGACGGAGTACCTTGCATGCCGCAATGACTCCTCCCTCCATTTTCACTGGGAGGTAGTAATTTTTGCTAATACCACTTCTAAATATGGGACACGGTACGCTGAATACGTGTAACAAACCCGGCGGACTCGTACCATCCACGTTATACAGGGACGCAACTCTTTCTCCAACACCTTGTACCGGCCGCCGACAAACTCCGCGATCCCCCTTACAGTTCCAGACACGTCATTCCAACCTGTGCTGGAGCCCAAGCTCAATGCATGGTTCAAACCTCAACAGGCAGGGAGACGATGCGCTTGCCTGTGCTAGGTGTAAGTGCGGAGTAAGATGGTGGGAAATGGCTTTTGGAATAGCAGCGCAGTATGACCAGGGGGCGGTTCCTACTAGGTATTTTGTGAGTACATGTGTATACTACTACTACCTAGTAGTAATGACACGAGTGGCACTACTAGAGGTATCTTGGGTACATTAGTATTATTCGTGACCTGTTTTATGGACGAATGAGTGCGTCTTATTGTTTTTTTTTTTTTTATTAGTCTGTGTTAGAGGCAGGGAGACAGGACGCACAGTGCACGCACCACCCCTCAAATCCTAAAGAAGCCAAAAAAAAAGAAAAGAAAAAAAAAAAAACGAAAGGAAAGGAAGACAGGAGTAATTTTGTATCGCAATACATGCGAAAGAGTCTAACCAACGCTGGACCGGGCCGAAGTTGCTTATTTGTCCCCCCCGCCGCGATACTCTTTTTTTTTGCGGGCGTCTGATCTGATGTCGCAATGAAATCTGCGGAAAGATCTCATTCAGGGCTGTGCTTTTCTCCCTTTGCGGCTCGGTGCTGCCGTCCTGCCTGTTGGTCGATCTCAGGCGGTCAAGGGGGGGGTGGTTGATGAACCGGATCTCGGGTTTTCTCTTAGTGCGCAGTCCGTCCTGGCGGCTGAAGACTAGCGCGCCCCTCCTAGCGGGACAGATGGTACCTGGCAGCCCGGTGCAGCGCAAGGCACCAGGCCGTGTACTTGGTGTCTCTGGCAGTTGCGCTTTGGTACGTTCTTTCTCTTCTTGCCATCCATGGATATGTTTTGTTTTTCTGCTTCATCTCCCCTCTTCTTCCTCTCTTTTTTTTTTTCCCTCTTCTTCTTCATCATCATCTTCTTCCTTTTTACGCAAGACACCTAAAAAAGAATCACTCTCGCAGCTCCTAAATCACCCTCGCAGTTCCTACAATCACTCTCGCGGTTCCTACAGCCATGGAGTTCATCTTTTATGATCCGTCCTCGACGGATGATGCTAATGACACTACTTGGGCATCTTCCCCTTCGTCTTCTGAGGAGACTTCTGTCCCTTCACCTACTTTAACGGACGCGTCTGTCTCTTCGCCTACTTTGGTGGGCACTGATGCGTCTTTCCCTTCTTCTAAGGACGCTTCCCCGGCTTCGCCTACTTTCGTGGGCACCGATGCCACTCTCCCTTCTTCTGAGGACGCTTCTTCCCCTTCGCCTACTTTCGTGGGCACTGATGCCACTTCCCCTTCTTCGGAAGAGACTTCTATCCCTTCATCTACTTTGGTGGGCGCTGGTGCCTCTTCACCTACTTCGGAGGACGCTTCTACCTCTTCACCTACTTTGGTGAGCACCGATGCCTCTTCCAATTCTTCCCCAGCCGACAAGTCAGCACCAGGTCAAGTTGCCAAGCTGTCCATCTACAGCATTCTTCGCCAGAACTGTAGAGAACGACTCATCGTTAACCCCATTCGATGGACTGCCCGTCAATTGGAGCTTCTGGGAATCTCGTTCGGGGATCCGCTTCCCGAGCCGGTGACACCAGCTACCAGAACAATATCACCAGAAAATTTCTCCGAAGTTGATAGTGGGTTAATCTATATGAAAAACTTCTTTCGCTTCTACCACAAGCCTCAGTTTAGAGAACATGGTATATACCTGCTCTTGACATCCGAAGGAATGCCTTTGATTGCTTAGTTCGTATTCCATCGTTTCCTTCCAAAATAAAGCTGGCTAACCATTCAGTCTCAGCGATTCTCTCACCTTCTATTTCAATAACAATAACCGCACTACCAGGAGGCTTGAATGCACTAATCTCTGTCTTCGAAGCGCCATGGAAAAGGGAACAATGTATCCACGGCCCATAGCGGCCTTGGCTGACCGCGGCGACATTGACATAAGGCGAAAGGAGTCGGTAGGATACCTAACCATCATTCCCGACCCCCCCAACACCGCCATCACTGCGAAGAAGTGGAGGCAAATCTGCCCTCCTCAGCCGTTGCATGATCCATATATTGCCACGCTCCTCATTGGCATGGCGCAGCAGAAACGGAGACATATGCATGAAATCAAGTGTTATAAAGAATCTTCAAAGGGCTTCATCTTCGTATGTCACTAGTCCCCATGCTCATTCACTCTGATGCTAGGTTTTTGGAACTAACGCTCTCTCTTTTCCAAATACTCAGGCTCAAGTCTTGACTACACTCAACTCAAGGGCTATGACTTTTAGTAGAGGAGAGGAGGTTTTCATGGGTTGGCTATACCTCTATCAGGCCAATATCCCATTGACGTTATTGGACATGCTCGACGACATCAAGTTTGAGCCATCAGCGCCGCCATCCGTCTCCATTGAAATCGTCCCAATACGCTACGCTCCGCTGGCCACCTTGCGTGCTCGCATATTGGAGCTTTTGCTACCAGAAGCTCTGGCCTCAGAAACCTACGGTCTTGAGACGAGAAGAGGACAGAAGCGAAAATACGACGACGATGGCGAGATTCAGCTGTTTCAAGGAAGAGTACCTCCAGGATATACTCCGTGCCCAGAAAGTTGCAAACACGACTTAAAGAAGGAGGCTGGTCAGTCTGGTGAGACTGGTGAGACCGGTGAGCCATCGGGCACCGATACAACGGAAAGGCTTTAGGAGGGCACCACAGAGACTCGGACACTTGTCAAGGGGCGTCGTCATCTTTCAGCTGCCAAGGATATTCTAGGCAGGGCGTGGTACCGCACTTTCTTTTTCGTCTACAAGTTATGTAACATCGGTATTCAAGGTAACAAGAGCCCATGCTAGATAGATTGGAACAGCAAAGGAGCTTTGTTTTTTTTGTTTTTTGTTTTTTAACGGCATTTGGCGTTTCCCGCCTGTTCATTAATGGCAGTTTGAACTATGAGCCGAGCAGCATGGCAAGCGGTACGTCTCTATCAGGTAATAATAAAATATGGTATCATTTTACTTTTTGGACTGAGATGCTCCGGCTGAAGACTAGACCGGGGTGCCTATGCAGGGCACTTGTGACCCCAGCCCACTGCTACAGCAACTCACAGCCTAGCTTGATATAGTACACGCAAGGGGGGGGGAGGGGGCAAAAAAAAAGCAAAGAAAGCAAATCCTACTTGGACAAGTAAGTATTACCTCAATGCTCGCTTGTGAAATACTCCCCTATCATGTCAACTGATGTATCATGATCAGTACCATCTTCTCTCTAAGAGGGATGGCGCCGTCATATTTCATTTTACACGGACAGAGTACCCAAAGCATTGTCTCAGGCCCTCCCTTGACAACAGCCTTGCGAACCAATCACTTGGCCGAGCCGTGGTTGGAAAAAAGAAACAACGCTTTAGAGGCGTCCCATGATGGTGCCATGGAAGACGACGGTCCCA
Source organism: Trichoderma sp. TW21990_1 (assembly GCA_010015515.1). Taxonomy (NCBI): domain Eukaryota; kingdom Fungi; phylum Ascomycota; class Sordariomycetes; order Hypocreales; family Hypocreaceae; genus Trichoderma; species Trichoderma sp. TW21990_1. The sequence continues at coordinate 2,174,180 of ML974118.1, forward strand.
TGACCAAGACAGAAGAAGAGCGCTTGGGAAAGTATTAGCCGCTTGCCACACAGCTGCTGCTTGTCGTGCCATGTCCAACCGGTCGAGGTTGGGAGAGACGCCGCTCACACTCACACTCACACAATGTAGTGGTGGCAGAACAAGCCCGGAGTGTTTCCTCCAGTATTGAGTGATCCGGAAATCGAGAGAGAGAGAAAGAGAAAAAAAAAAAAAAAAAAAAAAAAAAAGAGAGAGAGAGAGAGAGAACCAGGGGGCGCTTTCTCGCTCATACGGTACTGGGGAGCCATGCCGCTGACCATCCTCTTTACAAGACCGAATGCGAAGTGAATCTCGATTGCCCCTGCTGGGCTGAAAGCCGGGAGGCGAGTGAGAGCAACATTGGCATCGGATGCCTGCACGCTAATCTAACCATCCACATTGGTCACGCTCAAAAGCCTTCTCTCTCTCTATGTGTGCGTGTGTGTACTATATGCTGATTCGCCCGTGATAATCGTAGCCCGAAGAGAGGAAGACATGGCTTTCATGCACGGTCCAATCGCGAGAAGCCTCGCTGTCTCGACCAGCTGGTGGAGAGGCCCCAAACCGCGCAAGATCAGCATCCGTAGCTCTGGTTATCGCCGGAGGACCCCTAGTTTGCTGTCTTGCGGGTCGAGATCGGGAACCAAGCCGTCAGTATCCGGATCAGCAGCGACATAGAGGGATGCGAGTGCACAAATCTGAATACCAAAGGGATCTCATCTGACGTCGAGACGCTGTACAGGGCAGGGTCGATCCATCTGATAGGTGAGCGGTCCCCGCGTGAGAGTGCTGTGTTATCTAATCGGTAGATGAAATAACTCTCCCTGCATAGGTGTCGTATCGCTTGACAAAGTGTCTGTCCAATATGAACGAGAATTCCCAACACATATGCGGAGTATACTCCACATGACGGCTGGACTCGAATACGAACAAGCTTTGGGACAGGGAGAAGCACGGTATAGAGCCTATCCAGACGAGAAACGGCTCATTTAAGCTACCAAAGGCGACCTAGATATGCACAAAAGAATTGATCATTTCTATTATTCTTGCTATCCTAGAAAAAAAAAAAAAGGGGGGGGGGGGGGGGGGGGGGGGGGGGGGAGACATGTGGAATAAGACCAAAAAAAAAAACTATGCCATCATCCCCGAACAGTAATTCCCAAAACGCCTGTCGCAAAGACGCATCAAAACCAAAGGCAACGGGTGAATAAGGGATTGAGATGACTACATTAGAAGAAGCATAAGCGTAGCGTACAGGGTAACGCCTGATGGAGCATTCTTAGAATCATGGTGAATTCTTGTGTCGGCGCTTCTATCCAGCGGAGTGATTAGACGCCCATTGTGAAGTCGTGCTCGATACCGGGCGTGACGCTGGCCATGAACTGTTGACACCAAAGGCAATTAGCATTGTCGAATCCTTCATGAAAGGGAGAGGGGATACCAAAACGCAGAAAAGAGCTGGACATAACGCACCTTGAGGAACACAACTAGATACTGGTCTACTCGAATGGCAACCTCCTGGTCATCCACCTCATTCTCCTGCACCTCTTCCCACTCGTCCTTGTCAGCAGCCTCCTGAGCTCCCCTGACGTCTAGATTTCCCAGCTCGCCGGCCAGGCCGTCAACGTCCTTACCATCGACCGACTGCTTCTTGCTAGCTTTCAGCTTCTCCCTACGAAGGCGCAGCGCAGCATCGGCACGGTCCAGCAGCGACTTCATAACGGGCGCGTGCTTGCAAGGGTGGACGCTGGCCATGCGGACGTGGTTGGCGAAGAAGGGGAACTCCTCCAGCGTGACCGTCTTGTCCTTGTAGTCGCCGACGATGTCCTCCATCATTTTCATGGGCTGCAGGGGCTGTCCGTTGGCTTGGTAGCCGGAGAGGTAGAGGCGCGGCGTTCGGTAATAGGGCGTGTACATGATGTAGAGGTTGTACGTGCGTCGAGCTCTGTAGAGAGAGAGAAGAAGAAGTCAGCAGGTGATGGTGATGGTGGTGATGGCAGTGATGGCGGTTGATGGTGGTGATGGCGGTGAGTGGCGAAACGAGGGGAACATGGGCATCTCCAACTTACGTGTTACCAGGCTCGATGCGAAGCACGGCATCGTCTTCTTCCTCATCCTCCATGTCCGGGATGTCATCGTCCAGTCCGTACAGGTCGTCGTCGCCGACGTTGCCCGAATCATCCACCGTCTTGACCTCGCGCGCCTTGAGCGGCTGCGAGCTCGCCAGGCCGCCGGTGCGGAGCCAGCCGTCGTCATCGGCGGAATCGGCCTTGTTCTTGAAGTCGTCACCCTCATTTATGATGGACTCTTCGTGAGCGGCATCGCCAGCAAAGTCGTCGTTGAGGCGGCGGTGGCAGGGCACGTTCCGGGTGACGAGGAACTGCTTGCCCGGCGGCAGGTAGCTGGCGCGGAGAGACTCGTTGTCGGCGTCGCTCCACGACCAGGTCGGGAACTTGTAGACAAGGTAGTCGCCGGCGGCGACGAACTCTTCGGGGGTGATTTGCCCCGTGTTGCGGAAGGTCGAGGTGTGCGTGACGGGAGTGTAGCGGTCCCTCAGCGTATTAACCGTCGAGTAGAGGTAATTCATCGTGGCCGAGGCTGTCGCGGGTTCTCTGACGGGTTTTGACGGTGCGGCAGTTGGTGAATGCTTCTTATCGAATAATCTGAGCGAATACGGCAGCGATCAAGGTAAGTCTCGAGGTCTGGTAAGATTGGTAGTGAAGAAGAAGAAAATGAGGAGCTGAAGCTTAAATATATGAAAAGCCTCGGAAGACGGATGCAAAGCAAGAGTACCAAACTTAAGTATCAAGACGACGCCAGACAGTGACCCTGAGTGGGCATGTGATGAGGGCAGAAGATATATGACTCGAAAGTATATCTGGTGCAAGAACTTAATTCCGGGTCCAGTGACGAGGCAACAGGTTGTGGTGGTTTGTGTTGGGGGAGGAGGGCGTTTGATTTGAGGGGCTTTAGCTTTGGATGCGATCACATGGCGGGGCTGTCGAGGCTGAGGCTGCCACTGCCGGCCGAGGCGGGTCTAGCCTATCTTATCGGTGACAGCATCGATTTCTGGGAGCTCAATGACATACTAAACTGGACGCCATTGCTACACAGTTGCACATAATCACCATCACAGTCGCAAATATCAGCTTTTGCTTGAGGAATAATGTTTGTAGTTTAATGCGATGAGTTATATATGTTGGGTATGATTGTGGGGAAAATGCACACTGCTCTACGCAGCAATCCCAGGTCTATGAACAAGAGTTACCCTTCTCAGCCTCTCTTTAAATCCTTCTTCATATGCAGTTATCCGTTCATTTATTCATCCTCTTCTTCTTCCTCTTCTTCACTCACTTCCTCCCCTCTCTCAATTGCCTCCTGTCTCCGCTTCGCCGCCCTCTCGCGCTTCCTCTCCAGCAACTTCTTCAGCCTCGTCGCTGCGTTAAACACGCCATTCGTGCCCGAACCACACGCCGCGCACGTTGGATCTTTCCTGTACCTCTGGAGAGCGCACGGCAAGCAAAAGTAGTGCCCGCACCTTGTGACGATCGGCTCCTTATATGATTCCTTGCAGATGATGCAGGCAAACGGAATGTTCTCGAGGATCGCTTCGTCGTCGTCATCTTCGTCGTCTGCCGTTGTTTTGCTTCGGTTCGCGCTGGCTACCACGGTTCCTCCGAGATTCTTCTTGCCCTTGGTGACCTTTTCCCATTCCTGGTCCAATTGCCAGCCTGCCTTGAGATCTGATCGGTCATGGAGAAACTTACAATTATCCCCGAACCCGCACTGTTGTGCGCGAAATTGTTAATCGAATTGTATAAAATAATCGTGTGAAGATCAAAGGGAGAGGACGACTTACGTAGCCAGTAATGCGGTAACTATTGTCGCAACGGTCAGTATGTGGTAAGTAAAACGGTTGAAAGGTCATATACTAACTCTTTGCAAGAATCAGGGGCAAAATCTATCATTGTGACCGTCCGGATGTTTGTGGGCGCCTTCATAGGACCAACCGTCTTTCGAGGAGCGTCTGGGTTCCTTTGAATAAACGACGTTTGGTTCGCCAACCCCTTGTATGTGCCGTCGGGCTGATCATCCTTTGAAGGTCGAGTCGAACCGAGCAGGCTCTTCGCCGACAGCGCGTCCTTTGCGTTTTCATCGTACCAGTTGGTCTGCTTCGTTGCATCGTTGCTGTCGGCAATGGGCACGCTTCTGTCGGCGGTAAAGACGGCAGAGCCGCGGTCTTGGGTACTAGGCGCGGCGCCCTTTGCCGCGGCGGTGACGACTGCCGTCTTCTTTCGCCGCTTGACTCTCTGTCCAGCCTCGTCCTCTGAGGATGAATAGTCGCTGTCGCTGTCGCTGGCGGCCGGGGGGGGCGTTGCTGGTCGTTTGCGCATATTCGCCTTGCCTTTTGCGCCGCGTTTCTTGAAGAGGGCGACGGGCGCGCTGTCGGTCTCGGTGTCGGCCATTGCTTTGTGTCGTATGCGATTGAATTCGGTGGGTTTCAATGCTCTCAACGGTTGCGGTGTTGATGCTGATTTCGACAGTTGCGAGAATTGGATTGAGGGTGTTGTTTGCAGTTTAGATTTGGTTTCTACAATATCGCAACATGACAGAGCCGGCGCAGAAATCCATCGACAGACATGGAAAAGTGGGGCGATTTGTCACCGTGAAACTCACTAGTAGTAGTAATTTGGGCAAGGTGAGTGGCAAAATCATCGAGTTGAAATAAACTTCAAGATTACCAACTGAAGCTCACCAATTTGGATAAGGCGAGTGGCAAAATCCACCGAGTTGAAATAAACTTCAAATGTTGCTTTGTATTACTAACTTCCAAGTTAATGACAGGATGGAGCTCCCAGCCCAGGCTGAGAGCTGACATGTGCTACATCTGCTGTCGAAATGATTGAAGCTGGCAGCTGAGATACAAACATACATTGAGTGTTTATCAATATGACAAGGCTGTCCATGACAAGGCTGTCCATGACAAGGCTGTCCATGACACGATTTTTAACAACGTTGAAGCTCCGGACACCCCTACGCAGCCATGATTCTTCAAACTTTTTTTATACCATCACATGGCCACAACACACTGGACCAAGTGCATATAGGCATTCACACAAGGAGCGATTGTTGGAACAACGACAAGCGCCCTCTGAGCATGCATCAACATGACGAAGCTGTCCATGGAACGACACCTGCAATATTGAAGTTCAACCTTATTTATACCATCTCACAGCCATAACATACTCGATCGAGCCCATAGAGACTTTTACATAAATACTACTCATATAAACGACGGCGAGCACTGGCAGGATGTGCATTGACAGGCAGGGCTGTCTACAAGCGGATATGCTACCGGGTTTGGATCTCTACAAGCACCCGCGTCTCTCTAAACCGTTGATACACAATCGATCAAGTCCATTCAAGCGCTACATGAACATTGGTCACAGAAACAACGAGGAGTTCCCAGTGAAGTTCGGGCTGTATTTAAGTGAGTGACTCTACATACAATTATATCCTGCTCGCAAATTTACCATTAGATGGTCCAATACGAACCATTTCCTATATCAATCAATATCCATATCTACCTATGTCCTCCTATTTGCGAGCCCCTCGATACCTGCGTTTGTGAACCCCGTGATGCCTTGGACGGGGTTCACCATCCAAAGTATTGCAAGCGCTCTAAAAGGTTCCAGCAGGCTTGTTGCAAAGGACTCCCTGGCCAGCCTTCGTACACGGGTGGAGTCAGCGTCGGTTGCTACTCATACAGCGGGCCGCGGTTATCTCGTGATACTTACAATGGGGGCCACACAGCAAGCGGGTTGCTTGCCAATAGAAGCGCAGGTGCTCTGGAAGCCGGAAGCGCTTTGGATAGCTTTGGTGGCTGTGTGTGGCATTTGTTAGAATGTCCGTAAGGAAAAATCGATTGGTGACTTACGAGTGGAGCAGTCGAGTCCGACAGCCTCAAGGAGGATAGACGAACAGCACAACGGGTTGGAGAAGAGGCCATTAGGGCAGACACTGCCACTAGCCAAGGCGCTGGTAGCGAAGAGGGCGACGGCGAAGAACTTCATTTTGAAGGTGGTGGTGGTTGGTGTACAACAAAGAGTTGATAGGTGAGTGTGTAGAAGACTGGTGATGATTGCAGGAGAAGATGCTGGTGAGGATGAGAAGAAGAAGATGGACTTGGTGGGAAAGAAGGTCGACTTTATACCTTTTTGGCCTCCTCGTTTTCAACTCCCACGGGCAGCATCTCCTCTATCTCGCCCTGTTGTTCTATCTATTTCCAAAGTTTACGGCCGTGCTCGGACGCCTGTATGTAGGGAGAGGCACATCGCAATCTCCTTGACGCTGCACAAAGAAAGGGATAGGTAGGGAGACTGGTCTAGTGCCTTGGTGGCTTGTTGTCGTGTCTTAAATATCCACCAGACACACGTAATACTCACGACAGGACGAGTATGAGAATGTCAGTGCACGTACGGGCGGTAATCGGTGGTTATGGGAGGCTGGAGTTGGGCATTGGGGCTCATAGCGGTCAGTTTGACGTGTGTTCTTGCGATTTGATGGGCATGGATTGATCAGATTGTCAAATTCCCAGAAAAAGAGACATCATGATACTCTTACAAGCAGCTTCGGGATCTATCCAGCAAAGGGAGCCTCCTCGATGCCCAAGATTCAGATCTGCCATCTCAGCTGCCATGATCGAGCCCTACCAGGTTTGTGGCGTGCCTTTTTCTTTTTTCCTGTCTTGCACGCTTTCCGAATCCCCTGTGCTTAATTTCATGGCGCAGCCGGATGTCTCTTAACGTGTAAGCCGATTCGGTCAAAGGGTGGCTTGGTGGAGACTTGGCTCGCCCGCCCCTCTCCCTTCGACTGAAGCATCCGCGGCTACGCGCAAGGTAACGCCGACTTGGACCAATGGAAAGGGCGGTGATTGGGCGGTGATTGATCTCGGTGAGCAAGGGAAAGGCAATAGTTTTGAGACTTGCATATAATTTGGTCATTAGGTTGCTGTTCAGCTGACGGGGGTGGAGTTGTGTAGGGCCATGTTTTGTGCTTGCAATCTCATGAAGTCGCTATCGAAAGGAGAAACAGAATGCTCAGGATTCATGAACATATTCGGCAGCGAGAGCATTTGCTCATGAGATATCCCAATGGGATATGAAATGCTTCGGAGTAGTGTAATGACTCTCCAGATTGGAAGCCGTACATTGATGGATTCCCGAGGTGAACAATGCTAAACTCTCGGGTAGGGGCTCAGTGGCGTACAGTTAACCGCCGACGATCCGATCACGATTGGCCCTTGACAAGCTCGCGGCACGGACATTTAGTGCGTACTAACACTATCCACCTCTTGCAGTAAGAATCAGGGAGCACATCCATGTGTCCATCAGTGGCAATTCTTGCAGGTAGTAATACTCGATTGCCCATGCTCTCCTGAATGCCGGCGGTTGATGGCTATCAGAGACTAGACGAAAGTGGCATGGAGAGATAGGTTGTCACATCGTGGCCCGACTTCCAGGCATGGCAAAAGTGATGGTGCAATCTCTCGGAGGCAATCTTAGACTGGAGCTCCGCCGCCATCTTGCATGAGAGCCATTACATGCAGAGAGCTACGGCTTGGTGAGCGTGTCATGCATTTGGCTGAACGATGTGTGTCCCGATCCCCAAGTTCACAAGCCGACTGATTGGAGATGTGTAGAGCACACTCGGCTTGATCTCATGATTTGTGGTTTGTGCTCCGTACAGAGTTTGCAGGCATTTCCAGTGTAAGATGGACATGTGAATTACACTGCAAAGCTTGCTTCTGCGACACTTGCATAGTAACCGGATCTCGTCGACTTGAGCGAGTAGCACGTCGCAAGGATGCCGACTTGCACCGCTCCGGTCGCACTCCCGATGCTCCTGTCATGTCTCACAGGCGGCAACAATGTCCTGCGCGCACAGACGGCGCCTGTACGGATACACAGACATGGAATCGATCAGCCGAGGCCAAAATTGAAGCCCGTTTTATTGGCCGGGCTGTCATTACGGAGCTGTATTACGAGGATTCGGCCCAAGCCCCCCGACGGCGGGACTCGATTTACACGCAAGAAACGCATCGGACAATTGGCGGTGTGCACGGCATGGCATGAGCGAGCGGCTAATGCAGGGGAAAATGGTGCCTGGAAGGTGAAAAAGACTGGAGACTGCTTGAGATGGGTTGTTGAAAAAATTGATTTGGATATTGCGTCTCCAATTGGTAATTCTAGATGTTGCGTAGAATTAATACTGTACGCAAGTTGAAGCACGCTGTTGTGCGAGTGCTCAAGTATGGTGCAGTACAGTACAGTACGGTAGTGTCTTGCCTCGGCAGCGCTGGCTGGGCGGTCCTGGTCAGCAGCGCAACATTGAACGGAGCGGGAAAAGGATCAAAACAACAATTCGACCTTGGAGAGAGTCAGGCACCAGGCCAATCAGGAGGCAGATAGTGGAGAAGTTACTCTCTAGCGGCGCGCTAGTCCTCGCGCTATTCGGGAAGAGTCAAAAAAGAGGTGCAAAAAGGTGCAAAAAGAGTGAGAAGTGTGAGTGGGTGAGAGAGAGTTGGAGCAGTGAGTGAGAGTAAGACTGAGAGGTGACAGTGAGTGCAGTACACTACATAGGTGGTGGTCCGCTGTACTCCGCACCAAGTCAGCAGTGTGTGTGCAGTGTGCAGTGTGCAGTGAGAGTCAGCAGTGAGAGTCAGCAGTGAGTATCGCACGCACATTGCTGCACATTGCGGCACACGCTGCGCTGCACCGCTCGCTGGTGACATGTTCATGGCGCGTGCGTCAATGCGAAACAGAAACAAACAAGCAAACAAATCGCCTTGCCATGCCGTGCGTGCTTTTCGCTGCTGCTCCCGATAACCCTCTTTGCAGTTGCAACTTCCGCGCAGCCATCATAGCCCCTCAAACCGCGAGAAAAGAATACCTGCCACTCACTCATTTCCTCTGCATCCCATCGATAAAAATTAATCTTTTCTCCTCATCATCTCGACCTCGTTCCCATCATCAACCTCAAACACTTGCATCCTCTGTTCCCGGTCAGCTTCTCCACCAACCAGGCAAGGCCCCTTTGCCTTAGTCCTCCCAAAGTGGTCCTAGCAGTACCGACGAGCGTCTTTTTGTTTCTCTCCTCCATTGTTTGCCGCATCTGATACACTCTCTTTCCTCCAACCCTTCTTCTTCTCTCTCCAAACCTCGTTACGAAAATCCGAGTCCTGGCAAGTCATTGTCCTCCGCGCGGCTGGCTCTCCGATTTTTTACACTAGAGTTTTTTTTTTTCCCGTCTTTTTTTTTCTTTTTTACCCGGCTCCCCGACTCGATTCACTCGTTACACCTACCGCTAGAATAATAATAGAAACACCTCGTGTTTTTGGGGCAGGATTCGCAACCTACGCGTCCGATCAACCCCATCCGCTCATTCATTGCAGCCCTAAAGAAAAAAAACACCAAAAAAAAAGTTGTTTCAGCCCGATTGACTCTTCAAGCGGCCAACCGCCTTGAATTGCGCCTCATCCTCTTTCCCTCGGTCGGCCGTCTTAATTTCGACTCGCGCGCATAGCAACTCGAAAGAACCCGAGTCGCAATACAGTGCGCAAATTGACGTGGCCAACATCAGCGAAAAGGACAACGGTTGCGCGTCAGCTGCATTCCAATCGCCTGTGGCCTTGGCTCGACTCAGCCTTGATTGTGTCCAGCTATTGATATACTGGATCCCGAGTTGAAACCTGGCCGCCCACACGGCTCGAGCCACGTCTGACCCAGGCTTTGGGACAACAAGAAAAAAAAAATACCCAAAATCAACAACAAATAATACGTCTTTAATTTGACCCTCTCATTCGCTGTTCTTGCTTCTGCCTTGCTCATCTTTGCTGGCCAAGGCATTCGTATTGCCTGGCTTTTCTCGCAAACATATAGCAAACTACGAGATAAGAGCAAGACGGCCCGCGACCTCGGCGCTTTTTAATTCATCGCACCCTGCCTTTCGCTTCTCGCCTGGATCCCTTTTTTTTTTTTTCCTTTCCTACTGTTTTGCGCTTCTCTTTTGCTTCCTTGGACTTACAAATTTCCCGCCAATTTCGCCTACCTATTCGCTCTGCGCTTCATTCTCCGCCTTTGCGCCGCGCATCCACAGCGTCATTTCAAGGTCCAGAGTCTTCTTTTTTCCTTGTCCACCTGTGTGCAGCGCATCTACAGCGTCGCTTTAACGTCTTGGGTCGCATCTACAGAGTCACTTTGAAGTCTTGGTTCGCATCTGCAAGGTCATTTCAGCGTCCTCGGTCTTCTTCTTTTTTCACCGCTGTGCGCCGTCCACAGCGTCACTTCAAGGCCTCGAGTCCTCTTCATTTCAACGTCTTGGGCCTTCTTTTTCCTATTCAGCCTGCGCACCGCGCATCGCAACGTCTTGCGTCCTCTTTTTTCCTTACGCTTACTGTACCTTGAGCACCCCGGTTTGCTGCAGCAGGGCCTGCAACGACGCCGGTTTTTCGTGCCCGTCCCCATTTTCCAGGCCGCTCTCGTGCCTGTCTCCATTTCCCCCGTCTGGGCCGCTCACCAATCGCCTGCTCAGCCCCCCTGCAGTTTTTCCTTTTGCCGCTGCACCTCAGCAACGCCAGGGGCTGCGCGGTGTCAAACGCCAGCTCACTCGCCCAATTCCTGCGTTTCTATCCGTCGTCTTTCGTCACCAACCACGGAAACAAGAGTCGACCCCTCAATTCTCCGCATCGCTCGTGGCAGCCTGTCCTACAGTACGAAAAACAGCTGCGAAAAAAACATCAACATCCGCCGGTGTACCTGCGGCACGCCCCCGAGCTGCCACCTCCCGGTCCCGGCAGGGGATTGAAGCAAGAGACGCACCTCTTTTGATCCGTCTTCCGGACCCGGTAGGCGACTGAAGCAAGAGACGCACCTCTCTGATCCCATCTCCCAGACCCCATAGGGCAGTGAAGCAAGAAACGCGCCTCTTTCATGGTCCGCCGCTAGCCACAGACCGACGTTGCGCTTTCTGGCGATCTCGCCGTCATCAGAATGGCGTCGTCGTCAGTCACCTCGGACCGGCCCGATCTCTCTGTCCCCGCGGGAGACGCTGCCAACGATCCCTTCTTCTCCGCCTCGTCGACCGCCTCGTCCCATCTGCGATTCTCCGACTTTGACCAAGAGCTGTTTGCCGCCGGCCCCGGCTCCGATCCGCGACAGGCGAAGCGCGCCCTCGAAGCACACCTGGCAGAGACGGACCGTCGCCTCGACGAGGCCGGCAAGATTGGAACCGCTCTCGTGTCGCAGCGCAAGGCCCTCGCCGAACAGCTACAGGAAATCGAAAAGCTGCAGGCCGAGGAAGAGCTGGCCCCCGAGCTGCGCAAGAAGCTCGTCAGCATCGAAAAGGACTACAATGATTTGGCTCGGGAGTCGGCAAGGGTCTTTTTGCCCAAGCAGCGGGTAGCGAGCAGCAGCGATAACAACCAAGGCTCGCCCTACATGCTGGACAGCCGATCAGGCAGGGTGAGGACAAGCTTTTCATTTTCTCATTTTTTTAAAAAATTTTTTTAAAACAAAGGTTTTTTTTTTTTTTTTTTTGGCAATTCTAGCCGATTCATTACACACTAGACACCTTACATGGATCTACATCGCATATGCATCCTGATGTCTTTTTCATTGCATCCATCCTGATATCCTTTCACTGCATACATCCGCCGATACCTTGCACATTAAACAGTTTACATGCATCTACGTTGCATATGCACAAGCCTCCATCCTCTATTAGATTTGTTAACGAGCCCTCGTCCTTCTTCAATCGCTATAGCGAGCCCTCGTCCTCTCTCAGTTGCCATCATCTTCCGTTAGTTGCTAATCAAAGCACCTTGGTCAATAGCGTTCTGCCAGTCCGTCCAAATTCGAGAGTCAAGCTTCAAGCTCCCCCACCAAGCTCAATGTCCCCAACCGCAAAATGCGAAACCAGCCGTCCAACAGAGTCCACGACATCGAATTCGCCGCCGAAATCAGCACATCCCTCATCGCCCAGGTCCGCAATCTGCAAACCCTGCTCGGCGAGCGAGATGAACAAGTCAAAGACCTCCGCAATGACCTTGCCCGCCTCGAAGGCGACTCGGAGGCCCTGCAGCAGCGTCTCAAGGTTCTTGATGAGAGTGAACATCGCTTCAAGGAAGAGAACTGGAACCTCCAGACTCGCCTGCAGGAGATGAATGGCCAGCAGAAGGAGGCCTTCGACCGCGAAAAGAAGCTCGACAATGCCCTTCACGCCTCCAACGCGGCCAAGTCTGCCACCCAGAAGGAGCTGGACGAGGTGAAGCTATCTCTCTCCAAGCTCAACGAGGAGCACGCCTCCTCGACCAAGCAGCATGACATTGAGCTCGGCACTGCCAAGCGCGCCATTGCCATGGCCGAGGGCGAGCGCTCTGCTATGCAGCGCAAGATTGACGAGCTGACCAGCCAGAACCTGGAGCTCGCCAAAGCCATCGCCGCCCAGCGGGCAAAGGCTCAGGAGCGCGAGTCCTCTTCCGGCACTAGTGACGAAGATCTTGAGGCCGCCGCCATCGACATTACGCCTGAGCATTCGCCGCCCCAGTCTCCCATGAAGGGAACCACTCCCAGACACTCCATGCTCGAGACCGAGACTCTCAAGACCTCTTTGCAGCATGCCCAGCGAACCATCCAGAGCCAGCGAAGCCAGCTCCACCGTGAAAAGACGGAGAAGCTCGAGTTCAGACGCATCATCCAAGACCTGCGCGACGATTTGGAAAAGGCGAGAAACGAGCTTGAAAAGGGCCCTGCTCCTCCCCCCGTTCGCCGTGGCCGCAGGGTCGAGCCCAAGGAAGTCAAGGTCAGGCCGCCCCGGTTGCTCGGCAGCTTCCGCTCTAGCCGCCAAGAGGTTGTCATTGAGGAGCCAGTCGCTCCGGAAGATCCAGAATGGGAAGATACTCACGACATTTCACCTCGCTCTTCCGCCTTTCGCACTGGCCGTCTTTCTCCAGAGCGACGCCAGCAACAGCTACAGCTACAGCTACAGCTACAACGACAACGGCAGTCTTCTGATGCCTCCGACGGAGATGAACTTGTTCTCGAATCCATCGAGAACAGCGATTCTTTTGAGACCGCTGCCGAAGATGGCAACGACTCTACATTTGAAGGCAATGACTCTACCTTCGAGGGCAACGACTCTACCTTCGAGGGCAACGACTCTACCTTTGAGGGCAACGACTCTGCCTTTGAGACAGCCAACGAGCCCGGAACCGAGACAGAAGATTTCCAGACAGGAAACGAGCATTTATCTGATGAAAGTGACGCCCCCACTGAGGTTGCACACTCTATACGAGGCTTTGGCAACATGAGACCGCCTCCAAACCTGCAGCCCGGCCTTTCAAGACACGTCCAGCGGGAGTCCTTTGACAGTACCGCATCCACCTCGACCGAAGAAGACGAGTTCCCCGAGTTCCCAGAGTATCGGACACCCACCGCTGCCGCCTCCATGCGGAGAATGCGCATGAACAACAGATCAGCAATGTCCCGGAGAAGCTCTCGACAGGAGAGTGAAGAGCCTCAGTTCCAGAGCCCCGGCGCAAGCTTCAGCAGCGGCGGCGGCGACCCAGCAACGCCCGGCCAGAGTCTCTTTGCTGAGCTGCAAGACTTCCCCAGCGATGACGAATCATCCATCCTCTACACTCCCAGCCGCAGAAGCCTCCGTTCCATGACGCCGGCTTCTATCCGTCGCGCGGTAACGCCGCCCCCGGCCATTCCACAGCTGCCCCGAGTCATCATGGTGGATAGCGGCGTCATGACCGACCCTATCGAGTTTGCTCCCAGCCTCGAGCCTCTGGGCCACCGTACGTCTCGCGGATCGCTGCTAAGCGTGGGCGAGGCTGCCAGAAGACCCAGATCCATGGAGTCCGTCGTTCCCAACACTGACTTCCGTGCGTCCACAACCTCGTGGCGGAGTGTCGAAGACGGGTCCGCGGGTTCTGCTACGTACTCGCGCCCTGCGTCTACAATTGCCTATAGTGATGCCGGCGCTCAGTACGACCTTAGCGAGAAGCTTGCGCAGTTCCCCCTGCCTCCTTCATCGCTACCTAGCGAGCCGGATCTCATGCCCATCCCCGTGCCTGCGCCTCCCGCTGTTCTTAACCTCTCCGTCATCCAATCCGAGGATATCGAGCCTCGAGAAGAACAACACCAAGAGCCGGCACCGGCTGCTGTACCTCCCACCCTGACCTTGACACCAATGGCATTTGAGACAGTGGAGCCCTTAGCCGAGCCGGAGGTCCCCGCTCCTCACCTGAGGTTGTCCGTCATCGTGACCGAACATTTGGAGCCCGAAGCAGAGCCCGACGTTCCACCTCCAGACCTCACCCTGTCCAGCATCTTTGCTGAAGGCTTGGAGCCCCGAGCGGAGCCAGAACTGCCCCCAGCTGAATTGACGCTGTCTACAATCATTGGCGAGGGCCTGGAGCCGGTGGCCGAGCCTGAAATTCCCCCAGCTCCCCTTTCGCTATCGTCAATTATTGGCCAAGGTCTGGAACCAGTAGCCGAGCCTGAAGCCCCCCCAGCAGCCCTTTCGCTATCGACAATCATCAGCGAGGGCCTGGAGCCAGTGGCCGAGCCTGAAACACCCCCAGCGGCCCTTGCACTGTCGACAATCATCGGCCAAGGTCTGGAGCCAGTAGCCGAGCCTGAAATTCCTCCTCCAGTCCTCTCTCTTTCTACCATTGCTACCGAAGGCTCGGAGCCAGTAGAAGAGCCAGAACTGCCCGCACCGGTGCTGAGTCTCTCCACCATCGTGGCAGAGGGTTTGGAGCCCAAGGCGGAACCCGAAGTTTCTCTGCCCGAGCTTACCTTAGCCTCCATCTTATCTGAGGAGGTTGCGCCCGTTATCGAGGAACTAGAAGTGCCCGAGCTTACTGCTGCAAAGGTGATTGCCCCAGAAGAAGCTCCAACTGCAGCCGCTCCAACTGCAGCCCTGCAGGAACTCAGCATTTCGCCAATCGTGACGGAGCAAGTCGAGCCTGTCGCTGAGCCTGAGGTGGTGGTGCCCCCACCGGCGTCTCTCACCATGTCATCCATCCAGGCACTGCAGCTAGAGCCTAGAGAGCTTTGGCTGCCGACTTTGACGCTTTCTACCATTGCAGTGGAAAATGTCGAGCCAATCGCCGAGCTCGAGCCCGAACCCGTTTCCGCGGCACTGACGCTCTCTGCTCTCTCGTTCCAAAACACCATCCCGTTCGACGAGCTGCCCATTGATGACGAGGAGCTGTTCCTGCCATCACCACCGCCCCAGCCCGAGGTCCCCACGCTTGGCCTATCCTCAATCGTAGCAGAGGACGTCGAACCCATTTTCCCTCTCGCTCCGCAGTTTGCCTTTTCTTCCATCTCATCTGTGGAGACACAGCCAATCAGCCCCGTCAAGAGAGGAGGATTCATTCTCCCAAGAGACATTATATCCCCCTTCAATGATGAAGATGGCGAGATATCGGACAAGAACCTCTTTGCGTCGTATGTCACTCGCAGAAGACCCGAGAGTGTCCCCTCATCACCCATCGTTGCCGAGGATGAGACAAGTCAATCACTTCCCGTGCCACCGCAGGTCGACACTCCTGAGTCTAGGAGACCATTTAGGGAGATTACAGCCAACGGAAGCTCTGGTCCTGGTCGGCAACTGACTCAAACTAGCGACCAAGGCGCCCAGACCTCACTGACATCGGGAGCTATCGATGAGCTGCTCAAGACTGGAGCTGAAACTCCGGCAAAGAGTTTGTACTCAATCGGCAGCCCTGACACCATGGGGACTGTCAAGAGTAACCATGCCTATCAAGAAACCTTTGATAGCCCCTTCTCAGCCGTCTCGGGCAAGAACAGGACGCTTGATCCAGCGCCTATTTTCGTGTCTACGCCTATTCGCCGGCCCGGTAGTGCCGCCAGTGGCAAATCCTCGCTCGTTGACGCGCCTCCTCTGCCATCAAACCATCAGCAAATGATCCAGGCAGCTCGTTCTGGCTCATCCAACGGGACCACGCAGAACCAGAACCAGAGCCAGAGCCAGAGCCAAGGTACCACTATGGGCCCGCCCCTCTGGCCCGCCTCGGCGACAAAGTCAACGCCGCACACTCCCAGCAGAGACAGACCGATGTCTCCTCCTTCTGGTCGCGGCACTCCTACTCCACGTGCTCCTGCCCGAGCCGGCTCGTCACATGGCACCGCCGAATTCCCGTTGCCACCGCCAGTCAGACTTTCTGCTGCCATGTCTAGGCAGTCTTCCGTATCCTCGTTCGCATCGGAACTTGACAATCGTTTCGGAATGCGGGCCGGCGACATGGGCCTTGACCCTAGTGGCTTCGGACCCAATACCGACCCCAGGATGATCCAAGCCATTACACAGACTATGATTGGAGAGTACATCTGGAAGTACACGCGCAAGACTGGACGCGGCGAGCTGTCGGAGAAGCGACACCGCCGCTACTTTTGGGTCCACCCATATACGCGAACCATCTACTGGAGCGAAAAAGACCCGTCAACGGCTGGTCGTACTGAGATGAAGGCGAAGAGTCTCCCCATTGATGGTGTGCGAGTTGTGACAGACGATAATCCCATGCCGCCGGGTCTCCACCGTAAGAGCTTGGTGATCATCTCTCCCGGCAGGACCATCAAGTTTACCTGCACCACTGGCCAGCGACACGAGACGTGGTTCAATGCACTGTCATACCTCCTGCTGAGAACCAGCAACGGTCACGATGGCCACTCTGATGCGGAAGAGATGGCGGCTGATCTTACTCGGGAAGATGTCGAGGAGTTTAACCCTCAGTTTGGCCGGCGATCCGCCAATGGCACCTCGCGCCCCTCAGCCCCGTCCCTTTCATCATACAACTCCCGCGCCACTTCACATGCCGAGGCAATCTCTCTAGAGATTCCCACGCTGACCCCGTCAGGGAAGCATGCCTCAACCCCGGCCAAGTCTTCCATTGCAGGCAGCATCAGCAGCAGGGTAGGCTCGTACTGGAAGGTGGGCGGATCTAAGCTCTCTGGAACGATTCGCAGCAGGACGGTTAGCGCCCAGAATGTTAGCATCTACCAGGCGAGCGAGGTCCACGATAGTGCCGAGGATCTTCGCGAGATGATTGAGCAGCAAGACAGGGAAGCAGACCGACTCGAGAATGTCAGAGCCTGTTGCGATGGTAAGTCTTGTGTGAATGGGAGCTGTATGTAAGTGATGACTCAAAGCTGACAAATATTCTCTAGGCAAACACGACGTCGGGACGCTTCCTCACACTACCAAGAAAGGACGCGGCCACAATCATCACCATGTCCACTCCAATGGGCACTCTGCCTTGAATACCCCCATGGCATCTACGCGCTCTCGGGCATAAAGTTTCTTGTTCATTCGACTTTTGCATTATTAATCAACAACGTCTTGACTCTATCTCTCTCCATCTCTCTCAAAAAAGGGAATACTCTTTCCTCTCTCTTCTCTCTCTCTCACTCTCTCTCGCAAATGTGACGACCATACATCTAACGGAAGACCGCCTTATGACTCTGAACGATTCTTCTTTTTTTTCTTTGTTTTGTTTCTCGATGATCTTGTTAATGCTCACAGACTTTCCAGGTTGTCATAGATGACTTTTTGATAACATTCAATCGTCACTGGCATTCCGAGCATTTTGTTTAATCTCTGCATACTCCGACTTTGGAAGAACCACTATTCTTAGAATGCAGCCCCCCTCTCTCTAACATTGTTTCTTTCTTTACTGTCGAATTATCCATGGCGCAACTGCTTTTTTTTTATGCAGACGAAAAAGAGTCCCCAGTATTCTAGGATTGCAAACACCCACATGCATTTTTTTCTTTTAGTGCTGTAACAAGGAAACTAAACAGAAAAAGAAAAAAAAAAAAAAAAGAGGGATTTTGTTCTTGGCACATTTTTGTATGTTAATAACTAGGTGCCTGTTTGGATGTGCTTCCTGCTCTGAGAAAAATGAGGGCGGGGAGCGTGTCTGTAGGTATGGGCATTTCGGACATTGCAAAATTCAGTTGGCGTATCAGTATCATATGGTGTCTTACCGCGCAGATGCTTGTCTTTGTCACGATGCTTTGTAGAGCTTTAGTAGTCAGTGTTGCGTTAGAAAGAGTCGCATCACCAGCGAACTTGGGATATTTATATCTGGACTGTCGGCAACGGCCTACTTTTCGTAGGGCTTCATGACCAAATCAACCGGATACTCGAATAGCTTGGAACCGGAACCGTATAAGCATTGTACTTTTAGCTGACTACCTACTAGGCAATTGCAGTTCCTCCCATCACGACAAAAACCATTATCCTAAAGTCAAGTTACAACAACGATTGTCCTAAAAGAAATTATAACGAGTGTCCTAAAATCAAGTTGGTCACATCACAGCAAAAAAAAAAAAAAACTCCCAAAGTCAAGTTACTCCCATCGCGGCAACAAGAATTATCCCAAAATCAAGCTACTCCCATCACAACAACAACAACAACAACAATTGTCCTAAAATCAAGCTACTCCCATCACGATGACAACAGTCACACTAAAATCAAGTCACTCCCATCACGACGACAACGATTTATCCCATAATCAAGTTTACATCCTCAATGTCATGACCATCCCACGCGTCCTTTGTGATATACCCGAAGCCCTTTCGATACGCCACGCCGTCAATCCATTCCACGCCAAGGACACCATAAAAAGGCCGATACGCGCGCTGGTTGTACCATTGATTGTTGTCAAAGTTGACGCTCTCCGAGTAGTAACGCTGACAGACGAGCACGAGCTCGATAGCTTCGAATTCTCCCCCCAAACTGCTCCCGACAAACGATGGAATGCCCGACAAAGTTTCGGTGTCTTCCATATTGACATCGTCACGAGTAACGGCACTGGTGACTCTATTGGAGCCGGGCAACGGCGTATCCGCTTGCGCGAGCTGGATCCAACCGCAGCGCTGATCGAGGTTGTTCAGCAATTGGAGGTGGTAATCCATGATACCAGCTTCCATGGTATAACCCGTCTTTCGCAAGCATCGGAACCAACCGCGCTGAGTTTTGCAGGACAAGAATCTGCACTGCTTCATCCGGATGGGCAAGCCTTCGTTCTCCTCGTCGGTAGAGACGTGGAACGGGCGCCAGAACAAGCGGTCCGTGAACTCGGGGTGGTGGTAAACATACTCGCCTTTGATGCCGAGGGGCAGACTGCGGAAGTTTGCCGCGTTGAGGCCGTTTGCGCTGAGATATTTGCCTCGTACCCAGCCTTTGGGGAGGATCAGGTCGGGGGTTTCTTTGTGGGGATTGTACCAGGTAGAGCGGATGCGATACCTTGTGGTGGATGTTGGGGTTTCCTGGCAGAACCACTTGGTGGTGGGTACGGTGATCCATTTCTCTGCTCTGAGGAACTCTTCTTGGGGGTCGTTTGAGTAGGTGACCACTCGGTAGTCTTCCTCATCCTTGAGGATGTTCAGGTAGTCGCTCTTCCACCCAATCCAGGACCAAGAGGGTAACTCGGCATCTGGAAGCGGAGAATGGGTTCTTCTGGAATGTTGACGTCTTTCGAGGCCTTTGTATTCCACGCCCGCCACATTATAATACCAGAACTTGGAACCCCACAACAGAGCTGCTTCGAAACACATGACGGGCAATCCGTATAGGAAGCCGCCCTTGAACGAAGGACTGACGAGGTCAAGGAGACCTGCTATCGCCGGCAGAGCATCTTCGGGGTATGTCATCTCCAGGCTGCCATAAGCGCGGATCAAATTGTTGAGTGCTCTGAAATCAGGGCGTCTCCTCAGGATCTTTACTGATTCCAAAACACCCTCACCGGATTCATCAATCGAAGAAGGAGTAAACGGAAGATCCTCGTGCCACGTCCCACAGCCGCAAACCCAATGCATTTGCTGCTTGCTAAAGATAAGACGTCTCGGCGAGAGGGTGTACTCTTGAAAAGTCCAGCCTCGTTTGAAATACTCAAGAGTGTGGAAATAGCTCAGAGATGGCAAGTCTCGAATGAAAGTCTCGCGATCGTCTGTCCAAGGGAAGACGCCGCCAAGGCTGCGTGGTGAAGAGCTCCCCTGGAGCCCGGGCAAGCCAGTCATGGCATCGCCGTCGGTCGATATGATGGAGACTTTCGCGGAGGCGTAGATTGCGCCCATGTGTTGGAGCTGATGGGATACATGATCCTGGTCGTCATGTACGATGCACACTGCATCGACCCAGAGGTAGCGCTCATTGATGCCTTTGACAACATGGATAGCATCTCTGATGATGGGCATCTTGGTGATGAAGCTGTTGGCTAGACCACCCGGTTGTTGTATCTCGCTCAGCCTATCGAGGCCGACTCTCGACCAGACGGACAATCCCCAGCGGTAGCTCAAGGCGACGTACTCCATCCCAGGGTCGCCTCGCACAATGCAATTGTCTTGGGTGTCAATGAGCCAATCTGGGGTAATCAATGCAGCTCTGTCCTGCTCTTGGCAGGTTGATTCATGCTGAGCGACGCACCAAGTCTTCCACATGGAGGCGAAACTGAGGTCGATCCAAGCAGTGTTGATCGAAGTTTCTTCAAACGAAGCAACCGCATGTGGAGCCCTTCGCACGATACACTCGAAGGACTTTCTGGCATTGCAATCTTGGTCCAGCACGGTGATTGTCGGCACGCCGCCGTCTGGAGGACGACTGATTTCCACGCCGTAGGCGGGATAGCCACACTTATACACCTGAGCTGCAACCATCTTCTCCAAGAACTCGTCGTACAGCTTCAGGATGTATTCCATCAGAGCGACGTGGGCCTCACACGTAACAGCCAAGTCATGTTGCATCACGCGTGTAACGCCCGGGTAGTAGTGGCACTCGCACTTGAAGTCAGGAGAGTGGTGCTGTAGGACAAAAGTCCCCCGAGATCTGGCGAAGATCTTTTCAAAGGCGAAGCACACATGGCAGCCGCTGTCTGGGAGGGTTTCGACCTCCTTTGATTTGATCCAATCGAGGTTTGGTTTTCCCCACGACATTGTTGCGGAAAATGTAAAGATGGATCACAGGGGGGATGTGATGGAAGAGTTTTATGTAATTGAGTTCGAGTACTTGAGACTCTCTTTCCACAACGGTTGACCGCTTAGAAGAGGGGTTGATTGTATTAGAAAGAGCGTCATACACATTGAAAGAGAAGAGAGAAGCAGGTAAATGATACCCAAAGGTCTGATTTGATGCCTAATAAATACAGGTACCGGGTCTCGCAGTTGACGTTACACAATGTGTATGCATCACGTGTCGGGCAACACAGCAAACATTCCTGCCTTGCCGAGCGATAGTAGGTGTTTTTCTTTTCTTTTTGATCCAATCCTTTAGGATGTACCCCCTTGATAGTGAGCCCATTCATGGATCGCGGGCAGCCAGTTGAAGAGCCCGGATTTCTGTTTGCTCAGTCAGCTGAATGAGGGGTTGCGAGTTTTCCCCCATGCCGGGATCACGATCCCTGCATCAATAGTGGTCGCCATCTTTGTGAAGCAAGCCTTTTTGATTTCTCTCTCTCTCTCTCTTTGTAATTCTGGCCGGCAGTGCGGATGGCGATTCCGGCATTGGTCAGTGTGTGGGTTTGGTGGTTTACGGCATGAGCTGGAGGCGGCTTCAGTATTTGGGCTGTCCCCCCTTGTAGGAGTTGGTTGCTGAATAGCACACCAGGCGTCGGTGTCTTGGATAGGTTGTCGTTGCTTCAGCCATTTAATCTTGTCTTGGGCTTGGCAGGATCAGACTTTCAGCCGTGGCTTGAGGTTTTTTTTTTCGACCGTCAGCGCATTATGGCTGGCCGGGTCATGGTTGCTGGGTGTGCATATGGGTCGGTCACACCATTTATTCACATCTCCCGGGATTTTTTCTCTTACACCCGGTTGAGCGAGAGAGGTCCCCGCTGATGTCTCCAAGTAGTATTCCGTATCTATGTAAAGCTGATTAGCGCATAATTGGAAAATAAGCAGTCAGGTAGGAAGTAGTCGGAGATTCTATCATGTTTACCTTGCTGGGCGAGTCATGTAGGTGCTGTAGTCGTGTGTCTGGGGTCAATTCGGCAGGATTTCTGGTGTAATAATAATCGTGTGGGACTGTGTTACTCGGTGGCTTGAAGCCATTTCGCGCGGTCTTGGACAGTGAACTCGACGCGTGCTGGAGCCGGGGCCGGAGCTGGAGCTGGAGCCGCATCTCCTTGTTGTTCGAGGCAACGGACTACGGATGGGGATATGAGGTTGCGTTCAAGGGACAACGGCTTGGGGAGTCGAAACTCGGCTTTATTCCAGGCATTGTCCATGGGAATCGTTCAATGGCTCTTTATGCTTTCCACATGAAGCAATAAAGGCTTTGGTGCAAGTCGCAGCGAGATGGGGGTTTATGCTGTTGTTGCTGGGGGAGGTGGGGGATGGGGGGGGAGGATATGCTTATCACCTACCAAGGTGGCTCGGCTCTCGGATGTCAACCATGACTACAGAGTACGTACTCAGAATGGAACCTTTCTATGTTCGATACGTGGAATCACCCTAGGCATGCATTCTTCTTAGTCTCCCTTGCTCTTTTGTAGCAAATTTGGCTGTTGCGAATTGTCTTGTTCCAAGGCGATGGGTGTCTACGAGAAATCGCACACGTTGACTTAGACGCGATGTCCAAGGCTGCCTACCCCCGTGCTTGATCCAGCAGCGCTGCGAAAGCAACCGATCTCTGCGGCAATCGAGCTCTGCGACGCCGTCAATACATTTAACGTATCATGTAAATTCGAGTGCCTGAGATAGAGTAAGGCAGCCATGAAGGCAGCCAGCAGCCCGAAATCCTGATTGCCAATGCTCCCCCCTTTTTTCCCAGGGTCGTGCATGGCCAGCGATTGACGCCATCTGAGTGTGCCAAGAGCCCCACCGCCGGCAAGAGCCAATGGCCAGTCTCCACAACACATGGCAGAGAGAATTACGCTACTATGGTGTATACACCATTTCTAGCTATGGCTTCAGACCGCTCTGTCTTTTGAGCGTGCAAAGATGATGTTGTCTTTTGAGTGTGCAAAGATGATGTTGTCTTTTGAGTGTGCAAAGCTGATGCTGTCTTTTGAGTGTGCAAAGCTGATGCTGTCTTTTGAGTGTGCAAAGCTGATGCTGTCTTTTGAGTGTGCAAAGCTTATCAGCAGTCGGGGATTCCATATTGTCCGACTTGACGAGCTGTGTGGGCGAGAGAAGGTAACATTAACTTACAGAAGACAATATAATGGATAGGTACCTGTACAGGTACCAAGGTAATGATACAGGCTCTGCAATAATACGGTACAGTAATACTGGTTTTGTCTCACCCGCCACATTCAGGTGTGGCGCTGGGGCGCCCATGGCGCTAATCCGTTTCAAACATCGGGTCCTGTTCCTGCCCTGTGAGAGAGTCCTGCTCGGTGAGAGCTACCCATGCAAGGACGACTAAGTCGAGTCGCACTCACCCCACTAAATTACTTGAGTGTGCGACAATGCAGTAATACTGTACAACACGCTCTTGCCTCTTCCTTGCCTCTTCCTTGCGTCTGCCTTGCCTCAGTTGCTCCGTAGAACCTGCTAGATTCAAGCTTGTGCCAGGTCACACGCTGAGGCATTTCTTGGGCTGGCAGCCTTCCAGCGTTTGACAACTTCGACTTTCTCTCCTTTCTCAACCTGACTGGAAAACGCATGACCACGCCTAGCAGTTGTTCCAGTGCAGTCCAAACAGCAGCCTCCAATATCATGGCAACGCATTTAAATAGACCCCGTTTGGGGACCGCAAGCGAGCCCATCATTGTTGAAGAACTGAGTGGCCCACCAGATCCCGACGAGTTTATCAACCTTGAACCACCCATTACTCCCTTCATTCCAACACCCCCACCAGTGGTGCTCCGATCATTCAGGAACGCCACAATACCCGGTGCCGCAAAGCAGCTCTTCAAGAAAATGGAGCATATCGGACGGAGGAATGGCATTATACCGCATGCCATGCGACAGACCATCACTCAGGGGCTTCAAGATCGGGGAAGAATGGAAGAATATGAGGAATGGAGCTATTGCTTTGGTCCCAATGATGCCCTCGACGAGTTACCTGGTCGGATTCCATCCTTTCAAGAGATGGAGAAAATGCTCAGGAAGATTCTTAGGTGTGATGACGGCAGACAAGACGAGCTCGGTTGGATCACTCATGCCTATACACCCTTGCTTGAGAGCATATTCGAGCATCCTTTAGAGGGACAATGTGGCGATTTCAACGTTACAGTCTGGTAAGCCTACTTTCCGCAACCCCTACAGTATAGCAAGGATGCATTTGCTAATTAGTATTAAATTGGCAGCTACCCAAGCCGGGCCCACGACGCATTTGAAGGCCTCGCTCATACGGATGGAGCAATTAGCCTTGGTGTATATGCTTCAATCGATAGTGATCCTAGAGTGAAGGCAGCTTTCCTAGCCTTTAGCCGGAGGAACCCTGCCATGTCTGTTAACCATACGGCTTTTCAGCCGATCAGGCTCAATCCCCTCATGTTAAGCATTTCGACTAGGCTTGACATGTCAGAACAAGAAACATTGGCAAAGATGGCGTTATGGCATAATACCCAGTGGAAATTCCTCGAGTGGGCTGTCAAGGAAAAGTATCTTGATCAACGCCGGAACCAAGGTCTTTACCGCTCGCTGACATTTCAACAACGGGAAGAGCGCAAGAGAATACAGATTGCGGCGTTGTCGAAACTCGGCTTTATTCCAGGCGTCATCGTCCTTCGCAATCGTTGGCAATTCGTGCTTTCCACATACACCGGTGATGTTACTACGCTATGGAGCGAGTGCTATTTTGGCACGATGCAGAGCGAGATTGGGCTTTATGCTATCGTTGCCGGCATTCGAGAGCTGGTTGCTTGGGCGAGGGACATCTACTTACCGTGGCTCAAGGAGCATGTCCTTTTGCTTGACATCCAAAGCAATAGAGTGTAAAGCAAGAAAGCGTGAAGCAAGGGAGCGTGTAGCTGGGTGCTTCTCAATAACCCTGGCCTTTCATTGGGTGTTCACCGTTGAGATGTACATGTGCCCGGCGACACTTCCGGATCGATGTCGGGTTCCGGGTCTCATCGTCCGAGGACAACGAATTTGTCTCAAGAAATCTTGTACTTGCACGCAACGACACCCGCACGCGGTCGGTTTATCTGAACCCAGCCGAGGAAGTTGACATTAATTTTTTTGCTTTATCTCCTTGGGAAACGCCATGCCTCTAGCCGACAATCACTCAGGCGCTGCGTACAAATCCCCATGCGTGACTTATCCTGCATTCACTACTGCATGTGCCGTGCTGTTGTCATCTAGACGCCACATCGCACATCCAGCATCTTTCTTTTCTGCGTCGCTGCTTTTTTGTCCGATATGACATCGTGTCGCATCTTCTGGAGCGCTGACGAGAGAGCATATTGCTTCTCTTGGACGGCACGCCTCGGTGAATTCTCTCAAAGTTCATCGGCCTACTTAGGGATTGACTTTACTGATGAATATGTCATTAATTTAATACTCAAGGACTTGCAATAAAATATGTGTTTATGTCAATAACATATCTTGCAAAGCTGATGTAATATCTTCTGCCTTTATTCGTGACTTTTTGGTCCTCAAAGAGCATCTGGAAGACTAGTGATTCAATCTTTTCCCCCTGATTTAACTTGGCTTTCTAGTTTGCAATAAAATGAAGCCAATCTTTCAAGCTCTTCTTTTCATTGTTGTCGCGGCCAAACACCTTAGAAATATCTCAAGCCTTGTATTCGCTGTGCTCTGGGCACCTGATTTTGCCCAACACATATAGCATGGTAATACCCATTGCCCAAATATCTCCAGGAGACCTCCGGGGTCGGTGAGATGGGTATTCGGGTGAGAGAAAATAGCCTCCCCAAAATCGAAAAGAACGGTTCCCCGGCCATAAGAGTAGGCAATGTTCAGTGGTTTGATATCATTATGGACGACGTGACGCTGAGAAAGATATTCAAGAGCAGATGAAGTATCCTTGAGTATCTTGTGTGCGTCAGGTTCTCTTAGGGCTGATTGATGCCATTGGTAAAGGCTTAAGGGGAGAGGCTCAAGGTAAAGTGCAGGCTGACGACCATCAAAAGCCTTTAATGATACGATATTTTCCTAGATTTAATTAACTCATAATTCATCAGAGTCGCGACGCGGTGTTAAAGGGACTTACATGCTCAAGTTTTTGAAGTACCATCTTTTCCCTCTTCCAAGCTCTAGCAAATCGAGCCAAGCGAGATACCGGATGCTTATCAAATTGGGGGATTTTGATAGCAAGAACGCCTTGTACAGCAGAGTATCGACAGGTAAAAACGCTTGCATAAATTGTTTTACCAAGATGCTTGGTTCGTTTTAGCCGATATGCGGCCAGTTGGCCAGCCTGTTGAGCCCGGATGACGGCTGACTCTCCATCTTCAAGTTGAAGAAAGGAAGTGTTGGCTGTAGTGTTGATTGCTTGAGAAGCAACAGATGCTAAATGAGAACTGCTGTTGGAGGGTTCTGGGTTGGTCTGAAGCGCGTTGGACGGTGATGCTGTGTCCGGTATCGTCGTAGTAACAGATATGTGTCTCTTGGTTGGCGGTGTCTTCAGGAGCAGCTCTCTTGGTAAGTGAGCTTCGTTGCATGGGATAGCAACCCGAAAGCGCCTCTCAAGTATAGAAACATATACATGATGCTCATCGAGGTTGCTTTCGCTCATTGAATCACCTATCGAGATCCTCCATATATTGGGAGAAACTACCTGGAGGAAGCCAGGGCCTATGTATACCGTCGAAGATTTCAACTCAAGCGATGTTGAATATCATTCGCGTTTCATTTGATTGACCAAAGGCAATCATTACTCGTTGGGTTGTAGACAATTCGACAATTGAGTATATTCAATATCGAGCGCTGAGAAGGCCCTTCTTGTTTAGACTCGGAGGAATCATTGCTGAGCGGCAAATTGATTATAAATTCCGCATTGTCGATTCCTTGCATGACACCAATTAGAGGTCCACCGTCAGGTGTCGGCGATAATTTGATCATGGCAGAGTCTTCTAGCATCTCACAAGAGAGCGGGATTGCCACCGCCAGTCGAGTATCTGGGATATAACGGGATGCGGTAGTAAGAGACCTTTGCTATATCCGTAGCAGTCTGGACTTTACGTCTGACCGCTGCCGTGATGGCGCTAGCTATGGCACGCTGTTCTGCTGATGGGAAAGGTTGGTTTGAGCCTTCACATGTTGGAGTTTTTGATCTCCCAGTCTCGCAATCAGCCACTGGCGCTGCTGTTGCAGCTGCAGCGCACGGCTCTCTCTGCGTTGCAGAGGGATCACGCTGAGAGAGGACATTGTCAAATTGCTGAGTGATGCCTCTTTAGAGTCACCAATTTCTTCATTTGCTACTAACGCAGTAGCGGTATCTGCAGCAGGCGGATCTATTTGCGATATAGGAGTAATGGCCCCCTTGTATTTTTTAATTTCTTTATTTACTACCAACGCAGTAGTACCTGTATCTGTAGCAGGCGATGTAGAAGGATTATGCAGAGACCAGTTATCGTCGAATTGCTGAGTAATGGCCCCTTTGTAACGAACCTGCCAATTCGAACGCGCCACTAGGCAAAAGATTAGGCGATTGACCCGTTGTTTGGCAATCAATCTGGCAGAACCAACTAACTATAAGGGTCTCAGCTGTTAGTAGACCAGGTCGTAACATATTTTTTTTTTAAATGTTTAATTTATTTTTTTTTATTTAAAATTAACAATAGTTTTGGACATTTCAGGTGCATGGATTATTTAGCGCAACGCACGGACCTTATGTGTGCAAATAGGAAGACTGAACAAAAGGAAAAACAATGGATGGAGGGAGTGATGGATCCGATGGATACGATCGGGATTAAGGCTCTCTGCCACAGGGAAAATTTTCCATGTCGAGACGCTCAGAATACAGCATCTAACATTTGCCAGACTGGCTGTTTTATTTACTTTATAAAGCTACTACAAGGCAGTGTTCTCGGATGGGACGCTGAAACAGCTTCTGACAGCTTCTGACAGCCCAAACAATGAGACTGCTGGTATCCCGGACCAGGCAACACACAACTCTGCTGAAGAATCCAGAGACGCCTTCAATGACTACCCGCATACCGACGCCGATGAGCTCCTCCCCCGCTACACACAGCGTGGTGTTGAATTTGAATATAGAGACTGGGGCGAAGAAAGGTATATAGAACCTACTAATCTTTAAAGTGGATGGTACTTTTCATCTAGGTACTTACTCTTTTCCCACAAAGCCTGAGACCGACGATACATCCAAGCAAAACCCAGCATCTCCGATTGGAGTACAGGATATACCTGAGAAGCGAGCCAGATTCAGTGAAGGTGATACCACTAGCGAAAGCAAGCGCTGTAAGATTGGGAGTTCAACACCTTTCTCAACTTCTCACGATCCATCATCTCTCTCCTCATATACTACATCGATAGAGGATCCATCCCGAGAAGAGCCAGTTGTACCAACAGCACAAATTACAGATGAAGACTCGGCCAGAAGGAACGTGAAATCAAGCGATGATGAGAACAGCCCTCTACGCAAACACCGAAAGTTACAAAAGCCAACTCTGCATACCCCAGCATCGCACGCGCCACTTTCTACACAATCAGTTACAGACGAAAGGGTCGGCAAGAAAACGCCCAGAGATCGAAGGAAGAAGGGGCCCCAACAAAATTCTCTTCCAAAAGATCTTCACACAAGGTCTACCAGGAGAAAGAACTCGACTTTGTTGATGGAGCTAGATGAATTGTGTCGGGCGCGTTTGGTCGAATAAGGGCTGGCTTTATGCCTGGAGTTTGCGCGTTGTTTCTAAGAGCATGGTCGTTATCCTGGTAGGGCCGAGTGCAGCGGCATAGTTCGAAGCAGCAAGAAAACGATGTTCTTAAGAATGTTATCCTGGCGAGAGAAACACGCGCAGATTTCTGCGTATGGCCGAGAAGCTTAGCATGATAATACCGGCGTTGTAAGATTTCGATTACTATTTTCACATGCTATAAGCCGAATAGGACTAGATACCAACATAGAAATGCCATAGATTGCTTAATATCAGAGTAGATATTCACTGTCGTTTACAGCATAGCGCTTCTCAAACGGTCTAGTCAGGCCATGAGTCATGACAGCCAGGATTCCATTGTTTCGGCGACGGTATTCTCCCAACTATGTTAACCACAACACGGGCTGTTGAAGCTTCAACAAGACGTGTCTGAGTGAGGTTGGAATATTTATCCGACGGCGGTAGTAATATGTACTGGCCAGTTGAAGCTCGGTGGTCCACGCCTTCCAAGTCCATCCTTTGGCTATGCCCCTTAGCTCCCATATCATAGCACATATTAACCATCCATGCCTTTGTGGTACTAGTATCCTGTCAGCTAGAGCTATGCGGGAAACCTAACTGTTCCTGTGAGACGGTTTGTTCTTAGCTGCGGACGCCCGTGTGGATTGAATCTAGAGCGAGGCAACATGCGGGGTGGTTCCTGCCGGCGGGCCGAACCGAGGACGGAGGGCACGCTAGGGCACACAAATCGACGCTCTGCAGTTGGACCGTTCAAACCAAGCCATCAACACTCCCCCACTCTAGACCGTGAGAAATCATCCGCCCGCATGTATCATCCCCCCTTGATGCGCATGACCGACACTCCGGGCGCTTAGACTTCGGTCCGTATCTCACTACTCACTACATAGACCCGCTCATCCCCACGGCTAGATGACAGCCATCCATGGCGCAGCCGCGGAAACAGAAGCGGCTACAAGCAGATGATCCTCCGCGAACTAAACCCTCTCTATCTCTAAGAAGGTGAAGTCGAGCACGGTGTGTGCTCGACCTGAGAAAAGCAAGAATCGAGAGGTACGTGCAGGCATCCCGTCCAAGAAAACCAACCCAAGTGACATAGTTTCCAGGCGTCTGCAATCGCAGATCTGAAAGAGGCAGGGAGACGACCTTTCGCAGAAGCCAAAATCAAATTGTAACTTTCCTCCCGAATTCTACGATAGCCTATCCTTTTGCTTACACGTCGCGCCTTGCGAAAACTCGGCCGGCGGAACAAGAACCGCCCTAGAGCACACAGCGACGGTTCGATCATGTCGCGGCTCCAAGCTTACTAGTAAAGTCTTGCTTTATTTTCTGTCAGCGCTAACCCAAAACTTGGCGATATCCAAGAAGTATGTCTGTGCCCTTGAAAAGCAGACGCTCTTCCGCGTACGACGCCAATTTTGAACAGTGGCTTTTCGACTGGAATATATTTCCTCTATTTTACAAGTCTCTCGATGGCCGTTTGGCACCCAAGCCAAATAATTTGACGAGATCCGTTAAGCTTCAAGGGTTCCTAGGGTTTTCCTTTCGCCGTCTTATCATTTCTGAGCGGTCATGGCGGATTTCCAACTTAAAAATGCAACCAAATCTAAAGGCACTTTAACATGCAGCATCATTCCTAGCCTTGCAGGCAATCTTGAGATACCGAATGAGGGGCATCTCCCGTTCCTTAACCTAGACTTAATAACAGGTAACACGACTGTGAACTCAGCACCGGATTTCTTTGACGGAGCGTTACCCGGGGCTATAAGCAAACAAGTCCGAGAAAATCTAAATAAGATTATCATGCACACAAAGCATGCTACTGTCCCCGTAACACCTAAATTATTACTTGAAGCTAAAGGCCCGGGAGGTGCTGGTAATGTGGTCCTGGGACAGGCAATTCTGAATGGCGGCCACGGTTTCACTATCATGCATGCCTTGGCCAATTATATCAAAAAGTAACCTGTTTATGATGGTAATGTCTATGCATTTAGCACAACCTCATTGCCGGGATGCTCAAATTGTATGCGCACCATCTTGCCCCCTGCTGGTCCCGAACAGCGCCCAGCCATTTTACCCCACAGCTTAAAGCCGATGCGTTGACGGGTGATTACGATATCTGGCTTAAAAGCACGGGGGCGTTTAGGAATTTGAGGATGTTGGCAAAGCGGTACCGAGACCAGGTTATCGAGGCGGCCAATACGAGAGCACGGCAGGCAAACGCGGAAGACGTAGCCACGGAAGATACGCTTGTACAGTAAGCATCATCGAGACTTTACCGAGCCAGGAGACAAGGCGAATGCCGTCTCCCAGGGGACCAATGCGGGACTGACCATTCTTGACCAGAGTTCGACAACGATATGCAAGACCAAGATACCGAGGTGCCGAGGGACTTTGCGACAAGCTTTGCATCAAGCTTCATATCGAGCTTCAGAGGCCGGCCTGCAACGCCAACAAGTTCCAAGCACCCCTAACTGCCACATTGCCCTCCGTCTCCCTCCTCTGCTCGGCGCCATAAGCAGCGCGCACCCAAATGATAGGTAGCAGAGGTGGAGGCAAACCCAATCACCATACCGTGGTTTCACCACCTGAGGTCGAGCAGCTGTGGCTACAAGCTTCGCATCAAGTTTCAAATCAACCGGCCGCGAAGGTCCCGTGCTCCTCACGTCTGTTTGTGCGACAACCCCTAGACACGATAATGTGTCTACATATTTTCGGGGATGAGCTCCGCTCAACGAGCGACGAAAGCGTGTAGATGTCGGATGCTCTAGCCAGCCAAATGAAGCAACGTCGACATAGGACAGCCAGGCGCTTGGTCTCTCAATCATTGGTGCTATCGCCGCCGAGGCCTTCAGTTTAAGTCAAAATAAAGGCTACAAGAGACAGTTGTCGTTGCAAAAAAGACATCGAGCTGAGACTGGACCAGTTTTGCCAGCTAGCAACCGATCACCATCCTAACCAACCGTAGTGTAAACTCTTTAAACTTATTGGACATGACCAACACATGAATGGCAGCTTTAAATTGAGAGTGCCACTATCTGGTAGCAAGCCTTTAATTCAAGGAAGCCTGCGTCCGGAGATGGCTACAATATCGTAAGTTCTGGGGCTATATCTTTGCTTCCAGGCTAATAATAAAAGCAGTTATGTGGCCAGTCAAGCAGCAATTCCGGTGGTATAAGCCGGAGGATCTTATGCCACCAGATATGACGTCTCAAACGACAGGAGAGCTTGTCACTGCTCTTTCGGCATTATCAAAGAACCAGACATGAAATTAGACCGTCGACCACCTCGTCAGCTCCTCTACCATAACGAGGCCGTTCACAGCTTTGCCAGAGAATAATTCAATCGTAAAGACTGGTCTTTCGTGCTTACACATGTGGATATTACTCTCTGTAGCGAGAATATCATCCTCGACTCAGAATTCAACTCGTCGCCGTGATCGCCTGGGAGTGGTTTAGCAAGGAGTTGAAAAACTTAGCAGCCAGGTCAAACGCCTTGAGCACAAGAAGCAGACACCATCATTGCTGTTAAATATTTGGTCAGGATGATGTGACACGGCAATGGCTATAGCACTGCTTCATCCGGATAACATGCATAAAAGCTATGACTGCTACGAGTTCGGCTGCGGCTCTGGCTGCAGAACTTTTGGTTGCAACAATGGCTGCTCCATCTTTGGCTGTGGCGGAGGTTGCGCATCTAACCGCGGCATGGGCCGACAGCCAGCGAGCCTCGTCAACTCTCTCGCTTCACAGGTCATCAGCAAACAGTACAGCTAGGACCTAACACGATTTGCCGCCATATCGACAGGCGGGGGCGGCAAGATGGTTCCCACGCGACCCAACGGAGAAGAGGCCACCTACTGGACCTGTTTTATATCCCACCCAACGAATACCAGTGCGTTCGGCTTGGGCACTTACAAGGGCCGTCCGGACCAGTTCACCGTAACGGCAGAGTGGACAGATGACAACTACCCATCGTCGGTGCGGATCCACGACGTCTAGGGTATCACCGTCTTTGGAGACTCGTCGTCTCTCCTACACAGCGAGTTCTGCAAATAACAATCCTCTCATAGACGTGCTTCTGGGGACGCTCTCGTGCAGCAAGTGGAAAGATGCCAACTGCTATCAGGAAGGCCGGACTGCTGATGAGACGTGCGGCAGCCTGGGTAACTTTGATAGCCCGATGGCTTACTGTAACTGCGATTGATGAAGGAATTGTATATACAAGCCATTCTGTCCGTTGTGCTGCACAGAGTACATGGGCATTCCGTCAGGCTACAACGTTGGCTAAGCGGAATTGCGTTATTGCGAGGAACTGGTATCCTCTTCAAATACTACTTACGTCGAATGTGCTCACCGGCGGGCGCTGGCCGTCATCTCTCGTATTGATCACTCCGGCGAGCTGTCAAGGGGCGGAAATGAAAGCCTATGGATTGCGTAAAGATTACAAAAGAAGCGGTGGAGGACTCTGGACCTCATGTCACGATTCAGACTGACAAGTTCACAGGAATAAGCAAGGACGAGTTGCTTATAAAAATTTACCAAATGCTTTTGTATCATGATGGAATCTCGGAAGTAGAGAGTCGAAGAATGGCATATATCTACCCTCTCCAGAACCAAAGCAACATGTCTCGACATTGAACATTACTTGGCAATCACTCACCGTTTATCGTCTACTCCAACTCTTGGCTGCAAATTCCTCCCAGCCCTACAATGATGTTCACTATCCTCGTGGCTATCGCTGCTGCCCTCCTCTCTCTCCCAGCTACGACTGCAGTTCCCGTTGTAGACGCCTCCAAGAAGTACACCTGCATCCCCGGCCAGGAGGTCAGCCCCGAAGACCAAGCTATCAACTTCGCCAACTTCTTCTACGAGCTCTACATTGAAAAGGACGTGGTCACGGCGTTCACGGACCACGCGCTCGAGGGCTACATCCAGCACAATCCACTCTTGCCGCAGGGACGAACCGCGACGATTGCCTACCTGGGCGCTGGACTTCCTACTTGGAATGTCACGGCTCGGCATCAGGGCTTCGATGGCGGGATTGGTTGGGTTCATTGGAAGCTGGAGGGGTTTGGGACGGCGAGGTATAACGCTGTGGTGGATATCTATCGGTATGAGGGGGGATGTATCGCGGAGCATTGGGACTCGATTCAGGCGGCTCCTGGGGTGAATGAGACGACGAATCCGTATGAATTGATCTAGGTGTTTGTGAATGGGGGGATGGTGTAGAGTTTTTGGAGTTTACTCGACTTGTGGCTTGTATATTTATTACATAGGTATATTTCCTTGACTCTCGAGCAAGATGCATGTTGAATTCAACCTTCTAAACACGGTGACGGCTTTTGCTTCATGAGGCATTGCCTCTGTCTCATCTCTATTGCGAATCCCGTTCTACTCATACTATGTACTACAGCATGTAGGAGAATGGTTCTCTGTTCCACAGATCTACACATCCGGCGTGACGCCCAAGCGGGGCCCCAGCCGCCGAGGACCTACGGGCCGTGCCGGTGGATGTTGGATTACGGCCTTCGCATGTTGTCAGGAAAGAAGAGTGTATTGTTGATGGACATTTGCGCATCAACTGAAGCCACGGAGTACACTTTTTGCGCAAAGATGTTTTGATACATACTATGTACAACAAGAGTTGGACACCCGCGTCGGTCTCTCTGCCTATTATACTGTCCTGCATGATTTCACTACAGTAGTGTGTGTGCCCTTATGCAAGTCTAGGGCCATTTTTGGAAATGACGCGAGGCGGGACAAGGACAACTTGGAAGGATGAAGAGGAGGGTCGCGTAGAGGATGATGGCTGAGGAGCTTATCTCTTTGCGGAACATTGCTTCTGCTGTGTGTCGGAGTTGCGTGTCGGGCATTGTTGGTCAGCAAAAGACGCGCCACCTGCATAGGTATTACTGAACAGCCCTCTGTTGGTTGCACACACGCTGCGAGTCGAGGGCAGCCAATCGCTGGACATCGCTGCCAATCGCTGGACTTTGCTGCTACAGTAATCGCTGGACCTTGCTGGACTCGCTGGACTTTGCTGGACTCGCTGCGGCGCTCACCGCCGTTCCTGGCAATTAGAGTTTGCCAAGCGCCCCGCAGCTGCACAACCCCCTCAGGGAAAAGAGCCAATGAGGGGCGTCCATGACAGCAGCTCGGTTGCAGCACTTCGGTGTGCAGCACTCTGTGTATTGGTGCGTTGTTGTTGTGTTGTTGGTGTGTTGTTGTTGTGTTGGTGGTGCGTTGGTGGTGTGCTGCTGCAACACTCTGCCGCAACACTCTGCCGCAACACTCTGCTGCAACACTCTGCTGCACTGCTGCACTGCTGCACTGCAATGCTGGACTGCGCCCTTCTGTACACTCTGCATTCTATCACTCTGCACTCTGTTATGCTCTGTCACTTTCCACTCTGTCGCTCTACACTCTGCACTATTAATGCACACGCCCCGACTCGTATCGAGCACAATAATCCCTCATGTCGTGTTTTTGGTGCCCCTCCCCAACAAACCATTCTTAATCGTCATTACGCAGTCGCTATTCCAACAAGCCGCCTACGAGCTCAACCGGTGTTTCGCCGGCCCGGTTAGCTCAATCGGTAGAGCGTGAGACTCTTACGAGGCACACGGTCTGATGTCACGATATCTCAAGGTTGCGGGTTCGACCCCCGCATTGGGCTTTTCCTATACAAGCACCTAGTTGACAGCTCAAGGCGGTTTAATTTTTTTTTTTAGTTCTTTTTTCTTTTTTATTCTTCCCCCCCTTTTTTTTCCGCTTCTTTTCTTTGGCAGTTCAGCTGAAATAGTGCAGTAATTTAATTGGGTGGCTTATGTCATGTGGCCATTCAACCATCCCCATTAGCTGCCTGTTCCTGGCTAATTTGCTTGATTTGACGATGGAATGTTGGAGAACGTAATAACGGGACAGCCAGGGCGATGTTACGGCGATCTTACAAGCATCCTGGCACAGCTTTGCAAGCTGAAATTCCCTACTACTACTACTAGTAGTACTACTACTAAGTATTACTATGAGCTCCGCGTCGAAATCACCTAATATCCACACAAAGGACATAGCGCGATCCGCAACGGCTGCTTCCGCATGGGGACGTCGCCACAGGAATCGATGGTTTCCCCGCTTTGATCTGGGCATCGACCACAATGCCGACACAGTGCTCAATGCTATCCAGGTACAGTACTGTTTCAACGAGCACAGTGAGGTTGATACATGCAGTGCATCGGGAATAGAAACATCTTTTGAGTACGTAGTGAGACGGTACCTCAGCGTAAGATTACACTGGTGCAGCACAGCTTGTTCAGGGATAAACCTGCTGAGGCTTCCACGTACCGCAGTGCCTGTACTTCGTAGCTGAACTTTGCTGCCACAAAAAAGGTGATTGGCCCGGAAGATTTCGGTCCGGTCCACTAAGGAGCTGGGACCAGGTGTCTGGCTCCATTCGGGAACCGTCCGCCATCCGGCGAGATTCAGCCCCGCTCTCCATCACCTCGCACTGCTGGACCAAGATAAGCTGTTCCTGGCCCAGCCATCAAAATAAAAAAAGGGCATACGAGGCACGTCTTTGTGGTTTCTTGCTTTTCCGAGCAGCGACCGTTGACGCACAACTTGATCCTCTCAACTTGTGCCTCATCGCCATGACCGTGCTTCGATTCCAGCCAGCCCTCGCTCCCACCCCCGAGAGGGTGGATAACCCAGAGCATGAGCATCCAGGTATGTTTACTTTCGAATCGCCAAAAGGGTTAGGTCATGATTGATAATGAATAGACGTAGACGCAGACGCAGACGCTTCGACGAGCAAGCAACGCCCTCTAGAGATGCTATTTCCACCCGAGGCAGCTTCCGAGAAGGCGGATAACCTAGAGCATGAGCATCTAGGTATGTTATTTTCTGAATCGCCCAAGAGGCCACGACTGACAATGAATAGACGCAGACGCAGATGCTTCGACGCTCAAGCCTCAACCTCCGGAGACGTCTGAAGAACCCATTATTTGCAAGCCTGAGACGTCTGAAAAATCCCCTGCTCGCAAGCTTCACCCTCTAGATACGTCTGGAAAAACCCTTCACGAGCCTCAAGAGACATCCGAAGAACTCCCTTTACGCTTCGGGCCTCCCCCTGTAAAGTATCTTAATCGCATGCCTCTCGCTCTAGACGGGTCTGCCGGCGTTATTCGCCAGATCAATCCAGGGAGCTTTGTCGTTGAGTGGGGGGAATCATCATCGGCTGCTACCAAGAAGTCGCTTGCTATCAAGAAGTTGCCTGCTGCCAAGCAGTTGCCTGCTGCCAAGAAGCCGCCTACTCCTGCTGCCAAACAGACGACCAGAAATGTCGCAGCAGACAACCTTGGCCACGGTGACCCGATCGATTTCTGGAGAAGAAACGGTCGCTGGCCGCCTGACTTCGCCGCCGGCATGGATTACTTGCGTCCGGAAAGGTCGTCGGTTACTGTCGAAACCCTACGCAGAGTGTCGCTCAAGGGGAAGGCTTCACAGTACCAAAATCCACAATATGAATATGTCCTTGAAGATAAGGGGGCCTACATCAAATGGTCAATGCTGGGTGTTACGGACGAATGCAAACAGACTTGCCGAGACTTGGTTGCTGGCCATCAGCCGACCCCAACAGGGACCATCTTCGACGACCCCCTCTTTGAGAAGGCATGCAAGAACCTACTGAAAAGGAATGAGGAAAGGGTTATCCAAGATATAGGCAGGCTTATCGTTCCCTCAGCAGAAGCTCTTGCGCTCCACAGTGAAAATGCACACCTCGCTATCCTGGTGGAGGGTGTCAACGCAGCCTGGACTAACTCGAGCCCCCTGACTAAGATTCGTCCGCAGCCAGATTATTCTGTTGGCTTCCGGATGGATGCATTTACCAAGGACCAGCTTGGTAGGCTACGCCCATTCATCGGCGACTATACTGCTGCCGACATGTCTTACTTTATGGCTACGTACTATATGTACTTTCCTTTCCTAGCCTGTGAGGTAAGGTGCGGGACTGGAGGGTTAGATGTTGCAGACCGTCAGAACGCCCACAGCATGGCCCTTGCAGCACGCGGCGTTGTTGAGCTCTTCCGTTTGGTGAAACGCCAGCACGAGCTTGATCGGCAGGTCCTGGCCTTTTCTATATCTCACGATCACCAGGGGGTGCGGATTTATGGCCACTACCCACTAATGGATGGGGATTCAACCAAATACTACCGCCACCCTATCCGTCTTTATCGTTTTACAGAGCCAGGGGAAAAGTGGGCAGCATACAGATTTACAAAGAATGTCTATGATAAATGGATGCCTGCTCATTTTAAACGCATTTGCTCAGCCATCGATCAGTTACCACCGGGGAAGCGGGAGACTTCCCCGGCGCCTTCCAATTCTGACGATGCCTCCCAAGTTTTGGCAACCCATTACTCATTGTCGGAGGATGACTCTCACCCGCCACCTCTGGATGAGTTTGGGGATGAGGAAAAGCAAATTGGAGACAGTTGGCTACCCTCGTCGGGGTATTTTTGAAGCCGGGGCCTGCCAAAAGAAGGGGGAATCCAATATCCTTGATGAGAGTCTAGCGTGGGGCAGTCATGCAATCACTATCATTAATCAATAGCTAATTTGCTTGCTTGCTTTTTTTTTTTT
The DNA here is from genome assembly GCA_010015515.1 of Trichoderma sp. TW21990_1. NCBI lineage: Eukaryota > Fungi > Ascomycota > Sordariomycetes > Hypocreales > Hypocreaceae > Trichoderma > Trichoderma sp. TW21990_1. Next base: position 2,212,700 of record ML974118.1, read on the forward strand.
TTTTTTTTGTTTTTGTTTTTATCGATGCCTTGGATGAGCACAATGGACCACCAGATTGCAGTTTTTAGTTTAATATGACTCTATTTTGCTTTTCGAGCTGAAACTCTACCAAGCATCTTTTTCATGTTTCGTAAAGGTTAGCTTTCTAGATGCTAGCTTCCCAAATGTCAATAACAACTTCTCATCATTCTATAGCCAGCTGGTTAAGCTCACTCAGGATTTCTCAAAGCTCCATATGGAAGAGTGGCCAGCTGCCATGTCGATTTACTCCAACAAGCTGTCACGTTCCAGGGCGTGAATCGTCTGTATGGTGGCTACAAACATTCGTATGATGAGCATTATCCAGGTGCATCCCATCAACCTTGTTGAAGGGTATGAATGAAGGTCAAAGCAATAGCTAGCATTGTTTGAAACGACTTGCTTTCAGCTAATTTGGTATCTTATCCATACAGAATGAACTTTACATCCGGAACAAGATGCGGGGGGTCATGAGCCCATAGGGTGACTCGCAGGGACCCGCATTACGATGCAGGTACACGGTGCTCGTATCAGTTGGACAGTTGTATGATAACACCCAGGATTGTTACATTTACTTTCCAAGACTAACGTCCTCAAAGTGGCGCGCTCATGTTCCGGGACATCGTTGAGAGGTGCTAGCTTGAAAAAGGTACTATTGAGGAGAAGTGGTGGCCGTTCGCCCGCCGCGGAATTCCTGCTGACGGCGTCTGGCAGTTTCTTAAATAACAGAGCCGCTGAGCAGCTTATATAGGACAATCTCGAACCGCATTAATGCAAAAGCGACTCCCAGACAGGTCCTTGAACCAGAAAAAAGCGGCTCTCGACTGCTGGATCCGAAATATGTCATTGATGCTCATTTGTCCCTACCTGTTATATCTAAATACAAGAGCATTTATGAATTGGACTACATATGCGTTCCGTCCAATCCATACACTGGTGGGAAGCTTGATGCCTCCTCCTTGAACCAATCTACGTTGTGTAGCGGTGAGTGAGTGAAGGGAGGGCGGGTAGGTTTAGACGCAAAGCCTCCAAGATGACGGTTAGAAGGAGGGGAGGCCAGTGCAAGTCTTGCAGCTTGTATGTATTGGATCTGAGGATTCTTTGTAATCCCCACATCGATAGAACTATGGAGAGGAGGGCTGATTCGACTTGCTCAAAGACAGCAAAGTAAGTGCTTCATCTTTGAGCGACAACGAAACTCCGAAACTGCTCCGTCCTTATTTGGGGGTTCAGGAGACTGCTTGCTGTTGCTCTCAGCGTTAGACTTATTCTATGTTTTTAACTTGGCAATTACGAGAATAGCCTCTTGGGTTCCTCGACTGTTGATGCCTACGCAGTATTTTGCAACTAATGGAAAGTGACCAATGCTTCAACTGTTCATCAATGTCGATACCATTTATGCCGGTTTTATACTTCTCGTGCTCTAGTTCCAATCTGGCCCGTAATTTGGAATGTTTCGGCTTCATATATTCTGTACGCAATGTCAAACTGTCTTTCCATCTGTAGGGGATCACGTGCCACCACGCAATCCACTCTTCGAGTTACCTACGTACTACCTCTAAGGCATCTTCTTCTCCTCTCTAGTACTTACCTTCTAGCTACCTGTCTTTTCTCTCGTCATCACAATACAATTTCAGTTTCCCAAGTCATACAGCTTGATTATTGTAGTTGAGCCTAGTGCCTTTAGTATTCTCGTTTATTTCCACCATCTCTCGCCTCTCGTTCGTGATCCCCTTTTCATGATCCCTCACACAATCGCCGGCTCCAGAATACTTCTCTGTTGTTTCACGACTGACTAGTTTTTGTATCAATGCAGTATGATTGGGATGAAGAAATGGTAACGGAACAGACAATTGACCATGAATCTACACCGGTGGCATCAGGCCATCGCTATGAATTCGTTTGTCAAGAGGTGTTAGTTCTTTTCTTCAGCGGGCAGTCTTTGCTAATTACGTTTACAAGATCCGGAAGACATTCCTACATACAAATCGGTTGCTGCACCTCTAATAAATTCGCACCGCTCCCGAATCCTTATGCTTTGGTGGCCGTGATACGCACCCCGCCCAATTGACCGCCCGCAAACAATGCATCGACTGTATCATAGAATAAAGTAAGTGTTGCCTCGCCTGTGCCCTTTTCTCGATTCCTGACTGCCCGATCATGAACGAACTGGGTCCACTCCTCTGACACTTCCTCAAACTCAACGTCACGGAAACCGGCTTTGGTGAGGTCGGATATGTATTGCTCACGGCTCGGTAAGTAAGGACAGAACAATACGTCGCGCAATTGGTCGCTGGCGTCTTCACCAAGTGCCGTTCGAGCGAAGAAATCCTCAATATAGATTTTACCTCCCTGCTTTAGGGCGCTGGCTGCTTTCTGGAACAGTGTATCCCTGTCAGGGATGTGCAGAATGCATAAGAACGAGACAATGTGGTCGACAGGAGTATCCAACGCGAGCTTTGTAAAGTCGGCGTTGACGGAGCGTACACCTTCAGAGAGGCCGTTCCGTTGGGTGATCTTCTCGGCGAGCTGATGAATTTCGAGCTGCAGTTCGATGCCCGTGACGTCTACGCCATGGCGCTTATGCAAATAGCGGCCAGTGGCGCTGAAGCCTGAGCCGATGTCGACGACTGTTTGTCCTTTCTGCATGCCCAACTTCTGGCATGCATTTTCCAAGGCAAAATCACCCAGGTAGTGCATGCAATCGAAATCCGCCGTGTCACCGAGGTCCCAAGTGGGTTTGCTGGCGAGGGCTTCGAGGCTTCTCTCGGCTCTCTCCAGATTGTATAGAGCCATGTCGCTAACGGGCTTGTGGGCGTTGTTGTTATCGCCCATTTTGTGTTGGATGAATCGGTTCGGATGGAGAGAGATGGATCTAAATACTAAGGTTCAAAGGTAAGTAATGACCACATCTATTGAGCTGCTGGGGAAGTCTCACAAGATAGCATTCAATGTGTTCAATCACGCTACGTTCGTGCCCTTATTCTTAAGGAACGGAGATGAAGAAGCGATGAGAAACAACACGAAAAGACACTTGCAAATATTTGCGAAGCAAGGTGTAGCTGTGTTGAGGATGATGAAAGAGGTAAGCTAGCTTAGGGAAGATTAAAACTGAAGGAGGTGGTGGCCTGTGCCTTCCAATAATCACACGCCCTAGATTTCAATGAACAACAGGTGAGATGAGTGAAAAACGCCCCTCTTTCAGGCTTTCAGCTACTTACTAAGGCATTAATGCAGGACTCAAATCTTTTTACACATGTCGGCGGCTTAGCTTAAACTATAAATTAGGATAACAATTTTAAGCAGATCTCGGATGCCAACGCAAACATATGAACATGCAGTTTTATACCCTCCACCCCACATTATGCAGGAGCCTAAACTGCCGAAAGCTACGAGAGGAAAAAGTTGCGGTATTCAGGGTTGGGAAGAGACCAGCCGCCATGATAGCCCACTCAACAGCATCTTTTTTCCGCATTCTCTGGACCCATGGTTCAATAACCATGGGTATTGCCTACCGTGCTACAGACTGGTACGATGTGGACACATGAGCCAGGTATTGGCACGAATGTTACTGTACGTTGGCTGTGTGTTCCGAGGATATGGAGGGGACCGAGATGAGGTGGGCTTATTCCTCCCTCGAACCTTGTGGCTTTACAACGAAACAATCGATTGCTGATGAGCCGTAAGCTACGTGTCTAGAACGACCTCGTGACGTACAAACTACCTTATCAAGAGCATGGCCGAGGCCCATGGCTGCCTCGTGTTTTATCTCAGCAAAGCCATGCAAGCTTCCAAATACAGCAGACCCGAACTTGGTTTTGATGAGAACATATACCTGTTGGTAAGTCTCGAAGAGTTTATGGCAGGAATACAGCTGGATATCGTATTGATTCATTTAGTAGCGCCGGTCAGATGCAATAAGCGGTTCTGGAGATTTGCGTGTAGGAAGCATTACATGCCCTTCAATACTTGGTAAGAATAAGCATTCTCAGCGGATTACCCACACGAATTTTAATGCAATACAGACAAGCTCCCGAGAAGGCCCACATGCCACAAGCATGCTCCGTAAATCCCGGTGTGATCTCGATCCGATAAGGGCCTCAGCATTATTACCCTTCGCATGCATTAGTGCCGGTTTACGTCCCGCCCGATTGATGCCCGATGGAAAAAAAAAACGAATTCCTTCATTACCACGGTTAGTTTTATGTAAGTAAACAAGCTTACAGGTAGAGAGAAGACGGGGGAAAAGGCACAAAAAAGACCAAAAAGGAACCGCCGTGATATCCCCACCAGGCAGAGTCTCACGCTCTAATACCGATTGAGCTAACCGGGCACTTACATAAGCACTGGCCAGGCTCCGTCGCGGCTTCTGCTTGTTTGATTTTGGCAACGCTATTCCGATTATAGCCTCATGCAATGCGTGCGCCAAAGTTGGGAATCGGATGTGGTCCTTTGCCTCACATGCATCAGCCGGATATTTCGACGATTCCTTTCTGGCTAGCAAGGTGAGGAGAAACTTGTCCAACGTGTCGAATGCCCTCCTGCAAAAAAAAAAAAAAAAAAAAAAGTTGCCAAGCGATATGGAGCAGTACAGAGAGGCTAATCTTTGCCATCATTCTAGTCCACCGAATTCAGCTCGAGGGGGAAAATACGCTTGCCTTGACGAGGTACGAAAGGAATCATACTGGAGCTGGGAAACAAAGCTCCAGTCGAAATGCGTTTCGTGGCACCTGCATATACGATGCATCGTACTCCCACTCCCACCCCGGTGGGCATCCAGGACCATCCACTGGAGAGGTTTTGATTCGCAGTCGATTCCCCTTCTGAGCATGTCAAGTGGCCAGCATTATCTCGACGTCAATCTTGATTGCTTCTCTAGGGACGAGGGGCTGAATATCCCTCGCTCTGGTGGATTATTATTGGCGCTCTCTCGTATTACGCTCAGGATCCGTTGCCCGACGAAAGGGTTTGAAGCATCCCTAGGTAGCGGGGCGACGGATGCCGGCTCGTACGTACAATACGGCACCTCTTTCTCCCCATCCATTGACACGAAGCAGGACGAAGACGTGGCGTCAGAGGTCGCAGATGACACACATAGCGTTGCACGGAAATGGCCTACCAACTCAAAGCCTTCCTCCAGCGCTGAATACGGCCATGGGCATGGCCTTGGCCTCATCACCTACGTCACCCGAATATTCAGCAACTCCTTCCTAGCTAGGCAATCGAAAAAGAGATGTGTTCAATAACCCCCTTCTGCGGGTTTCCAGGAAAAACTCGCGATATTCAGTGTTAGGGACAAGGCCAAGTCTGCGTAGTGCACCACTGCCAGCGGCCATCACCAGTTCGAAGCACTATGCACCCCATTGGCGGCTCCTTAGGGGTGTGTTGCTTCCGCTAAAGAAACTAAGTCAAAGAGGGCCTCGAGTTCAGGCTAGAAGTCTTTGTACATGCAGCCAGTATAAACGGCATCCATTGGCTATCAGCCTCTTGACACGTGAGGACAGGCTGGAAACCGCTTCGAATCCGGAACGAGGGTTGAATTGTGTTGGTCATGCTTTATAGCCGTCCTAACGGGGATGTCGATGCCAGGAACGTTTGGAGAGTCCTGTCATCTTGATACATATTACTCGTCTTTCCTAGAAGTGGTTCTGGAGGCTACAAACATAAACTTGTGCTCCAGAAAAACTTCTGATTTGAGATGAATCAAGGACTTAAGATGAATGAAAGGTGGAAGGTGGTTTTCAGCAACTATCTGGCTACCTAGCGGGAATCTATCATTCCAGTTCTATCGGCTTAACAAACGGCTGCTTGCTCAAGCAACACTATAACGTTCCGAGCCATGTCCAAGTCAGGAGCAGTTTGTCCACGCGATGTTGCTTCTAGAATACTAGATGCCAATACGTCCCACATCCGCTGCTGTGGCAGGTCGACGTTGGTTTAGCGCTGGTATAAGTGATTACTGGCCCAATGTCGTTGTTTGTCGTGGTCATTGGGGGAATGATGCCTTGGACAGCAACGTGGTAGTCAACCGCGGCCATGATATGGTTGTCATCGAACTAATTGGTGAAGGAGGAAGCACCAGCTTGGACGACAAGCTGGATGTTGGTCAGACTCGTCACCTGCGCGACCTGGTAGTGCAGAGCAGCGATATATGCACCCTGGCCTGTGGTAGTGATCTCGATGATGAAGTTGCGAATCTGACAGTAGAAGTTGGCCTTGCGACATGATACTTGATCAGTAGGTGTGTGTCGCTCCTCCAGTGCAGCGCCGGATCCGAATTGCCGGCCAAGGCACGTTAGGTGTGCAAAGTACAAGGATCTGGATCCTTTCAAATGGACCTAGACTCCCTAGGCCATTACTATTTCACGAGTATTCTGGCTTCATTTAAGAAAAGATGATATGGGTTCAATCCTTAGCTTTGTCGTTGGCGGCTGTTTGAAATGGCGGGAAAACCCTTGGAGGGGTTGAAGAAATCTTTTGGAGTATATTGTTGGTTCTGGCATTTGTCACCAACATTGAAGAAATCCTTTGAAACACATTATTGATTCCAGCATCCGTTATTAACACAACATCGTCAGACTAGGACCATGTCGTTGCAAGAGGTGCACGAGCAATGGGCGCACGAGATGCGGCTTCAACAGCTTCAACTTCAACGGGAAGTGCGACTCAATGCCCCGCCACGCTTCGGTCCCGCTGTCAACGGCGTGCTCTGGAGGGATATTCGGCCAGAAGGAGACGCGGGCCAAGGTCTGCAGACACCGATCCTCAGCATCGTCGAGTTCTTGATGAAGCCTGGCGTCGACATCGGCGATGATTCCAAGCCGCCGCGGAAGCTCTTGGACGCCGCATTGAGCTACATCAGGTCCATCCCTGGATGCTGCGGCGTTGAGTGGGGATCAAGGCTAGATGTAGAGGCCGGCTTCTTTTGCTTGATTTACTGGGACAGCATTGTTGCGTGGCACAAGTTCCAGCATTCCCTTGGCTTCACTCCGCTGATTGGGCTGCTTGCTTCATACGTTTCCAACCGCTGTGCGAAATTCGCTGGAAGAATATCCGGCGGGCCAGGGCTTGGCGATGCCGTAGGAGCCAACTTAATAGTTGATGTTGTATCAGTCACTTTCGACTCCCAATATGTTACATCGCCGGAAGCTCGGTCAGTTTTCGAGGAGAGGTGGAATACCCTCGCCGCTGCGGTGACGGATAGCGATGGCAATGTCGGGCTTGGACACTGTCATGCCGTATGGCTGGAGAACAATGCGTCGATGTTCGCGGATCCATCCCCTGCTGAAGCTGCCGCCGCGAACATGTCGGCCACTTTCACTGGATTTCTTGTTTGGGATGGAGCACACTATGATAGCCACCGTGTTGGCCATCTTTGTGACAGTTTGCAAAGTATACTTCCGTCTTCTAGCGGCAACGAGGCAATCATTTCGAGAAAGGCGGTCCAACTCATGAATCAAGTGCAACAACGGGACGCCCGTGATAGACTGCGACAACCAGCCGCGCCACTCACCAGCTTAGCTTCTATTCTACAAGAGGATTTCTCACGGCAATGCAGCGCCGACCTCTTGAACCTCAGAGTGCATGCGTACCAGGTGCTCGACGGCAGCATGCGCGATGCGAGGGCTAGGAAACGGCTGTTCCCGGTGCCACGAGGCCACTTTATGTCGCAGGGCGAGCTATACGAGGGCAACACGCCTGTGACTGCGGAATGGCGGTATAGGCAGAGACCGATGCAGAGTCACGTTGTGGCCGTTGTCTGGATGCAACTGAAGCGGCACTCAGTGCGGACTCACGGCCCTCGCATATACAACCAGCTCAAGAACGAGATGAGCGCATTGACGGGGTTTGTAAAGGCCTTTTGGGCGCGGGATGTGGAACACGACAGCAAATTTGCTATACTGACAGGTTGGAAAGCTGCAACTGTGGTGAACATGTTTTGCGCATTCGGCTGATGTTTTTTTCATGCAGTGTGGGAGGACCAAGATGCGCAAGACGCTGCTTTACACGACTACGGCCGGATATTGGACGACTTCGTGGCATCGTCGGGGCATTTGACATTGCCATTGACGCACCAACGTTTCTGCATCCGCGCAGGATCATTATGGCTGGACCATGCAAAGCATGTCGAGTTGACGTGTTTCCATGTGCCTGCGGGCGAGGTTGAACGACAGCTGTTTGAGCGAGCGTTTGCGGTCTTTGCCAGGTTTGTTGCTCTATTGTATTGTTTTGCAGCAGTTGAAGCTGACGATTGCTTTTTCGGGTACCTAAGCATGGCGGTACCTTCGCAAGTGGCGGGGATTCCAGCGGCGTGCAGAGTCGTGGAGGATGCGGGCGGGTGGCAGCGAGCAGAAGAAGCCAGCGAGGGGCAGCTGGAGCTGTTTACGGCGGTGGTGACCTGGGCCAGTGCTGCAGCGAGACTGGAGTGGTGTGAGGAGCTGCGCGGGGCGGCGGGCTGGTCGTACGAATTGTTTGGCCACACGCTGGACGGGCTGAAGATGGTGGCGGTTGGAGGGGTTACAGCGCGGTTCCTGGCGATGCAGACGCCGTGAGTGAAGAGTGCAGTGCAGCAATGCCGTGTCAACACACACTGGTGCAGTGCACCCTTCTGGTTCGCCATTTCTTTTCCCAGCTTGCAAGTAGCATCGCCACTCTTTTCCCCTCACTGGATTATCGACATCATCTGCATACTGCACACATCTGTATACTGTATACTGTACACTCTCTCTCCAACTCTTGCTGGCTCATTACTCACTCTGACGTACACACACTCCACCTGGGCAACCTGTGCATACACTCTGGCTCTGTTAATTCTGCACATTTTAGTTAGCTGGCCTGTTATATTATTGCATTTCCTGGATTCTCCAATACTATTATCATAGCACGTAAAACAATTTTAATACCGACCTGCTAAAAGCAATCGGTGAGCATCAGCCCATAATGACCACCTCGTTTCGCGCACGGTTTATATTCCGGATTCCCAGAAATACCAATACCACAGTTTGCTATAACTTCATCGTGACTTGGATAGGTTAATAATCTTGACGCCGAATGGCCTTTGACATTACGCACGAGCTCTGTGTTATCGTCCTCGGCTGGCAGGGCACGTTGTAAACTTACAAGCACGACCTGTCTTACGTCGATACCATTGCTACTTCTGGGCTTCTTTTACCTTGGTCAAACCCCCCAATCCATTCAGGCCGTTAATATCGAGCCGTATCTGTTCAATCATCTGAATTGCTTCGCCGAATACTCGGCCTCCTAATCTAATCAATGGACGTGGCACCCAGATCACAAGCCAGACAACCCCATGCCTCTTTTCGTACAAACAAGTATACGCAACATGCGTGGAACACAACTACGGGAGAAGACGGTCAGACAAAAAGCAGGATGCAGATCCTGGTCTCATTGTAGCATTCTTTCGCACCCAAAAGTAAATGGCTCCAACTATCACAAGCCAACCCGTCTTGACGCCAGGATCATTGCGACTCGAGAACTCGCAAACACTCTGCAGCTAAGCCTCAATACCAAAGACAACCCGACTCCTTGATGTGTGCAAACGATATGGTACGGCAATCATACTGTATATAAAAACCAAGCTGGCAGTCCCACCTGGAAACACTGTATGGGGAATCGGGGTATCCATGCTAGTGGCAGTGACAGCCTCCATGAAACACGTACGAGGTTGATCAGAGTATCCTTAGCTTTGGCCATTGAACGCGGCAATCCAACGACAATTTACAAGAAACTCATGAGCGCCAGATTCGTGCTTGTGTCATCGTCATCGTTGTTTCCCGTTGAAATGAATGCAATGGGCTGCACAACTTGTAATCGTCTATGGAGTACTCCTTACGATTTCGCGGTTTGGACCAAAGGGGTGGTTTCCCTCTTTGGGTAGCATTACGCTGACTAATCGAGTAAGCGAGCGGAGAGGCAAGTACAAGTACGCAAACATCACTCCCGAGTCCTTGTTTGCAATCTTGCAATCTTGCAACTTCGCGTCCATCATTATCGAGACAGCAGGGCGTGTCTGTCTCCTATCCAACACAGTTACATCTCCGCCACCCAACGGCGGAATCCATTCACCATCTACTGAAAATGCCCCGTCACCCAAACCAACGGGCACGAGCCTGCCAGAATTGCAGCCGGTGAGATCCCCCTTTAGTCTGGTTTCTACCCAACGTGTCTGGCCACTGCTCGCTAACAAGATGCTGAACACAGGAGAAAGAAGAGATGTAAGTTTCTGCCGTATTTTTCTTGGTATTCTGTATTGCGATAATCACTCCTAGATGCTCATGTTATTATTCGTCTTTAGGCAGCGGGGCCAAGCCGCAATGTTCACTGTGCACCCAATCCGGCACAACATGCGTCTATCCTTCCTTCACCATGAAACCTGGCCCGAGAAAGGGAACCAAAAGGACACCACCTGCAAACAATATACCAAAGGGTGAGCGCATTCGCTCTGCTTCCCCAACTCGTTCGCTGCCTTCTGACCCATCTTACTTAGAGCCGCAGCCGCAGCAAGAAGAACAAACTCTAGGCTTAACGCTCGACAATGGTGACTGGGAGGAAGCCTGGCTCCCAAATGCCTTGGGACTCATGGACTGGCCTTACTCCTTCTCCGAGGACCCATTCCCCCCTTCTTCTAGTAGTGTAGAGCATGCATTCGAGACATCAACATTGACGACAACCATTGGATCCGCGCCGTCTCACCTACCGTGGGGCGATTCTGCTTGGGAAGAGACTGTTCTTCCTCCCACAACCCTCATCCTTCATCTAATACAAGTCTTCTTTGAGCATGTCCACCCGCAGATCCGCCTCCTTCATCAACCGACCTTTATTGACTGGGTCGAAAGCGGCTCGTATGCGTCGGAGGAGCATGCAACCATGATCCTGACGAGCGTGTTTTCCTTGGCGGCTCGATATTCGGAGCATGACGAAGTCGACTTGTTTGATCGTATGCTGCTGCGCCAGGCATCTGGTAGCTGCAGCACTCGAGATGACACCTACTACAAGAGCCGACAGCGCTGCGAGCGCGGCAAAGGCTTTCTTGGTCAGGCCTACCGGCTTCTTGTCAAGGAAACGTCCAGAATGGACACGTTGGAGATTGAAAGCCGCGAGTTCCAGAGGCCGTCCATGATAGTAGTACAAGCTGCTGCCCTCATTACTTTTGCACAAATGGGAATTGGACTTAGCAGTCGAACATATTCCATGTTATCAACCGTGGTGCAATTGGCCCATAATTATGGCCTGCATCGTGTTGACAGCGACGATGAAACAATGCCCCCGCTGCCGAGAGACACCGATTCCGATCCTCGGAAAAATATTTGGGTCAAGAAAGAGGAGCTCCGGCGAGCCTGGTGGGTTATTGCTTATCTGGAGAACTTTATATGTGGAACAAAAGGCAGGCCGCGCATGATTGACTGGGGTAAATGCAAGACCAAGCTCCCCTGTGACGACAAGGACTGGTTCCAAGGCCACCACTGTCCGTCGGATTTCCTACCAGCGAGCCTTGATGACTTGCGGGCATCTCTGACCGTCCAACCCCAACTCTCAATCCTCGCGTGTCGGATCAGGGTAATGCACCTGAGCGCAAGGATGCTCGAGGCAGCCACGAACAACTACAGTGCGCCTGAATTACAATATATCCTCTCCGATGTCGACGAGTGTGCTACGTTTTACAAGCAAAACATGCCCATCGAATCGGACACGGGATATAATGGACCGTTTGAGGTCTCCAACGACCAGTTCCATCTGCATCTATTGCTTGAATCGCAAGTCTCGACAAGTCCCATTCTAGTAGGTTTGCTGCTGACCCGAGTTTAGTGTCTTCGCCATCTCCAACGAGATTCGCGGCTTCAAGGATGCAACGCCGTCTGACATCTTTTTTTACTGTAGTGACTTGTCCCGACAGCGACGGCAGGGCAATAACACAGCCGCATCGCCCGAGGCCGAGGCCTTCTCTCTGGCGCTGTCTGCATCCGATGCCGTTTACTCCATTCTTCGTGATGCCTCTTCCGAAGACGTCGCACGTTCGTGCCCTTACCTTGCCTATGTTTTATGGGTGCCCGCGTGTCTCCAGTTATTTGTCAAGATCTTCACTCGAGCGGATCCAGAACTGGTGGAGAAGGCGTCTCTTTCCTTGCAAACGATGACCACGTCTCTGGAACGGTTTGCAGAGTTCTCGGCCCTTGGCCAATTTGTGCTGAGTATGTTGCAATCAAATACAAATGTAACGGACCATGGACTGACGAACGTCATATAGATTCTTTCCGGCGGTATGAACAACAGTTGACTAATCTTCACTGGATGGGCAGCAACCCGGGAGACAACGACCACGGGATCGTGTCGCGCATCTTGTGCTTTCCAGGCCACACTGACGCCCCGTTTGTATGGGAGGCGACATCAATTGACCGCTCAGAAGCCCTTATCGATCCGGCTTTGTCTCTTCATCAGGAACCTAGGACACAATTGGCCACGGGGGGAGATATTCTCCAAGCTGGCATTAGCAGCTCTAACAAGGACGCAACCTGGATCTGGTTAGGGATTTAATTCGTGGCGCTGCTTCTATGCCATTCTGGACATGGGATGCAGAAAATATAAGATTACAAACCATGCTAGCTAATAACCTTGTCAGCGGCAATTTTGCCAATCACGTATGCACTGGCTCTCCCTGTTTGACGATGCATAGGGAGTGCCAGGATGTTGATACACCGTCTCGAATGAATTGCCATCGTTTTGTCCCGTCTATTTAAGCCAAAATTTTGGTCAAGGAGGCTCAAGGTTCATCCTTTGAGTGAGGGCCTTATCAGAATGTCCTCGTCGGTTTTACCTGTGAGACCAACGATGGGTTCGACAGTAGCGAGCTTGGAGTTGAAGATAAAGCAGACGAACTTTTCCATGGCCTCCAGCAAACTTCGATAGTCATGGTGGTTCTGCAGGTGGTTGAGCTGGATGATAGGAGCCACCGTCTGGGTCCGAGCTAGCCAGTGAGAGATTTGCCCGCCGACCGAGTATTCACCAGGATGGAGAGGCGTCGCCAGAAAGGCTTCGCCAGTTGTTGGATCCGTATAAATCCCCTCATCTAATCCTGTTTGTGTTTGTCAGAAACCAATAGCACGGCAGTCTCGCATCCCTTCGGCATCGCCTACTAGTGCTACTTCGTGCGCCGGGGTCGGTCCGTGGTCGCATCAGCAGCTGCTTTGCCTGCTCATCGGGCTCCCGGAACTCGGCAAACGTCTCGGGATTGTCGTCCTCCTCTCGGGATCGTCCAACTCCTCTACTCTCAGGATCATTAACCTCGTCTCCTCTCAGGATCATTAACCTCGTCTCCTCTCAGGATCAACGACTCTTCTCGGGATTGTCGTCCTCGTCTCCTCTCAGGATCAACGACCTTCTCTCGGGATTGTGGACCTCCTCTCTACCAAAAGTCTATCGGCTACTTTAGCGCCGTGATTGAGGATTTGCTAGCCAGCACCACACAGCGATATCTCTCTGAAGCATCTAAGATAAAACTATCTCGAATAGCCTACCATGGATATATTAAACGACGCTATGAACTCTCTTCTCCGGCCCAATAGGCACCTGCTATTATAAAGGAATATCACCGTACACTTTCTTCTACTATTGCTGCTTTCTTCTTCTATCGCTCTTTTCTTCTACTCTCGCTACTTTCTTCTACTCTACAGTATTTTAAGTAGATCTACTAAATCAGTAATACGGGATGCTGAATAGCCAACTTGGGGTTCGTCATATAACCCTTTTTCACTTAACCCTTCTTCAGCTGACTCTTCTTCTTCGAGGGTTCTGTGACGGCAAAAAATGGCCACCAACGCATTCTTAACGATGCTTTGGTTCAAAAGCTCGGCGGAACTCGGGGTGGTGCCATTTCTTCAAAGTGTTTCCAATACCAGGGGTGGCCCAAGTGACCGGGACGTTGTGCTTGGCTAGTTCATTCTCGATAGCTCCCGCGTTGAAGATGATTCCTTCTCACCACGTTGCTCGTCGGGTCGGCTATTTTTGCAGATGGCGTTTGCTGGCGATGGCTTTTTCTCGAATCTTGCTCATCAGCCATCTTGCGGGTGTCGTTTGCCGGAGAAGGGTTATTAGAAGAAATACCTATCAAAATGGATATCGACGAGGGTGTGATGAGGTTTTCTCACCGATCCCGTGATCAATTGATAGCTAGGCTTGGTGACCAAGCGGGGGATTGGCCCGGCTTCTTGATATAAAATGGAGGGGATTTGCTAGCCGGTACCCAAGTTGGCTCTCCAGCACTCCAACTGGAGACTACACTACCTTCTTCAAGTGCCTGGCTAGATACTGTTACCATCTTTCTTATATCTGCTACTAGGTGCTGTTGGGGATCACGTGGCCCTGCGCAACCCACTCTCATAGTTATATTCTTCTCCTCTCTGCTCACCTTCTAGCTACTACTAGGTAGGTAGTCTTTTTCTCTTGTTATCACAATACAGTTTCCTAGCTTGCTTCTTATGGTCGAGCCTCGCTTATCTCGTTCGTGATCCCTTTGCGTAATACCTCATAGATATATTCTTCTACTATCGCTACTTTCTTCTCCTGTCGCTATTCTTTCTAATGTTATTACTCTCCTCTACTGCCGCGACTTTCTGCTACTCTATAAGTAGCCTGTATTTTAAACAAATCTGCTAAATTTGCATACTCGCAGATGCTACTTTAATTGCCCGGACAACCCTGCTCTAGTAGATCCTTCCTCAGCTAACCTTTCTCCGACAGGTCTCCTTCCTAAAGCCTCTCCAAAAACTAACGCTGTCCAAAACAGTCAAGAAGACATTCCTTCAGGCAAACCTTTTTCACTCGACTCTTCTTCAGACAGCCCTTTTTGTTGACAGCTAGGGAACGCACCTTTACACTAGCTTCGACCAACACATCAAATCTCCAAGAACTAGCTCGTCTAACTACTATAAGATCACGGCGCGAGAACAAATTACAGAATCATTTAATCTAGCAGGCCCGGCTTGCCCCGAGGCACCGACTTCGCTTCAACGCTCCAAATTTGCTTCGAGGCGCCGGCACAGCTAGGGGTCAATTTTGAAGGGAAAACCTGTCTTGGTCTTTCTAATCTAGATTGAGGAAACATTCTTCTCTTATATTAAGAAGCTGGGTTAATTCCGGCTTAGCTACTAAGCCTGGCTATTAATTGATCACGGGATCCGTGAGAAAGCCCTATTAAACCTTCTTCAACAGGTATATCTTCTAACAACTCTTTTTCGGCAACGCTACCTGCGAAGGTCTCTCAGAAACAGCACTCGAGAAGGGGGGTTGTCAGAAGCAGGGTTGTAGTGGGAGAGTTTTGAGGAAGAGGGTTGCGAGAACGAGGAATGCGAGGGGCGAGGCCGACGCATAATCTGCGATTCATCCTTAGCAGCGGTTAGGAAGAAGGGCTACGGGAAGAGAAGCGTGAACAAGAGAACGCGGGCCACGGGTGACTCGGTCTCGACGATCAGATTTTATGCTTTGGCTCTTATTCCCTAATCCTGGATATTCCTCAGTTTCATTGGGGATCTACTATTATCGCTATTTTCTTCTACTATCGCTACTTTCTGCTAGTCTGCTAAATTATAGGTGAGTAATCTGAGATCCTGGATATCCAACTTGGGGTGCTGGCTAGCTAATCCCTAATTTTAGGTTCCAATATGCTGGCCATTAACTCAGAGCTTCTCACAATGCTGGGAATGTCAAATAGCGTGGCCGCTTTCATCGTTCCCGTCTTCGTAGAGGTTGTCGCAGGTGCGCCCCAGCTTCAGGGTTTATGTGAGGACTTCTCAGTATAATGACCTTCGCAGGAGTCACTACATCGATGGTCCCAGTTCAGAAGGACAAGGAGTGATGTACGAAGTGACTTGTATCTCCAATGCCTGCTTGTAGGTGGAAACTACCTATTTATATAGTCGCAGGAAGTCATGTTGACCTCATAGTGGCACTGGTTAGCTCCGCGCCTATCGCCGTCTTTTGTCAAAGAGGACGCGGGCCACGGGCGATTTCGTCTTAATTATCAGATTAGGCGGTGCATCAGCTAGATAGGCCGAATTGGCCGTGACTCGCAGGCCGTTGTACGACGTTACGGAGAGGACATCAAGGACAAGATTTCCAGAACCAATGTCTGGAATCATGCAAGGTTAGTTTGGAAATGAACCCATTGAGGTTTTCGTCCATGTGCTTATGCCGTATTTTCTGCTGCACTAAGAAGGAGCTCCATTCCGAGAGCTCAGGTCGAAGGAAGAGTGACGTGAACAGGCCTACAAGCATTGTTCACTGAGCTTGCAGTGGTTGTTGTGGATGGGTGATGCTAACCCTCCTATGCCATGAGATACTGGCTCGGAATAGATGTATTCCTGATGTTCCACAGGGGTACCATGATGCAAAGTTTCCACCTGTCGTATGGAGTTGGCATATATAGATACTAGATACTGGTCTCTTAAATTTTCAGTCAAGAAAAGTTGCCCGTTTAAACATCTCTTCCGTCTTTGCCCGATTCCACGTCTCATCTCAGGTTTGTCTTGCCCATTCATCCATCTCTTCACGGCTAGTATAGTCCCAGCAAAGGGTGTTAATGTTTATCGAGCCACCAAGCGCACAACCGCGGTTCAATTGAAGCTCTCGTCCGCCTATTCGAGCCCGAGTAACGCTCTTATATCTATAGCTCATGTTAGTGGCAGCTTCAGAACTCCAGAATGTGGCTCTTTGGCTGGGAACTCTCTGCGTAAGCCCGTTGTTTTCTTCGTCTGTTTCGAGAATGAGTATGCGGGAGGATGTAGATGCCTTGGCTAGGCGAAAGGCAATGACACAACCTGCAGTGTCAGCTGTGTTTCACTTATGAGTATATATACGTGTAAGAGGTCGTCATAGCTGAGGGGTAGATGGCTTACTCCTACGGCGATGAAGTTGAACGAAGGTTGACTCTGATGCGATGATGCAAGGAATATTTGGGTGATTAAGATGTTGTTCCCGATTACTTTGAAGATTAGTAGACAGATGATGGATATTGGTTCAGATTGCTTTGAAGGATAGGCAGATGATGCGTCTCGTCTGGCAGTTGCAGGTACTTAAATATTCACTCTGGTTCTTTCAATTGCACTCATACTCCGACACCAGCCATATCGCAACCAGTCGGACATACTACCCATACCCAGAACCATACCCAGCGGCCCCGAATTCATGAGCGCCGGCCCACAACACGACATATCTAGTTTTTGGAAGCCTGCGAACCACACCACCCGGTGTGGAAGAAATTTTCGGCCGTTGAGCGACAACAGTTCCTTGACTTCTGCACCAATCAACTATTTGAAAGGCGACCTGCGACAACTACACGCCATACAAGCTCCCGTGGCACCTTGTTTCAGCCTTTCCCGCCTGAGTGGGCGACAGATATATCAATACCCGTACCACTTATATGATCTTTTCTTCTCTCAATCACGGCAGAGAGTGCTACAGTGCCCAGCCTATTTATATCATCTATCGAACAGCCCCATTACAGTCGGATCTACCTCGATCAACTGGCATTTCTTTCTGCGTGAAATAAACCATCAGGCCAAGAGGATTTTACAATATCGGCCATAGGAAGTAGTCTTAGCTCGTGGTCAGATGTCTCACAGATGACTTCTAATCACAGAATAAAGTGCAGAAGCTACTCTCCTGCGGAGTATATCCCATAGAAGCTGCATTTTGGAAGCTCCCGACGATTGGCTGTTTGGTCTCAGTATTTCCGACGAGCGCACTTGTAGATGCGGCGAACCGTTTGTGGCCATGACACTCTTTCTTCAGGTAGTGCAGACTATGGTGGTGCTTCTCCTTAATCATCAGGCTGTAAATAGGGCAGATGCGTGGATTGAGTGTGTACACCAATGGCATCGACGGGAGGTTGTAGGAGAGCCAGAGTTGGTAATCGCCGGCTTCCGTGGGATTCATTTGTCGGTTGTTCACGTTTAATATCGCGGAGAGGGCCAGATATTGGCTGATATGTGTTGCGAAGGATGTGGCGTTGGGTTGTTGATTTCGTGTAAGATGCAGTGTATGTAGCACTGCGCCCATGGGTGTAGCCACGCTGCAGCGTAAATCATTGGGTGAATTTGTGTTCCAAGGTTTGCTTTTGAGTAACGCTCACGGGATCAAGTGGGCTCGGCAGGAATGCATGGCATGATTCAGATTTGTGTATATTTTGGCCTGTTGGTGGATTGAGAATCAAGGCACAGGTGGGTGGTGAAGATTGGTGAATATGGCCGAAAGACGGTTAAAAGCTGCGCTATTCTATGCCGTATTCTACATGTCGACAATGTGTGTGAGGAGGTGTTTCTCCTTGCTGTGGGAATAGTACATAGTATCTGCAGCATGTCCAGCCAACATGCGTCCATTATTAGTCTGTGGTTGAAGCTTGTGCGGGAATATGCAAAAGAGAGTAGACGTCCCTAGATTTGCATTTAAAGGTTAATCATGGCGCCAAAGCATGGAAATGCGAAACGAGCAGCGATAGCGGCCGATGGGCTTTTTAGTAGAGAGGAGGATAAGAAAAAATAAATAAAGGAAGAAGCGAATAGACTCGGTTCTGGTATCTAGAGTGCCGAGTAGAAGTGCATGGAAATTATGACTCCGAGTCTGTTGGTCGCATCCCAGCTCTGCACCCATGTCAAGCCACAAAAGGCGGCGCGGCGCAACTCGAGTCCAGACGACACCCAAAACGCCGCACTTTGCAGGGATTCCCGCTGGAGTCCAACAGGGGCCGCGCAACATGCTCCAGCGTCTTTTGCAGCGTCTCCGCAGCGTTCTTTGCAGCATTTTCCAGCATGTTCCCACTAACCCTCAGCGTCCCCCTGGGCATCGCCCCACCTAAAAACACTCCGCTGCAAATCCGCAAAACGCCACAAAACGCCACCATCACCAAAATCTACCCGAATGTGAGTCTTTCTCGATGTTTTTTGGTCTTTTTGCATCCTTTGCATCCCGATATCATGTCAGGGGGGACACGCAAGCAGGAAAAAGGGTGCATCGCAATGGCAATTGCTAATTTCCGCAGCGCCTCCAGATGCTCTGCTCTCACGTATATAAACGCAATGGCTAGCCAGGTCAAAAATGCCATTTTGTCTCATCAGACAACGGCCTCTCCTCCTCTACTAAATTGCCCATCAACTTCTCCTCGATATTAAGACGAAACATCTTCCCTTTATTCATATATTAACCACATCTTGCAACTTCAGCAATACCAACTCCCAAACATGGCTCTCGTCAGTCGCATCTGGGGATGCTTCAACCCGCCCACGCCCCCAAAGAGCAGCGATGCTATACGATTCGGCGTCTTGGGGGCTGCCGGTATTGCGTAAGTCTTAATTCTTTTTATATTCTCAATGTAACCTCATGAGATAGACAAGATCAGGAGATTCTGCCAAGATAAGTCAACATCTTCACAGCTTCAATCCAAATCCACTACAGTTTCACCATCACAATCTTTTGCCCATAATACATTTAGCTAACTATATATCAACAGCCCCCTAGCCCTCTTCACCCCCGCCAAGTCACATCCCGAAGTCATCATCCAGGCCATCAGTGCCCGTGATCGCAAAAAGGCCGAGGAGTATGCAAAATCCCACGGCATCCCAGACGTCAGGGACACCTATCAAGGTAACCAATACATAACCAATACATCTCCCTTTCTCCTCAGAACCAAGCTAAGCATTTCCCAGAAATCATTAATGATCCCAACATCGATGCCATCTTCATCCCCCTGCCCAACGGCCTTCATTTTGAATGGGCTGTACGCGCCATCCGCGCCGGCAAGCACGTCCTTCTCGAGAAGCCCTCCGTGTCCAACTCGACCGAGGCCGAGATTCTCTTCAACCTGCCCGAGCTAGACCAGCCCAACGGCCCCGTCCTTCTCGAGGCCTTTCACAGCCGCTTCTACCCCTCGTGGGCTCTGTTCCGCTCGCTCGTCAAGCCCGAGGAAATCGAGCACATTGAGACACGGTCCATGATCCCCTGGTGGGCCAGCAACAAGGACCAGATTCACTTCAACTATAATCTCTCCGGCGGAACCATCATGGCCATGGGCACCTACAACTTTGCTGCCCTGCGTCTGCTATTTGGCGATAGCCCCGAGGAATGTGTTAGTTGCGATGTCCAGTCGTATACCGACGGCATCCATGACAAGTGTGACTACGAGTTCAAGGCCACGTTCCGCTTCCCCAATGGTGGTATTGGTGTAGCCTCCAGTACCCTCATGGGCGAGACTCTCATCAAACCCTCTTGGATTACTGTCACGACAAAGGAAGCCATCATCCCCAACAGCAGTCTCCCAGCCGGCCAGCAACAGTACCAGAGGCGCGAGCTGACGCTGCAGGGTCTCATCCACGGCGTCTTCTGGCACCGCATCGACATTAAAGAAATCAACCAGATCCGCGCCAAGGATGGCTCCGTCGTCAAGACTTGGGAAAAGACTACATCCCGCAAGGCTTACACGTGGAGAGAAGCCGGTGGCGAGTTTGCCCATCTGCCGGGCGAGGCGCACTGGATGTCGTACAGACACCAGCTGGAGCAGTTTGTCAACAAGGTCAAGGGTCGCAAGACCCAGCACTGGGTCGAGAGGGAGGATTCCATTGCCCAGATGAAGATGGTGGACATGGCGTATGAGAAGAGCGGGCTGGGGCCGAGGCCGACGAGTTCTTTCCGGTGATGGTGTCTGGACATGTGTTTTTTTTTTTTAATCTCCCTGTATTGCGTTGATGCTGCGACTAGAGCGTTCTCTGTATAGATATGTCTTCTCTCGTTTGTTTTCTTTTGTTCAATATATACCAATAAATATACATTATGCTAGACTACGCATGTGCTGCAACCTGTGTCTACCCATCTACCCATTTATATCTACTCATCCATATCTATATCTGCTACATCTGCTACATTTGCTAGATATATCTACCTCTATATCCGTCAGATACATCTACCACATCTACAAGACAACTCTACTGCGCCTACTAGGTACCCATCTACCAACCAGCCCCTTCCAACTTGGCCCTCCCAATTTTAACTTCCTAACCTACGCTTCTCAATCTATACTTCCTACCTAGGTAATTTATACTTCCCAATCTACACTTCCTAATTTATATTTCTCAATCAATACTTCCCAACAAACACCCATCAACAAACATCCATCAACAAACACTCATCAACAAACATCCATCAGCATACACCCATCCACCAACCTATCAACCTTGATATACCAGCCTACGTCTACCAACCTACGTCTGCCCATCTACACCTATCAACCTATGTCTATCAACCTACATCTACGTCTTCCAATATCCGCTCTCGCATATGGAGGTTCTTTATCACTATGCCGCAAGGACTCGCGACGTCCTGGCTCCGACAAAGGCTCCCTAGAACAACATAGCCCATCACTCAACAACATTGCCCCCAACCTCCTTCCGAGTTTTACTTCAGATTCCCTGACTCACACTCGCACTTACGTCACAAAGAGAGTCTATCGTGTGGAGGCTACAGCAGAAAACGACCCGCGAAGCAGCATCTTCACACGCGTACGGTTATTGGCTCTACACTCTCCTGCGCTGCCCAGTTGGGATGCTCACTATCGCCCGCATTATCAACGGTATCTCCGTGGGCTCAAACTATAATTCAACTGGGCTCTCCGGCTCTTATCTCACAGAAAGTTATTGCCTTAGTTTATAGTTTTGACGACCTATAAAACCGGCAGCCCCCTCCGCCCCCAAGCATCTCCCAGATTCAACTTCCCAGGTCACCCTTATCACGGAGCATCTCTCCGGCTTCAGGCTTCAGGATCACGGCACCTTTGATACTAGGCATCTCCCAGACCATGCCTTAGCCTCAATTCCTAGGCCTCAACACCTAGAGGTCAACTCGATATCAACATCACCAAGACCCCTCGATATCAAACTTGCCATAGCCATCGCCATCGCCGTCACAATGCCTGGCAAATTCCTCCAGCGACGCCTCTGCTGGTGCTAACTTCTCCAAGGGCATCAATCCCACGAGACCCGGGGAAAACCCGGCCGCGAACCCCGTGCAAGCCGAACATGATCATCAGTCCTAAGGGCGGACGACGCCGATTCCAACAAAGTTCTTGATTCCCAAGGACATCTTGAAACAGCCGAAACGTATAGTCTACCCGCCGATGATTTCGATTTTGCTTCTTTGACGCCGTTGTTTTCAGATGACCGACTGGCGCACGTCTTCAGCACCATCTTCTCCGAGGGCAATGCAAACAACGCTTCCGACCCTTGTTTCATTGGATTCTGAGGTGGTTCTTACGGAGGAACAAGCACAGAATCAGTGGCAACTCATAGAGGAGCGGCGGCGCATTGAACAAGAAGAGCGCCAGGAAGCAGAGCTGGTGAAGCGAATGCTGTAGCTATAACAGTACAGGCGGCTAGCAGAGCTGCAATAGCGGCAGCAGCAGCATCAACATCAACGCCCACCAACCCTGCCTCCCGAAGGATGTTCGCTGCCAATTCAACAACAACAGCAGCAACAGCAACATCAGCTGCATTGGCAGTATCGCGAGCAGAGGCCTTCCAATTCAGCCCCAATTTAATGCAATCCTGGCTCAGGATCAGCTTGCTGCGCAGAAGCATCAGCACCCTCGGCATCAACATCAACATCAACATCAGCATCAGCATCAGCATCAGCATCAGCAGTTCAGCTATATCAGCAGTATCACGAGCAGCACCACCAGCAGCAGCTTCAGACTCAATGCAATGCATCCTCAGCTAGCGAAAAACAAGGCAGCGCACCATTCATTGCGCGGCTCTCCCACATTAGGCACCGCATCCGGCCCCTCCTTGAATTGGGCTGAGTACGGAGAGGGCTGGAGCAAGATGGGAGTCGGAGCGGGCTGTGGGCAAGGCGGTTCGACCCCGAATACCAGATCTTGGCTCGACTTCAAATCAAGCCCGAACTGATTGCTACTGTCAAGAAATTGTCGGATGCTACCATCAAGCACGTCAATACACGAGAATATCGAGCAGTAGCTCAAGTGCTCGGCACTTCGATTTCGTGCTGCTGAGGGTGACTTGACGAGCGTCATGGCTGAAATGAATGCTTGTGGGTTCTAATGGATGAGTGTTGTGGCTGAATTGAATGCTCGTGGGTTCCGATAGCGTAATGGCAAAGCTGAAGGCAGAGCTGAAGGCAGAGCTGAAGGCAGAGCTGAAGGCAGAGCTGAAGGCAGAGCTGAAGGCAGAGCTGAAGGCAGAGCTGAAGGCAGAGCTGAAGGCAGAGCTGAAGGCAGAGCTGAAGGCTCATGGATTCCTCAGGGGGATCTCTCTACAAGATGCCGCCTTTGCTTAACTTCATCTGTCAAAAAAAGAGAGAAAAAAAAAAGAGGGGGGGTGGTTATTCCGCAATGTTTTCTCTTCTTCTACTTCTTTTTCTTTAGCTGCTGCTGTTGATGATCCTGATGATACTGCTGCTATTATTGCTACTTCTACTGCTACTGCTACTGCTCAGTTTGTTTTCCTTCCTCTATATTAGTATCACAGCCTAGTTAATAAACTTCCATACTTCAATGGTTTCTAAACATTTTCGATAATTTTTAAACAAGACGTTGAAATGATCCTGTGCAAGACGTCATAATATTAAAAAAGTAATATACATTGGGTATCTGAAAAGATGTTGGTCATACAACGAATACATACACATATCAGCTCTTTTAATCCTGTAAACAAAGTGTCTGATATGAGACATTGAGGCGCCGCTATTTCCAATAATCACTGCGTCCACACAGTTGAAAGGCTGAGTCAAGTTTTGGACCCAACTTTGGCTTCGTGCACCTTCTTTTCGACAGTGAACCAACTTGGCAGTTGTTCGTCATCCCCCAACTCACCATTGGGCAATGTGTCGATACTTGTATCGTCAGGATGGAAAACCATTGCTCTTGGGGTAGTCGGGTTGAATCTTGGTCTTGTCGACCTTGACCCCGACTCGGAAGACGTGGTCTCGGCTGTAGCATCACTTCTACCCACTTTCCCGGAAGAAGTGGCGTCGGCCGTAGATCCAGCAGATGCCGCACCACTTATTCCTATTTTCCCGTTCGTAGCAGAATACGGGATGCGGTTGCCGGCGCCAGTCAATACGTCAGTTGTAGCAGCCCTCTGAGTCAAGACTTTCTTCGTTCCCTTTTTCTCTCCAGTTACATCATAACTCGGATCGCTGTGGCATTCAGATGCCGCATAGTGAGTGAAATGCCTGTTTTGGCCCGAGGGATCCGATATTCGTTTCGAAGAGCGATTGGCGGAAGCAGATTGGCGACCATGAACCGGACAGCTCGGACAGTTGATAACCTCAACTCTCTCAAATTCTGACTCATCTCTGCCTTGGGCATGTGGTCGTTCGCTTTGAGAAATCCCATCATCAGGTGGGTGTTGTGAGTGAGTGTGTCGCTTTCCAACTCGGGTGTGCAGTATAGTATTTATAATTGAGTCCGCAGAGGTGGCCCTCTCAGCCTGCGGATCAAATTTGGCTGCATGATGAGAAGCGTCCTTGCGCTTAGGCTGACGGCCTCTGCTTACAGAGCGTGCCGATTGATTTGGCATGCCCCGATTAACCGGAACAGACATGGATTTTTGCCTTGCATCATTGGTAGATGCTTGATGACCGCTGATACCATTGTTGTCGTAGGTCCCTGGCTTAGGACCACCATCAGACAGTTGTGAGTGCACATCATGAGGAGTTGTAAGAACTGTAGAATGACGATAATAATCCATCGCCACGGGAGTTGGTATGTATGCCCGAGTCCCCGGCCCCAAGAGACTAGGGCTTGCAACAATGGGTATTAGGTGATCCATCGCAGAATCTTCTCTACCACTATGCTGGCCACTGTTTGTCAGGTTTAGAGACAAAGGACGATCGATAGCTGGCCTAGTTTTCTGGCTATCTGAGTTTTGTCTGTTTCTAGACTCCGCTCGTTGAGAGATTTGCTCGAGATGCTGCGATACTGCGCTCGGAATGTTTTGCGGGTTTAGTGATGAATCAGATCTGCCTCTGACTCCAGAGCGACTCGCATTGCGTGACTTTGGTGAAGACGGCCTTGAAGGATGCTTCTCATTCGGGGTATTAGTGCGCTGCATCTCTGTGGACGATTTTGACTTTCCAGTGTTATTGGACGATGAGTTCGATCTCGGAGACTGCGAATGTTTAGATCTGGATTGCTGGGCCGCTGGAACGCTACTTGTGCTCTCATGCTCGCTTGTTTTAGTCGGCAGCGAGGCCAAATTATTCATTGCCGCCCATGGAAACGGTTCTGATTTCCGTCCAACCGGCGTACTTGGAGTCCACCCTCCTCCGCCAGAGACTGGTGTCCGAAATATGCTGTCGTGGGGCCGCCAAAACCAACGGGGTGAGGCCATGACTGGAGCAAAAGGAGTTGTCGAAGAAGAAGGGTCAGCTTCGTGGCTAATGGTAACGTTGCCGCCATAAATACGTCGCTCGAAGCCGTGCTGGAAGGAATTTGACGGATATCCACTTAGGGGAAGGCCGCTATGAGGATATGGCGTGCTGTCTTCTGGTGGTCTAGGATTGGAACGAATCGTTTGACTCGATTCATTGGACTTGATTGATTGAACTGACTCTTGCGATTTTATGGATGTTGCACTAGCGAGATTATCATCCGAAACGTCTTGATTCGATACCAAGGGCGGTGACTGCGGAATAACGAGTCGCGGACGAATAGCCATTGGCGTTGGACTGGGGGCAGAAGGAGTTGGGATGTTACCATCTGCCGCGTTAGTCGAGTCATTGGGGTCGACCGGTTCGTATAGCGGCGGAATCGAAATAGAATGCGCTCGTCGTTTGGCTGTTTGCTTGGCGGAAGGTTTTTGCTGTGAGTCTCCTCTCAACTGAGTGGGAGGTGACTGTTTGCTTCTTGTGGGATCCAATACTGGCGGTGGAACTGAGGCATCGGTAGACAAAGGCTGATGGGCCACAGAAGCGGATAGCGAAGAAGACGAAAGGTTGCGCTGCCCACTGCCAGTTTGGAGTTTAGTGTTCACGTCGTTCGCGTCTAGAGCTCCAGCGTCATGGTTTGTCTGGGCGTAAAACGAAGCATTGTCCAGACGAGCGTGGGCCACCCCAGAAGTAACAGGATCCCGACCATTAGCAACAATAGGTAGTTCAAGCTCACCAATACGTTTGCTCAATGCGCCAATATCTGGTCGGTAAACCATTTTGGCGTAAGGTGGGTTGGCCGTGTCCACAACCAGCAAGTCCTTTTCGCCTCTCCCCAGCAGACCGTATACTTTAACCTCCCCCTCTTGTATGCCTATAACAGCACTGGTGCCTGCGTATGTTGCTTCGTCTTCGATGCCGGTACGATTGCAAAAGACAACAATAATCTCGTCTTCGTTGTTAGAGCGGATAAGGGGTTCTAATCGCGTGACCCAATATGTCAACGTATTCACGTCTGGCTCATTGGGCATTCGACTGAAGTGCCGGCGATCTTCTCGAGTCATCCATGCCATGGAAATGATGACCAAGTTGGATTCAACTTCGAGCACATGGAAGGCGAACTCGAATGCATGC
Organism: Trichoderma sp. TW21990_1; assembly: GCA_010015515.1. Classification (NCBI taxonomy): domain Eukaryota; kingdom Fungi; phylum Ascomycota; class Sordariomycetes; order Hypocreales; family Hypocreaceae; genus Trichoderma; species Trichoderma sp. TW21990_1. The sequence continues at coordinate 2,239,292 of ML974118.1, forward strand.
CATGGTGCTTCGAATTTATAAGGACTAATAAGTTAAGTATTAGTACACAACAAGTTACGTTTAGAAGAACTCGTTAAAGCTCAACATCCGTAGACTTACTTGATATCCATGCCTAATGTCACGCCGTTAGTGAAATGTGTCCAGAGTAGGAACAGTGTCTCTTTATATGGACTCACAAATGCCAATAGAAGTATTACCAAGCCCTGGGATATATCCATCATAGAATCCACGATTACCTTCCAATGCCCATGATTCGTCTGTATAATAAAGGAAACACTTCCGGTAATTGGCGATTGTTTCTCCATCTCCATTCACAACAATGGCCGAGTTGTAGTACTCGGGGCCCGTAGGCCAATTGGGAGATACGTCGACTTTCTCTGGGTAGCCAACAAGAACGGTGCAATTGTATTTCAAGGCCATCGTTCGGGCCCATAGCGCGGTAATGCCTGAGCCTGAAGGCTCAAGAAATGGCGAAATGTCTTGCAGCGACTTGAAATTGTAGCCTAGTGATAATCTAGCAGTTAATTTACACAACTCGAACGATGCTTTGGTGTCACCATAGGAGTTGATTGGTGCTACCAATATCAGAGGTTATTCATACCAGAAAAAGCCAGCTCTGGTAACACAAGAAGATCCAAGTCCTCTGGATTCGCTTTTGAAAGAACCGCATCGGCGCGGTTCAGATTGTTGTCAACGTCGCCCACCTGGGGTGCAAACTGCAAGCACCCGATTCTCATATTCGCTGAATCACCGCAAACCTCAAATTCAAGCCAGCCCCTGACTTTTCCTTATCCTCCAGAAATTTGTAGATGCTTGGTGTCACTGCCACTCAGGTTTTCGGGTGCTTGTCAAAGTTCAATGGATGAAGAATGGGAAGGGGCGGGCTAGAGGCGCAGCGAGATGGATGTGAGGGGTGGACGCCTCTTTAGTGTGAACGGGAGCCTCTCGATTATTTATCTCCCAGCACCTCTAGTGGAAATCTCACACGAGCGCGCGGCTGGAAAGAACATAGTACGAGTACCGTTTTTACCCTCTCTGCTTATTGCGCCTTTAAACCAAGTAGGGAGGTCAGGAGGCAGCGGAATCCTCGTCGAGTTCGCTGTCGTTATGTATGTTGGTTGAGCATCTGTAGCAATGTGCATGTGGGTACCTGTAATAGCCAACGGTAGGCATTGATTAACCGCTCAGGGAGATCCCCACCGTACCCTTGATCATCTGCTTTAGGCGTGGATTGGTTGAAGACCTGTTAGGCACAACCAGAAGGTGGGAGTCTTAGCCTATTAAAGCAAAGAAAAAGCACACTAACTGGGAAGAGTAAGCCCATTATTCCTTCGAGGACTTGAAATTTTAATCAACACTCATGGAGGAGTTCATGTACCCGGTGTGGCGGGCGGCTTAACCGGCGGTTGAAGTACCTACCTCCTGTAGTACCTGTACGTACTCCGTATACAGGTAAGTACTAAGGTACCAAGGTACCTTTCCGGCGCCAGGAGGGTTTTCGGTCAGTGATGGGATGTTCGTAAGCGTTATAGTCATGGTTAAAATTTCCGGTACTAGAAGTGCTCTGGTAATGGTTTTTGTGCCTCTGCAATAGTGTTTTGCGCTGACTTTATTGCCGGTACGTTACCAGCAAAAAAATGGAAGGGAAATATGTAGAAAGGGTGCCAACTGCGCCAAGAGACCCAAAAAGATCCGTCAATTCTAGCCGCCTAGGCTAGCACTGCCCTTTACAACAGCTTATACATAAGGCCTATGACCTACGGCCCTATCCAGCACCCCATATCTACTAGATACCTTAGTAGTACCTACCTTAGTATTGACCAATATCCCATGTACTTGCCTTTATTATGGTCGGCCTATAGAAAATAGAAGTACCGCGTTGAAGATGACTAAGCGTGTTTCCTTTACGCAAATCTACCACTGGCTATAGTACTGACTACTACTAGGTAGGTACTTAAAACCACCCCCGGCCTCCTAGGTACCTGAGTAGAGGTACAGGGAGGTAGTACCTACCAGGTACCTACCTATATTACTAACCAGTTTCAAGCATCACATGACGTAGGCAAGCCTCAAGTCAATCATCATTTTGGCCAGCTCACCTTCAAGCTCGAAGATCATCGGTTTGACAACTCTTCTCCAGCGCAGCATAATGATCGTTTCTTCCTACACTGCGTTGTTTTCGCCTTGACCGTCTGCAGCGGGCTGCTATCATCCCGGGCGGGATCTATAGCTGCCTGTCCATTCTCTCGCCATGGCTGCCTGGGCCACGATTCTAATTGCCTACCTTGTTGGCGGCGTTACCTTTATACCTTTGGTGGTTGCTTCAGTTTTCATTTACGGGTACCATAATCTGCCCTACCGACGCGTTCTCGGCATCCAAGATGATGAAGACGAGGGCAACATTGTCCATCCCGGCGACGATACGACTGCGCTTGACGAAGCCAGGAGGGAGAGGAACAACAGCGAATCCAAGAGAGCAAACGCCGATATCGATGTCGCCGCCGGATATTTTGCCGTCTGCCGTGAATACATACCCATGGGCATCAACGCAAAGCCCGTGGAGCGTTCAACACCCATCGGCTCAGCCACTGTGACCCCAACCAGCCCCAGCGTCTACCAGACAATGTATAGGAGTATATTTGATCGCAAGGCTGCCGCAAGTTCCATGGAGAATAGCAGCAGCATTAGCCAACGGCCCAAGAAGGCCGGCAATGTTTTTTACGTGGTCCTCAGGTTCGCCTCCTCATACATCTTAGCCTCCGTCAAATGGCTTCCCCTTATTGACCGACTGCAGACATGGGCATCTAATGCTATTCGACGACGAGGAGCAGCTCGAAGTGCGACATGTGATTTCACTGGCGCATCATAGAATAGGAATATATTCGGGAGGCGACGTTACACCCGAAGGTGAACTGTTCATCAAACGAAACGCAATATCCTTGACGCGAAAGGCCAACGAACCTGATCATACGCCGGATAATCAAGGATCGAAGCCGTTTTACTTGTTTTCGGAAAATTGCTCAGCAAAAGAAGATTTCTACTTTGCCATGCTGAAAAACCAACAGCATACGTTTGGTTCTGAACATGTTGCACCAAACCCCAAACACTTTGAACTCAAGTCCATCATTTCGCTCGTACAGAAGCTACATTCGTCGGAAGACCAGGCACACTCGCGCTGGATTAACGCGCTCATCGGTAGGATTTTCCTGGGCGTGTACAAGACCCGAGATCTGGAATCATTCATCCACGAAAAGATCACCAAGAAGATCTCACGCGTCAAAACGCCTTCGTTTCTCACCAACATCAAGATCCAGCAAATAGACACGGGAGATGCTGCACCTTACCTCGCCAATCTGAAACTCAAAGATCTCAACGTTGAAGGCGAATGTGTTGTAGAGGCTGACCTGAGGTATACCGGGAGTTTTCGAATTGAGGTTGCTGCCACGGCGAGGATCGATTTGGGGGCGAGGTTCAAAGTTCGAGAGGTAAATCTGATTCTGGCCGTGGTTCTTCGCAGGCTGGAAGGTCATGTTTTGTTTAAAATCAAACCGCCTCCCAGCAACAGAATATGGTTCTCCTTCCAGACAATGCCAAAGTTGGAGATGACCATCGAGCCCATTGTCAGCTCGAGACAAATCACCTATACCGTCATCACACGGCAGATAGAAAATCGCATCAAGGAAGTCTTCGCTGAGACATTAGTTCAGCCATTCTGGGATGACGTTCCGTTCTTTAACACGGAGCATAAATATTTGAGAGGCGGAATATTTGAAGGAGACGACGCAGTCAAGTCCTCTCCACACACTGCCGAAACCTTGGCTCAGGTTGGCGATGGTGAAATACCAGATATTCTTGACGCCGGCGTCCCCCCAACCCCTGACGATACTCAGCCCATAGAAAAGAACCAAACAATGACAGTGATAGATCCTCTCGAGCCAGCACCCAGTCCGCTTGAGAAGAAATCGGACAAAGTAGGAACTGCTCTGTCGGCTCTGGCGTCATCAACCAGCGTGGATCTTGCACCACCAGCCCCGGTTCATTCTCCTAGGATTTTTAAAACCTCCACTGAGCCCATTGTCGGAACAGAAGCAACCCATGCTGATCTATTTAAACCCTCAACATCTCCACCGGATTATGCCATCAACCACATTGCGGCATTGCGCTCCAGGTCCCAGGATGCCTCACCAATACCGATACCAATGAGCAGGAAGTTGTCACAGTCCACTCTAATATCTAGGCGATCTTCTTCTTCTTCAAAGGAAGTGCACGGCAAATCTAGCCTAGACGAAGATATCAATGCCGACCACAAGCCTGCGCCGCAACAACTGCAACAACTGCAACAGCATGCAGCATTATCCTCGGGACCAACGACGGGTTCCGAGCCAGATCTCTCTCGGGCCTCTACCGCTAGCTCCGTCAAATCACACGCAAGCTCATTTGGCCGCAGCCTGTTCCAAAAGCGGGAACCTCCCCATGCCGCTACAGTAACTTCTCTCGAGGGCGAAGCCACAGCGCAAAAGAGGAATACCTTGGCGGCAGTCACAAACGCGGCTGCGCAAGCAAGACAATGGGGCTGGAATGCCATCCAAAGGCAAAGAGAAGCCATGAGGAACAATGACAAGAATATTCCTGTTGACCTGAGTCAGCCTATGGGCCGAGGGCAACCCCTTCCTCCACCTGGGACACCACTTCCAATGCCCACAAATGGAGGTACCAAGATTGGGCCAGTACCTACGTCGAAGCGAAAATCCCCTCATGTAGTCTTAGAGGATCAGTTTGCCCTTGTGACTGAAGAAGGCCAGAGTGCTATGCCTTCACCGGGGAGGCACCATTCCCCACCGCGGAGAAGGAGACAAGACAGCCAGGAGGAAGAAGATGGCCCAAATATCCTCATTGTTGCTGCGCCAGACGATTCACAGCCCACGACTCCCGCGATCGAGGACGAGTCATACCAGACTGGGCTTTGGAATAGAGACTTCCCGGGGATGCAGCAACAGAGCGACAACGATACCAATGGCCTCAAATCTACATTTCTCGCCTCCTCGAAGGACACAGCCAAAGGCTTGGAGGCAGGGATTTCTCATACCGCGAGCCGACCTATTCCACCAAGCCCATCAGCTTTCGCCGAGCCTAATGATGATGACGATTATTCCGCGTGGATGGTGGACGACTAGGATATGGCATACCTCGTCTAGCGTCGTCTTCCTCTTTTTCTTTTTCTTTTTTTGTCTTTTTTTTTTAAACTATAGATTTACTTGTACAAGACGAATAGAACGGAAAGGTAACGAACTGGGCCCAAATCGCGCAGAGCAAATCTTAGGCTAAGTAGGATGGTTCATGTTTTTGTAATTAGCGCTGGCGTTTGGGCAGGAGAAGTATCAAATACTAGGTAATAGTATGGAAAGATTGCCCATGATCCAGTGTCATCAGGTTCTGTCAGTGAATCAACATATAATGCATTTCCATTTCATTCTCCGATGTCTAGTTTACCAACTCAGCGAACGGTCTCCCATCTTGGCATTTAACTTATGGATCACCGGCTTCGTCACTGCTTGCTCGTAAAGCATGTTAGTCTTCAGTTTTGTGCGAGTCCAAAACACGGGACAATCATAGCTATCGCATCCGATCTCTTCGAAAGGGCCGACCCCTTCGCAACTTTGGCAGACACGTCGTATTTCGTCGTATTTGCGTTCCGCCGCTGTCAGTTTCGATTGCAGAGTCAGCAGTGAGGTAGGCATCTGGCTATAGCAGAAGCGGCACAGTGACATATCGTTAATGACAGCCATTTTCCGTTTGCAGATCATGCAATTCAAAGGTTGCAAATATGCTTCCAGCGTCCGTTTCTTGAGTCCAAGACCTCTGACCCGGTGAATAGGTCGTATCTTTGGCATCGCGTCATACCATTGTCTCACATTAGCGCCAACAAGGCTGAATATTCGCTCCAGGGGAGGTATCAGGTTCTTGGATATATAATAATTTGCATCCAGCTGCCAGTGAGGGTTGCGGAGAAGCTCCTCCGGCGAGACACATCGATCGATGAGCCGAGCACCTGGTGCTCCATTTATTACCACATATGGGACCCGTTCGCCATACTGCGGTTCTGCTCTGGCATCCTGCAACATCTTCCTTGCACTGATTACAGCACCTGCGGGTCGTAGACCATGCTCAGAGTAGGATCCGAGACGGACTTCCTTGGCGAAGCAGAAGTCTTGAATTGATACCTTGCCTCGCATCACCTTCTTGCATTGACTCTGAAAATAATCTTTCACTTGGCTCAGGTCCGCCGTCTCAAAGAGGAGTCTCAAGGCCTTCTCTTCAATCTTCTGTTCCGCGGGAGTACCGTCACGGCGGACGGTTTCTATGCCTTTGGCATCAAACTTGGGCTCTTTTTGATCCTTGGTCTCGTATTTGTACCCAACATAGCGCTTTTTGGCCAGCAGGACACAAGGGTGATAGACCTTCTCGAATTTGAGTTTGATCGGTTTAGGTTCCCTTTCCGTGATGGCCTGGGCAATCTCCTGGCCGATAGCAAATGCCTCATCTCTTGATCGCCCTTTAAGGTAGATGAAAAGGCTGTCAGTATCTCCATACACCACCTCAGCGCCCCATCGCTCCACCGAATGAATGTAGGCAGTAGCTCTCTCCAGCGTCTCACGGCCAGTTTGCACAATGCTATCCGCAATTTCCGAGCACGGCATTCGACCCGAAAACGAGGCCGATGTGTAGCCATAGGTCACATTGGCGAGTAATTTCAAAGCAAGCTGTCTGTTGTTCAGCAGTTGCTGCAGAGTCTTGTCGTCTTGGTCCTGTTTCATCCCGCTCTTGATCATAATTCTCGTCTCCAAAATTTCAGTCAACATTTTGGCAAGCAGAGATCTCCGAACCTCAGCTTTCACATACATCATTCCATTTGGCGCGATGTTGATGTGATCTTCCAGCAAACTCAACAGACCATCTTGTCTTTGATACTCAGCGAAACCCATCTTACTTTTACCTCGCCAATCTGTGATCCGCCCCAAGAAAGTTGAATAGCAATAATTATATGCAATCATGACACTAGGGTACAGGCTTTGGAAATCAAGCACAACCAGAGGGCTGCTGTAAAATGAACTCTGAGGTTCCATCACCAATGGTAAACACTCAAGAGCATTCTGTTGGCCGACTTGCTTTCGACTCGGAGAGACAAGCATGAAGTTTTCCGGCTTTGCAATCCTAAACATGATGGATTCAACTTTGAATTGCGAGCCACGGGAGAACACGGAAAAGAAGTCGACACCAAGAAGCCTTGCCTGCTCGCTGGTCCTCGATATTAGTTCGTTGGATTCAAGGATCTCCAGATCCAGTCTAGTCCGTGTCCGATAGTATCTCAGAAGCCTGTTCAAATCCTGCGCTTTGCCGCTGCGATGCCAGGACGTGAGAGACTTCCACGAATAATGTGGCATTCGACGGTGCAAAAGATGCCACACCACATTTTCCATGGTATACTGGAGAAGATTTACTTCACCACGCATGGCCCGCCAGATATTGATCATGTGCCTCCCTGTTACTCGAATCGTCGAGGTTGTATTGAACCCCCACTGATCGCTCTCTTTTCCGAAGCGCCCCTTGGATTGCGCTTTCATCCTGGAAAATTCGTTACAAAGATCGTAATCATACTTCAGCCTGCCCCGTTCAATTAGATAGCCCCATGAGCCTCCATGGACTTCGTATCCGGTTAGTATGTCCGGGTCATAGAATCTGACAATCTCAACCATTCGATTAAGCAGGTCCAATTCAGAAGACTCTTGAATAACTTCATCAGGCACTGCGCCTCTCACTTGGTCGGCCAGAACACCGTCGACAGAGAGAACCAGAATTCCAGACTTGGATGATCCTAGCGACTCCTGCGTAGCGTTACCCGTTGCCTCGTCGTCTTTCCAATGCCAAAAAATGCACTGGACTTCGTCTTCTTCGGGATTGGGGACGAAATTCCCTCTTGTATTTACATGGATTTCAAGGCTCATCGTGCTCATGTATTGAGCCTCACGAGGCACAGCCGACGAGGGTTGATTTTGGCTATATTTAAAGTCGTACTTATTTTTTGGCGTTGGGCCGTCTATTTGAGAGAGCCATGGACGACTTGATCTTGCTTTTGTCGTTGTGGTGCCAGTTGCATCATTCTGAATCGACCACCTGCTCACTTCTTCGTAAGAAGGGGGCGGTTGTGCAATCTCCCAGCTTCTCCACGTACAGTGCTTCCTCAATTCCCGATTATCTTGCCGCATGCGGGCTTTCTGGGAAAGTCCTTTCTCAGCATTATGGCTTCGGATTGGTGAAGAATTGCCGGTTGGCTCAAATTCGGGAAGGTATGGTAAGGTATCACTGATGAGTTGGAACTCTTTACCGGCATATTCCCGCCGCCGCAATGAAAGGTCTCTCTCATTGCTATAGAAAGCATCCCGGTATTTGACTTCCATCGGGTTGTGTTCACTCTTCCGAGTAACATCAGCAATAGAGGGAGGAGGGATCGCATAAGTCACAACGTGACTAAAATTTTCGGATTTTCCCACATCAAAATCGCGCTGTGATGGCTCGGGAACATCAAGAAAATCGAACAAGTCGGGTTGTGCTTCGTAAAGAGAATCCAATTCATCCGCACCCGCCCAAAGGGGTGAAGATCTTGCTGGGGATAGGGTACTATGCTTGACCTTTTTGACAGAGTTTTCGTCTGATGACCATGTCGCTGCCCGCTTGTTCGCTATTTTGATTCCTTGGCTATTCACTGCCCTCCGTCCATGTTTGTGGGTGAGCCCATTGCGCTGCGCAGCTTCAACTAGCCTAGAGGGTAAGGCCATTCGTGGAATGTGGCCAGTTGAAAGTCCGCTTTTGACAATCCCTAGAATCTGTGCGCTAAATCTCACAGGTTCAGGCTTCTTGGCGGGGTCGACCGCCGGGAGATTGAGCGACTCGTTGTCGATATTTCTCACTGGCATATCTCTATGTTTCTTTCCAGTATCTTGCCCTAAATCGGACGCATCTGAATCCGTTACGAGCAGGACATCCTCCTCCATATGAGACAGTTGAAGCTTCACTTCGTCGACCTCAATACTGCTACTAGGATCCTCGTTTGGGTGTTCCGCATTTGAAGAAAGCCCAAGTAGAGGCAATAAACTAGAGGGGTGCAAATCTTCAACCGATTGTAAAGCGGATTTGATGGAGCTTTCATGGAGCAACGGTCTCAAAAAGGTATCTAGGCTCGACTTCGATTCATGGCATTGCTCCCTTTCTTTGGAAATTAAGAATTCCACCTTTCGGCGATATTCTTCCTCATGCATCCATGCCTGCGGTTGGGACGATCGAATGTCCGCCGACATCGACGTCGACACTAGGGCTTCTCGTGGAAAAGAGAATTCTAAATACTGGGCAGGCGTTTGGCTGGATAAGATTTGACATTGGCGCCTTCGTGCCTCGGCCTTCCAAAGTCCAGCCATACTGGACACCAATTTGACATCCCTATCTTGGGGCTTTATAAACTCAGTAAAGTCATGGTGAAGTCGTCGTTCTTTGACCTTTTTCCTGTTAATAATATTTTGGGCAGCGATATCGACTTCAATCGAACAATAACTTTCTCGGGGGAGTATGCGTTCATTCGTAACAAATGCAGCTGGGATAGTGTGTTCATTCCAAAATTGCGAAGACGCGGCGGATTTCTCATGATGTGCAGGAACTGGAGACCTGAAATATGTCTGCGACGATTCGACGTAATCGCATCCGTATAGGTTGTAGTCAATCATGAACTGGAGGAGATACTGGAGATGCGCCTCGTACGGCTGGAACTTTCGCTTCATAATAACGCCTTGCTGAAGGAGATCCGCCAACCGTGTCATCACAAGAGGATTGAACATGTAGATCTTGAGGAAGGGTTTATAGCCAACAGAGTATCCATAGAATGGTATTCCTTTCACCAGCGTGATTCGTGCAACAAATCTTGCCTTGTCCCCATATTGATCGCGTCGGTAACTTATGTCCAGCGCATGATCGATGGAGAGGTGTAAGCGGTATATAAACGTTCCAACTATGGATGGCAGCCATTAGCAACAAGTTCGGCCAGTGTCACGGAGCATATCTCACCTGCATCTTGATTCAAGTTTCCATCGTATTCCACATATAGATAGGGGAATACCCCATGTACATGAGCACAAACCTTCTGGCCGAACTCCGTTGAACCAAATATCCGAATAACGGGGACCCTAGTTGCATTCAAGAGCGGGGGTTGTTGGATATCATTGCGAAGTGGTGGATCATGCCTACTTGGCAAAGCCTGATAATGATCAATGCAATTCAAACGTAGGCGGAACAAATCCATTATTTTCAGCGAATAGATCCATAAGGCTGCGCTTGACACGAGAGTAGTCGGAGAGCGGACGGTCGAATTGTCTCGCGATGATTAACAAGTTCATGAGAGAGGCGTGTCAAGGTCGCGTCATTGGTGGGGGTTCTCAGTCGCGCGATCACGTGCTGATAATGCCTATTAATCCTCATTGCTGATGTCCGAGGTGCTTGTTTCGCGACCAATTAATCGGTAGGACTCATACTACGACTACTACGTTTTACCTGCACCTCTCTTACCTTGGCACATTTCTTTACGAAGTCGATCTATCGTACATATCATCATACTATTTCTTTTGCAAGTTGTAACTAGGGAAAACGATTAGCCCGTTTCCACGACATCGCCCCTTCAGGAACCATGCCACCGCCTCGAAAGCCCGAAACAGGTGCAGCCTCAAAGGAGGAAAACATTTACATCCCCTCCTTCATCAGCAAACGGCCATTTTATGCCGGCGAAGAAGGAGATGACAATGATTACCTCAAGCATCAGCGTCGCGAAGAGAAAAACGAAAAGTCGCAATGGTACGATCGTGGGAAGAAGGCTGGACCGGCCGCGACAAAGTACAGAAAAGGCGCCTGCGAAAACTGTGGATCGATGACACATAAAGCTAAAGACTGCCTGAGTCGACCAAGAGCAAAGGGTGCTAAATGGACGGGCAAGGATATTCAGGCAGATGAAATCATCCAAGATGTCAAGCTTGGGTGGGATGCAAAGCGAGATCGCTGGAATGGATACGATGCTAGAGAATATCGCAAAGTAATCGACGACTATAACCAAATGGAAGATCTGCGAACACAAGCAAAAAAAACGACTCATGGCGATGACGACGACGAGAAGGACGACGGCGACAAATACGCAGAAGAAAACGATATGAGCAAGCATCAAAGTACAGCAACCAGGCAACTCAGAATACGAGAAGACACCGCCAAGTATCTCCTGAATCTTGACCTGGAGTCTGCAAAATATGACCCCAAAACCAGAGCTCTTGTCAACTCTGGCGCAACAGCAGACAGGGCAGCCGATTTATTTGCAGAAGAAGGCTTCATGAGATCCTCTGGTGATGCTGGTGACTTCGAAAAGGCGCAAAGGTATGCATGGGAGGCACAAGAGAAAAGTGGTGATACATCACAGCACTTGCAAGCCAATCCAACGGCCGGTGCCTTCTTCCGTAAAAAACAATCAGAAGAGGCGGAGCAGAGGCGCATGGAACGGGAACAGCAGCTCTTGGATAAGTACGGTAGCGATGGGCACAAATCAATGCCAGCCGCACTGCGGAATATGACCGTGTCAGAATCCGAGACGTTTGTTGAATATGATGAGGCCGGCCTTATTAAGGGAGCCCCCCTGAGGAGTGTAAAATCCAAGTATGTGGAGGATACGCTGATCAACAATCATACGTCTGTTTGGGGCAGCTGGTGGTCAAATTTCAAATGGGGCTACGCATGTTGCCACTCGTTCATCAAGAACAGTTATTGTACTGGCGAGGAAGGCAAAGGAGCGTGGGAGGCCGCCGAGCGTCAGCGATTCGGTGCTCCTACATTGAATCAGGAGGCTGAACCCATGACTACGGAGAATGAAGAACCTGGAACAGGATCAGGGCTTCAAAATGCCAAGGCCAAGAAGCGTACGCAGGCGGAGATGATGAATGGGGTTTCCGAGGCCGAAATGGATGAGTACCGTCGAAAGAGAACCGTTGCTCAAGATCCGATGGCAAATCTGTTAGGCAAGGACGAGCTTTTAAGCAGATGAATATCACTCGGTACGTAAGTACCTACTAAATTTTTAGGATTAGCAATTTCTTGTATAAGGTATACATGCACCTTCAATCAGCACGTTTTGTACTTTGTGGACATCAATATTACACTTCATTCACATCAGACGCAGCATAACTGTTCACGAAAGTCATGTCAAATGTCAGTAGTAATTACGTTTCATGTTTTTTTTTTTAAATCATTCCATTGTATCCTTTGGCCAACGCCGAAAGCTAGGAAGAGAAACCTATTTTTTTCCCTGCTTGTGATATCCTCCAGTCACCAGCTTCATATGCGGGAGAGTCATTAGCACATATATGATGCGTCTACTCGTCGTCCTCCTCCTCCTCGCCATCTCCGCCCTTCTCGGCGGCCTTGGCCTTCTTTCTGCGGACACGACCAGCACGGCCGCTGCCAAATGGTGAGGTCAAGGCGAAGTCAATGTGCTTCTGAGAGTCGAGACGGACAATGAAGGAGGGAACATTGACAATCTGTTTGCCGACGCGGATGTGGCGCTGGCGAATCAGAACACGGGCGTGGTGAATAGACTTGGCAAGACCAAGCTTGTAGACGCAGGTCTGCAGGCGACGCTCCAAGAAATCCTCAATCTTCAGGGCAAGCACGTAATCGAGCTTCATGCGAGACTCGTCGAGAACACCGACACGGACGAGACGGCGAATCAGGGCGTTGCCTTCGAAAAGTCGCTTGGGGTCCTTCTCGTCGAGGGTAAGGAGCTGACTGCAAGGAATTGGCCATTAGCTGGAGAAGCGCTTCGAAGTGGCTACAGAGACAAACTTACCGGGCAGCACGACGGATCTTGGACAGAGTCAAACCGACTCGCCAGACCTCACGCTTGTTGCGCAGGCCATATTCACCGACGAGCTTCAGCTCCGAGTCCCTGATGAAAACATGTCAGTTTCCTTGTCACTATCGACTTAAACAGAGCCATGCTCTAGTTCAGTGGCCGGTGATACTGACAGACGAGCAGACTCGAAGGGTCGACGAGGGACACGCGAGGTCTTGGAATGCGCACGGGGGGCCATTCTGTATACAGTCAGAGATTATGCTTTGGATCGCCGGAATTGAGAATCTGAGACTCACTTGACTTGCTTCCTGGAGTGGTGGCTGCTGGTGAACTTTTACGCAGGTGATCTCGAAAATCGTCAAGGTTGTGTGGATAGGAAATTTGGCGCCGAGAAATTACGCACGTGACCCCAGCAGCGAGCCCTAAACCGAGCTACATGTGCCATTTCCACCAAATCCCACAATCCTGCCCTATCACCACGACGGAAAAAAAAAATAAGTGGATTATCTAAGCATACTCGCTTCCACACGCCGTGCGTAATTTCACCACGCCAAATTAGCAAAGCTTCACCACCATCCTCGTCAATCCTCGAACGAATATCGACGGCAATTAAGGCGCGATGGGTCACTCTTACGGAAAGCGAGCAGGCACTCGAGTTGGTCCATCCTCTCTGTGATGAAGCGGTGATGTGGAAGCGTCGTTGCTAACAAGTTCGCAGTATGCCTTCAGCAGGGACTTCCGCCGCAAGGGCATGATCGCCCTGAATACCTACCTGAAGGTGTATCAGTGAGTGCAGCCCGAAGATTTCTCGTGCTCGAAATCAGATTGACTAACAATTGTCCAGCGTCGGTGACATTGTCGACATCAAGGCCAACGGTGCTGTTCAGAAGGGGTAAGGAAGCCTTGTACTTAGGAATTTGGACATGGCAGAATTCATCAGGAAACTAACGCCTCGCACAGCATGCCCTACAAGGTCTACCACGGCAAGACTGGCGTTATCTACAACGTCACCAAGAGCGCCGTCGGCATCATCATCTACAAGAAGGTCAAGCACCGCTACATCGAGAAGCGCATCAACGTCCGAATCGAGCACATCCAGCCCTCTCGATCCCGTGAGGATTTCATCAAGCGAGTCAAGGCCAACGCGGCAGCCAAGAAGCAAGCCAGAGCCGATGGCGTGACTGTCCAGGTCAAGCGACAGCCTGCTCTCCCCCGAGACGCCACCACGGTTTCTCTGACTGACAACCCTCCCGAGACCGTTGTTCCTCTGGCATATGAAACTACTATCTAAGGGAATGGTCGGTGTGGTGCTTGCTTCGGTTTTTCTTATGGTGTTGCGTTCGGATGGAAAAGAACTCAGCATGTGACCAAGGTCTGCATTTTCTTTTTTTTTTTTATTTGATGTTCATAGCAAATGAGATAATATGACATCGACAAAGAGTGCATTTATTCTCCGTGAATACTCCTCATAGAAGAGTCGAGTATCCATTTAGTTTTGTACAACGTGTGCGGTGTCGACCATCTATACCACGGTAACTGGCTGGTTTGGGGTGTGTTGGGAACTTGGGTTAAAGACACGACCACATAGAGTTGGTCTCTCTATGACAAATTAGTCTCTCTCAAGTCAGAGCTATGATCTTTCGAGATGTAAGCTAAGCATGCCATTTACTCATCTGAACAAATGCCTTTCCTTCTGTTCTCAACTGTTGGTTTTGATGTCCTATCCTGGCAAGCCCCTTGATGCGTGAGTTCGCTCGCAACAGACGTTCGCTCAAACAAGTCGTAATAGTAAACTCTGTGTGGTATGCTATAATAGAAGATGTGGAATATGAATGGCAACGCCAACTAGGCGGTGTTGTTGTTGTTTACTGTTTGACTAGCTATAAGCTGTTGTGGTGACAGCTTGGTTCTGAGAAAGCAAAAGGAGATCCTGAAAAAAAAAAAAAAAAAAAAAAAAAGGTACAGATATTTCACCATCGACACCGCTCTATATAGGTACCTAGGTACTGCATAAATCTATTAAATTCTACACCAATCTCTAGACACAACCCTCTCCCAGCAGCAATATAAACCTGCCTTGTCTATCTAAATTACAGATTTTCCCACCTGATAATCGTTCGCAAGCTGGACCAACTTGTAGTATTAAGTACTATAATTAATAGGTACCCTGGAGGAACCAAATCTTATGGATGGATTATGTAAGTTCAAGCAACAGCTCAGCCTCCTTTGTTGAACAAAGAAACAAAGACGTCGGATTATATTAACACCGCCTCGTCCAGGTAATTAATGGCCCGCTAAGCCCCACATGGTGACGATGCTTGCCTGTCCGCAGCAGCTTCAATCGCATTCGTCTTCCCATCATTCCGAACTGGCTATAGTTCTGTCTCTCTGTGTGTTGGAGATTGGGCCATAGCCTTCTTGATCAGGGACGGCTCAGCTCTATAGAAGCGCTGCATATTATAACCTCACCGATCCCGGTTCCCTTGTCTTTTGCGCCTTGAGTGCGCGCCCTTGCGATTGATCCATTGTGTGCCTCCTATCCAAGCTCCGCCGCCGAGCTCGTTGAGCTGTATTACGCCCATCATGGCCTCCATACGCACGACCGAGCATACAAAGTTTGTCAACCCCTTTCCTCTAGAAGTGTATCCGCATGTTTAAAACGACGCCTGCTTATCTGTGTCTGCCCAACCAACTAGAACCGATCAGGAGCTTGCCGTTAGCATCAAAAAGGCTACCAATCCCGACGAAATCTCTCCCAAGCGGAAGCATGTGCGAGCATGTATTGTCTATACATGGGATCACCGATCCTCGCAAGCCTTTTGGGCAGCCATGAAGGTGTAGGTTGACTTGAGACGCCCTCAGTTTCCAGGAGCTTGTTCTAATTAGGATGCCTATCTACAGCCAACCCATTCTTGCCGACGAAGTCCAGACATTCAAAGCCCTGATAACTGTTCACAAAGTTTTGCAGGAAGGTCATCCATCGGCTTTGAAAGACGCAATGGCCAACCGCGGGTGGATTGATTCCTTGAACCGCGGAATGAGCGGAGAGGGAGTTCGAGGATATGGGCCCCTGATACGCGAATACGTATATTATCTCCTTGCGAAGCTGTCATTTCACCATCAGCATCCAGAATTTAATGGTACATTTGAGTATGAAGAGTATCTCAGTCTCAAGGCCATTAACGATCCGAACGAGGGATATGAAACCATCTCTGACCTAATGGTGCTGCAAGACAAGATAGAGCAGTTTCAAAAATTGATCTTTTCGCATTTTAGAAATGTTGGAAACAACGAATGCCGAATTGCGGCCTTGGTACCATTGGTTCAGGAGAGCTACGGCATTTACAAATTCATTACCAGCATGTTGCGAGCTATGCACTCAAGTGAGTAAAGACCCTCATCTGCAGAGAACGAATGCTGACCTGGACTTGATAGTCACTGGTGATGATGATGCACTGCAGCCCCTTCGTCAGCGGTACGACGCTCAGCATTACCGCCTGGTCAAGTTCTACTATGAATGCTCCAATCTCCGATACTTGACGAGTCTCATCACAATCCCCAAATTGCCGCAAGATCCGCCGAACCTCCTTGCTGCCGATGACGATGCTCCGGCTTTGCCCGCTAGACCAAAGCAAGAAATCGAGCGCCAGCCATCCCCTGCGCCGGCTCCCAAGTCGGATGAACCAGATGAAATCTCCGAGTTCTGGAAAGGCGAATTGGATCGTCAAAACCGCGAATATGAGGAACAACAGCGAGTTCTTGAAGAGCGACAGCGGGCTGCCCTTTTAGCGCAGCAGCAGGCACAGCAGCAGGCACAGCGCGAGTTCGAAGAGCAACAGCGGCGTTTGATGGAGCAACAACAGCGAGAACAGGAGGCACTTCTTGCGCAACAAGCGCAATGGCAAACTCAAGGTCGCCTGGCCGAACTCGAGCGGGAGAATCTCAATGCACGGGCCCAATACGAACGTGACCAGCTGATGCTGCAGCAGTACGATCAGCGCGTCAAGGCGCTTGAAGGCGAGCTGTTGCAAATCCAAAATAGCTATGGACACCAGATGAGTAGCAAGGATGACCAGATCAAAGCGCTGCAGGAGCAAGTCAATACTTGGAGGTCCAAGTACGAGTCCCTCGCGAAGCTATACTCTCAGCTTCGACATGAACACTTGGATCTGCTGCAAAAATTCAAGGCAGTACAACTCAAGGCAGCAAGCGCCCAGGAAGCCATCGAGAAGCGTGAAAAGTTAGAGCGAGAGATCAAGACGAAGAACCTTGAGCTGGCCGACATGATCCGAGAGCGCGACCGAGCCCTTCACGACAAGGATCGGGCCAGTGGAAGCAGCAAGGATGAGGTAGAGAAGCTTAAACGAGAGCTACGCATGGCGCAAGATCGAGCGGACAACCTTGAGCGTAGCAAGGGCAATGAGCTTTCCACGATGCTCTCCAAGTATAACCGAGAGATGAGCGACTTGGAAGAGGCGCTACGAAATAAATCACGGGCGCTGGAGGAGGCTCAGAGCAAAATCCGAGAGAGCGATTCCGATCTCGAGCAACTCTTGCGCGAAAAAGAAGAAGAGCTCGAGGTGTATAAAGCGGGGATGGATCAGACGCTCATAGAGCTGAACGAGCTCAAACAGAATCAAGGAGAGACGGACCATGCACTGGACGGACAAATCGACGCGCTGATTTTATCAAACCTGGATAAGATTAACGACATCATCGATTCAGTGCTGCAGGCTGGCGTCTCGCGAGTGGATGACGCTCTTTACGAGTTGGATTCGTCCATGCAGGCAGGCAACCAAAATGCGTCTCCGTCATACGTCCTATCTCAGATCGAGAAGGCGTCTGGGAGTGCCATGGAGTTTGCTACAGCTTTCAACAACTTCATCGCTGACGGACCCAACAGTACACACTCAGAGCTGATCAAGGCCATCAATGTCTTTTCCGGAGCTGTCGCCGATGTGTGCAGCAATACAAAGGGTGTGGTGCGCTTGGCGACGGATGACAAAAAGACAGACTTGCTGATGCAAGGCGCAAGGCAATCGGCTCAATCCACGGTGCAGTTTTTCAGGGGCTTACAGAGCTTCCGCCTTGAAGGGATGGAGCCATTGCAAAAGACAGATGTTGTCATCAACAGCAACAACGATGTGCAGATGAAACTGCAGAAGCTCAACAAGCTGGTCGAGGGCCTCGCTCCAGGCTTCGGAAAGTTGATGAACAACAAGGGAGACTTGGGAGACCTGGTTGACTCGGAGTTGAGCAAAGCGGCTGACGCTATCGCGGCGGCGGCAGCTCGTCTTGCTAAACTGAAGAACAAGCCTCGTGATGGATACACGACGTACGAAGTCAGAGTGCATGATTCAATCTTGGATGCCGCGACTGCCATCACAACGGCCATCGCGGAGCTTATTCGCGCGGCAACGGCGACGCAACAGGAGATTGTGCAGGCTGGGCGAGGCTCATCATCGCGAACCGCCTTTTACAAGAAGAACAACAGGTGGACAGAGGGGCTGATCTCGGCGGCTAAAGCGGTAGCCTCGTCAACCAACACGCTCATCGAGACGGCGGACGGAGTCTTGTCCAACCGCAACAGTCCGGAGCAGCTGATTGTAGCGTCCAACGACGTCGCAGCGTCCACGGCGCAGTTGGTGGCAGCGAGCCGAGTCAAGGCCGGCTTCATGTCTAAGAGCCAGGACCATTTGGAACAAGCCAGCAAAGCTGTTGGAGCAGCATGCCGATCGCTGGTGCGCCAAGTTCAGACCATGATTCGTGAGCGAAGCCAGGAAGAGGATCAGGTGGATTACTCCAAACTGGGAGCACACGAGTTCAAGGTTCGCGAGATGGAGCAACAGGTAAGTCCTCAATTGCTTCTCCCCCACAATACTGATGGAAACGAGCTAACCAGAGCGAACCTTCGCTTTTGCCCTCACAGGTCGAGATTTTGCAATTGGAAAACTCGCTGGCTGCAGCAAGACACCGTCTCGGCGAAATGCGGAAGATTTCCTACCAAGAAGAATAGAATGTGGCCCCCCTTTTCGTCTACGAGCTTATCGAGCATTACATCATTAAACCAAGGTAGTCCTAATATCCTGACAGTTGCTTTCATGGCCTAGTCATTTCAGTGATATATAACTGTGTATTTCGTCGTGTTATTATCCATAGCGGATATGAATCGTATTAATGGCTCATTTTTCTCAAACTCAAGTTGCATCGCCAACCCGAGATTGTCTGGTAATAATCTGTCTTGGGGCACATGCTGTAGTTTTCCTTCGGCCTGGCCAGTTGCCACTCACTCCCCAGGATGCTATTTAGCTTCTTCCTTTAATGTAAACCCAGTGACTCGGCCTTCTTCTTGAGTTGAACATATGCCGCAGCGTAGTCAGCAGCTAGGGCCATGTCTCCCAATACTTTCATGATTACAGCCTTCTTCGCCATCATCTCGCATTGGCTCGCGATATCTTCAATGCTGGAGTAGTCGTCAAATGCCCTCTGGACCGCTATTGCCGCTCTATTCAGATACTCATCACGTCTTATGATAGCTGCCTTGGTCGCCTCGTTGCCTCTGGTTTTCCGGTCCCCTTCCGGGCCTTCCCCCATTTCTCCAGCCTTGCTTTCACTCTCGAATTGGCCGGCCAACCCCATATTGGCATCAGCGAGGTGTGCATATAGCCTGGCTGTGAGAGTTGGAGATTCGCATTCCAGGCTCCGTGGTAAAATGGCGGTGAGAAGCTGTGTGGCGGCTTGAAACTCACCCATGGATACTAGGATATTGGATATGGAGCCGATTGCGGCCCATAGCAGTGATATCAGCCGCGCTCGTAGAGACAAATTTGCCGCTCGGAGAGCAACTGAAAACGCGCGCTGGGGCCGTCCACATCGATTCAGAAGTGAGACCTTGGTAAGAAGTGCCTTGACGCGTAGGCATATGTCCCTATTCTCATGTTGCAGCTCCGATATCATCTTGTTTACCTTGGCAGAAGCTGATGACAGGTCTCCACGGCGTGTCAAGTAGTCTATATGCGCGGTGTCAATCGCCAAGGCCAGGTCAGGTTCGAAATCATCGCCTTTAGATTGAAGAAACTGATCCAAGAGCTGCTCCGCCCCATCCAAGTTATTGTGGTGCAAGTCTCTTTTGAGTCGGATAATTCCCCTGTATTTGTACCAGTACTGCCTGGGTTTCCATGAGCGCAGCGAGTTTTCGTCAGCCTTGTCGAGAATCTCCATGGCCTCGCGATATTTTCCTTGATCCAGTAGGGCGAGAGAGAAACGACTAATTATCTTGATCTCGTCATCGAACATGGAATGGTACGTGTGACACCGCAAAAAGACCTCGCACGACACGGTGGTGAGATGGCCAAGGCCGAGCCTATCCCAGAGCGACGAGTACAAACCGAGGTACGGTCCGAACATGCCCTTCATATTCTTCTCTACTATAATCTGTGAACTTCGTACCATGTGCTCAAACGCGGTCGCAATGCTGTCACCATTGATAAGGCAGAGTTTTGCCTCGCTCAGCAGCACAGAACTCCAGAGGGTCCACATCCCAGCTTCCCTAGCCTTGACCCGGAGGAAGGCTAGGGTTTCCTTGTCCGTGCCGAGTAGGTTGTCCGACTGTAGGCCACGGACGAGATCTGGATGTGCCTGTCCAAAGTGGAATAGCCAGTTCAGGGAGAAGTTGAGGCAAGTCATATCTCGGTTTTCTCTCGCCGTGGCCACTGTCTCAAGCATCGCCGCCATGGCTTCCTTATAGCAGCCAAAGTCGGCTTGCAAAACAGCTAAATTCATCAGTGCGTACTGGTAAAAGAGGTGATCACGATGCTGCATTGTATAGTCGAAATACCGGTGCAGAAAGTCGAATGCAGTTGGATAATCTCCGGCTCTCCAAGCGTCAAGGAAGCTAAACCCGTATTCAGCAGGCCATCATCAGTCAACAGGGAGAAACTTACGTGATATAGTGTGAGAGACTTGGGATTAGGAAAGTATCATTAAGGAGGTCGCGGAACTGGTGCCGAATCTCTAAAGGCATCCTGTTGCCGTACTCTACATATTTGACCGTTAGCGAAACCATATAACGATGGGATCAGCGGGACAGCCTCCACGTCGGGCGGACTTACTCTGCATCTGCTCAATCTGAAAGTCTAGCAGATTTTCAACGTCTTGCATGCTGACGGGGAGAGTTCCGGCACGATCGCCCGCCAACATGTCCCCATATGCTACTGATGCCAAGCTCGCAACTTTGTCGACATCCCAATCCTCTAGCTCCCCGCGTAGAAGCACATTGTCGAAGCTGTATCTGCTAAAGTCCGGATTCTTCCGCTTCTGGTAGTGAGATGTTGGCTGTCGATAGCGGACAAAGTCCTTCCACAACTCTGTACAGTCATGGAACTGTAGACCTTGGTACTCAAGTCGAGCTCTACGGACGAAAGAACCAAGTGGAGAGTAGTGAGAGAGTTTGATGCCCGGCTCGGGCTCGTCGGGGTCCAGCCCTTCTTTTCGAAGCTCTTCCTTTGTTTTAGGCAGCATCGACCAAAGATCGTCGAAGAATTCCCCAAGCGCATGGAGTGAATCAATTGCCCACAGCTTGTTGAGGAACTGGTCCCATAGTCTCTTCCCGGGTAAGTCTATTAAGAATGGATGACTGCTAAGAAGCTTTTCAAAGTCTTGAATCGAGATCACAAGACTAACGGCACGCTCAGCTTTTGTCCATCTCGTCGCCTGGCTTGTCATAGGCCCGTTTGGGTCGTAGCCTATCATATGGGATGCAATGAATGACAGGGCAGGCAATGCTGCATCACCAGGGATCGCCTCATCAACGTAAAGCTCAACCAGGACGAGAAGGCCAATCTTGGCCGGCGTGAGATACCGCGACATTCTAAATATTGAGATGCTCGTTCTGGACACGAACACAACACCAGGAATCCCGCGACGGCCTAGGATGGAAAGCTCAAGGCCTATCCATAGTACAACTAACCCGTAGCTTAGCTTGTGAGATTTCGCGGGAACGTTGAAGGGGGCAAATCGGAGATGACCGGATCAAGAAGCGTCTCTGGCCAATCTTCTTTGGATAATTTGACGATGGGAAATCCCGGTATATTGAACGTGATATTCAGCACTAGCTGAACGCGTTGGAAGGTGTGAAGCGCTACTGAGGTGGTATCTGGGATCAGCATGGCTTATGTAACCTTTCTCGGATCTACTGTAGGGTAGATGTGCCAGATTTGGAGGAAGGAAGCATTTCGTCCATGATACCGGAAATTTCTCGGAGAATCATGGCTAACTACTACCTTAGGTACTAAGGTGCTAACTTGCTATAAAAACTTCAGCTACAAGTTATAGAGGTACTAAGTGCTAGGTATGTACCATATATCAAGAATAAAATATACCTCCAACTACTTAGTACTTGCGGAGCTAGCTGTCTGTGGGTGCTGGACAGTTCTATTTCACACCGTCACAATTTGTATACACTGAACTGGCTTTCTGGTACAGAGCTCATCTTTATGCACAAGATGGGGACACCTAGCATTGCCGGATATACGCGGTAGGGACGCAGGGGAAGAATGTACATTGCAAAATGGTTCAAGCTCAGTTATTAGGGGACAAATAAATCTCACTCCTCAGCCACAGGATAATCGATTGAATCTCCAAGAGAAATATACAGAACGGTCCCAAAAAGGGTAGTCTACAGATACCAGCAGGTTTCCTCTGGGAGCCATTCCTCCAGCTTATTTGGCCTTGTCCTTGTTGTGATAGTTGACCTTGTCGTTCCAGCTTTTTTCCGAATTGGTTAGCGCACGATTTCCTTCATGATATACTAAAGGTAGGATGTTGATCGCAGTAGAACCTTGCTCTTTGTGAAGAGCACTAGGGAAAACTTACAAGATGGTCTGTGGCACTACTAGTTAGCATGCAGCCCATGAAATAAAGTAAGCGGCAGGACGACGACTCACCTTGTCACCATCACCCCACTGGAAGTTCTTGCTGCGGATGTTCTGGTAGGAGTACTCGGTGCGCTCCGGCAGAGGCGGAAGATGGCTCCAGTGCTCCCAGTGCTCATTCCACAGCCAGTAAGCATTGGCGCCAGCGATGGCCAGCGCAGGGACAACGGCGCTTTGAGCTTGTCAGCCTTCATTATCTTGATCCAAACGCTTCCGGCGCATTCAAGAGCTTTTCCCCTCATCCATCGCTAGGCGGCGTAAAAATTCGCTCAATCGAGAGCCGGCAGTGAACGTACTAGATGGAAATCTTCTTCCAGAGCTCTAGATAGACAGTTAGAAGCTTTCTCAAGCGCAATTGGGGTGACCAGGGCCTTGGACACTCACCAGTGGTGCCCTTGGCGTGTTCCTTGATGTGCTGGCGCTCAGCGATGAACTCGTTCCCAGTAGTGCTGGCAAAACGGCGCTGCATGGGAGTGCGCAGCTGCGCAGCGAAGCGCGGGGCGTTGCGGGTAACCTGTCGGGCGGCAAACATCGTGGGCAATTCGAATTCGTCGATGTTTGAGTCTATAAAGTGCAGATTGTGAGATCAGGTCATATTCGAATGGAGCTCGGCTAGAGCAGGCCATGGATGCCTCAATCCCCAGGCCGCAGTCTGTTTAAACATGTCACGTGACTTCGTGACGTATTCGCGCGCAGAAGTCGTGTAAGCTCTCGCGATGCGTGGGGTAGCTTCATCCGTCAGTTCCTCTCTACGAATTGGAATGAAGTGCCTTGGCGGCGCATGTGAGCCTGTACAACTGTATCACATGTGTCGTCCCTTTCGATGTGATTGTTTCTGAGAGATCTTACTACTAGTTGTCTACACAAGCGGATTCCCTCCCTCAACGGCAATTTCCCGCCCTCGAATCTACTTACTCAATCGATCTAGCCCACTGAAGCGGGATGTTCTCGTTGCGACACGTTGCGGAAGAGTTGCTAGATTGTGATAGAATCCAAGATTTGAATAATACGTCGAGGTAAAATGGGCTTTCGCATTACGACGTGGAATGGTAAGGACCTATAATCACCCGTTGACAATCAACATAGCCGCTGACAAAGTTTTAAGTCAACGGCATTAGGTCTGTCTCGCCATTACTCTCAAGTCTGCAGCGCATATAGAGACTTATGAAATTGCAGAAATCCATTTGGGTATCAGCCATGGAGAGAAAAGCGTACATTTCAGGTCCGTACGGCAGTCTGAACCAAGGCCGGCCCGCTATTGACAGCTGTTCATCTAGGCTATGTTCGATATACTCGAGGCCGATATCGTCGTGATGCAGGAGACCAAAATTCAGAGAAAAGACCTGACAGATGACATGGTTTTGGTTCCTGGGTGGGACGTATACTTTAGTCTACCTAGGCACAAGAAAGGTAGGTACAATTATCCCAAGACCGTCGTCACTGTGCCCACAGCAGCAGCAGCAGCAGCAGCAGCAGCGGTTAATGTGATGCACCAAAGGATACTCTGGCGTCGCCATCTACACGCGAAATGCCACCTGTGCGCCTATTAGGGCGGAAGAAGGAATCTTGGGTGTACTATGTCCTCCCAAATCATCGACACAATTCCGGAACCTACCCAAAGACCAACAGATTGGAGGCTACCCAAGACCAGGGCAACTGCCAGGGAATATCGACGAATTGCTTTTGGATTCCGAAGGAAGATGCGTCATTCTCGAGTTTCCTGCCTTTGTACTTTTGGGTGTTTACAGTCCAGCTAACCGTGATGAGTCAAGGGTGGAATTTCGCATGGAGTTTCTGCAGGCCCTCGATGCTAGGGTGCGCAACTTGGTCACCAACGGCAAGCAGGTGGTTTTGGTGGGCGACCTGAACGTGAGTCGCTCCGAGGCCGACTCCACCAACGTTGTCGAGAATCTTCGAAAAGAAGGTCTGAGCATTGGGGAGTGGATGAACTTACCTTCGCGCCGCCTCTTCAATCATCTGGTCTACGGAGGCACGGTGCAAGGAGATCGCGATGAAGGACGGGAGCAGCCTGTGTTGTGGGATCTATGCAGAGAATTCCACCCTGCACGAGAAGGAATGAACACATGTTGGGACACGAAACGAAACACACGACCTGCCAACAACGGCAGCCGTATCGACTACGTGCTTTGCAGCCAAGGACTGAGGGACTGGTTCACAGAGGCCAACATTCAGGAGGGCCTGATGGGATCTGATCACTGCCCAGTCTTTGCCACGCTAGCCGATGTTGTGACGACTGGCAGCGAAAAGGTGCCGCTGTTGAACCTTGTCAACCCACCTGGCATGGTTGACAGAGAGGGTCGACGCCTACGGGCATGGCACCCCAAGGACGTCCTGCCCCTATCAGCCAAGCTGATTCCTGAGTTCGACCGGCGGCAGAGCATCCGGGACATGTTTACGAAGAAAGCTGGCGCTAAGCTCTCGAGCCATTCACCGTCACTGGCTTCTTCGAGCGCCACAGAGTCTACCCCGGAAAGAGAACCAGTGGGCGACTTGGCGCGCTTGGAGCCTGGCGGCAAGACGACGAGCCAGGCTGATCACAGGCGCGGCATGAGCGACGCTAGCCACTCCGCAAATTCAAAATCGCTAGCCGTGGAGTCAGACGCGAGATCCACAAAACGTGCTGCGGGGTTCGTCGATCGTGCTCTTCCACCCTCTCCAAAACGAAACAAAGTGGTTGATACTGGTGCCAACGCTAATCCGGGCGTCGTGGAAAGGAAGAATGCCAGAACCTCTCGTGCTGGTGCAAAGGGGCAACAGACTTTACAGGGCTTTTTTCAGCCCTCATCCACTAGCCGGCTGACAGGGAGAAAAGACAGCGACACCACCACCAGTGCCAACGCAAACGCCGACGGCATCACCCTATCCTCCTGCAAGCAAACAACGCAGCCCTCAGAGACCCTGTCGTCACACCAAGCCCAGCTAGCTTCCCCTGTTGTGAAGCCGCTAGGGAGAAGCGGCGATGATTGGGCAGATGGCCCGCCGGATTCTGTGCTTCCGGCGAAGCCTGCCTTCGAAGCCTCCACCCACTCAGTAGAAGCTGACAGGGTATTTGATCCGATTCAAGCAAAGGAATCCTGGTCGAAACTTCTCGGAAAACGGATGCTTCCCCGGTGTGAGCACAATGAACCCTGTATCAGCCTTATCACGAAGAGGCCAGGTGTGAATTGTGGTAAGTCCATTTCACCTTGTCCTTTTCTCTTTCTTTTTTCCCCTTCTTGCCTCCCTCTTTTCTGGCGAGCCCAATGACGATTCCAAATCTAGCTCTAGCATTGGGCGAGTTATTTTTATGCTTTTTGCTTCTACTCCCTTTTTCTGTTGGTTCTGTTCGCCCTCCACACACCTCTACTCTTAGCAGATGTCGTTGGTTGCTAGATTCAATGATGGAGACACTCCCTCTGCCTGCTTGTTTTTCTGGACACTCTCATTTTACCACGTGTGCAGACTTGCTGGTGGCTAACGCTTTGCGGCAGGACGGTCATTCTATATCTGCGCCCGACCACTAGGCCCCTCTGGCGAAAAAGAACGAGGCACTGAGTGGCGGTGCGGTACTTTCGTTTGGAGTAGCGACTGGAACGGATCACCGTCGTAGCAGAGTGCCCGTTGCATTTGAGCTTGGGTTCATCTGCGCGTTGGGCCATAGCGTCCGCGGTATTTTCTTTTCGACCAAAGCACAGCAGTTTGTGGGCATCGGGCTCGCATTCATGGTATCCCGAAATGCCGATTAGCAGGCGTAATATCCCTCCGTGATTGTATGGGATATCAGGTGGTGTTCACTGTGAAGAAGTTGAAATAACAGATCTAGTATCCATACTTGAAGAAGTTGAAATAATAGATCTAGTATCCATATTCGAAGAAGCAGATGCAGTGGATCTAGTATCCATACTTGAAGAAGTGGACGTAGTAGATCTGATATCCATACTTGGAGAAGTATACCTAGGTGCTGGGTGGTAGATCTAGTAGCTTGTTTTTGGATGCAATCTTTCGGGAGATTTTTGTACATATTCCTATCCATTTGACTATGTATTGAGAGAGTGTCTTTCTGCTAGCCACCAGCTCTACATGCCATGTCGACCGATACGTTCTCCTATTAGAGCCAAAACCACTACCTAAGTATCATAAATAAACACGCAACTTGTGGTGATCAATCTGTCTCAAACGCCGCAGTGGCCGCAATGTGCCTTCCTTTTCATTCCTTTTCTGATGTATTTACAGTCTGGTGACTTGTGTTTTTGGGATTGCAATTTTTTTTTTTCAACCAAACCCTTCGAAGACATCTTCTCATAGGCATTTCGCATTCCCACTTCATTAGGATGAGAGTTACTGTATTAAAAAATATATCAGCCTATGTACATGGTTTGGAAGTTTGGAAGTTTGGATGCCAAGGCATACTCACAAACTCGGATTTATGCCTGGATAGCATTTGTTAAAATCTCCGAGTCAAAACTGGCGATGCACGATCCAGGCAAGAACTTAGGATGCGATTTGTTTCGCACTTATCATGCTCAAGGTATCTAGCCTCGGTTCGAAATTGTTCTGAAACCCGTCAGATAACTTCACGTCGTGAAATATGGCTATGGCATACGTACCAAATAAGAACTAAACCAAGTCCGCGGACTGGTCATCAGCCGCGTTGTTGGCAGGAGGGGCAGGAGGGGCAGGAGGGGCAGGACCAGCAAGATTATCATCAGCCGCAGCTGGTGCTTGTGGACCGCGGCGAGCGCGACGGCGTTTCTCCCCCGATTTGCGAGGCTTGTACTGATAATCTGGGTGTTTCTCCAGTAACGCCAGTTTGATCTCTTCCGACATCTCCTTGTATCGTTGTCGAACTTCTCGCGATTCTTGGTTCCAAGCTCGTCCTAGAATTTGGGCTGTCATGGGAAATATATTAGCTGATGAATCCCATTAAATGAGCGGCAAAGCTTACAGATTTCATTATTGGTAATGCCAGGATTGGCAGCTTTAACCAGATTGTGGCGATCCTTGCGGTACAAAATGTACGCATTAGGAGGGCGTGGAATCTTGGTTGGCTGGGCTGGAGTTGTAGGTTGGCCGGCTGCGGTGGTTTCAAGGCGAGTATTCACGCCAGTATCCATGGTCCAGATTGGCTCAAGGCCATTGGGCGAATGGAGCATGGAGCCATGGGCAAGGAAGTAACGCGGTGCGCCGAGGTAGTGACGGTCTTCTCTATTGCCGTCACGACAATACATCGCCGCTTCCCTTGTATGCTGCCTACAACAATGTTAAAACCGGCTAAAATCATGGCTGTTTCTATGGAACTCACATGAACTTCGAGGCAATATAGTACCTTCCATAGCCATCTAGCAGACGATAGATGGAGTCGTCGACGCAAAGGACGTGCAGGAATGGGGTTATTTGGCCCTTGAGTCGATCCCAGATAGCTGCTAGATAAACTGCAACTTCATTGCTGGGGGGAGGTATGGGTTGCGAGATCTCCATGACGAAGTAGAGATGGCTGATTGAAAACAATTATTCCGAAGTGATGATAGAGAAGAAGTATCAGGAAAAAAAGTGTAGTCGGAAGTTGAGAAGAAAATATGGACGTGAGGACTGGGAAATGCTGGCGAAATATATGGTTCCCAGACCTCAGTACCACGAAGAATAAAAAAAGCTGCGGCTGGTGGTGAGCCGCAAGTGAATCCAGAATCTACATAGTAGTTCACTTGCTGGTCACTTCTGAGAGCTGCCAAGTGAGCTAATCTGAATACCCACCAGCCCCCCCTTATTTAGCGCTAGGTCAGTGCGTAACACACACTCCTCTTTGCACTCCCTCTGCCAAGGAATTGGCTTTCTCTCTCCACCAACAACAACATGCTGACAAACAGAGGTGTTGGGAGCTAAATTTCAGCAGTTCCACTTATCGTTTAAACCCCCCTCTCCCCAAGAAAAAGTTATCAATACCCTGCCGTAGACTTATGATCCCACCCTCTTCCTGGATATGGCGCTTGGGTCCCCTTCGGTGTGTGTGTAGAAGATGTGAAAGTACGTACGAATCATTTGGGGAGCAGAAATATCCAATTCTATGGATGTACGCCCTTTTTTTCTTCTTTATTATCCAGAACATGTGAAGTAATTATTATGGATGATAGAATGGAATGGAGTTGTGTGAATAATTCCCAGCCAAGAATTGTTAATCTGGGATAAGAACTCCAAAAGCCGACAATGGAACTTTTCTTACGGTACGCTTCTAACTCCAAAGAATGCCACAGACAGTGCAAACTGAAGCATTTGTAGGTGATCTCAACGAGAATTAATACTGTTTGTTGTGCTAGCATTATATGGTACCTATGTGCGAAGTAATAATTGATCTTAAATACTGGGAGAACCTGATGGCGAATCCGGCAAAGAACCAACACAAACAACGGACAAGCTTAGCGGATAGCCGCAGTACGTACCTATATAAATGGTGGCGTGGGCCATTTCCCCTACGAAAGACTTCACCTTACTTGCACAGTATCTGAAAGGCTAGTGATTGAAAAGTGAGGCGAAACTATGGAGGTCAGCTTCTGCTCTCCTCAACCTTTCACTTCACTTTCACTACTTGACAAAAACATTTTAAAAAAGGCCCCCACCCTTTGAAAAAATAATTTGGCCACTCACTCTGCCGAGCAAATACTCTTACTTCTCATATCCCCTCAAATCCCAATTTAAGCATTCTACTTTAAAGAATCCTCGATTCTATCACGACCAGAATAACCTCTTCTTCGCAACTAGCATTACCAAACACCATACGAACTCAACTAATACCGTCATGAACTCTCCAAGAATCCCACCTGTTTCTGCGCTAACAGCGCTGGAACCACGACCTGGTGGCCAGTGGACAGTCAATGAGCAAGAAGGAGATACTACCTCTCTCTCATATATCATGGATAACGGCACCGAGGCCATCACATACACTCTACGCCAGTGTCGGACTGAAGATGATATTCGCAGGCACTGCTCTTCTTATGTCTACGAGTATACTGGTGGTGGTATGGTTTCTCTTCAATGCCCAGGATTAGATCTGACAGTTTTTTAGTTTCCGAAGGCGGATATTATCCTCAGAACATTCACGCAGTTCCTGCAGGGTTCAGAAATCCACAGGGAACCGCACCACTCTATCATTCACAAGAGGACAGCGCAATGCGACAATATCCAACGGGCCAAACCCAGCAACCACTCCAAGAACATCTTCTCTTTAGCTCCCAAGCAGCCATTATTCCACCATCTGAATCACAGGCTCAAGACGGTATTCGATTCGAAGAAACGGCACTGGCTTCGCAATCTCAATTCTACCAACATGGCCAAAGATATCCTGTGGCTAATGGCCAACAGCTTTCGCAAGGAAGTTTCAATTCTGGAACTACGGAGTGGCCTATGAACAATGAATCGTTCCCAGCAGCTGTAGGCAGCGCTCCTGCTTCCATGCCGAACACTGAAATTGGATCTGCACAAGACACCACAATGTTTCTTGGTGCATGGCAGCAGAACTGGGGGCATGCAAATCCTGGCCCTACTCAAGGTTCTGACGGGGACTGGGATGCTTTCTTCTCGCAACATTAGTTACTTTTTTTCTGCCACTCTATGTCAGCTACGTTTGCTGATCATCCTTCTGAAGTAATAGTTAACTATTTACCTGTAAAATATAATAGCAAGTACGAAAATAAAATAAGTGCCAGCAGTAGTGGCATCATGACAACCGCGTCTAGCTCTGCACTAAGCGCTTCAATAAAATAAAAGATAGACTTCATGAAAGTAATCGAAGCAGACCCGTTTCGAGCAGCGAAGGAACTCCTATGTAATCATTACGAAGATAAAAGGGCATCAGACATAGGAGCAAAGTCTCATGCAGTCGATGATCTCAATGCAGTGAATCATCTACCGCTGCAATTCGCCTACCCTGACCCACGACAGCTTTACAATTGCGCATCCTCCTCCATCACATAGCAATATGAGGCCGAGGTACCGCAGATGGAATATTTCGCGATGACCGA
This sequence comes from Trichoderma sp. TW21990_1, assembly GCA_010015515.1. Lineage (NCBI taxonomy): Eukaryota > Fungi > Ascomycota > Sordariomycetes > Hypocreales > Hypocreaceae > Trichoderma > Trichoderma sp. TW21990_1. The sequence continues at coordinate 2,270,161 of ML974118.1, forward strand.
AAGCGATACATTCGACGTCGACAATCCTTAAGACATCAACAAAAGATTCTGGGCTACCAGGAGAATGAAGGCGAGAGAGGCACGTTTGCTTGGACGTCTATCGGCCCGAATCTTATGCTAACATTCAGAAGCTGCTGGCTTGCCCCAGCACCCCCAGAATCCCCAGAACAATCAATACAACCCACAAGATGAATTTTACTACACCTTTTAAATTGGTTGGCTCAATGAGAAGATGCGCGGCGCTCGTATTTCATCCCGTTAGGTGCTCGGGGGGAATCGCCATGTTTATTGGCATCACAGACACAAGTTTGTACTATAGTTTTAAGGGAAAACAGGGAGCTGCTATCGTTTGGAAGTGGCCAGCACGCAATGAAAACAATTTGAAGGTAGTTGGCTATTGGCCTGGTTTCGGTACGACAATAAAAATAACATGCAATGAATGACACCCAACATAATCCAAACACACTTGGTGAACGTCGAACAGTCGAGTGCACGCTAGTCTGATTCCTACGAAAATGTTCATTGGGGCAAACATGTTTACTTTGCCGATTGATTGCTGTTTGCTTGACCAAGGTGACCTTGCTCAAAGGAGAATGAGAACGCCTTGCCCGGTCGAGAACACCTTGCCTTGTTTGATCAAAATGACCTTGCCGAACAAGAACGACCCCTTAATCAAACAAGAGCAAGATCACCATGTTTGCTCCAAGAATGGCAAATTTATTCAAGCAAGAGCACAAGAGCGGCTTGATCGACCGCAAACATGTTTTGACCGAAAATTACTTGTTTGCTGGAATAGCTTGTTTTACCTGTGTCACCTTGAGCGAATGAGGTTACCCGAAGTAAGTACAGCTAAATGGAGTGATGTCTCCTCCTTTGATCATACTACTTGGCTTCGCAGCTTTGCTTAACAATGAAGGGAATTATTCTGTTGTACATGTTGGATCAATCAGTCGAATGAAGGCCTAGTCTATCATATCATACGCTGCTGAGGTTTCACCACTGAATCTTCTCGCCCTTCCTGTTCTTCAGCTCCCCCTTCTGTGCTTCTTGTGCTGTACGTGTCTCTTCAATTCCATTTGTCGCCCAGATTCTCTCGATGCAGAGCTCGAAGGGTCCTTCCAAGCGATCCGTAAGCCCAATGCCTATGCTATGGACTCTTTGTCTTAGAAGCTCTGTTTGTGGTTCGACAACGAAGCCATGGTTTGTGCGTACAAAGTCATTCCACCGAATTAGAACCGTCTCCCATTGCCCAGGGCGCTTTGCGAATAGTCGATGCTGATGCAGATCTGTCGGCTCAACACTTTCTGTCTGCACATTGACGTAATACGCTCTGTCATCAGATTTGATCCGCAATGCCAGATATGTATATGGGTCAATATCCCAAACAGAGCGACCAAAGACTGTGGGCGGCTGATCTGGCGTCCGGAAGGCGGCGTAGCCTGTTCGCTGGATTGCCAGGCGATCTGGAGGTAGTGAGGTTGAGATGTTGCCGTAGAAGCGTGCGTGAGACGAGGACGAGGAAGAGGAGGGGATAAAGTCGAAATGGCTGGTGGAAGAACCGCCAATCAATTTGTCGGACATAATAATGCAGTTGCTCACGGAATCGGCGCTGCGGAAGTCGTAGAGTTCGCGGGGACCCGAGGGGCCCTTAACGGCGTCGAGGTTCCAGGCTGACGATGTGAATGTTAGTGAATCTGTAGGTGCTTGACTGATTCGGGTACAGGCATGAGAGGTATCAGAGAGTATCATGTTCATGCTACTTGCCTATGCTGGAGCGCCTCTTGAGCTCGTCAAAGCTCCGCGCAAGGAAGCTCTTTGCGAGAAGAGGCTGCGTGACTCTCATGATGGGCAAGCAAGAGTATTGATGGCGATAACAGCGGACGAGCCAATCGGCTCACCTGAAGATGAGTAACATGAGAGACTCTCCGTTTGTAAATCACGCAGCAGAAGAGCTCGAATCTTTCAGCTCTGCATTCCGACCGCAAGAGGCGATGCGCAGCCTTTGGAGTTGAGAGGAAGAATAAGAGGCTAGAGATTCATACGCGGTGGGGTGGTGTGGATTCAGGATTTGGAGGAGAAGGTCAGAACATTTTAACACCCTGCACAGGGTGCGCTTCGGATTATTATTAACCCGCCAATTTTGGATCCACGGCAAGAAGTTCAACACCATGGCCGGCTTTTTGGAGATTTGAGATTGCGCCTTGGTGGAATGACGACCATGTGCGCGTGCTGATTATCGCTTATAATTTCTTTTGGGAAAAGCAGAAGCAGCTTCCTTTGGTATCTCCTTTGTACAGGCGAGGTAATTAGCCATGTCTCGCGTCCCCGCGATGCTCTCAATCTCAGTGCCGGCACTTCGTCATGGCACTGCGAGTAATCTTCCAAGATGCGCCGCAAAGCCATTGGCCGCGCAGATGTTCCGCCAATATGCAACACAGCCGTCAAGGAGCAGGACAATGAGGGAAATGGATCGTGCTGCTCGTGCGAGCTCTAGCAGGATGACAAAAGAACAGAGCATCTCACAGCTACAGAAGATGGCAAATGCAGAGTATTTTAAGGATGGAGGGGGCCCGCTGTTTCCAGGTTCGCATTTGCTCCCACTCCTGTCTGCCTTCTGCCTCTTTTCTTCTGCAAATAGCCGTGGTGGAATCGAACAGAATCATCTCGTGTCTCTCCACAACGGGTTGTTCTAGCTTGCTGACATTAATCTCACCGGTTAGGCACATTTGTATCCCTCCCACTCTCTCGCCTACCGCTGAATCCCGCAGACTTTGCGCAATACCAATGGAACAGATTAAGGCATTGGGTGATCGAAACCGTTTCTTTGCTCAACTTTAAGATGAAATCCATGCCAAATTGGACGACTCGACCTCAGTGGAAAGCCCGGCGCGGCAAGATTGCCCCCACGGCCAAGGCTCTGTATCAGGAAGTGCTGGAGGCTTTTGCCGCCGGGGATAAAGCAACATTGGAGAGGATCTGCGTCAACGATTTTGCAAAGAAGCTCATTGCGGCGATAGACCGTCGAAATCCTCGAGAGCGAGTTCACTTTGAGGTTACCAAGTACAACAGCCCGCTCTTCTATCCCAAGCGAACAGCCCACCAGATCCACCAGATCAACATGTACGACAAGAACCTCATGACTGAGCAAGCCGTTGTTGCCATTTCATCCACCCAGCAAGTGTCTCGATATGATGTGTCTACGGGAGAAACGATCCCCGGCAGCGTTAAGATCCAAGACAAGGTGGAATATGTAGTGCTCTCAAGACAGGTCAACGCAGTCACATTCGAATCAGACGCTTGGAGAGTCTGGGGTACGACAGCTCCCACGACTTTGGAGACATACCTGGAGGAGAAGGAAGCCATCGACAAGGAGCAAGCGAGACGAGCCGGATGGAAGCCAGCATCCAAGTAGATGCTCCAGTGGGTTTTTGGATGGGTAAAAGAAGGGGTAAAATGGGAGCTCATGCTATCAACAGATGGGATAATATGTGCTGTATCGCGGACATTTACGTGTAACGATGCTAACGTAGGAGGAGTTGGAAATGTAAAGTAAAAAGAGAACCGAGAAGGTTAATGTATTAGTACTAAAAGAATTACAGTGGGAGAACAGCTTATATGTAGAGAGGTCGTGTACAAATATATTAGGTCGAACACTTAGAGGTAGCTATGTTGGTATTTGCTCATTGAGATGGAAATTGTCTGCATTTAGTTACGATTTTCCAAAGATGCCTTAGTTGGCAGCCAACATAACTCGGAGTGTGATGCACTTGATGTATGTTCCACGCAACATACCTAGCATTGAATCGCTATACTTTCGAAGTTTATCTCATGTTGGGCATATACAGTAGAGTTGTCTCAACGGCTGTCTACCTGACTACCTAATAGAGGAGCAACGCTTTTACTCATAGATAGTATCCCTGGTAATGGGGTTAGTGGGTAGTAGTATGGGCTTCCGATATTCCTTCGTCTGCTATATGGGCAAGTATTCACTCCAAGATCATATCCCTACCTGTCTTTAGGGAGGTTGCCAACTACCTGGACCGGCTTTGGCTTTTCCTATCCCAACTCCATGTGCTTTGTATTCCATCTTGCTGAGGATTGTTTTGGATGGCTTTTAGCGGCACCATTCAAATGTTGTTATGACTCAGGGGCTGCCAGCTGCCAGCTGCCAGCTGCTAACAAAAGAGCTGCCAACAGCTGGCCGTGTTGCTGTCGATATCCTGCCATCTGCTGGCACTGCTATGATTGGGTTTCCAGGCCACCAATCAGTCCATCTCCAACCCATTCATTGTTAAACTCCTCCCCACTCCATTACTTCAGCTTTCAAATCACCCATCATCACCCGCAAATCCAAACCAGAGGTTTACCTATATTTGCGAGCCTTCCATCATCAGTTTCCCTTCAGAACCAGTTCAATCCTGCTCTTTGGATCACAATCACCTATCGGCTCCGTTGTCCTTCAGCATTCACTGCTCTCTATTCTTTGGAGAGCATCCCAACCACCTTCGTCTGCCGACCCCCATCAACGCCGATTTTAGGCCGGTGTTCCGTCGCGTTTGGCATTTATCGCATTTTCCATATCCTCATTTGAGAAAGCGAGTAGGTCGAGCCTGCATGCACACGCGCGGTGTCTATCTCTCTCTCCGCTCTTCCTCTTCCCATTTTCCGCTCTCGTTTTCCGCTCTCGCTCTTGTTTCATCTTCTTTCTTCATGTTTTACTCTTCTTCCATCTTCCTCTCTTCCTTCCCGTTGATCATTCCCTTCTTCGTCCACCACTACTATTCTCTATTTGTTCTTGACTCTCATCTCTCTCCATTTCCATTTCCATCTGGCACAAATTGACACATCTCTTCAGAAAAAGAAAGATGCCAGCACATTCATCCCTCCGCCACCCCAAAAAGACGCTCATGAAGGCCTCGTCCTTCGACGTGCTCCGCCAGCTCTCGTTTGACCAGCAGCATGTCTTCAACTACAGTAAGTATCATGCAGGATCTTCTCGCTTCTTTCTTCTCAGTCACTAAAAATGTATAGGTCCCACCAGCTTGCCAAAGCAAGATAACGCGTCAGTCATATTAAAGCTTCTGCCCTCCCAAAGAGCTTCTCCTCTTGTTCTAACAACTCAAAGCCCTAGGCGACCTGCCTCGTCTGGCAACTTAATTGCCCAAAGCGCCAAGTGTGGTGAGCATGAAAGGTATTCGCGACTCTGTCCACCATCTTGTGTCACTCTGAGCTAAACTTGTTTTTTTTTCTAGCTCACTTGCCTTTCAAGTTGGGAATGCCAACAATGATGATGTGTTCATTGATCGATCAGCATCGGAAATGGAGTGTACGGGTGTGCCCTTGAAGGGTTATGAGGATAGTGCCGAAGAGACTTCAAATGGGAGCGAGGAACAGGCCCCAGAGAGAGATGGCAGCTGGTCTCTGGTTCCTCGTGAGCCCGTTCAAGTTGATGCGCAGAATATCTATCCATCATCGGCCTGCGTGTTTGTCGCCAAGTAAGTTGATATCCAAAACCAACGCTCAGCCTCAAGCGTTTGCTAACCAATACTTCCAAGTCTAACTCAAGCCTTTGACGATCGAAGACTAGAAATGGAAGTCACCAAGTACTTCTCGCAATTTGGCACTGTCTTTGTCAAGATCCGTCGGGATAGTCGTCGTATGCCCTTTGCATTTTGCCAGTTCACCGTAAGCAGTGGTCCCTTGCCTGGCTACAGAAGCGCATTTCTTTGCTAACTCAATTGCAGTGCGATGCGGATGCTGAGATGGCGGGAAAACACGGAAGCGGGGGAGTGATACTTGGTCGCCCTTGTCGCGTCGAAAAGGCTACTGCTCATTGTAACTATATCACGCCTCTTCAGTCGTTTCGAGATGATGAACTAACCACAATCCTCCATAGCATGCTTTATCGTCTATAAGCTCTCTGGGGCTGAGACGACTAGACAAGAGGCTCTCGATCTTCTTAGCGTCCTAGGACCGATTGCTCAAGTGTATCCTCTGGATCTTAGCACCCAGAAGATGGACAAATTCCCGCCCGCCATGGTCGTTCACTACAAGCGCTATGACTCTTCGCGATCTGTAACAAAAGTATGCAATGTCTTCTCACTGATTTCCTTAACTTGAAGTCATCAGAATTGAGCTAACATCTGCTTCTATGATAATAGGTCTTCGAAGACCACCCCGTTTTTCGTGTTGACGCATACGACCCCAAGGCTGAGATTCGGCAGCAGCATAAGAGAAACGACCAACAGAGCTATGCACAATACGAGAAGGACCGCAGATCGGCATATTTTGGCAATTTGCCCTTGAATATGACAGCAGATGGGTTGAAGTCTCTGGCAAGCCAGTGCGGTAAAGTGCTCAGCGTTGAGATGGCGACGAAAGAAATTCCTCAAGCTGGCGGCAGAAGTAAGCTTTTACCCACACGTTCCCTGCTCGGGGGTAGGACTAATGATTGAACTTAGCTGCCACAACATGCTTTGGTTTTGTAGAGTTTGTTCGGCCGGATTCTATTGACGACGCCATCATGAATTATGTGAGTTGGCGCCGTTGTTTTGTTTGGCACATGTCCTACTGATTGACCATCACTAACGCTCCTGATAGCATCGCAAGTTGATCGATGGCCACATCCTCAAGGTTGAGAGGAAGCGTACACGAACGTTCAATGGGCCCTCTTACAGCATCAATAGCTCTCAACGAGGACCATTTGCTGGCATCCCGTCCACTTGGCATGGGGGCAGAGGAGGCAATAGCAATGGCAATGGCAATGGCAGCCGAATCATGAATGCGAACACGTTCATATCCCCTGGTACAGGGCCATCGGCGACATATTTTCCAACCGGGGCCGACAATCGGGAAGATAGTATTGTCGCTCCTATGGCCTCTCCTACAAAGGTAGAGGAGTTCCATCCTCTTCCTCGAATGAGCGCCAGACAGTATACCCACGCTGCCACTACCAAACCAGCCAGCAACGAGGACAGCTCTGTCGCATTTGTCTGCTTCCCAACTACTCCCAAGCACAGCTCCACTAGTCAGCTAGCAGTCCTTAGCCACGCCAAGGAGAGTGAGCTTGGAAAAACGGAAGGCCGAAGCACTACCAAGGGCAAAGACAAAATGCAAGGGGAGAAGTGGGTCAACAATATCGATATCGAGTGTAAAGAAGAAGAAATGGAACCGAAGTCTACCCCAAAAATTGTTGAAACCCCAGACAAGCCAGAGTCCCTTTCGAATACCAGCTACCAAGGCAAACCAATCGAGAGTCTCTACGATTCCAAGGAGGTCGTATCCTTCAATGGAGCGACGAAAGATGTCAAAAGCGCTCTGGAAACTCCATCTAAGTCACCGATGAAGGCTGCCGTCAAGATTTCTCCAGCGCAAGGTGTCGAGTCGGCAGCATCCTGCTTCTATCCAATTATTCATCCTTATCCCTACTCGCCTTATGGTTTTCATCCAATTCAATCACTCATGGCCAACCCCATGACACCACACGGTGCACCTATTATGTACAATTCATTCGGACAGCCGTACTACAGCCCCACGCCATACTCCGACATGTATACCATGTATCCGATGTTGCAGCAGTATCCAACTGCTCTCGTGGAAACACCTACTCGCCCCTCTACATCGTCTCACGGTGTCGAGAACCAACAGCAAGAGTCCCGAGACGAAGCATGTGGCATATCTCCAAAGCCTGCCAAAAAGACCGGTGGAGATGGCAAGGGAAAAGCTCAGTGAAATCGGTGTGCACCAACTGAGCTATGGTCACTTGATGCTCATCAACGCTTCTTGTTCCTTTGGCTGTCCGATCAGCTTATTCTTCCTTTCTTACCTGAATCTTCTGTTTTTCGTTATATTTGCCCAATGTTATGCATTTCCTATGTTTTTCTTTTTCCCACAACATAACTCAAACACTTGCGGCCTTCTAACCCTTTCATTTGTGTCTCCTCTACACAAGAATATGTTCCCAGGGGCGACCACCAAAAGAATAATCCTTTCTTAATAAGGTTTTCGGTATCCCCAAGTCTTGATCACTTTTCACTTACACGTCCACTAAAATTCGCGAACGACAGAGTACGATATCAGCAGTAGCTACCTTGTTTCCTTAGAAAGTCCAGATATATTGGGGACGGAGGAATGAGATTTTACTGTCCATTTATGGAAGGTTGATGCAGGTCATGTCATGATTCTACTATTTCGCAACTTCGTATGTAAACAGAGGGAGACATAATAAGAAAGCAATCTCACAAATTGAAGATGAGCCCATGAACAGAAATAAATATGGTCCATTTCTCACGAGTTTGTTACCAGCCAGCTACTCTGGCCTACAAAGTCTCCACAGATCTGGTAGGAATAACACATGTACCTTACCTACCTGGTAAGTTACCTAGTAGTACTAACTAACCTGTAGGCCGGGGGTGGTTTTTACCTACCATCGCGCACCAGGGGGGTTTTTGGTAAGTGTTGGGAGGTAGGTTCGTAAGCGTTATAGTCTTAAAATTTTTGGTGGCTCTGGTAATGGTTTTCGTGCCTCTGTAATAGTATTTTACGCTGACTTTATTGCCAGTAACGGTTACAAGCAAAAAAACACTTACCCGGCCTTTTAGGTAATCATAAATATTATAGATAATGTTTTTTTTTACTTATAACTGTTACTAGCAATAAAATCAGCGTAAAATACTATTACAGAGGCACGAAAACCATTACCAGAGCCCTTACCAGAAATTTTAACGATGACTAACGCTTACGAACCTTCCAACACTTACCAAAACCCCCCTGGCGCGCATAAGGTATGGAGTATGTCGAAGGCCTCGGATCCGCCAAACGCGAGAGAAAAAAAAAAAACTGCCTGGCGATAGCTCCCCCACTAAGCCAAAGATGGGCTGACTTGAACGGATTGGCCTGTACGTCAAAAAGCACGCAAAGATTTTTTCCCCCAGCTAATACTTCGTATTTCCCCGGACGAAGTCTTATTCTTTTGTCGCTCAGCAATTCCCACCTCCCCCTTTCAACCTTGACTCGACATCTCCAAGCTTTACTACTAATATCTGTGGGCAACCCGCGAGCGTTCATTTTGAAAGAAAAAAAAATAAACTGTGGACATCTTTGCGCTCAAACATGGGCCAACCGTCTTTTGCGGCGTCAAACGCCATCATCTATGTGACCTATGGCTTCTTCCTGTGCGTAAACTCGGTCTATCTTGCATGCTCCTCTACCTCTCTTTTTGGGGAGATGACAGAAATGAAAGAAGAAGAAGAAACATATTTCCTGAAACTAACATGGACGGATGCACAGTGTTTTGGGCACGGGCATCGCCTGGAGAATGAGAAAGCAGCCCAACACGGAGTTTCTCTCCGGCAACAGGACACAGACTGGTCAGAATACGCAAGAAATGACGCCCTCTTTCTCCGGCGCTCATCTTATTCAGCTCCCTTCTCTCCCTCTCTCCATGCTCTGAAGCTGACTTGTCCGTGTTCGTTGCAGCTTGGCCTCTGGCCTTCAACTTCATCGCCTCTGGTGAGTCGCGAGCGAGCGCAAATTTTTTTGCTCCGTGAAATTTGTCGCAGACAGAGACCTATCTACGGAGCGGTAGCAGCAACGTCAACTACAGCGACTTGATCGCATTCAGGTCAAGCAATTCTTCACTAAGCCCATAACATATGCACATGCATATAAAATGGCACAGTTTCGTCTCTTTACATCGGAATAAGCCGAAAACCACAGCAACTCGCGGAAATGAATACTTGTATCCAATAGGCTGAATAGGTTCGTAACCCACAAAAGCAATCTTCGTCTTCTCCCCCCTCTTCCCCGCGATGCGTCTCTCTCAAATCTACTACTAATCAAAGGAACGTTTGGGGGGGAAGAAACGAGAAAGAAGAGGGAAAAAAGAACAAGAGATTAGAGATGTCCATCGCTGGGGACAGAGGGGGGAGAGGATGCGGCTCACTACGGGCGCCGAGTTGAAGCAGCTGCGAGATCCAACCCGAGGCAGATGTAACAAAACTCACTTCTGCCAGAGGGAGATGTTGCGGCTGCGGCAACGAAGCTGAGATTGTACCGTGAATACTCGATCAAGTTAATGCTTGCGTGGGAAACGTGCTGCCGCTCCAGATCCCCCTCCCTGTACCTTTATCCGTTGTAGATTTGTGTCATGCTGACTGTCGCAGCCTTGGGATCCGGTATCCTGTTCTCGTACCCGGAGCTGGCAACTATTGCCGGCGTTCAGGGTGTCGTCGTTTACGCATTGGCATCGGCGCTTCCGTTGCTTATTTTCGCTACGCTTGGCCCCATGATCCGTCGCAAGTGTCCAGATGGATTCGTCCTGACGGAGTGGACGCGCAACCGATATGGTACCGTTGCCATGCTGTACTTGAGCTTCATGACGCTCGTTACCTTGTTCCTTTACATGGTTGCGGAGCTGTCAGCGGTCGGACAAGTTGTCAACGCCCTTACCGGTCTTGATGGGCTTCCGGTTATCATTGTGGAATGTGTTGTTACAACCATTTACACGTGTAAGTGAAGCATGTGAATGGAGTGGAGTGTGGTGGAGTGTGGCTAACATCTGTACGCGTACAAGCTCTGGGTGGATTCAGAATCTCGTTTCTGACGGATGTGATCCAAGGAGCCATGGTCGTTGGGCTCATCATCATTGCCACCATCACCATTGGCGTCAAGGCCGAGATTGACCGCGATCTCGTCGATTCATCGGGCCTCACCAAGGCCAGTCTTGTGGGATGGCAGCTGGTGTACATTCTTCCCGTTGCCATACTGACAAACGACTTCTTCCTCTCCAACTTTTGGCTGCGCACCTTTTCGTCCAAGACGGACAAGGACTTGTGGATTGGCATTTCCGTTGCCACGGTGGCAGTCTTGTGCATCCTCACCTTGGTTGGTGCCACGGGTCTCATTGCTGCGTGGACAGGTGCTTGGCCCGGAGATTCCAACATCGATGGATCTCTTGCTTTCTTTGCTCTGCTGGAGCAGCTGCCGAGCTGGGTCGTGGGCATTGTGCTGGTCATGGTTGTCAGTCTGAGTGTGTCTGCCTTTGACTCTCTGCAGTCTGCCATGATTTCATCGGCATCCAACGACCTGTTCCGCAACAAGCTGAACATCTGGATCATCCGAGTGCTAGTTGTGCTCGTCATCATCCCCACTGTGGTTATTGCACTCAAGGCACCGTCCATCTTGCAAATTTTCCTCATCAGCGATCTCGCGTCAGCGGCAACCATCCCTGTGCTGTGTCTCGGCCTAATCGACACCTTCTACTGGTGGCGCGGGTTCGAGGTCGTCGTAGGAGGACTAGGCGGTATCCTAACCGTCTTCATCTATGGTGCCATATACTACGGCGATGCAAAGAGCGGCGGCGAGCTGATTCTGCTGGAACAGGGCCTGTATGCGGGCGATTGGGGGGCATTCGGAGCCTTTGTGGCTGCGCCTGTTGGAGGCATCATCTGGGGCTTCATTGCCTTGGCGTTGAGGCTCTCGGTCCAATTCACTCTGGCTAAGATGCGGGGCGAGCGTTTCGATGCTCTAGATCGTCCATTGGATGTAACTGAGGAGGAGGATGACGCTCAGCTCGTGACTGAGATTTCGACGACTGTTGCCGGCAAGTTCTTTTGAGCTGCTCATACGACGACAGTACGATGATATTCGTTGGTTCTTTGACTGTTGGGCACGACTTGAGAGAAGATGATGTGATCAGTGGCGGTATTAGTAGCATTGAATACGAGGCCGAAGAGAGCTTTTGTGATGTTGTTGGTACGAAGTGGTGCTTACAGAGCAATCTGTTGGTTCAGCAGTGGCAAAGACCGTTGTAGGAGATAATGGTAATGTTGAATATACTGAATATACTGGAAGTGGCTATACCGGAGACGGCATCTGTCCATGCATTAGAATGTTCCATTCCGCTTCTGACAGCACATGACCTCGTCCGCATGTCGCTTTGCCCAGTTGTGCTGCAATGGCATCAAGTTCAGCAGTTCAGCGTGATGTAACGTGGATTCCATTGGCTGTGACGGAGGCATGAAGGCGGAAACAGCCGCATATCCGCCTAGCCCAGGCCGCTAAAGACTGAGCCGAGAGCACCTAAAGCACCTAAAGATGGAACCTAAAGAACCTAAAGAACCCCTCCAATTTGCGCCCAACGGCCAAAGTCTACAGGTGCCGCCGACGCTACAGCCTTCCCCTAATCGGCCCTGTCTGTTCATGATATACAGCCCGGTATGTGCATGTGCTATGTAGCTCCCACCTTCCTCGTATCCTCCAGATACGTATGTTGCATTAGCCGCACTTGCATCATCGAGCCTCGCGCAGAATCTAAACCTACACACATCTCTTGATTTGGTTTTTTCTTTTTTCCTTTCTTTTCTGGATTGCCTCTCTCTACTATAACTACTCTCTACTATAACTACAGCTCAACCCACTTACTCTACGCTACTCCATTTAATACTCTCCATCTCTTCATCTCTCCATCCATCTGCTTGCAGCTCAAGTCTCTCAGCCTCACCTCCTGCAAACGAATCTCGCCGCCTCATGGCATAAACCACGCCTCTCTCTCTGCGATTGGTGATGGCACAGGAGACAACGCCTCCTCCAAGCTACGAGGCCGTGTCCGCCGCTCCTCAGCCTCAGCCTCATCCTCATCCTCCTCCTCCTCCTCTCTCCCTCGCGACGCCGGACCCCTCAAAGCGCCGTCCCGCCTCTTCTCCGTCGTCGCCGACCTCGACCCGATCCTGGCCATCGTCGTCCAACCCCTTGTCTCCGTCCAAGTCTTGGTCATCGTCATCATGTCCGCCTCAGCCGACACCGCTGCTGAGACGCAACGTCTCCTCCTCAAGCCTTTTGGCCTCACGGCCTTCCGATCTAATACCTCTGACCAGCGGCACTTCGATATCGCCCCTGACGTCGTTCTCGTCGTCGTCTCTTGATCGCAACCGCTCTGCCTCCGTCTCGGCCTCCGTCTCCGGCACCGAGCATCCTCCTCCTCCCATACCGTCCATGCTGCAGCCTCGTGTCGCCGTCGTGCTCAACGTGCCTCGGCCATGGCATCCCTGGCTCTTCGCCTTGCGTTTATGCTCGGTGCTGCCGGCTCTGTGGTGGGGGTTGCCCTCGCTGCTGCGCCTGCTGCTTCACTTTTTGCCAGGGCCGCCGGACCAGTTTCTGCTTGTCGAGCGGATTGACATCTCGGGCTGCAGTATAGGTGCTCTCCAGGGATCTGTCTTGTCCTCGTGCTCGCGAGGGGACGGTGAAGCGGCGGCGGCAGTTTTGGCTGCACCTTACGCCATTACCGAGACAGCCTTGGCTACAATATGGGTGCGTGCTACATGATTCTGTTAAATGCCCTAAGCGGTCAGAAGCTAACTGGACCTCCCGGGATTCTAGTGCTTTGCCTGCGGCTACCTCGCGTTTTTCTTCACCGACTGCCTCATGTCTCGATGGTATAATTGTCTGCTCTTATCCAATTCAATCCCCAAAAGTAACCTTCTTCTTTGACCCAGGCTCATCAACTACACCCCGCATGCCACCTTGGTGCGCCTCCTATCTATCAACGCCGTCAATGCCTACCTTACTCTCACCGTGCTGTCCCTTACCGGCGGCTTCCAAGACCCACGACTACTTCTCCCTGGTTGGGTCAGCATCGCAACTGTACGAACAAGTCTAAGAATCAGTCCCCCACCCCAGCAAACAAGATTCAGAGGCTTCAAAAAGATGACATGGCTAACAGGCTCCCTCTACCCAGTCCCTCACCATCTGTTACCATGTCACCCACCAGAAGATCAACATTCGAAAAGAAACAATCACCTCGGTCAACGTTTTCTCCATAGCGAGCTATATCACCATGATCGTGCTGCTGGCTCACATGCAGTGGTACCAGCCCGACTACCCCACCATGCCCATTGTATCGACGACCAGCCGCGTCTGGCAAAACGGCAAACGGCTCGTGTCCAACGCCCAGGCGCTGATTAACGAACATGCCCAACAATGAATGAACCCAACCAACAGCACACGAAGCCGACAAAATAATCGTTTGGGAGAAAAAAGGAGGGTCTTGCATTCCAAGAAACAAAGAAACAAGAGAAGGAACAAATAAGACAGGAATGTGGAGGGGGGGAAAGGACATGAAAGGTTTGTTTGGACAGAGTCGGATATACCAGCGTCTTTGAACGGTTCCCTGTTACGGCGACTTCAAGGTTTGAGAGTTTTTGTGTAGGGTTTTCCCTTTTTTTTTTTCTTCTTTTTTTTTTTTGTAGTCTCACCCCCGGTTTTGGTAATACAGGCGTTGGAGTGTTGGACAAAAGGCAGTTTTCTTTATACTCTTGGTTTTTTCGGTTTTATGTCACGATAGACGTACTTTTCCCTCCCAATGTTTACAGTTTGGTCTACCTGGCGCTAGTTAAGATGGTGGGCAAAGACAATTTTTTCCATACTTTTTTCTATGCTACCATGTTGTTTACTTTGATACTGAGGCATAGCTGTTGTTCTCTTTTGATATTGAGGCAGAGCTGGTTTCTGTTTTGATACTGTGGCAGAGCTGTTGTTCTCTCTTGATGCTGTGGCAGAGCTGTTTTCTCTTTGGATATTGAGGCAGAGATATTGTATTTTAATACTGAGGGGCAGAGTTTATTATTTTTTATTTTTTATTTTTAAATTTTCTTAATTTTTTTTTTTTTCTTTTTTGGATATTGAGCCACAGCTGTTTTTCTCTTTTGACACCAAGTCAGAGTTAATTTTCGCCTTCTCTCTAAAGAGAAGAGCAACGAGAAATTCAGGCACATTCACATTCACAAAGTCACATTTACAAAGTGCACATGTAGCGGCGGCATTCGTCGCACCATACTTTCTTGGCATTAATTCTATTTGCGGTAGACTACGGCTAGGCCCGTCCGACACGTAGACCCGAATGCAAAGGGAATAATAAAATAGCCAGTTCAAGAATAGCGACCAACTGACAGGACCAGATGCCGTGGCCCATAGTTCAGACTCTTTGGTCAAACGCAAAAAAAAAAAAAGAAAAAAAAAACCCATTGCCAATTTGGGCTATCAATACCGCAGTGCAGCAGGAGTAGGTGCGTAGTTAAGCCAATAATAATGCTGCCTGTCTCTATCCCGTCCTCTCTATGGCGTCCGGCCGGCCAGACCTTCTAACAACGCTGCTACCCGCAAGCTGGTAGATTGTGCCGGGGGAAGGCCATCATCGCGCGAGACCGCTCGAAGCCGCAAGCAATAAAAAAGCCATGGGCACAACGGTTTCGACTAGACGATGGAGGTAGCGGTAGGCGTCTGTGTGGGATTCACAGGCTGCTCGAACAGCCCCATTCCGACACACTCATCACCAGCATGCTGTGAAGCCTAGTGGCTGAAAGGGTGGCGGTGGCGGCGGCGCGAAGAGGACGATTTAGGCACCGTGAACGGTGATGTTGTCGGGGTTGAGACCGAGACCGCTCTTCTTGTCAATGAGGAAATCCAGGACCTTCTTGCGTTGGTCGCCCTGGAGCTGGATCACCTCGCCGGCCTTTTCATCATTGACCTTGTTGCCATTGCAAGCTATGGGAAGTTAGTTTAGACGTCGCTAGATTGAGGGGGCGTGATAGGAGAGACGCGACATACCGAATTCCTTCCTGAAAAAGGTGAGAATCTTGCCGGGGTCAAATTTAGCAGGAAGACCAGTGACCGTGGTCAAAGACTTGCGACCATTTCGCTCTGTGGCGGGATGTTAGCAGCTGTTGCAGGAGTGTACGTATGACGAGTTGGCCCTCTGTATCGCAGGCGCGACTGCATGCGGGCCAGACTCGATGAACGGCGCAAAGACGAGGACCTACGTTGAATGCGAATATGGATATGGTTCTCGACCTTTTTGATATCACCGGTGTCGTCGTCGGCTTCGGCGAAGGGGTCTGTATGGACAAGCGTCAGTCAGCAAGATGCTCAAAGTAGGCAAAAAATGACAGTAGTGCTCAAGACAAGCATCTGGGGAGACGCAAGACTCGCTGGGGTGCTTCAGCGCACGTTGCGACCCATTGCAGGCATCGCACACGACAAAAGCAGCCCAATCCAGAGCCGGATGCGGGACGGAGGGGGGCAACAGGATGAAAGCAAAAACACAGCTAGGCAAAACGTACCGAAGGACTTGAGATTTTCGATGGACATAAACTCGGATGTTCCGGGGTTTCTCGTGGGAAAAAAGGAAAGTTGGGGGAAAGGGCGTGGACCGGCGGCGAAAAAGGCGACGGTCTGAGGTGTTTTGCTTTTTGGTGATGCGGGACAGAGAAAAAAAGAATCGGCGGGGAGAGGGGCTGAGCTGCTTTTGTAGTGATGACTCGACGAGATTTTTTTTGTTTTTGTTTTTGGTTTGTCGGTGCTTGTTGAATGCGTTGGCGTGAGGTAAATTTAGGCTAACGGACTGGTGATGCGATGACAAGAAACTTTGGTGTCAGGTGAGCAGAGTAGAGAAGAAGTTTGAAGAGGCAAAAGGGGGAGAATCGAAGGAAAAAGATTGGTTGAGATTTGATGCACAAAGAAGGTGGGCGAAAGGTGGGGGGGGAAGAGAGAGAAGGAGAAGCCAAGGGAGAATGTTCGAAGCTGGGAGTGGACTGTACCTGGCAATTTGCGGGTGGCAGCTGCGCAATTCAAGTACCCGGTACTTGTTACGTGGTGGTGACCTTAGGGCGGCAGGTGGCCAAGAGAGAGGCTGACCCTGGCCCCACTTCAGGCGGTGGGCGCAAGAAGTTGAGGCGAGGCGCGGCTCCAGTGCGGAGTACGTACATAGTATACGAAGGAGGAGACGGCAATGACTGAGCCCTACAAGCAATCAGCATGTTATCAGACTCCATACAGTATTATCGGAAAGTTGCAGAGGAGTAGATATCGCATCCATGTGTATCATAGCGGCGATGATGCCTTTGCTTGGTCTTTTCCACGCTGGACTGTAGTATCATCACTAACGGTATTTCTGCCATGGAGAGTACGGCGCCCGTATTTACCGCCAGATTACTGCACCTGTAGGTAGGCCAGGTCAGAGGCAGATACCCGGCAGCAACCGCCGGACCGCAATTTCAAGGACAGCGCACCGCAAGCTGGAGGACAACTCAGTGCACAGGTAGTCGCACACACTGTAGCGCAGCGCAATCAGCACCCAAAACCAGGCGCCACAGCACCCAACTCACCCCGCCACACGGCAAACTGCGCAAGACCAGACCAGCGCGCGCCAAATGCACACCGCCATGTCGCACTGTCTGTCTCAGCCATGTTTGCTGTATTACGCCGTATTACGAGCATTGCCACCAAGGCCGACCGATTTGGGCCGGCCTGGGCTGGACTGTCGGGCCTCCCGTGGCTGATTTGTTGCTTGCCTGGCTGTCTGTCACTGGCCGAAAAGGAGAAGCCGAACGCCCATTGTAATGCGTCCACTGACTGTCGCACAAATGCTGAAGTAAGCCCGTCATTCGTCCTGCAGGGTCCCGGACATCAGGCCGTCGTTGCGTCGACTAGAATGCAAACAGTACGGGCATGCGTCGCTGCACTCTCGACTGACTTTGTTCCGATGCATTCAGGATTTTGCCACAAAAAATCCGACAGCGTAGCATTGTTATGTAAGCAAGTTGCGCAGACAAAGCGTCAGTCGCCCGTTCTAACTCCGCAGTCCTACGCATTGATGATTTACCTCTTACTCACCACAGCGCAATCCAACTCAATCGCGCATCCACGCAACACCACTCGAGAGTAACAGTAAATGCACCCACCTTATCGCCATCCCAGCCATTGGATGACAAGTCACATATTGCACGGCGACACCGTCCAAAAACCCGCATCGCCATTGGGCCAACTCCCAAATAAAGGAGAGGGAAAAAAAGGGGGGGCGTTTCAATGTGTCGTACAGGGTAGCCAGCCCGACACACCAAAAAAGAGGTGACGGCGCTCGCACGACTTTGCACCGAGGTGCGACAAGACGAGTTTCGCGAGCGCTTGATTACCGTCGGAATAAATCGGTTTGACGGTTTCACAGGAGGCGCGAGAGATAAGCGTCGACAGTGCTGTGTGCGGTTTGATATGTATCCCGTAGAAGATGGTATTTGTCAGTGCTTGTATTAACTCGTAACATCTTGAATGTCGTGCGCCACGAGGCTGTCTGAGCCAGGCACAGCCAATAAACGTGCCCAGCGTCTCACCTCATCAGAGTGCGAGCATATGAGGCCTTTCCAACCCCACATTAGATGGAAGCCATTTAGAGACCTGTTGATGCCGCTTCAGATAAAAGCTTGAGCAGCGCCGGAGCATACTGCAAGCAGTAGTAAACGTCCACAACTTGAACCTCGGTGTCCTGGCCGCCAGCTTATATAGCTGGCATGAGATAATAACCCATTCGCACAGCAGCATCTCTCAACAGGCACAACCACCCCAAACCATAACCGGCTGGGCCCTTCTTCGTTCCCCATTCAACTAAGCTTCCTCATCTTCCTCACATGTCGAGCACATGCATCATTTACCCCAAAACCCATTATCCTGGCACTTTCTTCAACCCGGAATCCCTTCCGACTGGCAGAAGAACCCTCGCCAAAGGGTTCCATTCGCATCCTCCATGCAATACATCATTCAAGTTGCATAGTCAACCGAGGAAAACTACCACCGGAAGTCGATCCGACTGGTAAACATGAATCAAATCCTGGTGCAAATCAATTGGCATCACGCACCGGAACCAGATCCGGTTGGCAGTCATCGCAACTTCCTTGTTACCGCGGAAGTCTTCCGGTGACGAGGATATCATCGAATCCCTGAACTTCTCATGCACCGGAACGAGATCCGCTAAGCAACTACTATACGTAGTATCATCAGGAGAGGAGGTTCGGTTGGTGTTCTGCATCCGGGGATGTATCACTCGCCTCCGTCCGCGTATTTCGTTTTTCTCATGCACCGGAAGCACTCCCGATTGGGAAAAGATGTTGACGACGGAGCCCTGGACTCAGGGATTCGATGTCATGATCGTCCCCGGGGAAGAGAATCCTTGTATCCGGGAGCGTGAGCGGTTGCCCTTCGGTGTCGGACCAAGTAAGTAAGGCCATGGGCTGTGTCGAGTCGTGGTGGTGTTGAAGACGAGCTAAAGCGAATGCAAATTCAATAGCGCGCCGTAAGAATCCGATCCCAGCCCACACGGGGATTCCAACCGGAATCCCGAGTGCCCACAATAGCAAAGCCGCCGTTATGATAAAGTCAAGAGCCTGGAATCCACAACATGGTTAGCCTTGAGCGTAGAGAGAGACATCGAACAAGAGAGACGTGCGAGATCCGTGCTGTGTCATGTCCCTTTCGGTGGGTATTAGTGGGCTCGGACACGCTTCAAGTTGCCAATTTCAGACACCCCCTTTCTTTGGTTATCGATTAAGAAAAAACCACTCAAGTCCACTCACAATCGAAGCAGACGAGCTCAAACTCAATCTGATATCCCTCCCGCGTTTGCCACACTCCCTGTCCACAAGGCAAGGAGAAGAAGAGAAAAAGGAAATCAGATCGACTTATCGATCCAGACTTGTCCAAACGAGGCGCGGTGCAGATTGAGGGGCTCCCACTATTCCTTGGAGGGGTCGCTGAAGGAAAAAAAAAAAAAAAAAAAAAACTGATTCGTCCCATGCAGCAGCCAACCAAATCAGCCGGAAAGCTTATTCCTGGTATTGTCCCATCCACAGGCACTCTGCGGGTTTGATTACACGAGAATCCTTTCCCGAGGCACATGAGTCGAATTCAGCCCCGATCAAGGTTAGATACAATCACTGTGCTCCGTACAGATACAAAATAGACTTCTTCATTCATCTGCCATGAAGTTTCAGCCGCAAGAGATCCCACTGGGGTCGCCGCCGTTCTTTGAAGATGGAGCCAACCGAACTTGGGTACCCCTATACAGCCACGCCTGCTCCTTTGGGCCGGACATCTTTGTGGACAAGATGATGAATCTCATTAAGAATCCAAATCTCAACTCCAGCTGGCTGTTTCGAGCTGACATTCTGTACGACGAGGCTAAGACGACCGGCAACACCGAGAGCGTCAGCAGCAGCAGCAGCAGTGCCACGACTGCTGATGATCCCACCGCCAACACCACCGCTAGTAGTAATACTAATGCGGTTGCCGTCACCGTTGCCGTCACCGTTGCCGGTGCTAATGCTCATGCTAATCCCGACCTTGCCGCTGAGGATAAGGCACCCGAGCATCACGAGACCCAGCCGCCATCTCGGAATGACCCAGAGGCTCGCCCCGTAGCCGTCGAGATCCGCGGCATGACCCTTGAGCGCACCCTCGTCCGCAGGCTCATCCCCAGGAACGAGCGGAGAGATAAGCCCCTAGAGCAGACATGCGCCTTTTTCACAACCAGGCCGGCACAAGCTGGACATGACATAAATGCCGTGGCACCCGCGTCTAGATCTGGATCTGGATCTGAGTCTGGATCTGGATCCAAGTCTCCATCTTCATCCACACTCGTCATATATATGCCCCATTCGTCCTCCGCAGACAGCCTCCCCTTTTACCATCCCAAAGTTCAGGGCATCGCGCACCTTCACCAGTGGGATGAATCAGGCAAAGGCACTATATCCATCCACTTCCTCCCCTATCCAGAACATCCCGTCGGCGACGCGAGACTACAACGAACGGCCTATCATCTCCTCGAAATCATCGACAAACACGGTCACGGCGCTGCGGAGGGCTATGTGAAGAGGGTCAATCACGACTTGGTCATCCCCCAGGACAGATTTCAGAACCGGTACGCACTTCTCAAGAGCAAGTATGCTCGTCAACTGGTCGACTCGTGGGCCGAAAAGACGGACCCGTCCAAGCACGTCTTTGAGGATCTGGGGATAGCTGCCTTTCTGATTGAGCTGTGGTGCGACATGTATCCCAAGGAGACTGCCGTTTTCCCAGGCTTCGTCGACATCGGCTGCGGAAACGGGCTGCTCGTCTACCTGCTAACACAGGAGGGCTACACTGGCTGGGGCTTCGACGCGAGAGAGCGCAAGTCGTGGGCACAGTACCGGACGGGGGGCCAAGCCTCGCCCTCTGGCTCGTCTCTGGAGGAGCGGCTGCTGCTCCCAGCCATGGTCTCTCACTCGTATCTGGGGGGACGGCCGCAGCTCCCAGCCGTGGTCTCTGGCTCGTCTCTGGGGGGGCGGCCGTTGCTCCCAGCCACTGTCTCAAGAAGCGGTCAGGGGCATCCCACATCCGATGCCAACGACGACGCGTCGAGTGAGCTATCCGACGGCGTCGTACACGACGGAGCGTTTCCTCCGGGCACATTCATCATTTCCAACCACGCCGACGAGCTGACCCCCTGGACGCCGATTCTGGCTGCCTGCTCGAGGTGTCCGTTTATTATGATCCCCTGCTGCAGCCACAACCTCACTGGGGACAAGTTCCGCGCCCCCCCTCCCCAGGACAAGACCAAGGCCAAGTCGACATACGCGTCGCTAGTTGATTGGGTCTCGAGGATTGCGGATGACTGCGGCTGGAAGGTTGAGACCGAGATGCTGCGAATCCCTAGCACCAGAAACACTTGTCTCCTGGGCAGGACCCGCACGCGAGAGGTGCTAGAGGCGGATGTCGAGGCCCTCGTCGTAAAGTACGGCGGCACGGGCGGATACTACGAAAATGTGGCCAAGCTCATCAAGTCAGGCCCAAGAGGTCATTAATGGTTGATTGTTGATGGTGCTTCTGCCTCCCCTCGGGTTGGAAACTACTACGGTCCAAGGGTTTTTTTGGGGGGGCTTCCTTTTTTTTTTTTTTTTTTTTGCCGTCGAAACTGCCCATCAAGTTTTGACGTACTGGTATACTCTGTACAGAGCGAGAGTATTGTATACAAACACAGCGGTTTGAGTGGGAAAAAGGCAATAACGGCAAACTGGTTATGCCGACCTAATCTAAATCAGGCACTGGCAAGTGGTCAATGAGCTTCGTCCTCAGCCCCAGCCTCTCCATGGCTTCCATGGCGTTCCTGTCTCGCAGCTCCTCCGTTTCTTCCGTGCTCGCGAGGACAAAGTCATGCTTGAGCAGCAAGGCTCCTACGCGGACGCCGTACTTGGCCGCCATCTCGTCGTCAACCTCGTCCAAGTCTATGAGCAGACTAGTCTTGACGCCAAAGACGACGTCGGATGTCTCATACCTGTCGCCTCGGATGAAGAGCGTCCTATTACAAGACGGCACGATATCAGTTCAGCCCCACGTCTAGTTCGAGCCCCTCAGTTCTCGCTGCTGTTCTTATGCATTATGCTTAGATGGAGGGCAGGGGTAGGGAAACAGGGCCAGGGACAGGGACCGACATTAGACGTGAACCCGGGGCGCGAAACGAAGTACGTACTATACAAGTACAGTACCGGTCGGTACGAGCACATGCATCCAGGGGAAAGGGAGGGGAAGGGAGGGGAAGGGAGGGGAAGGGAGGAGTGCGAGTACGTACGTGATGAGTCGATCCATGCCTTGCTTCTCAAACATGAAGTGCATGTGGGCGGGCCTCCAGCAGTGCCGGTTAAGCAGCGTCAGCAGCTTGCCAACCGGACCATCATCCGGGATGGGGTAGCTGACGGGCCTGATGGCCTTGAACCAGAAGCTGCCGTCCACGTCGCTGGTCATGACGCACCGCTCGCTGGGCGCCTGGCGATTTGCATACTGCACGTCGTAGTGGCCCGAGGAATCCGTCTCCCAAATATCGACCTTGACGCCAGGGATTGGGCGGCCAGACGAGTCGGAGACGGTGCACAAGGCGAGCATCGGCTCACCGGCAGCGTCAGAGCTCATGGACGAGCCTATGGGGAGGTGCGGCGCATCATGGGTGTGGAAGGGCCCGAGGACGGAGCCCTCGGTGCAATTTGGTGGCTTGGGATGATCAATGGAGTCGACCAGCATGGAGAGGCCAAGGACATCGGAGAGGAGGATAAACTCCTGGCCAGAGATGTCAGTCCGCAAGCAAGCCACAAGTTGGAAAAGGAGAGACACGCATATGGGACATGCATGTGAGACGAAATTACGTGTGACTTTGGGTGATACAACTATTGTGATGGACCTGGTGCATGGTATTTTTGGGGTCAAGGGTCAAGGAGGGGTAGAGTGATGGAAGAGGAAAGCTCTGCGAATGCAGGAAGAGGGATGGGAATAGAAAGAAAGGATGAAGACGAATCAAAACCAAGTCATGAGATGGTGCTGCATCCAGAGTACAGGAGTATTGCTCTACTACTGTAGCCGAGCAGAGACGAAGGATGCGCTTGTTTTGACTAAAAACCAATAAAGGGGACAAGAAAAAGGAAAAAAAAAAAAAAAGAAAAAAAGAGCACACCTGGCGGACATTGCTGCACGTCTGGCCCGTTTGGGTGAGGAACTCGATGGCTGCAATCCACTCGCGCGTGCTGAGGCGTGTTTCACGCGCAAAGTTGTGGACGTGGGTCAGCAGGCGCTCCATGAGGTAGTTGAGCCGCTCATCACCGCTCTGCGAATTGACCCGCACCACGTTTTCGGTGATGTTGTCAATGGTGAGGTCGAGCAGAGGGGCGTGGTTAGCTGCGGGGGACATGGTCGAGGTTGTTGCGTGAAATGAAAAGTTGCGAGTACAGTGCGGTGTTGTTGTTGTCTCTCTCGCACAGCAAGTCAGTTGGGCACCTCTGCGGATGGATGGATTGCACGCCAATGATGCGACGCTGCCCAAAGACGGTGCAGCAGCTCCAGCCCGTCCCTCGACGCTGTTTAAGTAGTCAATTCTCGGGTATTGTCCGTCGCTGTGTTTACCATCCAGGCCGTGCCGTAACCGTCCCGCAGGAAAGTAGCTGCCGGCGTCTGAACAGAGTTCACAGCGAGAAACCTGCTGCTCGTAAGCATTAGCCCAAAATTAAATAATACCCGCCTGAGACACAGATGAGGCCCAAAAGCCAAAAGCCGGCTGGTTTGTCATTTTGGCGTCAGCACCCCCATCCCCCACCTGCTACGACCTCGACTTCTCCTCACTGCCCGCCGTGCTGTGATCTCATGGCCGAGACTCCAGGCTGAGCGTCGCCCCATCCGGCGTTTCAATTGGCTTGTCAGGAGATCGGGCTCCGGCACAAGGAGAAAAAAATATGGGCAAAAGATCGGTCGGCCAGGGGTGTGTGGACCACGAGGATTGGCGCTGTGGCTGTCGGGGGACCGAATCCGTGCAGCCCGTCATTGGCCGGGTGGTGCAGCTGGGCACGGCACAGTGATACCGGCCTTGGACGTGGACTTGGACGTGGACTTGGACTTGGATTTGGACTTGGACTTGGACTTGGACTTGGGCTGGACCGCAGGTTGCCTCGATGCGCACCACTGCACCATATCGCACCACCCAGCTCGTATGGCTCGTCCAGCCTGACCAGCCTGACCAGCCTGAGCAGCTGTGCACCCTCTCCAGCTCCTGCTCCACCGCACCAAGCTTCACCAAGCTGGATTGGACCGTGCTGGACTGCCCTGCACTGCGCTCTGCAAGCCGCGCTCGTCTATTGCTTTTTTCTTGCTTTTTCCTGCCCCTCCTCGCATCCCTACATGTGTCACAGCTTCGATGCCACACCATCCGAGTAAATTGCGTCGAAGAGAGAAAAATCCGGACCAAGCTCAAGACTTGAATCGTCCTTCTCCATCAAAAAAAGAGCTTCGAAGACGGCCTCACTTTGCCATGTCCAGTACCTGCCGTAGCCCAGCATTAGCACGGCCAGATATCCATACTTACGTACATGGGATCCCCTCTTCCCTCCGAGTGGGTTCTGGACCGGTAGCTCCCGGCAGATCACCTCCTCCCCCCAGCTTTACCGCTATTGCTTCGTGCCATGGGCCCCCTGTCGCTGTGGCTGCAGCGCACGCGCGCTTGAGAGCCAAATATCCCCGGTTTCAACTCATACTCTGGATCGAGCCCACTCAAATGCGAGGCGGAAGGGTTCGAAAATCGGCGAATAAGACGCGTGCTTTCTCCGTGTCGTGGCGAAGCTGTCTTCACTTTCACGCGCCTTTGCTCTCACCGAGATTGGTGCCATGCATCAAAAAGAGCCTGCCCCTGGAAAACATGGCGTTTTGAGGCTTGACATCTCTGCTCTGATGGGCTGCAAGTGAAATGAGAAACATGCGCCGAGAGACAGAAAGGGAATGAAATAGGAGGATCATGTCCGCGGCGGCTGGCGGCTGACATGGCACCGCACAAGGTGGATGGGCATGACCAGATAGACAGACAGATAGACACTCCCCATCTCTGCTGCTTTCTGTTTCCCACCTCGCTCTCTTTTCTCTCTTCGTGTGTATGTGTGTGTGTATCTCATTTTGTCTTTCGAGACACACATGAAGTATAAAAGCGTCGGCTTCCCCCCAACAATCTCCATCGCTGTCCCTATTCGCATCATCATCAACAGCTTCCATACGAACCCAACCACAACTTACCTTTATCTTTTCACCCCTATAGCCCTTTCTTCGTTCCCCTTTCTACCATTTTATTTCGTTAACCAGCCAATTCGAAAGCACCATGTGTTCCTCTGGCCCTCCGGCCTTGCCTGTGCCTCGAGATCCCGACGAGGACCGGGAGCCCGCCGGCTTCGGGGACCGCTGTCATGTCTGCAACAACTTCAGGTACCATCCAGACATGGATGAGTTGCATGAATATTACACTCATCGTGCCCTGCAAACCCGAATTACTGGCACGGCTGGATCCTATGCCATCACCATCTTCACCAATCGCCTCCTCCGTGATAGCCAGGATGAGAATGGATATGAAAAACCCGACGCCGCCAACATGGATGATGCCGACAGGCTTCATGACTGTCCATACTGCCGATTGCTATTCGACATCCTCAACCTCTTCTTTAAAGATGCCGCCGCTAATTGGAGATATGACGCCCTCGAGAGTCCCACCGTCTTCATCAATGTCAAGGTTTCGTCGGGTCGGCCCGTCGTAGTGGATTGCGGGGGGGCCATCAGCGTTCACTCCGACTTCACTTTAGTAAGAGGCGACATCGAAATCTCCCTCATGGAGCAGGGTTCTTTAACCTTTGATGACTTCCCCTGCGAGAAGCTGGAATACCCGAGTGGAGAGGAAAATGGCGGCGAGCGACGCGATTGTGCCCAAGACTTATATCAATGGTGGTTCCGAGGCTGCGCCAACTTCGAAGACGCCATGGACCAATGCTATACCACCCCCAACCGACTGCTCTATATCGACTGCGGAAATAATACACTCTCACTGTGGGAGTGTCCGTCCAACCCCCCGGGCATGCCCAATCTCTCCGAATCCATAAAATACGCGACGCTGAGCCATGCTTGGGCCAATACCGACCCAGGCGTTCCTCAGCTCCTCACGTCCAATATTGAACAGTGGAAGGAGGGCTACCCAATTTCCACCTTGCCAGCGGCCATTAGAGACGCTGTCGAGGTTGCCCACATGAACGAAATTCATTTCCTCTTCCTCGACTCCCTGTGCATCATCCAAGACAGCCCCCAAGATCTCGTCCTGCAGGTTCCCATGGTGGGCAGCTATTTTCGGGATTCCTTCCTGACCATTGCCGCCGCATCAGCTGCTAGCGTCAATGACTCGTTTTTCCATCCCCCAAGGAGTGACTGGATCAAAAGGCAGCTTGAATTTGTAGCCCCAAGTGGCAATGGAACAACCTTAATGCTGAGCAGAAAGTTCTCCCGTCCCGAGAACCCCTTCGACGCCCTCGACGAGACTTCCGTTGACGGTAACATTGCCCCCGGGTCCTTTCGGCGAGTCGGCCCGCTCTACGGACGGCACTGGTCTCTCAACGAAGTTCGCATGGGCACTCGCATCGTACACTTCACGTCGGGTGGCATCATGTGCCAGTGCAAACGCCACGACTGTTCGCGCGCAGGAGTGTACAAGTATCGCAGGGCCAATTGGACCCAAGGGCTGCTAGGTATGTCGACCGATCCGCCAAAGGCGTGGCTTCATACGATCGAGTTGCATACCTCATGCGACAGGCTGCGTGGAGAGGACAGACTTTCCACGTTATCTTCCTTGGCCTCCATGGGTGAGACGAACTTTAAAGACCGGTATGTCGCTGGCCTTTGGTGTAACAGCATGACCATGGGTCTACTGTGGGAAGTGAAATTTGTCCCAGGAAGAACTGACACGAACTTGAAGAAGATAACTCTACCCTTCAGCCAGCAAAAGGCGCCGACCTTCTCTTGGGCCTCCGTTGATGCGCAGGTAATCTGGCGCGACAACCTCTGGGCCTCGAAGGATAGGACGTCGAGGGAAATGGCGAGACTGGTTGGATGTAGAAGCATCCCCCAAAACCCCAACCAGCCTTGTGGCGGCATTGATGGGGCCTGGATCCGCATGAAAGGCTTCGTGTTTAATTGTCAAGTCAGCCAGACGCTCGGGGGCACCAGAGGCGGCCGCTGGCAGTTTGTTCACTTTCTCGGCAAGGATGGCACCAAGACCAAGGCGTATCCCTTTGTTGGAGATGGTGCGCTGGTCACCGTCAGGGCCAGAGGGGCTCTGAAGCGGTTGCGTAAAAGATATGCATCCAAACGCCAACGGCGTCTGCCCAGAAAGAGGCTGGCAGACGAACTAGACCGCAACCCGCATGGTTCGCATACATACTTGACGCGGAACCATTTCGAGTTCAAGAAGAATATGTTGGGGCCCAAGACAACTAGAGGGATTGCGTATGTGCTCTGCCTCAGAAAGAGAGGAGACTATGATGAGGAGCGTTCTGGTTACGTATATGACAGGTGGGATGGCTTGGTCTTGACCCGATCGATGAGGTATGCTGGAGCCTTTGAGCGGATAGGCTGCATCAGAGATCTGCCCAGTTCGTTGCTCAACATGGATGATGACCTTCAAGCCGTCACGATCGTCTAGTACCACCTTGCTGTAAGAGGTACATGCCTCGGTTTTCCTTGGAGTTTGTTGGGTTGTTTCCGTTTCTTTTCCTTTGAATCTTGATTTCTTTTTCTTTTTCTTTTTCTTTGGGGGGGGGGGGGGGGGGGTGCATCATGATCACTCTTGGCCATTGCATGGTTGTTCATTTGGAGCGGGATTATGTGAAAAGGGGGGGGGGGGGGGGGGGGGGAGAAGAAAAAAGGAAAAAAAAAGGAAAAAAAAAAAAAAAAAAAACACCACCCAAAACCAAAAACGAAAATCCAAAAATGAAGACCCAAAAACCAAAAACTAAAAACCAAAAACTAATCTTTCTCGTCTTTCTTTTCTCTTCGCCTCGGGTTCCTCTAATCTCACATTTTGCTTTTGTCGTGTTTCCTTTCTTGTTGTTGCTTGTGTCGGATGGTGGGAGTGCCTTGGTTACCCTGTGAATAATATTTAATATTCACTCTCCTTTGTTGTTGATAGATAGATAGCTTTGTTGAATTTGAGTTTCATCACTGGTCGTCTAATACCTCTTTCAGCCGTAGGGTGTGTGCAGAGTGGGAGCATGGGGAGGGCGCGCCAATAATCAATTAAAACCTAGAGGAAGAACCCGGGGGGTTAGCGCACTTGTCGGCTATTCAATTTGTGTGCCATCAATAGGTACTCACTGGCGGCAGTCTTGGTGGGCAGTTCAAGGTCCTGTGGTATGCTCGATGCCGATGCATGGTCCATGATATGGCCAAAGACTGTAAAGAATTGCGTAAAGGGGTCTGGTGGTATAACAGCTGCCTTTGTTTTCGAGAGTGTTAGTACCAGTGCTTGTTGAGCGTAACATGAAGGGGGCTTATCAAACCAGCCCATTGTACACATGGGTCGAGTTTGAGACTAGGTCTGGGAGAAGCATGATGGCGTCTGAAGCTGCTTGAACGCGACGCTCTCAATTGCTAAAGTCCATCCGCAATGCTACGATCAGGCTGTACAGATGCAGAACTGGCTGGATAAGGAGCTGGCTTGTGGAATTGGAGATTGTGTTGGGCGATTGTGGGCAAGACGATCTGAGGTAGTACCTACCTGTAGCAGCACCTAGCAGTGCCCATGGAAGTAGTGATTGCCTGTTCATGGTCAACACTTGCTGTGCCTGCGAGCGCCACACCGGTTTTCGGTCAAGGTGAAGGAAAGAGCTCTTGACAAGCGCTCTGGTGATGGTTTTTGTACCTCTACAATTGTTTTTTGCCCCGGCTTCGGTGCCAGTCTTGGGTACCAGCAAAAGATCACAGGCCACAGCACCGACGGTTGTCTTTTGTCGTTGCAGTATCCAGCACTTTTGATCGGTTGCGTGCACATTCCGAGTTGATATGGCAAAGTACTAAGATGCAGTCATATATACATTGTGAGTCGCTGGTGCTTCTTCCATCTCATGTACATTTCGTCTTTTTTTATATACAGCCATCGTAACTTTTCCTACGCCGGTCTTTATATATGATCCCGAAATCCTAGAATCTACGAGTTCGACGTGGGAAGCACTCCGGTCAGTCCAAACCCAAGATACAGCGACCCAATGTCCGTCAGCCGTCCCGCATTATTCAAAAACGTCGCATTGGGCCCAACGTTGCTAACATTGGACCGGAACGCGCCAAAGTAGCTGTACCGCTCTACGGTGCTGAGGCCATCCATATAGTTGGCGCTGGTGTTGAAGAACTGCTGCGTCGCGGCTAGCGGCTGGTTGGCGTAGGCGTATTCCGTCACCCAGAGCTTTTTGCCGGGGAATCTATCTCGGGTTGATCGAATTAGCCCGCTGTCTCTAATTCTATTTGATAATGTTTCGATATATCCAGGGCGACTTACGCTGCGGAGTATTCGCCAATGTGGCTCGCCAATCCCTCAAAGTTGTCGTACCAGTGCAACGGGATGAAATCATACGGGCAAGTCCTTCCAATGAGCTGAGTACAATTTCCAAAGAACTGATGCAGCCAATCTAGCCCCGAAGGCTGTCCAGTCACTGCAGGCGCTCCAATTTTGACGCCACGTTGTTGTAGAGGAATGAATTCGGCAACCCAAGCCAGAGCAGCGTTGTGCGGAGTCACATTGCTGCCACCCCAAGAAGCCGGAGCATCGGGCTCGTTGAAAGCCAAAACGTGAGTGATATTGGTTCCGCTGTTGATGAGATTGATAACGCTGTCCCGGAAGGCAAAGTCCTGCGAAGGGTTCGGTCCAACTCCCCACATCATGGGCACAAACTCGAACTTGGACTGGGGGATGTGGGCATAGTCGGCACTGGGCAGGTTGCCATAGTTGTAGTACCATGTCAGGTCTGAGCCCGTCTGCACCCAGATGGAGTTGTCTTGCAGAGTCGTTGAGTTGGGGATGAAGATGAGGCCGCGCTTTGGTGAGGGAGAGGCGGCTGCGAGGAGAGGCGAGAGCAGCACGCCCGCGGCGGTGAGGAACCGCATGGCCATTGTCACGACAGGCTCGAAGATCCTAACAACTGGAAAAGGAGGGATAGAGGAATGGACCGAAGAGAAAAGAACAACAGTGTAAGTGACTGTATAAGTGAAAGAGAGGAGGACTCTGCTGACTTGAAAGTGAAGAGCCTCAGATAATGCCGTCTCTCCGTACTCTCTCCCCCCCGGGGCATTCTGAACGCCTCCATGGCTAGGTTTATATATCCGCAACGCCGACGATTACCATTGAGGCTCGCATTGTCTCTGCCAAACCAAGTCCCCTGTTCATCTTGCGTGGACTCCTTCCGGATGTGTAGGTCAGCGTGCCACGTCTTGGACTCTCCCTAGCCATGGCAAAGGAACTCGAATCGAACAAACTCCATACATACAGCCCGTGCTAACAGCTTACCTGCAGACCCCCGTTCGTGGAAAGCGGCACACGTCGTACTATCGGACCGAGCATTGGTGAATTGACTCATCCCTCACATTGACGTATTATTAAATTATTAATAGTATACTTTCCGTCTCTTGTTTCATCTGCTTCTTTGCTCTGGAAGCGTCTCGCCCGAGACTCCCCGAAGGTTCGTATAAATGTCCTGCAACATGACGACCCGTTAGCCTTCTACCTCTCACAATTGTGTTAGGCCCGAAAGAAAGGAGAGTACGAAATACAAAATCAAAACCCAACTCTGCATCCGGATTCGGCCCTTAAACGCGCAATTACAGCCGACGTACCTCACCCGCCTGTTTCCAAGCTTCCTGCTCAAGGCTAGCATGGCTTCATCGACACGGACCGGGGTGTGAACAAACCCATGGGGGGGTGTGATGGGGTGTGATGGTTCGTTGGACTTTTCCCTGCGCCCCTAACAGCGATGAAGGGGAAATATGATGTGATGCTCAGCGCATAACAATGACAGCATATGACGACGATATCCCATATTCCATAGCATCCGTCAATGCTGGAGCCATCAACACGCACAAAGCCGTCAGCACGACACCGCCAATTGAATGCTACTTTACTCCGTTCTTGCTCCCGCTCGGCACGAACCACGGCCCTATATCACACTGCCGACTGCCTCCCCCGCATTATCCGGCACATGTTAGTCAAAGCCGCAGGCCGGGGGTGCGCCAAAACACGCCCGTGGACGGCGACGCTCCTCTTTTTAGGTCCCATTTATCGCACTTGCAATCCATTGGAGAAGGCTCTCTTTTCTTCGGGGAGACGCAAAAAAGTGAGGGCACCCAAAAAAACAAGCTTATGAATGGCCGGCCCGATGCGGAGGAGAGGCCGGTGCGGCAGGTAGCCAGTGCGTTTGATTCGGTCGGGTAAGCAGGCAATCATACTTGAAACGTGAATTTCTGTAAAGGGTCTACTGCCAAGCTCATTTCGCCCCTAGCCTTTCTTGCATGTAGTATGGGGATTTTCGTTTCTTTTCATTTTCTGCTCAAGAAATGAATTTCGCTCCAAAGCAAATGACCGAATGAGAGAAGAGAAGGTAAGAAATAGAAAATATGACAAAGGAAAAGGAAGAAAATGAAATAAAGAAAGAATGATAAAAAGAAGAGGGAGGGAGGCAGAGAGCGGAATAAGTCGCGTGCAGAAACGTTTCATAAAATAACCATTTATGAATAAAGTGCAGGTAGCCAAATGGAAGAGGAAAAAAAAAAAAACGAAAAAAAGAGGAAACAGGAACGTGATGGTGAATCAAGTTATAAGAATGGGAAAGCTATGAATGAGGTAAATGAGAAGACGATGAATGCGCAGGGAAAAAAAAATACAAGATAAAAAGGAGAACAAGACTAGGAAGACAAAAAGACTGAGGAAGAGAATAAGAGAGAAGCGAAGAGAATGATATAAAGAGAACAAGATAGAGAAGAGAACAAGATAGAGAAGAGAACAAGATAGAGAAGAGAACAAGATAGAGAAGAGAACAAGATAGAGAAGAGAACAAGATAGAGAAGAGAACAAGATAGAGAAGAGAACAAGATAGAGAAGAGAACAAGATAGAGAAGAGAACAAGATAGAGAAGAGAACAAGATAGAGAAGAGAACAAGATAGAGAAGAGAACAAGATAGAGAAGAGAACAAGATAGAGAAGAGAACAAGATAGAGAAGAGAACAAGATAGAGAAGAGAACAAGATAGAGAAGAGAACAAGATAGAGAAGAGAACAAGATAGAGAAGAGAACAAGATAGAGAAGAGAACAAGATAGAGAAGAAAACAAGATAGAGAAGAGAATAAGACTGGGAAAGACTGAGAAAGAAGAAAATGAGACAGAGAAGAGAGCAAGACAAAGAAGAAAAGAAAACAAGACAGAACAAGACAGAGAAAAAGAAAAAGAACCACTTGGAACAGCAAGGCCGGAGCATCGTTTTCAAAAGTCTATCCAAGTTTGCATGCTCTACATATCCGGAGCCCAAAAAACAAGGTAAGGTAGTAGGTAGTAGTAGTAGTAGTAGTAGTAGTAGTAGTAGTAGTAGTCGTAACAATCGGCCTCTAATGACCGACTCGATCTCTCCAGCGAGATGCTATGTACATACATGAGAAAAAATAGGTGAGCAAGCAAGCAACAAATCCATGCCTCCTCTATAGAGATGCTCGCTCTTTCAAACAGGTTTACTCCCCTTCAAGCAGCCAAGACAAGGATATAAAGGTCAGCCTTTCTTAATAAACGCCCTTTGCACGCATCGCATCGCATTCCATCGCCGTAACAGAGCCAACCCGCCGCTCCCTTCTGTGCTATACACATGACGAGTTGCTTAAATTATCGACGGCAGCCGGCACACATATACACACTTTGGCTGCTGCTGTGATATACACGCGTATCAGGTTGACCATCAATCTCCCTCGTGAGATTCGCGCGATCGATTATCAATAAACAAAACAAATTTCACAATAAAAGAAAAAAAATAGTGCGTCACTGTAGGTAAATGAGACAGTCGGGATGGAGCTTGTTTAGTCGTAACCAGCACCACGCTGCCAGGGGCTATACACGCATCAAAAATTAGTCTGGGTCCGGGGCATGAGCATCATGGTTAAAAACATACCTTGCGTTGTTTTGTGATCGGTAGCCGCCAGGGCTCGTGCTGCTACCGTACGAGGGAGTACGACCCATTGGCGCCGGTGAGTGGCCGTGGCTCAAGTGAGACTGTTGGTCATTGGCCGGGAAGAGCGGCACGGATGGGTTGACTGGAGATACTGAACGAGCCGGCTGGTAGAAGGGCGCCTGGGCCGCCATGGACTGGGGAGCATACGCCATGCTTGTCGTGTCCGTCGGGTGACGCACTTCGTTGGACGTGACGGATGCTTCCTCGTCATCGAGCTTGTAGCCGGCCTTGTCGCCTCTGGCAGTGACTGCCAATGCGTCGAGCTCGGTGGCGGCGTTGTTGTTCAGCTGCGTCTGCGACTTCATAAAGGATGCTCGGTCATCTGCCATGAACTGGTATCGCGCATCGGGGTTCTTGCGGACGATGGAATAGACGGTCGAGGCGATGACCATGAGCAAGAGAACCAGGGAGAAGATGGCATTGAGAACAAACAGGACGACGCCAACAACACCAATGGCCAACAGGGGCGCACCAAAGACGTTTGTGAAGATGAGTAGGAAGATTGAGTTGAGGAAGTTGATGACGTAGATGGCAATGTTGAACGAGTTGGTCTTCTTGTCCATCCAGGGGCGCAGAACCGATGTGGCAATGAGCATACCGACCTCGAGGATAATAAAACCAATAGCCTGGGCGACGCTGGTCTTTTGCGCAAAAGCCACAAACATAGCCTTGAGGAGGGTGTAGACTAAGATAGGTCCGATGAAGTAGTACGCAGAGGCACGGAATTGCACGTACAGGAAACCCCATTTATTCAAAGCCTGGGGGTCGGAAAAGAGGATGTAGGCTGGGTTTCCATGCATGTTAATGGACCGGCGAGCGATTTGAATTACCTTGCTAGCACCCCAGCAAAGCGCAATAAGTGGACAAAGAAATAAAAGACGGCAAGCACAACCTCGGCGGCGGAATCGACCTGGGTAAACTCCCAGAAGCACAGGATTGAGAGCTGGGGGAGACCAATGAGGGCGATACGGTACAGGATGCCCTTGAGAACGGTGCGCCAGCCGTTACGGAACTCGAGAAACCTGTCCGACTTCATGACGCCCTGCTTAACGAGGGCTTCACAGATGCCCTTGAACAGGGGTAACGCCGAGCATGGTGAAGATGGCAAAGAGCCAGAAAAAGGTCAGGCCGGTAATAAAAAGGTTGGTGGTTTCAATCTTGGCTTGGAAGGCCACACGCTGGATTCCGTACACGACATAGCCTCCGGAAGGAGACAGAATGTTGCCGCTTCGTTTCATGATGTTGACTGCGGCCTCGGGAATCATAGCAATGGCACGTTTAACAATGGCCTTGCCCATTTCCATGCCGGCATCCAGACCACGCTTTTCGACGGTAACGGAAACAGAGCCCAGGGAACTGAAGAGGGTAGCGGGTGTGCCGCCGGTGGCTCGCTGATACCAGGTGAAGATTGTTTGCATAAAGCCCACATGAATGATACCCATAGACCACTGGAAGTTTTGAGTCCACGCCTGGACGATGGGAGGCAGCCCAACGCCGGTCAAGCCAATCATAGCTTGAGCTTGGAAATAACCAAACAGGGATAGCGAGAGCGCAGCGACGTGGGCAGCTGTGTTGGAGTGACCGAGTCCATTGAAGACGGCAGAAGAAACCAAAGCGATACCAGCAATGATGGCGGTAGCCCACTTCACACCGACCAAGTTGACTGTCTTGCCGTTGGAAATGTCGGCCTCGACGCAGGCAATACTCTCTCCGGTGCTGGTAAGGTTGATACGGACCCTAACGCTGGCATCCAAATCGGGGACGGAGTAGGCGATGGAAGGGATCTGAGAGGCTGCGGAGGCGCTGACGGGAATGTTGAAGGGGATGTTGAACTTGGCAGCGGCCGTCATGGGACACATACCAGCGAGCTTGATCTTGCAGGGGTCGAGTTGGGTCTTGAGAAAGGTGTAACCATAGGCAGAGGCCTCAATGTCGAACATGACGTAGCCTTGGACGGAGGAGGTGGCGACCAAGTGGATAGAGGCTGAATTGTTGTTTGGGGTGTAGACAACGTTGAAGAAACTGGCCTGGAGACCTGAGTTGTCCTGACAAGTGTTGAGCGAGGTGGACACGAGCATGTTTTCGGCAACGACTGGCGACAGCAGCGCTGCCATTGCGCCCACGAGGAGCGAACGGCTCCTTGAGAACCACATTGTGCCGGTTGAGTTTTGTTGCACTCGCGATTTGTTTGTACGCTTGATTTCTCTGGGTGAGAGAGCAGAGACTTGACCTTGGAAGTTGAATATATCGGATGAAGAATATGTGCGCAATCAAAGAGCCGTTTTCGTCCCGCGGAACGTCTCGTATGGTTTAGAAGGTCACGGAGGGTGGTGATAGGGGGGATGGTTTGCGCCGACGAGATTTCGAAGACAATGGTCCGGCCAAAGGGAGTCTTTTTTTGCGATTCGGTATCGAAGGGGTCAGCGTCGCAACGGACCGGAGCGACTGGCAAAAGCCTAGCCTTTTGCGATTGACTTGTTTTACTAATCAAATCGTCGTTGTCGAGGTCGTCGGGGGCGGTGGGCGTTTGGGTGAGCGATTGGAAGCGCCGTGGTTGGGAAAATGTCACAGGGCGGCAATAAAGGAGAAAGCGAAGGGCGAAAAGAAAAAATCTAAGACGTTTAAAACGAAAGAAGGAAGCGAGCGAACATGTTTATCGTGAAGGTAAAGCGGATGGATGGATCTGTCGGCAAGTACCTACTCCATCCACACACGATGGAAAGAAAAAAATCTGGGGGAGGGAAGAAAGAACAAGAGAAGCGACAGAAAGCGGCCGAGTTGCAGCAGCTGTGGGAAAAGAGTGAATGGAGTATTGGATGGAGCAATACAGTACGAACGAGAGTGAGAGAGAGCGGGAAAACGGGCGTGTGGTTGCAGATTGTTACGAGTACGCGTCCATGGGTGGTGGCTGAGTCCCCCGAAGGCGCCGTTTCAGGGCCGTATGAAAGTAGGGTCCGCTCGCAGATCGTGCAAAGCAGGTGAAGAATGGACCGCTTCGTATGGGTGGCGGGCGACTCGGCAGGCAGATTGATACGAGCCAGCAGTGTTATTGCTCGTACTCCGAGCTCCGTGCTCCGTACTAGCAGATTAAAATAAAATACGGGGCCCTGGGCGTCTCCTGAAAAGAGCTGGGAATTGCAGAATTGCACGCTCATTCGACGAGGCGAAACGAGAACTGGGGGGGAGGGACCCCTGGCCGGGCCATTTTTTCCCTCTCGTTTTGGGTCTGTTTTTGATGTCAGCAAGCGTTGCAACAAGCGTTGTTTGGTGCGGTGCTCCGTACTTAGTAGTTTGCGCAGCTCAGGGGGGGTTCCATACTCCATACTGTGCGTGTGTGTTGCCGCAGCCGTGTCGCATTTAAAATCGCGGGATCGTCCACCACGTTTGTTTTTTTCTTGGCTTTTCTTGGGTTGTTTGGCGTTGTGGAGAGTTGAAGAAATGGTGGATGATTGAAGATGAAGAGG
This sequence comes from Trichoderma sp. TW21990_1, assembly GCA_010015515.1. Lineage (NCBI taxonomy): Eukaryota > Fungi > Ascomycota > Sordariomycetes > Hypocreales > Hypocreaceae > Trichoderma > Trichoderma sp. TW21990_1. Next base: position 2,307,011 of record ML974118.1, read on the forward strand.
AAGAAAAGAGGAGAGGCCAATTTTTTTTCCGTGTCTTTCATGAGCGAGGAGATTTGCGACTGCCGTCTCTGCGCATTGCATTGACCTGCGCATTTATTTGCTCGTCGCCAAGAGGGCAACCGGTACTGTACGAAGTGTCTGGTACAGTACCTGTGCGTCCCAGCCGCTGTAGCGCACCGCGAGTGTGTTTGCTGCTGCGCACGAGGTACTCCATTTGTACCGCTGACATGTCCTCTTTCCTCAGTTGGTGCTCCTGGCTGTGACAGGCTCCACCGCCCGGCCCAATCACAGCACCGCGCCCCGCTCTTTTCTCCACCGGCACCATTCATGCATCGCCTCAACGCTCAAATGACTTGCAATTCCACATTGGATGCATCGCCTCGTCAAAAATGCGCGCGGCTCAACTACTGGAATACGGGAGCACATGTTCGTATCTGTACATTGCAGTGCAGTCTTACTGTAATGTAATGTTCCGTATTAGTATGCATCATTCGAATCTCGCAGAGTGACATTCGCGACTTTTTGGCTTATTGGATAATCTTACTTTTTTTTTTTTTTTTTTTTTTTTTGATTTATGTAATTCCTCTTGCAGCCACTTCCGCCAGCTTGCATCCTCATTTAGACTCTGGCGCACTTTAAGTTCGACGGCCATAAGGCGCATCCCGAGTGGCGCGCAGATCAAAAATAGAATCCAAGTAGTGCATCCGTCAGATTGACTACATTCACGCATACTGCGACGTTCAATCTCTGGTCAAGGAATTGGTAGCGTTCTGAGGCACTGAATTCCGGCAGGGTTGAGATACACGTGCTAGGCAGGGTACGCAGCTCAGGCATTAGACAAATATACCATCGCCATAAATGTAGCCCACTATTGAATCTTCTTGCAAAATGATGGATGTATTACCCCAATCATTCAAATAAGATTCAAAGCGATATTCGTGGCTCTGTTATACCAATTTAGAGAGGTTATTTGCCTCAAGATCCATCATACACCTCTCAAGACGCTGGAGGGGCATCTGATCGCTGGAACGTAATTGCTCCGTAGATTAGATAGCTGTAAGAACACGTGCACGGTAGTAGGTTGGTCACTGCATTAATCCTACTTCTTGCGACAGATATTTACTTACATACATACTTGACCATCGAGTGATCCGATTCAAACTGAAAAATTCTGTGGGAGCCAGGTATCTGCCCATTATTACTAACATTTTATCAAAGGTAACGCTGCGACACATCGAGTGAGAGTGATCAATGTCATCTGCTGGCTCTACTCCAGGCAGCAAAATGCCAGAAACCAGGCACGGAATATCTTTCAGCATGACATAGCAGCATTGGTCTTCCTTGCTCGTCGCTCGCACCCACCAATTTTCGTGCCTACGACCAGCTGTAACACCGAGTCCGTGAGGGAGTGACACGGACATTCGCAGGTCTCAGGTTCGACTCCCACACGCCAAAACGATGCCCGAGAGATTTCGGATTCCCAGTGTTCCGAGAAAACAGACAATCCGACTGCTGCCTGGCAGCCCGTCCATTGTTTGTCTTTGACTGAGACACGCGCTCGAGGGATTCGAACCAGCCGAACACCATGATTCCCAACAAGCCGACCTGGAGTCTCGACGGCTTACCGCCGACCTCATGAGACATGTGCGGCCGAAAGCTTTCCGATTTTCCCACCATGACAAATAATTTCATCTCATGTCACATAGGAACTGCATCTTTCTCGGCAGCTTGCCGCCGGCCGTATGAGACATGAGGGGCCGATGTTCTTCGGATTACCGGTCGCTACCAATGACGTCGCTTCAATGATGTCACTTTAATGGTTTCTGAGCGAGACATGTTCGACACTATCAGAAAATCGATCCATCTCATCTTGTGATGCCCATCTCATCTTGTGATGCCCATCTCATCTTGTGATGCCCATCTCATCTTGTGATGCCCATCTCATCTTGTGATGCCTACCGAGGGCCTCAGAGACATCGAGGGCCGAGATTCTTTGGATCCAGTTCCGAACGAAGCACCACCACACCGGCGGGCTATTGTTAGACACGCCCAAGTGTTGCTCCTTCTCAACACATCGATTTGGACCGCTCACCGCTTGTCCTGTGTGACGTAAGGCGTCCTTACCAATGACATCGGTTTTTGAATATGGTTCCTGAGCGAGACATGTGCTGCCTGCCTGCCACGGGCCTCAGAGACATGGACGGTCGAGATTCTTCGGATTTCCACCCCTGGATCATTTGGTGTCAGTGTATTTCCTCGGATGAAGCGCCATCACATCGGTCGGCGGGCCATTATGAGACACGCTCATGTACCGCTTACCGCTGGTCTCGTGCGATACGAGGGAGCCAGTGTTCTTCGGATTCCCAATCCCTACCAATGTCATCGTTTTTTCAATATGGTTTCTGAGCGAGAAGTTCACTGCCCGCCGCGAGCCTCAGACACATGGACGGCCGACATTCGTTGGATGCCCACCTCTTGATCAAGAGGTATTACTAGTAGTACTGCATCTCCTCGGCGGGCTATTTTGAGACACGCTCGAGAGGCTGATCCTTCTCAGCATATTGGTGTACTGTACCGCTCACCGCTGGTCTCGTGCGACATGAGCGCCCGACGCTCTTTGGATTTCCGCCCCTTGATCGGTGGTGTCACTGCGTTTCCTCCGATGTAGCGCCACCACATCCGGCCGGCGGGCTTTTGTGCGACACACCAAAGTGGTGATCCTTCTCAGCGCATCGATTCATCGCTCACCGCTTGTCTCGTGCGACACGAGCGCCCGACGCTCTTCGGATTTCTCGTCTCGACGAATGGCATCGCTTCATTTCCACGGCTCGCAACGGAGACACGGCATCTGTTAGGCTGGGGAAGGGAGAATCATCTTTCTCGGCAAGGGATTTTGCGCTGCTTACCACTGACCTCGTAAGACATATGCGGCCGAAATTCTTATGAATCGCTCTCCTGACAAATATCATGGACCTCGTATTCGAGCGAGCAAGAGTAGCCTTCTGGCCTGTGGAGGGGGCATGTCTCATTATTCGTTTTCGCAGGACTCGGAGCCTCTCTCATGTGGAGAAAGGTTGACGGAATCTGTGCTACCGGCCGGTCATCGGGTAGATGTCTCTCCGCCCCGTGGGCGATCGGGCCCGTGTCTCGCTCCACGAGATCACACGGACTGCGCAAGATCCCACTCCTTAGGTGCTGCCGCCCACAAAGGGAGCCGATAAGCCTCCCCACCCCGGAAATCCTCGTCCTGGGGTCTCACCTCCGTGATACGGCTCCATCCCGAGAGATTTCGGGCTGCCTAAAGCTGCCACCGAGTGCTGTTGCTCAGAATCATATGAGACATTGCCCTCCAAGCCGAGACATATCTATCAGATGACTCTTTCCGATAAAGGGAGCGTGAGACAATGAGCCAATACTCTTCACCCTGAGATATCTCGAGCCCTCGAAATGCACACAAAGTTTGCTTGTCACACATATATCCACCCCGAAATCATTCGGACTGCCCAAAACCTGGGACTCGTACCCATAGCGAGTCCACGCGTATGAGACATAATCCGCCTGTGTAGTATTCACCAAAAAAAAAAAAAAAAAGAAAAAAAAAAAAGAAAACTCGGGTTCCCATAATGATCAAGGGCAATAGGAGACACACCTCCCACCTCAGGCTATCTCGGGCGCTCAAAATACAGAGTAATATGACACAAACGTCCCTAAAAATAAAAAGCATTGCGCGTATGAGACAATACTCACCTATTCATCCCCCCCCAAAAAAATCTCGAGTTCCCACAAGACACACTTCCCAAAATACCTGGGGCTCTCCAAGTGCACGCAAAGTAATATGAGACACACTTCCGCCCCGAACGACCTCTGGCGCTTAAAACACAAAGTAAAATGAGACACATGTCCGCAAAGTGCTCACACATAATGAATATGACGCGTATGAGACAATATCTTCCTATTCGCCCCAAAAAATCTCGAGTCCACGTGAGACACCTCCCAAAAGACCTCGGGCTCTGAATGTGCACGCACGAGTAATATGAGACACATATCCGCCCCGAAAGACCTCGGGCGCTCAAAATACAAACCTGAGTAATATGAGACAAATGTCCGCAAAATGCCCCCAGATAAAGAATATCACGCGTATGAGACAATACTTACCTGTTCATCCTGAGAAAACCTCGAGTTCCCACGAGACCCCCCCCAAAAATACCAATATGCGTGCACAAGTAATGAGACATGTCCACCCCGAGTCAATTCAGACCGCTCAAAGTGCTCCAAAATAAGCAGTATTACGCGTATTTGACAATATAATCTCCTATAGGCAGGACGGCCGAAAAAAGGCGATCCCTTTGCTCGCGAGACATTGCCTCTCCACCCCGAAAATCCTTCGGACTGGACTGACTCAAGCGCTGCTCTCCCTTTGCCGTATGCGAAAAAGGCATGTAAGACATTCTTCCGCCTCCCGGAGCTATTACACGGCGTACTGTAAGCGCCGGTTCAGCCTCACGCCGAGACATGGCTCCGCCCCGAATCCTTTCGCACAGCGGACGCGGGGAAAACATCAATGAAAAAACCCCCAAAAAGTGTCTCGGTTTTTTTCCTCTTCTTGCCGGCCGTCCATCTCGACTGTGGGAAATCCATTCGCTGCGGGCTACACCGGTCCTTTTTTTCTGTGTGCTCGAAGCTGTAAACGATCGCGGTGTTGCGTGCGCTCCGTAAATGCGCCTTCGCATTCCCCGCTCCCGAGCCTTGTGCCTTGTGCCTGTGCCTGTGCTACACGTAATTCGTCCACGTAGGCATCTGCCGTATCACGCATAGGTGACATCCGGAATGAAAGATGCCGTCACGCCAAGTTACCCAAGTAGGCATGGCGGTTTGATTTCTCGGTAGCCAAGGAAGTAGGGGTGGTGTGATGGGTGGCATTTTCGGCGCAAGCCTCCCAAGACACCAACATCAACCCGAGATGCCTAGAACACCAGTCAATAACGATATCGCTGCAAAATCTCATTTCCAACGCAACAAGCTTCATTCTTCGCCAGTTCCTCCCCCAAGATTGCCTATACAGCTCTCTCCATCAAAATATCATCATCCATTGCAAAGGGCCATCACCACTCACCTTCTCTCCGTTCCCCCCTCTGTAATTCCTCGTGACAATATGCATGCCCAGCATTTTCGGTAGCCATCGCTTGGAAAACCAATCATATTCGAACACACGGCCACATTCCAAGACACTCTTTTCCTCCTTATCACCTTCAGCCGCAAAAAAACTCCAGTCTTCCCCCTCTTTCATATGCAGGGCGTCAATATCGCCCCCAAATATGACCCATCACCGCTCAGCCGCGAGAGAAAAGGCGGACAAACAGAGACAATATTGTTTCACATCCAAGCCACCGGCCAGGCAGCAGCTTCCAGCGTCATCAGAGACATTGTCCTCTCGTAATACTTTTTGGTTTTTTGTCCGTGCCGTGCGGTTTGGTAGGCCTAGACCGCTCAAAGACGGCTCATATCTCATGCCGCCTCATTAATCCAGCCTCTCCCTTACATATAACCCCACCGGCTAATGTGTCTCCATGCCGCCTTCTTTCTTTCGTCTTCTTTCAGCTTCGAATTTCGGACGCGTCCCTTTGATATCTGAACGCTGATACGCTCGCCGAGTGCCCCGCGATGCTTGGGATCCTGACCGCAATGCCGCGACTGGCCAATAGTAGTTCCGAGGCCACGACTCAGGTCTCCCATCTCGTACATGATTAGGTCGGTTTTGTTGGGTCGATGGTCGCGGGGATGAGCCTATCGCGTCGATCGAGCTGGCAGACTTACGATAGATTCTTACCATTCTCACGTACGGCAGTCCTTGATCGACGTCAGCCGCTGGGTTTCGGACAGATCGGCTATCAAGGTTCGTGGGGCTCGTCCAGGCCATGCCGTGACGACCCCTGGCTAGAGCTGAAGCCAATCATGCAAGTGACCCTGCAAGGACCCAGTCGGTGAGAGCGCCACTGTAAGACAGCGTGTGCTTGCAGTAAGCCGGTCAGTAAGTTGATGAGTAAGAATGAACGTACCAGCTTGTACCACTCAGTGGAAATCGTCTATATAAACACATCCTCCCCCCCTTCCTCACTCCGATTTTTTCTCTCTCCTCATCCCCAGCACAAGCACTTGAACACAACACCAGTCTACCCCTTCTCGGGGGGGGCGCCCTCGTCCTCGCCTCGGGCATCGTCAACAACACTTCTTCCTCGCAAGTGGAAGCCAAGATGCTCAGAAGCGCCAGAGATCCAGTCACTCTTCAAATCTCACTCGGTATTTCTGGTCGAGGCACTCCAGGGTGCCCTCAGGGAGATTTCGATCCTTTACAAGTAAGCAATCAAGCCAGTACTCCATACTCTAGTACTTACCGCATGACTGACCCTTTGTTCATCCCAGTCCCCCACAGATACATGCCCTTAAAAACCCAACAAAACACCAAAACCCATACGCTCCAACAACTGGGCATGTTGGAAATTATAAAATCTCCAAAAAAACGACGCTTCCCATCACAGAAACAAAAATCCAAAAAGCCACAACAAAAAAAAGAACCCCCCGCTCCAAGTCACCGCTAAAAAAGTAACACCAGGCATGCTCTGCTCTGTGATGTCCGACCCATCGGCCCAGACGTTCTGACAATCTCAGCGAAACATGTGGCAAAGCTGCAATTCGTCTGGGCCCTGTCCGACACATAGCCCCCTTCACGAGAATCTACGCTCATCTCACATCACTCCGTGTCCCTGGAGGGGGTCAGAGCATGTATCGAGGCCTTCGTCTGGAGGATTGTTGGAGAAACAGGCATTTCTCACCTCTTTCTGGACGTGGGTTCTCGACGAGCCCGATTTGCCACTTATGAATTTCTTTGGTCCATGGGTATTATAGGGCCGTCTTTTTCGGAACATTGCTGACCGTAGTGCAGACCGTGCTGCGGGCGCAACTTCGTTAGGTCGGCTTTTATAATACTCATGGACTGGTTCATCGTGGCGAACCGTGTCTCCGGTCCACAACCCAATGCGCTGGACAATGTGCTGGACGAAGGAGTTCAGCATCATTATAGAAGGATAGTAATCGAGCGGGCAACCGCTGTAAATTGGACAAGGAAATGGTGGGAGGAACATGCAAAAACATCGCCTTGAGCGAAGAAAAAACCCGGGCCGCATGTTATTAGATACATACATCAGCAGGTTTGAGCAAGATTATGGCATGCGGCTCAAAAAAAAAAATTTTTGGTCCGGGGCCCTCCTGTGTGGTGGAGGAAGTGCCATAATGTGTTGGGCTTGGGAGGATGCGTTGGATGACGGGTTTGGAAGGGATTTGGGCTGGGAGGAGGGGGGGATGAAGGTTTGACTTAATAAGCTCGAACGTGGAGTGGGGGAGAGGTGGAAGGGGCGGAAGTGGTGGAGGATATTAGGATGGGCAATGGGGTGTAATAGGACCGGGAACGGGGGATATGGAGGTGGAACTGGATGGCTAGAATGGCAGCCATGGCATGGGAAGGCCCCCTAATCGACTCTGAAATGGAACACTCCATTTCGACCATTTTGAATTGTGCCTATGTAATGTCTAATGTTAGCAAAGTGATATTGTCTCATCCATACATTTGGAGGTGGATGACACTCAAATGTTCGTGTTCTTCCCATGTTCCTCCATGTTCCTCCAATTCTTGTTACTTCATGTTCCTCCATAAGCCTTCATGTTACTTCATGTTGCTTCACTCCTTCATGTTACTTCATGCTCCTTCATTCCTTCGTTTTCCTTCATTTCCCTTCATGCTCCCTCATGTTGCCTCACTCAAATTTTCCCGGGCCCGGTCCAAAGGACTCTCCACCGGCCAGTGGGTTCAACCGGCACAGGCCAACAAGATCGCAGCCCTTGGTCATGACGGTGTTTCCCCACCAGATAGGACGAATGTCGTAGGATATCAAGCCAAACTGGATCAGGGCAGAAATGGCCAGACCGACGGAGAAGCCAGCAGCCACGACATAGTTGTACTAGAGTACGGCATGAGTGTTAGGAGTGTTATAGCAGAGAATTACGGAGCAGGACGGATGCAAAGACGTACCTTGGCCCAGAATGTCAGATAACGATCCTTGACAAGGAGCCAGGTAACGCAGGCAACAGGCACGACTGGCCAGACGTAGGTGAGGTTGAGCGGGTTCCAGAGACAGGCGCCGTAGAGCAAAACGACAGGGTGGACCTTGCGGAAAAGGTTGGTCCCAGGAAACCTTTGGCCGAGGGCCCAAAAGAAGGCGACGATGGCAGCACCAGCCGGGAAGCCGACAAGAATTGCCGTATAGATGCCGTTGGCTCCCAACAGGCGCCTGGGACCAATTGTGCCCCAAAGAACAGCGGAAGTGAAGAAGGAGTTTTGAATTGGGCAGGAAAAGGAGTAAGGGGCCCCCGTTGGGGCGCAGACATTCTCAAGACGCATCTGGAACTGCATGACGGCGACACAGATGACGGTGGACAAGAGAGTGGGGATTATCTGGGCGAAGAAAAGGATACGGGGCGGGATCTTCATGTAGTGGCCAAGCTTGAGATCGGCGCTGAGATGCAAGGCATGAGAGCAGGTGACGAGGCCAAAAGTCTTGAAGTAGCACATGGATAGAGCGTTTCCTTGTACCCAGGAGCCGCCGATGAATTCGGACAAGACGTTGAGGGAGACTTCTATGCCCGTCATGGCGAAGATGATGCCTGCGGGAACGATGAAGATGAGGGCCAAGACGATGCCGAAAAAGACGACTCCAGGAGAGGTGTAGGTCGGGTAGTGATCCAAGGCGGCACAGCCAAGGAGGATAGCTGAAAGAAGGACCAAAAGATACCACCACTCTGGAACTTCCTTGTAAGCCTTCATTAAGCGTTGGTGGACATCAACCTCGAGCTCGTCGGTTTCCCTCTGCTCGGCCGGACGGAAGCTGTCAAAGAGCGAGCGGAAGCCGCGGATCATGTCACGGCGGTGATAGAGGAAGCCGTAGGTGAGGGCGCCGGTATAGATGGTGAAGAAACCATAGGTTGTTATGACGTTTGCGGCGGAGATGTAAGGAGGCGAGTAGGCGCGGTACTTTTCAGGATCAAGAAGGCCGCGACTGTCGATGATGGCGGCGAGTTGATATGGCTTCCCGAACCGGTCAAAGAGCGTGTTTGAGACGATGGGGAGATGAGAAGTGTGGAAGGCGTCGGTGTAGTAGACGACCAAGATGACAAGGGAAAAGAAGACGCAACCGCACACTAGATTGATGGTGGAGAAGAGCGGAGTGACGAAGGGATCGAGATGAGTGGTGATGACGGCCCAGTCAAGGGTTGGGAGAGGATTGAAGCCCAGACCAGAGACGGAGCCGGTGATGATGCCGAGAGTTTTGCTCTGGGGGGCGATCCAAGTCATCCAGCCGAAGACGGAGAGGCCAGTGAATAGATAGCCGGGCACCCAGAACCAGCAAAACATGGCGACAAAGGCAATGGCAAACAGCTTGAAGCGGGACATGGTCCAGAGAGTTTTGAAAGGGCCGGGAACAGCGGGATTGTCATTGTCATGGAAAGCCGAGTTGAGGGCGACGGTGACGATAGTCAGGGGCCAAGCGCAGTAGACAGGATGCACCAAGAAGCGGCGGCACAGACCAGCCAAGCCATATCCAATGAAGTTTGTGGACAAGGCGATGAGCAGCTGATAGCCGATGCTGTTGGCCCATTGCTGGTTAAAGAATCTGGGGAGATACTGAATCCAGACGATGTTGTTTGTGTACGGCTGGGTGAGGGAGATTGCAGACATGAGAGCGATGAGCATGTGCTCCTTTTTGTTAAAGGGGCCCGGGTTGAGACTGTGGCGAACGCCAAAGAGGGTGAATCCCCAGTCAGGGAGAGTCTTTTCCATGAATTTTCCGATGGGATAGGCCAGAAGCTGGACAACATTGCTACCCACCGCGATGGCGGGCAAACGGATGGAGAAGAAGGCATTGACAAGGGCAACACAGGCAGCAAAGATGATGCCGACGGACCAAGCGCGGATGGTGGACACGGGGAGGGTTGGATCATCGTGATTTTCCACAAAGGCGCGCACGGGAGCGTACGGGCTGTTGATTGTGAGTAGGGCAGTGATCAGTTTCATCTCATTGATCTGGGTAGTGAAACTTTGGGGATCGTTAAAGATGGCCTCGTTATCTATTTTTACCTGGTTAGTAAGGAGGACGGGATAGGGGAAAGCAGGCAATGTGGTGGAGCTACCGAGAAAGTCTTTGATTTTGACAAGGACTCTTGTCGAAAAGTTGAAATCATTCTCGTGGCGATTGTAGACCATGGCCAAGATCTGTATTGTTTTAGTATGGGTATATCTGTTGCGATAAGGGGCGAGTCGATAAACTCACTCTCCTCACGTCCTCGAGGGAATACGAAGCTGCCTTCACTCTGGCCTCCAGGAGATTATCCTTAGTGAAGGGGAGCTTGCGGCCCGCAGTAACGATGCCCGCATCTTCAAGCTCCGCATCGGTGGCCTGGACATGTTCAACGATGGAACCCAGGGGCTGTTGGTTGTTAGAAAGGGATCCTGCGTTAGCGGAACTCGAAACAAGGGGAGGAGAAGAATGGGGTAAGGGGAGACGCACCGTCTTTTCGTCAAGCACGGCTTCAGCCGGCGGGACATTGCCGTCACCGTTGGCAGAAGCTTCCTTCATGGCGATACGTCGATGGTTGATGAGATTTCGGGTTGAACGATCTTTGTATGTGGCACGAAGGTTGTGGAGGAGAAGGAAAAAGTTGTGGTGAGGAAGAAGAAAGGAAGAGAAGAAGAGGAGAGAAGAGGGGCAAAGGAATTCGAAACAAATAGAATTTGGGCGAGCGGTGAGGATGAGTCAAGGTGCACGATAAGGAAGGAGCACCTTCCCATCTGCCATGTCACGATGTCAAGTGTGAAGTCGCGGAGAACGAGCGAGTTCATTGTTTACTATGTGATTTTTTTTCTATTTTCCAGTTGCATGCAACACAAATTAATGTAAGCAATCATTTGAAATCAAAAAATGCCACTGGATATGGTGTTGCACTGCTCGATGCTCTTTGCTCTGTGATGGTCATCATGGTGTTGCACCGCGAGGCTATCATATCAGTGTGGGGCTGCACCTTCCATCGCAGCGCAGCGCAGCCGTGCAGCAGCTGGCAGTGGCCAGAGTGCAGTGCAGCTCTCAGAGCCCACTGCAGCATACACCAGTGCAGCATACACCAGTGCATCTGATAGCATAGAGCATCTATAGAGCATAGAGCATACCTACTTAGTAGTAGCACCCGCTACCCACATCAAGACTCCCCGCTACAACACATGAACGCACACTGAACCAAACTCTGCACCCTACAGGTACTCTACTCTAATACTCGGGCTACTAAGCACATACAGGCTGCTGCACACACTGCACACACCGCACACCCACACTCTGCCTCCACTCTAAGCTACACTCCCCGATCTCTCCATCGCACCAACTTCCCGCCGCCATCCAAGCGCATCGACCATCTGCATCGACCATCTGCATCGACCATCTGCATCGAACCCCATCGGGCGCAGCCCCACAAAGTTCAGCCCCCCTCCAACCTCACCCCCTTCGCACGCAGCACTTCCTGTCACGGCACCACCGGTAACTGTAATACGCCCGAGTCGGACCAACAACTCACTGAAGAAGACGTTCAAGCCAAAAAAAGGTCAAGTCAAGAAGCGAATCCGAGTGCGAAACCAAACGTCAAGCCAAAAAAAGAAAAAAAAAAAAAGTCAACCTGTAAAATTACCCTACCAGACAACCACCAACGACATCATTACCATTACCACATCAGATCCCCTCATCAGCCTCCAACAAGATGCCCATCTTGGCCTATGTCAATGGATCATAACTTTTTGTAGCCTCAATTGCATTTTCGGCCTAGGCCAATCGAGAATAACTTCTGCAGCCAATGGCACTTCATCAGCCTCATATCCCATCTTGACCTAGGCCAATGGAAAAATAACCTGTGCAGCCTCATCAGCCTCAATCGCATTCATCCCCCAAATCAATGGAAAATAACTTCGCAGCCATCCAAAAGCGTTACGACTCATGAACCCCCTCGAACCATCGAGCCACCATTCTTCTCAATCTGTCACTCCCAAACCTAGACGCCCTCAAATCTCAAAGGGAAATCGTCAGAAATCGCCAAGAAGCACAGCCCCTCCTAGGGCAACCCATTCCATCAACCCAAATCTAAAAGAAGCCATCGCCAAGAATCCTCTGCCGCGCATCCCGGAACACCCACATGAACAAAAAGGCTCAAAGCATCAAGGTTCTCATAGCCTCGACGCCACAGAAAAGGCCCCAAACCAAATGCCGGATCGCGCCGTCGTCCTCAGGCATGAACGCAACCAACAAGCTCAAACTTGCGTTCTCACCACCTCCACGACCAAAAAAACGCCCCAGGCTGAAAACAGAGCTGAAGAGCGATTCATGAGAATTAAAAAAGAAACCTTGGTGCCATCCAGACTATCGCAAACACTCCCGCCATGTGTTTCTGCGGCGCCATCGCCCACACCTCATCTCCATCTTTCATCTTTCCTCCACGAGCTGATCAAACCGCCCTAAACCAGAAGAGTCTGAGCCAGCATGCCTTCTCCGCATGAAAGACATCTGCCGGAATCACTAAAACCTCCATCTTGAACTTACCCACAAGGTTCTGCCCTGCCAACTCGTGAGATCCGGATGTCGCAACAGAAAGACCCTTTGAATGCCTCCAGCCACGCCGCCATGTGGAGAAAACATGGTAGTACTTCTCTCTCAAGTACCTCCTAGCTTCAGCGTTGAAACAGCATGCCCATCGCTAGACCCTCTAAAAAGGGGCTGCTCACATGCCAGTGGCGCGTACTCTAGCGTTGTCGAAAGTCCATCCTGTCAACGTCTGGGCCGTTGCATGGCGGCTTGCGCGCATCAGTGACATCAAATTCCTCTCATCTCGACTATTCTGGGTAGCATCAACTCCGTTGATGTCTCCCCGCATCCTGGACCCATCAAACCCGATATCCGCGGGCGACTAGCGCAGCTGGGTTCCACCGCATGTCACTGCAAGATATCACTTGACATCTAGCAGCAGATATGCTTCCAGGACCCCTAATGCAGGGCAGGGAGCATCAAACAATGGTAGAAGAACATCGATTGCCGTTTCCGGATAGGTTCATCTGCATAAGCAGATCCAGATTGCCGCCCATGTTGGTTGCGTGTCAGCATATACTATGTATGCATGTTATACCAAAAGAAATGGCATCAACGTCCAATGGCAATCCCTGATGCATATATAGCAGCACCATAACCACACAACCATTCCCCCTCAAGCCATTCGTGACAAGTAGTCAACACACGTGGACACACTTGCGTATGAGTTGCCTCACAATCGCCTTCCCCCACGTTGAGAAGCCTCTTCAAGACAAGGGCGAAGCAAGACGGCACCCCGAGCCCCCTGCAAATCTTAAAAACTTCCAAGTTTGGGATTCCTGACGATTGCCGGAACGAGCCTTTCCTCAATCTTCACGAGGCTTGAGTGCCCCGAACCCCTGGTCCTTGTCGTTTTAGCTCCTCGACCTTGGCTTTCTATTGTGGCGCCGATTTGCTCTATTGTCCAAGATGCACGGAAACTCTGTCCTTCCCATCGATCGAGTTAGATAAACTCAAATCCAGCTCGATCGAAAAAAGATGGCTGAACATCACCCACGTGGCATCCACGGCACTCCCGAGTGCTCTCCCGCGACTGGCCCGTTGATAGAAATTGCCACTACGGTGGTGCTGACAGGTGGCAATGTTCACCAAGCTCTCCACGCCATCAAAACATCTTCTCCACACGATCTAGCTTCTCACAAAGACAAGAGGCGTCCCATTCAATGCAGCGTGGTGGCTGAAATTTTTGAAAACGCCATCTTCATTCTCCAAGCTAGAGATGGCATCAAAGCCTGTTTCAGACCGACCGACCAACAGCACACACCACAGCCAAGAGGAAAGCCCAGTCTCGCAGGTTCACGACTCCTTTTTGGCGCCAGCAGTAGCAGCAGTAGCAGCAATTCCAACGCCACAGAATCCTGTCCAAGAGGCTATTTTAGGACGACGTCGATGGCGGCATTCTTCAAGCTTCGAATCTGCATTATCGATGCCTCCCAATCAGACAAGGCCTTGGCAAAAAGTATCCCCATCGTTGCCCTATCACCAGCCGGCTCGATGAGGCTCACAAGAATCACCCCGGCCGTGGAGAGACAACAGCTCAGCTCGTTGCCTCTAGATACGTACACCCCGTCTTGCTAGTGGCTTCATCAAGCCACCATTCCTGACAAATGGCCCGCAAAATCAAGGCTGGGGGTGTATAGATTGTAATCCGAAGCCATGGCAAGCTCAAGTCATGGGATGCAACGTTGCTGAACTCGATGCTCAAATCATCCATTGGTGACAAGCGATGGTTGATTGACGATGTACACTTTTTGATTTGCAATTTGGGATAAATACTGTACAGTATCGAGAACCACTGTGTTGGCGGGTGCAAGATGGCCTGCAGGCACGAAAGCGAATCGAGAGCGAATCGAAATCTTGCAGAGATGACAACGCATGAAGTGGTACAATAAGCATGGCAAATCTTGGGCTTAGTCAGACAGAAACCTCCATCTTTCTCTCTGCCTAGTACTCTGTAGATGATATGATGATAATTGACGGCGAGGTCTGAGTAACTTCCAGTAAACTCCAGTAAACTCCAGCAAACTCCAGTCAAGTCCAGTAAATTCCAGCAATGGCCCTGCTCCCTCAAAACTCGGCAAACGTCAGCGTCGAGTTCCTGAATGGTATCAACGCTCCAATCACCGCCGGCACGTAATATGCAGACCGGTTGATCAAGTCTCCCGTCAGCAGACCGATTGAGCCGGAATGCTGCCTCGAGTTCTCGCTTCCAAACACCTGGTCGCCCGCAGGTCCCAGCTCCATGCCTCCGCGGACCAGTCTTGCTACCTCCTCTGGCTGGAAGAAGGCGGCCGTCCGAGCCCTTCCCATGCGCTCAGCTGCTTCTGACGAACCTGATCCTGGCGTCCTTGCTCGGCCCAGAACGACAACCCAGGCAAACGTCTCCATGGCATCCCCGCTGTCGTCGACGCCGCCCTCAATGCCAACCCAGTAATCCGCCTGGGGCTCTGCGTCGCGGGCGTTGCGAGCTCGGTTTCTGGCGCCCTGCAGGGTTTCTGCATCCGTCATGGGCTGGTCAGCAACGCCGGACGGCACGTTGAGACCGGTGAAGGAGAATGCCGTGGATGGAAACATGCCGCCAAAGGCCTCCCTTGCGGCTGAAATTTTGACATTGTTGCGTGAGGCGACAATGACACGGGTGACCTGGTCTGCCATTTCAAGTCCCTGCGTTTGGAAATGAATGCTTGAGATTTTTAACCCTTGCGTGAATGCGCCTGTTCAATTTCTAACGTGCTGTCGAATGATTCGTGATGTCTTTGGTCGGGGTTTTTAAGGTCGGGTGCAAAAGTGCGTAGCGCTGCACGGAAATCGAGTGAGTCTTACGCCGAAAGACCCCTGCTAGCCCGGCAGCATGAGACACTAACCCTTCTTTTGAAAACATGAATCAAAACTATGGCGGCGGTGCGGCATCATTGTTCGCATTCGCCAGCGTCAGATAATCCACGCCCATCGCGCCCTCATCGACGTTGTAGCTGCCGGCATCGTTGTCTTCCTCTAGCAGGGGAATCTGCTGTCCCCAGACCAGGCCGTCCATGTCCATGTTCCACGGCCAGTCTTGATCCAGCATGTTTACAATGTCGCCAGTGCTGTAGCCGGTCGAGGCGAGTGCATCGGCTCCCTGATCTCCCCAGAACCCGGCGGCCTCGTCGCTCGGCCCCCCCTTTTGAGGACTGGGATCGTGAGGACCGCTGCCTTGTCTTGCGTTTGAAATTTGGGAAGTGGCCTCCAGCAGGCGGCTGACGACATCCCGACTGCGGCGTGCCGTCAGAGACCAATCTTTCATGGCCGTAAACAGCTCGAGAGTGGTCTCAATCTGGGCCCGCCATTGCGCGACAGACGGATTGTCGGGCTGCCACAGGATGCTTACCAGAGGAATCATGGCCGCCTGATACAAGAACCACACGGCGTTCCATCCAGACATTTGCTGGCGCATCCACCCCTTGGAGATGCTGTCAACGGTCTCTCGCGCAGCGCCCTGGCAAATCTCCACGGCGGCGACATCATGCTCCGACATGGGCGATTGGGCTTTGCTGGCTAGGGTGAGAAGAACCGGGCGGTAAAGTAGCATTCGCAGGTTCCAATATCGCCATATCATGATGCATCGTGAAAGATGGAGCGGCTCGTCACAGGGCTCTGTAGTGCGTAGAAGCCAGGGGAGGTTGTTGAACCAGTCAACAAGAAGACTGTCCAGGTGATTCCGATCATCTGTATTTAACAGAGGAGTGACTGCGAGCATGTCTTGAATCTTGGTGGCAATCTTGCAGAACTTGATGTTTTCGAGCAGAGGCATGATGCCTGCGTATTGCGCAGAGTCAAGCTCCTCCTAGAACGAGGGGGGAATGTTAGGAGTCGTTGATTGAAATACGGAAGGATTGTATCCAAGACAAAGAGAAAGCGGGGAACATACCTGCTCTGTCACGAGTTTAGGGGGCTGGATGTTAATTGCAGGTCCCCATCGTCCAAAGGAAGGTCGTCCTAGAGTTGTGGTCCCCCAGGTATCAAGACAGAACAACGTCCACCAAGTGCGACGCCGCGTCTCGAGAACTGCAGGATTGGATTGCGGCTCCTCTGGCGGCGGTTCCCGATGCAGCCCGAGGGCAGTGGCCATTCTGAGAATAGCACCGATGATGGCATTGGCCATGTTTGGGCGGTTGATGTAGTGGAGGTAGTAACCTCCGAGTAGCGCCAGGGCGTGGATGGTTTCGATATTGCTACTCCCAAAGGCACTGAGATGGATGTGTTCTATGGCTTGGTTGTAATACTTAATGTGGCTCAGGTTGCTCGACGGCGTGGACATGATGCTGCTTGTAGCAAAGACCATGTTGACGAGGGAGAGCCAAGGGGCATCAGATCTCCGGCCCTCGTTATAATGCTTCCGAAACGAGGCCTCATCCAGTAGGGGAGTCAGGACGTGGACACGCTTAAAGTAAGCATCGACAAGAGCCTGACCCTTGTATGTCCACGGAATGGGAGCCGCCTTGGAGGATTTGGAAACTGCGCGGAAGAGAGGAGCGCTTCTACGTGCATTATCATCGCTAGAAGCATCAGGGGACGACTGTGCGGCAAGCAACACCTGCAGCTGAGGCTGGATCTGCAGCATGACGGTCAAGGCCACCTTGACCGACGAGGCACCGAGATACGAAGCAGCCTGTTTGTCCATGGACAGGGACAAGGCATTTACATCATCAGCTTCAGCGGGCAGCGGGTCCTTTTCTCTCCGCTCCTCATCCCATTGGGAGTTTTGAGCGGGCATCTGCTCGAGCTCCTTGGGATGGTGTTGCTGCTGCTGCGAGTCGGTAGGAGAGGGAGGGGCCGGCGAGATTTCAGCCGTCTCTTGCTGTATCGGCTGGTCTAAGAGGTCACGGAGCTCCTGGCGTGACAAGGCCAGCAGCTGGGCGACTTCATGGTTGGGATAGAGACGGCGGAGCACCGAGCGGCACTCTTCAAGACTGCGTGATAGCTCTTCTAGGGATCTGGAGGGGACAGAGGTTAGCATAGTGAAAAGGGAAAAAGACAATGAACAAGGAACTCAAAGACACTTGCTTCCTCGACGGAACCAGCCGCTGCCGATGCTGCTCATACACGCACCGCCTCCTCGACCGACTCGCCTGGCAGCGATTACACGGCTGCTTGCCGTCGCACCGAATCTTCCGGCGCTGGCACTCCAGACAGGCGTGCAGGCTCTTGGCGACGGCGCCGGCCCTGCTCCCCGCCGTGTCCTGGGACCGGTTCCCGTCCGAGGACGACTGCGGGGAGCGGTCCACGGCTTTTCCCTGGACCCCCTGGACTGCATGTCTTGTTAGCCAGATGTGAAGAGGACAGGAGGGGGGTTATTCTTTTTGCATTAGATGGGACCCCACTCACAGGTGTAAAACATTCCGTCCTGATGGTGATGTTATTAATTACCCCAATTACCGTAGCAGTCGCCAGTGATTCGGAGGGACACCAATAGCCAATAGGAAGGTCAGAACATATAGTGTGCTTCGTGGCCAAGAAAAAAAAAAAAAAGAGCGAAGCAAGGTTTTGGTGTGTGTGTATGTGTTAGGAAGTAAAAAGGAGCGGGAAAAAAAAAAGTCCCGAGCACGGCAAAAAAAAAAAAAAAGAAATTGGGAAGGCAAGGTACCATTGGGTATTACCTAAAAAGGTGAGGGGAAAAGGTTTTTGCTGACGGTGTGAGGAGGTAGGAAGTATCATGGGTACCGAATGTCGCCGGAGAGTGTTCAAGATCTTCAGTACCACTATATTAAAAGAAAGAAAAAAAGATGAAAAAAATCCGGGGTAAGCTCAAAATCAAGAAGCGAATCCTACGTACCACTTTTCCCCAGGTCCGGAGCTGTCCCCCGCTAATCCCCTTGCGGGAGGTTGGGCCGGGTTATATGGTGATGATACTACCTACTAGGCATGTATGGAGAAGTGTAGTAGTACGAGGAGTGGAGCAAAGAAATCGGTTAATGTCGTCTGCAGATGCTACTGGCACGGAGTTTTAATCTGGATGGGCTACCGGAGTAATACCTGGGCAGGGCCTGGAATGTGTGGTCTGGATGGGACGAGGCACCACATGATGGCAAAGCGAGCGTGTATGACCACCCGCACGAGTAATACTCCGTAAATTGCCGCCGTGTCCAGATACCCAGACAGGCAAAGACTTCCATATTTGCACACACGAGACACTATTCAGCCACAGAGCAGGTAGGTGGTACGCGAAAACCAAAAAGGTAAATTAAATAAAAAGCAAAATGGCCAAAAACCAATTCCCCCCTCCGCCGAGAAAAGACCGTGCCTCCTCGCCTTATGCCTTTTCGATATTAACAATGCCACCGTGGCTGTCGACGGCAACCGACTTCTTGGTGGTCGACGCCTTGACCGGGTTCTTGGCCTCGAAGATTTCGTCAAGCTCTTCCAACTGTAGGGGGGAAAGAATGCGGGTTAGAAAGATGTGCCATTGTAGATGTGAAAGTGGATCAAAAAACACTTACAGTGCGTCCCTTGGTTTCGGGGATGAAAAAGTAGACTACAGTCACCTGGACGAGATCCCAGATGGTAAAGATGATGTACGTCTTCCAGCCAATGTCCTTCATGGACACGGGCCAGGCAAACTGGTTGAGGAGACCGGCGGCGTTGGTGGCAAAGCTGGAAAAGGCCATGCCCTTGGCACGCATCTCGAACGAGAGCACCTCGACAGGGTATAGGGCCTGCAGGGGGGTGATTCCAACCGAGTAGACGGCACCAAAGATGAAGATCATGGCTAGAGCGGCCTTGGATGCTGCGGGGTTGTTGTAGATGGCGTTACCGTCGGCGTCGACACCAGTTTGAGAAGCTGCAAACCGTGCCGAGGCAATGGTCATGCCCATCCAGACAACGACGCAGGCGGCAAAAGAGAAGATCAGCAGGGGACGACGGCCCACACGGTCGACCAAAAAGGCACCCAGGATGGCCCAGGCAAACTGCTGGCAGTTGTTGATGAGGGTAATGTTGGCCTGGGGAATGGATCCAGTGTAGCCGGCGGTGTCGAGGACGGAGCCGAGGAAGTAGGACAAGACGGCATTGCCAGCCCATTGACCAAAGACGGTGATTGTGATGTTGCAGAGGAGACGGTAGACGGCAGAGCGGCTGCGGAAGAGCGCGCGGTAATCCCACCAGCGCTTGTCAGCACCGTCCATGTTGAGGAGCTGCTCGTACTCGAAGAGCTGCAGCTGGACCCAGGGAGAGTCGGGATTGCCGTTGCCGTGATACTTTGTGAGGACGGCCTTGGCCTCTTCCTTTTTATGGTTGACGTAGAGCCAACGGGGGGACTCGGGGAGGAGCATGGAGAAGATGCAGATGAGGCCGGCGAAGAGGGCCTGGAGCCAGGTGATGAGTCGCCAGGAGTAGTCGCCGCCGACGTTGAGGCCGCCTCGGGCAGCACCGGCCGAAATGATGGCGCCGGAGAACCAGAGGGTGTTGTACATGGCTGGGGAGAGGGGGAGTTAGCTTGGTTGTCTGCCATGTTTGCAACCAGATGAAAGCAACAGTTAAAAAAAAAAGTATCAAAAAAAAATGCTCACCTCCAACGCGTCCACGATACGCGGGGTGGTTAATCTCAACCACATACATGGGCCCTGCCGCCGCCGCAATGGAGACGCCAAAGCCAAGCAAGAATCGACCTCCCATGAATTGTCCCTGCGAGTTGGACACGCCCTGGACAATGGTACCAATTACGATGAAGGTGGCGCCTAGGAGCATGCCAACGCGGCGGCCGAAGCCGTCAATGGCCGGGCCGACAAAGGGCAGGGCGACGACACCACCGATCTGGTACATGGACGAGACGATGCCAGCCCAGATGCCGTCATTGCCCTTGTGGACGTACTTTTCCTGGAACCAGGGGTTCTGCAGCAGGTTGTTGATGAGCGAGCCATCGTAGCCGTTCATGGTGCTGCAGAAGAAGGCAATGATGGAGAAGGAGTAGATGAGGACCTGTGCCTTGGTCCAGGCCTTTGGCGGCTCCTTCATCATGGCCTCCTCAAAGGCCTCGTGTCCGCTAACGACCTTTGTCCTGATTTCTCCCTATTAGAGACGGAAGAGTGTCAGCAACTCATTTCTTTCCAAGCGAGGTGGCAAGAGGTGGAAGAGGGGAGGAAAAGCTGCAATCGGGTGATTGGCCATACATGATCGAGCTCGTCATGGGTTTGGATGTCGTCCTTTTCGCCCATTGTAACGGGGTTATATCTCTAGCCTCTCGGCCAGACCAGCTCTTTCGTTGTGTGTGTGAGAGAGAAGAGGTGATTGTGTGTATTCTGCAAAGCCCCCCGGGGTTCTGATGCGAGGGGAGAGAGTCGAATACTTGTAGACGGCGAGTGGGATGAGGAGTAGAAGACAAGAAAGGATGAGGTTGCAGTCTTGACGGGCAGGGGGACGCTGTCGCTTTTATGTCTTGTTGCCGCGCTTGCGCCGGCGCGGGATGTAATCCTTCGCCAGGCCTCGTGAATCGGATGGTGCTTCGTTTAGAATGAGGAAACCGGCGGCCCTTGTCAATAGGCCCGAACAAGGTCGCGTCGATTTGTGCGAATAACGTCTTGCCAGCATCAGATGGCTCAAGGCTCAAGGCATGGCTGGGATGAATTTCGCCGGTGCAAGTGATGCGGGCGGATTATTGGAAGAGAAGCTGGCGAGGAATTGGGCATGCGGTGCCGCTTATACGGCCCTGTCTCCTTTCTCATACGATTGCGGTCAAAGAGGCGATTGGACGGCGGCGCTGTGCCGTGGCGTCGTGTTTTTTCGGCCCTGGCCACAATGCGGGGGGACCAGGGCCAAGCCAGATGCAGGTGACGGAGGATTCTGGTCCGGCGTTGCTGGCGAGAGGTTTGGGAATAGTCTGGCAGTGGTGTAGTGGTCGAGACGGCGGGCTTTGGCTGGAGGCGCGGATCCAGTGTATAGACATTAGCCTAAGTGGTGCGGATCATCCGCCTCTGGGGAATCTGGAGGAGCGCAGGCGGGCGATTGGGCCGCGGCCACGCGACGCACGGAGAAATCCTACCTGGACTGGACTGGGTCTTGGCGAGGAAATGAGATGACATGATGGGCAGAAGCGAGGGTTGAGGTGGAAAGTATTGAGTGATTCGGGGTGTGGTGGCGGTGGTGGTTGGTGGTTGGTTGGCTGGTTTTTTTTTTTTTTTTTTTTTTTTTTGGCTCTTTTGGCTCTTTTGGCTTTTTGGAGGTTAGCAGCAGCATGTAAGCCGGGCAGGTCGAGGGGCTGACTCGTGCAAAGGGATAGATGGAGTGCAGAGAATACAGATGGAGAAGGGAGGGGAATACAGAGAATACAGAGAATACAGAGTGAGAAACAAGGTGGAAAGACTTGATGCAAAACTGGTGATGCCGCATCTTGGAGTCTCGAGACCGGGCGGGGAGATTTACGGTGCTACTACTATACATACCTGTAGAGTGCGGTGATGTGCGGTAACGTGCGGTAACGTGTGCCGATGCCTGCCTCGTCTGGCCTCGCAACAGCCAGCAACAGCCAGCAGCAGCCAGCAACGGCTCCAGGTTTCGCTCTGCATCGGTTGGCAAGGGACCAGCACCTCTGCACCATCCATGTCTGCACCCCATGCCGGGTTTGCTTCGTCGCGCGCGGTGCTGCAGCGTCTGTCTGTTTGGTGCTGCAGGCAGTCAGAACCTGTTTGGTACCTGTTTGGTGCACGGGCCCGCATCCATTTTGCACTACGTACGCCGGCGCGCAAGACCATGTACATACTTACCTAGTACCTGGTGGTGTGCCGCGCTGCACCGTCAGTCAGACACTGCACCGTCAGTACTGCACCATCAGTACCAGTAGTAGAGGTAGTCAGTACTACCGTCACGTCCTCTGTCCATGTCACTCTGTCCATGTCACTCCGTCATCCGGTGCTCGACTCCACGTCCGCGCTCGCTTACCACCAGGTACCTACAGTACGTACCGAACCGTACCGAACCGTACCCCAGCACCAAAGACCCAGGGCCATTCATCGGTCGGCACCGCTCCCCAGCAGTTCGGTCAATGCCACAAATGGATGCTCTGGGGCGCCATCCACAAAGTGCACAACCAATGCATGCAGAGTATCAAGCAGTAGTATCAAGCAGTACTGCACACATGCTGTAGAGCATCACACCCTGAATCGACATTTCAAATAGCCAACATTCATTATCCATTCATTATCCACCTGTGTCATCCCCGGCACCGGCTTACCAAATCGCCCACCACTACCCCGTAATAGTAGTAACTTGTGCTCAAAAACAAGAGACAAGAAAAAGCCCGGCGCCAACTTAGTGCTCAGTCGTCGCGGGAAAGGGAGGGGGGGGGAACGAGGCTGCGAATTACTCCGAATTCTCGTAAAGGTTTAGTCGACAAGAGGGAGCTATTTGCTGCCATCTGGGGTAATTCATGTGTAGCTTCCAATATATCGACGACTGCACGGAGTAATACATACCAAGTACCTGTAGCAATGGCTTGGGATGTAAAGATGGCACGAGTGGTATAAGCAGACACGCGCATTGGCTGCGGTATCATCATGCAGAGACACAGGCAAGTAGCTGCTGTAGCTGCTGTAGCTGCTGTAGCTTCAACATCATCGCGATCCAGCATGGAGCTGCCACATCCGCAGAGGGTGTAGGTCGACACGCGCAGACCACAAACACCATGGCCGCAGAACATAGTACTGTAGCATCAGACAGCAACATCCACGTGGCACGCGCACCCGGTGCCTGGAAGTTCCCATCTGAGAGCCTATTCCCCACGGTGAGAGCCCGGTTTGATACCCGCGGCAACCCTGTCGATATCCCACATCTTCTCGGAAGAGACCCTCACAGTCGGTTTCTAGCGGAGTCTCTTCCCCAAATAGCGGTGGCGGATGAGGGCTGCGCAGCGTTTCCCGCTTCTGTGTCGTTTTGGGTCGTTTTGGGGTCCATCACTTCGAAGTGTACTGTAGTGTAGCCTTTGATGGCTGTCCTTGCTGCGATAGTCTGAGAGTTTGGACAGGCGTGGGAATGTTGACAAGTGGGAATAAGACCCCCGTCGTCGGTTTCCCAGCGGAGTCTCTTTCCTAAAAGGCGGATAAAGGCTGCGCAGCGTTTGCCGTTGCTGTGATGATTTGGGGTCCATCATTTTCGACGTGTATTATAGCCTTTGACGGCTGTGCTCGCTGCGAGAGCCGGTGTTGCTGCTAGATCGTGGTCTGAGAGTTTGGACAGGCGTGGCGATGTTGACAGGTGATAACGTTGGCACTCGTGGTCTGTTCCCCAGCGGAGTCTCTTCCCCAGACGGCGGATAAAGGCTGCGCAGCTTTTGCCGTTTCTGTGTCGGTTTGGGACGATCACTTTCGATGCGTGTTGCCAGCCTTTCACGGCCGTGCTCGCTGCGAAAGCCGGGGCTACCGCTGGATCGTGGTCTGAGGGTTTGGACAGGCTTGGGATCATTGACAAGTGGAAAGGTTGACAAGTGGGAATCTGCCGGCATCGGCCAGCTCATGTTGCCCTGCCACGCCAGATAGGGAGGTGCTACGATCCGGTCCACCTTGACAGCTGAAACCCTTATACTAGTTGCCTAAGGTAGTTCTGCCAGATTGACTGCTAAACACTGTGTCACCCTCCCAATCTTTTGTATAGTGGCGCATTCGAATTGGCAGATTCCCTACAGGAGGGCGTCTCCCGGAGATATCGAGGAGAATCCCGGAACGATCACACGTAGGTAACAGTCAATAACACAGAAACTCACCCCTTAACCGGCTCCTGTGTATCCTTGAGCTTACGGTACTCCCCACTGCTCATGCACATCTAAACCTACCCGGCATCGTCCAACTTAGTCACCAATACAACTCTGCCATCATCTCTTCTCTCTCAACGTACCTAGCGTATTGTCCTCGCCATTTATACAGTGAGGTGTCAAAAGTATGCGTACAACACGCTATTTTACACCAAAACTGTCAGACACCTCGGAGCGTTCTCGCCACAAAAAAGCAGCAAAGTTTGAACTGAGCCATTGTGGTTTGACGGGGGCATTCTTACAGGCCCCGTGATCGATTGGTAGCTTAGTAGGCTTGGTGACTAAGCCCAGCTTGGCCCGGATTCGTGGTATAAAGGAGTGTTTCCTTCGTTTAGATAGAACGAACAAGACAATTTCTCCTTCAAAATGGCCCCCTAGCTATGCCGGCAGCCTAGTTCTAGCCGGAATAGAACCGGGATAGCTAGAATAAATGAATCCGTAGCTTATTCTCGCGCCGTGGTCCTCATAGCAGTCATACAAGCTATCTAGGTCTTGGAGATGGTGTGTGTTGGTCGAAGCCAGTTCAGAAGTTGTAACGGTCCGTTAAGCCGTTAAGCCAATAAGGCAAAAAATTAGCCAATAATCTCAATTCCGGCGATTATTGCAACGGAAATAACTGGTTACAAGGGATCCGACCTTTGGATACTGTTACGATTGTCTCGGGTCGTAACAAAAGTGCGTTCCTGTCAGAGGCATCGCAGCTTTCTCGCAACAAAGAAGCAAAAAGGTTCCTGCTAGTCATTGTGGCATGAACAGAGATAAAAAAAAAAAGGAGGCCTTGCATCTTCCAAAACAAAGGCAATCTGAGATAAATACAGTCCATATCATATACCTAGCTGCAAGTTCGCAGCTTAGTAGCTAGCAAAATATCACCTTTTTGACCTCATTATTATTCTCCCACAAAGCCATTCCTGACCGTTCCCTAGCTGTTAATAAAGTAGCTTGACACAGGACTACAAAAGAAAAGCTCTCTCTTTTATCGGCAACAAGGCAGAGATAAATACAGTCTTTATTACTTTGACGAGGCTTTTTGACTGGCCTCATGATCGATTAGTAGCTAGGCTTTGTGACTAACCTGGGCTAATCCCGGGTTCGTAGTTTAAAAAAAAAAAAAAGGTTTCCTCAACTTAGATAGAAAAACAAGACGACTTTCCCCTTCAATTAACCCCTAGCTGCGCTGTCGACCTCGTTCCAGAGGGAATGAGGTGCGGCCAGCTAGATCAAATGATCTCTTGATTCGTTCTCGTTCCGTAGTCCTCGTGGTGGCCAGACAATCTAGGTCTGTTGTGTTTGGTTGGGTGTTAGTTATGCCGGTTCAATGGTGCGTTCCCAAGCCGTCGACAAATTACATACCTAGGTACTAAGCTGCATATCTACCTAGTAGTAATTACTACTAAGGAATAGTGTAACGAACCGTTGGCTTCCAATAGGTTAGTGTAGGATGTCTGTTCCCAAGGGACAAACCTCTCCAGGGCTAGTTCAGGTTTATGTTGGCGGATCAGTCAGGTCGGTTACGGGCGTGGTCTCTGTCGGTTAGGCAGCTGGTAAAAACAAGCAAGAGGGATCTCTGTATTCCAATCTTGTTGTATTGTGAATGCTGTGATACTAACTGGCTAACTATCTGAATGAGTGACTAGAAGTTGACTTATATATCTGGCTCTATTCCAGGCTCGTCTGGCTCGTTGGACGAGCCGTGCGAGCCGCATCTTATTAGTCAACCGGGCCGTAGCTGATCCGGTTGGTGGGATCTTGGTTCCTTTATTGCGACTACAAGAGCTGGGTCGTGACATATAGCTATCTGTTAGCAAGAAGCCATTCTCTTGGGCTTTTTTACTCTACTCTTTAGTTACCTATTCCCCTAATAAAAACACATATATTATAGATCTTTATATTTTATTATAAATTACTTATAAAGGCATAATATATAATATATTATCCGTCTGAAAAATAAATAACATTAATAAATACTTGGTAATTTTATTTGTAAAAATGCTTCTCTTATCTTATTAGTCCTAGTATACTTATATATACTTTACAGGTTTCATTTCAGGGTAGGCCAGAAATTGGTTTATACGCAGACTTTGGACACCCACCTGTATATTGCTCTTCTCTCATTTTCTGGTATATCATCATGCTTCACTATCCTACATCGACCCCTTACAACCCAACCGCCTTGACACTCAACACCCACAACCTGTCGGCCTCAATATCGCTAATCGCATGAGGATGAACTGCATTGACGTAATAGTCTGCCACACGAGCTTTTTCCAGCAGATACGCACCGTTGTGTTCTACGAGCAGACGTACGATTAGCTTTACTGCTTACAAGACAAATCCACGGAGAAGACTTCGACAGGAAAAAGTCCAGAAACAAAAGGGGGGAAACTGGAAAAACAACATACCCTTGAGAACAGGATCAAACGACGCAAAGACGTGAGTCGCAATCCCCCGCTCATGCGAAAGCATCTCCATCTCACCCCATCCAAACGGCGCTCCAGTCAACTGCGAGACTCGCGCTACAGAAAACGATACAGAGTCAGCAACCAGATCCAAGTAAACAACAAAACAACACCTCAACACCAAAACCTACTCATCGTTTCCAAATCCCCCCCCGGCGCAAAATCCAAATGCCCCGCAAGATTCGTCATCACCGCCCCCGGATTCAAGCTATACGACAAGAGCCCGCGGTCGCCGAAGCGCTTCGCCAGGCCAATCGAGAAGAGCACGTTGGCCGACTTGGACTGCCCGTATGCGTTCCACTTGTCGTACGTTTTGCCGCCCTGCATTGTCTAGTCAGTTTTTGGACTCAAAATATTAGAAAAGAAACCGTCTGTCAACTCACGTCGTAGTTGAGGTCCACATGCCGGATACCGCTGAACCAATGCCCGGCACTGCTCACATTGACAATCCGCTTCCCTTCCGACGCAAGAATCTTGTCCAGAATCAGGTTCGTAAAGAGAAAGTGGCTCAGGTGGTTGCACGTCAACTGGCTCTCGTACCCATCCTCGCAAATCTTGTACGGCACGGCCATGATGCCCGCGTTGTTCATCAACACGTCAATAGCAGGAACGTCGTCCCACGAGTTGACCTCGGCAGCGGCCTTTCTCACCGCAGCAAACGAGCTGAGGTCTAGCTGAAGGACCTTGGTCTGCACCTCCGGGTGTGCCTGGTTGATGGCCTCGGCCGTCTGGTTCACCTTGGCTAGGTCGCGGCCGGCGAGAATCAGGAGCTTGGGCTGGCCGGCGGCGAGGGCCTGGACGTAGCGTGCGCCGAGACTGTTTGGCGAGACGCCCGTCGTGAGAATCGTCTTGCCCTTGATGATGGGGGCATATTCTGCGACCAGCTCGTCGCCGGTGATTTCGTTCTTGTAAGGGTAAGGCATGTTTGATGCGGTAGGTTGAGTTGTTGCTCGTCTTGAACGGGAACAAGAGAAGAATGGGTGGCGAAAGACTCAAACACAATGCTATGATTAGCTGGACAACCTGGAAAAGAGACTGTGGCTGTGAGTTGTGAACCCTCAAAGTCAAGAGAACCGAGGACAAAACTGAATCTTTATAGTTGCAACAACAACTGACTCCTCGCAGTGCGGCATCTCCACAACCCTTCGGCCCCCTTTTCTCCACCTCCTTGTCTCCGTCGTTGCTTGTTGCTCTCATATCGACAGTGCCCACTTTGCACTCTGTTTGGTTTGCTTCTCACCAGCGTCCTCCTTAGTTTCTTACATGCCGCCGTCATCCTCTCAATGTTGGGGGAGGGAGAAAAAAGCGGACAGTAGATGATTAAATGTGCCACCTCCGCAGCTGAGCCGCCGTTGGTTGGCTGTCTACACTTGCCTAAAACGGCAACCAGCTGGGGCGCTCGCCGATAACAGGCGCAGCCGTTACACTCGGGCCACCGAACCGGGTTCTTGCAGCACGAACATCCTCTGCGCTGTCCTCTCTGCGGCCTTTGCGCACCATCCGGCTTCAATGTTGGCCTCTGTGCAGTTTGTTATCGAAGGCCCTAGCGCATGGCGTGAGTGAGTGTGTATGTGTGTGAGTGGCGCCTGGTGCTTGATTTCTCAGCATTTGCCTTTTGCCTCTGCGGCTTCATGATGCCGGATTTGGAATTTGCATCATTCTCCATCACGCTCTCCTGCATTGCAGTGGCGGAATTAAACCGCGGCGATATTATACCCACCTCTCGTACACGTCCCCTCGACACATGCTTCCCCTCCTTCTCAAGTTTCTCCAACGAAACCCCTCCGAAACGTCAGGTTTGCCAGAGTCAACCTCGTATGAGCAGCTATAAATGGTTATCTTTATCACGAAACAGTCACACCGCTAGTCAGTCGGGCAATCAACCAATCGTTTGTTTGTCTGTCGCAACACTTTGCATTAAACATGTCATTCATATTAAGTTCTGCTCCCCAGTCTCACCTTGACTCTGCAAGAAAAAATCGATCGATACACGCAGCTTTCACCCTTGAAAGAGCAATCAACACCAAAGGTGTTGATGATGGCAATGTCAGTGATAACGGCAGTCACCAGGACAAGTTATTATCCTCATGACATTGCATGCGGGATAAACCGCCCACTCTCTTCTCCCGGAAAATGACAGGATAGAAGACGCAAGAGCAAGAAAAGGGAAACCCAGTGCAACATTAAATTCTCCCAGAAAATGACAGGATAGAAAACGCAGAGGCAAGAAAAGGGAAGCCCAATGCAACATCAAATCATGGCTCGCCAACAACCACGTCCAGACCAGACAGATAGGAAAAAAAGAACCAAAAAAAAAAAAAAAAAAAAAAAAAAAAGTTAAAACAAGAATCATAAACAAAGAATCCGTACAACAAATGGTATCCGACAAAGGTACATTGTTCATATCAACTCCAAATATGCCCCGGCCTCGACAATTGCCAGCCTCCTCGGCAAACACATGGCCGTTTTTTTCTTCTTTTCTCCGTCTCAGTGATATGTTCTCTAAACCCCCGAATGCCGTCGTCTTTCGCATGCAGCTTGCTTGTCGAAGAAGGGTGAAAAAAAAGGGGGTTAAACTCGAATGCTTTCGTTATTCGTAATCAATCCGTGTATATCCTGAGCACTTGTTTCTCTCTCAAACGCACTCTCTTCGCACTTCATACTTGATTCTTCTTCGCATGAGACTCCCTTACCCCTTTCTTCATCTCCATCTCGGTAGAGTGCTTCGAATGCTTTCGTTATTCGTAATCGATTCATAACAACCTGACCACTTGTTTCTCTCTCAAACGCACTTGTCTTTACTTCTCAAACATATTCTCTCCTCGTACTTTCTGCCCCGCTACTCCTCTTCCTCCTCAATGGGAGCTGGAGTACGACGCTCAACACGCCGCTTTGGCCGCCTATGCCGGCTGCTGCTGATGTTGCTGGCCGAGTCGTCGGGATAGAGATCGTACTCTTCCATCTGCCAATCGTCGTCACTGGCATTGTCGGCATCGCTTCCGGCCCACGACGGTCGCTCGTAGCCCGAGTTTTGGGAGTTGCCCGATCCCGGAATCGAGAGCACGTCGATGCGCCGTCGGTTCTGGAGGTTCTGCATGAGTCCGGCTCCACGCTGCCGCAGGGCGGTCCGGACCGTCTCCGCTTGGTGGTGTAGCTTCTCGAATGCATCCTCCAAGGCCTCCATGCCCTGGTAAATCTCACGCTCAATCTCGGCAATGGCTGCCATCTCCATCTCCTCATCGTTGGAAACCGGGGGTCGGCTCCCGCCGCCCACGCCGGTAGACGAAAGGCTGATGAAGGACGCTGGAGTGGTGTTGCGGGAATAGGGGGAGAAGGGCGTGTTGGTTCGGGATCCCATGGCCGAAGGGCCCCGGAACGGCGTTGGGCCTCTCGATTCCACACCGCCAAAGTCGTCGTCGGCGCCAGACCACAGGAATCCATCAAAGCGGCCCGATGTCAAAATCTCCCACTCTT
Source organism: Trichoderma sp. TW21990_1 (assembly GCA_010015515.1). NCBI lineage: Eukaryota > Fungi > Ascomycota > Sordariomycetes > Hypocreales > Hypocreaceae > Trichoderma > Trichoderma sp. TW21990_1. The sequence continues at coordinate 2,337,442 of ML974118.1, forward strand.
GATTGTTAATGTTTGACAGGGTGATGAGGAGGTCGTGAGTATGGGGATTCTTGATGAGATAGGTCGCGCTCTCCGCATCCCGAGGGACCTGCTGAAGGCGGTACAACCGCTGCAGGGAGAGGCCAGTCTTGACGATAAAGTCGTTGCGCGGCCGGCTGAGGGGAGTAGGCGCCCGGGTTGCCGATCTCAGCTCTTTTGATCCCGCGAGGAGGGCGTTGAAGTAGGGCCGGTCTTCGGCGTCGAGATTGGTTAGGATGGCGAAGCTCAGCGTCTCGTCGTCCACATCTTGGGGCGGCGGTACAGGCGTCTCACCCGTGCTGCTCAACCACCTGTCGACAGCAGACCGGACCTTTTTCGACTGCCGCAAGTAGTGCTCCCTGAACTCCTCGGCGATGTCGGGGTCCAGCTGGATGGGAGAGTCTGGCCGCGGAGGCGTTTCGCCCGATATCTCGGCCGCCTTGGTGCCAATATCTGCCAGGTCAAAGGGCGGCCACGAAGGGAGCTCAATGCGGCCGCTGACCCATTCCAGGACATCTCCCCAGTTGAGGCCGCGGTGAGGCTCGTTGGATTTCTCGCATATGATGCAGGAGCAGCCGTGGGGCGGCAAATCTCGAGAGAAGACGTTCTCGAGGCGATCGAGCAAGCGGCGAGCGACTGACCGATGGCCAGTGGCGACTGCAACGGACCCTTGCTTGGAGAGGACTGTTTGATACTGGTCCAGGAGGTTGACAAATGGTGTGAAGAGCATCTCGGCGCCACTGAGGGAATTCGCGGGTCTCAATGTGCCATTGACAAGGGGCATGACTGATAAGAAGTGTCTTGTGACTGGCTGCGAGAGGCCACCGTTTTGGAGCAGGTAATCTACCCTGGGTATCTCGAGGACGTCGACGGCGGGAGGAGGAGGCGGAGGAGGGATGGGCGGCGGAGGGTGAGTGGGCGCCTTCATGGCGGGCGTGGCGGTGCCCGAGTTGATGGTGGATGCATAGTCGTCGCCATCAACGCCGGAACCGGGCGTGCGAGATCGCTTGGAGTCGCCGTAGAGGTGGGGAGGGAATTGGTGAGCTTGGGTGGGCGTCTTGGGAGATGAGTCCTGGGCACTGGACGGGGAGGAGTCGACATGCAGGGGCTCGGGCTTGCTCTTCTTGACGCTGCGAGTAGACGAGGAGCGCTTGGATGTATGACGGGAGCCGGTGCTTGAGGAGCGCGAGAGGACAGACGACCGGAGCTTGTCGTGAATCTTGTTGCTGGGGGAGCGTATCAAGGTGGAGGCGCTGGTGGATGAGCGGCGGCTAACCTTTGAGGATTTCTCTTCGGTTGCGCGCGAGGCTGACCTGGATATGGTCGACCTGTTGCCGCGGTCCAGCTCTTCGGCACGCTTCCTTGCGGCAGAGACGTCTGTCTCGGGGGGCGTGGGCGGGCGCGAAGTCTTTTTGGACGTCGTCCGATGAAGAGCGTCTTCAGGCTTTAGTCGACGATCGTCTTCGGGCTTTAATCGACGGTCATCTTCAGGCTTTAATCGACGGTCGTCTCCACCACCACCACCACCACTGCCGCCGCCGCCACCACTTCCTCCCGCACCGCTGCCGCCACCAACGTCGGTGGGTTCGGGCGTCAGCGGATTGGACACCTTGGGCTGAGACGACGTAGACGCAATGTCCTCGCGGCTGGTGATGGCCTCCTTGCTGTGAGCCTTGTCAAAGGACGGGTAGGGCAGCGAGATGCGATCCTTGTCCAGGGACAGCTTGGACATGGTATCGACGCCCAGGTCAGACATGGACGCCGGGCGCGGAGGAAGCCGGTCCTTTTCCCGCTCTCTGTCTCTGTCTCTGTCTCTGTCTCTGTCTCGATCTCGATCTCTGTCTCGGTCTCTGTCCCTGTCCCTGTCGTCCCTTTTCCGGTGCCGCCTGACAGACGAGGTAAGGGAGTGAGTGTCGCTGGAGCTGCGAGCGGATTTTGAAGAGCGGTGGGGGCGCTCTCGATCAGGTTTGCGTTCGGACTTTGAGCGACGGGCCTTGTCGCGCATGCGGTCATCGACATTGACGTCGTCGTCACGTTCCTTGGACGGCATCTCGAATCACCATCGGGGGCCGGCGGGATGCTCGTCTGGCGATTCGGTTGCGGTTTGCGGTTGCGGAGGCTGCGAGGCAAGGCAGAGGGATGGGGATTTTCGAGCAGGGGTTTTTTTCTGTGCTTGGGGGGGGCGCTTCTGAGGTGGGCTGGGCAATGGGACAAAGAACAATGGGCAAAGGAAAGTGGACGAGCTGCAGGCAGGCGTAAGAAAGATGAGATTTGACTGGGATGCAGGTTTATCTGCAGTCAGAAATAAAAAAGAAAAGAGTGAGGGGACGGTGAGGAAAGGGATCAAATCGAAATCGAAATCGATGCCGGAAGCTCACTCAGGCAGCGACGGCCCCTACCAAGACGGGAGCGGAAGTTGGGGATGGATGGCGATGCTTGTACCGATACAAGGGCGGTGGTGGTGCTCTCGGGTACCTGTCAGGTGGCACAGGGAGCAGCAATGGGCTTGTGCAGTGGGAGGGGTGTGGTACCGCAGCAGAAATGATGGAGAGGCGCGGCGGTGGGTTTGGGTGCAGGCACAGAGGCTTCAGGTACTGGTACTTGGAGGTGGGTGACATGGAAGATGTGGAGCTTTTTTTTTTTTGGTGTGGGCAGACGATTTAGCGGGATTATGGCCTCAACTGAAATGCGCATCAAAATGGGGATGAGGAGATAATTGATGCTGCGATTGCTTGTGAGGATATTTCTGTGTCATCTGTGGCAGCAGCAGCATCTACAAATAGATTCTCCTGCATCAGGAATGCGGGCTGCGAGTCTTTGTGTTGTTGCGGCAGTGTGACTTTGTGTGAGTGTGACACCGAAGTTGGAATGAAATGCGTGCAGTTTCTGCCAACCCGTTTGTGTGTGTGATGTCACTCACGGGAAGGCGCTTAAATTGAAAGAGAGAATGGGAACAAAGAACGGGAGGGGAGGGGGAACGATGAGCCTGGGAGGCATGGGGAAAGAGAGATGATGAAAATAGAATAAAACAAATAAAAAATAAAAATCGAAAAATTGAAATCGAAAAAGAGACCCGTCAGGCTTACCCAAGAACAGAGCTCGAACCCTTGAACAAAGAAACGGCTTGCATCCGGTTCCGTGACGTGAAATAACGCCCAACCGTGGCCTGACGCCGCCGCTGGTGTCGCCTCCAGGCGCTGTGAGTGGCCTGTGGCTGCTGTGGCTGCCCCTCCAGAAGCCCAAAAGCGGCCCGCCAAAACGGAGCGTCCCATTAGCTCGTGCGAGCTGGAGCCCGTTGGCGCACAGGCCATGGCGACGTCGCTCAAGGAATTGATGGATGGAATGGAACTTACTACTACTGCTACTCCGTACATACTGGTAGTAGTAGTATTACCGCGCAGTCATGGATGCACAAGACGATTGGCTGCGCTGCACTGCCTTGTTCCCGACGTCCAGTCCTGTGCGCTCATTTGGACTCTTTGTCTCCCCGTCTGCTCTTTGTATTGCGCCCCCCTCGCCTGACGTGGCATCGCATCGCATCGGCGGCGCCTCACTGCGCTGCGTTGTGCGCCAGCGAGTTTGAGCTCCAGGGCTTCCATTCCGTGCTGCCTTTGTACTACTACTACTACTACTACTACTACTACTAGGTACTAGGTAGGTACTAGGTAGTAGACATGGATGTTAGCACATTAAAGTTTCCATGGTTGTGATTCGAGAGCTATTTTGGCTGTGCATGTGATACTCTGTAATACTCACAGAAACCCATCGAGACCCATTGATGCCTCACACGACCTGCAGCTCTTTGTGGAGCCTTTCGCTGCTCTGTTCTTCAACAGCCAAACTGGAGGTCCACGGAGTTGCGGAAGTGCGGAGGTGCAGAAGCTCGACTTTTCTGCTTTGCATCGCACCAACTGGTCAGCGGTACGTACACCAAAACTCACCTCCTCGATGCCCTCAAATCTGCAGCAATACGACGATGCTGCACCCGCTGGCCAATGCCCGGCAGCCAGTGGAGAATCACGGCAGCATCGCGTCCCGTTGCAGCTTCAAATCCCACCTCACCAGGTAAACGAGGCTGGCAGGATCGCGGGCCCCGTCCAATAACATCTCACACGGCCACACACTCGCAAACCGCAGTCGAATCACACACGCTCTGCTGCAAGCCGGCTGCATTATCACAACACCACCGGTGCATCCCAACCAACATCGACAATGATGTAAGACCCTGGCCTTTGATTGCAATGAGCAATATCCTCTTCCCCTCCTCTCTTCCCCTCTTTCGAGCCCGTCTATATAAAGCACGCCCTCTTCTGCCTCTTCTGCCTCTTCATCTCCCATCTCCCATCCTCTTCTTCTTCCCTCGTATCCAAACCAGACGGTCTTTACACCATCCAGGCTCCCCAAAGATTGCCCTACTGCATTTCTGCCCCCATGTGTTTGTCGTGCTCTTCTGTGGTGTATCAATAGCAATGAAACTCTGTAGACTGCGGCATTGCAGCCCTGTCAATACAGAGACATTCTGCTGATACACCACAGAAGAGCACAACAAACACATGGGGGCAGAAATGGGTGCATCAATCTGCGCAGATGCTCGCTTCAATCAGCACGAGGTAAGTAACTCTCCCAGCTTATCCAATCAACTTCAGACAAGCTGACAAGCTGACAAGCTGACAAGCTGGCAAGCTGGCAAGCTGGCAAGCCCAGTATAGTCGCTCCTTGAAGTCGGCAACCGGTCAAATCAGGAATCTCATGAATATGGCAGATGATCTTGATTATCACCTTTGATCTGATCAACTCCGGAGTTGTCTCAGCCTAACAAGGCCATAGATTGTGATTGTCTCGGTATGGTGCGACGCTCCAGAGTTGATCAGATCCAAGGTAGTACTTGTGATCCGAGGCCAGTTCATGTGAGAACCGATGAATGAAAGCATGATGCGGCTTGAGATTGGGATGGACAAACGGCAGGCGTGGGATATAGGTGGATAGTGTGCAATCTATACGCATACATGGCATCTGTGATATCGTGACACCTGCAATCCCCGTTAGTGACTTCGCCACCACACAAGGTTTTCGTCCATGTAGATCAAGTGCACATGTAGTTTCCGCGTAATAAAGCCTTACCGTAGGGCGCTGTAGCCCTTGTGAAAAGGAGGCGGGCAGTCTCATTGCTTGCAAGTACATAATGGATATCATTGAGCTTGATCCCCACTCTGTACCAACTCGGAAACTTTTAATCTATCGCATCCAACCCTTCTATATGAAAAGCCATTTGACCAATGCTATCTGCGGGTTCTCTTCCAAAACTAACCAAAATAAACCAAAACATCTCTTCGATATCCAAACGCCTCCAACTCTTTTATACCTCTCAACCCACGCACAAAGTACATGCATTATGCTTAATTTGGGAAAGGAGAACAAAGCCAAAAATACCAAAACTGAAACAACGAAGGAAATAAGGACAACGGCTCGCTCACAATGGCTTGCTCACAGTCGGTCCAGGAGACCGCTGCTCTCCAGAAGCAGGATGATCTGGTGCACAATCGAGCGCACGTTTTGCTTGGTCAGATCAACGGTCAGGTCGGCCTTCTGCGGCACCTCATAGGGGTCGTCGACGCCAGTGAAGCCCTTGATGTCTCCGGCGCGTGCCTTTTGGTAGATGCCCCTGCGGTCCGTCTTCTCGCAGTGCTCGAGCGGCGTGGCAACGTGGACCAGGAAGAAGGGACCGGACTTCTCAACCAGGTCGCGGGCGTGCTGGCGGTCATCCTCGTACGGGGCAATCGGGGCCGCGATGACGGCCGCGCCGGCCTTGGTCAGCTCCGACGCAACAAAGGCGATGCGGCCAATGTTGAGGCTTCGGTCCTGCCGGCTGAAGCCCAGCTCCGATGACAGCTCCGCCCTGACCGTCTCTCCCAGAAGCATCGACACGGATCGACCGCCGCCCTGGTTGAGCGTGGCCTGTAGCGCCCGCGCAATCTGGTCCTTGCCGCTGTTCTGGTAGCCCGTCAAGAAGACGGTGAAGCCCTTTTCGCGCGGCAGCGGGTTCTGCTCCCGCAGCACCTTGACGACCTCGGGATACGAGAACCACTCGGGAATCTCCTTTCCGGTTCGGAGCCGGTTGCGCAGCTCCGTGCCCGAGATGTTCATGGTGCGCGTGCCCTCGGGGATCTCGTTGGCAGGCAGATACTCGTCTCGGTCAGGAATGTAAATCATCTCCTGGAACTCCACCATCTTGATGCCCAGCTCCTCCTGGTGCTGCTGCACGAGGATCTGCGCATCGTACGGGCCGTAGTGGTCCTTGCCGTTCTTGTTCTTGCCGGGCCCGGCGTGATCGCGGCCGACGATGAAGTGCGTGGCACCGTGGTTCTTGCGGATCACGGCGTGCCACAGCGCCTCTCGAGGGCCTCCCATGCGCATGGCCAGGGGCAGCAGGGCGAGAGCCGCCATGCCGTTGGGGTATCGCGGCAGCAGAGCGCGGTAGACGCGGACACGAGTGAAGTGGTCAATATCCCCAGGCTTCGTCAGCCCAACGACTGGGTGGATGAGCACGTTCGCCTGCTGGGACCGAGCGGCTCGGACCGTCAGCTCACGGTGAGCCCGGTGCATCGGGTTTCGTGTCTGGAAGGCGACGACCTTTTGCCAGCCGAGCTTGTTAAAGTGAGATCGCAGCTCAGCGGGGGTGACTATTCGAGTCATTCCTGTTAGAATTCTTTTATCCCCCAGATCGCTTGCTAGCTAGGCATATACGACAGCTTTCAACTTACACCGCAGGTCGAGGAAATCGTAGTGCTCAAGGCGGCTGATGGCCTCGAGCTTTCCACCGACGTAAAAGTCCTTTGCGACACTGAAGAGGTGCTTAATGCCGGGATGCGTGTCGTCATCGCTGCCAAAGACCAGCCTGGCCTCTTGAACCCTGGAGTTGCGCGCGCGCAATGGTTAGCAATACATCTCTTTCGTCAGACGGACTGCGCCGAGCTTTGCGATTCAAAGAGCTTACTTGTCTGGCTTGTAGACATCCTCGACGGTCAGGATGGCTAGGTTCCGGTCGTCTCGAAAGTCGCGCAGAGTAATCCTTGCCCCCGGCTTGATGGAAAGCTCGTCGATCTGCGCCTGGCTCACGTCGAGGGTGATGGGCATGCTGAAGAGCAGGCCGCTTTCGAGGCGGTTCTCCTTGACCACTCTGCCAGCGCCATGTTAGCTGAAAGCGGTTCCCTCTTGATCTCGACGGCACCGTCTTCCTCATGGGGATCTAGAGACGTACCGGTTGTAATCATTTTCAGTCATGAAGCCTACACGTAAGATGGCGTTAGTTGTTTGCGATTGCGACACCAAACGACAGCTACTTCTCGATAAGCTTTGTTGCGCTTACAGCCACTTCTCGATAGGCTTTGTTGCGCTTGCAGGCGCGGGGCAGTCAAGCCGTGTTGCGCTCAAAGCAGGGGATGAATAAACGCTGCGACAGTATACATGTACACACCTTCCAGGGGCGAAAAGCCGCCATTGAGAATCAACTCCAAGTCGCAGAGGTGACGCTCAGACAGCACCAGCGCAGGGAGAGTCTCCGATTCCTCCAGCAGCTCGTTCTGACGAGGCAGATCGCGGGCGAACAGGTCCTTGAGGACACCGCCGTGAGGAGTGTTAGCCATGGCTATGGTGGGGTAGTAGAACGGTCCAAGTGCTTTTTGCTCAAGATGGTGTCAACGACACGGCCAGTCACGCAACAAGCTCCGACACGAGGCACGCAAGCAAGCAGAAAGGGGGATTCAGAAAAGAGCAGGCGGGACGACGAGAGGATAGAGAAAACAGAATGAAGGGGAATCACGGAGAAGGAGAGAGGGGAGAAGAGTCTGGATGGGGGGTGGATGTCCCAGCACCGGACTATAAATACTGTAAGCTTTCTTGGGGTCACGCCGGAGATGTTGGAACGTATCAATCCTCTAAAGGACAAGGCTCGTCTTCCGTAGAGACACTCCTGGCGAATGATGGACCAAATGATGATCCCGTAAGCAGCCTCTGGCCCTCGGTGGATGGACAAGAACCGCTTCCTTCTTCACACCCCACCGCACGGAGCAGATACACAGTAGTAGAATGCTCGCATCTTGGTGACGGAAGAGTAAACAGCTGCTCCACAAGGTGCATTTGGCTCAAGATTTTGGCGATGACGTGCTCGAGGCGCGATGCTCCGGGTCCCGCATGGCTTGAGGCACATGGCCAATCAACAGCGTCCAAATGCCCGCAAAGGCCAGATTAGGTGCGAGGCATGGCGGAAGACGAAGTGGTGAATTTTTTTTTCTCTCTCTCTCTCGCAAACTCTCAAGGGTGTGCCTGGAGCCATTCTCCCTTGGTGGGTTTAGCCGCAATTGCGAAATCTCGGGCCATCGGGGTTGGTGGAAGTCGCTGCCTCTGCGTGGGGGGAATTTTTCTTCTTTTTACTTTTCATTCCGTTGTTGGTGGTTTCAACTGAGGAGAAGAAGAGGATTAAGGAAATGTCGACCATCCTCTCCTTTACTCTGTACAAGTAAATTCCTTGCTGATCATGATTGGTGCTCTGTATAAGTTGGAAATTGGTAGAGCGAGAATCATCAGGATGAGCCTGAGATGCCAGCTTCATGGATGACAAACAGGGCGAGATGAAAAAAACAAGGGATACGCCTTCGACTAACGACGGCCTAAATCCCTAGTGTCTCCATCGTCCATCATGGGGCCCCACGTCTTTCGGGCCATCGCTCTGCAACATTGAAGATATGTGGGATTTTTCTCAATCTCACCACTCGGCGCCTCGATTTCGCCATTTTGGCTCCGGATGAGAGAAGAGGAAAACGGCCTGTCGGGTCATTGATTCTCCAAGGATGCCCGGATGCTGGCATCTGACCCTTGTTTGCCGCGGCGGCTCTCGGGGCGTGTTTTGTCATTCGTTGCTTTGCCCCCCTCTGCTGTTTTTAGACTTTCGGAGCATCGGCCGTGAGTAGATGTTTTGGCTGTCTTTTGGCTCATCGGAGGTTTTGTTTTCGGGGAAATGTTCTATTCTTCTCCCTTTTCACCTCTGTGGGAAAGGTATGATTGTTGATTGTTGCAAAGTTTAGCTTGACGGAGCAGAGGGAAGTTTCCATACCTTGCTGCTGTGGGGCATCAACTCGTTTATCAGCGAAGCGAACGATAAGGTGCAGTGGAAGGTATAGGTAGTGTTCGATCGAGGACGTACTGGTACTCAGATCAAAAGAGTCCCTCGCGTACTACCAACCTGCCTAGTACCTGTTGGTAGTACAATAAAGTAAAATTTGCCTCGCAACAAAGATGTGGGCGTGGCAAAGACATGAACGAAACAAAGACCATGAACGAAACAAAGACTCGAGCGTGACAAAGGCAGAGTCCCTCGGTTGACGTGTCCATGCTCAAATCCGCTCAAGAGATTCCGGTATTCGCCCTTCCAAACATGGCTTTCTGCCTAATTTGATTCCGACGAATCGATAACCGCTCGACCTGCTGTGATGTTGAACAGCCTCAGCCCTTTGTACAAGGAGAAAGAGTCGTCAAACCGACTGACCATGCGTGAGGTTAAACAGCCTTTCCACGCGGTTAACCTCCTCCAGTGGCACGAAATAGCAACTCGTTAAATGGCCTCCTCTGTTCAGCCATGGGAAATCTATATATATTGTGGCTTCTCGGCCTTCCATGAGTATTTGGCTCTCTAAAAACACCAAAAATTTGCTAAGAATCAACCAAGGTTCCTCATTCCATGACCACCACCATCACCACATTGGCAAGACCAATCTTTATCCAACATGGAGCAGCTCCCTTCAACTCCCGCCAATCCGACAAACGAACTTCCCGACCTTGATCGGTCCCAACCGGTTCCCACATCTCAGCACTACAACAATCCACTGTACTTCCTTCCACCGGAAATATTGTGCAAGGTTTTCACAGAGCACCTGGACAAACAGAGAGACATGTTCTACCTCGTTCTTGCACTCGGAAAGAAGCACGGAGGCGACTATATGCACTATGTGTATGAGCACAACATCCGCCATGAGGATTGCTGGGCCCTGCAGTGGGCTGCCTATAACGATAACATGACGGTGGCTAAAAAAATCCTCGGATTTCCGAGCGTGGAAGATTTGGTGCCCAGGAGACTATGGCGAAGTGTTCTTGATATTGCCCAGAATCGAGGCAATATAGAGCTAGCCGAATTGCTGTTCGAGATTCAAACCGTCCAAGCTTCTATCGAATGCGCAGCAGCAAGTTCACTTAACCTGAGAAATCAGAATGAAGATGCCTGGTTGGATCCAATGTTTCGGGCTGCAAGAAATGGCCAACTAGATCTTATAAAGCTCTACCTTCGCCACGTCGATGTAGATCTACACCGCAATTCTATGACTGCATTGAAGAACGCGACACGCCACGGGCATTTTCATGTTTCGAAGGCTCTCATAGAGGAGTATAGAGCCGACCTAGCTGGGGATTTAGTGATGATAGCTGTCGAGGGGGGCCAATCGAAGCTTGTGGAGTTCTTCCTTTCGAATGGCCTTGGCCTCAGTTACAATAGCACTTCCCTTAGTGACTGGTTACGAAGCGCAATCGAAGACGGTCACGAAAAGGTGGTGGAGGTCCTTCTGCGGAATGATCGCATTGATGTCAACAAATGGCCTACGGAGATGCGGCCCGGTGATTGGGAGTTTGGCTATACGCCATTGGCATTGGCTGCTCACTATGGCAAGGGTGGAATAGTACGTCTTCTTCTTGATGATAGCCGAGTGGACCCAAATGCTCGGTGCAAGAATGGCATGACTCCGCTACTGGTCGCTTTCTCTTCTGACAGCCAGGTAGCATCACAAACCGAAATGGACAATGTCATAGACATATTGCTGGAAGATAGAAGAGTCGATGTGACTGCACGAGATAATAAGGGACTCAACGTTTGCCATATAGCAGTGAAACATGGCAGGAGTATTTGGTTGAAAGGGCACTTGACGACGGCAGAATTGACCCGAACCAAAGCGACAATGAGGGGATGACGCCCGTCATGTATGCTGCAAGGCGTAGTAGCACTCTGACCCTATTGAGGCAGCTGGTGCAAGACAAGAGAGTGGATCTGGAGAAGAAGCGTGAAAATGGTGAAATGCTGCTGTTCACTGCCGTGACAAGTTGCTCCATACGCCAATTCAAGGCACTGTAGAGTCTGGACGCTGTAATCCAGACTCGGTGAGGGACGATGGGAATACGCCACTGATGGCGGCTTGTTACTTGAAGAAAGTAGAGATAGTGAGGCGGTTACTTGGCACAGGCCGTGTGGATTTGCACAGGAGGAATAAAAAGGGCATGACTCCACTGATGCTTGCGACCATGGGTAAGCGCGACAGCATCGGAACCCAGTATATGTGGATGGGGATCACCGTAGAGCTGCTTCTGAAAACGGGACACTTTCTACTTGGCGACCGATACCCTTGGGGGGATTCGATTGTCGAATATGTGGTCAAAAAAGAACGGCCGGACCTGATAACTATGTTCCTGAAATGGGGGGGGGGTTGCAAATGGCCTCCTTGGAGAGAGAGATTTCTCAAAATCACCCAATGGAAGGGTGGCTGAGAAACCACAAGAAAAGCCAGATGGAAGATGAGAGGAGGCAGATGGATATTGTGAAAGGGTATATAGATAATAAGAAAAAGCAGATGGAAGATGAGGGGATGCAGATGGACAATAAGAGAAGGCGGGTGGAGGATGAGGAGAGGTAAGAGGAGGATGAGGGAGAAGGCGGACGAAACTTGACCAATGGCTTGTCGAACAGCTGAGGCGGCGGCATACATAGGGAGATTGATATATTTGGATCGTAGTGCTACTTCGTTTGCAGACAATTGGTTTGCTTTTCATTGATTGAAGAAATGTGGAAAGGGAAATGTGATGGGTACTCTAGAAGCCCACAGTGAACCATTGCGATAGCTCTACAATGATGAAAGTGCAGATGGTGCCTTTTTGGTTGAGGGTGAAGACTTGGTTAAAATGCAATCAATTATTCAAATCATAGTTGTCCAAAATACACTGGGGGGCAGCTTGTGGTCCAATGCTTTACTGCATCAATCAATCTCGTTGTTGTTCCCGCATATAGTAAAACCTGGTTATTGTTTCCGTAAAAAAAAGAAGAAAAGAAAGAGAAAAAAAAGGGGGAGGGGGGGAGGGGGGGGGGGGGAGAAGAAGAAGAAAAAGGGGGTAACAAGAAGAGAGAGAGAAAAAAAAGGGAAATGAATAGGCTGGCTTGCTCGCATCGCATCATATGTCGGCTAGTGATAGATGATGTGGTTCACAAAGTACATGCCAATACACTCCCTCTCGTAATTGGGCGGGAGGATGATGGCCAAGTACTCGGGCCAGTCCTCCATGTAGTCGTGCACCTCGCGGAACGCCTTGACGTATTCCCAATGCTCCGGGTACCAGCCGCTCTCCTCCCAGTCGAGAATGGCGGCGACCTTGAAGTTTTCGTCAATCATGATGTTGCAGGGGACAATGTCGCCGTGGGTGAAGAGGATGCGGTGGCGATGGGAGAGGGCGTGCCTGGCACCGGTTTGCAGCGCTTTGGGGGTCGTTGTCGGAACGTCTTCCAGCAGGTAGGCGTTGAACTCGGACTCGGAGTCAAAGGGCCCGCATTCGTGAGGCGACTTGTTGCCAATGAGGGCCTTTGCCCTGTTGAGGCCGCCGATGTAGGTGCCAGTGAGGGCGCGCAGCTGATCCATGTAGCCCTTGAGCTCCAGGGCAATGGCCTTTTTCTGCTCGGGCTGGAGATCGGCCCAGACTTTGTCGAGCGTCTTGCCTGGTATGTAGTCCATGATGATGGTGGTCATTCTGTCTTGGTCCCAGTGGGTATCGTAGACCTTGGGGACGGGGATAGTTGTTGTTTCAGCAATAAACTTCATGGTGTCTGCTTCACAGGGGCGGAGCATGTGCCCGGTCTTTCTGACCCTTGTATCGCCGATTCTCTGGATCAAGCGATGGTTGTATACCTTGTACAATACATCACCATGAAGCGGGTTGTACCTATGCCAGGTTAGTATTGTGTTCATGTCCATATGCTGAGGCAAAGGGCATCACTGGCATACTTCATTTTGCCGGCTGGTGACTAGCAGAGCAGACGAGGGAAGATGAGGGTAGTGGGCGAGACTACGTGAGAGAGATGCTATGCGAAATGATTAGCTTTTCTGCGGGCGAATGAAGACTTTGAATGCTTTGTCTGACGGCGTGCTTGTTGTCTTGGATGGGCAGCTACTAATTGATGGAGAGTAGCGGTGGTGAGCGTTGTGAGGAGTAAGTACGGGGAGGTGAAAGGACTCAAGTACAAGGAGAAGAGAGGGGTTGGGAAAAAGATATTTTCCGGTTGTGCAAATCAGAGGAAGCCGCGAGTGCGAGTGTGCTTCAGCTTCCAACGTGCATGATACATGATACATGATACATGATAGTGGACATGATACATGATGGATGGCCTCACGTACTCTAGTACTTTACCCAAGGTACTAATGCAGGCGAGTGTTCTGGGCCATCATCAGACCATGTACTCTACAGTAAGCAGCGGTAGCACATGAAGCACTGTGGTACATGTGACATCCACGGCGGTGCGAGGCAGAGAAGAGACGGGCTGTGCTGGAAATCCACCTACTGTATGAGATGGTGCCTGAAGGCAGGGAGGATAGGTACTAATAGCTGGCGGCGGCGATTCCTGGCGAGCTGGTCTTGAGCGCAGGTGAAGCTGGTCGTGTCGGTGTCACTGCGGGGCGAATCGGTGGGCTGTTGGGCGAGTGGATGAAATGGCGGATGAAGTGGATGAGTAGGTGGACGAAGTGGATGAGAGGGGTGCAGTACAGGCACAGGTACAGGCACTGGCACAGGCACGGGCACACAGATACAGGTACAGATACTCGGCGTGTTGCGCGGGGTCTCGTCTCGTCTTGCGTCGTGCAGCTGCGTGTTGGTGTGTGTAACCGAGCTGGAGGGGGTTGCAGACTCTAGTAGTAGTAGTAGTAGTAGTAGTAGTAGTAGTAGTAGTAGTAGTAATGGTGGTGGTCTCAGGTGCTATGTAGTGGTCTCGAGCAGTGGTCTCGAGCAGTGTCTAGTGCTGCGTCTTCGACTGTACAGTAAGCCCGGGCATCACACGCCTACTGCACTCGATGTGGCACCACCATGTACAGTACCAGCTGCGACCAGTTGCGCCCTGCTCGGTGCTGATGCTGGTGCTGGTGCTGGTACTGGTGCACGCACACACACAAACAGACAGACAGAGAGACAGACAGGCATGCAACTCTCAGCCTTGCTTCACAACGCGACGCGATGCTGCAAAGCTATCGTCGTTCGCCTTCAGGGGCAAAAACAAGGTTTCCACGTAATTGCGCCGTAGTCCGCACCGGGCTTACTGCGATGCCACTAAATGCAAGCTTGCAGTGGCGCCGGCTCCGTTACTGCGGCCAGCCTTGTACAATACCTAGGTACAGTAAGCCGGCTGCCATCAATGGCTAAAATGCAGATGCATTACAGTACACTACCATGAATCACATATTATAAAAAGGGCTATATCTCGCAATAACAATAGAGAAATTATACCCAAAAAAAAAAAAAACACGTTTAGGTTTATAAATAGCCTATTTAACTATAGTATCATTATTATCGGACAAGGCCTAAGATTACCTAACTGAGAGCTATAAGTCTTATAGGACAAGTCTACACCTTATTACCAAAAGCTCGAAAGTTACATAGTACAAAATCTACTGTAGGCCTAGCAGTCTATTGACAGCTAGTGAATGCACCTTTAAACTAGCTTCGACCAATACACAACATCTCCAATACCTGGGTGGCTTGACTGGCTTCTATAAGGACTACAGCGCAAGAACAAGTCACGGAGTCATTTGATCTAGTTGGCCTGGCTTCGTCTCTGTTGGAACGAAGCCGCATGGGTCGTTTTTAAGGGAAAACTTATCTTGTTTTTGCTATCCAGAAGGAGAAAACATGGTGTTATCCTTATATCAGGAAGCCGAACCAACTCCAGACTAGTCGCCAAGCCAAGTCTGGCTATCAATTGATCACGCTCCTTGTCAAAAAGCCTCGTCAAAATAGCTAGGGAACGCACCTTCGACCCAGCTTGGCTAACACACAACGACCCCGACGAGACCTAGCTTGTCCGACTGCTATAAGAACCACGGCGCAAAAATAAGTTAGGGAATTGTTTAAAATATCTGGTCTGGCTTTATTCTCGCTGGAAAAAAGCTGCTGGCATAGCTAGGGTTTATTTTGAAGGGAAAAATTATCTTGCTCTTTCTACCTAGTTCGGGGAAACGTTCTTTTTATATTAAGAAGCCAGGCCAACCTCAGCTTCGTTACCAATCCCAGCTATTAACCAAATACTAGGCAGGTCAAAAGCGTCGTCAAAGACCTTGCAAGCAACCTTACATAGAAACTTCAACAAGAAACGTTAACCAAATTCCTCTGCAAACACAACGATTTTGCAGCCGTTGGAAGGATTCAAGATACATAGGTTACATTATCAGATAGCTGTATTACGCGGCCTCTTAGTTGGATCAAATAGGTAGCCTGACACTGGCTATTTCACTAACAGCTAGAGAACGCACCTTTGAACTGGCATTACTAACACACAACGACACCTTCAAGACCTAGCTTGTTTGACTGCTAAAAGGACCACGGCGCAAAAACAGTATACTAAATCATTGGATCTAGCTGCCCTAGTTTCGTTCCCATTAGAATGAAGCTGCCGTCACAGTTAGAGATGGTCTGGAAGGGAAAACTTGTCTTGTTCTATCTACCTATGTAGTAGTTAAAAGAAACATTCCTCTTTTATACTATTGCGAAGCCGGCTTAGTTACCAATCTTACCTATTAGTCGATTGCGATGCCCGTCAAAAAGCATTGTCAAACTACGTATTAAATATATACTTTTTATTAATAGCCAAGAAACGCCCCTTTAAACTCGCTTCGACCAACACACAACATCTCCAAGACCTAGCTTGTCCGACTGCTACGAGGCCAGGCCCGGCTTAGTCACCAAGCCTCGCCACCAATCGATCACGGGGCCCATAAGAACGCTACCAACAGGTAATTTTCCAACCTTGGCTGCGCATAGTGTCCCCCTGGCTTAAACCTAAACGACCGCCCTGTACCTTTTCGCCTTGCCTGAGTGCATCCCAGACGGAAACCCTCCACTGGCTTCAAAATCGAGGCGCGCAACATCTCAAATCTACCGCAATTGGAGGGGCGCCAAAAAAAAAAAGGACAAGAAACAATCTAGCTCTTCCAATTACGGACGCCTCTT
Organism: Trichoderma sp. TW21990_1; assembly: GCA_010015515.1. Lineage (NCBI taxonomy): Eukaryota > Fungi > Ascomycota > Sordariomycetes > Hypocreales > Hypocreaceae > Trichoderma > Trichoderma sp. TW21990_1. The sequence goes on from ML974118.1 coordinate 2,353,753, forward strand.
TCTCCTTTTTTTTCCCACTTCACAACCTCAATTTTCTATCTCTCCCTTATTTTTTTTATTTTTATTTTTCTTATTTCATTGCCATCTCTCCTTCGCAACCGCCGATTGGGCCACTCCTTTATCCTTGGACTGGCGAGAAGCATTCCGTCAAAGTTAATCCCCTCCGAGCCCTGTGCATCCACCAAAGAACACGCGAGCCTGCATCCTCAATCAAGCATTCCATCCCCCCCCCCCCCCCCCCCCCCCCCTTTCTGCCTCTCATCTCGCCTCCATTGAGGTCGTATTTTCAGCTCCGGTTCCATCGAAACTGCCCTGTTCCACGCCTTGCACCCGGCAAAAGGCTCGTGTCGTGTCCACCGAACGTGCGAAGCATCCTGATGCGCTGAGAAACAGCATCGCATCCGCTCATTAGCTACCCGACACATCTAATACCGCCACCATGCAATTCCGCGCAAAGCATTCGCCCATCCTCCTCCTCCTCCTGCCGTCCATCGCCGGCGCCCTTGCGACAAGCCCCGGTGCCGTCGCCGGCAATGACAAAGACCCGATCCCTGCCGCCGATGTAGCCGACGCCGCGATGCTCAAGGGCCGCCTCGGCGTGCCCACCAAGGACGCGCCCGTCGACGGAAAGGATGGCAAGCCTCATCTCGGCCCGTTTGTCGAGACCGACGGCACCATGTCGACCGACACCAAGGGCGAAAAGGACCTGCCCACGCTCAAGGGCCGGCCCAACGACGTCACAATCGTCGACGGCAAGAAGATCCCCGAGTCCAACGATGGCGTCATGTTCGACAAGAACCGCGAGAAGCCTCAAGATGGCACCACCGGCACCGAGGGCGGCGTTTCCGAAAAGGACAAGGCTCGCAAGGCCCACGAGGGCAAGACCGGCGAGAAGCTCGTCACCCAGCCTGAGGCTCCCAAGGAGCACCCTCCGATCCCCCACAGCGAGGAGAAGAAGATTGAAAAGGGCAAGGACAAGACCAAAGGAGGAGACGCCGACAAGGAAAAGCAAAAGTCCAAGTCGACATCCGACAAAGATGGTGAAGATACGGGTTACACCGGGCTCGAGGTACGACTGTAGTTCCGCCTTCATTCCCCCCTTTTCCCCCTCCCTTCTCCGTTTGCCCCCCCGCATTTGGAGTGTCGAGAGGTTGAATCGAAAATCACTTTTATCAATATGTACTGACGCACGCAATCATGGATAGAAACCCGATGATCTGCCCGATATGGATCGCAAGCAGGTATCGCCGCCCGTCCCCGACTCCGCAAAGAAGGACCACCTCGACATCTCCAAGCCCCAGACCGGAAGTTCATCCTCGACCGCAAAGGTCGCCGAACAAGAGGAGGGCATAATCCAACCTTTCCACTCCTTCATCCTGTCCTTCACCATGATCCTCGTCTCCGAAGTTGGAGACAAGACCTTCTTGGTTGCCGCTCTCATGGCCATGAAGCACGATCGCATGGTCGTCTTTTCTGCCGCCTTTGGTGCCCTTTTCGTCATGACCGTTCTGTCTGCCGTCCTGGGCCATGCCGTTCCGGCCCTGATCCCCAAGCGTCTCACTGGTCTCCTTGCCGCAGGTCTGTTCTTTGTCTTTGGAGTTAGGCTTTTGCGAGAGGGAATGCAGATGGACCCCAACGAAGGTGTCACTGCCGAGATGCACGAAGTGGAACAAGAACTTGCCCAGAAGGAAAAGGAGCTTGAGCGTAGGGGCGGCCCCATCTCTGGCGATGCCTTGGAAATGGGCCTCGGTGGCAGGAGTTCGCGTAAGAACAGGTTCCCCTCCCCCAGGTCCCCTTCGGAGTCACCCTCCCGGATTCCCTCGCGCAAATCGGGCAGTGGCAGCAGCTTCGTCAGCGGCATCAGCAATCTCTGCTCCCTCATCCTCAGCCCTGCCTGGGTCCAGACCTTTGTCATGACCTTTTTGGGCGAGTGGGGAGACCGAAGCCAGATTGCCACCATTGCAATGGCTGCTGGCCAGGATTATTGGTGGGTTACTCTCGGTGCTTTGGCCGGTCACTGCATTTGCACCGGTGTTGCAGTCATTGGCGGCCGAGCCATTGCTGGACGCGTCAGTCTCAAAGTTGGTAAGTAATGTGTCAAGTGTTCTTTTTGCAAATCTATGCCCCATTTTGATGAGCACGAGTTTTGACGATACATGTGTAGTAACCGTTGGCGGCGCCATCGCCTTCTTGCTCTTTGGCACCATTTACCTCCTCGAGGCTCTCTACGCATAAAACTCCCCCGGTCTCAATTCATTGATAAAATATTTATGTTGATTCTAATTCACCATAACTCTGCTTCAGCCGCAAAAGACCGCTCTCTCCCCCCCTTTTCCTTTTTCTCTTACTTCTCTTCTTCTCAACAGGATATCAGCAAGCGCGACATCTGTTTAGAACTGTATGATGAATACCTTGTCAGTTATAATTTCTTCTTCTCCTCTGTCGTTTAATTACTGCGGGTATGCTGGCGTGTTTTCCGCTTGAGCTTGGGAAGAGGGAGGGAGGGAGGAGAACAAAAACATTTGGTACGGCACGGAGGATGGAAATTCAGGCCCCCCCCAATGGTAATAGATGGACGGATGCTTTGGGGTTCAGAAACGGACGACGATGATCTGTATTGATTGGATGTTTTGGTGGAGTTTGTCATGGCGCTGCATTTTGGGCTTGAGTCGGGTGGTTTTTATTAGTAAAGACGAAAAGACGAACATGTTAGCTGGGCGAAATACGAGTCCGTTTCCGTAGTTTTCACATGTCATCTTGATAATTGACGCAGAGAGATACCAGGCAGCTCGTTACCTATGGGTGTGTGATGTGAGCCAACTTTGCGTTTGTTTCTGTTTGTTTGTTTGTTTCTTTCTTTCCTTCGAGGCTCCGAGCTGGCTGCGGATGGCTAATAGTGGCCTGATTCTTGTCAAAGAACAACCTGCCTTGATGATCCTCCACGAACTTGATTTGTCTAGTGCAGTTTCATGTCACGGCGCTTCTCCGGACAAGCACATCCAAGCCTTGAGCAGGTTTCCGATAAAAGGTGCCGGTAGATTGACTCGTTGCATCTGGTGTCCTCGGCACATGTCTGCCCGACGCAGGACTGACGCCTGGTAATTGACCTCCACGTTTGTCAATCCACGATCGTCTTGGGATCATCGACGCCGGGATGAACCTTGAATCGCAAAAGTTGTTGGTCAGCCCTGCGAGCGAGGGCTTGGTGTTACACTGGGCCGGAGGATTTGCGCAGCTGCAGCTCGGGCCCATCACGACTGTATCGTGTTGGTGGAGGGCGGGAGGGGGACTATTGGGGGCTGTGGTGTTGAGATGGTGTCGTCCTTGAGCCCCCTGTTTTTGTTTTTCTCTCTCGTCAATTCTTTGTTCGAGTTTTGCGTCTACCTATTAGGTAGTCTTGATTTTCAGTTTTTCCTGCATTCCAGTCAATAATTGTGGTGTATCGAATGCTTGATCGCTGAGGGCATTCGCTGCGATGGCGTTTTAGGCAAGCGTTCACAAGACACCGCAAAACTGCTTCGACGAGGATCGCCAGCAAGGATTGCAGCCTAATGCTACCCTACCTCTTCTCTCTTCACACCCCCGCGGCCTCGTTTTCCATCTTCCTCCAGCCATGACGGACGTCCATGACTGAGCTTCGCCTATGGAGCACGATGACTGGCTACAATGCCTTCCTAAACTTTGGGGGCTTCTGTCAGGAAAAACGAACAGACCATGCGCAAAAAGATTCCGCGTTTCTTCAGACACTCCTATGCCCATAACGGTACTATGGATAGTCCTTGGAGCGGATATCAATCACTGAACTTTCGGTGAATCACATAAAACAATGGCACCCAAACTCACTGTGGCAGGTGACAGGTGAGAGCGGTGGAGACTTGTTCATGCGACAATGAGACGTGGCATACAATGAGGAGCAGCACTGCCAGGATCGATTACCGTGTCCTCGCGATCGAGATTCCCCGTAAAGAGGCAGTTGATCCGGCTGTCGCTACGACCTAAAACCGCCTGTCGCTTACAACATGCTCAGCAGCCAAGGTTAGCCGTGAAAAAGGAAACGCCACAGACCCTCTCGGATAGTTTCCGAGGTCATCGACTCCATATCTCTCTGTAGATCCAAAGAGGGTGTGGCGTTTGCCGTCCATCGGCCTGTACCTTGCAGCCTGGACCCTTTTATCCGTGACATTTCTCGCCAACAGAGTTTGGCATATTGGCCATCACGAGGCTCGAGGTGTCATGGAGGGCTTGACACGAGGGAGTGTAAGTGTGCTCACGGCGGTGTTGGCTCGCAAGACTGGTCGAAAGGGAACTAGCAGGCCGCCACTCTGTTGACGAATGCTGGGGGATGAAAGTACTTGGTAGGTCCTGTCTTTCTTTTGTCTTCTTTTCTTTTTTCCCGCACCCCCCCTTTGTCACAGTACATGTCTTACTGATCCTAGGCTTGTGACATTCCGAGACCTCGAGATGGATATGAAGAGGGTACTCGGCACAATGAGGAGCGAGATGTGGATGTGCGGTGCGTATAAAGCAAGCAGAAGCGAATGCTTAGATGCTGTGGTCGTTTCTGCAACCAAATGTACCAGGCCAAGGTCGAAGTCGGCCATCCCATACACCGGGCTGCCGACTGTTTGCATATTCTTCCTCCTCCTCCTTTTAGTTTCGGCCACATACGGCTCTGGATGATAGACTTTGATCAGACTTTCGATTCAGTTCCAACCGTTCGCTTTGCTGCTCTCTCCAGTTGGGAGCCTGAGCATGTGTGAACTCGTCCATTGTCCAGGTTGCGGAGAGCTCATCTCCGAGTCTGTTCCCGTCTCAGAATGTTTTACTTGTTCGTCGTGAGTTCCCATAATCGCCGCCCATTTGTTGGCATGGGAATTGACAACGTTTCTATAGGAATAATCCACGTCGGCCCTTGCACGACAGATCGACCTCTGCCCCTCCCTCCGGCGCGAGAACAGAATTCACCCTCTTTGTATTCATCATCTGTAATGATGAGCTCGTGAGCGTTTCTGACTATGGTGTGCGGTTCTCGGCGCCGAGGGAGCCGTAAAACTGCATGAAGCGGGCAGGGCACTGAAGCTCTGGAGGATACCAAAGGGAGAGGGGAAGGCTGCCTTCGTTTTCTGTCGACTGGACTGTTGTATTTCGCTGATGAATCAGATGTTGGTAGAGCTTCTGCCTGCGTCGACTTGTGTAAATTCGAATCATCCAACTGTTGAATCATTAGCATCATAAATACTTGGGGGGGCTGCCTTCCTGTTTCATTCCCAACAGTGTTAATATTGTGTCTTTTTGTCTGAAAGATTAAGTATTTTAGGTTCTGCTGCACCAATAATGTTATACCAATCGCTGTCCATGTTAGCTACCAAGGCACATCAAAACCAAACACAGAAAACCAGCCTCACAAGGCATGGCATTAGCGAAGAGGGAGGAATCAACATCTCCGTAGTTGGCTCTCCTCATGGAAATCTTCGCTCCAGCAGTGCACATGCAGCTGTGCTCCGAGTCCGCGTTAAGAGCTTGGAGGGGGGAAGCTGTTCGACGTGTTGCGAGGTGCGAGTGCAGCTGCGTGGGATGGTGTCTGTGAAGTGTATGTGCAGGGCAATTGAGCTATGCTATAGGTAGTACTACAGAAATCACATCCATCCGATGCGCTTCCACAAGAAACTCGTGCCCCCAACCACAGCCGTGGCTCCCGTAAAGGCAATCAGCGGGCCATATCCGCTTCCATATCCGCCTGCAGCCTGTCCCTGCCAGGACATGCCCTTGACCAGAGCCTCGCTCAGAGGTCCCGATACTACATTGCCAATGCCTCGGCCGGCTGCGAGATACCCAAAGACCATGACTGGATCAAAGGAAGATCCCGCATTCGCAGTGCCTGGTAGGCTCGGCTTGGACGTAACCTGCTTGATGACGCCGGTCCAAGTAGACGTGTAAGATCCGGCGAAGAAGCCGTATATGACGCAAAAGACGTACAGCACGGCCATGTTTGTTGCAAACCCCCACAGCAAGAACGTGCCGATGACGGTACCGACCGTTGAGATCATGATGCACGTTGTAGGGTGAAATCGATCAACAAACACTCCCATGGCGATGCATCCAAACACAGAGGCAACGTTGACGGCCAAAATGGTCAACGCAGCGGGGAACGCCTCGGAGCCGAGGATCGAGCTGGCATACGACGGCAGATAGAGGCCAGGCATGAAAAATCCTAGGGCCTCGATAATGTTTGCCGCTTGATACATTAAAAAGGAGCGGTCGAACAGAAAGCCCAGCTTGTATGGCTTATAGTGTGACGTGGCGCTTACCGGCAGTCGAGGCTTCACAAAGTACACTACAGGAATCGTCAACAGAAAGAGGGCAACGGCCCAGATGCGAAGCGTGGTCCGCAGTCCGTATCGTCCCAGCAAGAACTCGAGCAGCATTGGGATGGCGAACCCACCCAGGCCGGTTCCTGACCACATAACACCAAACGCGAGGCCTTTTCGCTTGACGAACCACTCGTCCATGTACAGGATGCAGGGGCCGTAGCAAATCGAGCCACCAATAGCGAAGAGAACCCCTTGGGTGAGGATCAGATGCCAGACAGTCTGTGAGAAGGAGCTCAGTGCAAGAGCTGTGCACATGATTAGGAGGCCCGCGGTCGGACCATAGCGGTTTTGTTTGGGGTAGATTCTCATGAGAGGAAAGACTAAGGGAGCGGAAAGGTACATGGTTCCCTGTGACGATGGTCAGCCATGTGTTGGTGACGACTGCGACTGAGCGACTGGTGGAAATAGGGGAAACCTCACCATTGCAGTGGTACCGATTGCGGCAATGCTAGAAGAGCCTTTGAATGGCTCATGGGTGCTGTAATAGCTTTGGAAAATACCAAAGGCAAAGGGGAAACCTAGTGCAGCGAAAGACAATGTTTTTGTTAGACATGCAGCACATGATAATACGCATAACATTAACCGACAAAAAGTCAGACACTGCACTCACCCCAAACAAGACACTCAATGATGAAACAAGCCGTCAAGAACAGCATTGCATCTTTGCCCGTATCGACGGGAGGAAGCGAGACAGACTCATGTCCATGTTCTGAGGCGATGTCTGGCGAGAGGGATGAGTCTCCTGGTGTAGTCGTATCGAGTTGGATCGACTCGACTTGAGGTTGGTCTTCGACAGAAGCCCGTCCCATGGCGACGGATTGCACCACAAACTACCGCTTGGAATTGATATTGAACAGCTATCCAGTTGAGGTGAATAGGGACGAGATGAAGGAGAGTACTCCAATGGGGGTAGGCTGAATAAATAAGCCAAGTTAATTAGCAATTCCCGCGTCTCCAACAATTCAATGCCGAGCTTCGTCTGTTTTGCACATTGGCTGCTCCACAAATCTCTCTCTCGGCGCGCCCTTCTGCTGGGGCGATGCAGATAACGGCGCGGGATTAATAATCGCTCATGCTCGTGTTAGCGGTGACTTTAGAGGAGCGAAGATGCCAATGATTCTCCATCCTTTGGGTTCCCTAAAGGGGATCATCTTGGTCAGCGAAACGGTATGGACATCCCCAGTATTCAGTCTCACCGCAATGCATCACCATCTGTCTCGTAAAGGCTCCATAATAGATGGTGCCTGTATGGGGAATTCCGGGGGATGTACTCCGTACTCCGTACAGATGTATGAATGTGCGTGAGACAATCGAGGGCTCGTTTTCCCCACAAGAAGTCATCAACCCGAGTCCCAGTCATGGCTCTCAATGATGGCCTTGGGCAACCAGCGCTTCAGGCGTTTTGTATAGGATGCACTGCCTCGGAGCCAGCCTTGGTTACAATCAGGTGTAAAGATTGTCGCACGAACACGAACTTGAGTAACTGGTCCCCAACAATGACACCTGTGAAGAGGAATTATTAGCGGCAGAGTACAATGGCGGTGATTCTCGAGTGAATCGTGCCGTCGTTCTGGCCAAGGCTACAGAAGTCGTGAGGAGAGCTGTCGATTCGCTCTCTTCACTGATGTCATGCCGATGCGCAGGAGAAACATGCTGTGCCCTGTGGAGTTTTTTTGTGTGTTTGGTTTTAAGATTTGCAGCCGTTGAAGTGGTGGTGGAAGGGTTTGGCATGGTGGTTCGCAAGGAAGGAACACTAGGTGGAAGTCGGGGAAATGCAGGCGAATGTGAGGAGGATACAGTGGCGAAGAGTCAACTGCCGCATGTTAAGCAAAAGAGGAAAAATTAAAATTGCAAAAAAGCACAAGAAATTCAGAGTTTCAATCAATGTGTAAGTACTTGGATAAAATGAAGAGAAGCGCATGGAATTACACAAAGAACATTAACTAATGTCAGTCCAGCAAGCAAATGCAAAGAAACCTACCGTGGAACGCAAAGGCAGATGGAATAGGCCGATACGATGCGCACACCATTTTTTCCCTTCAGCGATGGTCTGATCTATAGACAAGACGTCGATGATAGGACATACCTACCTGTGCGCTCGGGAAAAGTGTATTGGTGATGCGTTCCAGATGGTGGACGACGAACAAATCCATCCAGGCTCGCGCAAAGCATTGGCGACGATGGAAGATTGAACATCCCTCGGTTGTCAAAACGGATGCAAATACATCCAACACTATCCCGAATGCCTATTGAAGCAGACAAACGGACGTACGCCTTTGTTCGCGTCGCCAGAGGCAAACATTCAATCTGCCTGTAGCTCTTGTGTTTACGACCCTCGCTGGTGGAATTCAATTTGCACGACGCTGGAATGATGCCACATCAACTAACCACCAACCACCAACCACTGATTGATTGATTACATTGAATCCTGCAATTCCACTGGCATCAATTTGCATCCATCCAGCTTACACTTTCAGCCGCTGCTAACTTTGAAATCAAGCGTCGCAAACTAGCGCAGGTCCCCCAACAAAACGCCAGCCATCGTACTCCGTATTAGTACATGGACCTTCCGGGATTCCAAGGTTCAACAACAAAACCTTTGCCCAAAGAAAAAAATCACCGCTGCCACAAACAGCAGTGCCTCCACAGCCCCGTCTCAGAGCGGATGGGCTTCGGCGTAACCTTTTCAAGTCGTTACCAGACGGCCATTTGTGGATCTCGTCGGTCTTTGGTTGCCGCCCATTCGAAGCTTCGAAGCTGGCCTTTCGTCATCGGTTTCCGCAGCTCGTCTTCCCCCAAATGTGAAAGTTGTCCAGAGAGAGAGACCCAACAAAAACAAAGATTCTGTTCATTTTCTGTTCCGAGGTTTCCCACCTCTTCTTTTGGTCTTGTCGTGTTCCCCTAATTGCGATTTGTGCTGCCCAAGGAGGAGACGCGTGTGACAAACAGCCAGACTGTTCAGTGTGAATCCCTGTCGCTGTATTACCATCGATTTTCGGCAGCCCGGACTGCGATTCCCCTCCTCCTCCGTCCCGGCAACTCGTCGAGTTTATTACCAACATCCAACGCCGAACCACCGTTACGCCTCCCAAGATTCATTGCTGAGTTTCCCCACATAATACGGTCGAGACACGAGACTTGTACGATAATTGGAAACGAATAAGAGAAAAGAAAAGGGAGCCATGTTTTACCAGGGGAGCCTGCAAGAGGGCATTTCCACGGCGGTGGGCCAGCAGAAGCTGGTGCTCTGCTTCGTGACGAGTACGTGTTGAATCCTGCTGCCCCGAAACCTGTATATAGGTCCTTTGCCTGACACCGACTTAGATGAAAACGACGAGAGCCAGACATGGGAACATGAATATCTACAAGACAGCTCTGTAAGTCCGCCTGCAATCTCCCCGACATGCGGTATACCTGCGATGTAGTATATACAGGCACTAACTGCTTTGACGCAGCTGTTGAAGTTGATCGAGACGCAAGCAGTCGCCCTGCGACTCATTGCAGAGTCGGAAGAAGCCGGCTACCTGTCGCAAATCTTCCCGCTGCCCAAGACGCCGACCGTCGTCATCATGAAGCACGGGGAGCTGAAGGAGTACATTGCTGCGGGCACCAGCAAGGACGAGTTCCTCCGCCGCATCCTCGTCGCCTTCAATGCCGCTCCGCCCGCAGTTTCGGCCGCGCCCGCGTCGTCGTCGTCGTCGCTGCCATCGCCAGCCTCGTCGCCGGCAACTTCACCGACAAGGCTGGCTGCCCCTGTTCCGCTTGCCGCTGCCGCTGCCGTTCTGGCTCCCGCTCCCTCAACGTCTCCATCACCGCCATCCCAGGCCCAGACGCAGTCACAGTCACAATCGCCCGCGAGCGTACAAGCCGCCACAAACGCTGAGATAGTCAACCGGATCCTCGCTGAAAGGGCGGCCAAGCTCAAGGCAAAAAAGGAAGAGGCCGAGCGAAGAGCCAAAGAGGAGCGGGCCAAGGCACAGGAAAAGGCCAGGGCTGAGGCACAAGCAGGCGCCAATACAGATGGCGCCGAAGTACACCAGCAGGCCGAGGAGCTGAAGAAGAAGCGAATGGCGGAACAAGAGGAGCGCCGAAGAATCCTGAAGCGGATCGAGGACGACAAGGAGGAGAGGCGGATGCGGGCGTCGGCAAAGGAGCAGCAGAAAATTGACAGCCAAAAGGCGGACGACGCTGCTGTCTCGGCCACCGCGAAGCTGAGCAAGCTGCCGTCGACGACCAAGGTGTCCGAAATGGCATCGATACAGGTCCGGCTCTTTGACGGCTCAACCATTCGCTCGCGATTCAAGACAGCGTATTCCCTAAAGGAAGTCCGGCGCTGGGTCGACGAGAGCAGAGGCGAGAGCAATGCTCCCTACACGTTCAAGCAGGTGCTGACGCCGCTGCCCAACAAGAACATTGACGCCACGGAAGAAGGCAAGACGCTCGGCGAGCTGGGCCTGGTGCCGTCATCCACGCTGGTCCTGATTCCCGTCCAAAAGTTCGCCTCGGCGTATGGCGCGGCGCAGCAGCAGCAGCAGCAGAAATCCTTCTTCTCCACGCTCATCGCCGCGATTCTGGGCTTCTTTACGTGGCTTCTGAGTTTGGTTGGCCTGGGCGGCGGACAGAGAGAGGTTGCGGGAGAGAGGAGGGCGCAAGGGAGGGAGGGGATGTCGGATGAGAGGGCGAGGACCGCTTCTGAGGAGAGAAATCGCCGTGTCAGAGGGCTACAGAACTTGCAGCGCGATCACCAACTTTACAATGGCAACTCGGTATGTATTTCAATCTTGCATCAAAACCAACCCATAGGACGAGGACTAACCACACGCGTTTTGCAGCTGAATTTCGAGCCCCGGCCAGACGATGACGAGACATAGAGGCAGAAGCAGTGTATAATAGTTCCACAGGGTTGGAGTGCTTTGGATTTCTTGGGGTTTTTTTTCTCCGCCTCACAGCGTCTTCTTTGGCTACTTTTACTTTTACTTTTACTTTTACATTGGATAGGTAGTTTCCATTCTTTTCTTTTTCTTTATTTCTTTCGGTTGTTTATTTGTACAAGTACAAGGATTCGAGAGCAGAGTGCACCCATCTATGGGATTTTCCTTTAATACACCCAGCGAGTCCTCTTCATGCGCCTCTAGTTCGCATTTGCAATGTGATGCTCCTCAGTCCAAGCTATTGACATCCCACCCGTCGCCCAAGCTCTGCGTCCATTATGGAGAGTGTCTATATGTATACCATCCCTTGTATGCGCACCCTTTCAAGTTCGTCTGCTGGATATGTATATACACGAGTGCTCGTCTCAACAGACATGTAGTCGTACATGGCCCTGATCCGACATCTTCTCAACCGCATCTTCCCATGCCGTATCTATCGTAATCATCTCGCATCCCCCTCCATCTGGGTGCCCTTTAGTACTGGCTAGCAGCGGCCTGGCAAGCCTTGAGCTGCTCGAGGTACCAGTTGCAGATCTGCATGTTGCCGCCGTTCTCGTCGAGGCACTTTGTGAAGTTCTGGGCGGCGCCGGCGCAGTTGTTGTACTGCTGGTTCTGCTGGGGCGCGGCCTGGGCCTGGACGGGTGCGGCGGGCTCGGAGGAGCCGCCGCTGAAGAGGCCGCCGATTGCGTGGCCGACGGAAGAGCCGATAGCAACACCGCTGTATCAAAGTGTTAGTTTGCGTGCTGCCTTGGAGAGGGATTTGGTGTAAGTAGCCGAGGCAATTGGGCGGTCCCGGAGATGTGGCAAGTGCGCAAACTCCGGGGGGGAAACAGTTTGCCTTTTGCGCAGCAGTTGGGAATCGAGCAAACAACGGGGTTTTCACTTGGGGAGATTCAAACGTACGCGGCAGTGCTGGCCATCTGGCCAAACAATCCGGGGCCCTGCGACACCTGCTGGGGAGGCATCATGGGCTGGGGAGCATGTTGCTGAGGAGGAGGAGCAGCCATTGTGGTGGCGGGGCGGTGCTGCTGAGGAGCGGGAGCAGAGGCGGTTGGGCGCGAAGGAGCGCGGGCGACGGAGCGTTGACGAGGCATTTTTGCGGTGTTTTTTGGTGTTGATTGACTTTGATTTGGGTGAGGAAATGGAATCGAGGGTTTGACAATGTTGGAACCGGAGTTGGTGATGCTGGCAGGTTGAAGGATTTATTCGCGGCCAATGGGAGGGGCGGAGTTTGTGCTCGTGCAGCTAGTGGCCTGCTAGTGCCTCGTTATACGGATGCCGACCAGCAGAAATTATGGCTGCGAGAACATTCCACGCCGGTTGCGAAGTCTGGAATTTGGGGGAATTTGCACGGAGTACACGAGGAGGTGCTGTGAATGCCCGATTTAGTGGATGGCATTCAGTTCCATGATTTTTTCAATTATCCATGTAGCGGCTATATATGCCCGCCATTGGGGAATATTGCCAATCATTATCTTGAACCATCTCTAGCTGCAAGTGAATCTCAAATTCTATTCCCGATCCTTGGTGAAGCAACACTTGCCAAATAAAACCTTTAGAAAACACAAAGAGAACCAATACCGTAAACGCCCAGATGCGCAATTATCCGCCACCAGCCATCAAGCTCACACGTTAAACAATGTGAGAAGAAGAAGAAGAAGAAGAAGAAGAAGAAGAAGAAGAAGAAGAAGAAGAAGAAGAAGAAGAAGAAGAAGAAGAAGAAGAAGAAGAAGAAGAAGAAGAAGAAGAAGAAGAAGAAGAAGAAGAAGAAGAAGAAGAAGAAGAAGCAGGAAGCTGTTATTGTACTCTCATTTTCGGCTAATTCTTAGTCTTCTTGAACTTGCTTCTGCACTTTGGCCTCACCGTCTTTTTCTTGCTTGATGATTGTTCAGTTGACTCGGTTGACTCGGTTGACTCAGTCGACTCTGCTGGCTCAGCAGCCTCTTCTGCGCTGCGCTTCTTACTTTCGGTCTTGAGCAGAGCCTTGGCGCGTTCCTCGGCAATCTTTTCGGCCAGCTTCGCCTTCAGCGTCTTGTTGTCGCTCTGCAGCGGAGTCATTAGCAAGAGAAAGGGTGGTGATGGAACAGAAAATCTCATCGAGAGATGCGTGGGGGGGCATGTTTACTAGATCGGCCCTCAGCATGCGCGTGGCTGCCTCCTGATTGACGGTGAGTTTTCTCTCGGTTTCAGGCTCCTCTAGCAGTTTGATCTTTGCAAAATACTGCTGAACGCGCTTAAGTTCAGCGTAGACTGCGTGATCCTGCGCGGCAACCCCCTGGAGCTTGATGGATGCTGAGATGCAAGTTAGCTGATGAACAAACGTCGAACTCAGGGACACCGATTTTGATCATACCGAAAAGCAGAGACTCGATGGAATATACTGCCAGAGAATATAGTTTGGCGCGATCCAGCAAGGGCAGCTTGGAGGCCGTCTCGTGGAGGTTCCCCATCAAAGGCGCAAGCACAGTCTCCAGATTGTCCAGTTGAGCGCCCAGCTTCTCTACATCTGGCTTGATGCTTTGAATATTCTCCATGGTTGCGGATGAAGAGAGAAGCGATCGAGGACTGTGTGTGAGAAAATGGCCCGGAAATCGAGGCGAAGTGATGCTTGATGCAGATTCTTTTTCACTCTGGCATCCGCGCCTTGTGCCAAAAATTCACTGTGGCACCCGCGTTGAGTGCCAAAAAAAGGTGAAAAGCCATTGAATTGCTACGTTGTCGGAGTATTAGTCAATTATCGGGGTATTTGCCGTCTATCGGGGCACGATCCAGCAGTGGGCCCATGAGGAAAAAAAGCACCGATGCAAAGAACCGATAGAATATGGACGATTGGGAATGGGCACTGGCCAGAGCTCGTTAATTACGCTCTTACAACTCTCTCACTCCCTCTGGCCCACCTAAAAGTTCGAATTGTTCCCCTATCGGCCGCATTCCTTTGCTGTTTAGCACAGCGAAATCTACTGCAGCTCGTCAAGCAGGCGGCTCCCTTACTTGGATTCTCCCGCTTCACCAGCGCCACTTTGTCGAAACCCGAAACCACAAGACGAGCGAAATAGTTCACCTGCGAGACGGGACAGGCCGAGACGCTCACTTACAATCTTTTCATCAGACACACGGACCCCTCAGCTTCAGCCGTAGCTCGCCGACCTTTCTCGGCAGCCTTCACGGTGGCTAGCTCAGTTCGACCGCGGCTATCCGCCCGGATATGTCAGAAGCATTCAGCATGGACTGGCGATAGCATTTGTCGAGGCCGGCGCTATAGCACGGTGGCATCAACCTCTAACGGCGACAACAGCCCTTCCAGATCATCACGCGGTGCCCCGTCCACCGAAGCGAACTCGCGATATCCGGTACCGAGGCCGTGGTCCAAAGCCCTTGGATCTGAGACTACCACCACCAAACCATCCTCGTCTTCTACGCCGAAATTCTACGTTCCCTCGGTCTTGCTCCCTGCCGAGGCGGCTAAATCGCCTTCAGTACACAAGATTCACATCCTGGGGGACGACGAGAGATCAAGATTCATCGCCCATGCCCTATCCGGTGTGTACGACTCTGTTGAGATGCTGGGGTGGAAGAGGAGCTCTTCGTCGCCGTCAACATCGCCTTCCTTTTCAAGGTACCGCAGCATTTACAAGTCTCGCCACGGGGATCAGCGCAAGATGAGGCTTGAGCACGTGTCCGTGACTCCCAAGGCCATTACTGGGGATGACAATTCACACATTGACCAGTTGCTGGTAGCTGGCCCGGGACACGAGGCAGTGGAGGCATTGCAGTCTGTCAAGCATCGCATCGATAAGGACACGGCGGTGTGCTTGATGACGGATGGGCTCGGCGTCTTGGAGGAGGTGAGGGCGCGGATTTTCCACGGCACCAAGTCGAGCCCCAGCTTCCTACTTGGCCACATGAGCCACCGCCTGGCCTTCAACCGGGGCCAAGATTCCGTCAAGGAGCTGCGGTACGGTAAGACGCGGCTGACGTTTGGGGATCTTGGCCATGACGTGGAAAAGACGGAATCGAGGATGAACTTTGTTCAGGCCCTGCAGGGCGTCAAGGACCTCAACTCGTCCCTCACAGCGTTTGACAAGTGGCTCCATTTCAAGCTGCCGTCCGTGATACAGGATTCTGTTGTGGAACCGGTGTGCGTCCTATTGGAGATTCCATATGCCGGGCTGTTACGGAATCCTGCTGCCCAGCGGATGATGCACCGGCTGCTGGCCGAGATTGTCTCGGTAGTGGACCAGATGCCTGAGCTGGAGGGCTCGGCCGCGATCCGCGACTTTGTCCGCGGCAACCGCATCAAGCAGCTCATCTACAGCCGGATCATGGCGAGGCGAGGCGCTGCATCGAGCGAGCTGGCGCGGCAGATTCGGAACGGCTGGCCGACAGACGTGGACTACCTCAACGGCTTTTTCATCCGGCGCGGGCACGAGCTGGGCATGCAGCTGCCAACTAACGTCTTGGTGCGGGACATGATCAAGGCGAAGCACTCGCTGGCCATTGAGAAACTCAACTCGTACGTGCAGATTGAGGAGACTTCGGTGCCGAGCCACTTGTCGTTTCGGTATCGCACACTGCCAGGGTCTAGCGGCATCAAGCTTGTGTAGATCGGGTCCATCGGACACTCTAGCGGCATCAAGCTTGTGCGTTGTGTCGTCTCGATATCTCGATATCAGGCACTACCGACCTTCAGCGGCATTAAGCTTGTGTCTAACATTAAGCTTGTGTCTAACACTAAGCTTGTGTCTAACATTAAGCTTGTGTGCATTGTGGCGTCTCGATATCGGACTCCAGCGACATCAAGGTTGTGTGGTGTCTCGATATCGGACACTGCTGGCCTCCAGCGGCATCAAACTTGTGTAAAATACATGTACATGACTCGCCCGGATAGTCAATGAGGCGAATCCACTTTTGTATACTTATTCTTTCTACATTTGTGTCTTTTTTTTTTTTTGCGGAATTGAACTTTACCTACTACAGGCATCAGCGACAACAGCGTGTGGGGTGGGCGAAGAGACGGCACGGCTTTCCGTATCGTCGGATACGGGGCATTCCCACAGCTTGATTGAAACACTACCAATACTGGCTGATACGAGTACGAATGGTATCAAAGGAGATGCAGATGCAGATGCAAGTGTCATACCGCATTCTTCGTACATGCACAAGGCTAGTCTTTTGTACATGCACAAGGGGGTATAAAAAAAGACGAAGCCGGGTACGAATCACAAAATCTTGGTACACGTGCACGGAAAACAAAAGAACCAAGACGGGAGCGAATCACGAAACCTGGTTACATGCGCAGCAACAAAAGAACCGAGACGGTAACTGATTGCGAAATCTTGGTACATGCACAAAAAAAAAGAGAGAGGGAGGGAGGGAGAGAGAAAGAGAAAGAAAAAAAAAACCAAGTCCTGGTACGAATCACGAAAAGATGCGGTCTGGCGAATCGATGCAGGAAACGTGATTGGTTGTTGCATGGCACTTCTAATTCCAAATTTCCCCCTTGCCTAAGAGCGCCCGTTTTGCGGTCGGCTATCGAGGTCCGTGCGCGGAGTTACTTTTTGCCTTGCCGTTCCATCACGAGACTCGGCGCAGATTCGTCGTCTATTGTCGGTCTCTGCCCTGGATGGATAGACCGGGTTTTATTCCACTCTAATACATCCATGGGCATCCATGGCAAGGGAATCGCCCCATCAATGCGCTGCGGCAAACTTTACTCCGGAAAGCACTGGCAATGCGGCCATGCGACCTCATCACGTCGCACCGCATCTTCTTGCATTGCAAAGTCCCTCCACCTTAGGTGCGGTGCAGGCATTCGGATTCAACAACTTGTCCGTCCATCCCGAGCTTGCGCACAGCTACTAGCTCGAATGCGTCACGAATGGGCAACTGGGAAGCAGACCGGGGGTTCCAACCAACTCTTTTTTTTTTTTTCCCGTCATGGATGAAGCGGGGTCGCGAATAAACTTCATTGCGCTACGACATCATAGGTTGGAACATCGCCGAGAGTTGCTTGGCTTGGAGGGGGAAAAAGGAGCTTGAGGCTGTCCCCATGTCTCTTATTTGGTCTAACACTTTTATCCCTTTTTCTGTAGGCTTCACAATATATCTCTGGCCGCCCGCCCCCTTTCTTCCCTTTTCCCCTACCATTTCTTGTCTTCCATTTCTTCTTCACTTTAGCTATTATTTGGTTTTCTTGCAAGAAGTCATCCCCCCACGTGTTCCCTAGTGCATGTAAGCTGAGATTACTTGACTTATACGCCCGATTAGGAGATTGATGACTGCGCAGCTCTGCATCTTGGCACGCTGAGAATTTAGAAAGGCGGAAGAAGATAACGCTCTGCACGAAATATAAAAAAAGAAAGAAAGAACGAAAAGAATAAGAGAAAGAAAATAAGAAAAGAGAAAATTGTATTCAGTCATCATCATGGGCCCCTCCACATTCCCTCAGTTCTCCAAGTTCCCTCCGGAGCTGCGCCTCGAGATCTGGCGCAAGAGCCTGCCGGACCCGGACGTCATCACCATGTACAGCTACAAAAAGGGCTGCTGGGGTCCCCGCGGCTTGCCCAAAGAAGGCGGCGAGCAGCTGTTTGAGCAGATGTTTACGCCCGCCAATGAAATCATCAACTTTGACTTCCGGCACGAGATGCTGGACACTGTTCCCGTTGACATGCCGCTGGCATTTGTCAACCGCGAAGCCCGCGACGTTGCCATGACGTGGAGCCGCCAGCGAGGCGTCGAGATGCGCGTCGACAAGGACGAGAAGCAGCCCGTCTTTCAGCAGCGCTTCAACCCGCGGCGCGATGCGCTCTTCATCAGCATCAGCAAGTGGAACGACTTTTGCCTGGAGCCGTCGTCCCGGCTGGCGCAACCAGATCTGTCGAGCCACACGGTCAACAGCAACACAAATCTGACGCGCATCGCCATTCCCTACGTCGGCACCGATCACTCGTCGCTGGCCGAGGTCTTTCGCTGGTTCCCGCAGCTCGAGGTGCTCTACATTGTGCTGGACGTGCGCATGGACCCGCGCATTGAGAAGCTGGTGCAGAGGGGCAACCGGGATGAGGCGCGAGCCGTGATGAAGTACCAGCAGTGGAAGGTGGAAGATGCGCGGGAAAAGTCGCTCGTGTGGAACGCGGCGAAGCGCAACTTTGAGTGGGTTGGCGGCGCGGGGATGCGCAACTTGGCGCTGTACAAGAGCATGAAGGAGATGGCGCGGGAGATTCGGGGGAGGTTGGCCAAGAGGGAAAAGGGCAAATTCAAGATCCAGCCGGTGTACGCCGTCAAGGAGTGATTGGGCATGGGATGGGGATTGGGGATCTTGTTTTGGGATGCGAAGTGGGCGGGATGGGCTTTTGGTTTCGTTGGGGGGTTTTTTTTTACTGGGTGTCTTGGGCTGGGAAACTGGGATTTGGGATGGATTTGGGAAACATGAACGTCCATTGGTATCTATGGAATGGGTTTAATTCTGGTGGCCAGGCGGGGTTTTCTTAGCATCTAGCATTTGATCATGTTGCATCATCGTCTAGTCATTTTTTTTTTTCAGCGTCGTCCAGCATTTGATGGTTCGCATTAGTTTTGCGATGAAGCAACATGAATGCATTTCGGGATTCCGTCCCTCCTCTCCGCATGCCTTGACTGAGGCTGTGCTTCGGCGTCAAGATTTGTCTTTTGTTTCAAGTGATGCCGTCTACGGTCGCAGTGGATGGATGCGATGCGACGGTGCGATGCGATGCGATGCAGCGGGATGCGACTGTGCTGGGGTGCTGTGCTGGGAGCTGTGCTTGGTGCTGGGATGTCTCTGCTGGGATGTCTCTGCTACCTCCCCGCGACCAAGCATCGCTGCGACTGTGCACCAACTGTGCTGTGCTGTATCAACAGCTCCAGCTAGCATTATTTCCAATAATTCCCTGCAGCCACTTATAGTCGCGGGTACTTTGACCTTCCGCTCTTGGATGCTGGAGCTGTGTTGGATGTTGGAGCTGTCCATGCTTTTCGCTGAGGTGGGCTGGTCACGTGCGACACTGCACCTTTTGCACCGTTGGGAGCAACGAGGCACGGGGGCTGCTGCACTGGCGGAGACTGCCAATTTGGGACGTGACTGATTTGGGACTTGCTTGAACTGGGACCAAAGCTGGCCTGGTCTGACTGGAAGAAAAAAAAAAAAAAAAGGTTGCCCCGCATCAACCGATGACGAACTGATCTCGTGTAAACTGGCACGACTTTTGAATCCATCCATTCATTGCGTTGATCCCACACCAAAAAAAAAAAAAAAAGGCAATGGACAGCTTTTCCGACGCGGACAAGTCAGAGCTAGAGCAGGTCTGTTTTACTCACACATCGAATCTCCACGTCTAGACGCTCACACTACAGGTGCACAGCTCCGAAGACTTCGTGTTGAGCAGCTCAAGGCGCAGGCCAACGGCGGTGGAGATGCCCGCAACGGTGCCTCGTCAGGCCAGGGCGGCGAGCGACAGAAACAGTGAGTACATACTACTACTAGGTAGTAGTAGTACCTTGGGGGGGAGGGAAAAACCCATCAGCTAAACGGGGACAAATTTAGAAACGTAAACGAAGCCCGCCAGCAGATGCTGAACCAGATCCTGGAACCTGAAGCCGCCGACCGTCTCAACCGCATCCGCCTCGTCAAGGAGCAGCGCGCAACGGACATCGAGAACCGGCTCCTGACGCTGGCGCAGACGGGCCAGCTGCGGCAGAAGGTGACGGAGGAGCAGCTCAAGGACCTGCTGACCGCCGTGGCGGACAAGCAGGAGCACGAGAAGATTGTTGTGAGTAGGCGCAAGGGCTGGGACGACGACGACGACGACTTCATCATGGAATTGTGAGGGGGGTTTTGTGAGTGGGATTTTTTATTTTTATTTCCCCCCCCCTTTTTTTTGTTTGTGCTCTAGGGATTGACTACGGGTTCAACTGTTCGCGTCTTGTGTTTTTTGGCTTGCTTTTTGTCTTGCGATGGGTACAATGTTGTTCAACGTGTATGGAATGGGGGAGAGGGACGAGCAGCAGGAATTGGATACCAGACAAGAAAATGAATGGAAGAGGGAGCAAGTAGTACATAGCTCATGAAGGTGGCATGGCCAGACGGCATCAATAGTCTTGAAAGTTTCCAAACTCTTCAAAGCGTCCAAAGTCCCCAAAGTCTCCAAAACCTTCAGAGTGTCCAAATCTTCAAGATCTCCAAAGTCTTTGAGAGCAAAATCTCAAAAATAGGGAAATGGATGAAAAGGAAAACAGTCTGCCTCTAGAGGAGACAAACAACTGTGGCATATCAACCATGGCAATCACCAGACCCCCTGGGCTCGCGTTTCCTTGAGCCGCTTAGAGATCAAAAGCAGACGGAAAAAGCAGAGATTAAAGCAGAGATCAACAGAAGAGAGAAAGGGGGAAACAAAAGCAGAGATCAAAGCAGAGGGAGAGAGCGGAGGGAGAAAAATACAAAGGAAAATAGCATTGTGGGGAGACAAAATCACTGTGATATATTATATGACACTTGCATCTCCTTAAGCCGCTTCGAGATCAAAAGAAGAGATCAAAAGAAGAGATCAAAAGAAGAGATCAAGGCAGAGATCAAAGCAAAGATTAAAGCAGCGGGAGTAAATAGAGGGAGAAAGCACAGGGAGAAAGCACAGGGAGAAAGCACAGGGAGAAAGCACAGGGAGAAAGCACAGGGAGAAAGCACAGGGAGAAAAATGCAAAGCAAAACAGCCCTGAGGGGAGACAAAATCACCGCGATATATTATACATGACACTCGCATTTCCTTAATCCGCTTCGAGATCAAAAGAAGACATCAAAGCAGAGAGAGAAGATGCAAAGAAAAATAGCCAAGGGAGACAAAACTACCATAGTACATCACACTCTTCAAGGTCTCTGTGCCCGTGTCTCCTTTAAGCCGCTGAGATATCCAAAGCAGAGATCTAAAGCAGAGATCCAAAGCAGAGATCCAAAGCAGAGATCCAAAACAGCCAAAAGAGACAAAACCACCATGGTACATCATACATCATACATCACTCTCAAAAACCCTGGGCTCGCATCTCCTTGAGCCGCTTCTTCTCCTCCCTCTCCCGCTTGCGAATCGCTCGCAGGTCCGGCGGCTGCTCGATGCCCAGCTCCCGCCTCAGATCCTCAACGTCCCTCTCTAGCTCCTCCTCCCAAAACACATTGATAACCTCCTTGCTCCGCACGCCGTTCTTGACCGCCCACGGCATGTACACGCTGAAGAAGCGGCGCCTCTCGGCCGGCTTCAGCGTGGCCATGGCCAGCATGCTCAGCCCCGTCATGGGGATCAGCGTGTTGGCAAACTCAAAGGCCTTGAGCGCGACCTCGCCCTCGCGCACGGTGGGCAGCCCCGTCAGCGCGTGGTAAAAGTCGTGGCACTCGCGGTACCGCTGCATCACGTACGCACACTCCTCGTCGTCAATGTACCGTACCGGCGACCGGGTGTCTGGCGACACACCCTCGCGATCCAGCCACGAGACGTAGGCGCGGCCGACGGAGTTTTCCGGCAGCTCGCGAAGGGCCGGGATGCTCAGCGTCTTGGAGCTAATTCGCGGACGCAGCCGAAGGATACGGCGGCCTGTAGGATGGGCCAGCATGGCGTCGCGAAGGCGGTAGATGAAATAGGGGGTTGCAGTCGCCTCGCCCAGCGTGGCTATGAGATCTGCAATATTGTCAGAATCTTGTTCAGAATCTTGGTCATTTGAGTATGCGTGCAAGTGTGTGTGTGCGTCTTCCACGTCATCTTGTGTGTCATGTGTCATGTATGCTCTGTCTCTCTCTCTCTTATCTCCCCATATTGTCCATCCCCTCGTTCTCTTGCCTGCCCATCTGACTCTCTCGCTCACTTTCTCCTCCTCCTGGAGGGGATAGCAAGGGGGGGGGGCTGTCTCAGCCGCCACACGAATCCTGCAAAAGCGGATCCAGCATTGTTTACTTCTCTACCCAATGACTACGAGGCGGTATAGCTAAGGAGAAGGATCAGGAGCAGACAGACAGGCATGGGGAGACCGAGGCTAGGAAACCAGCAGGGCACAAACGCAAAGGAAAAAGTGTAATAACAGCATAGTATCGGCTTAAGCGTAGCACCTGCAAGGGAGGATGAGGGGGCGGGAAAAAGCAAAAAGAAGCATATCGTATCAGAACTCATGGCGTACCAGCACGGTAGGGATTCAGCAGCGACATGATACCAGATCCGAGCGCCATGCCTGCCTGCTCGATCCTGGTCAACGGCACATGGCCGGGATACTTTGGCGGAGGCCGGTTGAGTACAGAGAAGCCGCGAGCCATGGCAGTTGCGGGCGGTCTAGTGGCCGTCGAGGAGCGGCAGATTGCATATCGCGAGCGTGATGATGGAGTTGTTAGTGACGACGATGCCAGGGCCGGAGTCCAGGCCGGCGTCGCTACTCGGAGCCCAGACCGGACTATCACCAGCCGCGCTTCCATTTCCGTCTTTCACTGCAGAGCTAATGCACTAGGAAGTGGTGCGTTGCGAGCGGCTGAAAAATGAGATGAGTAATTAGTACTCGTACTTGGAGAAAGAAGGGGGAGGTAAACAAGGCAAAACAAACAATCACGGAATTCGTCCGCCCGTGGTGCTCCGTCACTCCAAGTCCCCTGTCGTGGGCGTCTCTTGTCTGGCACACCACCTGGTTTCCCCTCTGGTGTGACTTCTTGCGGTTTGCAATTTCAAACGAAAAGTACGAGGGGAAGCACAGTGTTTCCCAATGGACGTCTGCCTCGCAAGTTGGCCGGGTGAAAAGAGAGCACTGGAGGTTGTTTTTTGACGACCAAGATTTTGGGGCGATCGGATGACTGCCGACCAAACTTGGAACTAACGGATTGTGGGGTGTACCTCAAGACTACCTTAGTACTCCGTAGCACTGCTAGACTCGACTTTGAATTATCGGTTCATTCAGATACCAAGAGACCAAGAGTTACCAGGGGAAGATGGAGGGTACCTCTGATTGCTGCCTCTCCGCATGATCAGGCCAAAGAGGCTTGCCTTTGTGTTCCCTATTGAAATTATTCGCTCTGATTTTAGTGCCCACCGTACAGATCAATTGGCGTCCACCCAGAAACCAAGTAACACTGTAATACTGTACGGCGGCGAGCACATGTAAACAAGCTGACTGCTCCGTATCGACCCGCAGATTGGGCTTTCGCGTTCCATGTTGCATGCCGGACATGGTAGCATCATGTTATTGTCAGGCACAATCTGCTGATAATCTCCGCGCTGATTCACAGGTCCATCTCGGCTCAGCGACGGCTACTGTGCTGTACTGTACAGTACGCTCTGACGAGAGCTGAAAAAGCACCTCTGCTTCTGCTCGCACCTGTCTAAGCGCCCAAGAAAAGCCACTCGGAGCGATGACTGCAAGGTTTACGCTCTCTCATTTCCACAGCATCAGCACAGACGTTTCTGGCCCCCCCCTTCCTGGCTGCGAATTGATTTGTCGGCCAAAAGTTCGCACGGTCGGCAGACGGACGACGAGTGGATGGGAATGGACGGAGGATGGAGGAGAACCCCACACAGCTGGGAGCACAAAATCTAAAGCTGCCACACAGGAGCCGCTTTTGGTGTCTCGGCGCATAAGCTGTGTAACACAGTGACCTGGCTGGATGACTTGTACTTTTCTTTCCACTCCCTTACTCATTTTCCTGAGGGGAGGGGAGAAGAAGCGGGGGAAGAGAGAGAGAGAGACAGCGGCTTGGGCTGGCTTCGTTGGGTGCCGACTCTGCTTGGGTTGTTGGGATCTCTCTTGGGTGTCGACGTGGACGAAGGACGACTTGACGCTCAAGAATAACCACAGCATTGAATCACAGATTAGAATCAAATATTGACTACAGCGTGTACCTTTTTTTTTCTTCCCTCTTTCCCTCCGTAAATGATACGATAATAAGCTATAAACGAGCCTTTTAGCTACCATACACAACATCCAGTGTAGCAGCCGTCTGCAGGTGGCTTGTAAAAATCCAGGCACGCGTCTAGGCAGTGTGTTGTCACAACATCTGGATACATGCACTGACAGTCCAGATCGTGGAGCAGGATTTACGTCTTCTCAATCCTCTTGCTACGACGTTTCTGCAGCTATCGCCCCGTACAGTTCATCCAGTCCCTTTGCTGAGTGGCTGCGTTTCAATTGCCTCTCCTCCTCCGTGATGTTCGCAGCCATACCATCTCCCGCCGCAGCCCGATAAGACGGCACTCTGTTTGCTTTCTGCTTCCTGCTTCCTGCGGCCTCGCTGCTCTCTACCATATTATCAACCGTTTATCCTGTTGATCCTGCCTGCATCGCGGGAACTTGCACTGGAGATCAATCTCTCTCTGATCTCCTCTCCTCCTCTCAAGGCTCTCCTCTGTCCTCTTGTGTCCTTCCCCTTCTCCACTTGCACTCCAGTCAACCTCATTTTCTGTGTAACTTGCTCCCGAACACAACATCGAATTACTTGTACTCTGGTGTAATATTATTTTTTCGAGGCCCGTGCTGGTGATACATGGCCCATCAACGAGACCTCCTCAAGTGCATAAAAGGTGCCCGTGTCGCCCGTCTTGGTTGTTACTCTTTATCTTAAGCAGAGCCAGATATAAGGCAGCTATCAGTGATAGTAGCTCAACTACAAGGCTTTAGGTACCCAGGCTGTTGCAAACGCGAATACGAAACAACTGCAAACGCACCAGCAAACGGAGGCATCAGGAAGCTGCTGCTGCAAGTCCCATTGCTCTTCTTCTCCTTCCCTTTTTTCTTCTTCTTTTCCATCACCTTCCTTCACTCTTTTCCTCACTTCCCCCTCCTTCACACCTTTAAAGCTGCATCATCCCCTTGGATGATTTGCAGCATCTGCGCAAGCTTTAACCATGCCTATGATATTTTCAGAACACATGGAGCAGTACGATCTCGAGACCGTGTTTCCTCGAAACCCGAACTTTGTGATACCGTATCAACGGACCGAGGTTGAGTGCGTACATGATTTCATTGCAATGTGTTGCATTTCAATCATCCTTCTGCCGTCACTGACTAGATCCTGTTTCTTTGCTCATCTCTAGCATCATCCTCGTCCATGGCCTCAATATCGAGGGCCGATACTTTGTGCACAGAGATACCTGGACTAAATCTGGCCGAATGTGGCCCAGTGATATCCTCCCCAGCTGCTTTGAGAAGCGTTGCCGCGTCATGCTCTTCGCCTACAATGACGGCCTCTCTGTGAATGACGAAGATACCAAATTCGTCAAGCATTGCGATCGTCTTCTTCGGCTCCTCATGGAGAACCGACTTGACGACCCTACCCGACCAATTGTCTTCATCGCCCAGGATGTTGGCGGAATTATTGTCAAGGAGGTGAGTTTCAAGCGCCTTGCTTCCTATGAGTAACTCAAGAGACTTGATAGCTAACGTTGCATCTCGCGATGCTACCAATGTAGGCATTGGCCAAGGCCCATTTGGACAAGACCGGCACCATTCACGTCATCGATCAATGCACTCGCATGCTTGTTTTTTTCAACACTCCTCACCACAACGTTGCCAAGTCTGTGCGAACCATTGCCAACGCTGCCGTTCGCCCAACGCCTCCTGAGGTCCTTGACATGCTCGACAAGGCATGCGAAGAGCACGTTGAACGCATGGCACCTGTCGAGCAGAGAGGCCGCCTCTACCGTCGCCGTGTGGTCATCAACTTCCACGGTACCAACTGGTACCGCGGCAAGCACCTCGTATGCTGTCTCCTCCCAGCATCTCTCCCCTTTCAAGACCTGACCGACTAACTATTCAACTTCACCCTCAAAGCTTGTTGAAAAGGAAGACACCATGATCAACGCCAGACCCGAATATTGGGAGAAACACTTTTGCATCTACGGCGACCACACTTCCATCTGCCGTTTCCATTCGAGCGAGGATAACACTTGCGAGACTGTGCTCAAGACAATTGGCCTCAACACATATCTTGCTCTGCGTATGTTCCCTACTTCCGAGATTATTTCAAGAGCGAAGTTTCGCCTTTGAAGGATACACGTTCCAGATTCCAAAGGAGCACCCACTAAGTTACCTCAGAAACGGATTGCTAGACGCGAAACATTTGCAAGAACAAGATCTCTTGCGACCTTTATGCCATTGCATTATCACTTGTCTCGACCTACTAATTTAGATTGATACAACGTAGGCGGACAGTTTAACTACTACCTAGTAGGTAATTAGATTGATTTGTTTGTGCTCATGGACTGAGCTGGTAATTCTGGGTGGTCGGTAGTGCTTTTTCACAGGTAGTAATAATAAATAAAATTGACATTTTCCCCATACTGCTGCCTATCGTCGTTAATTATCAATTACGTTTGCATTCTTTTCTATATTTTTTTTTCCTTTGGCCAATTTCAATGATATTTTCTTGTATTGCCAGTTGCGAGTGTCTCTTTCCCCCTTTTTCCCATTGTTCCTTTCGTTCCTACCTAGTACTTAGTAGGCACTTCCTGAGTCGTATCCGTGTAACCGCGTACCAAAACACAGGGACCACGAAATTCCAACCTTAAAACCTCTGACTTGTAAACAATCAATCCTGCACACATCAGACTCTACACTCCGTTCATTTCACGCTCTTCTCCAGCTACTCTGCTTATCGAGGGATTTCTTTCTATCGGATGCGACCGAAATGAAGCGACTGACTCTGAAAGCGGCTACACGCAAGGCCACCTCTAGTAGGTGCTCGCCACTGGAGGCTAGTTTTACCATCGGCAAACATTCAGTTGAGAACATCACACAAAGTTGGGAGCTCTGCTAACGATTTGTTTTGTAAAAACAATTTGATTAAACAGAAAACTATTGAGATCTTAATACATTTTGGGTACAAATACCAATAATTATCTTGTCTGTCGCCTTTCAAGACCACACGCATTATTATCCGTCACACCTTTCCCCTTTATCCGGCAAACGAGCAGTTTTCCAAAAAAGAAGCAATTTTCCAAAAAAAAAAAAAAAAAAAAAAAAAAAAAAACAATTTCCGAAAAGAGAGGCAGCCATTTTTCCAAAAGAGAAGCAATTTTCCTAAAAGACAAACAGTTTTCCCAGCAGACAAGCAGTGCCAAAGGCATTGATTCAATTCAGTCTTGGAATCCATTTCACTCCACAACCTCAAGCTTGGGGAGACTTTTCTCGCCAATGAAGAAGAACGAGTACATGATCAAACAACCAAACAACCTGTTCCAGTATCAGCATCAATTATCAATGAGGGAGAGGACCATGGAGCCATACACCACCAGTGCAAGTGCAATTGCACGCACAGCTGCCTTGTTTCTTCTGAGCTTAGCAATGAAAGGCTTCGCTTTCACGGACGCCAACGCGAAGCCCACGTGAAGAGTCGGGGACGGCACCACCGATTCATGGTCTCGCATGAAACCATAGCCTTCAACATAACGACGAGGTTGCTGAAACATGAGCAGCTTGTTGAGGCGTGCCATGCTCAGCTCGCCATACGTGAATCGCTCGTCGACTTGCGCATGAATTCTGCCGAAGCTGAGTGCCCAATCGACGTACCTCTTCCAATCCATAAATTGAATGTCTGGTGGCAGCAACTTGTTGGCCTTTGCAATTTCAAAGTCGCTCTCGTGTGGGATGAGGGCCAGGTACGAATACACAAAGCCCATGGCGCACATCCAAAACTTGCTGTGTTCGCAGGGCCTGACATCCGAGAATTTTATGTTGTGCCGCACGAGCCCTGCCAGCCGAAGAGCCGTAAAGTCAAAATCGTACGGGCACGTCTTAGGACAGTCGAGGTGGTCCAGCCAGAACCGGCTTTCAAGAAGGTACCTTGGGAACGGCTTGATAAAGATCTTCCCTTGGTCCCACAGCAGGTGTGTATCCATCTTCTCGGTGACGAAGATTTCGAGGCCAAGTCCCTGGTGATGGTGGAGAGGGCGTGGAGGCTTGGCCTTACCAAGGAGGGAGAAATGGTGCGAGACTTTAGTCAACCGCTCGATATTGAGATCGTCTTTCAAGAAATCTTGAACCCGCTGGTACGGCGTGCCTATCCAGCATGTTTCATTGCCGAAGGAAGCAGGTAATATGAGTCGGAGTTCTTCCACTGTGAGCGGCTGGTCGTCGTCTTTGCGGCCCAGAGTAAAAGTCACTCTCTACGCATTCTTATTAGCAAGTCAACTTTGAAGGGGGGGATAGGAAGTGTAAGAACATTACCTTCCTGGGGCGAAGCAGAGCTTGCATCGTGTCTGAACAGCTGCGGATGTCAGCTACCAACAAGTCAATGGACGGCGAGAGTAATCGAAATGAAGCGACGATGTCGAGCTACTCCAAACACAGGTTTATACAGCTTTATACCAGGAAACCAGCATCGGCCTGAGGAAGGAGAGAGAGAAAGGACGACAGCTAGACGATAGACGGGGGGATTAAATACGCCAAATAAGAAACGGCCAGCATTTGAGACCGGGCAGCCAGCCATTGCGAGGCGCGACTTAAGTTCTATTGGAGCTTGCCACCGGGCTGGTACTCTTGACGCTACTATCCGGTGGCTTGATCTAGGACATGGAAACATCATGCATCACCGTCTCTGAATAATGACAACACGTGCTAGGCCTAGGAGCGGCACTGACGACGATCAGCCCCGATAACCCGGTATCCAGCACCGCGTCACATTCATTAAAATGATAGCGAGCTGATGGCGAAGCTTTAGCCCCTCAGCCGCTGCTGTCTTGACCAGCTACCCTCGCTACCTTCGACTAATTCGTCTAGTCTTACCACGTCAGTTTCGAAGCGATTCATGCCTATTGGTATTGGCCAATGTGGCGGATGCCTTTTGGCTAAGCTGCTAGGTGCCCATCCTTGTCGCCCGACAGTACTAATACGAGAAGTTTGTCTGCAGCAAACAAACAAACAAGCAAACTGAAAC
Source organism: Trichoderma sp. TW21990_1 (assembly GCA_010015515.1). Taxonomy (NCBI): domain Eukaryota; kingdom Fungi; phylum Ascomycota; class Sordariomycetes; order Hypocreales; family Hypocreaceae; genus Trichoderma; species Trichoderma sp. TW21990_1. Next base: position 2,382,954 of record ML974118.1, read on the forward strand.
TGGCAAACCAAGTGAATTGAAAGCCCGACAGCCCTGTCTCATCAACTCCGCCCCCCGGATAACCACCTTCTTTCCCCCCTGTCTGGCAAGGTACTGCACAGGTTGCAACGCAGGATTCAGGCACTTCAATGCCTGCCAAGATAATCCTTGCAATTCACACCCTCCCCTCAGCTTTCGGAACATCACCCAACTATCCATCACAGACAAGCAAGCTTGCATTTGCCGGGCCGCCCTCCTAATTTCTCGAGACTACCGCATTTTTAGCGGTGTGATTTGGGGGGGGGTCTGCGTCCTACAGGACGCGACCCCTCAATGTACTGCACAGTACGCCGCACACGGGGGAAGAGTATTGCTGAAAGTGGGCGTGCATGTAAGAGGAGGGCCAGAGATTCATCCGAAAGAGATCGGATGTGAGTGAGACTCGGGGGATGAGAGCAAAATTCCCCATGATCATGAGGTGTCGGCTGCAGCTGTGAGACAACAAGAGCAGATTGCGAGCGCGAAGCCTGTTGGTGGGTGAGTTCATGTCTCATTATCATTATCTATGTCATTATCATTTCATTCGCTTCCAGCGAGCTGTTCGTCCAAGTGTCCTGTCCTTGGGCCCCGACGCATTCCCGGTTTTGCTTTGCCCCCCCGATTTCACAGTTTCATTTGACTTGGCCGATTTTGACAGAATGAACAGAGTCGGATCACTCAGTCTCGCCCTCTTCGATCTCTTCGATCTCCTCAATCTCCTCGACCTCATCGGCTTCTTCCATTTCCTCTACTTCGACCACTTCGGCCACTTCAGCAGCCTTGGCCGCCTCAATCACCTCGGCCACCTCCCTCTTCTCAACCCTCGCGACTCGCTTTTCGTTGGCCCTTTCGATGGCTGCCCGAGCTCCAGCCCACGGTTTTCTCCCTCTGCCCATATCGAAAAGCCTATACACTGCTGGGATGTTTGGTCCATCCATGATGAACTTGTACAGCGTCCTGTTCTTCCACCAAAACTTCCATGCTTCCCAGCCCCATCCCTCGAGTCGCTCCATGACACCTGTACCGGCTGCAGCATTAAGCCAGGTATACGTTCCTCGAATATCCATACGGAGACCGAGGTACGCCATCGGGCCGCGTTCAAGCGCTCGCACCACGAAATTATAATGAGAATCAATCTCCCTCTTTATTGCCCGCGGCGAAGGGAGAGGATAGCTTCCAGACCAAATACTGGCGAGCGCCATGGTGGCGAGATCGTAAAGCACAAACGTAGGCTGCAGAGTCGTCAGGCTACCTAGCACTGCCAACGACTCCGGATATCGCTCTGACAGGATGCCGTGGTAGAGTCTTTGATACTCACTCTCCTTATTGTGGTGCTTCGCATTTTTGAGCTCCTCGAATGAGTCCATTGAGAACTCAACATCGGCAGGACGGCCTTCGCCTTTGATGAGGGACAGATCGTGATAGTAGCCGCAGCAAAAGATGATGGCATCGACGTCTGTAATCTCGCTGCCGTCCTTGAACACTACGGTTCGGGGACCAGCAACACCCATGATGCCGGGATAAGTCTTGACATCGCCGCTGTCCAGCAGTCCGGGCAGTTCATCGCATACAAAGGGACTGCGATACAGAGGGCCGCTGACGGGGCCGCTGAAGCAGGGATGCGACCGCAAAGACGGAAAGGCGTAGCTTTGTGCGAGGCCAATGGCTTTGCCTGCAAAGTAATTTGTAGCGTGGGGAAACAGTCGCATACAGAGCCGTATCTTTGCGTCGGTGCGACGGGTCATGTAATGGTCCCACGGTCGTCCTCCGATTGTTCTGGGGATCTATACGGCACGCATATTGTCAGCAGCTTCTTTTGACAACAAACTCCGGAGGCCATCGTCAATCATTTACCAGAGAACACCGGCTCCGGCTGCTGAGGTACAGCTTATTTGCGCCGGCCTGTTTCAAGAAGCTCAGCGTGTCGGCGCCGGTAGAGCCCAGGCCGACCACCAAGACGTTCTTCCCGGCGTATCTCGTCGGGTCCTTAAAGTCGCGAGAGTGGATGGCGTCTCCGGCGAACTTTTCGATGCCCTTGATCTCGGGCATGTTCACGACGCTCAAGCCGCCTGTCGCCAAGACGACTCTGTCGTACTCTCGCTCCTCTTCCTCGCCTGTTTTCGTGTGCTTGGTGGACACGATCCAGACGCCGTCTTCTTCGTCTCGCCGGATGCTCGTCACGGCCGTGGAAAGCTCAATGTGCTTGATGAGCTCGAATTTGTCTGCATACGCCTCGAGGTAGTCGCCTATCTGCTGCGCGGAAGGGAATGACGGATAATCTGTTGCACAAGCCGATCAGAAACAGTCTCTTGGTGCTTCGTCATGCTCGTGTCTTACCATCGGGCATTGGGAAATCTGTGAAAGCATTCTGCAGGACGACATCTTCGCATCAGCCTCACGTGCCCATACACCAAACCCAGTTTCCGGAGCCACGGCCACTCACTGTTTCTTTGGACATGTTCACCCTCGTCCCTGGCAGTGCTGAGACTTGCTGCACATCCATTGAGTGGTGCCAATTGCCTCCGAGGTATTCGTTCTGCTCCAGGGCTCTGACGTTGAGGCCCTGCTCGACCAGATTTTTCACCGCCAGCAGGCCAGTTACACCAGTGCCGACGACGCACACATTGTTTCCCACGCCGCCTTTACCCGTGCCGTATGTGTCCATTCTGGCGCAAATCTTGGGTGAGAGTGTTTCCCCCCTCTATGCTTTGGAGGCTTCGTTTCGAGAAGGCTGAAGAAGAGGAAGAAGGGAAAAAAAAGGCTCGAGGTTGGTCGGTGCGCAAAATGGAGCTCACGGCCGTTGGGCATCTAGCTCAGGGGTGTTTTTCCCTTATTCCCCGTGCCCGTCAGCTAGTGCCATCTGAGAAGAAGAAAACCGCTTGCAATGACACAGCTAGTGAATGTCGTCAATGGTTGGAGGTGTGGATCCGCCTGGGCTTCCTTGAAGATGATGCTCACGGACGCTAGAACAAAGAGTGGGTTGGACGGCCGTGCTTACTGAATTTATATGTATGTGCTGATTGCTATTCACAGGTCGATTATTCGGAATAAAGAGGTTGTGATTATATGTCTGGCTGAATCCGCTATTCTGGTCTTCTTTGGGGCGAATTGGGGAGATATATTCGCAATCGAGGACACGGTCCTTGTAGAGAAATATAATTTCTCGTGGACATTTATCACCTATAACCCTTTATACGTTTGGGCGCGGAGCATGACATCCAATTGGGGGGATGTTCCGCTGCCTACTCATTGCTGGTCTCTCTACCAGGTAAGAAGAGGTCTTTGTTTCTGGTATTTTCTCTACGTCTACTACGTCTACTTACATCTACTTGCGTCTACTAGATCTACCTCATTGGTCTTCCAGTTATCTGCTTGCTCGATATTCTGCCGTGGTTATCTCCTCTGTTGCTTTGTTTGTCTTGCCTACCACTTTCCACAGTCGCCCTCTCAACACTCAATATATCTGGATTTTAATCGCTTCGACGTGAGTAACGCCGCAAGATTTTCCATGTGGCCTTTTGGCCAGTTCTCGATTTTTCTTCTCTTCTACTAGGGGTGCTTACTACATGACTCTCAATTACACACAAGGTGCACTTAATCCTTTCTTATATACCTTTGAGATGGAACACTTGCGCCTTCATGGAGAATAAGGACAGGGAATCTCAGCGGCATGATTGCCCCGGTCCAGCCGAATTGGACTACTTTAGTCCCACCTCCCAAAACACCTAGCGAAGAGGCCTCGCTGTCTCGTTCGCATCTGGTTGTTCAGAATAAATGATTGTCCAACCAAGTTGGACCACTTTAGTCTCACCGCCCAAACGATATATAAGCACCTGGCGAGGAGGCCTCGCTGTCTCGTTCGCATCGGGTGGTCAGAATAAAGGTTTTCATGCTACGAAGCTTCCATGATGCCTATTAAGGAGGTCTCGCTCTCTCGCTCGCATCGGGAGGTAGATTTTACCATCCATATTGTCACATCAGGCCATCAATACCGGACCACCGCGGTATGCACTGCCCTAGTATGAAAGAAAAGGCGAGCATGGATTCCTGGGCGATATTTTTACTCTTGGCATGGTCTTGCTTTCACACCTCAAACATCATCACATCAACATATCGATTCTTCCTTAAGATCTCCCGAAATATGGCCAAGAGAGGCTGTAGGGGTGAGATTTGAAGAAATTCAACTTAAACCTCGAAATCTAACTCACCACGCTGCACGATCGCTTCTTTCCGCTACAGCACCACGAGGCATTTTGCAACGATATTCGACATTACCTCCATCAGGTTACGACTAAAGGCCGACCAAAGACCAATTTTATTCCAAGCTAGAAGAACGCAAGGCTCAACGAATACGCGAGACGAATTGGGCCTCGACCTCATTGCAGCTCACCATTGGTCATCGGTCTGCGAGCATTGCTACGATAAAGAGAATGCCAAAGAAATGTACCAAGGTCCAGAAACGAAAAATCATGCAATTGCAATACGTTGGAGTGCTTTCCCTGGGCCTGGTAGAGTCATGTCTTTTTGGTCGTTAGTCCTGCTCGACAGCTTTGCGGGAGACGAACGGAAGCATTAGCACGAGACGAAGCAAATCTAGGCGGTCCTTCAAGAAAAAAAAAAAATAGAAGCCTCGTCGAGGAATACGTTGCCGTATCCCTATTCGACGCAGCTGTCGAAGCGTTCACGCATCTATGGCTGGCAAACCTTTCCATCCTTCCGACATACACTTCTCCAAATATAGGCATTAAGCCTATATGGGTCTCAGAAAAAATATAACAGAACTTCTTCCAGAGGTTATCACTAAAGTGACCTGTGTCCCAGGATACAAGGACATATACAGCAATGAAATCGAACTCGCTCGCAAAAGGAAGTTCAGAACTCCCCGACCATCCTCCAGCCACACTACAATAATCTATATTAAGGGATGGGCCAAAAGAGAGAGGACCTTGCTCCAGGAGCTAGACTGGGATAATAACCGGCCCTCCTATTACAGACTTTGGCGGCTCGATGCCCCCGAACCCGGTAACGCAAGTGTCAGCACGAAACGAAGCAAATATGGGAGGGTAACGCATACGCTCTGCTGCTCAAGGAGCGATCTCAAGATTAACTACCTATTTCTCGATATTTTTCCTATTCTACTGGGGGACCTACACATGAGATGCACTCAATCCTTTCTTATATACATGCTCCTTGTTGGGGATCACGTGAGCTATTCCTCCTGCTCCATCGCTCGAGGTAGCCTTTTTTCTTCATCACGATCCAGATTTCAGTCATGTTGCTTGCTTCTATCTCAGTGTAGCTCAGTGCCTTAGGTAATATACCCTATTCTCTCTCTTGCCTTCGTCTTTTATTGGTGATCTTTCCGTGATCCCCCACAGAGATCAACATAGGCTGAATCGTTTTCGATCAAGAATGGAGGAGCTTAGGAGTCGCGTAGGTATCATTGGTATTGAAGAATTATTACCAAACCAAGCGCCAACCATCCAGTGACAAAGATTCACTCTCAACTATAGGGAAGGCTATTGTAGAGGATTCTGCACTGATAACAACCGAGGAGAAGCCTTGAGGGACTCATTAATAAGATTGCAGCGAATACGAGGCTGAAGTTGTAGAGAAAACATCGATGGCGACTCCCACACAGCATATAAACGAAGATACCTACCAAAACGACTCGATTAACCCAAGAACAAAACAGCCTAGGACTAGCAGAGTGTGGTTTCGAAGGATTGATTTCACCAAGTCAGGCGCCTGTAGGTACGTTACTTACACTTTCTTTTTCCCCCTTGAGTGGCTGACGTTACTTTTTCGGCATATAGTGCGTTTATCTGTGGAAATCAAATCAGTACCGCAATAGAATCACTGAAAGTGTGCAAAAGCAGATTGGTAGGGGGAGGTAGGCCAGCAGACTACATGCTCTAGATACAAGCAGATCTCTCTCTTCGATGAGAAATTTTCTCGGAATAAACAGTCACGACTCAAAGATCCTGTAATCTTCTTTCTCGGGTGAGAGCACCCTAACTCTCTTGACCCCGTCCGCTTGCATCTTGGACAGAACTGGAAGATCCGGAGGAACCACTACCAGAACCACACGTGCCATACGTACAATCAAAATCAGTCTCGGCGTACCAAAGTAGAGGCCAAGGGCGGCTACTTAGCCCAGAGCTCTCCGATGGGGAGGAAGATGCTGGCAACACCCAACCCAATATCGCGGCTACTAGTATCTCTACTCCGCAGGAGCCATCAACTGCGCCAGACTCACCAGTTCCAGTTGTTGCGGAAGTGCCAACTGCTTCGCCAACTGCTTCGCCCACCATTACGTCTGCCAGTCAAATTTTGCGTCAACGCAACACCGCGCAACAGAACGTAGGAAAGCTAACCCTGCGGCACAGAAGACACAGGAAGAGCAAAGACAAGAAGGAGACTGAGAACAAAGACAAGCCCCTTCAGCGGCAGCCTCGGAACCGGAAACCAAAGGCTACGCCCGGGGCTGAGGTGCCTGTTGTCACAAGGCGATCATCTAGGAGAAATGCCGGATCTCAGTTGTGGTGCTTAGATGACAGTGGCAAGGCTTGCTTAGTGGCAGCATTCTCAAGATGAACATCATATTTTGAGAGAGACTTCAAGACTTGAGTACCATTTGGATTAGGGGAAGGCATACCCGTTCATCTGGCAGGGCGGCGAAGTCTTTAAAGGGCTCAAGCGTAAGTCTCTCTCGATATGTGTGGCATTTGAACGTCATTTAATTGGATTTTTGTGGATTTTTGTGGATTTTTTATACCCAGGAAAAGCGATTGCGTTGTTGTCTTATTTTTGGGGATATCCATCCTTGGGGAAAGCGTTAGGCGTTGCTGCAAATTTGCTTTATTATTCTACACGTATGATGGAATTGGCCTTTTCTTTCTTTTTCTTTTTTTTTTCCCTCTCTCCCCCTCTGTTCTTGGGAAGAGGGCCGAAACAATAAAACCATTTGCTTCTCATTTCATTACGGACGGTGTGCTCCAGCATGAGTCGCGAGAACGACAATGCCGCTATTCCAAGCCCAAGCGGCGAGGTACCCAGCAGTCCATCGCATGAAGTCGTATCTACAGTATTATGCACATATCTTGAGAAAGCAATAAACTGTTAAGAAAATTGTTAAGCATGTACTTGTAGAGCCGTACCTTGAATTATACCGCCCCCTCCACAGTCGTGCATCGTTAGATGGGAAGGAGCGCCCACGACACCGCCCACGACGGGGCAATATCCCCTCTTCCTCTGGTTTTTCTTCCTGCTGTTCCAATTGTGCCGTTTCGAACGGTCGAACGAATTCTTCCCCATCACGCCGTCTCTGCAGCATCGGATTCATATACACTTTGGCAGCTGATTATTGCGCAAGTACAAGTCACCTCCAGGCTTCGTCTGGATCATGAGCCTTGACGCATCGCGCGGCTAGTCTCTTCTCCTGATAATCTGACTGGCTCTTACGACTGACTGTTTTTCCAAAAGCTCAATCTGCTCTTGACAGCCCTCCGTCGCTTTATTTTACCAGGATAAAACATGAGCTGGCTTTGTCCTCTTAGAACTTGTCGACGAGGGCCTCATTACATCGTCCATTGACCGTGCTTGGAAATTCTACAATGGATATCTTCCAAGTATATCAATGCGATGGGAAGACTATCCGTCGCCGTGGTGTTTCGCATATCGACGACGAGCTGAGAGTCTCAATGATGAGTGTCGCTTTTGCGCCATCAGATCAGTCTGCGGTCCGCTACCAATCAGGCCAAGAAAATGTTGCGACTCGTTTAAAACTCTACTAACCATTTGACCAAGGCTTCGGTAAGTGAGCAGAGACGGACCTCTTGAGAACAAGCAAATAACTATTCAACTACGGCACCCAAACGATCCCCGTCGCAAGTTTCAGAAGGCTCGGTCAAACCAGATGTAGCCCTAAGGCGTGTCCGCATCATCTTCCATCAGCAACAAGAGTATGGAGCTCGATCCCCTCAAGATGGCTAGGCTTGGACTACGTTGTGTCCCATCAATGTACGTCTTGCATCTGACGGCATTCCTCTACCGGAAGCCTCCTGATATTCTAGCTCAGTATCCTGAATTCTTCGGCTATCATTGCCATATCCCATAGATGCAGCTACTTGATCAAACAAAAAGTAGCCCGTCTTTTGTTTCTTGTCTTCTAACGAATCCCTAGCACGAAATGCTCTCAACAGATCAGGCCTGTGCAGCGCGTTGCAGTCGGCAACTTTTCCCCTATTCCATTTGTACCCGTCATCCAACCCATTTATCGTGTATCAGCTAGATAAGAGGCGATCCGAAACTAATAGCACAAATGGGGTAGGTGATAAAGGTAGCCTCAACTCCCAGTACAAGGAATTGTCGCTATTGACGCAATATAGGATACATGTACCTCAACGCGGAGCTGCATCAGCCTTGCACAGCCTTTCGATAACGCCGAGGCTCCAGCTGTACGTCACCACGAACAGTAAGTCAAAACACCAGTCGCTACTCATCAGGGCTATAATTGACAATGCTCCATGACCATTAACGGCCGAGAGGGTAACATTACCTATACCGACAATGTACTTAATAACCAACTCCAAAAACAGAATTAGTGTAATCACGCCAGACTGCGAAGAAGAATGTTGACGCCTCTTCAACTGCAAAATCAGATCAATCGCTTCGGTTTTTGCATCCATCGTCTCCTACAAAGTTGCGTCGATCATCAACGGAGGAGATGTGATTGCAATTACAGTTCGTTGGGGAAAAAAAAAAGAAGGTTCCAAGCAGTGGGCATATAGATACTGTCCGACAATCTAGCGAACTGTCCACTACGTGAGTGACTCTGCCATACAGACAAAAGAGAAAAAATCAAATTACTGATACTACGTTAGCCGCCAAAGTTACGCAGCATCTAGCCAAAGTCAAATCGGAAATGCGCTGGTTAACTTTTTTTCTAAGTTGTCCAACACTTGGGCGGATTCTGATACTGTAGCGCTCCGCTACCAAATGACTCACCATGTTGCTCCATAGCGTCGACATATCGCATAACCTTACAAGGCTTTTTTGCAATTGCTCATCTTACCTGCAACACCCGCCGCAGCAATGGATGAGGCTATTGAGCAGCTCCTAGAATGGTCTACTTCCATAGGGGTCCAATTGGAGGGTATTCATCCAAAAGCTCTCCACGGACGAGGTATTGGTATTGTTGCTACCCGGCACCTTGAGGTAACGTGGATTTTCTTTTGCCGCTGCATCCCCACTGGCAGAATTTGATTGAATCTCTGCGATTCGCTTATATCACTGCACCCAATCCTGCACATTCAACTACCAGTACTCCGTACTAATTAAAACATTCAGGCCGATGAAGTCATCCTCCGGGTGCCTATATCTGCTTTGCGAACTCTCAGCAACACCCCCAAGGAAATTACCAAAAGGCTGAGTGGCGCCACCGCTCACTGCATTCTTGCGGCTTCTCTCTGTCTGAATGACAATGGTGACATCGACAAATGGATCCCTGTCTTTCCTTCTCGGCAAGACATCACCTCGAGTCTGCCTATTTGCTGGCCGGCTAAGCTGCGCTCTCTGTTGCCTCCAGGAGCCAAGGCCTTACTCGCAACTCAACAGGAGAAATTTAACAAGGACTGGGCCATTGTGACGGCGGCATACCCAAGCCTTCAAAAGGATGACTATCTATACAGCTGGCTCCTTATAAACACTCGAACTTTTTACTACACAGATCGCACCACAGCCAAGCTGCCCAGAGAAGATCGCCTGGCACTCCAGCCCGTGGCGGATCTTTTCAATCACACGCCCGAGGGCTACTGCGTCGCCAACTTTGACGACAAGTTCTTCACGTTTACCACCACGCGCGCACATCAGCCTGGTGAAGAAGTATTCATCCGCTACGGACCTCATGCTAACGACAAGCTGCTTGTGGAGTATGGCTTCACACTGCCGTCGTCTGTGAACCCTTGGGATGAAACATCCCTCGACTCGTACATCTGCCCTTCCATGTCCCGTGACCAGAGACAGAGCCTCGAAGATGTAAACTTCTGGGGCAAGTACATGCTCGACTCTCAAACGGCATGCTACCGCACATATGTTGCGTTGCGGATGCTCTGCCTTCCATATCACCAGTGGAAAGACATACTAGACGGGGCCCGGGATGAGAGCGAGGATAGCTCTATAATCGACGCGGCGATGCTAAAAGTCCTGACCAAGTACGACAACGACATCGCCAGCGCGCTGGACCAGCTGGATAAGCTCCAGGGCAGCTCCGTTGGCAACGAGGAAATGAGAGGAATCCTGACCGACCGATGGCTCCAGATCAAGCATCTCGTGACAGCAGGCAGGTTACGGATTGCAAGCTAGCAACTGAGGGACTATAGGACGTTGCTCGTCCCCTACGTTACCATCCCTTTCCTCCGTCGCTGCTGATTGAGCCAGTCGATGCCCTATCCAACACCTTATCGACCACCTCTCGGCCACCTCTCGACCACCTCTCGATCACATGTGCACGCAAAGAGTCATGATGCCTTTTTCTTTTGTGTTCGGTTTGTTTTGTCATCAAAAAGATTTGTTCTTGTGAACCATACCCTGTTCCGTCCCGTTTTGTTTTCCGTTTCCCCCAATTTCCTGGCATGCGGCCAACAAAGGAGAGGATAAAAGCAAAGATAAGAGAAGAAAAAAATTACAAAGTTTCCACAAAATGCTCTGACCCCTGACGTCTCGATAACCCAGCGTTTGTTCTATTATACACTGCCAAAAAAAAAAAAAAAAAAAAAAAAGCAAAGATTCCCTTCCAGATGCAAACTGATAAGCGATTTCCCCCAACGTCCGTCAAAATCAATTCCTGTTCCCCTTATGGCCAAACCAATCCATTGTGTTGTCGAATCAATTGGGGCAAGAATTCCCTTCCTGTTCCCCTTATACGGCCAAATCAATCCATTGTGTTGTCGCAAAGCAATCGAATCCTAGCAGGCTTTCATTATCTCATGAAAGCAAATCGGTCTTGCTGACGCCCATTACTCAGGACGAGGTCGCTTCACACCGTGAGGGTTGCCCCAGTTGCCATCATTGCCACCTCCGCCTTGGTGGCCCTGGCCCTGGCCTTGTTGTCCAAAGCCGAATCCACCCGGAAAGTTGGGAGGCATGCCCTGGAAGCCTATCGTACAAGTTAGCAGTGGTTCATAGAGGTTATGAGGAAATGTTTTGAGGACGGACTGGGCCGCTGAGTAAAGGTGGGGATTGGCAGTGGTGGGACTTGGCTATGGCCATTGGCAACGGCGTAGTAGTAACGCCAGTATTCCACATCGCAGACCACGCAGCGCATATTCGAGGTGCCATGGATAGTGCAACCCGAAGTGTGATGAGCCTGCTGGCCGATAGCGAGGGCTCCGATGGAGGCAGCCATCTGCGCATGGTAATGCTGCAGATAGAGCTGCTGCATGTGGTTCCTTGCGGCCGCAGCCGCGACCGCATTGATATGTGCCGCTTGGCCTGAGTTCTCTACCATGGGTTGAGGGTTCTGCTCTTGCGGCACCTGCGGCACTTGCGGCTGTTGCAGCATTTGCAGCATTTGCAGCTGTTGCAGCATTTGCAGCTGTTGCGGCTGTTGCAGCTGTTGCGGCTGTTGCAGCTGTTGCGGCTGTTGCAGCACTTGGGGCCGTTGCGGCTGTTGCCGCTGTTGCAGCGCTTGAAGCTGTCGCAGCCGTCGCAGCGCTTGAAGCCGTCGCAGTTGTTGCTGCTGTTGCGGCACTTGAAGCTGTTGCGGCTGTTGCAGTACTTGAAGCTGTTGCGGCTGCTGGGGTTGCTGCGGCTGCTGCGGCACTTGAAGCTGCTCCGGCACTTGCTGAGGTTGATCTTGTGTCTGCGCGCCCTCGTTCACTTCTTTGCCTTGGCCATCATCGCTGTCGATGATAGTGCTTCCTTCGGCATCATTGTCTGTTTCTTGGAAATCCCCTTCGAGCCTCGCTCCAGATTGGGCTGTTTCTTGGGCCTCCTGAAGCTGTTGCTCTTGAAGTTGCTGCTCTTGGGGCTGCTGCTCCTGAATTGGCTGCGCTTGTGGCTCTTGACCCGCCATGCCCACGTCCGAGTCTGATGATGAAGGGAATGGTGATTCCGACGAAGCGTCCTACGCTGTCGCCGATATCGTTTGAAGGGGAGGGGTCTGTGGGTTAGGGATAGGTGATGTGTCTGCAACTTGCGTACCTGGCATTCCGTTACCCATCATTCCCATGCCCATGTTGCTAGGCATGCCCATGCCCATGCCTCCCATATTCATACCCATCATACCACCGCCTCCGCCGCCTCTACCTCGAATCATGCTCGGGCCACCTCTCATACTGCCGCCAGGGGGGGTTCCTCTGTTGAAAACGTAGTGGCTGACTCCTCCACTGGGGCCAGCACCGGCGCCCATTTGGCCATTGTAGCCGCCGCCTCCTCCTCCCATGTTGTTGCTGTTGTTATAGCCCATGTTTCCACTGTAGTTGCGGTTGAAGTTGGGGGTCATGCCACCACGAGTATTAGTCATGCCTCCTCGGCCACGGAAGCCACTGTAGTTGCCTCGCTCGCTGTAAGATCCAGAGGGAGCGGCTCGCGGCTGCTCCTTAACGCGGGCCGGTGCGTCCTTGGGTAAGGTCCGGAAGGGGTTGACGCCCGGATTCCAGTAGGAAACGGTCATCTTCTTCTGGCCGAGCTGTACAGTGTTCATTGCAACAGCATCGATGCGACGCTTCGCAGCAGTGGAAGCTTGGCGGGTGTGAAACTCGACATAGGCTTGGCTGCAGAGACAAGATAGATGAATCAGTATGAGCAGCGAATGGGAAACATCAAACGAGTGGAACACAGAGGTGTATATTTGCAAACTCACCCTTTACTCTTTCCATTGACTTTGTGCTCACTAAAGGTGAGCTCCTTGATTTCTTTCTCACAGCCAGCCTCTCGAAGCCAGCCTCTGATATCGTCGTCTGTCGTCCACCAGCTAAGCTCTGAAATCATAATGGCTGACGTGGCGCCGGTATCAACGGGTCTGTCATTGGGGTCTTGCTCCTCCGACTTTCTTTTGACACCGTGGTGATGTTGATGCTCTTCGACATCGTCACTGCGACCATTGTCATAGCGGCGGCCTTCTTCACGTTCATCATCTCGTCTGTGGTCCCGACTGTGATAGTCGTAGTCATCTCGCGATTGACTGGCGCTAGGGCGTCGATCTTCCCGGCGAGACTGGTCGTTGGCGTCGCCATCGGCATCGCCGTAGAAATCAATATCAAAATCGGAATCACCCATCTTGGCGATTGTGTGTCGTGGTAGGAGTTCGTCGATACGGACGGTTACGTGAAAGTTCTTGTCGTTGTAGTCGGATTCTGAAGACACTAATGAAGCGAGAATATGTTATTAGGATGTTCAATCGAGGTACAGGCAATGTCTCTTGGCATGTAGAGTGAAAGAAGGAAGCCATTATTCACTAATGGGAGATTGCAGTGCTCCTCTCAGCACCTTGGAAACGTCTAGCGTACTTGTGATGCTCCCCCCCTTCTCTTTTCGCCTTTTGGTTGCCCTCAGAAAGGGATAGTTTGAAGAGGATCAAGGTGATGGCAACAGCAATAAGGATGTAGGTAGATGAGGCTGTACAGAGGGAAAAAACACACACACACACACAAGGTTTGACAAGCAGAAAGTCAGAAGGGCTAGGCTTGCTGGTACGTACAGTCCGCGAGAATAAGGTAGCCAGAAAGTTATAGTAGCTCGACTTCCCTCCAAGTCCGACGATCGTCGTCTCGCTTCCTTGGAATTGCGTCGCAGGATAAGCTTCTGTATCAGGACGCTCCTTTGAAGGTGGCCAATGTCTCAAACCGATATGGGTGGCGGCCCGACGCCAATTGTGGCTCGTGGAAATGCGTTCAATGCACGAAGGTGCAAGAAATTGATTGGGATCGTGCCGAAAAAAAAGATGGAAGTCACGGAGAAGTGAGAAAGGGAGAAAGAGGGGCCAGGCTATCCCCAAGGCTAGCTTGGCTGGCACGAGTCTGGGCAGCTGTTGACGGTTGGAAGCTCGAGCAGCAGCTGGACGATTTCCTCCTCGCCGTCAGCAAAGAGATGATCGGGCAATTGTTTCGCGTTCCTCTGGGTGGGACCGAATCGAGGCCTAAGGCGCTGCGACCAGTCGGCAGCTTGCAAGTGGCTGCAAGGCAGCTTTTGTCCGAGGTCGGGAGAGGGAGCGAACAGGGTGGGCCAGTGCTCGTGAAGCGGCGGCAGGGGGCAAATGAAAGGAAGACGAAAAAGAAAAGAAAAGCTATAGATGACACAGCTGAAGGAGGGGCCAGCTGGGAGAGAGAAAAAAAGGGGATAGATGATGGATTAGGCGAGAGAAGCAAGAGATGAGGAAAAAGCAAAAAAAAAAAAAAAAAAAAAAGAAGAAGAAATACCTGAATAGCGCGACGAGCAGCGGCGCGTCGATGAGCTGGATTTGAGGTAGCACAAGCAGTAATCGATTAGGAACCTGCTCGGATACAAGGCTGCGAGTGGAACCACGCCAGCAAAAGCCTGTTGGTTGTGTGGAGGGATGTTCACAGTACAGAGAGAGAGGGAAACAAAAAAAAAGATGGAGATTGGTTGGTGAAGCATCGAAGCTTAGCAAAATCCGATTGTGGGCAGGAGAAAAGGCAGGGGGCGAGGCTGAGGCGGCAACGCACGGGCCATGCGCCACGCAAGGCCGGATTCCAGAAGGCTCTCGGCGCTGGAAAAGCGATTTCCCGTGTGGCTGGCCTATCACGGGTCGCCAATTGCTGATCACGGGATTGACCAGGGACGCACGTCCCCATATTAACGCTGAGCGGTCGATCAATCTAACGCCTAGCCGTCGGCCTGCTAACGAACGGTATTTAAGGCTCTATTTTTGTGTATGCATTGCATTGCAACGAAAAAGACACGAGACGGCTCTTGATAGATGTCTTTGCTTAATTAAAGTTCAATCCCTACTGTGATATGCTGTGAATCACTGGTTAGCAGCGAAGAAACGCAGTCCATACACCAGACAAAAAGCAAGTAACGGCAAATGATCAAGGCTCCCCTCCTGGGAGTTTCCGCACGCAGCCTTTCCTACAGACCGTGCCGTGGTCTGTGTGACTTTGGGTTTGCGGCAGTAGAATCTGCAACAGAAACAAGCGGGTTAGTGAACGGCTGCAGCCATGACAGCCACAAAGCAGCTCTTGCAGCGGTTAAATGCGGGAAAATACATGTAAACGGGAACAAAAATGGGAGTGAGGGTGAACAATAGGATGTAACGCTAGCCAAACAAGGTGCTTCTGCTTGAGGTGTTTGCATGGAGATGACTCCATCTAGTTCTAGTACGCAGGCTACAATGTATTGAATCAAATCAGGTTGTAGTAACAGCATCAAGAACCCAAGACCTTTTCCATCTTCATTTTGCCCTTATCCTCGCATTCATACAGCCCATACATCCCATACATCCCATACATCCCATACAGCCATTCATCGCCAGATGATTAGAACCTTGATTGAAAAAATGTCTCTGGATCCGATCTCAGTGACTCGTCAACACTGTGTCCTATCATAGGATCTCCTTCATCCTCGGAAGCCCCGTTAAACGCATGGACAGTGCATGTGCCTCGTGCCATGCTATATCCATTCCATGCAGATGCTACGGGAACATTAGTATTGCCCAGGTTAGAAGAAGGAAAAAAGGTTGCCAGAAAGAGTAACTCACCAACAATGATGGGCGCACTAGGATGCCAGCTAGCATCACGGACGCATGTGCCCCAGCCGCCGGGCTCGTCGAAATAGATCCGAGTGCGGCGATCGAGCCGCCTCGTCTGAGAAGTTGCGCCCTGTACATCGATTTCGGCAGCCTTGGTCGCGTCCATGTTCCAGATGTGCACCCTGCCGTCCGCACTACCAGAGTAGACGTAGCGCGAGTTGGTCGACGACGGCGGTGAGAAGTGGCATCGAATAAGCGTACGGAGGACCTTGTGGCCCCGGAAGGTGACGAGAGAGTTGTCGTGTGGGTGCACGTCCCAATCGTCCTCGTCGTATTCGTCTTGCCTATAGTCGAACCGGTCGAGGCGAGTGTCGTTGTCCTTTGTGACTTCACGGAACCGATCCGTCGACATGGCCATGCGCAGATCCCACAGCTTCATGCTCTGCTCCTTGCCGTTGCTGAGAATGTAACGCCCGTCACCCTTGCTGTCGATGTACGTCAGGCCCTCAGTGTGTCCCACAAAGGCACCGGCTTCCCGATTGTCTCCCATGCTTCGCCGATCCCACACTTTGATGGTTGTGTCGTCCGAGCCGGAGTAAATAATGTGAGGAGATGCCTTGTCTGCAAAGCACACGGCATTGACATCATCCTCGTGACCGTTGATGTGATGGAGAACTCTCCTGGATTCAATATCATAAACGACCAGCGAGTGAGCGCTGGTGCCGGCGACAAGCTCTCGTCCATCGCCCGAAAATCGGACGGACCAGATTCCAAAGGACCCGCGGTTGCGCCAAAAGGAAGGCCTTGCATGGCCCTCTCCGTCATCAAGCTCAAGAGAATATGGCTCGCCCTTGTCTTTGGGATCGGTGGGAGCTATTGAGACGATGCTTTGGATAGAGGTATACGCCAGCCAGCGGTTGTCCGGACTCAGAGAGGCGTCTGTAAGTGTCCACTGGCCAAAGGGGTAGCTCACAGTTTTGTACAGCTTCCAGTTGTAGGGGTTGGATGTGTCGTACATGCGTACATTAAAGTCCTGGCAGCACGAGAAGAAGAAGTTGCCATCGTCTGAGAACTGGCCGGAATAGATGGGGTGATCATAGTGGATGATTTTCTCCGCCTTGCTGCTAGGGATGAAGCTCTGGTTTTGGGCTATTGTTAGCATCAATGCAGACAAGTACACGCAGTATCAACAGTCCTGTCGTCACCATATATGCCACCGAGCATGGAAAGCTATGCTATGCTCCCACACCAACGAAAAGGAGGGAGACATGTACGAACCTGAGCTATCATATCATTACTCCGCTTTCTCGAGACCCG